>OX421372.1:8246877-13046877 GCA_949126905.1 Amorpha juglandis
ATAAAACGGATCGTGTTAAACAAAGAGGTCGATCCGAGCAGGTAACGTCGGTCGTGGCATCCGAGGCCGGGGGCTTTTTCCCTTGGGAGGTTAGCCCTGAAGGACTGAGCCAAGGTCGACGGGTTCGAACTGCCTGCGAGGGGAGGTGACTCGATGACTTTGACTTACCACTGCGGTCATATTCAGATGTTCTGTAACTGCAGCCAACGCTCGCTTTATGACACTCGCTAGTGACGACTTATTTACAGTTTATTCGCTTGTTCCATGTTTGTGTTTATAAATCCACATTAGTTTAATAGTAGCCTACGAGTTGACGGATAGAATGTGGGGTATAAACCCCATATAACAGCGGGTGTGAAATTTAATGATTTGGACAATAATAATGACTTGTATATGTGTTAGTAGGTTAACATTTTCTCTGTTCTTTTTCTCTGTGACAAATTGAATCTCAATGGTAACTACAAGATTCTAAATATACATCTATTTGCGTTATAGTCTAATTTTAACAAAGAATGATACAATACATTTAGAATAATATTGACTTTTCGTAATGCTTGTGATTCAAATAACGGACCAAAATCGATGTAACTCACAGGAGGTATACGCAACAGTGTCTGTCTATAAGATCGGTCGAGTGGCTCAAGGTTTTGCTGTAGGGCAACAACTCCTCTCTTTGTACACTAAACCATGCAATCGCAATTGAATATTTTGACCTGCGTACGTGAGTTTGGCGTACAATCATTGTTTGATATAGGTGTCGTTATTATTTGAGTCAAGTAAAATGTACAACTATATTATTTGTTATAGAACATAAATGTCTCTATAATCTGTTAGATGTATATAAAGAACCATTGGTAGCTCTTAGCGCCTGTTAATTTAAGCACTAATTCATTCCTAAGACTGTCAATTTTAAACATAGGTACCTAGACGTCTTTGTACCGATATGTCGCAAGGCAAAGCTGCCACTTCACGTCGGTTGTTAAAGAAACAGTACTGAAACCCCTGTCGACCCTATTATGCTGTAGACAAATATGGTTCTACCATTCTTAAAATTATAGTTATAGTCTTCAACTTTTTTTACTTAACATATGAAATTGAATGACTCACTGACCACGCACAGTCTAGACCAATGAGACTAGCGTGAATTTTGCACAGGAGTTTCTTAAATAACGTAAGTAAGGATTTTCGAAAAATATCCGCACGTGGAACGAAATATTTGATATACGGAGGCCTAAATCCCTTTCCCATTCCCAATAGTTTTATCGTCCTTTTCCTTAAGGTCAGCAATGCGTCCATGATTCTTCAGATATTGTGGATGTTTATGGGCGGTTGACATCATTTACCATAAGGTGACCCACTTGCTCATTTGCCGACGTCTGTTATAAAAAATAAAGAAAGTTGTATGAGAAGTGCGTCATTTTTACAGGTAGAAACTTGGAAGTTGGGCTTCAGAAGGATTTCGAAAGCAATTACCTAAAAAATAAAATAGTACGTTTTGATGGATTTGAAGGGATGATTGCTTAGACGTTATCCAAAAACTGGTAATTTGAGAGAATTTGGATAGACCTTGACATGTTTATTACCTCTATATGATGTGCTGCCGAAATTCGTTCGGCAGTACGGCTAGTATATTATATTTTCAGACCAATAAAAACTACGTAGCATAAATTAATTACACCCGACTGCACAAATAGGAGGAATATATTTTCTAGAATATGAGTATTGTGTATTTTAGTACTACATCTGGTGACAGTCGTGCTTAGTATAGATGGGGTGAATAGTAAAAGGGATATTACGAGCGATAGAGAAAGCGAGCGGTGAGTTTGATTTTGTTTAATCGCTTCTTACAATAAATTACATAACTTTCTGTTTCAGTTATTTGAGATTTTTTTAAATATTATTTACAAGCTTTAATAAATTCGCCAGCATGAATTAAATTTAACCAGGAAAAGGAAAAATCCCATATAAACTTTGCAATCACCTTTTTCCTTTTAGGGGTTGAATTTTTAGAAATGTCCTCCTAAACGATGACTGAGGAATAACGACAACCTGCCAAAACTTTAAGTTTCTGTCCTTAACACTGTTGCTGTGCGATGATGTGTCTGTAAGCATTTTGCCTTTTATATAAACAGATTGAGAATTATTTGTGACTAATATTTTATTTGTTTGTGGAATCATTAACTTGATAAAGATGTGTAATATCTACGCAGAAGAAAACTACGCCTAACTACGCAGAAATTACTTTCGTTTCTGTCCTGAAAAGGATTGTTATTATTTATAAAGCTTGATTTAGCATAATATAAACAGGCTCAAGCTTTCACTAGATGAAGGTAAAACAGAGAAAGGGTCTGTGGTGCGCAGCTGTCCCGCGGGCGCCGCTTGTCGAGCCCTCGGTGCTCCGCCCTCGCTGACCCCGCGCCTCCTCGCGCCGCTCCGCTCTCTGCAAGCGCCAAGAAAAGCGCTCACATTCACATTATGAGTCGGTTCCCCAATCGGCGGCACTTGAAGAGTCCAGTACACGGAGTAGTTGCGCCACTCGCGCCAGTTGGAACTCGGCAGTCGCCCGTCAGTCGTCGAGCGCATCGTACGTGTCACGTCACCGCGCGTACCTTCCAACCATGTGGTGAAGTGAAACTGTCAAACGTGATACACTTTCGTACACATTATTAGTGTTGTTAGGTTTTTAGTGGACCTATAGCAATTTTTCTGATTGACTTGTGCTTGTTTGAGTGATCCTAGTGATACAACAATTTCGGAAAATTGGATTATACTAACGAATAATGGCCTTAGCCAGGTGAGCTATTTTGGTTGTTGGAGTCAACGCGGAACTAGTTTATTTTATCATGATCATCGAAGGACTTTACGTTGTTTGACTTATTATTTTTTTAAACAAAAAATCAGGTACAAGTCTTGTGACATCCCCGCGGATGTTATTTGATGATCCTTTATTCGTTCATCCTCAACAAAAAGTGCTTTCAGAGGACAGATTATTTTTGTGTTAAATTAATTTAAAGTACTTATTCCACAATGGGCGAAAGTTGCTTCGCCCCGCACGCGCATCTAACTTTCCTTGTTGTGTAAGCTAAACGTCAAACGACAGGTAGAGGGAGCAACTTAGAAATCGAGTCACTTTTACTGAAACCATTATCATTAGCTATAATTAACATGTCAATTTCTTAATTGTTTAGCTAATTATAACAACTTTGTTTTATTTTTAAAAACCAGATGATAGTTAATTTTTCCCCGAGTATCCCTAAACACGTTTGATCCGGTTATTTCAATGTCTTTTTTTCTTTATTCTGTGACAGCGCACCCTCGGTCGATCGTTTGTTACGGCGAGGCGACCCTAAACGTTGGAACCCCACTGTACCCTTGTTATGATGGCGTGTTTTATTTCGAATAGTTATATCAGAATTGAACGTTACATTCTGCCGTTTTCTAGCGATTCTGTTACTAATTTTCGTTCCAGTGCATCAATATATTGGAATTATAGAGATAATTAAGAGCTGAGGATATTAAAAATCACATGCTCCACGATACTTCTCTGTGACAAATAAATAACTGCCCAAAACGTATGTAGGCAGGCACCTAGTTTTTAGGAATATTGGTCTCGTTTGTTTTTTCTATAACAGGTAGCGAGCTACCCATGCGAGGCCGGAAAGCGTTACCTCCGAGAGCATCAATAGCGTTTTTGTAATAGGAACTTATTCGCTTCATTTTGAACTTTATTGAATTTATAACATCGTATGAATTTTAAGAAACATTATGTATGACGACGTGTTTCTACACGTATCAATGCATGGACAATATTATGTTCTTCTTAAGATAGACATGATACTTTGGTTACATATAATATCCTCAAAACAATGTTTGTGTGTACTAAGATAAAGATTTACAGCGGTGCTTTTTATCGGGTCGATGACACTTACATGCAAAATGCAAAGAAGAGCATATACGTATGTGTGGGTAGAGATACCTTCGTCGCGACCCTCCGCCTTTATTCTTATTGTAGGACTACGAACCCCAGACGTCTATTGCATCGCTTGTGAACTAAATGTTTATCCTCAATGCAACTTCAACAAACATGATTAAATTTTCCTCTAATGTTTGATGATTAGACATTTGGAAACGATTTTTTGGTATCTTTCGACAATACCAATAATGTTACTAGTGCATATATATCTTGTTTTACTGAATATCTTCAGATATCTCCCCTTTACTTCTAATTGCGCTATTGATAATAACTAATAAGTCGTGTATGCCGTTACTCCGTTTTTACACACATTGTGTTTCAGGCATGGAGAATTTGATGTGCGTGCGTGCCCCTTTGTTACCGACGAAGGAATACACCTTGGGTAAACCTGTTCGCTGATTCGCCAAAACCATAACCCCGGCAGTCACTTATTATACGAAACATCTTTTTATATTCTATGTATCAACCAACAATGGTATATTCAGAAGCTTAAAACCGAATTGTTGAAACCAACTTTTGAGTTGTGAATATCTTAGCTACGTTGGGTTTATTTATATGTAGCAATAAAAATAACAACAAATTAAGTATGTGATTTATCTAAATTGTACTCTGAGTAATTAGGTAAAGTACATTAAAATGTGTTTCTTTCAAATACAACTTCCCATTGCAATCAACTCTATGAATGTTTGTAAGGTAGGCGAGGCTATTTCGCAAGAATATTTCAATTCAGCCAAGGGCCGGTGGCCCGTGGCCGTTCAATGTGCTTAGTAAGCGTTGTGTGTCCACAAAGCGACAGATTGTAGGCTCGAGGCTGCCCTGTTCTCTCCACTCGGCTCACAGTGCTCCTGTTTCACCGCCATCGGAATGCGATAACTAAGTGGGTTTCGGCCCCGACGCCGTATTTCAAAGACACTGTTTCGCTAAGCTGAACTGTCCGTTACGCGCTCGAAATGTTATTACGGTTAAAATGGAATGTAAATTGTAAAAACATAACTCATTCGCATAGCTCGTGATGGTTGTAAAGATTTTTAATACGTTTTGTTTGTCTCAGTCTACGTGTAATCTGTACCCCACTGTAATAACGACTTTTAATATTCTTAACTCGGATACTTAAAGTTGCCCCTGGTGCCTATTAGTATTACACATTAATAGTTATTAAAGCAAATGCAAACGTTATTTATACATGTATCATAAATATTTCCACGTCTTCCTTATTATCTTACCGAGTACGTCCCACAAGGCCAAGGCCAATAATACAGCTTGTTTCATTCGACCAAACCAAATTTATTCATTTTCAATTTAACGTAATTTATACCGAATGTAGACGAAAATTTTACATACTTATAAACTTTTCAAGGTGAATTCCTTTGCAATAATTCTTATTGTTTTTCATGTTTCAATAGCTGACCGCCCGGCTTCGCACCACTGAGTGTAATGTTAATGTTTATTGAACTATTTCTGTACAGCTATTTATTTTTTTGACCGTACAATATTTTCTCTGAGAACAATAATTGGTATACACAGCACACACGAACCATTATTAATTTTAACTTCATTTAATTTTAATGTTAAAATTTATTCGTAATATAAATGATAGGTGGTATAAATTATACGCACATATAAGTTATACCTAAAAACCTTTTCCAGTCTACTGATTGATAAAAAAATATATAGGTAGGTAGGTACGCGTCGAATTGAAAACCTCCGTTTTTTTTCGTCGGTTTAAAAGCGCTTACAGAGAGACCACTGCGACAGGGGACTTAATATTATGTTGCGATAACATATTATATCAACAATTTGAATAGGCGTATTCATTTCCGTATAATATAACTATGTTGTAAAATTATACCTAAAGTACCTATTGCCTTATTATATCTACAAAGTATACTCGTAAATTTACACTAGTCATTACGATGAGTACCGCCTGTCTTCGACTGACGATCTCGATTAGTTTCACCAAAGTGGTTCTTTAAACGTCTCATTAAAATAAAATAAAAAAACAATATTGAAGAAGATTAATACGTCTCTGATTCCGTTCTAGTATTTCGGCAACTTTTCATTATATTTTATGATACTGGTTTGATAATTAACTACTACGGCACCAACACAAAACAAAACAGTATCTAAAATCAAAACCACTTTATTAACATATTGAAAAATATAATCGGTAAACACGGAAATCATTTGCGGAAGAAAATGTTACTGACATCCCTATTCAAATATATTAATAAAACTTAGTGTTAACCTGTTAAATATTCCGCCAAAATAATATGAATGTCATTCCACGTCAATGCTTATTATTCAACAAATACATACATAATGTCACGCCTGTTTTCCATAGGAGTAGGCCACACCATGGATTTCCACTTTACTCGGATCTGATATACCACTTTCGCTTCATCTACTTTCATTAATATCTTCATGCATTCTCGTCGGTTTAGAGTACTTCTCCTATTCAATCATTAGTATGATACTAATATTTTGTCTATTTGTCTACTATAGGTAAGCAAGTAGGACAACTGTAAAATAACATATTATTATTAAATATTCATGGCTTTAGAAAACATCATAATTGACAATATATTTCGAAATTTGTTGAAACAATGATGCATAAATCTGACAGTTACAGAACTAAGTGAAATGGAGGTGAAGAATGTCGCAACGTCGTCGGTGTAACGCATGCCCGATGTCATTATTCAGCTGACAGTGAGTGGTTCTTGAATCTGTGACAAGACCCCGATCACATATATTTTCTTAATTCATGTACACTTCATTACTATCTAGAAGACCTTCCTAATATATGAAATAAATGTTGTTTTTACGTATTTAACCCAAAACACAGAAACCCGAAATCGTCCCGGTTGAAAAGGACATTGTTGTCGCTTTAACGTTTCTTGCTATAGGTATTTATTATATTGTTAAAAATCAGAACAGATAATGAAGTCGATTTGGAACACGGCGATACAAAACGTTAATTTGTCGAGGGAGCAATTCGGAACGGGGACATCGCGCGCACTCCAACTTCATCGGAGACGAGCGCGTTGACCCATTTTGTGCGTAACGCCGCATGGTGCGTAGAGGAATCAATGATGTAGCAGCCGCATCTCGAGGCCTTCACACCGCTACGCTGATGAGTTCGGATCTGTGTCAGGGTCCTCCCCCGCGCTGTCCCTGCGCCCTTCGCAACTCTCGCCACCCACACACAGCCCCTCGGTTCAACCGTAAAACTCGAATACTAGCGCTGTGGCTTCCTTACCTCTGTTTAATGATTTTGTCGCCTTTTTGCAGCCACCATTTAGTCTTTCCAAAGGTGACATTTTAAAATCGTCAAACTTTTCATTGCGATTGGTGAGCATGGTACATAATTAATAATAGTTAATATTATGTGTATATTGAATTCTGATATTGTATAAAATTATTGTGACAAACAATATGTTCCCAGTGTTAATAAAGTGTGTAGTTACATTATCTTATTCGATCCATTTGTTGGCTGAATGTCATTGAGTTACAGCAACGTACAATTACTATATTTTGGTTATTCGAAAGCTTTCTAAGGTCGCATATTTTTAGATGTTTAATTTAGGTCAGTTTTTATTGATTATTTTAGTTATTAGATATCAAATCTAGAGCAGCTCATAAGTGTAAATGTTTCTGTTCTATACCGACATAAACAAGAAACATACATTGTGTGTAACATTGTAACTTCGTTTATTTTACCTCTTTTATATGTATAAAATATAAACGTTTTACACTTTAAAATTTGTCAAATAGCCTTTATGCGCAGACCTATGACATAATGTGCTGGCTTAATTTAAATGTCTAGGTTCCTTTCAAAACTGAGGTACATTGAATAAAAATGAGCTCCGGGTTAGCGTTCGAGTGGTGACCGACCTTTGCAGCCGCTTTACCTTCGCAGCAGTAGACAGCGAAGTTGGCATTGTCGCCTCGATGCCAATAGGAAGCGAAGCGGCCGCAGATCGCTATTGGGCTTAAGGCCATTTTCAATGCACCATCTTTTACCTTGTGCTCTTTACTACACAGCGTGACCCACCTACGTCGTCAATCGTAACTGTGAATGAACAATCATTCGCCTCATTCGGAATAGCGATTAAAGTCATTCATTATTTAATAGCAGCACATAATACCCGTACTTATTAGTACGTGTAGTAGTGGCTGGTATGTGCTGGAGAAGATGCGTTTTCCTCAACTATCCGAACTAAACTAAATACATGAATGCAAATAATGATTATCAAAAAGCGCGTAGCTAGCTACTCTATAACAATTTTGCGTAAGACGTCTATTATTTCTGCGTACACTGATATCAGTTGCAACCGTAGCAATTTGTTATTCCCTGGCAGATGGTGATTAACACATTGTTAAGATGTAGGAAAGTAGAACGGGGGCGTCAAATTCAAGGTCACGGACGTGGCTGAACAAATTTATTTTGAACGGCCAACTTTAGCGTTAACTTCAATATTGTGCTGCCTTAAAAATAACACATCTCGTGTGGATACACGTGGATGTCGTTAGCTAGTTTTAGTACTTATTTATTTACATTACATGCATTAATGCCCACATACTTTGGTATTTATTCCTCGCGGATGTCAATTATTGTGATCTCAATTATGTATAGTATTCATGTTAAAAAAAAGCATTTGTAGGCACGTATTATGCAATCGTTAATGAATGTCTTAAAATTTGTATGTAGCATAAAATAGGACATCTATATAAAATTTCGAAACTTCCTAGTATACATAACAATATCACTGTCCCATTTCTGGGCATAGACCTAATTTACTAATGAGAGAGGTTAACTCACACGCTAGTCGAATGCTAGTTTGTATATAATCCAATTAATATGCTTAGAAAAATTATTAAATATAATCTATTCGCAATGTTGATGAACGATGCCATAGGTTTTTTTTGTAGTTGAATATTTCCAAACATGTGCACGTATGCCAGCAAAGATTGAAAGTGTACGTCCGCCTGGGTAGTGTGCGCGGCCTCAACCGAGTTTTGTCGATGCTTTCTCGAGCGGCGAACCGGGTCGCGTTCTCGATGCCTCGTGCTGTGCTGGCTGGTTGGTACCCGCCGTCGTACGTCGAACACCGAGAGCCATGCGCCGAGTGCCGAACACACCGTCACTGTAAACTGTATTGTAACTCAGCTGAATTTTAGAAATAAATGCCTACAGCCGCGCGGTACGTAAACATGCGATAGGGCTGCCCGCCTCCAGCAAAAACTAACAAAACAAAACACACATGCCCCGAGGTTTTAACACAAGCGTACCTACCGTATCATGATTCATGAACCGCCTATAACTACCTATTTCACTCGTGTCAATTACTTTCCTTTAGTCTATTTACTTTATTTATTAATCCAGACATTTATTTTCGGGAGATAAAATACTTATCCATGAAAAAACACACACATTATGTACCTACCATCTAGTAAGTAAAATTATTTTATAGTCTTACCTTTCAGAGTTTCCAGGTAATCTAAAGAAAGTTATCTCTGGATGCGTTATTGACGAATTCATGCAACCAAAAACAGCACAATATATCCTATTCGTCATATTAAATATGTATTATTTTTAGTGAAATTTTCTTTAAAAAAACAATACCGTCCGTTCGTGACTGCGGCACAGTCGCGACTGTCAGCATGCCGCGCGCGTGCCTTGATCGAGGCGCGTAGGTATAGCTCGCGTTTCATCCATTTGTATGAAGATACAATACTGTATACTATACCTTTACTGTGACACCGTCACGCTGGACTCTCGAACACGCGCACACCGAGATATGGCGCACGCCGCATGCCGCGCCGCACGCGAGAATGTTATATACATACTACACCTACACGATCCGAGATGTATTGTGTCAGGGCTAGTAAATAACTTTAATAAATATCCGACGGCCGACACCAACTGGTGACATCGATGATCGTATTATTTTGTTCAAAATACAAATTAGAAACAAATACATATTTCATTATTTTAATGTGTTAGCGTTGTATATTCGAAACTAATCGAGACACAACACTTTACATGACAAAATTTCAAAAGGTTTATGAAATTGTACTACCATTTCATAAACCTTGTAGTTTTATGTTTCTAAACGACTTTAAAAAATGAGGTTCTCAATTCGACGTTGATATTTTTTATTCACGTTAATTAATTGAATGACATTTAACACTTCTGGGATATGAACCTCACTAGTTTCTCAGCCTAAGTAAGCTGCCACTACGCAAATGGGCGAATAAAATATATACAGAACGTACGCTTATATGACCATCAAATCTGTTGGTACAGGCGTTCGACGGCGACGACCCTCGCTGGTATAGGAAGTGCGATCATACAATTTATATTAGACTGAAGTCAAGGTCTTGCCAATCATTTTGGCCATCTACTAATTCACAGGACAATAAAACTAGAGGCCGAACTGGTTCGGCCTTTTTCGTTACCGTTTTGTCAAGGAACATTCTACCGTTTAAAATACGCTGAAAAGTTTGTTGCTAAACCCAAGAACACGGTTGCACGTTTATAATCTACATCAATATCGGTCGTATTTAGCAATACAAATCGTAAACACCGCTTTATATCTGTTTGCATATTCATGGTAAAACAATGTAGAACGCGTTGCAGTAGGGCCGAGGTGGCACAGTTTCTTGTTTGAGTTATAAATCAATCTGTCCTAGTTAGATTAGCGTTTGGAAACGGCATTTTATATCCATTGATGTCTTTGCTTTCCAATATCCGTGTTTCTACATATCGACGAGTCGGCTCGTGTGGTAGGCCGAGTTCGCGTTTAGTCTACTGCGAGTGTAGAGTTGCGATCCGCTCGCGCCACCTTCACGTACGTGCTCTTCTTACATAACTGTCTCGCGTAAATTGTCGCTCACATCACTCTTTGTATTTAAAACATGTTAATGTTATGTACCAACGTAACAAATTTCAAAATGATCTCACGAATAACATTATTACGTATGTATGTGTGCGTATTTCCTCACATACGCACATGTACCGCGGTGGAACTTTCAATATTTACCATATGATTTGCGTAGTAACAGTGAGTTTGTGTAGTACAATGGTGCATCAAAAATGTACATACAGTCCGAAGGCATACAATTATTACTTGCTGACTTATTACGGGAATTATTACAAGAGAATTTAGAATTATTGTAGTAACGTGACGTGTTAGTTTCTGCTTGCTGTAAGTTGTTTATACGCAGTACATATCGCTAATTAAAGAACAAAAGCTTGGAAATTAACTATTAGTTTCAATTTAATTGCGAAGCTCAGGGAACAACCGATTTACTTTAGCGGATTTTGCAAATATGTAGGTATATGCTACGTGAAATTAATTTATGGAATGTAACCAGACAGAAGTGGGGTCGTTTATCAGCGTTTTACAGATTGTCCTTGAGTTATTAGTATATTTACTAATTTATTATGTCGTGTACCTCAAAATGTACCTTAACGGCATTCGCGCTGTCTTAGCAAGTAGTCATCGCCGGCTCACAATATATTAGCGGATTATTTGAAGGTCGCTGGACATTCGTGGGTCGTAGATATTACATTCGTAGTGATGAGTTAAACACTGTTTTGTCACTTTCAAGCAACTTTATAAATGACGTTGACAGAGAAAGACAGAGTGTTTAACTAATTAAGTAACGATCTAGGACGTTTCACGTTCTGAGGATCCTATTGCTAATCGAATAATATTATTCGATTGCAA
Source organism: Amorpha juglandis (assembly GCA_949126905.1). Lineage (NCBI taxonomy): Eukaryota > Metazoa > Arthropoda > Insecta > Lepidoptera > Sphingidae > Amorpha > Amorpha juglandis. The sequence goes on from OX421372.1 coordinate 8,258,584, forward strand.
CCTGAAAATAGACACACGACACCGATCTGATGCTGTGTAACTATATTTTCATGCACTAAATGGATGCTGCTAAGAGAAGTCAATGGTTCAATATTATAAAAAAAAGTACCTAAATACCGACGGTCCCCGATAATAATAGAAAAATAGGACAGTATGGCAAAGGATAAGACGTTATGTTATTAAAATGATTTTAAATAATTATGGTTCTGTGCTAACCTGACCTGAATTAATAAGGCGGGCCTGAAAATAGATTTAATCACATTCTTCGTAGTTAATAAAAAGTTGTAGAAAATGACAGCCTCCATGGCGCAGTGGGCGAGTAGCTGACTGGGAAACTTGAGGCCGCGGGTTTGATCCTCGCACTAAGACCAATGTTTGTATGATCCAAAAATATTTGTTTCGGGTCTGGGAGTTGTGAGACCACAAGTAACTTAACCGTCGTAATTTCTGATACGATACAGACGTGTAAACCTAGAGTGGGGTCGGTACTGTGTGATTGTTGGGTGTATTTATTTATTTTATAATTTGTCGGATTTATACAATAATACAACTACTCTTAGTTTTTCCACCATTCCATTCCGCGCGACCGCGATCTTATTGATCCTTTTTCGTAACACGGTGATAAAAGTACGTCTACAATTCGTGTGGAGATGCCCTTGTGCAGCAATCATACTCGTGTGTACATAAACTGAATATGTAATAGAACTATTCAAGCGCTAACGTTTCAGCTACCCATGCTTCAGTTTGTAAATTGGCCGCACGACCTCGGCCTCGCTCGTTACTTCCGCATCGCAGCTTATCCTCGCTCAGCTGTGCCCATGATAATCTTTTGTGCTGTGAGCCTTGATCCTAGACCTTCCCGCCAAAGTCATGTGTACCGTCTACACAATATTAAAACCATATTTTGATTTCCTTTCTAGGTATAATCAGCAAACCGCGCGCTCCTCTTGGTTAAAGTACGTAATTCCTTTTTTTATTTTTTACATATTACATAATCATATCGAATAGTCTTATCATACACATTTATAGTCGATTTTAAAATGAGCCACGTAGGTATATAACGGGTGGCGCTAGTTCGCTCAGCCGTCGCCGGTACAGCTGTTTAAATTCCTTCATACAGAATATTTTTTGATTTTTCACTTGTGAATAACATTAATTATTATTTAATGTGAAATACATTGTGCGGCATGTATATTGATGTAGTTGGTCATTGAGGAGTGGATCGCGGTAACTTCGTTTTCATTCGGCCACGTGCAAACAGGTAGGCGTGATCGTGTCCACGTCACACCACCAACATGTGAAGGTCGTGACGTAACGATCTAGTCTCACCATTATTCAGTTTGTCGATCCGTCGTTCGATTCCTCGCGAGGCCGAACGTTCTATTGCTCGACAACGGAGGTTATGTGCAATTTCATTCTTCTGTCTCGTTTCCTTAACTTCAAGATCACACAAACAGCGCCGTTGACTCTTGCACTTATGAGTCTAACAATAACCTGATTTAAAACCAGGAAGCGTAATATACTCGTAAAGGCGCTGTGTCGTCGCCGTAACGCGAATGTTCGACCTTAACATTTAGCTTCGTAGGTCTTATGTAAATATTAATTTTACCTATCCAGTTATTCAGAGCTAACGCCTCTGTCAAATCTTATTTAAATACAAGTTAGAATATGCTCTGTACCAGATAAGTCTCGAATATGTACCAATATGCAAGTTGCTGTCGTAGTTTACACTTTGGGTTCATGCCAAAGCTCCTAGACGGAGTCTGGAATATAAAAACAACTGTGCCTACTGCAACAATATAGAAATTTGTTTCGTAGGTACTTCATACACATATCGTTGTAATAATAGTTTGGTTTCTAAAACCAATTATATAAATCGGCTAGTGTATTTCTAATAAATATCAAGGAAGATATCTAGATAGAAAAAAGCTCACAGATTACATACAATACATAGGTATTAGGTACACATAACAAAGTGTGTAGGTAATCCAAGTTTTTTATTGATCTCTCTCGTTGATTAAAGTTATCTTTCAATGTCACAATGATAATTTTTATATAGATTCGTTCATACCTATTTTTTGCAAATTGTTTCCCTGTATTTAATAGGTATCAACGCATGGTACAACTTATATCATCGTTTTTAATGATAAGTGGCTTAATAATCCAGGAAACAAAGATTTAATGATATTAAGCCGGGTATTATTCTGCATGTTGTAGTTACCTAGTTCATAGACTATATACCTACGTTGTTATAAGCAGACACGTTATTTACTCCGTTTAATATGTATATGCCAAGCTATTAGCTAGTCTATGAATACATGTTTTGATGTCTTTAGTCACTTATCGATCTCTACATTTACATACGGATTCGCACTTCAGTAACATTTTATCTGCATTGTATGCGGATTGCGGCGACAAGACGACGTGAGGTTGCGTCATAAAATATTATCTGATCATGTAACAATATAAGATGGCTTGATTGTCACGTATATTAAGAAATTATTTTTTTTTCCTTCTTATTATAAGAACTAACATAATGATTTCTTATTGAAATAAAACTAATTTAAACGGATTTTATCGCGGTTTTTTATTAATTTTGATCCCGACGTTTCGAAGACTTTTCAGCCTTCGTGGTCACGGGGTGGAAACTGTCATCATCGAAACGTCGAATCAAAATAATAAAAAACCGCGATAAAAGCCGTTTAAATTAGTTTTATTTTAATAAGAACAAACATGTTATAATAACATAGTGATAATGGTTGTGTAGTAAGTACCAGGTTGAAGCGTCTCCGGCGCGGCGCTGCGCGGCGCACACGCGCCCGGATAGTCTCACTCGTCATCTCGTCACGTTTACGTAGCATGTGTAACATCGTAGCGCGGTCACCTTGCGTGTCCCCGCACATCTCGGACAAATAGAGGTGGTATTAGCTTTATTTCCGCGTTCGCTAACACGTCTCGCCTGCGAAATTTGTATCCAATGCAAATTATTGTCACAATTAAATTCAACGCCAACCTTATGCGATTTAAAATGATTCAATTATGGGAATGGTTAATCGCTACGCAGATTGTTATTATGGATTAACACTGAGCATACTCAAGCCAAATAGGCAGTACGTTATGTGACATCTTTGTATTGTAATGTCAGTATGAATCAGAAATAATAATACGTATTCCATTAATACATTCGGTGTTTGCCTATTACACACTGCAAGCAAATTTATTGGCTCATAAAATGAGAAAAACCATTGCATTCCGCAGATCACAAATACATTAATATACAAGTGACTGAAGTAACGTGTGTACTACCGCTACTATCAAATAGATATTTGTAGTGTTACATAAATGTACGAAAGAACCAAACCCAACTAAAAGAAGAGAAAAGAAGAATCTAAGTTTTAACTTTTGAGACTTTTGACGAAGTTAGCAAGTCAGCGTCACTTTTGAAATAAAGTCAGATGTATTTTTTTAAAGTTTCATAGCTACGCTATGTAGTTTCTTACTGAATATATTTGAATAATAATATAATAGTCATAGTCCTGTATTATACACGTCTCACTACTGGGCACGGGCTTCTACTGAATGAGAGGGATTAGGCATTAGTCCACCACACTGGCCTAGTGGGGGTTGGCAGATTTCTCATACATACATATGTGTCCTTCATCGTTAAAGCAAGCGATAATAAACAATTAATACACACGTAACTTAGAAAAGTCAAAGGTGCCTGCTCTCGGCGATGGTTTCGAACATGCGGCTTTCGTCTCGGCATTCCATATCACTCCCCGCTGAGCTTTCGCTATTATGATTGATGGAAAATGAAGGGGGTTTGTTACTCTATAAGTGAAATTAGTTTATGACGACAACGTATATTTCTATAAGGCATATTAAGTCCTTATTCATATTTTGTTTTGAATATAGCAATTTACGAAAACTTTGACTATTTAGTCGAATATTGTCAAGGTTTTTTGTAACACAAATTTCCTGATATGCGATATCAGTTATGGAATTTAGTATTTCTAATATTCAACTCTACCAATAACGTAGCATATGGTTATCTCACTTACTCACGATTACCTTGTACTGGTTTTATTTTAGATTTTCTTCTTAAATACACACATTATGCAATAATTTGTTGTGAGAATATTCTTTTTCAATCACGATTGTTAGTAATGTATCATAAAAATGTTATGACTAATGGTCTTCTTACTTCGGGAGTATAATAACAACAATTATTTTCTAGTATTATAAGCGAAGACAATGCGCGAATTAGTGATGTGAGGTGGTAAGAAAGGGGTAATATAATATTGTTCCTAGAAACTGTTGGCTTTGACATTGAGTAGTTATTGTTGTATTTACAACGGAGTATGAAACGATGACGGCTGCCGCAGCCTTGAATACATCATGTGTTTGATTATTCCAGACGTCACACCTACAATTTGCGCTGTTTGCACGATAGCCATCTCACATGATCGCTATTTTTGCTACCGCTAACAATATATTAAAACCTATTCTGTTGGGAGCAAAAATAGATGCAGTCATTATCCACTTCCCCGTCGATGTACACAGTTTTCATATCGTTATCGAATCTAATGCTTTAGCGATGCAACCCAACTATTATGTGTCTGTGGTCACGTAGAATCACGCCATATTAAAGAATGATAAAGTACGTACAGTGATTAATTGATCAAATAATGGTAATAACTATTATTCTTTACATGATACATGTATGAAGTTTCCTCTTTGTACCTAAAAATAATATATTTAAAGTTATTAAAGCCAACAAACAGCTAATAATTGAATGAATAATGGATAACAAATGGTGTCACGTGATCTACATAAAAAATAACAATAAATCGTGTATATTGTGTGAGTTGCGTTCGTGGACCATATTTTAGGGTATTTTGTGATGACTAGGTTTATCATTGAACCAACCTCGCCCTCCATACGAGTGTTGCGTCACCGCCGGACATGATACAATACGTCTATTATTAAAATGTCCAACCGACGGATCGTCGTTTACTCGTATTGTGTTATAAGATGCGACCTCGTCTCCACTTAGTCTTCACTTTAATCGCATGTGACATTGCCTGTCTAAAACAAATACAGGGCAGAAATTATACCAAGACTACGATCCCCGTGTAAATAAACATAAATCCCTGATTTTGAAATACCTTAGTATAAACCAAATAGTATGTGCGGTTTATGCATGACTATCTACTGCAGAGACGTTACGGTGTAGGTAACTCACAATAAATAAAGGAAAACAAACTTCATTTGCAAAAAAAACAACATACTCAATTGGTAACCTAACTGATCTGTAAAACAGAAATTAAATTGAGAACTGATTATAAAAATCATATGAAAAATAAAAGCATTTAAAATTGCACAATTTTAAGTTGTTTATAAAACTGTGTAGCAAAGTACAACAGAAAAAAAACATAAAGGCAAAATTACACAATAAATAAATAATAATATAATTATTGTCATACGTTATTTTTATGTGTTATTGCTTTTAATGTTCATCATTATAATGTGAAAATGTCAATGTGTACAATCGCAAAACGAGTGTCGTAGCATTGTTTGCTCGAGGTAAACAAACCGTCCTTCAGGTTCCAGTCGAGGACCCTATAATGTCGGTTCGTCCTCAGGGCGTCTGAGTCATAGCACCGCGTCATCGTAAAGAGGGCAATGCTCACTTGGTTACTCCCCCCTTGCTGGGACAGCGCAGTGTAGCGGCGGGTCACCGTTTAAAATATAAAATCACTTGCATGCGTACCAGGACGCTTGTTGCCTTTCGTCCTTATTCTGGTTCCATTGTCAGCTCGTCAAGTGTCGACCATTATTATTAATAGCGAATTTATGGTCGTGCATTGGCATTGTCATCAATTCCATAGCCTCGATGTGTGAACAACTAATTGAATCATTTAACTTTATAATTACATCGTCATATTAGTATGAATTTAGTATAAGTGGCAGTCATAAAAATAATGTCAAACTTAGATCACCCCGTCCTATTACATTGATTCGAATGTCAAATTGAATTAGATCGTTTGGGCAATAAAATTATTTATTTAAATAAATTAGACTATAATTCATACCTATACTTCAGAGATATATATTTCTGAAGCTGTTTAAATAAATTTTGTCAAATAAACCTGCAGTTTTATAAGTAATGTCATTTTTTAACAAAACATACCTAGTAACTTTTTGATCCTAATTGTGCATTGTTTTATTTAAGACTTAATTAAAATACATTTCAAAACTATCCACACTCAATAAGTAAATAGGTTTCTTACATTTACTCTACTTTTTCAATAAAAATAAACATATAATATTAGATATACCAATGAACTACCTAACCAAAAATGGCAGTGTAGTTACCAGTTGGCAACCCTGATATACCTTACGAACACGAGTCCAGACTATAAAACAGGTGTTTTTTTTAAATGTTTTGTGAGGTATCTGAAGTATGATAATCAATTGAGTTTTTAAACATAATATGTAAGAGTTTAGCATATTAAACTAAAATTTCAAATAATATGTTCAACTTTTTTAATAAGTTTTGGTACACAATAAATAGAATGATGTATAATTAATACATACAGTAAGAAGGTATATAATAGAATTTACGAATATGCTACCTACAAGAAATATTTATTACCTAATTACGATCCAAAAATTAACCACAGATCTCAGTGATGCGTCGAGACGAGACGCTTTGACTTAAATTTAGAAGAGGATGCGAGTAGGTCGGATGACATCTATAATAAGACCACGGGAGACCGATGATACGTACGGTGGATATTGCCCAACGATTCACGGGTTGTTGACTTCGCCAACCTCTAACTTATTCAAACTGAGCGTATGCTTAGACATTTAATAATAAACCACTTGTAATCATTATTCCTACCAAGTATACCAATTACGTATTTAGGTAAATAAACCACATGAGCCAGTTTTCACAAAGTATGGATTCATTATTTGTTTGGATAACATCAGAAACTACCTCTACTTACATGTACGGTATTCGTCACATATCATGACGACAAAAAATATGCCAACGAAATGGGTATATGTGACAAAAACTGTTTTACAAACTTTTTTTGCCCCATTCTTATTGGTGGTCCTACCTGCGTGTGGTCCGTCGCAAGTCCCCAAAGTGACCGCAATAATCTATCTTTATTATACCACATAAGTGTCACAAATTAGCTACGTGAACGACTCATCTCGGATCACTCCACTCGTACATTCGTTTGCGTAACAATGTCCCCTTTTTATTTAGGCCAAAAGTAGTAGATGAGTTGATATGATTCACCTATTGTTAATCGTCATAGGAATGGTTTACTGGGCCAGAATGTAGGTCGGTCGGGCCGCTCTATTTGCCACAATGGCAAATTGTTGATCGACCTCGGACGAATAGCGGGTGCGATAATCTTATCTGAAACAAAAATGTTTTCATCTATGAAAAGCTTTTAATGCCTATACTAATAGTTGAATATAACATTTACCATTACTACGGTGCCGTCTAGATTAAAGCTTGGTCATGGTTAAGTCACTGAATAAACTATAACCAGTTTTTTCTACGCTAAGTACGAGCCGGATTGATTGAGATGCTACCACTGTCTCATGCAAAACCGACGTGAATTGCAGCTCTGAACATCATTTACCCTTTTAAATTCTATGCCTTGCTTAAGGTCATCAATGCACCCCCAATCCTTCGGCGATGGTGATCAGTGATTACATACTAGCGGGTGAACCATTCGCTTGTTTGTTGAACTTACGCTTTAAAAAACGTAATCTGTTTAGACCGGTTGTCACTAATGCTTGTTAGGGTCGTTGTTGTTAATGTTTGCATAAACATCGTGCTAGTTAGCCAATATCCTTGGTTGTAGAGACATATATACCATGTCCTTTAAGTAATTGTAGTTATACCCGTCTCAATGCCCCCCATCCCCGATGAAAGAGGAGAACCCATAAAAATAATAGGCAACTACTAATTGACACTTTATAAATGATTGCTCAACTGTATGCTCCCTTTCCCTAATTCTTGCAGTCGAGAGTCTTCTTCATCGCGTCAGTCACTCGTTTTCAGTTTCTGGGTCGTACCGATTAATTCACTTAGCCTACTTTTATTTAGTGCTGTGACACTTTTTTGTTTGACATACATTATTTCATCGCTCGATCGCAATTTCAGCAGTTGTGCCTCTATCTATTGCAAATAGATTGTTTCGTTTTATGTTTTCGTAAACTTTACTACTCCCACGGTCCCTGAATATTTATTTTATTGCTTTGCTAATTGATACTGTACTGTATTTTTACACAAATACAGACTAGATTTGTATATGATTGTATAGACAATTTTAATTAAAATGATATGAGGGATTTGGGATAATTCTTCGTTCTGTCGGATAACCAGAAAATATTGCCATTTAACAACAAAAAATTACGGGATGGCACGATAGCTACTGTAAATATTTTTGTTGGCAGTTAATATTGATTTGAATAGTGCAGTGTAAAATTATTAAGTGATTTAGTACATATACATCTACATACAACATACTAGGAATGGCGCGTTGACGTCATCTCTTCGGGAATCCTGAAGTAGGAAACGTGCGCGGATTGCCGCGTGCGGGTCTCTTTCTGTCTTCGTTGCTAGTGCAGGCTGCTCGCGTCCTCCGTCACAAGTCGTGTCGTGCGTACAACAGAGCACGTGACCGTAGTGTTCAAGTTGTCGTTTTACATCATAAAATATAAAAGAATATTTATCTAGAGACAAGTAATACGTACCAGTAAAATGTTACTGGTACGTATTTGACCGTACGCGTGTTGACAATGGGCAATCGCCACACCTCGTTGAAACTGAGAGCTTTTGACGTTGCCATTTTGTTAATTGGTCACATCATTTGATACCAAAAGGTCATACGTTTCACACCTGACCTACGAGACGTCAGGTCATGCGAAAATTTAAATCCGTCAAAAACGCCCAACAGTCATACATTCGGCCCTAAATCGTTAATATTATGTTGCTATTGAGTGTTATTCACTTGATTACTACTTCTACAATGTCTCACACGTGATGCGCGAGTAATCAATGAATGACGAGTATGTAGAGCCTTATTCGAGCTACGTTGCCAAAGATGGGGTTCGTCTGAGACACGTCTCGCCGAATATGTGAAGCCTGCTTTAGTATCGCCTTTATAAAGTGTTGTGCTCAGTGCTCTATAATTCTCGGCCCCTTACTAACTAATGTCATTTTCAACTTTTTATAATGACCGAAATCCACACTGTGATGCTCGTCTCTATGTAAGTATTCATTGATCTTGAATTCGAACCAATTACTCGTTTATTTGAAGTATATACTTCAGTGGTATAATAGGATAGCATTATAGCATTATTAATCAAAGTTTTATATTGCTATGAATAATAATATACCTACCACGTTCGTGAGAATTTCAGATAATGCCATTATCAGTATTCTCTGACATGCCACCAATAATAACAGCATTTGTCAACCAACGGTCGCAGACACTTTTCTCCGTTGCCTGTCTTTCAATAAAATAAATTTAACTTGTCAATCTCGTAAAACAATGTCTTAAATCTAACTAATGTGAAGAAAAAGACGGTTGCCTCAAAATAAACGTATCTGCCATACAAATAAACGCAATACGATTGCTTAAATATTCTTTTGATATTCAGTTCATACTAATTACCCTCAATCATTGAGTCGATATCTTTCACGCGCTTTCTTAGTTGTCCGCGTTATTTATCTCTAAAAGTTCCGCAATTGGGTGATATAAACACAGGGTAACATTAAAATAAGCATATTGGTAATTCATTTTACCGTTACAATCATTGTCGATTGGACACTCGCTTGTGCAAATTATAGGCGGGTTGAAGGATGCTAGTCCTGCTGACAGAGAGTGCACGGCACGCAAAACGCTGCTTGCGTAGTCGGATTACACGTACGTATGTACACAAAAAGGCGACCGCACGCGGACTGCGAGCGGATGCAGTGCGGTGATGAAACTGACACAGATTCTAACGCGTATTTGGTAATCGAAATACAGCTCGTGAAAGTCTCGCAGGACGGCCATATCTCGCGCATTGTGCATGTCCCACTTCTGTAATACTCTCGACATTTGGACGGCACGAAAACCTAAAATCAGAAAGACACTTATGCATAACTTCTTTCGCCGAGTTGCGATTGTTCATTAACACAAGTATACGTACGTAAAAGTGTGCGTATGTATATGTGTATGTGTGTGTATTGTTGTACTCGCGTCCCAGATTTGGGAAGCGAAATTGCGATCGTTGATTGGCGTATTACGATGTTGCTACATTTTCGCCTTGCATTCAATTCCATGAGAAATTGCAGGTATTGCCTAGCGGCCACTAGGTCAATTGTTATTAAAATAGTTTTTTTATCATCTTAAATTAATTTTCAATATCGACTTGTTCTCACATCTAGTTAATAAATAGCATACGGAATGGTTTTGTGATTAGCACGAGTTAAATCATGTAGGGCTCCTTATGATGTTTTTAATGTCCTTTTGTGATGCATCAATGAAAGTGAACGTCGAAATAATCATTTATATACATATTTTAAAGTTGAGTGTGCCCTCGCTAAAGGAATATTTTTTTATTGCCCATTTATACTTGTACCCAGAATTGGATTTAAATATCATTATAATATTTGACCGCTCTACCTTCTTTAAGGTCGAATCTGCTTAGCTAAAATAACGCACGCCGTAATTCAATTTTGAATCTTATTGCACACAAGATTGACTGATTCGAGAATTGATTAATTGCTTCAAATGAAGAAATTCAATTCAATTCAAATTAATCAGAAATTCAGATAGAATAAAAAATAAATAAATACAACCAACAGTCACACACATAGTCCTGACCCCACACTAGATTTTACCTGTATCGTGGGTATCTATTACGAGGGACTTGCAGTCCCACAACACCTAGACCCGAAATAAATATTTGTAGATGTTGTCAAACTCTCTTGTTACTGTTGCTAGGTTTAAGTAACGGTACAAAATGTAAACTGTCAACAATATAAACATAATTCCGATTATATCTTTATTTATTTGTCATATAATAAAATGCATATTTTATGTATGTGTCATTTAATATGCTTTAAATTCTATTGCATCATTAACCGATAAAGTGATTGATGTTGTCAATACGAATAATAATTATTATTATGCATATACAAGTAGTACCTGAGTAGTTAACTTCTAGTTTATTATATTATTTAATATTAATAGTATACATTACATGCACAGTGGGAACCTGGTGGGAAGTCAGTGGAGGCATTTAACAAAGGTGGACAACGTAATAACTACATATTGGTTGCAGTTGTTATAATGTGACTGATCCCGAAACACGTCTTTTACATAATGATTTCCTACGTTTACGCGAATGTTACTCATTGAAATAATACGAATCCCACCCTGCCATCGGGGGTCCACCCCGTGACCACGAAGGCTGAAAAGCTTTCGAAACGTCGGGACCAAAATTAAAAATTAAAATAAAAAACCGCGATAAAATCCGTTTTAATTAGTTTTATTTTAACGTCTTTTACATTATGAATCACTATGGCGGATTTTTTACCGTGTACACGGGCGGGTGGCTGCTTTCCTAGCGGGTGCGGGAACTCTACCCCAAACTGAGCAGACGGCCATTCGTAACACACCGCAGTCGCCTCTTACCAACCAATCGGGATAAGTTCTTTTTCCATCGACCCACGTCTAGTATTTTTAGCAACTTCGATAACTTCGATTACACTGACTTCATGAAACGATAAAATGTCCTATCATTTAATGCTATATCTAAAGTGACAATTTCTTTGGAATCAACACAGGGCGTCAGTAGGTAGTAGATACGGTACAGTTTTATTTTAACTTATTTGTATGTAAATTGTAGGTATAATTTTTTAGATGACGTTTTTTCAGGAAATATGTTTGAGTAATCAATAATTTTATACTTATTAGTATTTATACATTTTGGTATGAGATTCTTTGGAATTCAAATGCGAAAACGAGATCATTTTGTTTTTCGGGGGAACGAGACAGATATACTATAACGTCCCAGAATCCCATAAAAAATGGACGCAATGTAAATTTCGCATAATAGTCCATGTACATTCAATACATCCTTCCTACTAATATTATAAACGCGAAAGTTTGTAAGTATGGATGGATGGGTGTATGTTTGTTACTCTTTCACGTAAAAACTACTGAATGGATTTTAATGAAACTTTTCAATAATATAGCTTATACATCAGAATAAGACATAGGCTACTTTTTATCCCGTAAAAAGCAGATCATGCGGGCGGAGCCGCGAGCTAAAGCTAGTATAAGAATCATTTTAATTTTTCATTATATATATATATATATATTTTTTTTTTTTTTTTTTTTTTTTTTTTTTTGTTGCATCATGCATTTCAAAATGTCCACGTGTATGTTAGTTAGAGCGTTGTGCGTGCACGTTTGCAGGCTCGGGTCGGGCAGCGAGTGCGGCGGTGGCGGGTCGGGCGGCGGCGCGCCCGCTCCGCAGTCGGCGCGCGTCTCCTCCAACGGCGCCGGCGGCATGGCGGTGAGCCGCGTGCCCAGCCCGCTGCACGACGGGAACACGCCCGTCGCCGAGAACTGGTGCTTCACACAAGTAAATATCATAACCAACTTTATCTATATGGGCTATGGTTGTTTTTTTTTTATTATTTTATAGCATAGGCCGGCAAACGAGCAAGTGGATCACCTGATGGTAAGTGATCTCCACCGCCCATGTACGCCCACCACCAAAAGAATCATGGACGCGTTGCCGACCTTAAAGGAAAGGGATAATTAGGGATTGGGATGGGGAGGGGGTTAATTAATATCAATATGGGCTATGGTTGTGTTGCTTTTGATATCAATCCCACACTCACTCTACGGGAAAAAACATTTCATTCAGGAGTCGAGACCAATTGCACTATCAGAACTAAGAGAAGTGTAAAGATCTCTTCAACTGGCATTTGTCATTTTATATCTCTGTAATTTCTGATTTTACAGCGTTAATATAAATCCCGATTTATTTTAAATTCAGTTTTGTTAATGCAATTGGGCCTTGGTGGATGGTCATCTTATGTATGTACTGGTTTATGGTTTAGTAAATCCCTGGTCTTTAGGTCAATCTGTATGTAATCCATTATACGATGGAGTCATTTGCATATAAGTACATAACTCACTTTCCATCTTTTCCATTTATAACTCAGGCCGACAAGCAAGTAAGTAGGTTGGCTGATGATAAGTGATATCTATGTACACTTAAAATAACGGAATAATCTGTCTGTTGTCTTACCTTAAACGGCTGTAAGTAATGTAGATTGAAAAAGGAAGATTTGAGTCTCCAGAAATCTCACTCTCTATCCGATATGTAACGGCAAGTTCACATCGGTTTTCTATGAGACAGTGAGACTCACACCTATTCAACCAGGTAATTCATATTGTGAACAAAATTGTCTACATGCACTGCTCTATCAGTAATATGATCGCATTCAACTTATTTTTATACTATCAAAATCACCACGTACTGTCGAATGTAGTTTAGTGTCGGAAACGCCAAATTGCAAATATTGAAAGAAATAAAACTAGTGCACAAAAGTCTTAGGGTGCTACCACAACCTTAGAGCCTTAGAGCATATATAAAATTAAATCTTACCTTGACTTTCCGTACCATGACGTCTTCAAAGTAAGCGTATGTACGTCATATAGTAAGCTTATTTGTAGTGCCAATTGTAATGAACACTTTGAAATGACGTCACAAAACTGCTAGCGAAATAATCTTGTTATATGACGGCAATAAGCTTACTTTAAGAACGTCATGCTATGGAAAGTCAAAGTAAGGTTTTAATAACACTGCTCTGAGAGGTTGCAGTAGGCCCCCAGTGCTGCGTGACGGTTTTAATCACAGCCCGAGGACGTAAGTAGACGACGTATTTACCACGACTTCGCGTGCTGATATCTTGGGCAACGCGCAATATTATGATCTAGATTCTAGTGCGTAGAGGGCACTTATTACGTCAGTGTACGTATTAAAAATTGGCACGCTTGGTTTTATTAGAGATCGCAGTACTAACGTCATCTATTTACATCATACATCACATACATACATCATCATACATAATACATTTACACCATAATTTATATATTATTTTAGTAAACTTTGCAATATTCTTAATAGTATATTTCTAGATAATGCTGAGATAATTCACAATGCTGATGTATTTAATCCTTATATTGAGCCAGCGCTTTTTATGCAACTGTAAAACTTAGAATTAATTTTGGTTAATTAGGAATTCCACTTGTCTAGCACACACCCACATATGATATAATAGGTTGATACAGTCCTCGACCTACACAAACCTCGGCCGACTGCTGTCTATATAAATCCCAATGGGCACATCGAGTAAAGTGGTCGTAAAAGTACGCACGGCCGATGCCGTAAATAATTTGTATGAGCTATGCCATTCGTTGCTGAGTTAACCCGTGTAAAAAATAAGTGATAATATTGTTTACAGAGTCCATTATCGTGAACTTGAAACGTTGCGCGCATATACAGATTGTGTTAACGTGTAAATATTTAAAAAGAATAGGAAGTACGTGTTGTATGTTGGAGCCACGTTTGTTTTGTCACGTTCCGCGGTCGCCCGCAAACGCTTGCGAATGTTGCGATACTCGTCACTCGATCATCAACGCAACTCCACGTGACAAATCACCATTACAATCCGATTGCGCGATGCAAAATCGTATGATAACGATTTTAAAGAGAATCTATCGATGCGAGGATTGCTGAACATCAATCAATCAAAAATAAAACACGTCTCATTGTTACAATTACATAAGCGTTTCTCATTTTCCGTAGACCATTCATATAGTATGTGTAAGAAGTCTTTGATGTGCTTTAAATAATAAAAAAACGTTATTATTTCTCCGTTGGATGGTATCACCGCTCATTTAATTATTGGAACGACCGTTGTGCGACTTGCCACTGCCCCGATGTTACCTTTTTGATACTTTTTGTCCAAAAATCTATTTAGTTTGCGAGCAATAACGGTAGTTTTTTGCCTTGTGCGCGACGTAGCGGCACTTCGCTTATTAAGGTCTCTTTCAATTTTGACAATCACCATACTGACTGATGAGTCGGGTTCGGAAATGTACCTTGGCATTGATAACGGTACAAACTACAAACGAATAATAACTTATGTTAGTTGTGTAATTGTTTGAATAAACATTAAAGCGATTGATGCTTCCGTGTTGACTGTTGTGAGGTTACTTTGTGAGCGCGGAGTGCGGTGTGCTGAGGAGTGGAGAGTGAGGAGTGAGCACGTGTCAACAACGCTACTCTGACGCCGATACACGTGTCGTCCTGCGATAATTACGTTCGCCAGTACACGGGATCTTGTCAACAAATAAATTTGCACGTTATCGCATTTGAATTTACTGAGTTTAGGTACCTACAAATAGATTATGTGAAAAGTGTTTGTTCAACAAATATGTTTAATAGCATATACAAACAATATTGATATATTAATTATGTTGACATTCAACGCAGCTAAAGAGAAACAACATCATACTAATAAATGGTCATTCTTATTACTTAGTACCTAGTCGCTTTCATTGTAATTATAACTATTTTGTATAAGTAGGTAAATCTAAGCAAAATGTCGTTTAGTGGTATTTGCAAACGATGGTATCTGTGTCCGCAAATGAGCGGGGATGATGCGGGCGGCCTTGGACCGGGTCGGCGACCGGGCGAAGACCTCAGCAGCACCGCAAGCCAAGCAACGGTCGGGGGCAACGACCAGCGGCGCCCAGTTGCGCCCGACGCACTATGTGCCCATACCTCATGACCTTCGCCGTAGTCCAAATCGACACCTCGCTCGAGCCTCGCAGAGGACCCTAACGACGTATCATACACGGTGTCTAAATTCGCAATACACGATAACTAATCATTATAATCATACATATTATCCGAGATAGATGCTTTCGTCGTCGATACTCGTGCACATGTATAGCAGTATCAGTCTCATAACATTTTTGCCAATGACATTGTAACCTTGAGTCATCAACAGAATAATGTTTACCGTGTAGTGTACAATAAAATTTTATTTGCCATAAATAAGTTGTTAAACGCATGACCAGCACTGCGATTTGTTTGTTTTCTATTGCGCCTGTCAACGGGGCTATTAGTGACTAAACACAAAAGATTTTGGAAAAAGATGAATGGTTGGATGATTTTGGATGTTAGTAGAAGATTTATTGTCTTGGTGAGGTCGCACAAGCCGCCTGGCCGAAGACAGCTTGAGAAAGCCTCCGTTTCATCCATTGATTTATGTCCATCCATTATTTATTGCCTTTGTGCATCTGCCCGTCCGCGTCCGTTCCCCGAGTGCATGCCGGTCTATTTTTCTCCGTTTTGCTTTATTGTTAACACTTCAAGCTGTATCTAAGGTTTTAAGTGCCCAAATGTTAATTGTATTAAAGAATATTTAAAAATATATTGTTTTGTCTGTTGTTTCAGGTCAAAGTGGTTAAATTTAGTTACATGTGGACAATAAACAATTTTAGTTTCTGTAGAGAAGAAATGGGTGAAGTGTTAAAATCATCGACTTTTTCAGCCGGTGCTAGTGATAAGTTAAAATGGTGTCTCCGCGTTAACCCTAAAGGACTAGACGAAGAGAGCAAAGACTACTTATCGTTATATTTATTATTAGTGTCGTGTAATAAATCAGAAGTGCGTGCAAAATTCAAGTTTTCAATATTAAACGCAAAACGGGAAGAAACAAAAGCGATGGAGTCACAACGAGCGTACAGATTCGTGCAGGGCAAGGATTGGGGCTTCAAAAAGTTTATCAGAAGGTAATGTATAAATAACCGTTCTACACTCACTCAATACAGATTTATTATATCTATGTGTGCTCGTGCTCGCGCGATTAAAATGGGGGCGGACCCTATTTATCGGTATTATAATTTTATACCCCATTGTAGGTAATACTGTGTTGGTGAGGGTCAGATATACCATTCTGGTGTGAACCCTTCGGATCGCTCATCATGGACTACTTTCCTTTCCCCCAGGGGTCTTTCCTTTTGGTTAGAAGTAATCCAAACCCTTCCCGTGAATACGATTCATGTTTATGTATCAAAAGCAATTTTATACTCTGCAAAATCAGAAGGTGACACTAACTCTTGTGAATATAAATAGAATAAATATATTATAAAACTCTATTCTCGATCGTTCACAATAATTTCAAACTTATTTTCTCGATGAAGGTTCACCAACACAAACAGATTTGGAATTATTGGTAGTCATTTAGGTCGTTGATCCAAAACTCGGAAAGATTTGAACATTTTTACTATATCATTAAACCCATTCGACTCATCTCTGAATATTTATATGTGTAAGTGAAGCAATTTCAAGGGGCCGCTATATCGTCCCATTTCATTTTATTCCAATTTAATTATGTATTTTTGGTTATATTAAAAGACATTTTAAATAAAGCAAATTATGGTTTAAAAGTTTTGAATAATTAATCATTTGGGGAAAAACTGTAAATTATTAAACATACGTGTGAGTTATTATTGGGAGATATATAGAGCACAAAGATAAAATAATAAATTATTGCTCTTTCAAATATCTGTGACTTGACACTTGATGAATGGAATCTCTGCTGGTGGGAGAGTGACTGAAACATAAGTGTACTAAGGTGTATAAAAAAAGGGTATAAAAAACTCGTTATAATTATAATTTTAAAACTAGGATCACATAACAAAATATATATTACCATTGTATATTATATAAGATTTGTAAAGTATCTTAAAAGGAAGCTTACATAGATTTTAAACAAACTATTTGTTGTTCTTTTTCAGAGATTTCCTATTGGACGAAGCGAACGGCCTGTTGCCCGAAGACAAGCTGACGATTTTCTGTGAAGTGTCAGTGGTTGCAGACAGCATTAACATTAGTGGGCAAAGCAACGTGATCCAATTCAAAGTGCCAGAGTGTCGATTGTCGGATGATTTAGGCAACCTCTTTGACAATGAAAGATTTTCCGACGTCACCTTAGCAGTCGGCGGCAGGGAGTTCCAAGCGCACAAAGCTATATTAGCAGGTATTGTTTCTTTTTATGTATATTATTATCGTTTATTTGCTAATTGTTTGGAAGCGGCATTTTCTTTTTTCTTAAATAACAACTTAGATATTATGCATATTTATAATATTTTACTTTTCTTATATATCGCTCGATCCACTAATAGCGTGATAATGGATTTCAAAATTCAAAACTAAAGTTATCCTTATAAGAGGAAAATTGTACACATGCAAAGTAAATACATTGGTATCGAAGAATCTTTGGTAAGCTCGTCAAACAGCACTAATGTATTGAATGCGATGACGCTTTCATTGTTTCATTGCTGCAATCCAAAAATGGAAGCACCTTTTGTTCCAGGAGGTATCTCACACTGAATTTTAAATTAACCGCTTCAAATATTCATAAAGTACAATATGACGATTCTTTATGTTCTGTCGATCCTCAACTAAATGTGCCACGAACAAACCTTATTTTAAATTAATATGGTTGTTCCATCCCACCTTTCTTATTTATGAGTTACATACACCCACATCATCTTGTCTCGGCATCATTTAAAGGTGCCAGGCTGGTAGATATTAGTAATGGCTAATGGCATGTAGTCCGCCTTTATACATAGCATGTACCTATACATACTCACCAAATTTTCAAAATTCGTTATATGAAATTATATACAAGCACGTATCACTGTAATACGTGATCTGTGTATTCAATCTCACACCAGTTGCGAAGTAATATGTATCAAACAACATACAATTCGATGAATACGACGCGCGTGTGTGTCTTGCGGTGGGAATAGGTGTACGCTCAGCTAGTCCATCCCAAAGACGAAAGTATCATAAGGGCCATACTTAATAAACGCTATTCTATATGTACTCTTATATAGTTAATAGAATGTTATGTCCCGCTTTCTTTGACGTAAAATGGAAACTCGACATGACCAGACGAAATAACCTATAAGAATCAAAAGATATACAGCGTTTAGACGGTAAAGGCAGACTACCGATAGACACGTCACGGGCGTCGGTGACACTGCGTCAGTGAAACCGCATATGCGCACTGTTATTACGTACTAACTAAATGTATGGGAAACCACTCCACGGTAGCGTCATCAGCGCATGCCATCACTTGCCGTCTATCTGAAATTTACTAGGATGTGCATCGATGAGAGCGTCACTGACGCCAGCGTCAGTCACTTAACGCGACCGTCAGAGGTCTGCATATACCTTAAAATTTTAGGACGTGAATTCCATTTCCTGAACGAGACAGAGCTTTGTGAGATCCGAAATTAATTGTTCCGGGTATGGGTGCTCTAGGCCGATAGTACCTTAGATTTTTGCGCCCTATGTAAAAAACATTATTCTAAAGTTGTTGGTGTAGGTACAATTGCATTCTGTTTACGTATTACGCATAATTATATCAACAGTTCGTTGTTCAGAAATACAACCAAACTAGTTTAATAACACAAATATTATTTCCCAGCAGGCTAGACCTATTGTGGATGGCATAAGATACTAGAGTATCTACTTGTAATCGTTTTTTGATATTTATTGTAACAATGTAGATTTGGAAAACCATCTTAAATAAGTATATACAAAATAAAATATAATTTACGGTTTTAGACCATGTATGTCATATGTAGTCACGATAACAAGTCGCCCTAGGTATGCCAATGGAGTTTCCGCGCACTTTTCCTCGTAATAATACAAATAAACTCATTGTTATAAACGTTTAGTGAGTTCGTATATGTTTGAACGTAGTTAGTTATTTATATCTCTATGCAAATTATTTATTAGTCAACCGGGTCAAGCTTATCTTATTTTTAAATTACGGCATTACGATGAACGTAAAATATATTGTAAACATAATCCTGGTAAGGTGTCTTAGTGTTGTTACGTTGTATTCGGTTCTAAAAGAAAAATATTATATTATTTATACTATTTTGAGAACCCTTGACCCTTGGCTAAAAAACATACCCGATAATAACCACTAAAAACTTACACTAGGTATTTTTATTACTAAATATTTAACAAATAGCGTCATATATTTTTTTTCTTTCATTATATGCTTGTGGCTCTGTCTGTTAACATGTTGTATTCACCTCCAGAAGGGCATACACATTTGTGTAATCCCACTCTCATACATGTTATTAGCTAGTATATAAGTTATGTGTAGCCCAGTTTGGTGGATCTAATAAAAAAAAAAAAAAATAAAAAAAAACTGTGTTAGTCTAGGGATTTAAGCTATCCAGAAACCAAATTTCAATCAAAATCAGTTAAGCAGACAAAGCCCCATTTAGATTGATCGAGTTTATCGTACGACATAGACAGAATATAGAGAATATACAGAAAACTCTTTGTTTACGAGGTCACGTCATACAATTTGAAAACAACATCGTATGACGCGGCCTCGTAAATGACAGTTTCTTGTTCTATTCTTGCCTATGTCGAACGAAAAACTATATTTTAATGGGTCTTTTTAATCGTGATACGTTGCAGAAAGTAGCCTCACATTATTTATTATCTTAGTATGGATTCATAATTAACATTAACACCTCTGAACACACTCAGCTTAAGAACCTACGAAAGGCTACAAGAACTAGAAAATGCACTTTAAAATGTCAAATGAGTAGGTAAATACTATTCACCAAATACCTATAATATGACACGTTCAAATAAATATACAAGTTACACTCTTGCGCGTGAAAGCGTGAGAGATAACTAAATCATGTAGATATTTCGGGTCTATTCTTTAAGTAATTATCAGGGTTACACAGTATGTACACTGGATTGTTGTTTGTATAAAATTTGGGGAATTCATTGCGGAACAATGCGGTCATCATGAGTCAACGGTCAACACGCACTAGCAAATAAAATTTCCGGCTCATACGCCCATTAGTAAAAACCTAATTTAATCAAATAATAAACATAACATCATGACGATCTTTCAACGTGAGATCAAAGGTCAAAATATACCCGATATGAACTTTTAATGAACACGTTACGTGTAATCGAGCAAATTATGTAGGATTGCACTGAAATAATAATATTCTTAATTTTGTACTGTCACGAAGTAATTTTAAGCACCATTGTATACATTGAAGCCAGAGAAAGAATTAATACTTAATGTGTCAGGGTGACGACCACTGTGCAGTACCATGCTCGTACTTTGTAACTAAAATTTCTGGGTAGTGGAGGTAGTGTTTCTGAGCGCGCATCGCATTTAGCATCAGGTGAAGATCGGCTCGTCTCGTCATTCAGCCAAATAAAAGAAGTCGTCGACGCTGCAACCCCTGTGGGTTGCATAAAACAATAAGAACCACTGTTAGTTTTTGGCCTCCGATATTGTACACTTGCCACTGCTTCCTATCTTGCGCAATCTCTGAGTCGTTCCATCTGTACTTATCCTCTTGGAGATACAGAAGTGAGATTACGTTATATCTCTAATACAATTAGAGAATTATTCTATAATTAATTTATATTTTTCTTTTCTTTCAGCGCGGAGTCCTGTATTCGCAGCTATGTTTGAACACGAAATGGAAGAAAGGAAAAGAAATCGAGTGGACATCACGGACGTGGACCACGAAGTGTTAAGAGAAATGTTACGTTTCATATATACCGGCCGCGCGCCCAATCTAGATAAAATGGCCGACGACCTCCTAGCAGCTGCAGACAAGGTAATTATTGTCAATTTATATACGTATGTGGTCCGTACTCAAAATATTATTTTAGGCTCAAATTAAGACCTACCTAAGTCTAGTGATTTTGCAAGGTAAACTTCGCAATGAACTCACCAAAGTCAACTTAAGGATGCTCGTGACAGGCGATAACATTGGATCATAAAAAAATATATTACTATATCCTATAAATAGCTGCACTCGGCATGCATTCCAATGTCTTAGGTATACCTACGTTTAAACATTTGTTTTTTATATATTTTTGTCACTCAAACCTTGATAGACCTGCTCAAGTTTCATCACAATCGGATGAATGGTATAGGTTCGCATTGAGGACCAACAAGCGTTCATTTTTATATATACAAACATATAACGCAAGAAACGAATGTGAAAATAAAAAAACATTGTTATAATCTGTCATTATGATTGAAATTCACGGAGAAATTGAATAACCGTTTGTTAATTCTGCCTTAGCTTAGACTAATTTAGATCAAGTCGAAGTTTGCTTTCCAAAATATTTCCGCATTTATTAATAGAGTTTAGATTTGGGGGACAAAAAAAATGTGTTTAAAGAACAAATTATAGTAAGGTGTCTTTCTATTCAATAATTATTTAGGTTGGGTCATCCGTATTAAAATTAAATATAATATGAGGAAAAATTAGAACACACCGGTTTAAAAACTTTCCGTTTCCTGTGACGCAATTAGTACTAACGATGTCAAACTACACATAACTTATTCCGAATGTCGCATCTTTAAATACACATTGGCGACCCGGATTAAATTAGTAAAGCGTTTCACCGTGAACGTAAAAAGCATAGTAATAATGCCAGAGCCGTAAATTATAAAATTATAGTGACACTATCCTATCCAGATTTCGTGACTTATTATTTATTTTTGTAAATAATCATTACTGCATCACTCAATGTACACATGACATATTAATGTCGGAATACTGAATGAAACGCTACTTAAACGGCCTACTTTCTAACGGCTCGCGGCTACTACATACAATTTAAAAAAAATAAGGTAATTATCGAAAATCTGGAATGTCACCATGTGTCGCGTCGATTTCACTTTTTGAGAATAGCTGAAGCAAATTGAAATATTTAAATGTCTATTTTCAAATAGCTGTTAGAATTTCCCTTAGTAACACCCAAAGAAAACTTTACTCAAAAACTAGAAAAATAAAATTTTGATATTTTACTATACTGGTCATAATATTTTAATTTGATAAAAAAAACGGATCCAGATTTCATGTAGCACGTTCCTCGCTTTTTCTCCTCCTGGCTAAGTAGGTACCACTTTCTGTCCTTTCTGCGTCAGAACTTTTCATTTGAAACTTAATACTCAAATTCGACTTCTTAACTCTCATCGCGCTCAAAAGTGTTAATTTATAAATATAATTAAAATCATCGGCATGGTGATTAATCAGGTATATTTATTTATATTTCCAGTACGCGTTGGAGCGGTTAAAAGTGATGTGCGAGGAAGCGTTGTGCTCGAGCCTGTCTGTGGAGACGGCCGCGGACACGCTCATACTGGCCGACTTACACTCGGCGGACCAACTCAAGGCGCAAACTATTGACTTTATTAACACGTTAGTATATTTTGTTATTTTTATATTTTGGAATGGAGACCACGTACTGGCAAGCGCAGCGTTGGACGTCCACCTACAAGGTGGACAGACGACCTGATAAAGGTCGCAGGATGTCGCTGGATGCAGGCCGCTTCCAACAGGTCGGTCTGGAGATCTTTGGGGGAGGCCTATGTTCAGCAGTGGACGTCTTGTGGCTGATGATATGATGATATTTTGTTTTATACACTAAACGTTAAATGAAAATTATTTCATAAATGATGGGATAATTTTTGTCATTTCAAACAACTCAGTGCCATAAAGTGCTAGTCGCAACGTCCGTGTCTTTACGTTGTTACAGTTTCTACTGAGGTTTGTAGTCACATGGTCATTGTGGATGAATCATACAATAATGTCTACACACTGTGCTTTGTACGGCTGATTATATTCTAGTAAAATTATATGAAGATCATCCATTCCGTCTGGCGTTATCCCGGCTTAATTAAAGGGATAGTTGTCCAATGACAGAAAAAGAACACAAGGCTAGTAATATGATGCCTGTGACGCCATTACGTTACAGCTTGCGTGGACTACACGTCCTACCTTTGCTCATACCAATATTTATCATACAAATAAATATTGATTTTGTTTTCTCCGTATGATTCTTTTTTCGTTATATCTTATGTTGCACATAATATCCATAATAACACATAGTATCGTATCGTTTTGCAGGAGTCACGCGACGGACGTGATGGACACGGCAGGATGGAAGAACATGATCTCGTCGCACCCGCACCTGATAGCGGAGGCGTTCCGTGCTCTCGCCACCCAGCAGCAACAGATCCCGCCGATCGGGCCGCCGCGCAAGCGTGTCAAGCAGGCCTAGTGTTAGTGTTAGTGTTATGGTGCTGCCACACCGATGTTATAAAATGTTAACAAAAACATTTTCTAACATTCTCTAACATTTTTTAACATTTTATAACATTTGAAAACATGAAATCGGCCCTTCTTTGACGGCTTCTTTGACGGCGCCGCTCTCAAAAGTACCGCCGCCCGCGGTTATAAAATGTTAAGAAATGTTACAAAATGTTACAAATTGTTAAGAAATGTTAACTAAATGATGCTGCCACACCGGTGTTATAAAATGTTATATAACATTTTCTAACACCGGTGTGGCAGCACCATTAGTGTTAGCGTCAGTGCACAGTGTACACCCACACACCCCGTACCAAAGACCCGGTGCATACACACGCCCGTACCGCCGGGGATCTGCGGATTCCGCCCCTCGTTTGCTATGATTGATCTCAGGACGATACTCGAGCCGCCGCCGTGGTCGACTATTGTGCCGATTTTAATTGATTACTTTTTTTTTTAATGTGTACCGTACTACGCCGCGGACGCGGTCAGTTCGGATGTAGGCTTGGAGTTTGATGTATTTGTGTGTCGTTTTGTGCGAGTTTTGTTGCGGCCGTGTTTGTTGTAAATTATTATTGCCGTGTATAGATAGAAGCGACGTGCTCGTGTAACAGGTATTGTAACTTTCGAATTATTTGAAGTGATCGTGCCACGATGCGTGCGCTTGCGTTGAAATAAATATTGGTGTTTCACGTTCTCATAGAAATTCCAAAACGATTCTCCTTAGAAGTTTAAAAGTAGGCCTTTTGAAAATATTTTGATGTAGCGCGGTAACTGAATGCAATAAATTCGTGTAAGATTTTGTAACATAGTTTTGTGTGCAATTGTTGTCTGTCGATGATACGAATGTATTCAATTCGTACTTAATGTGACACATTATGTGCAAAACTATGAGACGATATTATAAAGTTGTAGGGGACTCGAGTGATTGTATAAGTGTATTGAAATTGTTGGCATTGTATATAGAAGAGCTACGATCCCACCATTAAAATATTTCTAAGTACTAACTCATAAGTGGTATCACAGGTGACACCATTTTATTTTTAATGTGTCTCGGATGTTATTCCGATGACATATTGTGATTTTTCATTTATATTTCCATAGATTTAAAAACACCATTTTATTTTATTTAGGGGAAAGTGGGATAATCTCGATATGTGACAAACAACTCGAATAATAAATGGGCTATATTTTTATTTCGGCTGTATTTATTACAACGATAAAGGTTAACTATCTTGTCATATATTATACAACATTTTATAAATGTTATACATAGTTGAATCAACATACATTTAATGGAAACGTCTAAACTGTTAGAAATTACCTCAAGTCACGTCGTAACAGCGGATGATGAACCATAACTACTGATTCATAATCAGTCTATTCTTATTTTACAATTTTTAAACATTTCGTTTCTATCACCATTCTTATCAATTTTCCTTTTGTTTTCTTATTATGTATATATTAAAACCTAATAAAATTATTTTCACTATCTTGACATGAATTGATCAGCATTTGCATTCTTAGTACGCTATTTTACGGGGAAATATTGATTGTCTCCGTAAGAATAAGATAAGCTGTATGATAGAATAAGTTGATTGCATTTGTTAACATGTGTGATATGTAATGTCGTCATATTATATTAAAATGTTAGTGTTTTTATAGTATGTGGTCGAGATTGCCCCACTCTCCTCAGCGTGTAGATCACCACAATAATTTAAAATGTGAATATATTGTTATTATTGGTTTTGCTTCATCGATTGTAATTTGTATATTGCGTGTCTTGTCGCCAGACGACGTTTTCGTTTTGCTCATTACATACTGTTCACTCATGTGTATAATATAGTTGATCTAAATTTACGAACATTTATGTATAAATTTCACCTATTTATTAGTATTATTTTATCTTTACTTTGAATGACAACTTAGCAAACTTTTATAAAGGCTTATTTTCAAAGTTTGTCTACCCATTTTATAAGTATATAATAATCTACTCAACCGTAATGTTAATGAATGTACCGTGGCCAATAAATAATATTTAATACCATTTTATACCCACTTTCCATATGTATAGCTGACCTCTGTTCTCGTGTAATTGTATAGTTACATGTAAAACAATTGTCAAAAATAACTGTGATTTTCGAAATTGTCAATAAGTTGAGCAAATAAATGAAACAATTGAAAACTGTGATTTTATTGTAACAACTGTGTGGCCTAACCCCTCTCATTCAGTAGAGGAGGCCCGTGCCCAGCAGTGGGACGTGTCTAATACAGGCCTAGTATTAATATAACTAGGGCGTTCCGTTTTCAGCACAAAGTCGAGAGCGTGAAATAATACCAATTAATAAAAACCCTGAATACGACCATGTTGGTTTTTTACTATGGCTGAGCAAATCGAAAGTAACATTGACCTTATAGGAATACACATAAATATATACGTACTATGGGTCGTACAACTGCCTCAGTTGCGCAGTTTTATTGCGTACGCGGTACGACTGCTGAGCTGAGGTCTCGAGTTCGACCCCGGTTCGGGTAAAGTGATAATGGGGTTTTCTCTCACGAAATGCTCAATATCAGCCAGGAGTTTGGATTTGTGCCCGGTATGGCAAAGGCTCGCCCCCTATCACATCATGGGACGGAAATACGCTCAGCTAATTGTTGGTATACTGGTTATACCTCTGCCTACCCCTTCGGGGATTACAGGCGTGAGTGCGTAGTATTTATTATAATATTACTATGAGTCGTAAAGTTTAGGGTATTTTTTCTATAACTTCAGGGTGACCGTGCAAGGTTCCATAAGGTAAAACCTCTCGTGACCGTACCAATAAGCAATAAGAAGTCACAAGTTCAGGTTATAATCTTATTACTTTCAGTTATATAATAATGTACTCTGTGCTTATAACAAAAAAATTGAACTCATTTATACTCGCGGCGCTGCGTGATCGTTGTGTTTGTGTGTCAAACTCAATGAATAAAGATAATCGTCTAAGGTCAAACTACACTTTTCCCCTAGGGCTTACCACTTCTACATGTAGGCAATGAGAAATTTATATACGAGAATAAACGTAGTAAAATTAGGGAATTACAAAGAAATTTCACTAAAAATATCTTTGCTGTACCTACCTATTTTCGTCGCCTCAACTTGAGTACTTGCAATTGTTATCCTTTAAATTGTTTATGTAAACATGTTTATAGATGTAATAGGAAAAATATGAATTTAATTTTAGATAATTTATATAAATAAAATTGATTGGTCAAATTAACACAGATGTGTTAAATATAATTAACATAAATTGCTTAACCAACAAATTTTAATTTCGCAAATGCAAAAAAATAAAACACGTGAATAGCGCCACACGTTACACCACGTTGTTTATGATCATTTTCCGAAGGCTTCGTTGTACGCAGGCGCAGACACGTGACAGCATAATTGTAATCTATCTCATTCTCCCGCACGCTAAATCCAATTTATGAATAAATTTGTCCCTTTTTACGTTTTTCGTTTCATTGACTTTTCAAATCACAACGGTGCTAAAAATGTTTCACTTCAAAATAATATGGGTACATAGTTAATAATTAATGTAAACAAGACCCAGGCTATTTGTCTATAAAAACTGAAAATTACGAAAAAGCAACATAATTGGATGACATGGTAGGTTAACGAAAGAAATATAAATTAGTGTTGCCGGATAATCGATGTTGAATCGATTAATTGCTGATTATTTTTTTGGTTTAAATAATTAATCTAGGTATCAATAGTATAATCGATAGTATCTATTAAATCGATTACATGGATATAATCGATACTAAAATTAAGAAAATTATATCGATAGCCCTATTGTATTAACCGTATTGTACTCGATACAATCGATTTAATTGTTTATATTGATTGGTATTATTTTACAATTAAATCAATTAGATGGATTATATCTAAATAATCAATATAATTGACTAATCGATTAAGATACAATTGTCACTTGCTGAATAGGCTTCTTGGTGACATCTACCAATGATGTTTTTTTATTTTGTTTACTTTACGTTCGGCAAAATGAGGGATGGTCATACAATTATATCGATTATATTCGAATTATCGATGAGTTTTACTATCGATTATATCGATTCAATCAATATAATGTATATTATCGATTTTACAATCGATATTTAGATTTTTTTAGGGTAAACACAATAAATTAACTAATAATCGATTATCCGCAACACCAATATAAATACACACAGCAAAAAAAAAATCATGTACATTAAAGCAGTTATTTTCCGTAATTTCAAACATTATCGGCAGATCGGACAATATACAATATGTAGTGAGCAATAAAACAGTAAGACGAAAGAATTCCTCCGTCTTATAAATCCGTCTAAATATAAATACGTTAGAAACTACTAAAATCTGATGGAAAGGGTACTTGTCAAATGACAGACGTCGCAAAATTTCGCGTCATTGCAAATTGGTCATTATGGTACTCAAGTGCGAGCAAGATAGTGAGATATCTCCACTATGCGCCCATCTTTGCTCGTATCAATATTCAAAATTATAATTTCGGGCTTATTATAAAAAAATGTATTGCGTTTTAACAAAAGTGTCTTTTTCCTATTATTTTCTGTTACACAAAAATTTATGAATAAAATTCAACTAAGAAACTAAGCTGTTACTGGACATTATCAGGTTTAATATCTTATTTTTTAGCGTGACGAGCGTAGTCCAGTGCCATACAGAGCTTTGTAATTTAAAGTTCTATCTGGTGTTGCTTCTGTTTATGGGCAGGCGTGGTGCCAGAATACTTTAACGTAAAAATGCCAATGTGACGCTTACGACAAGGCGAGCAACCTGCTTGTTTCGTCATTCAGTTTCGTTCTAGAAGGAGCGCAGTTCTAAGCCTTTAGTCCGTGATCTTGAGGACATTATCACGCGCTTACACTGGCTTAAGTCATAGTATATGGTGAATCAGTTATGCGGCTAGTTGTAGTGAGTCTCTTTTAGTTTGGTATTTTTTTCTTTAGAAGTTATTAAAGTCCTAACGATTTTTTTCAACGTAGTTTTTATCAAGTAACAATACCGTATTAATGATGAAAATACCGAAACTAATAGTATAAAGGACACGGAATTTGGCTATTTGATAATTTGTGGATTTTAGCCAACTGTGTAGCCGTCATAAATTAAACATACATTATTAAAAATCATTGATTATTTTTTAAAAAGGCGGTTTAAAAAAAAACAATTTCTGAGAACTCTGAACATCACTATTTCCCAACGGCTAGTCATGGGTAGAGGTGTGTACCGGAGCCAATTTTATCCTCCGGAGATTATGCGGAGATTTTGTTGAATAACCGGAGATTCTCCGGTTATTCTCCGGTTTTTTTTTTTTTACTAGCCCTGTAATATATACGTCCCACTGCTGGGCACGGGCCTCCTCTACTGAATGAGAGAGATTAGGCCTTAGTCCACCACGCTAGCCTAATGCGGTTTGGCAGACTTCACATACCTTCGTAAAATCTTTCAAGTTCTCAGGTATGCAGGTTTCCTCACGATGTTTCTTTCACCGTTAAAGCTAGCGATAATTAACAATTAATATACACGTGACTTAGAAAAGTCAGTGGTGTATGCTCTTGGGGCTGGTTTCGAACCTGCGACTTTCGTCTCGACAGTCCATACCACTCCCCGCTGAGCTATCGCACTACTCCGGATAATCAAAATAATTTAAATCAATATAGTTTAAGAGAAAAAAAACAATGCTTTCTGAAATATGAATTCACTTTATTAAAAAAATCGAATAGAAAATATCTAACCTACTAGATAAAAGCAAACTATATAACTATATTTATAGTATACTAGCTGTCCCTCGCGGCTCCGCCCACGTGATCTGCTTTTTCCGGGATAAAAGTAGCCTAACAGTGGCGCCATGTGTCGAAAATTGATCGTACCCTCTCAGAAACCTTCGTGGGCTCATGCACAACAACTTTGCTAAAGATCATCACTTGATCAAATGCATAGTTTTGTCGGGAAAGATTTAATCGTCTTGGTCGCGGTATTGTTAATGATGATTCAAAGAGAAAACAAATTACTGGTGATATTATCAATTACGTTTAGCTATAATTTTTATAATTGTCAAATTTTGTACCATACTTAACCAAAGATAAAATTACGTTTAGCTGTCATTTAAATTTTGTTATTCCACTGTCATTTGCCTTTTGTGTCATGTCAGATGTGTTTTTGTTATACCACGTTTTATAGTGACTTGACTGAAACGCCGTCGAACGGGATAAAAATCCTATGTCCATCTCCTGGTTCTAAGCTACCTTTCCACCAATTTTCAGCTAAATCTGTTCAGCCGTTATTGAGTTATAAGTGGTGTAACTAACACCACTTTCTTTTATATATATAGAAAGTAAGATGAGATTATTATTATTCTTCTAGAATATTCATAAGAGTAGTATCGAACAAAGATACATGCGTAACCGCGACTTAATAATTCGTTCAGACATTCACTCAAATAACCGGTAGTTAAGAGAAACACCGATTAGGCTCCGGTACTCACCCTAACCGGTAATTATCCGGTTTTTTAAGAACCGGTACACAACACTAGTCATGGGTTTGTCAATTTGACATTTTAGTATATGTATGACATTTTGCATTAGTTTATTTGTCTCTGTTTTGCATGCATTAATAATGTTAGAGGAAATTTGAAAACCTAAGTTTTATAAATATTAAATACAATATAATTTAAAGCGAAAAAGAATAGTAGAACTGAATTTTGCTAAAAGCTACAATAATGTCTACTGGTTTCCGTCTCACATTTACAGCTGAACAAACTACGCCAGGTTTAAAAAATATTTTGTTATATATAATAAATAGTGTTTTCTTGTTACTACTACCCTTGATGACCCCTTTATGGACGTCGAAGTTATAATAATATGTAAGAAGTTTATTAGTGGTAACTATTACTACTGACAAACTTCTTATATAGGTATAAGAATAAATTATCTTCAAATATTATTGAGAAAAGATTCAAGTATGTATCTATTATGTACTATATGATATCTAATTTTAGCCATTTTCTGAAATGATACAGTATTAAGATATGTTTCTGGGTTTACAAAACAACTATTTTGTATGAGGTCAGCAATAAAAGTTGATTAACTGTTTTAGTTAAGAACCAAGACAATAATTCAAAAAGGACCATAAGAACTAGAAATAAACCAAAGAAGTATGATGATTTTTTGGAATTAACACCTTCCAAACAAAGAGGTCAAAAGAAGAGTATTTCTGATGATGAATTAAGTGATTATGATGATGAAATGGGTGAGGGCACCTCACCTCAAAAACCAACAGGTGTGTAAATTACTAATATCCCAATAATTCTTTTAAACCAGGCTGGCATACTGATGTATTGGCGTAGTTGACTTGTTTCTTCAAAATATCCCCACAGTTTTATCTGTGTTGGGACCAGACACTGAACTTATACTTTTACATTTCAAATATACAACAGCATTTAAAGAGTAGTTATTAAAAGATTTGTTATGGTATGAATGCTGAAACTCAATTCAAACATTTAAGGTCATATAACTTTATGTTAAGATCCTTTTGTGTATTAAAAGTGTATGAAAATGACTTTGTAAGGGAATCACTTCCGAAAACTTAGGTAGGTGTTAGTGCTGATGATTACTGATAATAACACAAATAAAATCGCAAAATAGATATAATTATTTTTTATTCACACAGTTTTGATTGAATCAATAAATACAAAAGTGTTTTATTTATATGTGAATTAAAAGCAGATTTTAAATAATAGCTGAATGTAAAGCCAAATAAAATCTGATCATCTGACTTGTACTATTAGTATACTTTATAAGGCAGGCTTATGATTCCAAAATGGTAACATCAGATGTCCTCGCCCATTTGACTTCAGAAATGGTCCCCTTATATTCAGTATAACAATACTGATTATACTTTCTACTTCTGGGAATTGTTTTTAAACAGTTTTTTATCACACTATTATTGGTATTGGATCATCATCAGCCACAAGACGTCCACTGCCGAACATACTGTTGGAAGACCAACCTGTTGGAAGCAGCCTGCATCCAGCGACATCCTGCGACAAGAATAATAACAATACAATATTGGATAATATGATTAAAATAACCTCTAAGGTTACAGATAATTTTAATCATATTATCCAATAAATACTACTAAATTTGCATTACTACTTGTCCCTTGCAATTTCATCTTATTGGATGTTACTGCTATGTTCCACTATGGGAAAATAGCAGTAACCAATTCTTAATCTATATTAAAGCATGATGATACAATATTATAGCTATGAACCATTATCTTCATAAAACAAGTATATGGTGTGAATGTGTCCTCAATTGGCCAAATTGTTCAAAATTAATAAAATGACCAAACAGATATATCTACGTTTTTATATACATAGATTATTTACTGTTGGATTAGTTTATAGCTGACTAATTAAAAAAAATGTTGTGCACTTATATTTTCTATTCTATTTTATATTTAACATTATTGACTTGTTAAATTGCAGCTTTGTTTGACAATAATGATGTTGAAGGTCAAGACATATTTAAATTTAAGTCACGTCACACCAAGCAGGATCTACAAAACAAGGTTCAAGATGCCATCAGCAATTCTCCAAGGATGATGGATTCACCCATGAGAACTCCTAGAAAAACATATTCCCTCAACTTTAACAGCCCCTTAACTAAGAAATGTGAAGGTACACCCAAACATGTTAAGGATGTGATTAAGAAAAGTGAGTATTTTGTAAAGTAAATATTAATATTATAATACATAATAAAATGACATATGGACTGTATAATACATACTTTAATATGTTTTGTGAGCATATTTTTTTGTTGTGATCTTAAAACTAGTTTTTATAGTAATTATTTTTTATTAAGTGTAAGAAAAACACCAATCAAATATAAAAAAGTACGCAATAGACATTTTTCTTCTGGTATACATATATGCGAGGTGTAAGGGGAACGCGTTCGAAATGAAGACAGATACCACTAAAAAAAAAAGCGAAATAAGTCGACATAATTTTAAAAAATTCATACAGCCTTGTTTAGATCAATAAATACAATGACATTTCATTCAAATAATAATTAAAATGGTTATGATTATCTTATGTTTACGCGAATATAAACATTCACATAAAACTAATTTAATCGGATTTTATTGCCGTTTTCTATTAATTTCCCGACGCGACGTTTCGAAAGCTTTTCAGCCTTCGTGGTCACGTGGTGGACTGCGTTTAAATTAGTTTTATCTCAATTAAAATCGTTAAAATTCATAATAACATAACGTTATCTAAAGCCAATAAAAATATCAGCTTGCCCGGTGTAGCGCACATCGCAATTTGCCTACGCATAGTGATAGGCGGTAATGCGTCGTCAGCAAAAGATTTGTAAACAATATACCTATATGAATTGCAGGAATTATTCAAGAAGTGGAAAGTGACAGTGAAGAAAGTGATTTCTCTGGCACAAGTAGCGATTTTGTACCTGATGAGAGTGATAATGAGGTATTTATTATCATATTAAACTAGTTAATATTTCTTATACATCTTTATAATTTGCTTTCGCATAGATATATGCTATTGCCAACTTATAGTTATGCTATATTATTATTTGTAATGAAAAATATATTGACATAAACTGAAGCTTGCGAAGTTGTTGCCACCATTTTATTATTGATGATATACTGATGTTGATACACTGGTAGTCACTCATTAGTCGTAGGTCTCATTAGTCGTATACGAGAGGCCGTCTGAGTTGGTACCACGGCTTTGTCTAATTCTGCCATCAAACAGCTGTATTTAAGCGCCGATGATTCATTTTAAAGAACATTGGCATTACTGGCTATTGTGTTTTATGTCTCTTGGTGACTAGCGCGGTCCAGTGCCATGTAATGTAGGTGTAGGTCAAGGTTCTGAGTGGTGTTGCTTCTCATTATGGTCAGGCGTGGCGCTTACCATCGGGCGATCGCCATGCTCGTTTAGTCATTCGGCAAATAATGGAAAAAAGCTAGGTACAGATGCATACAGGAATGTCCCATAAACAAGTTTGACGATTGTTTGAACAGAAAGATAATATAAGCAAACAAGTGTTTATAAATTTACCAATATTAGCCACAGTTCTACAATTACTGTGTTTAATAAGATATTTTTTATGACGAATGTGCAGTAATAAAACATTTAAAAATATCTCCCTCCAATGGCGAGTCCTAGGACCCAAGCCACCGGTCGTTAGGACCCCAGGGTGAGGAACCTCCTGACAATGCGTGCATGAACTCTTATGAAGACTATTATTAAAGTTATTTATTTTAAAGAATACATAATATATTTTAATTCAATTTTAAATTCGGAGTCACAGTTACAGCCTACAGGTAATTTATCCTGGTAATGCAGTTAAGAAGCACGAGGACTAAATTCTATTTGTTATTAATAAAATGAATATTATAATATTTTGAAAATTATCATAACTCGATAATTTAATTTATAATCTCGATAATTTGAAACCCTCACTAGCCATGCTCTTTTTTTTTTCTTTCCGTGTAATTTTCCAGACTGAACCAGAATCATCTTCAGAAGAAGAAGTTGAACCACAAAAGCAGTCTACGAAAGCTAGTATCACAAGAAATGTAGGCAACAAAATGAAAGCAAAAGATTCCGAATATTTTGTTACACCCGACAATTATTTTATGATGAATTCTAGCAAGAAGGTAAGCAATTGAAAAATTATGAATGTTGTAAAATACTTATTTTTGAATGATTAGGAATGCAGTATAATTAAATTGATGTTTTTCTTTTGTCTATCTATTGGTTCAATTTATTGAATGGAAAATAGTGTGCGACCGAAACGTGATTTTCAGCCAAAACCGAAACCGTAACGGAAACAGTAGTTAAGTTTATTAACTATTTAGTATTTTTTGCGTCTTCGAACGCCTACATACACAAAATGGCATTCAATGTGCGGCCGGTGTTGGTTACCACGATATCAGGGATGGCTTAGCACAAAGAATATGGCGCTTTTCATAAAGCAATTGCCAAAGTTTCAGTTCTTTCGTGTGCATTGAGTTGCATGCATCAGTTTTTTTATATCATGGCAAACGAGTAAGTGGGTCACCTGATGGTAAATGATTTCCACCGGTCGAACACCTGCAATATTTGAAGTATTTGTTAGAGGTCTGAAAGGCAATCGATGGGGATGGGAATTATATGTATTTAGACCTCCGAAAATCAGAAAGCAAGTCGCTATTTTATAACGGTTTTCTCAGGTAGTGGCACCACCCCGGTCGACTCGGCCCAATAATGCTGTATACGACTGTATATAGTCCACACTACCACTTAAAATATTAAATTTTATTAAGTCACTCAATTAGTTTTGCTTTACCTTATAAAATTTACCACACCTTCGTGGTCTCCTCCATCTCGGCTCGAACTAAAAAGTTCGCGAAATCTTAATTCTGCCGGACCATTAGCTGTGGAATAGTTGGCCGGCACACGTGTTCCCTCCTTCCTATAATATTGGGTTCTTTAAACGTAGGCCGGCATGATCGTGCCGACCAACGATAGACACACTGTTTGTCGTTGGTCGACACTATTCCTGGATTGCGCTACACTTACCATGAGGTGTGGCGTAGTCATTTTGCCGAGCCAGGACAAAAAAAAAGTCGTATGAACTCCGCAATAAAACATAGTTTTCCCTTTGCAGATAACAACTTCAGACCACACTTTA
Organism: Amorpha juglandis; assembly: GCA_949126905.1. NCBI lineage: Eukaryota > Metazoa > Arthropoda > Insecta > Lepidoptera > Sphingidae > Amorpha > Amorpha juglandis. The sequence continues at coordinate 8,294,652 of OX421372.1, forward strand.
TCGAGGTTGAAAAACTTAAATATCGAGGAAAAGGAAAGTGAGGAACACGAATTGTCAGCTGAACACAAGCTTAAGATAGGCGAGCTCAACCAAACATATCAACAGCTTTTTAACAGATGGCTTTATGCATTAAGTGAAAATTTTAATATAATTCTATACGGGATTGGTTCCAAACGAATTATACTTCAACAATTTCAAGCACAAAAATTGAAAAAATTCCCATGCATTGTTGTCAACGGGTTCTTCCCAAGTCTCACGATGAAAAATATTTTGGAAACTATCGTCATTGATTTATTGGAAAATACTCATGTGCCGTCAAATGTGGGAGATATCGTGAACTTAATCGATACTCAGTTAACAGAAAATGGAGTGGACTTATTTCTAATCATTCACAATATTGATGGCACCATGCTTCGTAGTGCAAAAACGCAATCTATCCTAGCGAATATATCGCAAATAAGAAATGTACACACTATCGCAACTATTGATCATATAAATGCACCTTTATGTAAGTAATACGGGACATCACTTATTAAGTCAGTCATGCTCATCACAATGTAGCACGACTGCATGACGTCTACATTTATGTTTTGTTTTTGCGTGCGGAATTGCCTTTTGACAGCAGCAGACAGTAGCGGGTTCGATTATCGCACCGTGAGAAGTGTTTGTGTGATTCACAAATAATTGTTTTGGGTGTTTTCTCCCCAGAGGTGTTGACGTCAGGCAGGCGGCCGGTCGTAAAAATACAAGCCAGATCATTCTGTAATATGTGAAACATGTTGTGCCAACCCCACTGCTAGTGGAATAACGGCAGGTGGAAAAAGAATCGACTGCGTGAATCCTGGCGACTCGTACATCTATTGCGAAGTGGAGTTTTGCGTTAAATGATTAGAGTGTACCACTTATTCATCGTTTACAATGGATCATCATCTCAATCTGTTGCCGTCCACTGTTGGACATAGGCCTCCCCAAGTGAGCACCAACCATCCCGGTCTTGGGCAGGCCGCGTTCTTCTGCTACCTACCTATCTTTGTCCAGTGGTCGGTCCACTGTGTAGCCGGGCGCCACACACATCTGTCCATCTGCCTAAGCGTGGTCTCCACTCCAACACTTATCTGCTCTACTTACCATCAGTCCGTCTGCAGACATGACCGGCCCACGTCCACTTCAACGTGCTAATTTAACGATCAATATCGATTGACTTTGGTTCTCTGGCGGATGACTTCATTTTGTATTCTATGCACCAGAGAAATTCCAAGCATTACCCGTAGTACGTTGAAGCGACTTGAACTTGTGGTTCAGTTCGCTGGTCAGTGTCCAGGGTTTCAGCTCCATAGGTTATTATGGGTAGGATTCACTAAATGGATATGTGCTTGTTTCTATTTATATCTTAGGGCTCCCGACACAGAGTCCCAATGGAATTTTCATAAAATGTGATATGGTAGTACCACGCTGTAGACACTTGTCTACAGCATGAATGAGGCTCGACCGGATTATAACCACTTTCCCGCAGAAAATCAATATGAATTGGCAGTTTGTTGTTGCGTTTCGTAGGGCCGGCGACATTTCTGGAGCCCCAAATACCTACCTTCCTTGCCTTGTAATGATAATGCATCCCTGATTGTCCATTGTAGGTGTTCTTGGACGGCGGTCATTTACCATCAGGTGGCCTATTTGCTCGGTCGCCGGTATATGCAGTAAAAAAATTGAAGTATTTGTAAAGTTAATTAACCTAACATCTTATGTCTCGGGGTGAGGAGCGCAGGGCCATGCAGTACTTTGTAATTCAAAGTTGTGTTGAATGTTGTTGCTTCTGCTTATGAGCAGGCGTGGCGCTTACCATCAGGCGAGCGCTTTGCTCGTCTCGTCATTCACTCAAATAAAAAAAAAACCGTTTCAGTATGGGACCACTCGAAGCTCAGCAAGTTCAATTTCACGTGGTGGGATGTGACAACCTTCCTGCCTTATTCTGAAGAAACTTCGTATGAAAACTCTATAATGACGCACAGAAGTGGTGCATTGCAGCTGTCCTCGCTCAGAAGTGTTTATCAGTCACTGACGGCCAACGCGAAGGGCATATTCAATATCATTATTCAATACCAGCTTGAAAATACCAAACAGGCGCATTATCAAGGTAATGAATTGTCAAATTACAACATTCTGCCTATGTGGCGCAGTTATATGTAGAACATAGTCAAAAGTCCTAATGTAATGTAGGTACCATTAGATAAGCTACAGTCTACGTGTAGTAGCCCAAGTGTGGTATTGTATTTTTACTATTAATAAAATTAAGGAAGTTTTATTCATCGACAAAATATTTTAATTTCAGGTCTTCCGTTCAAAGATTTGTATTCAAAATGTCGAGAACAGTTCCTAGTAAGCTCGGATCTTGCATTGAGAGCTCAATTAACAGAATTTTTGGATCACAAGTTGGTTAAAATGAAGCGAACATACGACGGAAGTGAGAATCTAGTTATACCCATTGAAAATGTTCTGCTTCAACAATTTTTGGAACATCAAAATAGTTGACAAATGTTTTGTTGTTAATGGTTTTAATTGAATCACATTATGAAGGAAGTAAATTGTTTTGTTTATTATGGAATGGTAGAAGCTTTGAATTAAACTATTGATTATGTGTAGTTTTTATTTTACAATCCCAGAAATAAAGTCTTAATAGGATTATATAATATATATCAACAGGCCAAGTTGTAAATTACTTAAACTTAATGACTTACATAATATAATAAAATTATTAACTAAAATTATTCTCAACATTTCTGGCACGTACACCATGATGCATCAACCAAACACTTCATTGATATTCATAAGTGCATAAATTGCTCTTTATAGATTTAAAAATATTGTAGAAAAATACTCTCTGAACTCATGACATGTCAAAGATTTGATCTAGATAATTGGTTTATGATATTCACGCTACGCCCGTTGGAATTGTTTAGAAACACTGAACATCTTCAGTTATCATCAGTGAGATTACAAAATAAATTGAAATTATTCACATTAGCGTCCTTCTTGACGGCAATGCGACTTTACGTGTTGGTTATGCTATCATAAAATACTTCATACAAAATGTAGCTTACTACTGCGCGATGTAAAAGCTGATCAAATAATTCGATAATGCAGTGTAAACAGAGGATCTGCTAATGGGAGCATTTCTTGCTGATAATAAAAATGCTTTGTTAAATAACTTCATTCTCGTTCCATTGAAAGTTGTTGACAATGTCGATATTAAATAATTATCTATATTAAAATTGACTTCAAAGTCATAGCATTTTTATATTTTTCTTAGTATGTCTTTATCAGTCTAATTTGGTCATGAAAAACAGGCGGAGCCCACATCAGAATTATATTTTTTATTGGATTCCAAGGGCATTATTTAATTTCGTAACAATTTATTCATGTTTCTTCCACTTACAGCTAATTAATACAAATCATCGAATTTTCTTTAGATCGAATGAGAGCTATTATAATCTTATAATCATGCACTTCCATTTCAATGATTAGACTAAAATTAAGCCTGTCAATAGAATAAAAAATGATTATTACATAAACAATTTAATTGAAACATTAACTTCGGACAACAAACTACAGATTCCACATAATAGACATCAACATTAATCAATGATAGAAAATATGTTTTAAAATTTAAAATCGGGTCACATCCGGCGGAGTGCGGACGTCGTAACACTAATGCAAGCGGCCGAGCCTAGCCTCATTGGGTGACAACTGACATATCAATCTCACAAATGACAACTAGCCTAGGGGATGACTCATGACTGTAATGTACCGTGATTGTGATCGGGTTTATTGTCCGATGCATCGGAGCGCTGTACACTTACAAAACTAGTAAGATAACTCCGCTTAAGGCAACTCTCAATTATCATCATCATCCTCATGTTTCCGCTTTTTACCCCGAGTGCTCTCTTCAGGCTCGCCGTCGGCATTCTCTTCGCCGTCTGTCAACAAAACAAATATTAATGAGCTTCATAATATTGTAAGAGCATACACCTCTGACTCTTTTAAGTTACGTGTATATTAATTGTTAATTATAGCTTGCTTTAACGGTGAAGGGAACATCGTGAGGAAACCTGCATACCTGAGAATTCGATAAGATTTTTCGAAGGTATGTGAAGTATGCCAACACGCATTAGGCCAGCGTGGAAGACTAAGGCCTAACCCCTCTCATTCAGTAGAGGAGGCCCGTGCGCAGCAGTGGGACATGTATAATACAGGGCTAGTAAAAAAAAAAAAATAATATTGTCCAAATCCAAATTGAATTCATCCTTTTTATTTATTTCAGCCGTTCGTTTACCAAATAAACGCTAGGCGAAGGCCATATCTCAGACCCTATAAATAAAATCTCTTCTATGTTCGCCCAAAGTCTTTATTATAGCATACTAGCACACCCGGCGAACTCCGTTTCGCCACCAGATGGCTTCGTTTTATGTAACATTTCTCTACTTAAAATATTGGTTTGTAGTACATGCTATGTATCAGAGATGGCGCTGTATTTAAAAAATGATTTTCCCTATTTTCCCGCTTTTCTATTGAAATTTTTCGTAGATTTTCGTTGCTATAAACCTCACGGAGCCCGAGACCTTTCCAACGAATGCAAAACCGTGGAAATCGGTTCGTGCGTTCTGGAGTTATATCGTCAGGAAGGAAAACCCGACTTATTTTTATATATAAGATTATGTGAGAAATTCGTGGCAACCTAGTGGCATGGATTGCAAACTTACTAAATTGTAATGATTTAAAAATCTCACACTGACTTGCACACAACATTATCACCGTTACACCCAATTAAAAAAAAATATCATTTTTTTTATTTGATTGAATGACAAGACGAGCAAGGCACTCGCCTGATGTTAAGCGCTACGCCTGCCCATTAACAGAAGCAATACCACACAGAACTTTGAATTACAAAGCACTGCATGGCACTGAACTGCGCTCGTCACGAAGTGACGTCTCGCAAGATGTTAATCTCATAATGCCCAGTAATTTCACTGGCTTCAATGTCCTTCAAACTGAAACAAGTGTTTACACACTTGTTTGGCGGCAGAAATAGACAAAGCGGCGATACTAACCCAGACGGTCTCTCGCATACGAGGAACCTAGCACCTTGTAAATTTCATGCATTGTTGCGTCATTGGTAATTTGTGGTCGATTTGGGATATGCTCTCCCAGTATCGCATAATAGAATAGAAATATTAGAATAGATAACTTATTTCACGTCGGTTTTTTAAGAGAAAGTTCCCTCTCAGCTATATAAAAATATTGATCAGCTACTGATGGTACCTTTTTTGGATAACTCATGATTAAGAATTTTCGACTGTCGATTCGAACGTCTTTGATGACTACGTCCATTAATTTAATCAGGTGACGCCAAACATGCACTATTCCGTTATTCACGAGCTATATTATATTATTGTTTTAGAAACAAAGTTTTGACAGAAAGTGTAGAGGGTGAGTAAAGTATACTAGGTGGTATATCTCTTAGGCTATGGACTCGAAGTCAGCGGGTGTGGGGCGGCGCGGGTGCGGCGGAGACCCGGTCTCGAAGTCAGCGGGCAGATCGCGCGGCGCGACGAGCGGCGCGGCGCAGTGTTGTACTATGAGAAATTAGTGTCTGTTCGCGAACGAAATTGATGTGAATATGATGTTCCATATCGAAAATCATTGAAATAATTTGCTCCACCACGTCGGCGTGCATTTTTGAAAATGCACAACACTACGTCAGTGCAGACGCGCGGGCACCGCTCGACTGGCGCGCGCCGCTCTCACGTCGCTCTTCGCGCCCGCGCCGCTGCTTTCGAGGCCAGGTCCATTTAAATCTATGCGTTGAAACGCGCCGCTCCCGCTCTCGAGTCCGCAGCCTTATGGTGGTACTAATATCTTACCTTGTATTTTCGTGTTGTTATGCCCGTCAGCATCATTTTCCCCGTCGGCGTCTTCCTCGTCCAAATCTTCCTCTTCTTCCACATCGCCATCGTCGTATAGAGAACTGGCAGAGCTCTCCTCTTCTGCAAATATTGTAATTTTTTAATTATCGCGCACAAAAATATTTGACTATTACATTAAACATAGTAATTGGAATTTTGTGCCTGTTATAGTTATAGGCACGCCTCCTATTACATCATGGGGCATAAATATTCTCGGCGAAATGTGGATGCAGCACTAGTTGCACCTCCACTTTCCCCTTTAAGGATACAGACGTGAGCATATCTAAATAAATAATAGAAAGACGATTAGTATAAACACAAGTAGGTAGTTATTTATGGAATTTTGTGACAATATTACTATAGTTTATTTTATGCTATGTATGGTTCATTTTGTTTCTGGCTACTAATTTATTGTAATAAATATTCCTAGATTCCTTTAGGTATAAAATATCCAAAATGCATGCCACTTATAATTACATACTTTGCTCACATTAGGCCAAAGCACCATAGTAAATTGGACTATCCCCTTTAGTAAACAAATCAGTTAAATAGGCAATGTCTGGTTTACATTTGTATAGTTTTCTTTTAAAAATTAAATTAAAATTGGTTCTTTAGCATCCAACAACAATCTTATAAAGGTCATAAATCTTGCCAAACAAGCATTTCAACAGTCAGCATACTGCAGTGTGAAGGAGAATTTGATAAATCCCAGCATTTTCTCCACACAACTGCGCAAATAAGCGCGTATTCAAAGCGTTGCTTTGAATTTGCTTTACTGTGCTAATGACTATTTATTTATCTGAGTACGGCAAAGTGATTGCACTACACCTGAAGGTAAGCGCACTGTAGTAAAAAAAAAACAGTGACCACTGACAAACAATGAGTTTATTGGTGGTCACCAGAATCATGTCGGCCTGTATAAACACTTCTTCGTACTGAGAAGAGGGAAGAAGTTAATCGAAGGGCTTGTGACAGGACAAGCGGATGAGCGATGTAGGCACAGGGATACAAAGATGTACACCAACTTTCAACGTATTGCTGTATATGCTGTTCAACATTGCGGTATTGCTGATATCAAATTTAGAATACTTTTTTTTGCATAATACAGGATATGACAATGTTGTTGACTCTCTTATTGGCTCTCTGCAATGTTTTATAGCCAAAATCCTAATTTCAACTTCAAAATACACATTATCAATGATGCAACTCATTAATTCTATTCCCACTGATAAAGGACTTTGATAACAATACGTGGTGAGTTTTGTGGTCTAAATATGCAGCTGTAGCCGATTGGAAAACCACAATTTGTTTTGATATTAAATATTGTGTTAAGTACCTTGTTGTAAAATATAAATATGTTAGCTAAAGTGCAACAAAGTCTCCAATGCGATGATAAATGCTTTTAAATTATCAAAAGTATTTTTTAGATCGACAATAAATGAACAATATCCAGAACTCAACAAACAATCAATAAATGAAACTCCACAGAGGGGTTAACGCCACATAGGCCAGTCGTAAAATACTACAAATCAAATCTTTGTCACGTATGTTCAAAAGCAAGTGCCAACTCCACTGCGAGTGGGATAAGGGCAGGTGGAATAACAAATGAACAGCCACATTTATATCCTGTTTTAAACACATTGGGAGTCTCAACTAAAATTCGTAGCGGGAAGACGAACGCAGTATAGTCATAGAGAACTTCGTAAATCAAAGATCTGGATGGCGATGCTATTTTTAATGTGCAGGCGTGTCGAGCGATATTTAGTCTCTTTATTCAGGCGAATAAAAAAATATATAATAACATACCTAAGTTATCATTGTACACAACACTAAGCGATACATCCTCGTCATCATCTTCCTCCTCATCAACTTCCGACCCTGAAACAAATTAATATTGTTTTTAAAATCATTACTAACAAACTACACTACATCAGTTAACAGTTGTTAACACATAAGCATCACTAGCAATAAACATTGATGCTTACTGTTCAATAAGTACCCCATGTGAAACAGTAGACCGTAAACACTGTACAATATCATGGGGAAAGAAGTTCTTTCCTGAGCCAGTTTTTCGGATACGCTATCATCGTCTATCACCAATGGACCCAAATCAATGTCCACATCTGTAACGCATATTACTTGAAATTAAATATCTTATGAGATTTTTAGCTTTATGATAACATTGAGATGGATAAGCTTCAGACAATGATTGGCATTGCAATACTAAATTATTAAAAAGGACATTTATAGAATGAAATATTGAAGATGAACATTGAATCATATTATTATACATTATTAAAGTTTTTTCCACCTAAATTATTAAAAGACAATAAAATGTGCAATTAATAAAAGAACTGCCCAATTAATGCCATAACCTTGCATAATGTATGTAGACGAGGATGATATCACATTTAATTTTGTGTTGTGAGACAATGATTGGATGAATTATTTTAAGAATATGAAAGCCTGATTTTTATTTATTAACCTGAATGACGATACGAGCTGTTCCTAGGACTGATGGTAAGCGCCATACCTGCCCATAAACAGAAGCAACATCACAGTAACTTTGAAAAGGACTTCATGTAACTATACGGCGCTCGTCACCTCCGGAATTAACATGTTAAGTGTTATAATTCCCAGTAGTTTCACTGGTTTCAAAATCCTTCAAATCGAAACACAACCGTGTTTACACACTGTTGCTTGGTGGCAGGCATAGACAATGTTGTGGTACTAATTTAGACGATGGCCCATATACAAGGGACCTGCCACCTAATGTGTCTATGATACCAGTGATTTAATGGTCTCACTAGAGAGATTGTTCATGACCAGATGAAGTGGAAGCATCGATCTAGGAAGGCTGATCTTGGAATTAAGCCAGAATAGTGACAAATGTCAAATAATGAATATTATAAAAAAAATTAAGATCTCACCTTATTTAAATATACAGACACTTTTATAATACCATCCATAATACATAAATGATGTTTTTTGTTGATCATGGACATAAGTAAATGTTATGTAGCTGATAAATTCATTATTATTTTATACAAATTGATACAACACCGTAGCCTCCGTGGCGCAGACACAGCGCAGTGGACTTTACGCATTCAGTCAGTTTAATTCTACATGTATTAAAATATTTTAAAAGTAAACAAAATTGTAATGTTTTCTTTTAAAACTACCACTGGATCTAAACGCTTCAATGTCTAAAAAGATGCGGTAAAATAAACTCAGTGATTAACTGTGTTATAGATTTTATCGAATGAGGAATATGTTGATATTCGATTTGCAACTTTGGACAACACTATTTATTTTATTAACAGCTAAACTTTTGTCTTGCTTCTACATTGTTCTCGTTCACGCACTTCACTTAATTCATAGGAGGGGTGTTATCGATCTTATCGATTGTAATAAGTAATTAAATTAGCGTGAAATTTTATGGTGTCTTAGATTTTGATCAGATCCCGTTATAGTTTTTTTTTCTCAGTTCCATTTTATTATTTTTTGTGAAAGAATCATCAAGATCGATGCATAAATTACGAAGTTTTAGCGATTCCTCCCTAATTTGAACCCCTTCGGAGTGGAAGTGTGTAAAGCTGTCTGATTATACATAAAAAAAAGAAAATGATTGAATGTATCGAATTAAGAACCTTCTTCCATTTTTTCTTCAGTAAAAAAAAACTAAACTTATAAAAACGAAAATGCATCTTACCATCATCATCACTGTCATCATTTCCGTTCATATCATCTTCTTCCTCTGCATCACTATCATCTGCTTCTCTGTCATCCTTGTCAAACCTGCAATTTTCCATTTTAATAACCATAACATGTAATAAAAAATAATTTGATTTAGGTAGAATATTAGAATATAGAAATTTAGGTAAAAACAATGTATATGGCTAGAAACAAATAATTGTACACAGTGGTGGAACCGAACGTCCAGCCTTATATTTCATGGTTAGTTCTTTTCCACTTCTTTATTAAATCATGAGTAGCCAACTTAATGTTAGAGTTTCAAAGTCGATGAAGGCTTGAGATTCGCCTTAACGACTACAGTGTCAGTTGACATCAGCCTGGACAGAGTTTTTCATGCTCTCTGAAGCAAGGAGATGTTCAGTTGAAATACCACGAACTCTAATCTAACTAACTAAACACTAATCGTTGATGACTGTCCACTGTGCTATTAAGGCTGTTATAAAATCTCCTGATAAATAGGGGTGTTTATTCAAAAAATTATTTATCAGACATCATAAAGTGTGTAATGTGTATTATTCACGGTTTACTAATTGAAGTACATATTCAAGAAAAAAATAGTAAAATTTTTACTCACCCATCTAAATATTTTAATGAAGGGCGCAAGGCAAACACCTTACTCCTATAATCGTCAATGGCGCTGGTGACTTCATTGTTGAACAAGTCAAGATTTTTTAAATTTTCAAAGTCCTCAATGGGCTTCAGGGCTTCCAAGTCCTTAATTTTGTTGCCAGATAAGTTTAGGTGTGTAAGTTTCTTGCATCCACTGAGAAAGTTAAGCCCGTTAGATATTCTGTTGTCAGAGAGCTCTAGCTTCTTGAGTTTGGGCAATGTTGGAAAGCCTTTAAGAGTGGTGAGGCCTGCATTGTTGAGACTAAGAAATTCCAGGCTTGTGTATGCATCTGACAAACCAACTATGTGGGTACTCCGACAGTTGTCTAGGTTCAATTCTTTGACCTGCAATAGAATTAAATTTATATATAAACTTTTATGCTATAAATTTTTATAAGTAACAAAATGACTAATAAAATTATTTGAATATAAATTGCACTTATTAATAAAATAACTAGTATTGCTATGTAGTCTGATGTTTGTAAAGTTTCAAAAAGAAACAGTAATGTGCAACTCAGTTAATGTGAACTCTAACAGTAGATCTTATAGATCTACCTATCTGTGTTTACTTTAACTTATTTGCCTAATTATCTATACTAAAATTATAAAGAGGAAAGATTTGTATTTTTGTATGTAACAAATAAACTTAAAACTACTGGACCAATTAGAATTTTTTTTTCACCTTTAGAATTCTAAATTATCCCCGATGAACATCTACTTTTTATCCCAGAAAAAGCAGATCACGCGGGCGGAAAAGCAAGTAAATTAAAAAAACGGGTTGACTGCGGGCGTGCCAGCAGAAGTGAAAACTTGAACATTAACATTGTGCATTCTTGACTATTTTGGAATGGTTAGAGAATCATTTCGCAAGAATTGCTTTATTTATCAGTACAAAAGTACTATCATTTATATGGTTAAATAGAATAATCATTTATTGCGATATCATACACAAAATGGCAATTTATATTACATACAAAATTGAACACTCTGTCTTACGAATTTTCGATCAGGTCACATGTCCTGACGCGAGTTTAACATTTTATACCCATCCCAAGAAAAGTGCTCAACGCTGCTAAATAAGTTTTAACTTCAATAAAATTACCACATAATATTATGCATATTATTTCTTGTGCAAATCTATGGCACAAGAAATGTTAAATTAATGCATATTAAAACAATATGTTATGTTTTTATATTGTATATGAAAAAAGGGGGGCATCATTCAATATCTATACTTATAAAATAACATGTCCTGACTGACTGACTGATTCATCATCGCCGAGCGCAAACTATCAAGGCTACAAGCATGAAATTCGGAGTGTATATTCATTTTGTTATGTAGGCACCCACTAAGAAAGGATTTTTGAAAATTCCATCCCAAAGGAGTCAAAATAGGGGATGATAATATGTATGAAAGTCCGTCATTTTGAAAGTTACATAAACAAAATTTTGTATTTCGGTTATTTACGTAAAACAAATAAATACGTGTTTCAGGAATTTTGGAAATTTTACTTATTAAGGGATAAAAAGGGGGGTGAAAGTTAATGCGAAAGTGAGTTTGTTACGCTTTCACGCCTAAATCACTGAACCGATTTTGATGAATTTATCTACAGAGACAGATGGGACCTTGGAGACAGTTACAGGCTACTTTTATCCCGGAAAATGCTGTTCACGCGGGCGGAGCCGCGAGCAAAAGCTAGTTCACAATAAAATAGATAAATTATTAGTACAATCAGTTATTCATCTGCAATGGCTACTTCACAAAGTGTACACATTATGCCTTTATTGCAAGTTCATCCATGTGCCTCTCATAATACGGTTTTAATAATTTGTTTTTTTTTTCTTTGCGACGCATTACGGTTAAAGTAAATAAAAGAAGGAACACAGTTAATGCCTTGTATATACACGTTCATTAATAATATTGGGTTCAAGGACAAATTACGATGAGGTTTACGACATAATATAGCTATGTATATAAACATAACAGAGGAATTAATGGACAGATTTACTACTATGAAAAATCTAATCTGATTTTTTCAATACGTATTGCGTTGTATATTCTTCTGTTAGAAACATGATAAGAATAATAAGGAATGATACTGGCTTGTTGTGTATTTATTGAGAGCAGAGTCAAATCTGCGAAATGTCAAAATGGTGTTAGTTGTCAAAGGCACAGGCGTAGTTTGTAAAATTTAAAAGAAGAGTGATTATTTTGATATAAAAAGCAATTCATATGAAAAAGGATGTGTTCGTTTAACCATTTGTACCACAAAATGTTAATGTCGTGTTCTAGTTGTGGATATAAATAAAATTGTTTTCACTTTGCAATGGCGGATGACACGAATCATCGCGACGCAATAAAAATGGCCGCTATATCGGTAAGGCGTGCGTCAATATTGCGACTGCAGTGAAATTTATTAGGTATATGAAATGAAATATAAAACGAAACACAAGTATGTGTAATAAATCTGCTTATTTAAATAGTGGAAATGGTACCCATACCACGTTTTACTGTGGCAAAATGTTCTGGAGGTGAAAGGGCGCGAAATTATGCATAGTACGCAAGTGAAGTTTACTTTACTGTCCAACGAGTTTACATTGCTATTATGGATTTCAATCCACGACTTTTCGAATTAAACATAATCTTTATAACATGTTGTAATTTCCAATTAACATTTTAAAATGAAAAATGTTAAGAATCATTGACATTGACAACCTAATAATGTCCCTTTAGAAAATAAAATATTCGGTAATAATATACCGATTGATGATTGAAAGAGTACAATGACCGAATGTATGTAGATTTTGCTTTCATTTGTGTAATTATTCTTTAAAAATGATACACAATACGCCAGACATCCATAAGTTTCAACACTTAACCTCAATATGTGAATATTTACAATAGGCCTGGTTTTTCAGCTTATATGATCTTAATGTACCAGTTTTAGTGGACAAGAAAACTCGTAGATATATAAAGAATTAGCTCTGATAGTCAAATATGCAATCTAAATGTTATTAATTGTGTGCACATGAATGAAACGTAACAATCGGTAATGGCTAATTTCTATACATAATAATGCCACATAGTTAACGGGGAAGTTATAACGTTATTTAGACTAAACCTACTATGTGTGGAGCGAAAATCAACACGATTTAACATCAATTATCATAATTTTTATGTATTACAATTACGTACCTGATGAAATACGTATCGACAAAACATTCCAATACATCGAAAAATAGATTCAATTTACCTGTGAAGGATTCCTTCCCCTTAATTCCAAGGCGATCCTCTTTTCCATCTTTATATGTATGTAGATTCACACTTTGTAACACTTTAGATTCCTTTATAAAATGTTTCTCAAGGAACTAAATCACTAAGCTTGGGTTTCAAAACAGAAGGAAACTATAGATACACGAGTGACGTCGTACAAGCGGCGCCGCCTGGTGGCGAAATATGGCGACCGGATGTAGTAATGTTGAGTTGCTTATTTTCGCTTTTAACATAATAAGTGCATTTCAAAACAATGTGTACCACCAGATAGGTTAAGATAAATAAGTAAATTAATTTGAAGTACCATGCAAATGTGTATATATCCAGAATTAAGTTTTTATATCGCTCTATATTCTAAGTTATGTATGTGACGTTGGTAACACTGTGTAGTTGCCAGCTTGGCGTACTAAAAGCGGCATTTTTGAATTATGTTATGGCAAATAGCCGGTTAATAAACGTGGTTTATTATTAGATGTAAGTGTACATTTATAAAATGTTAAAACGTGATAAATAATAAATTGACATAACTATCCCTGTATTTTTTTCTCCCATTCGTTCTTAAATAAATATTAAATTTAATATGTAAGTATAATTTAGCGACAGCTATTATACCCCTAATAAAGTAAATCCTTATTATAAATGCAAACAAACAACTGTTTTAAGTTAAATTAAGAAAAATAATCGCACATACGCTCACGCTTGTACGCCCGAAGGGGAAGGCAGAAGTGAAACTCTGCAACGACGTGTCGCTATATTTATTTCCGTTCGTTGATATGATAGTTTGCGAGCCTATTGCCAGCTATCAGGCACAATTTTACATCGCGAGCACCTCATTTGCGCTGTTGGTAGAGTAGGTACCTGATAGTTTTGTACCCGACTAGATAGCGACCGCCGTACACATGGTATTAAACCCGCCCAAGTGGCTCACTCAGGTGAGACTGATGCGCTACCGAGGCCTGTAATTTAGTATAGTACCCCAAAAATCATTCATCGCATAATATGTCTCTGCCCTCTTTTCCAGCGACCGTCCTAAGGCTGCATGTTCCTCGGCATGTTAAATTTGTGAAAAAGGTGACTAGGCTACACCTCATATGTAGTGTAACGCAAAGCAGGAATAGTGTCGACCAACGATAGACGATGTGTCTATCGTAGATGTGCAAAATTGGCGGCCTGCCTAATTGCTTCTTCACACTCCGTGTAAAGGACCCCATATTGTAGGAAGGAAGGAACACGTGTGCCGGCAAACTATTTCACAGCTTAATGGCTCGGCAGAAGAAAGATTTTGCGTAGATTAGATTACATATTATATAGAGTTAATTTTATTTATTTCAGTTTGTCTGTTTTATTTTTGTTGATAAATACGTGCTATGCACCTACGGACTATATACATATTAGTCTTTTATGGGCGATTTCAAATATTTTCTTTAAATTTACATTACTTTTAACTTTGTATAAAAATGACCTAAGCTTGTAACGTATTGCTTTTTCTTTTTTTTCCAACAACGAATAATGGTTGTTTAAAATATTAACCTTAGCTGCATAATGTAATTTCATTTTAACAACCTCACTCAGCCAGTAATTAGTGCTTTGTAACCTGTTACTGAGTAGAGAAATAATGGAATTCTTCGTGAAATAGCTTAATGATCAATAGTTTCTTGACATCTATGAGTGCGGTCGTAATAAATTAAGCCGCTCACATACATATTACGTTACGAGAAATTGGTTTGATCGAACGGTACTACTGAAATTCAAACTGAAGCCAAATACTGTCTTTATGACAATTCTTACCAACAATTTATAAACTTTATACCATAAATAAAACTGAAACAGAAAAACGATAAGCTCAAAATAAAAATACATATACAATTTTGAGTCAATTACTGATACAACCGTATCAAAATTTAGCTTTATTTTTAGCTATTAGTTTTTTTGGCGCTTTTTTATGTGTGTAAGAGTAATCAATATCGGTACAGAAATGCCGAAATTTTAATCTTTCATCCCTGATATCAGTTTCATCCCGTTAAGAGTGGAACGATTTATTAAAATTTATGTGGGATCACCACCGCAGTAAACATAGTAAGTAAAGTTGGCCGGAGTTATGCGTGAACATGTAAAGACATCTAAAATCTTTAAAGAGAATATTTTTTTGTGTCGGTTGAAATCCTACTTATCGCAATATATAAAACTGCATAGTTTTATTACCCATATGTTAAGGTTTTATATTGTGATTTTTAACTATAACGATTTTTACTATAATAGTAACGAATAATACTAAAGACTTTAACTTTACTTATTTATTTATTGTCTTTATTATTTATTATCAGTGCATTGGTAGAGCCAAGTTGTAGTTATGTCTGCAGCTAGAATGGACCTGCTCAATGATTAATAGTCTAATCATTGGTCCTGCTCGACCGGGTTGTTGCCACTGTCTGTCAAACCCATGAAGTAACAGCATTGATATTGTGTTACGTAGTGAGTGAGGTCCAATTACCCTACCCTTTCCTTAATTATTCTTTTCAGTTAAGATGACCCATGATTTTTCTGGTATTGTGGCTGTAGGTATTGGGCTTCACCTACCGGGTGACCCACTAGCTTATTTGCTCCTGATATAAAAATAATGGTATTAATCATTAACATCAATAATATTAACATCTTAAGGGGTTATACGCAGTTAGAATTTTCAAAAAATCGATTTTCTTTTTTTTGCATTTTAGGAATGTACATATATTTAAGTATATTCTCTAAAAATTTGAAGCCAATCCGATAAATATTTTCGGAGATATACCTGAATTTGTAAAGCCACGCCAGCGTGTTAGAAAGCAGGTAGAGTAAGAACTACTGTGTTTTCTCGTAAAAGGCGAGTATAATAAGTCCACTAAGTATTTCAAGGTCACATTCAGTTATTATAACCTAAAATGAAGGTATTTCGTTTATTAATTTATTGATTTCGTCAGTCTAATGAGTTCTGCCACGTTGTAAAAGGGTACGTTCAGTTCAAACTTGTTTTTGTGATTTTTTGTTTTATAATGGAGTACATTTTATTTAAAAGTTATAAAAATGCCTCGTAAATGTTTAAGATTACGTTGAAATACCGAAGATATCCATATTTATAAAGGTAAAAAGAGGACATAATCTTTTAATCCAAAGACTGCTGAGACGGATTAGTTTTAGTGCATCCGTTAAAATCAACAACATACAGAAAGAGATTTTAGTTTCACGTGATCGATTTCGATTGAATATAGAATTTTAAATTTTATTACTGTATTTGCTACGATAAGTAATTGTGTGAAATGTAACTCTTGTGACGGAAAAATAGCATTTGAAGCTTCTTTCCCTGGACTTGATTTCAAAATCGTTTGAAAGTGTGAAAATGTGTTATAAACTCCAGTTAACAGTAAAATAAATAGACAATTTATATTTGTTATGAGAATTCTGGGACGAGGATTAAAAAGCGCAGCTAAATTTTGTGACTTGATGGCCGTGTGTGCTTTTTTAACGCAAAACACTTATGATTTGATAATTGACAACATTCACTCTGGTGCGAAAGTAGCAGCTGAAAAACTGTTTGATAAAAAGCCTGTACCGAGAAAAAAGAAGCGAAGTTCGAAAAAGATCCCTCTTATGGCCCTGGAATAGATGATACCATGTAAGTTGAAGAATTTTTTTTTTGCTATGTATAAACTACTTCTGAAACTTTAAACGCGTTTTTCTCAAAACGGTATTTTCAAAGTCGGTGATCTCGATTTCTCAGAAATGGCTCAACCGATCGCTCTAAAATTTTTACACAATCTTCTTAGATATATTCCTCAGGTATTGAACGAAGGAATAAAATTTCAAAAATGTATTACTATTTTTTTTTAACAATTTGGAGCGAAAATTTCAGTAAAAAATGATTTCT
Organism: Amorpha juglandis; assembly: GCA_949126905.1. NCBI lineage: Eukaryota > Metazoa > Arthropoda > Insecta > Lepidoptera > Sphingidae > Amorpha > Amorpha juglandis. Next base: position 8,312,149 of record OX421372.1, read on the forward strand.
TTTTTTCAAATCGACGTCATTTTGTCAATAATCAAAATTTTTATTATTCCTTCGTTCAATACCTGCATTGATCTGTCCTTTAAAAGAATGCATCATATTTTTTGACTTCAGATAATTCAAACCGCCGAAATGGAGATCACCGCCACGGGCCTTTTTTTAGAGGTCGTTCGGGACATCATCTACAAGAGCGGTGCATATTAATATTTTTACATGATCGACGCGCTATTGTATTCTTAAAAGTACGCTCTATTTGAATTACCATCATTTGTAATTGATAAATAAAAACTGTTTCTATAAAAAAATCATAAAAAGACGTCTTTTTTGAGCCTCGCAACTGCGTATAACCCCTTAAGTCTCGGGGTGACGAGCGCAGTTCAGTGCCATGCAGTGCTTTATAACTCAAAGTTCTGTGTGGTGTTGCTTCTGTTAATGGGCAGGCGTGGTGCTTAGCATCAGGCGAGCGACATGCTCGACTCGTCATACAATGAAATTAAAAAATATATACATATTTATTATTTGATTCAAAATAGAGTCAACTTGAAATGCCATCTGATTTGATTGCTCATTGTAAGTACAGAAAAACAAATTAATGAAATTAAGTAAATTTACACATACTTCGATACATATTTAAGTATGTTTATACTTACTCCTAAGGGTACGTATCACACGAATACATATAAAAATAAATATAGAAATAAATAAACTAAAACATTAGACTCTACAGTCTTTTTGCTAAGTACCTTTTCCTTTCTGTGTGCCTAAGGCCTAGTACGAGATATTTTTTCACATTCGACCGTGAGATGTTAACCGCTATTTGTATAGAATACATACAGCGACATCTAGTGTCAATTCGAGTCAGGTGTATTTAATCTATTTATATAAATGAATTGTTATAAGTATAAGGATAACTTTAATATTTTAAACTACAATTGAAGTTACCGATTTAGTTGAAAACTTGAATTCCAAAACAGGTTAGGAAACAGAGAAACTAAGGTGATATTCGTACTTACCTATTGTTTTTTAACCTTCAAGAATTGCTGACACATAGATGTTTTAACGCCTTGCCGTTAATCTGTCAGATAAAATCATGAAACGTTGCAATACATACATATTATTTATATTTTTATTTGCTTGAATATAAAATTTCAACGGTCATCTTCCGCAGAACTGATAGAGAGATTTGCACCGCTCAACCTCCATTGCTGACTACATGATATTTGCGGAATTGTGTATTTCTCACGTGTGGCCAGTTTATCCAAAACTGCATTGAACTATATTATTATTTTGTTTAGATATGTGTCCGGTGTATTTACGAGCTCGTCGAAGTATACTAGTGAAACAAAGAAAATGTAATAGGTTATTCATTCGTTTGCGTAACACTTTAACTATAGCTATTATAGTGTTTATATTACTTATTTACAAAATGAACAAGTCGCATAAAACTGCTGTGTTGGCTAATATAACAAGGAGTGCACATAAATATATTTTTTACGAAGGAGATAAATATTCTAAGCCACTTAACTCAAACTTAGTCGAATTATTAATTAAGAAGCACTATTACAAGGAGAATATTTTAAACTTAGACACGTATGGTATGCTGAATAGACAATCAATTATTTTGGTTATACTTGTAGATAAATATTCGACGAGTTTTAAATATCTTCTAGCCTCGTTGTCTGAGATAATAGGCATTGAAGATGCGTTCTTGATATTTTCGCATTCATATTTTGACGAGGATATAAATAATTTAATAAAACAAGTTGACTTTTGTCGGGTCATGCAAGTTTTTTACCCACATTCATTACAGTTACATTCCCAAGATTTTCCCGGTTATGACCCTTCAGATTGCCCTCCTGATATGGATATAAAGACTGCCGAATCTGTAAATTGTAGCGGCGCTTGGTCTCCAGATATACACGGTCATTATCGCAATCCAATTTTTGCAGCCCAAAAACATCACTGGTGGTGGACAGCCAACAAAGTATTTGAAAATCTATCGTGCACTGTAAACCACAAGGGACTTGTTATATTTTTAGAACAAGATTTCTTTTTTATGGACGATTTCCTTTATATGGCGTTAAACATGAAAAAGATAGCAGATACATTATCTCAGTGCGAGTTTATATCCTTGGGAAGCAATTCCCTTCAGAATTTTGATTTTGTAAATACTTACAGAGCTGAGTTTACGACATGGGATCATAAAGCGCATTCGAGCGTTTTAGGTTTTGATTTCAAGGTGTGGAATTCCATCGTCTCACACTATGATTTATTTTGTATGATAGATGACTATTCTTGGGCGCGTTCATTATATTTCTTATCCTTAAGTCGAAGAGACGGAAAGAGGTTTAAAGTATTACACAGTCAAACACCAAGAGCATATAAAACTGAAACAGTTACTAACACATTCAATGATTTTGAAGTTATTGAGACTATTTATCAAATTATGATATTGAAAAAGAAGCATCTGGATGATTGGTTTCCCATACATATCGAAGTGTACTATGATATTGAATTAGAAAACGACGAATATATGATATTTGAGTACATTGAAAACAATGGTGGTTGGAATGATCCAAGGGATAGAACACTGTGTAATAATATGACAATAAGAAAAATTAAAAAAGTTTTAATGGATATGAAAAACGAATTTATGGATTATATATCTGAAAAATATCCATAACATATAAAATGCGAATTATTGTTTTATTATAGAATTTTGATTAATAAATTGCTTGTTAATAAACCTATCTATTAACTTATTTTAGATTAAAAGACCGTGATATCACCATGGGTAACGATCTGTAAACCAGCACTGCAACGCATAACACGTTGTAGCATTTTTAAGATGACACCATTTACGGCCTCACACAATTGATAATGGGCACCTTTTATATACTTATACTTACTAGGCTTATTACAAAAATAAAGCAGATAGTTTTTCTCTTTTTGGATGAATATGGAACCGTAATGAGTCATGTTATGATAGATACAGATTTCGTGATATTAAAGACACCTTTTAACTTTAAAGGGCAGTCAGTATACTAGTTCTAAAAGTACTTTTTGTAAAAGTGAATCAAGTTTATTGCATACTGTTGGGACGGCGTATTGTCTGGAATGTGTTGAGATGTTTCAATTTGGCAGTAGCTAGACAGTGCTATTAAGGTGGAGACAAAGGAGATCATGGCACTTAAAGGATGGCAAGTGGCAGCTCTGTGAACTGTCGGGTTGACGGCATCGTCTGAGGTACTCGGGGCGGGCGGAGCTCCCCGATTCTGGTTTGCGCACGCAGCCCGGCCCGCCGCCCGGCCGCGAGCAACAGTCTGCTCGCGTGAGCCGCCGCTGGCGACTCGTTCAGACACCGTCGGATTATCATGCCTTATGGTAAGCAAAAACCAGCTCCATGAGCCTCGTGACAACTTCACACTCAATTATATTATTCAAATCAGTAGACAGCGGTCAGAAACAGTCGTAACGAAAAACTTTTCTGTTATAAATCCATTTACGTTCGCATTATTTATTTACGCCAGCACTCTATGAAGTAGAATACCTAATTATCAAACAGTGCACTGAATAATGTTTTGTGTATTTTTAATTCAGTGACAAAGAAAAAAACAAAAATAATAGAGTATAGAAAATTTACTGGAATTTGTGTCAATTAGAACAATGGAAATGCAAGCGCAAATGGCACAACTGAGTATAATATTCTTACCATTTCTATTATAATCTAAAAAGTGTTGTATAATAACAAAGATATTTAAAATGAAGAATACAATTACTTCGTGTTGGATAAGTACTTAAGTTATAATGTTTGGTGAGTACCTATGCTAGAAATTGGTTATCAGATAATACTTGCTGTTTAATATTATTTACCTAAGATATACGAAATTACTAATAATTTATTAAGTAGTTACTTAGTAGTATATAGAAATAAATATAATAATCGATTTCGAATAAAATATGTCCTAATGTTTTAGATTTTGTATTCAGAAAACTGAATAAAACTGGACCAACATTCTTTTATTTCCGTACATGGGAAAGGTAACACACCTACGCATTTAACATTTTAAAAGATTATTACATTTCACCCGGCTTTCGGACGCGGTAGGTCGCAGGATCTACGAGCATAGCCTCATGTGCGTAACAAACAGAAACATTTTCTATATGTATTCCATTAATCGATTGTTAATACCATACGAATATTCATTCGGAAACACGAGTTTGTATTTTAAGGGTGCCTATAAACGCGGCGTTCGACGTGTAGACATAATTGGAAGCTCGTCTGATTTTATTTTATGAAAGCATCGAATATAACGAGAGCTTATTGAACATGTTTAATTAAACTTTTACCCTCGATGGATCCATTAACTTGTTACATTAATAATTGTAAAGCATTTTAATAAACTGCCTTATTATCGTGGTAGATTCACGCTATAGACAGTTTTATCTGCAGCATGATTGGGTTAGCCAGCTCGACCGGGTCGTTACCACTATCTCACAGAAAACCGACGTAAAGTAGCGGCTTGCTGCTGCATCACGTGAGTGAGATATCTGGATGTCCTAATCGCCCTCCCCTACTGAAAACCTTAATTATATACCTTTCCTTTAAAGTCGCAACGCGCCCATGATTCTTCAGGTAGTGTGAGTGTAAATGGCCGCTGGAGATCACTTACCATCAGGTAGCCTATTTGCTCGTTTGCTGGTTGCTATAAAAAAAGATACGAGTTACACCATGACTTTTCTATTTGAATTTGAAATAATGTCCCTCGACGGTCACTAGAATTATGCCGGCCTGAACTCCGGAATGGCACTCACTTGAATGGCTTGATTATAAATTATCAACCGACCTCAAGAAAGGAGAAGGTTCTGAATTTGGCGAGTTTATTTTTTTAAATGTATGTACATCGATTTCTCCGCTTTCTCCGATTTTGCCGAAAAAAAATCATTTGATAGAGTTTAGCTACAACGTGATCCCATATAAATTTTGTTAAGATCTGACGATGGAGTATGGAGTAAAAAAATGAAACTCCTTAACGGACAATAGCTCAGTCGTCGCGATTGTATTATTGAGTTGGAATTTACTTACCATAGCTGTACCTAACACTGAAAATTTAAAAATAACATAAGTTTTAACAAAACTTAAAAATCGACTTCGAAAAAATAACAGTGATAATTCAAAAATCACAATTTCTATAGGAGTCGGTGTAATTTCAGTTGACCGGCAGCGACACGGTTTTTAAGTTTTGTTATCACCATCTGCTTAATCGCTATCTAGTCATGGCCAAAATGTATCAGGTTTCTCTCCAATTTAATGAAGATTTTTAAGCAAATATAGTAATATGATAAATTAGACTGTAGGTTCATGGATACAAGATTAGATACAATTTATATTAAGATTAACTAGGAGAATAATAATACCAGCTGCGTAGTAAAGGTTGAATAGACGTTTAATGATAGTCTACATGATACTTAATCATAGTCTCCCGGCCTGTGGTCGACTGGAAGGGAATTTATCGCTTAGGCTCTAAGTCTTATCGGGTGTTAACAAGAATACGTCATATTATCGTGAACCGTCCCAGTTGTTCATCTTGCCATTGCTTTCAGACATAGCAAATATCCATTGAATATAATATTCTTGCTCGAATCTCGCCTCGGGAAATTATTTATGTATAAAAGTGGGCTGTTCACGTTGAGAAAGGTATCGAGTCGGGCCGTAATAGTGTATTTGATAGGTATTATTAAAGATTGTATTGCAAAGTAGTTTACACGAAATTTTATTTGGATGCAAAAATGCAGTAACATTTCAACCCACATCCAATAAAAATAGAGATATTAATTTTAATTTGCTAAATTCATTAACTTAAATCACATAATTAAAAGTCTATTTTGTATATGTAATCGTGTATGGGGAATGTTTCATTTATGATTAAAAAGAATACGGATTTAACCAACTTAAGACTAATGAATTTAGAAAAATAAAATCAATGTCTCAATTTTAACTTGATGTGGGTTCAAATGTTATTGCATTCATTTAGACGTTAGGTTTTTTTTGACCCTATGGGATAAACTGCAGGGCCCCAGCTAATGGAACGGCGACCTCTGAAAAATATATCCATATCAGTCCATTTGTTTGGACGCTCTATGCCACAGACAGGTTAAGAGCAGATAAAGGAGTTCAACTTGTAACACCCTTCTTTTTCGTTGAGAGTTAAAATAGACACAGGTATGTTAAAAAAAATATATTTTATTAGTGCATTCAGTTATATAGGATTTTGTCTAAATTTTAAGATAAATCTTACACATCATTTGTAAATACATATAGTCATACTAAATACAATCTCTATCTAAATATATAAAACTCAAAGGTGACTGACTGACTGACTGTCATAGTGATCTATTAACGCTCAAAACCACTGGAGGGATCGGGCTGAAATTTGGCATGCAGGTAGATGTTATGACGTAGGCATCCGCTAAGAAAGGATATCCCGGAAAAAGCAGATCACGCGGGCGGAGCTGCGAGCAAAAGCTAGTATTGTTATAAAAAGCGTATCATAGGTCTCTCATATTCTTAAGTTTAATGCTTTAATATATTGGGCGTGTTCAGGCGAACAAAGATCTGAGTGATCAAAGTTTACTCTCAGAATATCTAGCTTCGTTTTCGCCAGGGACATCTTATGTCAACAATCAAATTGACAGTACCTACTATACAAATGGCTCATATCTCGTTTTACTTAGCTATTCAGAACTTAGTTACCGAACAACGGAGATTGCAAATAAGATGTCTCATATGTCAATAATCTATGTCAATAATCTGTAGTATTATCTAGATAACAGAATTCTAATGTCAAGTCTACAAGCACTCGGTGGTAAGGCCTTCGTATGCGAGATGCCGTCCGAGTTAGCTTTTTCTATTTCTACTGCCAAGCAGCAACATGTAACTGTTGTGTTTAGGTTTGAAAGATATAGATGCCAATGAAGTTACTTTATGGGATATAACACACATCTATACCTTGGGGTGACAAGCACAATTCGCTGCCATGTAATGCTCTGTAATTCAAAGTTCTGCTACTCATTAAGTCTTCCAGCTAATAAAAAAATAATACTACTGGAAGCTATAAATAGATTGTGTAAAATTCCCCCCTCGATGAGCAGACGAGAATTGCAGCGAGATGCTATTACCACACCCAAACTGTTGCTAAACGGGGTAATTAGCCTTAAGATCCCACAGCGGAACTCTTAGGCTTATAATTAAGACAAATTAATTGACTTACCAACTCCGCCGATGTAACTAGGTTGTGTGGTGTGGGTATTTAGTTTAAACGAAATGGTAGAATTTATTTATCAAAAAAGGTTTGGAATTTACAATTATTAAATAGAAGCTCTTGCCCGCAGCTCCGCTTGCATTATTAGGTTTCACGGTACGTTAGCAGCTAGGGAACTGCGCCTTACATAATAAATAAGTACACCCAAATTTTTCCTCGATAAAACTATTTTTCATGGTTCGTTTATTTTTATTAGTTTTTAATTGAATGACGTTTATTTGTTTAATTTTTTTCATTTTCACTTTTTTAACGTGAGTACTTACGTTAAAAAGTCAAAAGGATGGCACTTGCCATCCATATATCCCTGGTATACTCATGGCTATTTCATTAAAATTCCAATACAAGAATTTATGTACATTATACTCGCATAATTGAATCAGTGTCTGCACATTAAAAAAGGCAACCTATAAGTTTGTTACAGCATTTTTTCATGAATATGAAAATAAAAAATTAATGATTTTTTACTAGCCATGAATAAATAAATACAGCCTACAGTCACAGACATAGACTTGACCCCACATTAAATTACCTGTATCGTGTATATGAAGAACTTGCGGTCCCACAAAGTCCCACAAGACCAGAAATAAATATTTGTGTAAGTATCACATAACGAATTTGGATAAAATTTGGCACACCGGTAGAACATAACCTGGCTTAGAACACAGGACACTTTTTATTCCGAAAAAGGACATTCAATGTGGGCGGCGCCGCGAGCAAACCTATTATAAAATATATTTAAATACTTTTTATATAGATACTCATTAATACGAAGTGCGGTTCATTAATAAAATTCACTCAGTGGTTTAATAATTCACAAGGAAGCCGCCTCCGCTCCACTCGAGATATCAGTAAATATTGGGACTCCCTAAAAAGGTGCTGTAACAGTGAGAGGTCCTAAGAAAAAAGATTCCAAACAACGCGACGTTGCGAATGTTAAAACAAAATTTACGAGTCGAATTTATGGTGTACTCTTTGTGAAGGTTTTTAAAATTCATAACACGGGACGAGCGTTCGCGCGCAATTTTTCGTCTGTAAAAATTTAATTGTGCACAACATTTTTTCTTTGCTTAAGTGCGTTATAGCTACATAATGTTCAAACAGTAAATAACTTATTAACTGACCTCATTTTCTGTCCATTTTTTATTTGTACGACCTAGTAATAAACATTAATTAGTGATTATCACAGTCTTCCAGCAGCAGTATGTAAGCACTGTTATGTTTTCGTTTGAAGTACATCGAAGCCAGTGAATTAACTGGAAATTATGAGACAACATCTTATGGCTCGGGGTGACGAGCGCAGTCCATTGCCATTCGTTGTTTGGTAATTAAAGATTCTGTGTGTGTTTCTGTTTATGGCCAGGCGTGACGCTTACTATCAGGGAATCTCGATTTATCATATAGCCTAATTTAAAAAAACTTACCATTGGATGACTGACTTGATCGTTTGCAGGCTTCTGCTATCAAATATTACTCTACGCGTCGTACCGGTCGAAACGAAGTGTTCACTTTTACTTACAACAGCAGCAATATTTAATAGCATTATCACAAAGAAATGTACAGAAAATTTACAGATTATAAAATATGGCAATTAGTTGGACATACGATTGCAATATTTAATGACTCTAAATAACACATAAAACTTACGTCATACACTTTCAATTATACCCTTTACACCGCTTAATACGTTTACAATTATTTACGCGATGTCAAGTAAGTTTCATACTATTTGACCAACTAATTAAAATGATAAAGATATATAAAAAATATATATATTTCAATGCTGGTTTTATGTTGATAAAAATTATTACAACCTGTAGCACCACTTCGTTTCGGCGCCGCGCCGTTTTCGTAGCAGTTTGCTACGAGCCGAGTCGAGATTACAGAATTGTATTAAAGAACATACCTATATGGTAATGATACCTCCTTGATAAGATTACTGTATTGTGCCAACATTTATTAGTCATTTACTGTTTATTGTTTCAACACAGTTTTCTCTCGAATGGAGTAAATATCTACTGGTAAATATTTCGGTCGATTATGTGGTGTAGGTAGATTATAGTATAAGTGAGGGAAATCAATAGATGTCACCGGCAAGTCAGTTCTGCATTAAAACCCAGTACGTAACGGTCGTAGTTGTTTTCTTGTGCGCATTTCCTGAGTCTTTCCGGAGTTAAAAGTACGGAATACTACAGATTGTAAAAAGGAAAAAAGCTCCCATAATTTTGGGCTGGACTATAAATTTGTTTATCAACACATATTAAGTTTATCCCTTGTCTGATTTATCTTGTGGGCGATGAATAAACTCACGACACTTGACAGGTGACACGAAGCGACGCAATATAGCCTTTTTCTTTACACTTTTTGCTGTTTTGTTCTTTTTTACTTTTGTCGAAAGCTCTTGTTTATTAGATTAAACTTCGGAATACATACAATCTTTATCGCCTAATCAAACACTTCGTATGTTGAGACAATACTTGCTATTACTTTGTATAACAAAGTTGAAATACCCGCATAGAGTTGGTAAAGCGAATAAGGATTTGTCTGCAAGCTATTATAGTGAGAATGTATTGCGTCAATTCTATTAAGTTTTATTAGCAGCTTTGCTTGAATGACACTAGTAGTGTGTCTACTCATGTGACTTGTATGTGCATGCAATTTGTATGAAGTAGTTACTTATATTGTTTATATATTTTTACTGAATGTTGATATAAAAATACAAACTAATTTACCCTGCGCTGGTAAATGCATAAACATAACTACTTACGGATATCGGTACAAATTCACTTGAGATCATTATTGGATATTTATATCAAATATTATTGCCATATGTAACATTTCAATTTGTTTTAATTAAATAAATAAGTATTTCTTAGTTTATTCATTCATGCTCAAAGAAAATTAAATAAAGTTAAGATCTTAACCGTTACATAGAAGTGTAGAAGTTAATCAAGTTTACACATTCCCAGTTTAGTAGTATACCATAGATATAAGCAGTAGATGAACCAAGTGGGCTGAAACGGAGCCTGCGTTATCTTTAATCTGTGACGTGTATACCAGCCATCATAATAAAATCTGCATCTTACTTGTACTGGAATTACCGGACCAAAAACAAACTTGCTTGAAATACTCGAGTACAGTAATTTCATGTAATGGCACTGTTAAGAATTTAAAGTTTTTATTTGCTTTTATGTTTGCTGTTTGTTGATTTATTTTATTTTAATCTCAACAATTGTCACATTGATACATGTACATAAAAATTGCTTAGAAATAATCAAACGAAATGCACTAAACCTAAATAATGATTGACCTTTATGATGTTAGAGTTCTTGTCGATTTCGAATTGTATTTCTAATTGAGTTTTATATTATGTCATCTTAATATAGCTTTGCCGCGCGGTTTTACTCGCGTGCATATTACTGCTCCGCTCCTGAAGGTCGTAGTGTGATGATATGTATATGATATGAACCATCGTCTTCATTTTTTTTACTAGCCCTGTATTATATACGTCTCACTGCTGGGCCTCCTCTACTGAATGAGAGGGATTAGGCCTTAGTCCACCACGCTGGTCTAATGCGGGTTGGCGGACTTCACATACCTTCGAATAATCTTAGCGAGTTCTCGGGTATGCCGGTGGGTATCCTCACCGTTAAAGCAAGCGATAATTAACAATTAATATACACGTAACTTAGAAAAGTCAGTGGTGTATGCTTTTGGGCCTGGTTTCGAACCTGCGACTTTCGTCTCGACAGTCCATACCACTCCCCTCTGAGCTATCGCTGCTTTTATCGTCTTCATGAAACAAATATATCAAACCAAATCAAAATATTTATTGTATCCTTAAATTGTTATATATAATTTAAATAATTTAGATTCAGTAAAATTTTAATTCTATCGCCAGTTTAGAAGTCTATTTTGCTAGAGAAGAACTGGCAAGAAACTCGAAACTTTCCTTTTCAAAACTGGTTTTTTAATAAATAGTGATGCCATCCTCCAATATACATGGACACAGACTATAGCCTATCCAAAGTCAACGTATTAGGACGACTTAATATGTGTCTGGCCTAGTCTGAAGGAATAATGAATGAATGTACATGCTGATACTTTGTGTGAAATCCTTTTCACCTTACCTTTCAGCCATTTTGTAGCTCTTTACTGGTATTACAATTTTACAATCAATACGTCAAGATATTGATAAATCAATGGCTGTCGCTAACTCAATCAATTTTTACGTAGTAGAGCCATGCTGTAGATGGTTTTTTCTACATCATGAAATGGTCCGGCTCCACCGGATCGTAACCACTATCTCACAGAAAACCGACGTAAAGTAGCACCTTGCTGTTGCGTTTACTACGGTGAGTGAGATATAGATACGGTCTCAAATACCCCTCCTCTTCCCCATCCCTTTATCTTAATGTCGGCTGCGCGTCCACGATTGTTGTGTTTACATTGGTGGTGCATATCACTTACAGGTGACCCACTTGCTCATTTACCGGCCTAACATAAAAAAGGGAGAATGATGCCATGTTGTGTGCTTACTTATGTTCGTTTAATTTTTTGAAATATCTAAATATATAAAACTCAAAGGTGACTGACTGACATAGTGATCTATCAACGCACAGCCCAAACCACTGGAGGGATCGGGCTGAAATTTGGCATGCAGGTAGATGTTATGACGTAGGCATCCGCTAAGAAAGGATTTTGATAAATTCTACCCCCAAAGGGATAAAATAGGGGATGAAAGTTTGTATAAAAATCAAGCGGGCGGAGCCGCGAGCAAAATCTAGTAGTATAATAATCGTTTACGATTAAATAAATAAGATAAGAATTCGATTCACGAGCCTTGGATGTACAATAACATGATTTCGTTGCGAATCCAACGATCTGTCATAATCGATCTAACGGTTTTCGACTTTGATGAATAGGTCTTGAACGAGATTCTTTTACATTTTTTCTCAATTGACACAGAGATTTTATTTGCTCGAAAGTTGATAACTTCATTGAATGGTGAAATATAACAATCTGTAAAGTTCAAACCATATTTCCACTTTTGTTTACCGGATTCGAATCCGGATAATGCTTACGTATATATAGTAATCACGGTTGAGTGGGTTTAAATTGCGGTCAAAAAGTACAATTATTAAACAAAAAATTGTTACATAATATAATTATTTTAGGAGATTTAATATTTTATGTACAGTAAAGTGATTAGTTTTGTTTGATTTGTATTTAGAATACATTTCTTAGGTCTAAATTAGTTTAATCAAACTTATTTAAACATTAATAATTAATTATTTGATTGATTATGTACTTCGATATTTTAATCCGTATAAAAGCTGAACTATTTCACAGCTATCCGCATGCGTAACAAATCCTCACCCACTGCTTGCTGCTCTTCATACAAACATTTCTATTTCAAATATGTTTTTGGTGAATATTATATGTGTTATTAAATTGCAATGAAAAAGTACATATTATTATCAGTAAAAATCTGCGAAAACATACGCAAGTAGTTTTCATCCCATGCTGATCTATACAAACTAGGCAGGTAGTGGCATAGCGGTTTGCCGCGGGGTTGACTTTTAGGGCCCTACCACACTATGACGGGTCAGAACAGACATTGCCGATGTTTCATTTTTTTTGTGTGTTTATTTTTCGTTTTTATTCCATCAAAGTATGGTGGGGTTTTTATTATCAAAAATAAATCGATTAGCACGTATTTTAAAAAATCACAACCATGTGGACTTTACTGTTCTCTTTTTGAATTGACCCCACGCTAAGTGTATCCTGAATGGGTATCAAGGGACTTACGGTCTCAAGAGGATCACACAAACATTCGTCTCGATGCCAGTGTGTGCGGTATTTAACTAGGGCTAAGGCTATTAAAAAAGTTTAGATAGTTTAGGTATTGTATAAATTATGATTTTGGTTTAATGTTTCTATTTGTGGTAGAGTAAATTTAATGCTAAAATATTGCTTAGGCTTGTTTGGGTTTGATGAATTTGGGCACGGTGATTAAATATGATTGATGATCGCTAAAAGTAATTTTGAACGGCGCTTAAATTTATTCATAATCTTATGATTACCTTTTTAGGCTATAGGTATTTCGCTGATATTATGTTTACTATTAAATAGAAAAATTTAAAAAAATCCTAAAAGGGATTAATAGTGATAGGCTACTAATTATAAATGCTTTTTACTATTGTCCAATTACAGAGTTATTGACGTATTCAAGTCGCATATGGTTTGCCAGTTGATCAACTAAAATCGAACATTGTGAATCCGCTATTTGAAACACTTTCAGTGTCAACCTCGAACGCACAAACTAAACTTTAAACAATGTAAGTATTTCCTTTGACCAATTAATATCCTTTATCAGATTCCGCGCCTCATAAGGAAAACCGGAACCATATAATATAATTTTTGATACGTTGGTATCATTCATTGACCATAAAGCTGCAATATTATTGCAATAGCACCAACTCAAAATTGTTTAGCTTTATTTTTAGCTCTTTTGTTTAGTTCAGTTTTATTTTTTATTGTAGATTTATTTAATCATGTTTAGTGTTATTTAATTGTAACATTGTTGTTACGTAGATAAATAATGCGTAGGAGTTTAGAACTATATCAAGTTAAAATAAAATCTAAAAATAATTTTCGCATAAAATTAAAAATTTCACGAGTATTACATTCACAATGATTTGGTGTTTTGGGATTTCACTGGTTCGAATGCACAGTTTTGTAACTCATAAATTTACGATACCTACTAAAGTAGCCAAAATTCACCAACGCCATTTGTGTTCTTTTTACCGTTTTATAATACGCATTATCTCATTTACACCGCTGCCTTATATTGTGGTCTAAGTATATACTTAAGTGTAAAACATCCGGAGAAGGAACTTATAATACTGTATTACAATAAGACAGATCCCATACAAGAAAACACAATAAGTAAAGACCAGGTTTTATCAGTTGCATGTCGGACTCGTTACAAAAGGACGACATAAAATCCTCGTAGTGAATAGTTACAGTCAGCTTTCATCGTAATACCAAGCTCCAAGTACTGCATAATGCTCTAGCTTCTATTACATATACAAGGCTATCAAGACGTTTCTTTGTACAATATCTGTGTTTCTTAAGGTAACTCACAGGCAAACAACAGAACTGCTCTGTGCTAGCTTTTATAAAACTGCTTGAATAAGTAGTACCTATACTCCGCTTTTAATGCCTTCTTTAATAGCACTCGTAATCTTATGAATTCATACAAAAGTTATTTTTTATAATTATTTCACAGAAATAAAAAGAATGTGCCTAATTACGAGTATACAGCCGATCATTCTTTGTAAAGTATGTTGATTGTCAAATATGTATATAATAAATATTTGAAATTGTGTTCGGTGTGGGTATTTAGTACACGTATTATTTTTTGTTAATTTTCAATACTCTAAATGGAATGTTTGCGTTATATATATTTATCAACTGCAATATTAACAATATTTGTAATGATCGGCAAGGTTGTAGTAAGATATATTTTTCACAACTGTGCCGTGCATTGCTTTGTAGTTCGAAGTGATGTGTGGTGTTGCTTCTGTTTATGGTTAGGCTTGGTAGTTACCATTAGGTAACCAGCTGGGTTAGAATATGACGTAAAAACACGACACTAGCGTCGAGAGACCAATGTGTGACGTTTTCCGATACAAATTAGAGACGGATCAATGGAACACTTTGTTTTTTAATTTTTAACTGATCAACATTTCGCCTATCTTTGTATTTTGTTCCTCTGAACTACCTTTAGGATAATTTGCGGTATGTCTGCGTATCTTATTATAGGCTATATTATGCTCGCTGTTCCATACGTATAAATATCTCACGGAAGGTATAGTAACCCTATGTCCTAATTCAGGTAATTTAAGGTGCCAAATGTTATCTTGTTAATCGGGGGATATCTCTATATCCTCTTTGTCTATCCTCTCTACTCTCCTTTGGGAGTTATGACAAGGCGATTTGCAATCCTTTTCCTCAGGGTCTTGTGGCGAGTGCTGGGAATTATTCACAGATAACCTAAGTTGAGGTTGAGTTGTCTGTGGAAATATTGAATTCGACTCTAAGAAAAACGATTGTCATAGACTATTATAGTAGAGTTGAACTGATTAACATTATACTTGTTAATTTCTCACTCCGAAATCTAATCCGTACGGTTATGAACGTATCACGAGTGGTGTTCGGCCGGTCGTGTTTCCGGCGACTGTGACCGAGTTTCGAGCGACCGGAGCGGATCTACAGGAATCCGACCGTATTGTCGTATGCAGCCTCTACCCCTACTATCAACTTCACTTCATGCTATGAAATACCTGTTTTGTTGACACGACTTGGCTGAAGTCCAGCGAGATGACATCATATGATCCTTGTGACTTCTACGAACCATTACGAACTTAGTTATATATGTTAAATTTGTCAAATTATTCAAATTTTGCTAGGATTTTGTTACAAAATATATCGTTATTGGACTTGTGTATATATTGTAAAACGTAATTGTTTGCAACGTTAGTTATGATGGCGTCTTGTCACCCTACGGAGTTGATTACCGGTGACAGCTTATCATCAAATACTCGCGTCTCCGCAGTCTCGAGCTCATTAAAAAGATTAACATATTATAGGGAGATGATATACATATATATGTACGCTTACCTCATCCTCGAAAGGTTAGGCAGAGGAGAAACTAGCGCACGCACGGTTTACTAAGCACATTTCCGTTCTGTGATATGACAGGTAGCGAACCTATCGGCATAACGAAAACGAATTTAAATATCGTATATATAAGTTATAATCCAAGTGTAATTTTTCGAATCCAAAACTTAGGCACAAATTGAGATTGCTCGATTTAACCTAGGACTTCACGGTTTCTCAGCTTAAGTTACTACTGAACTTAAGCGCTACTACTGAACCAATGAGAAGATAAATATTTTGAGTATCAGTGAGATTAGAGATCGATTGACGTAGCAGCGATAGCTCAGCGGGGAGTGGTATGGACTGTCGAGACGAAAGTCGCAGGTTCGAAACCAGCCTCAAGAGCATACACCACTGACTTTTCTAAGTTACGTGTATATTAATTGCTAATTATCGCTTGCTTTAACGGTGAAGGAAACATCGTGAGGAAACCTGCATACCTGAGAACTCGATAAGATTTTCGAAGGTATGTGAAGTCTGCCAACCCGCTTTAGGCCAGCGTGGTGGACTAAGGCCTAATCCCTCTCATTCAGTAGAGGAGGCCTGTGCCCAGCAGTGGGACGTATACAATACAGGGCTAGTAAAAAAAAATAAAAAAAAATAAAGAGATTAGAGATCGCCTGCTAAAATACATGAATTGTATAAAATTACACGAGAATAATTTCATCAACAGCTATTACTTTACAGTGTTGCAATTTGTTTATTTTAAGACACGTCCTTCCTTTTTCTTAAATAGCATTGTGCAGGTTTGTAAAGCATTTTACACAAATGTCTTCAAATCTCCTTCGTATTAAAATATGATGTCACCTAATACTGTAACATTTTTAGTTATTAATTACCCACTTAATATTATAATCATACATTTGCTTATAGGCACAGACATTTATTAAGTCGCATTTGTCATTTTCATATTGGTTTAATTTGTAACTTGAAAAGCTTATGATTTTATAAACTTTTCAGACTGACATAGCATTTTTAATCAATAAGAGTCACTTTTTCAATCGTAGGTCTTTGTATTTTAGGACATTCACCGAAGTAATAATCATTGTAATTTTCTTAATCCAGGATACGAACTTTGTCTCTGACAATTTTCAGATTTTAAAGTGGTGGCCCATTTTCTTTTCAATGTGTGATATGTAACATGGAGACAATATTTCATATGTGATACTTTTAAAAATCTTCTGCCTATCATTATGTCGGCCTAATGTGAGAATCCGTCTTCCATAATCATGATTTGTCAGTCAGTTGGTATTATGTGGGGTGACCCGCCATCGGAACCCCACAACCCGCAATGGAAACTAAGTTTCTTCATTGTCTCGTCCACTAATCAGCAGAGTGTACTACTAATTGTAAGAGAGACTGGGTGTGGGCCTAAGATGTTGGTAGGCCACTTACACTCTTGTTTTGGACATGTATTATGTGATATTTATTATATAAAGTTATTTATCATTTTTTACTCTTTTTGAAGTCTTAAATAAAATAGTAGTTCGCATTAAGTTACTAACTTCATTAGTCCTCTTAAGAAAAATAATTATTTTATATGAATTTCTTTTAAACACACATGTCTTAAACTTGCCAGGATGAAGATGTAATTTTGTCAGAGATAAATTATCCTCATTGTCGTAATGTAGGCTTTCTCAATGTCTGCCAGTAATGTATGCAGATTGCTGGAGTAAAATGTTCTTCTACTACTTTCTTGATATGTAAGGATTACCGGAATTTTTTTTTATAGCATAGGCCGGCAAACGAGCAAGTGGGTCACCTGATGGTAAGTGATCTCCACCGCCCATGTACGCCCACCACCAGAAGAATCATGGGCGCGTTGCTGATCTTAAAGGAGAGGGATAATTAGGGATTGGGAAGGGGAGGGGATTTGGGCTTCCGGATATCTCACTCACCGTACCAAAACGCAGCAGCAAGCCGCTACTTTACGTCGGTTTTCTGTGAGACAGTGGTAACGACCCGGTCGGCACGACCATTCATGCTGTAGACAAAACTGTCTACAGCGTGGCTCTACCACTCAGTAATAAATTGAAAGTAGGAATAACAAAACATAACAACCTCAAATTGGTAGCAGTTTATAATTAAATCTTGATTTATGCCATTACGGGTAGACATTTGGGCGCCATTGATTCCGCGAACATAGTTCAGTACGCCGCGGGCTATCCAGATTAGTTGATTTTCTATTTAAACCGCTGCTATAAATTTTCATTATGCCATCTACAGAAACAAACATTGTTGCTATTTCAGGTACGGCTATTTATTCATCGTCGTTTGTTCCATAAAAATGAGAGAGTTTTGGAAATTTCTATACTTTAGGATGCAAAGAAGCAGTACTTTTTTTATATCCTATCGTGTTATCGTAAAGGAAGATAGGCCTATTTCTTATATCTACTTTGAGGGATAGAGCCCAACTGTAGACAGTTTTATGTACACCATGAACGGGCTGGTTCAACCGAGTCGTTACTACTATCTCCCAGAACCGACCTAAAGAAGTGGCTGTTGCGTTTCGTACGATGAGTGACATAACTCAAATCGCTCTCCCCTTCCCAATCCCCTCATTAAACCTTTTCTTTAACATCGGCAACGCGCCCGTAATTTGTCTGGTATTGTGGGCGTACATAGGCGGTGGAGTTCACTTACCATCAGGTGATCTACTTCTTCCGTTACCAGCCTATAAAAAATACTTTATGTTTTATGAGCGCAATATTATCAGATTTTCTTTGCGATCGTATGGAATTTTATTTCCAAACTTCATGTTCTCAAGTATTACTAAGGTTTGATTAAATTTGTCTAGTTAATGTGATACATTGCCTTCACGACCCGAAAGGGCCAGTTGTCTTGCGAAGGTTTTGTTTATTATTCATGAACGTGCGATATAGTTAAGTTTCGTTCCACCCAAAATTGTATTCTCGTCTCTTTCTAGTGTTATTCATATTTTTCTACGTAAATGCTTTGTTCAACGGAAATATATATTCAGAACCCTTAACCCGTAACTTGCTGCATACTAATCGCTTGAAGGTCATAGTCTCAGCTCGCTCCAGCCCAGCTGCCCACTCGGCTAAAACACCTGATTGGGAAATAAGACTGGCCCTGGACCTTTTTAGGGTTTTGGGCCTCCGAAGATCTCATTTACCGTACGAAACGCAAGTTGGCATTTCACGCCGATTTCCTGTGAGGCAGTAGTGCAGCTTTGTTTAAAACTATGTGACAAAACTGATTACAGCGTGTAAAACAAAACACCTCGATTTAGACTAGCACCATGCCATGAAGCGGTGTGCCGTTGTAGTGTGGAAGCGGTGTGGTGTGACCCAATGGTTATGTTGACTAATGAGTAAAACGAATTGAAAGGTAAAAAAGAAAGCATTTATTGGCAGGCGTGAGGTGGTACATACTACATAATTACAATTATGTATAAACATTTTTATAAAAAGTGAATCAGTTGCAATCACAATGGTCATAAAGCTTGTAAGAAGTATTTTATGCTATGAATCTACCTCGATTCGTCTCGTCAACTATCATGCGGTCTATGTTGTTGAGACAGGAATTGAATAAAGACGAACCATTGTGTTCACCTTAATTTATTGTTTGTGGCGCTCCTACATTTTCAATTCAGGTAAACAGAACTGCGGAACGTAAATTGATATAATAGGGTTGTTAGCTAAACTACGATCTATTAATGTTTGAATAATAGAAGATCGAGCGCGGGTGGGTGGCTTGTTATACTTTAATGCCCTGTGGTGAACATTTCCCAGTGAACTGCGAGTCACGGGTGTCTTTGACCATTATGATTATTAAATACAATAGTGCATAGTCTTATTACGCTCAACTCTTTGATTTATTGTAGTACAATTTTAAATACATATATCTAATGGATACTTAAATAAAATTTACATATGTATATAATTAAATTCAAAATAAAATAAGTATGCCACAAAGTCTTTTAACCTAAAATCATCTTGTTACATGTCATATGGTAATAATTTGAAATAGGATAGCTCACGCCGAAGGGATAGTTGATCCTCTATACAACTTGCGCGTATACAGGTTACCGAGCTTATTTTCGTCCTAGTATTTGATAGGCGGCGAGCCTAGCACTATATCTGGCTTGATTTCTGATCGCGGACACCTCATGATCAATTTTTCAAACTAGAACCTCAAATGAATTGTAATTGCCCGACCTGGGATTGAAAGCCAAGGCTTTACTGATTTTTAACCGGCTTAATTCTGCCTTAGTACGGTTGCTGTTAGACTAAAATTAATGACTATTAAAAATTATAGAAAAGTTTAACTGAACGCGATACGATGCAAGTTAAATACTACTAGTCAAATTACTATACAATTTATAACATTCATTTTGAAATAAAATATTATGTAGTATATGTAAATAGTTTTTTTTCAAAACGTTCGCGGTATTTTTGTAAGTTTACCATCACAAGAAGAACCGGAAGAAAGTTACTCTGACAAACTGTAATAACCTTTTAAAAGTTTTCGTCAGGAAGTTGTTAACAATTTGCTTAGAAGTCAGGGTAAGTTGATACCAAATTTATGAGTAGTTTGAAGTAACTTACTTGTAGTGAACTTTGATGAGCCGAATAATAATTAGCCTGATTGTTTACTATTGCCCGTAAACATATGCATAATGTAGCCCATAACTAACACATCTAATTTATTTATTTCGTTTAGTGACGTGAGTTAAATCGATTTTCATATCAATAGTAAAAATTTACATTTAATTACGTTATCATTAGTATTTCGCTTTATCGGTAAAGAAAAACATTGTCAGGTATCTTTATACCTGATGATTACCCCTAAAAATATCGAAGATGTGTTATGTCTATAAAACAAGGTCACTTATATGCGAGAGACCGTCTGTCTATTTCTGCCGCCAAGCAACAATGTGTAAGCACTGTTGTGTTTCGGTGTGAAGGACATTGAAGCCAGTGAAATTACTGGGTATTTTGAGACTTAACATCTTATGTCTCAAAGTGACGAGCGCAGTTGACTGCCATGCAGTTCTTTGTCATTCAAAGTTCTGTGTGGTGTTGCTTTTGTTTATGGGCAGGCGTAGCGCTTACCATCAGGCGAGCGCCTTGTTCGTCTCATCATTCGATCAAATAAAAAAAAAAACCGAATTATGCAAGTGTGGAGACTAATCTCAGTATTCATAATAAACATTACTATAATCCCTCATAGTGAGTGCAAAAGCATAGTGACGAATTTATTTAAACGCCATTGGTTAGTTATTGGCAGTAAATAAAAACGGACCAATCATATACATATAATTCGACATTTAGCAAAAAGCTTATTTTGTGAATACGGGTATCAGACCTATGCCTTTCATTAGTAGAAGAGGCCTGTGTGGTGAAACAGGTTGTAATAGAGCGTTGGTATTATTATACCGATATTAATGGCCAAAAATAATAGTTTAAAAAAACTAAAAAACACGCTTTTACATAAAATCCAACTAAAAAATTAAAAATAAATTTTTATGAATTCGAATTAGGAATAGGGTAGAAAATTTAAAAATATATATAAATTAAGAATAGTGTAAATAAGAAAAAATATGTATTTTATTGTAAAAAAACGTGGGGTGCTTTTTAAGACATTATCAAAATGATGATCCTTCTACTCATATCTGTCAATAAAATATTTTTATAACTATTGACACCATGCACCCCACGGTTTTTTTACAATAAAATACATATTTTTTCTTATTTACACTATTCTTAATTTATATATATTTTTAAATTTTCTACACTATTCCTAATTCGAATTCATTAAAATTTATTTTTAATTTTTTAGTTGGATTTTATGTAAAAGCGTGTTTTTTAGTTTTTTTAAACTATTATTTATTTTTAATTTTTTAGTTTGATTTTCTATAAAAAGGTGTATTTTCATTTTTTTATCATTTATTTTTTTTACCATTTTTTTAAGTGAAACTTCTTTCGAATCTTTGTGATTGGAAAATTCGCTGAAACGTAAAAATGTCACGAAGGAGGTAGGAAAGAAACAAGTTTTACGAATGGCTTGTTTAACAAACCATTTGTAAAACTGTACCTGATCAATCGTACAACACCCATAGTTAATACAAAGCGTCGGAGGTAATGATTCGCTGGAGAATCTTGACATCGCGATGTAAATGTGCCAGTGGCGCCATCTCTTGATTGTTTTATTTTAATGTGTCATGTAGACTATAATCCAATGTTCTATTATATTGCTGCCACTAATTGTAAATAATATAAAAAAAAGTGTTAAAAAAAGTGTTTTGCGAACATCCCTTACTACTGAAGTAATTTTAATAACAGTTGTAGGTAATAAATTTGTAATTTATAACAATTATTCAATGAAATATTTAAGGAAGTTTTAATTTTTACAATATTTATTTATTTTGTTCTAAACTCGTATCAAAATAACACAACAAAACAACCAGCGCCACCTTTATTGCATTTAAGCTACAAGTTGACAAGAAAAAATCATGAGATGGCGCCACTGGACATTTACATCGCGCTGTCAAGATTTTATCCGACGTTTTGAAGTAGGTCAAAATCACGTTCAAAGACAAGTTACAGACAAACATACCAACATACATACGTCTGAAGCTAATAAAAGCGTGTTAAAAATATACAGATAGCTCGAACTGGCGATAATGCGAAACCGAATAGAAGAGATATTGCCTTGTTATTGAATCCTACACATATTGTTGGTCAATAGAACAACCTTTGTAATCTATTTTGCAAATGTGTTTTTGATTATGATGTAGGTCTTTGTGATATGAACAAATTGCCTAAATCATTTTACATTGACGGTTAACAATAACTCAGATATATTTAAGCGCTAATATCTAATAAGATGGTATCAATGACTACAAATACTTCGAGTATTTTCCTTTTTATATAAAAACGGATTTTTTTGTTTGTCCCTTATGCGTTTCTATATCCAATTGCAATCAAACTTTGATGAGTTGATATGTTCACGCTCGTTAGAGTTTATAACAAAAAAATCATTTGCTTTGTTTATACATACCTATTTAAAAATAAAAAAGGCATTGCGACGCATGAATGCACAGGTTGGTATAAAACGCAGTAATAATCGAAATTCGTTAAATGAAGAGAGACAAATTGCGCCATTTCGTATTCACGCCCAGACAAAGATTAAACTCAGTAGTAAGTGATGGTTAGGATGGACTCGACTTTGTTAAAAACTAATTATATTTAATCAAAGAGCTATGAATTTCATGAGATATCTCCGGCGCAGCTGACTGACATAATAGAAAAGCTTAAATTTTCATTATGCCGTCTTGGAACAACTTAGTTTTTCAAGGGCTCCACAATTATAGGCCGACGTGAAATACAGTGCTTATAATTAAAAGTATATATATTATCTTTTAAAATCTTGTGGCTCGCTACTTAGGCTGGGAAACCGTGCGGTTCTGGGTTCAAATCCCAGGCTGGGCAATTTGAGATTGAGTTTTGGATTTGAAACACGAGTCAATGATGAAAAACGACTTGTGAGTCAGATGGTCAGACGGTGGGTCCATCCAGATAATACCAAGTCCAACGTCTATTCATGCTGGGAAGGAGGACCTTGGCATTAAGTCGGGATAACGCAAGGCAGAAAGAAAGCCTGTTTTTTCAATAAAGCTGACAGACAAGATGTAACCTACAAGCCTATAAGCCAGGTTTATCCATTAGGTCAGTAGATTTTTCAATTTGAGAGAAAATTCAATATAATGTACGCGAGGTAGATGTCATGGACAATAAGCAAAAAATTAACTAAAGGGACTTTTTTTAACTTGTCATAAATGTTGTGTTATTAATATTAAGCTTATTAATTTACTATATGATACACAATTTAACCACATATTCACCTATTCTGTTTATACATTTAATATTTTTTTATCACTTAGGCCGATTTGCACAACGATCCTTAAATCAAATTTATCCGCTAAACTAAGTACAGTAATGATAACTTTTCATACGATTTGACGTTTCTTAAACACGTTTACTAGCTAAATATGATTTAACAATTGTCGTAGCAATGTATGAGACCATTGAAAGATATTTTAGAAGTTAGGGTAAACTTGTGTCCTTTCATATTGTTATACAATCATGAATCGTTAATTATAAATAATTATAAGTACTTGATCCAATGTTTTTCCAAGATATTGATGAATATTTACATTTTTACTTGATGTGGGTTGAAATTTTATTGCGTATTTGCATTCATATTACGAATGTGAAAGTTTCGATAAAAGTGAATTTGCATGTTTGTTAATCAACACCAACATCACCACTGGTAGATCATGACCTGCATTAGGACAAAAGCTACTCTTTATTCCGCTAGTACGATCTCGTGGGAAATAATACAAAAAAAACGTACACGCAGACGGAGCCGCGCGAAAAAAATAGTCTATAGTATTATTATGATTATATATCAAATAATTACATTGACTACCTTTTTTCTAAGAGTAATACATAAACATTACACCACAATAACACACTTGTATTATGAGACAATCATAACGATCGCTTAGGATGCCAAGAAAGTAACAATCTTTATGCCAATTTTTCTCTTCACAAATACATATAATATAGAGGAAGAAAATTTCATCATGATAAAAGAATTTCCCTACAGTATATTAGCCATTATGTTCCCAGCGACGCAATATAATAGTAGGCTCATAGTCATATGGGCAATAAGAAATAGATTAGATAAAGCCACTCTCGAACTGTTTGTCTCGGGTTTCCCTAGCTGGCAATTAGCCATTACCGTGTAATGCCACTATTACTGATAGTCCAAGATCCTACTGCATGATTTTTACGCACTGTTCTTAATTAAAATGAAATTTTTCCACATAGGTGGTAGGTCCGTCGTATGCGAGAGGCCATCTGGGTTGGTACCACCGCTTTGTCTATTTCTGTTGTCAAGTATGTAAGTACTGTTGTGTATCGGTTTGAAGGACATTGAAACCAGTGAAATTACGGGGTATTATGAGACTTAACATCTTATGTCTAGGGTGACGAGCGCAGTTCAGTGCCATGCAATCCTTGTAATTCAAATTTTTGTGTGGTGTTGCTTCTGTTTATGGGTAGGCGTGGTTACCACAAGGCGAGCACCTTGCTCGTCTCGTCATTCAATCAATTAAAAAAAACATAATTATCCATACAGGAATAAGGTTCTGTCATGATGCCTACCAAAATATGGCCGCGTATACATAGATACATATTACATAGAATGGGACTGATTCCACATCTGGGAACGGGCCTCCTCTACGAGAGGGGTAAGCCTTAATTCCATAGTTCATATATCATTTATATTTCATAGTTCATATCATTTATATTTGTCCTATTTTCATGTAGGTTCGATCTCTGGGTTGGGTAAAAGTCATATTGGGTTTTTCTGTAATGAAATGTTCAGTATCAGCTTGATCTGAAATTTGTGCCCAGTTTGGGGCTCGCCCCCTCTCACATCATGGGACGGAAATAAACTCGGCGAAATGTGGGTGTACAGGTTACACCTCTGTCTACTCCTTCAGCCATTACAGGCGGGAGTACGTACGTATGTATTTTACAATAAAAATAATTAGAAATTAAAAAAACTTTTGAAATGCTACTTCACAGTCTTCTGTTAGTGAAAATGTAACACTAAAAGCGCTATTCCACAATGGAATTATGTTAGATTTTTAAACAAAACATAACTTGTCTCTGATTGAATTACAGATATTTTAGAAATATCTTATGGACATTTTAGCGCTATTTCACTAGAGATTTTAGTCACAAAAATACGTAATAAACTATAAGTCGACCCCTTTCATAAATTTATTTTATCACTTAAGATCTGCCGTGCCGATGTAAACTTATAGAGGGCTACAAAATGCGAGCGTACATTTCAAATGAAATGATACCTTTGTTTCCGTGAATCAAAGAGAAATATTAAAGAATAGGCTATTCTGATAAAGTAATGTAACAAATCAAAGTGGTATATAACAACGTATTAAGTAACCTTATTCACGAATGACGACCTCTGCGTCAGAAGGAAACTATCAATCACTCCTTAATATCGACGGATATCGACAATGTGTATGGATAAAGAGGCCTTTTGTGAATTTTTATAGAGAGCAAATGAAATTTGTTTACTCCTGAGTTTTCAGCATTCAGTATTAAAATAATATTTTTAAGTTATTTTTTTTTTATAAATAATAAAGGCTGACATCTACAACATGTCCAAAAAGAAACTTCTTTTTTTATTTGATTGTATGACGAGATGAGTAAGGCGCTCGCTTGATGGTAAGCGCCACCCCTGCTTATAAACAGAAGCAACACCACACAGAACTTTACAAAGCACTGCATGACACTGAATTGCGCTCGTCACCCCGAGCCATAAGATGTTAAGTCTCATACTGCCCAACAATTTGTCCTTCAAACCGAAACACAATAGTGCTTACACACTGTTGCTTGGCAGAAATAGACAAAGCGGTGGTACCAACCCAGACGGTCTCTCGCATACGAGGGACCTACCACCTTCCACCTACCACCTGGTTCTTACTTGACTAGTTCTTTAAGTGATGATTGTTCAATTTATATTTGCCTAGACTATGAAACTTGGGTTGTCAAAGTTGGTTGTAGGAGGGCACAACAAAACGATTTACACATCGCAAAATTTTTTTAGCAATGATAGTTTGCCTTTTCCCTAAAATCATATTTTTGACACAAAATTAAACTCATAAATGGAGTTACATAACATCCATACATATCATCACATTTGGTATGTTTACGTTTCGTATTACCCAGAGAGACAGATTTAATCAAGAAAGTGTATAAAATGTCTGATACAAAGAATATAAATGTAAGAATGGGTATGTATACATCAAGAAGTATCCCATAGGGATATACGCTTCGCAAATTCTTAAAAATCTTATAAGTTGTTCAGACGAATTTTATGAGTAACAGAGCCAACGCTATAGATATTTTTTTCTACATCACCAATGGTCTGGCTCCACCGGATCGTTACCAATGTCTCACAGAAAACCAACGTAAAGTAGCACCTTGCTGTTACGTTTACTATGGTGAGTGAGATATCTTGAGGCCTAATTCTCTTCCCCTTCCTAATACCTTAACTTTCCCTTCCCTTTAAGGTTGGCAATGCGCCTATGATTCTTCTGGTATTGGGGGCGTACAGCGTTTCCTGGCTATATTTTCTATGCTATAAAAAAGACCATACTAAGGCCCTCCTACTAGGATCCTTTGCTTTCATTGGAGGGTTTATTTTTGCCTAAGAGTTTATAGTAAACTTTTTAAATAGCATCTTATTAAATAGCCTATTATTGTACTATTGAGAATATATTAAATATATCAGGTATCTGTATGAGTGAGATTATCAGCTGTAACAAATAAATTAAATTAAATAAAACATTCATTGTTTTACATTTCTACGATCAATGTCTGAATATCAAATCTCATAGCTGATGTTATAGAATAAAAAGTATATGATTATAGAGGTTTAATTTAGAGCACTTCATGACCACTATATCCTCGATAAACGTTTAGGTCCGATTTGATAGCTACCAACTTATACAGTATTGTCAATGTTTGTGAGTATAGACAGGTTAGATTGTTGAAAGTGGGTATAGTTCTATTAATTAACATTATGAGGTTATCTTGGTTAACCAGTATTATATAGGGCAACTGTATTTGAAACCTCTGTACAAAATTAAGCAAACAATGTACTCTTTACAAACGTATGCACTTTCAGGTCATTAGCAAATAACAAACATTGAGTCGGCTTAACCCGTACCATATAGTTTGTGTTAACTGCTAGTACAAGTTTGTATTATAATACTGTAAAGTTAGGGTCCTATTATTATGTAGTTGAAGTGGTCTCAGCGGGATATATTTTCCTGGTTATTTAAGAGAAATATTATGCTTATAAACTTTCATCATAACGATAATTAATTGTTACATTTAATAAAAAAGCATGTCGTATTTGTCGTTTTTTTTTTTTTTCACAAGTCATGTTTAGGTAGTTCAGTTTCAAAGGTATGTGAAGTTTACTAACCGGCAATAATCCAGCGTGGTAGAGTATACTAAGCCCTCATCAGTAGAGGAGGCCCATCCTTAACAGAGAGAAAATGTGGAACTATAGGGCTGATAATATAAACAGGTTGCTTGTCCCCATGTATTCAAGTCATTGAAATCGCTTTTGTCCCACGATATTGTTCTCAATTGATTTTCTTTTTGTGTACTTATATGTTTACAAACTTATTTGAAATCCCCTAAAAATGTTACTGATGTATGCAGTATGATACATGAGCGACTCATTTTATCGTGATATGCATAACATTTACGTCCTATGAACCGTTTATGATACGAATCAGATTTGAGCGCTTGAGCACTTATCGCATTTGAACCCAGTTTGACCGCATGTTCAACTCTCTTTTTTCTGGATATTCACTTGGATAATCAACAGTTTTAATCAAACGAAAAGCTTAATATACGTAAACAATGAACCAAAATAAAATATTATCTACGCTCTTATTTTTGTGTTTTACGGAAAACGGCGCAATTAATTAAATGTAAACCAGTCAATTTCGCAAAGTTAATAACTGAAACTAAACAAATATTCATTAGATGTATTTACCGTGGGTTTAAACTAAGTAGGGTTCATGATTATTTTACAAAGGTAAGCATTAGTTGAGTACGAGTAGGTACCGTCCCATGTTTCGTCTGTTTAATCGTTAATTTAGTGAAATAACTCCGGAACTTATGAATTGTCAGCGTCAAGCTCTTGGCATAGAGACACTAGGACTTGAAATCTTAATAAAGTTCCTTAAGGCTAATTAACTCGGGTTTCTCTTTATATCTTTCTGCTGGTGGGAGGATATTCGTATCCGGCCGGATAGCGACCACCGTACACCTGTGTTAAAACCTGCCATTGTGACCCACCTTGTGTGGGTCGCGTTCCAGGGTCAGCTAGTGCATATCCGGTTCTCCCCAGGGGACTTGCCCCTTGATCCTAACCCTTTTCCCATCCCTTTTCCTTCCCCTCCCCCTTGACCCAATGGCAGGCCGGCATGATCTTGCCGACCTACGATGGACACATTGTTTATCGTTGGTCGACACTATTCTTGGATTGCGCTACACTTTCCATCAGGTGTAGCGTAGTCACTTTGCCGATCCAGGATAAAAAAAAACAAAAATCAACCTCTTGGTATATATGTATATACATATACACTTACACATACAGTTACACTAGAACTTGAAATCTTACTAAAGTTCCTCATGGCTAATTAACTCGAGTATCTGTTTATACACAAAGACAATTGTACAAATAAAAAAATAGCATGACAATGAAATTGAAACAGAACTAATTACTAACGGCTGCCATGTTTGCTGCCACAATATTAATCGAAAATCTCTAAATGACTTTACTGCCGCTAAATAATTTCCATAGAAACGAAGAGCCATGTTTTCTTTAATACCTCCTAATTTTGTAAGTCATTCGTTGGTTTCTGGGTTAATGCGTGGGTGCCGTCCATGTATCTGTTTACTCCGTATTAGTATAAAGGCTGGAATAATTATCCCGATGATACGGGGATTTTATGTTTTCGTCTCTCTTAGATCGTTGCATAGCTTACGCTTAAACTTATGCCTGTAGAGTTTGAGTCTAGTTTTTATGTTCGTAAAATACTTAAAATTATATTTGAAATATTCAGCCACTAGGTGGTAGGCACTTCGTATGCGAGAGGTAGTTCAGGTAAGTAGCACCCCTTTGTCTATTTCTGCCGCAGTTTGTAATTGTAATCAGCAGTTATTTAAGCACTGTTGAGTTTCGTTTTAAACGATATTGGAGCCAGTGAAATTACTGGGTATTATACAGTTTAACATATTAGGTCTCGGGGTGATGAACTCAACCCAGTATCATGCAGTGCTTAGTAGTTTAAAATTGTATGTGATGTTGCTTCTGTTTATAGGCAGGCGTGGCGTTTAACATCAAGCGAGCGACCTGAAAAAAAAACATAATAATTTGTAGAAATCTATTGTGTACTGAAAAATAAGTTTAGAACAATGGAACATGGCAGAAATTTTAAAATTATGTTTGTAAGTCCAGTCCAGTAATTTCACTGGCTTCAATGTCCTCCAAATCGAAACACGACAGTGCCTACAAACTGTTGCTTGGCGGCAGAAATAGACAAAGCGGTGGTAACAACCCAGATTGCCTCTCGCATACGATGGACCTACCACCGTGAGTATTTTGTGAATTTGAATGTTTGTTAGTCAATAACGCTTTAACGGCTGAACGGAATTAAATGAAATTTGTCACACAGTTAGACCCCAATCGGGATTAGGATATAGGCCACTTTTTATTCCGGTAAACCAATTCACACGGGTGGAGATGCTAGCAAAAGTTAGTCTCGCATATAATAAAAAAATACCTATATCGAAAGCAATTCTTTCTGAGCGTAATGGTTCGGACGATGAGTTGAGTTTCTAATCGCTGGGGAGTTACCCGTCAATAATACATCCA
This sequence comes from Amorpha juglandis, assembly GCA_949126905.1. Lineage (NCBI taxonomy): Eukaryota > Metazoa > Arthropoda > Insecta > Lepidoptera > Sphingidae > Amorpha > Amorpha juglandis. The sequence goes on from OX421372.1 coordinate 8,342,718, forward strand.
TTTCGATCTCGAGGTTTACACGATTTGTTCCGATAACAGCACGACTACTTTAGCGGTAAATAGGGTTTCTGTTATTGAAACATCTATCGTTCGTATTTTCTTTCTTGGAGTAACTTACTAGAGGTGATTTTTTTTACTAGCCCTGTATTATAAACGTCCCACTGCTGGGCACGGGCCTCCTCTACTGGATGAGAGGGATTAGGCCTAAGACCTCTACAGATGATTAGTTAGACACAATTCTCACAAGTGCTGTAAAAACTCTGTAACAGTGATAAAAATATTAAAAATATAATTTATAGCTTTTCCTCGCGGCTCCGCACGCGTGATCTGCTTTTTCCGGCATAAAAAGTAGCCTATGTTTATCAGGGATAATGTAGGATTCTAATGGTGGAAGAATTTTTCAAATCGGTCCAGTAGTTTTTAAGTTAATTCGTTACATACAAAAATACAAATATTTCTTCTTTATAAATTATTGTTTACAATGTAATACTCTTAATCAACAATACATTTATTTGGATAAGGAATAATATTATGTTGATAACACTTTGGAAAACAATTGACAATAATGCATTAATTCCGACCATATTTGATTACCATAGCAACGGAAGCCTTCAAATATAAATAATTTTCCCCGTTTTTGCAACATTTTGCACTCATGCTTCGCTCCTAATGGTCGCAGCGTAATGTTATATAGCCTAAAGCCTTCCTCGATAAATGGACTATCCAACACAAAAAGAATTTTTCAATTCGAACCAGTAAATCCTGAGATTAGCGCGTTCAAACAAACAAACAAACAATCAAACTCTACAGCTTTATAATATTAGTATAGATAAAACAATTTGATACATATCGAGGATTGGTTTTGATGTAATACTTTGTTTATATTTTAAATCCAGTTTTTTTAATAGTATTGTCGGGGACCATATATGGGTCATCTGATGGTAAGTGATCTCCACAGCTCTTATATACCAACATTCCCGAAGAATAGGAAGCCTACCACCTACCTACCCACCCAACATTTACAAACATAGTCCCGACTCCATAGTAAGATACGAGTCTTGAGCCGTGGGTATCAGGAACTATGAGAGATATTGAGTCTCACAACATCCAGACCCGGAATAAATATTTATGGATAACACAAACATTTGTCTCGGTACGGGGATCGAACCCGCAGCCTTTCATTTTAAAGCCAGCTACTCGCCAGCAGTAACAGGGAGCGACCCTATAGCCATACTGGCCACTGTATTAAAATGAAGAAATAAATTGGGATAAATAATACTCAATCTTTCACACGGACGGAGTTTTAAAGATAAGGCACAATATGTGATAGTATAATACGAAATGGTATAACGTTGCAAATTAACAGACATCAATTACTTATAAAAATATTATTATTTGCTGAATATGTACAGTTCAGTCCAAATATAATGTCAACCGCCAAATACTGCGATCCTCGACCGTCGGCAGAATTATGCTGAAGTTATTGAATTAACACTGGCTGACCCTGGAACCGCTAACCGATGGGGCAGAAAGGTTCTGGAATGGAGGCCACGTACTGGCAAGCGCAGCGTTGGACGCCCACCTACAAGGTGGACAGACGACCTGATAAAGGTCGCAGGAAGTCGCCGGATGCAGGCCGCCTCCAACAGGTCGGACTGGAAATCTTTGAGGGAGGCCTATGTTCAGGACGCCCTGGAACGCGACTAGCTTAAACAAGTGACTAGTGTGGGTTTTTCACCACATGTATGGCCGCGGCCGTCGCTATCCAGTCGCGTACAAAAACATATATTTCACCGAACCTTATTTTGTATGAAGATATTTTTTTACCATCCAAGTTAATTAAGATTGGTGCCTTTGTAAGCTAATCTACGATTCTAACCATTTATCATAACAGCCTGTATTATTTATCTACGTCTAATTTGCAACTTCACAAAATGTAAATAAATCTTAAGACCGTTAATTAGAACGCCCGGTATTACCGCTTATGGCCAAGGACTGTTGTTTTCCATTAGTTTCGAATCACACATCTTGTATACGAAGAACAATAGGCTTATTTGTTTACGAATATGGGCAGACTTGTAATTTCGCTACAAAGCTACAATACATCGTGTGTCGGTCAGAAAATTACCTAAATAAACACGAATTCAAATAAGTTCCAAACTAGGCAAAATAACTTTATATAGCCTCTAGCCTGGATTATAATTCTCTAGTCTGAATTAATTGAAATTAACAAATTCCTACATTTTTGTCTATTCGGAATTCAAACTAAAAAGCCGAACCGTTGCGTTATTTGCTTTTCCTTCTATTGTCCAAAGCAATGAAAATATTTAGCGACTATGTTTTCACTCTGAATACTTTTTGTTAAATCTGAGCTAAATATTTTTAGGTATTTTTATTATCGTGTATATATGTTTGTAATTAAGCACAGTACTACGATTTAAATTATGAACCTATGTGGCGCAGTGGGCGAGTAGCCGGCTGTGAAGCGAGAGGACGCAGGTTCGATTCCCGCACCGAGACAAATGTTTGTGTAATCCACAAATATTAGTTTCGGGTGTGGGTGTTTTATCCCCAGAGGGGTTGACATCAGGCAGGCGGCCGGTCGTTAAAACTACAAGCCAATTCTATCTGTAATATTATGTGTTGAAAAGAATGTTGCGCCGACACCACTGCAAGTGAGATAAGAGCAGGTGGAAGAATAAAACTACGATTAAAATTGTGCGTTTTGACAATGTTCGTTTTTTACAAACTACGGATGTGCAATAGCCAGCCATGCGGGTCCACTCAGTCAGTCAAATAACAATAAGTAGATAAGCTAATGTGCGTACAAAATAACCTAAGACACGACGCCTAATTGGTTTAGAAAATTTACTTCATGTAATGGCACATTCAAAATTTTGAAAACCTTAGTGATGTGAAACTTGTAAAAATATATGCATTTTTAATATCACCTAACAATAAGAAGTCTTTTGTATTGTGTCTTGTCAGTTTCAACTGTATCTACACTACACTGACTACTATCAAAATATTCACATTGTACAAGACAATAAGGAAAATCAATAGCGACCTAAATATGATTGTTTTGATTACTTTTGATATGTAAATCGTTTGAATACATCTGCACCATCAATAAACGCCATGTTAGAATATTCATTCCCTCGCATTACAAAGTTTACTAGTAATTACAAGCCTTTGTGCTTTTGAGCCAGTGTTGAAACATATTTCAAGGGAGTTTACACGAAAATCCGTAGTTTATTGAGTCATTTACAGGCAGTGGGTCGGTTTTCATTGATTTTATTGTCGTTTTAAATCCCCCTCGCGTAATAGTTGTACTGAGCTTATTTGATGTAAACTCACATAAAACATTTTAGTACTCTAAAAAACAAAAGTTGTAAATGTTGTACACAGTTATAACAATATGCAAACATATGCTACACCTGGAAATGAACTAATTACATTATTGTATTATTTATTACTATTGTACTTATTATACTATAGCCTTGAATCCATTTTTATAAGCTTTATTGACGAAACAAACAGGTCACTGATGGTAAGCGCCAGGCCTGCTCATAAATAGAAGCAGCACCACACAGAACTTTGAATTATAAAGTGCTGCATGGCATTAGACTACGTCCACCCGGAGTCACCCTGAGACGTAGTAATAATAATACACTCAACAGTCACACACATAGTCCTGGCCCCACACTAAGTTAACTCTGTATCGTGGGTATCAGGAACTACGAGGGACATGCGGTCCTACAATACCTAGACCTGAAACCAACGTTTGTCGATCACACAAACATTTGTCTCGGTGCGGAAATCGAAGTCATGGCCTCTTGCTTTGTAGCCTGCTACCCGCTCGTTGCGCCACTGTGGCTGTTTAATAGGATGTTAAGTCTCATAATGCTCAGTAATTTCACTGGCTTCAATGCCTTTTAAATCGGAATATAACAATGCTTACACACTGCTGCTTGACGCCAGAAAATTAGTTGAATGAACTCATTCGACTAGTAAGGTTCAAGCTGTCCAAATAATCGTATTTCACATATTAAATATAAGTCACAAAAATACAAAACGATCATGCTGTCAATTACAGAATAGTACATGGCAAATTGGTACCTCTTATTTATTTGGTTGACTCTTTATTTATTTATTTACATCACAACAAAAAATATTGGAAATATACAATAGACATCTAAAAATAATAAAAAGAAGTACAATTGGCGGCCTTATTGCTAACGGCAATTTCTTCCAGGCCACCTTTAATGCGTAATGGATGGGAAAAAATTTAACGGACATTGTGAAAGTTATATCTATTTCAGATTCAAAGATTATTATTATTGGTCTATTGATATTTTGTAAAACAATCACTAAACGAATAAATCTCAGATTGAATCGAGAATAATATTATTAGGCGTTATGTGAGTGAGAAGAAAAGCGAATTGCGCTTAAATGGGCCGTACAATCCCGTTTAACAATATCCGATGTGTGTTTCACTAATTTTCATGCAAATGAATCTCGCGCGAGGACTGTTAAGCGAGATGGCCTGCTGTTTGCATAATGGATAAAACCGCAGAATCAGAAGCTTCTGTTTTGAACAAAATGCGGTTAACAATCGCTATCTGATGTATAATGCAAATCATTTATAGACACAGTATGGATGTTGTATTAATATGACAATAACAAGTTATAGTGGATTAATCTATAAAGTGCAGGCATTTAACCCAAAAAAAGGTCAACCTCGGGGTGAGACATGTAGCTGTAAATTTGTATAAACATTTATTTTGACATTCTTAAAGTTGACTCAATAATCTTGTGTCTGCATTTTATTAAACGTTCTGTATAATTATACCTTCGACATTGTGTATCAGGGTTTAATAAAAACAAATTTATAAACATTTAGCAAGCGCAAGAAAAAACCTCATATTTTAAGTTCTTTTGCTATCGCCTATAGCCCCATTTAGATGGAGAGATGACACAGACGGGAAAAAAAATCTTGTCGAGGCCGCATTTTACAGTTTGTAAAAAGGATGTTATGCCCCGTAAATTACTGTTTTCTAATATTATATTCTCGCCTATGTCATATGAGATACTCTCTCAGTCTAAAAGTGTTTATTCACTTGTGACATACGGCGCACCGAGAGGCGGAATTGTGACAAACACGCGTGACATACTCAAGTGTGGGCAGTTGTCAAATGTTACGGCACGATCCGCTTTAAGACACCGTAACATTTCGCCGTGACATGTCATTTATGATTCGTATTTTGTTTTAAAATGCGGCATAATGACACAGTGCATATTACGACGCCCGTGCGTATTAGCGTAACAAGTACTGTAACAGATCGGCGAAATGTCACGGTAGGTTGGACGCACCTTAAATGGGGCTTACGGCAATAATGTTGGGCGCTGTTACGATTTCTAATCCACAACCTTTCGCCCACCCGACCATTGTACCCATTGGAATACATCTACACATATCGATTTCACACATCGTTATTACACCGTACAAAAGGGACAGACTTGTTGATATAAAAGAGCACCATGACCGCCAACGGACGAGTTGAAGATTTTTTTTTATTTGATTAATTGACGAACGAGCAAGGCGCTCGCTTGATGGTAAGCGTCACGCCTACCTAAAAACAGAAGCGACACCACACAGAACTTTGGCACATTGTATGTCGAATACGCTCTGCGAGCTATGAATTAAGCATGTAAGCTTGTATCTAAAGACACCAGCAAATAGTAACATATATTAGTACTAAGATTGAATTGCTTTTTTAAAGAACAAGTGAGTCATTAGATGGTAAGTGATCACCACAACCATGATCACTCATTTTATCAGAAGACTGATGGATGCGTTGCCGACCATCAAAATATGGGGATTGGGTAACGGCCCCACTGCTTTCGACTTGGCCTCTGGTAGTCTCGTTCACCGTAACCCAAAAGCCAACGATTCTCTGTTAGACAGTGGCAATAACCCGATCGAGTCGGCCCATTCATGCTGTAGAGAAGTGTCTATAACGTAGCTCTACCACTTATAGATACACCTAATTTACAAGGTGGTAGGTCCCTCGTATACGAGAGACCGTCTGGGTTGATACCACCGCTTTTTCTATTTCTGCCGCCAAGCAACAGTGTATAAGCACTGTTGTGTTTCGGTTTGAAGGACATTGAAGCTAGTGAAATTACTGGGCATTAAGGGACTTAACATCTTATGTCACGAGGTGAAGAACACAGTCCAATGCATTCTACATTTGTAATTCAAGGTTCTGTGTGGTGTTGTGTGTGTTTATGGGCAGGCCAGGCGTGGCGCTTACCATCAGGCGAGCGACCTGCTCGTTTTCTCATTCAGCCAAGTAAAAAAATATACAAATTGTGATTGTGGCAATTTAAAATGTCAAATATGCATAATTGCATATGTCTGATTGCAAATATGCATAACATGTAGTGCAGCCGAAACCTCTTTGCAATTGTTGTTTTATCTGATACAATCCAAATATTTTTTAAAACAAGTAGGTCATTCACACAACTACCGAATTTTTCAATAGCTTTTAAAACTAGTGGCAGTATGAGTTAGCGCTGACGCTTTAGTGGCGGTAAATATTGCCACAATCCGCATCAAAGAGTTTGCCGTGTCCACCAATTTAATATTTGAAATACTTGTATATATAACTGAGTTACTTTTATGTGTGCACAATGAAACATCATCTGTTAAATCTTACCAACAGTACATGATCATGCCCTGCATTAGATCATATGCTACTTTTGATCTAATAGACCTTCAAGCGAGCAGAGACACAAGTGAAAACTAGTTTAATTGAAATTAATTTGTTGATGCGAAATTATATCTCAATTTTAGTAGTCAAAGTTGTCGAAATATCGCTTTATAATATTTTGAAGGTTCTGATCATAAGACTAAATTACCCCATCACGGAGTGTCGGCGACTAATCGAGACTGGATGGTAGAAACATCCATGACTAGAACTCCAGAAGATTATGCCATATCGATACCTAAAAGTAAAGCCACCCGATGACGTGGTGTGCTCCATGGATACACAATACATGTTTGGATAGTGGCAGAAAGATAATAATCACCTTTGATAAATGAACGGAACCAAAGTTATACAAACAATATTCTACAAGGAAGGTTATGCTATTTTAGGTATTTTTTAACAATATTAGAAGATTTATGGATGCATTGCCGGCGTTTAAGAACGTAATGGGGAATTTGAACCTCTGGAAATCGTACTCTGTAAGAAACGCCAACAAGCTACCAGTTTCCAGGGAGATAATGGTATTACCCCGATCGCGCTAGCCCATTCATGCTGTAGAAAAAATAATCTACAATGTGGCTGTATCAACTAAATATTCACAGATAAGGAATGGAAGAAGTTTGATAGGGAGGATACTTGTATCCGACCGGATAGCGACCACCGTACACTGGTGCTAAAACCTGCCATAGTGGCCCACCTTGTGTAGGTCGCGTTCCAGGGTCAGCCAGTGTATATCCGGTTCTCCCCAGGGGGCTTGCCCCCTGATCCTAACCCTTTTCCCATCCCTTTTTCCTTCCCGTCCCCCTTGGCCCTTTGGTAGGCCGGCATGATCTTGCCGACCTACGATGGACATTGGACACATTGTTTATCGTTGGTCGACAATATTCCTGGATTGCGCTACACTTACCATCAGGTGTAGCGTAGACACTTTGCCGAGCCAGGATAAAAAAAGGAGCACTAAGTGGGTGCGGCAAACATTTTCAAATTCCTGCGACACTGTTATTTCTAAGCGGTTAATTTTATTTTTATGTTAATGTGCAGGTGTGGACTGGCGCCCGGTAGCGTCCAGGGTAAGGCGATGATCTGCCACGTGGGCCGGCCGCGTGCTCATCATGCGGCAGCCGTCGACCGATGTAAGTGCATAGGGAAATTACAAATGTAGGACTAAATAGTACTTAGATGCTTCTTTGAGATTAATACCCGACTCTTACTATGAGGCCTTATAGAGAACGCGGACGCATAGTGACGATTACTCTAAACGTCATTGGTTAGGTTTTGGCGCTAATAAGAACAGACCAATCATGTACATAGAATTCGACACTTGGCAAAAATCTTACTAAAGTGTTGTATGTGAATACGGGCATTAGTCTAATCTCTCAGTGTAAGCTAGTCAGATTACTGACATAATATATTATTATATTTTTTAAGTTATTCACATAAAACATTCTTTGTGAGACAAAGATTTTTTTATAGTAGAGCAGGCAAATAAACATGTTAGCTGATGATAACTGATCACCGTTGTCAAACCGTTGTCTGTAAACACCTACAATATCAAATGAATCATACAAAATCATAGATATCATAGTTTGTAGAAGTATTGGAGTAGGAGTGATTTAGGTCTTAATCCTTTGGTGACCTCACTGACAGCACTAAACCCAATAGCAATAATGCCCTTTATAAAAATGTATTGAAGGCACAAGAATATAGCCAGGAGAAGCCTTGGCGGATCTTTCTAACATATCTTCTTCTCCCACCTACCATTATTCTACTACAGTAAGGAAATCGCTATATTATGCTTTTTAACACATGTTAAATAAAGATTTGGCTTGAAGTTTTTACGACCGGTCGTCTGCCTCGCGTCAACCCTCTGAGGATGTTTTCTCCTCAGACCTGAGACAAATATATGTGGATCACACAAATATTTATCTCCGTGCGGGTAATCGAACCTGTAGTCTCTCAATTTACAGACGGCTTATACGGCGATCATCTTTCAAACATATACTGACTATATTTCTAGTAATTCTGTAGTCCAATCTATAGGTAGCTGAAAAATAGAATTAGTTTCAATTTAAATTTTTTCTCCAGGAATTTTTGCTAATATAAGTTACTTTGTGCAATGTACGGTATAATTAGCTAAGCAACGAAATAAATTGCTAATCGGATACTTGTATACAATGTTTAGTTAATACAAGGCCTATTGTAGTCTGGGAATAGCGCCGACTGTTTCATTTCCTTAGTCCGCCGCTATTTCATATTATTGCATGACGTTTTTATATTGTATGGCATAGATAAGCTTGTGTGCATGTGTATAGGGAAATAGTACAACGGCTTTGAAATGTGTGTACCGTGCGGATATACAGTCGCGTCGTAATGCCGGCCGCATAGCGACGTAAACGTAGCGCAGCGAACTATAATTTTGTATTTATTATGCAATCAATGTTTTGCAAGGACTATCTCAGTGTAGATTTCCTTTAATTTCCTTTGTATTGATCCGTTTTTACGTTTTGTCTATTTCTGCAGCCAAGCAGCAGTGTGTAGGCACGGTTGTGTATGGTTTGGACATGGATGCCAATGAAATGACTAGGCATTATGAGACTTAATATCATATGTCTCGGGGTGACGAGTGGCAGTCTAGTGCCATGCAGTGCTTACTAATTTAAAGTTCTTGTGTGTGGTGTTGCTTCAGTTTATAGGCAGGCGTGGCCATTAGGCTAGCGAAGGGCTCGTCTCGTCTTTTAACCTAATAAAGAAAATACACTCTGCTGGTGGTAGGATATTCATATCGGCCCAGATAGCGACCACCGTACACATGGTATTAAAACCTGCCATAGTGATCCACACGCCTTGTGTGGGTCGCGTTCCAGGATCAGCTAGTGTATGTCCGGTTCTCCCGAGAGGCTTGCGACATGACTTGATGGTTGATTGGGGCGGGTATAGGGATACATCCTTGTATTACTGTGCCTGCATCGGTCATCCGCCTGACCTGTTGCAGGCCCCTCGATTTGCTTCTTTCCTTCAAAGAGGGAAGAAGCATTTATACAGGCTGGCATGACTCTGGTCACCACCGATAAACGCATTGTTTGTTGGTGGTCGCTGGTGTTTTGGATTGCACTACGCTTACCATCAGGTATAGATAGTAGGTACAGTCACTTTGCCGTGCTCGAATAAAAAAAAAATACAATTGAAGTTGTAGGAGGGGTATATTGAGCACATTCACATTTCGCCAAAATATTTTCGAATATATCATGTGAGGTGGCGAAACTTTCCTTATATCGACTATAAATCCCATCTTGCGAAGATTACAGAATGTATCTCGTATCTTACTGTGGGGTCAGGACTGTGTTTGAACTGTTAATTGTATATATTTTTTTAATGTTACATACATACGCACTCGCGCCTGTAATTCAAGGGGTAGCCAGAGGTAACCACTATACCCAAATTTCGCCGAGCGTATTTCCGTCCCTTGATGTGATTAGGGGGCGAGCCTATCGCCATATCGGGCACAATTCCAGACTCCGGGCCGATACTGAGAATTTCGTGATAGAAAAATCCAATATCATTCGACCCGACCTGGCATCGAACCCGAGACCCAGCACAGCAGCTGTACCGCGTACGTAATATAACTACGGCTCCGAGGCAGTCAGTTTTGTTTTAATTTAAGATTTTTTACAATAAATTGTCTAATCACGCCTTTTTGATGGTATTATTTGACGAAACCTTGATGAAGATATTTTCTTTAATATTATCAATTAATATTATTGTACTTATAATTTCGGGGGTCGCACATACCCAGGCGATTTAGAGGCGTTTTAGAGAGAAGACAGGCAATCCTTGGTAGTGAGGCGGGATAACGCCAGATAAAAAGAAAAAAATGTAATTATATATTTTATCGTTTTCATTAAACTTTAATCTACTATAGTTACAGAGCTTACAAAGCGTGCCTCTCATTTAGGCTGCGCAACCAATTACATCCATGTTTACGAGTTGTATTTAAAATTTCCTTTAACATTAAACCTCGTGCAGATTAACATAGATATTTAAAAATCCCACGACGTTTAAACGTTAATTATAAATATAACTTTTCAACGGCTTAATAGATGTTTTCAGTCATAGCTAATGGTCAGGTTGTGATTGTCAATGTGATTACTAACCAGCTGATTTTTTTGTTTTTACTTAGTTAATATTTATATAATTTAATAGTCATATTGTCCTACAAATAAAAAAATAATTTTTTGAGTATCATCAAATCTAAATATTTTATCCTTGCTACCTCTGTTAGCTACCACAATAGAGAATTTTCGCATAGGGAATTGTTGGGCGTCTCATCGAAACGAAGCTACTTACGAAAAATTAGCTTGATAGTAATCAAGTGGAAAAATGGCTCAGGGATCCCTGCCTATAAGAACCATTATACTAATAAAAGAATCTCACATAAATCGACCCATTCGGTTAACTGCTACGAAGCCATAGATTACTAGTAAATATACACGTGCACGCACACAAACACCGTTTTTTTAGTTGGTAATTTTACCTCAGACGGACCTTTTATTTCATATGAACCACTACAAGGTTTTGTTCCGCCTGTGAGAAAATCTCTGAGTCCCATACAACTTTCCAATCTCTCTTCACCCCTTTACGAGGTGTTTTCATAAAATTATTTTTAGCGTAAAGCTACATCCTGTAAGGAATGTATTCGTGTCTATCTGCCTTTCAAAGTAATTTCGATAGAATCTAAGATTTCGTGATTTATCAGTCAATTATTTAGCTTATTGAAATAAAACTACCGTAGTGTCTACCACTGGTAGACTCTGTAACATTACTATATACTATAACTTTTCTGGACAACCTACACCTCAGTCCACCCCGTGACCACGAAGGCTGAAAAGCGTTCGAAAGTTCGGGATCAAAATTAGTAAAAGACCGCGAAAAAATCCGTTTAAATCAGTTTTATTTCAATGAGTAATATTCGCGTAAACATAAGAAATCAGTTATTTCGCTTTTATATGATTATCCACAGATCTTTATATAGTATTGTCATGTTTGCAGACTGTCGACAAGGCAGTATGCACGGAGGAGAGCGGCGCGGCGCGGCTGGAGGCGATCCTCGTCGCGCTGGTGGAGCGGAAGGCACGCGCGCTACACGCCGAGCAGACGCGCACGCACCCGCTACTGTTGCTTCTGCGAGATCATCTACCCGACGGTGAATGTCATTTGTTATCAATTTATGCTTAGAATCCGTCATACTTCTAAAATGATACGGGTGTTATACACGTTACTGTTATAAAGTATGCCTAGAGTAAGCGACCGTGCGAGGACACCGCGCGAAGGTTTAAAGGAAGGTTTTAAGGAATTAAATAATCTTAATTTACGCCTTTAAGGAGTCTCTTCGTGAGATTACCAGAATAGCGTTTAAATACTAATTTAATTTTTCGTTAGAAAGCCAATCGAGAGCGTGGACCCCACTTCTAGTAACTCAATTTTTACTTAACCAGAAAGTTGACAGATGATTAGTTAATTTTTACATCAATAGGGCGCATACAGCAAAAGTAACAATCTAGATTTGATTTTTAAGTTAGTAACTCATGGCTAAGTTAAACAAACTTATGTATATGGATACTTCATTATAATTGCAAGCAAATAAGTTTTACAGAAACATAACACACTAAAATTTTCTCGATAGAAAAAAATCACAAAGTCACCTCCATTTTTTATCTATTTTCGATTTATTTCTAATATGGTGCATATTTTTAAGCCGAAAATTAGATGAATAATACCATTTACGTATGATTCAGAGAGTGGCTTTTTTGATTTTTAAAAATATTTTGTATATTATGAGATTTTAAAATAAAAAGCATTTGGCGTATACGACGTTGACATGCGGGTGATGCAGGACGCGCGACTGAAATTTTACTAGCTTTATGCGCCCTCTTAATCAGTCTTTCAGAAACCCGCTTGAATGATGTAATAAGCGACGCAGCGACGCGACAATTTCAATCGTTGAAAACACATGTATTTGTCATGAATCGATACTTAAATGTCATATTCGTTACCATGAGGCTTATAAAAGTGTCTGTATTTGATTGATGAGCGAACGGAAATAGACGATACTCTTGTTATAGCGGGTTCACATGGTTCAATTTTAGTAAATAAACTGACTTGAATCAACAAAAGCTGTATGGATTTTGTTGATCAATCCGATCGAAGCATGTTCAGACAGTTCATATTACATATGATTTAGCAGTTGATCAACTAAACTTCAATCGTATACTCTGTTCAAATATTCGGTCGATATAAATAATGACAAAAATCTAATCTTAAATTGTTTCTTATACGTAGTTTTGTAAACATCTATACTGAATTAGGTGGCGCCAAAATCCCTGTTTAATTAAAAATAATTAAACTGCAGCAAAACTAATTGTAAACTAAAAAAATCAATATACAACTAACTACAGACTTTCTAAAGCTGAAATTAATTTCGTGCGACAAAGCAATTTGAGTTATATATGAGTTGATTTTATAGCTCAGTGTCGGGGTCAATAGACGATGCCACCAGTCTAAATAATGGATCCATCATTTGGAATAAACAGACCGACTTCATTAAGTTTTGATTACCTTTTGGTAGCGTCAGTAATTGTGCAAACGAAAAAATATAATAATAGCAATCTGATAGCGAAGCGTCTTTAAATTTTTGTATTATGTTTCTTCGCTGAAAAAATATGTGAGTGTAGTTTATTAACTTTGAGTCACGACTTCGTAAACTTGCCAGATAATTAAAACTTCTTCGGCGTTGCCAAAAGACTTAAACATTAATTTAAATTTAATATAAAAAATATTAGAGAACTGTGTGTACTTTCGTTTATGTACCTACAAATAATGTAATGTCGATATATTATAATAAAATGGTGAGGTTGTATACTCTGTTGATTAATGGACTAGGCAATGGAGAACCTTGGTTCACTTTGTGAGTTGTGGGTGTCCGATGGCGCTCCGCCCCATAAAATACCAATTATAGTCAAATCATAATGGAATGGCGGAACTTGGCATTGGGCCAGGATAACGCCAGGCAGAAAATAAAGGCATAATAATTGACAATATATTGTAATTAAGTATGAGTAAAAATTATAGTTTAAATTAAATAATAATATGGTAGATCAAACATCCCATTCAATTTGTTCTTAAACTTTTTAATAATATTACCAAAACAATAAATTATTGTAATTACCACCTTATTAGCCGAGTGGTAGCATTCTTAGGCTCAGAAACGTGTGAGGTCCCGGATTCAAATCTCTAGTCGCGCAATCACAATTACTGTTCGAGTTTTCGATTTGAAAAAGCACACCCGTGTTCAGGATTTGTGCTAGATAAGACAATAGGCTCGTCCCCCATCACAATATCATGGGAAGGAAATACGATCGTGTGTGCACTAGTTGTGCACCTCTGTCTACCCTGTTCGTTTCGTCCTTTAGACGAATAAAATAAAATATAGCAGTGAGCTAATGTATGTAAATAATTATTGTTCAATGTTGTTTACAGAGGAGGTGTCGATGATAGGCAGCCCCGGCGAGGAATTACCTTCCTACTGGTGTGAGCACGAGATAGCCAGACACAAACGGAAAAAACTCAAACTGCAAACACGCGGCCGGTAAACACTTTACGCACAGATAAATCAACCTAAAGACCACGCATTACGGTGGGTATGCTATCGCCAAGGTTAGGCAGTGACACTGCATAACAGCCGGCGAACGAACGATCCTTGAACGATCCAATAGAAACTAGCCTCCCTCCCCCGCACCCCACCATGTATTGGCGATTTTGTTTTCATACTAAAAATCTTGAAAGCGGGGCCTTCTAGGTTGAGTTGTCTGTGACTTTACAGTACGAGTATTTACGCAATGCATCCGGTCCAAATCCGATATTATGATTTGAACTAGAAATATTCTCGATTATTGAAAATAGAATCCGGATCTAGTGCACATCCTCTTATATAGAATTACCGGTACTTCGATATTTCTCCAAATTGGATATGATGCAGTGTGTTAACGCTAGTAAATAACAATACAGCACATTTGTACTTAAACACAAACTAAAGTAGGAAGAACCCTGAATACAGGGTTTATCCCGGGATCCCGTAGCTTCAATTTCTCGGAAAAACCGGAAAATTTAAACTATCCCAGTTAAAATGGATTAATTAACTATGTTGATTTGATGGTTGAAGCTGTGTCAGTAACAATTTCCTAAGCCATTGAAATTTAGCGTAAAGTTAAAACTACATTCGAACTTGAGGTCACTTTGTATCGGCATAATAAACAAGGTAAAATAGGTGATCGATATAATATAAAAAATGTACTTGCCTGTTGGTCTAATTCGATTCATCGATCAGCACTTCTGCAGTTTTAAGTCTAGTTTCAAAAGTTGTCAAAGTTTGTGTGATCTACAAATATTTGTGTCGGGTCTGATTGTTGTAGTAACAACAAGTACCTCGTAGTTACTGATAACCAAGATACAGATTAACCTAGCGTGTGGTATTGACTACGTGTGTGACTGTTATATATATCTATTTAATTATCATTGGCTTGTTTGTTATATCTTTCGTAGGGAATTTAACAGTCCTGAGAAGTTGGAGTTGGAGCGACGTCGCCGTCGCCGACGTCGACGAAGTCCGCACGGTCATTCTCAGAAGCTGAAGAAACATCGTACGCTACTCGTCTCGGCTATTGACGAACAGGCGAAAGTTATTCATGTAAGTTGAAATAAAAGATGGAACAAATTTTAGGTCCATCCTTTACATGTTTCTTGTATTCAAAAAGGTATTTTCAGGCATGATAATAAAAAAAAATCCATGAACGATCCCTGCTGATGGGAGGGTAAATTTTTTATACGATTGAATTAGCGACCACATGATGAAAACAATATAATATTGGTACGTTCAGGATGGTTCTGGTTAGTCGCGTTCCGAGTGGTCATTCATGTGTATTCAGTAACTTCAGCCCCGCATAATTATACTATCAAGAACTTTGATTGTGGGAATAATATATCGTTTTACTGTAATGTGCTTCTACTATAAAGAGAAAAAAGACAGTATATCTAAAACTTTTATAATATGGTTTAAAACATAGGATCGTTTATGTTTCAACTGTTGTCATATTTTGGTACAGAGTAATAGATGGCGCTATTACTAATATCATTACTCTGAGAGGTTATAATTCTAATAATACAGATGCAGACTAGTAGATGGCGCTGTTTGCAACTCAATCCGTTTTCAAGTTTTTTCACATAGATGGATGTATAAGTAAGTTTTTAAGCGGATTTTTACACTGCGTTATCTCAGCGCTCCGTCGCAAAAGGTGCATACCTAATGAAGAGATTTATATTTGGTAATGTTTAAAACAATAAAATGAACCATAATATAAATATATAGTGAAAACTTCTCGTTGTACCATAAACGAGAAAAGTCGTTTTATGCATAGAATAATGTTTAGTTTAAAACACCTTTTATGGATTCTAATTTTAATCTATCCTAAATTGATTCTCAGCTGACAACTCCGTATAAAAACCGTCAAAAACAGTATTACTTATTTTTTATAGTCCATCGACCAACGTTATTACTCAAAAATGATATCGCACAGGTATTGGATCCGGACGAGCTGCCCCGACGTGCTCGGTACACTATAATGGTGACGGCTTGCTTACTGTTGTTCCTGTGTTTGTTACTGGTCGGCGTCACCTTACGCATGGCACCGCTTATCGACGATATGGGTAAGTTTATTTTTACACAATAGCTGATAAAATTACACCTGACACCGGCCAGTTTTCTTTAGATTTAAGATTCATCATCATCATTACCAGCCACAGGACGTCCACTGCTTTTTTTTTATTGCTTTGATAGGCAGACGAACAAGCGGCCAGCCTGATGGTAAGCGGTCACCGCCGCTCATGGACATCGGCAATGCCAGGGGTACAGCCAAGCCGCTGCCTACCAAAAACTGAACATAGGTCTCCCCCAAAGATTTCCAGACCGACCTGTTGGAAGCGGCCTGCATCCAGCGACTTCCTGCGACCTTTATCAGGTCGCTGTCCACCTTGTAGGCGGACGTCCAACGCTGCGCTTGCCAGTACGTGGCCTCCATTCCAGAACCTTTCTGCCCCATTATTTATTAATAGATTTAAGATTACCCATGTTTTATTGGTCTTCGAAATCAGACGTCCTGACGAACCACCTGATGGTAAATGGTTACTATTGCTCGTGAACTTTAGTAGTAACACAACTAAGCCGCTGCCCACCGTGAAATACTCTTTAAGCTTCGTTTGAAGAAGGACATTTCCTACCGCTGAGGAAACACCGTGGAAGGTAGTTCATTCCAGAGCCGGCAAGTGCGTGGGAGATATTATCTCTGGAAACGCAGAGGCGTCTTTACCGGGTGTGCAGGGTGTGCGGTGCACACGGGCGCAGCGTTCTAGGGGGCGCCGGCAGAGCTCCACTCACACGCTGGCCGGGCATTTTGAAATGCACCTGCGCCCGTGTAGGGTAATGATTGCACACAGGCGCTACATGGGCTAGAGACGCCTCTGTGGAAACGTATTATACTGGAAGTGCGAAATACGTGAGAAATGCCAGTTTTAATTTAAATAGCTAAAGCATGACATGAAAAATATGGATCGCCATTAGTCAGAGCATACATTTTATATGTTCAAATGTAGTATTATAAAGCTCCAATTCACGCCGGTGGCAAGGTGGCTGATTCTTAACAAGGCGCCGCTGTCCGATTTTACAGTACGAATGCTAAGATATGCAGGTGGCAAGTCCATCGTAGTATGTCAGAGTATTTAATGCAGGTAATTTATGGTCGGAAAGGTGGTGTAGATATAGAAAAAGTGTAATAATATGTCTCTATTATGTCTCGAGGTAACGGACGCAGTTCAGTGCCACGCAGTTCTTGTTTTAAAGAAATATTATCATAAATATTAAAGCTCGCTTTAGAATACGACGTGCTATGCCCGTTCGATCGGTTTCCAAGGAAAAGCAATTGAAAATGAACAACCTACGTCCTAGCATATCACAACCCTAAACGTACGAGTAGCTTTGCTAAAAGGTAAGTTTTTGATGATGTTTTAAGACCTTAAATGTTGATATTTATATTAATAGAAATATATAGACTCAATAGGTGATTTTAAATCTGTGATACAGTTATACCGATCTAAAACGATCATAAATGAACATGCTAAAGGGAAAGATATGGCAATCTCTATTTTGATAGATTATATTATTCCTATGGATTATTTGATCCAGACCTGAAACAAATATTTGTGAATCACACAAATATTCACATTCACTCATTGTAACTACGAAAAGACGTGATGCAACATAAAAAAAATGATTCTCGTTGCGATGCGACAATCTAAATAAAATTTTGAACTGATTGAAAATGTATATCGACAGGGGAAAGGCAAAATAGCTAAGGCGGCAATACGTGAACATTACGGTAGAGCATTTGAATTTTTTGTTGTACTACACAAAATAGTAATTTATGATAGGGAATAAATATGATTGTAAAATATAAGATTTACTGTAAATTATTCAGTAGGTAAATTTATATGAAATTTAATTGTAAAAAAAACTTTAAAATGATAGCTTTAATAATATTGTAAAATTATTGGTAGGAAATAAGCTCGACGAAACATGGATGCACTAGATGCACATCCGCAGACTCCTTCGGGGATAAAAAATTGTGCTTTTGTTATGTTGTATTAAATCTGTAAAAATTGAATATCGACCAATGAACGCACTGTAAAATTTCAACGTAATAACAAAAGTCTGCCTCTAGACTGGCCGCGCGATACCTCCACTTCGTAGCTGTTTGTATGATCACACAGACCTCAAATTATTAAAGTCTTTGACGTATGTACGTTACAACATTAATATCTTTGGGTGGATAAATGAAACTGGTGATTTTGCTGGTAAATTTTCCGTTCCTTGAATATACTTCAGTTTCTAGATTCCAAAAAAATGTGCTATGATATAAACCGCACCTGTTTTTATTTAATATGTAGGTATAACAGCGAAAAAGTCGCGTGATTTTTCTCGAATCACCTATAAATATGAATTTACCACTGTATCTAGCGCTATATCGGATATTGGAACTCAAGGTTCGCAATTTCGACTGGCGATAAAGTACAGGTGATAGAGTCGATAAGCCTGACATGGCTCATTTCAAATATAATAGCCGTGATAGATCTTTCTTTGTTACTATTTCCAGACTTTAATTAAGAAAAAGATTACAAAGCTTTTCACAATTTAATGTTCTTTTTTTAGGCCGTGCGCTGGCAAACGAGCAAGTCGGTCACCTGATGGTAACTGATCTGCATCGTCCATGACACACTATCGTTCATGCGTTGCCAATCTTAAAGCAAAAAGATGATTAAGTGATTGGGAAGGGATTTGGGCCTCCGGATATCTCCCTCACCGTCCGCAATGCATAATAAAGCTGCTACTTCACATCGGGTCTCTGTACGACAGTAGTAACAACCCTGTTAAACTTTTTACCTGTTAAATGTTATTAAAGCTATGATAGATCTCTCTTTATGAAGATTCCTAAGCTATGTTAATTAAAAAAAACAAAACTAGTTCATTTATTTTATCAACCCACGACAAAAAGAGAGGTGTATACACTTATAACACCCCTCTTTATTAACAAGGCGTTTAACAATTCTATATTCAAAATGTACCCTGATATTATTTCATTCACAACAAGAAAACTCGTTAAATATGAATTCTAATATCATAATGACGCATTAAATTTATAACAGAGTTTTACTTACACGCTGTTAATCCGGCAATTCGTCTGTGCCAACGTTTATTTGATAATATTGGCTGCTAACCCTCGCCGGTTCATATCGCGAGACTACGCCGTAAAGTAACACTTTATTAAATTTTCAATTACAGGGTTAACTTATTTGAGAGTAATAGGACGCTTTTGTTTTGATGTTTCTTACGTGTAGGGAATTTAAATTTTATTTAACCGACGCGATGGCCGTGCCTAATTTGTTTATACGTATCTACTATGGTTATTTAAATATACTGTAGTAAATTGTATCTGAAAGTTTAATGATGAAGTTGAAGTAAAAATCATTTACTTTTAAGATAAACAAACAACTTCACGATACAATATATTAAAAACGAGTCTTAATTGCGTAATATTTAATTGTGTAGCTGCATATCGAATTAATAATTTTCCGATGATTCTACCGAGTTGCATCGGCCGTTGCCACAGGATCATTTTTAACCGATGCAAAAAAAAAAATAAAGAGGCTCTCAATTAGTTTGTATATATTATAATGTAACGCATAACTGATAAGTGAGAAATTACTGTTGTATGAAAGTACATCAACGACAAACAATAGAGTCGTGTATTACAATCGCTAATGAACATTAATAGTAGATTATATTAGTGTGCATGGGTACTGAATAGTATCAACTCGCGCTCTTCGCATAGAGGAAGTTTATTCTCGAGTTTATTGAAACGACTACGGGCATGTGGAAGTTTGCATGTGGTATTCGCGTTAATAATTACGGTCTATTCAAAGCGTTGTGACCCCACACGTATTCACGTATCAAGTAGAATACCTACATCGGTTATAGAATATTACAACGCACAAGTATAGTTTAACTTTGGTGTGTGATAACATTGTGTACTTGTGAGGCCTCAATTATATTTGAGTTTAAGACGTAATTTTTATAAAACGCTTTTCTGGGATAAGATGATACTGGTTAGCGAATTAGGTATAACTTTGCGAGCATCATAATGAAATATTAGTCATTTTATTACGTACATAGTTCATCACCTCTGAATAAATGCTACTTAACTAATAAAATATATTATGCCACGTTTAATTATAAAAGTCTGACATATTTACGAAAAGAAATATGACTAATATACAGTTAAAAATAGCTGTCTTTTGCATTAATTAGTGATTGATCTTACTCAAACATTGTGAAATATTGGTTGTACATCTGTAGACAGTAATTGTCAAGCAATAGCGATTTCCTACTTCTTTTTTTATCTGAGCACGGCAAAGTGACTACATACACCTGATGGTAAGGGCAGTGTAGTCCAAAAGAACAGCGACCATCGACATTTCGACTATAAACGAATATTATAAATGTCAACGTTTGGATGCTTGTGAGTTTGGATATCTTTAATCAATCACGCCTTTACGGTTGAATATCAGAAGGCATAACAGAAAAAGACATTCGCGCGGCTGGAGCCTGGAGCAAACGCTATTAAGAAATATATTAAACAAAAAATATTAATCATTAATATTCCTACATAGTACACACTAAGGTACAAGAAAATAACAGTTTTTATATTACCAGTAGCATTTAAAACTTTTGCTTGGCAACTTATACAACTCGTAATCACGCTCTTTTCACGGCGCTTGCTTCAAGGGATTTTCATTTACGCTTTTACATTGAAGAAACTATATAGGTACATTTGTACCCTTTTTTAGTTTTAGATGACAAGACGAGTAGGTCGCTCGCCTGATGGTAAACGTTACGCCTGCCTACAAACACACCACCAATAAGAATTTAAAATTATAGAGTTCTGACTGAGCTCGTCACCCCGAGACATAAGTTGTTTGGCCTCATAATGCCCAATGATTTTAATGGCTTCAATGTCTTTCAAACCGGAAGTGCTTACACACTGCGGCTTGGTGGCAGAAATAGACAATGTGGTGATACCTACCCAGACAGCCTACCAACCAACCTACCATCTAGAAGACTTATACGACTTGCCTGGAAATTATTAAATGAATTTTATTACAAACGGTACTTAATACGCATAACTGCAACGAGTTATGACTGATTTATCAAGATATCATCGCGGAGGATAGAATATAAATCGTACAAATTAAAAGTGGTAGAGCCACGCTGTAGACAGTTTTGTCTACAGTATGAATAGGCCGGCTCGACTGGGTTATTACAACTTATGTTTTATTAATAAGGAGTGTTCATGAAACCATAATTATAATAATCGAGATCTTGTAAACAACGAGCCATGTCATACGAATGTCGCTAACAGATGTCACTCGTTCCACAATTCACTGCGTAGCTACTGAGTACCGACTTATCATGATTTAATTAACTGGCATTCTGACATGCATACCTCTAAATAATTGGATTATGAATTACGTACGGCTTTGTTTAATGATGTCAAAAGCTATTTTCTATTAATTAGTTTCATAACAAACCTCAGTGATGGTTGTGTAGTTACGTCTGTTCCTCTAATCCTACTATCCTGCCCCTATTATTATTAAAAATGAGAAACTTAGGATGTTTCTATAACTGCTGAATGGATTTTAGACAGTATCTATGGCGTAGCGGGTGAGTAAGCGGCTGTAGAATGATATGCCAAGAGTATAATCCCTGCACCGAGATAAATGTTTGTGTGTCATACAAATATTTGTTTCGGAGCTGGGTGTTGTGAGACCTAAAGTATGAGTGGTAGAGCCACGCTGTAGACAGTATTGTCTACAGCATGATTGCGCCGGCTCAACCGGGTCATTACCACTGTCTCACAGAAAACCGACGTAAAGTAGCGGCTTGCTGCTGCGTTTCGTACGGTGAGTGAGATATCCGGAGGCGCAAATACCCCTCCCCTTCCCAATCCCTAATTATCCCTTTCCTTAAAGGTCGCCAACGCGCCCATAATTCTTCTGATATTGTGGGCATAAATGGGCGGTGGAGATCACTTACCAACAGGTGACCCACTTGCTCGTTGGCCTAACTATGCCATAAAAAAAAATCTATAGTCTCACGTAGTTCCTGATCCTCCAAGAAACAATGCTCGAACCTTTCTGTGGGGTTAGGGCTATGTGTGTGTGTGCTATACTCATTTTCATTGGTCGATAACTCGGTCATTGTATTGCCTACGGGGACTCTTCGAAAGTGACGTAACAACCAATGAAATACATCGGTCGCGATTATAGCATGCGGGCGAGAGCCGGAAACTAATGTTGCCAATTTTGCTATTTTTTGGCCAGACATGGCATTGGCTACTTATAATTCTTTTAGCCAAAGATGTCCTATATTCTTGGCTAAAAAAACACAATTTTAGAAACTTTTATTGATTGACTACGTGATACTATTGTAATATAGCAAAATGAAATTAATTCCATTCATTGTTCATCCAAAACTAAAGTGCGACCGGCCAGAGAATATTAATCCTCGGTGTATTTAACTTTGAAATGGGGATTAATTTACCCTAAACATACTTTTATCTTTTACGTATATACGTAAACTACAATGCAAAATTTCTTTAGAATGCATATTTTTCAGTATACTTCGCTCCCATAACCTCGCTTCGAATGCGGACCCCATCGACTTATGAAAACGGTTTCCACATGCATGGCATGGCATGCCTAAACAGAATATTTATCGCACCCCGCATGTGGGGCCCAACGACTAATGAAAACGGTTCCCGAATGCGTGCCCTATGGCATGCGTTAACTAAATATTTCCCCCACCCTGCATGCGGGCACGAACAGTGAGCAATGAAAATGAGCCATAATTTTTGGGTGCATTTACTACTATTATAATTATATGATTTACTCACTGGTAAACCAGCCCTTGATTAGGAGGCATAGGCTATTTTTTATCCTAGCAAAAGAAATTCTCATTATAGATTCACGGGTAGAGACGGGCACAAATTTAATACAGAATTACGAAGAAATGTTTATAGAATAGATACAGTAAGTGAATACTACAGTATTAACATGAATGGGAGGGTTTAATTAGCTGGTTATATTGAGGCAGTTGTAGGTCATCTTTGAAACGCAATTATTATAAGTGTCGTAAACCTTTTTACACGGAGGAATTCTATCACACCCCAGGGGCGAGATATTATATAATAGAAATTCGTTTACTGGGCCGCATCAGCGCTCGGTGTCAAATTAAATTATACGCTATTGTAATCGAGAATATTCTCGCCTCCAGCAAGGAATGTTGCCCCACCCTGAAGCAATTCCTGGTTACGCCTGTAGTGTATTGGTCTTTTATTGGATTTGCTGTGGCTGTTTATCGAAGTTTTTTGCCATTACGATGCGAGGACCGCGAGCGAGTAAACATGATTCGGGAGGAAAATATACAGGGTTAATTTTAAAACACCAGCAACCTCGCAGGACCAGATAGCTGACCCCATACGGAACAACTTTTGTTCTACGAGTTTGTATATAACTCAATATATTTAAAAAAAAATGATTTTACAAGTTTTTGTTGTGTCGTATTTTTTTTCGTAGCGTTCGGCGTGCGAGCGCGACTCAAAGAAGCCGCTCAGCTGGCTCGGGCGATGACCTTCAACGCTAGCCCCGTTCCCCACGCTTCGCGTGTTTGCTTACGTAATCTGCGATGCGTGTAGGTAACATACAAGACGGAAATTAAATGAATACTTATTTTTGTATGAAAATAAAATCTAACAAATTATCAAAAGTCGTAGAACAAAAGTAGTAGCTTATAACCTTAGGTATCTACCCCTGCGAGGTTGCTGGTGTTTTAAAAATAACCCTGTATAGCTTTATTGGTAGCTATACAATAACCTGTACAACGCCCTTGAGAGCTACAAACGAGTTTATGCAACAAAATATTGTAATTGTCAGGATGTGTCATCGAAGCTAAATGACAAGTCGATATATAAAGAAGAATCTAAATATATATTTTTTAATATCATTAACGTATATATCGATCGGCACTTTACTATACTTAAGTTATGTTCATCAACCAAGAGCAAGCAAAATTAAAAAGTACGTAATCCAATCCCATATAAGTACTTTTGATTTAATAAAAATAACAAAAATATATCCAATCCCAATGTAAGTACTATTGATTTAATACAAATCACAAAAATATCCAGACGATTACGCTCAGCTAAAACCGCTATCGAAAAACACGCAAATTAAGGTTGTTAAAGCCTCCGTCAACAGATGTTCTGAGGTAGATAAATTTATTTGAGCAACGTCGGCGGCTCGGCTCGGCAAGGCGGGACCCGTGATAACGTCACTCACTCTTGACACTACCTTGCTCGTACTTATCACAAAAATACAAAGATAAAGTACCAGAGCCTGAAGCTAATTATAGCCCAACCGTATTTTAGGATTCCGCAGCCAAATGGAAGGAACCATTGTAATTGCATCAGATCCATCAGTTCGCATATCGCAACCTTATAAATTAGGCTTTAAAGATATACCGAGTAAAGATTCCACGGTTGCTTTCTTCCGCACACGTGAGACGGCTTCGAGGGATCTTGGAATACTGAACCACGTTTATTATCCTGGGCCATAAGATGTTCAAATCTCATAATGTCCAATAACTTAAACTTATATGGAAATCTTAGTTCTTACGTATACGACTCGTACTTGGAGGTTCATAATACAATCTATAGTAGCTGTCTCCATTTAATAGGAAAATAATAGCTACGACATAATAACAGTTCAGTTTATTTTCCGCACTCTTAATTCTGGATTTGAATAACTTTATTTCATAAACAGGCCAGACCTGCTCGTCAGTTGCAAAATTATAAAAGTGTTGACAAAAATTAAAATCTGTACTGTATCCAGAGGAATAAAATTAGTATTTAAAGGTTTTAGAAGTTGAATAGTAAGTAGTAATACAATGTTTAATATTTAGCCTGTTATGTAGTCTATGTATTTATGTGTAAACAAATGTTACATACCGATGGGCGGTAAGGCTCACACATATGAGGCTAATCATACATTTGAAAATGTTGTCTAGAATTCGGTATGGAATATTTATAACACTTTCGCTAGAAATTACAAACGATAAACATACAAAATATTTTGTCTATGAATATTATTCACGAGACCCCAATGTTACCTACGATATACTGATAACATTATAAAGAGACATAAGCCAGCATACTTGGAATGTATATGAAATTTCATAATAGTGGTTTATCGAAATCACAAGTATTGGAATGAAGATTGTGTGTGTCATAGGAAATATGTAAACAATGCTACGGCTACGGCACGCGGCGTAGCCTCGTAGCCTCGTAGCAGGCTCACGTAGACTGATGTATACACATTGCTGTTAACCTCATAATCTTAAACTATTGAATACAGTGATTCATGATATTCATATACAGTGTCATTTTGAGACCCTGTACTTAAATGAAACCATGTGTAGTGTTCGTTAATATAAGTACTTTGAGCTAAGACACTTTCTCATTAAAGGCAAAATAAAAAAATAATATTTCCTAACAAATTAAATGCCGTTAACATTAGATTAATTTTAAACAGTCTGTATACGCGCACACACACATATACAAATCAACATACACACCCGTCATCGAATGAATGAGACACACACATATACATTACCATTAAGCCTGCAATACATGTTGGACGAGCTTAGGCCAACACGAGTGTAGGCAAATTAATACAAGGCAAGCGCTAGTGCCTAGACGTTCGGCAAGTTTATCGAAAACCAACCGAGTAGCCGGCTGTGAAGCGAGAGGCCGCGGGTTCGATCCCCGCACCGAGACAAATGTTTATGTGAACCACAAATATTTGTTTCCCAAAACAAACCCAGACCCCGGTCTGGGTGTGGTGAGACCAAAAGTCTCTCGTAGTTGCTGATACCCACGATACTATCCTGATACCCAAATATACTATCTATACGTTGGTATTAGTCATCACTCGGCAACGCTCGTCCAACATGTATTGCGGGCTTTATACCGTCAAGGTCAATGTACCCGCTTTATAAAAACGCCAAGCGTACAGAAGGCAAACGGCTCAAAATAGTAATTTAGGAATTGAAGTAAATATTAGATTACCCTATGAAATGTAATAAAATCCTAAGTAAAATCGAATCTTGTAACTTTTATAATGATTATTTGTTTTTAGTCAAATTTGTGTTACCTATTTATAGGTATGTGCATTTCCCAAACACATTTTTTTTACGTTTTGTCATTATCAATGAACAGATGTCATGTGTCGAGAGCGTCTTTGTGAGTCTGAGACATATTTTCATATGTATGGAGTTTTTTTTTTTTTTTTTTTGTTTCATATTTTCTTAAGCGTTTGTGTTTTATAATAACATCGTCAGCTGTGACATTTTATTCAATAGAGTTAAGTGCAAAAACCGTACAGCGTGATTTAAAAGGCTCAAAACTTAAATCACGTTTTTTGGCAAAACTACTACAAGCTCAAGCCTCATGTTTGGTACAAGGTAAGCAGAGGCGATGACGAATATGTGGTTTCATTTAG
The DNA here is from genome assembly GCA_949126905.1 of Amorpha juglandis. Taxonomy (NCBI): domain Eukaryota; kingdom Metazoa; phylum Arthropoda; class Insecta; order Lepidoptera; family Sphingidae; genus Amorpha; species Amorpha juglandis. The sequence goes on from OX421372.1 coordinate 8,369,765, forward strand.
TAACAGGGTGTCAAAATAACACTGTATATGTAATATTTGAATTTAATATTTTATCACAGAATTATTGCGTTTTGGACTAGTTAAATTTGTTGTTAATAAATATTTAACCTGCATGGACTTAGGCCCGATCCTAAGTATATAATGTCCACCCCCAAAAGTGGGACAGCGTTTAATACAGGACTCATATTATCGCCCTATTGGTTTAGTAGCAGTATACTGAGACTGAGAATCCGTGAGGTTCAGGATCCACATCACGTCTTTAAATATATACGAAAAATCACACATGAATTATCCGGGGTTGGAATTTTCTGCCCAGTCGTGCCTCAAAATCATGGGACAGAAATAAGCTCGGCGAAACGTGAGGGCAGTGCTAGTTGCACCTTTTATTATCCTTCGGGGATACAGGTGTGAGCTTATTATGATATTATTATTCTTACACATATTGTGTCTCTCATATAAACTGTTTTAATAACGTTTAAAAGTAAGGCCCATTATGTAATTATAAACAGTATCGTGTATTGATAACGGTAGCGGCTAGCGTATGGATATAGGCTGCTCAAGATTGGGATGATTAGCGCTTAATTCGGGAGGCCTACGTCCAACAGTGGACAGCAATAGGCTGAGATTATGATTCTATAAAATGTTACCTATAATCCTAAATTTGGATCCCTCCCTTGTTCCTATTACTAGGTATCTCCTCGAATGCGTGAGGTCGTCAGGTTTGGTACCACCGCTTTGTCTTTTTCTGACGCCAAGCAAGAGTATGTAAACACTGTTGTTTTTCGGTTTGAAGGACATTGAAGCCAGTGATATTACTCGGCATTATGAGACCTGACATCTTATGTCTCAGGGTCGTCACCCTGCTCCCGTCAGAGCAGTTCAGTGCAGTGCTTTATAACTCAAAGTTCTATGTGTCGTTGCTTCTGTTTATGAGCAGGCGTGGCGCTTACCATCAGGCGATCAACTTGCTCGTCTCGTCATTCAATAAAATAAATAAAAATAAAAGTAGGGTAGATATATCTGTCTCTATGGCGTATACTCAGTCATAGGGTTAGGGTTCTATTAGCACCGTCTAGTCAAAAAACGCTAAAAGTACATATTATAATACATTACCTTGCAAGTAATATTGAAGTAAACATTAATTTATCATTACTAAGGGAACATCATGTCATTATTACCACGGCTGTATAATTTTACTATCATTCACTATGACAGTGTTCCGAGTCTAGTCGCATAGGTCCATTAAGTGAAGCGACGTCGTGTCGCCACAGAGCAAGGCTTGATGGGTATGTTTTATTAAGTGTCATTTATATTTAAATACTTACTGTTGCCCGTGACTTCGTCCGCGTGGTTATTGTTCAGTTCGCAGAGTTTACTTTTTACGTTTAATTTTTTTTATGAGATTTTTTTTCTAATTTTTTTTTAAATAAAAGTATTTTTAAGTTACTACTTGTTATATCAGCCAGTGAAAGTCCCGTCAAAATCGGTCCAGCCATTTCAGAATTTGCCGGAACAAACAGACAGACAAGTATTTAAAAAAAAAATGTTTTTGTATATGGACCGTGTATACATCCAAATGCATTTGGTAAAAAGCGGTTGTTTTAATATTACAAACAGACACTCCAATTTTATTTATTTTATAGACTATTATGGATTCCAAGTAATGGTAAATGCGATTAGGAAATTTAAACCTTCAGTGACAAATCAATCAGTAGTAAATAAATTTTGGTGAAAGGTAACTCCATTATAAGTTAGAATGTAATCTATCAAAAACTTGGCGAACTCGTTGCGATTTCTTCGTGTATAGGTACTCTATAGCTTTTTAATCAATAAAGAAGTTTGGGACATAAAAGTTCGAGTATTTGAGAATAATACCAACCTTCTCCTGTCCCACTGCTGGTATCGGGTACCCTCTTCGAATAAGAGGGGTTGAGGTTGTCGACCACACTGGCCTAGTGCTCGCTTATAAACATTATAAAACATCGTTTTTTGAACACCTTCCAGATATGCAGAATTCCTTAAAATATTTTCTTTCATCATAGCGATCAATAATTAACAATGAATACCCAAATAACTTCGAAGAGTCACTTTGGAATCGAACCTGCAGTATCCCTCTCGGCAGGCTTGTCTACTGCTCACTAGGCCAACTTTGCTTTCGATTTCGGATTTTATATCATCTGTCCCAATTAATTAAAATACATAGAGATTATAAAAATGTGTACTTATCATGAAAAATTATATTATCACCCACAAACAATATCAATTTTGTGTAGTTAAAGACGAAAGTAAAAACTAGCCATTGCGTAAAAACGTAAAATTTAAAAATATACTGGTATTTTGTACTTTGACTAATTTCAATTTCAAATTCAAAAAGCCCCTAAATAAATATTGGAAATGATTAATTTGTCGAGTAGGATCACCGCAATTAAGTTAATTTTGGTCCGTCCCGTACTCGGTTGACCTGATATAGTGCCAGTGAATTTCACATCTTTCGTATAACCCGCAAGGATATTAATTTCAGTTATTGGCAAATGGAAATAGGCATTACGCAATTAAACCACAGAAGGTTTAGAAATTCTAGCATTATGAAATAAAACTAATTTAAACGGATTTTATCGCGGTTTTTTTATTAATTTTTATCCCGACGTTTCGAAGACTTTTCAGCCTTCGTGGTCACGGGGGATAAAATCCGTTTAAATTAGTTTTATTTCAATGAGTAATATTCGCGTAAACGTAAGAAATCATTATTCTAGCATTAAATATTGCTTTCTATAAATGGGTTCCAATAGAAACACTAACAATAATCAATGTATATATAAAACTCTTCCGTTACTGAGTGACTGACTGACTGACTGACGGACAACGCACAGCCGAAACTACTGAACGTAGAAAGATGAAATTTGGTATGAAGGTTTCTCAGGGAGTGTAGGGGAGCACTAAGAGAGGATTTTTGGAAATTCCATTTCTAAGGGGGTGAAATAAGGGTTGCAAGTTTGTATGAAACTTCGTCAATTTTATAGATGGATACATGAAATAAGGGATAAAAGGTTATATAAAAGTAAGCCTTTCACGCGTGTGGAGCCGCGAGCAATTGAGTATATAGGAATAATAATTATGTGTAAAAATAATTAAGAATAATAATTATGTGTAATAATGATTATAAAAAAGACCAATGCCGTTGAATCTTGTTTGTATATTTCATACGTCACTTTGACAACGCTAGTGAATGTGAACGCGTGGATACATTACATACGTTGCTTGAACTAGATTACAAACTGCAAGGGTGTATCTACAGACCCGTTAAAACTAGACAGCTGTGTGCAATTCATGAATAAAACATTAAGGTTCCGTCATGAAACCTGTTGAGGATGCGCTTACGAGTAATCAATCTTGAATATCCATGAACACACGAATGCATCAGCATCGTAGACATGTTATATAAATATATAAGTTGGTAGACAGTTTGTCTGAATACGGCCGAAACACAGTTTTTAACCGACTTCAAAAAAAGATGAGGGCTGAATTCGGCGAGTGGTTTTTTACTTGTTACTTATTGCAATAAATTTATTTTATACTGGCACGTCAGGCACGTCACGTGGGGACCTGAATGGTCACGTGGGTGAGGAATCGGGCGCTTATGGATGGGTTCACGGCGGTTATGGGTTTGGAGCGCAAAATACAGAGGGAGATGTAATTCTCAGAGCCTGTGCCGCTGCAGACCTGGCCGCCGTGAACACGTTCTTCCAAAAGAAGCCCGAGCACCTCATTACGTACCGAAGTGGAACCCACTCTTCACAAATTGACTACTTGCTCTTGAGGAGGTCCGCTGTCGGCAAAGTAACCAACTGCAAGGTTATTCCGGGAGAAAGTCTCGCGCCGCAGCACCGTCTCCTTGTCATGGACGTTAAGGTAGTACCAAAAAAGAAAGTGGCCGAGCGGCGACTACCCAGAGTAAAGTGGTGGTTGCTGGATGGTCCCAGACGACTGGACTTCCGCGAAGCCGCAATTACACGGCTTGAAAGTGTAAAGGCGGACTCCGTGGAGGAACAGTGGAAAGGGATACAGACAGCGATCACTGCAGTTGGTAAGTCGCAACTCGGTATCACTAAGGGAGGCCGAGTCCTAGACAGGGAGACGTGGTGGTGGAGCGATACGGTTCGGAACGCGACTTGGGAGAAAAAGGCGCGGTTTAAAGTGTGGCAAGCGACCAACTCTCCGGAAGATCGCGCTGCGTACCGAACGGCCAAAAATGCAGCGAAGCGAGCTGTAGCTAAGGCCCGAAACGATTATCTGGCGCCTCTTTATGAGAAGCTAGAAACCGCAGAGGGCCAAAAGCTCGTATACCGGCTCGCTAAGGCCCGGGAGAAAGCGACACTCGATATTACCAAATGTCGATGTGTCAGGGACTCCCGGGGCGTTTTGGTCTGTGAGGGTAGCGCGGTAAAGGAGAGATGGCGCTCTTACTTCCACAACTTGCTGAACACCCAGCATTTAGACGTGTCTCCCCCTGAGTTGCCTCCGAACCAAGGACTAGTTGCCCCGATCTCACCTGACGAAGTCAATATTTGTCTTCGTCGCATGAAGGATCGGAAAGCGGTGGGGCCTGATACCATCCCTATCGAGGCGTGGAAAGCGATGGGCTCCTATGGTGTGGAGCTTCTTGCCGACTTGTTCAACCGCATCCTGAACACCAAACAAATGCCTGACCCTTGGCGGTTGAGTTTTATAACTCCCATATACAAGGGTAAAGGCAGTGTTCAGGACTGTGGGAACTACCGCGGCATTAAGCTCATGTGCCACACCATGAAGCTCTTCGAACGCGTCCTCGAATCTAGGCTCCGCCAAAAGTGTGCTGTCTCCGAATGTCAATATGGCTTTACACCGGGAAGTAGCACCATGGACCCTGTGTTCGCGATTAGGTCGCTTGCCGAGGCATACAGGACGAAGAAGAAGCCTCTGCATCTTGCCTTTTTGGATTTGCAGAAGGCCTTCGACTGTGTGCCCCGGCGAGCGATCTGGTGGGCGTTAAGGGTCAAGGGTGTGCCGGAGACATATATTGACATTATCGGGGACATGTACCTCCGATCCGAGTCTCTGGTTCGGACTGCTGTTGGCGATACCAACCCCTTCCCAATTACCGTAGGTGTCCACCAGGGCTCGGCGCTGAGTCCTTTTCTATTTAATGTGGTGCTTGATGTCACGACGGCGGACATACAGGAGCAGCCACCATGGGTGCTCATGTATGCCGATGACATCGCCCTGGTAGATGAGGACAAACAGCGCCTAGAGCAAAGGGTGAACCTGTGGAAGGGGACGCTTGAAAACGGTGGTCTGAAACTAAATGTGGCGAAGACCGAGTACATGGCCTGCTGGAGTGCAGACCCGGATAGCATCCGAATAGGGGGTGAACTTGCCGTGAAAACGGACAAGTTCAAATACCTGGGGTCTGTACTGCATGAGTCTGGTGACATCGACCTCGACGTTAAGACCCGTATTGGCGCCGCTTGGGCTAAGTGGCGGGAGCTCACAGGCGTTACCTGCGACCGAAAGATGCCGATGAGGCTTAAAGGTCTCATCTACAAGACCATCATTCGGCCTGTACTCCTGTATGGGTGCGAGACGTGGCCGGCCCTTAAGCGCCATGTCGGAGAAATCCATGTCGCGGAGATGAAGATGCTGCGGTGGATGTGCAATGTTACACGATTAGATCGTATCCGTAACGAGTACATCCGCGGCAGCCTTGGTGTCCGCGACGTCGCTGATAAACTCCAAGAATGTCGCTTAAGGTGGTTTGGCCATGTTTTGAGGAAACCACAGGAGTACGTCGGTCGCAGGTGCCTGAGCCAGATCGTACCAGGGGTACGATCCCGTGGACGGCCCAAAAAGCGTTGGCTTGACGTATTGGAGGGAGATATGAGAGCCAATGGTCTCACTACAGAGGATGCTCAAGATCGGGCGAAGTGGAAGCGTTTGAGTCGGAAGGCGGACCCTGGCACTAAGCCGGGATAACGCTAGGTAGAAAGAAGACGTCAAGTTGACTGCACTGATTCTGCCGGGTATAAAAATGATCGGTTACCCTCCAGCACTATGTTATTACCACAACGTTTTATGGAATACAGAATGTGTTGCACCATCGTATTCCGATACTACTAGATTTCGATTAATTCTACAAGCAGGGACATGATATTATTTTGGAGCACAGACGCTTTAGGAGATATATCGATTTGGAGGTATAATTGAACCATCTGCCAGCTATTTAACTTAAACAATAGCTTTAACTAGTGAATCTTGGGCGGTTACAGTTAACAGCTTAGTTATGACGTCGTCAACTCATGGTTTGCTTAATGGGTACTTTAACATTTTTGTCATCGCTAAAGTAAGTTGGTGCAATCCAGTATTAGACTATAAGGAATCAAAATATTGAAAAAACAGAAGTTTAATATTCAATTACTACTATTTCAATAATTATATTTAACTGTTGATGCAATTAATGCGTCTATGGATTCCTAGCAATATTTAAATTCGATCGACCTATAGTATCTTTATTGCAAAAATTCGCCATTGGCCTAAAACTACACAGCTCGGTTGTTCAACAAAGGTTTCATGAATTACTGAAGTAATTTAACTTTTAATGGATTCCTCATTCGGTTGAATCGATTTGCATATATGTTAATACGCTCCAAAGCGTGCTTACACCCGGTTAGTCCAGAGGAAGGCACCATACAGTCAGCATATTTTAATGGCGCCCCGGTTTGCACGAAGTTTTCCAAGTTTAGGATGTTATATCAGCCGAAGTAGATAATATTACTTTCTTACTTTCAAAATGGTTCAATATCCACTGTTTAAAGTTTATACAAAAACTATTTAGTAATAAAATATATTGAAACGTGATGAAGCTTTACAAATAGTAGTGTTGAAAGATATGTTTAAATATTTAGGTCACGCTCAAAGCTCTTGACATAATGAGTTACGAGATTTGTGGCTAGAGAACTGTTTCCCCTTTTCTTTTATATCGAATATAATGGACTTTCTGGTTTGTTATTATTTTTTTCGAAATACATGAATATTTCGTACAAAAAAATATAATGTAATCGTGTTTCTTAGAATAGTAAGGTATATCAATAGGTACGTTAACCTGCGTGTAGTAATAATGACAATATTTAAAAAAACTTATTTTTACAACTTTACTATTAAGTTATTAAACGAATGTATGAAATTTATTAAATATGTTATATCAAAGGTATCATGACCTTATTATATACATAGGAATCCGGAATTGGTAATAAATAATAATAATAAATACACCCAAAAGTCACATACATAGTCCTGACCCCAAAGTAAGATACAAGTCTTGTGTCGTGGGTATTAGGACCTACGAGAGACTTTCGGTATCACAACACACCACCCCGCGGATGCGGGGATCGAACCCGTGGCCTCTCGCTTCACAGCCAACTACTCGCCCGCTGCGCCACGGAGGTTGTCAAATGGAGGTAAATAAATGTCACACATTAAACAATTCGACCTCTTCCCTCGAGGGCATGTGTGCAGAAAGCATCCCTACAAAATTATATCTCAACGTTTACACAAATTGAAAGGCTTTTAAAGGAAATCGATATCAATAGTACAACGATTGTGGTCTTTATCCAACAACGTTAGGCACCAGATTCGTATTCACGTCATACGACTCTGGAGTCTTTTGTAATCAAATCAAAAGTACACAAAAGGCTTCTATAAAAATACCAGAAAGTTTCGTATTAAATAACTCGTTTGTATTGAATTAAAGAACTCGACGGATATTTTTATTTGTTATAAGTAACTGTAGCATATTTATACATCGTACATAATGTTATTACTTCTTAATAAACTAAGAATATGACTAATTTATATAGTAAATTATTTTTATTTATTAAAATAAGGCGGAAAATACGGAAGCGTGATGGGAAATGCAACGACACTATTTTCTACTAATACGGAAATGTATTTTAGCTGTATAGGTAAGTTTTTTTTTACCAACACCACAAACCATGGTAACAAAACCATCGGTTTTGTTCATGTAAACTTTTAGATACAACACTACGAAGTCAACTATTTTATTATTCTCAAAATGAACATGACTTTACAGTCCTTGAAACATTATTCAATTTCTATGTACTGAATACGGAAGACAAGTTTTTATTTCACATAGAAAATTACCGGTTATTAATGAATTAATTCAAATTATCCATACAAGAAATGATAACATATCAAGATGTTTATGTACATACCTCTGTTATTAGCCACTATAAACGGGATTATTAGTTCAAGGTATTCAATTACCATTCGGGGTATTAAAAATTCACAGGGGTTAAACAAACACTTTATTCAAGCGTGTAACCTGCGAGTCGTACAAGAGGCGGATGCTTCTGGCATAACCTTTAATCGGAGATTTTCGTAGAGGCATTTTAGCCAACACAAAGTATCCTTTGTGTGTACCGTGTATTATCTTTTAATTACATTATTATTTTATATTACATTGTGAAGTTTTAAATTTACCTTTTAACGTTAAGGGTTTGTTTTGAGAAACACAACCGAGACAAGAAGGCCACAACGCGACAGGCGATAGCGACAACTTCACTTTGTATGAAATTGTATGGAGACAGACGCGCACCGTGGTGTGCTGTCTCGGTCGCAGCCCTTAAAACCTAATACCTATTTTATTATATACTAGCTTTTGCTCGCGACCCTGTCCCCGTGAATTTAATTTTGTATTAGATCCCACGGGAACGGACGAACGGACGAATCGGTTCAGCGGTTTAGATTTTTCATACAAACTTTCATCCCCTTTTTAAACCCTTCAGGGGTTGATTTTTGAAAAAAATAGTAGCCTATGTCCTATTCTGATGTATAAGCTATATTATTGTAAAGTTTCATTAAAATCCATTCAGTAGTTTTTACGTGAAAGAGTAACAAACATACATCCATCCATCCATACATACATGCAAACTTTCGCATTTATAATATTAGTAAGACAAAGCGGGCGTATCGTTGACGTAGGGTGTCGCGCACCTCCAAACAGGTCTGGGGCACGTTTTGAAATGCGCGTCCGAGACATAACCACGATCGAAACGGTCGGTGCCCTATTTCAGTTGCATAGCTCAAAATTACCTTCATATATTTTTATATATCTACCTATATGATTGTAAGCTTTTAGATCAATTCTTGTGTATGTCCAAGGTAGGAGTTAGGCCGCACATAAACATAAACATCAAGACGACATCCATTGTTTTAACCATCCAACTCCTGCCAGTTACTTTGCGTATTACGTCGTTACGTAGTTACGTCGCTTCATCATGTATGATGCCTTATTATTACTTACTTTAGTTCGCCGCTCCGCCCATGAGAACGGCCTTTTCGGGAATAAAAGTAGCCTATGTCCTAGTTTAGAGTCGTGATCTGATTGTCGTGATTTCATTTAAAGCCGTTCAACCATTAAGGCATGATTGACTATAAAACATCCAAATTCATAAACCGATATATCCAAACTTTCACATTTAGTAGTATAATAGTATTAAATTTCATTACATATTACTTTTACATTTAGTATTATAAGTTATAATAGTATTATTAAGAAGTAGGAGTAGATATTGTGAGTTGTAGTGCCTTACTGTAGGCAGTTGTGTCTACAGCATGAATGGGCCAGCTCGACCGAGTCGTTACCACTGTCTCACGGAAAATCGATGTAAAGCCGCCTAGGCTTGCTGCTGCGTTTCGTGAGTGAGATATCCTGAGCCCCAAATCTGTCTCCCTTCCCCAATCCCCTAATTATCCCTTTCCTTTAAGATTGGCGACGCGCCCATCGTTTTTCTGGTATGATAGGCGTACATGGACGTTGTAGATCACTTACCATCAGGTGACCCACTTGCTCGGTTACCGGCCTATGCTATAAAAAAAAGGATAATTATATAATAATAGAAGGATTAACTAATTTAGAACTAACTATGTTAGACTCAAATCATTAACATGTTACTTTTGAATGAATTAATCACATGTGTCTGTTGTGTATTACATAAATAGTCATAAGTATCGGAAACTACAATGAACTTATGGTCCCACAAAACTCAAACCAGAGATAAGTATTTGTGAATCGCACAAAAATATTTTGTCTCAATGCGAGGATTAAAACCACGGCCTCTCGTTTCACAGACAGCTATTAGCCTAATGTATGATACATTAGGCTAAGGTTACTGTTAGGATAGTTAAAAAAAATATGATTTTTTTTATTGCATACATGAGTTCCAGTTGGTTAGTATTGTATTGTTATTATTCACAGTTTGATAAGTATGTTTCTATTGATCATATCATACCCTTATCAGCCCCTCTGAATAACACAACATCCTGCAAAATCGTCGCCTTCCTTTCGATTAAGATGAATGATTCTAGACCCTTAACACACATAAGAAACCGTAGACTGACATTTACGCAATTAGGGTCATTCAAGCTTAATTGAACGGATCTAATGAAAAACTGACGCGCTGTCTGCACCTCTTATCTGAGTGGTCCTTGGTTTTATTGCAACTCAAACAAGCTTTGGTTTGTTTGAAAATGCACGGATATCGGTATTCGATTCGATTCTAAGTTTTTATTTGGTTTTTGCAGCTAATGTTGAATTCGAAAAAATCTTCCTCTAGTCGGTTTCAGTATTGTTATCTACCAATAGTAGTTTACCAACCCGTATTAGACTAATAACGTGGTGGGCATCGCTCCTTAGTTGAGAATGCCTGTGCACAGCTGTAGTGGGTAGTATATAATTTACAATACATGACTGGTAATTTATTGTTATCTAATCTATCAAAAATATCAAGCGGGATGTACTTTTTACACGCTTTTTATTAACTTCACCTGTATGTTTGTTTGTATATTTGTTTGTATGTTTGTAACCGACTCCTTTGGGCGCGTTTTTGACCCACTTTAAACGGCCAGATTTCGTTCAAACTTTGTAGATTTATCGAGGACCGATGACAGTACACTAATTTAATTTAAAAAAAAAAAAAAAAATAATTTAATAATAATAAAATAATAATAATTATTATTTAATTTAATTAATTATTGATATTCGGGTTAGGAATTAAACTTGTACTTTCTGGATCTTCGTTAATTATAGGGATATCGTAGTATCTAAGAGCGTCAATAGATGGCGCTTTTTTGATATTCGGGTTTAAAATAAAATTATACTCTCTGCTACAATATATTTTTATTTTAGCTAAAAAATGAAAAATAAATAAGAGTTTTAAAAAACTGAAAAACACGCTTTTATAGAAAGTCTAACTAAAAAAATAGAAAATAAATTTGAAGAAAACAATGTATTTTATTGTAAAAAAAGCGTGGGTGCATGGTGCCTATAGTTATAGATATTGTATTGACAAATATGAGTAGAAGGATTATCCACCCCACGCTTATTTTACAATAAAATTCATTGTTTTCTTCAAATTTATTTTCTATTTTTTTAGTTAGACTTTCTATAAAACCGTGTTTTTTAGTTTTTTAAAACTCTTATTTATATTGGAATATCAAATGGTATTACGGTGCGAACTACGGTTTTGTGGTAAACGAGCAAGTAATTGTCCGGCAGAATAAATAATCCCAGTCCAATTGTATATCAATAAATTATATTTTATTTATTATCCACTTATTTTCTCATACGTTTCAATTACTTATTCGTTATGACGAACACTGTTTAAATTCACAAAAATGTAAGCATAATATTAGTCAATGGCCTCTGAACAAGATTATCAGATCTGCCTTATATTGAACTTGCAAAGAGGTTGCGTAATGGACGAGGTCTTTGGAATTAGCTACGTTTCCTATACTGGTAACACTAAGTTTTAGTGCAAAGTTAGTACGTTCATATTCAGGCGCGATGTGTTGAGCCTAAAGGTGAAATGAAAGTTGATGAGCCTTTTCAACATCTTTAGTTGCTACCTTATGAAAAAGAAATGATATTTATCCTAATTAATTAAGCCAGTAGATTACTATTTCATATTTGATTTCAAATTTGAAAAAAACAACGAACGTATAAAAAATAACGCACAATCATCTTATAAAACAAATTATGCGATTAAATAACGTATACAGAATATTTTATTATTGAATTTTCAGATGTAATGTGTCTCGGCTTCTTATATCATACTAACTTTTCTAACTTCTTTCTCTAATTTCGATACTTACAATATAAAATCATCAAAGAACATGAACCGTTTGGGCTGTACATGATGAGCCAGTCAGGAGAAATAATATGAAGATTTAAAATAAAAATGAGTGTCCAATAAGGCTATATGCTCATCACGTATAGATGTGACGCCAAGATTTTTGGTGAAATCTACGTGGATGCTTTGAAAAACGCCTGACGATGACTGCCCAAACTATTCTTTCGAGACGGAAGTGTGACAGTGTTTCGTTTTTCAACCGATTTCAAAAAAGAGGAAATTCTCAAATCATCTCTATTTTTATGTTATTTTTTTGTTGTTGTATGTGATAGGTTTCATTTCTAATTGTGCCATTTATATAGTTTATTTAGGATTTGTTGACAGACACGAGGGAGAGTTAAAATATCTCCTCCTCGGATAACAGCAAGTGCACGTCGAATCGGGTTTTAAATTCGTTTTTTTTTACGTTTAGTTAAATCAGGTTATATAATACTAAATTTATATCGTATTTTTCACCTACAGACGCGTACTGAGGTATCTAATGAATAAATTCCAAAGGCGATTCACATAAATATAAAATTAATATTGTCGGTGTGAATATTTATTGGTACTTATCGAATGCACTTCTAATTTACGGACAGAAATCCATCAATGCTCTCGAGTAAATCAGTATAAATAGCAACTCTGGATAGTATCTAAATTTTCCAAGGATTTATTAGACTTATTGGTATATTTAAATAGCATCCGCAAAATGTTCGATGCCTTTCAATCACTGCAACAAATATAGAACTTGTGGTTTATTAATATCTCGCGCAAAGATGTTACCCAAAGTTTACGACTGACATTAAAAACTGGATATATTTTATTTTTTTATCATTTATCTGTTATCCTGGCACGGCACAATGATGACACTGAGCCTACATTTAAGTACAGTGCAGTCCAAATACAATTTCATCCGTCAAGGGACTTTGTGTCCGTCGATGGTCGGCAGAATTATGCTATCCTGAAGTTACTGGTTATAAAATGCCTGACCTGAAAGCTACTCACTAGAACGAGCCACTAGGGCAGATTTTTCAACATTTGTACAGTAGCCTAATTGTTATAATAAGTATATTTAACGCGGTATGTATGTGAGAGTGGAGACACATTTCACTGAAGGGTTGTCTTCATGTAGTCATTAGGTTAGTGTTTTCACCTTTTATATTTACAAAGAACCCTTAAAAGCTTTTAAGGTACTCTCTGGCTGGCTTGACTTGATGCCGACGTAATTTATTTTATGACTTTAGTTTAAGTTCGTCGTAAACAAAGTTTAGTGTAACAGGGATTTAATGCGTTGTCCATGTATTTTTTCACACGCTGCCATACATAAATTCAGTTGTACTTAACCTCACGATGTATTCGACACTAGTGGCCTAGAAAGTAACTTAACAACACTGGTAATACGATAAAGTATTTTGTACTACCGGCTACACCTCTCTTTCTTTTTTATTGGAATAGTGTTGGCTATTTCTTAAGTCACCGTGGCCATTGTTGCTATTTTCATTAAATAAATTTTATTCGTCCATATTGTCAGAAATATAAGAATCATTACTATTTCATGAATCCTCATCACTGACCATATTATATGTACGTATACACTATGACCAACTTAGATATGTAGGTACATGTATGATATTGTTATGTAGAAAAATAAACAGCATTTAGTTTTGAATAAAAACTTTACTTCCGACGCTGATACTATCGTTATACCTAATTCTTGATTCCGCTTATTAACTATACTATAATAAAACGTATTGCTAGCCAATACATCTTTTTGTGATAACAATAGTCTATACAATAGAATAAACCTAAAAGAAATTAAGTTGATCAAGCCCGTATTAACTTAAGATCCTAATCAGACAGAATAAACATCGATCCCAATAATGTAGCGTCAGTCAATAGTCGTAACCGAAATGAGAATAGTAGGTACAACATTGTTTTTCTCCTCTTATTTATTCATACAAATTAAATAAATACGATAATCCTGATACAATCCCATTTGGTTAATAAATCAATTCGACCCAACTTACTAACGATACATTGTTTTTCAATTGGCTAAACGTGCATGTTGCCTCAGAGAAAATCATTCTCTTATTCTGTTTGTATGGTTTTCCTGTATTATTCTTAGATAAAGGAAGTTTAATACAGCGAAATTGTTTTGCATTAAGTATTCCGAAACGCTATTATTACTTCGCTTAGGTTAAAATTGAATATTGACTCCATATTGGCATTAAATAAGTATAAAAAATGTTTTAAAAATATACCTTGTGGAATTAATTAGTTATTTGAAAGGAAACCGTACCTACCTTGGTTAATATAATAAAGATTCGATACAGAAAATCGTGTCGATCCGTTACTGCGTGAAAGAATGCCAATCCAACAAACCTTTCATATTAATAATACTAGGTTATTTAAATAATTCAAACCCATTCGTTGTAAACTTATAGTGGTTAATAAGGTTTATCATATTGACAATATGAATTAAATAACATATCGTGCGACTTGCGGGTTAATGTCTATTCTTATCCACACACGAAATCAGTGTTTGTTTATGCAATATGTTTAAGTTTGTCAACACTGCTGCAACGCTGCGATGCGATGCGAGCGCTGCCCACTGATAACAGTGGCAAGTGGGCAGGTGTATTGACGTTGCATAAAGGGGTCATTTGTACTCATTATTTTACATGCTCAGTATTCTACACTAAGTGTGGGTTGCACAAAGATATTGTAATATGCAATGGTACACGTTATTCAAATTTTGTAGGTATCATTTATTTTCCGTACAAAATGTCATATCAGTAGATGTCGCCAACCATTGCTTCTTGAAAACATTTAACCTTAACCGTCAGTAGTTGCAACCTGGTAGGATTACCGCACACTAAAACAGCAACTCACGTTAATTACTACCAAGCCATTTCTTACAATTCGATTATTTCCACACTCAGAGCTAGTTAATGTCTCATGATCTGTTACTGGATATAGAAAATGTTTTATGTTCCGTTACCGAGTAAAGAAATAATATAAATTGACGTCTCTGAAGTATAATCATTAAGAAATTACAATGATAAAATAAATGACGTTTCTGAGTGACCAAAAGATCCAAAGAGAAAGAAGAGAGAGAAGAGATAAGTAAGAAGACTTACGCATTGCATCCAATCCGAATCCGAGAAATGTCGGATAGTAGGCGTGGTATATTTGTATTAAAAATGTGTCTGTTTTAATATATGTAGTATGTAGTAATTAGTGTAAACATAATTACTTTTGTTTTAATTTTATACTTTTCCCGGCTCAGTTTGTAGTTATATATTTTTCTCCTCGTATTACCGTAATGCCCCACGCTTGTGTAACCAAACGGAATAAAAATCATCCAATAAAGATTCGTCGTCAGTGAACATGTAACATAAGTGACACATTGAATGTTACAACTCGGTTTCCTGATCATATTGAGATATATACGTGTATTATTAAGTTGGTGGGTTATTTTCGTGGAAATTACGTCAAAAAAAGTATACGTGGTATTTGCTTTGATAGCCTTCATGGCGCCGCGTAGTTGGACGGCTGCGAAGCGAGAGGCCGTGGGTTTAATTCCCGCACTGACACAATTGTTCGTGTAATCTAAAAACAGGTATTTTTGTCGGGTGTGGGTGTTGTAAGACCGCAAGTCCCTCGTAGTCTGTGATACTTACGAGACAGGTTAATGTAACGTCGGATCAGGACTATGTGTGACTGTTGGGTGTATTGTACAGTATTGAATGAATTACCATCAGTATCCAATAACACCGCCTTCTGAATCTCAACTTTTACCCAACGACCAATTGAGAGCCTCTGGAGGTGTTGGTCGAGGCTCTTTGGTATCAACCCATTAGCAGTCACAAATAATTATCGAGACGACATCCCACATGTCAGTAACCTCGTGTGCCAGGTCTACATTTTTGGACATTTTGCCTTTTTCGGCTTTAACAAGGTTTTCATCATGCAGAATGGTGACATAGGTTGGTGCCATCCTATATTGCCCCAAAGTAGGCTCGCAAAACATTTTCATTTATATATATATTGTATTGGTTGTATTTATTGTAATATTGTTATTTATCACAGAAAAGATTTTACGTGGGCGAAGTCACGAACAAAATAATTTGTTATATAAAATTGTTGTTGTTGTTAACATTATGTAGGATAAATACCTACATAAACAAACATTCTATGGATCGTTTGAAGACAATGCCTTTATTATCTTGTTACAAATAAATAATGATACAAATACTTTGACCGGTCTATTAGTACATTACAATAGCAATATTTTAAGAATTGAAATTGTTTTAAATTATTAAAATTATTAGAGAAAATATAATAGCACTAGCTTTTGCTCGCGGCTCCGCCCGCGTGTACTGTTTTTTCCGGAATAAAAAGTAGCCTATGTGTTATTCTGATGTATAAGCCATATTATTGTAAAGTTTCATCAAAATCCATTCAGTAGTTTTTACGTGAAAGTGTAACAAACATACATCCATCCATCCATACTTACAAACTTTCGCGTTTATAATATTAGTAGGATAATCGCTGCCATTTAAAGTTTTTCACACGAGGCTACTACGATTGGTACAGCATATTCTTAAGTAATTATTGAAAATGGTAAAATATAAGGCGCAACTCGCCATAGCAGTGGTATTACACCCTTGGGTCTAATTATAGCAGCCGCACGAGCCAATGACGCCGATGTATGGATTTACTGGCACAAACTATCCGGCAAACTTGTCTGGGTAACGGGTTCATCACTTTGATAAAATAACATCGGCAATCATTCAGTGAATTAATGTTTACAAGCGCTATAACATTTCATGGGTATCATATTTTAAATAAGTCGTCGATTTATATATAATAATAAATAACACCCAACAGTCTCACACATAGCCCTGACCCCACAGTAAGATACGAGTCTTGTGTCGTGGGTATCAGGAACTACGAGAGACTTTTTGGTCTCACAATACCCAGACCCGAAACAAATATTTGTGGATCAGACAAATATTTGCTCGGTGCGGGAATCGAAACCACGGCCTCACTTTTCACAGTCAGTTACTCGCCCACTGCGCCACGGAGGCTGTCAAATATATTGAATATATTTGCTTGATGAAACGAACAGGTTGTTCGCAGACTTTGCGCCACGTCTGCTCATAAACAGAAGCAACATCATACACATTTTTGAATTACAAAGCATTGCATGGCACTAGACTGCGTTCGTTAACCCGAGACACAATATTTCAAGTCGCATAATGCCCAGTAATGTCACTGTCTTCAATACCCTTCAAACCAAAACGCAAGAATGCTTACACAATGCTGCGTAACGCAAAAAATAGACAAAGCGGTGGTAACCCCTCGCATACGATGTATATACCTAGTGCATAATTTTGCACAGAATTTGTTTTCGTTATTTTAAATCTCCACCGCAACGTCCAAAGATTCCCGCAGAACTTTGTTAAGCTGTTCATTAAAGTTAAATACGCACGAAACTAAATGATTCTGTCCAGATTTCCGCTAAATTCTATTATTATAGCGTAATATAAACAACATTGGTTTTTATTTATACAAAGTTTAAACACTAGTTTTGAACTAATATAACTGAGAGACGACGTTTGTAGTATACATGTCTATTTGTTTATTTATAATTGTTATTTACTTCTGGTCTCGAGTGTTTAAAAAAAATCAATAGTGGTCGGGATATTGGCCTTACGTATTTACGACGCGACGATGACTAACTTCTTTAAGTATTATTTTTATATGCAAATTGTGAGAGTGGCTCATTATAAATAGTGTTTCTGTAATATAAACAATACGCGGGCGGTAAGACTCGTCGAATTGCTTATCCTTCGACTTGCATATCGCTTACATAGTTGGGAAACAAGTACAAATAACTGTAAGATTAGAAGCTGATGCAAAATAAAACCGTAGATCTATTTCGCAACTGTAGTATCTGTCTACTTATTATTATCAGCTCGCGTGATAGGACCCACTTAATGACATCCGTAGTGCTTTACATCTGGCTTCTCCAGTTGTAAATGTCCTTGAGGTTAATACCTACTTAGTTCATTATTTTGTCTCCCGCTTTGCTATGAAGGCAAGTGGACAATTAATATTTCCAACTCTTCTCTAATCTTCTATCTGATTAATTTCGTTGCGGGACAAAGACATTTAGGCATTTTCAGAGACTTGCCGAGCTTCACTGCTCGGTGTTAAGAAAAATGCGTACCACTGTTCATCCTGGTACACAGGAGTTACAGTGGCGAGTGTGTGGGCGGGATAGTCTGTAGTATCTGTCTATCTGATAAATACAAAGAGAACATAATATTTTATTAAATTTAACTAATAATGTCATTAGGTCAAAAGATATATCATACTTAAATGCTAAAAGTCGGTCACTAACATCTTAGGTCTAAAGCCAACCTGCACTGCCAGCCAACCTAGTGATTAATGGACGAGGCAATGTTGAAATTTGGTTTCCGTTCGGGTTGCGGGGATCTGAGGGCGGGTCAGTCCACATAATAACAAATCCACCATCAAATCGAAATGCGAAAGCGGACCCTGGCATTAAGTTGGGATAACGCCAGGCAGAAAGCAAAATGAAGTGTTACTATGTATTTATTTGAGCCCTCTTTTACTCCCGACTGGTGGTAGACTCGTGCTGGCAGTTTTTAAGCTTGAAAGGAGACTGGCCGCAAGGGCAGCGCGCAGGGATGGTACTAGTAGCGATATAGATATACCAGGATGTACACGGGACCGTTCTATTTGCGATAAACGAGGCCACCCGGATTTTAGTTGCTATTGTTGGCGTAGGAAAATTGGTAAGAGACCCCATGTAGCATCACTGGGATATGAAGTGGTTCGGAAGGCCGGTAAAGCTAATAAGAATGGAATAAGCTTCTTTCCACCTCAGAGTGGAGAAGGTATACCTAATGTGCATTTTCCAATCACCAAAAAAACAACCGGCTATAGTTATAGCCGGCTATAGTGACTTTTGTCTATAACATGAATAGCCTGGGCAAAATAATCACCATATTTCGCTTTTATATAGGCTATCTAAAAATACCTCGAACATATTGTGGATATTCCATTAGTCACCCGAGACGATAAAGACGGGCTAATGTTGTACCGCACCTCGTAGGTACTTGTTAGTTTACTGTATCGAACTATAAGCAGAATTTTCCACACGTCAACAAATGAAAGCATCCATATCTTATCTAAGGGTGTCCGATAGAATGTCATCATTGTCGGGAATGTATTGTACGTCAGTTGTGTTTCAATCGCAAACCAACAACGAACAGAGAAACCTTACGAATAGCGTAGTTGCATAATTTGTTTTATTGTTTTAAACATTAAGTTACGTTACTTAGAATCACAAATTGAAAGAATTTTTAGAATTCTGTAAAAAAATATTAAGTTAAAAGCCATTCAAATTTAGTGGAAGGGGTAATTGATAAATGTCAAAAAAAGATGTATGAAGCGGTTCGTGACGTAACCAACCGTGATAGCCTTTTACAATGTCCAGCCGCGAGTCACTAGGGAAATAGTAGATAGTCCAGATATTCCGACATTTGTTCATGTCAATATTAAAAATATTAAGTGTGGATCCCTTACTTAATTTTTTTTTTATTGTTTCCACTATAGGGTTTCGTTTTTATTGTCTTATCTGTTGCGTAAAAGATACTACTAATTCAAGCACAGGCAACTACTTTATTGGACCCATTTACAAACTGGTTTAACGAAGTAATGTTAACCTATGCGTGAAGAAAATCTGATCTGGCATTTAGAATTTTATATTTTTTTACGGTAAGGTTCGTTGTGTAGAGTTGTAGAAATCATATCTATTATCAAACTTTAAGCCTAGAGCTGCTACTGAAACCGATATTTTAAAGTGCTTCCACTGTTATTTTTTATCCTGGCACGGTAAAGTAACTACACTGGACCTGATGTTAAGTACCGTGCAGTCCAAACATAATGTCGACTGTCCAGACACAATGAGTCCCTCAACGGTTGCCAGAAATATACCGGCCTAAAGTTACTTGATATACACTGGCTAATCCTGGAACCGACTCGCCAGAATGAGCCACTATGGCAGCTTTTTCACTATGTGTACAGAGGTTGCGATCCAGTCGGGTACAAAAATATCAGGTCCCCACCAGCTAATCTTCATCTTTCAGTGCGTGGAACATCTGTGCTTTTGAAAATTTTAATAGTGAGAATTAAAGGGTCCGATATGGTAATAGACACAAATCACATCACTCATTTTTATTTCGATACAATAGCTGTAGTAGTTAAGCTACAGTGCAGAACGATAGGCTCACAAAGATATTGTGAATGAATACGAGAGTGTGGGTATAAGGCCGTGTAGTGTTTTGTAGATATTCAATAGTGTCGATGTAGTGGCCTCGCGACAACTTCTCTACTATCTGTTTCGTTTCCCGCCTCTGAGACAATTTAACTTGACAACGTGGACTGAACAACAAAGGCTGCTCGCTCTATTTAGCGCTCGGCTTCTGTCAATGGGACAAACGTAGATATTTAAACTCGCTTTCAAACAGAACATTATTCCTGTTACAGGAAAGTATAACAACATGTCGCCATTTCATACGATACGTTTTACGGTTACAGGTTGTCGATTCGCAGTCCAATAGCCACTTCGAAATCAATTTCCCTAACACTCAGCTAGCCTTCCCGATTAGATAGGATGAATAAACATTTACTCGATGTTTGCCGTTAACAGGGAAGTTCAAACATCCCTAATCGTGCAAATACGCGATCTACTACATTTGAGTCAGACGTCGCGTTAACGTTACCTTGTGATGTGGAGGAATATTTGTAAGCGTTCTTTGTGCGATCGGGGACGAGTGTAAACACGGGTGCGCGGCGCGGCGCGTCGTGGCCACGCGGGGAGGGACTCGCCGCTCGCGTCACTCGGGCGGCCGCCGCCGCGCGCTCCGCCCGTTCCGCCCGCACGATGTCGGTGCGCGTAGACCATCGAGACCGCGACAGGTTCTCGAGACATTCTTCTCGGGCATCCGTCGATCTTGCGTTTCCGAGTAGTTCCACGCGAGAACACTCGTTTCGCTCGGTGCATTCGGCCCGCGTGCCGCGAGTGGCCAGCGATGACTTGATGGTGCCAGTGCGCACGCTGCGATCGGCTTCTTGTCGTGTCGCTCCCGGTGCCCCGCATCGCTTGCGCCGCCACCACTCCTCGGCGGCGGAATGCGAGCGCGCGCGCCGCTCCCGCCGGCACACGCTCGAGCTGCCCAACAGTCGGGGCCCCAGCGTCAGAAGTCGGTCGCCGGAGCCACCGCCGCCGCCGATACCGGAGCCCGAGGTCCCGCCCGAGGACGCCGGCAAGGAGGCGCGGAGACGACGGGTTGTGGCTGCCGTTGCGGCGTCCTTCTTCGCGCTGGCGCTGGCGTCAGTCCTGGTGGTGGTGGTGACGCTGACTCACAGCTCTGTGCTTCGCGCGCACAACCAAACGGCCAAGTACTACACGTTCTCCGTGCCGCCGCACCATCCTCTCAGTGAGCCCCGTTCATGTTGCCCCACCGTCGCCCCTCCCGCTTCGCATGAGACTGTCTCCGACCCTGAGTGCCAGGGGCTGCGAACGTCTGCAGGACTTCCGGACAGACATCTGATCCACGCGGCCACCGGATGTGGTACATAATTTTGTACAATACTATAGATACACTTTCATACTGAACAGTTTCGGGTACCAAACAATTAGAACTATGAATGATAAATTTTATTATTAAATTCATATTGAAGAGTAAGTAGTTGAGTAATAAATACATCTTGTAATTTAATGCAAACAATATGTATCAAATTAGATTTTGGTACATTACAGATATCACGTACAACGCACGTTCGCAACCCCCTTTTCTGCATGTTTAGAATTGAATGTATAGATGTCAAGTGTGATATTTGATGTTAACATTTAAGATACTTGATAATCAAACGAACTTCCTGTTCATGAAGTTCGTTCACAACTATATGAGCAGTTTCATTCAACGCGATTCAGCTACATTATGTTAAAATGTAAATTGCCGAGAATGAAGCTGCGAAATGTAATTTTACATGGTTAAAGGTATATTTAACTTTCGATTCAAACTCTTAGTGATAAAGTAATGATTAGCCTTGAATAGTAAGTTTAAAATAAAAAAAACCATTAAGTACAATTAATTAATAAATACCGTCCATTAAAGCCAACAACTACCACACGGTGCAGTTCTGCACCTTCTCAGGATGCAAATGATTGTCAAAATCAAACTTACCTATCTAAGTATTATTTCCATTAGCTTAAACTTTTAACAACATCTTACTTATAACAGTATTCAACTTGAAGTTTTTAATTGCAAAACGTTTTATTAGAAGTTATAAAATATACCGCCTTGTACTTTTAAAAGATGCATAGCGACGAAGTGCAACGACTGTACATATGTTAAACAATCTGCCAAAGTGGCTGCTTATATGCTGGATGACGACCACAGTACCCATAGTGGAAAACCCGCCGTAGTGGCTCTCTCGGTTCCGTGGGTTAAAATAAATACAATAAAATACATTAAAATATCATTTTTAAAGTTTTCATTCTTGGGACACCTAAATCAAAACCGCCCCGGGTGCTTCCCGTGCTAGTTACGCCATTGGGTGAATGCAAGCCGCAGGTAGGAAATCTGTTCACCATCAGTGTTCACTACGATGTTATTATTAATGGATGTTATATTTCCATGGTTTTAATTACGAATATATCCAAAATTAAACAAGATCCACATTATTTATAATCATCTATGTTGGATTTTAACAAGCATAACTAAATAACAAAAGAGAAATTGTTATAATACAAGTATGCTAAGGACCTACATTGATACTTCGTTTCATACCCAAAAGTTACACTGGGCGAATGCAAAGTTTTTTTCCATCAATGTGGTGATGTAAAATACTAAGGCAGAAATTCTTATACTTTATCAACTAAAATTTTACGCCCTTATTATTATTACTTATTATTCTTATAATATATTTCGTATGACCAGGGATTCACATTCACACATATAAGCATTTCAAAACAACTAGGAATATTTTGACTACATTTCCATTTCAAAATTATTTTTAATCATTTACAAGTGGTTTTAAATTGTAGAGTTGTAGACACTTTTGTCTCTCAGAAAACCGACGTGAAGTAGTTTGCTGTTGCGTTTCGTACGGTACGTGAGATATCCGGAGGCACAATTCCCCCCTACCCTTCCCTATTTCTTAATTATTCTTTCACTTTAAATTCGGCAACGCGTCCATTATTCTTCTGATATTATAGATGTTGATGGTGGCGGTCGAGATCTCTACAATCAGGTGACCTACTTGATAGTTTCCGGCCTATGTTATAAAATAATACGTGTTTTTATCGATTTAATATGACGTTTGGTCCACGGTAAAAGATTTTTTACAGAATACATCATGCGTGTCAAACTTAGTAGGTAAATAGGTCATCAATAGAGGCGCCGCCCGCCCGAAGCTCTCATTATGTACAGCTCGCGTTTCTGATTAATACATGACAACTTTTCTTAGTACTGCTATCGATATTTGTAATATCACATTGCTGATTTAAAATAATATTAAGGTCAGTCTTTATACGGTATGACTTGACCACAATGTTGAGAACACAATGGAATACGAATAAAAGGGATAGAAAGTATTAACATACATGCATGCTACTTAAAAACCAATAGACACGAGAAATCTTAAGTTGTCTACGATTAATAAATGCAATATGTGGATTTGCGAACATATTTTCAAGTATGATTGGAGAGAATTTGTCGAGATGCTTCAATGTTTGCAGTGCTATGCTACTGGAGCGTTCTAACGAGTGCTAAACTTGTAGAATTCTACGCTTTCTAAAATTTATAACTATGTCCAAGATGGTATGCGGGCTCTAGCTGTTTTATTATTCAACATGCAGTTAAAAAAAAATGGATTTTGAAAAATTACATCGTTACTAGAACGGCAGAAATACTAAAGCGTCAATAGGTGAACTTTACGGTAGAGCATTTTAAACGGTTTTTTCTATAATAATTGATAATAATTGTATTATGAAACAAATATTATTCAATAAAATATAAGTTTTATTGAATCATATTTATTTTGAAATTTGAAAATTATACAATATATATCTTCGGGATACAGACGTGAACGCATCTATGTTATGGTAGAGGAGCCCAAGCGGGGATTTCGGGATTTACTAAAGCGCGACAGATTAATATACAGGGGGATACCTTGTACCCGGTTAAGTACCTCCACAAAACATGAGGCCCATATATAAGGCCGCCCGTGAAGGATACAGGATCAGATTAGTAAAAAAAAATTGACCATCAGAAATTCTCGAGCGCGTCAGATTAAGGTAGGGTGAGTTAATTACATCCTAAAAAGTGTATATTCCACTAATCTGACAATTTGAGAGTGACGTAAAAAAAGCGGAGGGCAACAAAGTTGTAAAAAAAAAACGTCATCTCGACATTCTCGAGCGTAGCTAAATTTTTTTTTATTTTGAAGGAAATAATTCAAGAATAATGAAAAATATATAATCTGACGATTTCCGCAAGCCGAAATAACAAAAATTCGTCGATAAAGTTAAATGCGTGCAGTTGCGTGATGCCTACATTTCCTTCTCCGCGTTTCTATTCCTCTCTCACTCTTTCTCTATCTATTACTCTCTCACTCCGTCCCCACTCTGGTTTCTGTTGCCATGACGCCATCATTGATCATAAAGACTCGTGGCATACTGTTTACAACGTGTTTGCAATATAATTTTTGGAATAACTTTTAACCGGCTTTATCGATCAACTTCAAAAACTAATCCGCCTTTGAGCTTGAAAAACCACGTCGATCGCCACCAAGCTGGTCAAAAGCGGTTGATTCGTTCGAGAGATATCGTGAACGAAAGAAACCTGAAAAAGTGTTTTTTCGGGATTACTCCGAAATTTGTGGTTCGATCAATTAAAATTGCAAAATTACTTATGAGGATGATAAAACTGCGTCGAATGCCGCCAACCGCGTGAAAATCGGTTGATCCATTCAAAAGTTATTGCGGTTTGAAAATTCCAAAAATAGTGTTCTATGAAACTTCTATCAGACTTTCGAGCTGGGAGAGCTCAAATGCATAGAAATATTATTTCTTTGAACTCAGCAAGCTCAAAATATCACATAAATTATATTTTGAGCTCAAAAACGTCATAAGTACAATTTTAAGAGCCCAGGAATGGAATTAGCGGGAAGTTGCAGGGATGGCCTTTAAGGTGAACCGTTTTTCTAATTTTTTTTTGTCAGATCAGGCCAATCCCTCTAGATAATCGTCAGATTATGAGACAGTACGTTTAGAACATAAAGATGAACTATATATATCTTAATCTGACGCGCTTGAGTATTTCAAAATGGCGAATTTTTTTTGCACATTATGAAAATGGCCGCGAGCTTGCGTCCCATCGAAATCATCAGATTAGTGAATGAGAGCTTTTTTTTGGTGCACTTAACACTCCCTTAGAAAATCTGACGCGCTCGATTAATTTTTTTTTTTTTTCATTTTCAACTCTTAAATACAACCACCCGCATCATGCAAACGATCAGATTAACATACGTACGTTATTAAAAATACGTAGGGCATTGATGCTATCAATATCTGACGCGCTCGAGGATGTCCATGCAACAGTTTTTTTTTACATATTTAAAAATCTATAGCCGCTTCCCCCACCGATGTAAAGGTATATATCATATAACATTTTTTTCTTCATATCATCTAAGCTTTGCATCCCAATAGGTCTCTACGACGCTCGAGTAAATCCCCATTTAGCATCGTGGGCTCCTCTACCATTAATGTTATCATAATGAATATATTTCTTCCACCTAGAAAGACAGGATTAGCAGTATATTATACTCTTATGAAGTATTAGATAATTTAATTTATTCTTGATCGTCTTGTTATGCTGCGTGATGTGTGTGTATCAATACAATGATTGTAAATGTATAATACCATGACGGCACATGCGTCACTCTCAAACTCATGTACAAATCATAATCAAACCATTAAAAATCCCTGACGTCTGTAACTCTTCAACGGCTGATTAAATTTCCTTCAAACATACATGAAAACCACCTTGATTAAATTAGTTTGCACACAAAAAAACCGATTCAAATAGGTTATTCGTTTAGGAGCTATGATACCTCAGATATGTACATACATACATACACACTCACTCATACCCACAGAGAGACAAAGAGATTAAACATAAACCTCTTTTTTGTCGGGGGTTAAAAACGTTATTTACAAGTACACGCACACCTAACAAGAGTGCAAAAATGAATTAAACCATATTGAACCCGCTTTACAGATAGTCTGGAGTTTCATATGTCAACTGTTTACAATTTATTTCAACGAAACTTTCACAAATTCTAATCTTTAATATAGCATCATGGTCTATAATTCGTGATGACGCCATACTTTTTTATACTTCATGTCGGATTTTTATTGACAGTGTTGTGTATTATTTTAGACGATAACTAGTTGTCGAAGACAATAGATTTTGCACACGAGATTTTGCGGAAAATAATCACTTCTATATGAGTTAGTCCACACTCGAAATTGCGGATGTGGTCATCATTATTATCTGCGTATCCCAGAAACAAATAATGACGCAAGTCGAATCCGATTTAAACATGACGTTACCACGTTATGTGGGAACCAATGTGAAAAGATATGGGAGTATAAAATTATTTATTTTATGTGCCATAAACAATGGTTACACACATCCGTACATTGTCAGCTCGGTAAATTAAGAAAATTAGATAGTGTAGTGCTCCGTGCTTTCCGGCGTTTTTGCCATACCTATTATATTGGGATCAAGTGTAACAGCTCGCGTGATAGGACCCACATTATGTCAACCGTGGTGTTTTACATCTAGCTTCTCCAGTTATAAATGTCCTTGCACTTGAGTTTAATACCTCCTCAATTCATTATTTTGTCTCCCGCTTTGCTATGGAGTGAAGTGCACAATTAATATTACCAACTCATCCCTAATCTTCTATCTGATTAATATTGTTGTGGGACAAAGTCGTTTAGACATTCCCAGAAACTCGCCGAGCTTTACTGCTCGGTGTCAACCAAAATGCGTGCCACTGTTGATCCTGGTGCACAGGAGTGGCGAGCGTGTGGGCGGTATAGTCTTTAGTGTAGTAGCAACATAGTGACAATGTTTAAATTATATTATTACACATGATGCGTATCCTAAAAGACAGGTTATAAATTTATATCAAGTCGTATGAGGCAATAAATTTTCAAATTCGCATAAGTATCGCTTTTAAAATATGTTTCAAGAAAACATAGTCATACAAATTAGCAGATAAACTTCAGGAATGTCGCTTAAGGTAGTTGGTCATATTTTAATGAAACCACAGGAGTATGTCGGTCACAAGAGCCAGTTACCAAGAGTACGATCCCGCGGATGGCCAAAAAATCGTTAGCTTGACGAAGATGCTTAAGATGGGGTCAAGTGGAGGCAGCGTAGTAGGAAGAAGGACCCTGGCATTAATGTGGGATAAAGCCAGACAAACAGAAAGAAAGAAAATGTAATCATAATAATGATATGAAACGTTACAAGTGAATGTGTAAAAGTATTTGAACCAATACAACTAAAATGAAACTTCGTTATTATAGGCCGTTTAATCTGCCGGTACTGAAAGGTTCCAATAATAGCTGGAGTGGTTATGTGCAGTGTTTTACGAGGATTTCGATCCCACTCCGACAAAGCGTTTCTTGTATGATAACACACGTGGTGATCATCTTTATACTAAACGTTGAATATTTCGGGCCAACTACAAACAGTTTCCAGTAATGGTATTCAGCAAAGGGCGGCTGACTAAGCCCTCGGAACGTTTATTTTACATTACAAAATCTCAAATTCTTACGAAGTTGTTGGAATGTTTTGAGGGAGTTCGACATTTTTGCTCTGCGTAAAGAACATTCTTCTTTTGTTGTTTCAACCCATTGTATTGGGCAGGTTTTTTTTGCTGATAAACCAAACGCGGAAAGAAAAATATAAGAGTTTTACTAGGTCTTTGCGTGAGACTAAATGATCACAAATAAGTTACCCGTCAAGATCAGAAAATACAGCTACTTGCCTAGGTGCGTAGACATAGGACAATTTTTTACCAAAATACATAGTAGTTATGTACGGTAAACGAAAAATAATAATATACTAAGAAGACTCTAAGCATACCCGCCATTCTTCTTTACGACCATCCATCTCAAGTTTGATCAAAAATATCTTTTAGTTGGGCCATCCGGTAATATTATTTAATTTACTAATTGTTACGAGTATATTATATGTTAAGTTTTATTCTAATATTTTTTATCAAATTTTAATATACCGTGTTATTTAGTATTTAATTATATTTTATGGTTCTGTAAAACTTACGACTAACTAATATAGATAATATAAACAAGAGAAAGGTTAGTTACAAATATAAACACTGTTATACAGTGTTAGGTACATCTGAATTACTGTGTTTATACCGTATTTTATCTTTGATAGCCTTTGTTAGCCATATTTGATTATTTCCGAAAGAAAATGTCTTGGCCTCATTATAAATAATATTTTCTGAGTAAATAGCAGTATAATATATTATCGTACATACTATAAAAACAAATGTTATAATATGAAATGTTATATAATCTATACTTATAAAATAACATGTCTTGACTGACTGATTGATTCATCATCGCCGAGCGCAAACTATCAAGGCTACAAGCATGAAATTCGGACTGTATATTCATTTTATGTAGGCACCCACTATGAAAGGATTTTAGAAAATTCCACCCGAAAGGGGTCAAAATAGGGGATGATAATATGTATGAAAGTCCGTCATTTTGAAAGTTACATAAACAAAATTTTGTATTTCGGTTATTGACGTAAAACAAATAAACACGTGTTTCAGGAATTTTGGAAATTTTAGTTAATAAGAGATGAAAAGGGGGTGAAAGTTAATGCGAAAGTGAGTTTGTTTGTTACCATTTCACGCCTAAATCACTGAACCGAATTTGATGAGTTTATCTACAGATACAGATGGGACGCTGGAGACGGTTACAGGCTACTGTTATCCCGGAAAATGCTGTTCACGCGGGCGGAGCCGCGAGCAAAAGCTAGTATAATATGTAATATTGTGGACCTAGTGTAATCTACCCTATGTTTCACGAAAATATAAATTACAGTTTACAAATTGTTAGATACCTTAATTAAAAACGAGGTTTAATCTAAAGTTCCTATTCAAGAAACCAATACAAAAGAAACATAAGGGATAATACATAAATTTGTACATTTTATATCAGAGTATATAACACAGAATAGGTATTCGGGAGTTCATAAATAATTTGACGAAGGCCTTAAATATTTTCACAAAGAAAAAAATTCTATGACCAATATCATGATTTTTTTCCAAGTCATAACAATACTTTGAAAAAGGGGTTTCCTTTCTCAGTCTTTTGATAAAATATAATGTCAATAGGGTGAACAAGCTATTCGCATTTAAAAAGTACACTCTGTTTTTCCTTCGGGATGCGTCTTCTGATTAATAAAAAACTTTATTTATGATCCCTGACAACTAAGAGTGTTATTAGTTTGACCCCTTTTTTGTCGATGAGTAAGTGACGATGATATTTATCGAGTAATTAATGGATTTATTTGAAGGAGATGGTGTTTGAAGAAAATCCTTTCATAGATTTTAACGGCAGTCTGATATATAGTAGGTACGAGATTGCCCCAAAAGAACCCGTTGCAGCTCTTATGAGTCAAGACCGAGAGTAGCATACACTAAAAGCGATACTGAGCAACAGAGCCTATACTTCATATGAACTAAGTATGTATGAGATAACTAAACTCAATTACCCACAATAGTCATGCTCTAACAAAATACAATTAAGTATTATATATCAACTTGTGAACAAATAGACGAATTGGTTGAGTGTTTTCTCATACGCAAATCCAAGCGGCTGGCACAAATTCCAGATTCCTGGCTGATATTGAGCATTTCGTGATAGCAAAACTCAATATCGTTAACCCGGGAATCAAAACCGATACCTCAGCATAACAGTAGTACCGCGTACACAATACAAGTGCGTCACCGAGGCAGTGATGAAATGCTAGTTAATTCTAAATTCAATCATGTTCGAAATTTTGCATAAAGTTTAAATTTAGAATTACCAGAAAGCCTATATACTATTACGGTTATAGTTATGCGTTATACCTACGTAGTCTCTTGTTGTGACGGAGCTGCATTAGCTCATCATCATTTCTAAAATAACGAAGATCACCGAAACGTATAACGTTAATTACGAATAACGTGATGAATGATAGTAATTTTGTACAGTACTACGGTTACTAAATTACTACCATTATTGCTATCGGAAGAGAGCAAGTAAGAATTATCTCTGATTTATTATACTTTTTGTTTTACCAGATCGAGGTAATATTAAGTAGTTAAAACTCCAACATTGTAGAATAGGGAGACCATTTTTCGGTTGAATAATCGAAGATAACTATTAAAGTATCAAAATTTTGGTAAGTTTATATGCTGACTGGCATCAAGCAATTTGGAGTTACTTTGCAAATAATATTTACCGTGGTATTTTTTTTTATAACATAGACCGGCAAACGAGCAAGTGGGTCACCTGATGGTAAGTGATCCTCACCGCCCATGTACGCCCACTACCAGAAGAATCATGAGCGCGTTGCCGACCTCAAAGGAAATGGATAATTAGGGATTGGGAAGGGGAGGGGATTTGGGCTTCCAGATTTCTCACTCACCATACGAAACGCAGCAGCAAGCCGCTACTTTACGTTGGTTTTCTGTGAGACAGTGGTAACGACCCGGTCGAGCCAGTACATTTATGCTGTAGACAAAACTGTCCTCAGCGTGGCTCTACCATTCAAAAAGTTCAAGTTCTTAGTTGAATAGAGAGATACGTTTTTAATTTCCTGTATGCTTTTCAATTATTTAGGCTTTAAACTCAGTGGTTACCCAAGCATAACGTTTTATATTACAGGAGTCGCATATTTTAATCAAAATCTCAATTAAAATCGTTTCTAGCACACTGCAGCAACACTGGCCGCCTATGGGTTCATATGTAACTTTTTAACAAAAAGCACTAACAAGCAACCAGTGGGGCGAGGAAAGTAGATAGACACTAGTGAGTTACGGCACTCATAGGTTCACAGATGCCCATATAATACACATACGGAATATGGAACTTTTTTAATTTCACGCTTGAATTAATACTTATATGCGAATGAGAACGGCCGAATGTCAAGAACTCTACATTCTGTCATTTTATATCAACGTTACGTGTTTAATGATGCGATGAGGCACTCTCTTTATTTAAATAGGTGGCAAAAGAAAAGCTTTATGTTTTTGCCTTAATTGTATAGCTGTGTTATAAACAAACGTGTTGATCATTTATATCTCTGCGGTCTATTGGTCTTGTAAGTTTTGGAACAGCAAGTGGCATTTGCGATTTTCATAATAAATAATATTGTGAAATTAAAAATTTGCTTAAAAATGGGTACAAAGATTTCTCTTCACGTTAAGCCTTATATTGAATCAATAATTTGTACTAATCCATCGCCCTTGAACGTGTTGTCGTTGTGACACTTTTTTCAAATATTAATGATCAAAAATGCGCTGTTAAAAAAATCTAAATTATTTTAGATTTAAAATGAATATTTTTCAGAAAGTGGCTTTACGTGTACGTAAAGTTTGATATTTGTAAAACATATTAGAAGGAAATTATTACGCCTTTATTGTCAAGGGTGGCGTGATGTTGGAAAGGCCTATGTCCCGCAGTGGACGAATCTAGGCTGATGGATGGATGGATGATACGCCTTTATTACCTAATGACCAAAAAAAAATATTGACTCAACAGCACCTTTACTTAACTATTAGCTCGCCGATTTAAATGAATTCAAAAATATTGTCACAAACTATACGCGCAAAATAACTTGGCAGGACTGAAATTACTAGTTACTTTACTACTTTACTCGCTCTCTAAGCCTCGATACTCCCTAAAAACGATAAATGCAATGCCGTGCCGTTCGTGGTTAAACTAGGCGAAATTAAATTACACGTACTATATTATGTTATTTACGGTTTGTGAAATCGAATAGCACATCACGATATTATATTCGAAAATATCCCAGAATGTTATTCGTATTATTCGTGATGTAGACATTTATGAATGCTTAGCAGACGGCTGATGTCAGTATATATAAATTCAATGTTCTTTGATCCTAAAAGCCAGTCCGAGTCATATGTCCCTGGGGATAAAATTGATGGTTGAGGGCTACGGATGTTCGTTTACGATACGGCATATATACGAACTAGTAATACAAAATATAAACATTCATCAAAGGTCAAGCAATGGTTTCCCTGTTATTCATCTATTAGGTCCTTACATATGAAATTGGCGTTTTGTATGGGAGGAACAAAAAGTCGAATATTTTTTAATATAATATATTTAATTAATCAAAGTATGAACCATTATTTTCTATGCACTTTTGCCATCTCATAGGTAGTTCATTGATCCCTTTACTAAAAAAACCAGTCGGACGGGAATCAATAAAATCTTTGAAGGCGATTTGGACTGCCCCATCGGAGTTGAATTTTTTCCCTTGCAAGAAGTTATCCAAATTTCGAAAAAAATGGTAATCTGTTGGAGCAAGGTCCGGGGAGTACGGAGAATGTCTTAGACTTTCCAATTGAAGCTCTTCTAATTTAGTAGCCGTCTGTTGCGCAGTGGGTGGTCTAGCGTTGTCGTGAAGCAGCAGTGGCGTGGAGCGATTGACCAGCCTAGGTTGTTTAGCCGCTAGCTTTTCCATCATGGTTTGCAATTGCTGACAATAGACATCAGCCGTAATATTCTGGCCAGATTTGAGAAAACTGTAATGAACAATACCGGCACTAGTCCACCAAACGCTTACAAGTAACTTTTTTGGGGTTAATTTTCGCTTGGGGCAGGATTTGGCTGGCTGGCCAGGATCCAACCATTGCGCTGAGCGCTTCCGATTATCGTAAAGAACCCATTTTTCATCACAGGTAATGATTCGGTTTAAAATACCTTCATTATTGCGCCGGTTTAGTAATGTAACGCAGCAGTCGACGCGCGTTTGCCGGTTTGCTTCAGTCAATTCGTGAGGTACCCACCTTTCAAGCTTTTTAATCTTCCCAATTTGCTTCAAGTGAATTAAAACAGTTTTATCACTAACATCGCAGCCTGCAGCTAACTCGGACGTGGTTTGCGATGGATCCGCTTCCACAATAGCCTTCAACTTTTCATTATCAACTTGAGTCTCAGGCCGTCCACGGGGCTTGTTCTGCAGGTCGAAATTTCCAGAACGAAAACGTTGGAACCAAAAACGAACTGTGTTTTCTTTTGCAACACGACCGCCATACACATCATTCACCCTTCGAGTTGTTTCCGCAGCACTAGTGCCACGGCGGAACTCGTACTCGTAAATAATGCGATATTTTAAGTTTTCCATTTTGTAAAATGAGTGACGCAAACAGAAAAAAACAGAAGAAAAAAAACAAATGAATGACGATCATCGAAGCACAAATACATGAGTCTATAGCTGTACAAATTTGAATTTGGAATTCCTTACCAAAGAGGAAAAATTTGTGATTAAAGTGGCCAGTACGAAAAACGCCAATTTCATATGTAAGGACCTAATATTTTAACAATTAATCTTGAAGATTTACGTGTTTTCTTTTGAGGATACATTTAATTTTGTAAGACTTATAAGTGACGCCATAAAATAAACGCTCGTAGGAGTTTTAATGTGTTTTACATCCTATTCCTTTGACTAGTGGGATTATATTTTACGTGGTTATTTACGGATGGCAACTATATCCCGTGATTAATCGTAATTTCTATCTCATTATATTTATTTAATTAACATTTCATCGAATTAGAAGAATAAAGTCGCGTCTTTAATATTCAATATCAAAATATCATTCAGTAAAATGGTTTAAAGTATTGCGCGTGTGCATTTTTTATTTTAAAAAGTTACATACCTGGAGGTATCTAGACTACCAAATTATATAAAAACAATTGTATTAGAATTATTATAAAAAAGGACGCAATTAAAATATAAATCTTGGCACATATGATTCTCCGATAGATAGATTTATAAAGAAAGCATTAATTTATTCTTTAAGTTTCTCCACACCTATCGATTAGTAAGTAATATCGTAAAAAACAACTTCATAATGCTCTACCACAAATTTCACTATTTGGCACTTTAGTATTGCAATGACGATATAATGATAATAAATGTGTAAAAATAAATAAATATCGGATTGAAAATTCGCACAAAAGTTAACGCATAATCACAGTATCGTGAAAAAACCTCAAACGCTACAAGCTGCAAGTTACGGATCATAATAAATATAGCAGCGGCTCAACGAAGCAGTCACAGCGTCCTACTTCATATTATTCAGCCAGTTGCTTGTATACAAAAGCTGGGCAAGTTAATACGTTAAGTCAATAGATGTGCTCAATTCACACGAGTTGAGTGGGGCGGTACGTGTCCTCATCCATCAGTGTCGTGTCGTGTACACCACTCACGTGGAACAGGAACAACTTGCGCAGTTTATATACAGGACCACTGATTTACTGAGATGGGATTAAATAATATTTTTTTCTCATGTTAATTACTTCGAAAACTGGCTTCGAAATCTAAATCGTGGTGTATTTACTATCTTCTGTTGTGTTGTTTCCATCATCACTTGTACTCCATCCTCAAATCTCAATCTTTATATGTGGGGAATAAACCCTATCGAACGCAAAAGTAATCAAAATTCGGATTAATATTTGCTTAACCTGTATTTAAAAATACAGAAAACTTCCAACCTCCTCTTTTTAAAGTCGTTTGAAAACTATCAATCAAGCAGCAGTGTATAAGCACTGTTGTGTTCCGGTTAAAAGGGCATTAAAGGCAATGAAATTACTGTCTATTAAGCGATCTAACATTTTATGTCTCGAAATGATGAGCGCGTTGTATTATCATGCTTGATATTCTTATAATATTGCAGTCAAAATTGTTAATAAAGCATATTGTTACTTTATCAAAGCGTGGAACAATGAACCCTCAATAGTTGGGAAATGTTATAGCATAGTATGAAACACCTAAAGGAAACCGAAGGAGTTACCCGTGAATAGCCGAATTAACCTGTACACTTTGTATGACAACTAATTTAATAGAGGACGGTATTGACGCGCCAGTTTCAGGCATTTATTTACCTACTTATCGTTAAAGACTACCATGTGTATAAACTCAGTCACAATCGGTTACAACGGCCCGATGAGATTTTATGAGCCACTTGTTGAACTTGAGTTGAGCCAGATTTAGCTTAGCTTTATTTACCCTGCCTAATTTTTTGTTTACATAATAGACCGAGTTTGTGCGCACACCGTGTTAATTGTTACAACATTTATGGGATTGTGTGTGTTGTATTTTTTTAATGATCGTGTATTTTTAAAATTTTCCTAATATGATACTTATACGAATATATTAGTCATTGTCCAAATTAATGTAAAATGATCGTATATTTCTATAAAGTTTTGTGATACTTTTAAATATTCTATGTTTTAAACGATTAGTGAAAGGTACATGTACTTTACTATTTGCTAGTATCCTGTTTTCTTTTCTGCTCATAAACTGTACTTTGATGCTATTGTGTATAAAAATAATAGGTTTTAATTAAATTATTATGCCGTCAGCGTATTTTAAAATTTAAAGCTCAATATTCCTTGGATTAGCAAGCCCGCTTAAAATGGGCGTTAATAGAAATCCTTTAGAATTACAATATAACGGTGAGAACTCTTGAATATTGCTTCGTTTTTGAAGAGCTTCGTATAAACCACTTCGTAAAAGCAACTTAGCCAAATTTTAGGTTAAAAGTTCACTTTTGATTTTGCTAATATTATGAAACATAATTCTGTGACGGAATGTTAGTACGTAGAATCTGCGCACAACACTAATCTGGACTAGTGAATTGGGCGGTTAAACTATATTACAATACATAGCTATTGTTGGCAAGTTCGCCCTCGTGGAAGTTTTTTAACCCACTTAAGATTTTTTTATGTATGTTCACGCGTAACTCTGCCAAATGTCGACCGATTTTTAATTTTGGTATGCAATAGGCTTTACTCTGATAGTGGTACTATATAAATTTACTATTGTTTATTAATTTATATTTAAAATAAAAATTTGATGATGGTATGAGTATAAATTAGATAACGTCAAAAGCACAACGATTTAGGTTTTCAAATCGATTTTTAAAGTTTTGTATTTGAGGATAAAATGTAGTTTCTTTTAGCCGATATATCTAGATGTTTTATTAAAATAATAGTGAAATCAGCATCGAAATATGTTCAGTAGTTTATACGTGATTCGTGTTCAAATTAAGACACAGGCAACAGAAACTATAGATATACTGGGTTTAAGAAGACTGCTTCCGAAGTCGTAACGATAATTAAACACTCCGTTAGCATAAACGGAAAACGCTATTCCATTGTTGTTTACTTGCCATTTTGGAAACAAATGTTGGGAATGTA
Source organism: Amorpha juglandis (assembly GCA_949126905.1). NCBI lineage: Eukaryota > Metazoa > Arthropoda > Insecta > Lepidoptera > Sphingidae > Amorpha > Amorpha juglandis. The sequence goes on from OX421372.1 coordinate 8,406,650, forward strand.
AAGCGTAGATACTTACTAATATTAAAGTCGGAGTCAATGACCTACGCGCATTACCGCGCTTCAATACACAATACGCAGCTGATTCCAAGCGTCAGCTGATTTTTTATTACTATATGTAGTAAAAAACAATTTTAAATATTATTTGAATGATACGTCATGGCATTTATTAGTTTGACTGTCACAGACTGCGTGAAAAATAAAAATGTCGGTGGATTTCGCGATTTTATTAGTACCGTGTCTGTAATCACCAACACTACCACCTGTCTTCGTTTTCGAAAGCGTTTCCCTTACATTCGGTATGTATAGAAGACTATTGTTCATTCTAGAGACAGAACATTAATCCAAACCTTGTATTGACATATATATTTACATACATATAGATTTAGTTTAATAACAGTTACCCTTTGGGCCCGACTAAAGCGTACGTTATATTTTGAGCCATAAAGTAAACAGAAAACCACAGATTTTAAAAATAAACATCACAGGTTTTTAACTACTTCATTAAAAAGTAAACATAATTTTTCTAAACGATATTCGTAGCGTAAAAGTATACAAATAGTTTTACAGAGTATAAAACAAGCATGAGCAGAGGCGGCAATATTTAAATGCAAGGTATTAAAGGATTTATGTACGTTCGCAGACAATATGTGTAAATTTAGACAGTTCTATCTGTTTGTTCGCAGGCAGACACGCTTAGGGAAACGAATTGTGATCCAACAAGTGCTTTTTATTTTGGCACTAGTTGCTGGCTGTGGTTCAGTTTTTAAACACAATAAAACTTGTTTAAGAATTGGAAACAGCTTCTCTACAATATTTATTAATGTTTTATTGTAGATAAACGAACGGAAACGAGTGAGTGGGTCACCTTGTGGAAGTTACTTACCACAACCGCGACCACTGCCCGCCCATTCCAAAGGAATAGTGGATGCGTTGCCGAGCTTTAAAGCCAGTATTCACTGTCGAATGCGAGCCGATTCGGTCACCAGCGATCTTAAGCATCTTGACTGGTGCTCACTCAGAACGACTCAAGTCTTACTTGTATTTATACGGTCGTCTCGAAAATTATTGGTGGAAACTGACCGGCTTATACCATGCAAATGCTGGCAGTGCTTGGTTACGGTGATTCGCCAGTCCTCCGTGTGTTATCGTAGCGCGGGTCTCGTGACCAAGCAACTCACCAAATAGTCGGCAGTACGAAATGCGCTTAATAATAACATCATCATCAGCAGCCACAAGACGTCCACTGGTGAACATAGGCCTCCCCCAAACATATCCAGACCGACCTGTTGGAAGCGGCCTGCATCTAGCGACTTCCTTAATAATAACATTTCTTCGGAAATGTCGAAGGAACAAATAGTTCCGGTAACGGATGTATTCGCACTTACCTTCCGTACTACCGTCGTTTTCAGAGGTACCCCGTGCGTGGTGGTGGCGGCATAAAAGATGGTTGCCGCTAAGGAATCTTCAAGCATACTAAATACGATTAACAACTTTGTATATTTAGGATATAGTCAATTTTACAGTGCGCACACTGTTATAGGCAGCACTTATCACCTTTTTCGCTGCGTTCGGTTGGTTCGTTTCACGACGATAAATACATCCATATCAATATATTAGAAATTGAAATAATTGATATAGGTTTTGCGCTAATATAAAATAGAGAAACGTTCGGAACACCTTCTCAAAGTTAATTTTGTAAATGCGGTCCTGTCACTAACTTTTTCTAATATTTACGTGGGAGGCTTTCTGTTCATTCGGTTTGTGACATCGTAGTCGAGCTTTCGGCATGAACCGCGCAGTAATGTGTTTTAGAATTTCGATAAACAAAAACATACTCATTCAGCGGAAAATTGCCTGCTTGGAGATATTTTGGAATGCATGTGGAATATACATTAATTCTAAAAGAAGTACCACGCTTGACTAGCCCTCAGACGTTCAGGATTTTGAGTGTGCCGAAGCATTCATCGGAGATATTGCGTTTGAGACGGTTGGTAATAAATCAACATTCTTTTGTTCATCTTTTTATTCTCTCGATTTCAGGTTGATCAAGCATAATCAATTTCACTTCAGCTTATTTTTCATTGTCTAGCCGAACTATTTATTACTGTTCTGAAGTATCGTGCTTACAATTTAATAGGTATGTTGATCATTTAATAGACAACTATGAATTTTCCGGTAAAATTACCTTAATCTGTCACTAAAGCTGATACAATATAAAACATTAAATAATGTATGTGGCGATTCATGGATCTATTATAATTTATGAAAGAGTTGAAAGATAATTTTGGGCAAATTGTATTCATAGAAAGAAGAATTTGGGCTGTAAAGTAATACAATAGAAGCAAAAAAGAAAAACTGGTCAAGTGCAATTAGGACTCGCGACCGTTTATTACATGCTTAAAAATGCTTGCACAACTCATTTATACTTATTTGCACGTATTTTAGACACAAGCGTATCTTTTTTATTTGTATTTTATAACGTGTTTACCATCACTTATATCAAATGACTCCCTACGTACTAAATTTCAGTCGACAAAGAGTGGCCCACGAAATAGCAAACAATTTTGGCAGACAATGAAAATATTATTAAAACTGATTTTGCACATCAATTTAAGTAAATACAAGAATGCGAGATGGAAACATGTGTATAAACTATAAACACATAAAATATGTCAATTGATTGGTGTTGACTTGGTTTTGACTCCACCATGACTAGAAAATTGTGGCCACTGTTATAGACAAACAAAAAGAACCCTATGGTCCTAATCAATGGGTTTCTGGATATTATAATGGGTGACAAACGTTTGTATCTTTGGATTGGTTGACTAAGAAAGTTGAATTTTTCACACCTCCAAGGGGCCGTGCGTCTAGACCTCCACCCGCTCTTCAGTAAACAAGGCTTCACAGATGGACAATCAGGAAGCCGGGCGAACAACATAGTGATCCTATAATGGATCCATCTTTTTCCTTGAGGCATCTACGAAACTTTAAAAATGAAAAACATAAAAGCATAAATTTATTAACACCAGTAAGATTCGGGTATAATGTTCACAAGTAAAAAAATCTCGAGACGATACAAATTCGGCCATTGATCTAAATCATTATTCATGGAGTTTTATATTGTAGGTTAATCAATTTCAATGTATAACAGATTTTCAAAGTGTACTTTTTCTATCTTCAACGGTGTAAAGAATGTCGGTTCGCAAATTAATTACTTTTTAAAACAATATACAACCTACGCAATTGGGCCTTTTAGTGTCGGCGGACTGACTCAGTACATCCCACATAATGAGAATAAAATAGGATATGTGTTAAACTTTATCGAATACAGATAGACACAGATTTATTTTAAATGCTTCTATTTTTTAGTGTTATGTTACAAATGAAACTGACTATTTATTTTGTCCGTATAATTGATAATGAAACGATGAAATAGAAACTGTAAGGGATTTTTATCCCGGCACGGTAAAATGGTTACACTGAACCTCTGTACAGTGCAGTTCAAATATCGAGACCCATTGCGTTTCTCGATAGTCGTTATAATTATGCAGGCCTGAAGTTAGATATATTATATATTAGATTTTTTTTCGTTTATTTTTAATTCCCTGCCTGCGTCTGACTTTCCGATTGCGTACAACCCGAAGCTCTTTAAGAGTAGTGTAAATCGGCACCTTCTGGGTAAGCTCGCTCCATCGTCGACCTCATCTTTGTCCATGCGGCTAGATTGAGGTCAAGTGCAAACCCATATCTAATAAAAAAAGAGATATCAGTAATGCAAATTATAGTAATAAATTTGCATAAGATACTAAAGTATTATAATATGTTGAAGCAATGTTTTAGCTTTTACTAGTATATTTGATCGTTTAGTGATACTCGTGCCACTACAGCTCACGCGATCCATGTCTCTCCGCGCCTCCGCTACACTAGGATCTCTGTAATCCACACTGCTGCACACTGAATCCATCTTGGAAATCCCTTGTACGTATCTTTACGAGGGCCGTTTACGATGGCATACTGCCCAAACTTTAAAACACATTGAGATCGGATGCAGACCCGATCTTTACTTTTATTGGACCATTTTGTTTACATTCAGTGTAAATTGTAGAAGCAATACAAGAGCTATAATTGTTTAATGGTTAATACTGCCGCGTTTTGCTTTCTCAACATTTGCGTTTATTGGTAAATTCAAAACTGTTAAGCCTCATTATACAGATGCTGTGAAAGGAAATTATTAGACTGAATAAGTTGTATGCCGGTAAAGTTTTGTAGATAAATGCTAGAGGAGAAGGTGGTAACGTGACCCCCATAGATATATATATGGCCCCCTTCGATATTTCTAGCTTAGAATCACGTCATCAAGCTAATTTTTTTTTACGGGGAGTATCAATGACAATTTCGATTTTAAGCACAAAAAAAATATGAGAGGTCAGCACATGCGTTTATTATTCGAGCCAGTTTGAACTTGCACTCGCAAAAACTTTGTTATTGTTTTGCATTCAATTCCATATTTCTGGAAATACCGAGTTTACGCATCTGAGATTTGGATATTATGTTCGATTAACGTTTTCCTATTAGATTTTGAAGGTACGTACGTAAAATATTTGATGTTACATATTTTTAGAGGTTGATTTGTAGATTCCACAATATTGGTAATTTGGCCCCCTCATATTGGTTATATGACATACATGAGTGATATTTATTTTTTTATTTACTTATAGATGCCGTGACAAAGTGTAGTGTCTCCAGCTTGTGGAATGTGATATGCACAAGGCATAAGCCTCTTGGTAGAAAACTAATACTACAGCAGCAAAGGTGCTCACATCATCACCTTAGAAAAACCAATTTTATGAATCTTTTCGCTCAGCAGATATTCCGGCGGTTTTAATTGGCAACAAAGAGACGTAACATCTAGCAGTAGCTCCGATAATGAAGAAATAGTTGAAAGCGACTCATCGGGATGTGATGGAAATGTCTCTCCATAGTAGTAGTCAGTAGGGTGCCATATTACCCTCACTTGATCTCAAATTGCAAAATTTCCATTTTTTTTAATAAATATATTTCAGATTTATCCGTTGCATTTCTCTTTATTCCGTATTATGTACTGTATTGGCAAGTAAATAAGGAAACTAATGTTGTATTCATTACATATGTTTTCCTTTTATTTTTCACATGAGACCTCAAAAACAAAGTGGGGGGCCACATTACCACCTTCTCCTCTACTCATTACCGTCAAGATATTGTATGCAGAGATATGTTCTCAAAATATTTTTGATATTTTTTTATTAGCCCTGTTTTGTATACGTCCAACTGCTGGGCACGGGCTGCCTCTGCTGTTTTTTTATAGCATAGGCCGGCAAACGAGCAAGTGGTTCACCTGAAGGTAAGTGATTTCCACTGACAATACCATCCATACCTCCTCCCATGTACATCTACAATACCAGAGAAGTAGAGTGTAGGCCTTAGTTCAACACGCTGGCTTAACGCGGGTTGGCAGACTTCATATACCTTCAACATTCTTACTTCTAAGATATGCAGGTTTCCCCACAATGTTTCATTCACCGTTAAAGCACAATGAATACATACTTAACTTAGAAAAGTTAGAAGAGCATGCTCTTGGGGCTGGTTGCAAAACCGACCTTCGTCTTGACAGTCCGTACATACTGCTATCGCTGCTATTTGATTAACAGATCAATATTCAAAACCATAATGTCAGGTCACCTCAGATTCATTTGTGAAAGTGCACATTTCAACAAGAAAAGGAACATTATTTCTCAATTAAAGAATTAGTCACTGTGCCCGAAGATAACTCGGCCCGTTACGTAATTTTGTAACAGCAGATATAAACCAGTAAGGTAGTACGAAGCCGACCATAACCGATACCCCTTTGTGAATTTATGCCCCGGGGAAAAAATAGAATTTTACTTTACGTTTTGTGGTTCCCTGCACACGCGCTAATTTATTTTTAATTTAACAAGCCTAGAGCAACCTAGGCGGTAAGTGAAATGAATGGTGGACAATTTGTGGTGTACGTTATATACTTACGTTACGCTTAGCGATGAAGCTTTTCCGTGTTCCTGAGCAATTTGAAACCAACAATTTAACGTTACATAGAGTAGAAATTCTTTATTTGATTTTTTACTTTAAATAGGTGTTTAAATGTAATAAATACTTAAAAAATCTTATAAAACCCTTTAACCTTAAAACCTTTACACCTCTTACTCTCTCGCTCTTAAAAGATTATCAAAACGGCTTTAGGAGACAAAATAGTCTTTCCACTAACTCTGTATTAAATGTGGCATTATTTAACGATATAGATGTTTTTATCCTGGCAACACAAAGTGATCACAAAGTGATGATTGCTGGTGGGAGGATACTTGTATCCGACCGGATAGCGACCACCGTACACTGGTGCTAAAACCTGCCATAGTGGCCCACCTTGAGCGGGTCGCGTTCCAGGGTCAGCCAGTGTATATCCGGTTGCCCCCTGATCCTCACCCTTTTCCCATCCCTTTTTCCTTCCCCTCCCCCTTGGCCCTTTGGCAGGCCGGCATAATCTTGCCGACCAACGATGGACACATTGTTTATCGTTGGTCGACAATATTCTTGGATTGCGCTACACTTACCATCAGGTGTAGCGTAGTCACTTTGCCGAGCCAGAATAAAAAAAAAAAAAAACATCAAAGTGAACCAATCCAAATATAATATCGAATGTCAAGAGATATTGCATTCATCGGCGTTCGGCAGAATTATGCTGGCCTGAAGTTGTAGATAGTTAGTTATATAAATTGGCTAACGCGACCCCTGAACGCGACTCGCTTATACGAGCCACCAAGGAGTGTTTGCACCACGTGTACGATGGTCGTTATCTAGTCGGGTACAAAAATGTATCACGGACCCTCCAACTAGCATCTCTATGACCTAATAGCCTGGATGCACAACGATGAATAAATCTACAATATATTAATTTTATCAAATTCAAATTGCCGTCAAACAACAGTGTGTAAGCACTGTTGTGTTTCGGTTTGAAGCACATTGAAGCCAGTGACATTTTCGGGCATTATGAGACTAATACACTTATGTGGGTGGCGAGCGCAGTTCAGTGCCATGCAGTGCTTTGTAATCCAACGTTCTGTATGGTGTTGCTTCTGTTTAAGGGCTGACGTGGCGCTTACCATCAGGCGAGCGCCTTGCTCGTCTCGTCATTCAATTAAATAATAATAAAAAAAACAAATTCATAATAAAATTGGTTTATACTTTACAAATAATAGACAGGTTCATAGTTGCGAACACACGGTACCTAATAATCATTTAAAATCAAATAAATTATGTACATTTCTTAATTAAACTGTAGAAATGCTCAGCAAAATTCTTGAAAATGAAAGTAATGAATTTGTTCTTTGGTGTTTTATATTTCTCTCACTGCGCCGATAAATGGCATAAAAGCTTCCTGAAAGCTGTGAAAGCACTAACCAACTTTCAAATGTGTATATATGTATTAAGTTTCCAACGTTGTTATTGCTAAGTACTTCAATATGGATGTTCTTGTACGTAGATAATACGAGAGATTATACAAGGTGGTAGGTCCCTCGTATGCGAGAGGCCGCCTGGGTTGGTACCACCGCTTTGTCTATTTGTATGTGCGCACTGTTGTGTTTCGGGTTGGAGGATATTGAAGCCAGTGAAATTAATGGGCATTACTAGACTTAACATTAAGATTTTGCTGGTGGGAGGATACTTGTATCCGACCGGATAGCGACCACCGTACACTGGTGCTAAAACCTGCCATAGTTGCCCACCTTGTGTGGGTCGCGTTCCAGGGTCAGCCAGTGTATATCCGGTTCTCCCCAGGGGGGCTTGCCCCCTGATCCTATCCCTTTTTCCTTTCCCTCCCCCTTGGCCCTTCAGTAGGCCGGCATGATCTTGCCGACCTACGATGGACACATTGTTTATCGTTGGTCGACACTATTCTTGGATTGCGCTACTCTTACCATCAGGTGTAGCGTAGTCACTCGAGCCAGGATCAATAAAAAAAAGATGTCAAGTCTAGTAATGCCTAGTAATTTCACTGGCTTAGACATAAGTGTCTCGGGGTGACGAGCGCAGTTCATTGCACTGGAGTGCTTCAGACTGAGATAATTCTGGTCACAGTCGAAGCACGCAACGTCTCTGCTACGGTCAACATTATATTTGGACTGTACTGTGCTTACCCATCAGGTGTAGTTAATTATTTTCATCATGATTTTATTTTATTTGTATGGCTCACAGCTATCAGTAACAAATAATATTAGATGAAATGAATACAATGAATAAGCCAATTACGAGCCACCGCAGATAGTAATAACAGTACAATATATATAACAGTACAATCGCATTACATAACTGTGTAATTAATTAAATATAAGTCTGGTTTAAACCCTTAGAGGTCTATTCTGTTTTACCCAGCACTCTGTTCGTGACATTTCTAGGAAGATAAGAGATAATATAATTTGTGAGTATATCACATTATAAAAATAAAACATGCCCACATTTTTTAGCTTACAATTGGGAAAAATATTTCACCGTTGCTTTAAAATCCATGTAATAGTTTAATAAGACATGAATACTTCAGATCAGCAATGGTAATTTTAATCTACACTAATATTATAAAGAGGAAAGATTTGTATTTTTGTATGTAACGAATAAACTTAAAAACTACTGGAACGATTTAAAAATTCTTTTACCGTTGGATAACTACATTATCACTGAGTAACATAGGCTACTTTTTATCCCGGAAAAAGCAGATCACACGGGCGTGTGTGTAAGCATTGTTGTGTTTCGGTTTGAAGGACATTGAAACCAGCAAATTACTGGGCATTATGAGACAACATCTTATGTCTCGGGTGACGAGCCAGGTCAGGTCAGGTCAGTGCCATGCAGTGCTTTGTAATTCAAAGTTCTATGCTGTGTTGCTTCTGTTTATGGGCAGGCGTGGCGCTTACCATCAGGCGAGCGCCTTGCTCGTCTCGTCATTCAATCAAATAAAAAAAAATGGTGTCTGTTTAATTACATGACAAACTTGAATTTAATTACATACTCCTTGTTTTACAAACGTACTATTCCAAGTATCTCCGTGAATTTGTAAAATTCATGCTTATATAGGATGCAGAGTCTGTGGTTCGCCCTGCGGCTTGGACCCTACGCAGGATGCCAATGGAAATAAAATTTTACAGAATGAAAACCGTAATTCAAATATATTTTACTATGTGTTGTCTCATAATGCCCAGTAATTTGGCGCTTACCAACGCTAAAACTACCACGCTTTTTTTTTGTACAATAATATACACTTTTTTTCAAATTTATATTATATTTTTTAGTTAGACTTTAAAAGCGTGTTTTTTAGATTTTTTTTAAACTATTTTTAAATAATATTTAAGACAATGTTTGGTTGTTGGTGCAGAAAACGTTATTATAATAGAAACCAAAATTTGTCTTATCTCCTCGAATAATACAAAAAATCTATAAAACGAATATACATACATACGCACTCACTCTTGTAATCCCCGAAGAGGTGGGCAGAGGTGTTCTCAGTATAGCCACATTCCGTCGAGCGTATCTCCATCCCATTAAGTGATAGGGGGCGAGCCTATTGCACTATTCCAGACTCCAGGCTGAAACTGAGCATTTTGTAATAGAAAAACCTAATATCACTTTTACCCGACCCGGAGATCGAACCTGAGACCACAGCACAACAGTCGTACCGCGTGCACAATACAACTGCGCCACCGAAGCAGTCGGTAAAACAAATATAATACCGTTTTTATTCCACATCTCATGGTGAAACATGATTCCTGCATAAGTTTTAGTGTTTCATCCCCAACTTTCTTCATATTTAATAAGATTGATTCTAATGACCTACCACCTATCATTACATTTGATAAAAAATATCAAAATTAGCTAATCCGGAAAAAAATACTGGTTAATCGCAATTAGGACTCGCGCACAAAGAATTCCGTACCTTAAATTTATATTTTTTATTATTTATTAACATATCTTCCATAATAACACGCATTCTATGAATAAATTAAAATAACACGCATTCTGTGAAAATTCAATCCGGCTACCTGTTATGGTTCAGAAGAGAGAACCTTTTAAAACAAGGTCAGACAGATGGACAGACGGCGTGGGCTCTATAGTAGAGCTCCGTTCTTACCCTGTGGGTACAAAACCCTAAAAGAAACAAAAAAATACACGCGTCGAATTCAGAACTTCGTTTTTCGCGTAAGTAAATAAATATGTACGCGTTGAATAAAGAAGCTCCTCCATTTTGCGTCCGACATAATTGTGTTAAGGGGTCGACTGTGAACTCTAAGTACTCGTAGGTGTTAAGAAACGCCAGATAATTTACGCGAAACCAATTACGCTAATGGAGACACAGGAGTCAAAAGTTACCGTGTCATTCGGACGTATAATTATTTATTTAAGCTATTACAAGCAAACTTAAGCATCTTCCATAAATTAGAGTAACCGAATGATTGCTCAGCGGGGAGTGGTATGTACGAACTGTCGAGACGAAGGTCGCAGGTTCGAAACCAGCCCCAAGAGAGCCTCTAGCGTTTCTAAGTTACGTGTTTATCAATTGATGCAAGAGCATCTCAGAGCTCTGGATTTTTTAAGTTACATGTTTATTAATTGTTGACCATCGCTTACTATAACGGTGAAGGAAACATCGTGAGGAAACCTGCATACCTGAAAAGTTCTCCATAAGAAGTTCGATGGTATGTGAAGTCTGCCAACCCGCATAAGGCCAGTGTGGTGGACTAAGGCCTCACTCTCAATCAGAGAAGAGGCCCGTGCCCAGCAGTAGGTATAATGCAGGGCTAATGTTATTCTTATTGTTAAGCGAAGAATATTACGATCAGAATGTAAAACAAATCTTACACTTACTTTTTCTTCATTCAGGAGCTCTCCTCTTCTTCCACCTGCCCCTATCCCACTCGCAGTGGGGTCAGAAAGATTTGGCTTGTAGTTTTTTACGACTGGCCGCCTGCCTGACGTGAACAACTCGGACGAGATAATACCCTGGCCCGAAACAAATATTTGTGCATCACACAAACATTTGTCGCGGTCACACATCACACAATCAAACCCGCGGCTTCTCGCTTCACAGCCGGCTAATTGCCCACTGCGCCACGAAAGCTATCGTGTCTAATCTTATTAAGTAATAATATTCCTTATTTCGGGATCCTGTCTGTCGCGGTGTCATCAGTTCAACCCATACATGTTTTACATATTAATTTGATATCCGGAGATCCAATCCCAGGTCGGAAAATCAAGATATTATTTGTTAAAAAACATATTTGTGACAGAGAGATTGATAGGCTCGCAATTCATTACGTCATGGGGTAGAAATAAGCTCGGCGGACCATGAAGTACTTTTACTTCTGCCTACACCACACGGAGATACAGGTGTGACCACAGGCGTCAATTAATTTAAAAAATATATTTTACACATTATTTTAAGCTTATAAGCGCAGTTTCAAGGTGCTACTAAAAAGACCCAGGTTATATAAAAGATTTATTTAGGTTAGACATTTGAAGTGTAATTTGGCCAACAATATCTTAGACCCAAAGCCAATCTTACCTGCACGTGATACACTCTGCTGACAAACGGACGAGGCAATGGCTAAACGATTTACCCGTTACAGGTTGTTAGGGTTATATCGCTTAATATAATTCTAATCACCATCAAATCATGAGGGAAAGGCGGGCCCTGGCATTAAACCGGGATTACGCCAAGCAGAAAGAAGAAAGACTCTTACAAATCTGAGCTTTGTACTAAAATTTACGAATACCTATAGGATATCTGCTTACACCCGCTAAGTATTTTATTGTCACGTTAAGACAAGGCCTGTGTATAAAGCAATTTCGAAGTTGTGGACCTGTGCGTTAATGTCTCGTGTAATTGTTTCATAAACTAAGTTAATGCCGTTAGTAAATGAACGAATACCGACTGCTTACTATCTACACGTAACGTGCTTAGACCTTTAGCTATAAACCGAGTAATTATATTTATTAATGTGGAATAGAAAAACGATATTTTATAGCTGATCTAGGTGGTGTCCAATAATATCAATACCTAGTAATTGATACCTAGTAAGAAAGGCTATTATCAGACAATAGAATCAAGTTTTCTTATCAATTTCACCACATTTGGTAGTTTAGTTTCATATTTAGAAGTGTAATTTTCGGTAAGCCATTACATTTCTTTACTTTCTGACACGAAAGCAAACTGTACACTTCAAGTTGTTTTGTTTTGCGAATGCCTTTATTATAGACGTACAGTTAGTCTCAGACAGGATTTACAGTGTCTCCGCTTAAGTCTAGACGACTGCCTCAGTCATTCAGACGAAATCTTCTTATAATTATAATTTGCTTAATGTTTTTGCATAACTCCATGACAAAAATTAAACCGACTCAAAAAATTAAATTATAATCTGTCTGTTTATTATTTAAAGAGTGTGATACCATCGACACAAAACTATTTAATTTAATTTTTATATAAATTATAATAAATATTTTTATATAAAAATGATCATTCAATCAGTCCACATTTGGCGGAGTTATAATAGAAACACCCAACAGTCACACACATAGACTTGACCCCACACTAGGTTAAACATAAATCGTATCATGCTACCGTATATCGTACCGTATCATGGGTATCAGGAACTAAGAAGGACTTGCGGTTCCACAAAACTTAGACCCGAAATAAATATTCGTGGATCACACAAAGAATTGTCTCAGTGCGGGAACGAACCCACTGCCTCTCGCTTCGCAGCCGGCTACTCGCCCACAACGGCGCCACGGAGGCTGGATGAACATACAAAAAAAAAATATACAGACGAATTAAGAACCTCTTCTTTTCTTTTCGTCGGTTAAAAATAATATAAAAACTTCTACTCGTAATCTGAACAGTTCATTTTTCACGTAGTACACACGTCCAACTCCATTACATATCCAGTAAAAGCGTCGTCTCGTGTCTCTGACACATAATACAGATTTTTATTTCGCCTGAGAATACTTCTACGTTATTAAATATGTTTATTATACTTGAGTTTCGTGCGTACAAAAACATCTGAACAAAATAGCTTCCTGTGTAAAAAATACTTTTATATAAAGAATTTTTTAAGAGATTTATTTATTTTTTATTTTATTTATGGCTCTTGCAGTACTATGCATTTAGCCAGTGTCAAGTACAATTCATTCTCAAGTTATTTTTACAAGAACGATGAAACACGGGTGTGGTCGATTTCAAGGTCTTGTCGGAGTTTTGGTGTTAACTCCTTTCAGTATGATTCTTAATTCACTTATTTCAATGTTTCCATACACTGTTCATCACCGTCAATGTTTATTGAACAAATCCATACCACTTTTATACAACAAACACAACTCTAAACTAGTTTATGAAATAAATTAAAATAAGCGATGAACTGCACTGTAAGAATTCCCGCCAAAACTCCTTTAAGAGATTTAGAAAATATATTCTTTTTTCAAATAACAATATCATCTCAGTCATTTCAATTTATTCTGTAATAACACAATCATCCAGGATTTTGGATAAGACAACAGCTACTTTGCCTTTAAAAATAAACCTGCCTACGCCAATCACGAAGCGTTAATGGATTTTTAATATAGTAAAAGTACTAGACTTATGTTAGGTATTATACAAATACATTGTACATTGAAGGTACCTAACCAAGAACAAAACGTTCGAAATACCGCATCAACCCACTTTACAGAATTGCTTTACTTTAAAGTTGATCGTAACTATTGCACCGCTGATCTTATCTCCGTCTCATGTGTTTAGGAGCGAAACTATGGGTGAAGATACGTTGCTGGTGGAAGTGTACCAGATATTTTTGTGTCCGATGAAAAATCTGCCATAGTGGCTAGTTCGGGAGAATTGCGTTACGGGGTCAGCCAGTGTATATCCAGTAACATAATTCTGGCGACGGACGAGGGATGCAATGTCTTTGGACCGTCGTCATTATATCTGGTCTGCACTGAATTTACCATCAGGGTCAGTGTAGTCACATATCGTGCTAGTATAAAATCCAAAGCCGGAAAACTCATGTATGTTTTTCGAATCGAACATCCCAACACAAATTGTGATTGCCTGACCTAGTATTTGAACCCAGACCCTCACAGTTTCTTAGAACGAGTAAGATTCCAGTATGGTATGGTAATGTTATCGATAGAAATATATGATAGATGTAGCATTGGTACTACGATAGTACATCTATTAGATGATATAGATATAATAGATGATATAGATATATATGATAGAGATACATTGGTAGAGACACTAAAATATCATGATAAAAATTAAACATGGCCAAATTAGGTTATTTTCAATATACTTAGTGCTATTTTATATCAAAATTAAGATAGTACTATAAATTCTACTGTACCATAAAGAATAATATATAATTTATTTGTGAAAAAATTACACGCTATACAATCTGAACTGTGTAACGAAGCTCGAATCTTGTTTCATATAATTAAAGGGGACGCGTCCGAAACAGTAACTTGTTTGCAAACTTTTGTTAAAATATTGTTACGAAGTGACGGGGCAAAGTGGTAAACAATTTCCAAACAGATTATTTACAAGAGTGCGAAGTTACGCGTACCAGATAGTTTACGGGGATATTAAATAACAATTCCTTTAAGTATAATATAGTCTTAAAATCTGCTTTTTAACAGTTACTCATCTTTCTATACTTTAGCAGCAGATCGCATTCCCTGAGACTTGTCGAGCTTCGATGTCAAATTATGCGTGCCACTGTCGATCTTGGCTTACAAGAGTTACAGTAGCAGACGTGTTTGAGCAGAGTAGTCTTAAAAATAGAGCTGTAGCAAACCGAGTAGCGAGCTAGTAGCTACCGAGTATCGAGTATTTCGCCCGACTCGAAGTAGCGAATCGCTACTCTCAAATTCATTTCGCTCACTCACTCACTCGCATTTATCGTATAGATGTCAGTTTGATTTGTTACGAACGAATACATCGAATTATACATCATGCGGGACCGAACGTTTCGCCCAGGGATTTAATGAATATTGGAACGAAGTTCCTTACGGCAGGCTTGGAGGGGATAGGGATTTTGCTGCGTGACCGAACTGAAAAAAATGTGATAGTAAAACCGTAAGAAAAATGCGTGGAAAAAATGCGTGGAATGCGCATAACCAGTTTGATATCTAGCACACAAAGTTAAAGTCGAAATTCCGTTAATAAAACAGATGGTTGTGAAACTTATGACATTTGGAAATGTAGACGCGGTTTGAAATTTGAATTTGAATTTTTGATTATAGAACACGGCCGTCCACCGTTTAGTAGCCAGTCTAAGTCTAAATTAATAAGTTTTTATTTCTATTCTATTTCTATGTAATTTTATGTTGTCAAACAAAAATAAAGAGATATATTTTGTTATTTTAGTTGATAATTTGAATTTTTTGCAATTTGTGTCGATTCTACATTAGCCGAAGGAACTTCGTTCCTACCTGGTGTCCCACGACACACACCAATTTTTTTTTTATTATTTAATACTGTTAGTACATTCAGTAACTTTCTGGAAGATCCATATGCTAATTACTTTTATTCAAACTAACAATTATCATATTTAATAAAAAAAATTTTTTACCAAAATGAGAATGGTTTCAAGTGCAGAAAACTACGTACGAAGTATGAAGACATACAATATCGGAAGTGACTCGATGCGATACTTCATGCTAGCGTCCGATTGTATCAAAAGTAACGAGTAATGGTGCGATAGTAACGAGTTCTAATTATTTTAGTAATGAGTACATCATTATCATCAGCTACAGGACGTCTACTGCTGAACATAGACCTCTCTCAAAGATTTCCAAACCGACCGGTTGGAAGCGGCTTGCATCCAGCGACTTCCTGCGATCTTTATCTGGTCGTCTGTTCACCTTTTAGGTAGTCGTCGCAACGCTGCGCTTGCCAGTACGTGGTCTCCATTCCTGAACCTTCCTGCCCCATCGGCTATCGGTTCTACAAGTTACGTGGCCTGCCCACTGCCCCTTCAGTTCTCTAATCCGCTGGGCTATGTCATGTCTGTATGAGTACATATGGGTACACATTCCTCGTTACTTTTACAGCTCTACAAAAAGCAAGATATTGTTCTTATGCGCTAACACCAAAAGTTGATAACTATTCCTCATAAAAGTAGCCAGTGGTTGTTTATTTCAACTTTTATTAGAACTGTTTTAAAGTTTGCGCACCTGTCCAGTAACACTCTAAAGCAGTGTTTCCCAACGTGGGTCCCACGCCCCACAGGGGGGCAATTGGATAGTTAAGGCGGGCAATTTGAAAATGGACTCGACACGACTTTAACCCTTTCGCTTTGGGTTATTTAAATGCAATGCTAGATATCGGTCATAAATTTAACAAAAAAATGTTAATGGCACATGGCCTGAAAAAGGTTGGGAAACACTGCTCTAAAGTCTAAAGGTTCAGACAAATTAAGGTTGTCGAGTTGGAGAAATGATATATACAAATAAAGTAATTTATAAGTTGACATGAGATATGATGCTCGTTAAGGTTGTTCATCTCCAGCGGCGATTTGTTTTGATTCCAGACGTGATAAGTGAGACACTTACCTCGGCTTATATCATAATACAAGAGACTATAAATCTCAGATTCTAGTATGAAACTCAATAAGTTCAGTATGTCTCTACGGCAACGTTTTGTTTATAATTCACAATCATTATCATTCATAATATTGTAACAATGTTGGATTATAATAAGAAATAATAACCTTTATCAAACATATTTTGAATACCTTACTAGTAATTAACGTTACAATTTTGTGTTTTTGAATAATCTACTCACAATAGACCGCACCGTTATTATGTACCAAACTGCTTGTTAACCCAGTTTAAGATTTTCGCAGAATTAACCGTATTCGAAAGCGATCGTTCCTATTTATACAGGGTATCTCGTGATTTATCTTTTGTTTAACTTTCTTCTTTAGTCGACGCAGACGTTAACAACACGTTACTCTAATGATTTCTGCTGTTTTAAACATTTGAAAGTCGTGAGTAAAATTTAGACAAAGAGCTTGTGCATCTTTCTATTTTTAATCGCCGCCAAAATTGAGTGGGGTTACAAATGTGACTCTGTCTGTATAAATGTGACTCTGTCTGACTTTGTCTGTCTGTCCGTGGCTTCGTAGCGCCTAAGCGAATAAATGATTTGAATACGGTTTATTAATTCGAAAGCTACTATAATTAAAAAGGTTCTTATGCGAGAGGACGTCTAGGTTGGTACCACTGTTTTATCTGTATCTGCCACTAAGCAGCAGTGTGTAAGCACTGTTGTTGAAGGACGTTGAAGCTAGTAAGATTTCTGGGCATTATGAGACTTAACATCATGTGTTTCGGGGCAACGAGCGCAGTCGTAATTATATATTAGTAACTCAAGGTTCTGTGTGGTGTTGGTTCTGTTTAAGGGCAAGAATGGCGCTTACCATCAGGCGAGCGATATGCTCGTCTCATCATTCAAGCAAATAAAAAAATATATTTCATATAATATATTTGGACTTATTTACTGATCTGGAAGTCTAGTGGCGGAGTAAGGTGACCACAGGAACGCATCTTAGTGTTTAGGCTCATTCAATAGGTTTCAATGAGTAGTTGTGAGTATAGGTATTGGGATGTGAACCATTATATCGTGTGATTCATCACCGACTCAAGTAAGAGTAGTTTTATCGGTTCAGTAGTGAGCACTTGATATATAGGTAAATAAATACTATATAGCTCATCCCCTAATCCATCTTGGTGTTCGGTATTTCGGCAGAAAGAAAACATCTCTTGCTTGGATATAATAGGATTTCAATTAAATAACAATACAAGTACACTACAGCGATATGCATCTGCGAGCAGAGAGAGAGAGACAAGACAAATATGTCAAAAGGCACAAAATGACATCTGTCAAATTACATTAAGTTGCGTTTAGAAACGGAATTATGCTTAACTAGCTTTTGCTCGCGGCTCCGCCCGCGTGTACTGCTTTTTCCGGGATAAAAAGTAGCCTATGTCTTATTCTGATGTAAAAGCTATATTAATGTAAAGTTTCATTAAAATCCATTCAGTAGTTTTTACGTGAAAGAGTAACAAACATACATCCATCCATCCATCCATACTTACAAACTTTCGCGTTTATAATATTAGTAGTGTAGGTAACCTTCCTACACTTAACACTATTTTTATTATATATACTAAAATTATACATTTACATTTTTACATTTACACTTATAATTATATTTACATAACATTTTATATTATTATATTATCATTATAATATTCTTAATATCTATTTATATTTATGTATTAATATACACACGCTGCGAACAGCTTGTCGATATCGATATCGATTGACGGTTGATTATCGACAACGACCACATCTCTAGTCCATTATGTACTGCGCGAACTACCCGCGCAACTAGCGCGCGCGCAAATCGCAGACGTATGTAATGTAGTAACTGTCACTCAGTCGAGACTAGCTTACGACACCAAACGCACGCTTTTTTGTATACGCTTATGTACTTCGCTTTATATACCGCCTATCGCTTGTGCCTACTTCCTAAGACTGTTTAAGTGTTATCTGTCCGAACTATTCCTTCTTCTTTCTGGACTATCTGTGCTTGTGCCTTCTGTCTATTGTGCCTTCTGTCTTGTGTGCTGTGTAAATGGTTGAAATACAAACCTACAAACCGTGAGTCGGATTCATTTATTTTTTGAACCCACTACACACACCCGAAAGACTAAATAGTTTTGCGGTGGCAATACATAGGTATTGATTAATATCAGCCAGTACCTACATTGGCAACGCCGCCGCATCCATATTGGTGACCTCTACAACGGACACAAGGTCAAAGATGGAGAATGCACGTGGCGCACCGTCGAACACTAGCGAGGAGAAAGTGTCGATAGAGCATGGCGAAGTATGTAAAGTGAGCATTCGCGTTCCACCATTTTGGCCAGAGGAACCAGAGATTTGGTTCGCCCAGGTGGAAGGACAATTCGCCATAAATAGGATTACCAGCGACCTGACAAAATTTAATTACATAATCGGTCAGCTGGATAATCAGTACTCAAAAGAGGTTAAGGACATTATAATCCGACCTCCAGCTGAGAACAAGTATGAAAAATTGAAGGCGGAACTTGTCAAGCGTTTAAGTGCTTCAAATGAGAAGAAGCTGAAGCAACTATTGATGCACGAAGAGCTCGGAGACCGAAAGCCTTCTCGCTTCCTCCGACACCTGCAGAGCCTTGCTGGTCCTGACGTGTCAGAAGATTTTTTGAAGACCATCTGGATAAGCCGTCTTCCTCACGGTATCCAGACAGTTCTCGCAGGTCAACCAGGATCGACATCGCTCGAAGACTTGGCGGATTTAGCAGATCGTATCAACGATCTGACTACCACAACCCCAAAGGTCGCTTCTATGAGCCAAGCAGACCCGAGCTCCGTCCTCAGTGACCTGACACGGGAAGTAGCTGAACTCCGGAGAGAATTCCAGAAGCTCGCGTCCGAGAAAGGCAGAAGATCGGGACCTCGAACCTCTCGACCACGCAGCCGGTCTTCTTCAAGGCAGCGATCGCAGTCCAATTACCGGAGGTACCCACTTTGTTGGTACCACAACAAGTTCGGAGAGAAGGCCAGTAAATGCGTCCGCCCCTGCGACTACAAGTCGGAAAACTCCAAGGGCAGTCGATAATGGCGGCTGACGATTGCCCATCTCCTGCTGGTCGCCTCTTCGTTACCGACCGATATTCGAAGACGCAATTCCTGGTCGACACCGGCAGCGACCTCTGTGTCTTCCCTCGTTCGGTACTGCGAGATCGTCGTGCTCCAACAGGCTTCCAACTGTGCGCTGCAAACGGTTCCAGCATCTCAACTTATGGTTATGTACATCTTGAGTTAGACTTTGGCTTACGTAGACTTTTTACTTGGCGTTTCGTAGTTGCTGATGTTACAAAACCTATCATAGGTGTAGATTTTTTAAATTTTTACAACCTTATTGTAGACTGTAGAAATAAACGCCTAATTGACAATATGACATCTGTAAGTAGCATAGCTAGCCTTGTAGTTAATAGTAGTAGCCTTTATTCTGTGAAAGTCTCAACTGGTGATACTCCATTTCACAAGATCTTAAATGAGTTCCCAGATATAACTCGACCAGCTGGTACGCATCGCACAATTTCACACAACACTGTACACCACATCCGCACCACACCTGGGCCTCCAGTGTCTTCGTCTCCTCGTCGTCTTGCCCCTGACAAACTAAAAATCGCCAGGCAAGAGTTCCAATCCATGCTTGCCAATGGAACGGCCAGACCTTCGGAAAGTTCTTGGTCCTCGCCATTACATCTCGCACCGAAAAAGGACAATGGTTGGCGTCCGTGTGGTGATTACCGCATGTTAAACGCCCGTACTGTGCCTGACAGGTACCCAATTAGGCATATACATGATTTTGCCCATTCTATAGCTGGTTGCAAAATCTTCAGCACTCTAGATCTGGTAAAAGCCTACAACCAAATACCTGTCAATCCTGAGGACATACCCAAAACCGCGATCACCACACCATTCGGGTTATACGAATTTCCGTTTATGACCTTCGGACTCAGAAACGCGGGTCAGACTTTCCAAAGATTTGTGGACGAGATGACCAGGGGATTGGATTTCGTATACTGTTATCTCGATGATTTTTTAGTGTTCTCAAAGGATCAGAGAGAACATGAAGAGCACCTCCGCATTGTCTTCGGCAAACTGAGGGACTACGGCATGCTGGTGAATACAGCCAAGTGTGTCTTCGGAGCAAAAGAGGTAACTTTTTTAGGATACTCAATATCTGAACAAGGCTCCCGACCACTGGATACCAAGTTGCAGACAATCAAGGACTTCCCTGCACCCAAGAACGTGCGGCAATTAAGGGCATTTCTGGGTATGCTTAATTTTTATAGGAGATTTCTTCCTCGCGCTGCCCAGGTCCAAGCTCCTTTGCACGCATTACTGACAGGATCAGTCAAGGGATCACATCCGATTGAGTTAGCAGGCGATACCCTAGCGGCTTTCGAAGCTTGCAAGGGAAGCCTGTCTGACGCAGCTCTTCTAGCCCATCCGGACTGCACTGCCAAACTTGCCCTGGTGACGGACGCATCGGACAAGGCGATTGGCGCAGTTCTCCAACAACTAAAAGATGACTCATGGCAGCCTTTAGCTTTCTTTTCTCGTAAACTAAGCCCTTCACAGGTAAAGTATTCGCCATATGATAGGGAACTGCTTGCCATTTACGAAGCAGTAAAACACTTCCGACACATGCTCGAGGCCCGGCACTTCGTCATCTATACTGACCACAAGCCGATCAGTTTTGCATTCCATGAAAGGAAGAAAAACTGTTCGCCTAGGCAGTATAGACACCTCGATTTTATATCCCAATTCACGACTGATATCCGACATATATCAGGCAAAGATAATGTCGTTGCCGATACTTTGTCGCGCATCGAGGAATTGGGAATACCTGTAGACCCCGGGACATTAGCTAAAAGCCAAGTCTCGGATCCTGAACTATCCAGGCTATTAGAGGAAGGTTCATCACTGCAGCTCGAGAAACTCAACGTACCTGGAAGTCGTGCACTCCTGTACTGCGACGTCAGTACACCGACACCCAGGCCGTTTGTACCTAGGTTCTTTCGAAAGCAGGTTTTCGACAGCCTGCATTCTCACAGTCACCCTGGTGCCAATGCATCGGCTAAGTTAATTGCCGAACGCTACGTTTGGCCAGGCATACGCAAGGACTGCAGAAACTGGGCGCGATCCTGTATCCCATGTCAACGTGCAAAGGTAAGTCGTCATGTGACCGCTCCACTAGGCACGTTCAATTTACCACGGGCGCGCTTTAAACAGATCCACATCGACCTTGTAGGACCCCTTCGTCTCTCATGTGGTTATCGGTATTGCCTAACGGTAGTAGATCGATTTACTCGATGGCCGGAAGCAATACCGATAGAAGATATTACAGCAGAGACAGTTGCCAAAGCCTTACTGTCAGGCTGGATAGCTCGATTCGGCTGTCCTACAGACATTATAACTGACCGTGGCCGTCAGTTTGAATCGGCCCTCTTTAAATGTCTTTCTAGGATAGCCGGATTCGAGCATAAACAGACGACAGCTTACCATCCGGCATGTAACGGCCTGGTGGAGCGATTTCATAGGCAACTTAAAGCTGCAATCGTATGCCACGGGAATGATAGGTGGACTGAATCGCTTCCATGGGTGATGCTAGGCATTCGGACTTCCTTCAAGGAAGATCTACAGTCGTCTTCAGCGGAATTGGTATACGGGGAACCGTTGAGGTTACCTGGGGAATTTTTCGACCCTACTACGACGGGTACCACTGACACCTCCGAGTTTATTGCCCGTATTAGAAATTTTGCCCAAAAGCTGCAACCCACTCCTACGTCCCACCATGGTAAGCCAAACATTTTTATATTTAAGGATCTTGCCACCTGTGATCACGTCTTCCTTCGTGAAGACGCATCACGTGGTACACTTCAACCAGCTTACTCAGGTCCACATAAAGTTTTGTCCAGAGGAGACAAAGTTTTTAAAATTCTCCTAAAAAACAAAGAGGTCACGGTATCGATAGACCGAATAAAGCCGGCCTTCATACTGTCTGACCATAATGACGAGCCTTCACCGGAGATCTCAAAAGAATACGTCACTCGTGCTGGACGCCGAGTGAAATTTCCCGATTTTTATCGCCCTTGACGGTCTCTGGAGGGGGGTGGTGTAGGTAACCTTCCTACACTTAACACTATTTTTATTATATATACTAAAATTATACATTTACATTTTTACATTTACACTTATAATTATATTTACATAACATTTTATATTATTATATTATCATTATAATATTCTTAATATCTATTTATATTTATGTATTAATATACACACGCTGCGAACAGCTTGTCGATATCGATATCGATTGACGGTTGATTATCGACAACGACCACATCTCTAGTCCATTATGTACTGCGCGAACTACCCGCGCAACTAGCGCGCGCGCAAATCGCAGACGTATGTAATGTAGTAACTGTCACTCAGTCGAGACTAGCTTACGACACCAAACGCACGCTTTTTTGTATACGCTTATGTACTTCGCTTTATATACCGCCTATCGCTTGTGCCTACTTCCTAAGACTGTTTAAGTGTTATCTGTCCGAACTATTCCTTCTTCTTTCTGGACTATCTGTGCTTGTGCCTTCTGTCTATTGTGCCTTCTGTCTTGTGTGCTGTGTAAATGGTTGAAATACAAACCTACAAACCGTGAGTCGGATTCATTTATTTTTTGAACCCACTACACACACCCGAAAGACTAAATAGTTTTGCGGTGGCAATACATAGGTATTGATTAATATCAGCCAGTACCTACATTGGCAACGCCGCCGCATCCATAGTAGGATTGTAACACTTGGACCGAAAGTAACTGGCGTTCTGTGTAAACATGTAACCTAATCAAACATGTTTAAACATTGCGCCTTTTTATATACATAAACAATACAAACAGCAAAATTATTTAGTATGAAATTGTTCCGCGCAAAGAAGGTAAAACACATTTTTTGGCCTTAAACCCGAAATCTACCTCACGCAGCTGGAGGCTGGCCTTTTTATTACCATTTTATTGCATTTTTATGATGTGTTTACTTACCCGCGAATATACCATAACGCTTATTGAATTGTTACAACATGGCTCCTACTCGGACGACAAAGTAGGTAGGGCTTAGTGTCCGTTCTACAAACTCTAATAAAACGTACTTACTAAAATAAAATATGATGTTCAAATAAGTCATTTTCTGACATACCAGAAGAAAAATATATCTATTAGGGACTTTAAAAAATAGCTGTTTTATATTATGTTAATTGGTGATTAAATCTTACACGCATACTCATCGTGAAACAAGCCCTAAGTGTAACAATTTTAACTGTTCGTTAAAATTGTTGTTTCGTTTACATTTTCCACATTGCGAACTCTAAACGTGAAAGAGTTCTTCTTCAAGCAGCAAATATTTATTTAACATGTTAATGAACTCAAGTAATTACGTTTGAGCCGGAGAGACAATTAATTTTACCTCAACAAAAACATCCAATTCGAACGGACAGATGATGTTCACTTTAAAGTTATTAAACGTAAGCCTGACTACAATATTATGTGCTGATCATGATTTAATCAAACATAACCTTACTCTACGGTTAAAATTATCGACATCAACACCGTGAAGTAGTAGCGTGCTGTTGCATTTCATAGTGGGATATTCGTAGGCCTATATCCTCCCTCCCCTTCCCAGTCTCTCAATTATACCTTTCCTTTAAGGTCGGCAACGAAGCCGTTATTTTGATATTGTAAATGTTCATGTGCGGCAGCGATCACTTACCATCAGGTGACCCACTCGCTCGTTTGTCGTCCTCTGCTAAATACATATTGCTACACAGATCTTTTTCAAACACAGTTTAAAAATATGTCTAAGAACCATCTCGATTATACATATACACACAAACAAACCCACAAACAGTTAAACGGCTCAAACTCACTACACTATTCATTTCTGTTGGCGGTATAAAACTCATAATATACAGAGATATTAGTGTTCTTCCATTCCGCTATAAAGCGGTATTACTAAATTCTTATTTGGTGTAACGTAATTTCCTACATTCTTTCTGGAACTTGTAGCATATTATAAAAGGAGCAACAGGCTACCGGGCGCTCCGCCAGAAGTTTTCATCGTCGAGAAATATCATTTGTATTTACTCGCTGTCGGAGTAACAACATGCGAAATTACATATAGCACATTTTTAACATGGCTATAATCAGACCCTTTGTAACAGAACAACGAGTTTGTTAAACTTCGCTTTCATTGCGACCGTAGTAGGCTCTCGCTAAAACCCGCAGGCGAGATTGGAAATTCATAAAGTAAATCCGTTTTTGTCTTAATTAGTTACGTAGTACCTAGTTTATAGCGAGTTAGTTGAAATGTTTTAGAAGATCGATTTGTTAGTAGTTTGTCCAAACAAGTTTCTTAGTCTCGGTTACGGTTTGTTCCAAGCGCTATGTTCTATATCAATGTGGGTTTCTATTGATACGTTTTGTATTTTCGTTTCATAATAAATAAGCTAGCGTGTGCTGCTGGAATACCGTGAGGATTTTATTTATAAAATAATCTTCACACATAATAAATAAAGTTAGAATTTATATTTCCAATACCGATTACATTTTTGTTTATACGCTTACATAAGATATTGTAAAAAAGTATTTTTAAAATTGTTTCTCCTTGTTACAAATTCATTTAATTAAAAGCATCCAGAATTTTAACGAAAAAATCCGTTCCATTGGATTTTTTACTAGGACCAACTTGGGTTTATTATATAACGCTATTTCTATTTTGATAAAGTTCCTCAAAACATAGTATAGGACTGAGTTTTCAATATCTCAAGAAATGTTAACTGCATTGGACATCCAATATAAGAGTAACCAATTTGATAAACGCTTCTCGGTATAATATTTATAGCTTAATAATTTCGTATTTGGCCCATTAAATTTTATCGCTTAGGCAAATAACCTTTACTCGGATATTGAAAAATGGACCCTGAGTTAAGTTATTCGTATGTTACAACCTTTAAAACAAGACACTTAGTATTTTGCCATTAAGATATACTGTACGTAATATGATAGGTCTTTTATTTGAAAAAAATAGACTTGACACGTACGCTGCCTGTGGGTCGGATCAATTTATTTTATTCGATCCGACCCTTACTATCACTATTTGATGGTTCCCAAACATTATTGTCTTTTTACTTTTACTTATTGCGTTTGAACTGTTATATTTGTGAGTACGTATAAAATTGTTTTTTACAGTAGAGGTATCTTCTCCAAACATAGCTAAAATTCCATCTCGATTAAACTAGCTTTCGAACAAAGAGCTGAATCCAAATCGCTTTACTCGTTAGGCCGACAACAGCTGCATACGTATGTATGATGTGTGTGATGTGTATACATAAACACATGCATACATTCACGAAAACATACACACGTTACTAGGTGGTACATAAATGGAATGATAAGTGTTATCGAATGTTACCTCGTGAGTAGGTTCCTGTACTGGGTATATGGCAAATATTTTCGTAAACTAAGACAGAGAAATAGTATCATAAAAAGACCGCGAAGATCATCATCAATCACATTTTACAGGGTGGTAGGTCCCACGGCTTTGTTTATTTCTATCGCCAAGCAGCAGTGTGTGACCACTGTTGTGTTTCGGTTTGAAGGACATTGAAGCCAGTGAAATTAATGGGTATTATGACACTTTACATCTGATATATCTGGATGATGAGCGCAGTCCAGTGTCATGCAGTACTTTGTAAATTAAAGTTCTGTGTATGTTGCTTCTGTTTATGGACAGGCGTGACGATAACAGGCGAGCGAAATGCTCGTTTCGTCACTCAAGCTAAAAGAAAAAAAACACTTACAGTCAGACGTAGGGGTCAAATTGATAACACCTCTCAGTTTTGTAGGAAGTTAAATATAGCTGCAAGTGGATCATTTAAAATTTGAGTTTACGCTGTACGTAATGAAATTTAAACAGTTTAATAATAGATCTTACACGAATCACCTGAACGCTTACTAGCGGATTGGCCACTAAACGTGGTAAGAATAACAAGCTAGCATAAACGAAATTTATTTCTTTTACTAGCGGCTCTGATGACTTTTTAGAAACACTACATACATACATTTACGCCTTATTTCGATGAGCTTATTTCCGTCCTATGATAGGGCCTATGGCCATACAGGATACAATTCCAAACTCCGGGCTGATAGAATAACACGATTTTTTTTTATCCGAGCACGGCAAAGTGACTGCAACGGACTGATTTGAAAGTGCTTTTTTTATTTAATCGAGAGTGATCTTATATAGGTATCTTGTTCTTTGACAGTCTATGTGCAGTATAAGTGAGTTGCCGGTTGTGAAACGAGCGGTCGTGAATTTGATTCCCGCACCGAGCCGAACGTTTTTGTAATCGTTAAATATTTGTTTCGTGTCTGGGTACTGTGAGTCCGAAAGTCTCTCGTAGTTCATGGTATCCACAATATACGATATCTTAGTGGAAGGTGAGGATTATACATTTTTCCTATTATTTTTCTTATTATTATCCCCATTATTTATTATTATCTAACATATAGAGGTTACCTAAATAAATACACCCAACAGCCACACACATAGTCTTGACCGCACACTAGGTTAAACCTGTATCGTGGGTATCAGGAACTACGACAGAAACCAATATTCGTGGATCACACAAACATTGGTCTCGGTGCGGGATCTCGCAAACTGCACCACGAAGACTGCTACAACATATGCCATCTGAAGGTTTTAACATCCCGATATTTCATTGATATTGGGAAATGTTTACTGATACGTGAAGTTCTAGGTAGGCAAATATAACATGACCGGGTCAGGTTAATTAAAAGTTAAGTAATTTAATTAATAATTTACATGAATAAGATAACATCGTGGAAGTTTAATTCTGTCGTTATTTGAATCATATTGCGTACGACAGTCCTCGGCGACTAATCTTGGAATGCCGCCAGGCTAATCATAATCCTTATGATTGGCTAAAGCCTCGAATGCTCTCTTCGGTGGCAGTAATACGTTCATATTTTACACTATTGCGTTGAATTACGAATTTCCGACATACTATAATGGTGTCCTGAACAAACCTTTCACTATTAAAATGGTTGAGAAAATTGCGAAGTGGGACCGCTGAGTGTGACGGCTAACCATTACTGAGTGAAAGTGAGCATTAAGATTAAAATAGCCGGTCACGAGGTCAAGTCCCACCGGGATTGGAAAAAAATGTTAAAGATCGTAAACTTTTATTAGGGGGTGGTCGATAGGCAATCTGGTTTTTTTTTTAACGCGTAAAGGATTTTAATACGTGTCAACTTCATAATGTGGAATTGTCATCGTTGTTGTGCAATAGCTGTTGTTTTATGCCTGATGACAAAACAGGTCGCTCACCTGACGGTAAGCGCCGCCTTCGCCCAAAAAGCCAGTAAAATTATTGGGCATTTGAGACAACATTCTATGTCTCACGGTGGCGAGCGCAGTTCAGTGCCATGCAGTGCTTTGTAATTCAAGGTACTGTGTGGTGTTGCTTTTGTTTATGGGTAGGCGTGGCGTTTACCATCAGGCGAGCGTCTTGCTTGTCTCGGTAATTTAAAAAATATCCAACTACATACAGAACCCTGAATTACAAAGCACTGCACGTCACTGCATCGATCTTTTCACCCTGAGACAAGACGTTAAGACTAATCACGGCTAGTTATTTCAATTTCCTTCAAACCTGAATACAATACTGCTTACACACTGCTGTTTGGTGGGAGAAAATCACAAAGTGGTGGTAACACAAACGGCATCTCAACGACGAGAGATACCACCAATATAGTGATTGTCTTCGTAAACCATATATGGGCGGACATAATTGGAATATTTAGCGCAAATTATACTTACAAAAAACTGAATTCAGTGAAATTATCAGTAATCTTTAGCTCGGAGCGTGTCAAGTTTTATACGAAGTAGCTTTTGTATTCTCAGTTACTTAGCGAAATACAAAGAAGTCTTTACATCTCATCTCATTAAGGATTAGTTAAAAAGTTATTAAAACATTTTGCCTTTGCACAAATAATTTACTAACAATCTATATTAAAATTTTTTACCCATTTACTGCGTGGTTATGTTTGATTTTAATGTTTTAATATGTATTTAATATTTTCAATAAAAAACTAAAGTAGCTCTGATTTTTATAGCATAGGCCGGCAGACGAGCAAGTGGGTCACCTGATGGTAGGTGATCTCTACCGCCCATGAACACCCATAATACTAGAAGAATCATGGGCATTGCCGACCTTAAAGGAAAGGGATACTTAGAGATCGGGATGGGGAGGGGGATTTGGGCCTCCGGATATGTCACTTACCGTACGAAACGCAGCAGCAAGCCGCTACTTTACGTCAGGTTTCTGTGAGACAGTGGTAACGACTCGGTCGAGCCGGACCATTCATGCTGTAGACAAAACTGTCTCCAGCGTGGCTCTACCACTACCACTTTCATAAGAAAAATCTTTAATGAAACAATAGGTCCAATTTTGCGATTTGCACAAAGTTTTTTTTCCCGCACAGCACTCTTGTAGAATCAGCTTTCTCTTGTCGTTTTTCCCGATCGATGCGACTTAGGAACCTTCAAGAAAAAGCCTATATTTTCGTCAAAGGCTGCCAAACTATAAATGAAATCTCTGGTATTGTAGATATCTGTCGTTGCATAAGCCAACTCAGACAAAAACATGATTCTTTAAAATGTTCTCGGTAGGGAAAAACATAGCTTAGGTTAGATTAAATCTCTTACGTATGAAACCTCGATATTTAATACAATCATTTATTGTTAATATTGAATATCATGTTGGCCAAGTCTGCCAATTTGCGGATTCTCCGAGATAGGCTCGTGGATTATTCCAATAACAGCAAAGCCTGATAAAGGCTAATATAGAGCAGAACTGCTGATGTGGCAACTACGTCCGGTTTCAATATTCATGCGATATTAAGTCGTTAGAATAAAAACTTAAGATTTTTCGGGATTTTGCACTAGAGTATTAACGGAACTCTGTTTTAGAGACTTCCCCGTCTGTCTGTCTGTTTATCTGTCCTTTCTTTTGAACCATAATGGGTACGCAGGTCAGGTGTATGAAATCTACATACCTACCTTACTACGACGGATATTTTAAAAATAATAAAACCATTTTTACGGAGCCGTCGATATGCGAATTCGATACGCACTTAACTGGTGACACTTTTTATTTTCCTTTTGTAAAAACAAATAGCATTGACAGACGAGATTGCATCAACTCAACGTTGGAGGTTTACATGTTTTGTGCCTTTAGTTAAGTCTAGTTTTTTTTTATCCGAGCACAGCCAAGTGACCGCACTACAACTGATGGTAAGCGTAGTGCAATCCAAAAAACCAGCGACCACCAACAAACAATGAGTTTATCGATGGTCACCAGAGTCATGCCGGCCTGTATAAATGCTTCTTCCCTTTTCGGAGAGGAAAGAAGCAAATCGAGGGGCCCTTGACAGGACAGGTGGATGACCGATGCAGGCACTGTTATACAAGGATGTACTCCTATACCAGCCCCAATCAACCATCAAGTAATGTCGCAAGCCCCTCGGGAGAACCGGATATATACTAGCTGATCTTGGAATGCGATCCACACAGGGCGTGTGGATCACTATGGCAGGTTTTAACACCATGTGTTCGGTGGTCGCTATCCGGGCGGATATGAATTTCCTACCACCAGCCTACCTACCTAGTGCTTGTTTTGAGAGATTTTGGATAGGTGTCACGTCTTCTGTATACGAGAAATATGTAGTTAAGCCCTAGTTGTATGGAGAAAGTTTCTCGCACGACATCAGTGAGAATCTTCTTTATATTAAAACGTGAAGAGAAAACTTAGGAATCTTCTTTATATTAAAACGTGAAGAGAAAACTTAGTAACTCTTTTTAAGCATATTGCGCGAACGAAGGATTGTGGGATTAGGCATAGTTAAAGTTTATAAAGAGTCGGAGTGCAGAATACTATTTATGTATATTAGCTGTACAACGTATATACGTATAGGCGCAGTGGGGGAATATCCGGTTACGAAGCGAGAGGCCGTGGGTGCGATTCCCGCAAGAGACAAATGTTTATGTAATGCACTAATATTGATTTCAGGTCTGGGTGTTGGACCGCAAGTCCCTAGTAGTTCCTGATACCCACGACACAGATTTAACCCAGTGTGGGGTCAGGGCTATGTGTGTGACTGTTGGGTGTATTTATTATTATTATTTATTAAACTAAATTAAATAAAATATTCTTTATTTTGCTTATATTGACATATTGTCTGAATCATATTGATTCGAATGTCGACCACTAGTATAACAGAAAACTGTCATACGAGGCTCCGTTTACAATTCTTGTTTTTGGATTGCATGATGTAGTCTTATGAATGAAGGTTTTTAACCGAATGATATTCTCACTTCTGTCATGCGATAAACTCTTTCCGTGTAAATGGCACTTTAATCCGTTTCCGAATCAATCCACTACGGGTGTTGTACGCAATTTTATTAAATGGTAGGGCCGTTTTAAACGAGAAGCCGACTGTGTTGGTAACACCATTTTGTCTATTTCTGCCGCCAACCAGCAGTGTATAAGCACTGTTGCGTTTCGGTTTGAAGGACATAAAGCTGGTGTGTTAATTAGTAGGCATTATATGACTTGACATTTTATTTCTCGGAGTGTTGAACGCAGTCCAGTGCCATACAGTAATTTGTGATACAAAGTTCTAAGTGGTGTTACTTCTGTTTATGGACAGGCGTGGCATTAGGCGAGCGACCTTCTAGTTTCGTCATTTATGCTAATACAAATAAAATCCAGCATTTTTGGAAATATGGATGACGTACTGGTTACCGAAAAACTCGGAAAAACTTACACTAAGGGAATAAACGATTTATCACGTACCAAGCCCACTATATGAGAAGTCATGTGAAACGGCTAGCTATAAATTTATTTACTTGGCTCCTGCTTATGTTTGATGTGGAAAATCAATTTCGACGCAATCCTAAACAAACGTCAGTGTATATAAATCAACCACTAGGGAATGGGCTGCTTCGAGAGTGTACTGAAAGGTACTGATTGTAAGATTCGCTTTCATCACTCTGATACCCGGGGGTAGAAGTGCTCACATCGCCTTATTTCGAAAACGCGTTGTAACGAAATCCTATGTTTAAATAAGCTAATGTTTTTATAGCATTTCCGCGCGAATGTTATATGTGCAAACAGCGCTTTTAAACGAAACCATGTGTAATATATTAGTATGTAGGTAGTAAGCGAATTCGTTATTTTTTTAGCAAAGGTTTTTGAGTTTTTTAGTCAGATTGACATACATACGCACTCACGCCTGTAATCCTTAAAGGCGTAGGCAGATGTCTTACCTGCACACCCACATTTTCGAGACACACATCACACATCGCCGCAAAATTCCGGAATCCAGACTGATACTGAGCATTTCATGACGGCAAACCCAATATCCACTTTTAGGTTCTAGTAGTAGGTATGGCAAAAACCCGGAATCTACGGAAATTACTCCTAGTCTCTACTAGATCAATGTAGTATGCAACTTCAGATGTTATTTGCATACTGTCTAACATATATGTCTGTATAACATCCACCCCACCACCCCACCCCGTGAAGGCTGAAAAGCTTTCGTTACGTCGGGACCAAAATAAAATAAAAAACCGCGATAAAATCCGTTTAAACTCGTTTTATTTCAATGAGTAACATTCGCGTAAACGTAAGAAATCATTACTGTCTAACATAATGTTGCACTCATCGTGTAAGAGACCACACTCTCAAAAAATATGATGTGTGATTGTTAGTGTTTCAGGTGTAGAACATGGGCATGCAGGCCAATCAACCTTAAATAAGAACAGTTTACACTTTAAGTGGCCATGGCCTGTGAAAAATTGTGAAACACAGTGATCAATTTCTATCCAAGTTATTGTTAGGCGATCGCGAAGGGAAATACTGATATAGTTGCCGTCTCTTAGTAGAATTATTCCATCGATTTTACCATGGATTTAGAAGTTCGTTATAAATTTCGGAATTAGGTTGCCGCAGGTCCAATATACTTTCTGAGATTCTCATTCCTTTGTATATGTATAAGTTTACAAGGCACGTAGAACGATTCCGCTCACATAGCCGCGGTTATAACTTACCATCACATAAATGATTTATAAGATTATCAGACCTCATCCATCCATACAGCATGCATTTGTCCATTACCTTCAGCCATCCTTGACGGTCCTCCGCCTTCCTCATCTACCCGTTCACAGCAATGTTTCTAAGGTTGTCATTCCAGCGGGAACGAGCCTATAACTTTTTTTTTTATCCTGGCTCGGCAAAGTGACTACGCTAAACCTGATGGTAAGTGTAGCGCAATCCAAGAATAGTGTCGACCAACGATAAACAATGTGTCCATCGTAGGTCGGCAAGATCATGCCGGCCTGCCAAAGTTCCTAGGATGAACTACGGGGTCCCTGCTAACGGAATACTGGCGACCCCGCAGTATCTCATCCCAGGGCCAAGGGGGAGGGGAAGGAAAAAGGGATGGGAAAAGGGTTAGGATCAGGAGGGAAGCCCCCTGGGTCAACCGGATATACACTGGCTGACCCTGGAACGCGACCCACACAAGGTGGGCCACTATGGCAGGTTTTAGCACCAGTGTACGGTGGTCGCTATCCGGTCGGATACAAGTATCCTCCCACCAGCAAACTAGAGTCGCGCACAAGTTAAATACTGTAATAAAACAAAAATACCACTAAAATACAACCTTGTTATGACCTAGGACTTGTTTTCGTAAAATCAGTTTATTGCTATGACGTACATACGATTGGTAATTACAGAAAACTAGTACAGTAGGTATAAGATGTATATCAGTACCTACGTATGTATATCTTTCATATAAATATTTACGCATCAAACCTGATGGTGGGTAATTTTCCGATGCTCCAGCAGCGTAAACAATAAAGTCAAATCTTAGCCAAAATTTATATCCTTGTTTGTTTGCAATTTTTGGACAAATCTACCAAGTTAAGCGATTTGTTTTTATCGTTTGGTCTTACTGAGCAGACATAGGAACGGTGTTCAGGTTAAATTACGTAGCTAACATATCGCATAATAAGTTGAGAAAAACAAAAAAGCATGTATAAAATATTCCATTGATACTGATCGTTTTATTTAATTTTTAGATTTTTTATTTAAATCAGACTTATTTTGCAGACCAAAAGAATAGCTAAATCGATATACATTTGGCGGAGTGAATAAAACAAAATACAGACGAATTGAGAAAATCCTCCGCTTTTTTCGTCGGTATATAAACTGTTGACATGACAATACTGGAACTTTTGCTCTTGTTTCACCACCTCTGGGTATTCAACTTACCGACTAAAATACGACACGTTCAAATAAAAAGTCACATTCTTACATATGTATTCCGCAAGAAAGATGTCTACTAGATACTTTCAATAATGGTGGTCCTAAGTATTTAATAACAATTGGTGGTAAAATATTACTGGAATATCGTGTAGCAGTCCCTTAAAATAACTGTAAAAGAAGTTATTTTGCGTATTAGAATTGGAGTGTCTGAGAAAAACAATTTTCGTCTATGCAGACAGTAAAGTGAAATTCAATAAAAAACCGGCCATGTGCGAGTAAGTCTTTATCGCCTTAGGAGGATACCGTAGCACTCAATGTTTATACATCGTATTTTTATTTATTTGTTCGTATTTTGGAGATAAACTTTGCAATGCACGGTATTTAAACTTAATCATTTTCGTATATTTTCCTTCTCTAGAGACTAGAGCCACAGGATTTATGTATCAGATTTCAAGATTATAGGTGATCAAAAAGTACCCACAGGTTTTGCAAGTCAGTTGGTTAAATTTCTTGGAAATGTGTGTTCATATTATGAAAGTCTATAAAATGATTAATCATTAAATATAATCAAATAAAATATCTTGAAGTTTGTAGTTTGTATTAAAATGTAAATTAACTTATCTATAACATATTCCAACTAATGCGCTAGCTTACTTAAATGTAGCATAAATAACAATTAATAAATTTGTGTCCCTCTAACGAATACCATATTAATTATATTATTGTGATTCCAATATTTAGTCGATATTAACCTAAATGTTTTCACCTGCCCCACTACCTGCAGTACCCATAGATAGAGGGTGTGGTAGCTCCTTTAGGAGAGGCCCCGTAACCTCCAGTCTACATATCAACAAGTCGGAATAACGGCTAAGCCAACAAAACTTGTCCGCAGTTCGGCAGGAGAACGAGCGCATGATGCACGACGTCCTGCAGGCGGGCGTCTTAAATCGCACCCAGTCGTCGGTGGCATTGCGCTGACGCCGCGCTATTCGCCGCGACCGCGGCTCGACAACGTCCGACCGGCGGCCGCGCCTCCCGAGGAGCCCGTCGAGTCCGAGCCCGGCCCACAGCCTGGCAGCACAGACAACGCCGACGCCGAATCACTGCCCACGGCGCCCGACGAGCCAGCATCTTACCGGAACGCGGTGAGCCCCGCCGATGAGGGCCACACGTGAACCATGTCTCTCGTTCTGGGCCTGTTCCATTACTACCGTGTCGATGGCGGATTTACGAATTGAGTACGCACAAGTAATCGGTAGCCGTAGCTCCTGCGTGTAGCAGTATTGTGTAACACGGTATATGAACTGAAGGGAAACAGACACAAGTTACTCGTTTGATATTGAGTGACGAACTGGATGTATAGCTAGTTAATGTGGAAATGTGAATAGTCAAGATTGAAAATGTTAATTGTTGAAATGTATCAGATAGTTTGTAAAAGACAAATGTCTATAATCCACAATAGTTAATGTAATATTATTATAACGGTGTTGACGACAAGACCACGTGTGGAACTAAAGGAAGAAATTTGTATTTAAACACTTTGAAATTTAAAATGTTTGGATGCCTAATAAGGTACTATAATGTTACTGTTTGTAACAATGATTTTTGGTGATTTTTACCAATGTTTAGATATTTATGTACGCACTAAGTACCTATGAATACATAATTTGTAATAAATTCTTATGTACTAAACGATAATAAAATACTGCACAATTAAATCAGTAACGTATAGGCATTAAAATAAGAAGCTAAACCGCAGAGATCCAGTTGAATTTCTTTCTTTAGTTCGGGTTATATGTTCAGTATCGATGTTTGCGTGGTGTGTACTTTCACGGTAAGAAATATCAATGCCTGAACTATCTTCAAGGCAAGCATCGTATAAAAGCCTATCATTTTATTGTAAAAGCACTCTGGTAATTAAATTATCTTATCACAGTACAATTCACTAATAATTATAATTGTCGCTAATCTTTCAACAAATGTATTTGTACCATTACAAATGTCATCTTACAATCTAACATTTTTGAGTTACTTTATTTTTTTGTTATTTACAAATCGGAATCAAATGAAGGAGCTTTTGAAACTGCGCTTAATATATCTGTTAAAAAATAAGAGCTTTGTGTATAGTAGTTGTAGATATTATTCTTATGTGCTACGACGAGAATAATCTTGTCAGTAAATAGAGCCGCAAAATCAGTGACGCACACTCCACTGGTTTTATACAATGGCGGTCAGAAAATTGGTACCTTAGTAAATAAACGTGCGTCCGACACCCTCGCACGTACCGGATTTTAGTTATTGATGTTCACTTCACGTCCACGGCTAAACTTACAGCCTTGAAGCCATACATACATTTTAAATCTTCATTTACGTTCTATATTTGTTTTTTTTTATTCACTAATTAGTGTTGTTTTCTTAAACCGAAATAGTTTTTTATTGCTATAATTATATTATGGCCAGTTTAATGGGTCATATTTTGGCCGCTATTGTACATAAACCTTGACTTCGATGCACTCGATGCAAGCGGTTAGGTAGAATATTATAATATTGCAAATTAACTTGGCGTTCGACGGTTTACTCGTGCCCGCTTGTTCAACATTTCAAAGAGCTGCTATTTGATAAAATATTAATGTTATGTATGTATAATGCCTTTGTACAATTATCGTTGACATATATCGTATAAAATGATCAAGTAATCAAAATTACATTTTGGTGCACGTGAATGGAGTAACAAATCGTTAACTTAGTCTGTGTAAGTTCTAACATTTATCAGTTTTTATTAAAGTAGTTTGTTCATTGAAACATTGTCGTGAAATGACAAATTTATTTTAATTAATACGATAATCGATACGAACGATATCAAGTTGTATGAAATGTTTACGTAAGTGGATAACATGAGTTAAGGCAACGTCACCAGATTAATTAATTATAAGCCCAACAGGCTCATATTGGCAGACAAATGTGACAAATATGACAAACGATATAAGACATCAGACTAATGAAGCACTCTAATTCACTATCTATATATAGTCTTTGTATAACCATAAGACCAATTGCTCTATATTCGTAGTAACTATATTTTATTACAGGCACATATTGCCAGCGATTGGAAAAAGATATTAATGTTGTTCGGTAGGTAGAAAGTGTCTTAATATATTAGACTATGAAATGCGAATGCATTTTTGACTGCGAAGAATCACCAGGCATATTGTACCGTCGACTGGCGAATTTGCAATATTCTGTTTCATCAATTTGTAGTAAATATATTGACTATTATCCTGCGTATATTATCCTGTATATACGTTCGTTACATACTTCTGAAATTATTTTGTATAAGTATGGGCCGAGTAAACTACGAACATTGTATTTTCTTGCTGGAGACACGGCGATTGTGTGTCGATGAAAAAATATGGCGTAATGTAATAAGAATTTCTAAAACAACTCGTGTTATTGTTTAATTTGATAAATTGTTAACATTTTGCTATAAAATTTGGTTTTGTAAGTTTCTATTGTGTGTCGCTAAATGTATTATCGTGGAACGATTTAATCTCAATTGTTGCAAACGTTTGGGACCAAAAGCATTGTCTCTTCGTTTGAAATTATTTGTTTTTTCTTAGTAACTTAAATACTTACCTAATCTTTTTAAGGTGTAATTGATCGTTATTTAAAATAAAACTAAACCGCGTAAGTCTCGTGTCTTCTGCAGGACAATACCTAGTAAACATTGATGTTCCACGTAAAGAATATTATTAAATATATTTGTATGTTAGTCAGGTGTATACACATGGGCCCCACACCTTGAAAATTTTCAATAGTTCTTTTAAATGAAAATATAAACGTTATTTTATATAATTCTTTGCTTTCCTCCTACTAGTGCGTAGTTATAAAGCATAACACATAATAATCACGAGCTTTATAGTTAGTAGAATTATGAGACTACTTACTTACCGACAATTTAGCGTATTAATGTTGCTACATACATATATGTAATAAAGTAATGAGGAAAATTTTCCACGTGTGGGCTGAAAAGCTGACGCTCTGTAATTAGTTACGGATATATGTATCGACGATTAAATATATGTAAATTAGTTTAACTGCGATCCGCATCCCCTCCCATCCTCGTGTGATACGATATGTTACGTGTTCAAATGTTACCATTGGATATCTATGATCTAACTCTAATGTCGCCGTCGAGCGAGCAATGTAAGGCAATCATTCGGCTATACTAGAGATCAATTCCATATATAAAACAGGACCTATTAACGTAATTAGTGTTAGAGGGAAAGAATACAAAGAATTTTATAGTTGTTTGTTGTAAACATCAGTTTTAATTAATCTATTTTACAGAAAAAAATGTTTAATAAAATATCTTTATAAAATGAATTTCGTTTTCATTTCCCTTTGTCGATTGTTACACCCCTTTTTACAAGATGTCGAAGGGAAAGTTGGTGGCGGACACAAAGGGCCTGTACCTACAACTTTGGCACAGAAAAGGTTAGCTTGAAAAGGTGGGGGTGAGAGCGGCATTCCTTCCGAGGCGAGCTCGCAACTATGCGGCTGCTCTGATGCGCCCAGACCCGCACTCTGACGTGAGCCGCTTCTTAAATGACAACAATTTGCACTAAAAGCTTGCAGTTTCCAAGATAATATTAATTACAAAATTGAGATATTTGAAGAATCATTTCCATTTTCTACAAGGCATGGAAGTGAATAATATGCTCTTGTGGCGGCCTGTAGTAGTAAGTGTAGCTCGCCGGATCTTGCTTTTGTTTCTAGTTGTTTCGCATTTTATTTCTATTGTACAATGGGCAAAAAATAGGAATTGTATTTTTTAAAATTACAACTGTAAGCAGATTTATATTCTCATTGTTGTCTTATTATGATTACTATGCCACTATAAATCAACCTTCTAATAGGAAATAAGAAAATGAAAGATACATTTCTGTTTTGTGCACGATATTTCGTTAGGAAAATATACTTATTCTCACAATAATAATTAAAATAAAGTTTGACAAAACGTTTCATATAAGTAAGTCATCGATAAAAAACAAATTATAATAGCAATTAATGTGGCTTCAATTAGGAATTGAACGCGGTGTTATTTTGGCCTAGTGGAGACGCCACGTCAAAAGAATCTACAATGAAGGCTTAAAAATAAAAATACTTACAAAAAATTAGGTTTTAGCTACGATTAAAACTCTGGACCCATTGTTAAAAATCTCGGACTTATAATAATGTCGGAAAAAATGGGAAAATTATTGAAGGCTCGAAACAAAACGAAAAGTATCTCAGCTGGTTAGAATTATAAATAGTAAGTACATAGTTGGTAGTGATGGTAGTAGGTACTTTAGTAGAGACAAATTGGGAGCTTGTATACGATTTAAGCGTTTTAAGAAAAATTATAGCATGATAGTTTTTACAAAAATGTGAAAAATTTGGTACTTTGGTAGTGATACAAAATTTGTTAGGATATTCATATCCGTCCGGAAAGAGTGGTGTTAAAACCTGCCATAGTGGTCCACACACCTTGTGTGAATCGCGTTCCAGGATCAGCCAGTGTTTATCCGGTTCTTCTGAGGGGCTTGCGACTTGACTTGGTGGTTGGTTGGGGCGGATATAGGGGTACATCCTTGTATCACTGTGCTTGCATCGGTCATCCGCCTGTCCTGTCGCAGGCCCCTCGATTTGCTTCTCCCCCCTCCGAAGAGAGAAGAACCATTTATATAGGCCGGCATGATTCTGGTGACCACCGATAAACTCATTGTTTGTCGGTGGTCGCTGGTTTTTGTTGGACTTCACTACGCTTACCATCAGGTGTAGTGCACATCGTACCAGGTACATCGTACTGAAAAGCGGGACTGTTCTAATCAAAACGGCAAGTATGGTCATGTTATTCACGTATTCAATGTATTTACGATCGCTAAGAAGAATTAACTCGGATCGACTATTATGCAAATAACCGCTTTCCGAAATTTAATCTGAGTACGGTATTGTCAGTATAAGGCTTACTATATGTTTCCATTAAGTTTTGTATGGGAACGTGCACGATCTCACATACTGCTGCAATATAGACGCCAGTGATCCCAATAAGAAGCTACGCATCCGTGCATTCATCTAGGTCGCGATTTGTTTTAGTACGTTTTGTATGGGAACGCGCGCGATCTTACTCACTGCTGCGATTCATACTGCGCTCTATGGAATTATGTTGCCAGATTGTATTTATTGTATACAAAAACTGTATAATAGGTTAGTATGTTTTCGATGTTGTGCCCCATTTAATGTGTAATTATATTTAAAAATGCGTACGTAAGCAAACATTTTGACTGATTTATTCTTTCTATAAAATATTTTTTTTCTAACTAAAAACTAGTAATGAAAAATACTGTAACAACCCAACAATTGTTAGCGACCCTAGCTGAGACGACTGGTGGGGATGACGGTCTCTGATTAGTAGTGGAGGTGAAATAGCACTAATAGATCGTGGCTGTATGTAGAGATCGCGGAACGATGATCGTGGGCAGGCATCGTGATCTCGAGATCGCAGCTGTGCATTGGAAGCTTTGAAGAGGAGACATTTAACACGTATTAATTCAAGAAATTGCGACATTTCCGTCTCGTATAATTATATAGATTCAGTAAGTAACTATATACTATACTATATATAACTATAACTATATATAGTCCAAATATTTAAAAATGTCGACGAAAGGGGATAACAGCGCATATATATTATAATATCTTCTAAATGGTAATTCACAGGCCTTTGAGAAAACGTATGTTTAAATTCCTTTGAGTTAAAATGACGATAGGTACAGCTGGCTATAAGCGCATCGCCTTTTTTGTTAATACAAGGTGGTAAGTCCCTTGTATGCGAGAGGCCGTCTGGGTTGGCACCACCGCGCCGTCTATTTCTGCCGCCAAGCAACAGTGTGTAAGCATTGTTGTGTTTCGGTTTGAAGGACACTGAAGCCAGTGAAATTACTGGGCATTATGAGACTAAAGACTTATGTCGCGAGGTGACGAGCGCAGTTCAGTGC
This sequence comes from Amorpha juglandis, assembly GCA_949126905.1. Lineage (NCBI taxonomy): Eukaryota > Metazoa > Arthropoda > Insecta > Lepidoptera > Sphingidae > Amorpha > Amorpha juglandis. The sequence continues at coordinate 8,447,828 of OX421372.1, forward strand.
CATGCAGTGCTTTGTAATTCAACGTTCTGTGTGGTGTTGTTTCTGTTTATGGGCAGGCGTACCAGGCAGGAGTACCTTACCATCAGGCGAGCGCCTTGCTCGTCTCGTCATTCAATCAAAATAATACTAATAATATAGTTAAGTCAGTTTATACATGTAGAAGAACGAAACCTTTTATTCCTAAATATAAAAATGTAAGCGTAAATTTGGATTGTACTGTACAGAACATAAGGGATGTTCACACGAAAGCTTCCTTCGCTCGACCACGCACACCACAGTTATGGGCACCAGACTGCTACGGTCACAATTATGTGTAATGTACAAACTAGGCACACACAAACACATTTAATTAGGCCTGTGTACACACAACTCTCAATATTATTGTAATAATGGACAAATACAGCAGTTTGCGCTATGTTTCAGGCCAAGTGTCTGCGACAGAAATAATTATATAAGCTATAACGATTAAAACATTTCTTTGTTCTGTGGTAAAAACACCCAACATCAGTAAAAAAAGATCTGTAATTTGTAAATGGCTGAATAGATTTCTTTCTAACAAATTGAAAGCCATATCGATATCTATTAAAGAAGCTTTCAAATAAAAAAAACAGAGTGCGATTCGAATTCGTGCACTGAAGGTTCTGTACGTATGTCCTCAAATTATTATTTTAGTTTTTATGGTTTCGCCAATGCCAACATAACCATACAACTAACCCTAGATCATCTGTCAACTATCTGCTTGGCTGTCCTGTTTTAAAGCCATATATATCATTTACCAAGTGGTAGAGCACGCTATAGACAGTTTTGTCTACAGCATGAGTTTTCCGGCTCTACCACGTTGTTATTACTGTTTGACTGCGTTTCGTACGGTAAGTGAGATATCCGGAGGCCCAATCAACCTCCTCATCCCAATCTCTTAATTACCCTTTGCCTTTAAGTTCCGTAACGCGTCCCTGATTCTTCTGGTAATTTAGGCGTTCATGGACTGTGGAGATCACTTACCATCAAGTGAACCACTTGGTCGTTTATAGGACCAAGGTTTAAAAAAATAGAAACTGCCTAAAATTCGGACGATTATGTACGTATTAATAATAAAAATAATTTATATTTAAATATTACTTAAATATATTTTATTTCAAATAGATACAAACTAATAATTATTTTAATATAAACTATATAAAACTGCACCGCTGGTACATTAGCTAATGGAACTCTGAACTATCTATTAAGGGAAAGTAATTTTGATAGGCAAACGAATTAAACTTCGCCGGCATGGTCAGTTTCGAACTAATTCATCTGTGTAAGTAGTTTTGTGTAATTTACATTAGCTTGCTTACCTTCCATTTCAAACTTGAATATGCGGAACCATTTGTTTTATTGTTCGTTTTTTATATATTCATGTTACGTTATAGATTAAGAAGTTTATTTATATAACAATTAATAAGATCAAAACATAGCGCGTTTAAATAAAAATAAAATAATAACCCATAAAGTGACCCTTACGCTTTGTGTATTTTTCTATTCTTTCGTATGACATATACAGTTTTATATTAAAAAACTAATTAAGAAGTTATTATGTATTAAATTATAAGAAAACTAATAATTTTATATTACTCTATAAATTATAGTCAAAATGTTTATCATGGTGTTTTTTGATTGGTCAATAAACTTTTCACAATCAAACTTTCTCGTTCATTGTATGGACAATAGTTGAACAAACAGTTTAATTGGCTTAGTTTATCTGGGATTGAGGTTTTATTAGAGTTTTAACTTATTGAATAAAACTTATTATTATTTGATTTCAGCGTTGGACGTTCACCTACAAGGATATACACCTGATAAAGATCGCAGGAAGTCGCTGGATGCAGGCTGCTTCCAACAGGTTGGTCTGGAAATCTTTGGGAGAGGCCTATTTTCAGCAGTAGACGTCTTGTGGCTGATAATGATAATGATGATTATTTGATTTCAGCTATATAACGTAACATAGGGACATGGTAATATAGGAAGAACAAAATATCCTCGTATGACAGCTGGCTCGCATAAATTATAGTGCTAAGTAATTATAGTGCCGAGGAGCCTGATCATAGACACAAAAAAATCGGCTGTAAATCGTGGAAATCTTGGCTGAATTCTTAGATCAGATTAATTCTCATATGTTAACATGTTTTTCGGTTCGAAAAATATGATTACATCGTTCTGAGACGGGTACATTTATATTGAAAGTGAAATGACATTATTTGTGATTAATTATAATAATCCTGACGCTGATCTAGAATATTGTGTAAGCACTTGCTAAACAATTACTTATTTTGAAATTAGAATTTTCGTTCTGCAATAAATGTGGTATTAAAAATTCTTAAAAAAATATACATTAGTGAATGGCTTAACTTAATGCTTCGACCTCATTACAGTGGCCTGAGCGTGTAATTAATAATAATTAAATCCCTCACACAAAGTCCTTGTTGTCGTCAAGGCTCTACGAAACTAAGTCCGTTTACGTTTAAATGGAAATTTTCATGTCGGCTTAAGTTATGTTTGTAAGTGTTTTGTATTTTTTAACCGCCCACTAAAAAGAAGAGTATTATATTTCTGACACATTTGTCTATATGTGGGATTTCGCGTGTATGTGCTATATGCTTATGGTATCGTTGCATCTACACGTATGGACCGAGATTTTTGTTTCAAAGCTGGCTCTTAGCTGACTATATTTGAAGAAAATCTATTTAGTCTTTTTATAGTTACTTAAGTTTTTATAATTGACGTCAGAGGTTTTTGTCTATGAGAATAGTATAGACACACTATAGACATCGCTTATTGGAAATTATCACTAATTGGCTACCGAATAAACACCAGATTTGGTATTACATATCCTATTTTATATATCTACGTTAATGTATCTTTAAAATAAAGCAAAATAAAAAAATTGTTCGTTTAATGTCCAATAGAGGTTGTTAACTAAATAAATAAGCCATTAATATGCGTTTTCACACTTCTTACTTAGAATTATTAAAATAATAATTCTTCAATGGTCCATAATGCGTCTTAAATTTGTGCAAAATAATATTTTAATTAAGGCCTTTATAGATTTATTTCTATTTTCAAAATCCTATTAATATCAAAAATAAAGATTGGATGTTTGTTAATCAATCACACCTTAATGGCTAAATGGATTTGGTTGAAATCAGTTACAATATCAATTCAACCTATCAACGCAAGTGTAGCCTCGAACGCACTTAGCAGGCACACCCTCGAACTCAACAAACCCGGGTCACCTACATTTTTTCAATAAAATTTTCAACTAGGGATGTATTAAATTATGAATATTCGATACTTGGTTCTTTGTTACCTAGAAAAAGGTGTATAAGTTCAAGGCTAACAAAGGGAATGAATAATTTGTATAGTAATAAAATTAATTGGCATTTCGACTGACAGGAACCAGACACCGTACTTGAATAAAATATCTAATTTATGTTGCGACAACTACAAGCAAGTTTCTATTTCTGATATTATACATACCAGTTCTACTATTTCATTCAATAAATATATCTAGAACAGCATAATAAAATTCTCAGAATTCATAAAATTTTCTTACATCAATATAAAATCTGAATGAAAACGTGGCTGTTGAAACAAAACTATCTATCTAGATATAGAAAATATTTTATTGTCTCTAAGTAAAGTACACACACCTCCACAGTCCACACACATGCACGCACAACACGACTTAGTGAGCCCGCACGCACGCAAGCACAATTATATTGTATTACTAGCTTTTGCTCGCGGCTCCGCCCACGTGATCAAACAAACAAACAAACAATCAAACTCTACAGCTTTATAATATTGGTATAGATTTGGGTAGCTTAGCAACGGAAGCCTTCAAATAATATTATTTGGGTAGCTTAGCAACGGAAGCCTTCAAATAATATTATTTGGGTAGCTTAGCAACGGAAGCCTTCAAATATGAATAATTTTCCCCGTTTTTGCAACATTTTTCACTGATGCTTCGCTTCTAATGGTCGCAGCGTAATGTTATATATCCTAAAGCCTTTCTCGATAAATGGACTATCCAACACCAAAAAGAATTTTGCAATTCGAACCAGTAGTTCCTGAGATTAGCGCGTTCAAACAAACAAACAAACAATCAAACTCTACAGCTTTATTATTAGTATAGATTTGCATTATATTGCAAATTTCACCTATCTATAGAACAAGTAATTTTTTATGGGAATAAATTTAATTTATCAATAACAAAGATAATAACAACGCCAGCTTATCAGTACCCCAGCTTATACCCTACAATCTATACAATAAATAAATTTAACCTTTTCCCACATAAAAATATTTTCTGCGGTGGGAGAATTCAGCAAATAATTAGCAACATAACGGCGGGGCTTAAAAAGTTTATCTTGTGACTAGCTATCATAAAATGTAATATCGGAATAGATTGAATTATTATTATTATTTATAGTTCAAAACCGTTATAAGTATTATTCTATTATTTAATCCTCGTAAGGGTATAAAATACATAATTTAGCATTTTATTGAAATGTCATCATTTAGATACCTTATCCATGTTATCGTATCGTTATAAATGTAGGTAGTGTTGTAAAAATGAAGGTCATTTCAGGATATTTACATGAAGCTAGTTGGTCAACCCTTACGGTGTTGGTATCGATTCCGATGATATTGAGGGTAGTTCACAGTCGACTGATAGATAAGTTCCGCTTCGCTGGCCACCCATTGTAGGTCGCTAATGAGCCCGATCAGCGACCATAAGCCATTTTATTGCTGCATAACGTTCGATTATCCTAATTGCTCTCATAATGCATGCATCTCATGCCTCAAATAATTTTAAACATGTGTTGGTGTTTATATTATAAGGTATTACAAAAATAACCGTTAGAAACTTAAGGATGTGTTTCAAGTCATATTTTAAAAATAATCACGAAGAAAAAGCAAATAAAAAAAATATTTTCATTATGCAAAAAAATATTCGATATGCGCATTGTATAATACACTTTGGCATGCGGAAGCTTCACAAACAATACTGCCAAGTTAAGCCTAGAAGTACCGGACTCCACGCAGCCCGACGCACAGTACATATAAAAATTTTCTGACAAATATTTTGCTAGTGAAAAAATTAAAATTGCTTAATAATTTGTTGTAGTTTGTTTATTTTTCGATACTGTGTAACCCTACGAAATTCTTTGTTTATTTTTAATACCTTATATAAGTTGTTGCTTATTTTTAGGTCAAGGTAGAGGCCAGGAGGCTTATTTCTGTATAGCTACGTGGCCATGTAACATATCGGGGTCATAGGTATACCTTTGCCTTAACCTTTTTAGTGTCCCATACCTAAAGGAAACCAACCAAATCCTATTATACAGTCTGTGCCGTTTGTTTTTGTAAGTCCTACCTTTAAAGGCCCTATATTTTGATCTGTAGTAGGAGAAATTGGATTGGAATTTTCACAGTGTATGTATTGTGATGGATATAGTAAATAATAAATAAAAACTAAATGAAGTGTGGGTGAAATCCTCGGTGCGTAACTCCGAATCGCACTTGTCCAGTTATTTTTATTGGCTTTCGAAGGTGACGAGCTAACTAAAAAAAAAGTCCACTAGATAGTGCGGTTATTGTTGCAAATGGAATTCAGCAATGTCAGGCGTACGACAAATCCGCTTCTGTGAAATATTTAAGACACTATTCAGAATTTGTGTTTTTGTGACTATGTGATCCAAAAAACGTCAGTGATATTTTATCAGTCAACCGACACTTGAATAGTACAATTTTCAAGGGGAATCATTAGTGTTCTATTTAGGATCGCGTTTAGTTAACTTTACTCGGCTGACAGTAACTAATTATAGTCTTTGGATTGTGAGACTTATTTTGTAACAAAAAAATTAATTGCTAGTGGTAATAGTTTATATTCGCTAAGAGAGCGATATGATTTTATCTAAATTTTTTCTTTCTTCCTGCCGCCTTAGTGCCAGGGACTGCATTCCTACTTAGATGCTTAAACTTTGCCCGATTTTAACATCCCTCACAGTGAAACCATAATCAATGGATATCGTGTCTCCAATATATCAAGCTAACGTTTTTAAGATTTTAATAACATTCTTACTCTCCTTATTATAATAAGATTAATTAATCATTACAAAAGTGTTGTTGGGATGAGTTGTTACAAAATGAAATGTCAAATTATGAAAAACCCATGAATAAGAACAAAAATATAAACATTGCATGCTTCTGATATAAAGATACAAAGAACGATAAATAAATAACAGCCAAATAAAAACTTATTCAAACCTAATTCAGTACGTTGAACCATTATTCACACTTCATCGAGAACTGATTTAATGTCAATGTTTATTAATTTATCATTTGGATCTAAATAAAGTTTACAGTTCGCTAATAATTTTGTTGTGTTTTACAATTTTGTTAATCATTTTGTAATTGCAGGCATTTTATATACTTAGGAATAATGAAAAAAATGCATTTGCCTACAACTTATTAGGTACCATATGGTAATATGGATCTCGTTAATCAGGAAAGAGTAAACTTGAATTAAAACATCGTGTGTGATCAACAATGTCACGTATAACTTTTGGGATCCCCAGTGTGTAAATTTTTGACTTGTGTAAATTGAAATTGGAATAACGGAAATAATTGGTTTGATTAAATTTCGCACGTTTTTGCATCGATATCAAATTTAATTCAATATTTATTTACAACATTTAGATATTGTTCGTCATACTTGGCGCCTGTTTCACCACCTTTACGTAAATGCAACTTACCGACTAAAACATCATATGTCTTATAACGTGTCATTATTTGATTGGTTAGGAGCATTTACTGAAAGGTGGCGAAAGAGGCTCACAGGATCTGTTTCACAATATTTCAGTAAGATTTAACCACAAAGAACCGTATTAAACAACTATTTTTGAGTCGACATCATTCTTTAGGTAGGTATATATGTCAGAGAGTGGCTTCTGTATTTACAAGTGTCATATTTTATTTGATAAGTACTCAAAGGTGATAAAAGAGGCTCTTAATCCCTGTTTCACAATCTCCAAGTAAACAGTACTTGTCAAATATATCATGGGCGCGTTGCCGACCTTAACAGGAAGGGATAATTAAGGGATTGGGAAGGGGAAAGGGATTTGTGCCGCCGGATATCTCACTCGCCGTACGAAACGCATCACCAAGCCGCTACTCTATCTCAGTTTTCTGTGCGACAGTGGTAACGACCCGGTCGAGCCGGCCCATTCATGCAGTAGATGGTCTACCAAAAATATTATTATTCAGTTTATAATCCTCTATTTTCGGCTAACAGAAACATATCAGTATAATTTATTGTTGATATTTCTGATTTAAAATACGGAGCTCTATAAAGAGATTTACAATGTGAACTACTAAAGAGCACTAAGAAAACGTACGAAACGGTTTATATTTACACCATAAATCTGAAGAATCAGTGCTAAACAAGAAAGAATAAATAAATTACCAAAACAAACAGTCATAAGAAAATATAAATTCACTCGTCTTTTTAATACATTCAGTTTTTATTATTGCACTGCGAGTAGAGCATTAGGGTTCTACATATTCCTATTTAGACGTTATTTTGAGAGTTGCGGCTGTAGCGGTTGGTTTTCATTTCATAGCAAACTAAAATTCGAATAAAATGTTTACTCGTTTCCATATTATTTTGCGTTTTAATGGTCAAGAAAATGGAGTTTTAATGGAAGTAACGTGCTGGCAAAAGTCCGATGACAACGAAAGGGTTGTCTTGGTATAATACGAGAAATTCATACGGATGAGTCAATTCACCCGTCCTTTGCAATAAGTATGTTATAAATAATATTGGGTGCGACGCCGCTCGTGACCAAGTTCCGGCCGAGCAAGTTAAATTGCGCGTAGTGTGCCACTCTAACAAGTTTGATTGTTCTACAATTATCTGAGAATAAACAATCTAGTTCTGAATAATGGCTCACGAGAAATAACCACTATGATTTTTTATGACGTGGCGTATGACATATGGCGTGTGTATATCAAGGGCATAGGTGTGTACTAAGTACCCTCTTACCTGGCTAAGGTCGTCGCTCCGAACCCCTCGGTCGAGAACAACCCCCTAGAGACAAGTAAGGCGATTAGTATTTTCAGACCGCCGGCCCATGGCCGATTGCAATTGTTGCGAGATTGCGTTCTATTTCGTTGTACATTATACTATTATATCTCGCTGATCTCTTACATAAATATTCAGTGATCTATTCATTCGCTCTCGTAACTCACAATATCATAAAACAATGATTTATTACAAATTTATGAAATTGTTTTCATTGTATAAATCTTATTTTCATCAATAAAGAATTCAATCACCTCTGTGTTTTTCGCAACATTGGTTTTCTTTCAATTGTGAAGATTAAGTATTTGTTAAGTTAGAAAATCGTGATTTGTACAGGCATAGATTCGTGGTTTAGTAACAAGCAACCTTATAAGGTATCTAATAGTAATACCCGTCTAGATAACGACTTGTGTCGCTTTTTTTTTGTATCTTGCTTTATATTCTTCTACGTACCTAATCATTCTATTTTCGTGTGTAACGTTTTCTGTATGTTTTCTGTAACTGGTTTCAAATGTTGGCTAAATAAATTTCTTTCTTTATTTTTCTTTTCTTTTTACAGTGTTTCTGTAGCCACGAAAACCCACGACAGTGGGTCATTCCGGCGAATCGGGCTTCGGGGTCAGCCAGTGGTATGTTCAGTGAGTTTAGGTCCTCATAATTCCATCGACTTTCTCGTCGAGGGATACAATGTGTCTCGACTGCCGACGTTGTATTTGGGGCGTATTGTACTTAGCAGTTACCACTAAGTGTGGCGAGGTCACTTTATTCTGCCAGGTTCGAATACACCTAGCTTTATTCATAGATCATGTTTTATCTCCTCGTATTGGTTTCTATAAAGCTGTGAAGATACAAAATCTGTATTTATATTATCTACGAATAAAGCTAACAGAAATGCCCACTTGGTATGTAACGTTGTGTGTTTATCATGAAATTTTTACCGTGAAATGCTATCTCTTTTGAATCTCAACTACGACTTCAGAATATAAAATCTATTTCAATATTTTCAAACGTAAATCGGAATATCTATTCTGTGGCAGTAGCACGTCCACTGGAAAACGATGAATATAGTTTCGTCATTTCACATCCCCAATATAAATATTAGTTTAATAGTAATAAATTATTACTGTTAAACATATTATACCTCATTTACAATTTCTTAGAAAAACGTTCAAAAAGACGTTTTCCCTATTGTCCAATTTTATTTGCATTCCATCGATATTATAGCCTATACACAAGTTAAAGCGCGTTTGAGTATTGATTTGTAAGCCGAATGCTAATTTTATGAATAAAGCGAACTCGGTAAGTTTATAAAAAAAATGTAATTTGGACTAAAATAACAATGTGTAAATGGAGATCTTTTTTGTCGAGTAAAATGCGAGTTATATCAAATATTATTCGGATATTTCATTGACTACTGACTTGTGTATCTTATATTCGATTATACATACATACATAAAGATACACACCACGGCAAAGACTTGGTCGATGTCCTAGAATTAATGAGTGTGGTACAGTAATGGTATTGCGAAGAAATAGTACGCTGCTCTTGTCGTAATATTGTGCAATTTGTCGGAGATGTGCACTCCAGTGCTACGACACTAATCTCCGCTGTTACTATTCCCGTTCGCATTTCTTAGATCATGTTCTTAACTATGTCTGGAACAAACGTTCCTACTTTTAAAATCCCACAGTTGCTTACACAATAATTAGTATCATAATTATCTTAGACAACTTGTAGGTTTTAATTTCGATGCTTTAACATTAATAACCATTTCTATAGCGTCATAGATTGGTAATGAACTACATGAACAAATATATTGTATATGGCGATATTCTTTAGTATAAATATAATCTTTAAAAAATTGGTTGTCTGTAAAGTCGGTTTACTGACGATAGTTAAACGTGACAACGTCTTAAGAATATTTTCTTAAGACGTTGTCACTGGAATGGTAGCATTTTTCAAAAGAAAATTTTAATTTCATTTGTTTAATAGATTTGTATGTATATAGAGAAGGAGGTAATTGGAAGTCACAATGAAATTGATTAAGTAAGATTTATTTGTACGCATAAATACAATTATGTCAATTTTTTTTTACAATTTAATAGTTTTTACAAGTATAAATGTGCGTTGAGCAATAGCAGCTGTCCACGCAGACGCATCGCTCACTCAAGTAGGAGAGAGACGGATGTCGAACGCTGCCGAACGCAAAAGCCGATTGTGCTTCTTTGTCGCTCGTTCCGCGCTCTCGCTTGCACTTCAAGCCTTACATGGAACGCCTCAGAGCGAGGTAACGCCGCATGAGTCATATTTTTTCGTGCGTGCAGCCGGCTCTATCGAATTATAAGACGTTGTCACGTCAAAAACCTTACGCTAATGTTCGGCGATCAACAGCATCTCCTACAATTAAGGGAATCATAATCATCTCAAAATTATTCTCAAAATCATTATTTCTTGATAATCAGATAAAGGTCTCAGTTTCTCTACCAACTTCCGATTTGAAATAAAACTAACCTGGAAATTTAAATCGGAACCCAAAAGACCAACGGCCAGACCTCAAGACACTGTGAGCTCCTTCTGCGAGAATCGCACTAGTCACAAGACTTAATGATTTTAAACTGAATGTATGTAGATAATGTAACATAACATTTCTGGACAACTTACACCTCAGTCCCCGTGACCATGGAAGCTGAAAAGCTTTCAAAATCTCGGGACCAAAATTAAAATAAAAATACCCTGACTAAATCCGTTTAAATTAGTTTTATTTCAATTCGGAAGTTGGTAGAGAAACTGAGACATGTACCAGATCATTTTTGTACCCGACTTAATAACGACCACTGTAGACATAATCGTTCAGGTGAGTAGCGTTTCGGGTTCGGCAACTGTATCCAGTAACTTCAGACTGGCATAATACTGCTAATTGTCAAGGGACTCAATTAACGGTCACACAAATCTTAACGGGCATCATTATATTCGTACTTAATATTAGGTCCAGTTGAGTCACTTTATCGTGCCTGGATAAAAAATGAATAATGAATTTTGATGTTACCTCTCCGTGCTTACAGTACTTGCTGTACATATAGTTAAAGCATCCAAACTAAATTTTGTATGGACACCAAGAAAAAAGGAAATACAAACGATACTCAAGGGATTACGAGAATCGACGTCAGTTCTTCTTCTATCTTAGAAATAGACTAAATAATGTAGACAAACTTCACTCATGTGAGTTTATTTTTTTACTTACAAAGGACACGTCAATTCATTGTTAATAAGATAATTTTGAATGGTCTTGTATGTCACGCATTTTTCGTTCGCAATTTCAGCACAGACCGTACCGTCAACATTTTTTTCTTTTTATAGTTTTTGTGCTACTCCGAATGAACAATGAAGATAATTCTAATGATACAACTTGTGTATATTGGATCATTATCATAACGACTTCGTGTTTCCCAAGATCAACGAGGAAGCTGAAATGCAATTCTTCAGTTGTAATACTGTTGGTAGAGACTGGCTGTTGATAGTTTTGTCTACAGCATGAATGGGCCAGCTTGATCGGGGTGTCTCACGAAAACCGACGTGACTTAGCATCTTTCCTATTTCTTATCGTCCGATCACTCAGTGAGACTGCCGGAGGCCCGTAAAATTCCTCCTTCCGACCAATACCCATTTCTTTGCTTAAAGGTTAGCAACGCACGAACAATTCCTCTAGCATTATTAGTGTTCTTTTTAAAAGGCAAATGCAAGTATATTATTAAACAAAATTGTGATCAGATAGCTGAGTAAATAAAAGGAATAAATATATTATATAAATAACAAAGAAAGAGCTCAAACAAAGCAGAGCATTAAAAGAATGATCAGTCATAACTTTCTTTAGACTGGGGACACTTGTATTGAACTCAACATGCTTCGCTCTAAATTGAGCTGGAGCTAATTAAAAAATGAGTTTTTATGGTTAAAATACTTTGTAGTAGGAACATGAAAGATATAAAACATGAAAAATAATTAATTAAGGTATTATATTATATTTAATAATAGTATTATAATTGGTGTCTTGTGTGCGCAAACCTATATTTTCCAATAAATAGCTCAAGACAATCTACCGAACCGTTTGCTATACTAAAAAGATAATGTAAGTCAGCTAAGCGCCTTGATGAATAATAAATACGTGGGTAAAACCTACAATGACAGAAAATACCTCCTGACCAGAAGGAATTACAGAAACATTCCTTTACAATTTCATTTGTGTTACATTAATTTTATATGTTATATTTACTCATTGTAATTTATTATTCAGTTTCGCAATGTTAAACGGTGACCTTTCGCTCTACAAACAACCTATGTTACGAAAAATATATTATTATCAAGGGTTACAATTCTTGGAATAACGTTCTACCTACCTTAACCGATACATTAATAAGTGTTGGGGTATGAACTATGAAGGGAAAATCAAATGATTTTGGCACAAAGCATATCTTAGGTTAATTATTTTACTATATTACCATTTTAATTAAATGCAGAACTTAGAAATAGTAAGGTAATCAGTAACACTCAAGGTCCCTTGATGCGCTTAAACTAACTTTACTTACTTGACTTGACTTTAATTCAGAGTCCCTTCGTGCGTTACAAGATTACTTGTGAGTTGTAAGCCAGCATTTTGTACGAGAGTAGTGGTTGATCCAAGTCGTCTCTCGTATTATGGGCAAGGCATGTACGTAAGAGATACAGTTCGATAAAGTTAATATTCTAACAGTTCCGTAACAGTATGACGTATTCTATTGCACTATGTTTTCTAGGTTCATATGACCCATTTGCTAAAATGATTATGTAATTATTATTTGTATAATTATTATGTAAATAGATTCTCCTCTGTCATTCGCGATATTACATTATTTCGATGTGAGTTCGTGTCACTTGTTTAAAATAGAAGTACTTTCTCCCAGTAAGTGCTGTGATAAAATAAAACATACCCCTAAATTAGTATAAAAGTAGTAAGAAACTGCGGATAAACATATCTTAGAATGACAATAAAACGGAGCAATCCTGTATTCAAAAGCTTTGTTGGTCGCAGTGATAGTAAAAATAAACAAAATCTCAGCACGTACTAAATACGGGCATTGTCGTCAAACCAACCATGAAGTGGACTCCTTTCACAATGAACTCCCATGTCCGTTACATTCGTGGACCGACTAGCGACCGGCAGTTTACTGTGCGTACACAGACTATATTATTATATTGCTGTACGGAGGTAGAACACTGGAAATAAGCGAAATAATTTCGCTTTAAAAATACGTAGATAAAAATCCCTGGCTCATTCAATGAATGTAATATAAATTAAGTACATGATTAAAATGTGATATCGAGGCCGGCTTGCACAACAATCTTTAATTGTATTTAGCCTCTAAACATTTTTAGTAATGACAATTTTTCATACGATGACGTTTTTCAAACATATCTAGTGGCTGAATACCATTTAAGAATCGTCGTGGAAGTCGGCCTAACCCAACGTTAGCAAGACCTTAACGATCAGAAGAAACTTAAGCAAGAGCAAAAACTAATGTCTAATAATCATGATCAGCTTATATTCGCACTCTGCTGGACACTGAACTCCCTCAACGAAAGAAATATCTATAGTTTTTTATTGACAATAAATCTTGGTTAATATCATGTTGGCGTACACAGATATTCAAAAAACTGTATTGCATATCGTCGATGAAGTACCTCCTAAGTGTTGAGAATCTAATTTTACACCAGACTGTTTAAAATAAGGTTTTATTTTACAAAAACTGTTTAAAATAAGGTTTTTTTTATTTTGATCAACTATTGATAGTATATAGTTTCCAATACATTACCTTTTTATTAGTTACTAAGAGATGTTGTTTATGTTTACGTCTATTGAAATAAAAAAGTAATTTTGGACTAAATTGTCAGTTAGGAGGTATTGGTACTTCATCGACGATATATATTATGATAAATCATGATACAAGTATTCTTGCATGAAAGTACCACGTACGATAATACACTTCGCTAAACTATTTCAAGAAATACCTACTCGTACTATTCTACGCATCGAATCGCTTTTCACTGGAGTGATAAAATACGAACATAATGTAACGATCGAATAGTAGAAATTTCACATTTGCTCGCAGTTGCTTGCAGCTTGCGCAGTTATCATATTGATGATTTATATTGGCAATTAATTTACCACACACAGAATAATTAAGTGTGAAAAAAAAAAACAAACACTAGTAACGAACTCGAACTAGTAGGGTCTAAGGTTATTAAGTATTAATAGTTATACTGTTGAAATGCTATTAAGTTGCTTAATGCTTATCAAAGAAATATCAAAATATATTGAGAAATGCCCAAGATATCAGGTAAAATATCTTGAATATTGACGAGATAGGTAGACATGTATGCATATAACCTGTTATATAAGTATGATAACCTCGTTTTATTTATATTATAACTTATCTGAAAGTTTGTATAGAATTATTAGTGACAACATCAAAATTAATTCATGTTTATGAAAAAAATGCGAACAAATTGTCATACATACTAATAGAAGACATAACCGCCTTTTTAAAGTCGATTAATAAAATCTCAATAAAATCTTAAGACAAAAAATAAAAAACCTACAAAGATCACAGAGTGACAAACGAAACTAAAACACAAACAAAGCAACATGTTTTTCCTATATGTTCATCGGTCTCTCATTCATCGCCAGAATTTCTGTTATTTTTATGTTATCTCTCGAACCTATCTTTCGAATTCAGTATTTTATTTTTCCCACCCTTTATTTATTTAATTATTTGATTCATTGTATCCGACAATAAATGATCCAGTTATATCGAAACCTAAAATAATTAATGTTTCTTATCGGCGTTTTTCTGATTTCCGAATAACATATTTTTCAAATAAAATATAAGATAGTAAAATGGAAATACATCACGATGTCCAGATATAAAGATAAGTATAATTTAAACTATTAACATATATTCGGAGATTGAAAAATCGGCGCAGACAAAATATTATACAAAATTCTTTCGACTTTTGTGACGATTCGGAAAGCTCCATATATAGTCACTCAACGATTATTCTTTTGCCATCCGATATTCAATCTACAAGTGTCTTATGTCCTGCTTATGAATACAAGTTGAATGTCTAACTAAAACTAAAGCTATAATCGTGAAATAATACTTAGTGAAATCATTATTGCATCTATAACTCATCTCCGATATATTAGCATAATATAGTATTATGCGTTATGCTATGGTAACTGTATCTACTGTTTATTCTAACTAATGAAAAAATACAAATAATAAACAAAGCGTTAACAGCATTCAAACAGTCTGTTTATAACGTAAACTATAGTATATTTTGACACTGGGAGTACCGATTCGAAACTGGGACAATGGTAAAACGGTGATCGTAAAGTTGCGTGAGTTACACTCTTGTAAATAAATCGAAATCGGTGATAATATTCTGCACGTAAATAGTCTAAAATGTTTAAAGAACTATCAACAGCAGTAATGACAATAGATGATAGCAAAAACATCCCAAAGCAGTCGAAATGTATGAAAAAAAATATTATTTACTTTCAGATCTCTATAATTAGTGCTGAAAATCTGTCATGAAGAAGGTGAAACTACTACATTGGTTTTGTAGTGTTAGAGCATTTTTACCACGAGCTACCGCAAGATACGATAAAAGTGCTATAAATTTCTATGAATCGTTTTTAGGTTTCCATAGGGTACCAAAGGAACCCTATCACAGAGGCTACGCTGTCTGTCTGTCCTACATTTAAAGGGCTCTATATACTCCGTAATGGGTAGCCAGTTGAAATTTTCTACAAATAAAAAATGAAGAAAAATAATTAAGGGTGTAGGTACGAAACCCTCGATGTGCGAATCTCACTCGCATTTGGCCGATTTTTCTCATGATGATATCAGACAGCATGACACAAGTTTTCCAAACGACTATTAGACTATAGAGATTTTTTTTGCAGTGAAGACATACCGACTATACAAAACAAGTATGAACTTTCGGACAAAACACTGCACGACTCACGACATTATACTCTTCGCCCCTCAACTGTTGCATCATTGTGAAACTGTCATTAGTAAACGACGTATGCAGTGTATCATGTCTTGCGTATCAATACCTCATATTGTGCCGTGAGGTACTCAAGAAAACACGCTCTTATTTTCTATTAAACTTATTTAATAGCAGTATTCATAATAAATAATAAATAGCAATAAATATACTATTAAAAGTAGCATTTCCCTGAGTTTTTATCGCAAATTTCAATTTTAAGTTAACCTCGCTAGAGAAAACCGGCATGTACTATATCGAGATCAAGCTCAATCCTTTGAGAGTGTATAAATTTTTCTGAATTCAAATAAAGCAGCATTCAAATAAAAATCGGGGTATAACGAAACCGAAAAATCGGTAAAAATGAAATTTGATAATGCAAACGAAAAAGAGGAATACCGAAGCGGGGAATTAACAATGAAATAAAAAACTTTGTTGAAACCGGCGCCTTACATAATTGAAAATCGAAGAAATGTTAATATCGGCCTGTCTGTGCAAAATGTCAGATACGTTCATCAATTTGGAGTTTTAAGGAACCTCGCATTATAAAGCCACAAGTTGGGTCACAAGTAATATTATTCTAAAATGAATTTCTGTAGAACATCTATATACATAGCCTTGTTAGTAAAAACATTGTACAATATTTACATTGAGTATACTAGCATTTGCTCGCAACTCCTACTGCGTGAAAGCCTTTCTCGTCGCATTTCTAAGTTAAAAAGAAGTTTATGTTTCTCTTTCTTACTCTCTGTCCAGAACCCATAAAATATCCCTATGCAAAAAATAATGTTGATCTGGTGCTCCATTGCTGCGTAAATAAGGCCAAACCAACAAATACAGTCTCATATTTATAATATTAGTACAAATGGACAGACCATCATAGATATAAAGATAAGGGTCCTATTCGAACCTTCTTGTATAAATATCTATTGCATCCTCGGTCACATGATAAGTGACATTTCTCGGTAATGCTTTGAAAGGGTACCCTCTTAGTAGCATTCGAAGCTATATGAATCAAAGTATGTGTTTTCAACGTTTGGACGATATATTTTAATCAGGGTAGTACGCGAATTAAAACACTGGTGTGATATGACCCCTATGTTTACTGATCTTATTCATTACGTATCACAGAGCTATCAGATAAAACGATTGTGATATTTTGAGATCACCCATCAATACATTTTAAGATGTTATCGTCATCCCACGTAGCATGAGAAATGCCAAAGTTGTTAGAATAAATTGGATACGTAGTAACAAAATAACTATATTAAATCAGAGTCTATCAATAAATCATATACCTTGAGATATTTACCGAATTGGGTTACAAAGATTTCGTTAAAGAAACGCAAAACAAAGAAAATATAAACGCATTTTCTGCAAATCTTAAAAATCATTGCGCGGTTTTTCGCAAGAAACATGAATTGTGTATAGTTTGATTTTATTTTAGATTAGAAATCTGTTGCTTATTATTGTACGAAGCCCTTGTTAATTCATTAAATTTTAAGTAAATATAATACAACGAAATCTCGAGATATATACAAATTAATAATCTAAGTGTAAGTAACATTACTCTTTTGTTTCAGAAGTTAAATGGAGGCTTGACCTACTCATATAAGCAAAGTCGCGAGAATCTATTTTCCTAATACACTCGACCCTAAGTGTTTTACATTAATTTAAAAATAGTATGGCATAAAACAGTGAGCAATATTTCACGTCTATACCAATGTACCAATGAGGGCTATATTTGCGTTACTCTGGGGACATCTGTATATTGAGAGCGGAGCGGTGCACAGTACGGGTTGGTGAGGCGGTAAATTCTCATGAAATTTACAATTTCCAAAGGTCGAAACGTCAAAAAAAACTCGCAGTAACTTTCGAGGCAAAAACCTAATAAAATATACATCCAACTACTGCAACTTGAATTTCCTTGCACAATTTTATTTTGTACGCGTAGATAAATTCTTTATTCCTAGAGTCCAATCGTCAAACGTGTTCCAGAAATGTAAGCAAACATCTACCCACTGGTAAATAATTTCTATTATATTTCGTGTAATTAGCAGAATCTAAAGGTGTAATTTGAAAAGCAGATATTTATTTACATCGTAATACTTATTTTTTTTTTTTTTTTTAATGGCATAGGCCGGCAAACGAGCAAGTGGGTCACCTGATAGTAAGTGATCTCCACCGCCCATGTACGCCCACTACCAGAAAAATCATGGGCGCGTTGCCGACCATAAAGGAAAGGGATAATTAGGAATAGGGAAGGGGAGGGGATTTGGGCTTCCGGATATCTCACTCACCGTACGAAACGCAGCAGCAAGCCGCTACTTTACGTCGGTTTTCTGTGAGACAGTGGTAATGACCCGGGCGAGCCAGCCCATTCATGCTGTAGACAAAACTGTCTACAGCGTGGCTCTACCACTCAAAGTTGCTTATAAGATGAGCTATGTGCGTGCGATATTAATCGAATAGTGTTCTAAGGGGATTTTAAGGGATTTCAGTACCACCCATTTTTTATTATTCTGGCACTGCACAAGTCCAACCATACTATTCATTACGTCATATATTAAGAAATTCAAACGTTAAATATTAAGAAACAAGATATTGCAAATCCTCTGCAAACTAATAAATTTTAAAAATATATTAAGTATAATAATAATATAAATACATAAATTCGGAGGATACAAGTATCTGACCGGATAGCGACCACCGTACACTGGTTCTAAAATCTACCATAGTGGCCCACCTTGTGTGGGTCGCGTTCCAGGGTCAGCCAGTGTATATCCGGTTCTCCCCAGGGGGCTTGCCCCCTGATCCTCACCCTTTTCCCATCCCTTCTTCCTTCCCCTCCTTCTTGGCCCTTTGGCAGGCCGGCGTGATCTTGCCGACCAACGATGGACACATTGTTTATCGTTGGTCGACAATATTCTTGGATTGCGCTACACTTACCATCAGGTGTAGCGTAGTCACTTTGCCGAGCCAGAATAAAAAAATTACAATATATTATCATAAGCCACAATAGATAGTAATACATACAAATAGAAGACTGTAGTATTTTCGTGAAGCTCTTACAAGTCATAAAAAGTGTGAAAATTAATTTATTCGTAAAATATACTATTAGATTTCATAAATCTTTACTCTCTTATTAAGGGAAACTAGATGCTTACTCCTGTAACAATGTTATATATATTAGGCAGAATTATTTCGCAGCCCCGACGAACAAAGAGTCAAGTCCATTGTTGTATGGGCGTATCTCTAATGATTTTTAGGATATCTTAAAAGGCAGAAGATTAGATACGTCTGTAATGAACCTTCTGATAAACGTTGTCTGTTTTTTAATAATACTTTATACCCACTTTGTGAGGGACGACATTGTTTGACCGTGGATCCCGACCGGTCATAAAGGTCCTACATTGACTTACGTGTTCTAGGCTCATAAATATCATCATAGCATGGCCTGACTTCGCTTTTTGAACTCAATATTAGAACAAATACTTAAAGGTACCAGGTAATATTCCAATAATTTTTAACCCTTGAAAACAGAGGCGTTATATGTTGGACCCGACATCGTTGTTTACTGTGGGTGTGTGAGTATGTGTAAGTGTATGTCATAGTAACATCTAAACCAGGGATTGCCAAAGTGATCGATATTGACCCCCAAGGGTCCGCAGGCACGAAGACCGCAAAGTTTTTAAATTGGTAAGTATTTGTATCAATAGGAAAAAGACTAGAAATAGGATTTTTAAAGTAATTTTGCTATCGGGGTCTGAGGTATCAGTTCATTTTGGAAAAGGGGTCTCTTGCCCAAAATAGTTTGAGAATCCCTGATCTAAACGAATAAAAGGATATGAATGCGGTTTACAGTAATTGGTTTAGTCGAGACGGTTCTTAGGTATGTTTGAAGAAACCCTGTTCAGCCGTTTAAGAATTACAGCGGGCCAATTCTCGTATTTAACATTAACTGAGACTGAACTTAAACCAAACTGAGATTAGACTACGAATTGAATAAAATGTGGCATTCTGCTCCGCTTAAAGTTCCAATATCATTCCGGTAGCATTATGATGTCAATTTGATATCATTTCAATTCCAAACTAATGTCAGCCACCACAGACTAAATTATAAAAAATGTAAAGCGAATGTTATAATAAAGTTGCCAGCGGACAAAATATATTGGCATTGTGAGTAATTTTGGCGATTTGAATGGGATGGAAAAGTTATTACTCTAGCACGAAGTTATTAATTTAAAATTTTATTAATAGATTTCATAATTTATTAATTGATTAGGTAATTTCTCATGTTTCCTCTAAATTGAAAACCCGTATTTTTTTCGGATTTCTGTGAATTGTGAGTGAAAACATATGCGTTAATTTATTGTCGTGGTGGGTCACCCAGTGATTACACCATTGTTATTGCAGGCTCAAAGTACTAAAATCGAGAGCCGTAAAATTTTTATTAAAAAAGAATGTCTGTTGTTATTGTTCCGTGATTTAATTTTGTTGTGTATCTTATCTTATCTTATTCTTATTATTTATATCTTTAAATGAGCAATTCTTGTATATATATTTATATATAATTGGAATCTCGGAATCGGCTCCAACGATTTTCATGAAATTTAGTATATAGGGGGTTTCGGGGGCGATAAATCGATCTAGCTAGGAATCATTTTTAGAAAATGTCATTTTATTTGTGTTTTATCAACTTAAACTTAGTCTCAATTAAAACTGAAAAATATGACTCTATCTTATTATTATATCTTTAAATTATTATATCTTTAAATGAGCAATTCTTGTATATATATATATATATATATATATATACCTATATAATTGGAATCTCGGAATCGGCTCCAACGATTTTCATGAAATTTAGTATATAGGGGGTTTCGGGGGCGATAAATCGATCTAGCTAGGAATCATTTTTAGAAAATGTCATTTTATTCGTGTTTTATCACTCGCCAAAACTCGAGACTGGCTGTACCGATTTGGCTAATTCTGATTTTGAAATATTTGTGGAAGTTCAGGGAAGGTTTACCCGGTGAGAAAAAATGAGTAACATAAATAATAAGTAAAGGAAAACACTAAAAACGACAACTTAATTTTCCAATAGAAACTATTCCTGGGTATAAAACACTTAATGTCTTTTTGATATGAAACATCTATAAGCACAGGTATAGGAAGCGACAGGGACAGCGACAGGGACAGCGACAGGGACAGCGACAGGGAAAGCGACAGGGACAGCGACAGGGACAGCGACAGGGACAGGACAGGGACAGGACAGGGACAGCGACAGGGACAGGGACAGCGACAGGGACAGCGACAGGGACAGCGACAGGGACAGCGACAGGGACAGCGACAGGGACAGCGACAGGGACAGCGACAGGGACAGCGACAGGGACAGCGACAGGGACAGGACAGGGACAGGACAGCGACAGGGACAGCGACAGGGACAGCGACAGGGACAGCGACAGGGACAGGACAGGGACAGGACAGGGACAGCGACAGGGACAGCGACAGGGACAGCGACAGCGACAGGGACAGGGACAGCGACAGCGACAGGGACAGCGACAGGGACAGGACAGGGACAGGACAGGGACAGGGACAGGACAGGGACAGGACAGGGACAGCGACAGGGACAGCGACAGGGACGGGACAGCGACAGAGACAGCGACAGGGACAGCGACAGGGACAGGACAGCGACAGGACAGGGACATCTATTGGCGAATAATAATACTACTTTTTTTTTTTTTTTCACCCGAGCAAAGCTCGGTCGCCCAGGTACTGTTATTTAAGTACGTATCTTTCAATTTCTATAATAAGTTAATTATGATTATCCATTGCGCGCGATAAATACTAATTGAAAGTTGAAACAATATCGTGAGTTAATTATTAGTGGACTGTTAGTAAAGTGTTAGTGAAACAATGACTAAACAATTGGAACTGTTTGTGGATTTCACTGAAGCAATTCGGATCACCAATTCTAGGCCTTGAGCCGACTCTGAAGGAGGAAGGACAGTGTATTATCCAAAAGGTTATGTTCACACAGTGCAAAAAACATGGATTCAGCTGCAATGTGTAATATGTGTGTGTATGTAATAGTGTATTGTATTTTTATTGTTAATATATAATGTTTCCTTACGACTTTGTGATTTGATTGTTACATATTTACATAGAATATTACCCATGCATATAAACAAATATCGATATGATTGACTATATTTCAGTTAATTCACAATATCATTTCAGTTACATTGCGATGTCAATTCAGTCAACTTGCAATATACTTTTGATTGCATTACAGTTTTAATGGTTTACGGAATGCCACTTGCAACTTTCTTGGCACTGAAACTAGATCGGAATGATATTTTGAACATTTTTAATTACCAGAATTGGCCCGCAGATGTATTTCTAATTGAAGTCGAGGATTTAAACGGTTAGTTAATAGGCAATACCATTTAATAAAACTGATTTGCATTTTTTTTTTGTTGGTATCAAGAAAATACGCTGTATTCATATTATTATGTGTGGAAGGGTAATATTTTGAGTATATTTTCAATCCTGCCACGGCAAAGTGATTCATCGAATCTGATGTTAAGTACAGTGCTGGACTGCAGTGTGTCTGTGAAGTATGTCTTAATTTATTATAATTTTTAGGCTCATTGAATTAAAAACATTACACTTCAAAAATAGTTACAACTCACTTCAAAACATAATTATTCCAGTAAACACCAATAATTTTGAGTTATAATTACATTTAATAATCATTAGGCAGATAAAACATAATTTCGCATTTAAAAATTAATAAAAAGTCGAATAAATAACTCGAATTTTTGTCGATAAGTCTACAATGGGAACTTTGGTTCGGAAAATATCTAAAAATTGACGTGTTATCAGAAACGACCCTCGTCAGTCGAGTCTACTCAATGTAATCATTTTAGACTTGAATAACGTTGTATGTATTATCTAATCTACTCTTTGTATGATAACCTTCGTGGCGCAGTGGGCAAGTCGGCTGCAAAGCGAGATGCCGTTTGATTCCCGCACCGAGACTAATGTTGTGTGATCCAAAAATATTGTGTAGTGGCACCGTAAGTCCCTTGTAGTTCCTGTTACCCACGATACAAGACTTGTATTTTACTGTGGGGTCAGAATTATGTGCGTGACTGTTGGATGTTTATAAGCCATACCTATTCACTAATCAGAGTGAGTGGTAGAGCCACGCTGTAGTCAGTTTTGTCTACAGCATGTATGGGCTGTCTCTACCGGATCGTTACCACTGTCTCACAGAAAACCGACGTAAAGTAGCTTAATAGCTTGCTGCTGCGTTTCGTACGGTGAGTGAGATATCCGGAAGCCCAAATCCCCTCCCATTCCCAATCCCTAATTATCCCTTTCCTTTAAGGTCGGCAACGCGCCCATGTTTCTTCTGGTGGTGGGCGTACATGGGCAGTGGAGATCACTTACCATCAGGTGACCCACTTGCTCGTTTGCCGGCCTATGCTATATAAAATCAAGTTGGTATCAAAAATTCTAGATATTAAATCTATAATTTGTGAAATTTAAATCTAAAATAGCCGTCTAATATTAAACCAAGGCTAATAACTAATTAAATATAAACAACACACAAATACTTCCTTAATATTAAAGCATTTCTAGTTCGTAATTCATGGTTTAACGCAACCAAGGCCAATTCAAATAATCCCGTTTCCTATGCCGGTTATACGAACCATATCGGAATCAACCGATATTACGAGATGGCAGGTGTTACTTACATGAGCGCCCTAAAAATAGTACTGGAATTAGTTCAATGCGTGCTCTACCACTACCGTGCTGCTGAAATATAATTGCTATAAAAGAATAGATTGAACTGCGGGATTTATAGTAGTTGTATACTATCATTGTTAATAGAAATAACAAAAAGTCATATTTAACAAATCGTAATTATGTTCAATAATCAGACAGAGTTCACCAATTGCTGAAATTTTTATATTTTATTTAATTGAATGACGAGACGAGCAAGGCGCTCGACTGATGGTAAGCACCACACATGGTTTTTTTCGCCGACATCACAATGGATATTGACGGGAATTTGCTGGACCATTAGAATATTTACCTCACCTTAACAGTGACATATAACTATCGCAAATAATATCGAATCACTTGTTTAAAAGTTCTATGTAAGTCGACGCTGGTCGCATCACATTTTCTAATAAACGCAAAGGAATGCCTTACAAGTTGGTGTCATTGACAAAGGGAAAATAGATATACCTACGCGAGAGGATTTAAACCACTTGTCACGATAATACTGCTGGAGAATATAGATAATAAATTTAATTTTGCTACACCGGTGTTAACTTTTCATGACAATATTAAAGTAAAAGGGATTTTATTGGTCCTATGTTGCTACCTAAACAATTTATATTAAATCCGTTTAAGAGTCCCAAATAACTATAAAACTTACGTGTATAGCTTAAAACGACAATCCATAAACAAAAACAAACCAAACGATAAAAGAAAGTAGGTTGTGGAAACAAACCGAGAAATATAAGAACATTCAGAACGTGAATAAGAAGAGAGTAACACTGACTCATGACTCTTGTATTAACCAAGATTGAAAAAAACATACATTAATATGTAATTCGTACCACATTAACAGCCTCAGTCATTTTAATATACATTTATATTATTATATTAAACTTAAAAGTAAAATAGTTGATATTAAAATTAAGCATACAATGTTATGTAGTGTGGTCACTATCGTGCCAAATTAAAAAAAAATATTATTTTAGTATAATATGGTATTTTAATTAACGTCAAGGTTTTTATTCGAGATGTATTAAATGGTAAACATTGTAGTAATCTAAATTAAGATGGATGTCATAATTAATTTATCTCGAAAAATCCCTGAAATACGTAAAGTTTCCATAACACATAAATAGAGTAATTTATACATTATAAACCTGTTGGGACTGAATGAATTAAATTTACAAAATAATAAAAATCACTTAATAAACTGGGTAAATTAAGTTCGTAAATAGTTTAGACAAGCATTTAACATAGGCATAAGAACTAACCTTTGGGCGCTTCCTAAGACCTAATTTGTTCCTGGGAATAAACTTTCCGGAAGAATCTGTTCCTTGATCCTCTGACGCTGTAAAATCTAAAACTTTTTAAAACAAACCATTTATTACAGTCAACTCTTTGGTATAGAGACACTAAGTCGGCTAAATTTATTGTCTATGATTCGATTCTCTGGTTAAGTTTTCATTTCTATATGATTTAAAACATAACTTTTCTTCTTTTTATTTCATACATCACACATTATTATTTGTTTGGTTTGTTCCACCATTTTGTTTGTTTCTATCGCCAAACAACAGTGTATAGATACCGTTGTGTTTCAGTTTGAAGGTGATTAAAGACAGTAAAATTCAAAGTTCATTGTGATGTTGCTTCTGTTTATCGGGAGTCCTGAAGCTTACAATCAGGCGAGCGACCTTCTTGGTCCGTCACTCAACCAAATAAATAATAATAAATACCTAATAAATTACCTAATAAATAAAAATATTAATAATAAAACACATTATTTACTATTAAGCATTACGTACCACATTGTCTTCTTTATCTCAAAAGTTATAAACACATTAACACATATGACATAATTTAATAGTATAGTAACTTTCCATAGGTGTGTCTATTCTCAAAAAATACACGGTATTTTATGAAATGTACTAATGAGTTTTCCTGTTTTCCCAAGTAGAAAACTCATTTTCGCGCGAACATTTGGCAGAGCTCTTATAAAAGTAATTAAAAACTTAATGCCTTATTCATAAACGTTTATTGACAGCATTTTAACTATTGTATGTCTTGTCCCTTGTCATCTTAGTTCGTATGATTCATGAAAGACAAAACACACTCTAGCTTCTAGAATTAATCGAGGAATCTAGGAGTATCATAATAAGATGGTGCTACACATTCCGCAGTCAATGTCAGCGTTACTGTTATCGTCAAAATTGACGTAAACCTTAACTATAACTGATATCATGGTGCAATCCAGCCTAGAGTAAAAAGCTAAAAACAAACTTTGAAGCTAAAACAACGCTCATTACAGGCGTACTCTAGTTCAAAATATCCGCATTATTTGAGAATAAAATATTTTACACATCTTCACAGCACAGAACCCTTTGTGGCAAGTGGTGCCATCTATTAGATAAATACGAAACCCGTAACAATTTTCACAGTTTGCGAAAATGAGAAAAACTGGTTCTCTAGCAAAGCGACATCTAGTGATAAAGTTGTATATTTACCTTCACAGAAAATTATTTCAAGAGTTTTGTGAGAGCTTTTCCTTGGCAGTACAAAGATAGCGCTGCAGCGTGTCATTATGACAGCCCCCGTGGCGCAGCGCGAGTAGCCGGCTGTGAAGCGAGAGGCCGCGGGTTCGATCCCTGTAACAAAACAAATATTTGTGTGATCCACAAATATTTGTTTCGGGGTACTGGGTGTTGTGAGACAGAAAGACTCTCCTAGTTCCTGATACCCACGACATCGTCTCGTGTCTTACTCTGGGGTCAGGACTATGTATGTGATATGATATGTATACTGTTGGGTGTATTTATTATTATTTATTTATTATATATTATTTCTAAGAACATACTGTAGTACGTCTCAGTAATGTACGGTTTTAAGTATTAATACGTATATGCATGAAATACCCGTCCGGCTCCAGTCAGTTACTTAATAAAACATGTACATAAATTATTCTGTTATTGTAATATTGGGTCACCATCAATCACAAGTCCGTATTTGCAAAATATCCAGAAATTGCCGAGTTGCATACTTTAAATAGTTGTACTGTACTTTGGTTTGAATTTAAATATATAACTCATATAATGATAAATTCTTATTGTTGGGCGGCTAGAATAAATAATTTTCGGTAGCATATCATAAAACACTTACGTAATTGCTACGATAAAATTCATGATCTTCGGCAATCGTCATCTATCAAAAAAATACGAATACGATGATCTTGGTGTAATAAAGACTTGCTATTGGTTGCATATTGCATTAATTTGTCAATTTTGCCATAGCGCTTATTACTGTTTAACTGTGTCGTAAGAAATACAGAAAGTGGACAATATTATTTTATGACACAATCATTGCTCTTTTTGAACGGATTAAAATTAAAACTGGCCTGTGAAATGTATCAACGGAAAATCTACAACCGTTTTTATAATAAAAAAAAAGTCTAGTCTACCTCTACAAAGACTAGCTTGCGAAAAGTCCATAGTAAGGCTATGGTTTTGGTAACTTGTATGTAACTAGCCTAGTACTATAGACTAACAGATAAGGGTACGAACACATTTACGGTCACAGATAATGAGAACCAACGTACAAACGTCTGTGATCGTAAAAGGGTTCATAGGAAGCAATAGTTCCCAAAATCTACAGATTACTTACTGTTAGTACTAAAAACAAATGAAACCTACCTACATACATAAAACACTTTAAATAATAGCAAGCATTGTATCAAATAGTATGACAGTCAATGACCCATGAACCTAGAATCGTCGTACAAGTCG
The DNA here is from genome assembly GCA_949126905.1 of Amorpha juglandis. NCBI lineage: Eukaryota > Metazoa > Arthropoda > Insecta > Lepidoptera > Sphingidae > Amorpha > Amorpha juglandis. Next base: position 8,475,618 of record OX421372.1, read on the forward strand.
GCCTTACGACTTAAGTATATTCATTTTTTAAATGAAATTACTGGGAATTATCAGACTTAACATCGATCGAATGACGAGCGCAGTCCAGTGCCATGCAGTGCTGTGTAATACAGAGCTCTGTGTGGTGTTGATTCTGTTTCTGGTCAGGCATAACGCTTACCATCAGGAGAGCGACCTGCTCGTATCGTCATTCAAGCGAATAAAATGGTTTAGATCGGATGTTGGAGTACGAACCAAAAAATAAACCATGTAATCAATAATAGTTGACGATTGGATTATTGTATTGGAATTAACATGCAACGGCTAAGCCTAAAACCTAAATTGGCAAAATAAATTTAACTAAAACATAAATAGATTTGAAAATTGTACTATTTGTGACATTTATCTCCATTATGCTATTACTGCTGGCTATATCAGCCCTCCAGTTACGAGAAGTAGCCACAGAAATGCTAACTCGCCTCTAACGGGACCTCCTCGGCATAAAATACGTAAGAAGGAGGAAGTAATTAGTCTCATATTCTTACAGAGCTTCAGCTCACAACCAAAACTGACAATATTATTTCGCCGGCTTATATACCAAAGTTATGAGTGGGTTGCAACTAATCCTCCTAATATTTATTTAGGAAAAAGCGTCGTTCTATCTAATTTAGAATCAAATCGAAATCGAATCGGTTCAATTTCTATTTCATCCATTTGTGTTGCACTGTTGGGCAAAGGCCCCTCCTTCCACTTATTGCGATCTTTTGCGACTTTCCACCAGTTTAATATAATCTTTAGTAATAATAAGTAATTATAATATTACGTAAGTTATTTTAAGTAACCATTTTTTACATGTAAAAAACAGTTTTGATGGAAATAAATTCATACGTAACATAGGCCGTTTTTGCGCTTACAGGTTAAGGCCATGCCCCCAGCAAAACGCCGCGCGATCGATGTTTTTAGAGGCTATCTAGTCATTACTTAAAATAAATATTGATTAAAAAAATATACAATATATTTCTACAATCTGTCAGCTTTACTTTGTTCGATTCAAATTCATGTTAATGCTGATATATATTTTTAAATTGTCGTTATAAATAAACCATAAAAATGAGAAAAATGCAAAGATTCCGTGCGTCTCCTTTTAAAGTAAAGAATGTTTTCAAATGAGATTAACATCACTAGATAGGCTATTTAATAACGAATATTGGGCCCGTTTTAAATTTTCGAAAATACCAAAACCTGATTTTTTAAATCAATTATTCGCTAAATACGTGCATATTCTGCACGAAAACTCACACACCAAGTACACGATTTAGTATGGCGCGAGTCAGTCAAATTCGTTTGCTCACGGAAGGCCCTTAAGATACGAAAACATAGCGTATAAAAAACTGTTATTAAGTAATTATCCATAACATATGACATGAATAAAACCCGACTTCCGATGGTCAAGTCACTCTGATGGCATCCCGCATCACTAACGCCGCATCTGCGTGTTAAACTACGCACCATATTCATTTATGAGAAATTCGACGGGAGCTTCACTATTACACGTCATCACTAACTATAAAGCTGGAATTTAGTAGAGCATTAACAGACGAAAGCATCAGGATATCAGCGTCTGACGCTTTACGCGACAATTCGACGTCAACCTGAAAAGGATAATCTAGATAATGTCTTTCTGAGTTAAGCTCACATATCGACCGAATCATCATACCTACTGTTATTCAAACTCTGTCAAGTCATTTCCATTAAAAATTACTTAGTCTAAGCCGAAGTTTTCTTTATAGATCTCAGAACAGGTTTATTTCGAATTGATGATGTGGGAGGTTATTGCTGGAGGTTATTTTAGGGTTATGTAGCCAAAGAGTACCAACAGAACCCAACAGAACAGGGGTTACCGAGCTTATTAACGCTTGACCCTTAAAGTGCAAAGTTCCTTTTAAAGTTGTTTAACTGGACCCTCTCCCCTAAACACTGATAGCAGCATCATCACCATAGTTACACTGCTGGTGACAGTCATCTTCATAAATAGGTTATAATAGGTTAGAACTGTAAAACGGGGAGCAGGGGAAGTGGTTGGCGAGCGTGGTACTTTATTTTTAACAAATTCAAAGGGTTTCTCAAAGTAAATAACCTTGTCTGTTCAAATGAATAACAGAATGTGTAGTACATATTGCTGATGTACGGAGCAAATATGATTTTTCGCACAACAGCGGAAATGGCTCAGAACAGTAGAGTATGCACACAAACAGTTTTAAAAATAGAGGGATGTTATTAGTTTGACCCCTTTGCATGCCTGTCGGTTTGTATATGTGTGTGTAAGGTATGGACGATTTAAATACGTTTTTATTTGTGTAAAAACTGTTTAATCTTTTTAATTAAAGAAAAAAAAGGAAAGAAAGAAAAACTGAACTCTTCAAAAAAAAACTGAAAAAAAAAACTTCAAAGAAAACCTGTTCAACCCTCTAAAACTCCCAAATGTTTTTATAATTGATGGGGTTTTTGCGGTTATTTTGTTAGCATTAGTATGGTATATATCGTTTTTAAAATATGTCTCTTATAGACCTGTTTCACAATATTCGAGTACGTTTTGACTACCAATTAACATATGACAGTTTATTTTGAAAGTACCTACCTAGTAGACATCTTTCTGTCGGTATAATAGTCAGACGTGACTTTTTTTATCTGAACGTGCCATGCCACCCATGCCAAAGTACCTACCTATACAGAATTTATTTGATTTTTTCTTCCGAGGGGCTTTCCCTCATCGGAGTTTGAAGAAGCTTTAATACAGTGCCGGCATGATTCTGGTGATATCGATAAGGTCATTGTTTGTAGTTTGTCATGGGTCACTGGTTTTTTGGACTGTACTGCACTTACCAACAGGTACAATGCAGCCACTTTGCCGTGCTCGGATAAAAATAAACATTATAAAATCAATAGGCGGACCCTAATCATTTTATATACCTCATAACCATTTGTACTAATACTGGGAATAAAAATATTCATAACAGCATGCTCTTTAGAAGCAGGATCAGTTACAATAAATCACTTAAATCAGCGACATTAATCAAACAATAACGAGCGGAAATTGGATCCTGTGCTCATCATAAGCTTTTAGAGATCCTTTGTGGGCTAAAGAGCTCTGACATAACGTATTATCAAATAAAAGAAAGGTGTGAATTTTCACAGGCTGTTGTGGAAGCCCCACCTACATAAGATGGCGTTATCCCCTCCATTAGATTATCAGCCAGTAGCGTTACAGCATCTCATTTCGTTCATACCTACAGCCGCTGTAGCCGATCATGTGGCACCACCTATTTTCGGAAGCAATTATCAGTTTCCTACGATCTTGCTGTTAAGAAATTTAGTCTTGGCACATAGCTTTCTCGTCCACTAGCGTGGCAGTTAACTCTTTGGAGATTTAGTGGCGTGTTTAATGTGTATTTTCAACCGTGCGTAAATCATTGAACCGATAATGGACACAATAGATGACATATCGAGCACTTGTGAAAATGATTCGATCAATTTGAGAAACAATGGGGTGCTGTTCGGTGATAGAGACTCGACATATGGCTGTGATTCCGAAACGGAATATGATAGCGAAAATGAAACGATCGACATTTGTGAAAACAGTGACCATTCCGCCAGTAGAAATTCTATAATAAATTCGTTTGGTAATTCCGATAAAATCATTTATTTCGAACAGAGCCGTGTGATACTGCCAACAAAGGGTGCAACAAATAAAATTAGTGACAAAAGTGAATCGCCACGGACTGTCAAAGATAAAAGCAAAACTTTTCTTATAGACAATATCTTAGGTAATAATAAAAATTGTGATTCCAACACCCTCGATAATTTGTGTCAAGATGAATGCGAGGGAGTTGAAGAATCTACGGATGAGCATAATGGTAATTATAATCTTAATTAATATTATAAATAATTGCCTTTCTATGGAAGAGTCAACCCCCGTAGCGCAGTGTGGGAGTATCCGTCTGTGAAGCGAGAGGCCGAGGGTTCGAGTCCCGCACCAAGACAACTGTTTGTGTGGTCCATAAATGTTTGTTACGGTTCTGGGTTTGTTTTCTCCCCAGAGGGGTTGACGTCACACAGGCGACTAGTCGTAAAAACTAACAACCAAATCTTTCTGTAACATGGATTTAAACGCATGTTCATCGACTCCACTGCAAATGGGATAAGAGCAGGTGGAAGAAGACCTTTTTATGGAAGATGAAGGTCATTCACCTAACCTGATTATGAATGATCACGTCCCCTCATCACCATTAATATTAATTAATTAATTATTATGAGTACGAAAATGCATTTGTTATTTTTTGCATTCATCAATGAGTTTGTTGTTTACCTGAATATTGAGACGAGCAAATCCCTTGCCTGATGTTAAATGCGCTGTCAAAAAATAATAATAAAAATATACTAAAAAAAAAAATGATATCTAATAAACAATATGAACACCACCCAGACTGAACAGAATTTAACTGGCTTCAATATCCTTCTAACCGGAACACAACAGTGCTTAAATACTGCTTGACGGAAGAAACAAACAGCGATAGCCAGCGAACAGACATACCCAGGGGGCCTTTCGCAGACAAGGAATCTATCACCTAGTACTTTACATTGTAGGGATGTTCTTTGGCACAAGTGCAGAAAAATTAGTAATCACAAGTTCAGTGAGGAACTGTAACGAGACATTCTTTATGATCCTTTTTAACAGACGAAAAAACGGAAGAGCTTCTCAATCCGATGCACAGTTTTAATTTTTGTATGTGTAGGCTTTGGTGGCTACGTTTCCATAACTCAAGTTGCATCCAACTTGCACCATAGATACAGGCTACTTGCATAACTAAACGTGGTAAGGTACCTTCGACTACTAGATAGATTTGAAACGATATTCTGCTTGTTATTTACCTATCCTTCCTACTATCCTATATGTTCAGAGCTACATCCTGTATGTTATGCCCGTTCTTCTTTAACGAATCAGCATTCCGAACTGGCGGTAGAGTTAAAATTTGACTGAATCTAAATGATGTTTGACATTTAATTGATTCAATAAATGATTTGATTTGATTTGGTTCTGTGAGTGGTAGAGCCACGCTGTAGACAATTTTGTCTACAGCATGAATGGGCTGGCTCGACCGGATCGTTACCACTGTCTCACAGAAAACCGACGTAAAGTAGCGGCTTGCTGCTGCGTTTCGTACGGTGAGTGAGATAACCGGAAGCCCAAATCCCCTTGCCTTCCCTATCCCTAACTATCCTTTTCTTTTTTTAAAGTATAGTTTTTAACCCTCAACAAACAGACTATATTATAAGTTTGACCCCTATGTTGAATGTTCTCTGAATGTGTATTTCTGTGACACAGTTAAACAACGTATAGAGTACCTACTATACAAGTATTTGACCCCTCGTAGTACCAAATCCAATGGAATTCCTAGGATTTAAATGAAACATTTAATATTTTATCGAAATTCTCATTTTTTTTATCCAAGCATAGCAAAGAGACTGCACTACATCTGATGGTAAGCGTAGTGCAATCCAAAAAACCAGCGACCACCGACAAACAACAAGTTTATCGCTGGTCACCAGAGTCATGCCTGCCTGTATAAATGCTTCTTCCCTCTCCGAAGAGGGGCAAATCGATGCGCCTGCGATAGGACAGGCAGATTGTGCTACATTTACCATCAGGTGTGGCGTAGTTACTTTTCCGAACTAGGATAAAAAATAAAAATATAAAAAACTCTAAGATAGTAGTAACTCAATTCCGGTAACTAGCATAAACTCTAACTGGTCTTGGTTTGGCTTTCTCACTCACTCGCTCACGCACTTCACCAAATTTATTGGGATGTGATCGAACTTATTGAACGAGTGATTAAAGTTGAGCTTGAAGCTTTAAATATTAGGGTTAAATATTCTAACGAAACAACCAGCTACCACTTCACGTCGATTTTTGTGGTATGCACTATTCCGACCGAGCCGGCTCATGCTGTGGAAAAAATGTCTACAGCGTGACTCTACCCTAAAGATCTTGAAAAACCTCAAGCTTATCTCCGATTTGAATTATTCATAATCTACATTCAGTGGCGCCTGCAACCGTTAATATGTTGGTAACATCATAATCGTGACCAAGTCTTTACATACCAATTTAAATATTGTGCTTTATCATTAGTTAAAAATTTAAACTCTAAAAAGTTATGTCAATAAATGGATCACATCCGCTTTGAGATATATCACGAAAATTACGTTTAAAATAAACAGTGCATAGCATAAGAAAAAGAGAACCGACTCGGTGTTATTGCATTTTTATGATCATTCGATGATTGATATCACTGACTGAAAATTTGTAAGTTTAGACTAGGACCCAACTCACTTACCTACTTTTCAGTTTTTTTCGGATGGTTCCAATTTTGTTAAAGGTTTTTATTTTTTGTGTTCTTGTAAAACTTTATCATTAAAATCGCTGCATAAATGCCAGAATTTTAGTCTTTAATTCCCGATTTCACCCCCGTTCCTATTAAATCAAAAAAATAATCATCAAAATCTGATAACCAACACATTCCGGAGGTACGGGATCTTTATTTCTTTCTTTCTTATCTAATAACATTATTATTGGTAATATAATGGTTGGAATGAAGGAATGACGGTAACTAACGATAATTTTCAAATATTTTGATATTATTACAATATAATGACATTATACTAATAGAGCGTGAAGCGCATCATTTCATCCGCCAGTACGCCAGTGTTATCACCGAAGATGGGCGAGTTTATATCCTGCAGAACATATCACAATCCCTCACAAGTCTCAATCACTATTTCACTGATAGCTAATGGTAATATTAAAGATGTATACATAAGACATTTGCAACTGCGTCCTGTGTCTAAATTCTTTAGGGTTAAAGCCAATCTATCTACTGTTGAGATTGATTCTCTTTAATGAGAATATTTTTTGACGTGATAACGTCTTATAATTCGATAGAGCCGGCTGCACGCACGAAAAAACATGACTCATGCGTCGTTACCTCGCTAGATGTCACGTTCCATTTAAGGCTTGAAGTGCAAGCGAGAGCGCGGAACGAGCGACAAAGAAGCACAATCGGCCTTTGCGTTCGGCAGCGTTCGAGATTTAAAAAAATTAAAACATAAATATTAAACCTTCCACATATCACAACAACGTGTCTGAAATGACAGGTTAGACCAGCCATCCGTCAAAGGGAACATTTTCTCTTATATCAAACACATTGAGGCGGGCTTTTTAAAACTAGATTTACGAAAAGGACATTGTTCGTCGTCCATACATAGTTGGCCTAAGAACCAAAAGGTAGGTGAATTTACTTTTTGGGTTTTAGATAATGTATATATTTGATTGAAACTATATTAAAACTACGGAGACTTGAGAATTCCGAAAAATAAATAAAATACTTTCGGATTTTGAGGTTATAATTAGGCCAATAAATACTATCAAATATTAAACAAATGAAATTAAAATTTTCTTTTGAAAAATGCTACTATTCCATCAGTATTTTCTTAAGACGTTATCACGTTCAACTATCGTCAGTAAACCGACTTTACAGACAACCGATTTTTTTCTTATAATTACAATAATCAGGTTCAAAAGCTTAACACACGTCTCTTCGCTGATTCGAAAGTAGTTTTTAAAGTCATCAGCTTCATCAGAATACAGCAGTTTTTTATAGCATAGGCTGGCAAAGGAGCGAGAATGTCACCTGATGGTAAGTGATCTCCACCGTCTATGTATGCCCACAATACCAGAAGAGTCATGGGCGCGTTGTTGGCATTAAAAGAAAGGTATTGGGAAGGGGAGAGGGATTTGGGCCTCTGAATATCTCACTCACCACACGAAACGCAGCAGCAAGCTGCTCCTTTACCTCTGTTTTCTGTGTGACAGTAGGTACTAACGACCGTATCAAGCCATATGTAGAATATTGAAAATATCTGGCGAAGTTTCTTAATTTCATTAGCGAACAAAGTAATAACAATATTAATGATATCATTATCACTATAGTATCTTGGCCGCTAATAAAATTTGTGTCATTTTACAATACATCATTATGAGAGGTATCTCAAATAGCATTACAATAACGAAAACCACACTAATATCGCCAACTTATGGATTTTAAATAAAACCTTTGAGACGCGGCGACAGACATAAATATAAATTTTGTTGGTACATTTTTGCTTTTGGTAAGATATGTAATAAAAAATAAAAGCCCCGCCAATTGCTTTCATTAACTGTATGTAGTTAATATTATTCATTGTTATTTGCTTACCATATTATGAACGAGAATTTTATGTTTGTATCGGCAGTGTCATCAACATCAGCATGTCCCGAGCTGGGAGCGCTCAACGAAGCGGGTCTGCTCGCTGGACACGCGTACGCGCACTGGCTGGCAACACAACAACCCTCCAACACCTTCTACGGTATTTATTTAATGTTTTTTTTATGGCATAGGCCGGCAAACGAGCAAGTGGGTCACCTGATGGTAAGTGATCTCTACCGCCCATGTATGCTCACCACCAGAAGAATCATGGGCGCGCTGCCGACCTTAAAGGAAAGGAATAATTAGGAGTTGGGAAGGGGAGGGGATTTGGGCTTCCGGATATCTCACTCACCGTACGAAACGCAACCGCAAGCCGCTACTTTACGTCATTTTTCTGTGAGACAGTGGTAACGACCCGGTCGAGCCAGCTCATTCATGCTGTAGACAAAACTGTCTACAGGGTGGCTCTACCACTCAATAAAATATCTAAAATGTTTATAATATTGAACCGTAAAGGGAGACTTTCGATAGTCGCGTTCCAGTTTCAGTAACGCTCTCGACAGTCAACACCATACTCAGTGTCGGCTTGACGTCCAGTGACGTTGTGTGACAGTGACCGACGAGCGGTGCCTCATCTATTTGTGTAAACCGGAGAACTAACGCGCAAACGGGGCGTCACTGATGACCGTAACGCGACAGTCGGAAGTCTGCTTTAAACACAGATATTTTATTCCTGATGGTGAATTAAATGCAGAGAATTATTTGCTGTAGTTCAAATTAATCGAAAATAGAACTTACATTCAAACCGGTTTTCCAGAGTTGCGACTCTTGACTTCTCTATGTAAAAAAATACTAACTACTAAGTAGTTTAAGTACAAGATTCGACAAAACTTGTTATTAATAATATTTGTTTCGTGACAATTGATATAGGTAGGTATTCTACAATATAAGGCCCTGATAGTTTTAAAATATACGACATATTACAAGAAGGTGTGTATTTTAGGGTCGTTATCTATGCCTGACAAAGGGTCGTATCAAAATCTAAACATTCTAAAACTCCACACAAATTTTAGCGCTATGATGACTCACACAGACACATATATACACACACCCACAGACAGACACACACACACACACAGAGACAGGGTAAAACTTATAACATGCCCCTTTTGGGCCGGGTTTAATTAAAAAAAAACAAATAGTAATCAATAAAAGAATCAACTAATTAGCGTGACATCAGAATATTGCATATTGTAGCACGCGTGTTATAATCGCGTGACACCACCCGGGTGTGATTTTTCACACGGGAGGTTCACACGCGATTTGCCCTCTCATATTAAATAATTAACAACCATAATACACAGGGTTAGCCATTAACACATTCGCATCTTATATTTCTCATCCTACAACAATTATGATTTAATACAAAATATTACTTTAACGTGTAGTTGATTGAAGTGGCAATATTGCATTGGATATATAGTATGACGGCAACAGCTATCACTTACCGTACACATTTCTTGTAATAATAAAAATTACTTTGAAAGATGAAGAGATAAATTTAAACATAAGTTTATCGCGGCTCCGTCCCCGTGAATGTCTTTTCCGTGATAAAATTACCTTATTTCCTAATACAAATCATGATCTACTAGTAGGCTAAATTTCGTCCAAATATGTTTAGCTGTTAAATCTTGATTAATTTATACGTCCAAATAATATTAATAAACAAATTTGCAAACGTACAAACTTTCACATTTATAATATAGGATAGTAGGATTAGTAAGGTGGCAGAACTCTTGTTACAATATTAAGGCCTAGAAGATATGTAGTTTCTGAATGAAAAAGCGCTAATTTAGAATTCATGGAGAATACACGATTGCCTTTTTTATTCGTATAGTGTCAATAGTTTTGTCACATTTGTGGACTCGGTGGCGACAGGAATTTCGGTGGCTATAAAATTAGTGTGAGCGTGCCACGTCCGGGAATAGTCAGGGGGTCTTCAAGTTCAAACTTTCTATGTCAACTGTGCGCGACAAACTGAGTTGACATTTGGCATTCTTTCATCGTTGACTACACTTACAACTTGATAGAAATATTCTTGATATTTGTTTAACTATTATCTTCTTTAATCGTTACTATGACGTATTTTATACGAAGTAAATGTAAATCTCTGAATAATAAATTAATAAATCTTACTATGACGTACAGCTTTTTGTACTTTGATATAATAATAATTAACAAAAATGCTATACGTCTCGAAGATACACATATTTTTAAAAGGATAATGAAGTGTGATGTAACAAACTGCTCTAACAATTGTAAATGTATCTAAAAAAAATTACAAATGCATCACACCTAACTATGTACTACGGATAAATCATTTGACGCAGCACCCAATCCTGTTACCACCAATAAAAATAGTTAAACACGAAGAAAAATATTCACACTCCTAATGCATACAGCTAATACAGTGCACCAAGCGCTATAGTCATAGTGACAAACAAACGTGTTCGTCGAAATGTCGCCACTCGCAGCCGACGGACGGTGGTCGCGACTTCGCACCGACGTGCGGGCAAACAGCTGCTGCAGCGATAATTACCAACAAAGCACCACTGTTTGCCCACCGCCTTAACGCAAGCCCTGTTCTGATCTGAATCCAGAAACTCAATTGACACTGCTATAGGAAACATACCGAGAAATAGTTACGATAAATATGTGGTACTACACGGCGTAACTTTTTAAATAAATAACCTGTACGTTATACTCTTTGATTAGTGTGGCTCTTGTAGACACAGTACGCTTCGCCTGTTTATTTTTTAACTTCGTCAAATTATAGAGCAGTCTATAATACCAAAAAAAATTTTTACACATAAATGTATGACTTGTAAATCATATATGAGATGTTTTCTGCTTCGTTTTAGAAAAGCAGTTCAATTATCATCACCCAGCTATTTTTTTTATAATATAATAAACCCCGAAACGCACACTGCCTCTTTCTTTCTTACTCAAGTATCACACACGATTAAGAAAAGGCCCATAAATAGGGTATTCACATTATCATTATTTTTTTATCCGGCACGGCAAAGTGACTGCACTACACCTATTGGTACCTAAGCGCAGTGCAGTAAAAAAAAACCAGCGGTGGTCGCTGGTTGTGACAAGCAATGAGTTTTCGGTGATTAACAGTATCATGCCGGCGTTTATAAATGCTTCTTCACACTCCGAATTGGAAAGAAGTAAATCTAGGGGCCTGCGATAGAACAGGTAGATGACCGGTGCAGGCATAGGCATACAAGTACCCCTATACTCGCTTCAACTAACTATAAAGTCATGTCGAAAGGCCCTCAGAAGAATCGGATGTACACTGGCTTATCCTGAAATCACACAAGATGTGTAGGTAACTATGGCAGGTTTTAACACCATGTGTACGGTAGTCGCTATCCGGGCGGACGTGAATATCCTACCACCAGCGGTGTTTTAGCCCTGCAGCATAATCACGTGGCGGAAATCGACCCTATCGGTTAATCTCTCATAGGTCGAGAAGATGCTCTCTAGATTTCCAGAATATTTGAATTCCATCACAGCATATAGACTAGGTACCCGTAGAAATGTCAATGAATTAAGGAATAAAAAACAAAAATAAAACACCTCCATTTCTTTGCAAGTTTATTTTATCACGCAAAGACTGAAGGGTCTTTGAGCCCTTTAAAATTTAACACATTATTACACATAACATCGATCATCATGAAGCGCTTACGTAAATAGTTAGCGGTCGGTTAGCACGACGTCGCACACACCGGCCACAATGCTATGTTGACACGAGAGATGTCAAACTGCGCAGGCGCAACGCAAACACACAGATTGTGTTTATTGCCACTTAACGAGACTCCGCGACATTTCCGATTAGTACTGGAAAAAAACTTAACCGATATTTGTCTTTAGCGAGAACAGCTACTTTGTAATATTACTTTATTGTTGCACATGAAATTTCATGTTTTATGAGTACTTAAAGCAAATTGAAACGGTTAGCTTAGAAACTTTTTGGCAAAAAATAAAACCGTCAAATAAAAAGCTAGAAATAAAACGAAATAATATTGAGTCGATGGTACTGTTGCTTTATGGCCAACTAGCTTTTGCTCGCGGCTCCGCCCGCGTGATCTGCTTTTTCCGGGATTTCAGGGACAAAAAGTAGCCTATCACCTAAGTCAGCTCATACCCTGTTTGTATACCAAATTTTATCAAAATCCGTTCAGTAGTTTCAGCTTGATTGACGGACAAACATCCAAACATCTAATCATACAAAATTTCACATTTATAATATTAGTAGGATAGGATGACTAATACCACCGATTCAAAATTGTTTAATAATTTTCGCGTAGTTTTTTTGAGTCGGTTCTATTTTTTGAAGTGTAAGTAGGCCACCAATATCTTAGGCCCAAAGGTAACCTCACCTACACGTGATACATACACTCTGCTAATCAATCGGAGTCGGGCGGCGGGTTGTCTCACATAATACTAACTTCACCGTTAAATCATGATGGGAAGGCGGACTCTGGCATTAAGCCATGATAAGGCAGAAAGAAAAAGTTGGTTCTATTTTTGGGTTTATTTTTTATTCTTTTCCTCTATTTTTTAGAGGAAAAGACATCAAAATCGGTGTATAAATGTGAAGTTTTAGTCTTTCACCCCGATTTCACGTCTTTACGATTCTCCCCCTTCAAATTTCAACTTCAAATGGGACGTTCCTGGGCGTTAACCCAATCGAATCCAAAAAGTATTATCCGATTCGGTCCACATTTGGCGGAAATATACGTGGACATACATAAACAATCTATATTTTTTACGGTCTACTGACGAATATTAAGGACTTCTTTCTATTTTACGTCTGTTGGATAAAAAATAAATAGCACATACCTAATTACAATCATGTTCTTATTACAATTTTTAGATCCATTGTTATAAACTGAGTTTATGAGATTAATGTATTCTGGGATGAGTCCCAGAATACATTAAATCCTATTAATATTATAAATGTGAAAGTGTGAATGATTGTGAGTTTGTAAATTTGGAGATGTTTGCATTGATATATTTGTATATCAATGGATGTTTGTTAATAAATCCCACCTTAACGGCAGAACTTTAAAATTTCAATGTTTGGCACAGACGTAGACTATAGCCTGGTTTAAACACAAAGGTGGTACCGCGAGGAAAAGCTAATGGAAAGATAAGACTCTATAAGACTATTAATAAAAAGTCTTTGAAAATCATTAAATTATTACATTTCGTTTAGACTAATATGTTTTCCTCTAACAGATGATAAGAACAACCGAAGACCTCGACGAGCAGGACCCGAACGCAAGCCCCGACAGGCCTATAGCGCAAAACAACTGGAGAGATTAGAAGCCGAATTCAAACTAGACAAGTATTTGAGCGTTTCGAAGAGAATGGAGTTATCCAAAGCTTTGGGCCTCACTGAAGTCCAAATAAAAACGTGGTTTCAAAATAGAAGGACGAAATGGAAGAAGCAACTCACATCTCGATTGAAAATAGCGCAGCGGCAAGGATTGTTCCCCGGACAGATTTTTGGTCACGCCCCCCAAGCATATTCCTTACTAAATCCATATGCATATGGTCCGCTTAGTTGCGTTTTTACACCAGTTACATTACCGTCTTCTCCTCCATAAGAGACACTTCAATGCAGATAAACAAATCTATCTATGTAATAAATAGTGTTTGGGTCATTCGGAATTTCAGTCAAAGATTGAACTAGAAATAGTTTTTGTACAGGAGTGATAACTATTTGTTTAAGAAAAAAAACTATTACATCTATTTATTACAATAATCAATAAAGTGAATACAATATTGTGTAAAATACAATGCAATGTGTAATAAGATTGTAAAAATAATTTTGATAGTTATTTATTTATTACGTACACTTTAGCAGCTAATTAGATATATTTCATCACCCAGTCGACAGGTTCGTTCCATTTTAGTAACGTTTATAGTGTGTTAACAAGTTTCATTAAAGTGCGAAATGTACATAATTACTTAACTCGCTACTTTTGTCACTTCGGGTGCACCGTCCACCGTCACTACGAAGGTGTCAAACGATGGGCTATGTAAAATAATAGTGTAGTACCTACCTACATAACCTCGTGACGTGTATATTATATAATCAACACAATAATACTCTAATATACTCAAACCGATGTAAATAAAGGAATTAATGAAATACTTATTATGTTATTTTTCTTTTTAATCTGTTTCTGTTATCATCATCACACAAGTGGCACACAGGTAATTTCGGGGTTTCACCCGTGCAGTGTACAGGTTACATTAGAACTGCTCCGATCCAGAAAATCAATATCGTAAGGTATACCTTGATAAAACCGACCACCGGATGCGTTTTTAAATAGTAAAATGTAGATATTCCAAATGGTTTGTGCACATCGTGCTATGTACAATCTATAATTACTATGTGTGTCTGTCAATACGTATATAAGACGACGGTCGATGGATGACGTGTCATTCGCAATCCAAGCTAAATTTACAACCTCACGCACACATAGCAAGACATGCACAAATGTATTGACACAACTTTATCGTTAGATTAGACGCATACATGTATGTTATGTATATAAAAAAACGTATATTATAATTATAAAAGATTAGGATCATTTAAGTCCAATTTAGATGGGGAAAGTTTATAGCATGGCATATGAGAATTTAACAAAAATCTCTTGTTTACAAGGTCGCGTCATACAGTTCAAAAAGAGACGTGAAACGCGGCAGAGTAAAAGACGGTTTCCTGTTATTCCCTGCCATGGCCTACTAGAAACCCTCCATCTAAATGGGGCTTAAGACACAAGGAGGTCATGGAGCAGTGCAATGGGCTGGAGGATAGACGAGGTCGCAGTCGGCGCCGCCCAGCCCGAGCACGGCGGCCCGCAGCGCACCGAGCGCACCGCCGCGGGACCACGCAACACCAGCACTATATAATATACATACACTATTATAATAATAATAATCATTTATTTGTAGGCGTATCCGGTTATCAAAACGTCAGCTGTCATTATACAAATGTCAATGTCCATAACGAACACCGAGTATTGGTGGGGCGGCCGTCTTACCATTACTCGGTGTTCGTTATGGACATTGACATTTGTATAATGACAGCTGACGTTTTGATAACCGGATACGCCTACATATTTATTTCTCCACAGTTAGTACATAAAATTAGCACATAAGACATAAAAACTGTGGAGACTGGTGCCTGTGACCTGTAACATTTTGTGTTACAGTTCACCAGGTCTCCACCCTCGAAAACAGCCTGTGCTAATTAAATTTTTACACAGTATGGAAAACTATAAAGAGACAGAAAATAATATAAGATACAATAATAATGACAAAATGAAAGATGTGTTGCGAGCGTGTGTTTGCGTGTGTGTGTGTACTTACTAACAATAATTATTACATTTATTTTTATAGCACAAGCTAGCAAACGAGCAAATCAAATCAAATTCTTTATTGAGTAATTAAGCCGCCAAGGGAACTTTTAAGCGTCATTTTGTTTTATATTGGACTGAATGACGAGACGAGCAAGACATTCGTCTGATGGTAAGCGCCATGCCTGCCCATAAATAGAAGCAACACTACACAGAACTCTGAATTGCAAAGCACTGCATAGCGCTGAACTGCGCTCTGCACTCAGAGACATAAGATGTTAAGTCTCATAATGCCCAATAATTTCACGGGCTTCAATGTCCTTTCAACCGAAACACAATAGTGCTTACACTATTGCTTGGCGGTACAACTAGATTAAGCGGTGGTACTAACCCAGATGGCCTCTCGCATACGAGAGACCTACCACCTTGTAATCTACCGGTGCTTTGGATATGCCCACTAGTCTGAGAAGAACCAAGAAAGTTAGCCGTATGTCTTTTGATATTATAGACAATATTTTTTTAATAAATTAATTAAGATATTATATAAAACAATTCACAAACGAGCAAATAGATCACCTGATAGTATGTGATCTCTACCGCCTGTAGACAATATCAGAAGAATGTTTATTTTCGGAGCGATAGCGCCGCGCTTTAGACAGTTTAGCGTTGTTTGTCTGAATGGGCCCGCTTAACTGAGTCATTACCACTGTTTCACAGAAAACCGACGTAAAGTAGCGGCTTGCTGCTGTGTTTCATACGGTGCGTGAGATATCCGGAAACACAAATCCCCTCCCCTTCCCAATCCCTTAATTATCCCTTTCCGTTAATGTCGGCAGCGTGCTCATAATTATTTTGGTATTGTGGGTGTACATGAGGGCGATGGAGGTCACTTACCCACTCTTGCTCGTTTGCCAGCCTATGCTATAAAAAAAAAACATCGACACGTTTCTGATGTCAAAGGAAAATTCATGGATTGAGAAAGGGGATTTTTTATCCTGGCTCGGGAAAGGGACTGTATATCCTACACCTAATGTTAAATGCAGCGCAATCCTAGTGCAGAAAGTCGTAGATAGATAGATAGATTTGTGATGCAAGGTTCTGATTTATGTTGCTGCTTTTTATGGACAGGCGTGATGCTAACAATCAAAATAATCACCTGCTCTTTAGGGAAATAGAAATAAACATAGGCTCTGAAGTCGACGAAGTCGATACCTAGTTCCTACAATCAAAATGTCCATCGAGTAATTCAATTAAAAAAAGAACATGATTTTCCCGAGATTGTAATTTCCTAGGTCAACACCCTAGTTTTCACACTCCGTAGGTTTTAAACTCCAGTGAAATAAAAAAACTACTTTTTGTACTAGAAAGACTCACGAGGCCGGTGTTGCGACTAAGATTTAATTACTCGCGTCTGGAACGGACTTTACTTAATGATCTGGAATATTACAATTCTGATGATGTCCGTATTTGAAATATATGTATTCTGATGTAATATATACACACACACACCTAGTGTTGGTGATAATGGGTGGGGAGCTTCTATTGCGAACGCTAACAATCCTTATACAGAAATGGGCGTGGCCAACAAATAGGTAGGTATATTAAGTTCATGGCGTTATTTCAATTCTTGTAAATCATATTAATAACCAATAACTACTAAATAAAAACTATTTTCTAGATTTGGATTTGATGTTGGCTTTTATATACGTTGGCCGTTATATTAGAATAATGAAATAAGTGTAACGAATCGCATAAATATAGGTAAAATATTAAAACAATATACGTTCCTTTTATTTCCATCTTCTTGATATGCGACCCGCAAGAATCGTCTTATATTGAATTTATAAAAATAATTTTATGATTAAAGAAAGATTTAAAATAAACTTCAGTATTACTTACTGCCAAACAGGTAACCAGTATCGATTAGCATCGTTCAGATGTCTTGCATGTGTGTTCCCCAGGCACAAAACACGGTACAAGCAAGGCGTAGAACGTGGCTTCAAAGCCATAAGAGCAAAACGAGCAAGAGTATTAATCGCTGATAATGAATTTGCAGATTGCTGCCCAGCAGAGTTTTTACGCTGTATATACTCTGAGATGGGTTGAGAATTAAAAGATTGAACGTCTCTTTTTACACGAAATATGTCTTCAACGTTAACAGAGTCGCTGTTGTCAACCATTTGCATTACTTGTGTCTGTGGAGGATTCTGAAAAAATTAATGAAGAGAAAATATGTTATTTTAATTATTGATTATTATTAAAACGCAATTAAAAAAAGAATCTATGTCGTGAATTTTGCATAAATGAATTTTCAAATTTTAATTCATTTTTCAGGTTTCAATTAAAGATTATCACATAAACTATCAAACGAGCAAATATGAAATTATTTCTCTTTCAAATACATTATACGGAAAAGCCAAAATGATGTTATTTGGCTCAACATTTATAATTTTGTTCGCTATAATCATATTTTTTCATATTTTTTGATAAAGATCGCAGGAAGTTGCTGGATGCAGGCCGCTTCCAACAGGTCGGTCTGGAAATCTTTGGGAGAGGCCTATGTTCAGCAGTGGACGTCTTGTGGCTGATGATGATGATGATGAATCATATTTTTGGAACGAAGTTCCTTACGGCAGGCTTGGAGGGGATAGGGATTTCGCTGCGTGACCGAACTGAAAAAAATGTGATAGTAAAACCGTAAGAAAAATGCGTGGAATAAAACCGTTAAATGAGACGTGCGCAGGCGCGACAGTCGCATAACCAGTTTGATATCTAACACACAAAGTTAAAGTCGAAATTCCGTTAATAAAACAGATGGGTGTGTAACTTATGACATTTGGAAATGTAGACGCGGTTTGAAATTTGAATTTGAATTTTTGATTATAGAACACGGCCGTCCACCCTTTAGTAGCCAGTCTAAGTCTAAATTAATAAGTTTTTATTTATATTTTTCTATTCTATTTCTATGTAATTTTATGTTGTCAAACAAAAATAAAGAGACATATTTTGTTATTTTAGTTGATAATTTGAATTTTTTGCAATTTGTGTCGATTCTACATTAGCCGAAGGAACTTCGTTACTACCTGGTGTCCCACGACACACACCAATTTTTTACGACATCTATTGCACCGTTTCATTTTAATCTGATGAAATAATAGTGTGGACCGAGGTACCCATCAAGGTTATTAGGTGACGATTGTTCGAAAACTGAAATGATTGTGAAAACCCCGAATGATAATGTCACTTACTATAGTAATACACATGAGTACTTGCAACACAAACATGCCGAAAGAGAGGAAAGCAATCCCAGTGAGAGATATATCAAAAAGGTCAGCCAGTCCTAATCCATGGGACTCCCGCTCTACTGCATACTCTTCCTCCACCGCGTGCTCTCTTGGAGTGGGATGATGGCTGTATACTGGTGGCGGCGGAGGAGGCATGGAGTATTCATATCCACCACCTGAAATTTAAATAGGTAATTCGCCGGGTATGCAGGCATGGTTCAACAAAATTGAAAGCTCAGTGCTTTCTTATTTGCCAGTGAAGTCACAAGCAAATTAATCGAAATTAATCGCTATTGCACGTATTCAAGAGCATATCAAGTGATTTCTTTCCTGTGCGTAGATTCCTGTTTATGCGTTATTTGTCACCATGACCCAATAACACTCACATCAGAAGGATCATGACATATTGTCGACCTTTAACGAATAGAATGGGAATCGCTTGTATATTTGTTAGGATTCCGGAAGTGGTAGATCCACGTTGCAGAAAAGTTCTCTACATTATGGATGTCCCGGTAGTGGTAATAATACCACTACCTCACAGAAAACCGACGTATAGTAACAGCCTAGTGTTGGGGTTTGTTACGGTGAGTGAAATATATGGAGGCCTGAATCCCCTTTCTAAATTCCTTAATAATTTCTTTCCATTAAGGTCGACAACACGTTCATACTTCTTCAGGTATTACGGATGTTCATGAGTGGTGGACATCACTTAGCATCACGTGACCCATTTGCTAGTTTGCCGTCCTCTATAAAAAATCTCACTGACCATTAAGCGATCCTTTTAGAAGTTTTTATGCTCGATAAATGTCATTTGCCTAGGATCGTATTGTCACAGGAATGAAATACACAAATGCAGATACACTAATTATAGACAGGGCTCAGTGCCTGTATAATGCTATTTATAGGTGGAGCGGTATCAAATTATAGCACCTCTTGCCATGTGTAAATCCTGAATTCTCAGGACGGACATGCGAAGCCACTTCTCCCCAGTTTTGGCACTGTTCGCCATCACGTTTCGCCATCGCGTTCCGCATCATATGGTAGGGCCGGCGGTGAATGCCTTTTATGAATATAATCGTAACTACTACGTATTTATTTAATTTACTTACTGTATTTAGAAATATCATGATGATGAAGAGGTACGTCCTCTGGTTCAGAATACCCCGCTGTCTCCGTGCCTTCGTACACTTCGTATCCTTCTCTTGTTTGTAGATTCGATTTTGACAGAGAAGTATTGCTTGTAATCGAGTTAGCGTTTACTATGTTATTGTATTGTCGATACAATTCATTTTGAGCGGCTACCCTAAAATATATTATATATATACCTATTATTGGAATCAAGTGTAACAGCTCGCGTGATAGGACCCACTTAAAGACATCCGTGGTGCTTTACATCTGGCTTCTCCAGTTGTAACTGTCTTTACACTTGAGGTTAATACCTCCTCAATTCATTATTTTGTCTCCCGCTTTGCTATGGAGGGAAGTGGACAATTAATATTTCCAACTCCTTTGCTGGTGGGAGGATACTTGTATCCGACCGGATAGGCTGGTGGGAGGATACTTGTATCCGACCGGATAGCGACCACCGTACACTGGTGCTAAAACCTGCCATAGTGGCCCACCTTGTGTGGGTCGCGTTCCAGGGTCAGCCAGTGTATATCCGGTTCTCCCCAGGGGGCTTGCCCCCTGATCCTAACCCTTTTCCCATCCCTTTTTCCTTCCCCTCCCCCTTGGCCCTTTGGCAGGCCGGCATGATCTTGCCGACCTACGATGGACGCATTGTTTATCGTTGGTCGACACTATTCTTGGATTGCGCTACACTTACCATCAGGTGTAGCGTAGTCACTTTGCCGAGCCAGGATAAAAAAAAAAAAAAAAAAAAAACCTTCTATCTGATTAATTTCGTTGCGGGACAAAGACATTTAGGCATTCCCAGAGACTCGCCGAGCTTCACTGCTCGGTGTCAACAAAATGCGTGCCACTGTTGATCCTGGTTCACAGGAGTTACAGTGGCGGGTGTGTGGGCGGGATAGTCTCTATACCCTAAAATATTTTCATAGCCTTTTATTGAAACGTAGATATACTTTTTTATAGAATGAACCGGTAAACGAGCAAGTGGGTCACCTGATGGTAGGTGATCTCCAACGCCCATGAACATACACAATACATGAGTAATCATGGATGCGTTGCTGACCTTAAAAGAACGGAATAAGTAAGGGATTATTAAGGGCAGGGGGATTTGGGCCTCCAGATATCTCACCGTACGGAACGTAGCAAATTGAAGACACTGGTAACACTCCAGTTGAGCCGGTTCGCTTATGCTATGGCGTGGCTCTGCTATAAAATATAAATGGCTCTATCATAAAAATTATGTCCAAGAGTAGAATTAAACTTAGAATGTTTTTATTTGTTTTTGCTACTCCTTAACCTTACGTGTATTTTAAAGAAAGAAAATCATTTGCACTTTTTAGAAGTCCGTCATTCACGAAGATACAATCTAGGCATAGAATTAGCGTACCCTATATTATAATAAAACCTTATGGTATAATAATTATTATTTTTTCATCGTAAAGTCATTACTGTTTTTTGCATTGTTTTCTTTGTATATAATCCGTGGAAACTGGTTTTGATTGTGCAATTACCTGTATTTTCCTTATCACAATGTGTACCAATATACAGTGTTATTTTGACACCTGTTACTAAATGAAACCACATATTCGTCATCGCCTCTGCTTACCTTGTACCAAACATGAGGCTTGAGCTTGTAGTAGTTTTGCCAAAAAACGTGATTTCAGTTTTGAGCCTTTTAAATCACGCTGTACGGTTTTTGCACTTAACTCTATTGAATAAAATGTCACAGCTGACGATGTTATTATAAAACACAAACGCTTAAAAAGCGCAACTCTATACATATGAAAAAACGTCTCAGACTCACAAAGACGCTCTCGACACATTCACTGAAAAAGTTGCGACAGTATTACTTTGTTCATTGATAATGACAAAACGTAAAAAAAATGTGTTTGGGAAATGCACATACCTATAAATAGGTAACACAAATTTGACTAAAAACAAATAATCATTATAAAAGTTACAAGATTCGATTTTACTTGGGATTTTATTACATTTCATAGGGTAATCTAATATTTATTTCAATTCCTAAATTACTATTTTGAGCCGTTTGCCTTCTGTACGCTTGGCGTTTTTATAAAACGGGTACATTGACCTTGACGGTATAAAGCCCGCAATACATGTTGGACGAGCGTTGCCGAGTGATGACTATACCAACGTATAGATAGTATAATATTTGGGTATCAGGATAGTATCGTGGGTATCAGCAACTACGAGAGACTTTTGGTCTCACAACACCCAGACCGGGGTCTGGGTTTGTTTCGGAAACAAGTATTTGTGGTTCACATAAACATTTGTCTCGGTGCGGGGATCGAACCCGCGGCCTCTCGCTTCAGAGCCGGCTACTCGATTGGTTTTCGATAAACTTGCCGAACGTCTAGGCACTGGCGCTTGCCTTGTATTAATTTACCTACACTCGTGTTGGCCTAAGCTCGTCCAACATGTATTGCAGGCTTAAGGCTGCGTTTAGACGACGCGAAAATTTTTCAGTCATAGTAAATATATGTCTTATTAACTAGGACTTAACGTTGAAATTCTTTGTGAGTAACCAACCGCGCGGCCGCCGCGCGGCTGCCGCGCTCCCGTTTACACGATCGCGCAGTCGCCGCATGGTTGGAGCGTTGCGAAGTATTAAACATTATGGCTTAGTCAATAGAGTTTACATTAGTTTTTCGAGTGATTCGAGCGCGGCCGCCGCGCGGCCGCAACGCGGTGGGATTCCTTGTCATATAAATGCGCCCTAATGGTAATGTATGTGTATGTGTCTCATTCATTCGATGACGGGTGTGTATGTTGATTTGTATATGTGTGCGCGCGCGTATACAGACTGTTTAAAATTAATCTAATGTTAACGGCATTTAATTTGTTAGGAAATATTATTTTTTTATTTTGCCTTTAATAAGAAAGTGTCTTAGCTCAAAGTACTTATATTAACGAACACTACTCATGGTTTCATTTAAGTATAGGGTGTCAAAATGACACTGTATAATGTATTTTCCCAAATAAATAAAAATAAAAAAACTATAGACTATGTTTTAAAGTTTAGTTCAATTATAGATACGTAATTTTATTAATATCTTTAAGAAATATATCTAGTACATGTGTAATAGAAGAGAGGAGATATAGGAGAGAAAAGATCGAATAGAGAGAGAGATTAGCGATGCAAAAATAATAAATAAATATTTTACTTAGCCAGCCAGTCCTGATAATTTGCGGAGCCGACATCATATAAGTTATTTCTGAGATCTTGGGTGCGCCGCATGAAAAAATTGCGATTGTCGTTTACGATGGTGGTGAACGGTTTTCCTATCCTATTTTGCAGACCGTTTTTGCCCATTTCTTCTAATATTTGTTCCGCTACGTAATTACGGCAATGGTACTCATTCATCATTTTCCTTTAAAATGAGAAAAAATGTGAAATCAAAGAATGATAATTAAATTAAAAATAATAATTAAATGTAAATAATTATTAATGATAGTCTAAAAGATGTTTGATTGAAATAAACTATCTTTCGTTTTTATGATTGGCGTTATCCCGATGTTACAACCGGGGTCCGCTGTTCTTAGACGCTTCCACTTCGCCCGATATTGAGCATCCTCTACTTGTCTTTTTCTGCGAGTGGGAAAAGGGCAGATCCCTTATCCCGCTAGCAGTGCAAGCAACATGCTTTTTAACTCATGTTACAGATAGATTTAGCTTATAGTTTTTACGACCGGCCTCCTGCCTGATGTCAACCCTTCTGGGGAAAAAACACACCCAGACCAAACATATATTTGTGGAC
This sequence comes from Amorpha juglandis, assembly GCA_949126905.1. NCBI lineage: Eukaryota > Metazoa > Arthropoda > Insecta > Lepidoptera > Sphingidae > Amorpha > Amorpha juglandis. The sequence continues at coordinate 8,499,536 of OX421372.1, forward strand.
CACACAAACATTTCTCTCGGTGCGGGCATCCTCTACTTATTTAGTAGGAGCATAGTTATACATAATTTCTCAATTTTAATTATTTTAAGCAATCTTACATACCTATGAAAATTTAATGTAGACAGAGCAGCATCCATCGATCCATTGTTATGTGGCATCGTGTTTTCACGATATGTGTCATTCTGAGTGGAACTTTCGACTATAAAATAAGTTGGCATTAAATCCAACCGCAGTATATCATTCACATTTAACTCACTTTCAAATATTTTTGACGATTTACAAAAATGTAATATAAAAAATAACACGACCGCTTTATCGTACATGGTGACAAGAACTTTTCTCTGTGTGCATAATAAAAATGAACGTCATAAAGTTGTGAGTTTTGTACCTGATTCGAGATATTACACGGATTATAAAGCGGAAAATGTTCGGCCAACGAGCGTAAACTCTACGATTTCATCTGAAGAGAAAAGTAACTGTTCTCAAGATAGTTTAAGTATAACATTAATATGACTTGACTTATGGCACTGGACTATATTCGTCACCTCGAGACATGATGAATTCATTAATGATGAAGTCTCATAATGCCCAATAATTTCCTGCCTTCAATTTTCTTTAAATTGAAACGAATTTCTGCGCGGGGGAAAAGAAAAGGCTCTCACTACATCACTGAATCGATCAATAATAAAATAAAGTGTCACATTTCTGGAGCACATGGTTCGGAATATGTACAATTTTTAAAGCAATGACATAATAGGCTTAATAATTTTACTACCCTGTAAGTACTTATCACAGTTAAGAAGAGACCTTTCTCTTTAGTTCCCCGGGTCGGAAAGTTTGTTTGGATAATAATAATTGTTTCTAGTAATATTTATTTGAAACTGGATAAATATTTTGGTATCTTTATAACACGGACTTTGAGTGAAATGAAGCCGCGGGCAAAACTAAGCTAAGTTTGAAGTTCGCTAATATAAAAAAACCAAACCTGCATTGAAATCTGTTGAGCAGTTTTTATATGTTACACAATCAAATTACCAAACACGACAGTGGATACTGTTATACTACTATTACTGTTATAATATATTATGTAGGTACTTATTACCTATAGATGTAGCTCGTTCGATACCACTTAAAAAAATATCCACCCTCAATATTTTCCGAAATTAATCGTGCTGGTCCTTAACATAATAAAGAGACCCCATTTGCTCCCCGGAGCTCTTTAACGGACCTCACGGGGGCGTTAAAAGGGTCTATTGTTGTATTACAAATGTTTAAATGTCATCCTAGCGACGTTTGACGTGAGAACAAACCATCTTGCCCGCAAATATGTTTTTAGGTACCTACGTAGGTACTTAAGTATATCTTTAGATATTTAGCTGCTGGGGAAGCGTCATCATCTAGCTGTGTGAGTGATATAAAATATCATTGGCTATAATCTCAGAGCAAGAATACATATAATTTCCTCCGTGATGATGGTAAAATTGTAATTAATTAGTTTAGAAAATAAATATATTTAGGTATACCTATAACAGTAATTAGTTATATATAATTTTCCAGAGCATACGGAAGGGAAATGCCAGAAGACGTATTAGACAGGGAGCCCTCGGGTAGCTGATCCACTTGACAACTATCAAGCTCATTTTCCGTGAGTAGCTTCGTTTCGATGAGACGACCAACTATTCCCTATGCGAAAATTCTCTATTGTGGTAGCTAACAGAGGTAGCAAGTATAGAATATTTCGATTTGATGATACTCAAAAAAATATTATTTTATTTGTAGGACAATATGACAGTTAAATTATATAAATATTAACTAAGTAAAAACAAAATAATCAGCTGGTTAGTAATCATACCTATTGGAAGGAGGGGCTTCCAATAGGTATCGATAACGAGGTCATAAGAATGATTACTAACCAGCTGATTTTGGTAAATATAAGATAGGTATCATCACTTCACGCCAATATCCGCGGAGGGGTAGGCAGAGGTGGAGCTAGTGCTGCAACCTCACTTCGTCAAATTTATGTCCCACGATGTGATATCCGATGTAATTTCCCGACATTATCGCTATACCAGGCATGAATTTCAATCCAGGCAACTCATTTTTAGAATCGAAAACTCAAACATAAAACCGCTACTTAATATTTCTTTCGGAACCTTTATCGGAATATTATTAAAAATCATGGTTTGATAGACTTGTTTTGTTTGATCCTGGTTGGGGAAAATAGACTCTAAAGCACTATAGTGAAAGGAATTCGCACCAAAACTCCAACAAGACCTTGAAATAAATAACACCAATGTTTTGTTTTTGAAATAACTATCAAATATTTTTCACAAAGATAGCATTTAGATCTGGCTACATTTACGATTATTTTAATCAAATCAAATATTCTTCGTATCAGCCACATTTTTATATTACTATACTAAAATAGCAAAATTAAAACAACTCCATTCAATTAAATATGAATGACTTAGTGTTTGGTCGTCACATATCCTAACTTTGAAATGAAGAACAATTTTAAAAATACTTTTACCGTTTATACCTAAACTACAATGCATAATTTTGTTAAAATCCATAACTAAACCCTGACCTAAAAAGAGAATGCTTATTTTAGCTACCTTTTAAGGTCCAAAATTACAAACACTCTAGTCGCTTTTTGTGAATCTTTAGCCACTTCTTGTTTCACTGACTTGGCAACACTGAGTGTAAGTGTCAAAAACGTCAAACAGTTGCAATTTGGAGTACGGATTTTTTCGATATTTTTTTCTTCCGATTGACTTTTGTAATTATTCCTTTATAAAACGAAAATGTAGAATCAATGTTCACGCAAGGTATTGAATAAAAAATTAAGTAAAATGGGAACTAACGGCAACGGCCGTCGCGGAGGGGTAAAAATTCCCGACGTTCGTCGACCAATGGATGAAGGGGACTGTGTGAGCGACATGGAGAGCCCGGAGTTGGATTTCATTTATGACGACTGTGACACACAGGCTAATGAGATAGCCGAACTTTACAGCTACACAGAACACCCCGAGTACCAGCTAAATGTAAAAGCTTTCGAAGATATCATGGAAGAATTTAATTATCCACCTAGTTGGCAAAGACTTACGAATAAACAACAACGGACGGTTATAATGAAGCTGTTGGAACATCTTGACGTAGCCATCACCGAAATAAGGATGCGTGCCACAAGATGCATTCTATACCTGGCGCAAGGCTGCTGGGCAGAGATGCAATCTGATGCAGAGCAAGCACACTGGGCCCGTATGAATATCATGACTCTATATGAGATGGGAACTTTCTCCGCATTTGTCGAATTATTAAACCTCGAAATAGTTCGAAGCAGTTCAGCAATATCCTCAAGGAAACTCGCTGAATCTTTGGCTGACTCAACAAATTTACGAGTGATTTTGTCAGTACTGTATTTAATAACAGAATATATGAGAACTGAAAAGGAGAATCCAGAATCTGAATATGTTAACCTGGTGAAAAACTTCAAAGAGGAACTTGGGACACCATTTGGTGACGAGTTACTCCCGGTGAAACTGCTAAGTATGGTGACACATCTTTGTGCAGGTACCACTCCACACTTCCCAATGAAAAAAGTTCTTTTGCTTTTGTGGAAAGTGTTGCTTGTGTATTTAGGTGGTTCAAAAGAGCTAAAAGAAAGGAAAGCTAGACTCCGAGAAAAGTATGGACTCCCACCTCTGACTGAGGACACCCTAGAAATTATAAAAGGTATGAGGGCAAGCTCTCCACCTCCTAGTGCTGCAGACATGCTGGAGAACCAAAACCCGGGACAGAGAAAATTAAAAGAAAACGAGAGAGCACTACGAAGACAAACATTTATGAAACAAACTTCATTGGATGAGTCAGACGAACAAATATTTGTTGACAAAGAAGAAACAGGTAACGGGTCAGAAGATTACTCAATGGAATTTCAATCAATGTCCAGTGATAGTGCACAGGCAGAAAACAATCCAAATTGTCCATATTATATGTACATAAAGCAGTTTGACAGCCCCCCACCACCTCCACCACTGCCTCGGTCCTTACCCTGGCAGTCTAAAGTGAGGCAAAAAGATATTGATATGTTCTTAGACAATGTACGGGTTAAATTTGTTGGATACTCATTACCTGGTGACAGACAAACTGTTGCAGGACTCCCACAGCCTATTCACGAAGGTATAGACATACTGAAGAAGCACATGTATACCAGTTTGTCAGAAATCCAAGCTGAAAGGGAACTTGAAATTGCTCGGAGTCCTCTCACCAAGGGTGAAAAAGACGTTGAAGAGACAGATGCAGAAATTTTATACAGAGCTATGGTACCAAATTTACCACAGTATATGATAGCATTACTCAAAATACTCTTGGCTGCGGCCCCCACATCTACTGCAAAAACTTACTCTATTAATATTATGGCTGATTTGTTACCAGAAGAAATGCCCATGACAGTATTACAATCCCTCAAACTTGGCATTGATGTGAACAGACACAAAGAGATTATAGTAAAAGCTGTCACAGCTATACTACTTCTTCTATTGAAACATTTCAAGCTTAATCATGTGTACCAATTTGAATTCATGTCTCAACATCTTGTTTATGCAAACTGTATGCCGCTTGTTTTGAAATTTTTCAATCAAAATATTTTGGCCTATGTTGGAGCTAAGAATTCGATACCCATCTTTGACTTCCCTGCATGTGTCATTGGAGAACAACCAGAATTAACGAAGGAGTGTTTGGAGATAGGTGATTCATCAGTACCATATTCATGGAGGAATGTATTCTCGTGCATAAACTTACTCAGAATCTTAAATAAATTAACAAAATGGAAAAATGCAAGGATAATGATGCTGGTGGTGTTCAAGAGTGCACCTATATTAAAACGCACACTCAAGGTTAGGCATGCATTAATGCAGTTTTACGTGTTAAAACTGCTAAAAATGCAGACAAAATATTTGGGAAGGCAATGGCGAAAAACGAACATGAAGACCATTAGCGCAATATATTCCAAAGTTCGTCACCGTTTAAATGATGACTGGGCATTTGGCAATGATGTAGATGCAAGACCTTGGGACTTCCAGGATGAAGAGTGTTCCTTAAGGGTCAGTGTAGACCGTTTCAATCACAGGAGGTATGGTACTGGCACCGAGCATGAAATAGATCTCACACCACTTGACACAGACATAAACAGTGTGCTCGAAATAAATGTTGAACTTGATGAAGAATTTAAAGAGAACTATGAATTATGGCTTGAACAGGAAGTATACAATAATGAGATAAACTGGGATGTCTTGTTGACTGCATGAAATAATGTTTTTATTGGATTTGTGACCACATAAAATCAATCTAGATATTTATCATGATTCTAAAATCAGATAGATTTTATAATGAAAAGTCTAGACTTAAATATATTTATGTTCTACTTTGATAAATTAATATCCATGAATTCTATTGTTCAAGTTACATTAATTACTTTTATATGTATGCATGTTGGCGAAAAATACATTTTCTGTGAATTAAAGGAATCTTGCATTAGATATTGTTAATCCCTTCATTAGGTACTTAATAAGAGTGTTTTGGAATTTGCATATGTGTTTTTATGTATGTACCATATTCGAAAAGTTAGAATACCTAAATGTAAACATGTATGGTCTAATTACAGGACATAGATCAACTTCAGATTTGGTTAATTATGACAACTAGTTACTATGGTAGTCCATATATATTATACCCATTGAATTTATGAAGTTTATTTATGTTTTATACTAAGCCATCTAATAATGATTTTCTATTTCAACCAAATAATAAAATAAATTGAACAGAAAATGACAAATCTTTCATATCATGTTTTGCTTTCCTGAATAGAGGTTGTCAGCTTAGTTGTCACAAACTTAGCTATAAAATTTGAATATTGCATGTATCATGTAATGTGGTATGGGGATGAAAATCTATGTAATTTAAAGAGTAAAATTATATACGAAGTAAACGGATATATGTAGGTGTATATGTCAACAATTTGACTTGACTTATGTAATGAAATTATGAGTACAGTTTTTAATTACATTTTTTTGTTTTAAATAATTGTATAGATATATACATAAATAGTAGTAAAACTTATAGGAAAATTGTTTTTTCATTTCATCACGTAATAATTGATGACATTATGCAGTGATAGCTCAGCGGGAAGTGGTACGGTCTGCCTTAATGAAAGTCGGAGATTTGAAACCAGCCCCAAGAAATATGTACCTCTAACCTATATAACCGAGAAGTTCTATATGAATTTTGAAAGTATAATATGAAGTCTGCCAACTCGCATTTGGCTAGCTTCGTGGTGGACTAAGCCTTAACCTCTCTCATTCAGTAGACGAGGCCCATAGCCAGCAGGCCAGGGCATGTGTAATACAGTGCTGGTATTATGTAATATATGGCAAAAGTAACGGAATCATACATACACAAGTAATGACAATATTTATACACATAGTGCTGTGATACAATTGGATGCAAAACATTTCAACCCACATCAAGTAAAAATTGAGATATTAATTTAATTTTGCCAAATTAATTAACTTAAACCGATCATTTAAAGTTCTATTTTGCATAATCGTACATTCACAAGCTTGTAGGTCCCTCATATGCGAGAGGCCGTCTGGGTTAGTACCACCGTTTTGTCTATTTCTGCCGCCAACCAACAGTGTTTTAGCACTGTTGTGTTTCGGTTTGAAGGACATTGAAACCAGTGAAATTACTGGGCATTATATGACTTTATGTCTCGGGGTGACGAGCGCAGTTCAGTGCCATGCAGTGAGCTTTGTAATTCAAAGTTCTGTGTGGTGTTGCTTCTGTTTATGGGCAGGTGTTGCGCTTACAATCAGCCCCTTGCTCGTCTCGTCATTCATTCAAAAGAAAAAAAAACGGGATATGTCTAATTTTAGAAATACGGAATTTGACCTTCGTAAATCTATTGAATTTAGTAAAATAAAAGCAATATCTCAATTTTTACTTGATGTAAGTTGAAAAGTTATTGCGTATTTTGGATGTGTCGTCTACGATAAACTTTCGCTCTCACACCACCGAGACTTAAAAAATATTTGCGCCAGACATTCTAATGTCCCGACGCAGATACCGAACCTGAGGCCTGCTGTTTTACAGACGGATAATCTCTCATTACGCTATGGGGGCCAACTATTTATTTAAACCTAGCTAATTTTAACTTGTATGTTTTTTTGCATCTAAGCGTCGTTAATTGTTAGTTTTTTCTTTAGTATCTCCCCAGAGGGGTTGACGTCAAGCAGGCGGCCGGTCGTAAAAACTACAAGCCAATCTTGCTGTAACATATGTTTAAAAGCATGTTGCGCCGACCCCACCGCGAGTGGGATAAGGGTAGGTGGAAAGAAGGGTTTCTTTATTTAAGTAGGGTCTCATAAAATACGTTTCGTTTGGTAATATTCGAGCAATTGCAACTCCATCTCGTTCGTCCACGTTACGCTCAATTTTTGCGACATCGCGTCATAGCCTACATGACGGCTCAGTAAACACGAAGCAGAATGCGAATGTGGAGGCTAAACACGTACACGCTTCGTGGCCCCTTTGACGCAGGACCAAAAGCCGACAAAAATCGGGGAAAAAAAGCGCGGATCTGCGAAGAATATGCGAAACGGCTCCACACTTAACGTTCGCGCCGCGTCACGTCGCTGCTTTAGCGCGTGCGAACGCGGGCTAAGTGTAGAGCGGGCTTTACTTACGCTCCCAGTATTAAATGATTTATGGAAAACTTAATTAAACCTTATTTAGCACTACATAATATTCAGAATTCCTCGATAATTATAATGAATGAGGCAGAGGCATAGACAAAAGAATATTAAATCGACACCCATTTTATTATGGGCGTGGTAATTTTAGTCTCCTCAAGATATTAATATTGCCAGTAACAATTGTTTCCATATTATAAAGTTAAAAAGATTAAAAAAATATTTATCGTGATTATGTCCGGAATTGAAAATTTTTGCAGTATATTCACACTATATTATCAAGGAAAATGAATGTTATACTTATGGTTGTACCGTATTATAACCACACCACGTATAGTGGGTGATACCACGTATCGGTGATAGGCTACTTTTTATCCCGGAAAAAGCAGATCACGCGGGCGGAACCGCGAGCAAAAGCTAGTATTAAATAAATGGGGTTGCTTTAGTATCCGGTTGCAAGCAAAATAGTGCGGGAGGGGTGGGAGGGGGTTGAGGGGGGGAGGTATAACCCCCCCTGAAAGGGGGGAGGTGCGGAAACCAATAGTTTAGGAGATATGATTTTTTTAAATTTCCAGGTTTCTGCTTACAATATTTTAGCACATATTGATATTTTCGATGTGTTCACGGGTTATTTTTCATAGGGAGAAGGAGGAAAGTCACAGTTTACTTTATATTCAATGTTAAAAAAAAATCTATAACAAAAAATGCTTATGAAGCAAGTAATAACAACAAGGCGTAGTTGCCGGGCTACTACTTTTTGGGTGGTTTAAAAAAAAATAACCACGAAGGGGATGGCAGGGTCTGTTCGCTCGCTTCGCTCGCTCACTGACCCTGCCATCCCCTTCTAACCTAATATCTCCGAGTCGGGGTGCTCCAAATCCCGAGCTCGCTTCGCTCGCTCACGCGTGCATAAGCCTCGGTTTGTGAGGTTCCTACTTCTGGATGGTTAAGAAAAAAATAACCACCACCAATATCAATAAGGTAAGCAGGTCGAATGGGAGATAATAAGATCACAATAAAAACACAGCCGGCACTCAACAACAATGAAGGTAGGTAGTTGTGAATAGGAAAATAATAATTATAGTAGTATTGTAAAGAAAAAAAACGTTCCAGTAACGCGAGCACAACATATTAAGCATTTCGTTTTTATATAACTACTTGTCAGAAAGAGACACAATTAGTCGCATTCCACGTTCAATGACATTTGTCTCTTTCTAATTCAATATTAGTGTGTTTACAACCGTAATAACCTACAAAACTTTAAAAATTAATTTCACAAAAACTATGCATTTCCGCATAATAAACTGCTAGCATTTGTTAATACGGACTAGTGTCTAACGTTTACTATAAAAATTATCAGCAAAATCCTGCACCCGGATACTAAAGCCAACCCAAATAAATTATTAATTGTCCACTTCCCTCTACAACAAAGCGGGAGCAAACTAATGAACTAAGAAGGTCTCAACCTCAGGCACAAGGACATGTACAACAGGAGCACAGATGTAAAGCACTACGGTGGTCATTAAGTTGGTCCCATCAGGCGAGCTGATAAATCATGTTTTTAGGGTACATGTCTAAAAATAACAACAACATAATAAATAACAACAACGCGTATGTTTTTAAGTTATAGTAATTGTCAATGGTTGTCGTTTGTCAGCAGTGTTGCCAACTTAGTAGATTTCTGCTAAAACTGGTGGTTTAGACCCTTCAGCGGGGAGTGTCTTTAGTGGCTGATAGTTTTTGTAAGTAGTTTAGTTTACCACAGTTAGTGGTAAGCAAGACATACAACCACCAAATTTAAAAGAAATGGAGATGGTTAACAATAATAATAACAAAAATCACATTTCCTTCGTCTTCACGTTAAAAGTACAATACAAAAAGATTGTATAGAGACAAGCGGTAGCTTCCCTTAGTAATCTGTGATAGAGACTAGTGCCTGATTTAAGCAAATCCTGTGTTTCAGGTCACCAGACTTTCGACATTATTGTGTAAGGCGAAATACAATTCTTCTGTTAATTACGTTTAACTTTTAAGTTCAAATAGGTACTAATTATTATAATTTAAACTTTTCCTTTGTGCTAGACACTGTATATTACTGTATCAGTTGTTTAGATTTCTATGCTGGGTTTGGGTTTAACCAATTAAATATTCAAATATAGAGTAATCTAGACTTCATATTTTTTTCATATAAATTAAATTAAAGGATTCATGATTTTAGTGGTTTCCGGTGATTTGAATTCGCGGATATGGAACAAAAAAGTTGGCATCACTGGTTGTCAGTCGTTTCCAGGGTTGGATTTTGTACTATAATTATAGTATTTATACTATAATTTCACCCTTTGTACTATATACTATCCACATCTAAGGATAGTACGCTAAAATACTATAATTTAAAGTTTTGTCCCGAATGCTTAGTTTTACGTCATATGAATATTTCGACCGTGCGTGTATCCGACCGAATTCTAATCTTGCGATGTTTTCTGTGTCGATGGCCGGGGATTCCCCGATTATCGTCCGCAGTACACTTCTATCTTTCCACTAATCTGGTTCCTTCCATTCCATTCCAAATTTAATCAAAGGTACAACAATCGCTTGTGAATTTTTGTGTAAAATATGTAATACAAATGATAGGCCGTTTAAAGAAATATCAAAATTTGTCCTAGATTGTTTAGTACTTCCACATGCAAATACCGACTGCGAACGAATATTCAGTAAAGTGAACCTTACCAAGACTAAAATACGAAACAAACTGGCAACACAATCCATAGACGCCATATTATTGTCTTGTGACGCTAAGCGGTAGCAAAAGTGGGAATTGTACTGATTTTATTCCTACTGAGGATATGTTGATGAGATTAAATGCCAACGATGAAGATCTTCCTAATAGTTATATTCAAGAACTGATAAACTTAGAAGAGGAGTAAATTTTGCCATACCTGATGTTGATTTTAATGACTACATAATAAGTTAAATTAAAAATAATGAAAGTGTACTATATTTTTTTTATAAATACTATCCTTTTCATTTTTTTGTACTATCTTTTTCAACGTACCTAAATCCAACCCTGGTCGTTTCAGCCAAATAAATTGTCAATGAGAATTATCGAATTACTGAATGAGCAAAATCGTCTTCAAATTATAAAGAGTTGTAAATTAGTTTTTTGTGTGATTCATATGTATGTCTAATTTGTATACTGCTGTAGTATATTAGATATTGCTATGGACCTATAGAATAATATCGATTAGGTAAATTAAATGTGTGCCTGATTACTTCACAGCAGGAAATATGGCCGAGTTAGCAGCATTACTGCAAACAGAAATCCCGGAGGGACGAAACCATCTCACAGACAGCCACACCAACCTGGAGCGTGTTGCCGATTACTGCGAGGCGAACTATTTTCAGTCTGAGAATAAGAGGCTGGCACTCGAAAGTACCAAAAACTACACAACCCAGTCCCTCGCCAGTGTAGCTTATCAAATAAACACTTTGGCGTACAATTTCCTTCAGCTGCTTGAACTGCAAACAATGCAGTTGGCAGAAATGGAAGGTCAAATGAATCATATAGCGCAGACCGTCGCGATTCACAAAGAAAAGGTGGCGCGTCGAGAGATTGGCGTACTGACCGCCAACAAAGTAACTAGTAGACAATATAAAATTATTGCACCAGCTAATCCGGAAAAACCAATAAAGTATGTCAGGAAGAGTATTGATTACACAGGTGGGATATGAACAAATAATTTTATAATTCATTAAAAAATAATTTGTAAATGACAGCAAGTATGTATCAAATCTATATAAAACTCATTTTAACAAAAAATCTTATTGCTTTCATCATCCACATGTTAGAATTGTAAAACAAATAAATTATTTGCTATCTAAAACATGCAAATGATATCCTGCAGCTCTCGATGATATTGGGCATGGTGCTCGTTGGAATGGTGGGGCAGGTGGCACTCCTCGTGGCAGAAGGTCCGGGTCAGCACCTGGAGCAGCACCACTACCGGCACCTACCACTAAACCACCAACACCTCCGGCTGCCGTGCGAGCAGCCGCTGCTGCTAACACAGGCACATTGGGTCGTGGAACTCTTGGTAATCCTACTCATATTATTTATGTGTAAAACTGGTAGACCCATGCTATAGACAACAACATGAATATGCTGGCTCAATAGGGTTGTTACCTCTGGCTCTTCAAAACTGGTGTGAAATAGCAAGCCGAAACCCCTTTCCCTTCCCAATATGTCATCTTTTTCCTTTTAGGTTGGCAATGTGTTTATAATTCTTGTGGATGTTCATTGGTGGTGGAGACATTAGATGAACCACTTGCTTGTATATAAAAATGTTAAGATTAGGACGGACAAAAATTTCATCTGCCTTTTACTGCTCCAGATGCTTTGTAGGATTGGTAGGGCCGCATAGCTCAATGTGAGGTATCACTGCATGCCGCACATTCACGGGTCAGGTAGTAGACACCACCAATCAATTGACATATTGTTTATATGTTTTAAATGTTTCCATCCCGCATTCTTCTATTTAGTTATCTTTATATACAAAATCACTTCTGATAATATTGTCATTGTCTACTAATATTGTTTGCTATATCATGGGCTGCACAAATATCGTCCACGGACCGCAGTTTGACGATCACTGCTCTATAGTCTTAAAAATGGTGCTCATATAATGATCACACTTTAATTGGACCATAAAAATAGTTTTGTAAGTTATTTTATTGATTATGAATAGGCAAGCCGTCTCGCGAGTACCGCACGCCGCCAGCCGTCGCGCCTCCACAAGTGCCCTCGCATTATGCACCCAACTATCCGAGGCGCCCACCAGGGTACTCTACACTGCCCGTTACACAACCGCAGGTATGTCCATACAACGCCATCCATGACACAGGTCCATAGGTTTGATCTCCCATACACATGTTAGCATGATATACAAATATATGAATTGTGGGACAAAAGTATAAAATTCCATGAAAATTTCAATTAACTCATTATAATTTCAGGTTGGCATGGTTCATCCTAACCAACACCAAACGACACCATCCACTTATTCTCAGCAAGATCTGCATTCTAGTATGCCGCGTAAGTATGTTTTTTGGTACGCGCCAAAGCTAGTTTCCTCCAGTGGTATGCGCAGGGTAGGTGAGACAGTGTTTACATGACACCGTTTACATCGCCCTTCCCCTTGCCCTGGAATTTTCTCAGATGACTTGCAGTTGTGCAACAACAAACATACCTTTTAATATACCTACACTTTAATTTCATATTACCTATCAAAATATTATATAAATAAAATAAAAATAAATGGGTTATTTATGTAATCATCAATAATTGTTATTTACATTTTAGCGCCACCATCACCTCTTATTGGATCGGATGGTGAACATAGCCAGCACTCAATGAGTCTGCCAGGACAGGTTTGTATATTTGATTGTTTTATGTGTAGATAATAATGCCGATTTAATAATGTGGAATATTTTTCAAGGGGATTCATGACTCAGAGTAGAAGGAACATTATTTATTTACAAGAGAATGAGCAACACAAAGTGTTCCTATATTATTAGGCGAGCGATATCAATATATAGCGACGATATACATATAATTATATTTAAATACCATAACTAGGTGCAGTGTAGTTAACTTTGTCATGCCAGAAATTTAAAAAATATTTTGTGTGTAGGTACTATTTTGTATGTCATGAACAAAGAGTAACTAGCCTTAAAACGCTATGCTGGCAAGTGCGTCTTGACGAGTTGACTCTTGGTTACGTTAGCCTGTATTGAGTATTACAATAATATAGGGTCCTTTAAACGGAGTGTGAAGAATGATTAATGATCTTGCCGACCTACGATGGACACATTGTTTGTCGTTGGTCGACACTATTCCTGGATTGCGCTACACTTACCATCAGGTGTAGTGTAGTCCCTTTGCCGAGCCGGGATAAAAAAAAATATGAATAAGTGACCAAAGAAGTGACTGGGTGAAGGCCGAGAACCAGTAAAAGTTATAGGGGGCGTTCACCGATTATATGGGTCAACAACATTGATAAGACATTAGGACGAGTGGCACAGACAAAGAGAAGCCTATACCCAGCAGTGGGTCGGCACAGGCTGAAAATGATGATTTATGTATGTGATGGCTATAGGCTCTTCTCTTGTCACTCATGGGACGGAAAGAAGCGGCGAACTATCTGAGCACTATTTGCGCCTCTGTGTGCCTATTCGGGATACAAGCGTGAGCTTTCAAGTATGTACTTTGTATAATAGCGTGCGTCGTCGTCATCGGCCGGTGGTGGTTCGATTCGCGGAGGTTCCGTATCGCCCCCCCTCCCGCCGCCTCCCATGGACGATGAGCTCACACACGATGCTTTCGGACGACCTCATCAACTCAATGTAAGCATGCAATTTTTTTACAAATAAAATAATGACATAATAATAATTTAAAGTATTATCTCTAAATCTCTTTCTGTAATATTTTTTCTCTATCATAATAAAGGTATTTCTTGGATAAATGTAAGTGCAATACCCTAAAATTATTCATTTAAAAAATCCAATATTAAATTAATTTGTTATTTACCCACCAACCAACCCACATTTTAATAAGTTTGATAAAAAAATAAAATAATATTAATGAGAAATATGGTATTTGAAGATGTATAATTTTTGGTTTTAGAACAAGATGGGCTCTCAATATACAAGTGCCGTGCCAGCCATTGTGCCCGATGAAGAGGACTTACCTGGATGGGTACCAAAGAATTACATTGAGAAAGGTAAACCATAGCTAATCAATACAAGATTCTTTAATAATAAGTTGATTAAATAATAAACATTTTAGTTGATCTTCAGATTAAATTGCTATAGATACTTTGCATTTTTTGGCAGTATGTATGCATGTATAATTTGACAAGAACTCGTACATTGTTAGCAAGGAAACCAAAAGCTACATCGTTGTATTGTATGTTTGGACATTTATAGAAAAATGAGACCATTTATTAATTACCCCTCTTTATTAGTTAAAAAATAAAGTATTAAAAAATATTTCAGTTGTGGCAATATATGACTACTATGCTGATAAAGAAGATGAACTCTCCTTCCAAGAGAGTTCAGTGATCTACGTCTTAAAGAAAAATGATGATGGCTGGTGGGAAGGAGTTATGGATGGAGTCACTGGACTGTTCCCTGGAAATTATGTGGAGCCTTGCGTTTAAAACAAAAAAAAATCCATATTATATTGCCATGTACCCAATATTCTCTTATTATAATACAAGTATAGATTTGTTCTAAATCCTTTAATTTGAAATAGTAAATCACCAAATCACTAATTTAAAATAAGTATTATATTGGTGTATAATATATGTTATAATATTAAAATGGTCATTCCACCGTCAATAGTAATAATACTGTGGATAGAGAGGTTGATGACAAGAAAATGTCAGGCGAAAAATATAAAAAAAGTCTATACCTAGTTTTGTGATGACTTTAAACAGTTATGTAACTTTGATGTACTTTCTTCTAATCTAACAGTTATGTACTTTATAACTTTGATTTATAATAAGATTGTGGGTAATAATCATTAATTCGTGAATGAGTGATGATGATACTGCTTTATGTTGCGGTTATAATATCTACATCTGCTCAGATAATTAAATTAATAATTAAGGTCTTCGTCCTTAATATAAATAATATACCCACACAATTTTTTTTTAATGTAATCATGCACATCATTAAACATTTTGTCATGCATGTGTCATAAGACTAAAGCAAACACTTACATTCTATCTGGCATTTATATATATTGTTTAATGTTATATCTTAATAGTGAAGTATAGTATGTGGACCGCCTCCGTGGCGTAGTGGGCGAGTAGGCTGTGAAGCGAGAGGTCACGACTTTGTTTCCTGCACTGAGACAAATATTTGTGTGATCCACAAATACTTGTTTCGGGGTCTGGGTGTTGTGAGACCAAGTCTCGTAGTTACTGATACCCACGACACAAGACTCGTATCTTACTGTGGGGTCAGGACTATGTATGTGACTGTTGGATGTATTTATTCTATGTTTCGCAATATATTATGTCTAGTAAGTACATTTTATATCAATTCCTTAATGTTGTCCACAATGAAATAAAAAAGCGAGGAACAGTGCTTATTAGTTCTGGACGCGTGTAACGTGTAACATAAATACTACACACAGAAGTTAACTAGGCACCTCGGTGTAATGACGTCATAGGAATGTACTAAATGCATAAAATTTCAAGTACCAGGTGTGAAATATATTTTATATATTATTTATTTTATTGATGAGATTGTAAAAGTCATTAGTGAAAGACTCGATTTCCTCTTTTTACACGGTGTAGATAATTTAACCTCACGCGACGAAGGGCCTGGCGAAGACGATTGTTGCATAACGATGTTATCCGAAGGAGTGCTCGCTATTTCAAAAGATGCATCTTGTCTGGCAATTTCTGTAGCAGCCTCGTTTTTTATTCGCATCAAAGTTCTATTCGAACAACCAGTGGCCAAACAAGTTCGTGTGATAGCTTGATCGACAGGAATGACGAAACGTTTATTCTTTTTTTCATCTTCAAAAAACTGAAATACTTTCAAGAAAATGTTTCAGTTTTGATTTTTGAGTGATTTGATAATCACTCCAAAATCCGTCCAACAATAATAACAACGAAAAAAACACGAAGAACGCGCGTTCGCAACGGTAGTATTTAATTTACTGACCGCAATGACGCGTCGAGGGCGAGAGCGGTAGGCGGTGCGGTGTGGCGGGAGGGGACGTGCATTCCACTGAGGTGCCAAGTTGATTTCTGTGTGTTATAATTATTTATGAGAATTATTCTTAGTGTGGACTTGTTAGGCCCGCCCTCTACGCCGTACGCCTCTACTACGCATGGTAATAATACAATTTATTAAGGCATGCTGAAAATATGATATACAGGGTTATTTTGACACCCTGTTACTAAATGAAACCACATATTCGTCATCGCCTCTGCTTACCTTGTACCAAACATGAGGCTTGAGCTTGTAGTAGTTTTGCCAAAAAACGTGATTTAAGTTTTGAGCCTTTTAAATCACGCTGTACGGTTTTTGCACTAAAATCTATTGAATAAAATGTCACAGCTGACGATGTAATTATAAAACACAAACGCTTAAGAAGGGCAACTCCATACATATGAAAATACGTCTCAGGCTCACAAAGACGCTCTTGACACATTCCCGGAAAAAGTTGCGACAGTATTACTTTGTTCAGTGACAAAACGTAAAAAAATTGTGTTTGCGAGGAGTAGGTAACGTTATTCAACAATAAATAGGTATCACAAATTTGACTAAAAACAAATAATCATTGCAAAAGTTACAAGATTCGATTTTACTTAGGATTTTATTACATTTCATAGGGTAATCTAATATTTATTTCTATTCCTAAATTACAATTTTGAGCCGTCATTTCCAAAACGTTTAACTTATCTAATGCGCCGTTTGCCTTCTGTGCGCTTGGCGTTTTTATAAAGCAGGTACATTGAACTTGCCGGTATAATAAATGCACACAAATAAACTATTATCGGGACTCTTTTCGCATTCCAGTAATTGCAATAGCTGTCACTGTCTCGCAATAACACGGGTAACGCTAGTGCTGGATTCATTGCTATACATGCGTTGCAATCTTCTGTTAATCGATCCTTCAAATCGAAAATCTTAATCTTACGAATATTTAATGTCGCTGTAAAGGTTTCAATTAATTATACATTATAGGTTTAATAAGTTTCTTGAAATGTTTTTAGTAAAGAATATTTATGACGATTATTATAGCGTAAAGGCAAAATATTTCGTGTGATGGCCTATCATTTACGTGTGCTCATGTCGCGATATTAATTAAGCTTGAAAATTCATGATTTTTTTTTATAGCATAGGCCAGCAAACGAGCAAGTGGGTCACCTGATGGTAAGTGATCTCCACCGCCCATGTACGCCCAGAAGAGTCATGAGCGCGTTGCCGACCTTAAAGGAAAGGGATAATTAGGGATTGGGAAGGGGAGGGGATTTGGGCTTCCGGTTATCTCACTCACCGTACGAAACGCAGCAGCAAGCCACTACTTTACGTCGGTTTTCTGTGAGACAGTGATAACGATCCGGTCGAGTCAGCCCATTCATGCTGTAGATAAAACTGTCTACAGCGTGGCTCTACCACTCTAAATGTTATAACCACCCGTACAAGTTACCTAAGCAGCACCATAATTATACACATAATTCGCGTATCGTTATGTAAAATACAAATTCATAATAAAATACATGTTTTGGAACCGTAGAACTTACATACATTTTTGAACCAATAGCTCATCGGTCTCAGCCTGCAATGTACTGACATTGCTGCTACATCAATGAGAATATCGATATGTTTATCGCAATTCCAAGAATCGGTATTTTTTATTCGATCATAGATTCGCGGATCGAATCATACACACATTAGGACAACACTAAAATTTATGATTTACTGCATTCCTAATTCCTTGGTGTGCGTGCATTCAAAGTCGTAATTGGTCAACTTGTAACGCGTAATAATTCGTAATGTTTTTGTATTCGCCAACCCCGGCTTAGTATTTCTATGTTATTAATCCATTAGCCAACCTGATCACGGTATTTAATTGTTCCCGCCAAATCAGTTGATCTTTTGATGAATCAGTACCTAAAATTTAATTTTCGTAAATACGGCACTATACCTTACACTCACAAGTTTAAAACAAACTAGGTATTCTAGTTTAGTTCACTTCGGGTCGTTTCGTTTGATGTGCATGTTTTTTTTTCATATTCCGCCATTTTGCTCAGTATTTAGTTTTTATTAGTATTTCGTAATTTTTATTAGTGCGGCGATCTTGGTGAAATTGATACTGTTTTCACAAACGTTTGTGTAATGTTTTAAGTGTGTAATAATTATTCGTATTGAAGTGAAATTGACACTAACCGGTTTATCAAGTTTAGAATAATGCCTAAGTGTTTGTGTAGTGTTTGTGTTAAGTACATACTACATGTTACTGCCGGGAGTATCACCGCGAAGTATTTGGTATACTTCGCGGTATTATGGTATTATGTATAATTGTTTAGAAATCTCAGGGAGACAATAACATTTTATAGGGCTTTATTAAAATTTAAGTTTACTTCCGGCTCAGCGATACTGCACTACTACACAGTCGTTTATTTGCTGCTTTTGATAAATTATAAGCTATTACTTTACATCCGGGGCGCAATCTTATGGGCAGGGTCCGATTAATATTATTCGCCGTAGTTGCTTATAAGATACGGTAATGTATGTGTGTGTGTCTCATTCATTCGATGACGGGTGTGTAGTGTGTACTGTGTACGATGTGTTGAGTTGTATATGTGTGTACGCGCGTATACAGACTGTTTAAAATTAATCTAATGTTAATGGCATTTAATTTGTTAGGAAATATTATTTTTTTATTTTGCCTTTAATAAGAAAGTGTCTTAGCTCAAAGTACTTATATTAACGAACACTACACATGGTTTCATTTAAGTATAGGGTGTCAAAATGACACTGTATAGATAGTAAATTGCGATAGTTAGTTATGGTAATTATTATATTGTGTTTTTGTTAACAAATAACGAAATTTAAAACAACGTTTTTGTAGGATGCCCACACGTCTGTCAAAACCATAGATTTACTAACGTAACTTCTGACCGGCGAGGCCTAGTTACATGACTACAAAACACATTCGGCCTAAAATGTAGAATAACTTTAAACTGGTCATCATGGTAACCCATACAAACTGATGTAAAACTAGTTCGTCTACATTTTATAGTAAGGCCGATTAGCTTTATAGTATTAGTATAGATTTATTATATTACATATTATTGCTAGTTTTCTGATAGGAAAATAATACAACTGGCTATTCATATTCTAATTTATTAACGTTACATTATGAACTTGTATCCTAGTATAGAACCTAAGTATATCTTATTTTATTAAGTCACATAGAAGTAATTATATATATTACACAGTGTTGTTTTGATAATTTGTTTATATGAACAATGAAATAATGTTTCAACAATTCATAAATGAAATTATTCACAAATTAATATTTCTAATATAATCAGAGACCAGAGCATTTGTAACCGATTTGTTCTAATGGTTAAGATTTAAAATCTTCGGAACGAAGAAACAAAATATTTAACAGTGTATATCAACGAAATCTGAGTATGGGGTTATGGCATATAGAAATTTATAAAGTACATCTGGAAAGTTTTGTCCCCAGCAGCGTATCTATCTTTACTATAAATCGCGCGACGATATAGATATATTATGTGAGTACTTCCTTTGCGTACCGCTACGCAATATGATAGCGCATACCGCGGCCACGTTAGTAAACGAGGCACGCTTGGTTTCTACCCAGATTGAAGTATATGTATCAGTGGTCTATGTTGTGTTAACCTGTTTAATCTTACTATTCGTATTTTAAGGAAACATTATTTTCTATTTAATCGTTATCTTACTTCACTTACGAACATGTATTGTTTTATTGTATGGTAAATAAATTACACAATTTTTACAACTATTGTTTTATTGCTTAATTTTTACCACATGACAATTCTTTCACAAAAACACGACTTGGATTGCCTTATTTTCGATGCATACAAGATTGTTTTATAAAGCCCATATACGCGCGCTGCAACATCTCAAAACGCACACATACGCAAGTTACATACAAGTTTACACATGTCGCAAATACCCTTAACTTGTAACTGCTATAGAGGCCGCATATAAGCCTCCGTTCAAAAAGTGTCCTTAGTATTAAAGTTAGAATGCTGTCTGTAACTTACACTGTAAAACAACATGTATTACACATCATAATAGTATGGTGTTGCCGCCCCGATGTTGACATTATGTATGTACGGATCACAAGTTTGATCTGTAACACATGTGGAAAAAACGCCTATTTTATTTCGCTCCCGCAAGTATTTAAGCGACTAGTCAGTTTTTCTGGGGCATGTATCGCAATTTAACTCTATGATGATGGTTCGTCAGTGTGTATCAAACGTCATTCTTTATCGTCAATCTCCATATTCTCAGAAGAGATGATATCCTTGCCGTCAGTCTGCTGTGGTTCGGTTTGTTGACTCTCCGTTTCGGATTTAGAAGCTTGCTCTACAGGCGCGCTATTTTCATTTGATGTTCCATTTTTCCCTTCTTGTGTGATTTCTTTTTCACTGCTGCAAATGTAACAAAAGATTAGCACAGGGTGTACTATTTATTTAGGAGTTTGGTTTACACACTTGAAGATCAGCTTACCTGGCCGGTCCATTACTGACTTCAACGACATCATCGTCATCATACTTTATATTGATAACAGCATCCATTATCGATTGTATGCTCTTCAAAGCGGAGTGGAATATTTTGGAGCTTGCCTGGAAGATACGACATATTTATTACATAACAAGCATCGCTGTTATAGCAATTTCAATATTGGTAGATTAAGATATGTATTGAAAGTAGGATAGTCGGTTATTTTTATAATTTTAATCAATAAACGCGAAATAATTTTTAATTATTATATATATACACCACTATTTTTTAAATACCAAAGAAAAAAGATGAGCTGATAGCCGCGAATATTACTAATGTTTTGGCGAATATATTTTTTAAATTGTACATAAGACAAAAAGTTATAGGCAGTTCTAGTTTATCCAATTTGTGCAAAAAATGATGGCTACTCTATATTGTACTGTAACGCTGCCGCCGTCGCCGCGCCGCCCGCCTCGCACCCTGCCCCCGCGCTCTTCTATCGTACCTAACAACTTACTATACGAAAAGTTGTAACAATAATTTAATGATTTTTGTTCTAAAATTTTTGATACTTTTGTTTAATTTTTTTATGTGATATTTGGGTTAGGTAAATGATACTGATACCCCTATTTTTTTTCTATAATTTAAAAATAGCAGTGTATATATATACAGGGTTATTTTTAAAACACCAGCAACCTCGCAGGGGTAGATACCTAAGGTTATAAGCTACTACTTTTGTTCTACGACTTTTGATAATTTGTTAGATTTTATTTTCATACAAAAATAAGTATTCATTTAATTTCCGTCTTGAAAGTTACCTACGCGCATCGCAGATAACGTAAGCAAACATGCGAAGCGTGGGGAACCGGGCTAGCGGCTTTGAAGGTCGAGCGGCGCCTTTGAGTCGCGCGCGCACGCCGCAGTCTACGAAGAAAAATACGACACAACAAAAACTTGTAAAATCATTTTTTTTTAAATATATTGAGTTATATCCAAACTCGTAGAACAAAAGTTGTTCCGTATGGGGTCAGCTATCTGGTCCTGCGAGGTTGCTGGTGTTTTAAAATTAACCCTGTATATATATATTATGTATATACTAGAGATGTGCCGACTAGTCGGCGACTATTCGGTAAAGCCGACTATTCGGTCACTATTGTAGTCGGCGACTAGTCGGCGACTATTCGGCAAAGAGCGCCGACTATCCAACTTCTTACACTTCTTAAAAAATCCATACACGAGACTTTCTTTTTGACATGATAAAATTTGATTAATTGAGCTCTTCACTTTAATGAACAATACCGGTATTATCTTTACACAAAAATATTTTTTTTACACAATAAAACCGCTCTGACCATTCAGAAGCAAAAATCAAGAAACAATGCGGCATAAATAAAATAGGTTCCGACACGCTCGCAGGCGGCGGTTGCAACTTGCGCGCGGATCAGCTGTAAACGAAGCGTCACGGATATCCCCGAAACGGTGATCGGCTCGGCCGAATAGTCGGCCGACTAGTCGGCCTCTTTGCAACCGACTAATCGGCTAGTCGGCCAAAGTCATAATCGGCACATCTCTAGTATATACGTATAGTACTATATTAGTCAATTTGTAAAATATGTACATCTATTCTCTGTAAGTTTCGTTTATATGTTAACCACCCGTTCATTTACCTATCAATCCAGCCCATTCAAAGGTTGCCTGGAAGAAATTGCCGTTAGCGATAAGGCCGCCAATTGTACTTCTATATGTTATATTAAATTGTATGTTGTGTGTTTTCAATACGTTTTGTGTGATGTACAATAAAGTTATAAATAAATAAATAATGATACTGACGGTGAGCGACGCGATGCGCGCGTTGGCGGCGGCGAGACTGGCGCCGAGTTCCGTGAGCTGTTTGTTGGCGCCGCGCTCGGCGTGCGCGAGCGCGCGGTGGTGGGTGGTGGCGGCGGCGAGGTCGGCGCGCGCGGCGCTCAGCGCGCCCTCGAGTCGCGCGCGCTCGCGCACGCCGCGCGCCGCAGCCGCCACCAGCGCGCCCACGTCCACCAGCCGCGACTTGTACATCACCATGCCTGACAACAACCAAACTAACGTGAAGAGTGTGTGTTGTTGAGGTTGGGTAAAAGTGATAATATTGGGTTTTCAATCACGAAATGCCTCAGTATCGGCCCGGAGTCTGGAATTGGTTTATGAGTGGTATGGTGCTGGCACACCGGTGTTAGAAAATGTTATATAACATTTTATAACAGCGGTGTGGCAGCATCATTTAGTAAACATTTCTTAACAATTTGTAACATTTTTTAACCGCGGGCGGCGGTACTTTTGAGAGCGGCGCCGTCAAAGAAGCCGTCAATGAAGGGCCGATGTCATGTTTTCAAATGTTATAAAATGTAAAAAAATGTTAGAAAATGTTTTTGTTAACATTTTATAACATCGGTGTGGCAGCACCAGTAGAGCCACGCTTAAGACAATTTTGTCTAAAGCGTGAATGAGCTGGCTCGAACGGGTCGTTACCACTGTCTCACAGACATCCGACGTAAAGTAGCCGCTTGCTGCTGCATTTCGTCGTGTCGTTTGTAAGTGAGATATCCGGAAGCCCAAATCCCATCCCCTTCACAATCCCTAATTATCCCTTTCGTTTAAGGTCGGCAACGCGCCCATGATTCTTCTGGTGGTGGGCGTACATGGGCCGTGGAGATCACTTACAATCAGGTGACCCACTTGCTCGTTTGCCGGCCTATGCTATAAAAAAAAAGAAACCGCAAATCCTGGACGGACTACGACTTATGGCCAGTATCAAAAACTATTCCAAAATTTCGATTACTCAAAGCTCAAATAAAAAAAAATATTATACCTACAAAATAAATTAGTCAATAAAATTGCTTTTTCAATAGCTATGATTATAAATTAATCATTCACCTCTTATTTCAAAATCATTTTTTCTCTCCAAGCACAGCAGTGATTGCAATGCACCTGATGGTAAGTACTTACAGTGCAGTCCAAAGAAATTCTAAAACATTTTTTTTATCCAATCACAGAAAAGATTGCACTGCACTTATCAAGTTCAATGCAATTCAAAAAACTAACAACCACAGACAAACAATTACTTTATCAATAGTCACCTGGCTTATACAAATGCTTCTTCACACTCTGAAGAGAGGAGTGAATCAAGGGACCTGCGAAGGGCAAGGGGATGACCAACGCAGGCACAGGGATACAAGGATGTACCCCTATACCTGCCCCAACCAACAATCAATTCATGTAACTAGCCCCTCAAGAGAACCGAATATACACTGGCTAATCCTGGGACACGATCCACACAAGGTGTGTGGGTCACTATAAGCTGATGTTAATAAACAATCTTAGATAGCACAAATGAGCCAATTAGGATACAGTTTGAAGATGGCAGTGGCGTGCACTTTATATAGGCAAAAAGGCACTGCCTACCCTACGAGCAACACCGTTTTAATATTGTAAAAATAAAATTAAAAAAAAAGCAAATAAAT
Source organism: Amorpha juglandis (assembly GCA_949126905.1). Taxonomy (NCBI): domain Eukaryota; kingdom Metazoa; phylum Arthropoda; class Insecta; order Lepidoptera; family Sphingidae; genus Amorpha; species Amorpha juglandis. The sequence goes on from OX421372.1 coordinate 8,524,092, forward strand.
AATACAATACCTATTTAAAAAGTTAAAACTCGGTACGAAAATCAAACAATGCATTGATTTTCGTACCGAGTTGGAACACGCCAATGCAAACTTCTAGGCAGTCATTTTTATTGCCTACATTCCATTCATAAATTTACGCATAAGTGGACGATTTTCGACTTTAATGACGAAATATGTGTAAATAGTATATTGAATTTTGAATGAGAACTCCTGCGGCAGGAGGACCAATCACAGCTCAGTGCTCAGTGCTATTTTGTTGGCAAATTGCCAATTTTTTATAATGAGATTTTAAAATCATATTTCACACCTTGAAAACAAAACTGACACTAAACGAAGATTGTCGATGTTTAATTATGAACGCTATTTTATGAAACATTTAAACTTAATCTCCCATAAACACATTTTTCGTTTAGTGTCACTTTTGTTTTCAATGTGCGATTTGAAAAAGAATAGGCGCGTAGATTTAATTTACAAATGAGTTGGTTTATAATTTTTTAAATTATTGATACATTCGTAGTTTTTAAAGGCCGCTTCGGCTATCTTACAAGTGAAGGTAAAGTGAAGGTAGTAAAGGTATTTGAGGTGGCCAATTTTTTCTTCAATTTGGCGTCATCGTCAGAATATCGTGTTTTCGACCTTGACACTTGATGATCGTGAGTACTTAATTTCGTATAATAATTTTTTGTGCTAATAGGGCTTATTTAAACGATTTTTTTTACGGGAGAGAGATTTTTACGTAACTATTAGAAGCCTAGGTAAAATCTAGACCCATTCTATGACGTCTTGCAAACATTTTAAAAAGTAGAAATATAACTATGTTGACTGCTGCCTACCCTGTCAAAAAACCCTGTGCACGCCACTGGAATATGGTACGTACCAATTACATAATTTGATTGTTTAATTTCTATGATCTATCTGCATAATTAGTCTAAGATCGTTTATTAACATCGGCCTTATAACTAATTATTACATTAGTTTATTAACTAATTATTACATTACAGAATGTCGATATTTGTTAAGTTTTTCTTACCAGTTCCACTGACGTCCTTAGTGCCTCCATCTGAGGCATCCTCGGTGTCACTTGATTCTTTAAATAATGGCAATAAGTTTCGATTGCCTGCTGCTATAGCTTCCTCCAATTCAGATATCTAAAATAAATCATGTGATATGAAATCTGGATGACTGGGTTCCGAAGGGACCTATATTTTTTATCACTTATAGAGGCTTTACCCAGTTTCCCAACTAGGTAGGTTAATACAGTTGTCTTATTTGTAGAAGGTCATATAAGAGATCGAAATGTTAGCAATGTTCCTTCTCAAAACAAACGCGTCATAACTGGTCTAAACCTGATAAATTTTCCCACTTATATGAGCTAATGATCTATTAAGTTCCAATTATAGAGGTAAACATAAAAAAAATCGAAGAAATCAAGACTCAATTACAAAGGTGTGAAAATTCCCAGTAACAATACCTCTGTTTCAATGCAAAAGTGTCGGGAGCTCATTGTAATGATCAATAAGAGGTTTCTCACATATCCAGGGCCTACAGGTTTCACTATAATACTCTAGGTTTTAAACAGTAAATAATTACACATGCATGAAAAAAAAGAACAATCAGCAATGGTGAGTAAGTCAGACATGCTCCCTGTACCATTAAATATTTACACATTATACTTTTTTATTCGCTGAAATGAGACATTAATTGCTTAGCTAACAGTTAATGCCGCGTAGTAATATTTGTATGTGTTATAGGGATATAATTTAATTTTGCAGTTTCCTTGTATGTAATCATTTCATTTCATATTTGAAGTTGCATGATTTTGGGATTCAAATTAAATTTTATTCAATGCATTATACTAGAAACCTGTTTTTTTACAAAACATTAGGTCGTAAATTATTATTAGTATTCCATATTAATTTCGACTCTGTACATTAATTGAATGTTTTACACATGGAATAACAATCTTGGTGCTTAGAAAATTCATTACGTATTTTAATCGTTTTTCTTTACTGAAACAATATGGAGGAGACTAAACCATCGAAAATAGATAATCATCAAATCATAATCAAATCTTTGGCTAAGCCTAAGCTTTCAGTGAAAAATAATAAAATTTTCATTTTTTTTAACATCAGTCTATTCGGTTCCAAGTCAGAATTATTCTTTTTATTCTCAACAACAATAGTAACTTAGAGTGTTGTCGGACTATCATGTGTGTGTGTGTTTATTGGCTTACATGTGCTGGAACATCATTTGAGGAGGATACTGTTGAGTCCAGTGGTAAGTCTTGCATGGCCCCTGATGTGCCCGCCGCCAGATCTTTTATGGTTTGCAAAAGTGTCCTGTGAAACATAACATTACAAATTAGATCAACTGATTCCAGATATATCCCGAAATCAACCAATGAAACTAAGTAATTTGTATATATCGCATTCAAACTGTATTCTGATTGGCTTATGGATGAAACAGAGAATCAAATTAAGATTGTTTATTGAAATAGGCATTAGTCATAAATCAAATATTGTATTAGAAGGCGACAATGTAATCTACACAAACATAAAACGATACCATTTTGATATGTATTCAATACCTATAGATTCACTCGAAAAATGATGTATCGCTTCATTCATTACTAACCGTCATTGTTGATAACATTCAATAATTTACTTACTTATAGTTGAATACTTCTTTGACACACACTTTATCCAAAATCGTACGTATTTGTGATCGTGAGAGTTGTAATCCGAGGCTCATGAATAAGTTCTGCAGGTCTTTTTTAGAAATGCTGCCGCCGCGTGCGGTGTCAAAGTATACCAGCGACAATAATAAATAAGGGTCGGGAGGTAGTTCCACGCCTCGACTGCGCCTCCTAGGCGAGTTGCTCCTATCGTCATCGCTGTGGGAATCCTAAAAAACCGTGTACAATATTTATCGCTTTGTTAATTGTTCCTATTTATTTTTTAATTGTTATGAATTGAATTGTTATTAATCATCATAATTAAAAATTCCGTAAAAATAAATAATTAAGTTCCTAATGAACTTCAAACATCCCTTAACCTTACCTTCCTGTCTCTTCTACGAGTGTCTCTCCTGTCATCGCGCTTATCATCTTTTTTGTCTTTATCATCCTTTTTATCTTTATCGTCTTTCTTATCCTTATCATCTTTCTTATCTTTATCTTCTTTTTTATCCTTGTCATCTTTTTTGTCTTTATCATCCTTCTTTTCTTCCGCTTTTTTCTCATCTTTCTTTTCAGTCTTCTCAGATGATTTATCTGAGATATCGTCGACTTTCTCCGGCAGTGTATAAAGAGTTTTGTAAATGTAGAATCCAAAATCACGCATCAACATTTCATTGAAGAGTTCCGCGAACACAAACAGCTGGAATAAACATTTAAAAATTTATTATGCTGTTTTAATGCAAAACTATTTTATGTAGTTTAGCTTGTCTAGTAGAAGGAAGAAAAGGTAGCGGAAGATCGAGAAGATTTTTCAACAAGTTAAGGAGAAATATAGGTAGTATCGTATCAGAAGGTTAAAAGGAAAGTAGAAAACAGAGAGGAGTGACAGTTGCTCTACCGACAAGAGCAAATCTCTTAAATTAAAGAAAAGGAGCTTTCGTCTGCGGCTCCGCTCGGGTAACAACCTTACTTCGACGGAAGACGATATTTTATGTACTATGGCATTCTACCAGAAAATAAGACTGTATAACAAGATATTTGAGCTTATCGCTCAGGTCCTGGTTGAAATAAGTCTGGAGAGTCTGCTGAAGGAAAAACGTTAATATTTTCGAAAAATTGCGCACATAGTCCAAAGATAGGGTAGGGGAGTACAACTGTAATAAATCGATGGCGACTTGTATTACAACATGATGTTGTTTGTTCTGAGTCCTTTATTAGAATGATCCATCTTATTGCCTAAAAACTTATTTATACATATTATAAAACTGACGTTGCTTAACAACGTAATATTCATCGAAGACATATTTAATCATAATTATTAAGAAGTCCCAAATACCAAAGGCTCCTTTGTGCAACATTCGTACAAGCTTGAGTTTATTAACTTATTTCGCAATATTACATTACACTACATACAAACAAATATTTTTGCTTTTCATAAAAGGGTAAGCGGAGATTTAATGGCATATTGATACAAACCTCAAAACTGTGTTCCTTATTATCCGTGATGCGGTAGTCAAGTAAGAGTGACAGTGTAGCCACACTACAACTAAATTTACCGCCCTTGGCTGTCGCAGAGGGATGCACTATAATATGTGGCGTGCTCGGCAACTCATAACGAGACTTTAGCTGTTGCTTGTCCTTTTCCAGCTGCAAAACCAGAAAAATAGTAAATCTAAATTAAATACGATTCAATGTATTATAGAAAGTGCAGTAGAAGAAATCTATATGATCTAACTGGCTAACTTTATTAAACCTAATGATAACAGGCTCTTTTTTATATCAAGAAGCAAAAGATTAAAGAGTACCTTTCTTTTGTCATCTTCAATTTCTCTCGGTGATCTTTTGTCTTCCTTTTCTTTTTCTTTCTGATCCTTTTGATCTTGGTCTTCTTTTTTATCGTTTCCTTTATTTTCTGTTGATGTTTGATCTGCCTTGACATCATCTATAACAACTGTATCATTTTTGTCTTCACTCTTCTGGGTAGCTTTATTTTCGGATTCGGCTTCATCATCCTCTAGTTCCATAACATCATCAACTTTACCATCCTTTTCTTCTTCGACTTTCAATAGCTTGGAGAGACGAGACACGAGTTGAGCACGTTGTCCTGTTTATCAACAATTTTAACAGTAAGATTCAATTGAAATGGAGAATTAAGGGTATGCTAGTCGCCGACACGATGGCTCGAACTTTTCCGTGGGCGGAATCAAAATGCATTTTGCCATTGCCATGTGTGAAACGTTGGTCGGAAATAATAATAACCTATGCCTGTACGAATTTGTTGCGAAAATTATTACTCTTCATATAGGTATTCCTCTTCCATACTATTTACACTTAAAACCATGTAAAAATTTGTAATAATTTTTATTTTACAATTCTGTTTTCAGATATTTTAAATTTCAGAGCATTATTCTCATGCTCATCTTTCGATATAGGATGTCGAACAGTTGAGTCATTCCATCCCCAAACGTTTGTATATATAAAGTAGACTAGCAGAACATGCCAACAACATACCTTTGCAACTCACATTACGAGCTCGCAATTCTTGTCTTAGTTCCTCAGCCTTAATAGTTCTTATATCGATTTTAGAATAATGTGTTGGTTTCGGTTTGCTCTCATCATCGTCATTCTCATCTATTGTTATTGTGCTGTCATTGGCACTGGGATTATCCTAAAAAAATGTTCAAATGAATTTAGTAACCATTTTTTGTAATTGAACTTTTTGAGTGGGCCAATAATTATACAGTTAATATTTTATTGCATTGAAGAATAAAAGGAAACGATTGATGTAGAATGCGAAAATTGATGGATGATTGATTTAAAACATAAAAACTATGAGGGGAAAAATTAATTATACAAAATATTAATCCACATTGAGCGACGATTGCACGACCATGAGGATGGAAAAGATGTCGGCAGCGCAGGCGCGTCGATCTTCGTCAGTTTTAGTAGCACACGTTGCCGGAAACATAAGACAAACAAAACTGGGAACAAACAATTGGGGATTTGTCCGCAGACGCGCTGATCTCCGCCGCCGGCGCCGCCGCTTGCTTCGTGTCGCTGGAGCTGGAGCCGGAGCCGGAGCCGGAACTGGAGGTATCGCCGTCGAGTCTCCTGATAGCCGCCTCGTAGGCTGCTTTATAGTGGTCCTGTACGTTGCTCCACTCGATATGCGAAGGCTGAGCAGACCACACGTCTGGCAGGTACAACACCACACACTCGAGCCGTGACTTGCCGCCGCTGCCCTCGCGCCAGTAGCAAAACTCCACCATTCGGTACCTGCGCGGGTAATACAGTTATAGTATACTCACAAGCGTTACGTCTCTCAGCCACCCGACTGCTGGCATGGACACGACACATCCGCTACGAGAGTTATCATACTGCTGTATGGCGGGTTACATCGATTCTGCATCCGATCAGTTGCGCCTTGCACGATGTACTAACGCCTGCATACTCTCACTTTAGGAATGTGTACTGTACCATGACCAATGAATAGAGAGCCAAACACAGAAGCTTCTTCTATTGCACAATATTTATATAGTAATATGGTACATATGTTACCCAATAAAAGAAGATGTGTCAAGAAGAAACTCCTGTCTCCACATAGAGAATCAATTCAGAAAGTCAGGTATTAAGGCAGTACACCAGCCATGTCATAAGAAAATCTACTCACCATTGAGTGCATGCTGACAAATCAATCCCAGTTAACGCTTTACATGTACGGATAGCTGTTTTCACAAGAACTTTAGGATCAGATTGGGGATTTTCACCATCTAAGGAAGGGCTCCAGGGACCACCTATGGCGAAGTTTTCACCACTTTTTCCTTTTTGTCCCACAAGGAATTTGATCATGCGGGTTGGATGTAATGGTGTTTTGTTATTACTTGAACGTTTGTCTCTGTCATCTGATTTTGTAAGACCACATTTCTGATATAATGTTTCCAATGTTGGCATACTTATAAGCATCACCTTGAAATGAAAGAAAAAAAAAATAGTACAGTTAATGAACCTTATTAAAACAATTTATTCAATGAAAATTCATAACTTTTTATAATACTAACTTTTGCTGAAAACCTGTAATCTGCATCTGGGGGCTCCAAAACTGCATTGTTTTCATCAGGACATTCTATTTCTTTGTTCATTATGTGATAGCTGCAGGGGTTGTTTATAGAGAAGGGTGCCTGAGGTGGGAATGTGTCACCCCATTTCACAGAGGCATTAAAGAAATCAGATGGGATATACAAGTTTGTATATCTATGAGATAAAGTAGGGACATCCACTTTTTGTCTGAAAGCAAGAGATTTAAATTTAATGTGGAATGTGTGCATTTACAAGTATGAGTTAATTATAGTTTTGTTTCCTTTTCAAAATTGTGATGAGGTATTTATATTGAGCATATGTATATCCTTGTTATAATATTGGACAAAAATGTTTGATAATACGTATTTTAACTTCTTTGATTTCCAAAAGTGTAAAGTCTGCCAACCCACACTAGTCCAGAGTAGTGGACTGAAGTCTAAGCACTCTCATTTGTTAAGGACGCTCATGCCTAGAAATGGGAGTGTATAATACACAGCTGATATAAAATAATGACTAAATTTCAAAGGTGTTTATTGTTTATTATATTGTGAAAAATAAAACAACCGTTACATGTGCTACTATACATTCCTATATAGAAAATGTCAAAAAAAGTAATAATGAGACAGAAATAGGGAGAATGGCCTTACTATGACGGTCCAATAAAAATAAATATGGTTTTTAGCGTTTGTTACTAGTTACATTTAGTCTACATTGGCGAAATAACCGAAAATCTATGAAGCCATTATCTAAAATTTTAAAAGAATAATATTCACATCTAAGCATCTAGTTAAAACTTTAAAGTTGCATAAAAAGCAGACATGTCGCTGTCGTAATGTGTAACGGTCTCCTAACTCGTCATGTTCTTTAAAACCCCTCTTTTATTTCGATTGCACAGTAAATTCCATTAATACTTACATGTCCAATGGTATCCTGGGAACTCTCACCACGTACTTAACTGGTGATGGTTGACGAATCACAGACCGTTTCCTTGGTGGTGAATCTCTTCTATTTCTGCTCTCTCGCCTTTCTTTTGAGCGTGATCGGCTTCTTGAGCGGGACCGTTTCTGTTAATAGATATAACATAGTTAAGAATAATAAAGTTCCTAGATGGTTCAAAATTGCTTGACAAACATTTATATACCAACAAACATGCTTAACGAGGCTTGGCACAATGTAAAAAAATGCTTGTCAAGCATCCACACTCATTTTTGGTTTTACTCGCTAAGAGTGTTGTGTACAATGGCGAGTGCCATGATGTTCTCCAGGTATCAGAATGTGTTAGAGGATAGGTATTGCAATAATATAAAGTTTCATTAAGATTGTAGTTTGCTTGTCAAGCACATCATGCTAGTCCCAAATATAGTGTATTACAAATTAACTTACTCTGTCTTCTCTGCGAGGTGGTCGATCATCACGTCGTGGAGGCAATGATTTTTTGGATGATGGCGGCGGGACGGCATTGTAAGAATTTGATTTAGAAGGCGGTTGCTTTGTGCCTGGACCAGTCTTAGGCAACACTTGCACGCGAGTAGCATTCCATTTTACAGGCATGTTAGGATTGTACGAAGCTTCAACGAGAACCCTATCGTTCACTTTGGGGATGATGCCTTTAGCACACACGGAAGTTTGATAGAACACATCGTGGTCAACAAAGCCAAAGTCATTGTGCGCTTTGGTAACAGTGCCCGTGAAAACACGTTGCTCTGTATTAGCATTAGCTTGGTTAGCCTGGGCATTAGAATACATGCTCTGATTCATCGCACGAGGCGTCGGATACGCCACAACGTTGCCTGGATACATCTGCCCTTGCGTCATCTGATTCATTGGCATTTGCCCGGGCATCGACATCGTCATTCCGCCTTGAGCTTGCATCGGATTAAACATTGCCTGAGTTTGTTGAAATGGCATCATTCCCTGTTGTGTCATCATAGCATTGGGATCCATGATTTGCGGATTCATGCCGGTCATATTTGTATTTACGTTTGACCGTGCCCACGGGGGATTTTTGGTGCCTCCAGCAGATTGCATTTTTGCATTAATAATATAAGCACAAATTTATTGCTAATACTTCACTTAAACAATTAACGATCTAAAATAAGTCCAACAATGCTTTATTTTAACACACGCCGCTCCGATACTTCAATTGAGCGAGCAATGGCGTCCAATGGCGTCCAAAACAGTGCTGCCACTGTTTCATGTTTGTTGCATTACCCAGCCAATAACTGCAAAATAGCCGTTTTTACCCAGCAACCATCACCAGGTTACCCGAAAGTCGGGTATTTATCCTATTATTATCAGCTTAAATAAATGTATTAAAACGAATTAAAAAGCTTTTATAACTAATTTATAATTAAATGCCTTGAAAGTGACACATTATATAAATTAACTTTAAAAACCAATATAATTATTAATTTCTGCCAGTACTTGGCTCAGAAGAGTAGAAGAAGACCATAATAACATTTTGGCAAAATATGAACAATGGCAATAGCTGCTTTCTCTTCATATAGAATACAAATAACAATGAGCTTTCTCTTGTATAGGTTTAAGCATTATTTGCATAATAAACTCACCCGCTGTCACTCTGATCACTGCAAATTCCAGTCAAAATTATCTTCTATCATAAAATCGCCAGCAATTACCCGTTTTTCGGGTAATTACCCGCCAATTGGCAGCACTGGTCCAAAACTTTAAAATCACAATATTTATGTATGCGTCTGAAGAACTTGTATCCATGGACAAGAATAAATTAAAAAAAAAAAACTTTAAAATCAGGGTTACCATCAGTTACCATACAACAGATTGAGTTTTCAGATTTCGCCCTTAACAATTAAAACATCAAATGCTACACATTCTGCAAATTTTTCTCCATAACTGCCAACTTTAACATTTTTGGAACGAAGTTCCTTATCGCGCGTCACAGAGTACATTATTATATAACTGAAATCGCGCGTTTAGCTCTGAGCGGATGGGATCTAGACTGAAAAAAATGTAATAAGACTTTTTTCCGACACTCTTTGTCGATATAGTTAAACCCGATTTTTTAACTATATACATCGCCGCGCGCTGATAGGCTCGACGCGTCACGAAGGCTCTCTTCTCTTCGGTTTTCTTCGTTATACTCGGCTAGTAGCTTCTCCCCGCAATTCCTACACCGCGCGCCAATTCTCTGAAAAGCGGTAGCATCCCTAAGGCCGCGTACTCGAAGTCAGCGGCAAGCGGGAGTTTTGGCGGGAATTCTGACAGTGCAGTTTATCGCTTATTTTAATTTATTTCATAAACTAGTTTAGAGTTGTGTTTGTTGTATAAAAGTGGTGTGGATTTGTTCAATAAACATTGACGGTGATGAACAGTGTATGGAAACATTGAAATAAGTGAATTAAGAATCGTACTGAAAGGAGTTAACACCCAAACTCCGGCAAGACCTTGAAATCGACCGTACCCGTGTTTATCGTTCTTGTAAAAATCACTTGAGAATAGATTATACTTGACACTGGCTAAATGCATAATACTGCGAAAGCCATAAATAAAAAGAAGAAGAAGCGGCAAGCGGCGGCGCGGCGGCGCGGGAGCGGCGGACACCCGGTCTCGAAGTCAGCGGTCAGATCGCGCGGCGCTAGAGCGGCGTAGTGTTGTGCTATGAGAAATGAGTGTCTGTTCGCGAACGAATTAATGTGAATATGATGTTCCATATAAAAAATCATTGAAATAATTTGCTCCACCACGTCGGCGGGCATTTTTGAAAACACACAACACTACGTGAATGCAGACGCGCAGGCGCCGCTTGACTGACGCGCGCCGCTCGTACGTCGCTCCTCGCACCCGCGCGGCGCCGCGCCGCGTCGCGCCGCTGCTTTCAATGCCAGGTCCATTTAAATCTATGCATTGAAACGCGCCGCCGCCGCTTGCCGCTGACTTTAGAGTCCGCGGCCTTAGTAATCTGTGGCTCTGACTGTGAAAGTGGCAGTTGGCGCATTGATGCTCACATCTTGTTCATATTCATATGTTTCTTCAAAACAATGGTAAATAATTAATGTTTATTTCTAAAATATGTAAAATAAAACATTATTAATAATATAAGATTTCTAGAGTTCTTAAATTTTTATTTATTACTAACTTAATTAGGTATCCAGAATCATTCAGTGTTTAGTTTATTATTATTTATTTATAGATAATAAATATATTTTATTATACATTTTTCAATTTAACTCTATTAACTTAATATTTTATAACATAAATTATATCTGTAGGTATAGCAAAGCAGTATAGTCTACCAAAAAGCGAAAGGAACTTCGTTGTCGTAAATCAGAGAGCTTGATTATTATTTTATACAGCCTCCACCTGAACTAAAAAAAAATACTATTCGCGGGTAGTAATAAAAAAATACTACCCCAGGAAATTAATAACATAGTAGGTATTTTTATAGCACAGGCCGGCACGCCACCAAGTGGGTTACCTGAAGGTAAGTGATCGCTACCGCCCATGGACACTCACAATACGCACCAGACAAATCATGGGTGTGTTGTCGACCATAGAAAAGGGAATGGGGAATTGCGAAGGGTAGTAGGATTTGTGTCTCCGGATATGTTAATCTTCAAATGACACGCAACAGCCAGCTGCTACAGAAATGAAGTCGCTTCCGCTGTCTGTTCGCTTAGATCTTTTAAACTATTCAACGGATTTTCTATTGATGATTATCTATTCAGCAATAGAGTGATTCCTGAGTAAGGTTTAGGTGTATAATTTGTCAAGGTTTTGTGTAAAGTGGTTGAAATATAACGATAAATGTTGGAACATGCGAAATCGGCGCGGGTCGCTCGTACCTACAGTATAATACATTTACCTAGCTATTATTATAATTTTAGAATTTATACTATATTGGTATTGATGTGTTATACCGGTAACTAATGATATTATTCTTAATAAGTCGTATTTCGAGAAATGCGATATAATTATATCTAATGTTTTTTTCGTGCAATATGAGCCTTAACATCTAGTAGGTATATCTTGGGGTGACGATGAGCGCAGTCTGAGTACCTACAGTACCATATACAAGTTTTTAATTCAATGTTCTAGGTGGTATTGATACGTGCAAACTGCTCGTCTTGCCATTAATTAGGGTATTAAGAAATTACACCAGAACTGCAACAAGTCAATAGACTGCTGTCAGATGATACAATTGATGGATACGTATTTTTGATTAATTCCAAAAAAAATGTTGTTGGCTACGTGGTACCTTTGATGAGTAATATTATGTATTAGTAATATTATGGTGCCTGCTCATATAGCGCTTCGAACCTGCGATTTTCTTCTCGACAGTTTGTATCACAACCCACTGAGCTATCATTGTTATTAAAGTAGCAACATGATTTTTCATAAATTATTTTTGGTTATTAATTATTATGAATCCCAAGTTGTTTAGAGATATCCATATAATAACAGTTGGCTAGGTAGGTACATATTAGATGTCTGGATTTATTAACGTAAGTACCTGTGCCTAAATTGGCAAATGACAAGCAGAACTCTCTATAAAGATGTGCTCATGATATTGTACAGATTCATATTAGCATTCAGATTTCATTTCAGTCTCCAGTAGCACACAGCCGAGAGAGCTCGCGTGAGTCGTAACATTTAACGTTGTTTTTCCGCGACGTGAAACTATGGAAATCATTGCGTTCAAAATTATTTAGTTAAAAGTTTGATACATACTATTGTTTTTCTTTAAATTTAATTCAAATTAATTCAAGTAATGATATGATGTGCGCGGACATAAACGGCAAAAAACAAGTAAATAAATAAAAGTACATAGCTTATTATATTATGAAAATAAGACGTAGTATAATCAAGGTAGTGTGATATTTTGGGTATCCGGGCAGTGCGCCAGATTAATGTAGTCGTATATGTATATTATAGATAGTTCGGTGGATTTTATACGACACGATTGCGACTATTTGTAAACATTTATTAGTATTACGAAATAAATAATGTAATTCAAGTGTCACTGTTCTATTGAAATAAATATTTAAAAAAAACACAAAAATACGTATGTGCATGTATACATTGTATAAGTGTATTTAGTAAATTAGATTGAGACAATGTGGATTGTATGCATATGTAAATAATTGTTTCCAAAATGAGTGTGGAACTTGTAAAGCCGAATGTTGAGGCTGGCCTACAAACGCAGCGGCCCAGTCGTGGCCCAGTGAGAAGAGGTCCTGGTCCCCCCAAAAAATCCATAGCGACTAGACTATGGGATTTATTGCAACCACTGGCAAGATTTTGGGGTCTCGTCACTGCTGTGGGTAAGTATATTACATGATAAAGTATAACTTTTGTTATTTCCGGTGTATACCCAGTACCCACGGAGTTTTACGAGTTATCGCCTCATATGTGCTATTATTAATATTTGAAATAATAATTAACCAATTAATAAATCATGCCTGCACAATCCAAATCACATCTCTGGCGATAAAGCACCTGTGGAGTGGTTGCTTCCAGTTTCGGCGCTGACGTTTCTCTTGAAGGAGAAATAGGCATATGGAAATAACTACCTTCATAGAATCACTCATTTTTCTGATAGTGAAAGCCAGAGAAAACAGATTACCATTTGCTACGATCCTTGCATAACTCTTTGGCCTCATTCACTCCCAAAATTAAAAATAAATCAGTAATTTCATAATCTAAGAAACGAATTTAAGAGTGGTAGAGCCACGCTGTAGACAGTTTTGTCTACAGTATGAATGGACAGGCTCGACCGAGTCGTTACCGCTGTCTCACAAAAAACCGACAAAAAAATCCGGAGGCCCAAATACCCCCCCTTTTCCAATCCCTTAATTATCCCTTCCCTGTAAGGTCGGCAACGCGCCTATGATTCTTCTAGTATTGTAGGTGTACATGGGCCGTGGAGGATCACTTACCATTAGGTGACCCACTTGCTACTTTGCTGATCTATGCTATAAAAAAAGAATATAGAAACAGATACGCACAATATTTTGAAGAAGAACACAAGTTAAACTTAAGGCTGGAACATAGGCTATATCGTAAAAAATAAAAAATTTTGAATTGCAAGAAAATTCTAAGTAATCTGCTGATCCTATAGGTACAACTAAAAAAATATGACTGTAATGTAACTTCAGTACATTTAAACGTTTTATCAAAGCAAAAGAATAAGAACGCTCAACTTGAAATCCTAGAATCCTAAACGAAAAAATCCTTGTGATTTAATGTAAATACGCTACGTGTTACATACTTTTATATCGTTCTCAACAAAAAGATATAATAACTAATAAGACCCATACAAATACTACCATTGCTAGACATAGGTCACAATAGCTCAACATCAGATAGCTGAGGTTGCATAAACGGTCAGAGCTTGAATGTTCAAGGTTATTGGCATGTGTTACAAACTTTTTTTATTTGGGTTATATCCAGTCGCAACAATGTTGTATAAAATGATAGTAGGTATACCTACTTACTCCCGTAGATGCTTAAGTTTTTGCAGTTTTTCGTAAGTCGGTTCTATTTCTGGTTTATCAAACTGTCGTAGAAATGCCGAAGTTTTAGTATTTAAGCTCTAATTTTACCCCCTTAGGAATACAATTTTTTTAGAACTTTATTTGAGGTATAGATAAAAACAGAATCATTAAAATCTGATAAGAAATGCTCGAGATACGGAATAAAATATTTAAAATATTGACGCCATAGGTGTATATTTATGGATTTATCCTATGTAAATAACGGCGATAATCACTTGATAGAATTGTCTCTCTCAAACTATACAAATTATTCTCAAACCTTCCTGAAAGTATGTAGATTATGTTAGTGAAACAATCATTAAAATTGATCTGTTAGTCTGAATAAATAAATATACATCCTACATAAGGGTCGAATACGGAACGTCCTTTTTACGACTGTTAAAATATACCAGAAACAGAGATAAAAATGTGCTAGTATGTAGTTATGTGGGTACAGTAACAGTACCTACTGGTACAGTACCTACTACTTATTGGTGGTAACATGTAAATAGTTATAGGTAATTAGTGTTCATTCGATACGTTACTCGTCGTCACTAAATACTTGTGTTTTATCCATAAAATATTCTCAATATGATTTTTTCAGATGTCGAAAAAGCACTGCGTTTACACAAGTGTTATAATTTTTGTTTCTAACATCTTTGTGCAGGTATAATAATCATGGTAAACATTGTATTCTTAATAGAGAGGGTTCTTTGTTTTGCTACTGAACCGCAGGTGACTCAAGACTCAAGTGTAGTTACTACTTAACATAGTTATACAAATGCGTAGAAGACGCAATAAGTCAAGTGCAGCCAGGTAAATATATCGCGTTATTGAAGCGAAATAACTTTTTAGACGCATGATATAATTATCACACTAATATTATAAATGTGAAAGTTTGTTTGTTTGGATGTTTGTCCGCCAATCACGCTGAAACTACTGAACGGATGTCTGTATACCAAATTGGTGATAGGATACTTTTTATCCCGAAAAAGCAGATCACGCGGGCGGAGCCGCGAGCAAAAGCTAGTAACACAATAAAAATAACAGTAATTGCGCCTGTTATGTACTGGGGCTTCTGGACATTTTCTCTGTAATACAATTTACGTTAAGAGTTTTACCTGGATTACATTGTACGGGTATTAAATTAAAAAATACCACGCAATCCTTTTCAGCTTACAGAAAACATGCAAATCTCTGGGTACCGTGTGGAGAAGCCGAAACCTGAATATTTTTGGGGAATGCAGATTAAAATTGACGCTCCTTTTTACTGCGTCCCTTCCCGCGCGTACTTTACTGTAGAAACTATATATAGATAACATTCCAGTCTATAAATAGTTTGTCATCCATACATATCTAGTATAAAACGAAGTCGCTATCTGCGTCTGTCTATTTGTCCGGTTATTTCTCCTAAGTATGTACCGGATTTAGATACTATTTTCACTGTCATTTATTCCGGAAGATTTTTAAGTATATCACGCTATGACCCATGGGAGCCGGGCACTAACATGTCTGTGGTGAAACCGTAAGGGAACTTAGTTGTTATTATAGTATGAATTATCTATAACAGGTGCTCCAATGCGAACATTATCATTAACCGACTAAATTGAATTAATAATATAGAATTTTGTAGTTTTCCTGTTGTTACATGTTTATACTTCTAGTTGAATGGAAAACTTGTACGCAGAAATTCTATGATTATTAAAGTTATTATTTTAGTAGAATTATTATAGAGAGCTAATTATATGTCGGAGATCCATGAATGCGAACTCTGAAAAGAATCGATAAATAACTTAGTGTGATTTATTGTACGGTGAGTCGATAGCAGCGGGGCAGTGATACGGTTTGCCGAGACAATAGTCGTAGGATCTAAACCAGCCCCAAGAGCACCACCTCTGAGTTTTCTAAGTTACTCGTGTATTCATTAATTGCTAATTATTGCTTGCTGTAACGGGAAAGGAAACATCGTGAGGAAACCTATATCCTGGATTGGCGGTGGAGATTACTTACCATCATTACTTGCTCGTTTGTCGGACTCTGATTTATAAAAGATTGTTGTGTACCTTATCGGTTGACCCCACCCATTCATGCATCGACAATACTTGTTAATACACACACATGAAACATAAATAAATAAATAAATACATTTAATTTAAATACATTTCTAGGTTTAAAATAATGCACCTACTATTTATTTAAAATGTTACGCATTTGTTATTTATTTCATTTAATCTCCACACCCCTCTAAAAGTGAATATAAAGAATCCATCACTCAGAACATTTGATAATAAATGTAAGACGTTTAAATTGGGTTTCTTTTTAGCGTATTTTTGCCGTCGGTCTAACATACATTTCTGAAAACATGTCAGATGTACATGAGCCTATTTTATAAGAGAGCAGCCGACTCTTGAAATGCGCAGAGATTCTTTTCTCATTCCGTACACAAGAGCTCTTTTCAGGAGACTTTGCGCTCTACATAAATGCTTTGGGTTAGATGAAAAACGTACTGCAAAGAACAATAACAGAATCCTGATATTAATAAAATTGTGAAATCATAATCTCGATTTTTTCTTTCTAGTAATTATACTCTAGAATATAACTTTTTAAATTTTTTGTAATTATTGTTCAGATTTTTGTAATTATTTGTAGCGACATTATATAATAATTAGTCTACGAGTTGTTCGGAAAATAAAATCAACAATTATTGTTCTAGTTTCATTCAAACATTACATGTTGTTCTAATAGTTACGCATCCTGAGGGGATCATTCCGACCATGTTAAATATACAATGGGTATGACTCTACTTAAATGGCATAGCTTTGAATAGAACGACCTTTCAAGTCTTATTTGCGGAGTTTTAGTCAGTAGGACGGTGTAGGCTGGTGAATCCGACATGCATCCAAAGTAGGTTCTAACTTGAAGGAATCATGTTTTCATGGAATAAAAACAACTTAAAAAAATAATATTAAATGATCAGCTTATAGTCTGAAAGGTCCTGAAAGTGCATCACAAAATTCTTCAACAAAACACATATCGTTAAATATATGAATACAACATAACCTACCTCCTCCCGTACAGTAGATGTCAATAATTAATTATTAGATTTTCTATTTCATTCGACTCGGTTAATAGGATAAGAGCCCTTTGTTTACATATTTTGTTACAAAAGCCTTAAACCTTGTCTCTAAAACGAATGTTGTTTATGTTATGAAGGATAATGTAATTCATCATTATATGGTATATATGTACCGCATTACATAAGGTGTTGGAATCGATTAATTTAAAACGTAACGACTTTTTGTATCATTTGCAGTAATGAGTGGCGCTGGTTCGGAGCTGTGGGTCCTCGGATATGAAGTAGCACCTGCTTTATTGTGAGTATAGTTTTTGAGAACTTATAAGGGCTATGCTCTTATGATTTTTCGCTCTGCTATTGAAGGACAAAATGGAAATATAACCTAATCATTATTAACTCCCGACTAATGTCTACAGTACTTGTACTTTACAGTTAGTTCAATATTACTGAGCTGTAAGACGTTTCTAGTATTAATATTTATTACCCTGACCTTGAGTAGACAACTACGGCAATTTGAACTTGCTGATGAGTTGGATGTCGCTTCCTTGTATACAATTGATTTGAAATTCAGTCTTCTATCGCGTAATTTATTAGCAGCTGTTTATTATTTAAACCTAAGAGTTTATTTGCGTCATTGCTACGTGTTTTGTCACCTCATTGTTAGTTACGTGCTGATGTAATAGATAGGGAGCCCTAGAGTAGCTGATCCACTTGACTACTATCAAGCTCATTTTCCGTGAGTAGCTTCGTTTCGATGAGACGCCCAACAATTCCCTATGCGAAAATTCTCTACTGTGGTAGCTAACAGAGGTAGCAATGATTAAATATGTCGATTTGACGAGTCCCAAAAATTTATTACTAACAGGTTATTTTTTTGTTAAATCTTAAGATAATTATCTAAATTATTGGAAAAAATATTTGTCCTACAAAATGTATGGTTTGATCAAAGAGTCCCCCCCTTCCAACATGTATCGATAACGAGGTCATCAAAAATGATTACTAACCAGCTGCTTTTTTTTTTGTTACTTACTTAATATGTATATAATTCAACAGTCATATTGTCCTACAAATTGCGTGGTACGTTATCCCGGTCCTACGCTCAGAAATTGTTAATACCACAAGACCATTTTTCTCATTACTAACTGTAGGACAAAAGTATTACATAATAGGTTAGTGTGTTCTCTACCCAAATGAAACAATGTCCTACAAGAAAACAGGTATGTATCACTAGTCCGACAAGAATTGTAATTTTTTCGTTTTCCTATTTGTAACATAAGAGACAGTGAAAACACCTTTTTTTAAATAACTAATTTTTTTGTAAACTAGTAAATACAGTAGCTACAAAAATGTATTATTTATTTAAAATTTATTATGTATTTACAAATTAAAAAAAGCAATGGGTTGCACTCCGGGAATGCCGGCAGAAGTGAAAACTTAAACATTAACGTTGTGCATTTTTGAATATTTTGGAATGAAGAGGGAATAATTTCACACGAATTGCTTTATTTATCAGCATAAAAGTACTATCATTTACATATGTGATTAAACACAATATTCATTTATTGCGCTATCGTACACAAAAATATCAATTTATATTACATAACAAAGTCCGGTCAAAGTCCTGTCAAAGTCCGGTTTAAGTCCGGTCATAGTCCGGTCAAAGTCCAATCAAAGTCCGGTCAAAGTACACACTATCGTAGACAAAAATTACAATTTAAATTACAGTACCTGGGCGACCGAGCTCTGCTCGGGTGAAAAAAAAAAAAGTAGTATTATTATTCGCCAATAGATGTCAGGAATTAAGTCTAACCTCAAAGCAAACACTCATTGACTTCGTGTTACTTAACAACGCCATCTGCTGTTGTGCTCACAAAAAATTTGTCATATTTTTCTTCCAAGTTTATGTTTAAGTTGATAAAACACGAATAAAATGTCATTTTCTAAAAATGATTCCTAGCTAGATCGATTTATCGCCCCCGAACCCCCACATATACTAAATTTCATGAAAATCGTTAGAGCCGATTCCGAGATTCTAATTATATATATAGAATATGTATATATAAATACATATACAGGACAATATGACTGTTAAATTATATGAATATTAACTAAGTAAAAACAAAAAAATCCGCTGGTTAGTAATCATACCTATTGGAAGGAGGGGCTTCCAATAGGTATCGATAACGAGGTCATAAAAAATTATTTGAATATTGTCCTACAAATAAAATAATAAATTTTTGAGTATCATCAAATCGAAATATTCTATCCTTGCTACCTCTGTTAGCTACCACAATATAGAATTTTCGCATAGGGAATTGTTCGGCGTCTCATCGAAACGAAGCTACTCACGGAAAATTAGCTTGATAGTAATCAAGTGGATCAGCTGGCCCAGGGACTCCGGACCAGTACCTTGTATGCCAGAAGATAATTCTTCAAAAGATGGTCTTTGGGGACCATCAAACCAGTAATATTCATATTTATCATCAATTATTGCCCATCCGAAATAATTACATACATGTTGGAAGGGGGGGACTCTATGATCAAACCATAAATTTTGTAGGACAAATATTTTTTCCAATAATTTAGATAATTATCTTAAGATTTAACAAAAAAATAACCTGTTAGTAATAAATTTTTGGGACTCGTCAAATCGACATATTTAATCCTTGCTACCTCTGTTAGCTACCACAGTAGAGAATTTTCGCATAGGAAATTGTTGGGCGTCTCATCGAAACGAAGCTATTTACGAAGATTCAGCTTGATAGTAATTATTTTTACATCAAGGATCTGTACTACTACTTTTGAGCGTAGGACCGGGATAACGTACCACGCAATTTGTAGGACAATATGACTGTTGAATTGTATACATATTAAGTAAGTAACAAAAAAAAAGCAGCTGGTTAGTAATCATTTTTGATTACCTCGTTATCGATACATGTTGGAAGGGGGGGGACTCTTTGATCAAACCATACATTTTGTAGGACAAATATTTTTTCCAATAATTTAGATAATTATCTTAAGATTTAACAAAAAAATAACCTGTTAGTAATAAATTTTTGGGACTCATCAAATCGACATATTTAATCCTTGCTACCTCTGTTAGCTACCACAGTAGAGAATTTTCGCATAGGGAATTGTTGGGCGTCTCATCGCAACGAAGCTACTCACGGAAAATGAGCTTGATAGTAGTCAAGTGGATCAGCTACTCTAGGGCTCCCTATCTATAAGCACAAGATGTCATAAAAGGTTTGTTTCGTAAATATTGTACATAAATGGCGGGTTAAACGGAGGCTCATAATTCACGCGGAAAACATAGACACCAATTCAAATATAGACAAAAGAATCTCACGCTGGAATTGTGTCTTCAACACTTATTGCAAGTTTTTATGCGAGATTAGTATCTCACGGTTTATTGTGTTTTAACATATTATACTATTTATTAACTTTATTATGTCAGTTGAATTTGTTTGTTTTAATCTTATACAGAAATGGGTGCTGTTTTTTTGTGCGAAGAAAGCCTGTTCAGCCCTTTAAATGAAACCTAGATGTTTTTTCTTTGACATCGGGGGTTTTAACGAATAGGTTGCATAGATAAATCTTCTTCCATGGCCACTCATTATAGAATCGGCGCAACATGCTTTTTGCATGCAGATTACAGAAAGATTTGGCTCATAATTTGTACGAACCGCCCCCTATCTGACGTAAACCCCTCTGGGCAAAAAACACCCAGATCCAAAAAAATATATTTGTGGTTCAAACAAATATCTGTCTCTGTGCGGGAATCAATCCCGTAGCCCCTCACTTCACAGCTAGCTACTCGTCCACTGCGTCAGGGAGCCTCCCAAGGTTACGTAAACAAATATATTTCTAAATTATTTGTTTATTTATGCTCACTAACTGGATTTGATCCTTATTTCCTCGCATTTTCGACAGCAAATTAACTCAAATAAAAAGGTTAGGAAGCAATTTGTAATTTTCCACGTAAGGACATAATAGTCACAATTTCCACTGAGAATCGCCTACTGGCATAAGTATTTTAGTCTAATTTAAATTGTATACACTTGCCACATCTATAATATGATACAAAGAGGCTAGTTTATCATGGTAGCAAGAATAGTAAGGGGTAAACTTCATAATTATTAACGTAATACCTGTTATAGTTCACCAGGAATTACCTAGTTTCGAATATGATGGAATACGTTTCTTTATCATCTTGAATGTCGAAACGAGCAGGTTGCTTGCCTGATGGTATTCTATGCAAGGTCAGCATGCAAGAGTGTGAAACTAAACGCGTAGGTATAGATTAGAAATAACTTTTTTGCGTGTATACTTCGTGAACTAAGTAGATATCGAGTTCCGTAATATACAATGCCAGTAGATACGCATAGATTCGACTCGGAGCGGTTAGGTTTGAAGGCAAAAGCAATCTTAATTAACTGATATTCTTTTTATTTATTTGATAAATTATACATATACTTTTTTATTAGGCAGCAGTAATTTTTCATTAATTCCAGGATAAATTATACTTATACTTTTTTATTAGGCAGCAGTAATTTTTCATTCATTCCAGAGTGGGAGCAGCTGTAGTGCTAATACTGGAGACGATGTGGGTGGTAGCGTTATTCGTGGACTTGCTGTGCCGTCGAGGGGAATACACGTTGTCCCTCCGCTGCTGGGACTTCATGCGGTGGTCTTGCGGGAGGGCTCGCGCACCTTTCTACGCATGTGCTGCTACTGCTCTGCTATTTGCCAACCTTAGGCTATTGTCGACTATAGCAGGTATATTTAAATTAAGCTATGAACATAACCAATAATATAATGTTTGTATCAGTGTCAGATCCAGGCGAAGGGCATCGCGTACATTTATCCCACTTACATGTCAAGACAGCCCTGTCAATTAAATAAAACCGAATTCTTTCTAAATTCGCTCCTGTAAACTTATATTTCTCATAGATCAAGTGGTAGAGCTACACTCTTGGAAGTTTTTTTATTCGAATCTGTGTTTCACAGAAGATCGACGTGAAGTAGTAGCTTGCTATTGCGTTTCATACGATGAGTGAGATATCCGGAGGCCTAGATTCCCTCTCAACAATCAATCCCTTAATCAGCCCTTTCACTTAAGGTTAGAAACGCATCTATATTTTTCTAGTGTTATATTCATGGGCCTCTACTATAAAAAACCATATTTAAATGATATACGTAAAAACACTACACATAATCTCATTAAACATATAATAATATATTCCCCATTGTTAATTATATCTATATTGCACTAGCTGTCCCGCGCGGCTCCGCCCGCGTGATCTGTATTTTCCGGGATAAAAGTAGCCTAACAGTGGCGCCATCTGTCAGCAATGTGTCACGCACCGACGCCATCTACTTAAAATATTGGTTTGTAGTACATGCTATGTATCAGAGATGGCGCTGTATTTAAAAAATGATTTTCCCTATTTTCCTGCTTTTCTATTGAAATTTTTCCTAGATTTTCGTTGCTATAAACCTCACGGAGCCCGAGACCTTTCCAACGAATGCAAAACCGTGGAAATCGGTTCGTGCGTTCTGGAGTTATATCGTCAGGAAGGAAAACCCGACTTATTTTTATATAATAGATAATTTCGTACTTGTAATTAACATAATTTGTAATGTAAAATGTGCTGCGCGAATCAATTAATGTCGTATGTAAGTACCTACCATAGCACATTACATAAACATAATGTGATATTCTCATGGGTTAAAATGTAATATTTCACTACAATAGTGTTCACCCAGTAATTACTATGAAAACAAATGACATGTTCTAATACAAAAATTAACACTGTAACGTACATATACTGCGAGAAAGATGGCTACTAGCTACCTACATAGGTATCTATTATCAAATAATAGTTGTCTTACACCTAAAATTAGTAGGTATATATTTAAATCTTGCTCGAACATTGTAAAATATGTCCTGAGTCTGAGTACTTACACAGATATGGTTAAAACCAATATTAACATGTTATACAATTTATCTTGTGAAATCGAATCAACGGCCTCTCGTACCTCATTCCTTTAATAGAGGTTAAATTATCGCTTCGGCCCATAACGTAATAAATTACTCAAAGTTGTAGATATTTACGCAGAAATAAGGTACAAATATAAATATATCGTTGAAAAAGTTCCATTATAAATATAATTATAAAAATGTATTCGAAGAACTTCGCTAAAAGGACAATAAATGTTATCATGACATTATATCATGACAAGGTAACATGACTAAATGTCTCCTAACAGTAAGTAGGACGATCCAAAGTAAATGTTGACCAAGTATCAGGCACGTACGATATCCATTTCGCGACTGTCTTCATACTAATATATTGATATGTAATTAGGTAGGTACTTTTCACTGCCCTGATATTCTGTGCAATAGGTATATTATTGAAATAGTGCAATCCATGTACGTTTGACTAATTTCACAGCATTATTTATCTTCTTCTGGTTGGCGTTATCCCGGCCTTTATGGAATTTTAAAATATAAATGTTTTTCTTTCAAATGGTGCGACTAGAGATAAAGGGGCGAATAGAGCAAAAACTACTTTTTAATATAAAAACTCGTTTACCTGTATTAATAAACCGAAAATGGGTTTTTCTCAATTTTGAAATATACTGCTCCTAACAGTTTATTACTGTGTAGTCTCAATTTAACTTTCGTTCGCTCCTTCTTCTCTATACACCCCAAGACTCTGGTATGGAATTTTAGCTGCGTTTCAAATCTTATCATCCTCAGGTGGGATGTTACTAGTTCTAGCGGCGCTTCGTGTAGCAGTGCCATTCTCTCCATACGCGACCCACGGCCCACATTCACCAAGAGCCGGCAGCTCTCTACTCAGCCAATACGATTCACCACTTCCTGATGTATTTTACAACGCTGCACACACAGAAGAAGATGGGTACGTATAACTAACTATATATAACTAATTGTTTAAAACCTCAAATCTGTTTCATCATCAAACTCACCAGTCTGTACGTCAAACTAATTAATGCGTCTACTAAACACGATACAGTATCAAGGAGTTGTAAGCTAAAGACGTCGTAGCTGCAATTTGATGTTATTATTATGGTGCTGCCACACCGGTGTTAGAAAATGTTATATAACATTTTATAACAGCGGTGTGGCAGCATCATTTAGTAAACATTTCTTAACAATTTGTAACATTTTGTAACATTTTTTAACCGCGGGCGGCGGTACTTTTGAGAGCGGCGCCGTCAAAGAAGCCGTCAAAGAAGGGCCGATGTCATGTTTTCAAATGTTATAAAATGTTACAAAATTTGAAAAAAATGTTAGAAAATGTTTTTGTTAACATTTTATAACATCGGTGTGGCAGCACCATTACTTAGCTAAATCCATTATTGATTAAATTATATAATAAAAAAACCTGTATCCAAATTGGTCTGTTCGTTTAATACTTTAAGTGCTACTGACAGATAGGTCACACACACGTTAAACGAAGGGATCAAACTTATAAAACCGCTATTTTTTGTTGTGGGTTATCAAATTAAAAGTAAACTCAACTGTATAAAAAAGAAAAATGAGCGTAACACACATTTTTAACAATGTTTGAGAGCTTCAAGTTTTCATAACATGGAAAAGAAAGAAAAAAAATTGTGTTTGAAGTAATAATAGCATAGAGAATTTTATCTGTTTTCTAATTAAACAACACTCAGCAGAATTTGCGCTTTTTTGTACTTTGTTTTAATGTTTTAATTACTTTTAGTGGAACGTTTAATTTTGTAGATTCGAATAATTTAACGTAGAGCCGTATTTTGCCTTAAAAAACGTTAATAATTTTAAATATATGTTTTTAAATACATTGTAGATATTGATCTAAAAAATATTTTATAAGATGATTTCACGCTTGAAATCAATTGACAATATTTTTTACAACCAAATTGCGATGAAAAATCTCTTTTTATCGACGTTTCACGATCTTCAATATAACTTTGATCGTTACAGAAGCGAAGAGATGACCGTCCTGAGCATCAAAACCCCAGAGAGATCACGTTCAGTGACGCCGAAGCCAGCCCTAGTCGAGTTTTAAACATGACGTGTTCAAATGCATGAACTGAGAGCGAAATCTTGAAGAAAAAAAAACATTTTTAATGTATTTTTTTTTATTACGCAACAGGATACATATTTAAGGCCAAATTTGTGCAGTTTCCTCATTTCGATGATTATTTATAACTCTATTCGAATGTAGTGTACTTATTAAGTATTTATTTTATAATTTTATATACGAATCATCTGTGATAGATTAGATAGTAGTTATGTGAAAAAGTGCTAACTACAAACATCGGTGGTTAAATATCTAAATATAATAAAGAAAAAACTTTTTGTTATTTTATTACTTTTAGACCTGCTTCTGGCTTAACACGGCATAATAAGAGTAGGCTGCTTTCATTATCTGAAATAACAATAAAACAATCGAATATGAAATAATAATCTTTATAAATATATAAAAGCGAAATACCACTCACTAACTTATCACGAAATCTCCTAAACTAAAATAGCTAGAATCTTGTTTGTTTTCATCACTTGACATCTTAATGGGAAATAGGGAGGAGGGGTTGTTCCGGATAACTTAAGACAATCACGCGGGAAGAGTCACGAGCAAAAGCTAGTCAGGAATAATAAAATGATGTCCACTATTACACCTGATTTTATACACTGTCCGTAAACAAAGGTTACTGTGATTAAAATTATCTGCCTGGGCAACTTATGTTTTTTATGAAGGGGTATTTACTTCGTATTATACACTACTGTATTCGTATATGCAATGATTGATCGGCCATCCGGGTGCGGTCAGACTAAAGAGATAAGAATCTACAAATTTTCCAAGTCCGTATTAGATCTTCTTAACGCGTTTATATTTCCCAAATAGACAAAGATAGCCGTAGCATCAAAAGTAAAAAAAAAACAAATAATTATTATTCATTATAACATTAAAAAAGCACGTAATTAATTTTAATTGCATCCGTATTTATTCTTTAAGCACGTTTAGAGTATACGTAAATGGCTGAAGTATGCATATAACTTTTTTTAAAGATACAGAATGTTTGATGTTTAATTCCGTATCAATTTAAATGAAGAAACTGTGATCCCAAATTCCCTTTGCTATTTCAGTAAGGATGTTTTGTCAGTTACTATAGACCCTACTGTTTGATTCCGGAATGTATTTTAAATTATGTTTGCCACGTCTACACGGGGAATTGAAGTAAAAAGTAATTAAATAAAAATGCTTCGTCTTCAACTGAGTGCTTAATATGCTTAAAATTCATTCTAGTAAGTAGTCATTCATTACGTAAGATATTAACTGTACTCGAATAGCATGTATGGGCGATATTGGGCAAGTGGCTAAGGTCATCTATGTGGTAAATCTTTCGTATGCGAGAAGCGGTCTGGGTAGATAGATACCACAGTTTTTTTATTCCCACCGCCAAGCAGTAGTGTGTGAGCTCAGTTTTGTTCCGGCTTGAAGGATAATGAAACGAGTCCCATTACTGGATATTAACATCCTATATCTCGGAGTGACCAGTACCGTCCAGTGCAATGCAGTGCTTGTAAAGCACACAAGATTTGACGTTTTTTAAATATGTTTAGTGGCTAATCATAATTAAGGATTGTCGTGCAAGCCGACTTTAATCTTTAATCTCCGATTTCACTCCTAGGGGAGGAATATCTTTTTGTTATGCGTGGTTCTTAATATACATATAAAAAAACAAATATACGCATCTAACTATCAGTATCCTTCGTTTCTTTTTCGTCTGTTATAAACGGTGATAATTGGAAAACCTTTACGAGGATTGCGTGAAACTAAAGATGATCTTACAGAAAGAAAGCAGGCGTTGTCCATATTGGCGAATCCAGCAGCTGTGAGTCGGAGGGGTCGCTGGGCGCGCATCATCATTATCAGGAGTAGACGGCGATGACGCGGCTGCATGCGTTCCCACTTGCTCTGCATTACTGAGTCTGATATACGTTCTGCCTAAAATATATTTTTGTTCAGAATAGTTTTTTTTTGTAGCATAGGTATTTTATGGTAAGTGATCTCCACCGCCCATATACGCCCACCACCAGAAGAGTCATGGGCGCGTGGCCGACCTTAAAGGAAAGGGATAATTAGGGATTGGGAAGGGGAGGGGATTTCTTCCGGTTATCTCACTCACCGTACGAAACGCAGCAGCAAGCCGCTACTTTACGTCGGTTTTCTGTGAGACAGTGGTAACGATCCGGTCGAGCCAGCCCATTCATGCTGTAGACAAAACTGTCTACAGCGTGGCTCTACCACTCAAAAGATGATTGGTGCAATTGCAGCGTACTTTGCTTGATAGCCGGTGAGGTAATTATTGGTGGACTAATTGCACCTTTCCTTACTGTTTCGGGAATATAGATAAATGCTTATGTATGTAGGACGTTAAGTGACCTTTGAGAAAGTCTTAACTTGATATAAGAGCGGCCATTACCAGCAGTTCATACTCGACATTATTTACAGCAGTTTCGCCATCGAGGAAACATTTCATACCTGGAGAGTAAGTTCATTGCCCGTGAAACATTGTATGGCTAGCTGTATTATCATTGCGACGAAAAACGCCAACGAAGTCACTAGTCTTACCGATTTGAAACTTGATGCGTCTTGCTGTAAATAAAGTATCATTTATAATGGATTAAAAATAAATTGTATTAATACCGGCCGGCATGACTCTGGTGACCACCGAAAAACTCATTGTTTGTTGGTGGTTTCTTGAATCGTACTACGCTTACCGTCAGGTGTAGAGCAGTCACTTTGCCGTGCTCGGATAAAAAAAAACAAACCAATTTGATAGATGTTTTATAGAATCAATGTAGCGTTAATCAGTTTATTTATTGTTGAAGCCATCGCTATTCGCAGTACTATATCTACTAAGGGTGTAAGACCTATTTAATCCATAATCTATTAGGTGAGTAAAGTGCTACGCTTTGGTAATCTTCGTTTTTTGCAAACGCTAGTAAGAATATGCAACCAATGTCAAAAATACGTGCATGTTCACTCATGAGAAACAAGAACAAAGTCCGTTCCAAATAGATATGATAAAATAGATATGATATTAGTAACAAGTCTGTTTAAGGTTTTCATCATCACGCCTTCTATTTCCGAAATAAGCATTTCGCATGCCAGGTGGTAAGTTTTTCGTATGCGAGAGGCCGTCGGGGTTGATACCACTGCTTTGTTTGTAACTGCCCTCAAGCAGCAGTGTATAAGCAATGTTGAAGTCGGTGAAATTACTGGCCATTATGAGACATAGCAACTTATGTCTCGGAATGACGAGCGCAGTCCAGTCTCGCAGTGCTATGTAATACAGAGTTTAGTGTGTTGACTGGTGTTGCTTTTGTTTATGGGCACACGTTATGTTTACCATCAGGCGACCAACCTGCTCGTCATTCAGGCTTTTAAAAAATTGTGCTGAAGCGTTTTCAATTCTAATAATTCTTTAAACTCAAATTTACTTATGAGTAGAATTGAGTTTACTTATAATATGACATGATAATGAAAATGATTCAAGAGTACCTACATACAGCAAAAATATTTGAATAAAAAAATGCATGAATCTTACCGAAACTTGTACCATTACCACGCAAATTGCTGCCATACTAGACAGAAGTTGAGTCATGAATCCATACGAATAAGTTCTCGAGAATTTCTCCACGCATCTTAAACACAAAAATGTATATTTTTGACGTTATTCTACAGTACTTTTATTTTATTAAAATGCTTCAGCGGGTTATTTATACGCACATACGTATTTCTTTGGAGATTGTCCTATGTTTAGTACTTAAAATAAAACGCTATATCCTTGCTGATTCTTTATGGTTTAATAAATAGAATTTGAATTGTATGTAAACTATATAGGAGAAAACGTTAAGAAGTCTCGTCTCTATCTGAGTGAAGATGAATAGGTCGCATTATATTATGTAGATCGAAAGGAGAAAAAAGCAAACTGACAGACAATATTGAAGATATAATCCTGAGATATTGCAGCTTGTCATAACCACACAACTCACCCTCTTATTGCTTTCGTATTGACTTCGAATTGAGATTTTTTTGCGCGTCGGGACACCTATCATTCGCCCGGGCTCTCTGTTGACCCCTTGAATCACTCTATTTGTAATATCGAGCACGTTTTCAATATCCACGAACGTTATGTCGTCGCATGTTTTTTTCGATAATTCGGTCGATAAATTTTGAATAACTGCATTCGGTGCGAGTAGCGCTTACTAAGTTTGATATCTGTTTATTATAATAGTGAATTTATTTACACAACCATCACAAACTTTACCTCGGAGCGTACTTTGACCTAATTCCCCTTGCACTTTATAACCGTTTAGGAGAGCCGGCTAGTTACAGCCTGTGTTCCCAAAACTTTGCATGTTTATTCTGGCGTGAGCCCGATAAAACACATGCAACATGCAACGTAACTTTACAGAATAAGTCTTTCACTATCATTGAAAGATTTATAACGGCTTGTACCAAAGCATAAATATTGTGTGTAATTCTTAAACTATATTTCCTAAATTGTTCATTCAATTAGGTATTGTTCCGACTTCAAATACTTATATGGAAATCTCGCTTGGACAGTTTTAAGGGTTTACATTGTAAGCTTGTCAAATGTTAATGACTTATTGAAGTGTTGTTACTAGCTTTAAAAGTAGCAATATGCAGTTAAAATTCATTCAGTGGCTTATTCGAGAATCTTTTACTAACATGCAGCAATACTGTAAAATATCTTAGTAATAGTTAATATATTTGATCAAATAAAACAGCTGATATAGACATTAGATACTTAGGTATGTGCAAATCTATATATTTAAAACTAGCAACGTTTTTAAAGCAAACAGAAATTTTTGCAAAACAATTAAAGCAGTATGAAATGAGTCCGTAAGACAAATACTTGTTACACGAGGTCAACAAAGTCTCTTTTATTCGTGAATATGTAATCTGAAAGTGCCGAAATATGAGTTTTTACTCGAGGGTACCAACAATTTTAGAGTTTTAACAATTTAAAGATTCCTCTTCTGAATGCGAGGGGATAGGACTTAGTCCACCATGCTGGCATAATGCGGGTTGGCAGACTTCACTTGCCTTCGAAATTCTTATGAAGAATATGTCAGGTATGCAATTTTCCTCACGTTACTTCCTTCATCGTTAAAGCAAGCGATAATTAATAATGAATACACAAGTAAGTCAGAAGTCATGCTCTTGGGGCTGGTTTTGAACCTGCGATTTTCACCTCGACAGTCCGTACCACACCCCGCTGAGCCATCGCTGCTCGAATAGTTTATATTATTGCAAAAAAAACAAGTGCGTTTTATAAAACTTGATTAAGCGCCAGTTAAATCAACTTTGAGTCAATGCTACATAAGAAATAAAATAACACACGATCAAATACAAGAGTGACACTCTGACATTAGACATAGTTGTATGTATATCCCGGAAGAAAGATGTCTACTAGGAACTTCCAGAAATAGCTGTTTTATTGAAGTAAGTCCTAAGTATCATTATTAACCACAAAATTAATAGAACAAGTGCCACCGCAATTATACTGCATTATCGGTCACGGTATTTAAATTTTATTTGATATGTTTTAACAAGAATTACTCTTATCCGGTGTACATATATCTAATTATTTACATTTTGTATTTGTGCACAGTTGCTGGTTGGAGTTCAGTTTCTGAGAAAAACTCCTACCTGTAGTATATTATCTTGTTTTGATATTCACTATCCATACATTACATCTATTCACAATATTTTTAACTTTCGGGCATATAGTAGTTTTAATATAATATACTCGTCGAATTTCAGCACATGTTATTATTAAAGCGTACTAAGTAACAACTTTAACATTGTACGCGTCAGTGTAAATTGTATGCGTACCGAAGTTGACATGATCATCTGCTGAGAGTAAACTATAATAAATTCACAAGTTATTATTCCCGAATGCCGTTGAAACCACTCATCTCTCTGATAATTGATACTGGGTAAATTTCATTCAAAACCAATTTGTTTTAAAATGCTGTTAAATTACGTTATAAATAAATCATGTATGTTTGTAGTTTTTATAGCATAGGCCGGCAAATGAACTAGTGTGTCAACTGATGGTAAGTGATCTCCACCGCCCATGTATGCCCATGCCCAAAAGAATTATGGGTGCGTTGCCGACCGTTGGTTTCCCGATATCTCACTCACCGTACGAAACGCAGCAGCAAGCCGGTACTTTTGTGTAGATTGTAGATTGCTGACTTACCCTATTAACATTTGGTGTTGACGAAAACAATTCAGTAAAGTATCTTCTAAAGCTGTCTCAATTTGAGGCCCAGTATAAAAGGTTTTCACAATTTTTTCATTTTCTTCATTATTAATGTTGGAAATTTCAGAACTGTCTTGTACGGCGTTTCGAAGTTGCACCATAGTTCGATCGTAAGCGGTAACTAAAGCTTCACTTAGTATTGCAAACTGAGAGCTCATGTGCAAAATTACTGATGCGATGAAGGTATCAATCGTCATGACAATATGCCCAGTCCAAAGTAAACCTATTGTTTCAAGAGCGAAAGTGGGTATATAAGATTCATCAGTTTGGTGCGGCCATGGAATGAAAATGGGCTGCGGCATCGTTCGAACAGGTTTTATTGAGGTCGCGTTTAAATTCTTTATAATACTTTTCCACCGGAGGTCTTGAATAATCCCATAAACATTAGCATTTCCTATCGTCACCCACCCAAAGAATAGAAAAGCGCCGGTAAATATTCTTGATAATTTCATCGTTTTACGGTTCCTTTCGTCGTTTTGGTAGAATTTATACAAATCAATTTCGAGGATATGAACTATATCTTGGAGTTCGACGTTACGGAAATAAAATATGCAGAGTTTAATTAAGGTTAGATCGTGAGTTATGACGAAAGAAAGACTGAACATGAAACGGTCAAGGTCTTTTTCTCCAACGAAAGGGTCTATGGTTTCTAGACCAACAAACCCAACTACCCAAACCATTTGCGTAACAATGGAGTAATAAAGATACCAGCCGGGAAAATTACTTTTGTTTTCTTCATCAGGATGGTGCCACCAACCTAATCCGAGGACCCTTAGGAGAAGATAATGTAATGCGAAATAACGTGACGGGCGCATGACGGCCAAGACGTCTGGACTAAAACAGTTTGATTAACTAATACCTCTCAAATCCCAACCTTACAAGTTACAACTTATATATAACGCATTATTAAGTTGTTTATGATTGACACCGCAGTAATAAAGCCTTTAACTATACAGGTTGATTTATTTACATGGCTAAAGTTTATACCTTATATTTAATGGTTCATGTCCTACTACAAGAAATGGAGTGTTAATGTTAATATTGTAAGGGATTGAGTATACATGTGGTTATTAGGGTTCATGTTAAATTTTCATATAACCACAACCTAATGTTTTATTTTGTTGACAGCCGGTTGTGTAGCGAGAACCCGCAGGTTCGATTCCCGCACCGAGACAAATATGATGTGTAATCCAAAAATGAGGGTGGTTGACGTCAGATAGGCGGCCAGCCGTAAAAACTACAAGCCAAATCTTTCGACAATATTTATAAAAAAGCATGTTGTACCGACCACACTGCGAGTGGGCTAAGGGAAGGTGGAAGAGAGATAACCTATTGTTTTTTAGTAAGAGAATTATAGAACAATACTTAAAAAGCGAATAACCCTAATTTTCTAACGAACCTTTCACCTGAATAGGAAACGCCTGTATGTAAGTCACGAAAATCGGCAAGAGGCACTTACAGAAATTGTCCTTCCACGTTCATCTCGAGCTCAAAAGACGCGAGACGGTAACAAACATGCACTCTAAAAACTCGCTGTTTTTGTTTCGTGCAGAACCATTGATAATAATGAGGGACTTTTTTATTTGAAGCTGTTTTATGTTTAGACAAGTACAACAAACACTGAAATAAAACATAACATACCTACTGTTTGGGTTTTTGAGGTCATATAAAATTGTTTTATATGTTTAACAGTGTAACGCAAGGTAATGGTTACCTACTATTATTTAGACCTATATGCTATAGTATAGCTGATACGTTCGCAAAATATACCGATATGATCATGGGCGCCTGCAGCAGGGTGCAAAGGGGTGCACCTGCACTCCCGTCAGCGGGGATTCCCCGAGCAATAACGCCAACCATCGACTACGGAGATTAAGGGCCGGCGCTCACTGACGGCATGGCACGGTAAGTCATGCTGCGGCATCCCGCGGCGTCCCGTGGCATGCCGGAGCATCTCGCGGCTTGCCGGGGCATCCCGTGGCATGCCGTGGCATCCTGCTGAAAGCCCAGCCAATCTCGCATCTACCAGTCTTGCTCCACGCGGACTCGAAGTTGGTTGTTGGTTGGTAACCGAAATGATCGCTGCATAAGTTTCAATCTTATTTTAACTAGCTTAGTAATCATAATTCTTCGACAAAAAGTGACCTATACGGCTCGCGCGATGCGATGGCGCACCGCGGCAATCCGTGGAATGAAACGGCATGACACGTCTGGCCGGAGCATCCCGCGGCGCGTCGCGTCATGCCGCAGCATCCCGCGGTACGTCGCGTCATTTCGCGGCACTGTGGTATCGAAATAAAGTAACGTGAATTCTAAACTCGTGGAAATAAGATTCAAAATAACTTGATTAGTAATAAAATCCTTTGCCATGACACGCCGTGCCGTGCCGGCAGTGGGCGCCGGCCCTTAGTATGCTTTCGATTAGGGAAACATATTCAATTAAATACCCGCGCGATTTGAATTTACGTTATATTTATGTACATAATATACAAGTATAATTCTATATTTTATATCAGTTAATAGTATAATGTGTAGATGCAGAGGTACCTCCCTGAAAGTAATCCTGGTGGCGCCCATAATGTCTAGTAATTGATTCTCGTTTGAGGTAAGGCTTGACATGGCATGGAAGATTTTTGTTCAGAAATTCCAGTGTCCAAATGGATTACGCCGTTGGGAACATTCATTCCACTTTATAGATACTTCTTGATTCATTGTTCTCAGTGATAAAAACTTTTTTAGGTCGTCGTGTAACTTTCACGTTTTATTTATGTGCCAAATATAATAACCAAGAGATTTAATTCAAAAAGCAAGGATGGGCACTTCTCGTAATGATATAGATTTTCTACTTAGGGGTTAAAACATAATAAGAGTAGAATTTAATTAATCATTATATAGTTACTCGCTTTTCCTCGCGGCTCCGCTCGCGTGATCTGCTTTTTCCGGGATAAAAAATAGCCTATGTTTCTATCTGGGATAATATCTGTCTAATGGTGATTTTTTTTTAAATCGGACTAGTAGTTTTTAAGTTTATTTGTTACATACAAAAACACAAATCTATCCTCTTTATAATATTAGTTTAGATGCAGCCTCAGTGGCGTAATGGGCGAGTAGCTGGCTATGAAACGAGAGACTGCGGGTTCGATTTCCGCACCGAGATAAATGTTTGTGTGATCCTAAAGTATTTTTTTCGGGTCTGGGTATGTGTTCTTCCCAGAGGGGTTATCGTCAGGCAGGCGACAAAATTACAGACCAAATATTTCTGAAGAATGAATGAATGAAAGAATGTAATTCAGTTAGGCCTGTATACATTTTTTGTCATACTATGGATAGGAAATGATCGGGGCGTAAATACTTAAATATTAACAAGTGTAATCAATGGTAGTCTTAGCTAGTAATTTTGATATAAATATAATTATAGGTACTCTAACTGGACTTGCAAGGTGTTAATTCAGATTGAATAAGTAATAAAACTTCTATGGGCAGGTAGAATAATATAACTTGTAGTTATTATTTTTAATTTCCCATGAATTGTATCTTGACGCTATACTAGCCCAGATTTGTAGATTAACACTTAAAAATCATAATATTATTCGTTAAAGGTATCTTTGATGTCGGTGCCTATACCGCTGTCAGTCGAATGAAATTGCATTGACTCCAAAGAGAACAAAAGGAATGGTTATTTTTTTATTTTTCAGTGTTAGTTTGGAAGTCGAATTAAAATTCCCAACAAAATTGATCCCATTTGGCGGAGAAATTATACAGAATCACTTCCTAGAAAAGTCGGTTAAAAAAACTCTACTTTTTAGAAGATCTTTTTGTAAAATACCCATATGCACTATAATTATATTTTTCGCTATAAAATAAATATAGATATTTATTGCCAGGTACTTTGAAACCAATTACTGATTTCTATTTGGATTTTATAAAATAATGACATCAAAAACGTTATTTTTATTTGTTTTCAATACACGTTTCAGTACTTACTATCAATACGTTTAAATTTGTAGATTTTGTGAAACTTTACTTCTAACGAATATTAAATAATGCACTGCACAGTAACTGTCTGTCTGTCCTGCTTATATCATTTATCTTTTGAATCGTAATAGGTAACCGACTGAAATTTTCACTATGGATATCTAGATTAACTTATTCCACCAGGCAGGTGGAAAAAGTTAATCTAGATTGGCGCAATATACTTAATAACACATGTTACAGAAAAAAATAGCTTGTAGTTGTAAAAACCGACCGCCTGCTTGACCCCAAACCCTCCTGGCAGAAAACACGCCCAGACCCGAAACAAATATTTGTGAATCGCATAAACATTTGTTTCCATGCGGGAATCGAACCTGCGGTCTTCGCTTCACAGCTGGCCACTGCGCCACGGACGCTGTCATATCTATAAAAGTTTAAATACTAACTCTAACTAACTCTAACAAACAACCAACCAACAAACTATCTGAATGAAACAAACAATAAAAATAAGATTATGTAATAATTTAAGGAGAGTTAGTACAGATGCCTGGTAGAGTCCATATCGCTTTTGGCTAGTTTTTTTTTATTACACGAAAATGAGGTATAGAGTGCGTATGAGGTACCTAACTTCAGGCCAGTCCATTGTAGTTTCGCGTATAGTAAACCATTAGATGCAACTATACCACTAATGTTTTAATCCAACAAGTCACTTGATTAGTAATTAAAGACTTTATTAGGATATCCACGTATTGCCTTTAAGTTAAAAGTTTAGAATAGGAGAGTAGCAATAACTAGATGACTCGATACAATCGGTCACCCAATAAATTCCAATTCAAAAAACAAGACACAGGTGACAGGTCTGATTCTTGTTTGTTCTTGAAATTATGTTTCTGTTATGAGATACTAGATGGCGCTATAGACTCAAGCAACAATATGTTAAAACGTTTGTATTTAATGTCTTGGCTTAGTTGCTTCCATCAAAGACAGAAAAGATTTCCTCCCAAGATAGATAATACTATTGTGATGAATTAATCAGGTAATAACTACAATGATGAACTAAAAAAAGCGTGTTAAAAAGATGCGTGCGCAGGTCTTTGCTCAGGAAGCGCTGTAGCGCTATTCCTAGGGAATCAAAATACTACAATGTATATTTAGTAATAATAGTAAAGTAGTTTCATGACCAGTGCACAAGGATAAATATTATCTGAACCCCTA
The DNA here is from genome assembly GCA_949126905.1 of Amorpha juglandis. Lineage (NCBI taxonomy): Eukaryota > Metazoa > Arthropoda > Insecta > Lepidoptera > Sphingidae > Amorpha > Amorpha juglandis. The sequence goes on from OX421372.1 coordinate 8,560,999, forward strand.
AGGTATCCTGGATTTCCGCTCAACGAAAATCCCGGAAAACTGCAAGTCTTGTTATGGATTTTTTATAGATAATTAGATTCCAAATTTCTTGATAGTTTCGGGATATATTCTGAGATTTAGGCATAGATTCGAAGAAGGATTACAGAAAGCTATTTATATAAAATATCTAATCTATGTAGCTATATAAACATGTATTCTTCACTTTATACGGTCTATGTCTGAATATGAAATATTGCAGCTAACGTTACGGAACTAAAAGTATAGAGACGTGAATTTCGACTACTACGCGATCATAGTTAATTATATAATCCGTAGAGACGAAATGTAGTTAGTAATCTTCATAAATAACGAATGTCAAATTTGACCTTGAAAACAGATTATAACACGAGTAACAACTACATACTACTACTAAAATAAGAGACATGAAGCCCTGTATGTAATGTATACCTACGTAGAAATTAAGCAGATTATTATTTTCGAGATCCGAAAAACCAAGAATACCTATATTTTTCCTGAGGCCGGAGAGTGCGAAAAAAACAGAAAAGAAAGAAAATAACTCAAAGACTAAATAAATATCATTAAACTTTGTTTTTTTATACAAGCTGAGAATATAGTGTATATTATTAATAATGTATATTTTAGTCGCGAATAGAAAATTATGTAATATAAGTTTCGTATTATCAATTACAACAGTTGTAATGCAAAGCGCTTTAAGCGCTTGAAGTTATTTAAGTCTAAACATCGTATGATCGTATCACCACAGAATATCTAATAGTAGGCACTACGATATCACGTAATGTAGATGTTACCACGCACGTCACTCGCCATTTTATTTAGCAAAGTAGGATAACCTTTACCACCGAGCGCTGAGTTCTGTTGAATGACTACTCTTTCATTCTATTCAGCGGACGGAATACCTAAATTTTTCATTCATTCAACGATCCTAGTAATCGACGCACGTGAAACATGTGATTATTTACTTCACTCGGATACAGGGACGTCGCGTCGTCGCGACTAACAAGTTATTTAGGGTTACCAAGGTTAAGAAGTTGCAAGAACGGATTCATTAAACTTTGTATTGTAAAATTTCTGTCCTATTTGGTAACATAAACAATGTCATTACGAATTTATAGAAAATAGTGTGAATCAAGAAAAAAAGGTCCAGTGATCTTATATTGTGGTAACACTTCCCGGTGAGTTTTTTTTAATAAACTTAAACGTATCCGTTAAATATATAATTTTGATGTCTCTTTATTAATTATGTTTTCTAGACGTTATCTATTAAGCATTATAATTTCATATTTTAACTGGATGTTTTTCTTACATTTGCAACATTGCGTACTTACAAATGTGACTACTCGCCGGTTTGGACTAAATTCGCGCCATGCTTCAAAATTTTTCCTTAAATAACTTCATAGTTAAACATAAAGGAACATCATTTGTCTAAGTATGGCGTGAGACTTAAGGTGCGTTTTTTCAATCTGTAGTGTCGGTAATATTTAAAAAGTCTGTAAGAAATATGGTAAAATTGACTTGTTCTCTTTTCTCTGGATTTGTATCTGTTGTAGTTTATTGGTTAATTATTATTGATAGCATCGACTCAAAATCTCTTCATTTTTGTTTTGCTTTTGCTAAAAAGCTATAGTTTTTAGTTGGTATTTTTTTTGATAAAAAGTTTTTATTTTATACACATTTTTTTGAAAGAATCATTCATGATGCAGAAATGACGTCGTTTTTGCCTTTTCTATTCAATTTTATTCTCTTAGGGGTGGTTTTTTTAAATGGGACTAACGTTGAGCTCTATGCTAACAAAAACAGAACATTTATTAGAAAAGGATGACACTGTTAAAAATTTACTTAAATGAAAAAACAAACATTACATAAATTGTTAAAGCTCTTAATGCCCAGTAATTTCACTGGCTTCAATGTGCTTCAAACTGGAACAACAGCGCTTAGACGCTGTTGCTTGGCGGCAGAAATAGCCAAAGCGGTGGTACCAACCCAGACGGCCTCTCGCATATGAGTGACCTACCACCTTGTAAATAAAAGAGTGCAATTTTCAATTGCAACATTAACTATTAATTTGCATCTAATTCTATTATTGCAGCGCAGGTAAAACATGAACCATTGAACTACAGGAGGGGGGGGCGAGATACGTATCAAATAGCGAAACCTCGTCCCTCCCGGCCCCCGTTATTCGAAACCACATGTATCAAAACTGTAATAAATCTACATATTGTGAACTCATTAATAAAGAAAAAAAGCATCTCATTTAGTATAGGACGGCCGGTGCACAGTAATGGGACGTGTATAATACAGTACTAGTATTATAATTGTACACTAGCTATCGCCCGGGGCTCCGCACGCGTGAATGTATTTTTCTGGGATAAAAGTGGCCTATGTTCTGATTCATGTCACAGTCTTATTGCATGCCAAATTTTATTAAATTCAGTGCAGCTGTTATTTAGGTGTAATTGGTCTACAAACATCCCAAATTTCACATTTATATAAACGTGATTGACATGATTCTTTATCTTTAAATTAGCATAACTTTTTTATTTATAACCGATTGACATGAAACAATTCTAATAATATGTTTCTCATATAATATATCTTCCATGTACAGACAGCGATCCGTTAGATTTTTATTATATGTATAGATTATGCAACACAGTTGCTATACTGTAATTGAAACTATCTTGATGTTAATTGCAGTAAGTAGTTAAATTGATCAAATAAAGCACGGAATTGTTGGGACTCGAGCGACTATTATGATTGAATGTAACGATTCGCATCGCATTGCAAACAACGTGGTTCATTTTCCTCAACTGTAGCTATCTTGCTTCGAAATAGCAATAACTGGGTTCAATGCCACAAGTTGCGGAGTTGTGATCCGGAAACTACAAATATTTTTATTTAAAATACTCCCTCGGTGGCGTAGTTGTAATGAGTATGCAGTACGACTCTTGTGCTAAGATCTCGGGTTCGATCCCCAGGTTGGGTAAAAGTGATATTGGGTTTTCAATCACGAAATGCCTCAGTATCAACCCGGAGTCTGGAATTGTTTTATGAGTAGTAGAGCCACGCTGTAGAGAGTTTTGTCTACAGCATGAATGGGCTGGCTCGGCCGGGTCGTTACCACTGTCTCACAGAAAACCGACGAAAAGTAGCGGCTTGCTGCTGCGTTTCGTACGGTGAGTGAGATATCCGGAAGACCAAATCCCCTCCCCTTCACAATTCCCTAATTATTTCCTTTAAGGTCGGCAAGGCGCCCATTATTCTTCTGGTGGTGGGCGTACATGGGCGGTGGAGATCACTTACCATCAGGTGACCCACTTGCTCGTTTGGCGGCCTATGCTATAAAAAAGAAAAACTGTGCCCGAAATGTCGATAGGCTCACTCTCATCACACCATGGGACGGAAATAATCTCGGTGAAATGTGGGTTTAATGGCTACAGCTCGGCTCACCCCTGTAGCCAATGCCCAGCAGTAGGATACAGGACTAATAAAATAGTTAAACTAATGTGAAGTGCCATTGCCATTACGATTTACACAATTGTAATTGTTCTCTTAGCAGTATGCATTTAATGCATTTAAAAAAATAACTTCTATATTGGATCATCATCAGGTCCAATTCGGATTTTCCAAGATAAATGTTGATTGCCGAAGTGCATAACTCAAAGCGTAGTACTGTATTGTGGCTGTAAATGATATTGTAAATGAGGTAAGTGAGATTTAAAGCCACACAATGTTTAAATAAAATAATAAAGCATTTGCAAATACGTCTGACTACTTATAACGTTAATAGCGTGCTATAAACAGTTCTGTATACAGCATTAAATAGACCGGTTCTAGCGGGGCTGTACCACAATCTTCCAAAAAACTTGAGAAGTAGTATGTGACGAGAAGTTCTTATAATTAGAAGACCCAGTCGCTGGTTCCCCAGTCTGCTACTATAAGAAATCATAATAATCTTACCACAGTACGTTGACTTAATTAGCTTTAGTTATCAATTATATACTGCGTAGAAATCGATTATTTCTACACTCATATCCAGTTACTGCCTTATGCCTCGTAACAGCTTGCAGAAAATGCATTATCCTTCGTTATTGAATACAGAAATTATAAATTAATTGGATATTAAAATTTATTGACGCCTCTTAGTGCGGCAAGTTAGTGGATTAATTACACTTGATATTTCTATACGAAGTAAATATTTGAAGGAAATATATTAAATTATCTATATGGAGGTGTAGATATTTTGGAAAATAGAAATAAAAGGCTTTTGTCTTTATAATCTTTCAGATACAATAATGGAGCAATTCGTGTTCGGTGTGTGGGACTACGTAATCATGGCTGCTACAATGATAGCTTCCATAGCCATCGGACTATACTTCCGCTTCAGTGGAGGCAAACAGAAAACAAACGAGGTATTTATTAACTCCTAAATAACGATACATAATTACTATATATATAGATACTGTTTACTTAATCAATCTCTAAGGTGGTGAGAAGTACTGAATGGTTTTAGCTACGGGATTTTACGCAGGCGGAGCCTCGAGTAAAAGTTTGAAAAAAATTATATTGCAAACCTTTGTTAACTGCCATAGGATTTGAAATGATTATATGACTACATTTTACAGTATGAGAGGTTATTAAAAGTCATTATGTGTATCAAAATATATTATTTGTTCACAGGAATACCTCATGGCTGATCGTAACATGTCAATATTGCCTGTAGCGGTGTCTTTAATGGCTTCTTTCATGTCTGCTATTACTCTGCTTGGTGTATCGGCAGAAAATTATTACTTTGGCATGCAATTCATCGCCATCAACGTCTCTTACGGCATCGCTACACCAATCATCAGCAGATTGTACTTACCTGTATTTTTCGGACTTCAAAAAACTAGTGCTTATGAATACTTAGAACTTCGATTTGGTCCGCAAATTAGAATGTTGGCTTCACTGACATATACTTTACAGATGATATTGTATAGCGGGATAGTTCTGTATGCACCAGCGATTGTCCTAGAGTCTGTGACTGGACTGAATCGACTCATTTCTATATTAGTTGTCGGATTAGTGTGTACATTCTATTCCACTTTGGGTGGGATGAAAGCAGTATTATTCACGGATCTTCTTCAATCTTTACTTATGTTTGTTGCTGTGCTGAGCGTTGTTGTATTCAGCGCTATTCAAGTCGGAGGTTTCGGTCAAATATTCGTACTTGCTGCAGAGGGTGGCCGATTAAACTTTTCGCAGTGAGTTTTTTTACTTATTTAGATTATTTTATTTTTTTTATTTTGCACGTGATATTTTACGTAAGGAGTTCCCGGTCAAATGGTATGTCCATAGTATGCTGTGGCCTGATGGAAGGTATTCTATGGAATGGGAGCTAGGTTTTACGACCGGCCGCCCGCCTGACGTCAACCTCTCCGGATATTCTTCGCAACTAATTTGCATTAAACTTATTACAAACATTACTGGTGGGAGGATACTTGTATCCGACCGGATAGCGACCACCGTACACTGGTGCTAAAACCTGCCATAGTGGCCCACCTTGTGTGGGTCGCGTTCCAGGGTCAGCCAGTGTATATCCGGTTGACCCAGGGGGCTTCCCTCCTGATCCTAACCCTTTTCCCATCCCTTTTTCCTTCCCCTCCCCCTTGACCCTTTGGTAGGCCGGCATAATCTTGCCGACCTACGATGGACACATTGTTTATCGTTGGTCGACACTATTCTTGGATTGCGCTACACTTACCATCAGGTGTAGCGTAGTCACTTTGCCGAGCCAGGATAAAAAAAAAACATACTTGGATTTGATGCTATAAAAATGCATATTACCCGCCGTGTTTTTATTTGATAATCTTATATAATATATAGATAAATAATATTTTTAACATAATAATATTATATCGTATAATAATCACAATTTTCCAACAGTTTCAGCATAGATCCAACGGAACGGCACACTTGGTGGTCTCTTATATGTGGTGGTTTGATTACATATCTATCTTTGTACGCAGTTAACCATACACAGGTAATGTATTGTTTACTTATGTTCTACTTTAGTACATTAATTATTTATTACAGTCTTATGTGTTTTTAATAATTAATTAAGTAGTTATGGTATTTACTGTGTGGTAATATAATTCCGAGATTTCACTTCGGGCTGACGGCCTATCTAATAGTATGTGGTTACCGCCGCCCATAGATATCAGCAATACTAGAGAAACAGTCTAGCCACTGTCTGCCGTGCAATATAGGTCCGATTGTTTTCTGAAAAACGTGAATTTTGTGTTACACGTATGACGTGTTTCACATGGAGTAATTCTAATTATCTGGAAAACGACGGACCCAGGCATTAAGCCGGAGTAACACTGAAAGAAGGATTTGAAAAAAATAATAAAAATCACAGCAGCATTTAACATCTTTTCCTAGACATTTTTTGAGTGGTAGAGCCACGCTGTAGACAGTTTTGTCTACAGCATGACTGGGCTGGCTCGACCGGATCGTTACCAATGTCTCACAGAAAACCGACGTAAAGTAGCGGCTTGCTGCTGCGTTTCGTACGGTGAGTAAAGCCCAAATCCCCTCCCCTTCCCAATCCCTAATTATCCCTTTCCTTTAAGGGCCGTCCGTGAGCAAACGACCTTGACTGTCTCGCGCCATACTGAATCGTGTACTCGGCGAGTGCAGAATATGCACGTATTTAGCGAATAATTGATTTAAAAAATCTGGTTTTGGTCTTTTCGAAAATTTAAAACGGGCAAAATATTCGTTATTAAATTGCCTATCTAGTGATGTTAATCTTATTTGATAACATTCTGTACTTTAAAAGGAGACGCACGGAATCTTTGCATTTTTCCCATTTTTATGGTTCATTTATAACGACAATTTAAAAATATATATCAGCATTAACATGAATTTGAATCGAACAAAGTAAAGCTGACAGATTGTAAAAATATATTGTATATTTATTTAATCAATATTTATTTTAAGTAATGACTAGATAGCCTCTAAAAACCTCGATCGCGCGGTGTTTTGCTCACGGACGGCCCTTAAGGTCGGCAACGCGCCCGTGATTCTTCTGGTGGTGGGCGTACATGGGCGGTGGAGATCATTTACCATCAGGTGACCCACTTGCTCATTTGCCGGCTTATGCTATAAAAAAAAAAGACATATCATGGCGACTCGATGAAAAATGGCGACATTTACATCTAATGTCGCCATTTCTTAGTTTTTATTTACTGGAAAAAATTACTGAAAAAGGCATCATCGTCTCGACGATCATTTCCCATTTAGGATAATTTATGGCTTGAGTACACAAGTTTCGGTAAATTAGTCAATTTAAATTCACCGTGTTTAAAATTAATGTATTTCTAAGCATTCACGCAACGTTCCGTTGACAACAATTGTTGACACTAATTGTGTGATAGTGATACCTGACACAAAAAAAAATGAAAGAGGTATAGTATTATAAATGTACCCAGCAATTTAGTAGATGTCCAAATAATTACTTTCGGATGTTAAAGAGAATAATAATATAATATTCTGTTGATAAATAGGCATCACATTTTTTTGTGTAGGTAATAGTCCATAATGTTTTATTCTTTAATTAGCTGTGAGGTAACTAATAATAAAAAAAAGAATCGTAATATATTAATGTTTCCAAAATTTTGAATAAAGAATACAAAAATAATACATAAATCATATTTTATCTCTCCTTTATATTAAATCCTGATAAGTGATGAAGCAGTAATGAGTGTTCGGTATATAATTGTGGTTTATTTTAATTCTTATCAAAAACCTTCTGAATACTTTACAAATAGACGTCGAGATATCGTTATGTGACGTACCAATCTTGTATTTTAATTTATGTGTTTAATGCTCAAATATATCCGGTTTAACTGGAGTCATTAATTACAGAAATATATTGTTACCACTCGTACGTATCTATTCTTCTTCCTGTCTTGCGTTATCCCGGCTTAGTGCCATGGTCCGCCTTCCTATTTAAACGCTTCCACTTCATTCGTACGTATCTATTAAAATATAATAATTTTAAAAGTAGAATTGTCAATACCGATTTCCGATCGTCGCGCCAAGCGTCAGACGCTGGCGACAGTGACGCTCTTGTCGCGTCAACGCCTTATAAAATTTTACTTGGTACCTAGGGACGCCGCGCGTTACCGTAGAATAATCGTACAACGATTTTTTGTATGATAGAGGCTAGCAAACGAGCAAGTAGGTCACCTGATTGTAAGTGGTCTCACCGCCCATGACAATCCGCAATATCTGAAGAATGATCGACCACTTTGCTGACCTTAGGGATGCCTAACGGGTTGGGAACAGGGATAATAAGGGTATTAGGAGGCCCAAACGCCCTTTTCTGGAATATTATTTAGATTTATTTATAGAATAGTATCAACACGCAAACGCGGCACCACTGGTACCGTAGAGCAACACGCAGCCACGGAATACAGTTGCATAAACCTGTACTTTATGTTTATATGTTAAAACTCCTTACATTCTTTAAAAAGTTTTCAATAAAATTGTAATTTTACTCTCTTCGTTTCCTCAGGTACAAAGGCTGCTAACTGTAAGCACGCTGAGCCGTTCTCAACAATGTTTGTGGTGGAGTTGGCCCGTACTCTCTCTACTTAGTATAATGACATGTATAAGTGGTATAGGCATCTACGCCGCATTTAAAGATTGCGATCCGCTGTCAAATGGTAAAATTAGTGCGGTAAGTATCGTCTAAGGCTTTGATTTTTTAAATGAACAACATTTTATCATTGAAACATTTATTCATTTTCCAACTACATTAGCATTTGATACTTTTTATAAAGTTAGGTACAGTAGGTATATTATTTTTTCCCTGTAACATGGTTGTGCCGATGGCTGGCACATGCGTCATGCTCGTGAACGGGTGCTGCTTGTGTGGACTGGTCTGCTCAAGCTCTTATTGCGTGTTTAGTTGATTTATTCATATAGTTCTTGAAGATCATGCACAAAAAACTATTATATTATGCTAATTATTTTACTTTATGACGTTCCTCATTGGCATAAATTGAGCTGCTCTAACTCAAATAAATAATACTTCAATGTATGTAGTGCTAATATATATTGTAATTAGTTTAGAAAAGAGCAACGTTAGAGTTTCTTGCCCGTTCTTCTCTAACGAACCAGCTTTCCGAACTGGCGGTAGAGTTAAAATTTGACTGAATCTAAATGATGTTTGACATTTTACTGATTCAATAAATGATTTGATTTGATTTATGATATTTCGTTCGTAATGAGTCCGTATTGTCGACGGTCAAAACATAGATTTTTTGAAGTGATAACTTCTTATGGGAGGGTGAACCGAAACGTTCCGTAACGCGAGCGGTCCATCGACCAGCCAGCGTTAGCCGACCTCCCTGGAACATCGATTATTTCGAAGTCTCAGGTGGCATCACACAGTGACCAGTCAGCTTGGACCGGACTTTGACCGGACTTCAACCGGACTTTGACCGGACTTTAACCGGACTTCGGCCGGATTTTGACCGGAATTTAACCGTACTTCGACCGGACTTTGATAGGCCTTTGACCGGATTTTGAAAAACTTTGACAGGGCTTTGGACCAGATTATGACAGGTTTTTGACCGGTATTTGACCGGATTACGACTGGACTTTAACCGGACTTCGACCGGACTTTGATAGGACTTTGACCGGGCTTTGCCCGGATTTTGACAAGACTGACATTGCTTTGACTGGACTTTAACCGGATGTTGGCAGGACTTTGACCGGTATTTAACCGGATTTCGACTGGACTTTAACCGGACTTCGACCGGACTTTGATAGGACTTTGACCGGGCTTTTACCGGATTTTGACAAGACTGACATTACTTTGACTGGACTTTAACCGGATTTTGGCAGGACTTTGACCGGTATTTGACCGGACTTTGACAGGGCTTTGACTGGATTTTGACCGGATTTTGACAAGACTTTGACTGGTATTTGACCGGACTTCGACCGGACTTTGACTGGACTTTGACCGGACTTTGACTGGACTTTGACCGGACTTTGACCGGACTTTAGACGGACTTCGACCGGACTTTGATAGGGCTTTGACCGGATTTTGACAAACTTTGACAGGGCTTTGACCGGATTATGATAGGTTTTTGACCGGTATTTGACCGGATTACGACTGGACTTTAACCGGACTTCGACCGGACTTTGATAGGACTTTGACCGGGCTTTGCCCGGATTTTGACAAGACTGACATTGCTTTGACTGGACTTTAACCGGATGTTGGCAGGACTTTCACCGGTATTTGACCGGTATTTAACCAGATTTCGACTGGACTTTAACCGGACTTCGACCGGACTTTGATAGGGCTTTGACCGGGCTTTGCCCGGATTTTGACAAGACTGACATTGCTTTGACTGGACTTTAACCGGATGTTGGCAGGACTTTGACCGGTATTTAACCGGATTTCGACTGGACTTTAACCGGACTTCGACCGGACTTTGACCGGGCTTTTACCGGATTTTGACAAGACTGACATTACTTTGACTGGACTTTAACCGGATTTTGGCAGGACTTTGACCGGTATTTGACCGGACTTTGACAGAGCTTTGACTGGATTTTGACCGGATTTTGACAAGACTTTGACTGGTATTTGACCGGACTTCGACCGGACTTTGACTGGACTTTGACCGGACTTTGACCGGACTTTAGACGGACTTCGACCGGACTTTGATAGGCCTTTGACCGGATTTTGACTAACTTTGACAGGGCTTTGACCGGATTATGATAGGTTTTTGACCGGTATTTGACCGGATTACGACTGGACTTTAACCGGACTTCGACCGGACTTTGATAGGACTTTGACCGGGCTTTGCCCGGATTTTGACAAGACTGACATTGCTTTGACTGGACTTTAACCGGATGTTGGCAGGACTTTGACCGGTATTTGACCGGTATTTAACCAGATTTCGACTGGACTTTAACCGGACTTCGACCGGACTTTGATAGGGCTTTGACCGGGCTTTTACCGGATTTTGACAAAACTGGCATTACTTTGACTGGGCTTTAACCGGATTTTGGCAGGACTTTGACCGGTATTTGACCGGACTTTGACAGGGCTTTGACTGGATTTTGACCGGATTTTGACAAGACTTTGACTGGTATTTGACCGGACTTCGACCGGACTTTGACTGGATTTTGACCGGATTTTGACAAGACTTTGACTGGTATTTGACCGGACTTCGACCGGACTTTGACTGGACTTTGACCGGATTTTGACAGGACTTTGACCGGTATTTGACCGGACTTTAATCGGACTTCGACCGGACTTTGATAGGGCTTTGACCGGGTTTTGACCGGATTTTGACAAACTTTGACAGGACCTTGACCGGACTTTGACAGGACTATGACCGGACTTTTACAGGACTTTGACCGGATTTTGACCGGACTTTGACAGGACTTCGACCGGAATTTGACCGGACTGTGACAGGACTTTGACAGGACTTTGACAGGACTTTGACCGGACTTTGACAGAAGTTTGACATGACTTTGACCGGACTTTGACAGAAGTTTGACATGACTTTGACCGGACTTCGTAACGTAACGCGTTACGGCGCCACTCTGGCTTCCCTTTCTCTCACGCTTACGGCAGTAGTAGGCAGGCTCCTCCGCTCTCACTTTAACCCACATTAGTTTAAGTTATCACTTCTGTCGAGCGTCCCGAGACGCACACTTTTTTTTTTTTTTTTTATTGTCGATATACTTACACGTAAATAATGCCTAATTGCATATTTTTGAGTAAGCAGGCGTTATTTTCATTGAGGATTTGTGTAAACAGCAATTCTGGAGTGTCAATGAAAACTGCATACAAAGTAAAAAAATCTCCTAGGCGAAACCTATATATTTTAAAGGTACTTACGTAAACATTTGTATCTAAGTGTTTTTGTACGTAAAAAATATTGAATGTGACGAAATTGCAAAGTCAATGTAATTGATATATAATTCAAATTGCTTTTATATCAAACGTAGATTGTCAAGGTGCGTACCCACTTCCCTGGCATTTCGTCGTATCGAGAGGCGTAGCTGTTACACGTAGGCACTTGACGCTTAGGCTGCGGACTCGAAGTCAGCGGCAAGCGGCGGCGGCGCGGGAGCGGCGCGATGCCCGCGCGTCTGCATTGACGTAGTGTTGTGTATTTTCAAAAATGCCCGCCGACGTGGTGGAACAAATTATTTCAATGATTTTTTATATGGAACATCATATTCACATCAATTTCGTTCGCGAACAGACACTAATTTCTCATAGCACAACATTACGCCGCTCTAGCGCCGCGCGATCTGCCCGCTGGCTTCGAGCCCGGGTCTCCGCCGCTCCCGCGCCGTCGCCGCAGCCGCCCCGCGCCCGCTGACTTCGAGTCCGCAGCCTTAGTGGTCTATTTGCTAATGACTTCGAAAATGCACTGTTATTTTGCCGTGTCTTAAAACAAAAACCGATCATGCGTATTGGACCACAAACAGTGAAGGGTTCCGTGGTCAGAGATCACGATGAAAGTTCATAGTTTCAAGAAGGATACTTAAAACAAAAACTTTACAATTTAGCATATTGAAACCAATTATCATTGAAAGTACCTTTTAAGATACACTAAGTTGTAATATTTGATAACTGTCTACATTGAACTCCGTGTGACACATTCACGCCAGTGCGGCCAAATGTCGCAAGTGGATAAGCACTTACATTTTTTATTGCATACATCAAAATATTTAGCACAAATTAAGTCATTGTCACGTGTCCGTAATATAACGGAACATAGTTGACCAAGACCAAATAAAATGACGGTAACGCGTTCTAAATACCTATCTAGCAAGAAATTATTTCTTTCCATTTGCCGTCAGAAATGATATGTAGAAACGCTATATTATTAAACGATTTCCGTGATCTTTGAGTGCTTTTAGTGGTAGAGTCACGCTGTCGACAGTTTTGTCTACAACATGAATGGGCCGGCTCAACCGGGTTATTACCATTGTCTCACAGAAAACCGACGTAAAGTAGCGGCTAGCTGCTGCGTTTCGTACGGTGAGTGAGTTATCCGGAGGTCCAAATCCATCCAATTCAAAAATAATCCCTTCCCTTTGAGGACGGCAAAGGTACTATGATTCTTTTAGTATTGTGAGCGTACATGGGCGGTGGAGACCACTTACCATCGGGTGACCCACATGATTGTTTGCCGGTCTATGCTATAAATTAAAAACGGTACTCTATATGTTTACAACAAAAAGTGCCAATTTGATTGTTTGCTTTACATCATAGTGCATGGTACACATGGTACATCTTTAAGAATTTTTAAATACTACATAATTTTAAAAAAAACTTCGCCTAACAATCCAACGCCGAATTGACTTTACTAATTTTAGGCTATAGCATAGACTATAGGGTTTAGTTCCAGAAGTAAAACACTATATTCACTTTAACCGTTTATTATATTGTAGTTAAGACACCTTTACGCAACAATTAAATGCACTTCACCGATGTGTACACTTTGACGACTACGAAACGACTGGCGTCCTCCGTCTGTTGTCCCACTATTTATATAGATTATCCCCACGCCGCGCCGTACAATTAGAGTGAGGGTAGTCAATTAAGATACTGTATTTATGACCGTGATTTTAGAGAGGTAGTTGAGTGAAATATAGTTTATAATAAACTGTTATATACCCATATCTATAATCTAACAGATATTATATATAAGCTAACATAATAAAATTAAACATTATTATCAGATCGACCAGTTAATGCCATACTACGTGGTAAATGCCATGAGATCAGCGCCAGGTGTTCCAGGTTTATTTGTTGCTGGAATCTTCAGTGCTTCGCTGTCCACTATATCGGCCGCGTGCAATGCTCTTGCTGCTGTGACACTTACTGACTACCTCAGCAGGTAAGCTGTGACTTATTGTCACTGGTCTTTAAATTAAATTCATAATTTAAAAAATCGAGTTAGGTACAGGCGCAATTAAATTGCAGTATTGGAATAATATAAATCAATATAAATTATTACCTTTATTTTGGTACACAAATGTTATTCCTTATACTTGCGACTCCGCGGACGTGAGTCGTTGCTGACATATTCCCAGATATAAATTAACCTGTCACTCTCCGACTCATATACTATCTCTATACAAAATTATGCCGACCCATTGAGTGAAAGAAGGAAAGCAACAAACACACTTTTGCATATAAACTTAATACCATAAGAACTAGACTGGTACCAGGCGCGAGTCACAGAAGAAATAATTGTGCAATAAAACGTTGATCTGTTTGTTTCTGTCACATTCAAACATCTCAGTACTATATTGCTCTTTCAATTAAATTTGCTGGTACAACACGCGCGATACCTAACGTAGGTCAATTGTACTATGCCTATATCCTTGTACCTCGCAAGTGCAAGCAATAAGTTAAGATAGTTATATCGCAATCGGATAAGCGGTATGACAACGTTCTGTGCAATGGGCAATATGCACGTTCTTTCTCCTTCTTTCATCTCCATCCCATGGTTGCCTGTAAGACATTGCCCTGAGCGATAAGGCCGCCAATTGTACTTCTCATCTTAGTTATATTTTAGTGTTCCTTCCTGTACTCGTGTACAAAAAAGTTTAAATAAATAAATAATACACCCAACAGTCAAGACCCAAGATACAAGTCTTGTGTCGTGGATATCAGGTACTACGAAAGAATTTCGGTCTTATAACACCCAGACACCGAAACAAATATTTGTGGATCACACAAACATTTGTCTCGGTGCGGGGATCGAACCCGCGGCCTCTCGCTTCACAGCCAGCTACTCGCTCGCTGCGCCACGGAGGCTGTCCGTATAAAATAAATAAAATATATAAATGTTTAAATATAAGATTTATTTAAACATTGAGCTTTATATTATTTAAAGTTACTGATTATATGAAATTTAAGATGGATTGAAATACCTCAAGCGTATGTGCCGTGGCTGACGAAGTTAACGGCGTGTACTTACGGCCTAGTGTTCCTGGCCCTCGCCTTCGTGGCGGAACATTTGGGAGGGGTGCTTCAAGCTGCGTTGACCATATTTGGTGCCGTCGGAGGCCCGCTGCTTGGAGTCTTCACACTTGGAATGTTCACGACTATCGCTAATGAGAGGGTATGTTGCATAGTTAAATTGTTGCGAGTCAACACTCCGTTAAATGTTAAGTATTCTAGGATTTTTAGGTAGTCAACCTAATAATTTAGATTAGGCAAATAAAGTTGTACAATTGCAGTTTTGAGGCGTGGAGAGCGTGTTTGGCCAGGCGTGGCGCTTCCTAACAGTTATACAAATAAAATAATCTGTGCATAATATTATGTTCTCCTTCCATCTGCCCTTATCCATTATAACTTTGGCTTATAGTTTTTACGATCGCCCGTCTACCTGACTGCAATCCCTCTGTGTATAATAAGAAGATAGGTCCAGTGTGAATTTTCAGTATCTATTCATGCCAAATGGAGATGGATTTAAAGATTCGAAACGAATTTAGTAATTTTTAATTTACTTAAAAAAAGAAGTTCTCATGAGTTTTTTTGCTTTTTTATGTACAATTTACATTGATTTTTTCATTAATTGTAGCGATTATATGTTGAAATTTATTTACAATAGCGGGTACCTACTATTGAAAATTGAAAAATAATAAACAGAACTTAAAACCGACCATAAAAACACCGAAAAAGTAACAAAATAACGATTTTTATACTGAAATCTAGAGGTTGTTATCGGTGTTTTTTTATGACATATTTATAGTTTTTTGTTTAAATCGCTCTTAGATTTATCTGTTAACGATATTTTGACAGGAGTAGACATATGAACCTGACTATATTTCATCTTGTTATGCTGACGCGCGGTAATGCGTACGATCATTGACCCCGACTTTAGGATTACCACGCTTTACATTACGGGCATATGTCTCCAAAATGGCAAGTAAATAACAAAATAATAGAAAACGTTCCTTTTATGTTAAGTTAGTATTTTGTTACCGGTTCAGATACGGAAGCGGTCGTCTTTTACCCGATATACATACCAGAAATAATAATTTTAATATTATAATTTCAGGGCGTTTCAATTGCACTTATAAGTGGAATGGCATTGACCCTATGGATCAGTTTTGGCAGACCGCGTCCATCCCCTGTTAAGTTACCATTGAGCGTGGACGCATGCAGATTGAATGCCACTACTCCGATACCAGCGGCGACCATGAATCCTGATGATTACTTCTATTTATACAGAATATCTTATATGTGGACTAGCCCGGTACGTGAAAAAATATAATCAATGTAACTATTTCTTTTGTCCTGACACGGTAGTGACTATATTGGACCTGATGTTAAGTACAGTATATAGTTCAAATATAATGTCGATCGTCAGGAGATATTGCTTCACTGGATGGCCACTATTGCAAGTTTTTCACCATGTATGGCCCTTATAAGTTCCCTTGCACCTGCAATGTATCCTCCCTGTGATAAGGGCCTGATAGACTGTTGATGGTTGTTATAATATGTGTCAAAAGCAGTATGAAGCATGCATCTTCAACTAAGGATTAATTTTCATTAGTTTAATCAATGTATTACGAGAGTGATGATAAATAAATACACTCAATAGTCACACATGTAATCCTGACCCCACAGTAAGATACGAGTCTGGTGTCGTGGGTATCAGGATCTACGAGAGACTATTGGTCTCATAACACCTAGACCCCAAAACAAATATTTTCGGTTCACACCAAACATTTATCTCGGTGGATCTCGGGGATCGAACTCGCCTCTCGCATCACAGCCGGCTATTCGACCTCTGCGCCACGGAGGCTGTCAAAATGAACTAAACATAATATATCCACAGATTGGCTTCGTTTGGGTATTAGCTGTAGGCTCCATTATATCTTTGTTATGGCGCCAGCAACAACCGTGGGAGCGTGACATGAAATCACACCCCGACCCTGGACTCTTCACTCCGCCTTTAGCTAAGAGACTGAGAGCTAAGTACGGGGACAAAGCAGACATACAGGTAACTATTATAGTTTTGTATTGCATGACAAGCTTAGGCTTGAAGTACATATACTGCTTATAGGTAAATTAACGTAACGAATTGTTGGCGTATTTAGTGGTAAGGTCTGGCCCTCCCTTATTATGGCTCGGATTTTTACCCGCGTAAGAGGCGCTTCTGAATGTCTGCCGTCAGAGTTTAGACCTTACTTAAACCAAACGACGGACAAGGTGTCCCATAGATAACGACCAGTCTTGCCGACCAACGATAGACATACTGTTTGGTCGACACTATTCCTGGATTGCGCTACACTTACCATCAGGTGTAGCGTAGTCACTTTGCCGAGCCAGGATTAAAAAAGTATATTTTGATCTAGATCCATCCTAAAAATATTCGCCTCGGTTCGTTCTAGGAATTTGTTGTATTTGGAAAAAAGGCAAATAGTCATGTAAAGGTAACCGAGTCGAATTGTAGATAGTGTTATGTACTTATGTGAAATTATGAACTTATACCTCTACATACACCAACGATTCGTTTTGACAATGCTTGGTATAGTTATGGTATAAATAGTTCGACTTACTTGTGCACGCCTTGTTGTGTATGTGTAAGTATTTAAACATGTAATTTGTACGGCAGTGACGCTTCAATCTTCGGACATAAACGTACTAAGGTATACAAAGTTGTGTGGTCTATAGAAACACAACACGCATACAGCCTTGCGCGCATAAATGAGTTGAAGTATTGCTATGTAGTTTGTAGACGCTTTTTCTTTCGCTTTTGGTGGATATGAGAATATAAGATATGCTCGAAATTCAAGAGATCATACATAAAATTATTAATACTCTATTTTATACTATAAAAACGAATTTAATTCGCAACGCATTTATGAATTTTCTTTTCGGAGATTGAACATGAATCTATAATTTAATAGATGTTCGTCATTTAATAACACAAAAAATCTGTTAATAGTTTATCGTTGTCATATACAACTATTATTATCAATTACCATATAAAAGATTATTATGGTCATTAAACTCCTATACGACAAATTTACTTACACTAGACAAAAATGGATAATTGCTTTTGTTATTTAATTAATGTTTTATTCTCTAATCCAAACAATACTAATTTATGCGAATAATACTAATGTATTTGTAGTCAAAGCTTACTATTTATATTTCTATATAACTCAATAATAATTCTAAGGGCCTCGTTATTCTAGTAAAATTGTTTTTATCAGGTTTAAGTAAAATAAGCAAATATTAATTATAATTATTATATTGTATTTATTATTCTGTATTAATTAATATTTTAATCTTACATCTCATTAAAACAAATATACTTAGCTATATATTTACTGGGACTGGTAGTTCTTTAATCAGTTTGTTTGTAGATCGCTACAACCAAGTTGTGACTAGGCTTTGCTGCGCTGGATTTCCTTGGATCTGTATAAGGTTGGTTTGCGGGCATTCTATTAGGTCCTTACATATGAAATTGGCGTTTTTCGTACTGGCCACTTTAATCACAAATTTCTCCTCTTTGGTAAGGAATTCCAAATTCAAATTTGTACAGCTATAGACTCATGTATTTGTGCTTCGATGACCGTCATTCATTTGTTTTTTTTCTTCTGTTTTCTTCTGTTTGCGTCACTCATTTTACAAAATGGGAAACTTAAAATATCGCATTATTTACGAGTACGAGTTCCGCCGTGGCACTAGTGCTGCGGAAACAACTCGAAGGGTGAATGATGTGTATGGCGGTCGTGTTGCAAAAGAAAACACAGTTCGTTTTTGGTTCCAACGTTTTCGTTCTGGAAATTTCTACCTGCAGAACAAGCCCCGTGGACGGCCTGAGACTCAAGTTGATAATGAAGAGTTGAAGGCTATTGTGGAAGCGGATCCATTGCAAACCACGTCCGAGTTAGCTGCAGGCTGCGATGTTAGTGATAAAACTGTTTTAATTCACTTGAAGCAAATTGGGAAGATTAAAAAGCTTGAAAGGTGGGTACCTCACGAATTGACTGAAGCAAACCGGCAAATGCGCGTCGACTGCTGCGTTACATTACTACACCGGCACAATAATGAAGGTATTTTAAACCGAATCATTACCTGTGATGAAAAATGGGTTCTTTACAATAATCGGAAGCGCTCAGCGCAATGGTTGGATCCTGGCCAGCCAGCCAAATCCTGCCCCAAGCGAAAATTAACCCCAAAAAAGTTACTTGTAAGCGTTTGGTGGACTAGTGCCGGTATTGTTCATTACAGTTTTCTCAAATCTGGCCAGACTATTACGGCTGATGTTTATTGTCAGCAATTGCAAACCATGATGGAAAAGCTAGCGGCTAAACAACCTAGGCTGGTCAATCGCTCCACGCCACTGCTGCATCACGACAACGCTAGACCACACACTGCGCAACAGACGGCTACTAAATTAGAAGAGCTTCAATTGGAATGTCTAAGACATCCTCCGTACTCCCCGGACCTTGCTCCAACAGATTACCATTTTTTTCGAAATTTGGATAACTTCTTGCAAGGGAAAAAATTCAACTCCGATGGGGCAGTCTAAATCGCCTTCAAAGATTTTATTGATTCCCGTCCGACTGGTTTTTTTAGTAAAGGGATCAATGAACTACCTATGAGATGGCAAAAGTGCATAGAAAATAATGATTCATACTTTGATTAATTAAATATATTATATTAAAAAATATTCGACTTTTTGTTCCTCCCATACAAAACGCCAATTTCATATGTAAGGACCTAATATTTTGCATCTTCATTAACGGGTTATATTATTTTTCGCTAATTACTATTTTTATATTTTTATATAAATATGTTTTTTTTATTTTTAATTACGGTATCTGCCTCCTTCCAGAAGTTGGTTCTCAATTCTGCTGCAATTGCTATACTGCACCATTTACTTGTTGCTTTTGGTTTTATACTGTCGTAAAATCTAATTATATTGTGCTAAATTCGGTTTATTAGCCATTCGAACAGTTATAAAATGTTACATTATATTCAATCTCTTTAGCTGTTTTGTGCAAGTATTTCCATAACTTAGCCTAGGTTTAACAAAAATGGCGATGTTGAGTTACCTTCGTTGTTTTTTTAACTACTGTATTAAACTGTAACTAAGGTTAAGTTTTTTATGGCATAGACCGGCAATCGAGCAAGTGGATCACTTGTAAGTAATCTTCACTGCCTATATACGCCCACAATACCAGACGAGTCATGGGCGCGTTGCCAACCTTAAAGGCAAGGGATAATTAAAGAATTGGGGAGGGGATGGATATTTGGGGCTCTAGATATTTCACTTACGAAACGTAAAATGATGAATAAAATGTAAAACGTAAAATGCCGCTTCGGTATCCGAATCCTTAGGTATCCTTGGTTTTATTTCCTTATCAAAATTAAAAATGTTTATTAGAATCTTCGATAACAATACAATGATCCTTAAAAATTATAATATAATAAACAAAAGGTACAACAACCATAAAAAATATGATATACTTATCTTATTTATATCTTTAAAGTTTAATACAGATACATCAATGATTTTTCACGTAAATTTTGTTTTTCAGTGTGAACTGTTAAAGAAGCACGACTTGGAAGAACTACACTGAGGTTGATATTTTTTTATTGTAGTATACATTATAAGAATACAGTGACGTGTCTCAAGTTGAAAAGTAACTATATTACATGTTTAATAGGTGCTGTTGATAAGTATTTTTTACTGACGGTGGTGATATTAGTAGTGGCATTAATATTTATAAGAATCGCACTCATAGGCAGTTGCACTCAGTAATCGGTAAATGATTCAGTTAACCAACCCTTGGCGGTCTCAGTCAATGGATTAGTGACCGCTAAGTGGTATTTCGACTGAGCAATGCTGGTCGAAGGGCACGTAAAAAGTCGGCCCAGCTGTTATTATCTGAGAGCAGTTAATAAGCCAAGTTGAAGGCTGGTGATTTGAATACTTTGCCACTATGTTGGCTACTAATCATTCGATGTAGAATAGAATTGTAAGAATACAGTGACGTGGCTTATGTTGCAAAGAACTAATACAATCATTATATTTAGGTGATACTGTATAGTGTTTTTATAGATATTTTCATAGCAATAAGATTGTATAAATACAACAATACTTATGTATATTTAAACGATGTTGTTGGTTACTGACTTTTTGCAGATGTTGGTCGTAAAGCCGTACTAATGTTAGAAGAATGCAGTATAGATTAATGTATAAAAAGTTAAAATCGTTTAGTATTTTTACAGGTTTAAAATTTGGACGGTTTATAATAATGTAATTTTAATTTTACTCCTTTAAAGTATTGTACAATCAAGTTGTGTGATAAGTGACGTGGCAAAAAAATAAACTGGAATAGTTTTACCTCTTTTACAATATATAAGAGTTGACGGAAAAAATGGACGTATCACTTTGGAATATTATATCAACATATTCGTAATGAGGTTAATAAACAGGTTTTCTGGTTTGTATAAACAAAAAACATATGCTCACACCTGTATCCCCGAAAGTGTTATTAATACTGTATTGGTGCTGGTTTATATACCTACTAAGTAATATTTTATATAATTTACTTCTATCCCGCAGTGCAGACATATTGCCTTTTCAACATTAGGAAATTATTTAAAACCGATTGTTAAATCCAAAAATATTTAACATAATGTTATTTTAAGTATGTACTTATTATTTATTGTATATATTGGTTTTATATCAAGATCTGAATATTTCTACTTGACGCTTTGTACTTATTTAATAGCGAGTATTTTTAAAAGGTTGTTGAATCTACATTAAAGTGATAAATTTTTATGTTTCACTATGCACTAGAAATATCATGTGAATGTACTTAACGCCAGAGTTACTTATGGTGATAAACATTTGGTTTTGAATTTTGTGATTTTTCTTCTTTTTCTTTCCCCACAGGGCGATACATACCTACAGCTAACGCTACATATTACAATTAAATTAAAATGCTTTGCAGTAATAGATTTTTGTGGTTGAAAATAAGCAACAGTAATACAACAGCGATAATAAATAAAAAAAGTGGTTGTTTGCTACGTAAAGTTTAAAACGAAGATCGAAAACTTTTAAGATTTTTATTTAAACTTAATTTTTATTTAGGAATTCATGCATTTATCTTCCCTTACAGTGTTTATTCGGTGTAACACAAAATGTTGCAGAAATTATATTTTTTTTTAGGACCGGCGATCTATTAAATACATTATTTTGTATAGTTAACTTTGTTAGGTATCACGATATGATTGCTATCGACTTATTGATACTGTAGAAATCTATAAATATATGGATCCATTTAAATAGAGTGTCTGGTCCAACAAAGGCGAGAAATTAATAGTAAACCGTAATTTACGAGGCCGCGTCGTACGATCCTTTTTCATCTTGGATGACGAGGCCTTGTAAACAAAGAGTTTTATATTATGTTTTTGTCTGTATCATCTGGTATTTTTTTGCTTAAAAAATGGAGCATATAATAGAAAACTGTTATTTATGTACTCCGCATCATACAAGTTGATTATAGAATTGCATAACAGAAATCTTCTTCATCGATATGGGACTTTTTATTTAATAAAAGAGATATGAAGAGTAGAAAGGCGGACAGTGGTACACTAGACGGTAATGTAAAGTATATGAGCCAGTCAGTCACGTGATGGTAAATGATCTCCAATGCCCATGAACGTTCACAATACCAGATTAGTTATGAATACTTTGCCAATATTGAGGGAAAAGGTTTAATATGGAATTGATAGAGCGAAGGGATTTGAGCCTCTGGATATCTTACGCACTCATTATGTTAAAATTATTAAGCTACTATTTCTCATCCCATGTGAGAGAGTAGTAACTACTTAGTTGATCCGGTCAGACCATTCACGCCGTAGACAAAACTGTCTACAGCGTGGCTCTACCACCCTGAATATAGAATGTAAGTATCTAACAGTTAATTTCTACCTATTTAGTAGTTGAGCCTACAAAAATCACTCATCACATTTTTTTATTTATTTTCATACCTGGATGAGGTAATTGGAGCAGGTACAATCATATTAATACCTAATAACAAGTCTTATAGAATCATAAAAAATGGCAAATTAATCAGAACTTATAAAAAGTAAATACTAGCACTGTATTTATTATATACGCTCAACTGCTGCGTACGGGCATCCTTTACTGAATGAGAGATTTAGGGCTTAGTCCACCACGCTAGCTTAATGTGGGTTGGTTGGTAGACCTCACATAACTTTCATGAGAATTTCTCAGTTATGCAGGTTTCCTATGACGTTTTTGTTGCCTTTAAAGCAAGCAACAATTAACAATTTAAACACACGTAACTTAAAAAACTCAGAGGTGCATTCTCTTAGGGTTGGTTTCCAACCTGCAACTTTAGTATGGGTCCATACCACTCCCCGCTGAGCTATTGCGATATACACAGAAAGAACAAATTATATGGTTTAGTTTTGATATAATGATGTAAAATATTTGTTTACCTACATTTAAACTAGACGACAAAAAGTAAACTGTAGTTTAGACAATCAGTTATGTTTTTCAAATAATTAAATACTTGTGCTGCAGATTAGATATGAATGTGTAAATTTCATATTCCGCATATTACAGGCTAAAATGAGCAGTGTAGTAATTAGAGGTAATTGTCTGGGGCTCCGCACACATCTTCGGAAAAACTAACATATTTTTGACAATAATCACAGTGCGAGAGGGTATATTAATATATTTACTTAATCAAATCCTCATTATTTAGATATCATTATCATTGTCAACATTACTGAAATTTACATTTTACATCCGCAACACTTTTGTCATACCATATAATATTATAATTTATTTAAACTATATCGTTACTGAAAAGGCGAAACTACTAAAGCGCCAATACGTGAACTTTGCGGTAGAGTATTTAAAAGCTGTTTTTTAAGATAACAAAATCATAATTTTACCTACTGGATATTTTAAGTAAATATATATTTTATGGAATCATATTTTCCTAATATAGTTATGATGAATGTTTTATCGTAAATAACATAATAATACGCTCTATATTAAAGTTCTCGTACTGGCGTTTCAGTTTACCTTTCTAGTGACGATATTTAAGCCTTTGGGCTTTATTTAACAATGGCATTATCCCATTAAAAGGGTCGTTGCAATACACTATACCTAGATATCATATTTATAACAAAATACAACTGTTTAGTTGCGTCTCTAAGAAGTTCTAAAATTTTATAAAGCGCTGAAGTGCTGTGTTCCTCAAAGTTTTATAAACTATAATCATCGAGTGAAGTATATAGGGAGTCGAAATATATAATACAAGTACCTAAATATTATATTATAGTCTTTTTGTACTCCATTTAATTTATAAATACAGACTGATATTTTAAAACATTACTGACATTCAGACATGAGAAATGCAGCGCTGCGAGCGCTGTTAGGTCAAACCATTTGACATGGCTAGGTTATATAAGCAAGAAACAATCAAGTAACATGTCTGTCACAGCAAACATTAACAGGAATAGAGTCCATCAATCGAAAATGTCTTAATTCAATTACCTAACTAATTGGAATATTGTTTTAATATGAATTAGATACACAGAATAACATTCCACATAACATTTTAATTCGACATCTACGATATTACAATATCATGTCTCATGATGATCGATACATTATAAAATACAGTTTGTGATTACATACACCGGTGCGGCGCGGCGTGGTGTTAACATCATAAAACAGTTTTTCAAAGGTGAGTTCCAAAGTTGAAATAAATAATTTATTCAAAGTGTATATTTTTATATTTTGTGTTTAACGTTATTTTTAAT
This sequence comes from Amorpha juglandis, assembly GCA_949126905.1. Classification (NCBI taxonomy): domain Eukaryota; kingdom Metazoa; phylum Arthropoda; class Insecta; order Lepidoptera; family Sphingidae; genus Amorpha; species Amorpha juglandis. Next base: position 8,585,900 of record OX421372.1, read on the forward strand.
GTTGGTGGAATTTTTGATTAAATCATTTAAAGTTTGAGTGAAAATTGCAACTTTGCTTGGAAAATGCCGGCTATGTAGCGACTTTTTATATAGGCTGCATAAATAAAGTTTTTTTCATGAATGTTTAAGTTTTTATGAATGATATCTTATATCTTTAAATCTTATATATCTTTAAATGAGCAATTCTTGTATATATATATATATATATATATACCTATATAATTGGAATCTCGGAATCGGCTCCAACGATTTTCATGAAATTTAGTATATAGGGGGTTTCGGGTGCGATAAATCGATCTAGCTAGGAATCATTTTTAGAAAATGACATTTTATTCGTGTTTTATCAACTTAAAGTAGTCCCAATTAAAACTGAAAAATATGACTCTATATATATATAAAAATGAATCGCTGTGCGTGTCTCTCGCCAAAACTCGAGACTGGCTGTACCGATTTGGCTAATTCTGATTTTGAAATATTTGTAGTTCAGGGAAGGTTTACCCGGTGAGAAAAAATGAGTAACATAAATAATAAGTAAAGGAAAACACTAAAAACGACAACTTAATTTTCCAATAGAAACTGTTCCTGGGTATGAAACACTTGATGTCTTTTTGATGTGAAACATCTATAAGCACAGGTATAGGAAGCGACAGGGACAGCGACAGGGACAGGACCGGGACAGGACAGGGACAGGACAGGGACAGGACCGGGACAGGACAGGGACAGGACAGGGACAGGACAGGGACAGGACAGGACAGGGACAGGACAGGACAGGGACAGGAAAGGGACACGACAGGGACACGACAGGGACACGACAAGGACAGGACAGCGACAGGACAGCGACAGGGACAGCGACAGGGACAGTGACAGTGACAGTGACAGGGACAGGACAGGGACAGGACAGCGACAGGGACAGCGACAGGGACAGTGACAGGGACAGCGACAGGGACAGCGACAGGGACAGCGACAGGGACAGCGACAGGGGCAGCGACAGGGACAGGACAGGGACAGGACAGGACAGGGACAGGACAGGAACAGGACAGCGACAGCGACAGGGACAGGACAGGGACAGGACAGGGACAGGACAGGGACAGGACAGGGACAGGACAGCGACAGGGACAGCGACAGGGACAGCGACAGGGGCAGCGACAGGGGCAGCGACAGGGGCAGCGACAGGGACAGCGACAGGGGCAGCGACAGGGGCAGCGACAGCGACAGTGACAGTGACAGTGACAGTGACAGTGACAGTGACAGTGACAGTGACAGTGACAGTGACAGTGACAGTGACAGTGACAGTGACAGTGACAGTGACAGTGACAGCGACAGCGACAACGACAGCGACAGCGTCAGCGACAGTGACAGTGACAGCAACAGCGACAGGCACAGGACAGGCACAGGACAGCGACAGGCACAGGACAGGCACAGGACAGCGACAGGGTCAGGGACAGCGACAGGGACAGGACAGGGACAGGACAGGGACAGGACAGGGACAGGACAGGGACAGGACAGGGACAGGACAGGGACAGGACAGGGACAGGACAGCGACAGGGACAGCGACAGGGACAGCGACAGGGGCAGCGACAGGGGCAGCAACAGCGACAGTGACAGTGACAGTGACAGTGACAGTGACAGCGACAGCGACAACGACAGCGTCAGCGACAGTGACAGCAACAGCGACAGGCACAGGACAGGCACAGGACAGGCACAGGACAGGCACAGGACAGGCACAGGACAGGCACAGGACAGGCACAGGACAGGCACAGGACAGGCACAGGACAGGCACAGGACAGCGACAGTGACAGGACAGCGACAGGACAGCGACAGCGACAGGACAGCGACAGGACAGCGATAGGACAGCGACAGGACAGGGACAGGACAGGCACAGGACAGGCACAGGACAGGCACAGGACAGGCACAGGACAGGCACAGGACAGGCACAGGACAGGCACAGGACAGGACAGGCACAGGACAGGCACAGGACAGGCACAGGACAGGCACAGGACAGGACAGGCACAGGACAGGGACAGGACAGGACAGGCACAGGACAGGCACAGGACAGGGACAGAACAGGCACAGGACAGGACAGGGACAGGACTGTCCCACCGGGGGGAGGTGGAAGACGACCTGACTTAGGTCGTCGAAGTCAATTAAATGTGCGACGGGCTACCTCACGTGCAATGGTGCAGTACCTCACTTAATTGCATTTAATGTAAATAAAACATTTGTATTAAGTTTTGACCACATTTTACACAAATATATGTAGGTGATACGAAGTTCACCGGGTCATCTAGATTAAGATTAGTAATTAATTATGAGTGTTTGCTTAGAGGTTAGACTTAATTCCTGACATCTATTGGCGAATAATAATACTACTTTTTTTTTTCACCCGAGCAAAGCTCGGTGGCCCAGGTACTATTATATAAATTAACTACCTGTGAGTTACACTTTCGAGATTTACAATAAAGTGGCGTTAGGTAATTATTATTCATTGAATATTTTCCGGGATAATATATTGAATAAAAATAAGAATAATTATCAAATGGAGCAAGCAAAATCAAGTTCGATGTCTTTCTGTGATCATTTGCTATGTAGAACTGTGTCTTGAAGCAGTGATAGGTATATCTCACAAATTACTAAGGGAAATTCTGACGGCATGAATGATCAAGTTTAAATCGGCCAAGTATAACAAAGAGAGACTAAGTACCTTGGCGTGATTTTGAGCATTTGTTCATAAAACTAGAAATATCAGCACAATTTATATGCCAAAAGATCCCATAATAAAATATTTCCACCAACTTACTATCACATTGTCCATCTCTATTGTAGAGACTAGAGCATCAATAAATTTTGTGATTGGCTACGGTAAAATTTATGAATTTCAGAATTAACATACTTGTTATTGTCCTATAACAATATTTATTTCATTTTTTTTTTTATGATATAGGCCGGCAACGAGCAAGTGGGTCACCTGATGGTAAGTGATCTCCACCACCCATGTACGCCCACAATACTAGAAGAATCATGGGCGCGTTGCCGACGTTAAAGGAAAGGGATAATTAGGGATAAGGAAGGGGAGGGTATTTGGGCTTCCGGATATCTCACTCACCGTACGAAACGCAGCAGCAAGCCGCTACTTTACATCGGTTTTCTGTGAGACAGTGGTAATGACCCGGTCGAGCCAGCCCATTCATGCTGTAGACAAAACTGTCTACAGCGTGGCTCTACCACTCATATTCTTGTTCTTTTCAAATGTAGGCTTAGGCTTCTCCTTTGCGAGAGTCCGTCTCATTTGATACCGCTTTGTCTATTTCTGCCTCCAAAAAGCAATGTGGAAGCACTGTTGTGTTTCGGTGTGAACGATATTGAGGTCAGTGAAATTACTGGGCATTATGAGACCTAACAACGTGTCTTAGGGTGACAACCGGGTCCAGTGTCATTTTGCTTTGTAATTTAAAGTTCTGTTGGTGCTTACCATCAGGCGACCAACCTGCGCTTTTTAAGTTTTTACGACCGGCCGCTTGCCTGACGTCAACCCCTATGGAAAACACACCCAGACTCGAAAGAAATATTTCTGGCATGAACAAAAATTTATCTCGGTCCGAGACTCTGCGGGAATCGAACCCGCTTCAACGCCGGCCACTGCAACGCCGCCACGGAGATTGTGAAAAATATATTGTATATCTTAATGTCTGTAATTTATAATTGTTATATCGACTAAGCTAATCTAAAATAGAAATATGACCCCACAAAAATATACAAGTATGCAGAATTTACTGACGATACATAATTTATAATCAAATATTTCTGTTTACTTATATATTTTATTACATTAATTAAATAAAACATTTGTTTATTGTTAGCAAAAGTACCTAGTAGACAATTTAATTATCTACTCAATTTAATACTGCTCTAGATGCTAGAGGAATTTTGGATATTAGGTTTTCAAACTTTTCAAAATAAAGCGACCTTGCATCAAGGTAGCGGTCAAATTGAAGGACTTCTCATCTTTTTTTCAATGACTACATAAATAAAACATATGCATATATTTTGTCTCTGTATCCTTTATTCATAATAATCTCATCAAAGTTTTTATCACTGGGATTAGTTTGTCAGAGATGAAGGGATGACTATCATGTTATTGGGTAGCCGAATCGCGTGCTAGATTTCTTATTTTATCGTGCGTTTTGTGCGGCAATTAGCAACATCAACTAAAAAGAAATAACCTAATTCCACATGTTACATTGATCTCGCAATTATTATAGTAAGTTACTTTCATAATTAATTAAACATAATGTATTACAATGATTGAATATAAATACCTGTCGAAAAAGGTTCCATAATTAGAATTTATTATTTTAGCGCTGTCTTCAAAACAACATCAAATATAATTTAAAGGAACTAAGATGAGTTTTATTTTATTTAGGTAGGTACTTTTATCATTCGTGTAGACGATGTGGCTGTGTTATCAGTAATTGAAATTGTCTTCAATGATTATTGCCATAAGTAGTACAACGAGTCATTGATCATAAATCAACCGTATTATAGTGGTACAAGCTCTGACATATTGGATACAGTTCATTGTGGATTGTATATTGTTATATTGTTTAATATATTTGTATTTATTATATTGTTATGTTTATTTTTCCTACTTATATATACAAGGTCCGTTGATAGTTAATAACTCCAACCTAAGCGGTTGATATGAGGATTGAAGGATAACTTTATTTCCTTTCGAGCACCGATACTGTAACACTCGCAGAGCCGTGGCAAAAGCTGGAAAAGTAAAAACATTCTGACCTAGCCTAAGGGTTTTGACTTGTACAGTACTTACGACTTTATGGGGACTTTACGCGACGCCACACGCCGCGCGCGTCGTCTCGTCGCCACCGCGCTCGCACTTCGACCTATGGACTCTTGGTGCAGTTACAAATATTTCTATAAAAATACGGTAAAAATACTCTCACACTGAGGGTTCCGTTATCCCTGACTCTTTTTAATTTTTCGCCTCTAAATTTTTAATTACCATACGTATGCATTTTGAACGCTAGAGCCCAGTCTGCGCTTTGACTCTTCATCTGTTTACAATGAAGTGTAAAAGTATTGATAGATATAATATTTTAGATTCACAATGGAGCAATTCGTGTTCGGTGTGTGGGACTACGTAATCATGGCTGCTACAATGATAGCTTCCATAGCCATCGGACTCTACTTCCGCTTCAGTGGAGGCAAACAGAAAACAAATGAGGTATTATTTACAATTGATTTAGCCATTGGGACTGACTGTATGTTCTTTCAACCACTGTAGTTGACAGGGTTCAGAGAAAGTAACGATTTATGTTATTATAGGTCATTACATTTTCTTAAGTGCTAACAATACGTCAAAATCAACAGACCTCGTGAACTATGATTCTAACGATTGCTGTTGAAATTACATACTATTCAAACAACAAAACACTTAAAGCGGGTCCCCAAGATTTAATTTTAGTCGATCAACTGCTAAACCGCATGTGCTTTGAACCGTCTAAAGACTCAATCAAATTCAACAAAAACTATACAATTTTTTTTTATTCAAGTCAGTTGATTACTTAAAATTAATCCATATAAACCCGCTATTACTATAACTATTATATCGATCTAAAATTAATAATATGATGTCTAATAGTAAGTTATAGTGTCTCGTTGGGGACAATTTTGTGAACAGTATGCTTGGCGAGGCTCAACCATTACCACTTCTTTTCATTAAAAACAGTGTAATGGTGACTAAGAATTCTACAACTCAAACCAAAACTCCTTACTTCGTATTCCCTTATAAACTAAGTACCCATAATTCGTCTAGAGCCGTCGGTTGTAAGTGGTCGTGATGACTTGCCATCATGAGGCCCATGTGACCGGTAGCCTACGATCTGCTATAAAATTAAATGAATGACATAAATAATTATTGGAACATCGCAAGAGTAACAAACACGCTTTAGTTCATACTAGATCTCATACTGATAATTAAAAGCAATTATTGCAAGATTGAAGATACTTAGAACAGTAATTTATTATATTATTGTCATACAATTTATTGAGATAGCATTGTTTTCTTTTTCAGGAATACCTCCTGGCAGATCGAAATTTGTCTATATTTCCCGTGGCAGTGTCTTTAATGGCTTCGTTCATGTCTGCCATTACACTTCTTGGAGTATCAGCAGAGAATTATTACTACGGCATGATCTTCGTAGTAGTTAATTTGTCACACGGCTTGGCCACTCCCATTGCCGGAAAACTGTACTTGCCAGTATTCTTTGGACTTCAGAAGACGAGCACTTACGAGTATCTTGAACTTCGATTTGGCCCACAGATTCGAATCTTAACGTCATTGACATATACTTTACAGATGATACTTTATAACGGAGTAGTCCTGTATGCACCAGCGATTGTTCTAGAATCTGTGACTGGACTGGATCGACTCATTTCTATCCTGGTTGTTGGATTTGTATGTACATTCTATTCCACTCTGGGCGGAATGAAAGCAGTTGTGTTTACAGATCTTCTGCAATCCATCCTGATGTTTGTTGCTGTATTGTCCGTTGTTATATTCAGTTCGATCCAAGTTGGGGGATTTGATCAAATATTTGTACTTGCAAACAAAGGCGGCAGAATTCATTTATTAAAGTAAGTATACCTATATTTTACATGCATTGATTAAAGTATCTGCATATGGGCCATTCGCCATAGCCACCGACGGATGTGACGGCTCCTTTTAGTACATATATGGAAAAGTATTGATAAATTTGCTTAATGCTGATTGCTGGCGATCGCGGCATAGGGATGGTGGCGAAAGGCCCATGTGTGGCGAAATTATTTTTCATACAGGTGTTTCGTTTAGTTTCAGCGTAGATCCGACGGAGCGGCACACATGGTGGTCACTAATAATAGGAGGGATGGTTACATATTTATCACTGTATGCTGTCAACCAAACACAGGTGCATTGTATTAATTGCATTAAAATATTATTTATAATAGAATGTATGTTACGTTACAATAAACAGAGTGTGGATTGCACCATCTATCGGTTATAGTTAAAGTTTTGGTAACACGTAATGGTCGACGATATCTAGAGATTTTGATTGTCATATTAATAGTACCTAAAAATAAATCATACAACATTTAAATTTCGTGAAGCAATACTTATTAATAACTGACGGATGCTGCAATAGCAGACTGTGTAGGTAAGAAAGTAAATGACAAATTTATTTTATTATTGGCATATTTTCTATTGCTTTTGGTAACTGGACATAAGTTAAACAATTTCATTGGACGTTTTAACAATGTTGTCATGTTTTGAAGTTATTATTTGACTGTTTTAAGAGTTTAAGCCACTTTATTAGCAAACACCGTTACTTTTTCGTATATTATTCTGTTATTACCTACATCTATACATATAAAATTACACTTTTTATCGTGCAAATTTGTTAACGTTAAAAGCAGGAATTTAAAAAAGTATACAAGTTGTCCTGTAATGGGTGGATAATCTTGCAGGTACTTGTGAGCAGCGACGCACTTAACAAGTAAATACACATGCTTATATAGCATCCGAACAAAATAAACTAATCATGCAAAGGAGCACCCTTTTTATTCACATATGGTCAAACATCAAAACAAACAATAGCGAACACACCCGCATAGGCAGCAGGTAGCAGACTACTAATTCAAGGAAATACTAAAGCTCAAAGGGTTTACATTCAAGGTTTGTTAAAAAAGTAACTTTTTGCAATCTTGTAAATATGATTGTTATCATAATACATTAATCGCTACAGTTTAGTAATCTCTGAAGGAAATAGCATAGAGTAGTACCATTTTAGAGTCTTCTTGAAGTAGTTGACCACCCAGGTTTCAATACATTATTTTACTACCACTTATGTTGAAAATTAACATTAAAAAAATAAAAAATCTTTTCTGAATGTCTCTAGAAAATTATTGAACAGTTACCAATTAAAAAAATATTTAAATATGTGTTTATAACACCACTAACCACACGTAAGTACCTGCGAGTTTATCAGCCCATTGCCGGACATCTTGTATAATGACGGATAACCAATATGAGACTATCTTAAAATGGGTGGGGAAGTTTGTGTGAGAAAAATAATCCTTGTATAATGACGGATAACCAATATGAGGCTTTCTTAAAATGGGTGGGAAAGTTTGTATGAGAAAAATAATGCTTTTTAGGTCAAATGAGATATTGTGCTCCTACATACGTTTATGGCTTATGAAGCTAACCTGATTCTTTGTAGAAAAAAAACTTGTATCAAGAACAGTTTTCTAAATCTATACCATTTATAAATTTACAGGTACAACGTCTCCTTACAGTCAGTACTTTAGACCGGTCACAGAAATGCCTATGGTGGTCCTGGCCTGTGTTATTTTCTCTAAGTTTGATCACTTGCATCTGCGGCCTAGGTATCTACGCCGTTTACAAAGACTGTGACCCACTTAGTTACAATGGAATTAGTGCGGTAAGAATTTTTTAGACTTAAAAGTGTTTTATAAGGACTTTAGAATAATGGACAAAAATTATACATAAAATACAGGCTGAGTTAATTGGTATGGATTTGAAAGTATGACGAATGAATTTTTTAAGATGCCCTTTAATAATGTTCTGGGACTCTATTCTTTATGAACGCACAAAATCACGTCACGGTCACGAAATCAGTACCGAAAGGTATTCTTTAAGCCACTGTCAAATATTCATCAAGCACGTAATGCATCTTATCGCGTTTATAATACTTGACATTGGCAGAGGGCACTACTCAATGCTAATTTCACGAAGTTAACATAACGTGGTTGTGTTGGGCACATTACAAATACACACGGTCATAGAGAATAAGACTCTAGATATAGTTAAATTGAATCATTTTTGCACATCGTGCTATGTGTACGTGTGCTTGTAAATATGTAGAGATCTGTGTGCGAGAGGCACACAGAGTCATTGTTTTTAAACCAAGTAATACGCGTCCACATACCAAGACGTGTAAGAATGATTTGAATTACTAATTTCATTACAAACTTACTTGTTTATTAGTAAACTAGCGACACGCGCCGGCTTCGCACGGGTAAAAATATGTTTGTTATGACATCACAATAGAAATCTTTGAAGTTTTCGGCTTTTGTAATATATTATAATATGTATGTATTATACATATAAACCTTTCTCATGAATCACGCTATCTATTGCTGAAAATTGCATTAAAGTCCGTAGAATAGTGTAAAAGATCTAAGCGAACAGACAGCGGAAGTAACTTCATTTTATACTATGTAAAGATAAAGATGAATAACATACATTATTTTACTACATAATTGTAAAATGTGTAAGTTTTTTAATGTCCCTGTATTTTTTCAGATAGATCAACTAATGCCTTATTATGTAGTGAATGCTATGAGGACTGCCCCTGGTCTACCAGGACTGTTCGTAGCGGGTATATTCAGCGCTTCTTTGTCTACTATATCGGCCTCTTGCAATGCGCTGGCTGCCGTCACTCTAAGCGACTATATCGGCAAGTAAGTTACAATATAAATAAGGCCTCCGAAAATCGTACTCTTCGTACGAAATTAAATAGTAAAACTTGCCAGATCAGGCCGGTTTCCTGTGAGACAGTGGTAACACACCGGTCGAGCTGGTCCATTCATGCTGTAGACAAAACTGTCTAGAACGTGGCTCTACCACTTACTAATACTGTCGGTCAATTTCCAAACACGGCAACAATTCGTAATTGAAATGAAGTTTGAAATACAGAGTACGCGTATCATCGCAACATCCACAAAGTATATACGTATCCTTGAGCCTGTAGCGAGTTCTAATCCAATGTCGGGTAGTAACAAATGATGCTTGAGTATCCGATAAAAAAAATCACACACCTGTTGTCCGGGATTGGGATTTATGCCCGATATGGCGAGAGACTCGCACACTATCACATGCTCGGCGAACCGTGGGTAGTTGCACCTCTGCCCACCGCTACGGGGTTTAAGGCGTGCGCTTATTTTTGTATACATGCCTGACCTGATAATAGATCCTATGTATCTATTTTATTTATTTTAGGTGTTGCGTTATTCCCCAAGCATACATACCATGGTTAACGAAGTTAGCAGCATGTTCCTATGGTTTCGTGTTTTTGGCCATCTCTTTCTTGGCTGAATACCTTGGAGGAGTTTTGCAAGCCGCTTTAACGATATTCGGTGCTGTTGGGGGCCCACTGCTGGGCGTATTTACGCTAGGAATGTTCACTACTTTTGCTAATGAAAGGGTAAGTTGTAACAACAGATCACGGATACCATAATAGACCCCGTAAATACTTCTTCTTCTTTCTCTTCTTGGTCTTTATGGAGACCAAGCATGCTATTTTTTACTACGTAGGTGCACTGACGTCATAGCGATACGATTATAATAACCTATAGTACGCTTTCTACAATAAAGCGCGCAAGATGTCTGTACACGATGTAGTATGTTATATGATGTCTAGTTTTTTGGGGAATAAAAAGTAGCCTTTACCCTAAACCAGGCCATGATCTACCTGGGTATCCAACCAATTTCATACAACTTTTTCAGCCGTTAAACACAATTCATTAACAAAGTCAAATTTACTCTCATAAACTTCCAGCCTTTCACATTTTCATTGGTAGGATATAATTTTTGGAATATTTAAATCAACGGTTACTATAGAAATATGAAAGAAAATATACATAATGTTTTTCTACTAAAATTCTCTGTAACAAAGATGAAAGACTCAAAAGCGTGACAGTGTTCTTATCCCATTATTTTAGGGTGTATCCATGGCACTAGTGAGCGGATTGGCATTCACGTTATGGATAAGTTTCGGAGGCCCTCGTCCAGCGCCTGTGAAGTTACCTTTGAGTGTAGAAGGCTGTGCATGGAACGTGACTACACCTGCTCTTGCCGCTACAACAACCCCAACTGATTTCTTCTATCTATATAGAATATCTTATATGTGGACTAGTCCAGTAAGTGGTGCAATAAAAATAAATGCACTCAACAGACACTCACAAAAGATAACGACTCTTGTGTCACGGGTTTCAGGAACAACGAGACACTTTCGGTAACACAACACCTAAACCCACATAAACATTTATCTCGGTGCGTGGATCGAACCCGTCACCTCTCTTTTCACAAACGACAACTCGCGCGGTGCATTACTGAAGCTGTCAATCGGAGTCGGATATCATCGCACGTAAAGACGGGCTACGCCGCAACGCGTAACAAAAATCATTCTGCGTTAATGAAAAAGTGCGGTGCGACATTCCTCTGTTATATGAAATACAAACACGAAACCGGCTTTTGTTTTTGATGCGTTGCGGAACGACCCGCCTAAATGTGTGTTCAGCTTATTGATCAGCGTAAATCGGCAATTTTCGAATATTTTAAAAGTAGACTTATTATGATGATAGTTACAACATAAATATATTATTAACATTTAATTTATTTGCTGATCTGTTGAATGACACGGATGCCGGCCATTTGTAATCTATGACTGATGACCCTGTTAGGGTGTATTTATATATGAAAAAAACTAGTCAATACTGTAGATCTTATAATTCTAGATTGTTAGTCCATTAATTTTTCTCTATTATGCCATATCTATGCTCTATCTATATGTATTGCCTTTTGTAGTCCCGTAGAGGCAAAAAATATTTAATAAATTTTATTAATGGGAGATTCGAGTAATAAATAGTTTTTCTTGCCAATGTTTTCCACAGATTGGGTTCGTTTGGGTACTTATTGTAGGATCTGCAATATCTCTTCTTTGGCGCCAGCAACAACCATGGGAGCGAGCACAAAAATCACATCCCGACCCTGCACTCTTCACACCGCCTTTAGCCAACCATCTCAGAGCCAAATATGGTGAAAAACCGGACATTCAGGTAACTTTGTATGATACATGACAGTGTTCTGTGACAAAATTGCGTGGGTTACATATAATGCTTATTGATACTGTTGGACTAAGTTTATTATATTCACAAGTATTTATTTATTTCATATTTATAACTTAGTATATCATGCTTACTTTTAACCTGCGTTAGACACATTGGTTTTATATAGAGGTTCAGTGATTGCCAATAAATTCATATTTTGTTATGATATAAATTTCACCACGTTAGTGTTACATAAATCACTGTTTTTATTAACTTATTACTATTATATTTAAGCACAGTTATAATATTGTATATTTCTAAGTACTTCTTAGATACTCATGGTACACCCTTTATGAAGAGCATTATTTTTTAATTAGGTATATGTATTTTTTAATGTAAATATTCACTTGTAGTTCAGTTGTAAATATGTTTGTAGATGGGTGCAACTAAGTTTTGAGATATTGCTGTATTGGATGTCATAATTTTGGAGTTATGGTTGGTATTGGCTTGGTTGTAAGATATATTTTTTGTATATTTTAAATGTCTGCTTATATTGTTTTTTTTTTCAGTGTATGCTACTCGAAGAAAACTGATATTAAAACACTGCGGTTTTACCAAGATGATGTTTGACTTGATGATTAAGAAGTTAGATATATTTATAATAATCTAAGGAACACAGACTGGGATGGTACATATGTGATAATGGTGTATTATACTGAACTATGATTGTTACATTCGTTAATTTCTTATGGCTAATTTTGATATCGATATAAGACTCATGTAATGTAAGTAATGTGGTAATAAATTTGTACTACATATAAAATATATTTTTTGACTAACAGGACAGAATTATCGCCCTATTTATAATAATAATACTGCCTCGATGGCGCAGTTGTATTCCGGTTACGATACGATTGCTGTGCTGAGGTCTCGGGTTCGATCCCCGGGTCGGGTAAAATATTGGGTTTTTCTATCACGAAATGTTGAGCATCAGCCCAGAGTCTGGAATTTGTTTTGTGTTTAAATAAATAAATAAATAAATAAATAAATTGTGCCCGGTATGGCGATAGACTCGCTCCCTATCATATCATAGGACGGAGATACAATCGGCGAAATGTGCGTGTACTGGTTACCTCTGCCTACATCTTCGGGATAACAGACGTGTGTGCGTATATAATAATAATACAGCCAACAGTCACACACACATTCCTGATCTCAAATTATATAGGTTAACTATTAAAACCTGTATCGATGCAATCAGGAACTCCTAGGGACTTGCGGTCTCACTGCACCCAGACCGAAGCAAATATTTGTGGATCACGCAAACATTTGTCATGGTAAGGGAAATTCTATTGAAATATACTATACCTACTTATGACCATTATAATATCTAGTACGTAGGTACTTTTACTTACAAGGATAAAGAGGAATATTTATTTTTGACTTTTGTGTGTGATTCTATTAGGATATATCCGTTTCTTTTAAAACTTAAATGGTTTTTTATTTGCTATTTTTAGTAAACGATCGGTGCATAAATCACATAAATGATAATAATTTTATGGAATTACATCTTTAAATTAAAATAGGACCAACTTTGATTAAATGATTGATTGAAAGACTATATTTGATTGAATTAAAATATAATCATCCAATTCGGTCTATCTTTGAGGGAGTTTTGCGTGGATAAACATACAAAAAATCTCGTGGAATCGTATTCAACCTCCTTCGTTTTTTTTCAGTCGGTGAATAAAAATCTTAGAACTTTACGGAAGCAAGGTATGAAGCAGCAGATAGTAAAATTAAAAACCTTTTTTACGTAGACGATGATAATATTTATTTAAATCACACGATTTGCAAAAATAGACATTTTGAAAGAGCATGCTTAAAGTTAGTGTAATTCCTTACGCAATAGGTATTTAATGAATAATTGATTTAAGCAGATAGAAATCCTTCCTTTGGATTTGTTAAGTCGTCTAACCGTCGTCGTAAAAGTGAGTTCTGAAAGAAATAACGTCAATAACTAAAAATTTAAATAAATGTACAACTATTAAATATGTCAACAAATATAATGTTACCTCTCTTAACAGTTCATCTTCCCTTTCAGCAGCAATTTTGAGCATTTCCTTTGATTTTTCCAAAAGCAAATCTTTGTCATGTATTGTTCTTTTTAGGTTTGCTATTTCTAAGCGGTAAGATTCTAGTTGGCTTCGATTCTGAAAACATTTCAAGAATTATATTAGTGATATTGTAACTGTATTTATACTATAATTTGACACTTTAACACTTTTTAACACTTTAACGCCTGCACAGATTTGAATGAAATTCAAGTACACAATGTCCTGGATTATGACGTAAGTAAATTTTTATCCCGGAAGAAGACATTCATGTGGACGGAGATGCGAACAATTGCTACAAACACGTGCTAACAAATGGTAATGTTTAAAGTTCTATTACAAGAACATACTGAAACATTTACAGATTTTAAGACATATTAAAAATATATTTTTACCTTTTCAGTATTACTTCTTCCGCTACTAGGTCTCGAATCGGCTTTTTTATAAATATTACTTGTTTTTTGGTCAGCCTGTAGTTTGCTTACGAGCCCTACGAAAATGTATTTGTTATTTATTGAACTAAAACTTTTACTATTTTCGTTGTCTTTGTAGATTTTTTTTGTAATATGATACAGCGTTACTTTATCACTCGTAAAACAGATATTACCCATATAGATAAACAAGTTGCCAAGGCTTTCCAGTTTAGGCGGACATAAGCAATGCAACAATTATTCTTGCCGGAGGTGCAAACACTCGCGAAATCCTCACTCAGTTCCCAAGAATTTACACCTCGGCTTTGTAGGTGTTCATAGGTATTGGTCACTTACCACTCACCAATGATTCATTTGACATGCTGTCGTCCTTCTGCTTTAACAAAATACAGATCAACCTATTATTCACAAGGTGGTAGGTCCCTCGTATGCGAGAGGCCGTCTGGATTAGTACCACAGCTTTGTCTATTTTTGTCGCCAAGCAACCTGTTGCTTGGCGACAAAAATAGACAAAGCTGTGGTACTAATCCAGACGTGTAAGCACTGTTGTGTTTCGATTTGAAGGACATTGAAACCAGTGAAATTACTGGGCATTATGGGACTTAACATCTTATGTCTCGGGGTGACGAGCGCAGTTCAGTGCCATGCAGTGCTTTGTAATTCAAAGTTCTGTGTGGTGTTCTTCTGTTTATAGCAGGCGTGGTGCTTACCATCAGCCGAGCGCTTTGCTCGTCTCGTCATTCAGTGAAATAAAAAACAATTTCGAAATGCTGCCTACCAACCTATTATTTCCATCTGCTAATGAGTTTAACATAAATTTTGATTTTACCTCTGAGTGTGAGTACAGTTTGTTCAAGATCGTTCACTCTGTGTTGGTGAGCAGTGGTCGGTGCCGTGTCGAGTGAATTTACCTTTATCGTCAGCTGAACATTCTCTTCCTTCAACATCTCGCAGTAGCTGGAAAATATGAGGAGGCTATTGGGAGAGTGTTTCTCGGCGGTTTACATTATGTGTACTTGAATTGCACTGTGCTTTACATCAGTTGTAGGCGTTGTAGCCGTTTTACCGAGCCAAGATAAAGAATATACGTCTCGGACAGAAATGGATTATAAATCATCATAATACCATTTTTTTTTAATCTATTATATAAAAATAAGTCGGGTTTTCCTTCCTGACGATATAACTCCAGAACGCACGAACCGATTTCCACGGTTTTGCATTCGTTGGAAAGGTCTCGGGCTCCGTGAGGTTTATAGCAACGAAAATCTAGGAAAAATTTCAATAGAAAAGCGGGAAAATAGGGAAAATCATTTTTTAAATACAGCGCCATCTCTGATACATAGCATGTACTACAAACCAATATTTTAAGTAGATGGCGTCGGTGCGTGACACATTGCTGACAGATGGCGCCACTGTTAGGCTACTTTTATCCCGGAAAATACAGATCACGCGGGCGGAGCCGCGCGGGACAGCTAGTCTGATATAAATAATATCAAATATATTATTTTAATTAATAGAACTTGGCCCGTGTTTTCGGTGTAATAATTTAGAGACATGTTATGCGTTGAAGTCGTGCATCACGCGTTGCGCATCAATTGTTGCTTAGTAAATTGGCTTTAAACCTTCTATCTACATTAAATAAACATGTTTACCTTTTCCAATAATCCAGTTCTGGTTGCGAGTCACTAGCCGTTGTTTTCAGCGGTGTTTTAATTTGTGACTCAAGGAGCGTGGATTCCAGTTTTAGTACTTGTCCTTTAAGTGAAGTGATTTCAGCTAAAGATTTTTCATATTCGGACACTAAATGTTCGTTGCCCTAAAACATGAATCATGTAATATAAATTCATGCAACAATGCTACAATAGGGTTCATGCATGAACTTGAATTCTAACTCAAAAAGAAACCCTATTTCGAAAACAAAGTCAAAATTGGTTTAAAAATGAGACCACAAATATTACTAAAAATAGTAATTAAAACGCATGTGAAATAAAATGAAGGAGTATTGGGACTATCTCCCTCGCACAAGTGCGCGATAAGACCATTGTAGGTATACGTTAACGTCATCGTATATGGCGTAAATCCTTATTGTCATTCGACAATAAAAATAATCATAATATATTTTAGTCATGCTTTCCACCAGGTTTAAATAGCCTATCTATAACTGTTTTTTTTGTAAGGGAATTAATAAATGAACAATACCATAATTAGCTTATGTGAATTTACTGTGCATTACTTACATATTATGGACAATCGGAAACCCAAAAAGTAAGGCCCCTTCTACACATTGGGAGAGACATGTCAAGAATTGCCAAGTACGAGAGTGTGTTGCTGTCTTGATGCGCCTCATGCGGTTGCAAAAGTTTATTCGTCATGTAGCCAGAAAAGGCAGACATGAGATCGCGGCTAATGTGTGGAGCGAACCTTACGTTTTGAGATGATAAGGTCATATCACTATCTATGCAGTACTTTAAAGTTCTAAGTGGTGCTGCTACTATGTATAGGCAGCACTTACCATCCCGTTATTTTGTGGCATAAAAATACACCAAACAGTGCCACAGTCTTGTTTATTCTAGAGTCATAACCCAGATCGTTGACTTTCGATAGAAAAGTTCTAATAATCTTCGAGGAATACTTTGTATTGAAGCTAGTTCTCACCTTTTCGGCTAATTCTAATGCAACAATCCTGCGTTGTTGGGCTTGTATTCTATCCAACAAGGCTTGAGTAGATATTGTGGGACTCGTCGTCTCACGCCCCGATAAGTTAGTCTCGGTTATTGACCGGTGGGATTTTTCCAACGGCTCCTCGTCTTGTTTTTCTATCGCCAGTTGATTCTCATCTTGAAAAAAAATGTGTTTGGTTTG
Organism: Amorpha juglandis; assembly: GCA_949126905.1. Taxonomy (NCBI): domain Eukaryota; kingdom Metazoa; phylum Arthropoda; class Insecta; order Lepidoptera; family Sphingidae; genus Amorpha; species Amorpha juglandis. The sequence continues at coordinate 8,603,214 of OX421372.1, forward strand.
CTCACCTTACTTGTGTTTTTTGAGGGCTTTTTACATGTTAAAGGTGTTTCTTCGGGCTTTACAAAATTACAGTGGTAGAACTTAGCTCAGAGCAACAGAATCAGTAACTACCACGAATAACGAAAGAGTCGCAGTATAGTCTATTTATGGAAACTTTTTGATTACGGTGCAGGTTACTGTCTGTGAAGATAAATATCATGAGGATAAACGGAGTCTGTTATTCTCTTTAGACCTGATAAAATCCTATGTTTACCTAAAACTTACAAACCGATTTCATTGCATTTGATGTTAATCGTTGAGGAGTTTACAATCATTTACTCGTTTATCGTCATCAGACTTTCATATATTTTAAGCAACAGTTTTACTCAAATACTGTAGAATATAAAAATAATCATAAAAATCAGTCCACATTTGGCGAATATACCGCGTAACCTAAATCAAAATACGCTTAAAATTAAGAACCTCTTCATCTTTAAAGTTGGTTAAAAAATAAAGGTTACTCTCGCTAACACAATGGAGATTCTTAGTGATAAGATATTTTAGAATAACAAAAAAAAACGCAAACTTACTCTTGATTTCCGCTATTCTCGAAAGAAGCACACGTTTTTCTCTTTCTAATCTGACGACGGCTGATTTGGCAAGGGTCAAGCTTGCTTCTTGTTTATTAACTTCTTGACATTTCTCTTCGTAACGGGCTTGCCACCGTTCTGAAGCTTGTTGCGCCCTTACAAATCATAAAACGGTAATAAGATCTTGAGTCGTTTTCAATTAGCTGCTTATATAGAGCTACTGGGTTAGTGTTATAATATAGTAGTTATATTATATAATAGTTTTTGTGATTGAATTATAAAATATATCACGAGTTGACTGTCTCGACTGGGCTAGTGCCACTCTCACAGAGAATCGACGTGAAGTGTTGCTGCTGGTGTGTTTCGTACGGTGAGTTAGATTTCCGGAGTCCCAATAAGATCGACAACGCAGCTGTAACTGGTATTTAGTATTCACTATCCTTGGTATTATGGATGTCCACGGCCGTGGAGATCACTCACTATCATGTGATATAGCTGCACGGTTTCCAAGTTCTGCTATAAAAATACGCATTACTCGAAATAATTTTATTAAAATGTATGACATACCTTTTCCATTTGTCCCAAAGCGCGACGTTTGTTTGCGTATCACGCCTGGCGCTTGTCAGCTGCGCCTGCAGCGAAGCGATTTTGTTTTGTAGTGCTGCCGACTCCGCTGTCGCTACCTTGCTACCAGACGTACTTCTGTATTTTTAAAGGCTATTGTCAATATAATTAAGTATAATAAAACAAGGGTCAACAGGTCGGTCTGGAAATATTTGGGGGAGGCCTATGTTTAGCAGTGGACGGCCTGTGGCTGATGATGATAATAAAACTATTCAATTATACCTATTTTAAAACAACAAAAAAACCTTTTCATATTAGAATAGTACCTACTAAAACACATCAGTTAATATATCTAGCTGCTCATTCCCTTATATGTGGTAGAGCCACGCTGTAGACAGTTTTATCTGCAACATGAATGTGTCTCGACCGGTATGTTACTTCTGTCTTATAAAAAACGACATGAAGTAGCAGTTTGTTGTTACAGTTCGTACTGTTAGTGAGATATTCGGAGGCCCACATCCCCCTTTCCTTCTGAATAGCTTAATTGTCCCTTTCACGGCCGCCATTTTGACCGATTATTCTAGTATTGGGTTTTCATGTGCGGTGGAGATCATGTACCATCAGGTGAAATAATTGCTTGTTTCACGGCCTCTGATAGAAAAATCTAATAAATACAGATAGGTATTAGATTGGGCATAGATAAGGCAGGCCGGCATGATCATGCCGACCAACGATAAACACGTTGTTTGTCGTTGGTCGACACTATTCCTGGATTGCGCTACACTTACTATCAGGTGTGGCGTAGTCACTTTGCCGAGCCAGGATAAAAAAAGAGGTACGAATATTTCATGTCAACGTTTGGCCATTTCTAAATTTCTTCTCGGATGAAGGAACAGCAAATATTTAGATTTTTATGTTACTTACATTCTGAATATTTGATTTTTTAAATTCTGAGCATCGAGTCTTGATCGTCTTTCTCTAGCTGCGAGAGCCTTGATCTGCCTCCGTAGAATCGTATTTTGTTTGCTAGCGAGCTGTTTGTCGCGGCGTAAACGTTCTATTATGGTTTCTTGCCTGAAAAGTATTATCAATACATAGTATAAAGCAAAGTCACTATCTGCATTTGTCAGTCTGTTTGTCCCCTAATTTATCCTAAACTATGCAAACGGATAAAGATGCCGTTTTCACTATCATTTGAAGATTTTTTTTTCCAAAAGATTTATATGAATATAATGCTATAATCTTGGGGAACAGAGCAGCAAATTGCCTGAGGTGAAATCGCGAGGGACGATTAGATTTATATAAACAAACTAGGCTTTATAAAACACATGTCAGCATTTTTGCATTGCGCATACTCTACTTACCATATAGTTGTTGAAGAACCAGGTATCGCCATTATATCACCTTGAATCTCATTTAAATCAACTGTTGATTCAAATTTTAGTTCTAGCTTATCAGATCCTTGTTGTGATAATGTATCGTTCGATTCGTCTACCTCTACAATAGCAGAGAGATCGAAACTGGGGTCGTTTACGGACAACATAGTTTGCATGTTTATTATTTGTGTCTAAAAAAATGAATATTCAACGTAACAGGATATTTATTGATGGGCACAATACAAAAAAATAATATGTAATGAATGGACTGATTTGGATGCGCATTTTTTTTAATATATGAAATTTAATTTAGTATTCTTGACTAGGCAAGAATTAATAGTGCATCCAAATTGTTTTGTTACAGATGCCAACTCTCCGATAATTGATCCCAATCATAGGGTTTATTCTATAGGTTTCGATAAATATGTTGATATAACTAGTAATTGAACTAGATAATTTGAACTAGTAGTCACGTAGTGGTCGAAATTCGACCTCTATGATTATAGAATGAATATAACCGACCGATGAATATTACGCCAGCTGCGAGATTTGACATTCAGACTTTAGTATGAGTTAACAATGAATATTTTGTTTTATTTAATTAATTTATAATACTTACTTATGCTATACAGGGTTAATTTTAAAACACCAGCAACCTCGCAGGACCAGATAGCTGACCCCATACTGAAACAACTTTTGTTCTACGAGTTTGGATATAACTCAATGAATTTAAAAAAAATGATTTTACAAGTTTTTGTTGTGTAGTGTTTTTCTTCGTAGACTGCGGCGCGGCGCGGCACGTACGCGCACGACATCAAAGGCGGCGGTCAGCTGCTCGGGCGGTCAAGGTCAAAGGCACTAGCCCGATTCCCCACGCTTCGGGTCGGGTTTGTTTACGTAATCTGCGATGCGCGCAGTGTTGTAACAGTCAAGACGGAAATTAAATGAATACTTATTTTTGTATGAAAATAAAATCTAACAAATTATCAAAAGTCGTAGAACAAAAGTAGTAGCTTATAACCTTAGGAATCTAGTCCTGCAAGGTTGTTGGTGTTTTAAAAATAACCCTGTATTATGTAAATAGCATTTTCATTTCTTCTGTATATGAACTTTAACTATACCAAATTGTACACTTCTCAGGGCGCCCAACATGCTTAAATAGGGCTACAAAGTTTTCTCTTCAGGTATTAAATATTTACTTTTGTGAAATAAAATTTGTCATCTAATATACCTTTAACCCATTAACAATGCACCGTAATTGTTCAATATGTGCATCTTTATCTGCCAACTGTTTTAGATATAAAGTTTTCTGTTCTGTCAGTCGAGACCGTAGCTCCGAGTGTTCTTTCTGTGTCTCGTTCAATTGTGATAACCAATGTTGATTTTCTGCTTTATATGATTCAACCTGAAGTATTACAAAAATGACATGTTACTTACATGATAAAAAACAAAGTGTGTGTTTGTCCGCTTAGTTTTTCTAAACAGCAGCAGGATTTAGAAGCAGTTTTCACTATTATTTTTGAGAATTTCATCCGGGTTGTTAATTAATATATGTATAATTAATTTATACACATATATATTTAAACATTCTAATTAAATTTATAAAATTAGATGCTTACTTACTTCCGCTTACTAGATTATATAGGATACATCAAAATAATTCACTACAGAATTGTAGGCCCTCAAAAGCCCTTCAGAAACGTCCACAATGCATATGTCTATGTCCTAAGGTTGACTCAAAAACTGTTTCAAAAAAGAGAAGTGTGAAGACGCGAGCGAAAGCTAGTGCTGTATAAAAACATGTTTATAACAATATTAAGTCCTTAAAGCAAAAGATTTTGTTACCTCATGACAGTGTCTTTCCTCAAATTGAGAGTTAATTTGTTCCAATTTGTGCAGTCTTTCATAAGCCAAATTTTTCCATCTATCACACTCGCTTTGAAATGTTGTTCTGTAATATTTAACACACAGTCAACAATCGTGGATAACATAATAATTGTATAATTCACATCAATATAATAAACACTAACACTTCATTCTTGCACTCGTCTAGTTCATTTTGTAATTGAAAGCACTTGTTTTTTAACTCGGTAATATTCATGGTATATTTACTAATAGATTCTTTTATCGTGTCATCATGTATGGTATTACCGTCACTGCTTCTCCTGGAATAAACATTTGTTATGTAAAGCCTCCTCTAATGCAGCGGCATTGTTATCTACAAACTGTATAAAATGATCGATCGGTAAAAACGTAGTGGAAGAAGATTTTTAAATATACATGTTGAAAAAAGTAGTGTTGCCTTTTTAGCTAGTAAATAGATAAGGTGTACTTGTCTATTTGGGTTTGTAGTTCCAAAATTTTTGCTTGCAAATTTTTCACATTTTTCGAGTACTCTTCTCTTTCTTTGTTTAATAATTGTTTGTATTCCGCAGCCAAATCGTTTTTATCACTTTCTAATTGCTTAAGTGCAAGAAGTAAAGACTTATTTTCTTCACTCATCACATCTCTGACCATATTTTGTTCTGTGAATTGAGCATTTTTCAAGTCGTCTATTTGTTTTTTTAATTTTTCATTGACAATGCGTAGTTTTTCATTATTATTGTCTTTGCAAATGTTTGTTTCTTGCAAGATTTGTATATTAGATTCTAAGGTATTTTTTTCGGAATTCAACTTTAAATTTTCTTCTGTTCGTACACGAACCAGAGCCATAACTTCTCTTAACTCTTTAGTTTTCTTATCATTATCATTCTTTAGACAATTGGTATATAATTTAAGTTCATTAATAATTTTGTCTTCGTCTGTTTGCACGTGTTTGTTACTTGTTTCTAACTCAAATGACCTAGTTTGGATTAAAACACTTGCAACATTAGGCTTTTGATGTTTTTGTACAAAATTTACAATCGTATCATTGTGCATATGGCTGTTGTTTTCTGGTGAAGTCATACGAATCACTTTATCACTAGGTATTGGTTTTAAAATTTTTGGTTTCGTCAAAGTAATCGTTCCATTTTCTGAAATCGTACAAGTAAAATATTAGTTTCATCATCATCATCATCATCATCAGCCACAAGACGTCCACTGCTGAACATAGGCCTCCCCCAAAGATTTCCAGACCGACCTGTTGGAAGCGGCCTGCATCCAGCGACATCCTGCGACCTTTATCAGGTCGTTTGTCCACCTTGTAGGTGGACGTCCAACGCTGCGCTTGCCAGTACGTGGCCTCCATTCCAGAACCTTTCTGCCCCATCGTTTAACGGTTCTGCGAGCTATGTGGCCTGCCCACTGCCACTTCAGCCTGCTAATCCGCTGGGCTATGTCGGTGACTTTCGTTCTTCTACGGATCTCCTTATTTCTGATTTGATCACGTAGAGAAACACCGAGCATAGCTCTCTCCATAGCTCGCTGAGTGACTGTGATCCGTCTTATACGGCCCATATTCAGAGGCCACGTCTCAGTGCCGTATGTCATCACTGGTAACACACATTGGTCGAAGACTTTGGTCTTCAGGCACTGAGGTATTTTGGACGAGAAGACCTTGCCAAGTTTCCCGAACGCTGCCCAGCCGAGCTGGATTCGACGATTGACCTCTCTCTCGAAGTTGGACCTGCCTAATTGGACTACTTGTCCTAGATAGACATATTCGTCGACAACTTCGAGAGATGAGCTTCCAACAGGAATCGGGGTGGGCACAACATGGACATTCGACATGACCTTCGTCTTGTCCATGTTCATCCTGAGGCCCACCCGTTGAGAAACTCTGTTGAGGTCTTCGAGCATTGTACTCAGGTCTTCCAGCGATTCCGCAAGGACCACGATATCGTCGGCAAAGCGGAGGTGAGTCATGTACTCGCCATTTATGTTGATGCCGAATCCTTTCCAGTTCAAGAGCTTGAAGGCATCTTCCAGCGCGGCAGTGAAGAGTTTAGGAGAAATAACATCTCCCTGTCTCACGCCTCTCTGTAGTGGAATAGCCTTCGTACTCTGTTCTTGTACTCGGACCGACATGGTGGCGTTGTTGTACAAGCACCTCAACACTTCGATATACCGATAGTCGATGCGGCACCGCTGGAGAGCCTGCAGCACCGCCCACTCGATCGAATCAAAGGCTTTCTCATAGTCCTCAAACGCGGTTTTTTGTATAACTTGCCGCAGCGTATGGATGTGGTCTATTGTACTATAGCCTTTTCGGAAACCGGCTTGTTCGGGAGGCTGGAAGTCATCTAACCTGCGCTCGAGACGATTCGTGATAACTCTCGAAAACAGCTTATACACATGGCTCAGGAGTGAGATGGGCCTGTAATTCTTCAACAAGGTATTGTCGCCTTTCTTGAAGAACAGTACCACTGCACTCCTGTTCCATGCCTCAGGCGTTACGCCCTCGAGCAGAACAGAATTAAAAAGTCTCTGAAGGACTTTTAGTACCGGCGATCCGCCCGCTTTCAGAAGCTCTGCAGTAATTCCGTCCTCACCCGGCGCCTTGTTGTTTTTAAGCTGTCCGAGGGCCATCCGAATCTCGCACAAGCTGATGTCCGGGATGTCTTCGCTGTAGTGCCGGACCAGCTCGGCTCTTGGGTCAGCCGAGCAGGTAACGGGTTTGGCAACCGAGGTATTAGTTTGGAAAAGCTAAAAAAAGATAATGCAATAAGAATGAAATCTCCTTTACCTCTGCTACTTGATTCATTATCTGACGGTATGTCTTCAATTTCGATATTTGATTCATTTACTTCTTTTTTATCAATGTTGTTTGTATCTTTACTGGGAACAGTTTTCCCAAACGCTTGATTTAAAAGTACTAGAGATTTTTCCAAGTTATTGCTCTGTTTTATTAATTCATCTCGTGCGAGTTCCGAAGACTTTAATTTCTGTATTAAATGATCTAGTTCTCGGGAGTGGGTGGCTTGCTGAAAATGAGTAGATAAATATAATTTCAGTATTTGTTTGAAATTGTTTCATTCTCACCAACTTACCATGACAACACATTTTATTTTATGAGGACAACTGTCTTCGTCTATAAGACATTTATTTTTTGAGACATCAAGAATTTGATCAAAGATGGTATTTTTAACTATCAAACTCGATTGTAAATCCTCAATTTCAGACAAATTTTGATCTACAGCATGTGTTTTTCTTGTAAGGTCTTCCATTTTATCGATATACCTTTCAATAGATGACAAAGGAAGGCATCCCTGATACTGATGCCTTAAAAATTGCATTACTTCGTACATATATCTGAAAGAAGACGAAAGTATAATTAGCTATTATTTTAATAATATATTATGAGGATAAAAAGCATGTTATATTTACTTAAACTTAGTTTCGTATCTGAAAGCGTAGACTTCAAACATTTTTTGCCTATTCTTTGAGATTTCCTCAGTTTTGATCCTCAATTCCTTTTCTTTGTTTAAATCTGATGTCAAACTTTCTATATTTTTTTGAGCTTCAGAAACTTGCAAATGAGTCACTAGCACTTCGTTGCTTAATCTAAAAATGAAACAAGTAATGAAATATCGGAACTATCAACAATCAAATATACAATACGTAGAACGATATTATTATTTCTTAAATGGTGTAAAAAGTACCAGTATTTAACCATACCTATACCCGAAAATATGTACGACAACCTACCTGGCTAAAATAGCTTTATTATTTCTAGTAGATTGTAAATCTAAAATTTGATGTCTGAGTATATTAAGTTCCATATCACTGTTCATATGCTGCTGCTGATAATCTTGAAGCTATAAATAAAATATGAATATAATGAATTTAGTCAAAATTTGATTATAATAATGAGTAGGTATATAGTTTTTTTATATATACAAAATAAACAATTGTACATATTATTTTATTTAGAAAAGAATGAACAATTTTAGTGCATCACCTAAATGATATAATTACCTGTAATAATGCAATCTCCAACTGACTTTCCACATGATGACATTGATCTTTGAGTATTTTGTTTTCTTCAGTCATTTTTTTTAACTGATTCTTAACTAAATCTACATCTTCTTTAGTCATAGCAGCTAAATTCTCATCACTAAAAATAAAACATATTCGTTCCTAAATCGAATATTCAAGCTTTTGACTTGCTTAGAATTCGAAAATGTTAAAAATACAATGGATGGCAATTTTGGGATATATATTCAATACAATAAGATTTTACGGTTAGAATAAAGTAATTCTAACCGTACAATAAGATTTTAGTACACTGTAAATGGTATTTTAAAGAGCTTACATAATTTTCGCTTGCAGTTCTTGAAGTTCTTTGTTATTTTGTTCTAGTTGTATAACTTTATTAACACTAAGTTCGAGTTCAGAACTGATTTGTTTTAGTTGATTTTGAAGAATTGAATTTTGTAAATCAACAACTAATTTGTTTTTGTCATCATTTGACAAATTATCTGTAACGGGATAAACATGAAATGAAATTATTTTATAGATTGATTGCGACAATCCGAAGCTCATAGATATTTCTTACTCTTTATCATTATTCATGCTCAGTTTTGCGTGTTATTTTTTTAATATTAGAGAGCGGTGAACGAGGAAGTGGATTACATGATGGTGATCTATCTCTACCATCCATAAACGCCCACAATACAAGAAGAATCATGGACGTGTTGCTGATCTTAAAGGAAAGGGGTTAGTTAGGCCTGGATAGGAGAAGGGCATTTGGACCTCACAAATGCAACAAGCTGCTACTTTCCGTCGTTTTTTTTGTGAGACAGTAGTAATAACCTGTTCGAGCCAGCATATTCTTTTTTTTTTTTTTTTTTTTATATTGCCTTGATAGGCAGACGAGCAATCGGCCCGCCTGATGGTAAGCGGTCACCGCCGCTCATGGACATCGGCAATGCCAGGGGCACAGCCAAGACGCTGCCTACCGTTGAAGGAGTACTCTTTTTAAGCCTCGTTTAAAGAAGGACATGTCATAGCGCTCGGGAAACACCGAGGCAGGGATTCATGCTGTAGATAAAAATATTTACAGCGTGGCTCTATCACTTGTTTTGTTCTATACTGTTAAAATGATACCAAGAACTTACTCTTTTCATTGAACTGTTCTTGAAAACGACTGATAATTTGAATTTTATCGTTTTCCAAATGTTTAAGAAAATCCAGTGTGTCAATTTTTTTATTGACATTATTTTCTAGTAATTGTCTATATTTTAAAACGACTTCATTAAGTGCCTTATTCTGTTTCCAAAATAAATCTAAAGATATTGAATTGCGCAATTTATTGGTAAGATCAGTCACATTAAGAATTAATTTTTGAATTTGTGTTTCGTATTCAAATGACACTATAATTAATTCTCTTTTACTTTCAAAATTTTCATTTTTAATGTTTTCATTTAGAGTTCTAGTGTATTTATAAGACTCTTCTAAATATTTGCATTTTCTTTCCAAAACACAAATATTTGGAAAGGGAACTATCCCCGGTGAAATGTCACTAATATCATCGTCGTCCTGCAGTTGGCTTTTTAAGTTTTGAATTTCAGTCTTGTATTGCTCCTCTTTTATCGACCACTGGTTATAATTATCAATCGACTGTACAAACATTGAAGTCATCTTTTCATACAGTACTCTGAACTTATCGTGAAAGTGTTCTAAGGTTTTCTTAAGTTGAGTGTCATATATAATTTCGCCTTTTGATATAATGTTTTCAATTTGATTGTTATCGTTGACATCAATATTTTTTATTTCATTTTCTGACATCCAAGATCCAATTTCAGGTACAATTGCGGTATTATTAGAACCGTTTTGCTCATCAAATTTTTTTTTGTTTTCAGTTTTAATGTCTTGTAGCTGCTTTTCAAGAACTGAGGATTTCTTAGTTTCACTTGAGAGTTGCGTCATTAATTGGTAAGTTTCTTTCCTGTTTATAAATTACGTGCTATTAATAAAGTTATAATAGTTATAACGGCTTATTGTGCGTTAAAAATTTTATACCTGGATTCATGAAGAGCTTCAAGTAAAGCATTTTTTCCACCTAGTGCTTCTCTTAGCTCCATCACCGTCGTCATATGTGGCGCATACCATCCCGCAGTATGGCGTGCCTCCATAGACCGTAATAAAGTCTCTAGACTTGGACATTGCAATGATAGTATTCCTGAAGAGGTAGTACCTATAGCAAATACTACTGTAATATTTTATGATAAAGACCTATTCACTTATTTTTCTGTGTAATATGTGGTAACTGATAATTACCGGGTTCGGGTTAAACATAGCTTAAGGCAAAACGATTCCTTTAGTGATCGAAAAAATGCTTTGTACTCTGTGAATTTAGTTAATGAAAAAGGTTTCATGTAGCAAAATACGTATTATGATACTTACTGTTATCTTTTAAGAAGTTTAATATTTCTTGGAGACCTTTACGAAGACATTCATTTTCTATTATCATTGATTGTAATTCATTATCATCATGTTGGTCCTTAACTTGCGGAATTAAGTCAATGTCTTTTTGCTTTTCAAGTATTCTAAGTAACAAACAAGTAATATATTTTAATATATTGTATTGTGCTGTATAAAATATAATTTACTACTAAATACTTACGTTGATGACTCTCCTCCACCATCGACAGGCATATTTTCGTTATTTTCTTTACATGAAGGGATTTCACTCATTATATTATCAGGCTTTAATTCATTATTTATTTTGGCCAATTTTGTTAATTTTGCACTCATGCTACGATTCTTCATCTCCAAATATACTAACTTATTCTCTAGTTTTTTTATTTCATTTGTCATTATCAAATTTTGTTGTTCGATATCGTGACAATGTTTTAATATTCCACTTGATGAAATTTTCTCATCTGGGGCCACATTAAATTTACGCCTACAAGATGTTTTTATTAATAATAGATGCATTTATTCTAATAATATTATAACTGTACATGTACTAGATGTATTATATATACACAATTTTACGGATATCGTACTATATTTTAAGTTATAACCCCCGTGAAATTTCTTTCTGAAGAACAAAGCTGAACGAAAGCTCATGTAAAGATAAACTCCGCAAACTCAACTTTATTCACCATTGAATGTTATTGTTTATGTGGTTATTTAATATACGAGCAGGTCAATATATTTCCAAAGTATAATAATGTTTCTATGTACCTCAAAGTTTCGTTTTGTAATTGTAAGTCGTTGACTTCTTGACTTAAGGCATTTATTTCTTGAACCATGTTTTTGATACCTTCATCTTTAATTTTTAATTGTTGTTTCTTACTTTTTAATCCATCTATTAAAGGCTTAACGCCGTCTGATTGCATTTTTTGCAGCTCGGACGATATTTCTGTCAACTGACAAAAAACATAATTGTTAAATCTCGTTGACTACATCTCAGTAATAATAATACTAGCCCCGTATTATACACGTTCCACTGCTGAGCACGAGCCTCCTCTATTGAATGTGAAGCCTAGTTCTTTTACGCTGGGTATTAAGCCATATGAACCTTCAACATTCATGTGGAGAAATTCTCAGGTATGCAGGTTTCCTCACGATGTTTCTTTGAACGTTAAATCATGCGATAATTAACACTCAGTACACACATAACTTAGAAAAGTCAGAGGTGTATGCTCTTAGGGCTAGTTGCCAACCAGCGAACTTTCATTTCGACAGTCCGTACCATTCCCTGCTGAGCCATCGGTGCTATAATTTTTATATATCTATATCAATATAATTTTTAAGTGACTATTATTTGAAATAACAATAAAAGTTCAAAATGTGTACATTACATTACAATATATTTACTACAAACTTCGGAAATTATTTATTGAATCAAACCTCTTTTTCTCTAACAGATATCATTTCTTCTGCGCCCTGAAGTGAAGTTGTTAGGTTTCTAATTTTTCTCTTTAGTTTATTAATTAAAGTTTGTTCTTTTCCATCATCGCTTTCATTTTTAACATCAGCAGATTGTTCGGTCAAATCATCTAACACGTTTCTAAGCTGTTTGTTTTCAACCCGCAATGAATGTATTAAGTTAGCTGATTGCTCAATTTCTTTGGATGCTTCTAAAAGTTTATCTTGTAATTCCATTATTTTAGTTGATGTTTCACCGCTTGGAGTATCTTTCTATAATTAGAATAAAATTATAATAGCCACATCAATCGATATTCGATATTGAAATAAATTAACATTCATCAATACGTCCAAAGATAATAATAATAAATGTAGCAATATGCACATATGCGTAAGCTCACGTTTTTATTTCTGAAGGCAAGGTAGTGGTGCAACTAGGGCTGCCACCCATATTTTGCCTAGCTTATTTCCGTTCCATTATTGGAATGATAGGGGGGGGGGGGATCCTCGCCTATCGCAATACAAATTTCAATCTCGGCCAATTCATGCGAATTTACGAATCGAAAACTCAAACACGAATTCTGATTGTCTGACCTGCTAATTGAACCCTTGACCCAACGATTCGCAGCCTTAGTACACTGCTACTAGACCGATGAGGTAAATTTAAAGTAATTTACCTTTATTTTTGGTGATACTGGTTTATTCATTTGAGCAATGATTTCCTTCAATTTTATATTTTCAGTGTCAAGAGCTTCAACCTCAGCTTTTTTTGCACGGGCTATATTCTAAAATAAAATAAAAACATACGATGCATGAAATCATACAATTATCATTACATAAAGGAAATTTAATTTATAACAATACTGTGACAATGTAGTGACTTAGTACCTTCCAGTGATGAATTTTCAATTTGATGTCCTCGTAACTGTTATATTTATTAGAATCTTTTTCTTGAAGTTTGATTCGCAGGGCCTCAATTTCATATACTAGTTGCGACTTTGATTGTTCCGTTTTGCCAAGTATGTCTAAAAATATTTTTATCTTAAATAACATTGCTAATAAAATAATTGATTGAAATTTCAAATAATATTTTAAATGCTACCTTTTAAATGAGTACATTCATTATTCATAGTAGTCAGTTGTTCAGTAAAATTATCAATAAGTTTTGTAGCTTCACTTAGCTTATCTTTAAAAACGGTTATTTTTTCCTTAAGCTCACTGTTTTCTTCTTCTAGTACCTATAAAATAATAAAACGTCGGTAAATAATTAAAATGGGTGTTTTTTATGAGTATGACATTGAGGTCTATAATATTCTCAATGCATGCCTGATCTATTGTTTGCGCAAAAACTTTTTTTTCAGTGCTCTACAATTTTACTCACTTTGACGTCACTGAGTAGTTTTCTGATGTGTTTATTTTTAACAGTAATTTCATTTTCAAGTTGCATTATTGCATTTATTTCTGACAAAGTAGCACGACTAGATTCGCTATCCATTTCTGCATTATTTTTATTACTTTCTAATTTAGATTTTCTTTCTTCTAGCTCCGCAATCTCCGCGTAAAGTTGTTCTAGTATGTTTTTGTTAGCTTTAATAACTTCTTTCTGATGCGCTACTGTCTCAAGAGGACTATTACTACTTCCTGATGGTGATTCTAAAAAGAGAATAGTAGATACGAGAATTGGGGGTGTCTTTGCCTTTTGTCTTTGCATACGATAAACTTAAATAGTTTTTGATGTGTTGCTACGCAAGTTAAATTAAATTAATTTTATAATGTTGTAATTCTACCTATATTAATATTATGATCGTGTCGTTTGCTTACCTGCGCGCTTGCTTTTAGCCTTACCCTTCCTTCTTTGCAATAAATCCACTTGGCCAAGTAAGTTATTTACCTGAATTAAACGTATCATACTTTAGTCTGAACGATTTGAAAACGATTTATCTTCTCGTTTTAATTTATAGATTACGTTTATTTATAAATTGGATGGGTGGTGAAAGAGTACCTGATATTTTTGTACCCGACTGGATAGCGACCACCGTACACATAGTGAAAAAACGGCCATAGTGGCTCGTTGAGGCGAGTGAGAGTTCCGAGATCAGCCAGTGTATATCCTGCGACTTTATACCGGTACTATTCTGCAGACGCCCAGGGACTCAATGTCTCTTGACGGTCAACATTATGTTTAACCGACTACACCATACTTAACATCAGGTCGAGTGTAGTCATTTTACCATGCCAGGAAAAAAACAGTATGTTAATACTCACTGCATGTTTATTGCGTAATAGATCCTCATAAAAAAAATAATTTTAATAAAATGAAATTGTTACTAACCTGTTCATTTTTATATTTGAGTATGTCTTGTGATAATCGAAATAGTATTTTTAAATCTGTGAAATTTAATTCAATATCGTCAGCTTCCATCCAGGATAAAGTTTCACATAGTTTTTCTTTGTCAGCTTGTTTAAGTTCTCTTTGTGAGAAACTGAGTATTTCCCTCCAGTCCGTCTCTGCCATATTTTAGTTATTTTTTTATTTGCTAAACTACTGTAGAGATTGACTAACGCTTTTTTAAAAGCGTGCAAAATAGGTATCTATTAAATAACGATATTCATATTCTGTATATCAAAATGCAAACCAATAACGGCATAAATTTCCTTTTATTTCTATACCAATGACATGCGTCGGTCAATGTTTTGATTAGAAGCGCTGTTGCTTAGCAACGTATCTATTGAATGTTGCCATAGTAGAAAAAATGCTAAACAGAGATGGGGCGCTGATTTGAGTTTGACTAGAAATAAGGATTAAATAATACTAAACACCCAACAGTACATAGTCCTGACCCCACAGTAAGATGCGAGTCTTGTGTCGTGGGTATCAAGAACTACGAGAGACTTTCGGTCTTACAACACCCAAACCCCGAAACAAATATTTGTGGATCACACAAACTTTTGTCTCGGTGCGGGGACCGAACCCGCGGCCTCTCGCTTCACAGCCGGCTACTCGTCCGTTGCGCCACGGAGGATTAATTCCACGATAAAATACTAAATTATTCACCTCTCGCAATGTGAATGGGGTCCTCCTCAGAGTAAAATTGTTTTGTGGCGGTGGCCACTCACCGTCGCGTGGCGCCTGCGACTATTATGTTGCGTTTGGAGATGATGGGAGGAGAATCACGAAATTGGAAGTTAAAGCTCTATTTAGAGAGCATAGATTATTTATATAATGGAGAAATGTCAACTTGTAAAGTTATATTCTCGTGTGTGTTAAGCGACAACCTCTCCACATGGAAATGCCACTACTTTAAGTAGCGACAGACTTGTCATGCTTTATTGGCGTTCACGAACACTAGTTTTTTAACAGTGCATTTTTACGGACACGGAACCTTGAAAGGGAGGGCGTACAGACTACTTTAGTTTTTTAACTATGGTGATAACGTTATATTATAATGTTATCACCATAGGACAGTAAAAAAAAATATTTTTATTTTTATTCATTTTTATTTTTACTTCCTAAAAGGGCTCCAAACTATGTGCCCAGGGGACAGGGGACCCCGCGTGGCCTGAGACGGCCCTGCTCGCATGCGTGAGTTAGCGCAGTGCGTGACTCCCCGCGTCCCGAATGGATGTTTTGTACATATAAAATTATAGGATGCAGCGTGCATGTTGCACAGACACGCACGCGGATATAAATCCGCATGATAGGAAAAAGCCCCTTACCCCAAAGAGAAATTTGTTATAATATTGATTGTGCAAAAACGTGTAAATAAAACGCTCTTCAAATAGAAAGATTATTTTATTAAGTGTGATGATTTTAAACAATAGCAATAAATGTTACATCATTATATGTCGAGGTGTCAACAAACAAATAAAACATTTGTGCATTAAAAATAAATTAACAAAAGTAAATACAACAATAAAATAGGTTAAAAATAATAAAAGCTTGTCTATTACTATGTAAAACAAGCACTTACATAGGGCGAGGGGACGACACCGGGTACGATCTAAGTATAAATATTCAGATATAAAATTTCAGAGACACTATTATCTAACATTGTATAGTATGAACATGTATAAGTTTGTATAATGTTTTGACATCAGAGAGAGATACAATGAAAGAAGAACATTTTAGACAACAATGTAAAAATATAGTTACAAAATCTGTATCATGACTAGATATATTTTAAAATAATGTTTTTTCTCAAATGACAATTATAAAAAACCAATCAACAGACGCCGAAAATTGGTTAATACGCTTTGACATCAGACTAATAGCACTCATATTCCCTTACGATACATCTTATTTAAAATTAAGCATACGATACTGTATTGTCAACCGTTATTTAAAAATTTACTCGCCCTATATACTAACCGCTGCGTAGTCGTTCGAGTATTATCTATGGATCTACATACATATGGGTTTACATTTATGTTAACGCGGTAACTAACTCATACATGGTAGACCTTACGCTATGTGATAGGTGTTGCCGTAGCCAATGTTCACAAAATATCGAAACTTTGTTATCGCCATGAATGTGTGTGTTATGCCAAAGTTTGACTTTTGTAGTATGAAACCTCGCACTTGTAGACGTGATTAGATAATGCAGGCTGTGACCACCAATAGACCAGATGTTACTGAATCTTTATTCTACACACGACAAATATGATTGTTCTATAAGTGTGTTTACACAACATTGGTGGACATGGGTGATCTAAACTAGCAAAGGGATAGTCAAAACTACATAATTATAAAATTTTGTTCATGTATAAAAAATATCCTATTGCACATGTTAATTAATCATTAATTTTAATTATAGTTCAAATAAATGCAGCGTTTTTTTAACTTGGCTGTATGACAATTTTTTTTTATGTTTTATGAATTGCGAATTAAGATATCAACTACCCCTTTGCCTACCCCTGCTATGTACTATCTAATCACGCCGAATGTTGCTATTGAAAACTGGTTAGTATTTATTAGTAGTCCGTTGACCCGACTGCTTTCTTTTAAAAAGTATCTTTTAAAAGAAGAGCCGAACCGCTCATTCCTACATTTTAAATAAATAACTATCACTAAATTTTACATTCATAAGCATTCTCATATAATAATATATTTTTTTACAATTATACAACATTGTATATCAGATAAAGTTATCTTTGGGACGCAGCGCAACTTTGGATAGGTAACACCGACATGTGATTACGTAACTGTAGTGTTACGAATGGAGAAGGTTACACCGATGATTATAATGATATCTACTGACTATTGTTAGAGTTAAACATTTTGTATTCAATGAGTATGATATGATACAGGCGTGTACTTGTATCGGCACGAGTAGTGAGCACATACTTCACTTGCACAGTAGTTCAATTATAGATCTAATTGGCGGATTGCAGGAGCGCGGGTCGCCGACGTTTCACCTGATTGGTCCATCAGTCGATGCTCGTCGCCTATTGGAGCCTCACCTGCTACCACTACTGTCCATCTGTGCTCACGATTCGTGCCGATAATCATGTTAACGTAGAAAAGCTATAGAGTAACTGATATTTATTTGCTCGTTCAAAAATGGTGTCGTTAATTATATGCTATATTATGTTCATTACAAATTGTTATAAAAGTCATGGTTACATTTTGGTATCATTGACGTAGGCCGTAGTACTTTACTTCCGCTACCTATCATTACATTTACGAACCGGTTTAACCATCTCAGCCGAAGAAGTTTAATCTGTACAACGTCAATTCCGCTATGAACAATCGCGTTGTAAATACACTTCTTAATTTAAATACTGATATGCTTGCGATTATTACAGGATATCGTCGATGAAGTACCAATACCTCCTAAGTGTTGAGAATCTAATTTTACACCAGACTGTTTAAAATAAGGTTTTATTTATTTTGATCAACTATTGATAGTAAATAGTTTCCAATACATAACCTTTTTATTAGTTACTAAGGGATGTGGTTTATGTTTACGTCTATTGTAATAAAAAAGTAATTTTGGACTAAATTGTCAGTTAGGCGGTATTGGTACTTCATCGATGATATATTTTTGATACATTTCTTATACACAAAACTATATAGACGTATCGGTAGGCTACTCACTGGCAAAACGTTATGGTTAGTTGGGCATTGCGCCTGCGCCGTGGCGGCGTGGCGTAGTGTGCGTGTGTGTGAGTGTGCGCGTCAGTGTGCGGTTCAGCGTGGCCGTCGCGTACAGAGCGTGACGCGGCGCAGACGCCGCAGCAGCGACGGTGAACGCTATCAGATACGCTCCACGTAGTTGCCTGTGGATTTAAAATTTTGATGATCATAAATAAATACACCCAGCCAACACAGTCCAACACATTATCCTGGCCCCACACTAGTTATCGTGGGTATAAACTATGAGAAATTTGCGGACCCCCAACACCAAGGTCCGAAATCAAAATTTGTGAATCACACAAACATTTGTCTCGGTGCGGGAATTGCACCCGCCTCCTCTCGTTTCACAGGCCACAGCCGACTGTTCGCCATCGAGGCTGTCAATCGATAATGTTTATCATGCGTTAATTTTGGCCTAGAAGCAGCGTATTTGTGATAAAGGAAGGGAAGGGGATTTGGGCTTCCGGATATCTCACTCACCGTACGAAACGCAGCAGCAAGCCGCTACTTTACGTCGGTTTTCTGTGAGACAGTGGTAATGACCCGGTTGAGCCAGCCCATTAATGCTGTAGACTAAACTGTCTACAGCGTGGCTCTACCATTCGTAAAATATACATATGTTGAAAAAAGTAGCGTTGCCTTTTTAGTTAGTAAACAGATAAGGTGTACTTGTCTATTTGGGTTTGTAGTTACAAAATTTTTGCATGCAAATTTTTCACATTTTTCGAGTAATGTTCTCTTTCTTTATAAATAAATAAATAAATAACACCCAACAGTCACACACATAGCCCTGACCCCACAGTAAGATATGAGTCTTGTGTCGTGGGTATCAGGAACTACGGAGAGTCTTTCGGTCTCACAACACCCAGACCCGAAACAAATATTTGTGGATCAGACAAATATTTGCTCGGTGCGGGAATCGAACCCACGGCCTCACGTTTCACAGTCAGCTACTCGCCCACTGCGCCGCGGAAGCTGTATTTGTTTAATAATTGTTTGTATTCCGCAGCCAAATCGTTTTTATCACTTTCTAATTACTTGCGTGGCTCTACCACTCTAAATGGTATGCTTATTAAGATAAGTTCTAACCTGGGAAGGTCCCGAAGCGTCCGGTGCGTTGGCTGGACCCGACGTACCAGCCGTCGTCACACTTCTCCAGCACGTACACCGTGTCGCCTTCGGATAACTCCAACTCGTCCGGGTTCTGCGGACGGTACTTGTACATCGCGCGGTATCTGCAAATAAATACATTCAATTTGATTAGGTTACATAGTAGTTAGATTGGTAGGTCCTTCGTATGTGAGAGGCCGTCTGGGTGAGTACCACCGCTTTGTCTATTTCTGCCGCCAAGCAACAGTGTGTAAGCACTGTTTGAAGGACATTGAAGCCAGTAAAATTATTAGGCATTATGAGACATCTTTGCCATGAAGTGCTTTATAACTCAAAGTTCTGCGTGGTGTTGCTTCTGTTTATGGACAGTCGTGGCGCTTACCATCAGCCGAGCGACTTGCTCGTCTCGTCATTTAATTAAATAAAAAAAAATAAGAACAGATATTAGAATGACATTAATTACAATTAGATATTGAATACATTGAACATAAAATAACGATTTCTGTAAAACCAAAGCGAAATTCTAATTCAATCAAAGAATCTAATCAGATATGTTTGTACAGACAAACATACAGATGTCCTTTATAGAATCGTAAGGTATGCATTTGATCATTTGATGATCCTTAGCAAAGTTGTTGTGCATGAGCCCACGAAGGTTTCTGAGTTGGTACGACCAATTTTCAACAGATGGCGCCACTGTTAGACTACTTTTATCCCGTAAAAAGCAGATCACACGGAGCCGCGAGGTACAGCTACTTATCCTATAAAAGTATTGTGAAATACATACGGCACAGCCTCGGCGTTGGTGTCGACGTACTATATAAACGTTTTTGCTTCTCGAATATTCCGAAATTCAATGAATATATTGAACATAATATAACGTTTTCTGTTAAACCAAACCTACTACACGGGCGACGCCGGAAAATTCTAATTCAATCAAAAAATCTAATCTATATGTTTGTACAGACAAACATACAGATGTCCTTTATAGAATCGTAAAGTATACATTTGATCATGTGATGATCTTTAGCAAAGTTGTTTGCCCACGCAGGTTTCTGAGTTGGTACGACCAATTTTCAACAGATGGCGCCACTCTGAGGTTACTTTTATCCCGGAAAAAGCAGATCACGCGGAGCCGCGAGGGACAGCTAGTTATCCTACAAAAGTAATGTGAAATACATACGGCACAGCCTCGGCGTTGGTGTCGACGTACAGTGGCTCGGTGTTGTTGAGATCGACGCCGGCGGCGCGGGGCGGGCCGTATCCACGCTCGGACGCAGACAACGACTGACCGCCCTTCGACACGTACACTACCGACAAATATACACAATCAACAACCACCAACCATCTCCATATCCGGTTCTCCCCAGGGGCTTGCCCCCTGATCCTCACCCTTTTCCCATCCCTTTTTCCTTCCCCTCCCTCTTGGCCATTTGGTAGGCTGGCATGATCTTGCCGACCAACGATGGACACATTGTTTATCGTTGGTCGACAATATTCTTGGATTGCGCTACACTTACCATCAGGTGTAGCGTAGTCACTTTGCCGAGCCAGGATAAAAAAAAAAAAATCTGATAGATTCAACCCTCTTACTATAAAATACAACACATCATGCATTAGCTATTTGAATGTAACGAGCGTGCGATGTCAATTGGGACAATATAGAATAGTCTTCTTTCTTTCTGCCTAGCGCTATCCCGGCTTATGTGCCAGGGTCCGCTTTCCGACTTAAACGCTTCCACTTCGCCCGATCTTGAGCATCCTCTGTAGTGAGACCATTGGCTCTCATGTCTCCCTCCAATACGTCAAGCCAAAGCTTTTTGGGCCGTCCACGGGATCGTACCCCTGGTACGATCTGGCTCAGGCATCTGCGACCGACGTACTCCTGCGGTTTCCTCAGAACATGACCAAACCACCTTAAGCGACATTCTTGGTGTTTATCTGCCACGTCGCGGACACTAATGGCCGGCGCTCATAGACGGCATGGCACGGCATGGCATGGCAAAGGATTTTATTACTAATCAAGTTATTTTGAATCTTATTGCCACGAGTTTAGAATTCACGTTACTTTATTTCAATACCACAGTGCCGCGACGTGCCGCGGGATGCTATGGCATGACGCGACGCGCCGCGGGATGCTCCGGCCAGACGTGTCATGCCGTTTCATTCCACGGATTGCCGCGGTGCGCGAGAGAGAGCGAGTGGCTGGGCATTCAGCAGGATGCCACGGCATGCCACGGGACGCCGCGGGATGCCGCAGCATGACCTGCCGTGCCATGCCGTCAATGAGCGCCGGCCCTTAGGCTGCTGCGGATGTACTCGTTACGAATACGATCTAATCGTGTAACATTGCACATCCACCGCAGCATTTTCATCTCCGCGACATGGATTTCTCCGACATGACGCCTAAGAGCAGGCCAATATAGAATAGTGCTGTACCATAATTAATGTACATAGTCACTCACGCCTGTAATCCCCGAAAGGGGTAGGTAGAGGTGTAAACAGTACACCCAAATATCGCCAAGCGTATTTCCGTCCCATGATGTGATAGGAGGCGAGCCTATCGCCATACCGGGCACAATTCCAGACTCCGGGCTGATACTGATAATTTCGTAATAGAAAATCCCAATATCACTTTACCCGACCCGGGGGTCGAAGTCGAGACCTCAGCTCAGTAGTCGTACCTCCATACGCAATACAACTGCGTCATCGCGGTAGTCAGTAATTATTGTAGTTTCTATAGTCACTACTCACTATTGCGGTTTCTACAACATTAAAGCACGGTAAATGCGAGTACCTATGGCAAAACTTTCACACGCAGTTGTCGATAATTATGAAACTTCCCACGTGACATTGTGTCAGTACTGACGGATGGTAATTATTGGCATTTAATTTTTGTCTTTCTCGTTAGGTATTAGTTAAAATACCAATTGAAAAGATGATAATTGAATGGTATTTTATAAGCTGACTGAGTAAACATTTAATAATATATTTAACGCGAGCAGAACCCTCGACATAAGTTCATGTAGGATATCCTATCCTAAACTAATTTACAATGGATTGAGTATTTCCACCTTTATAAATAAAGAATCACATGCAACAGTCAAGGATATAACTTTGACCCCACATTAGGACAAGAGGCTTGTGGCGTGGGTCAGTTCGTAGGAGAGACTTTCGGTAAAACTAATTCAAACGGATTTTATCGCGGTTTTTTATTTAACAGTCCATTCTGTGACCACGAAGGCTGAAAAGCTTTCGAAACGTCGGGACCAAAATTAAAATAAAAAACCGCGATAAAATCCGTTTAAATTAGTTTTATTTCAATGAGTAACATTAGCGTAAACGTAAGAAATCATTATCAATACTTGTACTAGACTTAAATACTACTTCTTCTACTTCTACTACTACTATTACAACTTCTGATAAAGGTCGCAGGATGTCGTTGGATGCAGGCCGCTTCCTTCGGTCTGGAAATCTTTGGGGGAGCCCTATGTTCAGCCGTGGACGTCTTGTGGCTGATGATGATGATGATGATGATGTACTAGGCGTACTGACCTGGCAGCGGCGCGGTGGCGGGCGGCGCGTTGGCGAGCGCGGCGCTGTTCTGCTGCGGCGTGTACGAGTGCGCGCCCATGCTGCGCTTGTCCGATCCGTTCAACAGCCCGTGCGCCGCCGGCGACGCCACCGGCTTCTCCGTACTCAGGATCGGCTTCAGCTCTGAAGACAAACACCATTGCTTTAGTGTCTATGTGCTATGAGTGGTAGAGCCACGCTGTATTATGAGTGGTAGAGCCACGCTGTATTATGAGTGGTAGATCCACGCTGTATACAGTTTTGTCCACAGCATGGTTGGGCCGACTCAACCGGGTCATTACCACTGTCTCACAGAAAACAGACGTAAAGTAGCGGCTTGCTGCTGCGTTTCGTTCGGTGAGTGAGATATCCGGAGGCCCAAATATCCCTCTCCTTCCCGATCCCTAATTCTCCCTTTCCTTTAAGGTCGGCAACGCGCCCATAATTCTTCTGATATTGTGGGCATACATGGGCGGTGGAGATCACTTACCATCGGGTGACCCACTTGCTCTTTTGCCGATCTATGCAATAAAAAAAAGTGGCATGCTACTGGTTAATAGGTTTAGGACTTAAGTCACGAAGAGAGACGAGATAAGGGGAAAGTCAACAGAGTTACTTGAGTCAATTCAAAAAATGAAATTGGAATATTATGGCCACATAATGAGAAATAACAAATATGAACTCCTCCAACTAATCATTTAAGGGAAAATAAAGGGCAGGAGGAGGCCCGGTCGTAGGAGGCTATCTTCGCCAACGGTTCAACATGAGCACAAAATCATTGTTCCGAGCAGCAGCTTCCAAAATTAAGATAGCCTGTATGATCACCGACCTCCGATAGCAGATGGCACTCAAAGAAGAAGAAGTCACGAACGTAAGTGTTGTCTAGACGCTGCTTAAACCATCTTTCGAAGATGATAAAAGGCCAGATTATGATAACGGGTTAATATGAAAGTAGGCACCGCTGAGCGTACGCGATTACTACAAAAAGGACATTTTGTTATATTTGAAAATGTATATAGCCGCTTATGATGCGACCCAGGAGCGTATGGCAGAAAGAAATATTAACAAAGTGACATTTGACACAGCTGTGTGTTCAAGTGCGCTGTGAGGCCTTAGCATATATTTAAAGGTCGTACTCCATCTGACACCTATAAAAACTATTCCTGGAAAATGCGATATGGCACTATCTCATATTATGCTATCCTGCGAAGGCTGGATACAATTGAGTACCCCGTTGCATCGGACATTAGGAAGAAAAGCGAACAACGCGAAGTTAAGGCGATAGGGCTCTCAATAAGTCCAACATAATATCTTCAAGCAATAGCCCGGAGAGATTCATGAACAGATTTCCCGTATAATAAAAATAGTAATATGTACCTACATTAAAATGCGAGATATGAAAGATAATGATCGTCGAATAGTTTGTACTGTTTTCATTGTCAATGTAAAATGTATCTACAGACCAACACTTGAAGCCTATATTTGAATGTGAATTCTTGTGCCGTGCCGGAGCGATGTCGTATAAGTGAGGTATGACCTTAACATTATCCTCGTGTGGTTTTGTAAACAGAATTTAAAAAAAAACGATAAATTACAGATAACCCGATATAAAGAATACGTAGATATTACAACAAGTACGGATGCAATCGGTGTTTATAATATATGTATATCTGTAGAGTTAATTGTATCAGCGACACTACTTAATCAACGGCTGGAAAATTCAAAGTACGGACTACTGGCTCGATTAATAAAAATTAAATAAAATTTTATTTTTGAATGAATAACATACAATAATATATGTTCTATAAGTAAACAAGTAATATTATCTATGAAGATAAACTGTTGCCCATTTCATGCACCTACTCGATATACAAGTACCTACTTCAGTACAATTCCACAAGAAAACAGAATCGCTACTAAATTATATGGCATAAAATAATTACTACAGGAACTCACCAGGTTTACTCGGACTTGGTTCTTGTAAAACTGTTACGTAGCTATCAGGGAAAATGCCTGTTTTAACGCCATTCCTGCCTTCCCACCAATTCTGGTCTATACGCCTGGTCAGCACGACAACTTCGCCTTTTTTCAGAGGAAGCTCTAGATTCGTTTGAGCCGTGAAATCGAACTTGGCTCTGGCGCGACCTTCGACGACAGCTGGCTTTTTAGGAGTTTGGACTGTATCGCCTTTTTGTATCTAGAAATTATAAAGATGTAAACTGTAAAGCGCGAAAGCGCAAAAAATATGTTTATAACCTAATGATTACTTAGGTATCTAGAGTCGCAACTATTACGGGAGTACCAATTGTAGATAGTTAATATTGACATTGATTACAAAATTCAGTACTACACGTTCTATTTTATCATTAGATTATTCGAGATTTTCTATAACAGTTTATTTTTAGACGTTCATTATTACTTACTTCAACATAATTGTATGGGAAAAGTCCAATTTTCCCGTGTACTTCGCCCTCATACCAATTTGAGTCTATCTGCCGCCTCACATGAATAATGTCACCTTTCCTAAAACTGAGCTCTCTCGCCGTCTGTCCGTTGAATGTGTACAATGCCTTGGCTATAACTTTGTCTGTTTCATCGTATCGGTTGAGAGGTACCACGGCCTTCTGTGATGGTGTGAAGTTGTCTTGATGTCGACGATTTTGCATATCTTGAAGTTCCTATAATATGCAATGATGTTAGAATATTCTTGTCCAAATTGATTATCTTCATCATTAATTTACTTTGAAAGTCTGAATTCCAAAGTTACTTATTGCAAATATATTTAAAGTTAATGGAATTTATTTGCTTTTATTTTAAATCACAAGGAATCCAATCAACATGTTCCAGAGATATGCTTAAATGTCTACTTACTTTTTTTCAAATAATCCCTGAAGTAGGGACATATCAATTAACAAATACAATAGAACTAATTAAAAGGGGATCGATATTTGTTGACACTCATTGGAACAGGTTGACTATTAGATTGTACGTGTTTTGGATCAGATGATATTTAAAACAAGCTATTAGTTAAAAGATTATGATGGACAATAGGTACGGATAAGAAGTATGATGTCTGGTCGGAAAATCTAACCGCAGCTTTCTGCAACATAATATGTATCATGTGTGTTGCGTTTTCTCACATTAGAGTGTGATAACTGGTAAGTGCAGAGGAATTATAAGTTATGTAATATGTAAGCTTATGATTATGAAAAAAATAGAAAGCAGCAATATATTGAATTTATCGGAATGTATTGAATAATTGATTGCAAATATCATTTAAAATTTTGTGATATCGTACCTAGTCAGTGAATTGTCGCGTAATTACAATGCCAATCAAAAAACGAATAAACACGATGAACAATTACTTAGAATATAAATATCTTCCAGTAATTATTTTCAATGATATAAGCTACAAATTTTGAAAAATGTTATAAGCGATGAATTTTGAATAACTCTCAAATGTCAGTTAAAAACAAACACGCATCTGTCAATCGTCACCTTCATCGAGGCGTCAAACGCATCTATATCGACTGCGTGAATTTCTCTCTCCTGGAATTTTCAAAAAGAAAGTCGATAATTGACTGTTCTTATGTATGTATGAATGTAAGCAATTTATTTCTATATAAGAGGGATAAGAGGCTTGATAATTGAGGAGCGATTAAGGTGAAAGCTAAGGATAATATGTTTCCTACATTACATGTCTTATTAGACCCTGTTACTTTCTTTGAACGCGAATATAAATGACATCAACTAAGTTCGACGTAAAACACCAACCATTATAAGTTCATTCATGTTTACCATAACAACACTTCAAACCAATACGATATTCACAACAATTTTATACAACTTTTTATAAAACAACATCACAATAAATTTCACACGCACATTTCCTTTAGACTGTAGTAGGACAACTGACCAACGAGTTCGTTTATCCTAACAATACGAATATCTCGCGAAGCGCTTACATTACCATTTATAGTTCATATGAGTAAAGAAATATGGTTGATATTGAATCAGCAAATGACATTAATAATCGCCGTATAGTTGTCCATTCATATGGTCATTTAGCCAACGGATTTTTCGTCGGGCTTGCGCGACAAACAAGGTCGTTTATACCGGAATTTGTTTAACAGTGATTTACATTATTCGATATTAAATTAAGAGGTTTTATGGTACCGTAAATAATACAAACAACTCCAACTCCAGAACTAGTTGTACAAGCAGTTGGAGTTAATTAATTCTTACTTATTTCAAATATATCAGGTGCCCGGTTCTTAACAAGCCAATTCTTGGTGAAATATGTGTTGAAAAGCATGTTGCAACGATGACACTGGGGGTGGGATTAGAGCAGGAGTAAGAATTTTTTTAGAGCTCTTTATACATATCAATAAGCGGAACTCAATAATATGTTGTTATACCTTCTTTAATAGATTATAAAAATAACGTATAATCGTGTATTTAGGGCTTGAAAATATTTCTGTTACGTAAAGATACGTACGCAGTAGACATATACCGGGAGCACACGATCTGACTGAGCAACTCGTTACGCTCTCCATTTCTAATTGTAATGGACGCATGTACAATTGAATTTGACTCTGCTATTGTAATTCATTTAGAAGTAATACAATAGAACACTTCGTGTTCTGCAGTTCCGCTTTTGGTTATAAGATGTTACGTGAGATATTTAAGTACCTATGTAACACGAAAACGCATTCATAGAGCGAAGAAATGAGCAATATACCAATTGAAAACCAAAATGTAATTTAAAAGCTGCCATTTTTTGTAGGAACAGTTATTGGTGTAATACGTTAATTCCGTGAAATGTATTTATGGCACAAACTTATTTTTTATGAGCCTACCGTTTCGCCTCTCCGTCTATTGACAACAACATCGTACGAAATTGGACGTAAAGTACATAGCCGTAATAAAGTACTATAGGCACGGAAAATGAATAGTAAAAGTTGCACAACCTGTATAAAATAAAAAGCCGCCAGGTTGGTACGTTACGTAGTAAGTGATTTCTCTACAAGGGCCCACAGTGGAGACAGTATGGGTGATTTGCGCGTTTTCACCACGAATGGCACGACGCAGCGCGACGGCATGGCAGCGGTGAAATTAGTGAAATGTTTCTATCTCCATTAAACAGGGACATAATATGCAAACGTAGATAATGCTGAATGCATGAATGGTGAGATGCAGGTAAGAACGGTAGTGTTTGTTGCGTGATATGCATTTATACGCTGCGTATACGAAACACATGAAAGTGGACTCATTTTACGGAGACTGGCGCATTATAAACAACTCGACTATTACCAGTTAATCTCAACATCATGTTTTTTAAATAATAATGATTTTTTTTATTTATGCTTGAAGAATATAATGAGAATGAAGAGGTGGTGGAAGTCCACTGTCTCTGCCTACCCCTATGAGAAACAGGCGTGAGTCTATGTATGTAACGAATTTAGATACTGTGAACTCATTTACCAACAACATGTATGGAGTCGCAGAAATATTTATTCAAACTTATACGTGCGAAACTGGATGCTAACATACAAAGTCAACTAGTAGGTATCGCATCTGATTAATTTCGTGCGTAACCCACGTTTTGCTAAACATTCGATTCGCACCTAAAATTATAATAGCTCGCACGAGTCATTGTACTGAAGATACCTTGATAGCCATCAGTCTAAGAGTTTTTGAACAGAGTTTAGTGATATGAAAATATATATATCCTCACCAATAGAATCCATAAGCTTTTTCTGCATTAGGCATTACATAACGAATTAAACAGTGTAATTTCCACAGTGATATAATACTCTATTGTGGAATTAAAAGATAACAATCAAAAGTAACAAAGCAAACAAACTGCGGCATATACTTAATTTGGATAAATGAAGGTATTCTAATTTAAATTAAATGGGCTACTTAAAAAAAATAACCTCAAATTATTTAATTGTATATTATTATTACTAAGTGTTATGTAATCAGTGCGTTATTGTACTTACGGGTCAGAATTATGAAAAGTTAAGTGGAGGTCTAATTAACATACACATGTTTATTCATATTGTATCTAATTTAAGTTCTTACTATTTATGCATCTTAGTTTAAATAAATGTTCGCTTCTTGAGTTGGTATTATGAGTTATGATGACCTATAATATTAAAATTATATATACACGTCACACGTGTTTTGTTTATACGCGTATACACCCATTTTTTTACTGTACAAAATGTAGAAATTCCAAAGAATAAGATCTGTTTTAATAATCTTAATAGAAAATTAATTAATAACAACTTAATTGCATATTTCAATGCACACAATATCCCGACTATTTATTTTATTTGAATACAAACTAGCACAACAGTTTTAGTAACTGTCAGAGTTTACCTTCTTTTTACCTGCCCTTATTCCACTCGCAGCAGGGTCGGCGCAACATGCTTTTTAATACATGTTACAGAAAGATTTGGTTTGTATTTATTTACGACCGGCTGCCAGCCTGATGCCAACCCTCTGGAGGGAAACACCTAGACCCGAAACAAATGTATGTGGATCACACAAACATTTTCGTCTCGGTGCGAGAATCGAACGCACTGCCTCTAGCTTCATAGCCGGCTACTCGCCCACTATACCATGAAGGCTGTTAGAGTTTACCTTCTATTTTAAATTATTAGCTTATTTCAATTTGGAGACGTATTACCGATTTATTCATCAATAACTTTTACACTGCCGGAACGCATATTTGACAGTATGAGTCCGCTCTAGAGCCCGTTATTTTAACGACTCCATATATTATCTGCGAAGCGCCATGTAAAAGCTTCATATTATTCATTTTTCAATTAAGCAATACTGTTATAACATATTTCGTCTTCAAGAGTAACAAATATCCGTATCGATCAAACTCCAGTTGCGTGCGGGCTCAACGTGTAACCAGATTAAAAATATCGCACGTTTAACCTGCGATGGACACGGCAATCGCATTCTAGCATTATTACAAAATCGATACACACTTGCAATTGAGTAAAGTGCGGAATTTTCATAATATTGGCAGCTAATATTGCTTGAGACAATTCTAATCATCGATAGCTGGCTGATTGTAGTTGCCAGGATATTTTTCTGCTATCAATATTAATTGTCATGTATTAAGATTTATGGCTTTTAAGTATTTTCGGGAAAATTAAATCCAAAATCCGCTAATATTGGTTAATAAAGTACCTTATATTTACGTTTAATCTAATGACTAATAGGTTATCTACATAAGATAAAGTTAACATAGTTAATGTTACTCACGTTGTAAACATGTATGACATCATCGAACATGATTACAATGGAATGTCGTTATGATCATAAAATGATATTCTATAAAAACGACATTCTGGTCAAGGTCGATTCAGATATGGACCTATATAGTAATAAAATACACATCAAAGTGTTAACTATACCTAAACTTTATATTACCAATAATTTATGATTTTGGTTTATTTTGATTTTTATATCGAAAACATATCAGATATTCGCACGTTTTCGTATAATTTACGATTATTATGCACGAATTTTGTTGTTCGTTCCTTATTCAATTCACGGTTATTACATAATTTGTATTAACCATACTGAGTGATAAATATGTTACCTGTAAGTATTTGTTTCGCCTCTGTTCTCTGTAGAGCCTCTTCATGTGTTCGGCTTGCTGCCTGGCAAGTTCCCGTTCAGGTACCAAGGGCAAAGGGTCGTGGCGCACCGGACATCTGTAGTGGATGTTGACGTCGCTCTCCACATATCGTCGGGGGGATTCTTTAAACAAATACAAATGCTTACATGATGCTACAGATTGTAAACAGAAAGGTTTGCTTAGATATGCCTGGATTGTAATGTATAGTTCAGTTGGTATAGACTCGGACGAATGAGTAAAGAAGAAAATGCCAAATGGTATATTTTATTAATCGACGCATTGTCCTAGTGGAATCGTATTTAGGTTGAAAACCGTGACGTCCTGGATTCAAGTCCCTGGACGGGTAATCACAATTTGTTTTCAATACGAAAAATTCGCCTCTTATCACATCATGACACGGAAATAAGCTCGGACTAACGTGGGTTCACTACGTGTTCTACTTACCCCTTCGGGGATAAAGGCGTGGGCTTATATAGCAGATAAATACGAGGAATATTGACATTAACAAAATAAAATCTGGATTCAACCATGTTCATCTAATAGTGACAAAGGTGCATTACAAATATTAAGACAGCTTTACTCGTGTATAAAATAATCTATCTATATAAATAAATGAAATGCTGGTTCGTTGGTAACGGCATCACTTGAGAACGGCTGGACCGAAGTGGCTCATTTTTTAATTGTTCATAATCCGAATAAGGATAGAATAGAAAGAAAAATTGGAAAATTTGCCCTGAATTTCGTTTAATTTGTGAAAAACTGACAATGCTTTTTCAATGGGATTTTTATATGAACTTCAGACCATAACTTGCGATCTAAAGGATGCAGATGCGTAATTCTTTCTATTGATTTGTGCGTTATGGTTCTGGGTTTTTCGGGTAAAATACATTTGGGACAATGACAATTCAACTGAACCAATGTCTTCGTCACTAACAATTGGGAACTTCTGAACGCCTAAAACGATTGACGTCATATTGACATATCAACCCGTCGCGTTGGTTCATAGATATATAACAACATACTATGAACCACGGGAGCAAGTATGTTTTATGCTTGTAGTCTGCAAGCGGGTGAAATCGCTATTGAAAAATAAATAAGAACATTAAAACTGGAATAGTTTTATTACGAAGTATGTTAACTGTATTATAATCAATAACAAACAAATCATAAACGTAAACCGCTTTTGTTATAAAATAATAAAAACAGTGTAATAACACTCACACTCAACACTTAGTATATCATATTCCATAATTCTATTTTTAAAGTGAAAGAAAAATACTGATTAGACATTTATTGATTAGACTAAAAGGCATAATTATATTATTATTAACACATCTTTGATTCGTTCAAAATATATTGAACACCAACCGAATCGATCTTATATAAAATTGGTACGTTTTGTCAAGGCAGTGAAAGAAACTGTATATCAAGTGCCTATTTGACAAAGTGGAACAGCATTGCGAAATAATCTTAGACGGATTACGTTCCGCAAAAGGTTTTATCTTCCATAGATAGATTTCCTATCTGAAATGTCCACATAGTATTGATTTAGCTACAGTTTTATAACTTGCGAGTGATTTTATTTTACAAATGATATATCAGGCTATTATAAATGTAAAGCGATTTATACATTATGCAACAATTGACGAGCAAAATATTATTGTAAGAAAATTATAGCAAGCAATTTTGGTTTAAAATTATTATGTATACAAAGATAAACGTAAAAATTAACACGCTTCTATTCATTCTAAATATAAATCATTAGATTGTATTTAAATCGGCTTATCTGTGTATCATCTCAATTTATGTTTCATTTCCTTTTATCCCTTAAAACATTATTACTTAATTTTTGTATAATTACTACTTTAATAGTAGAACAGAAACGTAAATATGACTAGTATACAATCACAATAAAATAGTTTTCAATTATTCGCACGCTCAAACTATTAAAGCGAGCAATTAATGAAGTCACTGGCAATTTACTGCAGAACTATACAAATTTTTGTTCATTTTTAATCGAGCTGTTTTTATACGCAATATTTAAGCTTTTGCGTGTACGTGATTGTTATCTATCACACATTCGATAGAAAAATTTACAATGAGAATCAAACCCGGAATAAGCAATACGTGACTTATGCCTGTGTTTATCGATGTTGATAGTAGATATATATATAGGAAAAATAAGCTTATTATTATGTATGTCAAATAATATTTCTACTTAATATATTATCTACATTTAGAATTATTTTTAAATTATATAGATAATTGTTTACATTTCTGGAATAGGTTCGGTTAATAGAGTATAAATGCATCACTTTTAATACTATATTATGCTCTCTCTACGTTCATTGTCAGTGAGCACATAAAAGTCTAATCCCTAGAATTTATAAAATGGAATTTTATCTGTGTGTATAGATTGAACTGTTATGTTTTTATTTATGGCTCTTGCAGTACTATGCATTTAGCCAGTGTCAAGTACAATTCATTCTCAAGGTATTTTTACAAGAACGATGAAACACGGGTGCGGTCGATTTCAAGGTCTTGTCGGAGTTTTAGTGTTAACTCCTTTCAGTACCATTCTTAATTCACTTATTTCAATGTTTCCATACACTATTCATCACCGTCAATGTTTATTGAACAAATCCATACCACTTTTATACAACAAACACAACTCTAAACTAGTTTATGAAATAAATTAAAATAAGCGATGAACTGCACTGTCAGAATTCCCGCCAAAACTAAAGATTGAACTGTATGAGTATATAGAAGTAGATATGACAATTCGAATACTTAAGAGGATACCTTTAACATGCAAGAATACGTAAACTAATCTGATTACGTTTTTGTTATAAACTGGTCCACAAAATTATAATAAAATAAAGAGTATCAATATCATCTTAGTGATAAATATAGCAAAAGTGAAAGTCAGTGGTGTAATCGCCAATGATGCGATAACTTTGTGATTGGTGATCGGTAGGTGTCGATTTACGACTAGCTTTGACTTTTAATAAATACCGATCACAGGGATTTTTTCTTTAGAAGAACAGGTTCATCTAGTTTACTATTTACGTAAACAAACACTGATACAAGAAATTTGCATTGGAATATCTATGACCCAAATGAGCTAACCTTATGTAATAGCGGTTTTTTTTATAAAATGAATAAAAAGAATTTACCATACGACTAAGCTACGAATTTATAAACAAAGAAGTAAAGGTATTAAAACTAAACATTTAGTTAGTAGTAAGCGATAAATATGAAGTTTAAGCGCAGTATATACGTAGAGAGGCATCTGAATACAATTGGAAGTCGACTATTACTATCTAAGCATATAATAGAGAACTGCGCCGCGTACACTAGTTACCATTGTCATCGACTTTCTCAATATAGTAATTCTGAGCACGTGCTTGCGACACGCTCAGCAATGTGAGTACAAGATTACTATCAAATGTATTTTATAGGATTCCGTGTTTTATGCCGTTGCGAAAACTCTTATCCATATATAAACAATTCTATATAAGTGGGGAAAACTCGGATATTAAAGAAACTTTATTATCCGTTCACAGAAAAGTGACTGCACTACATCTGATGGTTAGCGCAGTGCAGTCCAAAATAACCAGCGACCACCGACAATCAATGAGTTTATAGTCACTAGAATCATCAATCTGCCCATTATAGCGCCTTTTGGAAGTCGTAAATATGTAGATAATCTGCTGGTATAAGTTTGTGTCGTCTGTGTAAATATATACCACAGACAGTGAGTACTTATATATACTGTAGCTTTATATTTTTAAAGATCTTTGAAATTATGGGTTGTTATGTGGTGGATTTTAATATTGAGTAATTATGAACCTTATTTATTTATTGCAATTTATTTATTTTTTAGAATATTGTTATATACCTAATTAATAATTACATTACGACGTATTTTTGTAGTTAACAATATCTCAGCAACTTTTCTATAAAAACGCTCAACACAAATACTTCAGTATAGTAAAATTTTAAATATAACTTGCAATTGGCATTTTTTCTAATAACCGCCTAATAATTGCCTAAAATGGATGTGACCAATAAAGCATTGTGACCAAGCTTTTAATGTAACTTTGGGATTTTAAAACCGTATTCAAGGAAGATTTCATAAATTCAATGATGTCTTTTGATTTATGCAATGGGATATTTCCGGTAATTAAACAAATTTCAACATTATTACATAGAAATAATGAAGAACAGAGTTGACACCACAGCGATATTTCATAAAGTAACTATTATACCTATCTAGCTTCAAAATCTTGCTTGTTAATAATTAACTCACCTATATCACTCATTTTACCAAGTACTGCACCTTTAGCAATAGTTAGTTAATATTATTGAAATGTTCAGTTATTAATATAAATACGTCCAACTTAGAAAAGATTTTGACACTTGTTTAACAATGTTCAAATTCAATAGCAATATATTTTTATTATATATTAACATTTACAAACTAGACATGTCTAATAATGTCAATTATCAAGCCACAATTAAGCAAAATCGTAATAATTTACGACACGATGTTTTGAAACAGGTGTTTCACAATTTTGTCAACAAAGACCCGCAGGAAATCTACAACATTTTCGTAACTATGAAGTAAAGCACCTTGAAATATTGTTTATACTTAATTACCTGCACTACGTATCACGTTTATTATGATGGACTCCACAATGTGAATTATGTGAATAATTATGTATTTACTACATTATCTCTACAATTCAATTCATAATTATTATTAAAGACGCATTATTCCACTTTAATATATTTCTCTTACATTTCAAATGAATAAGACCAACAAACCATGAACGGTTATCTTCTTTATCTGCTTAAGCAGTCCCATATCTAACGAGGTCCAGTAATGTTCAATCACAATAACAAACACAGAAACAACCAGCACGTCTGGCAGCGACCGGTTGTCGCTCACTACGAACACTTTCGACTTATTCGTCGGCTCTACATCTCCCGCCAAAATGTCACAAATCACTTTCGCCGCCGAAGCTCTTGCTTAAAGATTAACGTTTGTTTTGGTTCTGTCACCAGCCTTTCTAGCTTATTAACATTCAATGATGATAGATTGTCGTTTGTCTTTTGAAAAACGTGTTTCTACGGACGTGTTCTTGGTGTAAGTAAATACTTTAAACATCAATCTCGCTAAAACAATAGATGTGGTGACTGTAATTTTTGTTTTGCTTGCATCAAGATTTATGACGGGCCATTAAATTATATGCATATGTAATTATCTTTAAACACTAGATTTTACTTTTGCAAGTATTGGACAGAATCAAACGGCAAACAATCAAACTTTAGTGGTAGAGACACGCTGTAGAAAGTTTGTCTCCATACGGCCGGCTCGACCGGGTCGTTACTAGCGTCAGAACCGGCGTGAAGTAGCGGCTTGCTGCTGCGTACGGTGAGTGTGATATCCAGAGGCCCACATCCCCCTCGGCTTCTCAATCACTTAATTATCCCTTTAAGTTCGGCAATGTGCCCATGATTTTTAAGGTATGCGTACATGGGCGGTGGAGACCGTTTACAATCAGACGACCCACTTGATCGTTTGCCGGCCTGTCCTATAAAAAATAGCCATACAATATTTCATTTTATTTTGAATTTGGCCTTCTTAGGGTATGATGGCTAATACTAAGAAGAAAATAACGGTATCTTATGGCGCCATAGTCATGTACATAATTAATAAGTAGATATACAATAATTTACGTGGTTAATCTTCTAAAGGTACAACACACACACACTCCCTAATATTACACATATCTACACTACATACTCTAAAATATATACATATCTTGATAATTATTATTCTTTATATTTCTTTGACACAGCCTTGATTAGGTACATTATTTTGTTTTCCTGTGTATATACTAATGAACAAAGAAAAGTTTGCGATTGTACTAAAGTAAGTTTAGTGTTGTTTACGTGTTTAGTATTTTTTTACAAGGAGTAACATTTGTTGAATCAGGATTTATGAAACAATTGATTATCAAAAGTTGATGCACTTCAGATACTTACATCAAATGTGATGACGTACATCGATAACAATAGAAGGGTGATAATATATAACATGTGTAAACTGCTCTTTGGTAACGAAATACATATTATTATATTACATCTCACAGTTCTTTCAAATTCGTATTTACAAATAAATTAACATGTTAGCACTCCACATATTTTAAATGTTTGTTAATCATTGTCAAGCCACATGTCGTATATAGAGTGAACCAACATCTTTTGGACTACTACCCTTGGACCTCTGATTTTGGTCAACGGCAATGGCCACCAGAAACCCGCATAGGAACCTATATCGAGCATCACGGTCCAAATCATCGGGTCAATTTTTTTGAGGACGAGGCCGATTCTGATTATAAAGTGCCTGGTGCCGTATGATATTACAAACAAATTAAAAATGCAACTTACTGTATGGTAATGGTGCATAAACATCAGGATAAATGTCAGTTCTATTTCCCCATGTAGAAAAGTCTTGAAGAGTATGACGATAGTCTTTTTTTAAGTTGCAACCCTTCTGTCGAAGTACAACCCCACCCGAAATATTATTTTCTTGGTCAATTAATTTATCTAGTGCTGAATCATCAAACGGTACTAATGTATCATCTATGTTTTTATTCATTACATCGTACTCGCTAAGTGGTCTACATTTTCTCAAGTTATTTGTGTCTATATGGTCCCTTAACGAGCTATTTGTACTTCTTTCATCATCGAGGTTAGTAGAACAGAATGGTAAATTATTTGTTTCATAAGTGTTACCGTTATTTTTTTCATCAGCTTGGGAATGAATATCGTTGAAATTACTATTTAATGGGTCAGCATTAACATTCAGTAATAAGGGACGAGCAGGTATATTTTGATACGAATTTTCGTTAGTTTCACTACTTGTTCGAGTTCGAATATCACTGTATTCAATTCGCACTACAGTGTTTTTAATATGAGGTTGGCTGGAATTTCTTTCAAATTCATGATTCGCTTGGTTAGATACAGTTTCGGACTCAAGTTTGTGTATGTTAGGGTCAATATTGTACTGAAAAATCTCAAATATGCTATCATTCTCTTGTTTTGATAAATCTTGTAGCTGTAAAGACTTGTAATCATCTGTTTGAGAAATTTCATCAATAGGTGTATATACGACCTTTGATTCAGCAGTAGTCGCTATTTGTTCTATTTCCGAAATATTATTATCATTAGAGTCATTACTTTTTATACTGTCTGTGTCGTATCGTACAACAGATTCATTTGGACTGCTCTCCTTTGAAAAATATGCTGAGTCTTCATGCTCTTTGTAATCTTCAAAATCTTCGCTTTCGTCAAAAAGTAAATTTGTCTTAACGTATTTGTTTAGCGCTAGCATAGATCGTGATAAAGATCCTGATAACGGAACATCACTAAAAAAACCATCGTCGTCGTATGATATTATGTCACCCTTTTCAACACAATGTTGACGAATAATTGTCCTTTCACTTGGGTTATTCATTTTTGTAAAAATAAACTTTAAGCACTATTTCATTTTGCTAACACTTAACACAACAATCAAGTGGTTCTCCGTAGACTGAAGTCATTTTAACACAGATAACGAAACATTATCAGAAAATATAGATAACACTTATCGACTTTCATAAATAACCACAAGAGTCATCATAATATCCATAAAATGTTGCATTTGTTGGTTCACGAACAAAAAACACAACGTATATGATCGCGAGGCTAGACGAACTATTTACAATTGAAAAAAAAACTGATCCAACTAGTTTTGGTTGTCCAATCAAGGCGAGTGACGTAGATCGCAGATCGCAGTTTTACGAACACAATATAAAAGCGATGTTTTTGGCAGATTTATATTATAGCACTAGGTTATTTTTTAAAATTCAGCCAATATACTTTATTCGACAAAACAACACGCGTGGACGACGACGTCTCACTAAATATATTAAGACGGTGATTGCTATGAACAAAGGCCATTGTTTTTTTTTGCACATGTAGGTAGCACCACTAATCAAAATCCCACAGCATTTTGTTTCGAGAGTTCTTTAGAAGTAACACTACGGAACATTACCTAATATGCAAAAGTAGGTTTAAAATGTTTAATTGTTCGTTAATTTTAAAGTCATTATAGATTATGGGTGTTACTTATAAACTTTTTTAACACTGTTTAGATAAACATTATTTTCGTCCCTTTCTACCCACTTTTTAAATCGCGTTGTCAGTGAAGGACAACCAGTGTTTAACTAATCAATCCTTAAGTAACGTTTACAAGTAAGTCACTGTGTGTTTATGCTTATAAACTATATCGGTACCTGTATTTAAATCGTCATAAAGGACACATGACCAAATGTCCCGTAAAATAATTGAAATTACTGGTATCGATGATTGTGAACACAATAGTATTATACAATTCACAAAATACTAACCTGTATCGGAGTAGCTCCCTAGTTGTGATCTGCGCGGCGGTTCCGGTGCAGTTTCGGCCTCTAATAGTGCATAATAAAAATAAAAGGTAACTAAAAACAGAACCATAATATATCACCAATATGAAGATGTATCGATTGTCGTCATATATTATATTTTATATTATAGATCAGTTATTCATTAATATGGGGAATGTTGTACGAGTTTAAATTTACATATGTACGATTTAGGCAATTCAGGCAAACCCTTATTAGTTTAATATTCATTCGGAAAACAAACATCAACGTATTGAGTAGACACGCAAAGTTTCACAAGACACGCACAGAAGCAGCGGAAACCTTAACGAGAATCAATAAATCTTCAACACGGAAAGCTTATGGTATAATTGCTCCAAAATTAAACAATTTATATGAATATAATATGATGAAACATTATTACATATAAAAGTTCACAAAATTAACCTTGGAATTTGACCGTGTGCTTCGATGCCGTGACGTAGGGCGAAAGGCGTTGCGGCCACGAAGCTGGCGGCGGACGGGGTGGTGTTCGTGGTGGCTCATAGCGGCTTGCCGGTCGGTGCAACGTTGGATCGAACTCTTGTTTCGCCAATGAATCACTCTTTAATATAGAACTCAATTTAACGGATTCTTTTGGCACTGATCCCTTGATTTCTTTCTTTAAGGGTGAACTACGGCCGCGGACAAGGACGGCTGGATCTTTGATTGATCTATTGTTATCACTAGCCTTTGGATAACGATGAGCGATCCAAGTCCCAGCTAAATAGGGCGCAATATCATGTAACTCTCTTACGTCAGGTGCTGAAGCGTATATTTGACCAAGGAGAGACATAGCTTCGAATCTTCGCCGAATCCGGTCTACTTCCCCAGGACGACATTCCAATGTTTCTTCAGCAGATCGTGATCTAGGTTCGGTACGTCTTCGTAGAGCTGCTAACTTTGATATAATATCAATATGTGGCATAAAGCGATTTGTTGGACGGAGCGGCACACGTGCCACGGGAAGCATAGTTCTACATTTATCTCTATGTGAAGTAAGCTTTTCAAAAGATGACCAATTTTTGTTAAGGACGTTGCGTGCTATTTCTGGATCACTACGATGTCTTCTTAATAGTGAACCAGACGTAAGAGATGAATCGAACCGACGGACAAGTCGACGTACTTCGCCGGGCCGCGCTAACTTTAAGTAAGCGTGCCAATAACGCTCCGGGTCGGGGGAGGGGCTTCGACTGCGCCATATTGTCTCGTTACTGGAAAATCTTTGCGTGTCAGGCGTTTGACGATCAGTAAGGTATACTTCGGAATGAGGTGACATAGATCTTGAATGAACTTCGGGCTTTGCCGGGAGCGACAGGAATTTATTTTTTTCACTTTCACCAAATAGTTCTTTTATATTTGTGCATGATTGTGATTGAACTATTTGGCCTTTTTGAGAATCTGGGTCATGTATTCGGGTTGACTGTGTATCTTCGTGGTTATTTTTCTTAATTGGATTCTCATTTTCATCCGAATTTTCTCTAGCGTGGTACACAATTTTCGGAGGATTTAAAACGTTTCCTACAGATTCAAAGTATTCGACCTTTTTCTTTACCTCCTTGTTAGATCCACAATAAATTGCAGTTTTATTAGAGACATCGGAACTTACAGTCTCAGTTTCACTAGCTGAGGATTGATAATGTGATTCTGTCTTATCATTCGTATAGACACAACACTTATTTTGGTCGTCTAAAATAAGTTCTGCAGATAGTTTATTTACAAAAGCGTCATCTGAATTGGTTTTTGAGTGTACTAGCGGCGACTTTTTTAATTCATTTTCAATTTCTTCTTTAATTTTAGTGTTTTCGAGCTCCTGTTTTAATGAAAGCTGAGCGTGATTATCATATTTCATTCTATCTAAAAGTTCTTTGCTTAACGTTTGCGATATTTTTCTTTTCTCGTTTTCACTCAAAGACATTTGAATTTTATTAACGTTGTTTTTCAATTCTTTTACTGAAGTTGAACAGGGCATTGCAGCAATCGATTCAGATTTGACAAGTTTTTTTGGCTTACTTTGACCAGGTATTTGATTCGTTGATATTAAAGAGTTACACCGGACATGCAATGTCGATTTCACCATATTTTGGCTGTTACTTACATCCATAATAAATTGTTCAGGGTCTTTATTAGTCTTTGATTCTAATTCCTTGCTATAAATAGCATTCAGTTGGTTTTTTAAAGCGTTAACTTGTTCAATAGACAAACTGCTCCATAGGCGGCTACCTAGTCCAATTTGTTTACGTAAATCACTTAATGTAGAATCTTGCTGTAAAGCTACGGTAGGTCTAACGACACTTTTGGGCTCTATTGTAGTTCTGTCATTTTTCCTATTAATATGAAACGCAGTTTCGGCTACACTAGTTCCCCGCCACA
The DNA here is from genome assembly GCA_949126905.1 of Amorpha juglandis. NCBI lineage: Eukaryota > Metazoa > Arthropoda > Insecta > Lepidoptera > Sphingidae > Amorpha > Amorpha juglandis. The sequence goes on from OX421372.1 coordinate 8,644,895, forward strand.
AGGGTTTATAAATATCTTTGGAAGGTGTTTGATCAAGTTCTACTGAATCATAATACGACATTTGCTGAAAGTGATCTTTTAAATCTTCAACAGACTTTTCCTTTATTTTGAGTCCTCTCTCCCTGTCAAAATTCCATCTAAAATCCTTCAGGTCTCGGGGGTAAAACAGAACATCTTTTTCATTTTGGGCTATCTTCAATTTACGATAAAGATTATTTAATTCTTCTTCAGCTCTTTCAATAGCACGTATTTTTTTCCAACGATCAAAATCAATGATTTCTTCATCTTTTTTTCTATGGCGTAATTCAGAAGTAGTTGTTGCTTTTTCTAATTCAGCTACTCTTTCCAAATATGCGTAATACCTGTTTAGTTCTCTGAATCTTTCAGATCTTGATTTTATGTTTTTTATGTCTTGAATATACTCATCATATTCGGGATCGTCGGCATGAAGATTTGAATCGCTTTTCATTTTCAGCGGAGTATTATTGACCAGACCTTTTTTATCCGCGTCACCAGCACTCCTAGTCCTTAATAAACTTTTCGTGAGCTCGCCGTAACTTCTATTAATTTGTTGGCGAGCATTATGAATTCGTCTGTAAGATGGCGACCTTATAGATACAGGTGAGGTAGAGTGACTTCTGCTTACATTAGTTGAAAATGATTGTACTTTTGAAACATTTGGCGATGCCTTTTTAACAATATCTATACTTGGCGTCCGTCGCGTAACAACGGGTGATATAGGACGGCTTGTTTCAGTAAAAACTATTCGCGATGGAGATGGTGATTGTTCCTTTACATTAGGTGAAGGAGACGTCGTTTTGCGATCAACTCTAGGTGATACCGGTCTTGAAGTTTGTGTAAATATAATTCTTGTTGGTGATGTAGAGCTTCTGTTAGATAAATCATTAACACTATCTTTTTTATAAAATATTACCACAGGTGATTTTGGTCGTGATGTTTGCGAAAAGTATAATTTATTAATTGGGGGTTCACTTTTACTTCTAACTGTCGCTAAAGATGAAGTTGATCCAAATTCATCAGTTTTAGATAAACTATCGAATTTACGTATTTCAGTATGCATTCTACCTGGCCAAGATATAGACCTTGGGCTCTGTGGTCGTTTAGGACTTGGATATCTATCCCACATTTTGAAACGAGATAGTGAGACTGGTTTTCTATGAATTAAATAAGAATTCAAAGATTTAGGAGTATGACTATCTGATGGAAGTGACTGAAACATTCTTGCTTTTTGAAGGACGCTTGTATTTTGTTCAAGAATTGGATATGTCATAACGGAATTGCAGGGCCTTCCCAGAAAAAGATGTTGAAAGAAAAAGTCTGTGTTGACTGCCTCGCGAGATTTTGTAATATATTTAGCAATATTTTGCCTGTCAGAAATATTTTCATATGAACCGTAATAAGACGCTTCATTAGAAGTGTCACCAAACTGATTGCAAGATTCACTGTCCGTTATTGCGAGAGTGTTTCTTATAGATTTTAGTTTAGATGATTTCTTCGCATTCTTATTTAAATCTCTCGACTTTTTGCTACATGATTCATGACAAGGCACACTTCTAGGTCTTATGACTATACTTTCCAAAGATTTCTTTTTTTTCAGATTTGTAACGACTGCAGACTTAATTTGGGGTTGTTTTTTCAAACAAGAAGGAATATTTGATGATGATTTCGAAATATTTGATGACATTGGTAAAGGTTTTGCTTTTGTCGCTTTTTGGTCGTTTCGAGATCCAGAACAAGTACTTGGTTTTGTAATTTGATTGGAGTTTTTAATTTTTTGCATTTTTTCTGCGGTACGAATCATATCTCTACTTTTATGAGTAACACAAGATTTTGTAATTTTAGTACTTATTGGGGATTTTGGAGGGTTGACTTTGTTTATTACTGTACTGTTCGATCGGGCGACTGACTTATTTGCTTTTGCAACATCGATCCGTTCATTTCGTTTATCAGCACTCCAAAGCTTATCCAAAGACGTTACCTTATCTAATATGTTTGTTATGGGAGTCCTTCTACCAGCACCTCCTTCTATAACTATCGATGTAGAAGATCCGCCACAACGGCTGTGTGTATAATGCGGGTATTCTATTGGTAACAATGTTCTTCTTGGTGATCCAAAGCTACTAGTACCCGGCTTTTTAATATCTGTTGATTTTTTAGATACTTTGGCTCCAACAGCTGGAGTAGTCCTTCTATTAATGGCAGGCGGAGCTGACAGAGACATGATGCGAGCTTTAGATAATTGCGGATCACTATATTTGACATCAGTTCTATTATTGATTTTAGTTATTATGTGAGTATTTTGTCTAGTTAATTTTTGACTAATTTTGTCTTTTAGAAAGTCTACATTTGATTTAGTTTGAACTGTGAACTTACTGGTTATGTCAGATTCTGATTTAGGTGCAACAGAAGTTACTAATTTTAAAGTTCTGCTATTTTTTGATGAAATTCTTCGAGGTGGTGCTGGCGGATGATCAATTTTATAATTGCCACTCTCAGGCTTAAATAATGTCGTTGAACTTTTCTTAATATTGGAAACAACGTCGGGTTCTATGTTAGTTAAAGGATAACAGATGACTTCATGTAGCTTCGGTGTTTTCTTGTGGATTCTTATCTTCGTCAGTGTGGGAGAAATCGGAATATATTCGATTTCTGTTTCGTCTGTGGAGATCGAACTGTTTTCTGTAGTAAAATCTTCAGAATGCGTTAGATGTGATAATAACGTGATTCTTGTGCTCCTGTAATAATATCGTGAATCTGGAGGTGGTGTTGCATATTCTAGCTTACTACTATGAAACGGTGACATGAGTAAAGACGGCAGTGATCAATACGATTTACGCGTGTGTTTAATTTTGGAGTCAACCAGTGCACATGCAATACTTTTACCTTACTATGCAGCCAACCGAAGTTCCAGCACCACATTATCGAGAAAGATATGGCATGCGTAGGCTAAATTAAAATCTGTACTTACCCGAGGATTACTTCAATACAAACTAATGTGTACTCGATTCAAAAATGTTAGTATAATTATAGCTCGGCCTTGAATTGACACATTCAACAATAGCGTAACCGTTTGTACTACAGGTATAATAGGCATCTGATGCACTAGCTTTGACCACCTATATACTGTACGGTCGTGTTTACGAAGACCTATGGTTTTGGTCTATATAATTATTTTAATTTTTGCTACTATGTATAGTATATTAGTGTATTATATTGGTTACCCACACCGAAGATTAATAATTCATGCAGAATTCACACTAGGCATTTTACGTGTTTAATTACTCATTAAAATACACTAGTAGTACAATGTAATTTGTACTTTAGTATTGTTAACTGTGTTACTTGTGTGTATGTATCCCAATGTACAATAAAGAATTATAAATAAATAAAATAAATAGTAGAAAAAAATTAAGGGACCAAAAAATACCAAATTTTTATCTGTGGTTTTTTCAGATGGCTGTATCTTTGTGAAAAATAGCCGTATCAGAACCATAAAAAAGTAATTTGAAGCCTGAAATCTCTAGTTTAAAGATTTCTGGACGATTTTTTTTCTTTGTGTCATTGGTTGCTGAGATATCGATGATCATAGACAATATAATCCATTTCCATTCAAAGTCCGATAGTTCAGCGAAAGATATTCAGCCTCTTAAAGTTAAAAAAAATAAAAGTGGATATTTATCCAAAATAATTTTTTTTCAAGTCTGTGGAACGAAAACAAAAAAAATCTTGGTACTCATTAGGATCGCGCGATACTCGTTGCTCGATTTTTTTTCGTCCCTTCTTTAAATCTTGAAACCAGAGACTTTAAGCTTCAAATTTATTTTTTATAGTTCCAATACGGCTATTTTTCACAAACATATAGCCATTCGTAAAATCATAAAAAATTTGAATTTTTTTAATCCCTTAAATTTTTCCACTATTTATATATTCAAATTAATCAAAAATTTCTAGAATTATTATTGAATAATATTATTATGGTTTATTGACTTAATATGTTTTTTCAAAATACTTTATGAATAATGGCAAATGCTTAAAAACTATTATAACCCCACGATATTGCAGACATGACAATATAAATTACTGGGTCCTTTATCTCTCATATCTAGTAATATTGACACCACAGACCAAAGCCCTAAATAGAAGCCGTAATTATTTCAATGTGTATAAATGCCAAGTGTGTCAATTTTGCAGCGACCCTTTTTCGCGGCAACAAACGTTGACAGAGAAAAGGTATTCTCGATGTTAACGGAAGCGGGTATTAGTAGTACTAGTAGGAAAGGCGAAATGCGCGCAACCTCCTGTCAACCGTACTCGCTTCCCTTAACATCTGTCGCGCATCAAATGGCCACACTACAGAACATATAACGCGCAATGACCATAAAGTTGTCCAAGATATCGGCACGCGAAATTTGTGTACAACGTCTATTTAGATGTTTGGTCCCTCCCAATACAAGTTCAAATGACTATGTAATGTAAACTTATTAAACTAGGCTAAAAATAGCATAGACCACGAATCCCTAATGGTGTCTTTTTATATAAAAAAAAAATTACCTTGTCTAGGTGGTGCTGGTGATCGGAACCCCCGTATGGGCGGTTCTCCTCCCGCCTGCAGGTCTCTGTACGCGGCGCGCCTCTCCGCAGGGGATAGAGGACCGTCTGTCTCCTCACGACGACGGAATACCAACGTCGAGTCAGACTCGTAGCCGGACTCTTTTAACGCTCTATAAAAATGTTACTGTATTAAAAAAAGTTTGTTTGTTCCCTCTCATTCAGTAGAGGAGGCCCGTGCCCAGCAGTTGGCCGTATATAATACAGGGCTGGTAAAAAAAAATAATGAAAAAAGTTGAATAGGCTTTAAAATTACTACTACTACTATAATTAAACAAATGGCAATTTTATAATTTGGTAGATCAAAATGTAATTTATATGTGGTAGAGTCACGCTGTAGAGTTGAGTCTACAGTATGAATGGGCCCGCTCGATGTTGTTATACTGAATTAGAAGCTACTGAAGTAGCAGTTTGCAGATACATTTCGTACGGTGATAATTAAATATAATACAGAACTATATACAGTTAAAGGCAATTTTTTTTATGTATACATTAATATAATATGTTACCTACATATGTGTAGGTACAATAGATTTTTAATATTCCTTATACCAAACGTTCCAAATGCTTATTAATAAATAAAGCTTGTTTAAACGGATTTTATCGCGGTTTTTTATTTTAATTTTAGTCCGTTTAAATTAGTTTTATTTCAATGAAATTCGCGTAAAGAAATTATTACATACTCCAAATGCTTACTTTGCCATGTTCGACTTCGAGAGTATAGTAGACGTGATATCCTTCTTTTCCTTTGGCGAAGCTTGCGGCAAAGACGTCGTGCTCGATATGTTTTGCTGTCAAACGAAGACCTTATTAATGAAGCGCTTCTCAATAGTCCACATTTAGTCTAAACGACATTTTGGGCGTATTTAGGTGAACAAAATTCTGAGTAGTCTAAGTTAGGCACTCAGAATGTCGTAACTTATTTTTCGTCCCGGGCATTTCACTGTCAAATTAACTGTACTATACGTGTTACATAGACCTCTAAGCTGAGTATCTAACTAAGCTACTCAGAATTGTGTTCGTCCGAACACGCTTATTATAACACATGCTACAGAATAGAACAACAAGAAGTAACATAATATTTTAAATTAAAAAACAATAAAATTAAACATCTACATTCTATTCGCCATACGCCATACGACATACCTGTTCCAGAAATGTAAACAAAATGTCCGGATCTCTTTTTTAAATAATTTATTGGCTGTGGAGCAGAGATTTAAAAAGAGTATAGATATTTGAAAAGTCGCTAGATATCTGTTTACATTTCTAGAAAAGGTATGGCTACTAGATTCTAAAAGGGTATCTCTCTATAAATTTCAATATAATCCGGCTTACTTCTTGTCGCAATACAATATCGAAATAAATACAGAAGAACATGCTGTAGCCAGATACATCTTGGAGCAATAAGGTTTTAAGATAAAAACCTTGCTAAAGTATCAAAATAGCTATTAATATATTATTTATTATTGACGGTTATAATATTTATATACATCACACCAATCTTTTGAACAAGCAATTATAATCACAACATACAAGAAAAGAAAAATGCAAAATTAGCAGTAATATTTAGAAAATGCTATAAATATGTAATATAATGTTTAATATGCTTGAACTACGTTAAATGTTATCTAATTTATTTAATGTAAACTACAAAAAATACCAAATATTTATTTAATTGTGTGTAGTAAAATAATACTACAATTTTTAAATATTTTCCATCTTGTTTGCATTATTCCATTTCACAAGGTCTTTTAAGAAACAATCTACCACAGAGCAGAAATATTTTTACAACAAACGACAGTACATGTTCCAATGAAAATGAGAATGGGTAGAGACATCATCTTCACAATCGTAAACAAAGAAACTACATTTATAAAACACCACGAACATAGCAGATCGTGCAGGCATAGACATCGATAGCCATAAATCACATCCAATAGATACCGTATCGAATAATTAAGATCACATCTATGTAGGTACATATTAAATATTAACGAAGGGCGCGTAGGTGATAGGACGCGCTTGAAAGAACAGACTATGTTAAATGTAATTTTGTATACGTACAAATCAACGCATTCTGCATACGTTACTATGTGTGCTAATGTATGTGAGTTTAAATTTCAAATTATGTTACGAGTGATGCGTCAGTTGAAGTTCTATATATATATTGCGACGCACAGTCGTTGTGTTTAAACAAACACATCACGCATACAACGCACCGTACACATAAATAAGTCGAAGTATTCAAGGTTTACACATTACTGCGTCGCAGCATAAGCGGTTCCACATATTGTCATACAATACAAGAGCTGTGTAGCGAAGGGCTTTGTCGCGTATCAACATGCGCCAAGTGGAAACAATAAGCGCAGTTGCTGATAGACGCTTCATTGAACTAGCCAGTTATATTCTTTTGGTCCTCACAGATCGATATATCAAATGGAATTAATACAGGATTCATAATGCAGTTCGAAACATCCCTGTATACGGTATCTACTGTAGATGATCTAATACCACAAACAAGGCATGGAATGATAACCGGGGACCTTACACTCTTCTGTATGGCGCGTGCGAGCAATGTGGTATAAGGAGGTAGAGGTGAGTTGTCGTCTAGCCACTGTTAGCCGCGCCGCCGCCGATAACAACACACGCGTTAGTTGTCAGTATAAACAGTATTATGTACAACAGGGCAGCAAGTTGTCACTTATAATCATATCGTTGTTATAGTAAGTTCAAGCTCAGTCCTCGTCAAATATGGCCGTCCTGAAGTTAGCCACTTCACCTGCCCTCTATACGTACCATCCTTTAGTCGTTTGAAAACAATAACTGTTATGCCGCTCGAGGCAAACTTCAGAACGGTCATAAAGAATGACGAAAACTATAAGATATATATTTCATATAAAATATAGTCATTTAAAATCAAGTTAAATAAGAGCTCTGAATATTCTAATGATAATGATTGAGAGTATTTAAAACTCAGTTAAACCCAAAATGAAACCATACCATACTACCATGATACCATACCATTTTTTAAAAAAAATTGCTTATGTTTCCATCACCGCCGTTACAATGAAACTACAACCATGATTTATGATTAAGAAAAATATATACATAAAATGCTTTATCTCTGTATCGTAAAAACAAGAGGGAATACCGAATTTTATCTCTGTATCTTAATGAAACACAACTTAAATATATTAGTGAAAAGTCAAAAATAACGATTTCATTAAGAGAATTTTGTCGCGTCAGTGCCGGTGCCGCTGTGTAATTGAAACTGTAGCTACTCCAAAAGAATTATAAAAATTATGCATATTTTTTCTTTTCAAAATATTCTTTTCAACTCGGATTTTATGTTTTGTTCAAACTTATTTTATTTCATAGGTTTAGTAGGCACAGGTATAGCATTTAAATTCCCATACAGCACAATCGCGACCAGTGTGCTATTATATTTTGAAGAGTATCTTTTTTTATTTCATACTCCATTTTCAGATCTTAAGCAAATATGTAATATGGAACCACAGCGCCGATACATTCTATCAAACTATTTTTATTTCAACAAAATCGGTTCCCAATTGGCGGAGAAATCGATTTACATAAAAAAAGCAAAAAGAACGCGTAGCATTTGAGATGCTACTTTGTGAAGTCAGATAAAAATGGGGGACATATAATAGTGACAGCTGCCTTAATTTAGTAGGTAAGCAAAGTCATTGTATATGACATTTAGTACGAGATCATTAAGGATACAAAAAATATGTACATAGTTAATACGTAGTTATAACATATACACTCGGTACGTTACACATATATGATATAGTAAAAAGATTTCGTACCCCGTCAAATATGTCCATGACCTCGTCCCACCACTAGAAAAGAAAAAATATTGAAATATATATAAATATTGTTGTTTAATAAAAGATTTGAGTACGTTGTTAATTTGAGGATGTCTTGTTTAATATTAATGGTTGTTTTGTGGTTATGAATGAAGTTATAGTATGGATAATTCAACTCATTCTCGCACTACTTGCTATGTGCACTTGTTAATAATGACATGATTGCATAGGATGAGAGCTGATGTATCACTGTGACACAGATCAAATCTATATAAATACACGCTCCGCACACATAGCAAGACGTGAAAAATCAATCGATCTATACACCTATTATGTTATCCCATGTGATACCAATGTCCATTTGTGATGCGTACATAAATATATGCGTATTAAATATTCGCTTCGACAATCTTAGTTTATTTCCGAAACACGAACTCATAATGACGATAAACCAAACATATCTTTTAAAATATAAAATTATAAATTTAAAGTTCTCTTGAGTGACCAGGCTTGGATGGTTTGGTATTGTTGACATGTAATATATAGAGCAATGAGAAAACGATTCCAAAAATTAAGATAGATGATAATGGCTGGTGATTACGGACAAGTTTCCACTAAAAATCACACAATAAAACTACATATTGTTTTCATATTTTACAAAACTAGTTTGGACAGATAAATACAAAGGTTATTCATATCTTTATCTTAATCGTTGTTTTTTTTAATAGAAAAATGTAACGCTATTAAAAAATCAGCTGACGCTCTGGGTTACGAGCCATTAAACATAGCCGGGCGGTGCGTGTGCGTTATAGTAAAAAGAATAGATAAATTCGTTTCGCGATTTTTTTTAGTGGTATCATGTCCGTAATCACCAGTACTACCACCTGCCTTAGTTTTCAGAAGTGTATCCCTAACACCCTGTATTTGTACTGATTGCTGAAGCGTATAACTATACTCATAGTACTGTATGTATATAATTACGGTTAACGTGACTGTGTACCTGTTTTGCTTCATTGTCTACTACAGATGATCTTCCCGGCACATAATTTTCTATTCTTCCCGGTTGATTTTTGTACACTTCTTGGCTCGCTCTAGCTGAGGCTAAAGTGCTGTATCTGTGAAAGAAGTTGTGAATTTGTGTCTCCACTATAATATATTTGTTTAGTTAGGGTCGCCGGTGACTCTGTCGTCCCGCTAATATTAATAATAATAAATAAATACACACAACAGTCACATACATAGTCCTGACCTCACAGTATGATACGAGTCTTGTATCGTGGGTATCAGGAACTACGAGAGAATTTCGGTCTCACAACACCCAGACCCCGAAACAAATATCTGGGGATCACAAAAACATTTATCTCGGTGCGGGGATCGAACCCACGGCTTCTCGCTTCACAGCCGGCTACTCGCCCGCTGCGCCACGAAGATTAGGTAATACTAATAATAGGTAATACTCATTATGAACTGCATTATAGGTCGGACTTGCATGACGATCCTTAATCATATTGAAACGCTACATAAACTATGTTTACGTATGACAAATTTCCATAAGATTCAACATTTCTTGGACATGTTTATTGAAATACGATTTATCGAATCGTTGTGCAAGTAACAACCCAGACGGTCTCTTGTATACGAGGGACCAACCGCCTTGTAAATTACAATGTACTTACTTCTTCTTATTTTTTATTTATGGCTTTCGCATTATTATGCATTTAGCCAGTGTCAAGTGTAATTTAATCTCAAGTTATTTTTACAAGAACGATGAAACACGGGTGCGGTCGATTTCAAGGTCTTGTCGGAGTTTTGGTGTTAACTCCTTTCAGTACGATGCTTAATTCACTTATTTCAATGTTTCCATACACTGTTCATCACCGTCAATGTATATTGAACAAATCCACACCACTTTTATACAAAAAACACAACTCTAAACTAGTTTATGAAATAAATTAAAATAAGCGATGAACTGCACTGTCAGAATTCCCGCCAAAACCCCGACCTACCACCTTGTAAACTTACTTACGTTTTTAGACCCATTACCGCCCCTTGAAACCCTCGAGCGCCCACTAGGCCCACAGGCTATTATAGACCACTTACAGAAAGAAATCTAAATCGAACCAGCGTATCAATATGTTGTTACATTACAATATACTTACTTAATGATTTCTTACGTTTACGCGAATATTACTCATTGAAATAAAACAAATTTAAACGGATTGTATCGCGGTTTTTTATTAATTTTGATCCCGACGTTTCGAAGACTTTTCAGCCTTCGTGGTCACGGGGTGGACACGCGTGTGTGGAACCGCGATAAAATCCGTTTAAATTAGTTTTATTTCAATGTACTTACTTGTTAGTCGGCAAGTAGTGCGAGGAGCCTTCGCTGGGTCGCCTCTCCTCCTGCACGGAGGCGGTGCGGCGGCGCGTGGCCGTGACGTCAGCGTCGTACGCGTCGCTCCACGCGCTGAGCCGCGAGCCCGCGCCGCCCTCCGGCTCGCTCATGTACCCGGAGCCGTACCCGGACCCGGACCGCGGGTCCAGGTACATGTACTGGGACTTGTTCATCAACACGCGCTCGGGGGGCTCACCTGTGCACAAGTATCATACATAGTCCGCATTTCTTGAACTTGCGCTTTTTTAAACCATAGGCCGGTAAACGAGCTAGTGGATCACCTGATGGTAAGTGATCTCCACCGCCCATGTACCCCCATAATACTAGTAGAATCATGGGCGCGTTGCCGACCTTAAAGGAAAGGGATGATTAGGGATTGGGAAGAGGAGGGGATTTTGGGCTTCCGGATATCTCACTCACCGTACGAAACGCACCAGCAAGCCGCTACCTTACGTCGGTTTTTTTTTTTTTAATCCAGGCTCGGCAAAGTGACTACGCCACACCTGATGGAAAGTGTAGCGCAATCCATGAATAGTGTCGACCAACGATAAACAATGTGTCCATCGTAGGTCGGCAAGATCATGCCGGCCTGCCAAAGGGCCTAGGGACAGGGGAAGGAAAAGGGATGGGAAAAGGGTGAGGATCACGGGGCAAGCCTCCTGGGGGGAACCGGGTATACACTGGCTGACCCTGGAACGCGACCCACACAAGGTGTGCCACTATGGCAGGTTTTAGCACCAGTGTACGGTGGTCGCTATCCGGTCGGATACAAGTATCCTCCCACCAGCGAAATCATTTCTTCAATTTGCGCTTACAATTCTGAACACAACTCTACTTGCGAGGTGGCCCTGTTGCTATGTACTACGGTACTATTAAACAGCGCTACTATATTGTTTAATTAGATATGCAAAATAAAATCAACATAGATTAATAGTTACAATAAATATCATTGTTGTGTTTAAAATTTTCACCACTGTAGCATGAAGATCTATTTTGAAAATTATATTAATAAAACTGATTTATAATTAAGTCTCCTGGCAATCTTGCTACTAAATATTAGAAGCATCGTCAGTCCTTATGTCCGCTCTAAAGTTAGTCCCTTCACCCACCTTCTAAGTCGCGCGGTACCCTTTAGTCCTTTGAAAACAATAACTGCTACGTCACTCGTGGCTAACTTCAGAACGGGCATAAAATTGACGAAACCTCAAATACGAAGTACATAGCAATAGGAACAACGAGTAGAGTCGCGTGACGTGCATAAATATGCACTGTAGGAGGTAGGTCTCGGTCTCGGGCCTTTATGAAAACTACATGTGACTTATGGATTTTTCTAGTATGTGGTTTATGCAAGCGAGACTGTACGAGTAATCGATACGACCGAACGATACCACTCAAATTGCATATATCGATTGTATCTACTTACTTCGACGATGATGATATATGAAAAATCGTAAACTAGAGATTTCTCGTAACATGTGACCTGCGCAGCAATAATGACACAATTCAAAGATTCAAGAAAGGCTTTAAAAATGAATGTTTGGTTTATTTTGCATAGTACAAAGTTTCTATGACTCTGTACTAGAGCACAGATCCTATATATAAGCCACAACTCTAAAGGCATTAATAAAAATAATTATTAATTAAAAGAATTGAATTGTGTCACTTTACGAAACAACATTATTAAGAACTGTCTTCTATAGCAATGAAATCCACTCCTAAATGAAAGATATGTAAGTATGTATTTGTTATTTCCGCTCTTATGACATGTCACATCATTATTATTGGTTTAATATTTCTAAAATGATTTATGAAGTTTAGTAATAAAATCTTCACCTATTTTCTAAAATTAGAATAAGTATGCTCTCCAATCAATTAGTTGTCAATCTAAATGCATGTTATTAGGTTATTCAGGATGTTTTATTCTATATCATCAAGTGACGTCACGAAGTCACTTCAATGATATATAAAAAAACGTATATACGTATATGTTTTTAACGTTAGGCGTATGTACATGTATATATACATGTGAAATACAAGCAAGAGCTGTTATTTAAATATACTAGCTAATGCAGATGATATGATATTAATTCACGATTGAAAATTTTTCAATAACTCGACAAAATCGTAACGAGTGTTTAAACGTAGTTTATTTATTCTTTTCGGCACCTAATAGTGGGTATAATGAAGGAATGCTTTTTTGTATCTTTCTTGGATATAAGTTTATAGTTACGTACCACAGTTGCGATTCAATAACCATTCAGCTAACATGACTAATTAGCCGAGTTCATTTTTTATTAACTGTTAAACTAGTCTTGAGATAAACAGATATTACTTGCTTCAATCCATAATCGATAAATCATCAATTTTCTACAATCTTCATAACAAATTAATACCCTTTATAGATTTTGATAGAAGTTTATAAAAAAACTCTTAACGTTATTAAGTTTTAATCAAATGTCAAGAGAATGATAATAAAGTAGATATATATCTAACAGTATGTGGCGTTTCCGAACGTCGCGTCGTGTAGCGTTTCTGAACGCCTCTATAATGTCTATGACATTAGTCTGTCATTGTCTATGTCACGGGGATGAAGTAGCAAAATTAAGTATTATAAAAACTAGTGTAAATGTAAAAGTGTATTACAACTGTAATATCAAACTGTGCAATTATACCCTGTACCAAACAACGAGTGTCATTTATTTATTAATCGATTAAACACGACCGAAACAACAGCGTGGGATTTAGGGCTCGGTCACTCATCGCCCTACGCATCCCCGCAAGTATAACTTATTGTTTACGTGTTAACATTTTATGACTTATTGCCTAATCGTGTTTCCCAAATCGTGAATCAATCTCATATAATCTCCACCCACTGCTAATGTCTACTTCAATCTGCAATACGATGTGGAGTTATACAGCCACCGATATCGATTAAATAAATTTTGAAAAGACATCATAATCACCTCGGCGACTTTTGTATCGAATAGTCACATAATCGTCTGAAAAAGAAAACGAATGATTTGGGGATTGTTTACACATAGAGACACCTGTTGCACAACATTTACATATTATTTACTGCATTTGTACAAAGAATACACATTTTGCAAAAATATTGTTTTTTTGTTCATCAACTTATTTTTGTAACTGAGTGAGGTAAACAAGAACGGTGACGTCTTATTTTGGGTTTATAGTTTCACTTTTTTAAAATATTTTTTGCAACTATTGTATTTTCTTGTTTTTAATGCAGTATATCTAAACTATGTTACTCACTGTCGTATTTGTTTTTGTGTATTGTGTCGTACATTTTTTTGTACCACCGCGATGGGTCTTTGACTTCCTGCAATAAGAAAATAACATTACATGTATTTTCAATTTTTAAAAATTACATAATATATATTGACTAGCTTTTGCCCGCGGCTCCGCCCGCGTGAGTGGCCTTTGACAGAGTAAAAAGTAGTCCATGTCCTCATCCAGGCCATGGTCTACCTGTGTGTCAGTCAATTTCACCCAAAACCGTTCAGCTTTTAAGTCGTCATTGACTAACAAACTTCCAAATTCACAAACCACCCCGTGACCAGGAAGGATAAAAATCTTTCGAAACGTCGGGACCAAAATTAAAATAAGAAAAATAAACGATAAAATCTGTTTAAATTTGTTTTAAACTTCAATACGGTAACACGTTAGGGTTTGCCTGTCGGTTTTGATTGTAAAGTTATATTCATCATGCAAACTCTAGCGTGTACGGCAACCGTAATATACAAAACAGAAATCTACATAAATATACGTAACAGTCTTTAAACTAATCTTTGTAATCCACACATGACCTTAATTTATTTGTGTATATCTCTTTACGTACGTTATATCACTTTATCATTATTCTGATATACCTATGCAATTTTTAATTGTATTGTATGCAAATTCTTTAATTTTACGACAAACAACACAGTGAACAGTAAACGAACTTAAAGAGTGTGTTTAAAATAAAGAGGCAACATAGATAATAATAGATTTAGAGTGCTTTTTTTACTTAGGAAAGTCATTTTTATACCAAAAAGGACTTTCCTAATTCAGCGGTCTATCCGTGTGCTATATTTGGTCCAGATCTTTTATGATTAGAAAACGCCACGTGCGTCACGCCTGCGTATAAAAAGAAGCAACACAAAATATAACGTCCAATGCTTAGCTATATTTTAAGAAAATCTGTACAACCGTTTATTTATAATTGACGACGAGGATTTTTTTTCATTAGAGTAGGTACGTGTACTCACAGATCTAAGTGCGACAGGCATGCCGTCTTTGGTGATTGGTCCGATTCCTTCTATCTTGTTGTGTGCATCCGCCATTTTCCGAGCGCCGCCGCGTTCGTACTCACTGCGCTCCGCCTCTGACTCGCTCGCGTATTCCTTGCGTAGAGCATGCACTATAATTTTATACAAAAACATAATTAGTTTTATCATTTGCAAACCATCCGGCAGTTCATGAAAATGAACAGCAAGCGCTATTTCGATCGCGCCGCCCACCATCCGAATCCGCTCGTCCGACGAGCCTCAATATATACTCCCTTTGACCGTGCAAAGTGGAGACGTCCGCGTAGCGTCCTCACTGACCCAGACGATGCGACCACTCTGGCCATCCGAAGGAGAGAGGAATTCATGAAAATACACTTTACAAAACCGACCTACCGTCCTCGCCGCCGAGGACCGCGCCGCGTTCCCCGCAACGCCCCCGACCCTAGTACCGGCCCGCGAGCCGATGTTAATAATGATGATAATCATTATGTAGATTTTAAAAGTCCCCTAAACCTATAATCGCAGATGTCTCTGCCCTCTCCGGTGGCCGTCCTGAGCCGAGGTTCGTACCCCAAAGGGGGTGCCCTCAGCGGTGGTCACCTAGTCAAGGGTTGAGAGCGCCTAAAGCGCTCACCCGAAAGTCCGGTGAAGCTGTATACAGCCGACTCACGTCAGGCTTACAGCATTAGCAGCACAAAAAAAAAAAAAAATCATTTGCAAACTTTGATATCTAAATATATAAAACTCAAAGGTGACTGACTAACATAGTGATCTATCAACGCACAGCCCAAACCACTGGAGGGATCGGGCTGAAATTTGGCATGCAGGTAGATGTTATGATGTAGGCATCCGCTAAGAAAGGATTTTGATAAATTCTACCCCAAAGGGGTCAAAATAGGGGATGATTATATTTAAATGCTGTTCACGCGGGCGGAGCTGCGAGCAAAAGTTAGTTAGGAATAGGTCGGTCGCTAATGCCTGTCCCAGATCGTAACAGAAGTACCTACCGATCCCGTGGAAGACCCAAAAAAACGCTGGCTTGATGTATTAAAGGGAGACATGAGAGTCAATGGTCTTACTACGGAGGATGCTCAAGATCGGGCGAAGTGGAGGCGTCTTTATATAGATAGAATATTCCATAATGTACACCAAATAAAGTGACATAAAATATAAGAATCATATAGTAACAGTGATACAAGAGGTGGTCTTATAACGACGGAGATTTCTTCCAGACAACCTTAGGCGGACCCTGGCACTACCCGCGATAACGCCAGGTAAAAATAAATTACGATTAACAATGCTAAAAATTTAATTTATTGATGCTTTATTCAATGAAACCATTTTATTATATGACATATTAATTTATAACTATGTTAATTGCGATTAAATTTTTATTATTTTATTATATTATATTATTTTATTTTAATTAAAGTTGTCATATTTTTTTAAGTGGTAGCACATGCTGTAGACAGTTTTGTCGACAGCTTGAGCGGGTCGTCTCGACCGGGCTGCTAATTAATGTCTCACAGAAAATCAACGTGAAGTAGCAGCTTGCTGTTATGATTTGTACGGTGACTGCGACATCTGGAGGCCTAAATATCCCCCCCATCTCAATCCCTTAATTATCCCTTTCCATTAAGGTCGACAAAGCATCTTTGATTCCATTGTTCATGGGTGGTGGAGATAACCTTCCTACAGGTGATCCACTTGCTCGTGTGCCGGCCTCTACTATGAGTAAGTAATTTAAGTACCTATAGTATTTACGGTGGTGGATGAATGCCTGATCTTCTCGTTAGTAGAGTAGGTTCGTGGTACGTATATAATACAAGGCTGTATTGTATTATATACTTTTCCTTTAATACGGATGGAATTACATTCACTGAATATAACATTTATCACGCTCTTACCACGAAGGCACGGAGTAGTGACTCATAATACAATCATTTGCAGTCACTACATCTTATTCTGACTATTAACAGTATAAACTAGTCGTTGTTATTGTAAGTTTTTTCCCCGTATAGCATCCTTGTGGAATCAACTTTTACTGCGGTATTTCCTGACCGATACGACGTAGGAAACAAGAAAAAAGTCTAATATTTCCTCAAAACGGGCAACGCATCGACGGTTCCTCTTGTATTTATGGTGTCTATGGGCAGCGGTGATTAATTACCATCAGTACTACGATAGCATTTGCCCGTTTGCCTCTTCCTTCATAAAAGAAATCATAGAATGGAAATAAGCTCGGCGAAACGTGGAAGCAGATCCAGTTGCACTTGCACCTACCCTTTAAGGATAAAACTGAACTTATTTTAAGTTTAAATAAAATGTATATATTTTATTACAGTCGATGGCCACGTATAATTTATAGAATGTTTAGTACCTGGATCGCCTTTGGGAGGTGACGGTCTATCTCGAGGTAATCTCGCGCTGTCCTTTTCAAATTGTAAGTAACTTGAACCTCGCGGAATTTGGCCTTCTGAAAGATAGTATAAATATTGACTCGTTTATATTGATAATTCCACGTAGATCACTCAATACAATTTAATATTCTATTTTATATTAATTAATGTAATGGCTTGTAAACGGACAAAGAAAAATTACGCATCAGTGTTTCAAGTGCAATCGTCAGATGTAAACAGATGTAAACTTTAAGTTTCTGATAATTTTTAGTTCCACAGATGTAAACTTTAAGTTTCTGATAATTTTTAGGGTTTCCTACCCAGAGTGTGGCAACGGAGCCTTATTGCATATTCTACGCTGTTTGTCTTACATTTAAATGGCATAAACTTTTGTACCATAATAAGTAACCGGTTGAAATTTTACAGAATACGTGTTATTGTGGCGGATATCCTAAGGAATAACAAAAATATCATAATAATAATACAAATATATAGAATGATAAAAAGAAAATTAAAAGATGTAGGTACGGAACTCGCCATGTGTGTGTCCAACTCGTATTTGAGTGGTTTTCAATGTATACAGCTATAAAGAACTTATTACTTTAATACCTATTTTGGATTCAACTATAAAGGAGTTTTATTTTTTTTTATAACAGATGCTGGCTCAAAGAGCAAGTTGGTCTGATGGTAAGTGATCTTTATAAACTCCCGTATTTCCAGAATAATCATGGGTTCTTTGCCGACTTTTAGTCAAAGGAATGGGGATTGGAAAGTGGATTTAAGCTTTATCTCTCTCACCGTACAAAACACAATAGCAAACAGCTTTTCATGTCGGTTTCCTGTGAGACAGTGGTACTGACCCGGTCGAGCCGACCCCTTCATGCTGTAGACAGAAGTTTCTACAACATGACTCTACCACTTACTGATGTCATTATGTGATTTTGTAAAACAACATCGTCTCAAACATGTTTTGTATTATTAATTCTGCGCCCCTCACGTGTCTATATAAATAAATTACATTGGGAATAAAGTTGGTAGTTACAACACGATTATTCGATTCGAAGTTATTATCAACAATTCTCGGCAACAATCCGTTTATTTGGTAAATTGTCATGTCCAGTGGGTCGATATTAAAGTTTCATAATGACGACCCGACCCTCGTCACACTTCGTTATAATGTGACGCACCTTTTTCACATTACCACATATTCTATTGAAAATGTAACGTACAAATTGTCAGATCAAGAGTCTCCGCGTTACAACACTTGAGTAGGGCATGCTATAAACATTATGTTTTCTTACGTTTACGCGAATGTTACCACATTGAAATAAAACTAATTTAAACGGATTTTATCGCGGTTTTTTGTATTTTCATTTTGGTCCCGACGTTTCGACAGTTTTCCAAGTCGAATTCCACCTCGTAACTACGAAGACTGAAAAGCTTTCGAAACGTCGGGACCAAAATTAAAATAAAAAAACACGATAAAATCCGTTTAAAAAGATTTTGTTTCAATAAAAACATTATGTTTATAAACGTGGTCAAAAATAAAGAGAAGAGAGAGAGAAAGAAAAGAGACCGTCTGGGTTTTACCACTGCGTGATAACACCGTTTTGTCTATTTCTGCTGCCAAATAGTGTGTAAGCACTATGTTTCGGATTGAAGGGCACTATAGCCAGTAAAATTACTGAGCATTATGAGTCTTAACATACATTCCAGTGCCATATAGTGGTTTTGTAATTCATATTTCTGTGCGGTGTGATGTCTTTATGGGTAAGCGAGGCGCTTTCGATCAGGCGAGGGACCTGCTCGTTTCATCACTCAGGGTAATTAAAAAAAGTATAAAAAAGTTATCGGCTATATTCTAACGAAGTTTGGTTAATGAGGCAACCCTAATAACTTGACAAAAAATACCATTCAAATTAAATACAGATTGAATACGATTAAAGAACGGAACCAATGATTTGATTTTGAATAAGCTCTAATGATGAATTTGTGTCTTGTCTACCCGTAAGCCAATTAACGAAAGTTTGACAGCAATTAGGCGTCATTCTGACGACAGCTAGCGGAATAATTTACAAACATTACAGGGCTAAGGGATTTGTCACACTTAATAAACATGAAAGTTAAATTAACAACTGCTAACAAGGTACGTGAGCCGGAGAGCGGGCGCTTGATGGCCGCCTCGCGCTCAACTCTTTATTATGAATAAATAATGAAAACCCTATGGAACGGAAAAATATAAGCTTGTTAAATTATCAATCCTTTGAAGCTGATGCGAAGTGATAAGTCGCAAACTATAATATGATTGCCTTTCAGAATGGATAAAAACAATTAAAATTTTAAAAATAAAATATTCACCGCCTGTTTCGCCACCTCTGAGTAAATGGTAATTACCAAATAAAATATAACACGTTGAAATACACAAGACGTACTCTGACATATTGTTATATATCGGAAGAAAGATGTCTACTAGGTACTTTCAAAAATGGCTGTCTTATACGTTGTTGGTTAAACCGTACTCGAATATTATGAAACAGTCCCATAATAAATTTGTACGTAAATTATAATTTTTTGATATGGAACTATAAGCGATTGATTTACAATTTGGGTTAACAAGTGTGTACATTATTTTACTCAGACTTGTTACAGCATGTCAATATTGTGACATCGTAAAATAGTAGATGGTCGTAAGTACTTATGCAGTAAACACTAACATTTTATACGTGTGTACTCATAAAATATTGGTATTCCGACCCGACCGTCATAAAATACAATTCGCTGGTACGTATCGGATAATTAAATTCACATGGCACCTAAACAGTTCGTGCGTTCGGAGTTAAAGTTGTTTTGTGTGAGTACGTATTTAAATTGATCTATACAAAAGAAGCATTAAACAAAACTTGAGCATATACATAAAATAAAACCCATCAATTAAAAAAAAAAAAAAAACAGGGATTCCACAAACTTTTTGACCATCAAACTTCAATTACGAATTCAGTATATGGAAATTTGGCGGAAAACTGAGTTCCAGACATCGGGACCACAGTTGCGAACACGAATTAGACTTGGGCAGGACAAATTACCACGAGAAGTGACTGTGTAAATGGGTTAAGGCAATAACAAAATGATAACTAAAGCGGGGCGAATAGAATGTTTTTTTATCCTGGCACAGCAAAGTGACTACATTGGACTGGATGGTATTCAGCAGTATGAATATAACGGCGACTGTCGAGAGACAGAATATCAGAAATTAGGAATCGATTGGCCTTTATCAGAGGAATTTAAAAAGATATTCCTATGCCTAGCAGTGGATTGTAAGAGACTGTGATTGATAACGATAATGGTTGTAGATATTAAGTATGTACTTTAAAACGTTAATACGGATTTCGGAAGGCTCGGGCGAAATAATAGTCTAAAGTAAACTGTAGCAACCTAAGAACAAACGTAATAAGGTAAATTTACTCTCAACCATTTATCGGAATCCAAACAGATATTGGGCTAGCCATTAGCATTTGCGGCACACAGTTACTAATTCATGGACTCAACCTTCAATAAAGTGTTCAAACAACAAAATTAATGATAACTTCCAATATATAAATTGTATGGGTACCGTACCAGGTAAATATTAAAACCATTCATTATTTTAATCCATTAAGTAGTTTTAGAAATACGTGGCTTTGTGAAGGCCCTCCTGTTAAAATTTTCCTTTGTTGCTGACTATTGAGTTCCATTTTGCAGTGAAGGACTTCCCTACTTGATTTCAGTGATGCTTGTTCTGGACTCTGGGCCTATAAGGTGTCAAGACAAGACGCCTCTTCAAGAGAATATATATCTGATATCTAAGATATGATACTATGTCGATAATATACAGTATACACACATTAATTGCCGAAGATATAAACGCCGCCCCGTAACATTTAAGTAAAAACATATGTTAGATTTTCTTGCAATGTTAGCTAGGACGTTGCAAGTGAAGCTTACAACATGTAAGAGCCATGCTTTAGACAAAACTTAGGCTTTGTCTACGGTTAAATCAGTGTACCCTTGTTTCCCAGAAAACAGAACTGAAGTGGCTTGCTCTTGCATTTAATATGTGAATGAGAATCAGCATTCCTTTCCTTTAAGGTCAGCAACATACCCTGGATTCTTCTTAAATTTTATTGATTCTTCATTCATTTTCATTCATGGGCGATACTTATCTACTTTTAAAGTGCGCAATTGCTTGATTGCCGGCCTGTGTTATCCAATCGAGATTATTGAGACTTACCCCGTGCTTTCTGCAGCAGCGTGACTGTTGGATTTTGTGCCCTGGGCAACCGGCTTGTCGAGGATGAGCTGCTGAGGTTGCTCAAGCCGGTCGCGGGCGCGCTCTGTGAGGTCCTCAGCCTGCCTTCACTCTCTGAACCACTAGTACATCCGTTTTGCTCTGTATTCTGAAATGGTGTAAGGCTTCATTGTAATTTTTTTTTTATCGAAAACGTATTTAAGACAAATTATATAAATACCCGGTATCGTGTGATTGTTTTTGTATTATTTGTGAACACTTATAGAATTGATATAAAGATGAGGTCCGACTACGATTTGAAACATAGCAGAACAAGGTTATTTTTTTTTATTATTATAGCTAGGCCTGCAAACGAGCAAGTGGATCACCTGATGGTAAGTGATCTCCACCGCCCATGTACGCCCACCACCAGAAGACTCATGGGCGCGTTGCCGACCTTAAAGGAAAGGGATAATTAGGGATTGGGAAGGGGAGGGAATTTGGGCTTCCGGATATCTCACTCACCGTACGAAACGCAGCAGCTAGCCGCTACTTTACGTCGGTTTTCTGTGAGACAGTGGTAACGAACCGATCGAGCCAGCCCGTTCATGCTATAGACAAAACTGTCTACAGCGTGGCTCTACCACTCTCAACTAATATAATTACATATATTATTAATTACACATATTTTTGAGTTTTTTGTTAGATTTATCTATTAAAACATAAGTAAACTTAATTTGTGCCCGGTTAACATTTTAGTTAAATTGTATATCTATCAAATTCTAAAAAAAATTGTTATCACTCAAAATAAAGAATATAGTTTTGACGCACAAGTTTATGTTTAGGGGGGGATTTGAGTATTATTTAAGGCATACGAAACTACTTTAAAAAAATCTTCAGTTCACATGTAACTTCAAATTTTCTGCCTTTGGTACGTTGTATTTTTTTGCGCCACTAAAAATCGATTCGTTTCGCCACACTCGAGAGTTCAGAAATTATCTTTCTTTGGATTACAGATGCGACGTTGTCTTAAAGTTCCGTAATGAAGCCATATTTCACATTTATTTTATATATGGCGTTCACTTGAAAGGTCTGACCAATAAATTCTTGCACCTTTTTACGATTTACCCTATGTTGCTGCCTTAAGGGCGTCACTGAGTAACATTTGTGGCGCGCCGCACCCCCCTAGTTACTGCTGTTTTATTCGGGTCGTTGATCCATCTGGCAGGGGGATGTCAACCACTATAATTGTCCAAACGTCGTTTTATTAGACGTTGCTTAACCTCAGTAAATGTTATCGGACCCGAACTACGTTCACTAAAAGTTGTGAGATAAAATATATTTTCTTTTATTTGTTAGCTATTGGAAAATACCTAAATATACACTAATGTCTGAGTTGAGTACATGTATTTAATGGCAATACTTTTTGTACGCGATTTTTACAACTTTATTAATATCGGCCTATTCTTAATTTTCCCTGAGATTTGTCCCCCAGGGGACTAACAGAAGATAAAATCGTAAATGGGAGATCCACGCTGTATGTCCCCCTTGGGGAAAATTCAAAATAAATATTTCCCGTATGCCCCCGTTACATAGGAACGTGAAAATGCACAGTAAAACAAAATAACTACTGACGTTTTATAAACAAAAACTCCATTCAGTTTTTTAGAAAGGGTGCGAGAAAATTTACGAAGAAAAGTAAACGTGGTCACAAAATCGTTTAAATGCCCCGATAAGGATAAGATGTGCTTTATTTTCTGTGAATTGGAGAGTAAGGCAAAATACTCGTAAGAGCATATCGTAAAATTCTATGGAATCGAGTAACTATTCAATAAATACAGATACGGTGTTTTCCTTGTAGAATTATCTGGTATAATTTTATTATTTAAATAAGAATTATTTATCTGAATTGTAATAATTTTATAATCTCGATGTTACTTGATGAGGTGGCACTTCAGCTTGACATTTATTATATTTTTTAGAAAAAAGATTCATAGGCAGGTCGACGGGTTATTAAAACGTTTGTTTTTGGACGTTTGCAGAAATGGATATCAAAGTTTCCGCTTTGAAGTAACTTTCTTGTTTGAGATGTGTCCAAAAAATTAAATTCAGCTAAAGTAAAATGACAAAGCTGTTAACTTAAATTCAATTATTGTTAACTTGGTCCAAGAGCTTTGGACAGCAAAATGATTAAATTTTATGAAACCGTACTATTTAACATAGGTAGTTTTTTTTCTTTATTTTATTCCGGACTTTTTAATTTATTTGTAAGTTATATGTTTTGATAGCATGCTACTTGCACAATATAATTTATTTTATAAAATAAAAATACAACATTACGCAAAAAGGAACCAATCCACAGCAAGTTCAAATGGAGATACTCATTTTGTTTTGCTAAATTCATTAATTTAAATTGATTATGGCGTATATTTCATGCCCGAAAAAACTACGGGATAAAATTAGTTTAAATTATTGAATTTAGTAAAACAAAATCCGTATCTCCATTTGAACTTGGTGGCGGTTGGTTCCTATTTGCGTAAGTAGGTCCAATTAATGATATTTATGAAACATATTGAAGGAACGAGCTAAAAAAATTAAAAACAATGACATGTTTTGTTAAGGGTAACATGTCCAGGTGCTAGGGGTTATTATATTGTCGGACATTCTATAATGAGTTCTAACGGTAATCAATAAAAGCTGAACACATTACCCAAAATTTACGTCGGCTGGGCGGTGTCTCCTCGAAGTGTACTGGGTGGTAGGTCCTGCGCGTAGTTTGTGGCGAAGCGCCCGCGCTGCCGGGCGCCCACACGGGCGGCGGCGGCGGCGGGGGCGGCCCGCCGAGGCTGAGGCCGCTGGCGACAGGCAGCAAGGGTGCCGGCGGCGGCGTCGGCGCGTTCGGCCTCCACACGGCTGTTGCAACCAATTCATTATTATATCATATTCTTTTTATATATGCATTATTACGGGGTTTTTATTAATAAAAGATGTAGTGAATTCACAGATGGGTAAAAGCTCTGAAAAATAATATCAGAGGGACGAGAATGAGGCATAAAGCCCCACAAAAAAAAACAATTCATTAATTTATAAACTAAACTTAAAATATTATAAGTGATTCACCAACATATGGTTTTCACCGATATGTTTTACTAGGTTTTGCTCGCGGCTCCGCCCACGTGATCAAACAAACAAACAATCAAACTCTACAGCTTTATAATATTAGTATAGATTTGGGTTGCTTAGCAACGGAAGCCTTCAAATATGAATAATTTTCCCCGTTTTTGCAACATTTTTCACTGATGCTTCGCTCCTAATGGTCGCAGCGTAATGTTATATAGCCTAAAGCCTTCCTCGATAAATTGACTATCCAACACAAAAAGAATTTTTCAATTCGAACCAGTAGTTACTGAGATTAGCGCGTTCAAACAAACAAACAAACAATCAAACTCTACAGCTTTATTATATTAGTATAGATTAGTATCTATTGTACATTACACTGAGTTATATTATTTATTATTTGAGAGAAGAAATTAATTACTAAAAGCTCCATCTTGCTAAATATTCTCATTTTTATTTAATCTAATCTAATTGTAATATATTCAATTGTATCAATATATTATGAGCCTGGATTCCAGATTCGACAATTATATTACGTGTGATATAATTTGCAAAAAATAACAATAACGGAATAAATTGCAAACCTTTTAGGCGCAGAAAACTCATGTCTAATGTACACGTGTATGTCTAACTAAACACGAATCTCCGGTCAACTCATATCCAAGCTACATACAATCGAGACGACGACGTATGTTTGACCGGTCGTTTTGTACAAATTGGGTTATAGGCGCGCCCTAACTGCCCTGTGTCCGTGTAATCGCTCAACCTATTAGGGCCGTGATGCGATCACACCCAGATCTTCACATGTTTGCGTACTTATTGATGAGATTTAATTTAATCGAACTAGACAAATATTGTTATAATAAATATTATGGTTGGCGCTCACTTGGGGAGGTTTACGTCCAACAGTGAACGGCAATACGCTGAGATCATGATGATGATGAGATAAATATTTATTGTATATTTCGAATATGTACAATATGTTAAGTTATGAGCTTATGTGAGAGTTTATGGGTGGTAGAGCCATTGTATCACAGAAAACCAAGGTAAGGTAGCGGCAGCGACACGTCCGTTTTACATAAAATTGTATGGAAACAGTTGTTCATGTGTTAAAAGTTAAAACATATCTATACAATTGCATATAAAGTGGACGTGTCGATGTGATACGTCGCAGTCTCTCGGAACCGGCGTTTATACGAGTACTTATACCGTCTTCCATTACCGAATAACATTTGTTTTCAATTTACACATAAACATTGTACGTGTTATTTTGATGCGAGGAATCTCAAAACAATTATTCATACACGCCTCGTCACTTGAACTTATGCGGTCAGTGTATTTCCGATCCGCATACCGAATACCGCAGCAAACGTCATAATCAACACTGGATTAAATCGCATCGGAGATAATTGGTTATTTATCTAAAAGCCCTGAGGGCGTGTGTGCAGACATCAAAGTGGGGAAGCGAACGCAAATAAATTAAAAGTGAGCTAAAAGAGAATTCAATTAAGGCGCAATTGAGAAAAATCCTGAAATTCATTCGTGTGAGTGTCGAGTGCTGTCTATTGTATCAGGCGGATAAAGCCAGGCTGCCACTGTGCTACAGCTTGTTATTCGCCCGAGCCACAGCCGACAAGCTCTGGAATATATTTTACTCTTTTACATTTCCCGTGTATGCCTATTATATAGCCAAAAACGAGTACTGTTGAAGTACCACGGTGTAATTAAATTTTTATTTTTTGCCTACCTAAAAACCATACCAGTGAAGGCAGAATAAGAACGAAAATTACTCAATATTCAGTCATCATAAAATGTACTACATGGAACATAAGTACCTATTATTAAATCCCAAAAAGATACAGTAGCTTCGTTTTATCGTACCACTACATAATACGCTTACAGTTAGTATTAGTTTAATACAGACGGATCAAAGTAAACAAAGCTAAAAGGAAAACATTAAATAGATCACGTACACAAACGGGAGTGTATTTTTCCCAAACTGAGCATTATGGATTCAATACACAAACGCGCTGGTCGCACGCGCCGCGCCGAGCTACCACGTTAACTTACTGTTTGCCTCTAATTTAATTATGAAACTCCCTCAACATTCCGTATTTCGGGTAACAACGCTATGGGATTCCGCAAAACGACTTCGTTGTAAACTTAAATTCATTGTGCCAGCAGGCACTAGGCAGATTACAGCCTAGTTTTTTGTTTTTTTCGCCTAGTATACGTATTATATTAGTATATTGGACATTGTAAATATTTGACATTTGACTATGTCTAATCATTGATACATATTTTTTTTATACAACCGACAATAATACGAAAAGCAACTATTTATTTTGTTAAATCAGGATTAAAATTAGGTAAAAAATAAGGCCGCAGTTATGTTGTTGGTCTCTGTTGGTTGTTGTGAATGCGAAAGGCCGTCTGGGTTGGTACCACCGCTTTATCTATTTCTACCGCCAAACATCAGTGTATAAGCACTGTTGCGATTTGGTTTGAAGGACATTGAAGCCAGGTCAGGATGACGAATACAGGTAGGCGTTCCGCTTACCAACTGGAAAGGGACCTGCTCGTTTCGTTACGCAAGCTATTTTTTTAAAATTGCATGAGTAAAGGTGGGCACGTAATGGGAAAATCTCACTATCTCTCTCGTCCGCGTGTATCGTAATGGCGCGACCTGTCTTGTGACGTTGCACGACATGTCGTGCATCCTTTTTCCATTATTTGGCAACCAGCAGATTTAAATGGCTTCAAACCTTTTTTCTTTTTTATTATTTGCATAATAGATTATAGGAAACATAAATTGAACTCGATTATATTAATAAAAACAATCGAATCAAATACCCTATTGCAAATACTTTCTTAGATACATGCTTGGTAATACCAACAAACGTCAGTGAATTTCAGTAATTTGGATGTTATAAACATTGAATTAAGTCTGCGTTGGGGTCTGGTCACATATTATGACCATGTGAAGTCGATCCTATGCAAAACTGGCGCCTCATAATTACATTTTATTTATTTTAAATTTTTCGTTAAATAAAAACACAACGTACGTCGGTACATAAATCTACAGAATGAATGCTTACGATAAGATTACATTGCGAGACTGTGAAAGTTTGAACGTAAATAACTCTATTTTAGTGCTTGCAGTTTTACATTATTGCAAAAACAAAGAAAAAACCTTTTCAGCTGAATAGGTACTTACGTAGATAAGTGCTATTCGTAGAAACTTATAGTTCCATCGGACTTTTCTCGTTAGAAAGAGCCTGCTTACTAGATTATTTGTAAGTCTTAACAACATTTACATCCACGGTGTAAGTTTCGTGCAGGTATTAAAATGATTCTTATATAAAACCAACAGAAGCAAAATAGTAAAAGTCGCGCTGCATTTTATTAAGTACTTTTTAGTCTTGTTTTTTTTTATTAACACTGTAAACCGTAATTACACTGACGTAATACTCTTTTATTATGTTAGTTAACACGTCACCTAAGGTCGCTTGACTGTATAAATAAACATTACAATTGTTATGATACAGCTGTTAAAATACTGAATCGGTATCATCATTTTGTGGGATACAATCACAACATAAGTATATTCTAATTTTGAAAAATCCTATACGATCATAGTCATGTTTATGCTTTAGTATCATTATGGTCTGACACGTCTAGCGACTCTACTGGTTGCTTAGATTCCTACTGAAATATACATTTAAATTATAGTAACGTATAATAAACATAATAAAAAAACAATAGCATCAAGCTAAATTCACGATAACACTAGATGGCGTTAATAAGGGCATTTGTGTGAGCAGTGAGATAGAGAAGGGTGGCCCATACATAAAACGTACGAGTAATTTACACTCGACTACGCTCTCGTGGACTCGAGGGTTTTGTGCAATCGTTTTATCGTAAATTGTTTCGTTTACACCTTAAACTGAAAATTAAATCCGAGTGTTGAGTTCTTAAATACAATAGAACATTTTGACTCTACCAAATAGTATTAAAACACATGTTAGTTTTATTATTTTGCTATTGTGTAACACGATTTTTTTGACGTAACCAATATAATAAAAAAATATTTGCCAGCACCATTTAAATAATTGGGCAAAGGTCTTAAACAAATTACTAATACACAATACATATGCAATGCGGTAAAAGTTAACCCAACTTATAGTTTTAAGGAATAGATGACCTTAATGTTGCACACTCACAAAGGCCGTGGCATTTGATTGTCTGCCATGAAAAAACTGAATGTCATTTCTGTACAACAATAAAGGGGCTATAGTAAACAACCGTAGACTAAAAATGAGAGTGAAGTGGATTTCGTAAAGTTGGTTAGAACTAACCCGAATCGTGGTGCGTTTGGTGTTATCAGGTTGAGAATGTTTCTATTATAGGCTTTGAGTTGAGTACGAAGGTGTACTCTATCATTAAATCTTTATCAAATTGATATAAGACCACCACCGAAGATCGAAACCTCGAAATCATCAAAAAAGAGTCATCGAAGAAAGTATCAAAATTGGGCTACATTTTTTTTTTGGCAGAGTATGCATAATAAATATTTATATACAGAAGAATTGAGAACCTCCCCTTAAGTCAGTTAAAAATAGAGAGATAATTAGTAATTATATTACTTTACATTCAGGTCGAGGATAGAAACTATTTGCGTTTCAGTTAGTAAAGACACCTACGTGGAAATTCATTTTTGTAACATGAATGAGAATGTCATACATAATATTGTGAGTCAGTGGGCTTAGGATATTACGCGGGTTGACCGCAAATATGTAATATTCCATTCATGAAGAATCGATTGCGCTTTGTGTTCAAAACCTAGTAAGTACCGATTCTCATATTTTAAATAAGAAAAAGTACGGCAAACTGCCTTTAAATATTTTGAAAACGTAGACCGGGCAATGCCGTTTATATACTTACTTTTTGTTTTAATTAAAAACTGTAACTCAGGGACTCCGTTTCGTTGGAACTTACGACTGTTTAAACTTATTAACAATATCCCGTTTCAATTGCTGTTTTTTATTCTATTTGAATTAATAAAGAACACTATACCCATATTTTTATCGCAAAAGTATCGAATACATATAAATTGGAAAATTAGGATGAAAATTATCCAAACTGGGTTTGTTTCGAATAACATACGGGTATTCAATTTCAATTTTACAAATACACATTTGTGTTCCGATAAAAATATAACTTGCAATTTATATAAAACGTAAAAGGGATTAAGAGCGGGCGGGAGTTGCTACCAATTTAAAGAGGAAAACGAGCTATCGACAACATATTACGTTATAGGAATTTAACGATACATGATATTAAAGCTGCAGGATCGGATGCAAACATGTTTTTCACGAATTCGAATTCTCCGATTCCTCACACTATATTCAAAATATATTTTATATATAAATGATATTAATATACATACACTATTGTATAACTCATGTATGTTTTATTTCGGTAAAATAAATTTTTAGTATTGCGCTATCACGGTAGCATAGAAATGATTGGGTATAATTCGGTATTCATATTCATATGTTTGTACTTGCCGTATTGTCATGCAACATAAATATTTCTATTGATGGCCCGTATGACTGATGACGTCATCATAAAAATTATATCCTTGGCCATTTAATCCGCATTTAACCCATTACTGAACCCCTAATTGATTTCTACTATAGATTACAAAAACCATTTAAATGGTTGGATCTTTGGAAACGGCTTGTATTTAGATTTGATTTTAATTGAAGTAAGATTACCAAATGCGTAAATGTGCTTACCAAAGTTTTTATTCGTACTAATATTATGTGTCGGAAAATTATATAGAATTACGTAAAGAAATATGAAGTCAGTACATCAGTCAGGACATTATCTTATATCTTTAAATGAGCAATTCTTGTAACACGAAGTTAATGAGTGTTTGCTTTGAGGTTAAACTTAATTCCTGACATCTATTGGCGAATAATAATACTACTTTTTTGTGAGCACAACAGCAGATGGCGTTGTTAAGTAACAAAGTAAATATTATTCATATTTCATTATTTTATAAGTAATTCGTATTTAAATATAATTTCCAAAAAACACAATTTATAAAAAAAAAAAAAACCGTGCGAAGCTCGGTCATCCAGGTACTGATACATTATTTAATATCTCGGGGTGACGAGCACAGTCCATGGCAATGCAGGGCATTGTGATTTAAAGTTCTGTATGGTGTTGTGTTTTGTTTACAAGCATGACGTTTACTACCAGGCGAGGGACAACGCTTGTCTCGTTATTCAATAAAAAAAAGAAATTAAAACAGCTAGGAGGGCTCGATAGCGGTGCAAATACGAAAAATGATATCACAATTTGTTAACTGTCTTGTCGAGGGGTCTATGGCAGTATTAAATGATCGTCTAAGAGATGCTAATAGGGTCATTCGTTAAGGGAAGGAAAACTGGCAAAAACTTGCTAAAATGACTAATGCGACTACCCAAAAATGGGGAGCGCTATTTTTTTGTGACAACCATTGTATATCGGTTTAATTAATTTTATTTAACTAATTTGTAGCTTGTAGACAGGCTGTAAATAAAGTCATTTCGAAATATATCTGCACCATATAATGTAATATGGGTTGAACAAGTGGTAATGTCACTTTTACACCGATCTACATAATAATATCACAGGGTAAAGAATAAGTCGGGATAGATACGAAAAACAAAGCACATAACATACTGGATATGATTTATGTACTGAGTTTTTGTTTAGAAAAACGATTGCCCTGCCAAATCACAATTTCAACACGTATTTTATAGAAATTGTTTAGTTTATTATACTATGAGCTAAGTTATACACATACCTAATATATAGTGCCATTTGGTATAGTATATAGTTTAAATGTTTTTGTTAGAACCAGGTGCCAGCAGAATTACCAGCGCTTTGCTCAATCGAAGCAAAGTACATTGCTGAGCTGGGGCCTGATCTCGGCGAATTGTACCACAGATCTATTTATATCATGTTATTTTCTATTTTCCTTATATTCTTTGTGTGATGTGTTACACAAGCCGAAATAAAACTTTTATCTATCTATCTATCTATCTATTTGTATGTTAGAAATAAATCCCTCCGTAGATACTACACAGTCGTTTTCTATTTTTTGTTATTGACAAATATAAAATAAAACGATTGGATACTGTACCCTATAATGTTACATTACGGAAGTTCAGCTTAGATTACAGAAAACAAATGTGTTCATCTATACCCATTATATTTTTAAACTGATTGCTAATTTATATTGAAATAAAATAAGCGAATTTAATGCGCGTAGATTTTGCAAGATTTTCGATAGCTGTCACATCATCCAGGCTATCACATATAGGATAGGACCACAGATATATTATGTGTGAAATCAATACGTTTCCAAAACAATCGCCTGACAGCGTTGTACGGAACTGGATTGATACTTTTGAGTTATTGAGAAACTCGTAAAAACATACATTATTAAATCCACAGAGTATAGAGGGTGCTAAGGAATATCCAGAAGAATTCCTGAAATTCATAATTTTGATAAATAGTGACTAATGAGTTACGTAATAGGTTTTTTTATACACCTAACAGTCACATACCTACTCCTGACCCCACAGTAAGGTACGAGTCTTGTGTCGTGGGTATCAGGAACTACGAGAGACTTTTAGTCTTACAACACCCAGACGCCGAAACAAATATTTGTGGATCACACAAACATTTGTCTCGGTGCAGGGATCGAAACCGCGGCCTCTCGCTTCACAGCCGGCTACAAAATATGCTGTCAAAACATAAGAATATAAAAGATATATCTTTTACTTAATTAATCATTTGAACTAGTTCCTTTAAAGTTACACAGAATAATTTAACTAAAATTGTAACATTCTAATATTGAAAATCAGCAAGGCAACGTTTCAAATAAACGTTAGTTAAACTAGGAAGTCTTCAGAGCTATCTTAACAGGATTAACTTGCAAAGTTAACAAAAATACGAGCAAGTAGCGAAATAGCCTTCATCAGCCATCTGCAGGATTTTAGTATTATCAACGAGTTAAATACTTTTTCCATTGTTTGACTTTAAAGCTTTTAAAGGACTTTTGAGGGATTGAAGACTGCTATCGTGAGCTCCTATATTTTTTTAAATGTAACGTATTAAGCAGCGATAGCTCAGCGGGGATTGGTACGGACTGTCGGGATGCAAGCAGGTTCGAAACCAGCTCCAAGAGCATACACCTCTGACTTTGC
Organism: Amorpha juglandis; assembly: GCA_949126905.1. Lineage (NCBI taxonomy): Eukaryota > Metazoa > Arthropoda > Insecta > Lepidoptera > Sphingidae > Amorpha > Amorpha juglandis. The sequence goes on from OX421372.1 coordinate 8,678,082, forward strand.
TAAGTCACGTGTATATTAGTTGTTAATTATCGCTTGCTTTAACTGTGAAGGAAACATCGTGAGGAAACCTGCATACCTGAGAACTCAATAAGATTTTTCGAAGGTATGTGAAGTTTACCAACCCGCATTAGGCCAGCGTGGTGGACTAAGGCCTAACCCCTTTCATTCAGTAGAGGAGGCCCGTGCCCAGCAGTGGGACATGTGTAAGGGCAGGCCTTGTAAAAAAAAGTGTACATATTTAGATATATTAATAAACTCGCTCGATTAATAGGTCCAAATAGGCTCAGCGGGCGAATAGCTGGTTTTTAAACGAGAGGCAGCGGGTTCGATTCCGGCACCGATACAAATGTTTATGTGATCCACAAATATGAATTGTTTCAGGTCTAAGTATTGTGGGACCGTGGATAATTAGGCCGCCAATGGCACTTGTACACGTCATTTGAATCTACCGGTGCTACGGAAATGCCCACTGGTCTCAGAAGAAGCACCAAGAAACACAGTCGTTGGTCTTTCGTGTTTTTTTTTAAATATTTATTCCAATTTGGTATACAACATAATTATAAAACATAAGTGAAAAATAATAACTCATGTTACCTATACATACACTTTCTGTTAATATTTTACCACTTACCTATTCATAGCTAGTAATTTTAATGTTAGTAAATGTCTCGCAAAACTTACCTGAAACAAAAAGAAAAACAAATATAAATATTATTAAACACATGCCCATGGAAAATTCGTGGGTTTCTTTTATAAGTATGAGTCAGTCGTGTTTCCTGTTTTCGAGCATGGCCCGGGTATTATGCAACTTGTCACACTGCCAAGTGTTCAGGTGTTGCGACCTCCGTGTTACACTGTTGATACTTGTGACTCAGTATGACTTGTTATGACGCGGCGTTTCCCTTTTCATCTTAGAGGTAATTGAGCGTTTAGACCGCAATAGAGTAGACACACTCGGCGAATTATGTTGCCTACTAGGTTCACTTACGCCCCGTTTCTGAAAGGCTGATCGTTTTTTTTATCCTGGCTCGGCAAAGTTACTACGGTACACCTGATGGTAAGTGTAGCGCAATCCAAGAATAGTGTCGACCAACGATAAACAATGTGTCCATCGTAGGTCGGCAAGATCATGCCGACCTGCTAAAGGGCCAAGGGGGAGGGGAAGGAAAAAGGGATGGGAAAAGGGTTAGGATCAGGGGGCAAGCCCCCTGGGGAGAACCGGATATATACTGGCTGACCCTGGAACGCGACCCACACAAGATGGGCCACTATGGCAGGTTTTAGCACCGGTGTACGGTTGTCGCTATCCGGTCGGATATAAGTATTCTCCCACCAGCACTATCGAAATTAACTATTTCGATTATTGCTATCATATCTTATGACAAGTCAAAATTGAGTTCCTAGAAGCGTGGTCAACGCTTTTGATTTGACACACCTGTTAGTCAACAAGGCTTCCAAACTGATATGAAAAATTCGATTGACAAACGCTATTTTGGGTTTCTGGAAGATTCATAGATAATCCTGTCGTCGAATGGTATATTAATTACTAACAAGTGATAGCGATTGATCGGAAATTTAATCAGATAGTAATATTTTTTTCACTGTAAAATAAAAACAAATCTTTTGTTTCACCGTGGCTCACTTGAATGCATAACGCTCTACTAATTATGGCACATTACAACAATAATTGTGGTACTCCACTCGATTTACGCATTTTTTTCTTAAAATAAAATTACTGATGGATATTTAACTGGACAAGAAAATTCACAACACTCGTAAACAGATTAATTTAATAACTTTATTTACTCACAAATGATATCACTGAAGCCAAGTGACCTGCTTTAAGTTTTTACACTGTATTAAAATAATTTGAAGTTATGTCTCGGTTTTTAATAAAAATACTTAAATTTATAGCGCCTCACTTATAAACGTTACTCAAACGTTGCTTAGTTAAACATTCTCTTATCATTCTCTGTCAACGCGATTTTTCAAGTGGCTAGGAAGAGGCGAAAAAAGTATTTTAACTAAACAATGCTAAGTAAGTTTATAAGTAAGGCCCATAATGTTTACAACAAAATATTGCTTAATTATGACACTAAAGGCCATTTAACATAGTTTTCTACAATCAGTAGGTTCCCGATTTTAAAAAATAGACAATAGGTACTAATTTCCGTTGTGATATTTTGCTTGCAACCAGATGCAGATTATGTACGTTCAACGTAATGACAATGAACATAGGTTTGAAATATAATTGTTATACGCATAAAATGCTGGCCATTATAATTTAGCCAATTATGCGTTTAGAATACCAATTGTCCACAGACACAGAGATTAATTAGTTAAAAACGTTCGGGAATTTTACGTAACAGAAATGGCAATTACAATCAAAAACATTTGCGGCAGTATGCTTATCGATAACAATAATGCAGAGTATAACCGAGTTGAGATTACATACAAGCCGTTAAATGAATTGGTCGGTATTGGAATCCACTCCAAATGAGAATATTACTGGGCAGGTGATGTTTATGTTTGTATAAACTTGGGTTTTATTGTAATAAGCAAAAAATACTAATATGAAAATGCCCAGTTGATTTCCCAAGAAAAGCTAAGTGGAAGTTTAAAATATAATTTTATTGTTTTGAATAATTTAATAAATCTACGTTACAAACTATAACACGGAAATTCGAAATGTTTTTGTTTTAAATATTTTCGGTCTCTTTATTTTTAACTTTACCGTTCTAAGACATATACCCTGATATTTTTATAGTACCCTACACTGTATTATTTTGATTAAGGAATCTTAATTTTTTTGATAAATTTCAAATCGGTAACGATAAAATAAATCAGCCCTTTTTAATGAGTTATTAAGGTAAGTAACTAAATAATTTCAGCGTTGACACAGATCTTTGCGTTTTAAATATAGATACAGCTATTTCTATCTGTTGGCTGCCATAATGACTTGGCGATATTCATAGGTACGTATTTTATTTTTATTTATCCAGTCATAAAACTACAAAACCTATTATAAAAGTAAAATGTGGTAATGTTATATACAAAATATTTTATGGAAGCAATGAAAATGAGGAAACTTTGATGATAATATTAATATTAGATTTGCAAACATTTTTACAGCTGGTTTCGTATTGCCTACGTAGATATTATGTTTGTTTTTTGACACAGCTAGGCCATATCGAAACTTTAAAGCGTAAAATTCTTTGCGCTAGCTCGACTGAAGATGCATATACTACTATAGTAATATGTTAATATAGCTTTTTTTGTACAATACAGCATTTGAAAAATGAAAATAAATATTTCTGTGCAGCCTTTTAATAGTATTATTTAGCTTTGTATAAAGCTGTTCTCGTCGTAAAATTATCTATTAGTTTATTTCATTCTATTGTTTTACTTTATTAACAAATAAGTAGATACATCGTAGTCATTATACCCAAAAAAATCAAACAGTATTGGTATTTAGTAAATAGTAATTAAAGAATTGTAACACGAGATGTACATCAATGAATTAAATCACTATTAGCAAAAAATATATAATTAAAAAAAATTAGTGGTGTCGTGGGACACCAGGTAGGAACGAAGTTCCTTCGGCTAATGTAGAATCGACACAAATTGCAAAAAAAATAGTGGTGTCATGGGACACCAGGTAGGAACGATGTTCCTTCGGCTAATGAAGAATCGACACAAATTGCAAAAAAATACATAACGAGCTAGCGTAATCTTTTAAAAATCGAAGGAGATATAAAAATACTTCAACTATAACTGGCTGAATGAATTTCATTTTAAAAAAGGAACTAACGCTGGCTGGTTATGCGACTGTCGCGCATGCGCACGTCTCATTTAACGCTTTTATTCCACGCATTTTTCTTACGGTTTTACTATCACATTTTTTTCAGTTCGGTCACGCAGCGAAATCCCTATCCCCTCCAAGCCTGCCGTAAGGAACTTCGTTCCAAAAAGTCGTGCTCAATTCTGTGTATGCGACTGTCGCGCCTGCGCACGTCTCATTTAACGGTTTTTATTCCACACATTTTTCTTACGGTTTTACTATCACATTTTTTTCAGTTCGGTCACGCAGCGAAATCCCTATCCCCTCCAAGCCTGCCGTAAGGAACTTCGTTCCAATAAACTTTTATTCAGTAATATTTCATCCCAAAACACTACCGAAGTGTAACAACTCTAATTAAAAACTTAGACTTAGACTGGCTACTAAACGGTGGACGGCCGTGTTCTATAATCAAAAATTCAAATTCAAATTTCAAACCGCGTCTACATTTCCAAATGTCATAAGTTTCACAACCATCTGTTTTATTAACGGAATTTCGACTTTAACTTTGTGTGCTAGATATCAAATTAAGTTAAAAAAGTCTCATTTAACGGTTTTTATTCCACGCATTTTTCTTACGGTTTTACTATCACATTTTTTTCAGTTCGGTCACGCAGCGAAATCCCTATCCCCTCCAAGCCTGCCGTAAGGAACTTCGTTCCAAAAATATATATTTTTACATGTCTTATCATCATTTGGGAGGTTTTGCTAATACTCGCCACGCTTGGCAGGCGGGTTCGCGAGCGCAGAGGCGTAGCTTCTTGCACTGAAGATGCTGCTGCCCATCATCAGCCTGTTGCATTTAGCTACGCCATCACTACGATGGTTATACCGCCATCGGCCGGTCGCCAGAGCCTCGTCCGTTAACCAGCAGGGTGCACCACGGGCAGGTGAGGTTGGCTTGGAGTCCGGAAGATGGTGGTTGGACCCCCTTACACCTACGAGGAGGACGTCCACCTACAAGGTGGACAGACAACCTGATAAAGGTCGCAGGATGTCGCTGGATGCAGGCCGCTTCCAACAGGTTGGTCTGGAAATCTTTGGGGGAGGCCTATATTCAGCAGTGGACGTCTTGTGGCTGATGATGATGATGATGATATTTTTACATACCTTGTAGCGTGAACGCACTACATTATTTTAGTAATCAGTTTGATAAGTATCATAGTTAGGAAAAATTAAGTAAAATAAACTCCACATGTCTTACGAATAGACTTTATAATAATAGATTGCTGCCGGCCTTGAAGTTATCGTCTCACTAAAGGATAAGGACAATATGATGAATGAACGTAAATATAAATAACATAGCCCTTGGCTTCCCCGAGATTTTAAACAACAGTAGGTATCGTAAAGTATTATCACAGAGTAGTTCAATATTATAACATTTAACACTCATTTCACTTCTTCAATGATGCGCTAATGTGACAACGAATATATTACCTGTTTTTCTCTGCGTTTAAAACTTTATTGATTAAAGGATTTTAGGCTTTCGCAATTTGTACATATTATGATATTTGCTTAAACGAGCCTTAATCGCGTAGTATTTGAAGGTATAAATACCTGTATTATTTATATTTATGCATATTTATATCTTTCCCGACGTGTCAACCGAGTTATATCGGCTGTGGTCATAGGTTGACCACGACCAGAGTCAAAAATGTCAAATATTTATGAGTGGTAGAGCCACGCTGTATACAGTTTTGTCTACAGCATGATTGGGCCGGCTCAACCGCGTCATTACGACTGTCTCACAGAAAACCGACGTAAAGTAGCGGCTTGCTGCTGCGTTTCGTTCGGTGAGTGAGATATCCGGAGGCCCAAATACCCCTCCCCTTCCCAATCTCTAATTCTCCCTTTCCTTTAAGGTCGGCAACGCGCCCATAATTCTTCTGATATTGTGGGCATACATGGGCGGTGGAGATCACTTACCATCGGGTGACCCACTTGCTCGTTTGCCGATCTATGCAATAAAAAATTGGTGTGTGTCGTGGGACACCAGGTAGGAACGAAGTCCCTTCGGCTAATGTACAATCGACACAAATTGCAAAAAATTCAAATTATCAACTAAAATAACAAAATATGTCTCTTTATTTTTGTTTGACAGCATAAAATTACATAGAAATAGAATAGAAAAATAGAAATAAAAAAAAGACGTGTGGCGCTCGGAGACTGCCGCGGTAAAGCTATTGTATAGCATTTTTTATCAACTTATGTAATTATAAATAATAACGAGCTAGCGTAATCTTTTAAAAATCGAAGGAGTATTTTTATATACTTCAATTATAACTGGCTGAATGAATTTCATTTTAAATATGTCTCTTTATTTTTGTTTGACAACATAAAATTACATAGAAATGACAGACACTAAAATTGACACTTTGACTGTCGCGCCTGCGCACGTCTCATTTAACGCTTTTATTCCACGCATTTTTTCCACGCATTTTTTCCACGCATTTTTTCCACGCATTTTTCTTACGGTTTTACTATCACATTTTTTTCAGTTCGGTCACGCAGCGAAATCCCTATCCCCTCCAAGCCCGCCGTAAGGAACTTCGTTCCAAAAATAAAAAATATTAAAAAAATAAATAAGAGGTTTTTATACCTTTAAATACTACGCGATTAAGACCCGATTAGATAAATATCATAATATTTATTGATTAAGGCGATGTCACACCTCGAATCCAAGAAAAAGGAATTTGAACTTCGAGTATGTCGACACGAATGAACTTACACCGACACAAAAAAATACAGCGTTTAGAAAAAGATTTGAAGCGAAATGTGAACCGAATAGAATTATTAAAAGTAGCTTAATAACCCACAAAAATGCCAAATTAACCCTCAAATATAAAATTTGGTGTCGAAACTCTTTGTAAGTGCAACAACTTAATTTTCGTTTAGAATTTGTTAAGTTCCTATATCCTTTAACTAAAATCGTAACCGGGCATATATTACATTTATTTATGTTTAATTGATAAATCTAAAAAAAACCTTCAATGTACCCACCGTCAACTCACACATGCTATGCAATTACGATTATTACTATAATTTTTCAAATCGTAGTCGGACCTCGTCATAATAAGGTTGTTTTAAACGAAAGAAACGATGCCTATTGGCTTCACAACAGAGTATATTGAGTTAGCTGTGTGAACATTATTTGTGAGTTTATTGGTTTGACAAAACATAATATGTCACGGATTGGATTTCTCAAGAGGGCTGACCCGGGACAGGCAGCCACGGCGCGCCTTAGCCGTTAAAGTTAAGCCAATACTTTCCTGCGATGTAATAAGAAAATTTGCCACAAAAACTGCTTCAAAGGTAATTCCTTTATCAAGGTCTTCTTCGAAAATTTCACTCACCCATCTCACACACAAAATGCAACAGCAAGCTATACGTCGATTTTTTTATAACACAGTGGTAATGTCCCGGTCGACTCGTTCAGTTCATGCTGTAAATAAAATTGTCTACAGTGACAGGGTCTACCACGTCAATCATCAATGATTTGACGTTATTCGACAATTTAAAGCCATAAATTCGAACCGCCAAAAGATTATCCGCACTAATTGATATACAACGTAATTTTTCAAGTCAACTATATATTATTATAACGGTGAAGGCTCAAGGTTACGTCTAAAATAAAGAATGACTGTATTTGTGACAACAATAAACGCAAAATGTAATGTAGAGTGAAAAAACGGAAACATTTTGATATTTATACACACCGTTAGGTATGCATTAAATGGATAATGTTATAAAACGAACAGAGCGTAAGGTCGCAGGGCATCTGGCGGTGAACGCACATGTGTTCGCTATTTTTATCGTCACCATTCAAATAACTGATATCGCTAACTACAATATGTATGATATATTGATGAAACAAAAAATATCACATTGGAAATAGGTATAGTGTCCAAACGGCAAATGATTAAGATTCTATTATTAATTAAATATGTGACGGACTATATGATCATTTACTAGGTGGTAGGAAAGTAGGCTGTCTTATGCGACAGTTGGTCTGGATAAGTACCACCGCTTTATCTATTTTGGCCGCCAACCTACAGTATATAAGTACTGTTATGTTCCGTATTGAAGGACATTGAAGCCAGCGAAATTACTGGGCATCTCGAAACTTGAAATCTAATTCCTCAAGGTTACCAGCACGTAACACGCATACATACTAATTAAGATATATTTAAATGGATAGATTGATACATTTCACTGTTTGTTTAATCTAATCAATAGAACTTGAGTTGAATACTGTCTCTTAAGATACAGGTTATCTTAGTTTATGACGTAGGATTAATTAAATATTTTGTATATAAATTACTGCATTACAGACCTATCAATATTATAACTAAGAAGTGCTATCACCTTTTTTGGCATCAGATGCACTAAAGTTGTTTTTCAAGATTTTGGCATAAAGCCTATAAATGAGACAGTGAAAAAAGCGTGTGATTACTGGTACCAACTCGGGAGCACGTGTCCTTAGCACCATAGGACGAATCCCATCAGGCCCTCTCGACTTATGGAAATCTTGGAAAAGCATTGTGTTTAGCAATAAGCTTTACCGGAAATGGATTTCCGGCATGAAGCTCTCGCACCCCGGGATAATCGGCGGTGATCTCTCGCCAAGAGTAACCAAAGATCCGAGAGATCAGGGAGAATCATCCTCCCTGCACAATTATGGCAGTGATGGCTGACAGAAGTTTTCTAGATAGTCTTGATGAGATACCACAACGCACGAGTCCCTGAAGTATAGCGGAGACGCTTCTTGCCAATGCGTCCATGTACTTCGACCTTACAGCAGCGACAACTCTTTTGAAAGACTTGGAGGCATGGTTATTCTCCTGTTTTGAGACGCTAGTATTTACATCAAGTGACAATAGAGCTAGATATATGTCAGAGTGTGACTTTTGTATTAGAATTCGTCTTCTTTTATTTTTAGAAGTCACATTTACTTAGAAGTGGTAAAACAGCCACTTATGTTTACGAAAGGAGCAATTTTCTCAATAATAGTTCCATTGGCCCTATTACCTATTTGATTAAGTTTTTTATCAAGAGATTTAATGTTATGTGCGAACTAGCAATTTATATATCCTATGTCTATAGCAAAAGCGTGTCCCCTTACCCAATGTTATGAAAGGTTATTGGATATCAAGCGAATATTCGTCCTTTTTTATCCTGAATAAATAATTGAGGAAGGTCAAAGCTTTCTATTGCTTCCCTCAGTGAATAGGTACTGCGCAAACAATAACAGGAGGTGTTCCTTAACTGGAGTTTTAGATACACGAATGCCTTTGTTTGTTTATGTAGGAGTAGCTCATTATCAGTGCATTAGTGTTATTGTGTTTAGTTACCAATCCGTATATGTCCAAAATCAACCAGACCTTTTCGAATCAGAGTACTTTCTACTGACATGGTACAAGAGCTGAAAAGCTGGAGACCCAATAATAATTAAAGTATCACTTAATATTTCTCCCCATTACTGAGAAAGTTGTAATGATCAGTTTTATTTTTGTATTTTCTTCACTAACTAAATACGACTAAAACGAAAATAGTACATATTGTAATGACAAAGAAAATATATTGATCTCAAAGTATAAGAAAGCTATTAATTATTATATTATGTATAGGACAGCTTCCGTGGCACAGCGGGTCAGTAGCCAGCTGTAAAACAAGAGGCCGCAGGTGCGATCACCGCATCGAGACAAGCGTTAGTGTGATCTTCAAATATTTGTTTTGGGTCATGGTGTCTTGGTACCGTAAGTCACCCATAGCTCCTGATACCCATGATACAGGGTCGCCTAGAAGGGGCCAGGACTATGGCGTTAGGTTTATTTATTTATTTCACGATATGTTAATTATGCGATTGATTTAATGTTGAAAATTTATTTTGATAATGGAATCACTGCACCAATATTTAATTACTTACGCAATGACGCTCGTGATGTAAGTAATGTGTAATGTAAATGTAAGTAATCAATATCTGTGTAAACCTACTTGCCTTAAAAATAATATGTGTAAATGTTCTATATTATTTTATTAAATTGCAATATAAATGTGTGCCCAAATTGAATACGAAAATAAATTTACGAACATCTAAATGGCTTAGACGTACGGAACATCGATAAATAAAGCTAAACGTTTTGCACGGAGCAATTGAATTAGGTTTAAAATACGCAAGTGAAAATAAAATGTTAGAGCCAAATAACACTGTTATAAATACACGTTCCATTCATAAAACTTCGCTGAGCTTGATGCTGTGTGTTTCTCAGTCACATGCGTAGATTTAGTAGAAATCACAAGATGACACTTCGCGTGTCGAGTCGAATTCTATGTGTAAGATTATGCGTTCGCGTTTTGTAATTAAAACTATACTTGAACTTACCGCAGTAGTTTTTTTTTATCCTGGCTCGGCAAAGTGACTACGCTACACCTGATGGTAAGTGTAGCGCAATCCAAGAATAATGACGACCAACGATGAACAATTGTCCATCGTAGGTCGGCAAGATCATGTCGGCCTGCCAAAGGACCAAAGGGGAGGGGAAGGAAAAAGGGATGGGAAAAGGGTTAGGATCATGGGGCAAGCCCTCGGGGAGAACCGAATATACACTGGCTGACCCTGGAACGCGACCCACACAAGGAGAGCCACTATGTCAGGTTTTAGCACCAGTGTACGGTTGGCTATCAGGTCCGATACAAGTATCCTCCCACCAGCTTTCTCAACCAAAACAAAAAATGCAATTGTGTGCCATAAAAAATCTTCAAAGTGTTTCAAGGGAATTTTTCTCATCACTAAATTGCTCTTATGACGTTACAGCATGTACTAAAATATGACACGCTTAGTTTCATACTGGTTGAATTACTAGCGACAGTTATTTTGATCTACGTTACTCTAATTCGGGAGCATTGCCAATGTGAGTCCCGCTTTTGGCCAATTTGGAGTGATAGGTATTCTTACTCTCAGGTAACGTAAAGACAGTATAAGTCCTTCGAGTTAGAAGATATGATTGTGTGAACATTGTTTATAAACCAATACTTATTCTAGCTTTTAAGATGTATTACTTCAAAATAGATGTTATCAATACGGTGCGTTTTTTTTAAATCCTTTAATAACATATACATCGATTTCTCGTTTTCGATGACCGTCTCCACGGCGCATTTAGCGAGCGTAGTTCCTGATACCCACACACATGAATGCACATAATGCGTTCAGTATTACTACAACTCAAGTGTATCAAAACACTTTGTGTTGAAAAGAAAGGTGCAATATTGAAGAACTCTTTACTTTTAGTTGGATATAGGAAGAAGAGCACAATAACTTGGAAAAAATTATCAAATATACATCCGTCAATGTTGAGTAAGTAGGTGGTCACAGAATGTCTGCGGTGATGGCCATTTACCAGACGTATCTATCTTTTTCGGTAACCGGGAACTAACTCGCAACTCTAGAAAAAAATCCCTACGCCCTCGCACCCGTAGGCTGTAGTTGAAGCCTAGCACTTTTTAACTGTACTTATCGTAAAAGTGTTTGGCTCCGTGACAGGTATAATATTTTCCTATTAGGAATACCTACACCTAAAATTTTATTAATCACTGACATGTAATAATCTTCATGTCAATTAAAAACTACTTACGGAAAATATCATCAGTGACTCACACATTGCAATTAGAGCCTTATCCTTGAGCGCTGATTCATAGATCATACAAACGCCGAGATATTTTTTTATTAACTTTTTAATACACACATCAACATTTTCAACAGTCGCCCCACACGACAAACTTTCATTGGCTTTTGGTTAGAGCGTCTTTTATGCGTCATTTTTCCCGGTGTAAATCTGAGCAACGTAATGGGAAAAGTTATAACAAGTATTCAGAACGTATTATGTGCCATTAATATTCTGACGAGTCGCCGTCACTGGCAACTCTATAAAAGTTCAATGAATGTACCTCGGTTTCCACATGGTATATCATAACTTCTTTATATGTGCAAGAATAATAATAATAGCCTACCTCCGTAGCGTTGTTATAATCTCGGGTTCGATCCCCAGATCGGGAAAAAGTGATACTGGGTTTTTCTAACACGAAATGCTCAGTATCAGTCCGAAGATTGGAATTTTGCCCGGTATGGCGATAGGATCGCTCTTTTATCACATCATGGGACGGAAACAAGCTCGGCGAAATATGGGTGTACTGATTACACATCTGCCTATCCCATGGGAGATTACAGGCGTGAGGGCATGTCATAATAGCTTCGTATTATACACGGTCCAATAATGGGCACGGACCTCCTCTATTGAATTATATTATATTATTATTCATTAAATTATATATATTACATTTATATTTCATCGAGTGGTAGAGCCACGCTGTGGACAGTTTTGTCTATAGTATGAATGGGCCGGCTCGACCGGATCGTTACCACTGTCTCACAGAAAATCGACGAAAAGTACATAGCGGCTTGCTGCTGCGTTTCGTACGGTGAGTCAGATAACCGTAGGCCCAAATTCCCCTCTTATTCCCAATCCCTAATTATTCCTTTCCTTTAAGGTCGTCAACGCGTCCATGATTCTTCTGGTATAGTGGGCATACATGGGCGGTGGAGATCACTTACCATCAGGTGACCCACTTGCTCGTTTGCCGGCCTATGCTATAAAAAAACAGTATAATCGTTTTCATCATTCTAAAATCATGTAAGAGGGGGGAGTGATCAAGGTAATAAATATTATATAAACAGTAGGTATTATTAATCCCTTGCTATACGTTAGACGGGAGTAAAAATAACATCTTATCACACGTAGACTTGAATGCAGACTTTTTATTGGTCGTAAATTCTCGAGGTGCTGACACATATTTAACCATGGTATCCGGTAGTCTGATATATTTAACTTATTGACCCATTTAATAAATATCGGGAGAACATCTTCTACAAGTGATCTGCTAACAAGATTCATTTTTATAAGTCTATCACCTAACTTACATACATTTCAACTGGCAACATTATTATATTAATTGATTTGACAATTTAAAACCATCGTTTATTACATACATTTAATAATGAATTGATTTCTTTTGAAATGATAAGTTAACTCGGTGCATAAATAACATTATAATATTAAGTAATTATTTCAACATTAAACCATCATCTTATAAAAATGAATCTTGTTATGTGATCACTTGTATGAGATATTCACCCGATATGTACGATGCTTTATTTTCCGGAAGACATAATGACCGAAAACAAACAAATAAATCGATGACAAAAATACGCCATTAAATCAATTGACTGCGCTCGTCATCCTGAGACATAAGATTCTAATAATAATGCCATAATGCCTATTAATAACACTGGCGTCAATATCTTTGAAAGTGAAACACAGTGGTGCACACTGGTAGAAATAGACAAAGCGGGAGATATAATACGAGGAATAATAGTAGGGAAAATACGAGGGATTTACCATACCACCTAGTAAATAGACATAGCAGTGGTACCAACTAAGATAGGTAGATGAGCATTAGCGTGACAACCATACAAACGTTACTCGCCAGTCGACATCATTCTTGGACTGCACGCCACTAAGTTATAAACCTAAAAGAACACTGATGCAGAATATTAAAAAAAAATAGTTTCATATTTCACAATTAAAACAATATTCTGAATAGGAAATATCCAATGATGTAATCTTAAAATTAAATGACAAAGACGGGTTTCGCGTAGATACAACTATGCTAAATATTTAAATAAACAATAACGTGACATTGTAAAATTAATGAATACGAAACATAGGAATTTACCAAGTTCCTATAATAAAAAAACTACATATTTCGTTTCTTCCGCATACCGCATTGAATCACATAAATACTCAAAATTATTAGTACAAGAAAGAATATAATATTATGTATGTTAGTAATATCGTATATTTTAGCTTTTATGCTACTGTAGAGCATAATCCTCCTCCATTTTACGCCATTCATCCGTATGTTCAGCTAATCTATGCCAAGTAATACATACAACCTTCTTCTTCCGTTATGTATAAAATAAAAATCCGAAATGCATAACTAATCATAGATTAGAGACTAAGTTAGATCTATTACGAGATTTTTAAACAACCTAAACAAGAATTTACCTGCCTATTGACATTGCTTAAAATAGCCCGTTATCAACAATAGATTAATAGACAAACTGTTGCAATATTAATATATCTGACCAAAGTACCTATAGGATTTATCGACGCAAAACCATAAAGAAGACCAACGACAATGGAACGAAATGGAATTGAATAGTCGTCACCATCATTTCGATTCTAAACCAAAATATATCATAAAAATAAACATCATGTCTGATGTTCAATATTTTTTTTTTTTTACCCTTATAAATATTAGAAAATGGAAGACCGGTGACCGGCGATTCCGTTTCATTCCGCCATAGTATGGAGCAATCCTTAAATACCAAAGCTTAAAAATAAAATGCAATCACTACCCAATGTTTACAAGGTTAAGTAAGAAGCAAAGCCGACATATTATAACTGGAAACTGGAGCCACTGGACATTTTGTCAATATGCGACGTCATCGACATGTCAACGGGCGCCAGTGTTTGGCCTCCATTAAGGGCCATGTTACCTTGAGAAGCAAGTGGCCCTGATTTTAGTTTTACGACACATCGGACGCGACGCTGACGAGCTAAACGTCTACCATCTATTTCGATCTCATGTAATATGAATGTATGACGCCGTATAATAATGAATTAGGCTCTACAAATATCGATTAGCAGGCATTAGATTACGGCTGTATCGCGGAGTGACAGGCAGAGGTGCATCTAGTGCACCTACGATTCGTCAAGTTTATTGTCATCTCACGGCGTGATAGGTGGTGAGGTTTATCACCACAGCGGCCACAAATTCCAATTCCAGGCAACTCATGATTTTTATGATTACCCGATCTGAGATATGTACTCTGAGCCTCATTGGTATCTCAGCTGATATACGCTAATATTAGAGTGGTAGAGACAGTTCTGTCTGTCTTTTTGACACATTTTGTATGGAAGATCAAGAAAACAGTATTGATAAGTGGTAGGCTCTTGTATGCGATAGGACGTCTAGGATGGTACCACTGCTTTGTCTATTTGTACCGCCAAGCAGCAGTGTGTAAGCTCTGTTGCGTTTCAGTTTGAAAGACATTGAAGTCAGTAAAATTACTGAGTATTATGAGACTTATTTTATGTCTCGGGATGACAAGCGCAGTCCAGTGCCATGTGGGCAGACGGCGATGACGAGCAAGCGACCTGGTCATCTCGTCTTTCACGCTAATAAGACAAAAAAAAATAACTTAGGATCCATTTTATATCACAAATTGCGGAAACCTAAAAGACTATCTAATGATATTTATTATGTAGATAGGGGCAAGTGGTCTTTCGAATTAAAACCAATCCTCAAATGATGTAGGTATACATTTTAAAATGTTAAGTCATAACACCACACCTCAGACGCGTTGGAATGTCGTGATACAGTCATTTTATTCAATCCCGACGCAGCTTTAATATCATAAGCAATCCCCAACAATACTTTATACCATTTATGATGTTTGAACATGTTTAAAATGAATATATAATATCTGTATTTTCATATTCTTCTGTTTGTAAAACATGTAGCTCATTCAGAGCGTCGTTATAGTTACACCTACGAAATGTATTATTAAGTAGTGGTGGCAGAATCACGCTGTAAACATTTTTTCCTAAAGCATGAATGGGTCTGCCATCATCCACCGCCATCCTGGTGGATGGTATCCCTCACTCACTAAAATGGTAGCTTGATGATGCGTTTTATATAGTGAGATTAACGGAATCCTAAATCCGCAATCAAATCCCAATTCATTTCCTCGAAGTATTAAATACCAACAATACTTCCGTATTTCTTCTTGTATTAAGTTTTTATGGGCGATTAATATCAATTACCAACAATTGACCCACTTGCCCGTCTTATGGCTTCTGAAAAACAATCTAGTATGTAACGTGTAATAATTTTAAACATCAACAAAACAACCAACAAAAAAACCCTTATAGATATTTTTAAGCGATAGGTTTCTATATTTCTTTTATTATATTACTGTTAACATTAAACAAATATCTTAAACCGTCATCATAATATCACGCGGTAAGACCTAACACTATGTACCTCGGTTAGCAGTGTTTATATTAAAAGTAACGAAAAGGAAGTGCATGGTTTTATCACGATAATATGACGTAATGTTTACTGGCACATGCTCACCAGACAGCACCCGCGAGTCGCGGCGCATGTATACAAATTTACCAAGGCCTGAATAATTATTAACACTGTTAACCAGTTTTATTACTAGTAGTCATGAACAAATCCTAATAATATAAACAAACCCGTCAATTATAAGAATATGTGTGAAAGCTCTGCAGTGTATACAGTAGTCTAAATGCCGCACTCAGACATGGGCTTTTACCAATAATTATTCAGTTATTCATGAATAAAAACTTTAACTCAAGCGATTTTCACTGAAATGCATGATGTACATGTAAATAGGGCATCATAACGCACCCGGATTGGAGAGGAGAAATTTGCAGTAGTTATCCCAATGGTGTGTTAGAACTGCTGCGAGGACCCGGCCAAACACAATCTTTAAGAGTGCCAACCTGGGCCGAAGAGCGCAACATTTATAGAAAAGGCGTCTTTGCCTGCCGGGTTAGCTGCCATGATTGATAAACGAACAACCTCCTTTTGGGCACGGTAACGGACCGATCCCACTCGCCGCCAGAGGAGGAGTAGGGATAACTGACCAATGCCTCCTGCCCTATGAACTGGGGGCATTTGTAGAAATTCACCACGATGTTCTACGACTGATGATGACTGTCATACGAGGCGATTAATTGGGGTCACTAGGTGTCGCGGCCATGCAGCGAGGGATGCGCAGCCTTCGTACATACATGTACATACATTTTATGATGCCCCCTAGATAGACGGCAGCGCGAAAACATCGAGTCGCTGCAGATGCTGAAATGCGTCATTGTAGTGAAGGGCTTGTGACACCTACTAGAGACGGGCCGCAAAACTGCATAGCGCAGAGGCCGTACCGACAACTACCCAGACTACCTACACTCAGGAAACGGACCGTCTCAACTACGACGAAGAAGGCTACCGCGGGGTTTTATTTGGTACCTACCTATAGCAGTGTAGAAATTTTGGTTAAGGGCCTGATCTGGCGGTCGTTCGAGTAAAGATAATTGGGTCGGAAGGCTGGTAAGTCCGGTATAACCGTCTCTACTCCCCGCAGGTTGAGAAGGATGAACAGATAGTAAATAGAATTTTCCCCACGAGTGCATTTAATTAATAGTTTAGTTACATGTATCTTAAACGTATTTTATGAATATATATATAATTACAACTACGTTAAGTACATACGACTCCTAAAATAGAAGAAATAAAAAAATACTTCATATAAAATATCAACCTCAATTACACGACAAATATAGTCATATTTGTAACAATAATTTTAGAAATAAAACTCATCGCTTTGTCGTACGGTCAACCGTATGCGCTATGTTACAATATGCTACGATTGACACAATATAAACTTTCAGAAATAAACCTTATTCGTAAGAGGTAAAGGCGTGGAGTTTACAAACGATGGGATTATAACATTTTCAATTCGTAGGCGAATACGAATTTTTGCCGCGTCAACAGTAACATGAAGGGTCTAATGGCCGTTTTATGACTTCGCCCTTTTTATAGATATTTCGGATATGATTGTTGGCACTCATAAAAAAGTTGTCTTATAAACGTTTACATAGTCTCGGTGTTTATACTGTCGTTTGTTTTAGGGTATTACCAAAAGTTCAACTATTTTTCGAGCGCTTGAATTATGTTATTAAAACGTATACAACGGAGCACTCTTAACAAGTACAAAGATGGATATTTACGAAACCATATATTGCTTGCGTTATGTTCCACTGTTGGGCAAATGTCTC
The DNA here is from genome assembly GCA_949126905.1 of Amorpha juglandis. Taxonomy (NCBI): domain Eukaryota; kingdom Metazoa; phylum Arthropoda; class Insecta; order Lepidoptera; family Sphingidae; genus Amorpha; species Amorpha juglandis. The sequence continues at coordinate 8,695,902 of OX421372.1, forward strand.
CACACTCTTTGATATAAGTAATGTTTCAGTTAATAAAAAAAAATCAACAACACCCAACGTATTTTAGTCTTGTTTACTGAAAATACAACTCAGAAGTTACGAAATCGATTAGTGGTAATTAGTAAACACTCAATCAAACACACTACAACGAAACACTTTACATCAGTAGCATTAGTTTCATTCAACACAACATGAATAATATCTAAATTGTTTTATAGGTATATCATCAGTTCAACAAAGCACCATTCAAAAATATATATATCGTGACTCATCTCATTCTTCGCTGTTTCACATGTCGAATATTCATATGCTTTATTGTATGTATACACGTGGAACAAATATGAATTTATATCATTATTATGCCTAAAATTTTGTACCAAGAATTTTTGTCGCGCGTCGGAATTACGCGTAACGTTTATTAGATAATTTCAGAAATAGAATTTGTCGCGTATAAATGGCAATAATGTTGTAGCACCTCGTTTTGTAACGTTTTTCAACATATTCCAATCATCCGCAAGTACTTTCTTTTTTTAACAGGTTACGTTTTTCAGCTTCAATCTTGTATATTTTAACATAAACAGTGCAACAACCAGATTTTGTATAATCTTCAGTTAACAATCAGTGAAAACTTAAATCCACAGACAAACGCTTATTCACCTGAATTTAATCTCGGGTTTAGTAATGTAATGGGTACATTGTAACTGCAGATCTGCAAAGTATACGTAGGACGGCTGAAATATTCCAGACTAAAGTTTAACGAAAGGTCAATGGACAGATTTGTCTTTATCTTCGTTTGATATGACAATCAAAGCATATGAATATTCCAACATCTCGGACGTTTTAGCGCATTAGGGGATCAAACAAGATAACACGTGCTCGAGCAAATCTTCAGTGATACCTGGTGAATCCGAGCGCGCCTTGAATGTCGGTGTTATCATGACGGGCTCTGCAAATCACAATCATAACCATGTTTAAACAAATAACAACACTATGCTAATCTTAAAATATTAAATTATCTTAGTATTTAAATTACCCACTATAATTCTATACGAAAGACGTAAGGTGAATGTACACTGAACCGTATATGGAAGATAAATGTCAGATGATTGCATACCGTGAAAAAAAAACGATTTATAAACCTTTTTTTTTTTCATTAACAGTACTTTATCAATTATCAATTACCTAATTGCCTATTAAAGGAATATTATTTTTATTTTGAACAAATTTGTATTTCGTTTCAAAGTAGATTATGAAGCACGGACAAAAAAAAGTGCGTTAAACTATGGGACTACGTATTCACACAGTTCAAAAATTTACGAGTTAAGCGGCTAAATTAAAAAAAAAAAAAAAAAACAATACATGTCCATACGACTTAGTTGCATTTTTTACCTCTATCTATTGTTAGTAAGTACTAAATACACTGTGTATTTAGATAATTTAAACATTTTCCGAGTAGGTGTTTTGCTCATCAGGGCAAGTAATATGAAAAATAAAAGTAAATAAATGTCATATTTATCGTAGATGCTCAATTGATATTTATACGATAACAATTATTGTTTTAATGTAGTTTGGTTGGTGTTATCAGAGGTTGCTACAATAGAACACGTCATAGCGGTGAAAACGATAACAAAATTATCGGGGTGAAGGTGAAGGATGTGGGTCAGCGGTACACCACTCTGAATGGCTCGAGCGTCACTCAACTATGTTAAACCAATATTGAATTAACGCGTTCAGAATAATTGTAGAGAAAGCATAGTCGACTCCCCTTCCTACGGTGACCACATTAACATAAACAGATGCCACGTCATTAAATTTTATTAGTTCTAATGATGAGTATTTGTATCGTAAACAGTCCAAGTGCCATATTTTGGGTATAATTAGATGACTAGAGGACTAGACTTGTTTCCTTATAAGTATTAATAATTGACACTGTCGGTAAAATTGAACACATATGAAGTAGTAGTTGTGAATAAGAATTTGATGATTATTTTTGGGGATGTTTGGAATCGAAGAGATCATAAATCTATTTTTTGCTACAAAGAACTTGAATTTATTTTAAGATAGTTCGGTTAAGAAAAGATGCCGTCTAATATAAGGATCTAAATAATAATTAATGTGATAGCACCGTTTAATAAGTGCGTCGATTTATTCATTTTCCTTTGGTGAAAGTATTAAACGATCTGAATATTTTATGTTATTCAAAGAACGTCCGAGGTTAACTCCCAGTTGTGTTTGCTGCAGCTGGCTATGAATTAACATAAGAAAGGCAAACATCAGTCGTGATAAAAAGAACCGTTAGTTTTTTTATAGTAGAGGCCGACAACGAGCAAGTGAGTCACCTGATAGTAAGTGATCTCCACTGGCCATAAATATACTTGTACTTGTAGGTAAGGGATAGCAAAGGAATTAGGAAGGGGAGGGGATTTCGGCCTACGGATATCTCACATACTGTACGAAATGTAACAGCACGCTGCTATTTCACGTCGGTTTTCTATGAAACGGTGGTAACAACCCGATCGAGTCGACCCATTCATGTTACGGCGTGGCTCTAACACTTATAAAAATATAAAGTATTACCACTTAAATATAACATAACAACAAAACGTGCCGAAATAGACCATTAGTTATGAACCTTACAAGAACTTTTTAATATAAACAAACTAACCGTCTAATCTAAAGTTTCCATAAGCTCGATTCTAGTTACGTCCTAAATTTAAAACAAAGTCCAAGTAGGGTCTACAATTTGGGCGTAACAAGTTCCCTTTGTAACAAAATAATGAACGATGATGATAAATAATTATGTAAGCTGACCGTACGTGTTGAATATGATTTGAAAACGTAAAACAGTTCGACAGTGTTGCCATTGACAGCGGTTGGTCCGTGAAATCGAATTGGCTCACAGTCAGAGACGAAAATAAGTAACGTTGGTTCTGTGAAACGAGAACCTGAAACTCATATATATGCAGGTGTGAGCCGACGAATTATTTCCAATGAATTTATGTTTGCAGGATTCGTCTCAAAACAAATAACTATTTTATGATGTCATAAATAACTTCACTCTGTTATTACCGAGACGAATGATGGATAGATATTTATAAAGGGAATATTTACTAACTACGTAGTCTAAGAGACGATCATTTTTAATAAGTTCTTATTAATCTTCGTGTAATAGATTGGATTACTTTGCTTAACGCTAATTAAAAATTGATCTGCACTGAGACAGTTAGTGTTTGTGTGATCCAAAAATATTTGTTTCGGGTCTAGGTATTGTGGGACCAAATGTCTCTCGTAGTTCAAGTTTAAGAACACAAAAAATAATTTATTTTCTTTTTGCAATATATTATTATAGAATAATGTTGGTCTCACTCTTGGAATGATATAGGGAAAGAGGAGAATTATTATATACAATATACACACATGATATCATAACATTTATTCATCCCATAAAAACAATTAAAGTAGGAGCAATGGAAGTTTGCTTCTTGCTCCAACTTATTTAAAGTTCATCCTACATATATATCTATATGTATACACACATTCAATACCAGGGATGGAATCACTGATGGGTTCGGTTGAAAATCAGCGCTGTAGCTTATACGCTACAGCACGAAGCTGAGCCGAGTCCACTTTGGTTTTTCATTCAGTATGTAAGTTTCTTTTAAATTGTACCATTTTTATTATGAAAACCAAATAAATTGTTTCTTTCTTTCTTTCTTACATTTGAGTTTACCACTAGGTTAGACATTTCCATCACAGTATATAGAAGTAAAGTCACATCCTCAAATCACAGTTCATGGCAGACTCCGTTTCGGAATTACGAGTGAGGGAGCGTCGTCACACATGAGTGAGCGGCGCGGGCGCAACAAATGGTGCCCAGATCCTGTGCACTGTGTGAACCGACCGCGCCCGCCATTACGCACAATAAAACTATCGGCTCGACAATAGTTTGTGTACACATAAATATACGCAACGAATTTTATTCTTTCTGGAATATTTGGAGCATGGCAAACTGCAAATGTTCGCAGTTCTATTTTTACGCATCGTTTTGAGTAAAAATAGTTTATTTGCCATTGTCAAAAGTAAGTCCAACGATATCCTTTTTAATAAAGGCTGGTTATTCAAATCCAAATAAATTTGAATCCCTAGATAGATAGCCAATTTTATAATTACTGATTTAACATAGGCTTCTCTGAATCTATACATATTGACAGAAAGATAATTTTGTATTTTGCCGGGTCCAATAAATAACGTTTACTTGATGATTGAAAAATCAGGCCTCAGCAATAATAAAGAAGTGCAGTTGTATGATAAAAAACACGTGATTTTCCATTTCATTAAATATACTTAAAAGAATAATTATTCAAGTTGTTTATCTCAGGTACTTAATCTACTCCAATTTCTAGAAAGTATTACTGGCAAATTTCTAAACAAACTTACAAAAATGAGATTTGTATCTTTTGTCACTTATAAAAGGGACTTAAAGCTAACGTATAAATTAATTATTATAAGGCTTACAAAGGAGCTAAAACGCTTCGGGTTATACGTGAACCTAAATAAATCAGGAGGCACGTGTAAAACATGACTAGGTACCTACTGAACCACTAAATCTGAGATGTTCTAACTTACATTTAACATTTTATTGACCGCGGCAAAAAAGGAGAAAGTTGAATATATCTATACATAGTATAACATAAAATATTTTCTGTACTAAGTGTATAATGTATCAAATGTCTCTAAATAGGGAAATAATTTTATTCTAAGAAATGAATAATGAGCTATATTATTGACCTATGTGTCTAATTGAAATAAAACATCGTCATTAATACACTGGTTTTAAAGATTCTTTCAATAAAAGATGACAAAATGCTCCTAATCTAATATAACCAATTTTAAGTCAGCGCTTTTCATCATCCATACTAATATTACAAATGGGAAAGAAACTTCGTCTGTCTGTCTGTTTTCTCGGCTAAATGACTGAATACATTTGAATAAAATTAAGTAAGGACATAGGTTATATCCTGAGAAAAGGCATATGGGATTTTTTGCACTGGAAACAATATTCACGCGTGCGGAGTCGCGAGCGAAAACTAGTTGATGAATAAAACTGCAATAGCTCCGATTTAAAATTGGTTTGTTAAGACTAGAAGCTATATTTCTTTTATCTTATCAGTTTTTATGAGTCGGTTTATTTATATTGAAATGTTAGAAAATATAAGTATAAAAATATATAAGCATTTATGCACGAAATAAACCCATTTATTAGACACAGATTTATTTTAGATCCTACTTTAATAAGAATATAGTAACGATTAAAAAGAACAAGAACAAAGGAACCTGTCCTCGTCAACCGATAATGATTGCTAACTTAGGTTTTAAAGTAACTGTTTATAAACCTATAACAAGGTACATACAAAAAAAATATATATTTATGGCTTAACATACGTTACGCAATTATAGAGTCACGATTTCGTCCATAATTTTTAAATTGGCTCGACTCTGAATTGAGTTTAATGGGCCCTTTCGGTTAAAGAATAATACGATTAAAAATCGCAAACTTTAATAGCAGGATGTACATAATTTAGCCTGGCAGATTTTTCTCTTCAAGATCTCGTGCTTGAATAAAGAAGTTTAAAGACTCATAAGGTTTATTCTGCTGGGAAGGTCAGTTGGCTAGTGTTTCGCAAGAAACTGGCAAAGCTCCATATGAAATGGAAATTAGAAGAGCATATGCTAGCCAAGCCAATGCCAAGTCTACATATTATGTTGATAAAATTCGTAGTAGAATGCATTGTAGTTTATTGAATATATACTGTAAATTAATACTCAATTAGGAAAACAAAGAAAAATAAGAAGTATTATGTGATATTGTATCACTTTAATGTATTTATTATATTTAGTATTAAATGACAATTTTGATATCACAAATTATCTCTTTTTATCAATTGTCTCCGTTTCAAGTACATTACATGGATTCAAGATTGTATGCATAAACTACATTAATATAATTATGATGACAATATATTTTTATTTAATTAGGGGTTGCATGAGCATAATTGCGCAAAAAGTCTTGTGAAAAATTACAACACTGATTATGTTCAAGGTAATATTGAACAACACTTATTCTATATCACGCCATATGCGTAAAGGTCCGCTAAAGAAACCTAGATGTGAAGTCTGAAAACTGTTACATGCCTATTCACGTCCTACGCACTGTATTGAGAATCGCCTATTTTGGATAACAATGAACAAATAAAATGTACGAGCCCACCAGGCAATAACTTTGAATTGAATACCCATCCTTATTCCTATATAAAGCTAGATCGTATCTTGTTTAATTTACGAGTCAATTGGGAAAGAATGCGAAAAAGCGAAATTAGGTGAAAGCTTTCAGCAGTGTGGCTAAAGTATTTCGAAGCGGTCTGTAAAGTTACTTTTGAATACGATGTTTTAGGCTTTTATTAACCTTTCTAATTTTGCTGAGTATCCTCATAATGGCACCGTAAGTCCTGAAATGTAGTTGTCGACACGAAATTAAGTTGATCCTCAACTTCTAAATCAAAGTTAGCTACCTAATTTGGAAACAAGCTTTAAAAGGGCTTACCTTTTAAAAGTTAACGATGCTCTGGCATCCTATTTTATGTTTGTATCAAAATCACACATGAATAATAAATACTACCGTTAAGAGTTTTATTCAAAGAAATAGTACGCTTTAGCTGTTTAAATGTTTTGTTTATCAACTCATTTAGTAGAATTTCGGATAAATTAATCTCCCTTACAGACTCACTTGAATAAAGCGGGAGATCATGTCAATACAATGCTTTTTACTCTAAACATATGTGTCAAAAGTGGTGGCGCTGTGCTGAGATCTCGGGTTTGATCCCCGGGTCGGGTAAAAGTGATATTAAGTTTTTTTTTATCAAGAAATGCTCAATAGCAGCCCGAAGTCAGGAATTGCGCCGGGTAATGCGATATGCTCGCCCCCTATCACAGCATGCGACAGAAATAAGCTCGACGAAATATGGATGTACTACTCGTACTCTGCTTTCCCTTTCGGGGACTACAGGCGTATATATGTGTTAAATTATTGAGGTATATTTATCGTAAGTGTACATAAATCCAAGATAGGCTGATGGTAAATGCGATTACTGCCGAGAAAGGCACATCACTTAACTGTTTGTACGTAAATCGTTTCGCATCATTGCCTGTGCCACCATATGCGTGCAATACTTTTATAAATGTCGGTACCAAGTTTAAATCACCACAAAAGGAATATCAAAGGACTGAGAACCCTAACACGTGTCGCCATTTAAACGTAAAAAATATTTCAATATATCACAGTACCAATTAACGAGGCTTAAAGCCGGTGTGTAGTTAACCACTTTTATTGCCGTGAAAAAAAGGGCCATTGTTGACGATATTAACCTTTATACCCACGTAATACGCTCCGTGGCGAAGTGGCGAGTACTCGCAGCCGGCTAGGAAGCGAAAGACTGCAGGTTCAATTCCCGTACCTAGACAAATGTTTGTGTAATCTAAATATTTGTTTCGCGTCTGGGTGTGATTTCTCCCTAAAGGGGTTGGACGTCAGGCAGGTGGTTGGTGATAAAAACTACAAGCCAAATATGTTTGTAACATGTGTTAACAAGCATGTTGCGCCGATCCCACTGCGAGTGGGATAAGAGCAGGTGGGAGAAGACCCACGTTTTCATATGTCGCCGTGACCTATCATATCCCACTGTTCTAAATAAAATAATAATAGTTATGTAGCCCTGAAGATCGATACCGAAATAAAGATCACTTTCCCGTGTAGATAATGATTAAGTAGTTATAACAAGGGATTATCTGAGTCTAACATGAATACAATGCCGCAGGGCGTAGTCCGGCTGCTAAGTCCCTGACCCAAATGCGGTGATGGTCTTGTCTGAATGGTGTGTTTAAAGAACACGACATCAATATGTAACTAGTCTATAGCTTAAAATTCTAAATTATATTTCTCAACCAAAAAAAATTGCACACTGATTAAATAGATAAATTTATAGTATAGAATTTTTAGTATAGAAATGCAATACATTTTAACATCCGGCACATGTTAAACTTCAATAAGATTAGGCACCACTAACGACGTATTATTTGTTTCAACACACTGCCCTTAATTTCTAATTGTAACATGGTGTTTCTAATTTGAATATTTAACTTTAGCCTTCTAATGAAAGCATCGTTGTTCCGACTGTTAATAAACATTAATTTCCCAAATGGAAACAGTCATGCAACAGTGGAGCATTCCCATTATTTGTTCGACTCCGTTAATTAAGCAATATTTGATATTGTGCATACGTACGTTTCAGTTGGACGTTTTGACGCTGATTTGGAACTAATAGCCAATTTCAATGGAGTTCTTAATACACGAATTCTGCAACTTGCCTTTACTGAATCCACAAGTAGTTTATATAAATAATAATTATCTATCCAAATATGATTATAAATAGGTTCACGCCCGTCTAGTAATGGGATAGGCAGAAACCATGAAACGCTAAGAACTACGGTCCAAACATACTTGACGTGTTTTCCACTGTCATGGTCTCTTCGTGTATGCCCGTTGATTACACATACTTATGGTTTCTATACCGGCACAAAACACTATTTGTTCTAAGATAATTTATGTGCGAAGTCGGTATCGGATTCCAGCGTTGGCCCTGACCTACGGTCTCATCTCTCATCATTTCATCTGACCATCGCGCCCACATCTTAGAAAATGAGACAGTACGTGCATATATGGCTTTTATGTTATGAAATGGAATGTCGGCACATATTTTTAAAGGATTGCGAGAGTTTCATGTTTCGATGTTTCGTCATTGTACTAAAGCACATGTGTTTTGTTATGTTATCTGATAATAACATGTAGAGTATTTTTATCTAACTGGGTACAATAACGTCCGTACGGTACAATAATTTTTAGATAGCAGAGATTTATTATACTAAGCAGGTCTCATGTATGTAGTAGAGTAGTCACGTGGTGGTAGCTACCCAACACACTCCTATACATATTAAGATGTGAAGTCTCGTAATATCCAGAAATTTCACTGGTTTTAATGTATTTCGAAGTTAAAACTAAAACACAATATTTCTTATACACCAAAGCTAGCTACCACCCCTTTGTCAATTTCTGCCACCTAACTTTGGTATATTAAGATATGTTTTAGTTTTAACTTCGAGTTTTAACATTAAAACCAGTGAAATTTCTGGGCGTTACGAGAATTCGCACCTTAATATGTATCGGAGTGTGTTAGCTAGTGCATGGTGCATTGGCATGACATTGTAATTTAAAGTTCTGAGTAGTGTTAGTACTGTTTATGAACAAGCGTGATGCATACCATTAAACAAGGGAACTGCTCATTTCCTCATTTAGTTCGAGAAAATAAAAAAGTGCTTTTATACTCCATCGAAATGTTGAACATAATTTGTCATTAATTAATAGACCGGTAGGCATTAGGCTATGATGATAAATGAAATGAAAGTAAAATGATATAAGATATATCACAATTTAGGAACTTAATGTACATTAATGTACATACATTATTCCAAAAATAGAAAGTAAAAACACGAAAGGATAGTAAAATACTTCCGTTTGAAAGTACATTGAGCAAGAGGAGTCATTTATGGTCATTATAGTCATATTACGCACTTGATGTCAAGACACACACGACGTTACTAACAACCGTTAATTGTACTCACTAATGCCATTTTTACCTTGAAATGGTAATCTACAACTACTAAAGCCACGTTATCTAGGTTAATGTCACACCTATTTACAAATAAATAATTCATTTGAGTATAACATTTTCATTAATTACTGCTATCGGAACGATCACGCTTAATTTATTCAGCACATAAGACATTTATTATAAAACTACAACATTCCCTAACAAATTGTATTAAACGGATTTATATTAAATAAACAAATCAATGAATATATTTAAAATTATTATAAATCATTATAAAAACCACAAGATATTTAGTATTTTTAAATAAAAATTAGTTTCTAGTGATCCTAAAAGATAACATGACCTCTTAATCTTATTTGAACAGTATGTAATGTGGCTGAATTAAATTAATTTTAAAACATAAATCCAAATTAGATGACTATTTAGTATCACTGGTTAGTTTTCTAACTTTTGAAAATGAATATTATTTGTTTCTAAAGTTTGTCATATTGGAATCTGTTAAAGTAACGGATTCGTAGTCTTCATATCTCTACCCATAATGTTCGAGCTTTTGAAGTGAAGCGACTCATATATACGACTTACGATGAGTCTATTCACGAGAGTCAGTCATGCGAATCAAATCATACGTTCAACAATAAAGATGAAAAATATTGCGCAGACGAACAAAATGTAGTGATAATGAAGAAGTCCTTAATCCATACATTCCAAGCAATTCATTATGGGGTATAAAAGGGTTCGTGGTAAAAGGTGAAAAGGTGCTTTAAATACAAACGGGACAATAAAAAATAGTTGAATATATAAATAGCCGTTATATACATTACATCTAAGATAAGTTTACATAATTTCAATAAGGCAATTCGTGTACTAATAACGTATTAACCAATGATAATTATACACTTTAGGCAGTTCTTGGTAATACCAGATATTAATGTCCCAAAGTAAACGCAAACAACGAATTCAATTTGCTGTGATTACAAACAACACAATCAGAGCGACCTTGGACATACCGTCCCCGTAATCTAGCGTAATCTCCTCAACAATCACGGCCACTTTCATCTAATTCATTAGACAGAAAAAAACATCCATACCGCCCACTTACGTCAGTGAAACAATATTATCCCTTTACTCAATAATCCGATCACGTGCAGCACACACGGAGCCGAGGCAACACATTAACTTATCATTAACTCAATTAACTTATTCGCAGTAACATAGACACGGTACGTTGTTTATACACACCGTTTATTCGATATCAGGGCGACATTTCCCGATGCGACACGGTAGTGCGTGGGGAGCGGGGCGGGCAGCGGACGAGCGCGCGGGAAACTGTCGGGAAATGAACAGAGTGGGCAACAAAGCGCGGGCGTGCGTCGTGTCGCAGTGCCGGCCTCGGACTGAACCGCCCGCCGAGCCAGTGATAACGACGCGCGACAAGCGACAAGCGACGCGCGATACCGACACGACCTATGAAAATTTTATACAATGAAAATGCATCGTCTATTTTCGTTACATAACACTGGTGTAAGATAACTGATTTGAATCGAAGTGCATAATAATTATAGTCAAACTGTGATACAATTGATAATGATAAAACCCAACAAGAAATATAACATTGAGATGCTTCTAGAGGTAAAGGCAATTTAAAGAAACTTTACCTTACTGACGATCTATAATAACGGACAATATCTACACCTGACTCTATCTACATAGAATCCAGAGTTGCCCTTAAATTCGCACGTCGTTGAGGACAGGAAGTCACGAAAATAAACTGGACTAAATATCTGTAAATAAACTGAGCCCGTGTTTTGTTCAGATACCCCAAAAATATAATGAAGTAACTAACACTAAATTTTAGTGTGTTTAGTGCCTTAAGTATATTACAAAATAAATTGTTGAAATCGTAACATCTGCACCTTCGACTATAGAGGTATATTTGCAGCGTGATTTTATTTGAAGTATAAGGAGGATCATCATCATCATCAGCCACAAGACGTCCACTGCTGAACATAGACCTCCCCCAAAGATTTCCAGACCGACCTGTTGGAAGCGGCCTGCATCCAGCGACATCCTGCGACCTTATAAGGAGGATATGTATAAAATATTTTGCTGATTCGATTTTTTCAACAAATGTACATAATGTCAATTTATTAGATTGAGATAGAACTTTCAACATGTTATTACGAGACTCATTACAAACTAGAACAACTGGAATATTTCTTATTAAACTTTATAAAAACTACAAAAAGTAAATATAGCGTATTTCGTAAAGTAATTATAAAAATATATATATTCTGTAATACTCCTATAAAACTGAATAAAAAAAATGTACATTCGCGCAATAAAAGAGCACCTACAGTGTTTAAATTTTGAGAATGGATAATTTGTAGCTGTTCGGTAGTTTCAAATGGACCGGTATAATTTTGGGTTCAAACTGAGCAACAAAGCATCCCGCCAGTATACGAAACCTGACCTGATAATGTCTGCAAATATATATATATTGCAGAATATTTCACGGATATAAAATGAAACACTTTTTTATAGCCTTTTTATTATAGTATAGGCCGGCAAACGAGCAAGTGGGTCACCTGATGGTAAGTGATCTCCACCGCCCATGTACGCCCACCACCAGAAGAATCATGGGCGCTTTGCCGACCTTAAAGGAAAAGGATAATTAGGGATTGGGAAGGGGAGGGGATTTGGGCTTCCGGATATCTCACTCACCGTACGAAACGCAGCAGCAAGCCGCTACTTTACGTCGGTTTTCTGTGAGACAATGGTAACGACCCGGTCGAACCAGCCCATTCATGCTGAAGACAAAACTGTCTACAGCATGGCTCTACCACTCAAAAAAAATCAAGCCTACAGAAAATAATAGCAATGTATGGGAGAATAAAATGGATTCCAGTAACAATGATGACCAGCGTCCCCGTCACGTCCGCCCGCATAATTGTTTCCTTACGCTTCGTTTAAAGGATCCGATAATGTAGGGCGGATGCGACTCGGATGAAAACTGAAGTACACACAGCTCGATGGTACAATAAAAACACGAACTGGTAAAGTTTTTGGTTTGTGTTGAGATAGGCCATGAAACTGGGACACCGCTACACGATACGCATGGTTGTGTTGGGAAAGGGGTAGGATTGAATAAGTTTAATTCTTCCTATCATTCGCTGCAACGCTGAAAACCATAAGCCGAAATGTTCTTCATTTTTAGCATACCTAGCTAGGTACCTTCAACGTGGAATTGGTTTCGATGTTATCATTTTGTCACTTAGACATATACGATAAAATAAAAAAAAAAAACTTCAAACAAACATGCTGCATTTGCTGATTGCTTTTAAAGAGTTTTTTTTTTATTTCGTATATCGTTGTCAAATATTAGGCAAATATGGGAGAACTGCAAATATAAATGGAATCATCAAAATCGGTGTCGGTTTGGCTGAGATATCATGTAACCTACCAAAGACAGATCAGACTGAGAAACACCTTCTTATTAAAATCGGTTGAAAATAAAAAAGCCTATAGCGGCTCTACATCTTTTTTCCTCCTCTAAGCCAAGCTGTTATGTACTTAGCAGCATCGTCTAAGTGCAACTTTTATTTCAGACTCGGCGGATTATAAGAAGAAGGTGGTCATATTTTTCTTCGTTATCCAATGGACGAATGTCTCAGTGAAACCAACGATCTGATCAAAAAGCGAATGGCGAGTTTTCGATCAATGTAGTTTATTAGATTAAAGTAGTAAATTGCTAAATTTTCGAATAATAAATTACAAATTAACATTAACATTAAATTAACATCTTTTCATAATATAAAAGGGGAGGAAATGAGTACTAATCACACTAGGAACAGAAAACACAGTATCGTACTTTTATGCAAAGTAAAAGAGTCAATTAGCTGAACTAGGTGGTAAACATAATGCAGTCCAAATATATAATGTTGATCAACCAGATGAGAATATGCCTCAACCGTCACACCGCCGCCAGTCAGATAACCAAGTGCCACGATGCCATCAGTAGCAAGCTTTCTGAATATCTCGCAACAGGCTATGAACATAACTCCGATTCTATACCTACCCATGTACATGAGTATTGACTGGCATCCCAAAGATTCAAACATTCTCGAACATCACATACCCTATTACAAATACAATACATCACACATGATGTAAACAAACTTTGTGAAATTATTTACATTGTTGAAAATTATGTACTGCCTCTTTATTATGTTTTGTTAAATTCTTTATCATGGCCTATTTAGTTTATTTTGGGAAATACGTTTCGCAGCTTTATTTTAGCGATGCCTACATGCTTTAAGATTGGAGTAAATTTTATTTAAGATTAATAGAAAATTATTTGCGATAATAAAACGAAACATAAATGTATTACGAAATTATAAAGACTTGTATACAAACATCATCTTTATACGCTATAACCACAAGTAGATTCAGGTTAACTTATAATTGCGTTCAATTTATTAGAAAGGCCTTCTGGGGTTAAATAAATTGGCCTATTATTATAGGCACCGCTAAATTAGCTTTATCCAATATCCATGCCCCGCGAGACCGGTACGATGCGGACTGCGGCGCGTCACATACCATGCATTTTGTTAAATGAGCTACATTATTCAATTTGAACTACTCTGATTGCAACTATGATTAATAATATATTATCATGTTTTTGTTAGAGTTGTTTAAAATTATGTTATATGAAAGTTCATAAATGCTTATTGATAATCATTATTTAAATTAACACATTATTTATTAAGCAACTTTTTATATTCTTATATTACATACTCTCATGTCTTCATCTGTTCAAAGATTGCAATGGATAGTCCTATTTTATTAAATTAATATTTTGCTCGATGTCCTTTTATATTTGAAATCTTTAAAATATGCGCATATCTGAACATATTGAATGCAAATATTTTTAACATAGCGTACATTATACGTCATTTGTGAAGTTGACAATAAATCACTATAAGAGTCAATGTCAACTACTTTGACCTTAGTTGAGCGGCACTGGGCTGTAGTGTTTGCCATGGGCCTATATGAACTCATTCATAATAGTTGAATGCCATAATGTAATTTGCATCCGAATGCGACATGACTGAGATCACTGTGATTGTATTAACTAGCGGCTGCGGACGTTCACAAGCCAAATCCGTCGGGTTTGTTTGAACACCACAGCACGCCACGCCACGCCGTGCACGTAGGTAATGGCTCGTCCATTGCCATACATTTATACGTGTAATATTGACAGCACGTGTTCTTACAATAGCTAGTACCAAGTGCACAATCTTAACTTTTGTAAATTCTTATTTGAGGAAAATATTGACGGCCATATTTTAACAGACCATGAATAAAAGAACGTTTGGATCATATCCAGTAATGCTGGAGAATATAAAATAGGGGCAATAGCGGATAGACTTGTTTAACTTCAGACGGCTATGACACACTTTGATGCACGGACACTGAGTAAGGGACTCAAT
This sequence comes from Amorpha juglandis, assembly GCA_949126905.1. Taxonomy (NCBI): domain Eukaryota; kingdom Metazoa; phylum Arthropoda; class Insecta; order Lepidoptera; family Sphingidae; genus Amorpha; species Amorpha juglandis. Next base: position 8,711,113 of record OX421372.1, read on the forward strand.
TTTTTTTTATTTACTCAATAGGCGTTCTGTAGTATACCTGAGTGTAGTGGTAATTATTTCTTGCGTGTTAAAATGTGATTTGCGGGTTTCAATTAAATGCGAGGTTGAATTTTACATTTCAGAAGATAGTATCGGCATAATGATAAATTCACTCAATTTCAATTGATGTTAGAATAATAATAAAAATAAGGCCGGTAGAACCCAACATAATCGTTCCACCTCCCCCCCCCCGGTGGGGCGGTAGCCATAAATAGATATCCCCGCGACAAAAAAAAAAGTATAGGGGTACATCCTTGTATCCCTGTGCTTGCATCGACCATTCGCCTGTCCTGTCGCAGGTCCTTCGATTTGCTTCTTCCCTCTTCCGAGTATGAAGAAACATTTATACAGGCCGGCATGATTCTGGTGACCACCGATAAACTCGTTGTTTGTCGGCCGTTGCTGGTTTTTTGGACTGCACTGCGCTTACCGTCAGGTGAACTGCAGTTACTTTGCCGTGCTCTAATAAAAAAAAGTATTATTCTAAACACAGTTTTTTTTTATTTATCACAGAAGGTTAGCAAACGAGTTCACGTAGTGGGTACGTGATTATCTTCACCCATTAACACCCACGACGCCAAAAGAATCGTGGGTGCATTGCCAATCTTAAAGGAATGCAGGCAATCTCACTGACAAAACGAAACGCAAAAGGAAAATTGAATTTAATGTCGGGTCGGTTTATGGTGCCACCCCGGTCGAACAGACCATGCCCACTATTCATGTTGTAGACAAAACTAGCTACGGCGCAACCAGCCAGCTAATTCATTCATTTTAGCTCTTTCACTTCTTTTGCATACATATTTTCGTAAATACGGAAGATGTATAATCTATTATCTATAAAATAATTCGCAAAATCTTGCACTACGAGCACTGATTAACAGATTGACTTGACTTTCTTAAGTCAAGTCAATCTTTGACTCTGTAAAAGATTGACTTGACTTAAGAAAGTGGCAAGGGCCCAGAGTGATCTTTCACTCTGGGCAAATGTATCAAGTCGATTTCTTGCAATATTCACCATGGTTTATACTCGTTCATGTATTATTGACATTATTGTGGTTATAACGGAAACTTTTATTTTAAAGTTATAAAATTGTTATCTAAACACAAAATCTCAATTATCGTAGCAAAATATACCGCAAAAGCGGCTGATCAATGAGGTTACAGGCATTATCAATCATAACGTCGGTACATATTTTGTGAAAGTATCTTCCCATATAATCCTGCGGATTCTTTGCTACAGTAATGTATATTATATTATTTATATCTGTGTCACGATATTGCTAACGCCGAGCAAAATCAAACTCATTTTTATTCTGTTAGTATCTCAGTATAATTAAATATGTCATATGATGGATATTTTCGTTACGCTGATGTAAAATGAATACAAAATTAACCCAATGATAAGAAAACAAAATGTGACCGACCATTCATTTCATCACTATTCTATTGTGTGAAGTATATTTTATAGGGGAAGCATTAAATTTATGACATCGGAAGCATCGCTTTGCTTAATATAACCTGACTACGGCAACTATACACAAATGTGGGTAGGAGGTGGGAATGGTGAATAGGGCGCGGTCGTGAGAGAATCCGCACCGGACAAGATTAATTAGAGTTATGCTTAAATTAATAACAGGGAACACGCACTGTCGACGTCCATGAGCTTGGATTTACTACCCTCATAGCTAAACAATACCTAATCAAATCGTATTATCGTCGGTGAAATTGATTAAGATGCTGCCGGTGTATATAAGGCTTATCTATTGTCACAATTTAGATACAATTCACTGAATAGGTTTCCATTACAGTGGATACTTGTTTAAATTCATAGTTTTCATCAATCAAAGTGGATACAGTTTATAGTAGTTTCATTACTAAGGGATTCACATGAAATCTTTATGATCTAACCACTATTTATTTTGTATAAAATTACGTACTTACTGGACGTCATAAATACCAACCATATAGTGTCCATGGGTAATCCTACTGAGCGTAGTACGAATCATATATATATAATTTAGAGTGGTAGAGCCACGCTGTAGACAGTTTTGTCTAAAGCATGAATGGGCTGGCTCGACCGGGTTGTTACCACTGTCTCACAGAAAACCGACGTAAAGTAGCGGCTCGCTGCTGCGTTTCGTACGGTGAGTGAGATAACTGGAAGCCCAAATCTTCTCCCCTTCCCAATTCCTAATTATCCCTTTCCTTTAAGGTCGGCAACGCGCCCATGATTCTTCTGGTCGTGAGCGTACATGGGCGGTGGAGATCACTTACCATCAGGTGACCCACTTGCTCGTTTGCCGGCCTATGCTATAAAAAAAAAACGAAGCTGCCAGATAACGTCGACGCCGGTTTTCTTAGATATTTAGGGCCTATTTCATAATAAGATTTAGTTTATGTATACGGCAGTTATGTTGTCCAAAACTAATATTTATGGATCACACACAAACATTTGTCTCGGTGCGGGAATCGAATCGACAGCCTTTTGTTTTACAGCCGGCTAATCACCCGCTGCACCACGGAGGCTGTCATAAAAGTGTGTCTTTTGTATTTGAACATATCATATTTCATTCGGTGAGTAGCATTTACCAAAGGTGGTGAAAGAGACGCATAATATAGTACAACTCTGGTTTAGCCTGGCTAGCTATCCATAATTTAAACAAAACTAGCTACATCGCGACTCCAGCACTTATACCCATTTTTCTTTCTTATTCTGGTTTTTCAAATGCAAGTAAGCAATAAGTTCCATCACATATAATTTCACTTTAGGCCTAATCAAATTAAAAATATATATGGAACATTTTGAATTACTTTCAATCCTGAGGCATATTGTGTCGCATGGAAAACCTGTCGCATAAAAAATCTTTAAATCCCCAGTCCGCGTCTCTGGCGATGACAATTCTAAAAGCCTTAATTCAATTAATTCTTTATAACAAAGGCCATTCATCCGCTCCGACCACGTACTGGACTACGCTGTACGATCACAATACTGTATCATTTAACTTGTGTAATAAACCTTACTTTCGATGTTGCGGCGTGTATATGGTAATTTATCTGCGTGCCTACACAGTTTGACGGCGATTTATGTAGTTCTCGTACGATGCGACAATAATTACAAAGCGTTATTGCGCGACTTTATGTACACAACATTACATTTTCTCAAGTTCGCGCTGTTTGTTTGGCATTCTAGCATCATCGTGCCCTGGTATGTGATGTGTGTTTTATTCAAAACGAAGGCAAGTGTTCTCAAATTATCAACATAAAGTTTCATATATAAAATAGTGCCAGGTTATGTGAGACACTCTTAATATTACAAATTTGCTGTATCATCTTTTAATATGAGTGAAAGGAGGATAAATGTATATTCTCACATAGTTTTTTCTACGTGGAGACACGTTAAAGTTGCAAGCTCATGCATATATCCATAAAGGGATAGGCAGATATGAAACTAGTGCACCCATGATTTGCCGAGCTTTTTTTAGTTTTTCCGTGTAGGGGTATATCCTATTGCCCAATATTGTATGGTGCAATAATACATGGTGACTTCGACACGTGTGGCGAAAACGTATCATTCAATGCCACCCGGATAGAGGATAAAAACATTTCAACAACTGCACTGCTATAAAATATATTTTTTATTTATCATGTAAGATTAAAGGCGCTTGTGACAGGTCAAATGACAAAAGTAAAGTAATATAATAAGTTATACATATTATGGTGCTTAATTCTGAACTGCAACAGTCTTCCGGCTCTAGAGTTTCCTTCCTCATACAATAAACCTTTATACAGTTTAGGCGAAATGTGGAGGAACGGTTTTGGTTGGCATAACGATGAATACTGATAATGATCATGCAACAGGTCTATGTAATATTTAGTATACATATCTGGCTTCACATGAAGTCATTTATGCATGGTATATACGCATGAATGTACATTGCCCACCACACATCAACCTATATAGCAGTAATAACCTTATTTGTTTCAGAACAGTACAACTAAAGTAATATTGTTCGTTTTAAATGTTATTTATTCCGGGTTTTACCGTGTCGGCCAACGTAGGTAGGCGATAACAATCGCAATGAATAACATGAACATATTTTTTAACACGTGATTGTACTGTGGATTTTGATTTCACAGAAATAATAAAAGTATTATGTTAATTTGTACTGTATATTTAAATAAATTTTGTTTTGTTTTAATTTACAAGCCTAGTTAATCTAGATCAGTGCCTGAACGTTAATTGTATGAGGTGTATATTTTCATGTTTGTTAATGATAAGATTTCTCTTTACTACAGTATTAAACGTTAGTCGGCAGCTTGACATCTTTGACGTCGGAAATCTTTGCCAAATCACGAGATGAGCAACTTTGTCTCAACAGTTATGGGATCAACTGAGAGTAAGTGATCTTCACCGCCCATGAATTCCCACAACACCAGAAGAATCATGGACGCGTTGCCGACCTTAAAAAAATGGATAATTAAGGGATTGGTAAGGGAAGACTGGATTTGGGCCTCCGAATTTCTCACTCACCGTTTGAACTGCAACAGAAAGCTGCTACTTCATGTCGGTTTTCTATGAGACAAAACTGTCTACAGCTATACCACTTTTAAAAGTGTGAGTGAGTATTGAGAGGAGTTTTTTTATTATTATTTGAATGAATGATGAGACGAGCTAGGCACTCACCTGATGGTAAGGGCCACGCCTGCCCATAAACAGAAGCAACATCGCATATAACTTTGAATTGCAAAGCACTGCATGGCACTGACCTGCGCTCGTCACCCCGAGACATAAGATGTTAAGTCTCATAATGCCCAGTAATTTCGCTGGCTTCAATGTCCTTCAAACCAAAACACAACAGTGCTTACACACTGTTGCTTGGTGGCAGAAAAAGAAAAGAAGAAGAAGTCAACTAAATATCATTTCTTAAATAGCATTTCGGTGATATATCGCCGGATAGCCATCGCGGGTACTAGCCGTCGATAAGATTATATCAATTAAATTCGGCAACACCAAGATGCCGGACTGTGCCGGTGGGTGTGGTGTGTAGAGCGCATAAGGGCCGGCGCTCATTGACGGCATGGCACGGCAGGTCATGCTGCGGCATCCCGCGGCGTCCCGTGGCATGCCGTGGCATCCTGCTGAATGCCCAGCCACTCTCTCTCTCTCGCGCACCGCGGCAATCCGTGGAATGAAACGGCATGCCACGGGACGCCGCGGGATGCCGCGGCGCGTCGCGTCATGCCACAGCATCCCGCGGCACGTCGCGGCACTGTGGTATTGAAATAAAGTAACGTGAATTCTAAACTCGTGGCAATAAGATTCAAAATAACTTGATTAGTAATAAAATCCTTTGCCATGCCATGCCGTGCCATGCCGTCTATGAGCGCCGGCCATAACAGTTCCCGACAGTGCAATATATTACTTAAGGTTGATATAATATTATACACAATATAATATGACGAACCATATATGACACCCTAACATTTTAAGGCCTGAAACATGTGTTGATATTGTTCAGCTAAAAAAGTAAACAAGCCGGAAAGAAATAATGCAATAAATTTTATTACACAATGAGGGAAGTAATGTCAAAGAGTATTTCGCTTCTACCCTGAGATATTATAAATACATGCGAATATTCACATGTTATGCCTTCCAATGTCAAGTTTATATGCGAAATAAATAATCTACTTAAATTTGAGACTTATTTGTGTAATAAGATATTTAGAAAAATAATGTTGATGCTGCAATTGTATTTAAGGAAAAAACATTGGCTCATGGCTATACTGGCTCAAAAACTGATAAGTTTCAGGGTTGCAATCTTAGGTCTTCGGTATGGCAATAGGCTTGCTGTGATAGATGATTATGAGATGAAAATAAGCTCGGCAAACAAGAGTGCTAACTGCAGTAGCTGTACTTCTGCCTACCCCTCCGTGTATACAGGCGTGAAGCTTATTTATACATACATATTACATAATACGTATTAGGTACACATATTGTTATCAATTCTGTGTTTTTATCAGCCGAGTTTGCAGCTCGCTCGATGGACGGGGGTTTACCGCTGCCCATGGACTTCAGCAGTACCAGGTCACAGCCAAACCGATGCCTAACATAGCATTTGAAATTTATAAAAAATATGTATGAGCGAGACCAACGATAAGCGCTAAATATTTTGTAAATAATAGTAGAAATGCATTAGCATTTGTATTATTTTAGCCTTAGTTGCGTGTTAATGTTCGTAAATTTAATTGAGTTTGTAATGTTCAAATTATGTGCACCTTAATTACTGCTCAGTAATAATAAACTAATAAACTTCTACTGTTACTGAACAGAAAAACTAATTGTAGAATGAAGTTGGTATTTACCTAATAAGCATAAAACCAAGTTAAACAAAAAGACATTGATAAGTTAAAAATAACAATTTCTAGAGGACTTTTTGAAGTCGATGCCGCTGCTGGTCGACTAAACCCAAGCACCGACTTCAAAAATATCCCTAGAAATTGTAAATTTTGCTTTTTCTTTTTGATCGCGTTCCAGGATCAGCCAGTGTATATCCGGTTCTCCCGAGGGGCTTGCGACATGATTGGTGGTTGATTGGGGCGAGTATAGTCCTTGTATCCCTGTGCCTGCATCGGTCATCAGCCTGTCCTGTCGCAGGCCCATCGATTTGCTTCTTTCCTCTCCGGAGAGGGAAGAAGCATTTATTCAAGCCGGCATTACTCTGGTGACAACCGATAAAGTCATTGTTTGTTGGTGGGCGCTGGTTTTTTATTTATTTATTTCATTCGTATTTTGAAGTAGAGCAGTTACTTTGCAGTGCACTGATAAAAAGACAAAATGTAGTTTTTTTAATAATCATACATATACAAACGTGGCATTACGCGCGTAGCACGCGTCTGTCACCAGAGACACAATATTTTGTGTGGCGAAATAATGTCGCTTATTATAATAATTATAATAATTTCTCTGTCATGTTCCTAAAATATAGATATTTGAGTTTCATAAAAGTAGCCAGTATTTATGAGCTATTCTGAGTTATTTTTAGATAACCACTATGAAAGACGTGTGAATAGCGTCGACCTTAGACATCTTGCGGTGTAAAATAAAAGTTAGAAATTACTATCTACAAAAACAGATGGCGCCACTGTACTGTTTATATTTAGAATTATCGATAAAACATAATATTGAGGATTATGAAAATAGTACGTAGAGTATTGTTATTAAAATTATATTGAGATAGATAACCTATATTTCTAAAATACGGATATGCGATGATCATGACAAAGCTGTTACATATTTCATATGTAGGTAGGTGCTTGTTATTTTCCTTGAGTAAAAAATCGGAAATGAATGGCAGAGTATAAGGCATTCATTGCATATTCGTACTAATTTGTTAAAGCCGAACTTTGCCGAAGTACCTAATAATTTATATTGTCGTTATGCAGTACGACAAATTATTATTCACTACGTTATATTTTATTCGTAAACGACAATCAACAAAAGAAATGGCAAAAGTTTTTGTGTTAGATCGATCTGTAAGACATCGGTCATAATACCTACCTATCTGTGGAAACATGTAATGAGTGTATAGTTTTTTCTTGTTCGGTTTTACTTTCTGTAACACTGTATGTTCCCTTAAAAAAAAAAAAAAAACACGGTCGAGCCGGCCCAATCCTAATGTAGACAAAACTTAAAGCGTGGCTCTACCTAAAATCCAATTTATTATATCTACCGATTTTGGCCTTTATGTACCGGTATAATAAAATTATGATGAAAAAAAGGTATTTTTTTTATTTTACCGTGATATTAAACTGACTTAGGATGCCAGAAAGAGGACGTCGAAATGTTTTAAGGATATAAAAAGGGTTTACTTATTTTGAAATTCCACCGATTTTTCCTAATTTTTCAGTCGCATCTTAATGATTTTTTTTAAGTTGGTGAAGACTGAATGTGTACGTATTACATTACATGGATCGATGTAAATAATTTTATTATAATTAAGGCACAGTGTTTTGTAAATGCACTATTTATTACTCTGAATTGTTTATATTACATATCTGAGATCACACCACTGATCAGGATCATAGGTTATCAATTGCCGTATCAAATAAAAGCCGAAGTATAATGCAGTACAGTAATACCCCGACTTACGCTACCCCGTTTTACGCGAATTCAGAGATACGCGGTTATTCTTTTTGATGGCCGAGCGCGTCAGCTCTCCTATTTCGCCATGTTAGTGGTCCGTTTACGACAGGTTCGAACGTGTTCCGCGTTGAATTGTTTTACGTACGTTGTGTTTTATTGATAACCTCAAATTATGTCACTCAAAAGTGCATGCAAAGTTGTACCCCGACTTACGCGAATTCGACTTACACGGTTATAGCTCGGTCCCACCTATCGCGTAAGTCCGGGGTATTACTGTACATCATTACGGTGCTTGGTGAAGTCGTAAAAACAGAGTATAACAGCCGCGACCCCAACGGTGGCGTCACTTCCGCAGTCAAATCATTTCCGGCGCGCCTGCGGGCTCTTTGACATTCACTCTTTGTTCGGTTCCCTGACACGTTTTATCTGGATGAGTCGTGTGACTGGCCACCTAGAAAACGTATGATGACTTCATGTCTCGTGCTAATTTAATTTAACTACTTATGACCTAGTATACGTACTATAAGACGATTTTCGTATATTTTCATTACATTGCCAGAATTTGCAGATGTAATATTCGAATGAATATTTGAATAGGTCTACTTTTTTATATCGAATGAATGATACAATAAGAGCGTACGCGATTTTTTAGTTTGGTCAAATAAGACATTTGTTCTAATATTTTTCAGCATTAAAATTATAATACAGAAATGCCAGATATATTTATTAGCCGACTTTAAAAAAGAGAGGAGGATCTATGTTCAACTCTATGTATGTTTTCCTTTTATGTGTTGACACATAACGCCACCAAATGTGGACCGATTTGGATGATTATTTTTGTATTCAACAGGGTTTAGATATTAGAAGTAATAATTCTAGCTATAAATTTGTATAAGAGCGTTCAACTAATGTAAAAATTAAGTTTAATTGCCGCTATTTTATAATCATTGACGTAACATTTCTACTGATCCGATATATAATAAATAGCCAAAAAAAATCTTGTGATCAAATAAAGAAATCGTAAAACGTATCGTTTTTACATTCTAAACAAAAAGTGAAATAACAAATTAAAACAAAAAAACGCTGCCGCCGTCGAATTTCCGTCGCTGAAACCGTTTCAAGTAGAATTTTGTATGGCGCAAATCTTCAAGGTCATTAGCCTGGGGTACAGTCCTAATATAGAAAACTACATTATTTTATGTATACCTACACCTTAAAATACTGCTCCAGGTAAACAAAAGGACTATCTAACAAGAACCGTGTACTTATTTATCATTTAATTATTTCAGATGAAAATGAGACCCGTATCCACAAACATAATGAGTTCAATATAACAATTGCATCAATCGTGTAGAACGTAGGTGGCAACACATGGAATACTTATTTCCGTCTATGCATCACGGCTACAGTATACAATATCAGATGGTTACGTAATCTTTCTACTAAGACGTCATATTTCGGTAATAAAATGGTAATTTTGACGTGAACGGAAAAACAGTATTTGCAACTTGTCCGTATTTTTAAAGTTTTACTGCAACACATCAAACGACCCAGTCATGCACGTTTAGGTAAGCTATAAATATCCACATTGCCAAACGGTTCGTCTCTGATAGCGGATAATAATTAATTATTGACAAAAATAAGAAACTATTCAGAAATTGAATCAGAGTATTGGCTTTAATTCAATTGAGATTGCTTCGGCAATTCTGTTTATAGCATGAATCTGCTACGTTGACCACGTTGGCGTTGGTAATACTGTCCGAAAGAAAAGTGAAGTGGCAGCTTGTATTTCGTTGGGTAAATACTTCTGAAGACCATATTATGTTGTTCCCAATCAAAATTCTTTTCTTTTAAAGACTTTTCGTAGTACTTGAAATGAGAAACGTAGCCACAATTCGTCTGGTATTATTATGTTGCATTGGAGATCAGTTACCATCAGGTGGCCCACTTGCCCGCTTGTGGCCATTAGCTAAAAATATCCTTTATCACCATAGTGAAATATATTTATTGTTTAATAAACGAAATATTTGTAATAATATCCAATCATGTTGCATACAGCTTATCTATTCATCGTGCAGATGATATTAGGTATCCATTTATCGATAAATATTCACAAACAAAGCCGTAAAGGTTGAATGACGTCCGGCACGGCGCTAAGTTAATTATTTAAATTTCCATTGAACCGCATTATAAAGATGTCTCCGATGTTAATTGAAATGCCGGCGTTATTGCCCTGCATCACCGGCGGCCGCCGCGAGATTGAACAATTTAATTGACGCCGATTGATAATTTAGATAGTGGTTATTACGGACCCTTCATTATTGTTAAAGCGCTATAAACTTATGAAATGATAATAATTTAGGTACACAGAATGCCAAATATACAATGTATTGAAATTCAAATTTCCACATTGTTCATTAAAACGTGCTACATTTACCACGGCTACTGTAATATACATGTAGGTATATAAATTGTACCAACAGTCCCAACTCGTTTTTGTTTATGTTTTTGATATTAGGGAATAATTTTGTAGAGTTTTATCATAAACATGTTTAATTCAGTAAATACGATGTCGCAAGATAACGAGGTGGCCGTTTGCGACTTGAGTCACCAAAGGCCATTTAGTACCGATTTAGACGATCCAAATATTTTCACGGACGACGCACTTGCCTCACTCGGCAGGCGAAATATTCTTCTGCAATGTAACAATAAATTAAATTGTACCACAAAACATAAAAGGGCCATTATTCAGTTATGTTTCTGACGTTAAAACCTATGACCAAAGATGGTGCACCGCCGAAAGATGGCAATTTTTAGCAGAAACGGAGAGGTTCTCAATTCGTCTGTATTATTGATTTTTTTTATGTTTATGTTACGTTTATTTAAATTTATTGTCATCAGAAATTTGTCAAAATTGAAACGATTTTGATGCTTCTTTTGTGTTCGATAGATTTAAAAAAGTTGTTCTGATGACGGAGGACGATGGAAAAAAATGTAAACACCTGAAAGAGAAAACAATAAATGCACCGCGATTCCGGTTTTAAAGCATAATATTTGCGATTAGTGTCAGCACACAATTCAATAAACATAATAATCGTCAATTCATATAATAACGTCAACTTGTGCTTGGTAAAAACTTATTCCCCAGTATTATTAAAATAACTTTTAGAAATTTCTCTGTTAACAATTAATATTATCAACATAAATGTTGTCAACTTTTACTTGGTGGAGTAGCAGATTGACAAGTCAGAAACATTGAATAGTTAAAACTTCGCCAATAATGGTGTTTGTGAATATATTGATAACCTTAACAACACTACATAAACTTTACCGCAGAATTCGCATTTATTATCAACAACTAGCTCAACAATTAGCTCCGTTCGAAATTCGGTCGTTATCTAATTATGATATTTGTGATTGCGTACGTTCCACGCTACGATAAGTCGTTTATCTCATGACCGCAGAGTTGCAAACAGCTGTCTATCATCCGCTCTAATGCTTATTACCGTGGTACCTATTATATACAGGCGATGTTCATGAACTGTCTCCATGACATGACAACACTGGTATACTAACATCATTGTCACGAACAGATATGTACGTCAGTCAATTATGATATACTTTTGTACATTTGATACATGAGAAAGACGAGTCATCTATCTATCTATACACTTACGTAGTTAAGTTTGCACACATATCAGAACTTACGTTTTTAAAGCTGTTTGTGTGCAAAAATACTGTATAAATATTCATACCTATGAGGTTGAACGAGGACTTTATTTACATTGGCAACCAAAATTGTTTGCGGACTGACTATTTGTCCTCAGATTTTTTACGTAAAATATTATGTTCTAAATTAAACACCTATTTTAAGTCGATAATATTTTATAAAAACAATAGATGTAATAAAAGTGACTATATAAGTAAGATACGTGAGGTATAAAAAAAACGTGCGTTACAGTTTTATTGATATACTAACAATTAAAATTTAAATAGACGTTCAGTACCTATTTTGACATACCGAGTGTAAGGGAAACACTTCCAAAAATTAAGACCGGTGGTAGTGCTGGTGATTACAAACACGATGTCACTAAAAATCGCGTAATAAGTCGACATATTTTTTGTGACACAGTCTTGTTTGGTCCAATATATACAATTGTATTTTATGAAAATAATAATTGATATCGTATTTTTCATAATACATAATAATAAAGCTAATAAAAAAATCAGCTGACGCGCGGAATCAGTTGTACAGCGCAGTAATACACGCGGATCATTGTACCCTGTATTTAGCATTAGTACGCTTTACATTACGGTCTTACGTTTCCAAAAGGGCAAATAAACAGCAAAGGAATAATGTTTTCAGTTTATGTTGGGGTAGTGTTTATTACCGTTTTGGCTTCGGAAGCGGTCTCCTTACACCTGGTATAATAACTAATTCACTTCATTACGCAGATACATTAGAAAATGATTCCTTGTGTACTTACATTAATAAAACCAAATGTAAAATGTCAATAATAAAACCCACCTTATATGTGATGTATACACTCGATAATTAAGGTGAATTTTTGGTTCCTAAACAAACGGGCTAAAAAGAACATGTATGTAGATTATCTTTAAATGTATTAAGCTACATAAATGTAATGTTCATGCATTGCCACACTCCACAAAGTTCTATGCTGTTATTTGATTCAGTAGTTAATAAAGTATTATGTTAATAAATCAGTTGCTACGAAAAAGTCTCAAAAAGTACTTTCCGACAGCTAACACTATAATTATCACTGCACACCAAATCACAACGTGCGGGGATGCTGGTCCAGAGTCTGACTCACCAGAACTGCTAGTCTCCGCATCTTTTGTCGTAAAACGAACAAAGTCTTGTAAATGACTGGGTAATTTTTTAACGTCTTTTTCTTTACCACTTTCGATTACTTTAATTTTGTGTTCAATCACTTTTGGCTCTTTATATACACTGTTATTAAATTCACTTTCATCTTCAGTCTCAGGGTCCCTAATACCCAATTTCTCCCACCGTTTCCTAGCTTTTGATATAAATTCTTCTTCAATAGGATTATTACCTTTTGAATCAAACACGTGTAACACTGGTAAGCTTTTAGAAATCAGTTTTAAAGGAGCTGGAGTATTAGTGATTTTAATAATCTTATGCTGTTTCCTTGCCTCTCTTTCTGCCATTTGAGTAACATATTCTGAATACATCTTTTCTCGCTGTAATTCTTCTTGACTGCTACTAAATAATGACGACATTTTATTTTTTTCATTTATTATTTCTGGATCTGATGATTTCACCGTAACATTTCTTTTGTAGAGCATGGAGTAACTACTAGTATCTTTTATTTTTTCATCAACTATTTCTTTTTCAGATATTAGAGGTGCCCTGGGACCTCTTCTTGGAATGTTAGAAAAACTATTGGCCTTTTCATGAAGTCGTTGAATTTCGGCATCTACTTCCTTCTCCTTTTGTCGAATGTATTCCATTTGCTGATCACATAAATCTTTTGGCAACGAAGGACGACGTGGCGCACTAAAGTCATGAGCTTGGTTACGAACATCAGTGTAAAATCTATGCCTGTTTTGTATCGAGGATATGTCATTTTCAATTTCTTTATTTAAATTACCAGTTGAGAAATGAAAAACCTTTTTCTCTTTTTTCAATGAACGAAATGAGTTATCTGTAAAATTCGAACTTTCGTCGCTTTCATAAAATGATGTAGAAACTTTTCGTAACCTTGGGGGTGGAATTGGTTTGAACAAATTTGAAAAATTACCCAATGAACAATTTTTTTCTTTATTTATTAAAGGCTTTATATCTGAGTCTATATTTTTTTTTCTTAACTGTTCAGCACTATTATTGTAATGTTTTTTTAATGAATTTACATTTGCAGTTATAGCAGGATCACATATCAATGCTAAGAGTCGACTACCTGTCTGAGACTTAAAAGCTCCAGGTGGTGCAATATCGATATTTTCGTCGTCTTTAGGCCGATTTTCACTATAGTGTACTTTACAGTTGTTATTATCACTTGCAAGTTTACGCTTATAAATGAGCTCATCTGACTCATTATTTGACAACGTATTCTTTGTTTTTTCCATTAACATTTTTTGTGAAGGTGACATGCAAATATAGCTATTGTCATTTTTATTAGAAACAGCAGTCCGAAAATCATCTTCCTGTGACATCTTAAGTGACGAATTACGTGGTGTGATTGGAGGAGGTATTGGATCTTTGCTTGGTGTCGATAGAGCTGGCTTTTCAGTAGAACTTGAATCAGCAGAGGTTAAATATTTGTCTTTTTTATTAGTTTCAGAAGCTTGGACACTTATTTTTTGTAATTTTTCAGATACAGATGCCAATTCTTCTAATATTTTTTCACCAAAAGGGAAGGCAGCCACTTTTTTCAAACAAATATCTTTTAAAGATGAAGGTTGCTCTGTATTGTCAATTACTCTATCGTGCTTAGCATTTCCTGAAACACACTCAAATACATCTTTTACATGACTGTCACTGTAAATCTGCTTTTGTTCTTGGTCAAAATTTTGTGAATGACCAATATCTTGTGGCGTATTCTCCGTAGCTTCATCGTGTTGAATGTTAGATACATCATTCAGTGAGGAATAAGTAGGGTTGTATTTTGCTGTGCATTGGGAGGAAGAAATACTGCTCGACGAATCTTGTCGAGTAAAGGTGTCCTTTGAATTATCATTTACAGTGTCTGAATCCGAAGTAACTTCTTTAATCAAATTGTTTATTGCGTCATTCAATTCACATTTAATAACTTTGATTTCTAAATCATACTCAGTTTTGCTTTTTGATCCTTGTCCTTTGATAATATCAGGACTTGAATTTTGAGTTGAATCTTCACTATATTTATTTTGGTCCGAATTATTATATTCATTTATGTCTTTTACATACAAATCTGTTTTGATATTATCGGTAGATAAGACTACAATTTCATGACATGACCGAGTAGGTTCTTTGTTGTCAATGTCAGTGCCATCTTTTTCAAACTCAATTTGAACTATATGTTCAATGTTTGAATTTTCTGGATATTTATCAATACCAGAATTGTTTTCCGATTTGTCAACTTTAGTAATGAATGTATTCTTCAACAGATTTTCTGTGTCTGTTACTTCTATAGTAGGGGTTGTCATACGGATTGAAACATCTGATTCTATGCTGTCATCGTTATCCTCTCCAATTTCATGCAGAGAACTGGTACTGCTTGAAGAATCTGTTAGATATACTACTTCAGCCCCCGTCATCTTCTCAGTCGTTGTCATGGTCCAATCACCCCGCGCTTCGCAAACTTCAGGCTCCTTTAATTTAGCTCCAACTAGAACACATTTTTGAGGCACTAAGCGCCCGAAAGTAATATCACGCAAAGATCCTAGGGCTCGTGTGCTAAACTTTTGTTTAGAAGCATTTTTATCTTCGAATACTTCATCTTCTATACTATCTGTGTCACTTTTTTTATCACTCAAATAGGACTGTCGACGAGAATTTTGAGAAGATTCACCACTACCTTCTTCAGCGATCACATCTAATATCCTCGAAGGGCCTAATCTAGGCATAAGACATTCATCCGTTATTCCTTTTTTACGTAGTCTATGTTTTATCTCGCGGTTGATTATTTGTTCTATTTCTGTTTTTATTTCTACTGAGTTAATATTCTCTGGGCTTGTTGATAGATCTAAAGTTTTCAGGTAGTTTCGTAGTGAAATTTCTTCTTGAGGGGTCAACGATTTGGTCTGCTCACATTGGGCAACATCAAGAGGTATTTTTGTTACTGACAAGGTACCGGTCGCAATATTTTTTGATAACATTTCCTCAGAATCATGCAAATCATCGGTTTTCTCCCATTCGACGTCAGATTCGACATCAGATACTATAACATTACAACTGTTTACTATAGATAAATTGTTTTCGTCTTCACATTCTCTTGCAATATCTTCTGTTATTTCAACTATTTTTGGTACGTCATCGCTATCAAGGCTTTTACTTTTAGTAGCACTACTTAATTTAGGTTTCATTTTAGCTGCTTGTTCTGGAGATTCTACTACGTACGCTGTAGAGATTTGAGAGTCAATATCTAAAATCTGTTCACTGATTGACTGTATCTGTTCACTGACATTTAATACAGGTTCATTTAAAGATTGTGTATTATTTTCACTTTCATTATTATTATTTTCAATTATAACTTGAGCATTACTAATAGAAGTGTCAGTGGTATTTTGAATTTGGGATTCACTTAGGACATTTTTAGGTGGTGGTGTAACTACGACCTCAACATGTTTTGTCGACGATATTTGATCATCAATTTTTTTTTCGGGCAAAGGTTCACTTGGGGTAGTAACTGAATCATTATTGTCTATTTGTTTTGTATCTTTACTCACACTATGACTAGCTTCAGATCGATTGTTTTTATTTTTTCGTTTGTTTTTATTATTCTTGCGTCGTTTTTCCGGCATATTTGCAAGAATGATCACACTATTATCACTGACACAATGTTATCATCATCGCACAACACTAGTCGATAGATCACGGCTTCACGTTTCTTTAATACCAACGTTAACGCGTAGGAGTGACGTGTAAGTGTTTTTACCGGAGCGGCAATGCAACAACTTAGAAGATTAGACAAAGAACACTGCAAAGATCGTACGCGTTGTCGATACGTTCGGATTCGAAATAAGCGATTGTAATTTTCTTTTCGACGAGCGGTAGTCGGCTACGGCAGTCGTGCACTCGCGCAGCGATTTACTGATAATTATAAATGGGTTGAAGTACGCGAGCGCGCTCTGTGGACTTTATTTTTACGCGGAGACGTGTATGCGAGTGTTGCGCGTGCGACGCGACGCCGCGCCGGTACAGCGCTACGAAGGGAGTCGGTGCGCCGCGCCGCCGTCGCCCGCTGAACACTATGTCCGTCTATATTATCATTAGATACTAGGTAAATCAATAGGTACACCTAATTATTATTGCACACACACTCCTTGACTATTTTCAGAAGGTATAACGGGGCAAATAAATGGATTCTACCAGACTTTATATGGACTTGTATGATTCAAAAACAAATTGTTATTCAGTGCGTGAGATTAAACAGTTTCTTCATAGATAAAATTTTAACAACGCATAAACACAGATAATAGTTTCCAAAATACACAAATTAATAGTGATAAACATAAAAATGAGTTGTTTAATTATACAGTACAAAATTTGTAAAATTTATTACTTACATAATTTTTATATAATGATGCAAACGGGGGATGTCACGGTTGTGTAATACGGTCCTCTAAAAGAGGTCTATCAAGCCCCGGCCCACTATATCTAGAATCTAGACTTGCAGGTCGTTTAGACTGATTGACCACATCCACAGGCGCAACGCAGTTACAATCTATCAAACGTACCTTGTGTGGGTTATTTTTAAATTCTCTACGAAATTAGGAATGACGCTTATTTTGACTTGAAAGAGTAGGTAAGTTATGATAATATTATATTGTATTGATGTTATCGATTAACATTTTATGGAGTCGTCAGCAATCAAAACTGCTTGCCAATAAAAAAACATACAAAAACTTTTTAACCTAACAATAACTGTCTTATACAAATAAAAAAAAACATTTTTATTTATTACAAAACACGACTGTCTGATATGTATACTACTATTTTTACCTAAATGTGGTGAGAAGGTTGTCTGAATATCACTAGCTGTATAAATAATTATTTTATTATACAATAATTATGTTCGTGAGCATCTATGAGAAATAAGATTTGATCAAATCTATAATCACTCGGGTTTGTGTAAAGATTCTAGCTATCACTCGTCTAGATATTGATCGCGCATTTTACACCTATTTACATTTTTTTTATAGCATAGGCCGGCAAACGAGCAAGTGGGTTACCTGATGGGAAGTGATCTCCACCGCCCATGTACGCCCACCACAACATCTGTTTAAGTATTAAAGAGTTGTGAACGTTAAAATTGTGAATAAGAGAATTAATGGACTTTATTTAATAAAGGTGTCTAAAATACTTGTTAGTGTCAATCATATTATGTTGAATTATTAATTCATAAATAATAGAAATAAAGAATACTATTGGCAAGGTCATTGGATTTATACTAATATTGCACAATATAAAATGCCCGCATGCACAACGTATGCTATGAGCATTCGTAATAATATATACATGATAATAGTATGTTTTTGTAGCAGATGTCGGCAAACGAGCAAGTGAGTCACCAGATAGTAAGAGATCTCTTTCGGCCATGGACATCCACAATGTCTAAATAACTATGGACGTGTTGCCTACCTTAAAGGAAAGTAACGACTAAAGGATTAAAGAAGGTAGTGATTTGGGCCCCGGATTTCTCACTCACCGTATGAAACGTATTCAGCAATCCGTAAACAGCAAGGTATTCTGTGAGTCAACCCGTGGTAACAATGGTCACAACCCGATCGAGTCGATGAATAAGCTGTAGAAGTTAAATGTACACTTCACAAAAATATTAAAATAAAAACATATAAGGCCATTTTAAAACAACCGTAGGGATGCGAAATAATCCTAATTAGGGACAATACATATAATTAACAACAAGCTGTCTAGGACATTACCTACAGTGAAAATGTGACATCTTTATTTTTATGTAGATGTATGTAATTAAATTCTATTTAGACAATAATATGGTTAGCGCTAGCATTATCATCAGGTCGTACGTTCGTTTATAAACTCCTTTGCAAAAAAAACGGGCACCTTACACACACACTTTACCTTAGCTTTTCTATGGGTAAATATTATTATATTTTTAGTATGTCATTAGCTTGGATGACTAGAAATTTCTTATTATCAATGAGAATCTAGTTTTTTAACACTTTTATCCTGGTATCGGTGTTTTAGTCAATGTAAACAGAGAGCCGTGTTAAAATGGACATTTTTATGGGTATAATGAAATTAAGACTACGAGTATTTTTATGGTATTTTAATAAAAGAGACATTAAAAAATAAAAATTAATAACGAGTATGACCTCCTCTTGCAGCGATTACGGCATGTAATCGTCTTGGCATGCTTCCCACCAGGCTTTTGATGGTGTCCTGTGGAATGTGTTCCCACTCAGTCGAGATTACACGTTTAAGCTCTCTGATGTTTTGTGGAGGTGGTTGGACAGATCGTACTCGCCTTTTTAGGAGGTCCCAAACGTGCTCAATGGGGTTAAGGTCGGGGCTCCGCGCTGGCCAATCCAAACGACGAATACCGACCTCTTGCATATAAGCATCTACGTCGCCAGAACGGTGGGCCCGAGCATTATCGTCCATGTAAATGGCATCTTCACCAATTACAGTCAGTGCGGGTTGTGCATTTTGAGAAAGGATTTCTGTTATGTACCTATGCGCATTTAGTGAGCCATTTTCTATGAATACTATCTCGGTACGATAGTTGGAAGTTACGCCCGCCCAAAACATAACGGACCCTCCACCATAAGGGGTGATTTCTTCAAAACACACATCGGCATAGCGTTCCCCTGGTCTTCGTAACACTCGCCGACGTCGGTCCTCACCATGCAGACAAATTCGAGCCTCATCGGAGAAGAGTACGCTACTCCAGTTACCTGGTGTCCAAGATAGGCAATTTCTAGCGAACCTCAACCGCGCAATCCGGTGCTCACGGAGTAACTTGGGGGCCCGCGCTGGTCGTCGACTACGTATATCAGCAGCTAAAAGTCTTCTCCTCACAGTCCATAGGCTAACTTGTGCTCCTCGTACCTCTTCAAGGTTTCTTTTGAGGTCTATGTAACTGCATTTGCGGTTCCTCAGCGCCTGAGTCACTAAAAAGCGATCGTCTCGCGGCTGTGTGCAACGTTTTCTCCCAGAACCTTGCCTTCTCTGAACGGAACCTGTCTCTTGGTATCGAGTCCAGGTTCTTTGTACGGTTGAACGACTCACGTTTAACCGCTGTGAGACGTAACATTGGCTACACCCCTCTTCCAGCAGCGCTATAATTTTACTAGCTCTCATTGCTTTTTCTGCCATTACGATAGACACAAAGATATCTGTTTTAAGTCACAATAAGGCAGAATTATGCGATAAACATAAATTGTTGTACTAAAAATAACGAAAAGTTACTTTTAGTTGCTTGATAACCTTTTAACCGCAAACCCGCGAAAAGTGTCACAAAATGAAAAAGGGATTAATAATTTAAAAAACAAAAGTTTTGAATTTGGAATGAACTTTTTTTCATACCCAGACTCTTTATTAAGTGCCAGTAACATAGTTTGGCTATTAAAACCTCTGAAGAACTAAATTATTACCAATAATGTTAAAAAATCAAACCCGCCCGTTTTTTTTGCAAAGGAGTGTATATGTACATGAATACTCACAATGTTTCCTCAGAATAACGTCAAACTGTGCCAATAAACCATTACTCGTTGGCGATCAAACTACCAGTGAGGTAATGCACTTTAATAGATTTCAACAGACAACACATACCTAGGCATTGTAGATTTGTACAATACCCAAGACTACACAATTATCACGTAAGTAGAAAAAACTTTCAGAATGCAAAATATCATATAACCTTAAACGCACGCCTAATCAGCAAGTATAAAAAAAATGACAGCCTCACTGGCCCTACGGGCGAGTAACCAGCTATGAAACGATAGACCGCAGGTGTGAACCACAAATATTTGTTTCTGGTCTCTCTCGTAGTTCCTGATACCTACAACTCAAGACTCGTATCTTACTATGGGGTCAGGACTATGTGTGTGACTGTTGGGTATATTTATAAATAATAATAATATAATATATCCACAGGGCGGCTTGTGGCGAGCTGTTGGGGAGTAGCGATCTTATGTAGCCGAGTGCTCCCAGTTGAAACACCTATTCTTCATATGTGGCATGCCTTCATCGGCCGGTTGGAGTGAACATTGATGAGGAACAAATCCCCACCTCAGGCTTGCCTTCACCGGTCGGTCAGAGTGGAGTCACGAGAGCTTTATACTCGATGGTTGAATGTGAAACGAAAATGGTTAGTGGGCAATGTGATGGATCTTTAAGAAAGCAAATGATCGTTGTTTAAAGCCGAGTGATGCATTTCCACCATTTAGCCTAGCCAACACTTATCTGGTGTTGCTCCCTTTTCACTTTTTTACCGACTATTTTGGGGAGCCCATCTACGTGAAATAAAGCCAGCAAGTCACCTGCTTATTTTATCCGTGTTTTAACATAGGCCAAACAGGTGCCATAGTTCTTTACATAGACCCAGTAACCAGTTGGAAAGTTGGTTAAAACCAGCTACAAGTTTTTCAACTACCACATTAATAAGAGTCATTATAAGAATTACATATAAAATAATATATGTCTACTACATTTATACCGTTGTTTTATATTATTTAAATATATCTGATTAAAAAGTAGGCAACCCTAGGTAGCATGTACATAACTATCAACTAATTCTCTCAGTATAATTCATTTTGCAACACGGTTTTGTTTAAATAGCATTAAAAAATATTAAACACACGAAACAAATAGGTCAAGACTTCGATCATATGTCTACTAAAAGCGTTTAAATCGGGGCACATTCAGAAAGCGTAGATGTTTCCAGAGCTGAGATTAAATCTCTTTTTATATCGACACATATCTAACCGTGCCACGAAATACGTATTATTTTAGACTTAGACAGACAATATTTGATATTATAATTCATATTAGAACATACAAGCTGCAGTATTCCAGGAATAGCCCAGTGCAAACCGAACGTATTTACCGCGACTGCAAATCAACAACTTGCCCGCTTAACCTTCTAGAAATATCGTTACAATTCTCCCTCACACGGAGCTTGTCGCTTTCTTCGTCACAATAAAAACAAGTTTGATTTTCGTTTTTGACGACTGTGAAATAACAAACGGACGGACGTTTGGAATTGCGATGCATGACATAATCGCCACATAGATCCGGGCCAGTGTGCCAAAACGACCGCGTCCCGCTAACTCCGACGCGACGCCGCTTTTTTGGCACGCACTCAAAGGGTTATAAGGTGAATGTGACGACTGCACGCGTAGACCGAACTCGTATTTTATTATTAAGCTTTTAAGAATAAAGTTATCAGCTCAAAATAACGTTCTGAATTGATTCAATTGCCACAATCGATATTAAACTGATGGAGTATTTATTTTTGTTTAGAACGTATTAAAAATCCTTATCAAACTGTTTTAGTTTAAGTATTTTATGTTTGAGACATGAATTGTGATTTTTATAGATGTCAGATGCCTGCACACAAACCAAACAGGAGCATATAAGTTAGATCTTCGCATATCAATAGTCCGATTTTACTTGCTAATAGATCAGACAGACCATTGGCATAATGTATTCGATTCTATCTTATATAGTGTCTTGTTGCTCTAACAATAAAATTGACAAACATTTTATTGCTTTTGTTTCCAGTTGAGTTTATGTGACCTAAGTCTCGAGACTCACTACGAAGTATTCAAATATTGCTATGGGTTAATTAAAAAAAACGGAATATCGTCAGGGTCCAAAACATCACAGTCTAACGTGAGCCTAAGAATACATTTAAAGGAAAAGGTCTTTCAAAATATATCTTCTGCTTAAAAATAACGTGATTAAGGAACATTCATAAGCCTGTATAGAAATCCTTGATAAACATATTTTTAGTTTAAACAATGAAATAATAGACGTCATAATACTATTATGCTTTGCACTCAACGGAGAAGGTTTAAAATCTCTGAAAGTTTCTTTGTATCTATATCTATTTTACTTCTCATACACGGGCCGTGTAATACAACGTAATTTAGACTTTTTTGATTCATTAGTTTCAAAATTTTAAGAGAACATAGTGACATAAAAACTAAAGGCTTTCTTCGGAATCAGCATAAAAACAATCATAGATTATGGTTTACTTACGTTTCGTTGACGGACTGTGAAATGTGTTGACTGTAGGCGTGCTTGGTGATTTTCCTGGTGATTTGACAGTAGCCTCGATTTGGGTTGGAACCACTGCGTACAAAATATCAACCATTACCACTATTATTACGTCCTTATTATATTTAAATCACAGATAAATGTTATCTAATAAATGGTTGTCTGATGTAAAATTAAAATAATATTATTAAAATAATATGACAGCCTCCGTGGCGCAGCGGGTGAGTAGCCGGCTGTGAAGCGAGAGGCCGCGGGTTCGATCCCCGCACCGAGACAAATATTTGTGTGATCCACATTTATTTGTTTCGGGGTATGGGTGTTGTGAGACCGAAAGTCTCTCGTAGTTCCTGATACCCACGACACAAGACTCGTATCTTACTGTGGGGTCAGGACTATGTATGTGACTGTTGGGTGTATTTATTTATTTATAAATATTCCCTTTAAGAAAGGATTTTATAAAAGCCCAGCCCTAACACACCCAATGCACCCAACAGTCACACACATAGGCCTGACCCCATACTAGGTTAAACCTGTATCGTAAGTATCAGAAACTACGAGTAACTTGTGGTCCCACAACACTCAGACCCGAAACAAATATTCGTAAATCACACAAACAGTTGTCTAGGTACGGGAATCGAACCCAAGGCATCTCGTTTCACAGCCGGCGACTCGCCTATTGCACCACGGAGGTTGTCAAAACACGGTGTTGTGATTTTATAAATCCTATGATTGTGAAGTTCTTAAGTTAAAAGTTCCCATCCATACTTTCACGCTGCGAGATATATCCTTTATTTAAATATATGGACCAAATTTGCAGAGAACCGTTTTACCTTGTTATTAATAAATAGCGTATACTGTTTTATACCGTTTGTTCTTAATTGTAGCATCATGTAGCGATGTAGCGAACAATTTACAAATTGGAACACAGGTCACTACTAAGCTGACAATATGAAATACTTCGACAATACCGTCTAATAAATTCAACGATCCTATCCGACTGTCATGACCCGCAGTATGAAACATTACTCAATTAATCATCACAATGCTGTTCATATAGTTCGTAATACTTTATAATCAAAATATAATCCTCATTATCTCCTTATATTTTTAACACTACGTTTAATTTATATAATTACATGGCCTGACAGTTGAATAAGTAATACTAAGTATATGGTTATTTTAATTTTTTACTAGCTATACCTTGCGGTTTCACCCGTGTGCATGCTACTGCTCCGCTCCCGTAGGTCATAGCCTGATAATATAGCTATGAGCCATCATATTGACAAAACAGATATGTGGATTGAATATGACCGATCTAAGACGTTCAAGTCATTCAAAAGTTCCCAATTAGTTACATAGTAACGAAAATTTAATTCAGATACTTATTTTCAGTTGAATTGTGATTATAGAAACGTTTCCTAACCAAAATAAAAAGTATTACGCATATCCATCGTTCGACATGTGAGTTGGCCTTGAGTTCATACAAAAATCCCATAGAAATGGCACTGAGTTATACAAGTATAAAAAAATTCAAAGGTAATTCTTCCAATTTCCTTTCCATAAAAATATTATTCGAATTATTTCAAGCACTTAAAAAATACCATATCGGCATAGTCCTACTCAACTGATGCCGTTACCAACGAACAGCGTAACTTATTTCTTATTTATATAGAGTTTATTTTATACACGTCATACAAAAATGTATGGGCGGACTTAGTGCCGAGGGATTCTGTGCCAATCAAACTAAAGTTATATGTAAATAAATGCTATTTTTTCTATTTGCTGGAATGACCAGCCGAGCAGGTCATTGGCCAGCTGATAAACGAAACCTTTAAACTGAAAGAACGCCTTTCAGAAATTTTGTTCGAAAAATAGCATTTACTCAGATGTAGTGAAACAGGCGCTAAAATAAAAAAAAACAGGCAAGTGTGGGGAAACCAATAATGTTTGAATTGAACAACAACAAATTGTGGTTTCAGTTATGTTCGCTTATCATAAACAACTTGAAGTAAAATCAATTCAGGCAATGAAATTAAAATTTTAGCAATGAGCAGCTTTATTGTGTAGAAATTGTTTGATTTTGCTAACATTTCACTTAGTCTTTTAGATAGGCGGGAAGCAAACTGATCCTCTAAAAGTTGCGGTTTTTTTCCAATATGTCGTATAGAAAACTAATACCACAGACTTTGATCTAAGTAATTCTTGTATAAATTCGCGTACCAAAGCGAAACGAAATCCTGGGCAAAATCATGAAGACACGTAATTTAGCCCAAGACACGAAAATATCTTATCATAACGCACAAAAATGTTTCAAAAACTATTCAAAAGTTGTTCAAGGGAATTAGAAAAATCATTACTAAATTACTCTTGTGACGTCGCAGCAAAAACAAAATTGTGGTAAATTGATTTTCATACAGACTGAGACTTGCGTTGTCTACTTAGGTCGAAGTCTGTACCTAAATAAAAACATATGGGCAAAACACAATATTCAAGCATTACATTCTATGATACAAAGATATTACAATACACGAAAGTTAAGCCACACCAGTTTTTGTTCAAGGACGACAACCATCAGTACATAGGCACGATGTTTCTGTAAACGGCATTATCTTACAAAAGGCTTAGTCAGTCAGTAATAACGGCTAAAAAAGAGGCAGCAAAACAAATATGAAGTCTTGTCTTTACAAACAATAAATTATTCGGAAGGTGGAGGCTGCGCGAGGTGTGCACTTTGTTTATGTTTGGTGTATTGAGTCGGTCGAAGTCACACACAATATTCCCTTGCACTGTTTACATTCAAATTTGACATACATTTTTGTTCAGGCTTGAAGGTTTAAAAATTACGGCTAAGCCAAAGTACATATTAGTCAGTAGGAATACAAAGGAAGGCTATGTAATAGTTTTCGATTCCACAATCTGATCGCCAGAAATGGCTGGAAACAATTCATTACCAATTACCTTCTATCTACGATTATTTAAACAATTTTATATAATATCGCTCCGAAAATAGAAATTATACAGTAGGTTAACATGAGATAAAATCTTATCGTTGACGATATATTATCAGCTAAAAGTGGATTAGATACTGTATGAATTAATGAAATTTTGTATTTTTTATTCCCGATACATTTTCCGCAATGCAGTAAAATATTTAGGTTGAAATAAGTTAGTGATCATCATCTAGTTTTAGCACTTAATTTTATAAACCAGAATATTATGTAACGTTAAATTTACATAATATGATATGTTCATTGCCGATAATTCTACTTTTTACATACATAAAAACACCTTAAAAGAGTTTTCTGTGACAAATCAATGAAAGTTCCGTGGTATAGGTATACTATTCCCAATAAATAAATATAAATGCAAAATGAATACAAAACTGACCGGCTTTAAGAAAAAAGAAAAATATGTGCTTGCCATTCGAATGGACAATAAGATTCAATCCCTATTAATACCTATGTGGTTTTTGCTAACGCAATAGTAAACACCAATGGGCACAGCTGCGGATTGATTTAGAACAAACATTACGATACGATTTGCTCTAAAATTATGCGCCAGTGATAAGTGGAAGTCGCTGGATGGAGGCCGCTTCCAACAGGTCGGTCTGGAAATCTTTGGGAGAGGCCTATTTTCAGCAGTGGACGTCTTGTGGCTGATGATGATGATGATGATCGCATTAATTTAAAAGGAGGTTGTTGTTGTACATGAGGAACTCTCTGCCAGTGTGCTGCAGATAGGATTTGCAGTCATTGAAGACAGTTCTAAAAAGTAAATACGTCTGCAATATCTCTAGTCAGAATCTGGTACAAGGAAGTGCATACTTTGGGGCGCAGTAACTTTTGGCACAGTTGGCAAGTTTATCTTTTTCGTGCCTATTACAAGACTACAATTAAAAATGTTACAATGTTACATTTTCAAACGCTACATTTTTAGGGCAAAGTGTAACAAGTTGCCACGTTAAAAGCGACATTAATTTTTTTACGACTTAAGCCCACGGCTATCGCTAAGTCGCATAAGTATTTCTATAAAATATGCCGCATAAGACCAAATGATAAATCTTCTTAAAGACAATTCTCAGTTGGATCACTTTAAATATTCCTACATTTTAAACAAACTTAAATAATAAGTATCATGTGTATTTATGTATAAGCATGATTAGATGAGAAAACAAGTGACTCTACATTGTGAGGAAGCCAACGATATCCATAGACACAAAGTACTATTGTTATTTGTTATCCTTATGATGAGAAAAACATTTTTATAATTGTAAATACGCTTTACGGACGTAACTATTGTCTTTCTGTCTCTTGAAGTCTTATTATATAAGGGTATATCAAATGGTAGCCTTCAGATAAATAAGTGACAATGATACAAGTGTAACACATTTCTGAGTATGCGGGAAGGCAGTCTAATAAGAAATCATAACCTAATCTGGATAAGTAGGTCATCAATTTTATATCCTTTATAATAACCTTTATTGTTAGAAACATTACGTTATAATTCCCTACGTCTCCCCAGGAGGGTTGACATCAGGCAGGCGGCCGGTCGTAAAAACTACAATCCAAATCTTTCTGCAACATGTATTAAACAGCATAACCTCACCTCGAGTGAGATAAGGGCAGGTGGAAGAAGAATTGCGTAGGAATAGTAAGCATTCCCTGGAATTATTATTAACACAGTGACAAAAATCAGGTCAATAACTTCATGGTAGCTGGATGTCCTTCGGCAAAACGATGAGTTTACTTTTCGGAGGAGACGTTTAACTGAACAAGGATCGATTTTAACTTAGCCGTCTTACTTTGTTTTGAGATGAAATCAAGCCGATACGACGTTTATTTAGGAATCAAAGAAAACGAATAATGTTGTTAAGGCTCAAGAGACCGACACTTTGTTGATCATCGAACCGCGTCGTTAGGGGCTAGTAATCTATTTCGTGAAGTATTGTAAAATAAATAATGCTAAACGAACGCCCACGAATTTGATTTGATTAAATTCTTGCTTGCATTATACAAAACGACGTAAGAAAACTTTCAGCTGTGTAATTCAAAATTTAGGGGCCGCTTGATTTGTTTTATTTTATTTATTGTTTAATCATTCTCGCTTATAAGAACGAGACGTGAATACACTAACAGGTTTAATAAGCGAGATATATTATATTAAGGACTTGGACGACGATCCTTAATCGTAAATAACCACTAAACATTTTTACTAATGTGAATTTTTTATAACTAATGGTGATCAAAAAAAAAATAGTGGCTAAGTATGTTTAAGCAAGTTGCCCTAAAAGTTTATTCATAATTAGCTGACCAGACTGGCCGCACATAGGTGCCATACATTACTTTTTCGAAACGTATCATACAAAAATCTTTGTAATTTAGGAGATATAATATTTATGGAGACTGCCTCGGTGGCGCAGTTGTGTTGCACACGTGGTACGACTGCAAGGCTGAGGTCTCGGGTTCGATCCCCGGGTGGGGTTAAATTTGATATTGGGTTTTTCTATCACGAAATGCTCAGTATCAGATAAGAGTCTGGGATTGTGCCCGGTATGGCGATAAGATAAGATAAGACATACGCTACTTTTTCACCCCTGACAAAAAGTAAGTAATCATAACATGAAAATCATTGTTATCGTTCGGTCTAAGTGCAGTTCTACGATTTATAACGTTAACTCTTTGCTTCGGCAGTTTTCCGTTATCTTCGAAATGAGGCACTGATCAAATATTTATTTTACTCTTGACTATCTGACGAGGCGAGCAGTCTCGGTTGATGTTAAGCGCAACGCTTGACCATAAACAGAAGCCACACCAAATCATGGTCTTGGACTGTGTTCGTGACGCCAAGACATAAAATGTTAAGTCTTGTAATCTCCAGTGGTTTCACTGGCTTTAATATCAAACACAACAGTTGTTACACACTGCGGCTTAGCGGAGATTATTTACAAAGTAGTGGGATAGATTCCTCTGGCATGCGAAAGTAGTGGGACAGATTCCTCTGGCATGCGAGGGACCTACCACCTTGTTGTTGTAGTTGTGTGCATTATCGTACTAAATAACAAATAAAATCTCCGACTTCCATTTGAAAGATATAATCTATAATTTCGAAACAACTTAAGCAAAAAAATCTTCAAATATACCTAAGAACCATCTCGATTAGACCAACTTTCAAACACAAAAAACCGCATTCAAATCGGTCCTATTGCTTTGGCGCTACGATGTCACAGGCAGAATCATACATACATACACACTCAGAGACAAACAAAGGAATGAGATACAAACACTCTCATTTTTTATCGGGGCTTAAAAAAGAAAGATTTCAATAATCTTAGCCCTTAATCGTAATATAGAATACTAACATCAGTTCATCTCTACATACTAGAGTTGGTATTCTACAATTGTACGCACTACCTTATTGCACTTGTACTACCTATTCTGTTTACCTACATGGCTTTTCTACCAGATTCCAATAAGCGCAACGACCCCTTAACATAGTTACAAAATTTCCTTCATTAACGCGAAGCGACTACTAGCTCGATCACCGATAACTAGATCACATGACTTAGTTATTATCGTTGAAATTATAAGGCAGCCCGCTTTAAATCTATTTTGAGATCTTATTTTTTGTTTGTAACACGATTGGAAGCCAAACCGATTGATTAGTTTGAGATGATTGAATTTTATTACTTCAGTAAAATATTTCTAAATACGTGGGTTGAAATTTTTCAAGCCGATGAATATTAAACATTACGTCAGGAAATAATATTGTATTGCATACTATAATAGATTAACATACAATATTTCTACATGTTGAATTACTCAATCCATGATTATATTAAGTTACCCAATATAAGTACACCATTACAAAGTAAGCTTCTAAAAATCCTTAAAACAAGGCATTTTAAAGTGTGCTAAAACGGTAAAAAAAGGTATTTTATTGTCAACTAGCTTTTGCTCGCGGCCCTGCCCGCGTGAACATCATTTTCCGGGATAAAAGTAGCCTGTAGCCGTCTCCAGGGTCCCA
This sequence comes from Amorpha juglandis, assembly GCA_949126905.1. Taxonomy (NCBI): domain Eukaryota; kingdom Metazoa; phylum Arthropoda; class Insecta; order Lepidoptera; family Sphingidae; genus Amorpha; species Amorpha juglandis. Next base: position 8,741,268 of record OX421372.1, read on the forward strand.
TCTGTTTCTATAGATAAATTCACCAAAATCGGTGCAGTGATTTAGGCGTGAAAGCGTAACAAACAGTCACTTTTGCATTTACTTTCACCCCCTTTTTCATCCCTTATTAAATAAATTTTCCAAAATTCCTGTAACACGTATTTATTTGTTTTACATCAATAACCGAAATACAAAATTTTGTTTATGTAACTTTCAAAATCTAAAATCCTTTCTTAGTGGGTGCCTACATAACAAAATGAATATACAGTCCGAATTTCATGCTTGTAGCCTTGATAGTTTGCGCTCGGCGATGATGAATCAGTCAGTCAGTCAGGACATGTTATTTTATAAGTATAGATTTCCTGTAACATATGAGCGGGGTGAGGGGTGGAGATTCGACGTCCGCGCGCTTTAGTCGGGATTGTTTGTCAGAGGATTGACGTTGCGGATGTACTCCTGTCACTTCCATGTGTTGACCAATCCACGGGGACGTCCCATTCATATGTTACAGGAAATTGACAATAAATATAGTTTTGGGGATTTTTGTAGTATATATTTATGTAGAGTAATTCTATATCATGGTCTTTTATGTTTCAGGAAATAGCCAAAGCAAATTTATCGTGTGTAAGTAAGTGAAACAATGTCTGGATATCTTACAACAAAATAAAAATTATTCAAATATGTTGACTGAGAAGGTTACAGATAATTTTTTAGCGATTAATGAATTATTAAAATACTAGTCTTACCAATGTACGCACTATAAACTACTTTTGTGGATCTGATGTATGGTCACTTGTTCAGTGCATTCACGATATATATTCCAGAAGTGTAAACAAATATCTACCCTCTTTTTTGTTAGCTCTATTGTACTCGGTGTGTTGACAGGTAGCTATAATGTCACTCTCCCCTCCAACGCATCCTAATATGATGACTGTGCAGATTTAATTCTTTCTAGTAAAATCTAATACGCTGACAATATACACATGACCACCTGTACTAATTTTCACATATAGATTTCGGTTCAAGTCAGTCGTCATCAGTTAAGTCAGTCTGTACTATTCAATCACTGAGTAAACACCAGTTCAATAAATTTATTTTAATTTTTTTGGCCCACGTATTATTCAATTAATTAAGTAGATCCAAACAAATTATTTTTAAAGTGGGTAGATTTGCTTACATTTCTGGAATAGGTTAGGTGTATAGAGTATAGAATAAAATTTCGTTCACTGCACTAAATTAATAAAACACGATACGGGTCAACTAGACCACGCAGGCCATCGGAGGCCGGAGGGTTACTGTCACAGGGCGCACAACGACAATGGCCACTTTCTGTATGTAAATCACAATAAAATACCCGCTTTGTACACTGATTACGACACGCTGAACTAAACACCGAACGCGTCATCCTGGTCCCATTCAACTTTACACACATGAGCAAATAGTGACTCTATTGGACTCGATTTATGTATGAGATCGCATGATCAGTCTAGAAACAGCGTACTTAGCATGTGAAAACAGTGAGGTTCGAAGTTTGATCCCCAGGTTAGGCGATTAAAATCCGAGTTCTTCGATTCTCTAGACACACGTGAAATGTCTCTGGTGGGAATGTGTGTCCGACATGTCGATAGCCTCGGTTTAATCTAACATATCATAGACAGGAAATAAGTGTGTAAGCACTGTAATTGTGTTTCGGTTTGAAGGGCATCGAAGCCAGTGAAATTACTGAGCATTATGAGACTTAACATCTTATGTCTCGGGGTACCGAGCGCAATATAGTGCCATGCAGTGCTTTATAATTCAACGTTCTGTGCGGTGTTTCTTCTGTTTATGGGCAGGCATGGCGCTTACCATCAGGCGAGCGCCTTGCTCATCTCGTCATTAGCATACATACTCAGCATAGCATACTTGTATATAATCAGGGTGCATTGTTTCAAAACGTCAGTTATAGTCAAAGCGTTTGTATACAACAATGGTTATAATGTACAGGTTTTATCGATACTGAAAATACATAAAATAACCATTAAATAGCATAAGTTATTGGTTGATACAAACGGAGCGGTAAAGCTGTTACTAACGATTTGAAACAATCCACGCGCAGCCAACCAATAGGTGATAGCCAATTGTGAGTTTACTGCCCACTGTCGACGCGACGCAACGTAATGTAACAGAAGCACTCTATTCGAAAATGAAAAGCCTTTCAGAATAAAAAATGCGATTGCATTGAAAATTAAATCCGTAATTTGAATTTAGCCTTAGAAATATTTAATTTTTCGGATTCGGTATAAAATTTCTCTTTTTCTGGCACTGTACAATAATGCAAAATATATTTTATGTTTCTACAATTAAGCTTCAAAACATTGTGCTTCAAAACACCAATTCGAAGCACAATGGATAAGTGAAGCAATTTCTTTTGTTTTTTTTTTGTTAAAGACCAGCTTTTTCCCACGGCTACGGAGATGAATGAACGATCGCGCGATAAAGTTTGGCGCTTTTCCTCAAAATGGCACAATTTTAAAAGTCTTTAAATAAGGTTATCAAATCGATGCGTATTTTATTATCCTTTTTTATATATGTGCACGGATTTATGCGCTGAGTACAGACGAATTTGATTATACAGATTTTTGTCGATAACGTTTATCTGCGACTAGGTCTGAAGGTCCAAAGTAAAAAAATTACAGCTTTCAACGAATTTTCACACGCGCTTCGATTAGGCTACCTGAATTTACACGCAATAGATGTGTCATATATCCAAAAATTGGTAAATAAAAAATTATCAAAAATTATTTTGAAACTTTGCTGTCGAAGCTTTAAAGAATGACGAATTAGTATTTTTGTTTAGCAAACAACTGGCATGACGTCACACAGAGATGAGATAAATAAAAATGCCATCACCTCATAGTAAACCACGCATTCTGTCCGAGTCTGATTAAGAAAATAAAGTTTTGTGTACATTGGTATTCTAAATGTTCAATAAAATTCTATACACACTGACTTACATCACTTCAGTACAATGTGTGTGGGAGGGCGCGTCCGGATCGTCCTTTCCAACTCTAATTCAGTACTGAACATGTCTAGTGAATGAAGACCTTTCATGCGCTATTAGAGTAACGCATTTTATATTATTGTTATGAACCATGGTAAATTGGGTGTATTTTTTCGCAGGGAAATTGTGAAAAGGAGAGTTATGCAAGAGTTTAAATTGAACACACATGTTTGTTATTCAATGCATTGGAGCGGAACGGTCAGGCCAATCAGAGGGCGGAACTCCGGCTGTCACATAACGCAATGAGTCGAGGTGCCCTCATATATTTGTTCGGATAGCAGAAGTTCGCTATTGTGGTGCATCCGGTGAGTGGACTTACAAAAACTTGCTGATGCCTGTTCCGTGTAAAGTACTATAAATAATTCTTTGCGCAATAACCATTACGCTCTCTACAAACGACCATCCAACTATAGGAAGTGCATTATCTTAATTCGGTTTTAGTTTTTAATCACAAATTAAGGGGAAATGCTGTATTTTCATTTTATATCACACTACAATCTTCACACTAACTGCTTACTTTGATATCTATTAAACGAATTCACTTAGCAATTAACATAAAATAATGCATAAACAACAACCATTGTGGGAAAAATAAGTTTTCAAAAATTTTCAAGAGATATATGTAATTAATGCGGACAAAACGCTAGTATATTTTAAACATAATATCAGGAATGCAGCTGGTCTAATGATTCCTACACGAACTCCTGTACCGTACATACCTCACCGCAACATAGTGTGAGTTCACTGACCCTACATAAATAAATAGCCACCAGTAATATACCAATGCGTGTTTCCGATCATTCACGGAAATGTTACATTGTATTTATTATACAAGTACGAAATATTACTTTAGTATGTTTAACATCTGATACTATTAAGCCTATAAGTTCGGCTAAATCGTAAAATAACGTTGAGTTAAAAGACAATTTTGATTAACCTGCTGAACTAATCGCTGTACGCAACACAATTATTTATGTTAAATAGTTTCGTTACTGTAACTGTTGAAACAGAATTTGTATAAATAAGTGCGTTAAACTTATGTAAAAAAGTTACAGCTATTTTATAATATTTGATGTATCCAATCGACATATTATGTATCGATTCAAATAAAAGGTACATTACAAGATGGTGGGTCCCTCGTATGCGAGAGGCCGTCTGGGTTGGTACCACTTAACGCTTTGTCTATTTCTGCCGCCAAGCAACAGTATGTAAGCACTGTTGTGTTTCGAAGGATATTGAAGCCAGTGAAATTACTGGGCATTATGAAACTTAACATCTTATGTCTCGGGGTGACGAGCGCAGTTCAGTTTCATGCAGTGCTTTGTAATTCAAAGTTTTGTGTGGTGTGGCATCTGTTTATGGGCAGGCGTGGCGCTTACCATTAGGCGAGTGCCTTGCTCGTCTCGTCATTCAATCGGATAAAAAAAATCTTTAACCAAAACAATCCTTCTTATCGAATAAAAACTTGGCGTATTAGTTTTACAATATTCTAAAGAAAAAAATGAAATAAGAAATATAAATCATTAAAAACACACATGTCTGCGGTATGGATCTACCACTTGAAATTGTTTTGAAAATAATGTAACAAAGCTATGATCGTTTGATAAACTGTCCTTTTCGATCTAATTAAGAGTATATAATTATACCATCTGATTTGGTAATAAATCAATAAGTACACTTTAATTGTATGCATTCTCTAGAGCAGCTTAAAGAAAAGCAAAATATAATTTTGTCAATTTTCGAGTTTGTAATTCAGCATGCAAACAAAGCTACAGTATAATAGCTTTTGAATAATTCCAAATTACTTGTTTGTTTCATATCATTATTGAGGATGCGACATCAAAGAGGTCCTTATTTATCGAAATTTATTTCGTTTAAATTTAATTGAAACAACACAAAATATAAAACAAATTCAACAAATTGTCTCATGGAAATACCGCGAGAGTCGTGAACAGAATAAACAGTTTATTTCGAAAAGAATATCAGGTATCGAGCACGATGATCAAACAGATTTAAATGATCCAGTTGAAGCGCTATGCAAATAAAAGAACAATGACAGTATTTGAAAGGAATTTAATTGGTTATGTTGATGCCTGGAATATTATAGACACGAATTCGCACTTCAGGCACACTGTTATATTATGTTATACCTACATGACGTTGTTGTATGTTAACTTACGATGCAAATAAAAAATGACAAATAACTTATATGTATATCTAGCGATAGCGACGAGGACAAAATCTTATGAAATGTATATATTACTTTATATAAGGGTTTTGTGTACGTACACAACATCGTACCCGGGTATAACAGGATGTTATATGATAACCGTAAACTTCTATCAGAAGATACACCACACTGCCTTCATTGTACCTACATAATATTTGATTTATTGTTAACATAGTTCACTCGTACAACTTACACAGATCAAAAGAAACAAGGGATTATCGCTTAGATTTAAAGCGATATTTGGTCACGATATTATACACGAAAAATAAGTGAGGTGAAACGAGCCAAATTAATAACAATACTGAATCCTTTCAAGGTCCAATAGAAACCTCTACATTACAGTGAACGCAGTTTATGGTACTTTCCCTGAATCCCTCACATTACACACACACAGTAAACACTGTTGTTTGAAACTAAACTTGTGCGGTGAGTGTGCTTTACGATAATTGTTGTGTGATCGCGTTTTAACTGCCTAAACAAATATGTACTTTAAACGTACACAGACACTTTAAATCTATAGGTACTTACTACAATAATGTACTCAATTAGTTCAAAATGTACCTAGCTCGCAGGAAATAATGTGTAAAAGCTCAAAATAAAATGATCTATGTAACAACTACTTATTTTCTTAGGTCTTTTTTTATACCCTTTACGCATCATTTTTAAATGTTATGTTATAGACTGAGATACTATAGTGCTTTACGTAGATACAAAAAACTAATAGTTGCTTTATGTAGATACTCGTATGTAACTAAAATACTCAAGATATACTGACCTACTTGTGGGGAGTCTACTGTTTTCTTTAACTTTCTCGCTTTCTTAATAGTGCAAGTCAGTTTCTCTATTGCTTTTAATATCTTCTTGCTAACTTTATTAATCGTTCTAAGCTTCGGATCGGTGTACTTTCTCGTTCGTTTGCCGTCACCGACGGTTTTTCCCTGGCCTGAATCCACACTTTCGTCCGATTCTGTTGCTGATGAATCCGAAACTGGGTGAAATATATACGGACTATTTTGAAAACATGGCGAGTTCATGTTTGTCACTGAGTCACTACGGCGGTGATAGAAATTAAACCAATGTTGATTTTGAAATACAGTGCATAATATTTCACGTAAACAATGGAACGTCTATTCACAACGAGATCTAGAAGAACGTTGAATAAAGTCGGCGACGGAACTGGCTAAGATCGCAGTTGATCTTTCCAAGAAGCCCCTCAAGCGTAACACCACTCCTTGAGGCAAACCCCAGAGACCTTGGCCTAATAAAACGTATCTCTGTCTTCGCAATTAATCAGCATGGAGACTATACAATGATAAATAAAAGTTAAGTCGTCTGAATTAGGCTGAAACAGGAGGTAGGTCATAGGCGTGGTCTGCTTAGACAATGAGTTTTATTCTAACTTACTGTAAAGAATGCATTTACCAAAATTTTTATAAAAACATTTTGAATACTTAATTTCCTAAAAATAATTAAGTCTTTCTTTCGTAGTCTATGTCTTAATCCAGGTCTTGAGCTATATGTGCACCAAATTTCATCCAAAACCGTTCAGCCGAAAAGGTGTGACTGACTAACAAACATTTACAAACTCAAGAACATAAAAGCCTTTACATTTATAATAGGATAGGATTTCTTAAATAATGCGGCGTTCTACAGAAAGTTGTCATATTTCAGGTTCGTTACACACACCAGACAGAGAATATTTATATGCCATATTTTATTAAATTATCCTAAAATATCACGCAAATTCAAATTGCTTGTTTATTACTATCGATAAGATCGATGACATCACTATTATTTGCATCGCCTAAACCCAGAGTTCATTCTTATCTACAGTTTATCACTTAGTGTTGTTCAACGTTGCAAGTCGAATGTCGACATGTTACTCATTCAATAAAAAAGAAAAGGCTTTATTTATCTTAGCAATGCAATTTGATTTTATACTACGTGGAGTTAAATTCTGATATCATACACTATACATTGCTTTGATTTTACCACACCGTTCTGTAACACGTTAGTTAAGATGAGAAAGGTTTTTTCTAATTATTGAATGACGAGACGAGCAAGGCGCTCGCCTGCTGGTTAGCGCGCCTACCCATACACAGAAGCAACACAATACAGAACTTTGAATTACAAAGCACTGCATGGTTCTGAACTGCGCTCGTCACCCCGAAACATACGATGTTAAATAAAAATAAAAATCTGGCTTCAATGTCCTTCAAACTGAAACACAACAGTGCTTACAGTCTGTTGTTTGGCGGCAGAAATAGACAAAGCGGTGGTACCAACCTAGATAGCCTCTCGCATACGAGGGACCAACCACCTTGTAACCTTGTAAGGATATTTAAGACGTGTGCATACCATACATTAACAACAAGATAATTTTTGCTTGTTTCTGAACTTAGATAAATATAAACCCGAATTTGTCCCAAACAAAATAAAGACGCTCTAAAAAGTAATTATAGCACCGGAGATAATTTTCTGCTCGGACGCGAATAAGATAGATGTCCTCTCCGGATACTCAATTTCCTTCACTGAAGAAACTTCGCATAAAAAAGAAACTATTAGTACCAGTAGGAAAATAACGCTAATCCATAAAGTAGCTATTTAATCCGCTTTTATAAAGATTTAACTATTCTTGAATTTGTGTACTGAGTCTCAAAATACTGTATAAAACGTGTGTTGGTAATATTTTATAATACAATACTCGTATGGACAACCCTCGGCCATTATTAATTTTTGATCTATCCAGCGAAATACTTTAAAAATTCACTAGATTTTTTTAAGTTAAGCAGCCCGATCGCGTTGAAACAGTATCATTCAGCATATTATTGTGAAACTAAAATCAATTAATATTAACGCTATAAACGCATAATATGCTTTCTATTATACAATGGACTTTATTGCCTTTATTGAAATTATTGACTATATTGTCTTAATAAAGGCGTTTTTGTTATACATATATATTAAAAAATGTGACATAAACGATCTTGATTGTGTGGACTCCAAGTTTGAATTTTTTACACCTCCAAAGGTCCATTTTAGTTTATCAATTTCAAGTTGATATCATTACCACATTACATTTTTTTTACTTAAATAAACTTTCAAATATCTTTATTGTTACTCATTAATTCTTATTGAATTCATGGCAGCTCTATAAAATAACCTATATAATATTTTTATAGCTAAATCACGCTAATAATATTGGCGGTGGGCTCGCGGTTAAATATATAAAATACCATCATGAAATTGTTTTCGATCTGATTTTATAACATAAAATTTACAATATCTAAATGCAGTTTAGTTATGATCTAACTATAACCTCTAACTCTTAAAGTATATATACCGTTTAAAGACTGAATAAATTAATTGGCTCGCATTTAAGTAATGTATTTCCTAACACGTAGGACATTTTATGAAGTTTGCTCATGGGAGACGTGACGAAGAAAGCAATCGATATAAATTCGTGTCGTATCTGAATTAAGCCTCTGTAACGATCTACCCTTCCCGTTCTCGTCTCAACTCAAAATAACTACCAATATTGCAAAGATATTCCGTTGAAATATACGACTGTTGGCGCTTCCTGAATACAGATAATTGTCTTTGAAAATAACTGCTACAACTCTCTTTAAGAAGCATTAAAGCGTGAATTGAAGGCGATACAATAAACATACCATTCATTTTGTTTTCATTGAACAGTAACTCCTTTCATAGTGATCATGTATCGCTGCTAGGTAATGGCCGTTTAAAAGTAATATATTGCTATATGGCATATTCAATTGCAATAATTATTATGAGCAAAGGATTTGGAATTTACTTGGTTTCAGAGACAGATGTTAACAGTTTTTTTAGTTAAATGACGAAACGGGCAGATAACTCGTCAGACGGTACGCGCCACGCCAGCCTATAAAGTGAAACAACACCTTGAGAACTTGAATTTAATTATAAAGTACTGCATGACACTAGTCTGCGTACGTCACGACCACTGTCCTTCAAACGAAAACACAATAGTGCTTACTCTTTGCTTGGTAGCAGACAAAGTGATATTATATCGGTAAAGCGTTTTGTATTAAGTATATTTTGTAAGTGTATCTCATTAAAGATCTCTAACAGTCTAACAAGAGAAAATATTCAAGATAAAGAAATACCTAAAGGATGGGAGGTCAGAATAAGTCCTACGCTAAAACGAATGAGCTTAAGTAAAATTTAAGGATCATTAATATCAAACATTATGTATAATATTGTACTTTTCATTTAATATCAAAATAATCACTCACCTGAGGTGTTTTTATTTTCTTCTCTTATGGATTGATAAATGTTGGTTGAAGAGCTGGAACTTCTTTTGTCTTGGTTGCTAAATGATGAACGTAAGTAATCATTTCCTCGCGTTGTAGGTGTAAGAAGCACTCGTTCCCTTCTTGGTAAGGATTGTGTAAGAGGATTTATATCTTTCATGTTATGTTGTGTGTGTTGAGAGTTCATTTTAGCTTTATTGTTATTCCCTGGAGAAATAGTTTTAAAACTCTCTCCACCATGACTGTCGTTTGCATTCTCATATCCATTCAACAGTAATTTCTTAATAGTCTTAACTTCTTCAACTTCATTAATCTTGTGTTCAGTTACCGTAGAACGCTTTGTAATTTCCTCTTTAGTGTGAAAATTACTGTCGCTTATTGAACTCGGTATACTATCATAATTACATTGTCCATTCGACTTACTATCTGGTCGTAGATATTTTTCAAAAGGATCGCTGTTTCTTTTAGTTTCAAATGGATTTTTCGTATTATTTGGAAGACTTTGATTTGATGATCCATGAAATTTGCTATCTTGTGGAAAATAAATATTATTATAATTAAGGCGTTTCGATGCGTCAGTTTCGTGCCCATTTACATTTTCTGAATCATAGTACGGAAGACTACTGTGATTAGATTCGTGAATTTTAGTGACAAATGTTGGCGACTTCAAACCCGGACCGTAATCGTTGCACAATGGTGTTTCCTTAGACCTACTTCTATCTAAAGTGTGTGAGGCTCTACCATTTGGTATAGGTAGTCTGGAAGCACTTGAGTAATTTGAAGGTAAAGTAGTATAAAATGGATTAGTTGGATGGAATCTTGGTGGTTCCTCGTTAGGTACTACTGGTTTAACAAGCGGCGTCGATTCTAGAGACGCGGGTAAGGAACTTAAAGATGCTCGATTGGAAGACAAAGAACGATTCTGTGGAGACTGTGAAGGCCGTATAGTTGCATAAACAGGTGGTTGCGGCGTCGCTCTACCACTTTGCATTTCCGCTATTAACTGAGACGGTCCTGAAACAAATAAAATACATTAGGTCCCTAAGCGCCGAGACACTTTAAAGTGAATAAAGCAAAAAGAAACATCGCAGAATGAACATGAAAGTCCATCAATACGTAAACTGAAGGCAGGACGACTGACTACAATTTTCAACCTTACATAAATGGAAATAGAGTCAGTAGTTTTTCGTATGCTATGGTGTTTCCTTTCAACATTTCCACACAAACAGCGAGAAGCGATAAAGTCACCGCCCGGTTCGCGCGAGGGCTTTGCATATGCAGACGTGCGATAAAGTAATACACGTCGCTTCTACACAATAGGAAATATTCTAGACAGAGTAAACATACCACCTCGTTTGATTTAAATACACATATATTATGTTACCAACACTTCAGTGTTGAGTTCAGGGAGAGTTCAGACGACAATTTTGTGCTAAATGTTTGTGCGGTGCTAAAACATTAAGTAAATGTATCATTTATTTAATTTCAATTCACGTATATATTATTCACATATTTTTTGATAATAATATAATAATATAATATGCAACTGAATTTGCTAGTACCTGATATTTTTGTAACTGATCAGATAGGCAGCATCGTACACATGGTGAAAAACCCGCCATAGTGGCTTGTGCAGGCGAATCATTTTCCAAGATCTGCCAGTGTATATTCAGCAACTTCAGGACGGCATAATTCTGCCGACGATCGGGGGACGCAATGTCTCTTGACGGTTCACATAATTTTTTTAATAATTTTAACATCAGGTCTAGCCACTGCCATGTCAGGTTAAAACATATTAATTATATTGTTTTGTGGATATTAAAATTAGATTATTGAAGTTGATTTTGATTTGATTTTAAAGTTGAAGATTATTGAAGTTTTGCTTCACCTAATTTCGAACATATATCATCTACATAATATTTATACATTTGTATGCAGAAATACTTTTAACACGACGTGTTCGGTTTCTTTTAACACGTAACCAAATTAAAGAATATTGCTGGCATCTACACATTATGTAAACAAGTGAGCGGTTTGAATCGATAAGTGCAACCGGTAAATGTAGAAATAGTAAAGCGGCTGTGCGAGCAGAGTTTTCCCATTAAGCTGGAGGCAGATCCGGCTAATCCCATCAACGATCCAAGCTCTGATGCACCATTTAGTTTAGCTTGAGCGTTCCGAAAGCCACACGACGCCGATATTCCAGCTAGTGGTAGAACTAAGTAATTTTATTATTTTTTAATCCTTTTTATTATTTAAAAAAATACAAAACCTACAGATGAATTTAACTAAATATAAATAAATATAAAAATAACTATATGTGCCAATAAGCCAACAATTGACTTTAGGTCAACTTTTCACTAATATTAAAATAATATAGATGCTTGCTTCAAAAATGCCTACTCACATAAACCAATGAAGTGTATTCGACTCTACCATTGTTATATTTTATGAACTTATAAGACTAAACTTGTCCAAGAGATAAATTATTCCCAATTGCCAAACGGAGTAAAATATAGCGCAGTTTTTTATCCCGGAAATGATTCGGGTTCCCGACGGATAAAGTTCGATCTCAAAGCGGGTGGCGAAATAAACAAAAAGATGAGACCAAATCAAATGGTAATCTGGGAATGCAAAGTCTTACCTATATGGTGGAGGAATAAATAGTTCCCAACCAAGCTCTCTTAATATTTGCTAAATAGTTAAAGCTGAGTGGCGTCTGGCATTATCATGATAAGAGACTTCACTTTTTTCTGTTGATCAATTCCGACCGCTCACTTGGCCACACTTTGACTATGATCTTTTCGCACGATCTTATCATAGATAAGTGACCCACATTTTTATCAATCTTTTCCAAAATGGTTCGTTTCGGTTTCATTAGTTTTAATAGAAAATCACATAGGAGAACACGGGTAATTGCGTTTCTTTCGGTGAGCTAGTGTGGCACCTAAATAATGAGCATTTTTGTAAACCCAGGCTTTTCCAAATAAGTCAAAATTAATTTGTAGTCAACGCCTAGTACTTCAGCAACGTCGTAACTACTTATATATTCGCTATATAACATTATCAAGTAACAAGCCAATCCCCTGATACCTAAGAACCAAAAATTCCTTGTTGATAAGTACCTTATTTTATTTTCACATTTTAGAGGTAATATTTTTACTAGTTTTTTTATAATTGGTCAAGGTTTTTCATATTTCTAATATAATCTATTTGTAATAACACTGTGTAACACTGTTTGTGCACTAATGTATCGAAGTTCTTCGTCTATTCACTAATTTTCTTAAATGAAAAAACAATTGAAAAGTCGCGGGAAATCATATTAACTTTTTTGTTTCTTTTTTAAAATACTACTTTATAATGGTATCGTAACCAGCCAGATACAAACAATGTAACCAAAGAGAATGGATTATAAACTTTATACATTAAGAATAGGAATTGAATTTCGCCCCAAACCTTTAATAATGTAGGTACAGGCTTCAGGGTTTCATTATATAATATGGCAATAACAAACATTGGGGAGTTTAAAAATTCCGAATACGAACGCTGTGCAAAACTGGAAAATTCTACATTACATTACCTACCTACCTTGTACCTACAATACAATGACCTTGAGAAGTTATAACTTTTTAATTTATTTTATGTATGTAGACACACCATCCCCTTGGATAGTTACACATGTCAGAATAATAAAATAGGAAATGCGTATAACACGCCTGCTTAAAACTTACTTTTCAACTCGGTGCTTTTGCCAATAGATCTTCTTCGGGGTGACACCTCCCTGTCTCTGGCGACAACAAAACTTAGATGAGAATTTGGAAACAAAGTAAAAACTTACACGTAAGATAGAAACTTGTTACCTAGATAATAACCTGTTGGATAATTTCGAAGTGTATCTATTATCCTAATTAGTAAATTCTTAGTCTAGCTTTATTTATTATAACTTACTTATAGTGTTTTAATATTGATATATCCGTAGGTACTTGGGATAAAAATGTTGACAAGCCGACGTAAGTACAGCAAATTATATAAATACTGTGTTAAAATTGGCGTCTAAATCACATAATGAAGGTATACATTAGTGAATAAATTACTCGATGGACGACTATCAAGCCCATCTAGCCCGTCCCAGATAATACATATATTAGGCAATATATAATAATATTTGCTGCACATCGACTTGTAAACATACAAGACTTTGACTGCCTCCGTGCCACATTGGCGAGTAGTCGGCTATGAAACGATAGCCCACGCGTTCGATTACTGCACCGCAAAAAATGCTTGTATGATCCATAAATATTTGTTTCGAGCATGTGTGTGTTTTCTCCTCATAAGAGTTGAAGTCAGGTGGGCGGTCGGTCGTTAATACTACAAGTCAAATCTTTCTGTAATATGTGTTAAAAACATGTTCCCACTGCAAGTGGGATAAGGACAGGTGGAAGAAGATCGACTTGTTAACATTCAGGCCAGGTACAGATATACACATGTATTTTATAGAACGTCTACCAAATTGGCATCGCAAGCATTCTCTCTCTTCTGTAAATCCATTTGCGTCATCGTAAAGGGACTAAAGTGCATCAATTTACGGCACAGCTAATCTGCAGATGGTCCGTCGTTTGCTTTCAATGCAGCGTCGATGAGTGATCGGATTAATGTCAGCGCACGTTGTACCGACGTCGCGTCGCAACTGGCCGGTACTGCTGTGTAACCACGTAGAAGGATCTGCTACAGCTCAGATTAACGGACCGCCGCGCCGTGCGTTCCTACATTCTAATGTTTTTGCAATGTTTGAATTTAAATTTGCCTATGTATGGACGTGAAGGTACGCGAACCGCAGTTTTCTTTATAAGAATACCAAAATAATTTAAATCTGCTGCAATATATTCTGCGATTTTTAAATTATGTAAACGTTGTTAACTCAAAAGCTAGACTTAAAATAACACCATCTTTGAGAACACCCCAACATTAATAGCTTTGGCTTACTAAAGCTTTTAAAATTAAATTAACGCGATTCTAGTTTATTGTCAATTCATTAATATTTTTCAACTGCTTATTCTTTGAAATTCGTCTGCATCGAAAGGATGTCTGGTAGACATCGCTTTTAACGCTAAGACCGTGTATTTATTATACATCATAATTAATTTTAATGACACAATTATGTAAATACATTTTAAGCGTGGGTTGTTGCGAATCATCATCAATCAGTAAATACGTAAGCAACAGTTATTATTTAAAGAATATTTCATTCGTTTTCAGTACTGACAATGGGCACGTTAAAATAAGTAGATTTCGTGAAACATTGATTCCTATGGTGACTATACACTTTCCACCGAGAGCTCTCGCTATTTCCCCCCGCGACCTCTTGGCCGAGAGGTCTATGTTTTTTTTATGGCATCGACCGGCAAACGAGCAAGTGGGTCACCTCTGATGGTAAGTGATCTCCACCGCCCTTGTACGGCCATCACCAGAAGAATCATGGGCGTGTTGCCGACCTTAAAGGAAAGGGATAATTAGACCCGGTTGAGCCAACCCATTCATGCTGTAGACAAAACTGTCTACAGCGAGGCTCTAGGTACCACTCATGAAATATTTGAATGCGACACATGTATTAACACCGAATCAACCCGAGGCTGCGGGCAGGCCGTCTGCCAATAAACAGTAGAAACACCACTCAGATCGTATTCAAAATTAAAGCTGTTTGTGATTGTTGTTATGAGAATGTATGCGTAATTTAATTTTCGTTTATCCCGCGGAAAATACATTTATAAAATAATTTTTTAAACGTCCTGACACCAATTAGATATGGATACGTAGATTTACGCTAGATGATGGTGCAACTTTTCTTTAAACGTTTTCCAAAAACCCCGCATTCAAATCGGCACATTTGCTTAGACACTACGGTGGCACAAACATACAGACGAAGAAGGACGCAAGGTTTCTCGATTGTCGACATTGCATTTGGACTGCACTGTACTTATCACCAGGCACAGTTTACCGTACCAGGATAAAAAAGACAAATACAAAAGGACCTAGAGACCATGAATCGACGCATACTATACATTTAGGCTTTTAGAATCTTCGCACAATCGCACCTTTCTGAATCCCCGAAAGGGTAGGCAGAGAAGCTAGTGCATTAACGGTTCGCCGAGCTTATCTATGTACCATGCTATGATAGGAAGCGAGGCTGCAATCATTACCAAATACCAAAATCGGACAATACAGTTAGTATTTCAAATAACCTATGCATACTCCGAGTTTTCTAACTCACAACTAATTTAGTAAGATATTAATCGATCACAATAAACAACATCCCAGTCAATTAAAATAAGTATATAAGAGAATAATTCAGTGGAATGTTTTTATAAAATAAATTTATTAATTATTCATAATTATGTACTTAACCGGATTAACTATACAATCTGAGAACGATATTCAACTTATTTTTAGTAACAAAAAATACACTTACTCATTTAAACCTAGCCGTAATATGGGACCAGCTGACCTGAGCATGGCATGAGCGTCAGCATTGCTCATGCTTCGTGTCGGTCGTCCATTTATGGAAGAAATCACATCTCCTTCGCGTATACCACCCAGGGACGCTTTACGACCCGGATTCACCTGAAATTAAAAACGAAATATTTTTTATCACTTTTACAACACAGTATTGTTTCACTTCTAGTCAAAATATAAATGGTAGAGTTATTAGTAAAAATACACTGCCATAGTTGCACAATATGATATCATGCAATTGAATAGTGCGTTCAAACATACATTAATCACTACAATTTAACCATAATGTTGTGTTTCATCGAATAAGAGCGCAAGTTCGGAGCTACAAACCGCATTCGGCTGTCGCCGTCTCGCCGCCGGTGAACAGAACTTCAACATGTTTCCTACTCAAAAACTCACACCTCTACCCGTCCGACCCACTCGCAAACACCCCTATCCCTCAAAACACACGCGCACTGTACACAATGTTGTGAAAGGTCATTGCCGCGATATAAAATAAACACAAAACACAAAATATTTTATACAAACAAAAAAAACGCAACAAAACACTAATCACAACGGGTGGTGGTAGAGCCACAGATATCGCGACGAACTAATGCAAGATTTACATCTCTTTAAGGCGTTAGCCACGCGAGAATCGTGAGCTATACTAAAAGCACAAAGGCAGACACGCGACGTAGCGGCCAATTTCATCGAAACATTAAATGGGCATTATACGAAAATGCATGCGCCGTGAGGGAGGACGCACACCTATTGTCGGGGACCATCACTCGCCACGAATATTAATCTTGTTGAAGGCGAGTCGGAGTATCGTTCGATTCTGGTCGTGTGCGCGTGTCTAAGGAACCTCCATATATTCTTATTAGGACGATGAACCCTTATATTATATGGAAATATTGAAGAGTAACATTTTGAAAGCAAAAAATATTATGTTAGTACTTTTCGACATCTGTTACATACTATTTCTAGACTTAGACATTTCTTGTTGGCGAACGATGGAAGATTATTACCCTCAAAACGTAATTTTGGGAATATTTTTTTTTGGAATGTTGAAGTTGATATAAATAAAATGTAGTAACTACAACTGAAAGTTGGAAACTTAATCATCCATTTTAGTTGTATTCTTGGTAGGTATTTGATCATGTCGAAATTGTGTTACGTTTTAGTTTAAATTTCACGTTATGAAAATCAATAGCATGAGACATTCAACAACCTTTCCAAATTATTAAAAATATGACTACCATAAATGAACAACATTCATAATATGACAAATAACATAACGAATATATATTATGTTAATAAAAACTGACAAATAAACTGGCAATCTCAATAAACCTTAACAATGCGATTATCTAAAGGACTTTTGAGCTCTTGATATAGAATGTGAAATAGAAGCAAAATAGTACTAAAAGAAATCGGACCTAAAGTTGGGTATATAGAAAATAAAAGGTTTCTACGATACTGAGGAAATTCAAATTGCACGAACTCATTGTTCCAGACCCATGTAAGTCAGTGAGCAAAGAGCTTAAACGTGTAGGAAACGCTCGAGCTTAGTTACAGATTAATGGCTGTTCATCGAATATCGATACCTCAATTTCCATTTCAATGTTCAAAAGTATATTTCGAGATGAATGTAAGTAATATTTCTATCCTAATATGTTCCATAGCATTACTTTTAAAAAATATTTTTATTAATGATCACTACATAAAAATTGCATTTTAAAATGAGATAGACGGAAGAGCCTGTTAGTGTTGTAATTAAATACAGAAGTAGTGCACGATGTCTTGTTACTCCAATTAAATCAAGAGTGGGAATGCACTAGACAACTTTATTCGGTTAAAACTTCAACGGATCGGAGATTGGAATAATTATGTAACTAACCATAACATTGTATGTTTTTCGATATACATATACTTTTATCACTTTTATATACCATGATATACCAGTTTAATTATAATGACTTATGTGAATGATATTATTTTGTAAAGCTTAAAGTTAACACATTGTTATCCAGAATGATTACATCAATTTGAACGCTACGTTAATATCAAACTCACGTTCTACTTCATGAAGTGTTACCACACGTATAGCCTTTATTAAACCGCTTTGTGATAATGTGGATGTATTTTAAAGCGACTTCTGAAACACTTACTTACTCATTCATATTCTAAAGAGAAAAGGATTTCACACTAAATAACAAAAAGACATATTTGGTTCCCGATGCTCCTCGGGTATACTAAACCAGAAATAGTTAAAAAGGTTGTAGACTTCTTAAATTGTAAACTAGCATAACTAGATAACCACTTGTATATTTTGTACCAGTTGGTAAGGTTTCCGATTTTATTTGTTTATTTGTCACAAGCCTTTGCTCTTCCTGTATGGAAGTCCTGATTACTTTGCTAACGAGTATCTACTAGATACTCGTAGTATCTACGATTAGATACTCGTCGTAGGTACCTAATTTAGAGTAAATCTAAAATTTACACTAAAGATTATATCCACAGAACACAGGGATGTTTTCTGTGCTTACCTAAGAATCTGTGATTAGTCAATTAGTCAGTGGTATTTTGATTTTCTAACCTCGACGCAATATAAAATACAGTCTCAAAACTTGTGAATAATTTTGATAAAATTTAGGTTAAATAATCTTAAAACACATGATCAAGATAGTTAATTATTAACTGCACAATTAAACATTACATAACGTAACGTGTGATACGATATGCCCCTCAGTAAGAGCTTCGTAGCGTCGTCGCGTCGCCAATTAAGTTAGACCCCTAGTGTTTCTGTTTTCGCTGAACTTTACTAACTAGATACAAGAAATTTGGAATAATTGAGGATCTCGACGGGCTAGCCAGCAAAAGTTTGCATAGTTGATATGCGTAGCACGTAAGCCGCGTGACTCCACGACGCACGTGCGCGGCCTCTACGATCAAGGGCCCTATCTCTTAGTATACTATGACCAATTTATCCTTTATTTTTTGACGTAGTATATAGTTTCATCACTAGTTTCTATTTTTTTCTTACATTAAAACTTTATCAAGTGCCAATGTGACCACGTATATAATCAAATAAAAATTATATATATTAGATAAATAATATAATCTGTGCACGTGATAAACAAATAATGTAGATTTCAAATAAAAATATGTGCATACAGAATACATATATTTATGAGATCATAAACAAGTCAATATTTAAATGGTACTTTATTAACGCATGTAGAAAAATAGTTGTGTATATAAACGAAAGAGGAATAATTGTAGCAGAATACAACAAAAGACAATTATAGAGACGTTAGTACTTCCGCGTTTTGTCTTATCAAAATTTAGAGTAACAAGAGACACACAGATAACCGTACTTGTGTTATTGTTGGTTGTTAAAATTTAATTTGTTCTAATTTTATGTAGCAAAGCGCGAATATCGTAAAGTACCCACGTTTCGCGCGGTGTTACAGCGGGTGTAATCGCGCAGTTACATGACGATTTTCTAAACGAGCGCTTGTAATTGTCGAACGTGGGGCATAATTTACGCGCTGGCAAACGACAAAGCGCCACCAACCCTCGCAGCCTGCGTAATGATGCCTGTAACCCCCGTAACCTCGACTTTCAACATCACTCCTACGATCTAGATGTCACTTACGCTTTGATCGCTCACTTTATATTCGTTCCCGGCGTGAATACGTTGACAAGTCGACGTGCAGCTAATATTATATTCCATCAAAATTACCATCTATATTACGTAATTTATATTATAGTGAATCAATGAGTAACTCGTTATATAATCCAATCGAATACGATATAAACTATCGAAAACTATATAAATTAGGCAATTCATTATAAAATTCAGTTTCATTCGAATTGTCTACAAATTTTCACGCCAGGTATTAAGACTTGCATTCTCCAATGATGTACTACATTGGGCATATAATTTGTCCTCGTATCGAACAGAGAGAAAACTGGCTCAACGCATGTTTTTAACCTTTTTTTATTTTTTCTCATCCTAGCCATGGGGAGTAACACTAAACCACTTTCATTCGTAGAGAATGCCTGTGCCCTGCAATAGGACGTATTATATAATTCAGGGCTGACTGCAATGGGATTTATATATACCTACAGGGTTGATATTATTAGTTTTATTTTCATCCTGACACGGCAAAGTGACTATACTGCACCTGATGTTAAGAACAGTGTAGTCCAAATAAAGTGTCAACTATCGAGTGAGATTGCGTCGCTCGACGATCAATAGAATTATCCCGGCCTGAAGTTGCTGGATTTACCGTGGCTGACTCCAGAACGCAACTCACATGAACGAGCCACTATAACGGGTTTTTCACCATGTACGTATGTATACAAAATTATAAGGTTCCTCCCCACCATCAAAACAGCAAAATAAAGGTGATTGACCAGGTACAAACGTATGGTCTAAGATCCCGGGGAACACTGATCTTCACCCATCTGTTTACCAAATGAAAATAATATTTTAGGGTATAAAATGTGTTGCTGAACACATATCAATAGGGTTACCATTATACAGTCTATGAATTTACGTGAGACCTCTTTTCTTATAAGTTCTGAATCGTATTGCCACTGCTTATGGATAGACGTGGCACCTACCATTAGGTGAGTGATCTGCTCGTTTCATTATTCAGTGGTATAAAACAACATAATCTTACCCTATTTCGATATTCAACATTACAACACACTATATCAGTATAAAATCTATATCAAAATCCCTAAATATATCCATACCAAATAATAAAAATAATTCTTTCCTCAACGTTCATTGATTCGGACCATAATCCTGTCACGATGATCTAAGTAATTACGGTATGAGGACGACATTCGCTAACTAAACTGAATACAATAATAAAGAGCCTTAATTTGGCCAATGTTCGGTAGTTATTGGACCGTGAACAATAATCCTCACACTAAAGCGGGAGGGTCAGAATCCATCGGATCTCTTGTTAAATTCAACGGGGGATCTTTTTGCCTGTACGGCGACATCTTTTGTTGCCACGGATAAAAAAGAAAAAAATGATGTAGGTGAGTAATGAAAAATTGTACGAAAGTTCACCCACTATATTTTTTCTAATAGAAAGTAAAGGTATTGTTTGCCGTCTTGAAATGGATGGCTTGTAACATTTAAGAGCTAATGTATCTTATTTTCATCCATTATAAGTACTTACTAACAATAGATAAGTACGTTTTAGTTTCATATAGCTGGATTGTAAAGTATGTGATGTAAGTATGTACGTTATGCACACAGAACGTATGGAAATGGAATATGTAAATCGTGAGTAATGAAGAGGATATGTGACGATGTAAAACTACAATCGTGAATGATAGTGTTACCAAAGAAGGTCAACATTGTTAGGTGAGTATGAAAGTACAATCAGCGAAAAATTAAACTTAAGTCATTGAAATAAAACTAATTTAAACGGATTTTATCGCGGTTTTCTATTTTAATTTTGATCCCAACGTTTCGAAAGCTTTTTAGGCGTCGTGGTCACGGGGTGGACGTTTAGTTTTATTCCAATGAGTAAGATTCGCGTAAACGTAAGAAATCTTAAGTTTATAAGCTTAAGTGTTCGGAATTCCTATTAGATAGAAATGTAATTTATGTGTAGAGTAGGTATTTTTTTAATAAACATTAAACCTTATAGCTCTGTGTCGTCAGTCGAGACTCTACTACAAACGGATTCATTGATATTTTAATCGGCTTCGTTGTTATGACATCATTCTTATATACATACATAAGCTTTCGCCCTTATCTCTGATGGGGTAAGTATAGGTGCAACTATTGCACCCATGGTTAACTGATCTTATTCCCGACCCATAATACAATGTGCCTCTCGCCACACCAACCACGAATTCTTATATTGGTAAATATATTAAAGTCATGGCGTAATGTATTAATATTCATGCTTATTGCAGAAATTGTTAGTAGCGAGCGGGGAAAACGTTACAAAAAGATTTAATAAAGCACACACAAAATCTCGTTAGTGAAAATGATTGATCATTGTTTAATCAACAAACACATTTCGGCACATCTTACTCACATCGAGGGTGCGTTCTGAAGTATCGCTGTAGCTCTGCTGGAAATAAATTATACAATATATTTAATAATGTCATTATAAAATAATTATGTGTAAAACGACTATTTAGATTAGGAGGGATACTTTAGGAAAAAACAATAATATACGATTAATAAATAAATCAATTTGCAAGACTTTTCAATGTATTAAATTAACATACAATGTGTATACTTTTATCTATTATGGAATAAGTTTTTATAGCGTTTAATCGCCACAGTAGGTTAAGTACCTATTAAAAAATACGAACGCCGAGACACCAACTAATTAAATTTAAAAAAAGAACAGTCAAGTTCTAGCTCTCAAACTACAATGTAACACAGTTACTTTGTTAGTGTAATAGCAATATAAGAGCAGTAGCAAATTCAGTAATCAAGACAATGTTCTAAATTAAGACATCTGAACGTATATATTATTAGGCACTAATAACGAACTGCCTTGGTCGCTATGCTGGGGTCTTGAGTTCGAACCCCAGGTGGGGTAAAAGTGATATTGGGTTTTTCTATCACGAAATACTCAGAATCAGCGCGAAGTCTGGAATTGTGCCTAGTATGGCGTTAGGCTCGCCTCTTATCACATCATGGGACGGAAATAAGCACTGAGAGATGTGGATGAATGAGTTACACTTCTGCCTACCCTTTCGGGGATTACATGCATGAGTGACGGCTTACCAATAACGAATAACTTTATATGAAATAAGACTTAAACGTTTTCTTAATAATAACCAGAAAAATATTTTACTACAAAATTAATGATAATTAATTTTATATATTATTAATTACGTAAATCTAATAGCATTGTTATTAAGGGTATTATTACGGTATATTAACAATTTAATATTATTTAAACAAAACGATAAACTCTTAATATAATAAATCGATATGGCTTATGAATCGGTTTTCGTAGCAACCGTTTTATGCTTCACATCGCTACACAGAGTATTCGGATAACTGTCAAATTCCACCTATTGTATCTAGTGTAATACAAAAATTTTAAAACTTGTCTGATATTACACTATTTATAAACGGCAGAAATACACCATTATGTGTTCATCCGACTTCAAAATGGAGAAGGTTTTCAATTCGTCTGTATATACATTTTACGTTTATATACATAATATGTCCACGCATAACTCTGCCAAATATGTTTAGACAATACTTTTTCTATTCAATAGAGTTTACTCCGTCAGTGATTCCATATAAAGGTTAAGAAATTGTTAGTAGGAATACCAGGAAAAATGAAGGCCTCCTCAACGGATAACACTAAACGCACCGCGGTTTGGGTTTGAGATCAGTAGGTAAATGAGTTTTACAGTGTTGAGTATTTGAGTGATTTTTACTTATAATTGGAGGTTTTTTTTTTTTTTAGTAGCCCTGTATCATATACGTCCCACTGCTGGGCACGGGCCTCCTCTACTGAATGAGAGGGATTAGATTATTGGAGGTAGTTACGAAAAAGTTCCAACTCACATTTTAAGAGGTTATTGGAAACCGATCCGAATTTACTAGATATCCAGCAATTTTGCTTCAGCAAAATTATGCTTACCAAATACATAATGTCACTACACTATACTTAATATCAGGTCCAGTGTTCATACAAAAAATCAACGCAACCAATGTTCCAGAATAATTTTTACATGTACTAAATGAAGTATCGAGCATAAACTTAAAGCTACGACAGCGAAATTAACAAAGTTTTTGTTTTTCTAAAAAATCGTGATTTTATAAAACCCACTTTCAACGTTTCAGAAGCAAAGGGGCTTAGACATTTAAAAACAAACTATACTGGAATTATTTAAGAGCCGACATAACGAGGAAGTGTCACTGCGGGTATTTCTTCTACTGCTTTACCACTACAATACAATTCTCTTGACAAATTGTACAGTTGCCCACAAACAAAGTGCTCTCAACGAGAAACGAGCTGTGTTTCACGGTTTATAAGGAACTTTAATTGCGTAATCTGATATTACAGCTCTTAGCCATTCTGTAGCAAATTGCTTTCTTTTTGTTATTACTCGAAAGGGTATTAGAGCGAATTACTCTATCATTAAGTTCCTTACAACGTTCCAATTTCGTGCAAGTTTTTATGAATTGCCATTTTAAGAACAATTTTAACTGAAGTGTTTTATAATTAAAGTAATTATAGATTGCTAATAAACATACGTATAATAAAACAAACGACTCGAGAAAATACCCCAAAATCTTTCTACAGAGATAGATAGAGCACTGCCGATTCCTCCTGTGTTCCTGGGCGGTGCTGATCACATATTACGAGATGATCCACTCATGATCCTCGTTGGCCCTTCTTCAATGAAACACATCCAAAATACGAAGTTCTAACAAAATCTAGGCCAAAATTTCGTTAGGCCACCACCCAATTTAACAGCTTCTACACAAGACATCGTTCCGGACGACCAAGAGTGTTCTAGCATGGGTCGCGATTTATGGCTACTAGTAAATACTAGATATAGATAGTATACAGATGACTTGTGGATAAGAATCGCAATAATTACTTCCAGTCGTTTTGGGACTGCACTGTAATTAACATCAGATTTACTCAGAGTTGTAGGGCTAGTATAAAATAATATTAAAAGGACCTTTCAATAAAATATTTGACTTGATATACAATATTCTACAATTTAACTCAAATTGGTACTTAATATCCGTATATTAAATGAAATGTGTGAGCATTCCGTACCCTTGATATCCTGAGTGGCTGGTTTTGATCGGCGCCGCCATGCATGCGGAAGCCCCACGGCGCGCCGCCTGTCAGCTCTACCTCCCGTGCCGTCATTCCTCCTCATTCCATAGCTCTCTGCATTCACTATTCACGATTTCACTTACAAAATAAAATGATCGTATAACTTAAAATGTCTGACATAATGCAGCGAATATTAAAGCGTCATTTGGAAGCCCATTATTATTATCACAAATTCATTTTAATTCAGTCTGTAGGAGTCGTTAGGGTGTGGCAGCTTCAATCTGTAACAAGAAAAAATCCGTCAGTTAGTTAAATGTTTAACGTGAAATGTGGGTATTCGTTCCATCGGAAGTGTCTAAATTAAATGGATAAACTGGCATCGCTTAATTTTCCAATGGCAGTAAAATATCCCAATCAGTTTCATGTTACTCAATCACTCAAACAGTTTGGGTGGTTAATATATTGCTATACATATTTAGCTCTGAGCAGTCCCCGTGACCATTTAAATACCTCATAAAATTTTAAATGCCCACCTAAATATCCCGAGAGTGTAACAGATGTTTTTAAAGAGAGGTCGTATAATGAATGAAATAGTTAACCTATTTCTGTTGTTGATTATTAATGTCTCTAATCAATCACACCTACCTACCGGCATCTGAACATAAGTTAGGATGAACAACATTAACACAAAATCAAATTGTTATCAACATAATTAATTCTTACTTAAATATACCTACAGCACATATTAAGATATTTGTGTATAATTACGTGCTTTAGTGTAACGAAACTAGGTAAAGAGCAGCGTTGTAAACTAGAAATCATTTTATTAGTAGCGAGGTCAGTAGGTAGCACTAACAGAATTATTTTCAGGGTATGATGCAGGCATCCATCCAAAATGAAGGTCGTCCTGTACGTAGTCGGTGAAGAATGAATCATTTTTAGTTTACAATATACCTAGCGGTAAGCGGACATAGTAGACTGGTGATTATCCGGTTGAAAATGATAAAAATAGAAATAAATTTATAGTAGAATCAAACCCATTGTAAAAGGAAGAGAATACAACAAAATTGATAGGAAAAATAAATTAACGGCGATCTGAGGTCGGGAAGTGGGAAGGGGGGGGCTTTTAAGGGTAAAAAACGGTTTATCTCGATTTCCGGAAAAACTACAAGTCCTATGGAAAAAAGTTAAATCGCAAAGTTGTAGGTAATAAAAAGATCTACAACTTTTGTATACACACTCTCTTCACATAACCTCAAAATATATGTGAAAAATTCAAATAACCAAGTTTTTTGTTTTTATTTTTATCTATTATAATAAATCATTTTTTTTCACGAAATTTCGTGAAAACTTACCTTTTTATATTCCAAATACACTGTAATTTTTTTAATCTAAAATATTCATTGTTTCACCTTATTTTGACTTAATATCGAAAAAGCAGCCTAATTTTCAAACGAAAAATCTCACGTCAAAATATCAGCTTTTTTAAAAAAGTCTGTTAGTTTCTTGTTCATTGAATTATCTACTTTCTGTTGGTGTAAAAAAATATATACATTACTATGGTAAATGTGCTCAGAAAATGTAAAGTTATAAGTTAATATTTAATAAGACATATCTACAATATTTTGAGTAAGTTGTAGAATCTTCTTTAAATTATATGCGTAGATGCCTCTTTATTGTTATTTTAATATAACTTATATACCTGAGTGATCTACGGAAAATTTTAGCCCATCATAAAGAAGTGGGGAAGGGGCTAGGTGGGTCTGGGCCTTACTACTTGTTATTTAGTAGTTCGTTTCTTTGCATTTTCTGAGCACATTTACCATAGTAATGTATATATTTTTTTACACCATCAGAAAGTAGAGAATTCAATGAACAAGAAACCAACAGACTTTTTTAAAAAAGCTGATATTTTGACGTGAGATTTTTCGTTTGAAAATTAGGCTGCTTTTTCGATATTAAGTCAAAATAAGGTGAAACAATGAATATTTTAGATCAAAAAAATTACAGTGTATTTGGGATATAAAAAGGTAAGTTTTCACGAAATTTCGTGAAAAAAAATTATGTTTTCTAAAAGATAAAAATAAAAAACTAAAAACTTGGTTTTTTAAATTTTTTACATAAATTTTGAGGTTATGTGAAAAAAGTATGTATACAAAAGTTGTAGATCTTTTTATTACCTACAACTTTGCGATTTAACTTTTTTCCATAGGACTTGTAGTTTTTCCGGAAATCGAGATAAACCGTTTTTTACCCTTAAAAGCCCCCCCCTTCCCACTTCCCGACCTCAGATCGCCGTTAATTTATTTTTCCTATCAATTTTGTTGTATTCTCTTCCTTTTACAATGGGTTTAATTCTACTATAATTTATTTATGTTTCAAAATGGATAATCACCGGCCTATAGACCACACAGTGTCAAATGGATTCTAACTGAAATGTTGCGGTTTGTATGTGGCAGAGGGTAGCTTGCACAGTGACAAATCTGTAAACATGTCCATGCCATTACACGGCCGATGTGGGACGTACAGTGAGGTTGCAGGAAATTTACGCTAAATATATTTCCAGCAGTCACCATGGTATTTGTGAATACTAGTGCATGACATAATTAAAGTGCGTTTGTTTATTTACATGCCAACGATGTTTTACTTAAAACTTGAATAGGTGACCTAATTTACATTACAGCGGGTTACAAATACGTTCATATTAAATTAGAGCAATATAAATAATTGTATATTTCATATAACTAGTAAAATCCATAGCTGTGTAAGGGTTAGCTAGATTTTTTTTACTACGTAATAATTTTTAAGGGCGAACTTTTAATAAAATTTCCTTTAAATGTATGGATTATTTATGTAAACTTCTAAATAATTCATTAGATTAATAATTTCGAGACATTTTTTATTTGATTACAACATCATATTCCTCATACAGATTTTTTCTTGCTTTTTACACTTCAACATATATGAGATTTTATATTTATTATTCGACAAATGGCGCTAGTAGTAATATAGAATCATTTCTGATTTTTTTAAATATTTTTTTGTAAATTAATATAATAAATTTATCTAAATTCATGTCTAGTATATGTTATCAATCATTATAATTTATTATGTTAAATTCCTAGACATAAAGTAGTATAATTAGATTATATTTAATAAAAACCAATAGGTATTACCTACTTAAATATATAGACGTTTATATTTACAATGCAATCACATACAAATCGAAATCTCACACCTACCTCCTCTTTGTATTAAAAATGTTACGTAAAGAAAACAGACGTCAAAGTTATTTTGAAAGGAAATCGGAACGCAAAACAATATACAACATTCTTCGTGAGTATAACTGTAGCATTAGTATATAGGTGTTCCGTTTGAATGGCAGTGTGATACAGGAGTAGCGAGTCTCAATATGGCGGAAACGTGCAAATGACATTTGAATCAAACCTTCGCTCCGCACCACCCCGTTCACAGGTATATATCATAGCGACTAGCGACCCTTCATTTCAACAAGTATAGATGCTTAAAAAAATAATATTTATTGTGTTTTATATAATTACTTATCAGAACAAAGTACTATGCATACACAATTTAGTATGAAGGCACTAAAATTAACCATAGAGAAGGCAGCAACGAATAATCAGTTTTTCCGAATGCCTTAATGGCAAAGTTAAATAAAATTGTGAAATAACAAACATCGCTGTCGAAATCTCATTTAGACCACGGGACTAAGAAATAAATTAGAAACACACTACGTTTTTTATAAAGAAACTGAAGTATGAACCTAAAAATTAATGAGTTATGTATGTGTGTACTAAAAACCGGTCAGGTGCGATACGGACTCGCGCTCTGGGGATCGGGCGTTTGTACTTACATGTTTTATTCATACAATTTCAAGTTGATACCTTAAGCCGTTCATGAAAAAAGGGTCATGACATGACACACGAAACAAAAACAATTTTATTAATATTGAAATAAAACTAATTTAAACGGATTTTATCGCGGTTTTTTATTTTAATTTTGATCCCGACGTTTCGAAGACTTTTCAGCCTTCTTGGTCACGGGGTGGACTGAGGTGTAGATGGTCCTAAAATGTTAATGTTACATTAACTACCTCCAATTGGGAAGTATTAGTTTTTGTGGTTTGTCCGGTCTACGCAGAAGTAGCTCAGTGTCTTGAGGTCTGGCAGTTGAGTTCCGACTTAATTAAATGTATAATCTAGGCTTGTGCTAGCTTCCAACCATCTTCTCTATTGAAATATTCCGCGGTGACTGCGGTTGCTGAGCATTCAGAGGAAGGCTCCAAACATTATGTTCGATTTGACAAACCACAAATCCTTTTCAAAGAACACCGATTCCTACCTAGGATGATTCGCGAGGATATTGAAATTAAAAAAAAACGAATTTCATTTTTTTAAATTTCAATGTGTAACATTCGTGTAAAATTAAGAAATCATTAATTTTACACAAGGTGAGAGGTCCCTCGTATGCGTGTCTAGGCCACCGATTTGTCTATTTCTGCCGCCAAGCAACAGTGTGTAAGCACTATTATATTTCGGTTTGGAGGACATTGAAGCTAGTGAAATTAGTGGGCATTGTGAGACTTAACATCTTGCGATATTTTGGCCTCCGGATATCATACTCACCATTATACATTATGCAAACTATTTATAGCGTGGCTCTACCACATGTACAACGCTTACAACAAATTTAGTCATTACGGAGTCCTAAATCATAGTGTTAAACGATTTTACGCGTCCTTGAGGTTTGAATGAAGTCTCATACTAAACATATGAGCAAAAACGCATGGAACTTTAAAACAATCTTAGATCGGGGACAATCGAATGGTAGGATGCTATCTGACGTAAATAGATCAGCCAAGTGTCAGTTCAAAGACGAGGCAGCTTTTAATAGCCCGTACCGATGACTCACTTTGCATTTGGTTAATCGAAGGTTAAATATAGATTTCGGTAATGTTGCGTGCTGTTTATAAAAGCTTGTATGATTTAGTAAACGTCTGGTTTAAACTGTGGCCAAAACTTCTATTATTGAAAGATTACGCGTAGTACCAAGATAATATTGGTTTAATAGAGAATTTAAATATAATTAAACAGATTAAAATTACACAAGGAAAATATTGGTGTACCTATCTTGAACAGTCAAATGTTTGGATTGCTCGTGCTAACTGGACGAAGGACGGAAATCTGAGCAAAATTAGTAAATATGAAATTAGAACTATAAAGTACTTAAGTGTTACTTAAAATCTAATAGATTGAGAGTGTCAAGCAGCGATTACCTAGCCTTTTCATAATAATATATCGTATATAATGTTATGTAATGACCGAGCAAGATTGCAACCAACACGACACAATGTAAACGTAGTTACACTTCTGTGAGTCGTATTTCAGGATCAGTCATAGATAGATGCGTGTACACGGTTCCTATCAAGACAATGGTAGCTATTGTCACCCAACTAATACTAAGTAATTGTTTGGTTGAGCCAGATTTCATTCCAAGTTTAACTTTTTACACGAGAATCTTATCAAAAATTAAGTCATGCCACTGGCCACAATCAAAAAACAGAAATGTATTCAAATATTGACTTATAAAAACTTGAGTTGTCGGCGCATGAATATGATTAAGAAAAACACTTCAATGATTTTTTCTTAAGTAATTTTACTGGTTTCAATGTCCTTCAAACCAAGACACAACAGAGCTTACACGATGACGATTGATGGCAGAAATAGATAAAGCGGCGGTACGAACCCAGACGGCCTCAAACGTACGAAGGATCAACCACCTAGTATTAGTTATGACCGCTCGATACACAATCATTTGATAGGATTAAACTACGTTAGTTATGCTTAGATATATAACAAAATAGCCACAATAATTGACTCGCTACACAACACACAAAGTAAATGACGTAATAACATTCTACTTTAACAAACAACAAACATAGTTACAAGATATAATAAATATACTCAAACAGTATGTAAAATAAAACATCGTAACAAAGGTTTAATAGGGCGAATGTCGTGGTTTTCGTAATTAATTAAATTGACCCTCACCCTTGGGCAGGGGAAAGCACCCAAACACCATTAACGGGACCTAATATGAATCGTGAATCCTGGCAATAAAGGTAATTTTGGGTAATAGTTGTCAAGAGTTTCACAGAACCGGACAAGAATCCCTTGTTTTATTGCGTCGGGCGATACCTACAGCCATTTGGAGAAAGACCCAAAGAAAAAAGTTTATCCCTATTTACGATTTAACATATTGGTAGATTTTGATGTCCGGAAACATACCAGAAGTAATAGAGCTATCCTGTTTTTTTACTGCAGTAAACACGATTAGGCCTGGTCAACCGAAGAAACGAAAAATTGTATTATAAATTGCTGTTAGCTACAATTTAAGCGATCGTTTACCATGGTTAGATATGGAAACAAGTACCCTATTCTTAAAAAAATTACTAGAAATTGATCACTGTGTTTCACAATTTCTCCGGGATATGGTAATTTTAAGTGTAAACTTCTCATTTAAGTTGGTTGATTCGCCTGCGTGCCCATGCTCTACACAGTATGACATGCTCTATAACAGTCAGATGATGCGATTAAAAAAATGTCCTTGCACTTGAGGTTAATACGTCCTTCATTTTTTTCTCCCGTTTTGATATGGAAGGAAGTGGAAAACTGTATATTTCCAACTAACGAACGAAATTGCTATTTGATTAATTTTGTTACGGGATAAAGACAACTTTGCTCAGTGTCAAAATATACATATATACTCACGAGTATAAGTATATGCGTGCCATTGTCGATCCTGGCTCACACGAGTTACAGTGGCGGGTGTGTGGCTGGGTTAAAAATGTATTCCTAAAGAATAGAAAGAGTAGCCAGGTTCACAACTTACTTGAACGTTCTATGTTATTGATGGATTTTATAGATATTAAAGGACTAATTATAGATATTAAAAAGAAAATAAGCAGCGATAGCTCAGCGGGGAGTGGTATGGACTGTCGAGACGAAAGTCGCAGGTTCGAAACCAGCCCCAAGAGCATATACCACTGACTTTTCAAGTTACGTGTATATTAATTGTTAATTATCGCTTGCTTTAACGGTGAAGGCAACATCGTGAGGAAACCTGCATATATGAGAACTCGATAAGATTTTTCGAAGGTATGTGAAGTCTGCCAACCCGCATTAGGCCAGTGTGGTGGACTAAGGCCTAATCCCTCTCATTCAGTAGAGGAGGCCCGTGCCCAGCAGTGGGACGTTTATAATACAGGGCTAGTAAAATAAATAAAAATAAAAAAAGGACTAATTCTATTGTTGAAGCTCATAAATAAATATTTATATCAAATAAGCATTTACCGGACGTTGTAAATTCGACATGTGCGCAATCTCAGTTTACAATCGTTAGTAAAAAACGTAAAAGAAAACTCACACCATTCTGTGTTACTGAATACTGGGCATAATTTATTTAGGTCAATGTGATTGCACGAGTAAACCATCGTACGCAAATAACATTAGCCACAAATACAGGCCGAGAAGCATCTGTATCCGTAGATTACAACATCGAAGATATGTTACCCATTCTTCACAAATAGACCGGTGATTTTCCAATTTGAAACATAATTAAATTATAGTAGAATCAAACCCATTGTAAAAGGAAGAGAATACAACAAAATTGATAGGAAAAATAAATTAACGGCGATCTGAGGTCGGGAAGTTGGAAGGGGGGGGCTTTTAAGGGTAAAAAACGGTTTATCTCGATTTCCGGAAAAACTACAAGTCCTATGGAAAAAAGTTAAATCGCAAAGTTGTAGGTAATAAAAAGATCTACAACTTTTGTATACACACTTTCTTCACATAACCTCAAAATATATGTGAAAAATTCAAATAACCAAGTTTTTTGTTTTTATTTTTATCTATTATAATAAATCATTTTTTTTCACGAAATTTGGTGAAAACTTACCTTTTTGTATCCCAAATACACTGTAATTTTTTTGATTTAAAATATTTATTTTTGCACCTTATTTTGACTTAATATCGAAAAAGCAGCCTAATTTTCAAACGAAAATTCTCACGTCAAAATATGAGCTTTTTTAAAAAAGTCTGTTGGTTTCTTGTTCATTGAATTCTCTACTTTCTGATGGTGTAAAAAAATATATACATTACTATGGTAAATGTGCTCAGAAAATGCAAAGAAACGAACTACTAAATAACAGGTAGTAAGGCCCAGACCCATCTAGCCCCTTCCCCACTTCTTTATGATGGGCTAAAATTTTCCGTAGATCACTCAGGTATATAAGTTATATTAAAATAACAATAAAGAGGCATCTACGCATATAATTTAAAGAAGATTCTACAACTTACTCAAAATATTGTAGATATGTCTTATTAAATATTAACTTATAACTTTACATTTTCTGAGCACATTTACCATAGTAATGTATATATTTTTTTACACCATCAGAAAGTAGAGAATTCAATGAACAAGAAGCCAACAGACTTTTTTAAAAAAGCTCATATTTTGACGTGAGAATTTTCGTTTGAAAATTAGGCTGCTTTTTCGATATTAAGTCAAAATAAGGTGCAAAAATAAATATTTTAAATCAAAAAAATTACAGTGTATTTGGGATACAAAAAGGTAAGTTTTCACCAAATTTCGTGAAAAAAAATGATTTATTATAATAGATAAAAATAAAAACAAAAAACTTGGTTATTTGAATTTTTCACATATATTTTGAGGTTATGTGAAGAAAGTGTGTATACAAAAGTTGTAGATCTTTTTATTACCTACAACTTTGCGATTTAACTTTTTTCCATAGGACTTGTAGTTTTTCCGGAAATCGAGATAAACCGTTTTTTACCCTTAAAAGCCCCCCCCTTCCCACTTCCCGACCTCAGATCGCCGTTAATTTATTTTTCCTATCAATTTTGTTGTATTCTCTTCCTTTTACAATGGGTTTGATTCTACTATAAATTTGTTTCTATTTTTACCATTTTCAACCGGATAATCACCCGTCTAAAATTCTTAAAATAATTTTAAATTCGGAATACGCGTTTTCATTGAGAAATGAAAACATGCCATAAACTTATTAGTCCATTGAAATGTTACATTTTTTAGGCCTCACCTTGCGTTTCTTAGAGGACGCAATTTTATTTTTTTGATGTGTAGGGGGGGTAAGTGTAAAGCTAAAATCAAGTTTGTGGGGTCGCCACCCTTGTCCCACGGCCGCCATCTTGAAAATAGGGGTTGAAACGGTTTTTACGATATATCTCTTAAACTATTTATCTGATAAAAAAAATTAGTTAACGTTTTTTGTTGCTAATTAAATTCTCTATAACTTTGGTCCAGTAACTTTTTGTCGTAAAACTATAAATAAAAAAGTTATAAGTGAAAATGTTCAGAATTTTTTTTATCTCGTTATACGGTGGTAATAAAGATGATAATTCTCTTGACAGCCTAAGATACAAACAATTCGCCAAGGCAGTGACAAAAAGTACATTTAATTTATCTTCACTTCCTCCAACACAAGACACAGCTCGCTTTCATACTTTCCGAGTCTACCATCAGGTCCAATCGTGGCTTGGTAATAATAATGATCCTGAAGACTGGGGCTGGAAAAAATGTGGAAAATTATTGATGCCAGTGCAGAGCTCTAAACCTCCAGCACCCCCTGAGCTTCTTAAATTGATCTTTTGTAAATGCAAAGGAAACTGTGGAGCGATGTGTGGATGTCGAAAAGCAGGTCTAAAATGTTCCGCAGTGTGCTTCCATTGTTCTGGAGAGACTTGCAGTAACGTAATGGAACTCTCAGAATTAACAAATGAAAATGACTTCGATGATGAACCGCCGACATTGACACCCCTTCCTTCTCCAGTTCTCCCACTGATATTTGATTCAGAAAACCGATCAGATGCTGAGCTGCAGCCTGGTCCATCGAAAAGACCGAGGACGGAGTAGTTCAAATTTATAAAATCACCGTGGATTAGGCCTATTGGGGATACCACGTAAAAAAAAAACGCGCCTCCGGACTCTACCTCGTGGGTGGTGAGGAAAAGAGTCAATAATTAATTATTAATAACATTGCAAAATTACTAATTAAAAGAATTATAATAACAAAATAAAAAAAATAAATAAATAACTGATGACACATTATTAGTACCCATGTATAAAATATGTATAGTTAAGAGTACTGAAAAATAGTACTCACTTCGGAGCGCTGTAAAACCTTAGCTATTGACTTAATGAAAAAATGTTGCTTATAAAAGTTGTTCCTTAAAAAACGATCTACAAAAATGGTCTGATATTGTTTTTTCGTAAAATGATAAAAAAAAGTAATATCGAAAAATATAAATTTTTTTCTCGAATTTCTGAACATTTTCACTTATAACTTTTTTATTTATAGTTTTACGACAAAAAGTTACCGGACCAAAGTTATAGAGAATTTAATTAGCAACAAAAAACGTTAACAATTTTTTTTATCAGATAAATAGTTTAAGAGATATATCGTAAAAACCGTTTCAACCCCTATTTTCAAGATGGCGGCCGTGGGACAAGGGTGGCGACCCCACAAACTTGATTTTAGCTTTACACTTACCCCCCCTACACATCAAAAAAATAAAATTGCGTCCTCTAAGAAACGCAACCCCAAATGTAACTTTTCAATGGATTATATGTAATGGCAGTCTGTATCGTATCAATCACATGAGAACTTTGATTTGACGTTACATGACTTTTGTTTGAAAGTTACTCAGACTTTACCAAAAAATACTTATTTTTCTTTGCTATTTTTATTGTAATTCGTAACATACTTGATTCAATCCGAGTCCGATACAAAAGCAATGATGAAAGTAATTATTTTGTAAGTTTTGGCGAGCTTTCAATGTTTCTTACTCACCTGCATTACGCTATGATGCCAAACATCCATTTTATTATGTATCAGTGAGTAATCTAGCAACTTTTCTTGTGATCTCACTGTTATTAGACAAAAACACAACATATCAATATTTTTGTGAGCCATAACATCACCAAAATAAAGCGCACCAAAATGTACTAAACGAATTGGTGGGAGAGGAAGTGGTAGAGCCACGCTGTAGACAGTTTTGTCTACAGCATGATTGGGCCGGCTCAACCGGGTCATTACCACTGTCTCACAGAAAACCGACGTAAAGTAGCGGATTGCTGCTGCGTTTCGTACGGTGAGTGAGATATCCGGAGGCCTAAATACTCCTCCCCTTCCCAATCCCTAATGATCCCTTTCCTTTAAGGTCGGCAACGCGCCCATAATTCTTCTGATATTGTGGGCATACATGGGCGGTGGAGATCACTTACCATCAGGTGACCCACTTGCTCGTTTGCCGATCTATGCCATAAAAAAAAAAAAAGGATGAATGGAAAGCTACTGCTTACAGTGAATTTTGTCTTGATCAGGAAGGACATTGATAAGCGTCATCAGGATAGGGCTGATCAGGGTAGGAGATGTAGACGAAGTGATGGAAGAAATCGCCCATCAACGTAGGGGGAAGATAGGGACTTCCTGGAAGAGTAGAGTTATGTGAGCTATTACAGCGTTACTCTGAAGAGTTTCAGTTTTGTTTCTTTTATAGGTCCCAGAGTCCCACTATAATATTAATTGAGATAACCAAAGAACTATTTTGCCTGTAAAAATCCACACCTCATATGCGGGGATCCAAGAAAATATTCCCCATGTCAAAAAGGACGATGTTACAAGTAAAAAAAAACTGAGTTGACTTCCACTATCTTCGAACCTTGGTAGGCAACGGGATGGTTATGGAACGCGATTTATTAAATACAGAAAATTATTTATAAAATATATATAAGACCTACATTTTAACTTAGATAAATTAGTGCCAAAAACATATAACATTAGGTACTATACTATTGTCGTTAGTCTGTTAATGCACTTTCGAACGTTTTTAGGCAAAAAAATTAAAGTGATTCAGAACATCACACGATAAACTTTCACAGCAATATTGCTGGAGTTTTTACCAACGAATGCAAAATAGAGATGTCGGTAGCTCCAATATATTTCAATCATTTAGTCCAATATATTTTATGCACTGAATTGGAATACTTTATTACAAATATTGAAAATATACACGCCGCGTGTAAAAGGATGATTGGTACCTATGTATGTAAAAATCGAAATTCTAAAAAATTTATCAGATATTTTGGGTAATGTTAAAATGAACAAGACTCTTTTTCTCTAGAAGGTATTAAATTGAAATTATAATCATATTATATATCAAATACAATGGTTTACTGTCCATCGGATGAGACGGAGATGTAAAAAAATTAAACTTCTAAGCACACCACCGTACATTGATACGGACCTTTACTAGGTGGTAGGTCCCTCGAATGCGACAGGCCGTTTAGGTTGGTACCACCGTTTTAACTATTCCTGCCGCCAAGTAACAGTGTGTAAGGTCTGTTCTGTTTCGATTTGAAGGAATTTGAAGCCCGTAAAGCTAGTGGGCATTAAAAGATTTAACATCTTATGTCTCGGGGTGACGAGCGCAATCCAGTGGCATACACTGCATTGTAATTCAAAGTTCTGTGTGCTTTTGGTTCTGTTTATAAGCAGGTATAGCGATTATCATTAGGCAAGCGACCTGCTCGTCTTGTTTGGCCAGAAGTAAGATTTCACAATAAAAGTACCTAAAGGAAAAAATCCGGTAGGTAATAATTGTTTGTAGTTATCACGTAAAATGTCAACGATTACAAATTTACATTATGTATAGCATTGTCGATGGTAAATAACTATAATAACAAATCTTGTGATATTACGAAACCGTCGGTGTGCAAATTCGACTCGTATTTGGCCATTTTTACACTTTATTTGATAAGTGTATAAGGCAGTTAGATAATATTCGCTTACAACCCTAATCCATGAAAAATATATAGGTATGTATACACACGCACTGACGTCACACGCATTACACCCAAGAGTTAGCAACGGTCTTCGTTCACTCACGTTTTGATGAGCTTATTTCTGTCCCATGATGTGATGGGGGCAAGCCTATGTCCAAATGGAGCACAACCCCAGACTCCGGGCTGATACTGAGCTGATATAGAAATCTAATATCAATTACTCGACCCAGAGATCGAACCAGACACCTCAGCACAGCAATCGTAGCCTGTACGCATTAACCGCGCCACTAAGGTGTAAAATATATATGTTATAATGAGTTATTTGAACAAGAGTTTAGTTTTTCCACGGGTTTTATTCCATATTTCAAGTCACATATCTCGGCAAGCGGCTGCAAAATCCCACAAAATGGTGCGCTAACGGATGCTCGTTCATTTGCTGCCTCTGAATTTATTGCTGTCGTACTGCTAAATGCATATTCTCCTCAAATTGCTAACATACTTTATAGCACGGCTTTCCGCCGGAAAAGATATAAAATACGACACATTTCATTTATGTACCTACTTAGCTTATTACCAAAAAGAAACTCATACAATTACAAGTAAAAGAAATATGGTAAATTTTCTTTCCATGGCAACCTCTTAATGACTCTACAGAATTAAATTTATAAGTGAGCCACGTTATCAACATTTTGAATGGGTCCGGCCGGCTCGACCGGGTTCTTACTACTATTTGACAGAAAATTCATGTGTAATGGCAGCTTGTTGATTTACGAATGGTGAATGAGATTGCCGGAGGCTCAAACCTCCTTCCCAATCCCCATTCATTTCCAACGCATCCATAATGCTTCTAATGTTGTAGGTGTTCACGGACGGTAGAGATTACTTGCTATTAGGTGACATAATTGCTCGTTTGCTGACCCCTACTACAAAAAGCAATTAAATACCTATTTTAATTAATAAAAATAACTCCAAATAGTTTATTGCCGTATAATTGTGATTCAACCTTCTTGAAAATATCCCCGGTGGAATAAAACAATCGATCGGCAGTCAATATAAAATCGCAATGTGCACCAAGTTTTTTTTTTTTTGAAGTGATAACTTCTTATGGGAGGGTGAACCGAAACGTTCCGTAATGCGAGCGGTCCATCGACCAGCCAGCGTTAGCCGACCTCCCTGGAACATTGATAATTTCGAAGTCCCAGGTGGCGCCACACAGTGACCAGTCGGCTTGGACCGGACTTTGACACGAGTTTGACACGACTTTGACGCGACTTTGACGCCACTTTGACGCGACTTTGACGCGACTTTGATGCGACTTTGACGCGACTTTGACGCGCCTTCGACGCGACTTTGACGCGACTTTGACGCGACATTGACGCGACTTTGACACGACTTTGACAGGGCGTTAACCGGACTTCGTAACGTAACGCGTTAAGGGAAGCCAGACAGAGTGGCGCCGTAACGTAACGCTTTACGGCGCCACTCTGTCTAGCTTCCCTTTCTCTCACACATACGGTAGCAGTAGTTAGGCTCCTCCGCTCTCACTTTAACCCACATTAGTTTAAGTTATCACTTCTGTCGAGCGTCCCGGGACGCACACTTTTTTTTTTTATCCTGGCTCGGCAAAGTGACTACGCTACATCTAATGGTAAGTGTAGCGCAATCCAAGACTATTGTCGACCAACGATAAACAATGTGTCCATCGTTGGTCGGCAAGATCATGCCGGCCTGCCAAAGGGCCAAGGGGGAGGGGAAGGAAAAAAGGATGGGAAAAGGTTTAGGATCAGGGGGCAAGCTCCCTGGGGAGAACCGGATATACACTGGCTGACCCTGGAACGCGACCCACATAAGCTGAGCCACTATGGCAGGTTTTAGCACCAGTGTACGGTGGTCGCTATCCGGTCGGATACAAGTATCCTCCCACCAGCAAGTTGTAACGATATTAAAACCAACATCAATGTGTTACAAAAATGATATAAATAAGAGTCGGAACCCCATACGCTTTTGCAGTATTATCTACGCTTTCAGTTGTTCAGTGAAAGGACGTATTGTTATGCAGAGATAATATTGAACAACGACGTAGTGTACGTACTCAGTCTTTCGGTACACAGCTGAGTATTTTAAGTCGTAACATACAAAGATGGCAGTGTTTTGCTCATAATTCTACATACAGTAATAAGAAAGCTCTTAGAAAAATATGCGTCGTACTCGTGGCAAAAAGTAAATTTGTAACACACGTTTATAAAAAAATATATCCGATTAACAGAGCAAACTCTAAAAAAAAAAATGTTTTCTTTTGTATTATGGAATGAGTTAGAAAATATTTTTTTTAATAAAATAAAAAAAAAGGTCCTTGGCGCGGTGGGCTTGTAGCCGGCTGTAATGCGAGAGACCGCGGGTTCGATTCGCGCAACGAGACAAATATTTATCACAATTTTTTTCGGGTCTGGGTGTTTTCTTCCTAGAGGGGTTGGCGTCAGGCAGTTGGCCGGTCGTAAAAACGGAGGATGCTTAAGATCAAGTGAAGTGGAGGCTTTGTAACAGAAAGGCGGATCCATTAACAATAGACAGCAACGAAGAATAGGATTTCACTTGATTGGGAAGTTTATTTGTACGTTTAAATGGAAAATAGATACAATTTTATATCTCCGGTATAAGAAAACCAGAGTGAGATAGGGAACGGCCATAAGCCGGCAGAAAGTAAGATTAGTATAGGCTGTAAATACCCATTTTCGGACAGACAGAAAAATGTCCTCGCCACCGTTTGTTTATTTTACGTAACCTACCAGGTATTTAACGTTCATTTAGATGTCGTGATCAAAGTAAATAAATCAATGTATCTACCTACTTATTACAAAAAAATTACGTCATTTGCTATGTAATTGAAACTCGTAAAACTATTATGACCAATAAAATTGTCTTGATGATGCGCCCGAAATAAGAATATAAGTAGTACGTACCAACATACAAATGAATCACTTAAAGCTGTAAAATACTTGCAACTGTATTCCATTAAACCAAGAATTTTACTGTCGAAAAGTATGCCAGAATTGCGTATTAGCGAATGCTGAAAAATCATATGCGGAATTTTAACTCGTGATTAAATTCCGTTTACGATTGTCGATTGGCGTTTATCTTTGTATATCAATATAATTTGGTTAAAATGTGTAGAGTGACTTTACGAGGATATCAGGCTAAGTAGGTATATGATTCGCAGGAAAGTGGCAGTGAAAAGGGTTGGGGTCACCGATAGATAAGGCCGGACAGTTGGCAACGTCATTGCCAGATCGTAAACCCGCGACGAAGGGTCCTATTTTATCGAGATATCTCAGAAAATTAAATTGAAACACGTTTCCTTTAATATTCCTTATAAATCACGTTTGATATTCAATAATGGATTCATAACGCTATAGCAAGTGATTTACCAACACTACTTATGTATGTTATATTATTGAGCTTTGCGAAAATATATAGTTATAAGTACATTGCATAAAAACTTCTAACATGTAAACAGACGCAATGCTTCGCACATTTAAAATAAAAGCTACAAATTTTATTTACATAATATTACACTAGACACAAATATAGACGAAGGCCTGATTAACCTTATCCTACATTTTTAATGCATGTTTATTCTCATCGGCACTAAATACGAGAACCATGTTGGAGTTATATTGTTGGACACTGATATCATTAAGACGTAAACTGCATATTTAAGCCCAATTCTGATATTATATGAGTAGGTATTGTATTTTATAAATAGCATTGACTGGCAAACAACCCGGTGGTAGGTGGCCACCTATAGGTAGGTATATTTCACCGCCCATGAACGAACACAATACTAAAATACAATAGCCGCGTTGCCGATCTTAAATGAAAGGTAAAATTCAACGATTGATTGACTTTTGATAGGATTGGAGCCAGACGAGCAAGCAAATTATTTTATGACAATTAATCACCACCACGGATAAACTAGGGGAATTGAAGATGTGTCACCAACCTAGACGTAAGGAATGGGCAAAGGAAAAAACGGATAAAGGTGTTTGGTCCTCCGGCAATAATAGCAAAAAATATTCTAAAACAAAATGCAATACAGACACAAATCACTAGTTATCACTAATAAATTAAGATGGAATAAAACTTGAAACAGGGGAATTTAGGTGCATAAAATAATGAATAATAGTAGAATTGCAAAAACGCGGATTCACTGCCCTAAAACGACGTACGTACTTTTTTTTATTTATTTATCCGAGCACGGCCAAGTAACTGCACTAAACCTTATGGTAAGTGTAGTGCAGTCCAAAAAACCAACGACCACCGACAAACAATAAGTTCATAGATGGTCACCAGAATCATGCCGGCCTGTATAAATGATTCTTCCCTCTTGGGATAGGGAAGAAGCAAGTCGAGGGGCCTGCGATATTAAAACTATTCGCTATATACTCGTAGGTAATCAATATTATGTTGGACTCTTTTTATTAACCTTATTTAAATATTATCATATAAGTACACCGAAGTTTCCTGTACTCCATAAGGATAGGCAAAATCTATTGAGTGTAAGTCTACAATTCCGAGATAGCTTTTATCTTTCCCTCATTCATAGACCTTCATATTTTGAAATATTAAATTCTCTTACATTTTCAGAGGTGAAAATTTCTTTATTTCTACTTGACGTTATTCCAACTTAATACCAGGGTCCGCCTTCCCATCAAGATTCTGGATTTCAGAACACCCAACACCCATGAGAGATGATCATTTATGTATATATTTAATAATACATCTTTTAATAATATTTTAGATGTATTATATTGTATCCATCCGTCACGCTGCACTGCGTCCTTTGACGACAAGACATAGGTAAGCCTCTTTCATCCAGCTGCTTCAGCCGCCTTATTACGGTATTAGCAACGTAAATAATACCTATTCTCTGCCAGCCTCGTAATTACCAACCCGATGAGCATGACAAATTGTTGCATAACTTCGATGCTTGCCTATTGCACGTGAACTGCATATAATTTCATTAGAATATCTGAATAGCAACTAATTTGAATGTAAATATCTAACGCTTGGGGGAGGACGTACTGAATACTTTGTCCCTGTGTACAAGCCTATCGCAAGTTGCCTAATCTCGATCTTACTCTGCACATAGATACTAGGTAAGAAAAATATATTTTGTTGATATGAGGTACATATTACAAATAACTGTAAAGTGCCCGTTGACACATCTTCAACACTAGGCGAAAATTAACAAGTCATTACGATTAATTAAAACTAATTGAATCCAATAGAGCGTATGTACTTTTTGATATTACTCGCACTGTTCATCATAGAAATAGAATAAATGACAACATAACTTAAGTACATAGGTAGATATATTGGTATAATCAAGGACTATGTTTTACGTAAATTTTGTAAACGTAAAAAAATCTTGTTTTGTATTTATTTTTAGTTTAGGTGTGTATTGTAAATTGAACACATTAAATAACTATAATTTAACTTTACATTTTTGTTTATAATTAAACGGCTATATTCCATTATTTTAATAATTAATCTCGTTACTGGTTTTAATATCTACAAAAAATCTGTGTAAGCACAGAATAATCCTATTTATTGATACACACAACACACAGTTGGTATCGACAGGCTTAACTTACATTTAAATATTTTTTTCAAAATATAAATAAAAACTTACCACGCATCAGAGGAGTTCGAGTAAACTTGTCGTGTTTATTAGTTTATTATCGTAATTAATCGTTTAGTTCGTAATGTTACAAATTTTCACTGC
The DNA here is from genome assembly GCA_949126905.1 of Amorpha juglandis. Lineage (NCBI taxonomy): Eukaryota > Metazoa > Arthropoda > Insecta > Lepidoptera > Sphingidae > Amorpha > Amorpha juglandis. The sequence goes on from OX421372.1 coordinate 8,784,805, forward strand.
ACTATTGTCTGAAAGATTCCACTGTACCTCATTCGAGGATATTGGACCAGTCCACACTTCAGACGTCCGCAAGCGCTCCACTCGTGCTCACAAGTTTAACAGCTTCATTCACGAATCGCGTCTTACTGAAAATACACGGTGCTTCATAATAGGGAGCTCGTAGAAGCCGGCCTGCTCCAATCTGTTGTCTTTCAATACATAAACAAACTGGCAGTCAGGATGAACATAGTCACAGATGAAACTGATGCTGCTCTATCGATATTTCAATATTTTTTGACTCACATACACATTTTGAAATATTTGTATAAAAATAGATTTAATTAATGTTACAAAAATAAAATATTCCATTGGAAACGATAAAAAACAATACGGAAACATTATATACATTGAGTAAAACTAAGATTAGCGCTAGTGTGACGTTTTCGGGAGCTTCCGCGTCTGCGTGATGGGGTCGAGCGGTGCGTCGACACGCGAAACACCATTTTAGACTTTGTGTCACAGTATTACAGTCCATACACCGGAGTTATGTCACCCTCGATTGCAGCTTCACAACTTGAAAAACTAATTTATACCATACAATGTTATTTTTAAGGTTTAGTTTCCACAAAGACATAACATTGCAGGCGTACGCATCGCTTGCGTTAAAATGGGCCAGATGATTGCAGTGTGGTGAACTCCCGCACCATACCTCAACGCGATAGGGTTTCAAATACAAAAGAAATTATTGGTTTCCATAGTCACTAACCTTATAAATCAATAGTGAACGCTATAAGGACGCATATGTGGCAATTCCTTCGCGGTATTCGCGACATGATTGATTTATTTCATTCATTTCATGTATCATCAATATTAAATTCGTGAAATCCTAATTAGTTTCTTATGGGGCTGCTTTTCGAATACCTAATACTGGAAAAGATGTTTTTAATTAACAACTATGGAAATATCACAGTTTAATCCACTATTATCTACAAACAGCGCAGTGGAATTGTTGTCAATTATGTCGTTAATTTAAAGTTGCTAAATAAGTTACAACCTATATCAAAACTGTCATACAATGAGTAAAATAAGTAAAATCTATGTCATAAATAGTGCTATTTTGCTTTTATTATTAACCATTGCTAATTCAGGTCAATTTAATTAATGTATACAACGTGAGATTATGGGTCCGATTTCGACATGGGGCAATCAAAACATTTTTCAAATTTGAAAGACACATCAGCTGCCCAGCATTGGCATTTTTTCCCGATGTAGCAAAAGGTCTAATAGACAAAGGTAAACAGGCCGTCAAAAGTAAAGGTAAAGGGATCAAACCTGTTACTCTTTTTGTCGTCGATTGAAAAAAGAAAATTTAACAGTAGAGCGATTTAAAAGTTTACGATAAAGAATATACTTAGAGCGATTTTATCAGTACAGAATTGGGTTAATTGGACTTAATATTCAATTTCTAGTCGACAATGTGCCGTCATCTAAAACATATAATTACAGATATAATTTATAACTATTTTTTGTTTTATTTCGTTGAATGACGAGACGAGCAAGGCGCACTCCTATGGTAAGTGCCACCCACGCCTGCTCATAAACAGAAGCAACACCACACAGAACTTTGAATTACAAAGCACTGCATGACACTGAACTGGGCTCGTCACCCAGAGACATAAGATCTTAAGTCTCATAATGCCCAGTAATTTCACTGGCTTCAATGTCATTCAAACCGAAACACAAAAGTGCCTATACACTGTTGCTTAAAAATAGACAAAGCGGTGGTACCAACCCAGACGGCAGACGGCCTCTCGCATACAAGGGACCTAACACCCTGTAAAGGTATTATTATCAATATAGGCTTATAGTTTTAACATTATATCACAGTGCACTACAGTGGCGAAGACTCCATGCAACAAGATTGCCTCCGAAATCCTTTAATAAACTCGTCAAAAAGCAACTAAAATTCATTGTAGTTTTTTCCAGTTCGGAGGGCTGTTTTGCTTGAAAAGAACGGGCTAGAAACTCTAACGTTGCTTTTTTCAAAACTAGTTTACAATTAATAATGTTTAGGTACATATCAGTTGTACATATACTAGTTGGAATTAGAGCAGCATAATTTGCGAACAATCAATTGTTGTCACACACTATTTGACGATAGAATCATCTATGAATTGTCTAGAAACCCTAAATAGCGTTTGACATACGATTTTTCATGTTTGGTTTAAAAGCCTTGATTACTAACATTTGTCAAAGTAAAAGCGTTGACTACGCTTCTAGCAACGCAATTTTGACTTGATATAAGATTTGACAAATTATGTAATTTACGTTCATTTATTTATCACCATCATGTCTAGTGGGTACCTGAAAACAAACCTACATATTGGTAAAAAGTAATAAAAATAAGTCACGACTCAAAATAAAAACACTATTAAAACACTTCTTTATAATTTGATTTTTAATACTCAATACATTCAATATTTAATAATAATTGTTTATAAATTGACACAATGTATCATACAAATGGCAGTTGGTTAGAAATACAGTTTGGTAGTACTTATTTATAAAAGGCGATTATATTCATTTTAGAGAAAATACCAATATAAATTATTTATTGATAATGATATGAATTTGTGGAATATAATCCCAAGCACGGAAAATCCAGATTAAAAGGGTTTTCATAGTTTTATTTACACAATTTAACTTCATTAAGTAATGTAAACAAATATTTTGATTAGTCATTACTATATTAGAAAATTTCAAAATATGTTATTAAAATCGATTCTTTTAATTCTTATTTTGTGCAATAACCACACGTTTTGTGCATATCCAAACAATGATAAATATAAAATAGCTAACATTCAATACAGATCCCAATTATTAAATAAGTTTATGCAAGCGCTAGCGTTATTATCTCACAAGCGAGTATAAATATTATGTCTTTACAAACCAATTCGTAGATTTGGATTACATTTGCAACTTTTGTTCATGTAAGACAATTACGTAAATGGACTTACGAAGAAATTACTAATGTAGAGCATTTTAAGTTTCTTGCTATAGATTTAATAAATGGCGTTTTACATTGCGGTACGTAGAATATAAGATATAGAAGTTCACTCGGGTCTAAACGAGAGCCACTTACGTAAGTCCATAAGTAAAACTTACAAATGTAATTCAGGCCGTACATTTTAAAAATCCTTAAATATTTTTCGCGATTAATACGTCAATTTTTGGAAGGATACTCCATAAAGATATAAAAAATTAAATAACCTTTCTAATATATGTATACGATGTTGATAATTTTGAAAGCAGCAAGTTTCATAATATTACTAAATATAATGTTGAAACTCTAAATACTGGAATAAATTCAACATTGCTGCCATCAAAACTGCTATTAGAAAACAATGACTAGAACAATATACCCTGTACTTTATATAATACAGTAAACCAAGCGGGCGTAAACAATATTTACATCCACCAAGATATGCATACCTTATCCTATACATAGAATAAATGATTATTAAAAAACTAAAATAGACCATTTGTAAGCATAATAGAATATAAAAGCAATGTTTGTTTCCAAAACTAAATCAGTCTCCATAAGAGGTAAGATTATTTCAACCATACAATCATAATAACGACTAGAATAATACAGTGTATATTTTATTTACATATCACTGAAGTGTATGCTATAATACAAACTGTAAGTTAGGATAAAAATGTACTTCACATAGGTATATAAAAATATAGTAAATAGATTAAGGAATGTATAAGTGTATTATCACAGATATTAATGTAAGCGATTTAACATGAACATAACTTTCTATCTTGTTTGGCTTGGAGTTTTTGTAGGGACTGACGCCGACGGCCTGATGCACACAACATTGCATATTCCACTGAATGTTCCATTCTGCAAAATTAAAACATAAAAGTCAACATTATGAAGTAAGTATATTTAAAAAGGTATCTGGATAATGTCCTTAATATATTCTTGTTTATAGTATTATATTATTTTTATAGCATTTTTAAATTCAATTTTTACATTTTGTTTATAAACACAATATTACATTCATATTATATACTATAATAAAACGCAAAAGTCCCTTTGTCTGTACAATTAATACTTTTAACAATGTTGTTAGATGATGTTATAATATCGATGTAAAGCACAAATGAGTTTCTTTTAATTATTGTCTGTCTGTCAAAGCATCATGTCTAAAATACTGTTTGGATGTAAATTTGCACTTATTCGTATCGAGATAATTTTATGGCATCCTATTTTCGCCAATAATAGTGTTAGTGAAAGCTGCAGTATTGTTCATAACGGTTGCAAAGGAAACGCTTCCGAAATCGAAGACAGGTGGTAGTGCTGGTGATTACAGACACGATACCACTTAAAAATTATAAATAAGTCTTTAATATTTTTTAAATCTTCACGCACTTTCTTAATCGAATACATAAATACAGTGTTTTTTTAGTAAAATAATGATTGAAACCATACATATTTTTTAAAACCTAATGTAAAGCTAATAAAATATCAGCTGATGCTCGGGGTCGTGGTCAATAACCAAGCAAGCGGTGCGCGAGCGCTTGGTATAGCGAGCGGGGCACCCGTCCTGTTCCTACCGACGCGACGCGACGATGCAAACTATTCCAGCCGTCACACATTATCATTATTTTCATGATTTAATAAAGAGTGTCCTTATTCATGTTTAGTTTTCACATAATAATTAAAGTAGTGCACAAATAAATAATTTACAATTCTCAAATGTATATTATTCTATTAACTAGTATTAACATTAAATGGCGCGATACAAGCGCGGACGACTCGTCTTTTCGCGTTTTCCGTTTATGTAAATAAATGGTTGTTTTACTAGTTTCAGCGTCGGGAGCGTTCCGCTTACATCCAGTAGGTATAATACAATATAATTCTAGGCCATTTTAGGTATACTCTTAATCAGCAGTGTACTACGTGCTGGGTGAAGTTGGCTTTGGATATAAGATGTTGGTAGCCCACTTATACCTTTTACTCAAATTTTCATATAGTAGCTAGCAATTTTTTCATTATTTTGTAAATGCATAATAAATTCTATAAACATATTAGAAACGCTCTCAATAATTTGTATCATACGAAATTGAAAAGATCACTCACCTATACATAACTTTATCAAGCAATATATCTATTGCCCTATCTATATTTTGTCCTGTTTTGGCACTAGTTTCCAAATATGGCAAATTGTAGTTCTTTGCAAACTCTCTGGCTCGATTCTGATTTACCAATCGCTTTTCTTGTAGATCACACTTATGCCCACATAATACTATGTCCGGCTCATCGCTGAGACTGTGTGTCTAGAAACAGTTATTTAACAGTTGTTGATTAAAAGACTATTAATGAAACCATTGAAAATTAAAATGTCTCATTTTTAAATCCACGTTTATCCTGTTCATAGATATATAGGCAGACATGCACAAAATATATTCTTAAAAGTATTTAGTCTCTCAACATGTATTTGTGTACTAGATTTCCAGAAATGTATATCTGTGGTTATTATGTATTTCTGCAAACATAACACCAAATATGATTACTCCAATTCACTTATTTTGGTACATTACCTTTAATTGTTCAATCCAGTTGCGAACTTCAAGAAATGATGCCTCATTTGTTAAATCAAATAGTAGCAAGAATCCCATAGCATCTCTATAAAATGCAGTAGTTAAACTGCGAAATCTAAGATACACAACAAAACAAAAATAAATATTCCTATTTTGTTCTATTTTAAAGAAAATTGAAGCCAGTAAAATTAAGATATTTAAATTATTATCTAGGAGTAATAAGCACAGAAAAGTTTGTAATTTAAAGTTCTAAGCATAGACTATGGGGGACACCACGTCCCATACATCGAAAGTGAAGTGACCCATAGTGTGCCAGAATGCTGTACGTATATGGGTCTCACGCACACACTCTCACCATAGTGTGCCAGTTTCCGCCATTACGCGACACGACCGCCTTGTGTAACGTTCACTCCAACTTGGATTTAAAAAAATATAATAATGCCGACATGTGTCATAAAACATTGTAAAAACAATTCGACATCGAAAAAGAAATATCAAGGAATTACTTAGCACAGGTAACATATAAATTTATAATCACTTTTATAATGTTTTTGGTAAAATTATTTACGTAATATTCGGAATATAAACGTCAACTTCACGTGCATGTGTTGCCAGAAAATAAATGAGGTATTTTCCCCAAAGTGTGAGTATTCCGTTGTAATTAAGAACATTAGTTCAAAAATTACTAACCGACTTTAAACCAGGAGGAGGTTGTCAATTAAGCGTATATTTTATTTTTAATGTACGAACATATATTTTCCCATCAAATATGGACCGCTTTGTTGAAATATGTTGATGTTCGATAAAGTTTAAGTACTAAGCGGTCTCCTATATACAGTGGCGTAGCTAGCACGGGTGGCACCCGGGGTGGATTTGATTTGGCTGTCACCCTAAGAATGAAAGCTTTAAAATGATTTAATGTATTTTAACCGATTTCAAAAAAGGAGGATGGAGGAGAGGATTTCCCAATTTTTGAATATTATTTCGGGTTATATCAGGTCGATTTCCCAAAACCAGTGACAACCGGGGTAGAGTGCCCCCCTCTCCCTTCCTAGCTATGGTACTGCATATATATTTTGTTAAAATCTGATAACGGAATATGGAGTAAAGATATTAAACTCCTCGAACAAACAAACAAATAAATAAAAAATAAATTCGCCGAATTGAGAACCTTCTTTTTTGAAGCTTAACCGGCTTCATATTATCAAGATAACCAAAACATAAAATTTATCTTTAGAAACTCTGTGAGAAGTAAATAATAACATTAATGTCTAAAGGTATTTTTGGATTCGGTAAAATTTGTGTTGCGCGGCAGCGGCACAAGCCCCGACTTTTTTTATTTATAATAATAATAATAATATCATTTATTTCAACCAACATGGATCATAATAATTACATTACACATATTAGAATAAAATTATTTAACATATTACGTATACTATTTATTTATCAGTGCGTTTTGAACTTTTTTTTGTACAGTACTCTTTATTTTAAAAGGATGTTTTACATTTTTAAATAAAAGTTACAAACAAAAAACAAAACATTTAAAAATATAAAAATATTACTCTCCAATGGCGAGGCCTAGGACCCAAGCCACCGGCGGTTAGGACCTAAGAAAGAGAAACCTCCTCACAATGCGTGCTGTGTCCAATAACACCGCTTTCTGTATCTGGACTTTGACCCAAAGACCAATTGAGAGCCTCTGAAGATGTTTGTCGAGGCTCTTCGGTATCAACCCAGAGACGACTATCGGTACAATTATTGTTGAGTCAACATCCCACATCTCGGTAACCTCGTGTGCCACATCTAAATATTTGGTAGTTTTATCTTTTTGGGTTTTACGAGGTTCTCGTCATGCGGAATGGTGACGACATTTTATAGCGAATAGTATTTTTTTTTTCAATTTGGAATTAAAACACACTCTGGCAGGCACCGAATATAGGATTAATCTAATTAAATGTATTTTAGAAAAATATTTGAGCATTCGAGATCACCATATTTCCAAATTAGAAGCTACTGAACGGTCCGTGCAAAGTAAAAGGCATGTTTATAAAAAATTAAATCATTTTAATTTAATTTTTATCTTTTCATATACCTACCCCACAATTACACGAATCAATTAATTGTTTGAACTAAGTACTTAATTACCATGTACATACTTTATTCAATACACACGGGTCGAATATAAAACCTTTTAGGAGTTGGTTAAAAATGGGGAATATTTTCATTTATCTGGTATCCCTCAACTTTCGCACACATACATCAAGAACCTGCATCACTGTCGATATTAGTAGCGCTCCGTCCTCCTTTTTTTATAAGTCGATGGTTCTAAGTAGAGTTGTTATTTGTTATGAGCAGGCATAGTGCTTATCATCAGGCAAGCGAACTGCTCTGTTAACAAATATATAAAAAAAACTATACACATACAATAAAATTAGAGTGTTCATCTGTGTATTCCAAAATTACCAATTTATGGGTTCATAATATGGTTATCTGCATGTTACCCAAACCCAAAATAAGTTTTTGAAATGCATAAATTAAAATTGGCCTTATTGGCCTTGTGGTGGTTAGGGGTGCTCGATATGTATCGATATGTGATAAAATATCGATACATTTATTTGATATACCGAATCAATGCGATATTATCGCATCATTGAAGTCGATATATAATATCGATATATTTTATCCGATATATCGAATCAATGCGATATTATCGAATCATTGAAGTCGATATATTTTATCCGATATATCGAAATAAGGATATCGGAAAATAGAAAATCTATCGGATGTAGCTAAAAAAAAAAAAAAAACAACATCAAATACCAGAATAAATATTGAATGTTGTTTTTTTTTTTAGCTCTTCGATATTATTTTTGTTAATCATTTTCTAATAAAGTCTTTTCCTTCCTACAATTCGATATATCGAAAATATTGATATTTTTGACCGATATATCGCTATATATCGATACAATATTTCGATATATTATATCGGAAAAAATATCGATATTTTTTGTACACGATATATTATATCGGAAAAAATATCGATGTTTTTTTGTACATGAACATCACTAGTGGTGGTACAAATGTGTCACATTATCAATTGGTCTTTGTTGAATTTAAATACATAATCCCCATTTAGGTGAAGCAGTTATAGAGGAAAATGATGCTACATTTGGTAAATACATTAATCTGTAATGTTGATTTAATCCTATTCTTGTTTGCAAATTTACACACAGGAATAAGTAAAAAGTAGTAAAAGTTGCCAGAATTAAAAGTGCTAACATTCTATACTGATGTAAGTAAGGTGTCAATGGATAGTTCTTTATGCACCAATTCAAAAATGTTACTATTTATTTTTCAGCCCTGAATTAGATTAGTGTCTGTCTTCATGTCCTTTCCGAGAGTTTAAGATTTAGCCATACCAAATGGTACCATAAATTTATGAGGCTAAATAATGTATTAGTTAACAGTTTACATGAAGCTATACATCTTTAAAATGGTTATTACCTTTCCTGGCCAGCTGTATCCCACAGCTGTAAATGTATTCTATGTTGCCTTCCATTTTGTTGATAAATCTGAAAAACAATTCAACTATCAACAACATACAATTAACAAACATGTCATTAAGGGCCCTGTTCTTTTAATTTCATGCATAATAGAATTCAACTATGAAGCAAGAAATATGTAAATAAGGGCTGTGCTTTTACTAAATGTCATTCATAGTATCCTACTAATATTATGTCGTCGTCAATAACTCTGAAACTACTCAACTGATTTTGATGAAATTTGGTATACAGACAGGGTATGAGCTGACTTGGGTGATGGGCTACTTTTTATCCCGGAAAAAGCAGATCACGCGGGCGGAGCCGCGAACAAAACCTAGTAATTAATATTTCTATGATAGGGGCGTTGATAGTCTTGAAGAATTGCAGTTGTCATCATTTTTCAATAAAATGTTATGTATAATTTTGTCTGATGTTCCAAATAATATAAATAAATTCTGCGAATACTTATAACAACCTTTAATAAGTTAAAATTTGTGTTCTGTTCTGTTATTTTTTCCTTTATTTTCAACTAAAAAGCCTAGTATCATCCCCTGTCAGATGTATGTAGGCCTTCTCAAGTAAGAACTTCCCGGTCAATCAAATTTCTTCAATTATAATTTAAAAACATTATCCTCTATGGGGAGCAGGGAATAGCCTCCTTAGCACAATGGGCAAGTAGCCAGCTGTGAAGCGAGAGATTGTGGGTTCAATTCCCATACCAATACAAATATTTGTGTGATCAATACAAATACTTTGATTGTCCCCAGAGGGGTTAACACCAGGCAGGCCGTTCATAAAAAGGACAAGCGAAATAGTTCTGTAACATGTGTTACAGAGAGATTATAAATGTTGTATAAATGTACCCTACCGCGAGTCGGATAAGGCAAGGGGGAAGACCCTCGATATGAAGCAGTCAGGTAAAAAGTGGTTTGTAGGCACTCACCACAGTCTTTTCTCTGAAGTCAATACCAACTGTTGATATGAACTGTGTATGGAATACACCATCAGTGTATTTATATAGAAAACTGGTTTTTCCAACTCCCGAATCGCCAACACACAACAGTTTTATAAGATAATCGTAATCCATATTGAACCAATATTTTACGAAATGATCGATTTATATCATTAAACCTTTTACCTGAAATTGTGATAATTATTGCATTAGGTATGTAGGTATAAGAATAATACAGCTATTAATATTTAGAAGACAATTTAAATAGTTAAATTAAAAATCTAAGTTACAAAGAGTTTGACAGCATTTAAACGTTTCTCGTGTAATTTTAAAAAGAATTTATTAACCTTTAATAACATTAAGTAGGATTAGACTTAAATGTTGATAAATATGTACCTATCAGTATCCAATTATTATTTTTGGATGGATTTGTCAATATTTATTTCAACAAGTATGACTGCGAAATTTGCGAAATGTCAAAAACAATTTAGTCATTAGTGTTGTTGAAAAATATCGATATATCAAAATTTCTCTGCGATTCATCAATATTTTAAGCGATATATTTTATTTCGATGTGTCGATATTTCAAATAAGTATTGTTATCGTATATGAATTGATATTTTTTTTTTTCTCGTCTTATCAAAATCTATATTGATGCCTTTTATAAATATCGATACGATCTAAATCAATTATTTTTGTACTTTCGACATACCTAATAAATAACAAAGACAAAGGGACAGGCAGGGGTTCTAGATTCAATTTTAAAATTCACCCTTATGAGCCAAAAAAGTCTCAAAATGATACTAATCCGGCAACTTTTCAGGAAATATTTTTACAACCCTAACTGCCTATACCTTTAGTGTGGTCTGCACCATAAAGTTAAAGTTAAAGTTATTTTATCAACCAATAGTTCACGTTATTACAGTTGTACCTAACATTTTGTTTTAATACTGCCAAAAGGTCAACATTTTTAACTGTCAACAATTGCTTGTTTCCTTTTATTTAACCTCTAATAAAACATCACACAAATATCGTTTCGTTGTCAGAGATCCATATTCAATTATTTTTAGTTTCGTACGTGCTCCCAAGCAATTCCCACCCCACACCATTACCAACCCTCTACCAAAAGGCTCTCTCCTAATAATGTTGCACTGTGCATATCTTTCTCCGGGTCATCTCCACACTTTTATCCTTCCATCTAACTTAAAGTTAAACCTGGATTCGTCCGCGAATAACACACGATTCCAAGCATCATCATTCCAATGAATATATAAACGAGCAGAATTGGCTAGAGCTACTTGATGGCATGTGGAAAGAAGAAGGCCTCCAGCTGGCAAGTGAACTTTTATTTCAGCCTCTTTAAGTTTTCTTTTTGCTTTTTTAGTGCTCACCGTAACTTGTCGAAATTCTTGGAGCTGGTTTTTGACTTCATAAGTGTCCTAAAATCCATGAAAGGAGCTTCAAATCATAAAGATAAAAACGTTGTTCACGTCGAAGAACAAGTAATAAAGTAATATTTATGGGTTTTTACAAAAAAATAACCAAAAACTACCGAATTTCAATTATTATTTTGTCAATTTATACTTATTAATTTTATCGCATATCGATAAATATATCAAATAGGTTACGGGAAGCACTATGGTTAGCCGCCAGATTAGCATTTAGCTGTTATAAATAATAAACCTTAAGGGTAGCTTCCGTACTCGTAGCTTCCCTTATCCCTTAATAATCTGTGGTACTATCTCCCTGGTTGACTGCTTTAATTCTGGCTTTAATCACAGACTACTTAGAGAACTAAGCTTTAATGTTAATGTGAATTTGATTAATTATTATGTCGAATAATTCTAGTACACACCTACTCCGTATTTAATGTGCAATTACCTAACTATAATGCCAGGCGAACAAAGTACAAAACACAATCCCAGGATTAATGTTGAATACTGGTAGGTATTGTAGTGTAATCTTTGTATAAACGTAACTCAGATTTCGTACTTCTTCCTTCCTGTGTTCTGTTGCGTACGCGGTACGACTGCTGTGCTAAGGTCTCGGGTTCGATTTTCGAGTTGGGTAAAAGTGATACCTATTGGGTGTTTCTATCACGAAATGCTCAGTATCAGCCTAGAGTCTAGAATTGTCCCGGTATGGCGAAGGGATATCCCCCCCTATCACATTATGGGACAGATACAGCTCGGCAAAATGTCTGTGTAGGAACTGATTACACCTCTGTCTACTCCTTCGGCGATTACAGGCATGGGTGCATGTAAAAAGATATTAGTGGGAAATAGGTACCGTTCATTCTGTTAAAGTGGTTGAATTTATTTTTCAGTGGTGTATGTGATTATGGAGGGCATTGTCTCGCTCTGGCGCAAATTATACGAAAAAGCACCCCTGATGCCATGGTATTATGTAAACGAGGCCGTCAAGGTAAATTAATTATGTATATATTTATTTAATTATTGACTAATAGAGTGCTCAGTGCAACAATTAAATATAAGTTGCTGGTAGCAAGTTTTGGAATTAATGGAAGATGTAGAGAATAATCAAATATCCATCAATGAGTTATTAGCAATGGTGCCACTCATATCAAAAACTTTAAATTGTTGTTTTATAAGTATCTGTTTTATTGCAAATATTATATGAGACTCATAACCAATTGCACTCTCTAACTGGTAAACAGTTGATGGGTAGCATAGTGATATTTCAACTGAGCGTCTCCATGCTCACGATGACATGTAAAAGGATGCTTCTGGCTGTAATCAACTGACAGCAGTCATTAAGCCAAGTCAGAGGCCTTCAGGCAGCTTGAAAATTATGACACTAGTCTGGATACTAACCATTTGATATAGATAGACAACAAATGTTATGATCATAAAATTACCAAAAATTATTTTTATATAGCAGATGCTGGCAAACAAGTATCAGGGTCACCATATCTTCTCTGTTCATAAACACCCATGATACGAAAAGTGTCATGGATTTACGGCCAACCTTTAAATAAAAGAATGGGGAGTCAGAGATGTGAGCCACCAGAAACCTCACTCTGTATATGAAACATAACAGCAAGTTGTGAAGGACAGTGGTACTAACATGATCAAGCTGACCCTTTCATACTACAGATAAAAGGGTAGGTATAGCATGGCTCTACCAATTAGATTAATTTTGTCCAGCAGTCACAAGTCGCAGTTAAGTGGACGTGTTTTGGTAGGATGGAAGGCTCTGGCGCTAAACCAGGATAAAGCTTGACTTGCTGTAAGCTTGTTTGAGTCGGTATTATTACCACAGAATATAGTAATACTATCTACATTCAGATGATTCACTTTATAATGACAGTTAAATATAATAAACTGCTTTTATAAATAAACTAGCTGTCCCGCGCGGCTCCGCCCGCGTGATCTGTATTTTCCGGGATAAAAGTAGCCTAACAGTGGCGCCATCTGTCAGCAATGTGTCACGCACCGACACCATCTACTTAAAATATTGGTTTGTAGTACATGCTATGTATCAGAGATGGCGCTGTATTTAAAAAATGATTTTCCCTATTTTCCCGCTTTTCTATTGAAATTTTTCCTAGATTTTCGTTGCTATAAACCTCACAGAGCCCGAGACCTTTCCAACGAATGCAAAACCGTGGAAATCGGTTCGTGCGTTCTGGAGTTATATCGTCAGGAAGGAAAACCCGACTTATTTTTATATTATAAATAAATAAATACACCCAACAGTCACACATATAGTCCTGACCCCACGGTAAGATACAAGTCTTGTGTCATGGGTATCAGGAACTATGAGAGACTTTGTCTCACAACACCCAGACCCCGAAACAAATATTTGTGGATAACATACATCAAACATTTGTCTCGATGTGGGGATCGAACCCGCGGCCTCTCGCTTCACAGCCGGCTACTCGCCCGCTGCGCCTTGGAGGCTGTTTTATAATAAAGATTCATTTAGTTATTTCATGCATCTGCTTGATTTTTTTTGCTAAATCAGTGTTAACGGCGCTCAGGGAGTGCTTGCGCTATAGTAAATTGTTACTGATTACTAAATGATCACCCATACTTTGAAGTAAAGTAACACAGGCCTGGTAGGTAATGCCTACTATTAGTTATTCTATCAATGCATGTTCCATTTAGGTGTAATTTAATGTATTCTGTTTACAGGTTCATTTGAGGTTTTTGTGAATGATATATTAATTTATTCAAAACTACAAACTATGGCACTGCCAGATTATGAAGAAGTAGCAGAAGTAGTAAAGAATGTGTCTCACGGCAAGGAACCACAACAAACAAAAGGACAACAACCAATTAACTGTGCAATATCATAGTTTATTCTCATAATAATCCCTTTGCAACTAGTCATGAGTAAGTGCAATGATGATGTATATACCATAGATATGGGTAAATGTATTTATAGAAATAAAATTAATTCCATTTCCGTTTTATTTATAATAATTTAAAAGTAATAACAAAACCTACAAGTGAATTCAGACTACATAGAGCAGCAGAGGAATGGGCTTGTATACATACAGAAATTTGTCTGTGCAGCAAGCATTTTTAAGTAATATTATTACTTGCCGAACAAAATTCACACAAAATTATTTAACTTCAGAGATGATTAACAAAATGACATCAATCTGAATTCAAATATTTATTATTATTTGTTACTAGTAATGAAGTGTAACAGTCATTTCACTTCAGTAATTCTGTTGATTTGATTACATTTCACGTTAATATTAATATACATACATACATAATAAATAATTTCCTAAACTTATACTTTGCTATAAAATACTAGGAATACTAAAATCAGTCTGAATTTGAAGGAGTTATATAGACAAGATCTCTTGATTAAACCCTTAATGTATTTCTGACCATTGCCGTCAATGGACAGCAAAAAACTCCAATTGTCATCTGACAATATTGGTATCCACCTAAGCTTAAACCGCACATTAATCTGACAGGTTGCGTGAATTGATTTATGACCGTTAGGTGCACTGCGGTCTTGAAAATCTTACAAATTACAAAGTAAAACTACAACAGTTACACTGACATAAATACTCACTTAGCTTCTAAGATATTGACTACTCTTGAAAGATTACTGTTGTATTCTAATCTATTCTTCCACACTTATATGATAAAAGCACCATTAACCACCACAATAGCTTAGCAATAACATACATAATATACAAAAATGTACTTAAGTTTAATTAGTTTATTGGCTCATATCACAAGTGTTTAAAACACATTTATGTAGAATATTACATTTAATAATTAATAAGGGCTACTAATAAACACTGTAGGGCTTACTACTGGGTTTATATCTACTAGTTGCTATAGTAACCTATAGTCACATTGTTGATATAAACCTTGTTTAAAGTTAGACTATGTGTTGTACGACCGTATCCATTTTGCATAGTTTTACATTTTGTCCTGTTTTCTCGAATATAAAATGTCACTCCACGTAACAAGACAAAAATAATCGAAGGTGAATTGTAGGTCTGCCCGCAAGCACCACCACGCCACAAATCGTATGAAGCATGACATCAAGATGCGGCTCTTGCGACGTCGATAGGTGTGCGAGTTTGCTTAAACCCTTCATATTACGAATTCTAAAATGCGATGAAGCTTGCAGATATGTGAACGTTCACCTTAACTACTGATGATCAAAATGATAATACAGTATTTATTAGTAAGACCCCAATATTTTGCTTCAAATATACCATTTTAATACTTCTAATCAATATATTCATCTGCTAATATCATCGTCTGATTTGGTCTTGATGGGTGCATAAACTTCCAGAACATGGTCGCTTGACCCATCTACAGTTCCAGCATAACTCAAGTAGATTCCGAAACGGAGCTTTCCTCCAAATTGCTCTGATATTGTCCTTAGTGGTTCCACAGTTTTTTCTCCTGTTTGCTGGTCAATGCAGACCATTTGGCACCTGGGGCATTGTCCTTCAACCTGTCATTGTACAAAAAATGCAATATTAATCATTTAAATTATGAATTATTTATCTATTTATTTACATAAAAATTTAATACTTTGATTTAATACTTTCTCAAGTAATGCCGTTACTGTTGGTAACGGCATTACTTGAGAACGGCTAGACCGATTCGTCGATATTTTTATTTGTTCGAAACAATAAGTTTTTCGGAAAGAAAAATAAGAAAAGTTGACCTGAACATTTTTAAATTCGTGAAGCATTGAAAGTTCTTTTTCTACGTGATTTTTGTATGAACTTAATACCATAATTCACAATTCGAACTATGGATATGCGTTATTTTTTTGGTTGTAGTTTTGAAAAGTTCCCAGTAAAATTATTCTACTGAAAATTTACTAAATAAATTTTTCGCTATATACCTAACCAATTGAAAACTTTTGAATTCGATGGATTGAGGTCGCATTTACACCAAATATTTGTATTGTCGAGACGTCGCACAGTGGTCTGAAATCCCAAAAAGATGGCCAAAAGTAGAATTCGACTGGACTCGCGGGTTTTCGGGGTCGCTGATTACGAATCCAAAATCAAAATTTAGAAAAACAAAATGGCGGATGAGATACGGCGATAAAAGTTTGCGAAAACTTATTATTTTCGATTATGAAAGTCTGGACTCGGGGGTTTTCAGGGTGGCTGATTACGAATCTTAATTTAAAATTTAGAAAAATAAAATGGCGGATGAGATACGGCGACAAAGGTAGCAAAAATGTATTACATTCGAACGAAAGTCTGGACTCGAGGGTTTTCGAGGTCACTGATTACGAAGAATTAAGAAGATTCTCAAAAAAAAGAGAGAACGTTGATTTTCTCGTTCAATACCGATTTCAAAAATATGAAAATATCCTTCCTCGTAATGGAAATTTCTTCGTTATTATCCAGAGGTGCTATAGAAGAATAACATTAATAAGAGAATTATCTTGACCAATTTCCTATAAACAATATTTAAAACCCCAAAATTACGAAAAACTGCAAAAAGAGCATTATCGCATAAAAATTATAATCGAAACCAAAGTCGCAGCCAGTTGCAGCTAATTTTTGAATATGTTGTTGAGAAATGTCTAAGCAACAATTTCCATTTGGTTTGAGAGCCGGGGTCGGCAAGGGTTTTGACTTATTGCTTTTTTTATCAGGACTTCACAGAATGCGACGAAGAAAAATACCACTATTTTAATTAATCATTTACCTTTTCATACATTATCAGTAATAGTTTCGACCGACAACTTTAAGTTATACCTACTTTCTGGAGGAAAATCCATTTTGCAGAATGCAAATCCGTCAACTTTTCGCGATTCTACACACGTTTGAACTTTGTCTTACTTTTTAAGCGCGACGAGTAAACAATGCGACAGTCTCAATACTCACAAACGAAATGAGTTCCTGAGTCAGGTAGGAACAATTCTCCTATGTTAATGGCCATAATACATACTAGGTGTATCACTACAACTAGTCCAACCACTAAAACTCCCTGGAAAGAGTTTGTTTTTTCCGACTTTTGGCCAGCTTTTTGGGATTTCAGACCACTGTGCGTCGCGTTGGTTCCTAATTATATAACATCATGCTGTGACCTACGGCAACGGAGCAATAGCATGGATGAAACCGCGACGAAGAGCTAGTTAACAACAAAATCTATTTAATTAAAAGAAAAAGATATAGCAATATAGAAAATGTAAATGTTATCAATACAATTTTACCTTGAATTCATGTTTTCCTATAAATACTTTTTGCCAGTCCCTTTCCGCTAGTTCGTCATCCATATCAATTATAAGGTTGCCTCTAAAGCGATCTGTTAACTGTTCTATATCATCTGTGAACATTGGATCTTGTATATGTTTACTCAGCCATCTCACAGTGGCTTTATTAATGAGTAAAAATTGAGCTTGATTACTTAAAGATAGAAGTTTATCTTCTTCATTATTCTTTTTTTTCTGTGTTCTGTTATCTACGTCTGCTTGTCGTATGAGACGGAGAAATGATACTTCTAACGCTTCAGATATCCAATCAGCTACATCATCACCACAATCGTAACCTTTCACCATGTCCGTACAGACTTTACTGTGACACAATGAGGTGTTTTTAACCTTCCCCTGTGTTGATATATCCAGTGGTACTGAAATTGGTTTCATTCCTAGAAAATAAAAAATGCGAGTGAAAATATTTTTCGCTGATACAGTTAAAAGTTGTTAAAATATATCTACAATTTACCTTTGAAATTCAAAATCATTACTCTATGTTTCAAATCTATTTCCGGTCTTATCATACACATACGTGGATTTTGTTTCTGAGTTAAGCACACACCAGTATCTTTTATTATCATCCAGTCTCTATCAAATTCAAATCCTTTAGGTCCAATTTTCCACGCTGATTCAATTTTAAATGCACCACATGATTTAATTGGAAATATCGATATTTCTTTTAAAACTATCTTTGAATCTGTTTGAGGAATATTCAATATATTTTTGATGTCTCTGAAGTAAGACTGTTCATTTATTAGTTTATGGAAAATACTATTGGACGTCTTGTTTGGCTTTGCTATTTTCTTTGTTTCAGCGCGTTTATAATCTGAATACCTCTTTGGCTTTGTAATTGTTGTTTTGACAAAACATTTACATATCATATTTATTAATTTGTCGACATCATCGAAAGTGTTATAATATCCAAATGAGACTCTTATAGCTCCAGTAGGTTTTCCATTAATCAAATCTACTTCATCACCACATCTATGTCCAGCTTTGTACATTTCTTTCATATCTTTGTTTGTCATCATGAGATGACGCTGACAAGCACCCGAGTTGCAAAAACACCCAGTTCTCACACTTATGTTAAACAAATCTGCCATATGCTGGAACTGAAATTAAAAGTTTTTTTAGAAATACAGCATCATGACATCATCCGACTGCGAAGCTTGAGGCCGTAGGTTCGATTACCGTACTGAGACAGATGTTTGTGTGAACCACAAATATTTGTTTCGGGTGTGGGTATTGTGGGACCGCAAGTCCCTTGTAGTTCCTGATACCCATAATACACGTTAACCTAGTGTGGAGTCAAGACTATGTGTGTGACTGTTAGGTGTATTTATTTATTCTTTTTTTTTCTACCGGGTGTTATTCTGGCTAGTGCCAGGGCCCGCCTTCCTATTCCGCATTCTCTGTAGTAAGATCATTGGCTTTCATGTGTCTAATACGTCAAGCCAACGTTTTTTGGGACGTCCGAAGGATTGTGCTTCTGATACAAGCATTTGCGACCGACGCACACTTATGGTAAAACAACTCATCCGCCAAGTGTCGGGCATTTGTTTGGTATTCAGTATGCGGGTGAACAAGTCGGCAAAAAGCTCCACACCATAGCAGCCCATCGCAATCCACGTGTCGATAGGTATGTTATCAGACCCTACCGTTTTAAGGACCACTTGGTAACATTCATTGCGGTGCAGATGACAGCACAGTGCATGGGCGTTATTGCAGTAAGCCTCCTAAAAGCCTGGGAGTGACAGAGAAAGCAAGACAATCTCGTCATCAAGCTTAATTGGACCTTGGACTGCACTACACTTACCATTAGGTGTGGCGTAATCATTTTGCCGAGCCAGAATAAAAAAAAAATATAATAAGTACAAAACAATTATAATACAGACCTCTGCAAATCCTATGTATGTGCCATTTTCTCTTATCAAATTAAATGTCACTATGCTTCCTTGCTTATTAATATCATTGAATTCAGAATCCATGTAGAGTGTGGCAGCTTTTGTACCATTATCATGTTGTAATAATAACAGTTGATGATACAAATCCTTGGCTAAATAATATGAATGATGTGATATTGTGTCCATAAGGTCATTGTTAATAATTTTCGGGACTAGGTTGTGTAAATTATCAAAACAATGTTTCAAAGCAAGTATTGATAAGAATGACGTTGTGCCATCTTCAAATCTGTAACGAAAAAATTAGTAATTAAGTTTGATCATTTTTAGTTTAAGCATCTAAAAATATTAATGTATATGGCAAGGATTTCCTTGTAGATATGTTACCTATCATGTAGAGTTTCTCTTTTTATATGGTAATCTTCATCACTTAATAGTGCATCAACTGTGCCTCCACCAAAATATCTTTTTTGACTCAGCACATTCCCACTGCTATTTTTAACTAAGAGTGCACCCAAGCCTGTTGGAAACCCGAATATTTTGTAGAAAGACAAGCATACGAAGTCAGGCTGAGTCGCACATAAGTCCAGTCTGTTTGTGGAGACGTGAGCCGCTGCATCAAGCAGTACATACCAGTTGCAATTAATTTTGCACAAATGTTTCTTTACATAATGATTCAAGCATCCATTCTTTATCTTGTCTACACAATCAATTGGGTACTTGTAACCATTGAAATTGCTTTGTGCAGGATATACGAATAAAGTGTTAGCATTGTTGCTGTCCTTCCAAGGTGTTGGTTGTGAACTAGTTAAGGATTCTAGAAAATCGTCGTGTGATATATGAATAATATCAGCATTTTTATCAGTTGCTATTTCTCTTAATCCTACCACAGAAGTATGACTATCTCTCAAAAAGACAAAAGAACCACAGTCGGAATTATCTTGTTCACCAGAAAATTGAAATGATTCTGCTACCAGCTTCAGAGATTGTGTTGTTCCTGAAGTAAATATCACACTGTATGTTGATGGATCTGTATTGAAGTGTTTGAGGACCAAACATCTTATTTGTTCAATGCAGTCTTTAGTGTATTTGTCTGTGTGAGGGTTCATATATACATTATTGACTAAATCATTATTGATGGTATTAAGTAAGTTTGCTGGATATAATGTTGCTCCCGCATTGTCCAAGTAACATCTGTCTGAAAATGAAAAACTAATTATTTTCTACCCACTGTTATTCATTAATTGTGTGTCTTGTCTATTTGTTCATAGTATTTACCAAAAATCTTATTCTATTTGTAAAGAAGTGCTTTCCATTTTATCTTTAACTAAAAAAAAATCTAAAACATCTTCAGATCTAACCAATTGCAGAATTAAGTCTCATAACTTTTGTTTAAGTTATTTTGTAATATTTATCTCATCAATCTTGTGGCAGCTATTGACACTGAGTTTGATCTCTAGAACAGGAACTTAAATGGGTTTTTGGTATAAAAATACATGTAAGTTCCCACTGTCATATCAATATCATGTGACTGAAATAGACTTGGCAAACATAACTAAAAACGAAAAAATAACTTAATGTAGAGCATAATGATTGAAGTTTTGAAGTTTCTAACATGTTTTTAATTGTTTGTATTATATTATTATACCATGTGTTGCCTGTAGTAAGCAATGATTACTATTTTAAGAGTTGTGTCTACCTGTATTAATTGGTGTTTGTATTGGAAATGGGCACCTATAGTAGCAAAATGTGAAGGTTGCATATACATATGTACAGTGGGTATACTTTAAATAAATTAGTTATATAATAAACTATAAAAAAACATTATTCAATATACTGTGTGTTGATTAGGTTATCACATTAAATGATACCATGTATACATGTAGTCATTCTTTAACTATACACAAAAAATAAATGAAATTGCGATATCTTAGTCTTAGACATTAACATTTGAGAACATCATGTAAATGCGTAAGGCTATCACCTGTCTAATACTGCTAGGTCAATGACCCACGAGCGGCGAAAAAAATTGAAAGCGTTGCCACTCTGTACCACTGAAATATGAATAAATGTACCTAATGGTGCTGCCACACCGGTGTTAGAAAATGTTATATAACATTTTATAACACCGGTGTGGCAGCAACATTTAGTTAACATTTCTTAACAATTTGTAACATTTTGTAACATTTTTGAACATTTTTTAACAGCGGGCGGCGGTACTTTTGAGAGCGGCGTCGTCAAAGAAGCCGTCAAAGAAGAAGGGCCGATGTCATGTTTTCAAATGTTATAAAATGTTAGACAATGTTAGAAAATGTTAAGAAATGTTATAAAATGTTAGATTTAATGTAAGAAAATGTTTGTAAACATTTTATAACATCGGTGTGGCAGCACCATAAATTTAAATAAAAATGTGTTTATCCCCGAAAGGATAAGCAGAGGAGCAACTAGAGCTGCACCCACCTATCACCAGGCCTAATATTATTTACTAAGTACGAAATTAGAAAAAATAGTCTGTTTGTATCATAAGTACATTAATTAGGCTACCTACTTCACGCAAAAATGTAATTACAGTTAACAGTGTAAGGCAAAATTTACTATGTGCAAAATGAGAGAGAAATAGTCTGATTCCAAAGTTGTAAACAATCTATCCGTGTCTTTTAAGTATGTAGAAGATAAATAACTATTGAGAAATATTTTTAAAAATTTGATTAATTAAATAAAACAGAGTAGGTAACTTAGGCGCGGCTGTGCGGCCCGACGCCGAGTGCGCCGCGCCGCGCGCCGTGGCGGCGGTACCAACACACCACAAGAAGACATTTACTTACAGGATCCAGGTATCCTTTATTTAAATATTTACTGCTAGTTTTGATTGATGGCAACCTTACAATACCTTATGGTAATGATAACTATGTCTAATGTAGAATAATTAAGCATCAGCATGGAACATTACAAAACAACATGTAACATACACATTCAATAACATATGCTCTACAACTTGTTTTACAAATTGCAATTAAAACACTATGAGGGAAGTACTTCAGTAACAGGTATTAAAACAAGTTTTATTGTTCATAACTTTCATTTTCAAGTAAATACCTATTAGTAGTGAGTAAAATGTATTTAATGTAATGTAATTCCAACTGAGTTTGCAATCAACTCAATGTTATTTCAGATGGACCAGTGAAGTTAGTAAACATGATTGAACAAGTGGCATAAATTTCACTAAAAGAGATAGCTTGATGAATATATTAAATTAATAAGTATTTATGTTGAATATAAAATATGTCTGACTTATCTTTTTAATCGCTATCTAATTAGAAACCAGTTTATGTCTAATTGAAACATTCAGTAATTTATCTGTAGTATGTAACACATAATTGTTTTAAGGTATAAAGTGCTTCATATATAACATACTTTCTCTATTTAACGAGTTTAAGACCAGAACCATAACTAAAAGTTTTGTAGAGTAAAAAACAAGGATAATGCTTATGTTAACAAACTATTATTTTTTTATAACACTTACCACCTAGTCTTTGAAACTGTGATGTTATTTTGGTCATCTCCTCATAACTCATTACTTGGCTCAAAATATTCATCTCGTCGGCGAGTTGGTCTGGTATATGATCTATAAATAAAAACAAAACAATGTAGAATGTTAACAATTATCCTAATAAAACTGAGACGTGGGTTAAAAAATGCACATTTGACGCGTTCGATTGCCTTACTGACAAAATCATTACTGACGGCATCTTTACGTGTATCATGTCTGTAACCTTGTGTACTGGCGGAACAGTACAATATTATCAATTACATTATTTTCCAATATTGTACTCGGTAATTCTACTATTTACAAAACATAATGACGTTTCTGAAACCATAGCCGTGACAAAACATTTTTTGTTAATTATTTTTATGGCTTTGGATACATGTCCTTTGAGCCCATCCTAGATATTTTTCATCCTTTATTTTATATGAACGATAAAACCCCAGATGTGGTCGATTTCAAGACTCTGATGAAGTTTTGGTGTTAATACCTTTTAGTACGACAGTTTTTAGTCGACTTCCTTCTAGCGAATAGAATGCATAAGATGGATTATTAGTATTGGTCAAAAAACAACTAAATTCACATAATTCAATATTTCTATACACTGTCATTACTATGAATGCTTATTGCAGCAATCCACACCACGTTTAAACAACAATCTCATCGTTAAACAAGTTTTAAGAAATAAATAAAAATAACGAGATGAACCAAGAAATGAAAGTGACTCCACTACACCTGATAGTAATAAACAAAGAGTATATTGGTGGTCACCAGAATTATCCGAAGAGGGTGAAGCAAATCGAGGGCCCTGAAGGTGCGCCCACACAGCAGTTATATAACATTAGAGAGTGTTGCGTAACATTTGACGTATAACATTTTTAACAAATTGTAAGAAAAGTTATAAATTGTTAGTTATAAAAAAACATAACTTTTCTGTATAATTTATAGATTTTCTCCTTAGCAATTTTATTTCCGACTATGTTCAAGAGAAATTCAAATTCTGAACTGCTCTTTCTTAAAAACCCATTCAATCAACCATCAATACCCAAACCCCCCAAATATTCTTCTGCACTGTACTGTTCTCTTGATTTCAGAGTTTGGCACATCAAATGATTTCATTTCATTTCAGCGCCTTTTCATGCTGTGTGGGAGCACATTACGCCAGGATAGGCGGATGACCGATGCAGGCACAGGGATACAAACATGTACCCACAAACCCGCCCCAATCGCAACCCGTAAATTTATCGTCACCGATGTTATAATCGAATAATATATCGAAAGATCAACCTGCAATCATTTTGGAAAAAAAGTCAAAAGTAAATTGCATTTCGCCGGCTAGCGCTCACGTTCAACCTTAGTTAATTATTTCCAATATTCTAATATTTACCATATTTTTCGTACTCTTGTGGGATTTTCGTCATCTGTTCGAATTTCATTACATGACTCAGCACACTCATCGTGAAGTATTCTGTAACAATAAGTAATAATTGGGAACTTTGAATAATTATACTATATAAGGTTTACAATTTAATATAACCTCGAATACTAATAATTTATATTTTATTCTAGAGTATGTATTTTCCAATAGAACTTGTAGAGTCCAGAAAACACAGAATTCAAAATCATTGTTGATGTAGGTAGGTACTCTGAAACCTCATATGGTGAGTCAATATAAGGTATTTATTTTATTTCATTAGGTACCTACATTACAGACTACAGACTAGACAGCATTAGATCTATGTTTATATAAAAACTATTTAAGTATGAAGTCCACATACAATTACTCTCGGGTTTCGTTCTCGAGATTAGTATAAACACATGTAGTTTCACACATACGCTCACTGAATCGCACTATATTTTAGAGACAAAAAATTAAAAATATTAATATTTGTAGGGTAGACTCCGGAACCGTCCCCGTCGATCGTCCTGCTCGGTGACATCATTCACGCTTTAGTGCTTCGCTGTTTCGCACGGTTAATTTCGGTTATTTTAAATATCCACTAAATTAGAAGAAAAGTTTTGTTCAACGTTGTATTATTGTGTATATAAGTATGTCTGAACGAAAACGTGATAAAAATAGTGATTTAAATATGGAATATCTTAGTAAAAAGATAAAAAATTCGGAGCGCAAGCTGAGACATCGTCGTAGGAAATGGAATAGAAATAATAGTATTTCGTCATCGAGTAATACGCATTCCGTGCAAATTTAACAAGGTGAGTTCATTGTTTGTTTTTAAGCAGTTACTGACTTTGTCATAAAGGAAAGCAGATAATCGAAATATCCAAACTGGGCTATTTCACATCTGCCTGAACGCTTTACATGTTATTAAAACGTGTTTTTATTTTGTAAATTAGACAAAACTACGGACTGTCCGCAAGGGGCTTTCCAATTTTAAAATCTAAATTTTATTACAATTTGTTTTTAAGCACTTACCGACTTTGTTATAAAGGAAAGCAGATAATCGAAATATCCAAACTGGGCTATTTCACATCTGCCTAAATGCTTAACATGTTTATTAAAACATGATTTTATTTTGTAAATTATATTAAACTACGGACTGTCCGCTAGGGGCTTTCCAATTTTAAAATCTAAATTTTATTACAATTTGTTTTTAAGCACTTACCGACTTTGCTATAAAGGAAAGCAGATAATCGAAATATCCAAACTGGGCTATTTCACATCTGCCTAAATGCTTAAGATGTTTATTAAAACGTGATTTTATTTTGTAAATTATATTAAACTACGGACTGTCCGCTAGGGGCTTTCCAATTTTAAAATCTAATATACAGTATTCGGATTTACCTTTTGGGTACTTCCACCGCTGTGTATAATTTCTAATTACCTTCCCAAGGTACACATGTGGTCACATTATATGTGGTTTGCGTGTTTCTCATATGGAGTCTCACTACCAAAATGTACATTTATAGTTAAAACACTATGCGTGTGCCCGAAGGGAATCTCTTATTTTTTTAGCGCGAGTCAATAGTTATCACCAATTATATAAACTTGGGTGACTAATTGGCCAAATGAGACATTAGCCTCTTACACCGTCGATGGTGCCTTTATCATACCTGCGGTTAAAAGCGCCGCCACCGCTGCGAGCCCACTACCGTTGCTGCCGTTAGCACCCCCACCTGCTGCTGTGAATTCGACCTATCAGGTCCATGAGTGCCAGCAATCTATTAGTTCATCTGCACCGAAGGACACCGACAGGCCAACTTTGATTGCCAACACGAGGAAGTTTCGGAATTGGATAAATAATAATCCTTTAAACTGGCAAGCTCCTCCGCAGTACCGCAAGACGCCACCACCGGGTAACACGAGGAGTACAAAGGTGGCGCCATCTAGTTCGAAACAAACGACGACTGAGAGGCGCTTAAATGCTTCCAATAGGTCATCGCGTCAACAGAACACTCGGCAGCGACATTACATCCGGTAAGGACAGCTGGCCAATTGATTTATTTCTACGAGAAATGGTCACTAATAACAAGTAACACCGTCATACTCTCATGGATTGAGGGATATAAAATTACATTTTCACGACCATTCATTCAAACACCTACCTACTGAACCAAAATACTCAGTTGCCGAATTTAATCAATTTTGGGAATCAATAGAAAATATTCTATCCTTGTGGCTAGGTTACTGCGTTTCATGGTATATTATCAATTTTTTTATTTGGCCGACATATTTTTAATAGGTAACACCTATCGCGATTGCTTAAAAAATATGAATGACACAAAACTGTTGTTACAGTCTTTGGGATTTATCATTACCACTGATAAAAGTATCTTTATACCTAAAAATATTTGCAAGTTTTTAGGACATCTTATAGATTCAAATAAACTAGAAGTTAAACTGTCTGATAATAAAAAAGAAGGGACTAAACAAGAGATAATTACCTTATAAAATTTTTAAAGATCTAAGATAAGAGATTTACTAGATTCTCGGGTTTACAAATAACATTGAAGACTACGAAAAGTAGGTATATGTCATAACTTAATTATTTATACCCGGA
Organism: Amorpha juglandis; assembly: GCA_949126905.1. NCBI lineage: Eukaryota > Metazoa > Arthropoda > Insecta > Lepidoptera > Sphingidae > Amorpha > Amorpha juglandis. The sequence continues at coordinate 8,812,089 of OX421372.1, forward strand.
TTTTAACTGGTGGCTGAACGCATCAGCTATTCGGTTTACAGGATAAAAGCTTATCCACATACCTTGGAAATTTTGACTGATGCCTCAACTAAGGGGGGGGGGGCGGACTTATGATACAAAGACTGCCAACGGTCCTTGGTCGGAACATGAGCGTTCGTTTCATATAATTTTCTTAGATATATTTGTAGCGTATGGTATACGCTAAAAGTAATGGTAAACTTTTGCAAGGCACCTTAGTTATTGTCAGATCCTTTTACGCTAGCTATATACGCTCCTCTGACAATACGCCCAGATATTGAATGTGAATTATCGAATACTGCTTATCAAAGAATTACACAATTTTATGGTATCCCATATATTGATCTTTTTACTAGTAGGAATAATGTTAAGTTTAAAACTTATGCTTGAGGGCATACAGATACTGATGCATATGCAATTAATACATTCACCATTTCTTGGTCGATTTTATTTCTTTTACTCATTCCCTCTGATATCAGTCAGTAAAAAAAAAAAAAAAAAATACTTTAAGGAAGATCATAATCGATAAGGCCACTGGAATTGTTGTTATTCCACAGTGAACCACTCAAGTTTGGTCTTCTCTCTTTAGAAGTCTTCTAAAGTCTAAACCTATAATTTTAGATTCCAGTGATAATTTAATATTTTCTTATACCAGCAAGAGCACAATGCTCCGTCAAATTACCCTGGTTGTAGGATTGTTATCCGGGCGTCACTACTTATAAGGGAGGTACCTCAATATTCAATCCCCATAATGCTGGTATCCATATCGAACAATACCATTAAACAATACGCTACATGATTAAAGAAATGGTTTATGTTTTGCCACAAAAATATAATCGATGCATATCAAGCATCGACGTCTAATATCACCATTGGTCTAACGTAACACTTTAATGCTGTTATTTGATTAACGAGTATATTTTTTTTTCCAGCGCTATATGATGATTTATGATGATGATTTCACATAATGATTTTTATACATTTTTTTCCATTTGTACTTTATATGTTGAGTAATGTTTCAAGAAACATTATATGCAACATAATAAATATTTCACGACATCTCTCAACATCTACATGTGTTTATACTAATCTCGAGAACGAAACCCGAGAGTAATTGATGATTAAACGAACTTACCTGTATGTGAAGTTCAATCATAATTACTCGAAGGGTTTCGTTCGAAGAGATTAGCAACCCTCCCTCCCTCTTTTAAAGCAAGTCCCAAGTGTCGTGAAATATGAAAAACAGCTCAGCACATCTCTGAACAATATGATGTCACCGAGCAGGACGATCGACGGGGACGGTTCCGGAGTCTACCCTACAAATATTAATATTTTTAATTTTTTGTCTCTAAAATATAGTGCGATTCAGTGAGCGTATGTGTGAAACTACATGTGTTTATACTAATCTCTTCGAACGAAACCCTTCGAGTAATTATGATTGAACTTCACATACAGGTAAGTTCGTTTAATCATCAACTATACACATCAATTTAATTTATAGAGTACGGTAACATCGCACAGAAATCAGTGTAATTGGTCTATATTAAAAGAAAAACTTATGTTAAAAATGTTGAAGAAGGGATTTTTTGAAAGAAGCAAAACCATATAACGTATAAACCTATAATCTACAATGGTTTGCGAGTCGTTTAGTGTTTAGTCGTTTTTTCGTGAGAACAAGGCGCTTGCCCGATGGTAAGCGTCACGCCTGCCCATATACAGAAGCAACACCACACAGAACTTTGAATTTTAAAGCACTGCATGGCACTGAACTGCGCTCGTCACCCCGAGACATAAGATGTTAAGTCTCATAATGCCCAGTAGCTGGCTTCAATGATCTTCAAACCGAAATACAACAGTGTTTACACACTGTTACTTGGCAGTAGAAATAGACAAAGCGGTGGTATCAACCCAGGCGGCCTCTCGCATACGAGGGACCTACCACCTTATAGCGTGCACCAGATTTAAGTTATTATAGCGTAATGGCAACAACATGATTTTTTGTACGGACAACTTTTGAAAATCTGATATTTACATACTTATACTGTTCAGAAACAAAATTGCTTAGAATTAGAAATCATAGGTGAAATAGGTCGACCGTCAACTAAAGGTATGTATCCACCTTCACAGCATCGCCTTACTAAATTGCGTTACACAAATTTAATTATTGCTTTTATGGAGGGCTTTTAGTAGCTTTTAGTAGCAAGCGGCAGCATGATCGACTCCCCTTAAGTGAATTGACGTCCACGTTAGAAGGCATGGCATTCGCTATACCGCTTCACACACTTGTTGTTTCGGGATTCTTATCTATCAAGACGATGTCGATACTAATGTATGATTTAAGAATTGTGCTTTTATCATACTCATGTATGATTTAAGAATTATACTTTTATCGTTATTCACTAATTAAGTGATAGAGGGACGCCGTTCTCAGTTTTGTGTACAGTATAAACGGGACTCCTACTTATTATTAATGTCATAAATTTGCATGGTTATGTGTTAGTGAAGTTGTACCTTTTTTAACCAAACAGGCCCGGCTGATTGGGGCTGGATGAAAAGTACACAGGGACTGTCGATCATGATTATTAGAACTTCTGCTACTTTTAATCGCGGAAAAAGACATTCAAGCGGGCGAAAACGCGAGCAAAAGCTGGTATTTGATAATAAATAAGATACGGACCTAATTTTAAGCGGTCAATATGAAATCTAACAAGCTGTTCGATGTTGCAGCCGGTTGAGAATCCCGAGATGTGATTGGAACGTACCCGCACCAGCGCTGCGTAGCGTTTACTAGTTAGTATGTTTTGACGTATATGAGATAAAAACAATAATTTAAATGAATTGATATTAATATAATTTTACTTCATCGATTATAGCCCATTGATAAATAAGTTTACTGAAACACTTCCATAAACATGACCTCGCGCTGGGAGGACAGCCATCAAATTCATAACCACTACAATTTTTTTTATAACTCAGGTATAAACATCTTTATTACTCACTGTATCTGCAGTGTTATCCGATTGGCAAAGCGATGATGAGAAACGACTCTAATATGTTGTCTATCGCATGCAGTCAGAGTTCACGACTTATTGACGCAATGATATAGAAAATAATACAAGTACCTATTAAGTTAGTTTTAACTTCGATCCGTCGTTGATCTCATTTTGTTCGGATAATGAATGAGTTCAATCACAGGCGGTCAACTCTTGTTATAGCCTCGGCCGATAAACTCTATTGTTTTAATGTTTTTGCATCACGGGGTTCGCACAAACAATAGTTTCAAGCAAGCTGAGTACCGCGGCGTATGCTTGAATGAGGTAAATGTTTGGTCATCTCATTGATGATTTGAACCTTAATATTTACAAATAAAATGAAATAATTGGTCATTGTTTTACAACAACGTATAACGTTCGTAATAAATAAACGCGTGTAGAGTATTGTTACATAAACATTATTTGTTTTATTTAAATCAGTTGTATTTTAGAATTTATTGATCTCGTGATCTCGTTTTTCGTGGTTTAGGTATTTATTTTAGTTTTCCAATATTCTTTGGGTATGTTATTTAGTACTAAGAATGATTACATACATGCACTTAGTTCTTAGAAGGATTGACGTCAGACAAGCGGCCGATCGTAAAAATTACTTGCCAAATATTTCGGTAACATGTGTTATAAGCATGTCATGTACCCCACTGCGGGTAGAATAAGGGCAGGTTAAAAAAGAATATTTACAGACATGTCATACATACACAAAACTTTAAGAGCAAAAAAAGATGTGATTATAACCGCTAATCGGAACTTAGCATTTTAGTCGTAAGAGCAACCTAGCAGTTCCAATATCCTATGAGCACTCGTATACTTCAGTCTTGTCTATTTTGAATGATTTAAAAAAAAAATTGCGTAATATGTACATATACATTTTAAGATATAAAACTGTCACCTTCCGATGCCGAAATCTAGGAACCATTCCACCATTGATTAGGATCGCAAAGTGAGGAAATAAACCCCCCATGTCTAACTCCATTTGTAACCTGACCATCTATCGAAATCTTTATATATGAAGTGTAACATCTCAGATAGTAATGACGTCGTGTGCCAGGTTATTTTTTGCTTGTTTTATGGGATATACGATACGGGATATACCACCTGATCATCGACGGTCCTCTTGCTTCACAGCCGGCTACTTGCCCGCTGTGTCACCGAATCATGTAATTAATGTCCGGCTACCCGGGTCCGAGCAACGACTCAGTAGAAAAATAAAGAGAAACATCTTATTGTCGTTATGGTTCTGTAATTCGTTATATTGTTATGGTCATTACGCGTTCATATTTCCCAAATAAGCAAAGATTGTTAAACTTGCACAACTTAAATCATATATTATTAAAACGTATTTTGTCACCGTTAACTTTAATTCTAACAGGCAAGGATAGCAGGTAGATAACTTCATTAATTAATATTTACTCAGATAAATATTGAAACAAAATTAGACGTAGGCATTTCGTAATTTTTACCGAAATAAAAACAGCTAATTCTTAGTGGATACGAGTAAACACGTTTGTCCGGTTTAATAAAACCTTGTGCATATGGAATCTAATAACATAACCTGTGGCGGCTACTATGTAGCGTTTGATTTTCATTGAAGCCCTTGAACAGAATTATTAGAGTAGTTCATTATCATGTAAGGTCAAGTAAAGTTGATCCTGAGCGGCATGTTTCCGTGGTTTGGCATTGACTGACTTTATGTTAAAATCATATACGTTAAGCTCTAAAATGTTCACATTAAATTTTGTTTTCATAATAGTAAGACGTACTCCACAGCTATGTCTAGACATGCAAATTTAATTTCCGGTATATTTATTTTGTTTTGGTTTTATTGCGTTCATAACATACCTTCTACATACAGTGCCTTTATTAATGAGTTTAGTGACCTTAGTTCGGAAATTTATTTGGATTCGCTGCAGTTATTATCGAAATATGGATATCGTTCACAAAATTACACAGTGATTACGGAAGATGGATACAAATTGAATCTAATTCGCATACCAAGCGCTGGAACACCAGTTTTATTAGTGCACGGAATTGGTGATAGCTCGGATTCATGGTTGGTTTTAGGCCCTACTGATTCGTTGGCGTATCAATTATCGGATCTAAGCTACGATGTTTGGTTATATAATGCAAGGGGAAATAAATATAGCAAAGGACATGTTCGAAACATTCCTAATAAAGAATACTGGAACTTTAGCTATGAAGAGATGGGATCTCAAGATTTACCCGCGGTTATCGATTTCATACTCTCTACGACATCGCGCACACAGTTGTCATATGTTGGATTTTCTCAGGGAACTACAGCCTTCTTTGTTTTGTGTAGTTTGAGACCAGAGTACAATGCAAAAATTAAAAATGCTGCTTTGCTAGCACCAATCACGACTATAAAAGGAGCCCAGCATCCACTAATCGGAGTGTTCACTCAGAATTTGGACTTTGTGACTATGTTTTATGACAGTCTCGGGGTTTATGATGTTTTTGCTGATAACAGTTTAGTTAATTTTTATCACGCGAAGGTGTGTCGCGACGGTGTACCGGAGAAATTTTTATGTGAATTAGAATACCTCTTTAATTTTGGTTTATATAACTTAAATAATTTATTTTCTCCTAAACTACCAAGTCTAGCTAGTCACATGCCAGCTGGAATATCGACGAAAACTTTTATACATTATTTTCAAAGTTATGTCACCGAGCAATTCCTTCGTTTTAATTATGGTCCAAAAATGAACTTGATGATGTATGGGTCTCTTGAACCACCAAAATACAATTTAAAATTAGTCACGGCGCCTGTTTACTTATTTGTTAGTAACGCGGATTGGTTTAGCAAAGTCGCTAACGTTGAGAAAACTATGAAGGAACTTCCTAACGTCTTGAAGTATAGTGTTTTTAACGAATCCTTACAATTTACACACTTGGAATTTGTTTATGGTGCTCGGGCCAAAGCTTTGGTAAACCTACCCGTAATACAATTTTTATATAATAACTAAAAACAATTTAGTAAATATTGTATTGATTGCTTGGCTCTTTCAATAATAATATAAATATTCGAGATGGATACGCTTAATTTTTTATTAATTCGTTGGTTCAAAACATTATTACAGAATTAAGTAATTCATAGGTAAATTATATTATCTGTGTGCACCTTAGTTTAATAAGCAAAATAAGGCGAATCTCGTCTGCGATAGTGCAGCTAAACCGTCCATCTAAGTTAGGAGTGTAAATATTTCATGAGAAGTGTAGGCCCGCGGCAATGCTTTCGGCCGAGTGGGTTTAATTTGGCTTCGATTGACTATGCATGCAGGTTATATTGAGCGGGTCATTGAACACATAACTAAACCTACCTATTATAAAATATGAATCTGTGATATTTTTAGATACTGTTTGTCTTTCGAATATGGTATATGAAGAATAGTTATGTATAATATTAAGTAAGTTTATAATAAAAAAATCTTTTGAAGAGTTGTTTTGTTCTCTGTTGTAGAAACATTTTTTTATAATATAGACCGGCAAACGAACAAGTGGGTCACCTGATGGTATGTGATCTGCACCGCCCATGTACTAGAACACAATACTAGAAGAATCATAGACGCGTTGCCGACCTTAAAGTGAAGGGACTATTAAGGGATTGAGAAGGGGAGGCTTCCGGATATCACACTCACCGTATGAAAGGCGGCAGTAAGCCGCTAATTTACGTCGGTTTCCTGTGATATAGTGGTAACAACCCGGTCGATCCGGCCCATTCATGCTGTATACAAAACAATATACAGCATGGCTCTACCACTCATAACCAAAGATTTTTGTAAAAAGAAGCTAGATTATAGCAGCTCTATTTCTATTGTGTTACAAAAAATATCATAATCATGCGGTTTGTAATCTCATTAAGATGTTTAACTAACAAAAAAATTTAATGGAAAAATATATTTTTTTATATAATACAGCACAATTTTAATGTCGTTTAGTGTTATAGTGTAGAAAAAAATCAAATAATTAGCTTTGCTTTAGAGGTTGTTATGGTCCATAAAATTTTGAATAATTAAATTTTACTGCAAGAAATACGTTTTTGAATACAGATTTATTAGGTTTAGGTACACCTTGGTTAACTTTTATTAACATTATTTAGCTTGCTAACGGTATTTCCGTAAGGATACCTGCCGTATCGGTACGATATGGTAGCGTTACTTAGTACTTAGTAATATTATTATAACGTTAAGCTTAACGTTTACAATTATCATTATTTTAAGGTTATTTCAAGGTACGTTGCCATTTTCTCAACTCGAAGCGGTGCGCCGCGCGGGGCGTGCAACCTATGGGCGACCCACGTGACACGCGCCATTGCCATTTTGTTTCTATCTAAACTAGATTTTGAGTGGTAGAGACACGCTGTAGACAGTTTTGTCTACAGCATGAATGGGCTGGCTCGTCCGGATCGTTACCACTGTCTCACAGAAAACCGACGTAAAGTAGCGGCTTGCTGCTGCGTTTCGTACGGTGAGTGAGATAACCGGAAGCCCAAATCCCCTTCCCTTCCCAATCCCTTATTATCCCTTTCCTTTAAGGTCGGCAACGCGCCCATGACTCTTCTGGTGGTGGGCGTTCATGGGCGGTGGAGATCACTTACCATCAGGTGACCCACTTGCTCGTTTGCTGTTTTACTTGCTTTTTGCTATAAAAAAAAAAAAACTACTAGACACAGAACATTTTGCTTCACAAAATATTCTATTACACTTGGACTTATCCATTTTGAGTTAAACAAGGAACATGCAAAGGTTTCAATCAGAGTAAGAACTCGCTTTTTTACGACTACACGTAACTGCTGGAAGAACCTACCACACACAATTTTATGCACTAGAAAAACTCAAACACTAATGGTAAAATGTTAGAAAATTAAGGGCGTAGATAATCCCTGAGAACGCGTCGATGCAGTTTGACAATCTTTGAAACTGAAAATAAAATAAAATTACCAATTATACAGGGTTACTTTTAAAACGCCAACAACCTCGCGGGACTAGATGGCTAAGGTTATAAAGCTATTACTTTTGTTCGACGACCTTTGATAATTTGCTAGATTTATGTTCATACAAAAATAAGTATTAATTTAATTTTCGTATTGAATGCTTATAACTCTACGCGCATATATTAACGTTACATATAATTAACGATAAAATGCTCTAGAAATAACGTTAAATGTGGTCTGCATGAAGTAGCTATAACGATACCATATTTTTAACGGTGTTTCAAGCCCTGACCTTAACCGAGTACTCAAGGACTACCTCTTCGAGAAGTACATATCGTAACCTGGGAAGGACGGTAGGATTCATCGGAGGGAGATGTCGTGCGATGTCTCACCACTCCTGTGGAACATCAGATACAACTGGCTCCTACAAGGCGAGTTCCCTCCGTGCGTTGACTTGACGTTTAACGCACATGATACGCTGGTCAAAGCCTTGGGGGCAATAACACAGACGTTGGCCATCTTGCCACGCAGGCGATGGTGCAGGATGTCGGCAGAATTAAGATGGGGCAGTAAACATTAATAATGCACTTAAACTATACAGGTAAATAGAAGAATTGACACTATTTTTTAATATTATGTAGAATTATGCACGAAAGTTTTGGTACCCTGACCACCCAAACTAGGTAAAAACCTGATCTTGGGAGTCAATGATCCTCCATAAAAAAATATTTGGTGCTGGATACATTGATTGTATTTGGTATTTACGCTAAACCTGGCAACGAATTATTGATAGTGCTAATTTTGATATCATCTATGTTAGTTGCATGCATTTTATAACTTAAAATGAAGTATTTTACATTATATAATTACATATGTGTATGTGAGTGCGTATGTGTGTGTGTGTATATATGCGTGAGTGTGTGTGTGTGTGTGAGGATATTGATATACATAATGACTATTTTTTGTTTACGTAGGAGAGGAGGCAGTTTTTCAATATCATCATAGCCTTGCTGCATTAGCCAATCTGTCACTTTTTTTTACATTGATATAGGTTTAGTTTATTGTATTGTAAGAATTTTATTAATTTTGTTGTATAGTTTTAGACTGAGGTAATAAAACTGATGTGTTAAGAAGGTGGTATTATGTTTTATAGGTGGGAATACATTATCAGCCCGGCGTTTTTTGGAGATGAAAAATGGTACATGGTGTTTCCTCAAGATGCAGCGAAGCACATACAGTTTTCTTATGGTGCTGCCACACCGATGTTATAAAATGTTAACAAACATTTTCTAACATTAAAATTGTTACATTTTGTTAAGAATTGTTAGATGTTTTAAGTGCTCCCACACCGACGGATAATGTTTGCAAACATTTTCTAACATTTTTTAACATTTTATAACATTTGAAAACATGACATCGGCCCTTCTTCTTTGACGGCGCCGCTCTCAAAAGTACCGCCGCCCGCGGTTAAAAAATGTTCAAAAATGTTACAAAATGCTACAAATTGTTAAGAAATGTTTACTAAATGGTGCTGCCACACCGATGTTATAAAATGTTATACAACATTTGTTAACAAACATTTTCTAACATTTTATCACAATGTTAGATAATGTTAATAAATGTTTAATGTTAGAAAATGTTATATAACATTTTATAACACCGGTGTGGCAGCACCATTACTGAAAGTACTTCGCAGTCTCGGTAGAGCTGTGTTGTGGGGAACTTGTAGGGCTTGCAAAACATAACCTTGGGAACAGCTCTCTGAGCTCTCTCTATTTTGAGAAAGTTGGTTTTACATGCTCCGCTGCTGCAATGCTAAATGCTATGCTGCAATGCAATGCTGGCAAGCAATATACAAGAAGTAACTGGCATAGTGAGAAGTAAATAGACATAAGAGTCTTTGAATCAGCAGAAAAGCGCAGCTTTTTAAAATTGTATAATAATTTACGAGTTCTAGCCACTAGGTTATCTATGTAAGCATACCAATTGAGTTGTTTGTCTATAATAACACCTAGGTACTTTATATCCGAGGTAGAAGTTAGTGCAGCTTTTTTGTTTTTACTTAGTTAATATTTATATAATTTAACAGTCATATTGTCCTACAAATAAAATAATAAATTTTTGAGTATCATCAAATCAAAATATTCTATCCTTGCTACCTCTGTTAGCTACCACAATAGAGAATTGTTGGGCGTCTCATCGAAACGAAGCTACTCACGGAAAATTAGCTTGATAGTAATCAAGTGGATCAGCTGGCCCAGGGAACCCGGACCATAATATTTTAAATTTAAATACAAAGAAATGTGCAATCATTTCATATAGTTGCGCTCGTTCACCAATTTCAGACTGCACAATATCCGGTAATGCTTTACCTCGAGTAACCTGTATTAAAGACTGAGGCACGTATACTCGATTAACCTTCCATGACAACATTACCAAAATGTGTAACAAATCACGAAAAAGTTTGGGATTCGTACTTTGACAATCTAAGTGTTTTAAGAATCTAACTAAAATGTGTATTCTCTACAACTTATACGTCCGTAGCAGCCTTGAAACCAACTCATTAATCTGGAATCCTCATCAAACCCAATTTATACAAAAAATTTAAAAGGTACATGAATTGTTTGTCCGATATTTATTTAAAAAACTCTATTTTTATTATTCTTATTTATATCGAACTGTTATATATTATAGGAATGGTGGACTACCGTACGCTAGCAGTGCGTCGAAATGTCAGCTTGTAATTACTTTCTTTTTTCGCCTTTTACGTGGCTTTACACACAACTCACCACTTCTTGTACAAATATATGGCACACTTTGCACCACTACCGCGAGCACTCCGTTATATTAATGAAATCCTCGCTTTTGACTTTAATCTAGACCTATTTTTGTGCTCTGAGCATCATCATCGTCAGTTCAACAAAATAGCTGGGTGTTATCTTGAGACGTTAACCATTGCCAGCAGCATTAGCAGTTGATGTTTTGTTCGGCATAATTACTGAGTACGATTTAAATTATCTATTATCTATCTCTATCTCTTTATTCATAAACGTTACTATGTGGGCTCATGGTGTATGTATGGTGATGCATCATGCAATATACAGAACAATCATGTATACAGAATTCGACATTTTGCAAAGAGCTTACTTGAGTGCTGTTTGTGAAAATGGGCAAAAGTATACATTTTGCGCTTGGATGTTTATCTGTTAGCAGTAATTTTCATAAATAAATGTTTTTACCGACTGCTTTATTTTAGTTACAGTATTTTATATTAGAAATACTATTATTATGATGTATATTCTATGTTACATTATGTAGGTCTAATTTTGATCTATATTCTCTGATTCCTGACCTATATTAGTCACAGTAGCGGATGTGCACGAATCTGTTTATCGAGACAAATGGTATGTCCTTAAAGCCATTGAAATATCGTTAAAAAATTACAATTCCCTTATGTTTTGGGAATAAATTGAAAACGATATGTATTTCGTAAATGTTGCCTTTTTGTGCTTTATTGTAGCAGTGTTAATTTTTTACGTTCCATTTTACACACCAACAATTTCAATCAGTAATCACTATTCCAATTCACGTGTTTGCAATATTCAATAGGTATGTCACAGAAAAACATTTTATAAATATCGCTGGACGCCCGTACATAATTGAAAAGCGGCGCGTATAACGCACACTGGCACACACATGGACGACTAAAAGTAAAACAAACACAATACGTGTAGATGTGTACGCTCGCGTACGGAGGGTCAAAAATTAAAAACTCGGTCTGACCGAGCCGGTGTCGCCAACAGGCGCCCTGTTCAGATTGCCTCTCTACACTCAATTTAACGTGAAAAACACTCTGCTTTGTCCAGGTAATGAACGCTTCTACCAGGTTTCGAACGGTCAACATGCTCTTCATTCCCAAAGGCATCATTATCACCGCGAATAAATGAATGTAGTTTTCGTCAATACTTAATACACCATTTATACATTTAAACTGATCGATAGAATATTCTTTATTGCACACCAAATAAAGTAACGCAAGACAAAGGATCATAGTTTTTTTCTCCCCTCTTCGGAGAGGGAAGAAGCAAATCGAGGGGCCTGCGACAGGACAGGCGGATGACCGATGCAGACACAGGGATATAAAGATGTACCATGTCATGTCGCAAGCCCCTCGGGAGGACCGGATATACACTGAACTGATCCCGGAACGCGATCCATATAATGTGTGTGGGTTACTATAGCAGATTTTAACACCGTGTGTACTAGGGTGGGTCAAAAAAATCGACTATTTTTTTTTTTACAAGTGCAACGGAAAAATGGGTTCCTAGACACCTTAAAAAAATTCCCACCAAATATGAGCTCTTAATTTTGAAAGGAACATCCTCCGCATCGCAGTTTTTTATTTTTTTTTCAGTCCAATAGAAAAAAATTCATACCTCTCTATTAATTGACTGTACAAAAAAATGTTTCGAATAAATTTTGTAGGAAATTTGATGCTCTACAAAAAAGGTGTCTTATATTTTTTTCGTAAACCTCGCCATTTGAAAGATATAAAGTATTTAATTTTGATTATTTTATGATAAATTTCATTTTTGTTTATGAATTTTATAACTCGACAATAAATGACTTTTACGAAATGCGAAATACCAATTTTTGTTGGAAATTAACTGCTCTATAAAAATGGTTTCTTATGTTTTGGCGATAAAATTAACCGTTTAAAAGATATTCATCATCAAACTTTCATGTGTACGGATCTTAAAAGTTTTTGATTAGATATTCGAAAAATTTCAATTTAATTTATAAATTTCATTGCTTGTCATTAATATAAGTATTATTTGAGTTTTATTTTCAAAATTATCAAAATTGTTCTTCAATTATTCTAAACATTTTAGTTTTAATCATTAGAAATCACGATCCTAGGGAAAATTTCATCTCTAGAGAATTTTTGTTTCGTATTTTATTTCATCTGTTTGAATTGTGAACTAGCACCACCAAACACTCATAACCTCTTTCACTGTTGGTAACTTACGTTCTGAAAGTTTTTGCACAAGTTTTCCGATCAAATGAATTTCTTTATCCATATTTTCGATAAATATCAAGTTAATTCACGTAGTAACCACAATATTTGTAAATAATTAATCGTTCGATCACATATACAAGACCATAAATTTTGGAAACACTAAAAATGCTGTAGAAATAAATGTATACAAACCAACGACAACATAACGATGAAATAAAAAGTAGGTGGTGCTAGTTCACAATTCAAACAGATGAAATAAAATACGAAACAAAAATTCTCTAGAGATGAAATTTTCCCTAGGATCGTGATTTCTAATGATTAAAACTAAAATGTTTAGAATAATTGAAGAACAATTTTGATAATTTTGAAAATAAAACTCAAATAATACTTATATTAATGACAAGCAATGAAATTTATAAATTAAATTGAAATTTTTCGAATATCTAATCAAAAACTTTTAAGATCCGTACACATGAAAGTTTGATGATGAATATCTTTTAAACGGTTAATTTTATCGCCAAAACATAAGAAACCATTTTTATAGAGCAGTTAATTTCCAACAAAAATTGGTATTTCGCATTTCGTAAAAGTCATTTATTGTCGAGTTATAAAATTCATAAACAAAAATGAAATTTATCATAAAATAATCAAAATTAAATACTTTATATCTTTCAAATGGCGAGGTTTACGAAAAAAATATAAGACACCTTTTTTGTAGAGCATCAAATTTCCTACAAAATTTATTCGAAACATTTTTTTGTACAGTCAATTAATAGAGAGGTATGAATTTTTTTCTATTGGACTGAAAAAAAAATAAAAAACTGCGATGCGGAGGACGTTCCTTTCAAAATTAAGAGCTCATATTTGGTGGGAATTTTTTTAAGGTGTCTAGGAACCCATTTTTCCGTTGCACTTGTAAAAAAAAAAATAGTCGATTTTTTTGACCCACCCTAGTGTGTACGGTGGTCGCTATCCGGGCGGATATGAATATCCTTCCACCAGCAAACAGTAAGGATGATACAATGGGCGGTCTTACTGCAGCCGGCGATTTCTTCCAGACAACCTTAAATAATCTATAATAAGGGCTTGTTTCACAATTTAAATTAATACACCATTAAACAAAATTATCACGTCGTATAACGAGTGTTTAACGCTATATCTGACGAACGAACATTGTGAAATAAACCGTACATCATTAATATTAATTGATCATTTTGACATTCAATCTTGAAACAGTACATCTGTTTTTTTTAATTAAGTACTGTATACACCCAGCAGTCACACACATAGTCCTGACCCCTCATACTAGGTTCATCTGTATCATGGGTATAAGGAACTACAATGGACGTGCGTGTGTCAACACTGTTGTGTTTTGGTTTGAAGGACATCAAAGCCACTGAAATTACTGGGTATTATGAGACTCAACATCTTATACCTTGGGTTGACGAGCGCAGTCCAGTGCTCTACAGTTCTTTCTAATACAATTTCTCTATGGTAGATATTGCTTCTGTTTATGGACATGCGTTATGCTTACCATCAGCCTGCTCGTTTCGTCATTGGGGCTTATAAAAACATTACTTACACATCGTTTGTGAGGCATTGGGTGAAACTATATGTCTCGCAACAACATTCACAGTAAATTTATATTTAATAAGATTGCATTAAAAGATTATTTTACGGCATGTTTCAATGCGGAATTACACACCGTTTGTGAGGCATTGGGTGAAACTATATGTCTCGCAACAAAATTCATAGTAAATTTATATTCAGTAAGATTGCACTAAAATATTATTATACGGGATATTTCAACGCAGTACAAATATAAGTTCTAGTGTCGCTTGGCAACTGTTGTTTATAATATCATATGGCTGTGGTGGTGAGTTCTTACCGCCATTTTTAAACTACCGAATGTCGAGAAGAGCAAGCTGCTCGCCTTGTGGTAAAAATAATAATAACAAAAACAGTTGTAACATGATCTAGAACTTTGAATTACAAAGCACTGTGTGTCGTTGCACTGCCCTTATTATCCTGACACGTGAGATGAGAAAGTCGCTCGCCTGATGGTAAGCGCAACGCCTGCCCATAAATAATAGCATCACATCTCAGAACACACATTAATAAGATACTAGAGTGCTAGAGTGCGTTTATAATATTGTCTATCGAGTCGATGTAGAAATAGACAAAGCGGTGGTACCTACCAAGCGGGGTCTAGTAATAGACCTTGTTCATCATGCTCTATCACTTAATTTTAGATTTAATTACATTTACGCAGTATTCTTTGTGATTGAAAATACCTTAAACCTGTTTTTGTTGCATGATTCTCGGATCAAACAATAGAGTGTTACGTTATAATAGTAATTATTCATGACTGCAATTTAGTAATGACACCATTGTCAGTGGCATTTATCAGGTACTTATGAAGGGTCATTAGGGCGTAATTGTTATTAATACATATGAGTTGCATGAGATTAGAATTTGTACCCCATATGGCGATAGGCTGGCCACATATTACATGATGGAACGCATATAAGCTCAGCGAACGAGTTTTACCTCTGCCTCCACTTCGGAGATAAAGACGAGAGGTTATGTTATGTTTACTATCAGTATCTTTATTAAGGTTGTAAAGAGCAGCGAAATTGAATAAATAAGTAATAATTATTTTTGGGTTAGAATTTAATTTCAAATATCTATAGTAGGTATATAAAAAAGTGAAGACTCACTGACCACTCACTGACTGATTAATCATGAAATCTCAAAAACTGCTAAAGCTAGGATCATGATATTTGGACAGATGATGTTAGTGTGATGTAGGTACCGGATTTTGAAAATGTACATTTTAAAGGAGTACATGGAGAGTTGAACTTGGTATGAATCTTTCTTATGGAATGGAATACGACTGAGAAATTGAGCACAAATATTGCTTATTAAAAATAAATAAACACGTGTTTCACATTTGTTTAAAATTTCACCCGCAAACGGGGGTTAAACTGACTTGAACTTCGTATGAAACTATTTTATGAAGCGGAATACATCATATTATAGTCATATAAAAGTAATCTATGACCTAACGTATGCAACTTTTTATACTAGAAAAAGACATTCACGCGGGCGGAGCCGCGTGCAAACGCTACTATTATTGTAAAGCTTAAAGTTTGTTTTTAATCAATCACGCCTTAATGTCTGAACAGATTTGGATTAAATTTGGGCCACACGTAGCATACACACATAGCACAGTAGATACATTTTATCGCGAAAAAAGATACTCACGCGAGCTGAGTTGCCAGCAAAAGATAGTGAAAAAATAATGCATAAAATTTTCTGGATCATTAGAACATTTTGACTTAAGAAATTGAAACATCAAATATTAATATTATAAATGATACTGTCATGACTTTATTTACTTCACTTTATTTATATAAAGTTTTTTACGAAAGAGTGGAGATACCAAAAGAATTGTCTGTACGTTGCTGGTCTATGAGGAAAAGCTGACACAAATTAATAAAAAAACCTACTTGCATGAATTTAGTAAACCGGGTTTTACTACTAAACTGATTTACTTATACCAAATTTTTATACATGTAACGTTTCTGAAACAAGTGGGTTACACGATTCAGGGATCGTCGTGCAGGTGGGCCGAAGTTATGGTAATCCGGGATATTCTTACCTCTAATATTTTTAACGGAACTCTATGAAAATGCGGTTATGAAAATGATTTTAGAGTAAATGTATCGAGTATTAATTTATTTATTAAAGGTATTGTATTACAAAATGGTTCAGAGGTATGACGATACAGAGGGAGACATAAGAGCTAATGATCTCACTACCGAGGATGTTCAAAATGGGGCGAAGTGGAAGCGTTTATGCAAAAGGTGGATCCTAGAGGGAGGTATTCAGTTTTCGCGTATATTTATTTGCTTTTTTTAAATCGATTTCTCCGCCAAATATTGATTGACTGTGATGAAACATATTTTGTTCCATAGAACTTAGTTTCGATATTGGCTGGATGTAGCAGTATGATAATATTTTTATGTAGTCCCATATTTTGGTTAAGATCTGATGATGTACGGAATAACATTAAACGAATAATAGCACACTCGTGGCGATTAGGGCACTGATTGGAATTTATATACAATAGCACTAAAATTGCAAAATAATAGAAGTTTAACTAGAACTTCAAAACTGATTTAAACAATTTACACTTTCTTTTTTCTTTCTGCATGTTGTTAGTGCCAGGATCTGCCTTCTTACTAAGACGCCACTTCGCGGGAATCGAACAAGCGGCCTCTCACTTCACAGCCGGCTACTCGCCCACTGCGCCACGGACTCAAGTTTACGTTTGTTATTAATAATAATAAAATATTATATAAAGAATTTATTACCTTTGTTAAATTAATATACACATGAAATTATAAGGTTTCCTTCGCACGTCAACACACTAACCACGATACTCCGGTAAATATTTCCCATCATGTATAATGATACTGGTATTTATACCAAATGCAAAGGGGATTGTTGGGTGAACGCGGACGTGAAATAAATTACAAAATACACCGTAATCTATACACGTTTTGAGAAGTTAATATGATTATCAATTTTTCCAATTAGCGTACTAAACAAACATTTTGATATGATTCTAGAATATTCATTTATTTTAAATGTTAAAGGTTGAACATATTATGTCTTTCGAAGACAATAACAATGTTAAGTAATAACAATAATATTTTGATTGATTGATTGATAAAGTATTCAAGTATATTTATTAAATTAACAGTATCTATGCTTTGTAAATAAAATTAAAAATATTACCATACATTACATTATATATAATATATATTATTATAATATAATTATATCATTATTCATTATACATAATGAACATAATGATGATAGTTTTGAACTGGAGTCTAGTAATAAAAATGGTCCAGATATACATAATATAAAAATGTCACCAGTGTTCTTTAATCCCTACCTTCCTCAACATAATAGTGTGACGTATATGACTGCAAAAAATAAAAAGAGTAATAAATAAACAGCTAAGGTCGAAATTATTTAAAAACACGGAATACGTCGAAATTTCTGTTTATTAATAAATTGTTATTCTGCAGGTGGCTGTGGCTGTTTATTTTTGTTAATTTGCAATATGATATAAAGCAATAACATTGATGTGCTCTTCATAGAAGCAAATATATTATTTAAAAGCCGTTAAATTCTTTTTTTTATATAGGATAGACCGGCAAACGAGCAAGTGTGTCACTTGATAGTAAATGATCTCCAACTCCCATGGACGTTTACAATGCTGGATGAATCATAAGCGCGTTGCCGACCTTAAAGGGAAGGGAT
This sequence comes from Amorpha juglandis, assembly GCA_949126905.1. Lineage (NCBI taxonomy): Eukaryota > Metazoa > Arthropoda > Insecta > Lepidoptera > Sphingidae > Amorpha > Amorpha juglandis. The sequence continues at coordinate 8,830,465 of OX421372.1, forward strand.
AATTAAGGTACTGGGAAAGTGAGGGGGATTTGGGCCTCCGGATGTCTCATTCACCGTACGAAACGCATCAGCAAGCCGCTAATTTATATCGGTTTTCTGTGAGACAGAGGTAACGATCCGGTCGAGCCGACCCATTCATGATGTAGACAAAATTATCTACAGCGTGGCTCTACCACTCTTTTTTAAATTCGCGGATTTGGTTGCAATTTACTAATGATATTGCACCTTGATAGACGAGAAGCTTTTTAACAAAAAAAAAACCAAACCTGAAAAAATTTTTTTTTTTTTACCAGCCCTGTATTATACATGTCCCACTGCTGGGCACGGGCAGGTTTCCTCACGATGTTTCCTTCACCGTTAAAGCAAGCGATAATTAACAATTAATATACACGTGGCTTAGAAAAGTCAGAGGTGTATGCTCTTAGGGCTGATTTCGAGCCTGCGACTTTCGTCTCGACAGTCCATACCACTCCCCGCTGAGCTATCGCTGCTCAAAAAAGAATAAATCTACACTAATATTTGTTTTTGTATGTAACGAATAAACTTAAAAACTACTAGACCGATTTGAAAAATTCTTTCACCATTAGAATGCTACATTGTCTCTGATGAACATAGGCTACTTTTATCCCGGAAAAAGCAAATCACGCGGGCGGAGACGCGAGGAAAAGCTAGTCTAAAAATAAAAAGATGGTTTAATGGGTTCTTGGTTAGGTTTGAATAAAGTCTGTGTTTTTAAAAGACGTCGGTTTTTTATGGTTAGGTTATTTTACTGCTTTTAAAGAAAGAGTCATCAAGATCACTGTAACAAGGGTGAAGTTTTAATCTGTCATCCCCGATTTCGCCAATTAATACGTGGAATTTCTTCTCGAAATTAAAATGGCACCAACTTTGAGGTGTATGAATAAAAAAAAATCTTCCTCCATATTATATTTCGTAAGTCATACAATGACAGCCTCCGTAGCGCAGTGGGCGAGTAGTCGGCTGTGAAGCGAGAAGCCGCGGGTTCGATCCCCGTACCGAGACAAATATTTGTGTGATCCAGAAATATTTGTTTCGGGGTCTGAGTGTTGTGACACGGACAGTTTTTTGTAGTTCCTGATACCCCAGACACAAGCATCATATCTTACTGTGGGGTCAGGACTATGTGTGTGATTGCTGGGTGTGCTTATTAAAAAAACGTATGTCAAAAGGTCAAAGTATATTATTAATTTATTGTTTTCCTCGTTTTTTCTTCATGGGAAATAACGTAACAAGCTAGTGTGTGTACACCTACACACTTTTGTCATTGTTCTTTATAACTAATGTAAAAGAAGAGGAAGCTCTCAATTAACCTCGTAAGTATAGATTAAGTAAATTCTTTTTTTATAGGATGACAACGAAGTGTTCCAGAATGCGGAGATCGGTCGGAGAACTACGATAACCGAGATAGCCCGCCGAAGTAACAAGTTGAAGTGGCAGTGGGCTGGCCATATTTGTCGCCGCAACGATGGGTTTTGGGACCAAGAGGTAGTAAAGTGGAGACCACGTCTATTCAAGCACACTGTAGGCCGACCTCGAGCCCGCTGGACCGACGACCTAAGAGACGTAGCGGGAAGCATTTGGATGAGGAAGGTAAAGGACCGACAGGGTTGGTGCGAACTTGGAAAGGCCTATGTCCAGCAGTGGGCGAATTTAGGCTAATGGATAGTGGATAGATGTACGTTTGATAACTTTTTTTGCTCATACGTTTGATAATGTACTATCCATAGTCTAGTCTATACATACAACAAAACAATGCAGTCTTCCGTACTACCTATGTCTGTGTGTCTGGTAATTTGAATGCGCGTTACGTGAAATCAGCAGGACGGATTTTGACAAAGTATCGAGGTCATAGTATTGAGGATAATAAAAAAGTAAATAAAATGTATCCTATTTCCTACCACTAAGTTCTGTACGTCATCATACCGAATTTCATCAAAAACATCTGCCTATCTATGAGTTTCGTTTAAATAACTATTTTTCCAAATAAATTCACACGTGGGCGGAGTCGCAGGCATATACATTTACATCTAATCAAAGTTAGTTAGAGTAAAAGTTATTTTTTTTCCTATACAGTTTTTGTACACTACAAGACACAGTTATTATGTAATACATTTATTGATTACGGTTTTTTTTATTGCTGATTAAATTACAGTTATAAAATTGTCCTGAGAACATGTCTAAGATTGCTATTATATATAATTACCTCCTATAAACTTTATTTCTTACATTGTTCGATGAACAATGTTCGAACAAAATAAAACCGATTACACATCAGGAAATTTCGTAATACAAGTGGGGGATTCTTTTATATCTTCCCAACTTTTTTACTAAAGACAAATTTAATCGTTTGTATCTCGACCTTCTTGTTAGTTTTTAACCGACTTCAACAAAATGAGGAGGCTCTCAATTCGGAGAGTTAGTTTTTGCTTATGTTATGTATGCACATCGATTTCTCCACCAATTGTGGACCGATATTGTCGAAATAAATTTCATTCGATAGAGTTTACCTGCATTGTGGTCTCATTTAGATTAGATTAGATTTAGGTTTAGGCCTGATAATGGAGTACGGAGTTAAAAAAATCTCTTTAACGTACAACAGCTCAGTCATCGCGATTGTGTTATTGAGTTTGAATTTACATAACACTGAAAGTTGAAAAATACAATAATTTTTAACAAAACTTAAAAACCGACTTCAAAAAAATAACACTGGACAGTCAAAATAACAATTTGTGTAAATCTCTTGGAGTTTGGTGCAATTTCAGTTGACCGGTAGTGACACAGCGGTGCCTGTATAACTGCCTGTATACTGTGTAACATATATCTATCACCCTATTAGTACTCAATACCTATCGATTGAACCCTTATGAATGTTGCTCTAAAATGTGTGATTCCAAAGTCATCTGGAGATTTATGATATTTTGATTAAAATCTATTTAGTTTAAACTTCGCAACTGCAGCTGTTATGTTTAGAGTCGTGTGTTGTTTTCTGAGACAGTGGCAATAGGGGACCCTGTGGGTCACATAATTTATGTAAATAATCGTAATAAAAAGTAACATTTACAAAAATACAGTGAACAGCGTGTTTTATCCGAGTTTTAATCGGCTCTAGAATAAAATGTTCATTGATTATGGGAACTAATTCTTGTTATAGTCGTTTTAACTTTTTTTTCTGTCTCGGCAAAATGGCTACGCCACACCTGATGATAAGTGTAGCACAATCCAGGAATAGTGTGTCTATCGTTGGCCGCAAGATCACGCCGGCCTGTCTAACCTGCTTCTTCACACTCCGTTTAAAGGACCCCATTTTATAGGAAGGAGGGAACACGTGTGCCGGCAAACTATTCCACAGCTTAATGGTCCGGCAGAAGTACGGAGACCACGAAGCTGTGGCTCTGCAAGTCAGCACGCATGGTTCTATTAAGGAAAGATGAGATTCAATGATGCATCATGATTATTGTATGGTCTAAAATTACTTGCAGTAGCTGTTTTATAAGCGAAATAATGTAATTTTAAAATATGTTAATTTACTTAATAACTTGACTGTTAAAGCACCTGACTTCCAAGAAACCTGTAAATCTTATATATTTTCTCCAATCACTCATTAAACCGGATTTCAAACAGAAAAGTTATGAAGTCGGATAAAAGACTGCATACATTCTGATATAAAAAATAATAAAGTTCAGTTATAGTTGTAATTGGTGCAATTTCAGTTGACACCGGTACCGATTCCTAAAAGTTTTACATCATCTGCCATACCTGTTTTAAGTTTGGAGTTCTCAATTAGGCGCGTTTTTTTTTGCTTTTCATATGTACATCTATCGGTTTTATTAGGCCAACCGTCGCTCAACTTTGTTGAAAAAAAAATCATAGAGTTTTGCTTTTGTAGTCCCATATAAAGGTGAAAATTTTATGACGGAATACCGAGTAAAAAATAAAACTGATAACAGCACACTCGTTACGATCGTATTATTATGTTGCAATTTACAAGCTATATCTATGCTTGCACTAAAATGTAAAAAATAATTATAAAAAGTTTATTTTAAAATAAACTAAAAACCCGCTTTAAAATATCATTGATAAGTCAAAAATAACGATTTTTAGAAGTCTTTTTAGAGTCTCTACAATTTCACTGATGCACGATGGCTTTGGATCAGCACCAGGTTTTGTTTATATTTACTTGATGTATTCTGAACCTCACGCACTTTAAGGAAAGGGATAATTAGGGATTGGGAAGGGGACGGGATTTGGGCTTCCGGTTATCTCACTCACCGTACGAAACGCAGTAGCAAGTCACTACTTTACGTCGGTTTTCTGTGAGACAGTGGTAACGATCCGGTCGAGCCAGCCCATTCATGCTGTAGACAAAACTGTCTACAGCGTGGCTCTACCACTCAAAACTATTCTTTTAATTTTTATCAACATAAAATATGACATAGTCAGAAGGGTTTTATTATGTGAAAGTGCATTGTCAGACGACGTCACCAACGTTGGCTTCCACAGCGATGCGGCACTGCCGTGTCGATTGCCGGCAAGCTTTATTTCCGCATGTCGCGTGGAAATACGATAGGTACTAGCGTTTTTATTTTATTTTCAATATTTCTGTAATCGAAATAGAAACATGGCTGGTGCGATCGTGAAACGTATCAGAGTACAACGGTGTCCGGAAGCCGACGCCGGGCTTATTTTTATGGCACAGATAGGTTTTTCGCCACCAATGTTTGAAAAGTAACTGGTCGTTTGTAGTAGATATTACACGAATTTTAAAATGCACAATTACTTCAAACTGTATCTCATACAGCCGCATAAACTCTAAATTATAGAGTTCTTAAATTTTTACGTAGAGGCCTGAAATCGATACAAAATGTAGCCTAAATTACTTTATGAAATTCTGATTCTACCAATGATACGAGTCCCATCGAAATCGGTTTATTACATAGATTAACCTGGATAAACAGATGGACAGACAGACTGGCAAAAATAATTAAAAACCTTGTTTGTGTTTTGGCAAATATTCATAGGAGCTTAAGAAAAAGCTTTTATTTCGAAATCACAAATACCTACTTCATTATTGTTTATTATTGTAAACTAGCTTTTGATAGGAGTTCCGCGTGTGTGGCACTTTAACTTTGCCGTAGTTTTTCCGGGATAACCACCGGATTTTAGTATGCTCTCTAATTCTGATTGTATTTTATCTAATTGCAGTAATTATGTTAAACTCAATGGTTTCTCTCGGAAATTACGTCGTTATTAATTAGGAGGTTTTTCCCATGAGTTCAAAATATCCAAAAATAACTAATTATTTTAGACCAAAGATCTGTAAACAACGAGCAGGTATTAAAGTTACCGACCGCTCGAGAATAAATCGCATACATTTTTTATTATTGTATTTGTTTTGTGTGTTGTGTGTGTACACATTTAAAGAATAAAATATAGAGGTCAATACCCCTGAACAATTTTGTCTTAAGGTACAGTAATAAAGGCAGTCTGGAATTCAAGATAGCCCAGTTCGAAGTTTTGGTAGTTATGTATCTTATGACGGGAAAAGTCTATACTATATTATTTATATTATCTTAAACCGTATTTAACAATATCGCCAGCCATACATTTGAATGAAATAAATCACACGACTACATACTACCTATATATTTTATGTGCCCTCAACTTGCCTATGCGATAAAAAAAAACTTATTGTAATAATGAGCTATATAAAGGTTTATGTTAAGATTACGATCTTAATATAAGTAAATATAATATCGTATAATGTGTGATAGATTATGTTGGTACCTATAATATTTCATCTTAATTTATATATTAAAGTATCTTCGTTGTATATAACGGTCTTTAAAGTTCAAAAATCGAATGAAACAAAATAATAATTGTATATACCTAAACGCTCAACGTCCCTAAGTTGTTTGTTGTATTACTACACGTACGCTGCGCCAGTTCAATAATTTATGCTCGTAAAATTCGCTAAAATAATGGATGTTGTTTGAACTTATAAAAATAAATTTTATAATTGAACATTTTAAATATCGCGGAAAAACACATTTTTTTCCTGATGGTGATTACTTCTCGATAAAAATACTTTTAGGGTCTCTTAAATCTTTGATGCAGGATTTTTCTATAACTATAGGAACTATAGCATTTATTACAACTATGGCCGCCAAACGGGCAAGTGAGTTACACGTGTGCCGAGTGCGAGATTTTCTTCAACTTTGATGCCGAGACCCTGTAATGCTCTGGCGAGTCGCCTCATTTAATTTTATGCTGTAAACAAAACTATCTATAGCGCGGATCTACCACAGTTGTGGTAGGTAAAGTTTTACCTCTCAATCTCAAATATGAACATCCTCAACATGTCCCTCTTCTCAAATTGTTTCTAGCAAGAAAGAGCAACGAATGCAATAGCATCGAATCAATTTGTTATTTAGATTTGATTAGGAGCTAATTTTATTTTTTGCTCTTCAGTATGTTCTTATATCGTTATTATAGTTACAAAACGTAACCGCAGATGATGTTCAAGACTAGGCGAAGTGGTAGTGTCTAAGTTAATAAACTCGCCGAATTGAGAACCTCCTCCATTTTGAAGTCGGTTAAAAAGTCGGACCTATGTCTCGGACTCTGTCGTCGGTTTCCTGTCCGGGCTGTACATCAGCATGAATACAATGCTTAACATGTTTTTAGTCGCATGTAGTTATCATATAAATGTCTTTCCGTACTACGACTTTCATTTTATGCGTGGTTAAATAAAAATAAAGTTTGAAGGAAATGGACAAACAGGTGAGCACCGTAAAGTGCAGTCACGTAAGTGAATGGCCTGTAAACAGCTAGCTCCTAGTGTACTTTAATTTATTACGGTACGATTACGATTGAAAGTTCTTTCAACATACATATTTTCGTTTTATATATTTTGCTTTTTAACTTTTATGGTGTGAAATGAGGTGAGGTAGTATTTTTAAAAGCGACTAAAACTTTGTTATGATTATTTTTAAGATATTTTCGATAAAATTCAAACTAAGCCTCACGAATTTCCTCCATTTTTATTTAGATTAAAAAGTAAGTTTATAGTTTATAAAGTTCCCATCTATGGCCATAACTTGGACATAATTAAAACAACCAATAATGATTATGTCACTAGCGTAACTAAGCGTCTCTCGACGTAGTGTTATGTTAGACAAATGTTTGCTTCCTTTTCTTGTTCTCGAAATATATTTTAGACATCAGAAATGAGTATGACTTTTTATTTTCAGGTACGGGCCGGCACTTGGGCTAGTCCAGCGACTCCAAAACTTCCGTTTTTTACCTGGATTAACGATGTTTATTTGGGTTGTTGTGTATTCCGCTATTGTGATATCTTCTTTGGCTTTGCATTACTTTGTTAAGAAAAATACGAATTCAATTATTATTTTAATTGAACGTCATTGTATTTTTTAGTCCAAACAAGACTGCGTATAAAACAATGTAGACAAATATCGCGATTTATTTAGTGTTATCGTGTCTGTAATCACCAGCACTACAATTTGTCTTCGTTTTCGGAAGCGTTTCCCTTACACCTGGTAGTCGTTCAGGCTAGTTGCGTTCCGAAGTCAGCCAGTGTACTATTCAGTCTTCAAGTTGGCATAAAAAAGCGGACCGTCGAGGGACGTAATGTCTTTTGACGATCAATTTTATATTTAGACGGCATTGCACTTAACATCAGGTTCAGTGCAACTACTTTGCCATGCTAATATATAATAAAAATGAATCGCTGTGCGTGTGTCTCGCCAAAACTCGAGACTGGCTGTACCGATTTGGCTAATTCTGTAATTCTGTATTTTGGCTAATTCTGTAATATCATAAAAATCTTGCAATCTGACAACACCTAGGTCACCTTGATTATTTCAACTCATTAACTGAAACTTGTTGCGGAACCAGCAAAAAATCCACCTCGACATTAACCTTTCTAAAATATTTTAACTTCCATGAACATTGACATATAAACGGTTGAACAAATTAATTAACTCAAGGGGAGCTTAATATTAAAATTTCTCTTAAAATAAATGTTCATATAAATCAAGGTTACAATGTTAAGCATTCTATGAGCATCAATTTACTCTTAAAATGATAAATACGTGTGATATTAAAGATGATGGTGTAGTAGTCACTTGTCAGTACAAAGTTTCATGCAACTAAGTCTGTTTATGTCTCTGTTAGCTTCAAAGCATTATTATGTGAATGTTTACAGGCGATAAATGCTAATGTCACATTGTTTACTGTTTGGAACCAATATGGTGTTATTAATCACGTAGCTACCCCTATGAGGCCTGACAATGTAGACTTACAATTCTGCATCATGTTTGTAAAGCATTATGTCTCTTATACTGTTAAACTAAAGTCTCCATTTTATTAACGTACAGTATTGTTATGTTTGCGCAGTTATAAACGGGTTCTTTGCTCAATAATACGTTCTAATTTGTCTAACGTGATCACTCGATCCACCGACTGTGAGAATCTTTCACTTAATTAACCCTTCCATGGAACTGCCCCACTTCAAAGCAAAACATAAATAAAACCAAACATACCCTGGTACGCTAACATGTTTATTAGAGTAAATCATTTAGGTAAATATACTTTCAAACGGTCTTTACATAGCACAACGCACATTCTGTGATATTATTTTTGTACAATAAGTGAATCATGATGGTTTATCAACTAGGAAAGTTTGGTCCTCCTGTGTAATTGGTTTAAATCGTCTGAATGACGAGATACTAGACTCTCGCGTGATGTTGTTTGATTATAATATACTTCATGCCAATGCACTACTCTAGTCACTCCGATACATATGAAGTTATACATTATAATGCTCAGTAAATTTGCTGATTTCAATGTCCACCGGAACTCATTAGTGCTTACACACTGCTGCTTGGCGTTAGAAATAAAAAAAGCGGTGATACCTACTCAGACGGATCCTCTCATACGAGAGACCTTACTATCTAGTGATGTAGTAAATGGCACAAATACTCATTTGGGCCCATGTATGTATGAGCTTAATCTCTTTTGTGGATAGGCCAAGTTCCATGCAGATAGTGATGCTTTATTTTGAGGAACCGAAGGAGGAAGTTGGCTAGATGGTAAGATTGAGGAAACTCCGTAAACATTTTTATAAAAAATCTGTACCAAACGAGTTCAGGACCGGTTAAAGCGACGAAGGTCACTGTTGCGAGGATCGGTTTCGATTGGGAGCTGAGTAATAGTACTATCATATTAGTATTAATTACTGTTGCCGTTGCGGTTCGGCGATAGTCTCGCACATCACATCGTATGATGATAAATAATACTAATCGCACCTAAAGAGGTGTGTGACTATTCTACTAAACGGAACCCTTCTTTATGTGACTATGTATTGGCTAAGTGGATAATAACAAGCGATCGATTCGTACATAGACACGGCCAAAAAGTTGATATAGGTATAGATATAAGTAATGCATTTCATTAGATAATGTAATAAGCAGGAAATAACGTCATTAATTAATTGGTAACACATAACTAATATTGTATGGGCGGAATTGGCAAAATTACTTATTGTTTCGTTTTTTTTTTAATTTGTACAAAAACATATGCATAAACATTTACTTTAGAATAAAGTGTTTTAATATAAATATTTTTTGCTGAATAACTTGTTCACGAAGGCCTTAAACTGACTATTCCCTTCCATCATAATCAAATTAATGGCTTGGGAACGCATTGAAAACAAACATACAAAGAAACATTTATTTTTGTTTACATAAATACAACTCCTATAAAGATAATGAACTGAGTACTCGAGAGTTAATTTAAGTAATAACGACTTTGTGCATTTTCTGTCCACTTCACATAAAATGATTATTATTGAATTTATTTTAACAATTTGACCAGTAAATCAATGTGAGTGCTTCCGAAACTTTATCGGACAACAGAACTAATTGTTTTAAAAGCTTTTCCAGACAACCACCTCATACGGCAAAAAATGAGTGCTCAACACAGCTATTAAATTAATTTTGGCTTACGGCATTAAAAGTACCATAGTATTAAAATACGAATTAAACATTGGATATGAAAATCCTTAATGGTTTGTGGTGGTGGTTAACTATCATAAAGCAAATATTTGTTATTAAATTTATCAATACTACTTTCATTAACAGGCTAATGGAAATTGGCTCGACATGCTTTTTATTTTTTAGTAGCAGAGGCCTACTGAGTTGGTTAGCTGATGATAAGTGGAGACCCACCGCTCATGAACAATACTTAAAGAATCAAGGACGCATTGCGGATCTTAAGGGAAAGGAATGATTAAGGAGTTGGGTAAGGGAGAGAGATTTGGGCCTCCGAATATCTGACCATATGAAACGCAACAGCAAGCTGCTAATTCACGTCGGTTATTGTGATACAATAGTAGGAAACCGGTCGAGCCGGCCTTTCCTGTAGACAAAACTGACTCCAGCATGGCTCTACTAGTTAAAACTTGATTTTGACGGTTACAAAAACTAATTTTATGACTAACTAGCTTTTGCTCGCGGCTCCGCCCGCGTGATTTTCATAGAAACTTTCATCCCCTATTGTATCCCCTTGGGGGTAGAATTTATCAAAATCCTTTCTTAGCGGATGCCTACGTCATAACATCTACCTGCATGCCAAGCATGTACCTGCATTTCAGCCCGATTCCTCCAGTGGTTTGGGCTGTGCGTTGATAGATCACTATGTCAGTCAGTCACCTTTGAGTTTTATATATTTAGATTCCTCACTTTTTTGTTTTATTTAATCTGGAAAAGTCGTTCTTGAATTCATATTCACATTAATATCACTTTAAAACTATTTTATTAAGTTCGATTTTCTTTTATCCTCTACTTCTATTTTATTTTCTTTTTATTCTTTTATACTGGGCGTGATAGGAAATATAGTGCAGTCTGAATAAAACCAGTATTTAATTGAGAGACTCTCAAAGGGCGGAAGAATTCTCGGCCTGAAGTTCTCAATATACACTGGCTGATCCAGGAACGCGACTAACCGAAACGGATTACTACAGTGGAATTTTTACCATCTGTGTTTCCCAGCTTGGGAACCATTTATTGTCAATATAGTTTTATATTTGGATTTCTATAGTTCACAGTTTAGTTTTAGTTTCTATAGTTTCAGTTCTTCCTCTCGAGGGATAGAGGAGAGAACTTACAGTCTACTATAGAGATGCTGATGCATCGTGAACTGATAATATCACTTTTATTATGTTGTACACGGAAACGGCCAATAAACTAGCTGATGTTACTGCTGATTCGATGCTTTGAGCATGCATGAATGTGTTTCACGAATGTTAAGGTTTTACACGAACCTTGCATAAAAGGCGTGTAAGCGATCGCCGGGTAAAGTGTGGTACGAAGAGAGGCACGGCCGCTAAGCATCTTCATGAATTATTAAAAAGCCGTGACTCCCGATGAGATGCCGCAATGCACCTTTATTAAGATCGCTTTGACTCCCATAACTATACGCTTATATTTCCTTTTTTAAGGCGTGTGGGCAACAATACGTACTCCTACTTCCTACTATGCACAAATAATATCCTACTATCTTACAATGGGAAAGATTGGATATTTGTGAATTTAAATGTTTGTAGATCAATTAGCCCTAACGGCTGAACGGATTTGGATGAAATTTGGCAAACACTTAGGCCATGACCTAGATGAGAAATAGGTTTCTAGTTTTCCCGGAACACGACATTCACGCCGACGAAGCCGTGAGTAAAAGCTAGTAAGTAAATTAAATACAAAACAATCTTATATTAGGTACTTACCCATGAAATAGCTGTTTTATTTCGAAAAAGAAACCTATTTTTTGTGATGAAATAATGATATTTTATCAATCGGAGTATATCCATTGTTATTGATTCCGCTTCCGCCATTTTATGGGAAGTTCATTTATAACTTTTCTAAATAATCGGGGGGCAAAAATCAATACATTCTTTAAAGGCGGTTTTGACTGCACTACACCTGATGGAAAGCGCAGTGCAAAAATCCATCACCGACAAACGATGAGTTAATCGGTAGTCACCAGAATCACGTCTGCCTATAATATACACTTCTTTACGCCCGAAGAGGGAAGAAGCAAATCGAGGAACCTGCGACAGGATAGGTGGATGACCGATGCAGGTACAGGAATGTACCCATATAACCCGCTCCAACCGTGACAATCAAGTCGTGTCGCAAGCCCCTCGGGAGAACCGGATATACACTGGCTGATCCTAGAACGCGATTTAAATAAGATGTGTGGGATAAAACACATGATGGTAAAACCTTTTAACATCATGTCTACGGTGATCGCTATCCAGGAGAATATGAATATCCTACCACCAGCTATATCGGAGTAGTTATTATTCCTAACAAGAAGAAGTTCAACCACATACACAACCAGGGTTCGAAAATATCCGATATTTATTATAAATATCAAAATATCGGATATTTATGATATATATATCCGATATATATCAATTTTGTATGAAAGCCATATTATTATTTTATTGTATTATTTATGAATACTGTTTGCATATGTACACATACTAAAATTATAAAAAATAAAAACTCGTTTTTGGATAAGGCAAAATCAACTGAAAACCTAGGGCAGAAGTGTTGCCATTTATGGATTAGAACTTACCACTAGGGAGTATGTTTTAACACTACTCCCACGCCATCTATATTTGGGAAGTAGAAATACAGTAACAAACTCTAAAAATTATGTACTTAATAACATTAATTTTTTAAACCAATTTTATATTGCAATATATTATAAAAAAAATATTGATATATATCGTTAAACCCAGCTTGATATATATCCTCGAACCCTGTACACAACCATCCCATAAATTAAAATATTAAATAAGAACATAAAATAAAAAAATATATAGTAACATTATGTGACCATTAGACAATAATATTAAGAAGACAGCCATGTTCCCCCAGTGCGCGTGTTACTCAACAGTGTGTGAAGTCGTATTCTACAAACATTAACCTCCTTCGGCAATAACAGTTCCTAAAGCTAAACGAGCTTTCCAAAACTGGAAATTATTGCCTTCTCCTAAGTTTACAAATCAGAAAAATTACAATTATAAGATTTTATACGGTTATTTTACATTACAAAAAAAGAACAGTTGGTGTAAACATAATAAATGAGTTGTCAGTTTTTGCTTGTAAAGGTCAGCGGTTTGTTTTGAATACAAAATACGAAATAAAATATGTATAACTAATGGACACAGTACCGCAGATTACACATGTGTTGGTGCAGCTGAGAATCTACAGGGGCTCAGATGATCGTTAGTGCAAGGAGTGAGACAGCAACCATTTATTTATATAGAAACCTACGGCGTTACAGATATAAGATTCTTTAAAATACATAGTACAGAATAAGGCTAATAATAAGTTTTGTATTATATAAAAATTATGCATTATTTATAATAAGTTTATTCATATGTTTTTGAACGTGGATGTAAGGTTACAAAAAAAAATCAGCGTAAGCAAATTCCGAGTTATATACATATACCAGGCATTCTAGTCAGTGGCGAGCTTAACGCGTACTTAGTTGTACCGCCAGGCACATTTAGTAACGTCGGGTGGCGAGTGGGGCGTGAGAGCGCACAAAGCTCCACACGAATCACCAGCTTTTCACAATCTATTTTGCCGATTACAATGTCATAGCATGTCCATTAATTTACGCCTTTCTTCTAAGATGAGAAGACCGTGCCAACGACAAAACGAGAGGCCGTCTGGGTTGGTATTACCGCTTTGTCTATTTCTGCCGCCAAGCAACAGTGTGTAAGTACTGTTGTGTTTCGGTTTGAAGGACATTGAAGCCCGTGAAAGTACTGGGTATTATGAGACTTAACATCTAATGTCTCGAGGTGACGAGCGCAGTTCAGAGCCATGCAGTGCTTTAATTCAAAGTTCGTGGTGTTGCTTCTGTTTATGAGCAGGCGTGGCGCTTACCATCAGGCAAGCGCCTTGCTCGTCTCGTCATTCAATCAAATAAAAAATAACCTCTATGTAGTATGCTGTAGGTGGACGTAACCGGTAATTGAGATGGATAATATAAACTGTTTGTATACGCTGGATCAATAGGATCTATGTAAACTACGTGTTGTGGTGACCACAGTTAAATAATACGATCAAACGTTTACCAAGAATCTATTGAAACTCAACAATATTGAAAACAATGAATATCAATTGAATTTAAAGTGGGCCAATGGAGCGTAGCGATTTCCGCTAACGCTCGATAAAATAAAATAGTCCACATATTGTAGTCACAATCAGGGACGTAGCGTCGCTCGTCGTGTCGCTCGAAGGAAATAAGATGTCATTCAAAACGCAGCGTTGACTGTGGACGCGTCATGCAGCCTGTCACCGGTGTCCGCTCGCGTCCGCCCACGCTATGTGATGGCGCTGCCACACCGGTGTTATAAAATGTTATATAACATTTTATAACATTAAACATTTACTAACATTATCTAACATTGTGATAAAATGTTAGAAAATGTTTGTTAACAAATGTTATATAACATTTTATAACAGCGGTGTGGCAGCACCATTTAGTAAACATTTCTTAACAATTTGTAACATTTTGTAACATTAATAAAATGTTATAAAATGTTAGAAAATGATTGCAAACATTTTTCGTGGGTGTGGGAGCACTTAAAACATCTAACAATTCCTAACAAAATGTAACAATTTGAATGTTAGAAAATGTTTGTAAACATTTTATAACATCGGTGTGGCAGCACCATGACGTCACAACTAATAGTTTGTTTAGGCTCAACATTCGTTTGCACACACTGAAAATAAACTGTCAATTTTTATGGAATTATTTCGCGCTACACATACATAAATAATTTATTATCTAGTGGTGGTCTACTTCGGTTGAAAAACCGTGAGTTCAAATCCCAGGTTTACAATTTGTATTTGAGTTTAGATTTGAAAAATTCATATCATATTCTCGGGATTGGAATTTGTATCGCATGGACGGAAGAAAGGTCGGCGGGTGCAGCACTAGTTACAACTCTGCCTACGCCTTCTATGATACAGGCATGAGCTTATGTTATGTAATAGACTAAATATTAACTCTGCATACGATATCAGTCAATTGAAATGGAAAAGATATTAAAAATACTGTAATATTGATAGAAACAATTTTAGTATAATTAGGATAAATACGATTTCGATCAACTAACAAAGGAAAAATATTAACGATATCATATTCAAATGAATGTTGTTGTTTTAATACTCTTATGTACAAGGAAATAATATTTGCAACTCACAATTCTTAAAAATATTTATTGGTCAAATAATATGCAATCCTACTATAATATTCAAAAATAATGGACAGCATTTAATACATAAATAAAATTAATGTCACGTCGGTGTCGGTACATGTATTATATTTGTGAATTTTTCGCAAAATTGGCAGTGTTAATTTTTTTATAGTATTGGCCGGCAATCGAGCAAGTAGGCCACCTGATGGTAAGTAATCTCCATCGCCCATGTACGCCCACCACCAGTAGAATGGTAGGTGCGTTGCCGACCTTAAAGGAAAGGGATAATTAGGGATTGGGAAGGGGAGGGGAATTGGACTTCCGGATATCTCGCTCATCGTACGAAACGCAGCAGCAAGCCACTACTTTCGGTTTTCTGTGAGACAGTGGTTACGACCCGGTCGAACCAGCCCATTCATGCTGTAGACAAAACTGTCTACAGCGTGGCTCTAACACTCAAAAAACTTATAACTTATTGACTTTATCTGCCGTTGCCACTTGCAGCCAATTTCGCCCCACTCGCAAATCCTGGTTACACTCTTGTTCGAAGTCGGTTTTTTATTGATTCCGTGAAATAATATTCAACTATTCTGTGTTACGTATTCAGTATAATATTATAAAGATATTGTCAATTAATGCTGAGCTTTGGCAAAATTCGTTTATTACGAAAATACTGTAATGTGACAATCTAACTAATATTTAATTAAATTTTTCTCTTGAATAACTAGGTGGAAACGGATAGCCGTGCCTTTTAAATTGCATAAACATACTATTTCATAAATAACGAACGTTACGAAAGCGTATAATGTATGTTATTGTAATATAAACTAATACTGCATTTGTAGACGCACTTTCTAATAAAAGTGTTTAGTTACTTTAAAACTTAAGCTTGTCAGGTTAATATTTTCCCATTTAAAAACAACATAATAATATGAAATTGTGCTACAAGCTGCAAATCATTAATATATGATTGTATAACAAAACAAGCGATAGCTCAGCGTGGAGTGGTACGGACGGTGGATACGAATGTTGCAGGTTCGAAACCAGTCCCATGGGCATGCACCTCTGAATTTTCTAAGTCATGATTATTATTAGTTAATTATCGCTTGCTCTTACGGTTAAGGAAACATAGTGAGTAAATCTGCATACCTGAGAATTTATCGAATTCGAAGGTATGTGAAGTCTGTCAACCCGCATTAGGCCAGCGTGGTGGACTAAGGCCTAACCCCTCTCATTCCATACAGGACGCCCGTGCCCGGCAGTGGGACGTATATAATACAGGGCTAGTGTTATTATTATTTATAACAACCTCACGACTGTATCCCCGAAGGGGTAGACAGAGGTGCAATTAGTGCACCCACTGTTCACCGAGCTTGTTTCCGACCTGTGATGAGAAATGGGAAGAGATTATCATCATACCGGGCACAAATTCCAATTCCGAGTAACGTATGTGTTATATCATATTATTAATCAAAATAATGAAATGAAACACATTTTATACATGAAAAGTCGCTATGAAAATGTTAACTTTACCGCAAATAGAAAAGTGTATGTGTATCATGAGTAGAAGCTTACAGGATATCGTAATTGACATGTCATAACCAGTTGCGGACACAAAGGGACAGAGATTGTGGAAAATTTGCCGCACCGATAATGTCGGTCCGGCAAATAGGTTTGACCAACGCTGAGGGCGGTCACCGCTCGGCTATTGAATACAGATGTAACATTCTCATGACATCATCCGTAATGATATCAAAGACAAAGTCAGAGTTAGGTCAAAAAAGGCAAAGATTATTATCGCTATATGAATAATGTGCTGTCAGCATTAGGTAGTGCTCGTGAGGGTTGGCAAAGCCAACATGATTGTCGTAGAACAACTCAAAGATAAAGATTCGGAATCAAAATTTAAGTAAAAAACCGCGATAAAATCCATTTAAATTAGTTTTATTTTAATGATAAAGCTTATTAAAAATATTAAAATAAAAAGATGAAGATTATAAATATTTATATTATTAAATCAATGAAGTTACGCCTATGACTATCATTTAATATTTACTAATAGTTGTATTAAAAGATAAAAAGCAGAACAGGCAGAAGAAATATTAACAATACAATTGCTCACTAAACTTCAAACACGAATAAAGTATAACAATTTAATATATCGATGTCGGGATTGGCCCCCAGAATCTCGTTTAGTTTTATTTTAGGTATGTTTAAAAGAGGTATGTAAAATCTACAATCCTGGATTTGGCCAGCGTGGTGGACTAAGGCCTAAGCCCTTTCATTAGTAAACGAGGCCCATACCAAAAGAACAGTGTATAAAGCCCTGATAGTTAGATTCTATACTTATGAGTAGTATTTATTTAACCTCCGTAAAAACAACTTTACGCTTTAGTTAGATACTCTGCGGATGTATTTGTGTGGTTGAGTTTGCAAGTATATATCTTTGGCTTCGTAGCGTTTAAACGAGTGGACTGATTTGAATGCGTTTTTTTGTTATTATTATTATTTAAGGCAACTTTGACATTTTTAATATATATTTTTATGAGTGCGAGTGCCATATATGTCGGGTATACTCATGGCTTTTCCTCAAAAAGCCAATCCAGGAATTTCTGTACATTACACTCGCATAATTCTGTAAAATTAATGTCTGGACATTAACAGAGGAAATAACCCATGACTTGTGTTTGTTTCGACATTTCTTCTTATGGATAGCCACGAAATACCGATGAAAATATAATCTACTTTTAAAATTATTGACATGTAAAAGTGATGTTTAAGATCCAATTTGCAGAAAAAAATTTGAATTTGTTTAATCGAGATGGTTCTTCGTTTTGTTTGAAGGAAATCTGTTGAACTGTTTAAAAGTCAGATATGGTGTTCTAATGGATTTTTAAAAGGCACATAATATATAATATATAATATATAAATAAGAGTGCGGGTTAATAAATATGATTAGAATTTCGGATAAAATGTTACAATTATTTTCGTCCGATTTGTAAAACTCATTGTACTTTACGTTAAAATTATAATATTTTGCTTTGAAGCAATAGGTATATTTATTTTAATGCGTAGGCGTACCAAGAAAACCCTGACGCAGCCGCTTTGTCGGGGTTTTTCTCTAGAACTGCAATTTACTCCACGATCCTTTGTCACGAATTACTTATCGTATTTCGTTCTCATTGCCATAATTATCTTATTAACAGAATGGCAGATATAAACACTTATTAAGGTTTTAAAGCGTTACAATTTCCGACTTGAATGTTTATAACTTTACGCGCATCACAGAGATTACGTAAACAAACCCCTTCGAAGCGTGAGGAAGCGGGTGCAGCACTAGCGCCTTTGAACTTGACCCATTTCATTTCATCGTTTCCATTTCGTCATTCAATCATTTTTTTTCATGTATTGAGTTATATCCAAATTCGTAGAACAAAAGTTGTTCCTTATGGGGTTAGCTATCTAGTCCTGCGAGGGTGTTGGTGTTTTAAAAGTTACCCTGTATATATAAATATAAATTTAACCCTTAGGAATTACTTGGGAAATTGAGGGGAGCATGTGTTTATGTACCTCTTCTTCTGCCTATCTTTCTTTCTGCCTTGAGTTATCCCCGCTTAATACCAAGGTCAGCTTTCTCATCATGATTTGACGGTGGAGTTGGTATTATGTAGGGTCAATCGCTGTTTGATTTGAAAGATATTTTGAATAATTTTCTATATATTTGGTGTAATACAGATGCTTCCACCTATCGTTATCCAACTGCCAGTAAGGTCGGCGCAACATGACAACAGAATGTATCATATTGTAATATGGATAACCAAATAAAAAGTTAACACCTGGCAAATAGGATTTTGGTAGAGTGCGTGGCACTAGTGCACACACGAACGACGTAACGCACCGTTGGAGCGCGGAAACAATCAAATACTGCCAACCTCGGCCACTCACTACTGCGAACAATTTTCATACGAGTGTTTTTTGGTCGTGCCATGTTTAAAGGGGTCGAATTTTTAGATATTTCGTATTTCTTTTCAATTTTTAATAATGTGATATGTGCCATCGAATGTCGTTTATGATCTTCATGTTTATAGCCCAAGAGCCCGTGAGTGCCAGACCTTCGTATTTTAATAAAAGCTGAAAATTTTTCTATGTGTGTCCCTAGTACTGGTAAGAATGATCCCCACCCATGAAGCTGAGGCAGCGGTGGCTTTGGCAGTTAACAGGTAACAAAGGTGTATAAAATTCCATCTCAAATTTATCATAATATAAAACTGAATTTTTTAATATTTGATTCATAATAATATCAAAACTCGCGTTGCTCATTGCCAGACAGTTAGTATGGTTGCAACCCTCTGCCGGACACCCTTAAACTATTATAATTTATAATTATACTTACGTTATATTATAAAACCTAAATTTTATATACAATTTTTTGGGGGCCTATTAATCTATGTTTACATAATTGCCGGACAGTTTCGACGGTTCTATCATCTTGCCAGACGCATTCAAAGTCAAAGTTTCGGGGAGCAAGGAGCGTATACAGTAACTAGTGCGAGTGAGACAGAGCGCTTGGTCTATTGCAGCCCTTCACTGCGCATCCACTGTTATCAAGTTCAAATTGTGCAGTTTATTTTTTTCTTAATCAAGAAATTTCATTAAATAATTTTTTACAGTTTGAATAACAAATATTTAAAACGATACTCAGTAAAATTGTTCTAATACAACTTCAATCATATCGAAACTCTAATAATTTTATTTATATTATTTTTCATTTTTACGAAGTTTATTATTTTCAATTCTATCAAAATTGTAAAGCCAATGAATTGTACTATGTTATGTACTAGCTTTTGCTCGCGGCTCCGCCCGCGTGAACAGCATTTTCCGGGATAAAAGTAGCCTGTAACCGTCTCCAAGGTCCCATCTATCCCTGTAGACAAATTCATCAAAATTGGTTCAGTGATTTAGGCGTGAAAGCGTAACAAACAAACTCACTTTCGCATTAACGTTTACCCCCCTTTTCATCTCTTATTAACTAAAATTTCCAAAATTCCTGAAACACGTATTTATTTGTTTTACGTCAATAACCGAAATACAAAATTTTGTTTATGTAACTTTCAAAATGACGGACTTTCATACATATTATCATCCTCTATTTTGACCCCTTTGGGGTGGAATTTTCTAAAATCCCTTCTTAGTGGGTGCCTACATCACAAAATGAATATACAGTCCGAATTTCATGCTTGTAGCCTTGATAGTTTGCGCTCGGCGATGATGAATCAGTCAGTCAGTCAGGACATGTAATTTTATAAGTATAGATTTGCCATATGCCATGCATATGCCATTGTGTTATGTATTTTTCGTAATTTAAGAATAGTCTGGCATTTTTTTAAAGTTTCTTCAGAAAATATTATTATATGTTCATCATTTTTCTTACAAACAAACCAAACTATTTTTTCGTCACTCATAATAGCACTTTATTACAACTGATCACATTTATTTTATAAACTGCACAGAAAAATAATACATTTATTATGAGCATAGCCGTTCACCAGATAGTTACAATAAACAACAGCTGATTTAATGAAATTTCTTGATTAAGAAAAAAATAAACTGCACAATTTGAACTTGATAACAGTGGATGCGCAGTGAAGGGCCGCAATAGACCAAGCGCTCTGTCTCACTCGCACTAGTTACTGTATACGCTCCTTGCTCCCCGAAACTTTGACTTTGAATGCGTCTGGCAAGATGATAGAACCGTCGAAACTGTCCGGCAATTATGTAAACATAGATTAATAGGCCCCCAAAAAATTATATATAAAATTTAGGTTTTATAATATAACGTAAGTATAATTATAAATTATAATAGTTTAAGGGTGTCCGGCAGAGGGTTGCAACCATACTAACTGTCTGGCAATGAGCAACGCGAGTTTTGATATTATTATGAATCAAATATAAAAAAATTAAGTTTTATTTTATGATAAATTTGAGATGGAATTTTATACACCTTTGTCACCTGTTACCTGCCAAAGCCACCGCTGCCTCAGCTTCATGGGTGGCGATCATTCTTACCTGTACTAGGGACACACATAGAAATATTTTCAGCTTTTATTAAAATACGAAGGTCTGGCACTCACGGGCTCTTGCTCTATTACATTTCCAGGGATTTTTTTGTAGGAAAGGAATACTTATATTGTATTTATATGTAGAATTATTTGTGTACTAGTATATTTTTTTCTCCTTTGCCTTTATGAGGAGTATTTTTTAACCGATGAAAGAGAAACGCTTCTCGATTCGACGTATATAATATATTTTTAGAGTGTATAGCGCATAACTTCAAATGTGGACCGATTTCGATATTTATTTTTACATTAGTATAGCTCAAAGTTGGTCTCATTTACTTTTTTTAAGAAATTCCATACCTAAGGAAGGGTCCTCCCTCGGGGATGAAAAACTTGATCTAATCACATGGATAATTCATTCGCCATTCTTTTACTAACAATAGTTAAGTAAAAACTTTAAAATAAAATTGTATCCAAAAAAAATATTTATAATTACTAATTTTGAGTCGGTGCTTACTGTTATTAATCGGCCATTAAATTGCAATAGTATCGATTCCAAATTTATTATTTTTATTGTTTTTTATGTTCATTATAGTGAATGCCGAAAAACTAGCAAGTGAGTCACCAGTGGTAAGTGATCTCCACGCTCATGAACATACACAACACCCAAAAAAATATAGGTAACATACCTATCGACGTTAAAGGAAAGATAATTTAGAGACTTAGAATGGGAAGGGTGAATTGGGCCTCCGGGTATCACATTCACTGTATGAAACGCTGACCGATGTTACGTAGAAAGCTTATACGTCACACCGGTTTTCTGTAAGGCAGTGGTAACATCCCGTTCGAGCTAGCCCATTCATTCTGAAGAATAAACTGTCTATATCATAAATTCTGTTATTACATGCCTATTTACTGTCTTTTGTCTCTGCACGATATTGAATGACTGGTAAAGATTGCCGTTGACATTGAGTCCTCCTTTTTATTTTAGATTGTAAAAAGTTTATTAAAATAATAAGAAGTATGTTTGAACAATACATACGTAATGTTTTATTATATTTTTTTTATTTTTTATTTTAACACTTACTTTAGTCATGGCTCCGTCCATGTGAAATGAAAGTATTTTTCGGATTATTTCCTCCTTTCCACAGCATATTTCTTTTTTAAAAGCCTAGTGTACTCAGAATTAATTTTGCTCACCTATAATTGGTGAAATATTTTTTGAAATCGGATCAGATCGGATCAGTAGGGCTAATATCCCGTACAAACATGCTTACAAACTATTTCTTTATTGACAACCACCGTAGCGCAAAGGGCAAGAAGCCGGCTGCGAAGCAAGAGGCCGTGGGTTCGATTCTCGCATCGAGGTAATATTAGTTTGTTTTGGGTCTGGTTGTTGTGGGACCGCAAGTCCTTCGTAGTTCTTGATACCTACGAATGTAGAATGTTTGACGTGTTTAACATGTTTAACGTAGTGTGGGATAAGGACTATGTGCGTGACTGTTGGGTGTATTAATTTATGTATTATTTATGATTAACAATAAGTATTCAATATTACATGTCAATGGCACTCATAAAATATGCTGTGTAATTTGGTATGAACTTTATACCGTTCTATCTATAAGTTTTAATAGTAAACAAAATAACAGCCTATTTAAGTATAAAAAGTATAGGCAAAGTAGTTGCTTTTCAATAACATGTTGGCGGACACTACACTGGCAGCAATATATGAACAATAGGTGAACTTAAAAGCCGATGTTAATTGAATTGGCTTCAGATTGCAGGATGCCGCCGTCGCGTCGGTGCACTAGTAATTGTGTTAGTACCAAACATGTTCGACAGTTGAGAGCTTCTAACAGCGTCCATTCGCTTTTTTATATACTCACAAATAAGCGGCGAAGAAGGCATAGTCCACAATTACATATATCTAGTTTATTTACTGTCGGTTATATGAATCTATATAATTTGTTTATCACACAATCGCAACTAGCCCGGATACTTACATAACTTAATTAGAAAATAATTTTACGATCTTTTAAACTGTATTTCTCAAAATGTAGCTAAGAAAAGTTTTTGATTAACTTAGCTGAGGGTAAGTGGGTCACTTACCACCAGGTGACCCACTTGCTCGTTTGCCAGCCTATAAAAAAAAAAAAAAAAAAAACTTTTAGTATAGTGCGCTTCATGGCTTGCTGATAAACCCGAAGTTTGAACTTCTGTAGAACAGTCAAATACCACGCCATAAATGAGGATGGATAAAATTATCATATCTATGTGGTTGCGTTTGAGGATAGACTGCTGTGCAAAGTATTTTTCATGGCCCAATAATCCTTCCATGCATATCCAGTGCGTTTGGTTCTTTCAAGCTTTTGCCTCACCTGGAGGAATACTGTTTGTCCTAAATTTAAGACTAAGTACTCATTAATATACTCAATCCCCTACCTATAATTTGTGTTCTTCGACATTGCCTCAGTCTTTTTCCTATTTACACTGAGTCCAATCTTAAGACATGTGGTCTACGTCTGGTCATTAAGTTCATTCGACCTTGACTGATTGATGTAACTTGAGACGATACTAAATAATGAACTATTGGATCCGGTACTGGGCGCGCAGAGGTAATGCAAGTGATTTAAAGTGATATCGATCTTATCGATTATAATAAACGAGTGATTAAAATTAGTATCAAATTTTTGGATGTTTTGATTTTGATAAGATTCTGTACATAACCACCTACGGTCAGGTATATGTAATGACCTTCGAAATTTATGACTATTACTTATTGTAACACTTTGTATATGTTGTTGTATAGAGTGCGACGTTTGCATTTCAACGTATCACATTTTATTTAATAAGTAGTATTTACAGTGGTGAAACGGGAGCTGAGTGTGGAAAATAAGCATGAGATATTTTTAGAGCATAAAATCTGGATTTAATCACGATTTTAGATAACACCCCCTCCAAAAT
The DNA here is from genome assembly GCA_949126905.1 of Amorpha juglandis. Lineage (NCBI taxonomy): Eukaryota > Metazoa > Arthropoda > Insecta > Lepidoptera > Sphingidae > Amorpha > Amorpha juglandis. Next base: position 8,854,807 of record OX421372.1, read on the forward strand.
CATGCCTGATAATTTATCTCAAAAGAAAAAAAGAATTGTTGGCGTTATCTAAGAACTCGAGAGGTCCTCGGAAAGACATTGGGTTTTTCTCTTTATTCACTCGAATGGCGAGAACCAATTATAACTTGTAAGTAATCCTCTTATCTGAAACTCTGCGAGTTGACGGTACTCACCACTCTGAATATAATTCACTTTATCCATATTCAATATCAGATCGCGCGACGGCGAGCAAATAGACCAATTCAAGTGAGAATTATTATTGGATAAAGCTCGCCTCTTTCCTCCTTGTCTATTTTCAGTGTCCACTGGAGTGTGATAATTTACGTGTGCTATTCGATTTTGCACGAGGAATATGCCTTGTTTATTATCTTCTGTTGTCTTGATTTGTTGATTGGTTTAATATGTCCCATGTTATTTTCAGTTCTAATTGGTGATGCGTTCTTTTAATGGTGTCAAATTGTTGCCTTGCTACTTAGTTGAAGTGTATTTGCGAATGCTATTCTTTTTGAGAAAAATACTTTTGAATTTTTTTTTTTCAGCAACAGCACTAGCTCAGAAGGGAATGATACAGACTTCTGATTTGAAAATCGCCGGTTCGAAACCAGCCCATGAGCATACACCTATGACTTTTTTAAGTTTCGTTTGTTTGTTTGTGTTCATTGTTAATTATCGCTTGCTATCGGCGCCGAAAATACCGTGAGGAAACATGCTTATCTGAGGAGTTCGCCATTAGAATGACGAAGGTAGGTATGTGAAGCCTGTCAGCACGCCTTAGGCCAGCGTGGTGGACTAAGGCTTAACCTCTCTGTTACTCCTCTCTGTTTTAGAGGAGGCCTTCGTCCAGCAGTGGGACGTATATAAAACAGGGCTAGTATTATTGTTTATATTTTGACTATATTTCATAAATAAAAACAGAAATAACACGACAATTATTTACTATTTTTTAATACTCAGAATAATGTACAGTCTTTGGACTAATAACACAAGAGGTCATAACGTTTATTAATATCATATGCTATGTTTGGAGAAAATTTAGGATATATGTAAAATTGTAAATCATGTCCTGGATTAAGACATAGGATATTTTTATGCCGGTATTATCGAATATCAATAGTACCCGGTTCCCATTGAATCATTTTAATGGTCTTTTTAATTGTGAAAATGCGGGGGGGCGCCGCTAACAAAACCTGTCAATAGTAATTCTATAGTTGCTTAGCAAAAATATATACACATCAACATGTAAATGCAAAATATTGTTAGCTTTACATCTCTGAATCAAAGAAAAATATTGCAATATAATCTCATTATACAACGAGTTGTTATAATCATTCGTATAAAATCCATTTTTGGCGTTTTTGGCGTTTGTATAATAATTATTCCGTTTTTAATCGACTTAAAAAAAGAAGAAGATTCCCAATTCAGATGTTTTGTTACATTCATGCAATATGCATTTTGCATCCAAAACAACGACGAGAATTTGACAGAAAATTTTGGGTTTCGAGGCCGCATCAACCAATTTTTGTTTCTATTCATAGCATTGTTATATGCAACACTAAACGTTAACAAGTGTGGACGTGAGAACTGCATAGTACAACATCACACATGACAGTTTTCTGTAAATTTACAGTTAAATGTTTACATTCTCTGATGTGCGAGAAACTCTTCTCGTGTAAATCAGGCTTTACTTTGTTACTTGTGCTCCGACACTTCGGTTTGTATTTTTAATATTTCTTACACTAATATTCATTCCTATAGTTAAATTTGCCTCATAACATTACAGACAACAGTAAACTGAACACAAGAGTACACAAGAGTAAACTGAAGTGTTTGTGTGTCTCAAGTTAAGGGCCTTCCGTGAGCAAACGACCTTGACTGACTCGCGCCATACTAAATCGTGTACTTGGTGTGTGAGTTTTCGTGCAGAATATGCACGTATTTAGCGAATAATTGATTTAAAAAATCAGGTTTTGGTCTTTTAGAAAATTTAAAACGGGCAAAATATTCGTTATTAAATAGCCTATCTAGTGATGTTAATCTCATTTGAAAACATTCTGTACTTTAAAAGGAGACGCACGGAATCTTTGCATTTTTCTCATTTTTATGGTTCATTTATAACGACAATTTAAAAATATATATCAGCATTAACATGAATTTGAATCGAACAAAGTAAAGCTGACAGACTGTAAAAATATATTGTATATTTTTTTAATCAATATTTATTTTAAGTAATGACTAGATAGCCTCTAAAAACCTCGATCGCGCGGTGTTTTGCTCACGGACGGCCCTTAAGCGGAATTTTTACGTGATGCGAATACTAAAACAAAATCTCACCGAGATGTTTTTTGGTTCAAGTTCCGACGTTATTGTTTAAATAATATAATTATTAGACATCTAATACTTTATTGTTATCACATTGTGTAGTCTTAAAATTATTAGATATTAAAATAGTTGTGTCATGATTTAATAAATGTGATAGGATAATATTTTATATCAAACTACGGTGAATGCGCTTTGTTTATTTCTCCGAACTAATCATTCACATTCGATTGGCTTGGCGAAGCATATTGAAACAGGAGTAAGCTGAAGTCATTTTCTGAAAATAGTTACCGATTATAAGTAGAAATAAACTTTAAAAACTAGGAATGTACCTATTTCTAGAGAAGGTTTTCGTAATACAAGTTATAAATATGCTTATTTTGTTTTAACATAGATTGGCTAGCTTAAGCAGTTAATCATTAGTCAACTAATATCGATAGCTCGAGCAGTTGACAATTTTAATTGCAGACAACAGCAAAAAAGCGGTAGGTAGACGAGATGGGCTGAGAGGTAAAGCTATGCCAAATCGATAGCTTGAGAGTCGAAGAGTCGAGATCAGTCAGTGTCTTGTAAGTGCCCAACCGCACGACTACTCAGCTGTCACAGCGGCTCAAGCAGCATCGTATGTATAGATCAATGAACATAATATTTTAATTCGCTATACAGTCGCAGCGTGTTTGTCACACAATTATTACCTATAATATTGTAAGTGATAATAAACTATTAAATTAAAGTTTCTTACTTTAGAAAATGTTTGAATGGATACTTCTTCGAAGCCAGGTGCTTCAAGCGAGAGGGGTCGCAGTGATCTTTGCATTATCAAAACCAAGTAGGGTTTTAAAACAACACCGCCATTCCAGAATTGAATGCCCCAGCAAGCGTCACATACTGAACTGACCTTTTAAATAAACATGTAATTTAGACGTAAGACTACTAAAAAGTATTGTTTATTTGTTTTTTTTATAATCCTATACCTTAATTCTTAGAAACGTGCATAAATGACATGGTATAAAAAATAATACGGCCGTTGCGATGCACAGCAAAATCAAAATCAAATTCAATTCACCTTCGTCTAATTTCTGCAAAAAAGATACTAATATTTAGAAATGCTTAGCTTATAGGTAACCTACATTCTATGTAATAGCAGAAAAGTTCGCTGATTTAAATCAACAATTGGCTTCCGTTAAATTAGAATGTCATAAAAAAAATAACGCTTATCTTATTAATGACTAGCTTTTGCTCGCGGCTCCGCCCGCGTGATTTGCTTTTCCCGGGATAAAAGTAGTCTTATTCTGATGTATAAGCTATATTATTGTAAAGTTTCATTAAAATCCATTCAGTAGTTTTTACGTGAAAGAGTAACAAACATACCTCCATCCATACTTACAAACTTTCGCGTTTATAATATTAGTAGGGTGAGTTGGCTAGTTATTATTAATTTGTTCGATTTTAATTGATTAATTGCTAAATTACAAGCAATTGAACAGTTTGAACAGAATTTTAAAGGAATAGATCAACACAACCTTCGCCCTTACAGCGGCGTTTGATGATTCGTTATTTGGATGATTTGAAATGGAATTTTCTGAACCTGTCATAAGTAAAGATAATTACACCGTTTCCTGTACATCTTGTTAAATGCGCCTTATGTATTTGTTACACTATTTCTTGGCGGCAGATATAGACAAAGCGGTGTTACCAACCCAGACAGCCTCTCGCATACGAAGGACCTACCACCTTGTGAATGTATTAAGTGTATATTTTTCAAGGTGACTCCGCGAAGAGTTTTTATATGTATTATTTACCTCAGCTGCGCAATAAGCTGTAAGACAAACGACGGGTCCGCTACATTTTTGCTCAACCATTAATAATTTCTTATAGACATCAGAGTAATCATCCATGAGGCTACAAAAGGAAAAACAACATTAAAAATATTCCATAAACTTAGGGCCTGTTCACAATTTCCAGTTAAATGTCATAAAACGAATAACATTTAGGATAGCAAAATACAAATCTATTTTATTAGTTCTCAATATCAACAGAGAAGCGAATGTATCTCAAAATAGTACTTTCAGAATTGATTATCTAATGTGTAAGTAGAGGTTGAAATTTAATCAAACTTTGTGAAACAGGCCCTATGCTGTAATATATTGACTGTGTTATACACTTTTCTTCTTCCATATGCCTTTATCTCCCTCGTAGTAGGGTCTGCGTAACATGCTTTATAACATGCTTACAGAAATATTTGGCTTGTAGTTTTTAAGACTGGCCGTCTGCCTGAGGTTGACACCTCTCAAAAGGACTGTATTTTACAGGGTTACTTTTAAAACACCAACAACCTCGCAGATAGATAGCTAACCCCATAAGGAACAACTTTTGTTCTACGACTTTTAATAATTTGTTAGATTTTGTTTTCATATAAAAATAAGTAGATATTAATTTAATTTCCGGCTTGAATTGTAAACAAACCCCTGCGAAGCGTGAGGAAGGGGGTACAGCGCTAGCACCTATGAATTTCACCCATTTATCTAGCCGCCAGTCGTCTGTCATTCAAACATTTTTTTTCATGTATTGAGTTATGTCCGAACTCTTAGAACAAAAGTTGTTCCTTATGGGGCCAGCTATCTAGTCCTGCGAGGTTGCTGGTTTTAAAAGTAACCCTGTATATTAGAATACATTTAAAAAAACATGTGAATGTATCTAAAAAATATTGATAAACATATTATTTATTATTAACGTATTCAACAAAACGATCAGAAGCGATTAAATAAATATGTTGATTTAATACAGTACCTGTACATTGAATGGTGATGTTTAATGATTTCAATCATGCGAGATTTAATTAACTTATCGAAATGCTCCCTTTCTGCTTCATCGCGTGTTGGGTGGATATCCTCCAAGAGGTCTTGAATGCTCCATATGACAATATCAGCTTTACTTGCTATATGTCGTATCCATACTATTTGAGTTTGAATCATAACTGTGTTCATGTAAAACAATAGAAATACTATTATAAACTAGGGCTTTACTTCCATTTTTTAAAATAACCAAAATTAGAATTTGATCTCTTTCTCACTCAAATTATTTGACACTAGCATTCGCTCGCGGCTCGGCCCGCGTGAAATTTTGCACCGTTATATTATCGATATCGCCTATGTTCATCAAGGATAATGTAGGATTCCAACGGTGAAAGAATTTCTCAAATTGATCCAGTAGTTTCGGAGCCTATTCAATGCAAACAAACAAAAAAAAATCCTCTTTATAATATTAGTTTAGATTAGGGAGGAAGGGATTTTCGTTTATCTTGGAAAACACGAAGGGCGAAATAGATCACCCAAGTTAGAGCAGTTATATAATTATATATTGTAATATCTTTTCTTTTACATTTCTGACGAAGCACAATAAGCCGGACATTGTTTGTATAATTGTAATTAAGCATAAAAAGAAGGCAGCAAGCCCTTAATTTATACTGCATTGCTATTTTAAGAATTTTAAATTCATTTTGTAATTTTTGTTTCCAATTTTTCCACAGTTACATTGATAAAACCAATATAGGTACAACTACAACTTTATGGAAAATATTAGCATACTGTTACTACAAAATTATCATTGCTAAATGAATTTAATTAATGGTTGAATAACAATTGATGTAAGTTTATTTTTTACTTACATATATAATTGTATGCGTAGGGAACCGTACAAATGTTTGAAAATATGAATGCTATTTCATAAACAGGTGACTGGCCGAAGTCAACGTCAGGCAACCAAAACGGGAATAGCAAAGGTCTGCTCCCTTCGTCCTCGGGCTTGTGCGTTAGAAGGTAATAAACAAGCGAACCAGTTGTAAACGCAATCATGCCAAAGGGAATGCTGGATGTAAATACGACAGAAAATAAGCTAGTTTTCCACGTCTCTAATTGGACTTCGAAATACCTTTTCCTGTGAAGAAAAAAATATTAAATTTTTGATTTTTACTTTTTGAGTGGTAGAGCCACGCTGTAGATAGTTTTGTCTACAGTATGAATGGGCTGGCTCGACCGGGTCGTTACCACTGTCTCACAGAAAACCGACGTAAAGTAGCGGCTTGCTGCTGCGTTTCGTACGGTGAGTGAGATATCCGGAAGCCCAAATCCCCTCCCCTTCCCAATCCCTAATTATCCCTTTCCCTTAAGGTCGGCAACGCGCCCATGATTCTTCAGGTGGTGGGCGTACATGGGCGGTGGAGATCACTTACCATCAGGTGACCCACTTGCTCGTTTGCCGGCCTATGCTATTAAAAAAAAAAACATACAGTACCTACTCAACAATAATATACTCCTGTCCCCGAACTAGATTAAGTTGTATCATAGGTATCAGGAACTACGCTGGCTTTGGGATCCCAGACAACCCAGATCCTTAACATCATCACACAAACATTTGTCTCGGTGCGGGAATTGAACCCGCTCTGTCGTTTCACACCCGGACCACGGTAGGGTACGTACGGTACTTGTTCGCTGCGGCATGGAGGCTGCCGACTTTTTTGTTTACATGGTGCTTATAAAAATGTTATTAAAATCTTGCATGTAATACCGTAATTCTACTCTTCTTCTTCTACCTGCCCTTATCCCGCTCGCGGTGGGGTCGGTCCAACATGCGTTTTATAACATGTTACAGAAAAATTTGGCTTATGGCCTTTCGTCAACCCCTCTGGGGAGAAACAGATGCAGATAGCGGTAACCTAAATCTTAAAAATAACCCAAGTTCTTCGATACCGGTACCGTAATTTATAGAGGTTTTCGGTCCCTGTTAAAAATACCTGTTCTGAAAAACTTCATAATTACTAGTGAAAATATGAAAAAAATACGTATTAATTTTACAACAATAAGGTAACAATGTTAGACGTCCGCCTACAAGGTGGACAGACGACCTGATAATGGTCGCAGAAAGTCGCTGGGTGCAGGCCGCTTCCAACAGGTTGGTCTGGAAATCTTTGGGGGAGGCCTATGTTCAGCAATGGACGATGTGGCTGATGATGATGATGAAGATGAAGATAACAATTAATAAAGACCGCAAAAAAATCTGCTACCTTGTTGAATTTCGACGTTTCGTTACCTACCTGAACGTTACGTCGTATCTTTTTTGTATGAGCGCACAATGGGAGTAATTAGTAATTAAAAGGCTTAATATTTACAATGTTTATTATCAATGGTGGTTTTTGAAAATTTTACTACATAAAACGCGCATTCTTCAGTCGACATCTTTCATTTACACTTTATATACATTGTATAAAGTCCCTTTCTAGAAAACTAGTCAGGTTTATAAATCTTACCCTAAAACCCAAAGTAAGACCGGTACTCTAAAGTATATATTTTCTCTTTACTAATTACTTTTGTCTATTCAGACGTCATTTGAAATAATAGCATTGTTATAAAACAGGATAATACGATTTTTCACACAGTTAAAAAATATGTGTATACATTGTTAACCTTGTTATTGTCATAGCATATTCTCAAAAAACTTTATTAACAATTTTCCTGTTTATTTGTGATTTGTACTCCCAACATTATCCATCTTTTAAAATAAATAATAATCAATAAATAGTCACAAACACAGTTCTGACCCTATACTAGGTTAATCTGTATTGTGGGTGTAGGTGGGAGCAACTACGAGGGACTTACAGTCTCACAATTATCAGACCCGAAACAATAAATAATTGTGGATCACACAAACAGTGCTATGTCACATGGTAGCTGCTCCTGTATATCTGATATTGTAACATTCAACATAACACTAAATAGAAAAGGACAAAGCGCCGAGCCTTGGTAGACACACACTTACACTTGGCCTCGGTTTACACTTGGACTGTCATTTGACACCTTTCGAATGTTTTCGTAAGAAAAAATTAGCGATTTTCTTTTCACATGACGGGGAGTGATCCAATTACAGACAATGCCCGATACAAAATAAATAGGAGAGGAGGACTGTGTAGTGGATGGACCGAGGAGGAAACGTATTGATACGCCGAAGGTTCGATTAAGACTCTTTATTGACGACTGGACATGTTACATATTTACACAACGTCTTTATAGCTACTTATACACTATAACTGGCAGATCTTCATTAAAATAAAATTAACTTTGATTTTCTATAGTTAATTTCAACATTTTTGTACATACCTGTATCTCTTTCCGACGGTACATATGTATTTAAAATCTTCTTGCATCGCCATAAGAAGGTTTTGATATTGAGGCAAATTGGTTTTAGTGCACGATAATATCAGCAACTCGTACATCAATACAATGCAATATGCTCCCGCTTCAGTAATATGCGGTATTTCAAAAATGTAAATCCCACGGCATAGGGAAATGACAGACATTATCAAAGCACCTAAGCCAGTTATGAATATAAGCACACATATGAAACTGCAAAATATAAGCATAATAATACTCAAAAAATGACGTTTATCTTAAACATTCATTACTCCACTCATATCTTTTGATGCAGTAGAAATTTTGACGAGTTTTCTACATAGTTTGAGAATATTTTCTAATAAATTAGAAAAATATAATGATACCAGCCCTGTATTACACACGTTCCACTGCTGGGCACGGGCCTCTTCTACTGTATCAGAGGTATTAGGCCTTAGTCCGCCACGCTGCAGCGCTGGTCTAAAGCGGGTTGTCAGACTTTACATACCTTCAAAATTCTGATGAGAATTTTTAGGTATGCAGGTTTCCTCACGATGTCTCCTTCACCGTTAAAGCATGCGATAATTAATAATGAACACACACGAAACTAAGAAAAGTCAGAGGTATGCTCCGAACTCCGGGCAGGTTCTGAAACTGTAACTTTCGTCTCAACAATCCGTGCTATACCCTGCTGAACTATCGCACCAATTAGAATGTAAGTAGTCCATGAGTAATTGAGTCACCTTATTAGGTGACTCAAGAAAGTGAGAGTGAGATGAGTTATTACTCATCTCAACCACCCAATAACACATGGATACCTTGTCGTCAGGATATGAAGAGGAGGGGATATACGTTTTAATCCTACCTAATTAGGTACAATTATTAAAGGTACTACAGAATAATAATTTATCTCCTGTCTAGTAAAGCACTCACCTTGTTTTAGTATTATTGAGCTCCGCGACTCTGAACGATTTAAGTAAATAGTAAAAAGTTTTATGATATTCAAATGGATCGACATATCCCTGAGAATAGTCGTAATTAGATTTGTTATAAATGTCTTTAAATTTCTTTAACATTGCTGACAGCCGTGTAACTTATTTCGTATCAAGAGACCTTCTAAACTTGCATAGTTTTAATTTAATATAAAATTACTTACCATTTCATTAGACCATTATTTAATAATAAGGCTTCACTATTCTATACCGCGTAATAAGTTTTTACATTCAATTTTCTTTTTGTTCTGTCCACTAATCTGTTCGTACTAAATAACAAGGTAGTGACGGTCCTTGACTTTTTGCCATAGGCACCATCATCATATTATTATAATATCTATTATTGATATTAATACCGAGAGTTAAAGGAAATGCGGTTTTTGAAACATTTTATAATGTTGTTAATTGTAGCTATTCAATTTGAGTAGAATAGTTTTAGCAGGTAGTTTTTTAATTTTAATTAAATTTATTTTTAATTTACGTTCTTGGCCGTAATCACGAATACAATAACTTACTCGCAATGTTTTTGCATAGAAAATATTTGACCATTAAACTATAAAAGCATCATCTCTAAATAGTTTAATTTTGTTTTTAGCTTTTAGATATTTGTTATAGTTGAATTAATAATACATTGTTGAAGGAAAGTAAGTTATCCCAACTCACTTTAACAAATTACTATCTTGAAACAGTAGGTACCTAGTGAGGTAAACCCAAGACCTCGAACTTTTGTTCAAACATTAATAATTGCTTAAGAACACCGACGCGGTTTTCTATCAAATTGCGTACATAGTGATTCAAATTAAATTAAATTGCTAACATAAAGTCAAATATTAGCCTTATTGGATATTTATTGAAATGTAATAGAAAATTTTGCACATATTTACGTAGGTATATTTCCCATGTACGTAATAAAAAAATTATAAAGTATGCTACAACAAAAATAGAATCATAGACATGTTGCTGACTTTTTAAAGATAAATTGGTCAAACGGTTAAAATGGGGTTAAGTTAAGTGAATCAATTAATTTTATAGATATCCTCACAATATCAAAAACGAAAAATCTGCCATAGAGGCTCGTATTGGCGTGTCGCCTTCAGGGTCAGTCAGTGTATATCCAATTTTTGTATCTTGGCACGGTAAATTGAGTACACTGAATCTGATGTTAAGTATAATGCAATTCAAATAATTATGATGTTGACCGTTAAGAGACACTAAATTATTAATTCGCAATTATCATTATTCTAACTATGAGTAAAATAAAGCGAGATATGAACGATAGTGGGAGAATACATAACGTGGCCAACACTAGCGCTCAGGTGCCACCAGTAGAGAAACACTATGCGGGGATATTCGCCGCATGCAATACATAATCGTTCCGCCACAAACGTAGTCCCAATGTATGCCATGTACAAACATTTGGAATATCCTGAAATATATAATTAATAATGATTTCAAATAGATGTAGATGTGCGTTTGTAAACTACCGACAAGTATTTTTACAAAAACACAATTATTGTTAACAAATTTGTTTCCACTTAATCTATTTAGATACTAATTTTGGTATGAGCTAAAACAAATTGTCTTTAGAGCAACACTTGAACAATAAAGCGAACGTTTACAACTCTCGAGACACAGCTGGTTGCATTTAAACCGTGGCTTTATGTTACCGGCGCTTCTATTAGACGTAATTATTACTGTTACCTACGAATTTGTAGCAATTTAATCTGGTATATTAAGTACGGGAGCTGAGTAAGCGCAGTCTGCTACATAGTTTATAAATTCGCGTCATATTAAACTAAATTCGGAATTGCGAAAAGTTCCGTAGTATTTTTACTGCAATCACATACTTTTTAACACGCTTTTATTAGCTTCATACGTAAGTTACTATGTAACGGAAACTTTGAACATGATTTTGATTGAAATTTTGCATGCTTATCAAGGACCGATGACAATTCAATATTTAAAAAAAAAAAAAAACCGTAAAATGGGGTTATTTGAGAAACAAGGGGCTATTTGAAAAAAATTAAAAACAAGATTGCATCTTTATTTTTTTCCCTAAAACTGTAGTCAACCATAGCGATCTTTCGGGATTTTGTCACAGCGCTAGTGTTGATTTTAAATCAACCAATCAGAAAAGTTCTTCCGGTGTTATGACAAGTAGTAAACGGTTTTTGCAAAAATAAGTATTTTGGTGCGAAATCGAGAGCTGCAAACTTTTAGAGGTGTAAAATTTTTCGTACATTCGATTGTTTTGGCAGGTTTATAAAATTTTATTTATTTTTTCACCATTTTTAATCAGGAATAAAATTTTAATTAGCAACAATAGTTTTTGTGCTATGATGTATTATTGAAGATGGGGCTAATTGGAACGCAAAATGGGGCTATTTGGTTATTACCAAATAGCGAGACAAGAAGGAAAGAAATAAGTAGTTAAGGTCTTGATAGGAGACAACTTATCATTGCATTTTTCGTCAGAAGTTTTGGAATTATGTCAGACCTATAACATCAAATTTGTCTGTCTGCCTGCAAAGGCTACACATATAATGTAACCTCTAGACGTTGCTTTTTATGCTCCCTTAAAAAATATTGGCATTATTATAAACAAAAACAAAATCGACGGGTAAAAACGATGACAAAAAAAGGTTTTCCACAGTTGTTTTCATTATTGTATCAAAAGCTAACAGCCAATAATGCAGGCAAACAAAACATAATTAATGTTTTAATAAATGTGGGCTGTATCCAATCAATCGGTCAAGGCCTATTGAAAATTTGCCGAATAAGCCACAGGACGCTGTAACTGTTGATAAGAATGTTTCTACATGTGTCATTGATATGTTGAGTGACTTACGAACTCCAAAGCAAGAAGAAAGCATTAAAAAACGCAAAAAGAAGGTTAATGTGTCACCTGGAAAAAGTATTGGCATAGAAGATTATGAAAGAAAAGATGACAGCTCTGAAAAGGAAAAGGTATTGAATGAAAAAGGGAAAGGAAAAGGAAAGAAATCAAAGCACGACACAGTTTAAATGGTAATTTCAAGACTATGTACCTATTTTCCAGCATAAATCCAGTTGATTCCAATTAGCCCCACCTTAAGGGTTATTTGGAAAGTCGTATATTTAAAAAAAAAAACCTAAATGCATTGCTTGTCATCACACAATCCTTAATATTATTATTCTGTATTAGTACACGCAATATTATAACCAGTTGATAATAATGGTGACTTAATACAAAAGTTGATAACATTACAGCCATTTTATGTGACTTTTTCTACCAAATAGCCCCACTTTACGGTAACAATATTAAAAAAAAATTATCCAACAAAAATATAGAAAATAAATTTCAAGAAAAAAATCTATTTGTTAGTTAGATTTTCTATAAAAGCGAGGTTTTAGTTTTTTTAACTGTTATTATAAAATATGCTTGGCCTGACATTACTGACAACATGCCTGTGTTATTGCGGTAATTATAGATTTTGTAAGTTCAACCGTGTTACTCCAAAGTTCGGCTGGCCTTTTAACATTAACGGCATTAAATGTTTTTATAATGCTTATGTCATTTATATAATGAAATCTAAATAATTTTTTCCAACAATATTTTCTTTCAATTATCATTATCATTAGCTGCAGTTTGTTCAATGATAGCTATAATAGCTATCATTGAACATAAGACCTAGTGAGTTTGCAACATTCTATAATTTCATAACAAATGCCTTGCTGCCTTTTAGATATGGAACTAATGAAGATTTTATCAAAAAAAAATACTTAATTAATGCATCTACAAAATTTTATAATCCGGCACGTCAGTTAAAATTATAAAGCTTAATTAGCGCATTTAGGTGTGACACTAAATCACATGGTATCAACATTATCGAATAAAATATGCCTCGTGGGCATACGGCAGAGGTGGAAAAGCTTAATTATATGTCGGGAACCGGATGTGAAAAATTAATGTGTTCCGTAATGGCGCCGAGACCGTGTCCGGTAGCTGGTGGCAGAGACCGATCGGCGGTCGTATCCGCATCCATTTTGCCAGCAATTATAATCAAAGCCGACACACGTGATCCTATTACGACATGGCACTTATCATAGGTCTAATAACTTAGGGCTTTTTATGGCAGAGACCCGCAAACTGACAAACGGGTCATCTCATGGTAAGTGATCTCCACCGCCCATGAACATCGATTATATCTGAAGAATCGTAGACGCGTTGTCGACCTAAAAAGAAAGATATTAAGGAACTGAATTTGACTAATGAAATAAATATATTATGGCATATTATATCTATAATATACTAGCTTTTGCTCGCGGCTCCGCCCGCGTGATTTTCATACAAAATAGCACACCCGGCGAACTCCGTTTCGCCACCAGATGGCTTCGTTTTATGTAACATTTCTCTACTTAAAATATTGGTTTGTAGTACATGCTATGTATCAGAGATGGCGCTGTATTTAAAAAATGATTTTCCCTATTTTCCCGCTTTTCTATTGAAATTTTTCCTAGATTTTCGTTGCTATAAACCTCACGGAGCCCGAGACCTTTCCAACGAATGCAAAACCGTGGAAATCGGTTCGTGCGTTCTGGAGTTATATCGTCAGGAAGGAAAACCCGACTTATTTTTATATATAAGATTATAAGTACTTGTAGCTTGAGGCGCGCATAGCCCGTTGCACTCACTGATCGCTAAACGATTAGCGAGTTAAGCAATCTTTGGCGTGGTCAGTCTATAGATGGGTGACCGCTTAGTGGTATTTCAAGCGTCTTCGTGTTTGGGAGGGCACGAAAAAAGTGAGTCCCGGCTGTCATCAACTGATAGCAGTCTTTAAGCCAAGTCGGAGGCCTTTTGGCGGCTTGAAAATTTTGACATTTGGTTGGCAATTAACCATTCGATATAGAATAGAATAGTATTAGCAAGCGGATCTATCTGTCCGATCTAAAATGTACTTATATTCGTGTAAGTGGGCTACAGACATCAACATGGCAAGTCAACCTCCCCTGCACGTGGTACGCCCTGCCGATTAACGGACTAGGCAATGGTGAATCTTGGTTTTCGTTACAGGTTATGGTTGTCACAAGGCGGGTCGCCCCACATCACACCGATCCACCGTCATGCCGTCTGTGATGGCATTAAGCCTGGCTAACGCTACCCAAACAGAAAGATTAAAACCAACTTTTATTTTAAAACATCAATCATCACACAAAAACACTTTATGTTGTGTATTTCCCAGTGAAATTCTAAAAATATTCGTATCGCGTCAGTTATAATATGTATTAAAACCGCACAATTGCTTCTATTCATGTTATAAAGTTTTCAAAAGCAAAATATAACAGTTGTTTTTGTATATATTTACTTTCATCGTGTTTCTATTGTTTATTCCATATGTATACCAAAGCTACAACATTTGAATGTAAATTGCACGGGGACTTTTAAATCGTTGTTGGTGAAAAATATTCACAATTTAGTATGATATTTAATCGGAACAAGTTAAGATGTAATACGAATAGGTTTCATCTTCAACATAATAACACATGCCATAGTAGTAGGACTGGATCATCCAAACTTAGTGTAATGAATACGTGACTTATCTTTAAGAGGCAGGCTGAAATGGCGTAGCTTATACGTGAGTACTTGAACGTTTACAGCCAATAGTCGACCCCTCGAGGATGTCTACATGAGTGTCGTCATCGTGTACGAATCTTTAAAATTCAGTTTTAATATTGTTCATTCTTTGCCGTTTATGTAACGTCGCTGTTATGAGACAGATTTGACCTTGACAACATTCATTACCTGTGAAAAAAACATATTATAACCTTTTGTGTCTGTAAGTATCTGTTATCGACACATTACAAATGTATACCTAACGTATATATTGATATTACCAATACTACGTATAACCGATGTTTGCTTCAACCATGTAGTTACTCAATAGCAAAAAATTAAGGCGCAAGACTCAATAAGGGATATTCAGCATAACATAATGAGTCTGTAAAATGCAAATGTTGAAAAAATAAAGCCGAACAAACGTGATGCGCGTCGTATCCTATACTATTGGGCTAAACATTTTGCAACACTAAATACATTTGAGCATCACTTGTTATGCGTCAATAATTGCAAACCTAATAAATGGCTATTATCAATAAGAAATGGCCACAAATATAGGTTTTATAATAATATGTGTTTTTTTCCGCAATGTATGCAATGTATTTTAAATAAAAAATCAAACATAAGTTTACGTTTATCTCTCGTGCATTTCCGCGCCTTTTTTAATATTATCATGTTATTATGATAACAATATTAAGATTTGTTATGTTATAAATAAGTAAATAAATAAAATAAATAAATGGGTATTACGTACAACAATGTATGCAATATATGTTAAAGATAAAATTAAACATAAGTTTAGGTACGTTTATCTCTCGTGCATTTCCGCGCCTTGTTTAATATTATCATGTTAATATGATAATAACATAAGAATTGTTATTTTATGTATAAACCAAATAAATAAATGTGTATTTACGTATAATCAATTTACATAAAAAAACACAATGGATGCCTATTAAAAATTTAACTCCTAATTGGGTCTTTGAAGGGGTATAAAATTATTTCGTAATATTAAAGGCAAAACCTATCAAAGCAGCTCCGCTACTTGTGATATTATAACGAATGAAATGAGTAATCGGATTACAGAATTCATTTAATATAATATCGTTTATCGATATAAGCTAGCAGTGAAGTGGTTTCTGATACAAAAAAGTCAGGGAATCGCTACAAAAAGGATATTTATATAGGATACTACAGCATGTGAGAGCCGGCTAGTTAATTGTGGGATTATTGTTTATAAGGAAATATTCAAATAACATAAAACATTTTAACCTAATATTCATAAGCCTCCGATATCAATTATGGAAATATCTGTAGCTTTCAAACGGCTAAAGAGATTTTCTTTAAACATAGCTAACATCCATTTTGATCAAACCAGCAAAATTATTTCAAATCGGTCCATTTATTAAAGTGCTACGATGCAAGAAACACACACGCCACAGACAGATAAAGGGCCAAACTTATATCAACTCGTTATTGCAGAGGTTAAAAATAAATGTCTATAAAAATAATTCACATACTCCACTTCTTCGAATGTATCGAAAAAAGGCATCTCTTGAAAAACAGTTTAAGGATAATTGTCATTTCTGTCACGTGCCACGAGACTTGACCGTCCCGGTGTCAGCCAACAAATTGATATTTTTCAGATAACCGCTTCTTCGTATAAAATTCTTTATCCGGAAAGGTGTAAATATTATGAAAACTAAATCGGAACGAATTTTGTGAATAATGGAATTTCTAATAATGGTTTATTGACAAAAGTAAAGGTACAGTCTTTTGTAGCAGTAGAGCGTGTGGGTCACGTTGTTGTTAGTGATCCCCACAGTCCATGGCCACTCACAATACCAGGCGGGCCCAAAATGTGTTGTCGACCTTATAGGAAACTAATCAGGATTGGGAAAGGATTTGTATACAAAATGTGGCCTAATAAGATATTTATATACGGATATAATAACCAACTTGCTGATGTTACGCACATAAATCATAAATATTATAATATATCTAACGTTGGATCAAATCGTAGGATCAAATGCTTTATAACCCTTAGCACTAAATGGTTTATTAACGATATCCCGTTCGTGTGAGGAGTTTCAAACTTGATGCATACGCGTGTTAGCCCCTGTACACACGTAATCAAACAATTTAGTTTGAATAATAGCGTCTTATACCTACTCCGTGCCGCACTGTTGTATTGCGGTTTGAAGGATATTGAAGTCAGTGCATTACTGGCTATTGTGAGACAACATCTTTGTCAGGATGAGGAACACAGTTCAATGTCATGCACTACCTTATAATTTGTTACGGCCACGACCAGAAGAATCATGGGCGTGTTGCCAACCTTAAAGGAAAAGAATAATTAGGGATTGGAAAGGGGAGGGGATTTGGGCTTCCGGATATCTCACTCACCGTACGAAACGCAGCAGCAAGTCGCTACTTTACGTCGGTTTTCTGTGAGAGTGATAACGACCCGTTCGAGCCAGACCATTCATGCCGTAGACAAAACCGCCTACAGCGTGGCTCTACCACTCTTGAAAATTTGTAGTTATGTATGACATAATGTCATAGGATATAGGCTACAGGCTCCAATATCTGTTCCCCTACCTGTTCCTCATTGTTTTCGCTAAAATTTGGTAAAGTATCTAAGATGCTCTGGTATTGTGGGAGTTCATGGGCGATGGAGATCCTATTTATCATCAGGTGACCCACATGCTCATTTGCCGCTACGTTTTTACGCTTATGCTTTAAAAAAGGGCATAACCTTTCTTCAGTACATCAATGTTTGTAGAAAATTAAATTGGTTGCCTAACTACAACCATGACATTTTGTGCTGACTGTTATAACAGCGTTAATGGGCTTGAAGTCGCGAACCTACTTATAGAAACGACTCATATATTAAATTAGTCTTAAATTAAACTTGTGTTATATTTAAAAAGTCTATTTAATTTCCTTTGAAAAGTATAGCATTTTCAAATTGCTTAGTCATTAAATTATTCATTTGCCAAGTCATTAAAAATTACCACGATGATAAATAATTTGCTTTTGCTGTTGTATTTTTGACGAGTAAGTTACGTTTGTACAAACTACAAATATTAACTACTGGTTAAAGTCAGTCCACAAGTTTCGCGACTAGTGGATACCACAAGATTATAACAACTCTCTTAGAGACATGTCTATAATAAAGTTTGTTGAAGCAAGTGCGGGTAAACAAAAACTTGGTCCGTGCTAAACATTATTCGTCTTTTACTCACAAAACGCTAAGTATGACAGTATTTAGCATACAGTATGAGAATAGTATCGCAATTGTCTTGAGAAACTTTTTTGAGTGGTAGAGCCACGCCGTAGACAGTTTTGTCTACAGCATGAATGGGCTGGCTCGACCGGGTCGTTACTGCTGTCTCACAGAAAACCGACGTAAAGTAGCGGCTTGGTGCTGCGTTTCGTACGGTGAGTGAGAAAGCCCGAATCCCCTCCCCTTCCCAATCCCTAATTATCCCTTTTCTTTAAGGTCGGCAACGCGCCCATTATTCTTCTGGTGGTACATGGGCGGTAGAGATCACTTACCATCAGGGGACCCACTTGCTCGTTTGCGGACCTATGCTATAAAAAAACACTAATACTAATAAAGGATATTATTATATTTCTATAGAGAAAACGGTATTTATTGGTATCTGATTATTGTTATTATAACAAGTATATAGTCAAATTCCAGCAGTAATTCATAATAACATTAATTAATTAAAGTTAACAATTAGATTTGTTTTTTATTACCTATGGGAACTTTAAACCGGAACCAAAGTCACTTTATTGTACTCATATAATTGCGGAATATAAGATAATTATCAAACGTCTTATTTAGGTATCACATTATGTTTTAGTATATCTAATTTTTGATATGTAACTATTGTGTTTTTTATTTTTTTTTTTTTTGACGACAAGACATAATGTAGTATTTCTGGTTCTATTGTTGTTTTGTTATTAATGAATACTGCATACTATGACATTGTATATGGCTAACCGTGCTCTATTCAATGACCAGCGATTTATATGATCCGAAAACAATATTTGGAGATTATATTTTCAATTACTTACAAATGTATGAGCTCGTAAGGCGAAATGAGAAATTTCTTCGGACCGACATTTTGGACAAACGCTAACCGACGGTGTATACCCTGTACGGACAGCTTTCCCCGCCTAAAATTGAACACGTATCACTTTCAAGCTCACGTGGGTTAACGTTGAAAATTAATTTGATGTATATTGTCTTGTTTCTAAGAGCAATCATGCCGAGACCCTAATCTGTATATCAGCGTTTGCGACTAGCTCTATATGGAACGGCATTAGTATTCTGAACTGAAGATTTATTCGGTTTAAAGTATATAACTAAATGACAGCCTCCGTGGCGCAGTCGGCGAGTAGCCGGCTGTGAAGCGAGAGGCCGCGGTTCGATTTCTGCACCATGACAAATATTTGTTTGTTACCACTGTCACTGTGCGTTGCTGTTTTCTTTTTTTTACTTGATTGTCTCTCTGACCTATGAGACATACTATATTACAAATTGGCATGGCAGTGCATTGCTCTATTCTTTTCCGATTTTGGCTAACATACTGACTGCCATGTGTCTTCTGGTTTAATGTTGGGTTATTTTTAAATGGCTTCCGAAGCGCTAGTTGCCAATTGTACAGTCCTTAGTGATTATAAATAATACGGTGTCGTCAGTTATTATCCCCACTATATTAACAGCAATACTTCCTGTCCTTGCTTTTATATTTTTACTATGTGCTTACACACTGCTGCTTGGCGGCAGAAATAGACAAAGTGGTGGTACGAACCCAGACGGACTTTCGCATAGGAAATGCCTACTACTTTGTACTTACATATTAAGAAGCTCCTCTCTTGAAGTCGGTTAATAACTTTTGTCATAATTTTATTAAGTTAAATGTATATTTTTGAATGCCCACAATTGTAACATATTTTTCCAGCAACATAATACACAATGAACATAAGTTTAGTTGAAACTCCAAAAAGAAAGAGAATACTATGGCCAGAAAGATCACGTATAAAACTTTTAATAAAGTTGCACGAGTACGTTTGCTTCCAACTCCAAGATATCGTTATGACTTTAGGGTTACCGTGTGAATAGTGCATTATTTGTATACCTGTACGAACCAGTTGCTTGCACATTTAACTGACGCAAAAAAGAAAAACATTCTCAATTCGTTTGTATATATTTCTCCTCAATTTTGTGATGTTGAACATAATCCTAGGATTACCCAGGTAATCCTGGTATTACCAAGGTCTTTGGATAAAACCCGAACAATGTTCAAATGGACATTACTCGGGTAAATGTATCTTTACCCAGGGCTGAATAGTGTCAGTCGTATAAAATTCAAACACTAACAAGTAAGAAGCGTGTCATATAGTATACAATTACGTATTTGAACTAACATAGTTTCTAGGATACCGATCTACAGGTTCAAAGTGAGAAGTCGAAGCCAAGTCAAATATCTTTGAGGCGCAATATTAAACCTTAAAGCACTTAGTTCGTGTTCCGTCAAGTTATGGAGCAACTGTGGGTATTCGACCCGTCAGCCGTCTTTGTGTCATACGTTACTGCATCGGCACTCGACTGTCGAATAGTTCAAGCATTCGAGCCCCAACGCGTGCGCTTTATAGATAACGCACCAAGCAACGCTTACTTTAAATTGTATGCTGAAATTGTATTCGTTTGTTTGACAATTACGATTAATTTGAGTGGTAGAGCCACGCTATAGAAGTTTTGTCTACAGCATCAATGGGCTCGACCGGGTCGTTACCACTGTCTCACATGATTCTTCTTCCACCTGCCTTTATGCCACTCGCATTAGGGTTGGTGCAACATGCTTTAATAAATGTTACAGAATAATTTGGCTTGTAGTTTTTACGACCAGCCGCCTGCCTGACATCACCACTTTAGGGATTTTTTTTTTAATTGATTGAATGATGAGATGAGCAAGGCGCTCGCCTGATGGTAAGCGCCATGCCTGCCCATAAACAGAAGCAACACCACACATTACCTTTAATTACAAAGCACTGCATGGCACTGAACTGCGCTCGTCATCCCGAGACATAAGATGTTAAGACTCATAATGCCCAGTAATTTCACTGGCTTCAATGTCCTTCAAACCGAAATACAACAGTGCTTACATCCTGTTGCTTGGCGGCAGAAATAAACAAAACGGTGGTACCAACCCAGACGGCTTCTCGCATACGATGGACCAACCACCTACCTAGAGTGTAGAAAAATAAGATAACGTGTTAATCAAGGATTAGTGAAACAGTAGTAACGTACTATTGTATCGAATACAAGCTACCAGGGATCAGACGATATTGATACAAGCGTCTCGGCTTTTGCCGCAGTCAGTGGGTGAAATTAGAGCCGTTACTGCTTTGTTCATAGATTATTCCAACACAAGGGAGCGACTCTATTATTACGTGCAGTTTGCATGTTATTTTTGTAACTTGTGCAGGTGTATATTTAACCGACAAAAAAGGATTAGGTTCTCAATTCGTTTGTATATTATTTTTATATGGATGTTGTCCCAAAATTGTTTTGTCTCCACCAAGTGGAGACCAATTTTGATAATTCTTTTCGTATATTACTTCGTTAATGGTCCTATGACGGATTAAAAGGGAGAATGAAAAAATCCTCAATGGAACCGCAAGCGATCAGCGATTCGAGCTTTGAAGTCGGTTTATGTTTTTTTTACTTATTACAATTATTAGTAGCTTCAACTACTTATTACTATATTGCTTTTTATAAAGGTTGTGCGGTTTATTTTCATCATTTATTTTAACTTATTTTGTTTTAACCGTCGAAAAAGGGAGAAGTTCTCAATTCAAGTATTTGTTTTTTCTTGTGTGTATAACCACGCATAACTTTTCACAAAGAGATCCGATTTAGATAAAAAAATCTTCGAAAGTATATAAAATTAAGTTCAAGAGTATTTCATATAAATTCTAGAAGAAATTCCATCCTCTAAGGAGATGAAATCGTGGACTAAAACTTCGTGACTTATGCATCGATTATGATTATAATTTTATTAAAAATAGTAATATAAAAACTTTTTAACAAAAATAAAAACGACTCAAAAACATGTAAGACAAGTAAATAAAGAGCAGTATCTGTTCATGTTGTAGTAATAGCTTTTTATACAAATGCATAAGACTATATTTTGTATTTTTAATATCATAATAATATACAATAAGTATCGCATCGGTTCTTATTCTAAACTTGTGGCAGGATTATGCAAAATAGACGTATGATTATACTTAAGCAGGATTTTTGAAAATCAATATAAGAAAGGGACTAAAATGAATGATATTACAGGGACATAATAAACAGTCGTGCTGAAAACAGACTAATTTAAAGATTTGAGCGTAGCTCGCTAAATCGAATATATTTCTCGTGTAATTTTGCAGTTTGTAGTCACCGATTGTAGCCGCGTTGGAATTGAGTGATGCGTCGTGAACTAAATCACACCCCACATCAAATTATACATAGCGATGTGCGAGCATGGGATAAATTTTGGACTTGGAATAAACTTGCAATCTAAATTCATAGGACGGTAAACCGGACTCCGCTGGTCCGTGGCCGGTTTTACTTCGTTGACTGCGTTTGTTTACTATTTGTGAACGAAAATATTGCAGCTGGCATACTACGTGACTTTATTCTAGTGAACTAATGAAAATTTTATCTCTTCGAACAGTTCGTCCTTTTGAAAAGAGAAACGTGAACGTTAAATGATATGCTGTTTTGTTTGGTATTGTTTTTTGAGTGGTAGAGCCACGCTGTAGACAGTTTTGTCTACAGCATAAATGGGCTGGCTCGACCGGTTCGTTACCACTGTCTCACAGAAAACCGACGTAAAGTAGCGGCTTGCTGCTGCGTTTCGAACGGTATCGGTATCTGGAAGCCCAAATCCCCTCCCCTTCCCAATCCCTTATTATCCCTTTCCTTTAAGGTAGGCAACGCACCCATGATTCTTTTGGTGGTGGGCGTACATGGGCAGTGGAGATCACATACCATCAGGTGACCCACTTGCTCGTTTGCCGGCCTATGCTATAAAAAAATTTATTGTCTATGGCAGTGGTCGTCACACTTTTCTAATCAAGGGCCTCATAGTACAATGTGAGGCAATCACTGGGGGCCGCACATACGTGTATTGGTAGTTGACTCCACCAATCAATTGGCATATTTTACGAATATAAGAATGAAATACGGAAACATGTGTGTGTTTTCGTCTTTCATTATAATATTGCGTTAAAATCATGTGCAAAATCAGTTTAAATAATATCATTGTCTACTAATATTGTTTACTATATCGTGGGCCGCAAAAATAGCTTCCGCGGGCCACAGTTTGACAACCACTGGTCCACCTATATTATTTAACAGAGACCTTCAGTTCACTTTATTGAAATATCATGTAGATATTTGCTGAAACTTGATCATTTATTACGAAGTACGATACTATTACATGACACAAACAATAGTTACAAGGCTTATCACTTTATAATCTGTGGCGAGACAAGACAGACGTGGGTCTACGCTCTATTGTAATATTAAACCGATCCTGATAATAGATTATTGAATAGTTTACAGTAGTTGTGCTGATAAAATATTATAAACATGGACAAAATACGGTGACAATGACACTGCTATCTTATTGTAACGTGTCGTGCCGAAGCGTAGCACGCGTGATTGAGCCTCGTTCGAACGTAAACATAAGCCCCTACCATGGTCAGCTCGTGTGAACATTAAACATGCCGAAAAAGTTACATACATTTTTTATTAGCCTGAAAAACAAAACGAGCATGTGGCTCGCCACGCCTGTCCATAAACAGAAGCACCTTGCTACACCACACATAATCTTGAATGCAAAGCACTGTATGGCACTACCACTGCGCTTGCCACCCCGAGACATATGAAGTTAAGTCTCATAACGCTCTGGGGATTTCACTGGCTTCAATGTCCTTGAAATCGGAACACAAAAAAGCTAACACACTGTTGCTTGGCGGCAGAAATAGACGAAGAAATAGTACCTACCCTGACGGCCTCACATATATGGAACCACCAGATACCACCTAGTAAAATACACAATATATACTCGTAATTTGATTCATTTCAATTAGGTTAAAAGAAATTGGAGTCATACACTTTTAACTGAGATTATTAATGTACGTAAGTATAGGTACGTATAAAAGATTTGGTGGCGAAGTTGAATTGCGTTTACGTTACGACTGCTGTGCTGAGGTTTCGGGTTCGATGCTCAAGTCGGGTAAAATTGATAATGGGTTTTTCTATCACGAAATGCTTAGTATCAGACTGGAGTCTGTAATTGTGCCCGGTATGGCGATAGGCTTGCTACTTATCACATCATGGGACGCAAATAATTTCAGCGAAAAGTGTATTAATTAAAATACTTTTATTTCTAGTAAACAAACTCAGAAACCAGCTGTCCTTTGCGGTTTGATCCGCTCACATGTCTACTTAGCTCTCGCACGAGCCCGAGGTGCTTCCCAAATAAAAGAAGCCTAAATTACACTCTGAAAATTCTTGAATCACCATCGCAGATTTAATTGAAAAGTGGAAAATGAGCCCGGTTAAACAGGTAGACAAAAATTTTGAAAATGCGTGTTTGGGTTTTAGTAACATGACCATCCGTAGAAGCGTATGATAAAGCTTTGAGTTCGGAAACTGTCACTTCGTTTATATAT
The DNA here is from genome assembly GCA_949126905.1 of Amorpha juglandis. Classification (NCBI taxonomy): domain Eukaryota; kingdom Metazoa; phylum Arthropoda; class Insecta; order Lepidoptera; family Sphingidae; genus Amorpha; species Amorpha juglandis. The sequence continues at coordinate 8,879,631 of OX421372.1, forward strand.
ATATACTAGCTTCTGCTCGCGGCTCCGCCCACGTGATCAAACAAACAATCAAACTCTACAGCTTTATAATTTTAGTAGGTATAGATTTGGGTAGCTTAGCAACGGAAGCCTTCAAATATGAATAATTTTCCCCGTTTTTGCAACATTTTTCACTGATGCTTCGTTTCTAATGGTCGCAGCGTAATGTTATATAGCCTAAAGCCTTCCTCGATAAATGGACTATCCAACACAAAAAGAATTTTTCAATTCGAACCAGTAATTCCTGAGATTAGGGCGTTCAAACAAACAAACAAACAAACAATCAAACTCTACAGCTTTATTATATTAGTATAGATGTGTAGATAATACACACTATATCCTACACGTTTGTACTCTTTTATCTGCTTTTTAACCCCAGGCAAAAAAATGTGTTATGTGTGTAAGAGTGGGAGTGTATCTGTCTGTGGCATCGTAGCATCTAAGCGATGTATTCGATTTGGATCCATTTATTTTTAAAGCTGGATTAATCGAAATACTCCGGATCTATCTTTAAAGACGATATGGAAGTCGTTAAAAAGTTATAAACGTTTTCTAATTGTTTTTCAACGTCAAGTTATATTTTTTTTACCCTGTCTCGGCAAAGTGACTACGCCACCTGATGGTAAGTTTAGCGCAATCCAGGAATAGTGTCAACTAACGACAAAATGTGTCTATCGTAATTTGTGTTAAATATGATGTCGTATTTTATAAATCTTATAAGCTAGAAGTTTCTCCTGTAGACGTTATTAAACTTTGCTATATGATTTGGTTAATAACTTTTATCTCCATAGTTAATCTTAACTTTATACCAATAGTAAGGATTTTGAACACTCAGGTGAATAACATGATAACACTTCGCGTGAAATTTCTGTACAGCATTGGTTTTGTATGGAGTTCATATTTATGAATATTTTCCCAAAATTCCACGTGATTTCATATAGGTATCGATCTTACTCGAGTTAAATGTGTATGCTTAAGTGATTCTGGGATTGATTTTTACTCAAAAATGTTGGGTTACGTATCATTGAATATTTTAATGTAGATAAGTATAATACACAAATCGCACCATCGGTAATACAAGAGCATAACTGCACTTTATGTGATTTTATAGGACAGCCATTTTAATATTTCTTGTAAATTTGATATCGTGTTGTTCGGCTTAAATTCCTTTAAATTAATTCTTCTTTGCATGAAATAAGCCTTATACTTTTGTGATTCGGAGTACATATTATGTTATTTCAAATATACAGGGCTATTGAACACTGACAACCTCGCAGGGCCATATAGCTGACCCTATAAGGAACAACTTTTGTTCTACGAGTTTGGACATAACTCAATACATAAGAAAAAAAATGATTTTACAAGTTTTTGTTATGTAGTGTTTGTGTTCGTACGTCTACGTGTAGGTATTATCGATCGAGACGGCGCGGCGGGTCATTGAACTGACGCGCGCGGCCGCGTGTATTACGTAATCTGCGCGTAGGTAAAATTCAAGACGGAAATTAAATTCATAATTATTTTTGTATGAGAATAAAATCTAACAAATTATGAAAAGTCGTAGAACAAAAGTAGTAGCAAATGACCTTAGGAATCTACTCCTGCGAGGTTGTCAGTGTTTTAAAAATAACCCTGTATATATAAATTTATGCCATTCTTAAACCAAAATTATATCGTTTTGTATTTTATTCATTACATTTTTATTTCGCATTGTTTCGGAATATAATTTTCTTTTTGGAACGAAGTTCCTTACGGCAGGCTTGGAGGGGATAGGGATTTCGCTGCGTGACCGAACTGAAAAAAATGTGATAGTAAAACCGTAAGAAAAATGCGTGGAAAAATGCGTGGAATAAAAGCGTTAAATGAGAAGTGCGCAGGCGCGACAGTCGCATAACCAGCCAGCGTTAGTTTCTTTTTTAAAATGAAATTCATTCAGCCAGTTATATTTGAAGTATTTTTATATCTCCTTCGATTTTTAAAAGATTACGCTAGCTCGTTATTATTTATCTTTATATATATAATTCTTCTGTGAGTGTGTATGTTCCTGAACTTCTCTTAAACGACTGGACAGATTTTGATGAAATTTTTTGTGTGTGTTCAAGGGGATCTGAGAATGGTTTAGATTCACAATTTTGTCCGCTGGACAATGTTTTTTTTATTAATTTTTAATTTATTAGTAGTTGTTGATTTTGCTGTTCCTGGGTATGAAACACTTGATGTCTTTTTGATGTGAAACATCTATAAGCGCAGGTATAAACCGGTTTGTTGGTATATATACTAGACAGGACAGGGACAAGCCAGGACAGGGACAGGACAGGGACAGGACAGGGGCAGGACAGGGACAGGGACAGGGACAGGGACAGGGACAGGGACAGGGACAGGGACAGGGACAGGGACAGGACAGGGACAGGACAGGGGCAGGACAGGGACAGGGACAGGGACAGGGACAGGGACAGGGACAGGGACAGGGACAGGGACAGGGACAGGGACAGGGACAGGGACAGGGACAGGGACAGGGACAGGGACAGGGACAGGGACAGGGACAGGGACAGGGACAGGACAGGGACAGGGCAGGGACAGGGCAAGACAGGGACAGGGACAGGGACAGGGCAGGGACAGGGCAGGGACAGGGCAAGACAGGGACAGGGACAGGGACAGGGACTGGGACAGGGACAGGGACAGGGACAGGGACAGGGACAGGGACAGGGACAGGGACAGGGACAGGGACAGGGACAGGGACAGGGACAGGGACAGGGACAGGGACAGGGACAGGGACAGGGACAGGGACAGGGACAGGGACAGGGACAGGGACAGGGACAGGGACAGGGACAGGGACAGGGACAGGGACAGGGACAGGGACAGGGACAGGGACAGGGACAGGGACAGGGACAGGGACAGGGACAGGGACAGGACAGGACAGGACAGGGACAGGACAAGGACAGGGACGGGGACAGGGACGGGGACGGGACGGAGACCGGGACGGAGACCGGGGCGGAGACCGGGACGGAGACCGGGACGGAGACCGGGACGGGGACAAGACAAGAACAGGACACATTTTACACAAATATATGTAGGTGATACGAAGTTCACCGGGTCATCTAGTAATTACATAAGTTGATAAAAAATGCTATACAATAGCTTTACCGCGGCAGTCTCCGAGTGCCACACGTCTTTTTTTTATTTCTATTTTTCTATTCTATTTCTATGTAATTTTATGTTGTCAAACAAAAATAAAGAGACATATTTTGTTATTTTAGTTGATAATTTGAATTTTTTGCAATTTGTGTCGATTCTACATTAGCCGAAGGAACTTCGTTCCTACCTGGTGTCCCACGACACACACCATTTTTTTTTTGCGTAAATTTAATCCATTGTCTTTGTTCCTCCAGATAAATGGGTATTTCAGTAGCACTACGGCGTTTTTAAATCAATTTATAAAATATTAGCCGTACCCGGCGTGCGTTGCAATGCCACGTGAAGAAAAAAGTTTCATTACAATCGGATGAATGGTTTAGGAATATTTTTGGGAGTGAAATTGGCGATGAATTCTAGCTTCGGCATTTATGCACCAACATTTATAATTTTTTGATTCAAAATGGTAAAATAAAAACATTTTAACAATAAATAAATCCGCCGAAAGAAAAACTAAAAACTAAAACTTAACAATTTTGATTCGGCGTTAACAATCGTTTGCTATTAAACCACTATGCCCTTGATTCAAAATTATTTAGTTTTTTGGTCGGTTATATTTTTATTATTAAAAGGTTTCATAGTGCATTTTTTTCATTAGCCCTGTATTATATACGTCCCACTGCTGGGCACGGGCCTCCTCTACTGAATGAGAGGGATTAGGCCTTAGTCCACCACGCTGGCCCAATGCGGGTTGGCAGACTTCACATACCTTCGAAAAATCTTATCGAGTTCTCAGGTATGCAGGTTTCCTTACTTTCATAGTGCATACATCACATTTTTTTTATAGAAAAACCTGAAACCGGATTATTCTTTTAGAAAAATAAATTGTAATATAATACCATAAAAGCAATCAATTGTTTTCAAATCAATCTACTATTAAACAACGTTTGTCCTTATCATATTACTTCTTATTGTTTTACAAAGAAAATTTCATTAATTATTATATGGTAATTATAGAATTATCTTACTATTTTGGATGTTTGTGAATTTGGATGTTTGGTAACCAATAATGGTTAAAGGGATTTCAATGAAAGTTGGCTCAATGGTAGATTATAACCTGGAATAAAGTATAGAATACTTTTGGGCTACTTTTTTATCACTGAAAAAAACATTCAACCAGAACCGCCGGTAAAAGCTACTTTAGAAATATATAATTAGATAATTCCAATCATTGTACCTATATCAAAAGTTTGTGGGGTAACCGAATTTCAAAACTATCCGGCAGTTATCGATATTTGATAGAAAATAGCATCGGTGTTTCGGTGTTTAAGGTTAAACAATGAGTTTGCTAACAAATTTTCAGCCACGACCAGAAACATAGGAAATGCGATTACACCGTAGGCGGAAGTTAGTTTAACTTCAGCGCGGAGAGTATCCGCATAACGTCCGCATTTGTTGACACACACGTAACGCCATTATTGTTCGTATTAAACTTATTTGAAATTACAGCATAAATATTTTTACGAGTTTCTCTTTTAATAAATTCACTTAATAGTCCCCTTTTTTTCAAAGACAACACTAATTCGCTTAGACATCAATAAGTAGTCAGTGCAAATAATTGTTTAAATTAATAGTAATGTCTCATGACAGACGACCTGATAAAGGTCGCAGGAAGTCACTGGATGTAGGCCCATTCCAACAGGTCGGTCTGGAAATCTTTAGGGGAGTTCTATGTTCAGCAGTGGACAACCTGTGGCTGATGATGATGACGATGATGAATGTCTCATATGTATACAGAAAAGTAGTCCATTGACCCCAAGCGTAAGTACATATTCCCGACATATGATGTGATAGGTGGCGTGGTTATCGTCATAACAGACACTAATTTAAAAGAACTGATGTGCGATTTTTTCATATTAAATGTATTCAGGTTTCGATAAAACAAAATATGTACAGAACTACGATTTAATTTATGCGTTCTGGCAATCTTTGAATTTTACGATATAGTAAGAATATGCAAACAATACTCGTTATTCCTGGCGTTTATTTATTTTCCTCCTACATAGAACACATCTTTCAAGTGGTAGAGCGACGCTATAGAAAATTTTGTCTATAGCATGAATAGACAAAAGGTCGGCTTGACTGGGTTGTTACCACTATCTCACCGAACACCGGCGTCAAGTAGCTGTATCACTTCGTTACTATGAGCAAGGTATCCGGATGCCCAAATCCCACTTCCCCATCTCAGTCCCTCAATTATTCCTTCCTTTTATGGTCTGCAACGCGTCCATGATTCTTCTTCTCTTTGTGGTTCATGGGCAGTTAGTATCACTTAAAACGTACATAATTTAATGTTATTGTTATTATAAACACCGCTCTTGGTGTTTCGCAGATTGCAGAAGCATACAGTACTAGATGACCCGGTGAACTTCGTATCACCTACATAATATATTTGTATAAAATGTGGTCAAAACTTAATACAAATGTTTTATTTACATTAAATGCAATTAAGTGAGGTACTGCGCCATTGCACGTGAGGTAGCCCGTCGCACATTTAATTGACTTCGACGACCTAAGTCAGGTCGTCTCCCACCTCCCTCCGGTTGGACAGTCCTGTCCCCGTCCCGTCCCCGTCCTGTCCCCGTCCTGTCCGCGTCCTGTCCGCGTCCCGTCCCCGTCCTTTCCCCGTCCCGTCCCGTCCCCGTCCCGTCCCCGTCCTGTCCCCGTCTTGTCCTGTCCCTGTCCTGTCCTGTCTCACTGTCCTGTCTCACTGTCCTGTCTCTCTGTCATGTCTCTCTGTCCTGTCTCTCTGTCCTGTCTCACTGTCCTGTCTCACTGTCCTGTCTCACTGTCCTGTCTCACTGTCCTGTCTCACTATCCTGTCTCACTGGCCTGTCTCACTGTCCTGTCTCACTGTCCTGTCTCAATGACCTGTCTCACTGTCCTGTCTCACTGTCCTGTCTCACTGTCCGGTCTCACTGTCCTGTCTCACTGTCCTCTCACTGTCCTGTCTCACTGTCCCGTCTCACTGTCCTGTCTCACTGTCCTGTCTCACTGTCCTGTCTCACTGTCCTGTCTCACTGTCCTGTCTCACTGTCCTGTCTCACTGTCCTGTCTCACTGTCCTGTCTCACTTTCCTGTCTCACTGTCCTGTCTCACTGTCCTGTCTCACTGTCCTGTCTCACTGTCCTGTCTCTCTGTCATGTCTCTCTGTCCTATTTCACTGTCCTGTCTCACTGTCCTGTCTCACTGTCCTGTCTCACTGTCCTGTCTCACTGTCCTGTCTCACTGTCCTGTCTCACTTTCCTGTCTCACTGTCCTGTCTCACTGTCCTGTCTCTCTGTCATGTCTCTCTGTCCTGTTTCACTGTCCTGTCTCACTGTCCTGTCTCACTGTCCTGTCTCACTTTCCTGTCTCACTGTCCTGTCTCACTGTCCTGTCCCTGTCCTGTCCCTGTCCAGTCTAGACGCTATACGACCCGTCATCACGGCAAGCTTCGCAACGACAACTCAACAACTACTAATAAATTAAAAATTAATAAAAAAAACATTGTCCAGCGGACAAAATTGTGAATCTAAACCATTCTCAGATCCCCTTGAACACACACAAAAAATTTCATCAAAATCGGTCCAGTCGTTTAAGAGAAGTTCAGGAACATACACACTCACAGAAGAATTATATATATAAAGATAATAATATACATATACTTGTAGATTTTATTGTTAGAATTGTATGTTTACATATTAGATATTGAATGAGTGTGTACTGGTGTAATGAAGTAGACGGCAGGATGTCGTAATAAATGTCGCAGGCAGCCCCTGTATCTAGACTGCACAAACCACATGCTATGAAAATGTACACGGTAGAGGACTTGGACGAGATCATTTATTATACTTACTACTTTATTTGACATTTTCAAGAGGTGAGGAGATCTCACCATTATCATACTAATGAAATATTTGTATCATATAAATATTTTAATATTTCAACAGTAGGTTACATACATGCGCACACATGCCAGTATTTCGAAGGGATAGGTAGAGATGTAATTAGTACACACATGTTTCGCTGAGCGTATCTCCTACTTATGATGTGATAAGGGGAAAGCCTATTGTCATACCGGGCACAGTTCCAGACTCCCGGCTGATACTGAGCATTTCGTTAATACAAAAACCCAACATCACTTTTACTCGACCTGAGGATCGAACCTGAAACCTCAGCATATCAGTCGTACCCCGAAAAGCCGGAGTTATATTCAGAATTAAGTATTCTATAAAAAAATCACTGTTTTCCCAAAACGCGCGACTGACCAGATTTCATATATGATTACATGTATCGTATTAAAAGTATCATGGAAATTCTTTACCTCTATTACTTTAAAATAAATGGAAAATTAAACAGCTGCTGTATCATAAGAAACCTTTACTTGTATTAAAATTTTGAAATGTTTGATTTATCGTTACAATGCGCGAATAAATTAACCTGATATTCATATTGGAATTGTCTTATTATAAAACGGATTGGTTAAACGCAAAGCAGGCCCATCAATCACGCAGGGAGGATCTGTGTGAAGATCGATTTGTAGCGTATCGGCACGCGCGAGGCGCATTGAAAAGTGTCATGCGGAGTCACGCGTGCTGTCAGTCTATTGTTAAACAGGCGTATCATAGCCATCAGGGCAGATCATAATAATTTAATTAGCTGATTAACATAACTTATACTCACTGTATCCACGGTTCGCTAAGTTTGTAGCCCTTTATGATAATAGGTGGCAAGCGTATCGCTACAACGGACGCAATCCAATCTCGAGATCCTGTAATTTTTCGAAACAAAAAGCACTGAACTGCGCTCGTCACCCTGAGACATAAGATGTTAAGTCTCATAATGCCCAGTAATTTCACTGGCTTCAATGTCCTTCAAACCGAACCACAGGTTTCAAGGTTGGGTTTTGGCGGCAGAAATAGACAAAGTGGAGGTACCAACCCAGACGGCCTCTCGCATACGAGGGACCAACCACCTTGTAATAAGTAAGTATAGAAGTTAAATTAAGAAGGATTTCCAGATAGAGATTCTTAGTTCAGCATTTGTTTATTAACGGCACGAATTGTACAACCAAAAATATATAAGTAATAATGAGTGAATAGATGAAATGGTTGCCTGGAAGAAATTGCCGTTAGCGATAAGGCCGCCAATTGTACTTCTATATGTTATATTAAATTGTATGTTGTGTGTTTTCAATACGTTTTGTGTGATGCAAAATAAAGTTATAAATAAATAAAATGAGTGAGACGTTTTTTCCGAGTGTCTTGACTCGTTTGGCCGTGATTATTATTCCCTACAATCGTGTGATTATTCAGATGAGGCAGGGCTCATGTTTATTTATGGTACAATATTCCATTAAGTGTTATGAAACTTGAACGCTAAACGGTTTCCCAGATGTTCCGAAGTATATTCTGATGTTTATCAAAGTTTTGATGAGTTTATTTGTCTTATATGGACCAAACCTCATTAATTTACTTGTGATGGGTCCCTCCTATGCGAGGCCGTTTGGGTTGGTAGCACCGTTGTGTCTATGTCGACAAGCAGCAATGTATAGGCACTGTTGTGTTTCGTTTTAAAAACATTGCAGCCAGTGAAAATACTGGTGGGACATTATGAGATTTAACATGTTATGTCTCGGGGTAAGGAACGTAATCCAGTGCTATGCAGTGCTTTGTAATTTAAAGTTCTGTGTGATATTGCTTCTGCATATGGAAAGGTGTGGCCTGTGACCTGCTCGTTTCGTCATTCTGGCAAATTAAAACCAACATGTGAATACAGAGTACACACATAAATATAAAATGTATAATTTTTAGGGTTTCATACCCAAAAAAAAAAAAAAAAAAAAAAAAAAGGTACCAATGGAATCCTATTACTGAGCTCACGCCGTCTATTTGTATGTGTTCTAAAGTTGGAGAGCTCTATCTTTTGATCCATAATAAGTGGGTAGCAGTGAGTAATGACTCACATAATCATGACCCCACACTAGGCTAATCTATATCGTGGGTACCAGGTACTTCGAGGGACTTGTGGTCCCACAACACCAAGACGACGACCAATCGCTTCGCAACCGGCTTCTCCCCAACTGCGCTACGAAGGCTGTGTGAATAATAATAGACAAAAAAAAAACTGTAAACAGAATCTACAGCGCGTGAGTCAGTTTCGCTCGTAGCTGGATTATTTCTTAAAGTTATTGTATTTAATTTCGTTTACTTTATTCCAAAATTAATTAAATAGCCCTGATGAAGACTTGAATATATTTTTCCTATGATTTCGTGAAAGAATATTTTTACAGAATCAATTATAAAGTTTAGGGCAGTTCAAAAATGTGAAGCAACAGTTTGTCGTGATAGATGTTCATCAGTCTCAATCACAATGGTGACATACGGACATTTACATACGCACTCACGCCTGTAATCCCCGTAGGGGTGGGCAGAGGTGTAACCAGTACATCCACATTTCATCAAGCTTATTTCCGTCTCATGATGTTATAGGTTTGAGCATATCGCCATATCGGGTACAAATTCTAGATTTCAAGCTGACAAAAAAAACAAATAAACACTTGACCCGACCCGGGGGTCGAACCCGAGTCCTCAGCACAGTAATCGTACCGTATGTAATACAACTACGCCATCGAGACAGATAAATATTTTTCTCTATCTTTATTGGATATATTGCAAATCGCACAAAATAGAACATAAGCTTCTTCACTACACTACAATAAATAAACTGGTGTCGAGTCAGTTAAGGTCAGTTCCACCCCGTTTCCCGGTACAGTATAATCTCAAGTGTAGTAAGTTTAGCAGGTGGAATGTTTGTACAAGTGAATATTATTATTGTGACGATAATTTTGGAGCTACTGCTCACTCGAACCATATTAGCATGCGTGCATGTGATTAACTTGAGGCTAATTAAGTTTCTACAAGTGATTTGATATCAAAGTGCACGTATAAATTTCAAGGATTTAGCAACTGTACTGAAAACAAAGTGAAGTATTTTTTTAGTACTAAAGCCACGCTGTATTCAGTTTATCTATAGTGTGGTGCGGCGGTACAATGGTGTGGTGGTGGTCTAACAGAAAACCGACGTGAAATAGTAGCTTGCTGTTGCGTTTCGCATGGTGTGTAACATATCCGGAGGCCCAAATCTTCCTCGTCTCAATTTTTTAGGCTCGTGGAGCCACAGCCTCGTTTTCTCCATCTCATCTCAAACAAAAAAGTTCGCTAAATCTTACTTCTGTCGAATCATCAAGCATGTTGCATCATCAAGCAGTGGCATAGTTTCCAGGCACACGTGTACCCTTCCTATAATATGAGTTTCTTTAAACGGATTATGAAAAAGCAATAACGCAGGCCGGCATAATTTTGGCACCCTACGATAGACACAATAAAGTTTGTCGTTGGTCGACACTATTCTTAGATTGCGCTACACTTACCACAAGGTGTAGCGTGGTCACTTTGCCGAGCTAAAATAAAAAAACCTTATATATCCTTTTTCTTTAAGGTCGGCAGCATATCCATTATTCTTCTGGTATTATTGGTGTTCATGGACGGTGGAGATACTTACCATCAGGTGACATACTTGCTTGTTTACCAAAAGAGAGCGTATTCTTTCCTAATAGGCCGGCAACGCATTTGCAAGCCCTCCGGTGTTGCAGGCGACAGGTGTTCATGGGCGGCGGTGATCACTTTCCATCAGGTGAGCCTCTTGCCCGTTTGACCCCTTTTTCCATAAAAAAAAGATTAATGTAGATTTTGATGATTTTTCGGAGCAGTTTTGGCGTTTGATGCAAATGTTCGGGACGGAAATATACTCGGCGAAATGTACTGGTTACAGCTTCGCCTGCCTCTTCGGCGATTACAGACCTGAGTTCGTACAGTATTAGACCAAAATATTCACTCAAATGCACTAATTGATATACTTAAAATGTAACTAAATAAATGCCCTACTTAATACCCTACTATATCAAATTACTTTTACGATATTAACTTTTTATATTATGTGATAAAAGTAATTTTAGAAAGAAAACAGGAGATGGTGTTCCTATTGTCATAGCTCTTTCGATTATTGCTCTCTAATAGTCCCTGTAATACGTTCTCACCGACGCGAAGTGCTTTTATTTTACCGATGGAGAGTGCACTTTTGACCTTACTTCTACAATTGACTTCTCGCTTTCCTTTTACGATCTTATTTTATATACTTAGATTGACTTATTGAATTGCTTGCGAATTTTTCATTAAAGTGTATTATTTAATCAAAGAAGAGGATAGTAATATGTTGGGTACAAATAGATATATATTTAACTCCTCTGCTACGGTTTTTTTATTAGCTTGAATGATGACACGAGCAAGTCGATTTTGTAGATTTGAGTTGATATTACAGTAAGAATTTTGGTCTTTAAAATATGCCTTATTAACAAATAATGTCAACAGGTACATGTACTTCGTGTATTTTATTTATTAGTTTTTTTTTTTTTACCAAGGTACACAAGGTTCAAGGTTTGTGTTTTACAGCTTTGATATACAATTGAAGGCGGCTAAAGTATGCAATAAATGATTTTAGGCTTTCGCGATTTGTAACTCGGTCGATACTTTGGGAAAGAAATAAATAACAAGTATTTATACCTTCAAATACTACGCGATTAAGACCTGTTTAAATAAATATTATAGTAGGGCAAGGTTTATTCAAGGGTTTTATTATTTGCCATATTTCTTAAGACACATTATAAATATTTATTTGAATTCTTTTTATTTTGACAGGCAGTTTTAATTTAATTAAGAAGTACATTTGTCTAATGGTGTAGTGATTTATTTGTTGCTCAGCCTTCAATAAACAGAATGTTGCGTTCTTAATTGATTGATGTAACTTCTGATATTAACTTTACTGCTATATAAGTTCCGAGCCTCATATAAAAACTTATTACAATTAGACCTTTACTTAACAAGAAAGTTTTGTTGTGATTTCGCGAGTAATTACGGTAATAAGATAAAACACGCAAGGATTGTTCTGATCATCGCAAAAAGAATATGCAACGATAGAATTTTTAGTCTTGTCTAAAGCACGCGTAATGTCTGAAAGCTCGCTCGGAGGATGAGAAAATTTCAGAGTGCACAATACAAGCCGTAACGTTGCATAATATGGCGCGTGTTCAGCCAAAGTATTCGTTATGGTATTTGCTACACCTAGCCAACGAGGGCATACGTTTTTCGATATGACGCCGAACGTCAGGTGTTCATCTCGTGACCTAAATATCAAAATCTATTTTAAAATTACAGCTTTAAGTTTCAAATAGGATCGGGACGAATGCTGTTATTTGAGCCGTTTTCAAATGGAGGAGGTGCGAGCCCTCCCTCTCGGTGCGAGCGTTGCCAACGGCGGAGAGCACTTGAGACTCTGGCGAGCAGATCTGAGCGGCGATATTCGCGAGCCGGGGGGTTCACTCGCTGCATCCCTTTTGCTCGCAAAGCGCGCGGCGTTAGGCGGGCGGGAGGCATCCGCTCGGGCCGCCAGCGTCACTCACGTCGTTTCGGTCTCCTCGGTCGTGTGTCCGAACCTCTCCTGTCCGCGACGTACGATCTCTCCGAACCCTACCGGTACTAACACGAGCGTGCCGCGTCCGACGCGCTGTCCAAAAAACACAACCCTCATATCGCGAAATACCCTTCAACATCCGATCTGTTGATCTTTTATTCATAACAGTTCACTTTCCGTTGCAAATTATTATTTTTTCCTTTGGAAATATACTTAGGAATATTTTAAAAGTCTGTTCCGTGGATGAATTTTTAAACTCGGAACGAAAAAGGATTGTAAAGAGTGTGGGAGCTGCTTGCATTCTTCCAGCCGCTTTGCCTCATTTTCAATTGCCAGGCATTAGGTAAGTACTTTCTTTACCTGCCTTATGAAACCGCGCTTCTTTTTTTAAAGGTTCTCAGAGTGATTTTCCTCGAGCACTTTTAATCTTCACAGTCTATGATTGTAAAACAAACAGAAGGCGGCGAGTTTAATTATTTCTTTTCCATTTAATTTATTTGGCGTGGGTAGTCTCTTTTAATTTCGTTTCTAGGAAGTCTGCGATGGCGGAGAATTATTTAAAGGAAGTCAAACTTTTTAGTGATTTTATTATGTACTAGATAATTCTACCAGTTTCTAAAATAAGTTAGCAAGTTGATATCAGCATCTAAAAAACTTAACGCATATTGTTAAAGTTGTATCGGCAAATGTAAAATGTTTAAAACCATGTATTTTTTATGTGCCGCGTCCAAAGTAAGCGACAGAAACGTACTATTGAATATACATATTTCAAAGTGTATATTTTTATCTGCATGTAACAAATACATACGAAGATTACAATAAACCAGATAAAGATCTGTTAATGTCGAAATGCCCAAAAGAAGGCATTAGGGACGTTAATTGCCTTTCGTAGGCGGAAAGGGATAAGATTATTGCGAGGCGTAGTCTTTTATGTCCTATTACAGCACTTATTTAATAAGAGCTTTTGTTAATATATTGAACTAAATAATTGTTGCCAATAAATATTTTCATCATGTTTTGTGGTTTACAAGCAGTAGAACAAGCAATATTAACGGATGAATGATCTTTCTTAGCCCATTAAGTAATTACGTTGGATAATTTGTAAACTAGCGAAAACTACGTTTGAAATGGAAATAGAAATGGCCCTTTGGCACATCACTCACAAATACTTGTTAAGTTAGTGGCCAGAGCGGCGATGTGTTTAAGTCCCGCCAAAACTAAGTTTTGCCTTTGATCTCAAGCAATAGCGGCATTTTGATATAAAGGACCAGATAGTAAACTAGTTTAATGTAAAATGTTCAATGGGAATATTTACTGTTTAGTTTTAATTAAAGGTTAGCACTTACGTTAGCATTTAATTAAATTAAGATTTAGAATATTTAATTAGATTCAGAGTAACACATTCCTACTCAATTTAATATTTTTCAGAATATACCTATATTATTGTCTAATACAAAAGAAATAAGTTAAATTATTCACTACAAATCATTTCATTACCTTTTGATATTTTAAATAAAGATGTTTGTAGTTTCTATCGAATATTCACATAGATATAATGTAGAAAAATATGCTACAAACTACAAATAGAAATAGTACACACGACATATTTTACCACAGTCAACAAAGTTATAAACTCGTTTCTACGCATAAAATAAATACGTCGCAAACTTTCCCCTTTTAGGCTCTTTATAGTCTAAATTATATACGCTTGGGGGCAAAAATGGAGATATATACCACTATTGGGACTCAAAAGTTACTGTAACTTACATGACCGCGTTGGAGAGTTATAATATTTTCATATTCCATTACGTAGTGGAAATGTATGTTTCGGTGGTGCGCTGTGAACCTGTGACCGCAATTTTTATAAGGTACATTCCTCAATACAATCTATTACCGCTGTGGAGAAAGATTACGTGTTCATGACATAGGTTTTTCTTCTGCACACGAATGGATGGGGCGGCCGTGATGTATGTCTAAAGACTTAATGGTATTTGCGTGGATATTTTCGAGTCTTTTACGAACTAAGTCTTTTACGTTCGGTAATAAAAAAAGTTTTTATAGAGGTGGTGATTTAATGTCTTGTAGTTATATAGTTAAACTTATCATCAGCATTTTAATTATCTTATGTTTTATAATTAAAAATATAATTCACAGAAATCGAATAATAAAATAATTTAATAAAAAATTAAATAAAATTCGCAACATAATTTTACTAAAAAATAACTCATTTAAATGTTCCATAAATTCAAATTCAAATCATTTATTCCGTAAATTGGATCATAAATATCACTTTTACATGTCAATAATTTTATACTAGATTACATTTATTTATATATTTATCTTTTATCGGTATTTCGTGGCTAGCCATGAGAAGAAATGCCGAAACAAACTCATGGCTTAAAGCATCATAATAGACCAAGCATCCTTACAATCTTTTTTCTTTAGAAATGTAAATACGCCGTTTGATTTCTCGACGGGCATCTTCCTCGACTGGATGCACATCTGACTGGTAACTAGCGATGACAGGGGCAGAATAACTGGTGTGGCGAGTCAGGCCGCGGTGAAACTCGCTACCGTGAAACGAAAGTCTGTTAAGACGCAGACATCTAGTAGTTGTTTCAACTCGGCAAACTTTTGTATAACATGCTAGTCCCGAGTTTACTTCGTGTAAGACACTGATTTGTACGGATATGTTTATGCTGTTAGTAGATTGTACATCGCTGTATAAACACATTAATTTAATCTTAGGATTTAGATTTTGGTAAAACTTGACCGTCCATGCAGATAGACTACAAAGTGTTCCCTAATGTACACGCAGTGCAACGAATAGAGAGCAATAAATAAATACACCCAACAGTCACATACATAGTCCACAGTAAGATACGAGTCTTGTGTCGTGGGTATCAGGAACTACGAGAGACTTTCGGTCTCACAACACCCAGACCCCGAGATAAATATTTGAGGATCACACAAACATTTGGCTCGGTGCGGGGATCGAACCCGCGGCCTCTCGCTTCACAGCCGGCTACTCGCCCGCTGCGCCACGGAGGCTGTCAATGGAGAAGTATCGCAAAAGCCGCAACCAACATAGACAATCTATGACCACGAACACTGTGCCAGTAGTTTACGAATAAAAAGACATGGTCGTATGAGGGTATAACTAAAATAACATGAAGCTAAGTTTCTTTATTTCTTGCCTGATTTACAATATTCCTAAATACATAATATTGTTCTACCTCTTTTAATTACGATACGAATAGAAAAACATATCATGATCAAAAGCTCCTAAATAAAATTAAGAGAAAACAACCAGAGTTTTGAATTTCGTACAGTTTTATTCATGACGGAGACAGAGTACAAACTATATTATAGTTACTTAATAGGTATATGCGTTATTAAAATTTATTTTTCGGATTCTAGTATGTTCCACTGCAAGACAAGGGCCTTTCTTTCCATTATTCCTATCGAAAAAAGGGTTCGGGCCTAATTCACATGTTGATCCATTCTTGGCTGTTGGCCTTTTTGGCAGTCAAGGGTATAATCATAGGCAATATAGTGTTTTTAGACATTTTTGTTTCGACCCCATTATTAATGCCAATAGTAAAAAATCCGACTTCATAGTATATTTTAACTAAAGGTCCAATATAATAATGAGCCTTTATGTAGTTTGAGTGAGTTTTAGTCATACAGCATCAACCTATTATACCATCGTCTAACTAAATTGAATTATAAATTCAGTAAACATTTTTATTTTCAATAATTTGCCCTCCGAATATGACTCCGTTCAGAAACCCAGATAACGTATTTCAGACTTTGTATTTTAGATCTTATAAAAAAGAAAAGATCTTATAAAAACACTCATGATTTTTTTACTTACATTTTGATTTGTTCAAATATGTACCATTTGTGTTATCCACAAATATTTGTTTCGCCCTTGTGACTTGATCGACATATCCAAGACACATGATAATCATTTCTGCTGACCGGTCAGTACTATATGTGGTGGGTGTTATTAATTTATTGATTCTATCACGCCTGTGATCCCTGTAGAGGTAGACAGAGGTGTTACCAGTACACCCACATTTAATTTTCGCCGAGCGTATTTCCGTCCCATGTTATGATAGGGAGCAAACCTATAGCTATACCGGGCACAATTCCCGGCTCAGGGTTGGTACTAAGCGTTTTGTGATAGAAAAACCCAATAACACTTTTACCCGACCTGGGTACCGAACCCGAGACCTCAGTACAGCAATCGTACCGCGTACACAATATAAATGCGCCACCGAGGCAATCTCTTTGTCTCATCAGAATATAGAATTGAAATATATCGGAAGCAGAACAAGGGACCAGGTGTCCACCATATTTTCATCAAAACGTTATATTGGTAATGATTACCATGATTTATTCAGGTGTGATTTTATTGAAAACAAATTACCATTTTAAAGGTTGGGTATCTGGAATTCATTTAAAAGCCCCTTTGAAAAATGACGCGTTTAAATTTTGCTTTTAGTTAATCGGCAATTTTAAACCTCCTACGATCAATTAACACGAGTAGTCGCGTAGAGCTTGGAATTCGACTTTTAACCTAAGTATGATCATATTTTGTTCTATTACATCAGCTGCGGGATTTGATATTCAGATATTGTCAGTGTGAACGTAAACAACGAAGGTTTTGTCAAAATTTATATAATTTTATATATTTCGTTTCGTAACTTACGAGTTACGACAGCCACCGTGACGCAATCTATATTTTTAAGGAATAAAACAAACCCAGAGACAAAGAATCAGCTCAGAGCATTTTATAATTATTATTTCTAAAACTATATTTTACTTTTTCTAATACTGTATCCCTTAATATTCAATTTTAGACTGTATCCACTTACAATAAATCTCAAAATTTCATTGTATTTTGACTTAACACAATCTAAAACTCAAGAGAAAGCATGTTTGTCATACATCGTTCGCGACAACAGAGGTTGGTTGGTGAACTTAGCTTTCCATAACTGTATCGATACAGTTTGCTAGTGTCAACAACCTGGGCTAGCGAGGGCTTCCTGAACTGGTTCCCGAGTCCCGACGCGCTGCGGTAAAGATGGGTGGGGGCGTACCGCGTAATCCTTGCGAGCAAAGACCCTATCCCATTGCTTATATATTAATGTTGAATACACAGCGTAAGGCGACGATCTATTAATATTTACATGTACATTATTTTTGTTTAATTAACTTGTTTCTTGATGAAATATGGGTTTTGTGATTGCTTGGAAATATTGTGATATGTAATAGAGCTACATTGTATGGAAAAATAAGATTACATTGCTACATAATTTTATAATATGATAAATTATTTATTTCACAAATATTTGACGTCGCATTTCAGTTTGATACATAGAAATATGATCACAATTATCTATTATTTATTATACAGATTGACATACAAACATTAAAAGTGCCATAATGTGCTACTTTTTATAACCTAGTTCTTTCAAATAATGTAATACCAAACGATGATTCATCCTAAGTTATCTTCCTCTACCTGCCTCTATCCCACTCGTAGTGAGGTCGGATGGGATTCTGTCGCAATATGCTTTTAACATGTTATAGAAAGATTGGGTTTTGTAGTCTTCACGACCCGAAAATCACACCCACGACCGAAACAAGTATTTGTGGACCATACAAACATTTCTCTGTGTGGGGGAATCAAACGCCTGGCCACTCGCTCCACAGCCGGCTCCTCGACCACTGCGCCACAGAGGCTGACAGCCTATTATAAAAATAAAAAAGTTTACATCAGGCAAACAAATTTATTATTAAACTGTATTAATCCAATACGAATTTGCTGACTAAATTATTTTATCCAAGGAGCAAACATTATTTAGAAAGAGCCATTGATCCTTC
The DNA here is from genome assembly GCA_949126905.1 of Amorpha juglandis. Classification (NCBI taxonomy): domain Eukaryota; kingdom Metazoa; phylum Arthropoda; class Insecta; order Lepidoptera; family Sphingidae; genus Amorpha; species Amorpha juglandis. The sequence goes on from OX421372.1 coordinate 8,898,243, forward strand.
AACAACGACCTCGAAATGTCGGATAATTGCTAATGGACAGCGAAACAGATTGATGTCGGACATCTATTACAAAATTGAACGATACAACATACCAGTCTGATGTTGGACATCTATCACGAAATTAAACGAAATTTACTAGTCGGGACATTGCAAAGGTTACTATGACTGATGTGCGCAAAGGAATCACGACAGCAAAGCTATCATTTGTAAAGCTTACGCGATGACACAGCCACACTCGCCGCCGCATCAGGCTGTTGACGAGAATCTACTTTCAGCGGAAAACATGTCGTTACCATTTGTAATGTGGTACACGTTGATTTAAGGCTACGGAGTTCACAACAGTTTGCAACACTTCGAATTTTTCCAACTGAGCTATATTGAAATGTGTTTAAGCAAACAAGGGGATGTGTGATCGTCGGAGCGTTACGAGAAACGTGTTAATCATTAAGATTCGAGCTGTGGTATGGAATTTAATGGCGTTTTAACGTTATTTATGCCGCGATGATTTTGCACGCTCGTTTATCTGTATATATAAAAGTAGTGACTGACTTGACTGATCATCGCCCAACAAGATTGATTTTATATGGTAAGCATGGTTTAAGAAGAGATTTCCTAAAATTTGTATTAGAGCCACGCTTTAGTTAGTTTTGTCCACAGGAAGAATGGGCCGGCTCAATTATGTTATCAGATTGGGTTGTTATCAGTGTGTCATTGAAAATCGACGTAAAATTACAGCTAGCTGCATTGCATTTCATACGGTGGAACGGAAGTCCAAATCCCTCTCCCTTTCCCAATCCGTTAATTGCTCTTTTCAACGGCAACGCATCCATGATTCCCCAGATATTATGGATTGTAGGTGACCCACTTGCTCGTTTGCTAAACTATGCTATAAAAAAGTTCATCCCTAAGGCGAGACAAGGGGTTGCAAAGTTTATGTGTAACGTGGCTGAAGCCGCGAACGGGAAAATAATATAGTATAATAAATTATATATTTTATTATCATTTTCTCGGTACTACAAAAACGTATTCGTATGTTTATATTATATGAATAAGGTAATTAAATATAAGTTAATTCGATTTATTTCATGTTCTAATAGTTACAAAGAGTATTTACTACATTTGTTATAGTAATGTATTGTCTTGGAGGCCTTTTCAGACGTTTATGAGTACATTTTATCATGGTTTGTGTTTCATTCTAAACCTTATATTAAGCTGAAAGAAAATTAAATGTATCGAAATCAATAGTTTTTTAAAAGCACTAGAGAGCTTATTCCTGCCTTATATTTAAATATCTATAAACTATAAGATAATATATGTTTACACATTCAAGGTGGATTGTTAAATACCCACTTAAAATACGGGAATTATACAAGCCGGTTCATTCAATTTTAGAAATAAAATTTGTCTGTGACGCGTGTGATGGATCCAACAATGCATTCAATGACCACACTCAGCATTATGAATTATTAAAATGTGGCGCCGTCGAAATCATTGTCCACAATATTCTGGATAAAAACTACGACTGAAAATAACCGTGTTTCCGCATGGACAAGGCGAATATTGCATTTTCGCTCGGATGACGTGTCAACTGCATTTTAAATAACTTAGTGGGCTTCGGGCCGGTATCCCGTATTGATTTGAGGTATTTCTGATAACTGGAACTTTTTGGAGTGTGTCTGTTGAACGAGATCTGAAATTGCATTGGACAGTTTAGTTTTATTTATTAAAATGTACATTAATACATGAACCCATAATCCTCGAAGGGTTAAAGGCGTGGGTTTCGTCGACCTTATTCCTGTCCCTTAAGGGGAGATCCACAAATTACGTGAGATGTTTAAGGGGGAGGGGGGGTCGAGTCAAATCTCATCTAATCTTACGTTGGAGAGAGGGGGGGTCTCGGCAAATATCACGCAATTTTTTTTCTTATTGAAACAAAAAAAAACTATACTATTTTGACCCATTATCCAGATTCTACATGCTTAAGATTTAAGCATAACTGTAATACGATTAAGATCATTCACTAATTCATTCGAAAGAAAATAATTTCATTCATACTTCGACGTTTATACATTACTACTGACTGTCAAACTACCATATTTGTTTTATACCAAATAGTTCAATTTAATCAGAGTTTACGATACAGTGTAGCCCATCCTTTGTTTTCGCGCCACTGTCCAGTCTGGCGCAACTGTCTAATAAAAAAATAATGTATGAAACGGGTGCTAAAAGTAATGGCGGCTATTGCTATCCTGCTTTTACATATACTTTACTCTATCTCTCCAGATGATTTTATTGAAAATCATATGGACATGTTGGTTCCAATAGTCTCTCTTGAGACCACGCATGATTCTCCATGGACTGAATTAGAGTAGATATTTTTTTTTAATCGCATTAGTTACGATTTAAGTATTCTATTGTTAAATTTTTATTACACTTATAACTCAGCAATATTGATTACTAGTCTTAACTAGTCGTAAATAAAAGTACGAAGCAAATTTTTTTTTTTTTACAATAACACTCCAACACGTTTACATATTTAAGAAACGCACATTTTGAAAAATCTCACGTGAGATTGGGGGATGGGGGAGGGGGTTGAATAAAATCTCACAACATCTCACCAGGGGGGGAGGGAGGGACAGAAAATTCAAAAAAACACCTCACGTAATTTGTGGATCTCCCCTAATGTGATGAAGGTGGGAAAAATATCACCATATCGGTACAAATTCCAGTCGCGGGCTAATTCTGTCCCATTTTATTTATTGCTAAACTCAAACAAATATTATGAAATCCCGACTTGGGGGTTTTGAACCCAGGACTTCGCGTGTTTCACAAACTAAATACGCTGCCACTATAGCAATAAGGGGAAAGCGAATTTAATTTAATTTAAAATTCAAGCAGAGTCTCTTAAATAATACAAGATCAGGTTGTCTCAAAAATGAAATAGCTTTATTTTACCTTTGTTGCAGAAACGGCTTCACAGAGAAACGGTTACTACTTTTATGAGATTTCTTTCGATCGGGGAGACCATTTACTAAATTTAAGAACGAAATTGGCATATTTCTCTTTTATTTTACACATAATATGTACCGTCGATCTCATATTGTTACAGAGGATTCAGGCAATATTTTGTCATATAAATAAATGTTTTGGGCATCCTTACTTTGATCCGACAAATTCTTAAATCAGGCTTAGATAAGATAATAAAACATAATATATAATTACTTAATAATATTATGTCAAAGTTATTTTGTTCTATTAACTGATTGTAATAAAAAATAGGAGATATTTTAGTAATGTGTAGAGTCTAGACCGGGTTGCTTACATCCTTGTATCCCTGTATCTGCATCGATCATCTGCCTGTCCTGTCGCAGAGGCCTCGATTTGCTTCTTCTCTCTTCGGAGTGTGAAGAAGCAGTTATACAGGCCGGTATAATTCTGGTGCTTAGCGTTGACTCAAACAGAAAAATCCACTTTCACATCAAAGTATTTTCTCAAATGACATAAGATAATAGCTAATATTTATGTAAATAATCTTTCAATATTCAATATCTGTTCAAAATTGTATCCCAAACAAAGTTAGCAATCTCGTTTCGTAAACACTACAACTTGCAAATATCTGATGCCGTAAATTTAAAACAAACATAAATGTTATTGTTTATTTCAACGTTATCTTAGACAGCGGTAATTATAATTTTCAATGTTTTATTTTCTAACTTTCCAAACAGTTTAATGATCTTTGTTTGTGGGTGTGTTAAATTGAGATATTTTGGAATAGCATTTGATTTTGTCGTGGTAGAGCGAATATTTTCGTCAGTTTTCAATCAGACACGCGTGACTGGGCCTGCTCCCTTCGAAACGAGCCCTCAGTTTGCGCATCACTGCCATGTCGGGATCGAATTTACCACAAACGGTAGCGATATAAATCCAAATACAGAATTTTAAAAGATATTACGTTTTCCAAATATTATTGGTACCCATTGTTATCAATTGTTTTATGTCATCTATTTGTTCATACAGTTTACTGAATGGTTATAGCACATACAATATTTTCTATATAACAATGTGAAAGGAAAAGAAAAAGTACTTCAGAATTTAGTTTATACATCCGGACTATGTACAATATCAAAATGTTCATATTTATGTTAGGACTAGATCGGCATTTTCTTTCATCAACCATTATTACATTTCTTGAATATTTGAGAGCTCTCTGAACCTGCCCTCTGTTTTGAACTCAGCAGCCCCAATGATCCTAGTAGTCCCTTTCGATATAATGGTGGATTTCTCATTCCGTGATATGTGTCAAGTTCAGAGTAGTGAAACTTGTCTCTCTCGCAACCTTCATCCAGGACTAGGAGTACAAATCCAAAACTGCTTTGTCTGATGACCGAATTGATCTAAACATCTTTATATGTGTAAATTTTATTAGGTGGTAGGTCCATCGTATACGAGAAGCCATCAGGGTCGGTACCACGGCTTTGTTTATGTCTGCCGCCAAGCAACTGTGATGTGTAAGCACTGTTGTGTTTCGGTTTGAAGGACATGGAAGCCAATGAAATTACTGGGTTATAATATAATGGATGATGAGAGCAGTCCAAAGGCAGTGCTTTGTATTTCAAAGTTGTTTCTTTTTATAAGCAGACGTGATACAACCGGCGAGCGACTAACTATTTCCGTCATTCTGGTACATTAAACCACATAGGTCAGTCATTTTAGGACAATAACAAAGCTATTAATAACAATAACTTATTTAAACAAAACAGTAATGAACAAATATGAAGTACGTGCGTACAGCTCGTTGTCTAGTTGGTTATAAATGTTCACTACAGGCCAGTCGGATGCCTGCAATCACAGGGGAGTTTTTATTAACTGTTAACAAACTATAGCTTTTAAGGAGAGATTACAGCACTCACAATAAATGTTTTATCGGACATAACGGATTCCGAACCGATTCGATATTTTGATGTACGCCACGGTACCGCTTTTACAATGATTACTATTTTGTACGTTCTTGTATGAAATAATAATAACCTGATAGGTTAACGTTATTAGGTTTATGATCATTATATTATCATTATGTCTAAAAAAATAAGTTTTATTAGTATATATAGGCAATTATGCAGTTAAATAAATAATAAATAAATACACAACAGTTACACACATAGGCCTGACTCCATAAAAAGGCACAAGGTCTTATATCTCATCTTATATCTCAAGGTCTTATAGCTTGTATAAAACCACTAACTAATTAACGCTTATTTAAAAAAAACAGAGTTGCTAAAATAGCATTGTCGGAAATATCTGAAACTGTCCCCAAGCTATTAAAACGACGACGAAACCAGATTATACGATAAAAAATAAATGTTTGTTTTATTGAGCTTTGTGAAGCATGATTTTCGTAATACTAAATTTATATTTGAATTCGAATGAGGCGACAAAAATGCTTCCACTTACGTTCATGTGCTTTACGATTCGAAGCGGAAGATTAAAGGGCTGGTAACTTTTACGATGTATTCATATGAAATGAGCTCACCTGAGTTCCTATTGATATTAAAATGATGAAAAAATCATGAAATATTTTCCGTTTGTTCAAGTTTTTACATCGATTTTCAGTTTTTATAACACAACATGAAAAAGATTGATAAAATAAAGAAGGGAGGTTCTGTGATAAACTCGTATATGTGTGTAAGTTTTCTTATAAAAATTAACGCGGTATTCGAAACTAATGAATTCCGTTTTTTTTCTTCACCTTTAGGACAAGACCTTTCTTTGTGTCAAATTTTATGATTGTAAGCCACCGAGAAGCATCCGATGCTGTGTAACGGGACCATTTCCGAAGCCGAAACGGTAATAAAATACTACCTTAGCAAAAACTGAAAACTCTATTCCATTGCTGTGTACTTTTCATTTTCGGAACGCAAGCCCGCAATGTAAAGCGTACTAATTATAAACTCGGTACTAGTTATAACCTCTTGACCCCGGGTCAAAACTCAGAACATTTTTTTGTAATTTTTTCAGTGTATTTTTTTTATTGGAAAACCATAAATATTATATTTTTAGTACAGTATAGAATCTGACTTTTACATAATATGAAGCGATAGAACTTAGTATTCACTAAAATTTATTGTACAAAGCAAAATCTTGTGTTGCATCGGCTTCATTACTGTAATAAGATTTGGTGCGTGAAAGCCATGTTATGTTATTTCATGAAGGGTGAAAACTTATAAAATATATAACAGAACTCATACGTGAAATGTGCCATACGTCTAGACAAAGTTAGAAGACATTGTTAACTCTGAGGTATTTAGTCGCAGGAACTAAACAATTAGTTTACCGACCTATCTATACAACAACGTATGTACCTACTTGTTTCAGGCACATTGTACTTACACGTTTAAATTACCTAACTTTGTTATGAAACTGGAGTTTCCAATTAAATACAGTGCAAGCGCTTTGGAATAGGATTAACTATGTGGGTATGTATTTTGTGTATTCTATTAATAGTTTCTCATTAACCGCATAACTTACATATATTTATGTTAAATGCTAACGAACTATACGATTCCGATGTAGTTGATTGATTATCTTCGTTACCTACATGCGCTGTATCGCGTATCAATTAAGCCAAACAAAACATTAATTTAGGCAGACATGATCGCTATGTAATGTAGATATTAGATGGTTCACTATACTATAATATAGTTTTTTGGAAGCAGCTATAGTACAGCGGAGAGTGTAGCGAACTACCTATGACACTCAAAAACATGCATCTCTGAATATTATATGTTACTTTGTATACCCGGCATGAGTTGTAATATCACGTTTGATAAAATTTCAACACAATCAGATTCATGTTTTAAGAAATTAGAGGACAAAACACAATTATTTTTTGGGCCCCATTTACCCATATTCTTACAGAGTGAGTGGTGCTAACACACAAACGCGGCTTTCCAAAGGTCCGTGGAGGGGCCATCGGAAGTCTTTAAATTATAATATTGTAGTACTAAAAGTAACTAAAACTCACAATTTATTAAGAGGTCTTATTAGAATGTTATATACAAAATCGAATCATTATTCAAAATAAAAAGTTAGAGCGCGCTTTTGTTCGTTTCATTTCTTATTTGACACTATTATTGCAGTTTCTAATGTCAATATGCAGCGGGTCTAGGTTGTCTAGGTGGATATCTCAATATCAGTCGGAGTTAGCGACGAGCTACGGGGCGCGTCGCGTTCTGTGTCACAAATGCCGTCACCATGTCGAGTGGATTTCATTGTTTCCTAATACCGCTGCGTCTTTGTATAAAGAATATGTTAAAATATTTTGTTCAAATCGTCAAATCATACAGTTTTGTCAAAGGAGGTCAAATTACCATGACTATCTGCTTCTCTATAAAACAATGCTTTTAAAAAGAACTTTGAAATTAGATAGAAAGCAGGCGTATAAAATAATCATAAATATTAATATACCCGATTGTACGATACTACACATTGTGCTAGAAGATATTCATTAATCTAATTGGGTCGGATCTTCTACAGTCTCAGACAGCCAACACTAGGGTTCTAATGTTTGATCTTCAGGGCAGTAGACAAGTAAAGTACCTAAGCATTTCAGTACGCAGGCTAAACATCAGTTTAATAAGATTGAGAAACATTCGTATTCGAAAACGATATCTGTAAAAACAGAACCGACTTAACAACTATTGTTAAACAAAAGCCTAACCAATTTTGAGTCGGTCCTACAGAAATTTTATTTTATTAATTACAATTTGATCACAAATTGATCATATTAATTACAATTATAGTAAAAAAATAAGGAACTGAGTTTTAAACTTCTGGATGTACACTGTACCTTCAATCGAAAAGTTAATAGTTTATTTATTGGCTGTGTATTTGGCTACGACATTCGAATTTTCTAGAAATTCATCGAATCACTCTATTCGAATGACAGGAGACGACCGCTTGTGTCGAGTGTTTGAGCTCGATATAAATCGAACCATCCAATGACGGAGCTCTCTGTCTTAGTTTGATGCTGGAAAATATGATTGAACTATTCAAACTTGATTAATTTAAGTGAGTCAAGTTCAAGTTCTCACTCATTGTCATTGAATTTATAATACATATTAAATTCATGGACATTTCAAAAGAACTTACTTTTTATTTCAGGCAATAATTAAAGAGGGATTCTGTATGATTTTCTAAATGTTTCCACGAATTGCGTCTTCTACAAATATACAACTAGTAAATAAAACATTTTATTAAAATATGTTTAAACATCTTTTGATGTCTGATAGCACGTCGCTAATGCGATCGCCCGGAGATACATACACTGGGTAGCTTCGTTATGTCAAGTGGCGTATGCTTCACTTGTTCCGTCGTTCTGATTTGTTTTGATATGAAATATAAAGAGGACAGACGTCAATAGACGAGATTATTTCCGCAGACCATTGCTGTGGGATAATAAATATATCTTTTTATTTTGCAAACAAAAGAACAATAATTTTGTTTTAATTTTCTATTACAATAACAATTATAGATTCCTACACAAGAAACAAATGCAAATAGCGAAACGAAATTCCTATAGCAAGCATCACTCAGATAACTGGATTAAAATTACTTGATACCCTATACATTTTTTTTTTACATTTGACAGCCTACGTGGCGTTGTGGGCGCGTAGCCGACTGCGAAACGTGAGGCCGTGGGTTCGATTCCCGCACCGAGCAAATATTTGTCTGATCCACAAATATTTGTTTCGGGTCTGGGTGTTGTGAGACCAAAAAGTCTCTCGTAGTTCCTGATACCCACGACACAAGACTCGTATCTTACTGTGGGGTCAGGACTATGTATGTGACTGTTGGGTGTTATTTATTTATTTATTTATTTTATCCATAAATGTCTGTAGTAATAAGGGGTATTTGGACTGATTGTTATTTTATCTTATTACACTTATTATTACTATGCAAAATACACCAATTATAATATATTACTTTATTAGGTAATTGCTTATCAATATATCATAAAAATAACTTCACTTAGAGCTAGAAAATAATTCTAAATACTTTACTTGCATATTATGTTCTTCCTTTGAAGAAGGAACGATGAAGGCACACAGGTATTTATGATAAATCTTTTGATTTGCATTTCAAATAATCTATCTTGCTCTTAAAAATATTCTTTTCATGATATATTGAAAACATTTTCGACATTCATTTGCACCAATTTGAGAGAAAGCTTTTGATGTTTGACTGTTCTAATATAAAAAAAATTCTCGGTTTGTTTCATTATACCCCAAATAATTTCTATACGATTCAATGTCCAGTGATAGGGTGGAAAAACTTTAACACTTTGTGAACATGTGATTTGAAAATTTATTTATTTCATATACGGGGCGCAGAGTTATTTTCTTGAATTGCTGCAAGTAATTCACATTTATGCCAATGATCATCATAATGAATACAATTTGTACAGAACCATTCTTTAATATCAGCCTCACGATTGGTTGGTATGGGCGGTTTATTGAAATCTATAGAATAAAAACTTGCGTTTTTCATGAAAATCATAGAAGGTTTTAAATGATTTGGAATTAACTTCTGTTCTGTTTTGTATGTTGCACATCCACCATAGCATCTACATTTCCGTAATGTGGATTTCCCATAATGGAGGTTAAAGGCAGGCTACACCTCACACAGGAGTACAGACCGAATGATTGTATATGAGGCATTTGAGTCTCACCTCATCTTTCGGTCGCAAGTAAACTCCTGTGAGCACTCGCCACTTAGCCTAAGCAGTTTCGGTACGGGTTCTGACATGAAGTGGGGCGACTCGCGGTCTGATCTCCACAACCCTCAATGCAGGAAACTTATTTTCGCATTGCGTCTTCCCATAACCAGCAGAGTGTAGACGTGCAGGTGAGGTTAGCTTTTGACATGAAGTTTTAATGGCCCACATACACCCCATCTACCAGGCTCTAACACCAGAGGAACAAAATATTTACAATGCTTGTGTAGCCCAATTGACTAGAGATACTTACTTGTCACTTTTGGCCTTTCTAGGCAATTGACATTCGTCGTGGTTATGTCCTAGTTTTACGATGATATTGCACTGATTATAATCACATTTATCAAATCGTATTTATATAATGTCTATGCAATTAAAATAAGTATGGGTAACTTTATGTCTATGTTTTATTATGTTTATCGCAGACTCCTACTGTAAACCATCGCTCCTCGAAACGACAGATAAAATTCTAACATTAAAGTACAATCAGATAGCGTAACTGTCCATTCAAGACCATTCACTCAATGTCTAGATTATATCAGCCAACTTATACAAAAAGAGTAAGTTAAATACTACAGACTATGATGCAATAATATATTATCTATATGTAACAGTAATAGAATTTAACGTGAATACAATAGCGGTGTGAAATTAATATCACACATTACTTGTTTTAACTATCTCTGACGCTTAGACAGTGTTTTAAAGTATAATAATCTAGGATTTATTAGCCAATCTCAATCCAAACTCAACTTCAATTTATTTTATTAACAAATAGCTGTTTATAATCTCATCTTATTTTAATGTATGTAGATTAATTCTACTTACATTTGAAGAGCTTCGTGACTCAGATTATATTATTTGTAGAGGTGAGAGCGATCACTCAAGGTGAAAATTAATCAGGACTGTTTATGAGATTTAACGTCATTAAATTGGATATATTTTTTGTCTGCTCTCATTTTCTTACTGAGATTGGTGCAACAATGATAGAAACAAGGTTTCGCAAAAAAACTGATATAATTAGCCGCCTACGCTTTTGGAGAATCTAAAAAGTTTAAAGAATTTATAGTATTAGTATTATATATTTTATGAGTGGTAGAGCCATGCTATAGACAGTTTTGTCTACAGCATGAATGGGCTGGCTCGACCGGGTCGATACCACTGTCTCACAGAAAACCGACATAAAGCAGCGGCTTGCTGCTGCGTTTCGTACGGTGAGTGAGATATCCGGAAGCCCAAATCCCCTCCCCTTCCCAAACCCAATCCCTTTCCTTTAAGGTAGGCAACGTGCCTATTATTCTTCTGGTGGTGGGCGTACATGGGCGGTGGAGATCACTTACCATCAGGTGACCCACTTGCTCGTTTGCCGGTCTATGTTATAAAAAAAAAAAAAATATATCCTGGTTTGAAACTCATTATCAGAAGTCATGTTTCTAGATGCCATGATCTAGCTGTGTGTCTAGTTTCAATCAGATTGATCCAGTAGCTTTTGTGTGATCTCGTACAAACAAATAAATAAACAGACGTTTTTTCATCAAATGCCAACAGCAACTGTACAAACTTTTGGATGAAAGATGTACGAACGCATAGAAAACCAACAGCAAATATTCATTTATATTTCAATTTCGTTGACAAGTTTACTACATCTCACAATTAAGTAATAGCGAGTTTCCCCGACATTTATTTCAAACAGACGATTAAATTTCCAATAAAACTGACAATCGCAGAACAAAATTAGCAAACAACATTAATTTTGATTCCATTACATAGAATGTTTTGATAGACGACATTAATAAGTCCTGTCATAATAACTCCTTTGAGTTTCGTGAATTCGTAACATTGAATGAATTTGTGCTGAAATTATTTAGTTTATAAACTGGTTATTATAACGCTGCGTTTGATGTTTCGTGAAGTTAATTGTTCACTAGTTGTCGACCGTGGATATGTTTTTGTACTATATGTTGTATATATACATGGACTAATGTTATTTAATAATATTTAATAAATGATTTAAAAAAAGACCAGTCGTAACTTTGGTTTATTAATTTTAAAACAGAATCATGGCAGGTAAACGGTCCCAATCTAAGCCGACCCATGTCAATCCTTAGCATGCAGATGACGTGGAGTTAAAAATAAATTAATGTACTCTCAGCTTTTTTTCATATAAAATACGGTATCAGTCGAGAGCATCGCCCAGTTACCTTGCGGTGACAAAACATTCTTCACTTCTTTGGAGTTCCTCGCCACTTCATATGCATATGAGGCTGTTTTATTGCTCTTGTCAGCACAAAAAAAGCAAGTAAAAACTCGCCTAATTGAGAACCTCTTTGTTGAAGTTAAGAGCTTACTGATTTTAAGTATTTTAACCGACTTCAAAAAAGGAGGAGGTTCTCATTTCCCTTGTTCGTTAATTTATGGGTAGACATGTCATATTTTAGTAATGCGATAACATTCAAATATTTTAGCATATGGATCTCAAATTTGTATTGCAACCTGATAAAAAAGGTAACTTAAGTGTGCCTCATAAGTTGCTTTTATTAAACTAACTGTTCATATTATAAATTAGCTTCTTAAAAGTATTTGAATTATGCTAATGAAGCAAAAATCAAAACTAAATTATTTCTTACGTTTACGCGAATGTTACTCATTGAAATAAAACTAATTTAAACGGATTTTATCGCGGTTTTTTTATTTTAATTTTATCACTTAAAATTAAACAAATATAAAAGACATTTCATACTGATCAATTATATATTCATACAAAGTCATGATCAGATATAGGAGGGCATATTTTTACCGTAGCCGGTACCACATTTATAAATTCACTTTCTAGTATGAATATTCGTCAAATGGCCGTTTTCATACATCATGTGCCCTAACTGCTAACAACATTTGCAATATTAATTATGCGAGTGGGGCCGCCAGCTTGATGTTCCCGGTAATAACAGACAGTTCTGGATGGCATTGGGATTAAATAATATGTCCACTGTTACTATTTAATGAAAGCTGTGTGATATCATATCACAATTGGGGTTTAACATCATCATTGTCAACATTAATACATGTATGTAATTATTTCATTAATCCATTAATTCAATTAATGTTTTTGCCCAACTTTTTTTTATTTGATAAAATGACGAGACGAGCAAGGCGCTTGCCTGATGGTAAACGCCGCGCCTTCCCATAAACAGAAGCAACACCACACAGAACTCTGAATTACAAAGCACTGCATGGCACTGGACTGCGCTCGTCACCTCGAGACATAAGATGTTAAGTCTCATAATGCCCAGTAATTTCATTGGTTTCAATTTCCTTCAAACCGTAACACAACAGTGCTTACACTTACTGTTAACAGGCGGCAGAAATAGACAAAGCGTTGATACCAACCCAGACGGCCTCTCGCATACGAGCGACCTACCTTGTAACAATTTGTTGAATTGCATATCTATAGAATTGCAACAACAACAATACAGACGGTTTATTTGATGAAATTTCACAAACCTTAATAACTGCCCCATTGTTTCAAAATTCAAAATCATAGTCGTAATGATTTTGTTCGTGAATCTATCTTGAAATATTTCTATATTAATCCAAATATTTCTAGCACCTATTTAAAAGTATGCTGATGTTGCCCTGTGTTGATGTGAATACAAAAGAAATGTAAATAATATTTTTTGCAATCGAAAATTTAAAACAAAAGCTGTGATTGTTTGACCTTACGGTTTCATAGGCTAAGTTCGATGCCATACCCGGAGGCGATAAAGAGCGAGGGACATTGGACCCAGAACCTCGACCTACATAATCATTAAGCTAATGAAACGTGAAAAAAAGTCTGTTATGTACTTATAACCAATTTTTTCCATAAGAGAGGGCATGATATCCGAAAATCAAATATACTTCATCAATTTTGGGAGTAGATACAAAGTAAATTACTTACTTTGTACGGAGACACATTAATCAATAGAGGATGATTAATGAAAGCCAACACACGAACCCGATCGCTTGATGGATTAGCGTCCATATGGTTGTGCATAATTTGCTAAGTACCACCTGTGTCCTTGTTTGTTCTCCCTAAACTTTTATCAAACTTTTAGTTTTGCTGTGTAGTTGCTTTCTCGAACCGCCAGGTGCAAACGTTTCCTGTCTCAGTAATGACGTACTACTAATGTCATAAAAAATGGAGGAAGTTGCTCCAATTTTGGTTCACACTTGCACGATATATTTTTCTAACCTCGTGCTATTTCATTTATTTTTACTCCTCGATAAAAAGAGACCCTTTAAAAGTTTGGTTGTCTGTCTATCTCTCTATTGTCCTATCTGTCGGTGTCTTTGTCTGTGCCACAATAACGCCTAAAGGCCGTTCCCATTATTTGTTTACCGATAGATTTGCTTACTGCCAGTAAATTTTTTACACATTTTGAGTGAAAACACTATTGATAGTAAGCAAATCTATCTGTACATTGATTATAGGGAACGGCCATAGATGAATGGACCGATTTGATTGCGGGATTGATTGTTATGTTTGCGGGTTGGTTTAATGTATTATATGGTTCTTAGCCACATTTGACGATAATCTGTTGAGCCATTTAGGGATGACATATGTTTTTCAAATTGATATACCGTTAAAATTTATCGAAGTTTTAACAGTTTTATAATTTGACCTAGGAACATAATTATAGACCTCATTGTATAAATTATTCCGGCACAATGTCTATAAGATGAAGGGTGCGCCCAGGTAATGAAATAATTCTGCCAACAATCTCACCTGTCACGTTAGCCATTTGTTGACCTAACAAAAGAATATTTTCCTTCGTTTCCTTTTTTACAGTTCTCCTTTAGAAATCTGTTAACAAGGAACAAATAGGTCCTTTTTATCCGGTCGAAGTATTCAGTCGCCTGCAGCGGTTGCGATGGTACAGATTGGCAACTCCCAAATCCGCACAAATCCCACCTGACAAAGCCTTCCTTCGGAATAAACACAAATGTATCAAAATATCGGCGAAAAAAATATATCTACTATATATACTCTATATCTACGATCTACTATACTATATTCTGGGAAGAGGGTACCTGATATTTTTATGCCCAACTGGATAGCAATCACCGTACAAATAGTGAAAAACCCACCATACTCCATAGTGGCTTGTTGAGGCGAGTCGCGTTTTGCAGTCAGCCAGTTTATATCCAGTAACTTCATACAACTACATTGAGATCGATTTTAACCTATGGAAGTAGACATAATATTAGGGTTGTCGAAATCTATATTAGTATACCAGATCAAAATAGCACGATATTTATTCAGTTATAGACAATGGAACAACCATCCATCTCCTGTCGGGTCCCATCGGAAAACAATAGAATGCACTCGTCGTCGCTACTCGGAATGAGTATGAAAGCGCACAACATAAAATTCCTTCCGACTTTATGACGTTTGCAACATTGTCATTACGCTTTTGTATGGTGACAAATAGTTGAGTCATATGTTATGAGGGTGCAAATGCAGGTGCTTTGAACATGCATACTGAAGTATATGTCAATTAGAAAGTGTTCACGTATAAACTAAAAACGCAATAACGCAGCATGACACCTGTACGATGCAACTGTACATTTTCTTTGGGCAGAATTTGTTCGCGGCGCGTCAGTTAAAAGTAAATAAATTTTATATTAGGCAGTTCGCAAATAACCATGTATAGCTGCGCCGCTTACATATCATATCATTCAGGCCGCGGACTCGAAGTCAGCGGGTGCGGGGCGGTGGCGGCGGCGGCGTGGGTGCGGCGGAGACCCGGTCTCGAAGCCAGCGGGCAGATCGCGCGGCGCTAGAGCGGCGTAGTGTTGTACTATGAGAAATTAGTGTCTGTTCCCGAACGAAATTGATGTGAATATGATGTTCCATATAAAAAATCATTAAAATAATTTGCTCCACCACGTGGGCGGGCATTTTTGAAAATACACAGTACTACGTCAATGCAGACGCGCAGTTGCCGCTCGATTGGCGCGCGCCGCTCGTACGTCGCTCCTCGCGCCCGCGCCGCGCCGCTGCTTTCGAGACCGGGTCCATTTAAATCTATGCATTTGAACGCAACGCACCCGCGCCCTCGCCGCTTGCCGCTGACTTTGAGTCCGTGGCCTCAAATATCAAGTTTTTAATCGTACTTATCTATTTAGATTTTGAACAATACATATTTAACAGCATTTCAATTAGCTCACAAACAGTAAGCAATAACAATTTCTTAAGGTACCGCACACAATTTTTTGGTCCTTCGAGCTGGATATGGACGAGTGATTAGTTTTATGCTGCTAAGACAAACATAAGCTCGTTAGTCAAAATAGTTTACTCCAAAATTATTATCTATATGTAGGGACAAATATTGTTATTGATGCACAACGGTACCTACATAATCGTAGTAACATCGTTTTCTAATATATACAGTACTATGTAAAAGCGGTAATAACTTGCAACAAAAGATACAATAGCAACTAACGTGTATGAAATTTGTACATTATGTGTTCTGTTTTAACTTTCTGTTTATTGGCTGAAAGTTAAAAGGCTCTCAAACAAAGCCTGCCATTGAAGAAAGAAAATGGTAACTGGAACAAGCATCTTGACTAAGTAAAGGCTGCATTTGTTGTCTTTGTGTCCCATGCGACACAGTGCGGCATGGTGCGGCCGGTTCATGCCAATTATTTTTCCAAAGTGGCCGGTTTTTTATCTTGTGAGTAGCGATGGACAGGAATATGATCATTTTATTTTAACATTCAAATGAAACAATGAACTTAGTCGTAACAAATATTACTTCAATTTGAAATATAACTGACAATATGAATGTGAGTGATGTGCGATACAGTCATGCTATCGGGTCCACTTACACAACGATCCTTAAATCGTATTAAACCATTAAACGTGCATCTGCGGTGGACTGCAGAATGCTATTTATAAATAATTATGTATTCCAAACACATTAAATAAAATATTAGATTCATTGTTAATGCTCACACTTAAAATGTTGAATGTCAAATTTCGCAGCTGACATAATAATAAAACAGGTCGTGTTTCGACCACTACACGACCACTAGTATTTATTTTTAAATAGGATAAATTGTATTAAATGGAGATATGGGAAACATTATCTTGATTGTCTAAGCTTACGGTTGTCATCTGCTATTTAGATATAATAGAGCTACTATTATGAACATTTAGTAGTTTTGAGTGGTAGAGCCACGCTGTAGACATTTTTGTATACAGCATGAATGGGCTGGCTCAACCGGGTCGTTACCACTGTCTCACAGAAAACCAACGTAAAGTAGCGGCTTGCTGCTGCGTTTCGTGCGGTGAGTGAGATATCCGGAAGCCCAAATCCCCTCCCCTTCCCAATCCCTAATTACCCTTTCCTTTAAGGTCGGCAACGCGCCCATGATTCTTCTGGTGGTGGGCGTACATGAGCGGTGGAGATCACTTACCATCAGGTGATCCACTTGCTAGTTTGCCGGCCTATGCTATAAAAAAAAAAATCTTAAATTTCGCGGACATAATTATAAAATTATTTATTCATTGTAATCAGCTGTAGAGTTGAAATTAAGTGCATCTAGAATTTTCACTCTTTATAAAAAAATCCCTGCGGAAAATGAATATATTATGCTACATACAAAACTTGCAGTAGAGCTCAGTCGTACAATCACAATGTAATGTACATAGACGATTGTAACTTCTAGTATTACGAGCTAGCATGATTTAGTTACAATTGCGGACATTTCGTTCCACCAAATTGCTTACACGAATAAGCACATACATATGTTTAATGGACAGTTCTTAGCCATTAGCGAGCAGGATTACGGCCGGGAGTGTATGTTTATGTAATTGTTATTGGGTGGCTAGGTGCTAAAAGCAGGCTTGTCCGCTGTAATTGTACATATGTGGCGAGCCGCTTAACCGCTTGTTTAATTTTGCAAATGTTATTAGAGGGCTGTAAGAGCGGTGCGCAAGGATTGATGCGGTACGGCACTGCGGTGCGTGCTTCATTGTATTCGGTGTACTGCTCGCTAAACAAGCCGTAAAAGCACCTAATTAAATGACCGACATGTACTGTGAGTCCAAAATTAACAGCCCGTTCTAATTCCCAAACGGGTTAGGGTCCCGCTATACTTCGGCGTCTGACGCTTTAGTTCCGTCTTTGTATAGGGTCTCGTTTTTAAAGATTCGTGAATTTTGTTCTAAATGTCTAAGTTCTTTGTGTTTAATATAAAAAGTACTTAATTTATGTTGACAATAATGGACGGAAATGCAGGAGACTATAATCTGGGCAATGGCCCAGCAGTGGGTCATAATAATACAGAAAATATAATTGTAATATAACTTAAATACCGATTTCAACAAATAACACTGAAAAGTAAAAATCCACGTACAATACAAAAAAAGCAAAAAAGAATAACCAAATTGATAATATCTTCCATTTTTTAATCATGGTAAAAATAATGTAGGTATTTTTGGAGTTTGTGCCGGTACTGCTATCGGTCAATTGAAATTGCACCACAAAAAAGTGGTACCACAACGATGAGAAAAAATTAATGAAGTAAGATTGAAGCTATAATAAAACTTTGTATCTTATTACAACTTTCAGATACAAGTGACGTCACAAAGTGGAAATAAACCCACAACCAACCTTTTGTAATTTTGTTTCAAATTCAAATGTAATTAAACCTCAACTATTTGGCCACGCAAGAAATTCTTGAGATCATAGTAGGTGCGAAATTGAAGTCCGTCCGACGTAGGTACCCGCAGACCACACTTGAACCCAATCTTAGGCGAGTCGAAACGACGTCGAGGACTTGAAGATAGCTTTGGGACTAGTTTCTAAGAACAATCTGCTATTGTTCACCACAATACCTTGTCGATATACGTAATTGTAATACTTGGATCTAAACATGCCAATTCACATTATGATATAGCTCAGTGCTCTGGCTCAAAGTTTGTGAACTATGCTAATTGAATAAGGTACAGTGATATGCATACTTATAATGATACTCTATTTAGAGCTTCACTGGCGACATATAATACGCTCATAGCATGTGTCATTGAAATAAAATGAAGTCGTTTATTGATCATCTAGGCAATTTAAATGCGCTTGTGATGTTGGTACAAAAATAAAAGAAAATGATATACCCAGTGTCGCTATTAGTAAGTTAGCTTTGGAGAAATGATGTTGAGGTATCTAAGTTAAACTTATTAACCATAAATTTCGTTATAAAAATATTTGCTACACTTTATGGCTTCATCGCAAGTCCGACATCACGATTTAGTTTCAATGCGATAAAAGCGCTTTCAACATACTTTAAAACTTTTGCCTGCCCAAAGAGCAGCGATACCATAAAAGTGAAGCTTTTGAAAAGTTTAATTAATTGTTTATGCAACCATATTGGACTTTTGACGCAATATTTAACCCAATATCGTTCAAAGTTTCTTTTACAGACCTATTCAATAAGTTGGTCCACTTCTTATACAAAAGAGCAATGGCTTGCTAGTTCTTATTGAATTCGGCTTTGCTGTCTGAAAACTTTTGATTAGTTTCAATGTCTAGGTCGAAACACATTCAAAATGCGAATCCATACATGGCAATTATTGCAAAGACGTTTTGTTTGTTTGATATATGACGTGTGAGAATAAAATACTTTGACATAAACGCTTGTTTATATCGAAAGGCATCTCATTTCGTTTGTTCCACGAAGGGTGAGTAACTGTGAAGCTCGAGTTTCCATTTCCGTAGTAATTTCAGGTCTTAACTGACAGGTGGAAAACCAATGTTGTATTGGACATGAATAATTAATTAATGTTAATGCAAGAAATATATAAATATTTTTATACCATAGGCCGGCAAACGAGCAAGTGGGTCACCTGATGGTAAGTGATCTCCATCGTCCATAATATAAACCCACCACCAGAAGAATCATGGGCGCGGTGTCGACCTTAAAAGAAAGTGATAATTAGGGATTGGGAAGGGGAGGGGATTTGGGCTTCCGAAATCTCACTCATCGTACGAAACGCAGCAGCAAGCCGCTACTTTACGTCGGTTTTCTATGACAGTGGTAACGACCCGGTCGAGCCGGCCCATTCATGCTGTAGACAAAACTGTCTACAGCGTGGCTCTACCACTCAAAATACTTAAGCTGTTTGTACTCTTTAAGGCAGATTTAAAATTATAACGTTAAAATTGTTATTTACGGAATATTTTGAGCATTGTAATATAAAGCAGAATTTATTAAACTTCCTAAAAATGTTGACCGATTGATTTTATGATTACGTAATACACTTCATAAACTGACACGTTTAAACCTAATAGGGTAAGCAAATGTGCAACTAGTGCACCTACTGATCGCCGAGTTTATTTCTGTTCCATGATGTGATAGAAGACGAATAAAAATCTGTGTTAGTAGATATAAAATAATTTGCTAAAAGCAATCATTCAACTCCTCAATGTAATCTGTCGCTCGGGAAATTAATGTCAGACCTGAATATACAAATTGATGCGTAATGGATCAATCAGAATGATATTAAACAAAATATTTATGTCTCGCTCTTGAATACCATGTTACATAAAGCCTTTAATATATTTACTGGCGAAACGTCGTTTGTTTATAAGTAAATTTTGACGTTAAGTAATTCGAAGATTAGCAGGAAATTTACAAATCTCTTTGTCATCCACGATGAATTGGAGTAGGTAGTTTCTAGCGAAATAATTATGTGGTAAATTTATATTTTAATATAATTACAAAAATATAGTCAGAAATTATGACCACTGTCTCAAAAAAAACAGATGTGAAGCGGCAGCTTCCTGTTTGTTGTTTCTGAACAAAGAAACAAGCCTGTTTTTTGCTTAAGTTCATCTTTTTGTTAGCTATAAATTAACATAAACTGCTACACACTTTAAACTACTTCAGTCCGATAACATCTACAACATAAAGTATATATATCTAAATAACAAACTATTATAACAACACCTGCGACTTCTATATCTCTATGCTCGCTGCATTGGGAAGATAGTTACTGATAATAACTCAAATATGCCACAATATTACAGCTATCTTGGAGGAAATAAATTGTCGACATGATATAAATATTAATGTTATTCAATTTTCCTCTAATAGAAACTTCTGGTAGCGTTAGTAAGTGAGTAAATATCGTTGAACTATTTATACAGACGGACCGACGACTAATTTGTTCCCGCTAGATATTCAACGCCAACTAAATGTACAGTCATTTTTAACCGACCTCTTAAACTAAACTAATTAAGTCCCGTTGAGTCAAAAATGCTTAGTTTATTAGACGATAGTGGGCATATTTTTTAATAATTAATAATAAAATGTGTATGAAATATTTTGTCTTTTAATAATGTTAAATACGCATGTTTTGCTATTACAGTTTCCATATGTTTTTAATTGCAGATTTATTCAATACACTAAAATAATTCCATTTCATATCACCTATTCAAACAATGGTATTAATCTCGTTCATTAACACGCTTTTTATACATGAGTGAGATTAATTTGAGGTGGAGCCACTGTCACATAGTTGCACGATGTTTTATGGTCAAGTGCCGTGAAGTTTGCCTGTGAATCACATGTCTGCGAGAATGTGATGGTACGCTAGCTTTAATTATAGCACAACAAACAGACAGGCACAAATAAACAATGTGCTATATAATGCAACCGCTGCAGGCCAATATAGATAATATTTGCGAATAATTAAAGCGTCATTTAGTATTTGCTTTAAATGCGAATGTACTATTGGTTTATTATATTTTAATCAGTGTACATTATTATTCCGCTTTTCCAGTGACTGCTCCAGCTATATTGCACTAAATGCGCAATACTGTTTGCGTATGTAATTGAATGGAAAATATTGTAGTGATTTTTCTTGTTTTGCGAGTTTCAATTTTGGAATCAAGCCTTTACAGCATATTTGTCTGCTATAATTAAAGAAACATAGTACCTACAACTAAAACAGCAACCAAATGTCTGTATATTCAGTTGAAGCCCTAACTAAATAGACGTCAAGTTTTACAATAAAAAGAATATTGTAGGAACAAATTTCATATATAAAAATAACAGGTTACTCGATAAAAAGAATAGTCACCCGAGCGGAATCACATCATTTATTTTCTATTTGTATAACTTTGTACGCGTTTTCTGTTTCTTTGATTTGACGTTTTCTATTTGTTGTTAAATATTTATATTTTGTTTACGAACAAAATAAGAATTTCTGAACTCTTGAATGGCATGGATAACATCTACAATTTTAACTATATATACTATTATATATGTATAGTATAGTATAGTAAGGCATGTTGTGGGTTGAAATGAATTTCTCATAATATAAATAAAAGACTATGTAGATACTTATCTGCTGTAAATATCTGTTATATTTTGTATATTTTAAAACCTTAGAAAATGCTATCTTTCCTTTTCGCTTACCTTGGTAATTACTCACAATTCTGAGCGTAAAGTTAACCCCATAAAGTCAACGCGCTCATAAATATGAAATGAATCCTCACTAGTGACCATGTAAGTTGGCAGAATGGACCAAACCTAAAGTAAATCATAACACACGAATGATTGTCAATAGAAAAACCCCAAAGTACACTTTGAGTGAAGGGTTAGTATCTCAAACAAATATAGGAGTAACGGATTATGATCACATTTTCTTTTATAACCCCACCGTAGCTTTTCCGCACTAGATAATATATTGTACAGGGAGGGTCGAAAGGGCTTTTTCACATTTATTTTTTAGCGAAAAGGGACTAGGTTTAGAAACAGGATTATAGGCGGGAAACTATCACGATTTCAAGTAAATAAATATACCAGTTATCATATCGATTTTGTGTTACGACAGACGAATGTGGAAATTTTTGTTTGGAATAATTTTGAATAATAAAGTCGCTAATGGAATATTTATTATGTTTCGTTGTTTCAAATATGTCCTAATAATTTACAACCTACCAATAATTTATTTTGGTTGACAATAGCTTTAATTTTCATGTTAGCTAAACAATATCAGATATCATAAAAAAAATATAAAGATTTTACTCCGTAGAGAGTATAAAACAGTGTCATGTAATTTTTGTTTTGAATGTACTTACCCTTTTAAAAAGCCTGTTACGCTTGAGGGGTGACAGCCATTAATTTCTACACAAATTACAGTCTAAAATAAGGCCTTTGTTTGACTCAGAGCGAAATATTCTAACTCGTATCTCTTTAAAGCAAATCACCTATGTCGCTTAGTACGGGAAATTTGGGAACAAAATAACAGCTGGCTTTTAAGCTGAAATAAATAATGTTAAAGAAAACAAACTTGCATTCGGTGGAATTATAAAATAAAAGTATAAAGTGTCTGTTGTTTGTTTGTATTAATTTATTCTTGCATCAAGTAAACATTACTAAACAGATTTAGAAAATGGACATTAAACCGAATACCTCGGCTTCTAGCGGGTTACGTACCCACTACACCACAGAGACCACTTAATATTATTTGTATACTAATACAATAAACATTATGTTTCCATCATTGCCATTATGCGGTCATTCGTCCAGGTTAAGTTTCTCCGATATCTACGATATATGTAGGGTACACTTACACATAGACATGTCGGCTTGCGGTCTGCGGTCATTACCACAGACTATCGGAGGCAATACGATGCCTAATGCTGCTTTTATAGGGAAAACAAGGCTTAGGAAGGTAATCCAATATACGATACGGTAAACTTTACGTAACTGTGAGCTTGTGAAAGCTACCAAGACGACTATATTTTATAAACAACATCCCCCGACAATGTCAGTGCTATATTACAATTCGATTTCAAATAAATTAGAAGGGTTTTGAGTTCCATCATTTAGCGAGGACGGTTATTGGATTCCATGGAATCGTAAATTTCAAATTAAATTTTATGTTTAGAGAAGCTCGAAAACACTTCACTTAATGTGATGGTTCGGATGTTAAGGGAACGTTAACAGTTTAAAGCGTTATACGATTCAGGCCGGGTTTATATGAAAATAAGTACGTCATTAACTGTGTTGGTTTTTTATCCATTATAAACAGATTCCGCGTAGATCTATCTGAAGGTTGTTTTTATAAAGAATGACGTCAGAAGCCAACCCGTGTGAGGTATTTCGGAGGATAGATTTTCAAAGAAAATACGCTTAGCAGATCCCGTTTACTGCTGGGATGCGGACTACGGTACAGATACGTTAGAACGCGAGGGGACGAAGGTAAAGATTATAGTTGTTTTTGTTTAGAAAATCTTTTCCCTTGTTTTTTATACAAAGGCTTACGGGGTTTACGCGTGGTATTGGTAATATGGAATTGAGGCCATTGTTTACATAACGTGAATATATACATTATTATGCCTTTTCATGCGTACTATCTAATATAACTATAAAATTCTCGTGTCGCGGTGTTTGTAGTTAAACTCCTCCGAAACGGCTTGACCGATTCTCATGAAATTTTGTGTGCATATTGTGTATGTCTGAGAATCAGACAACATCTATTTTTCATCCCCCTAAATGTTAAGGGTAGTCCCGCCCTATTTTTTTTTTTAATTTTTAGATAAATTAGATTTTTTTTATTTTTTTATGATACAGCATTAAAAAATACATATAACCCAATTTTTTTACCTTTTTATCACCAACCCCTATTTTTTAATAGCCATTTTAGTAATTTAATCATTTTTCATTTAGACTACTTTTATCCCGGAAAAAGCAGATCACGCGGGCGGAGCCGCGAGGGACAGCTAGTATATTATAAAAGGAACATAATATTTTTTTTAATCAACGGTAATGAAAAACACTAATTGCATCTCTGCCTACCCCTTCGAGGATAAAAGCGTGAGCTTATGTTTGAAATGTAATTATCGAATTGTTATAAGTGTTGAGTTAATGTTGAATGTGGTAGCTAAGTTTCTAAATAATCATCATCATAAGCCACAAGATGTACACTGCTGAACATAGGCCTCCCCCAAAGATTTCCAAACTGCCCTGTTGGATGCGGCCTGCATCCAGCGACTTCCTGCGACCTTTATCAGGTCGTCTGTCCACATTGTAGTATCTAAATACCACTTACTTATTGTAGCAATTCATAATAATTGCATTTATAGAAATGTTTCGATTTATTTTATTTTCATCATAAGTTTACTACCTTATAGTTGGTTCACACGATTCGATTTTGTCTACTCAATTGACTCGAATCAACAAATAAAACTTGTATGGTTTTTGTTCACTAATTCGATTAATAATCTGTTCAGACGGTTCCAATCGCTTGCAATTTTGCAGTGCATCCACTAAAACAGCGCGAAATGTGAAATTTTTCTCGAGTGGTAGAGTCACGCTGTAGACAATTTTGAGTACAGAATGGATGGGCCGGCTTGACTGGGCCATTAGCACTGTCTCACAGAATACCGACGTTAAAACCTGGCTTGCTACCACGTTTCGTACGGTGAGTGAGACATCAGGAGGCCCAAATCTCCTTCCCAATCCATTAATTATCCACATCCTATAGGTCAACAACGCGCTTATGATTCTTCTGGTATTGTGGGCGTACATCGGTGGTGGAGAACACTTACCAACAGGTGACCCACTTGCTCGTTTGCCGACCTATAAAAAAACCCGCTATTACGGGCAGTTAACAAAGACTAACTCACAATGATTAATATCCAAAATTGACCGAAACAACAAGGTAAATACCGCGTTAATGGCCACCAACTTACATTATGCCTCACTTACGGTTCGTGTGTTTCTCTCACTGTCTTTAATAGTTGTTTTTCCCCCAACATCACGGCAAGCGCAATTTATATTAATGCCATCATATTTTCGCGTTGGTTACCCACATTTTCATATTAACGATGGCCCCTGCTCCCATGGTAATGTGAGGGACCCAGCTTTGTCATTTGTTTGCGAGCTGATTAAATTTACACAACTAATGTTCACCTTCGTTAAATTAATTCCTTCATACATTTTACTGAGAGGTTAATGTCAGATTTTTTGCAATCTAAACTGGAAACAACAGCAACAGATATTAATATAGGATTAAACAGCAGTTTCTTTTATAATTTTAAATAAATATATGTCAGAGTGTTACTTGTGTATAAGTATGATATTTTTTTTAACTTTAAAAGATGCAATAACCCGAAGAAACCGAAAGCCGAAACAAACATGAGTTTGTTTCGGCTTTTCTCTGCAAGGCTAGCCAAGAAATTGCAGCGTAATCTAGCTTAAAAATATCTAACATGTTATATGTATTTCCCCACGTCTGGGGAAAATTCTACTTACCAAATAAATTATTATTTGTGAAACGTTCATATAAATTGAACATTTTTTGTTTTTAATATAAACAAATGAATAAATATATGATCATCACAACGGCGGTATCCATTATGCTATGGCATATTTATTATAAGTACATTTTGAACTTTGGCTCAATATTCGCAAAGGTTATTAATTTCAAGGGGCAGGTAACTTACCCGAAGATATTCATTGAGCATTTATTGAAAAGACGAGTGCTCAGAAACCTTTTCAAAAGGCACACCTGAATAACTACGTGACGTAACTCGGCTTGAGTATAGTTTACACAATACGACCATTCAATGGCACGAATATTTCACTCCACGAATGATCAATATTTTTATCTATCACGAAATACTTACAAACACTGTTCCGCTGAACAGTAATGGCTCAGCGGAGTCATCTGCTGAGACAAAAGGCGCAACTTCTAATCCAACCCAAGAGCATGCACTTTTGAATTTTCTAAGCTACGTGTGTATTTATTGTCAGTACATACATATAGTACATACATACATACATTGTCATTTGACAGCCTCCGTGGCGCAGCGGGCGAGTAGCCGGCTGTGAAGCGAGAGGCCGCGGGTTCGATCCCCGCACCGAGACAAATGTTTGTGTGATCCACAAATATTTGTTTCGGGGTCTGGTTGTTGTGAGACCGAAAGTCTCTCGTAGTTCCTGATACCGACGACACAAGACTCGTATCTTACTGTGGGGTCAGGACTATGTATGTGACTGTTGGGTGTATTTATTATTTATTTATTTATACAAGGTGGTAGGTCCCTCGTATGCGAGAGGCTAGTACCAACGCTTGGTGTATTTCTGCCGCCAAGCAACAGTGTGCAAGCACTGTTGTCTTTCGGTATGAAGGGCATTAAAGCCAGTGAAATTACTGGGCATAATGAGACTTAACATCTTGTGTCTCGGGGTGACGAGCGCAGTTCAGTGCTATACAGTGCTTTGTAATTCAAAGTTCTGTGTGGTGTTGCTTCTGTTTATGGGCAGGCATGACGCTTACCATCAGGCGAGCGCCTTGCTCGTCTCGTCATTCAATACAAAAAAGTCGCTTGCTATAGCGGTGAAGGAAACATCGTAAGAAAGCCTTCAAACCTGAGAGTACTTCACATGAATCTTTTTTTATCCCGGCACGATAGTAACTACACTGTGATGTTAGGTACAGTGCAATCCAAGTATAATGTCGATCGTCAAGAGACATTGACTCTCTTGACGGTCGGCATAAATTTGCCGGCCTGAAGTTTATTTAATTAAAGTTTTTAATTACTAGATGTACACTAGCTGATCCTGTTATCGCGACTTGCCTGAACGAGCCACCATGGCGGGATTTTCACCATGTGAGTGAATTGTTACCACCGTCTCACAGTGCACAGACATAAAGTAATAAGGCCCAAATCCCTCGTCCTCTTCCCAATCCTTCAATTACAATCCCTTTCGTATAATATCGATAATGCGTCCATGATACTACTGATGTACATGGTCACGGCGTAGATTGCTTATCATTAGATAAACCCCTTAATAGTTTGCTGCTTTACGCTATAAAAAGAAATAGTTGAAAAATCTTTTATTTTCGAGTTTCATATATACAAGAAAATGACTCGGTTATTACGTATTTTAAAGAATCTTGACCAAAATGTTTGTTAGAGGCAAATGAAACGTCTTTTAAAATATAAGGTAACCCCTTGTTTCTTTAAAGTGTTTTATGAAAAAATATTGAAGCGGCATACTTTTAAAAGAAATTTATGTTATATTAGAAAGGTTTTTTTTAAAGTAGATGCCATGAATTTAGAAAGAAATTTTAAAAGAGTTTATGTCGAATGTTTTCGGCATGTTCCGATTTTTAGTATAAGCTAGAAGTGGCAGAGGTCCGCTCTACGTAGATTTATCTTCAGCGTGAATGGACCGGCACGACCAGAGGTGTACCATTATCTTAAAAACGGACGTTAAGTGGCTTGCTATTAATTGAGATTTCGGAAGCCCAAATAAAAATGCCTTATACTTATATTCCTCTAATTAAGGTTGGCACCGCACGAATAAGTTATGATTGATAGAAATTACCTACGTTCAGCTGACCCACTTGCTTGTTTGCCGGCCTTTGCTATAAAAAATACCACCTAGTCAACTTTATCGGTTATATTTTTTATCATTTTACATCCCGTAATAATAAACCAGAGCAAATGTTCGTTTACGTACAGATCCTGCTTGAAATTCCGCCGACTATTAGCATGAAAGCCACAAACTTTGCAAACGTTGAGTGGTAGAGCCACGCTGTAGACAGTTTTGTCTACAACATGAATGGGCTGGCTCGACCGGGTCGTTACCACTGTCTCACAGAAAACCAACGTAAAGTAGCGGCTTGCTGCTGCGTTTCGTACGGTGAGTGAGATATCCGGAAGCCCAAATCCCCTCTCCTTCCCAATCCCTAATTATCCCTTTCCTTTAAAGTCGGCAACGCGCCCATGATTCTTCTGATGGTGGGCGTACATGGGCGGTGGAGATCACTTACCATCAGGTGACCCACTTGCTCGTTTACCATATACCATATGCCATAAAAAAAAAAACAAACCAGAACAAATGTTCGTTTACGTACAGATCCTGCTTGAAATTCCGCCGGCTATTAGCATGAAAGCCACAAACTTTGCAAACGTTGCAAGCAACACTAGATAATTACGTTTATTAACCATTACGCTTCTCTTACACGTTCATTCCCCAGAAGTTCATACCCGGACCCCTAAAACTGCCTAATTTTACGTGTGACGATATTCATTAACTTAATATATGGGGCCGAATTTGTAGTGATTTTACTGGAAGTTTTTTTTAATACTTATATGATTTTTAATTTCGGTAAATGTTCATATGAATTTTATTATGACTTAATCGTTTTATTGACGTTAGTGTTTTTTATTCATAATTATATTATCAGCAAATAAAATAAATACATCAGGTGGTTTGCGTAGGTCAAACACGGGTTTATTATCAAAAGCAGACTAATTTTAATACCGGGTTTATATCAAGTTTTCTATGAGCTAAATAGTAATTATTTGCTGCAAACCAAGACTAAGAGCCTGTTCCACAATGTTCGAGCGAGATTTAACCATAATTGAAAGTACCTAGTAGATTTTTTTTCCATCAGGGTGTGAATTTTCTATTTGAACGTGTCATGTTTTATTTAGTAACAGTTATTATTTTTTCTGTTATTTCTGCCGCCAAGCAACAGTATGCTAGTACTGATGTGTTTCGGCTTGAAGGACATTAAAGCCAGTGAAATTACTGGGCATTATGAGATTTAACATCTTATGTCTCGGGGTGACGAGCGCAGTTCAGTGCAATGCTTTGTAATTCAAAGTTCTGTGTAGTGTTGCTTTTATTTATGGGCAAGCGTGGCGCTTACCATCAGGCGAGCAATTGCTCGTCTCGTCATTCAATCAAATAAAATCAAAACACATATTGGAGCTGCTGAAATAAGCGTTAAAACTAGTCTACGTCTATATAACTTAACACGTAATATGTCGAAATTAATAATCAGTTGCACTCACTAGTCAGTTAACGTTAGTGAGTTAAGCTATTTTTGGCGCGGTCAGTCTATGGATGGGTGACCGCTTAGTGGTATTTCAACTGTGCTTCTCCATACTTTGAAAGGTACGTAGATCGCAGCTGTTATTAACTGACAGCAGTCGTCAAGCCAAGTCGGAGGCCATCGGGTGGATTGAAAACTTTGACACGTTTAACCACTAAATATTCTCCATATACTTTTTTACTATTGCATTATTACGGGGTTTTTATAATAAAAAATGTTGAGAATTCTATAGATGGGTAAAAACTCTGAAAAATAATATCAGAGGGACGAGAGTGGGGCATAGAGCCCCACAAAAAAAAATATATATATTCTCCATAAAATCTAAATATATAAAACTCAAAGGTGACTGACTGACATAGTGATCTATTAACGCACAGCCCAAACCACTCGAGGGATCGGGCTGAAATTTGGCATGCAGGTAGATGTTATGACGTAGGCATCCGCTAAGAAAGGATTTTGACAAATTCTACCCCCAAGGGGATAAAATAGGGGATGAAAGTTTGTATGAAACTTTGTCAATTTTAAACGTTCACGCGGGCGGAGCCGCGAGCAAAAGCTAGTATATAATAAAACTTTATTTAGACATGCTACTATTTTTATTTATTGTTTTAATTTAAAATACTGTTAAGAGATGGCCCTTGTCGGCCACATTATGTGCAGCGCCTTATCCAGTGAGTAGCGGCACGTACTGTTCTCCCCCATTAAATGCAAGCTGTGAACAACGACAACCTACTTATTTACTACACCACCACTTACTCCACAAGCAAAAATATGTCATATTTACACTTACAGTAGGACATATTTTCTATATCCTACTAATATTATAAACGCGAAAGTTTGTAAGTATGAATGGATGGATGTATGTTTGATACCCTTTCACGTAAAAACTACTGAATGGATTTTAATGAAACTTTACAATAATATAGCTTATACATCAGAATAAGACATAGGCTACTTTTTATCCCGGGAAAAACAGATCACGCGGGCGGAGCCGCGAGTAAAAGCTAGTTTTCTATATTATTAGTTCTGTTGTATTTTAGATTACTACATGAAGATTAATTTAACTTGACGAAGATTCATGTGTCACTACCACACATCGAAACTAGGTGTAAATAAGTTCACGTAGCAAGAGCTCAATAAATCAGTCGAACTATTTATACGGCACCCTACGATATCACTTGGGTCGAATGCATGCTCATAAAGTTCCTTAAATGCAATAACTACAATATTTTAAGGGACAATAGACATACTTCAGTGTATAGGAACCGCAATTAAATAGTCACGTAGCTGGGACGTAGCTGGTACTATAATATATCGAAACCACCATATGATTAAACATCTCATATAACGAACGAATATCAAAACTATCAACTCTCAGAAAATTTTAACGATCTATCGCTAACGATATTAAGAAGTATCGATTCTACGTTTCAATTAGTTTGTAAGGACGGATCGTGAAGACAAATATTACCGCATTTGAGGGACTTAAAGTATCATCTCGTACACTGTACAGCATATATAGTCTAGTTTGAAGGTTTAACTCATCGACGAAATTGTTGTAAAACAGAATTAAAAAAATAATACTGTAAAGTCAAAAATAACAATAACGTCTAGATGTCTTTGTTAGATCGATATCGGTGCCGCTGCCCGGTAATTGAAATTGCAAAAACTAAAAAAAATCGTCTAAAAATTATTGTTATTTTTAATTTTTCAATGTTATATTTAATCTGGTTTTTAAGTTTGTGTTAAACTTATGTTATTTTATAATTTTAATGCTAGATACAGCTACGGCATATTAATTCGTTGGAGAGTTTAATTTATTTACGCCGTACTACGTTATCTGATCTTAACCAAATTTATATGGGACCACACCACAGCTGAACGCTATTGAATATTTTTTCCAATAGATATTGTCTACCATAATTGGCGGGTAAATCGATGTACATCAAAAAAGGCAAAACATAACGCACCGTATTGAGAACCTTCTCCATTTTTAAAGTCGAGTAAAGATATACTTGTGCCAACAGTTAACGAGTAGAATGCGGCTGTCGTCGAGAATGTGCGTATAGCGAGCGGTTGGATCACATTCTTCGCAGGTCCGCGTTACGGACGCTTGACGCGATGATCGGTAGTCCATCTTAATCAACGTATAGTTGTACGTCTAGATCTAATGGTCCATTCCAAGTGTGAAAGGGAAAGCTAAACTCAACCTACTCGTATAAGCGACGAGGCGGGTGCTAAAAGTACCGAAATAATACATTACGAATAAATACGATTTACAAGGTGGTAGATGGAAGTATCAATATTCGTCAAAGCGCGTTATGTACATAGATAAAAGATTTTAGAGAAAACACAATTTTCCCTTTTTTCACCCCTTCTATTCAAATAATATTTTTTTTATTTACGTAAGATACAAGTATATCGTAGGGCATACGCAGAAATGGAATATTAAATAGACGGCAGTAAGCATGAAACTGTACCTTCGCTCGGAATTCAATCAGATTATTGAATAAGTGTGCTCCGACATATGACGTTGGGCCTTACGTAGGACTAGAAAGAACGGTAACTAGAAATGACATCTATATTTTAAAAGAACATCTACATTATATTATGTTGAGTCTATAAATCGTAATAGAATACAATTAACTTGTGATTTTAAAGATCCTGAAAAATTTGGTATAATTTGTATTCACGATGGGGCCTGACGTTCACGCTATTTAATCTTGAGAATTCACACAGTCACGAAACGATTAATAAACAATACAGTGACATACTTATCTCTTATATAATGAGCAACACGATCTCATATTACATTACTTTAAACTTACTTTGTAATGCTCTTATTTTTTTACACAACAGTATAAGCAGCTTATAACAAACAGCATAAAGTAAAAATTATATACAAATGTCTAGGTATTGATTTCGGCTGAAATGTAATTGTATTGAATGTCATATCCAGCAGACGTCGCTTCGCTGACCTCTGACCAGATAATCTAGTTAGGGGACAGGTTGGTTTGCAGGACACGAGTTTCCTGCCACACCGATGTATTCGTGATGTTTCTAACATCCCATTTAAATGTACAGGCAAATGCTGGATTTTATTTTGAGCTATACCTGGTGCCAGGACTTAGTCTTAAAACCCTACAGTTGAAAATGTTTTACAATCTAGACGTATACTGGTGGTATATGTCTAGATTGTAAGGATATTCATATCCGCCTGGGTAGCGACCACCGTACACATGGTGTTAAAACCTGCCATAGTGATCCACACAACTGGTGTGGATCGCGTTCCAGGATCAGCCAGTGTATATCCGGTCCTCCCAAGGGGCTTGCGACATGACTTGATGGTTGGTTGGGGCGTGTATAGGAATATTTCATTGTATTACTCTGCCCGCATAGATCATCCGCCTGTCCTGTCGTAGCCCCCTCGATTTGCTTCTTCCCTCTCCGAAATGGGAAGAAGCATTTATACCGGCCGCTATGACTTTGGTGACCACCGATAAACTCATGGTTTGTTGGTGGTCGCTGGTTTTTTGGACTGCACTACGCTTCCCATTAAGTGTAGTGCAGTCACTTTCCGTGCTCGGATAAAAAAATACAAAACCTATGCTATATTCTACGTATTGAACATAACTTAACACGTCTCCGTCTATTAAAGTAAAAAACTTCGTTAAGTTTGTTATGTAATAAACAACTTCGCTTTTACGCGCTTCGCTTCGCGTTTTTGCATGTAGCGAACATTGAAACAGAATTTTAAAATAGATAATTCATTTTTAATTTCAACACATACGTTATCTAATTTCCTATTAATTAAATCCTCTCATGAGGGGACTTAATCCGTTTTAGAGCTTGTTAATTCGCGGAGACGTAAAATACGACCCACGTCTGCATTTTGACACAGGTACACGTTTTACAGATGAATACGAATTTATTTACATTATGAATATGACGAATTGCTTCGACGTCAGTGTTATGATGTTAATTAATAACAAACAATTAAACAAACTCAGAAAAAAACAAAAATGTTTAAAATATAATTTCAACAATTGAGTCGGTGCCTTTACTTATAAAATAACGGTCAAGTTATTAGTAGAGATTGCCTTACTACTTATACTTATACTTAAATTAGTTGAATTAAATCAGTTAATAATCAATTAAATTAGTTCATTCCATTTGTGGTTACTTTTTTTAGTCAGTTTTATGTTGTATAAAAAATATATCATCAAAATTGACACATAAATGTCGAGGTCAGTCTTTTATTTCTTCTTGCAACATACGCGATAAGAAATGTGGAGCTATATCCTTTCGAATGAAAAAAATAACCAAAATTGGTTCACTCTGTGAAAAGCTATACCTTATATTTGTGGCTCACACAAACATTTTGTCTCGGTGCGGGGATCGAACCCGCGGCCTCTCACTTCACAGCCGCCTAGGATGTCATGGTGTTTTTGATTATCTTTTTGAAGGATTTGAAAATTTCGCTAATATTGCTAATTTATTAACACAAACTGATCGGGCAGAGACCGACAATTATTCTTTGCCTCCGAACCATCACACCCTGGCGTTGTATAAAAATGTTATAAAGTTTGTATAAAAAAATAAATCTAATACTTTATACACTGTCAAAAAAAATCCATCTCCTCCTTATATTTCTATTTGATTAATTTCCTTTCGGGATAAAGACCGCTTCGTACTCCCAGAGAATCGCCGAGCTTCATTGCTTGGTTTCAAAATATTCGTGTCACTGTTGATCCTGGCTTATAATAGTTACAATGGTGGGACAGGTGACTGTGTGGGCGGGATAGTCTCGCACTAGCTGTCTCTTCACTCGGGTGAATATTACTGCTCCGCTCCCATGAATCAACGCATGATATACATATAAATCTTCAGGAAGGAGGTGTCTAAATAAGAATGAATACAGTACTAAAATCTTTTTATTTATCCGAGCACGGCAAAATGACTGCACTACACCTGGTGGTAAGCGTAGTACAGTCAAAAAACCAGTGACCACCGACAAATAATGAGTTTATCGGAGACCACCAGAGTCATGCCGGCCTGTATAAATGCTTCTTCCCTCTTCGGAGAGGCAAGAAGCAAATTGAGAGCTGAGAAGTTAAAAGAACTAAGCGAACAAACAGACAGACGCGGATAGCGACTTTGTTTAATACTATATAACATACGAGTGTTACACGATTCAAAGTAAAATATTTTGTGTAATTTGAAAATGATATATCATTGTCAATCAAATATTAATGGCATGCGAGATTTTATGATTTAGCGTTAAGAATAAAAAATACAAACATGTATTTCCAGTAAAACTTTTTTTAATAAGGATTTATGATAAGAACACGAATATGAAACACAGATAATTTATTCGCGTCCAACATTGAATCAACAATGACGTTGTTGGAATACTGAGTTTGGTCCTTCATAAATTATTAATTTATGATTTTAAAATAATAGGAAACATTTGATTCTATACTCGCACACAATAAAAACTTATTCGAGATAAATTTGGCACATTTTTAACTCCAAAATATATATAACCATTCAACTAAATGGACTTAATTGAAACATGTTCTTGCGGCCTGAGGATACCCTATAAACTGAAATATCACATGTTGAAACTTGTGCGGATGTAATACAAATTTATGACTTATTACTGTTGGGAATTGAACATTGTCATCCGAACGAAGGGCTATCGAATTTACTGTGAGTACGATCTGTTTTTTACTCAGTTCAAAACAAAAGAGAAAATTAAATTTCAGATATTGTCATTGTTATTATTTATTGTTGTTTTAATGTAAATTAAAATGTATGTGTATTTTTAAATTAAAGGTTTTCTCATAAGCTCTTAGGATTAATTGCATATTACCTCTGATATTACCAAAACCCAAACACGCTTTCCCGAAAAACTTGTCAGTCTGTGTTTTCGGAATAATCTCGGAAACGGCTGAACTGATTTTTGTAGAACTCTTTCGTTGGAAATTTCGGGCTTTCCTATGAGTAGATCAGATTACCTTTTATCTGGAAAATATTCCCGGCTCCTATCGGATTAGAGTGGTAACATACATGCGAGTTAAACCGAAACGCTAGTGACTAATCGATTTCAAGTAACATATTACATGATTTTAGCCAATGAAATTGCAAATAACAGCGTGATGTACAATGGAAAGATTAGAATATAAAATGTATGTCAATATATTTACTGCATCACTAAGTCAAAAAATAAAAATCGCTAAGATACGACCTTTTTTATCCCTATGTGTAAATTTCAAAAGATTAGTATTATATGTATACCACAAATAGTACTAGAGAAAGATAACTGTAACTGGAAAGAAAAGCCAAAAATGAACATATCCTAAAGCGAATGTTTGCGAAAGATGTTAGTAGTCGATATAGTCGGATATACTAATGTAGAGCTGTTTACACTGGCAGGATAACAAGCAGTACACACACGTACTGCATGGGGTCAAGAGGCAGGCAACAACACGTGTCCCGCCGGGTGAAATGTATATCATCAATATTAGATGAGTAAACCGCACACTGCGACGTGCACGGCACGTAAATGAAACACACGACTTTTTACATTTTAGTAAAACGCGTTAATAAAATAAAACGAAATATGGTACGCAGTACACACTCACGCCTGTAATCCCCGCCGATACATTTACGCATCAACGCCGAGCGTATTTCCGTCCCATGATGTGATAGAGGGGGAGCCTATCGCTATACCGGGCACAATTCCAGACTCTGGGCTGATACTGAGCATTTCGGGATAGAAAAAACCAATATCATTTTACCCGAACCGGGGATCGAACCCGAGACCTCAGCACAACAGTTGTACCGCGTACGCAATACAACTGTGTCACCGAGGCAGTCGTGGCCATGGTATGTAGTGTAGGCGATTTTTATATTTAAGTTAAAAAAAAAATACAATTTACAAGTATCCATGTTCCGCAACACTCGAACCAATGATGCGCCAGTTTCCGATGGTGCAAAAGGCTGCATCTGCGGAAACTGGCTGCCGCTGGTATTTTCCTATCCATATTTGATCGGATTTACCTAACAACACTTACCCCATCTACGAACTCGCACCAACGTGCTTTATGTATCGAAAAATTCTCTTTGGCTCCTCTATATTTATTGGATGCGCAACTTGAGGATTTCGCTTGTGCTACCTACAAAAAAATTTGGCAGTCTCTTCGTATTGCGTTAGGTTTACCATTATAGAAATGTCTAGTATGCTTTAAAAAAAAATCAATAACAGATTAATAATACTAAGTTTTGCTTTGAATATTAAAATTTATTTTGAAATACTTTTATTACTACATTTGCATTCTAAAAAAACAAAATAACATAGGATGTTTAAAGGCTACGTATCTAAACCATATCAAAGATTTAAGAAAATTTCGGATAATTTTAATACTTTAAATGTCTTCATTGGGAGAAATTTTGCATGCACATGAGTGACTGTTTTAAAAAACAAAATTTTCTCGTAAAATAACTGAAATTAACTTCAATTAGAGATACTTAGATGAATAAACGTAATTTCGCGAACCAGAAACACACTTTTAAGAGTGTTAGAGCCTCGCTGTAGACAGTTTTGTCTACAGTATGAATGGGCTGGCTCGACCGGGTCGTTACCACTGTCTCACAGAAAACCGACGTAAAGTAGCGGCTTGCTGCTGCGTTTCGTACGGTGAGTGAGATATCCGGAAGCCCAAATTCCTCTCCCTTTCCCAATCCCTAATTATCCCTTTCCTTTAAGGTCGGCAACGCGCCCATGATTCTTGTGATTGTGGGCGTACATGGGCGGTGGAGATCACTTACCATCAGGTGATCCACTTGCTCGTTTGCCGGCCTATGCTATAAAAAAAATAAAAAAAAAACTTCTTCACACATCATATTATAATATAAAAAAACATGTAAATTATAGTATTGAATGAGGATGACATAAAATTTACCCCTGTACACTTTTTGGCAGGCACACTCAAATAAGGGAGTAAAAGAGGCCGATAGGTCTTGTTCAGTCTGGCGTATCAAATCAATCAATATTTTTTTACCATAGCATAAGTGGTAGAGCTGAGCAGACAGACAAAGAGCCATGCGAATGGCACCCGAAGAACCATTGTACTTTTCTTTAGCGACCCATTACCAAACAAGTTGGACGACCACTGCAGTAGGCTATCGCATCTATTCAAATGATGAATTTTCAATCATCATCATCATCAGCCTTAGGACGTCCACTGCCGAACATAGGCCTCCCCCAAAGATTTCCAGACCGACTTGTTGGAAGCGGCCTGCATGCGACCTTTATCAGGTCGATTAAAATGTCTTTTCAATACAAAAGTAAAACAATTAACTCATCATTCACATAGAATCATCTATTCATTTCAAAATCCATTTTCACAATAGCATCACGGTTTAACTATACAGTGGTTTAACTACGCTAATTAGCAGTATCGGAGTTCGTGAGTAAATTGAAATCAATATGCAATTAAGATGGATAGGGGAAATATTAGGTAAATGTTTAATTATTGCCAGATAGATAATAGCTGGTTCACATGGTTCGATTTCAATTGATAAACGGACGAAAATGATGACATTAATTCGATTACAAGTATGTTCAGTCAGTATAGCATGCGATTTTGCAGTTGATCAACTAAAATTTTTAACAATAATAAAACCGACACAATAAAACTAAATATGTATAAAGAAAATTAACAAACCTTAACACATTTAAGTCGGTGGTATTGTAGTTTATTAGTCAATCATGGACTTCAATTTGTTTAGTTCTTTTTTTACATTCACAATTTTAGGGTTGGTTTTTTTGTAATAGAATTTTTTAAAATCGATTTTTATATGATAAATGTTACTCTTTCATCCCAGTTTGGAGGCGGAATTTCATAAAATTTAAATGGGACAACCACCGAAATAAACTCCTTCGAATACAAAAAGTAACGTTCAAATCTGTCCATATTAATATACCAATGATTAATTAAATTATGAAAATGACAACGTTCAGCTGTAAGTAACGACTGTAAGCGGCTAAATCAGTTCGCTACAGCAATAAGCCCCGACGCTAACTTGCCATAACTAACTACGCAAGTTGAGTTGTAGCGCGCAGTCTGTGTATACCGAGTCGCGACTTTACGTTGAGTTAGCGAATTTCGTTTGAACTCCGAATAATCGAATGTTATTTGCGAATACAGTTTTATTAGCCGTGAAAACGCAACAGATTTGTTACATTATATTCCGGTAAAGTATAAAGAGCAAAATTAAACGCTTTGAGTTTCCTATTCAGCCGCAGCCTGCAAAACGCCCCAATACAATTTTTTCTTTAATTGTGATTTGTACTAATTAAGCTTGTTTTCTCTTCTAATTATCTCGTTGAGTATTCACCGGCCAAAATCACTTGACCTCAAAATTGTTAGAGATATTGTTTGTTTACTCTCGAGGGGCCACGACCGAGAACAATGAACACTTTTTGTGAACAAACGGCGATGGAAGCAGGTAATGAATATGCTGAAACAAAGAGCCCAATGCGGAGCCTCATTAGCTATTCAGTCGTTGTGCCTGCCTTAAAAATCATTTACAAAAGTCTTGATGAATGTTAGTCCTGTTTATTTTAACAGTCTGCTTTTCAACACGGAAAATTATTTAACATTTTATTACAGAAATTTTTTCACAGCTGAATAAACTATGAAAAAACATAGTGCTCGGATATTAATTTTAGTTTTAATTTTTCTGTTTCAATTCAAAGAATAAATAAATTCATCATGCAAACTTAGGATTATAAAGCAAGTTTAGCATGTTTCAAACAGAATTGAAGTTGTTTTTTGTGATTTTTTTATATTAAATTTAAATAGTTTAAATAAGAAAGTACTCTGAGGCATTTTAATTAATGCAATTTATAGAATAAGTGATTATTGTTGATACATAACAGAGAAAAGAATGGCATATATAAAATTATCTCATTTATTGTAATATATATACTACGCGCCATATATGCAAGATCTGAATTTTAAGGACATTTAAGGAGATGGGCAAAAACAATTACTTATATTATTATTTTCTTGTTTATTTTACTGAGATTGCAAACTTAAATCTGAGGAACCATTCATAAAATATAATTCAAGACAGTTGAGTCACTGTTATAGCTAACTAATAAGCTAGGACATAGATAACAGTAAAGCAAGGCTAAGATCAGATCAATGCACAAGTTTGTAGATAATTTTAGAGATCCGGCGTCCCGGTAAAACAACTGAGTAAGTTGTGGGAAAAATCTTGTAGAACATTAAAATCATATTGCGCAAAACATTATCCAAAAGCAAACAACGGTACAAAATGTTTTAACAAGTCTCTAACCTTTCGCGAATAATACTTTCATTGTAGAAGCCATTACAATATCTTTTAAATTAGCATGATGTTCAAAATTCTGTTTGCACAAATTTACTCTTAGCTGTTCGCTGCCAACTTCTGTACATATTTTATGTAGCTAAGTAAAATTCTACTTTTGAATGCAATCAACTGGAAGTTTTTCGCTTCACGAATATTATCTGCCAGTAAAATATTTTATACACACACCTTTGCATTTATGTTACATTGATACTATAATATATGAATATTTACTGCCGCACTCAGAGATCTTACCAAGTTCAAATAACTTTAATCATCATTTAGCCATTGCTGAGAACTCGATTATTTCTCAGAGACGTCAATTTTTTTTCTGTACTCAGTGACGAAGTATACATTATCTTCTGTATTCAGTAATAGAACATAAAGCATTAACTAGTTGTGTGTGTAGAAATAATCAAATTTTCAGAAATAACCTAATGACAGACATAACTTATTTGACGTTTCTGAGTGCGGCAGTTAGAAAAAAAATATTTCAAAAAGAACTTCTAAATATTAGAATAAAGTCTCAAGAATACAGCACGTTCAAATAAATGATTGAAATTTTCTTAATCATATTCCTTTGTACACTCTTGATTAACTACTCCCGAATCGTGTCTTTTTTGAAGTGTAAAATTAATTCAAATTAATTAGCATTCAAACAGGGATTATTGTTCCGATGAAGCGCGAGTGGAATCTCTTAAAAATAAATTTCAAACAATTTCAGAGTCTTTATTGAGTTATAAAAGTCTTTTGTGTCGTATTTAGCCATTCGCGATAAAAGGGTCTGCTTAATAATGGCTTAATTTTATTGAAAATTATAAATCAGAACGGCGCGCTGGGCGGGCATCACGGAAGAAATATTTTCCTTGTAAAAATAAGCTGCTCTAGACCATATAGGCACATCTTGATCGTAAAAACGGAGGGTTAGCGTCAAAGAGAGGTCGCGTATATACCCGGCCTTATGCAAATGTAACGATAACACGCCTTTAGGGTCAATAAACTGTTACCTACTCACTTTTACGACATGATAAGTATATTGCTTGTCTTTTATACCTTTGTTCCCTATTAGTTTTTGGGTCACGTCTGTCTCAATGATGTAATGTGTGTTTTTTCTGTTGCAGATTGGAAAGTTGGGTTCTGCTAGAAAGGTAAGTTGGCGTTATATTTGTACATTCTACTTTCAACGGACAATAAAATATATTTTTGATATCCATGATAACTATATTAATAGTATCTAACTGGAGCACAAATTAATTTACGTGGATATCGTATGAATAATTCTGATGTCCTAAATTAAATGACCATGCGGGGATCGTGGCTTCCCCACTTGTTAATTGACTTTGTATTTGCGGATACTAAAGACCGAGTACCAATTCTAAAACTGTTGGTGTTTGACTGTATAAATTAGATGTGATTTTCATTAAACCATTATTGTGTGGTATGTTAAAATATAGCCCATTTTCATTGTAAAATATTTCAAACATAAAAATGAACCTCTCACATAATGGAGCATACATACATTTATAAGTTAAAGCGAACCTTTAGTGCAGTGATTGCACCTCAACCCACCCCTTCAGAGATACCGACGCCGGTTTATTTATATTTTTCTTTTGAAATTTTATACTTAAAAACGTTTTAAACGGAAGTTGGATCAACTTCAAACTTAACTAATTAAACCTAGCCGTGTATATTTTATTTCAATGTTACAAACGGTACATGCGTCTCTTATTAAGGTGATAATATTGATCAAGATATCTGCACGAGAGAGCACGTATGATGGGTGGTTACACAGGCGCTAGTTCATATACTGAGGTTATGACAAGCAACGGAACTTGGTTCGTGGTTGTCGAAAAGCGTTGCTCAATACCTCTCATAGTGTTTAATTACCTTATATGCAAACACGACCATCGACGGTGTTCCTACTGGAATGCAATTAAATTTGATTGACATCTAAGCCGTATTATGCAAATGTTCAATGTATATTTTGGTTAAAATTAATAGAATTAATATTGTGTTTGGTTTTATGATTCATTTTGCATAATACTGACATTTGGATACGAGTGTTTTCTCACGTGATTTCGTCAAGGATTTTATTAAAAAAAAAAAATTGTCGACGTTGACGGTGCTGTGTCTCTTGGCGGTTGACATTTTATTTGGTCTGCACTGTACTTAACATCAAATCCAACATAGTCCAAGTCCCATAGTCACTATGTCATGCCAGGATAAAAATCCCTACTGATACTGATTTGTACTGAGGATAGATATAAATATAATCTATGTCATGACGCTATAATATAGTTATAGTCATTAAAAAGAATGAATTTAGTAATTATGACTTAGTACACAACCATATTATTTTTATAGAGCACGCACTATTTTTTTAGCACATATATCAAGTACAATTTCACGAACTAATATTTGTTCCTCTAATTTGTTTACGAACGAGGTATAACATGACCTAAACAGCAAATAACTTAGCACAAAATGTAAATCATGTGGGCATGAGAAACATGTTGCTGTAATTGTGCGTATAATATCATGTTAACCCTTGACTTAAAACGTACCTTGTACTTATCCTTTTCTCAAGGAAAGCTGTGAAGCCATATCTCCATAATATTATGTTATACGTCAGAAGGGACTGCCGACATACATTTCAAATGAACATTGAAATTCCTTTTCACAACGATATTAATTTTACGGCAACCGAGATTTTAATACCAATTTAAATTTCTGAGTATTTGTTATTGCTCTGCTATTTTATATTGTGTAATCCGTCTTATCGAAGTTCATAGAGTGAAGAACATCACAGAGACAAACGATCCAATATTGCAAATTACGCTTGAGTGAAGTCTTTTAATTAAGGCGGGTGGGTACGAGTCTGCGTCAGTGTGGGCGCCCAGAACACCCCATCAATTTCTGCTTGACTTCTGATTGTTTGAGCCAACCTCGTTAGCAGCCGAGGTAACCCGCCTCCTGAACCCTGTCGACTACAACGTGATATTCAACCTGAGCCGATACCGATGTACTTCAATTTCATGTACTATAACATGTAGAATATACTATTGGTATTGTGTAGCATACGGATTAATTAACTAGGAAATTGTAGGCCATCTTACACAGCCTATGAAATAACGAATTTACACTAATTCGTGCATCTGTCCAAGTACAATCGCCAAACTTTATATTAATGCATTTCCTTACCTTTACTGATACAATACGACAGTCCTCGTATCGTAGATCGAGAAGTTTCAATTGAGAACGTTCAACCCCCGTGTTGAGATTATAAAATGTAAGTGTGGTTTGTAATTATTGGTTTTGGCCTAAGTATTGTAACATCAATATTCCTTTATAAATCAAAAGTCTCTAATCCCACGATACCAGACTTAGATCTAATAAACCTGTGCTATAATCACTGAAGTCATTTGCTAAATACATCGCAGAAAAAATATCTAGCAGAGTAAAATAAATAATAAATTAAAACATAATGTTGTTACTAACATGTTTTTGTATTTGACCAATTTTTCTATGCTATACCGCTGAAATGGTTTGCTAAATATATCACAGAAAAAATATCTAGCATATAAAAATATAACAAGATTAGAAAACAATGTTATTACATGTTTTTGTATGTGATCCTGCTTTCGTTTTGAATTGTCTATAAATAAATTATAAAGCTACTAACACGCTAAGGGCAGAATAGCTTCCATTCGTGTGTATACCCACAGATGTTATTGTTTGGCTAATATATAATGCAGAAGATTGAATTTCGGAACTGTGACCGCCTAATCTCTTTACCTTATGAAAGTTGCATACTTCAATATACGTCAAGGTAAGTTTAACGAAACTTTGTTTTGTATGTGGTTGAAGATAAAAGCATTATTTATTGATTTATAATTTTCTGTTAGCGAATGACCAACTATAGCTTTCTTATAGAACAGTGTTAGTGATTTTTGTTGTTTATACGATATAC
The DNA here is from genome assembly GCA_949126905.1 of Amorpha juglandis. NCBI lineage: Eukaryota > Metazoa > Arthropoda > Insecta > Lepidoptera > Sphingidae > Amorpha > Amorpha juglandis. The sequence goes on from OX421372.1 coordinate 8,942,298, forward strand.
GATATTACTCATTGAGCGAAATAAACGTCCTTAATACATCGTTGACGAATTATGTCTTCAAATAGATCATAGGAATATAATACTGAAATATATAACGGGTTAAGTTATATTACGGCCATGACAACAAAATCAACGAACCAATAATTTTACTTATTTATTTGCTACAGAGAAAACTAGTCTATGAAGGGCCTTCGATTTTCTTTCCATTCAGATGGACGAATTCGTCGGCAAAATTAATCATGTTCATTATTCAAAATACTAAAAGGTGCTTCTATAAAGCGTTATTATAATATATACTAGAAAATGAATACGTATATTAGTGTTTATTTAACACTTCGACTTTCGCTTAAATAAAAACACAGAGTTCACAAAATTTTATGGTTACTTGATCATTGAATATCTTATTAAACAGCTGTGATAAGAATGCTTAAGCGATCCTCTCTACCCGACGAACACCCTTTTATGCTTATAAGCCGACTGAAACGCTGATCTTACGGCTTTCCTCGCAAGAATATAATTTTTGAGACGTTTCATTTTTAATCTGAAATTTTCTGTTACAATTTTCCGCCTGCTCACAACTCCCATAAAGTTATTTCGTCTCATACCTGAATAAGACATGATTTTGACGCGTCTCATGAAACGCTTTACATGTTCGTATTTGGGCTTTTATTCTCTTTTGTTCAATTGCGTAAATTGTTATGCTGAACCACAAACCAGACAATCTCATAAGTGATTACGGGCGTTGTTTGTTACGTGTATTTATTTGTAATGGTGTGTTTCCTGACATACGCTTTTATAGTAATATATTTGACATAATGGAAGTAGGTTATATATGATTGATTTAGCGCTTGTTCCACAATATCCAAGTACATATTATTTAATGGATAGAATATAAGACAGCTGAAAACAAAATCGTCACGTTATCAAGAAACATGAAGAAGCATGTACCTATGATTCAATTGGCTACTTCTAAAATTGGCTGTATGTTTTCTATAGCACAAACGAGCAGGTGGGTCAGCTGATGGTAAATGACCTCCACCATCCATAAATATTCACAACACTTGAGGAATCATGGATGCGTTGTCGACCTTTAAGAATAGGCATAACTGATGACTGAATTTCATGATAGAAAAACCCAATATCACTTTTACACGACCCGGGGATTGAACCCGACACATCAGTCGTACCGCGTACGTATTACAACTGCGCCACCGAAGCAGTCTTTTCTCGATCGTATTTTTTGAAATAATTGTCATATAAGTTAGTTGGTGGTTATATTACTCAAATATTGTGAAATTGGTCTTCAATCTTGGAAAGTGTTTAATATTATAAATAAATGCAAATATATCCGTTCTATCAACACCGTGTGTATTAAAATTAATTGACTCTGACCATACACTAATTGCTGACAAATCCAAACCGCACTCTCATGATTCATAAACCCCCATACAACTATAGTATATGTACACGTAACTATAGTATAGTATGTATTTAATTATGACATGTTCATTATCATGATCTGGTTGTTTCGGTCGCCTTTTGTCATGGCCCGAGAGCAAGCCACTGACCCCGATCCACGACTCATTCAGGTGCTGCCAGCTGCCTCTCGCAGCTCGCCTTTATTCTACAATCCTATCATACATTGAAAATTAAACAATACAGTGATATCGCTTACAATAAAAGTATACTCTCTTCTTAATATTTATAAAAATATATTTTATAATTAAGTAGTTAATTAGTTATCAACACCTTACCAACTACCTATCAGCGTAACTACGCGTCTTGAGAATATATTTTTTATCCGATCACGGCAACACCGGCACCTGATGGTAATCGCAGTGCAGTCCAAAAAAGGCTACCACAGACTAACAGTGAAATTGTCGGTGGTCAACAAAATCATGCCGTCTTATATAAATGCCTCTTCACATTCAGAAGAGGGAAGGGCCTGCGACAGGACAGGCGCATGACCGATGCGATGGAACGCGATCCACATAAGGTGTGTGGGTCACTATGGCAAGTTTTAAGACCATGTGTACGTTTATCGCTATCCAAGCAGATATATCCTACCACCAGCAAAATCATTCCAAACGCAAATTAGATACCTAAATGTATCTACTATGTAGTAGGTCCCTCGTATGCGAGGATTTGGATTAGGCCCACCGGTTTATCTATTTCTGACGACATGCAACAGTATAATTACTATTGTGTTGTGTGTGTGTGTTATTGTTGTCGGTTTGCAGGACATTGAAGCCAATTTAATTACTCGGCATTATGATAATTATTAACATCCCATGTTTCAGGTTGACGAGTGCAATCTTTTCATCAAATTCTTTGAAATTAAAGATTCTGCGAGATGTTGTTTTTGTTTAGGCGATATACTTATTAATCTATTAAGCCAACATAAGTGAAGGTGGTAGAGCCAATCTGTACACAGTTTTGCCTACATCATAAATAGACCGGCTCGACTGTTTTACTGTCATTGTCTCACAGAAAACCGACCTAAAGCAGCAGCTTGCTGTTGCATTTTGTACAGTGAGTAAGATACCCGGCCCAAATCTCCTTCCCCTTTACCGACCCTTTATAATTTCATTTCCTTAAAAGTAGGCAACGTGTTCATGATTGTACAGGTATTATGAATGGTTAAGGACGGTGGAGATCATTTACTATCAGGTGACCCACTTGTTCGTTTGCCGGCCTCTGTTATAAAAAAGTATTGCACTCAAGCTTTTTAAAACTATGCGAGCAACATCAGCATCGTCAGCCACAGGACGATTTACCCCAAAGATTTCCAGACTGACCTGTTGGAAGCTATGCGAGCATATAATCTGGTAATAGAACGTGTACAGGCCGATCACGTCATGTCAAACGCTATATTAACCGCTACGTGTAAAGCGTTCAAACGAGCCGCAAAACACGTCCGCGTTAATGAATCCTACGAATATTATAAACGCAAAAGTTTGTAAGTATGGATGGATGGGTGGATGGATGTATGTTTGGTACTCTTTCACGTAAAAACTACTGAATAGATTTTAATGAAACTTTACAATAATATAGCTTATACATCAGAATAGGACATATGTTTTTCAAAAATCAACCCCTGCAGGGTTTAAAAAGGGGATGAAAGTTTGTATGAAAAATCTAAACCGCTGAACCGATTTCAATGAATTTGGCATAAATATAGTTGATGACCCAGGGTTAAACATTGGGTATTTTTTTCTTTAAATTTCAACCCCTAAAGGGCCCAAATAGGGGATGAAAGTTTGTACGAAAACTTTTTGATGGCGAAACGAAGTTCGCGGGCACAGCTAGTCCTTCATATATGCGTTGACCCAATCATTAGAATATTTATATACGTATGTGTCGAAATGTGTGCGTTGTTATGTGTGGTATTCACGTCTGGTCCCGAACCCCACGCACCGGTCACAAGGTCAAACGAGCTTTAGCGCCACTAAATTATCAAACGACATCATACTATGCATAATATACTCTCTGAATCTGACTAAGCCTTTGTTGATGTAGTATAAAATAATTACAAATTACTACTATAAAATATATACTTACTTACTATGAGACGACGGCCTCGTCTGGGTTGGTACCACCGCTTCGTCTATTTCTGCCACCAAGCAACAGTGTGTAAGCGCTGTTGAGTTTCGGTGTGAAGGATATTGAAGCCAGTAAAACTACTGGGCATTATGAGACTTAACGTCTTATGTACCGGAGTGACGAGCGCAGTTCATTGCCATGTAGTGCCTTATAATTCAAAGTTCTGTTTAGTGTTGCTTCAGTTTATGGGCAGGCATAGGGCATATCATCAGGCGAGCACCTTGCTCGTCTCGTCATTCAATGAAATAAAAAAAAACTATATAGGTGATAGTTTTCTGTTGACCCTAATCTCTTTGGAACATTATCCTCTTGGTAATCGCCACTACTCGTCAGCCCAGTTTGTACCAGTGTCTCCATCGAAGTCGTCGCATTTCTAAGATTTCTTTCACTTATTATCTCATTAGGCTAGTGTGTAGCGACATATTATATTATTCGTTTTCTTTATTGTAAACATGACTTTGTTATTTACTGATAAATGTTAGTGTTTATTTCCTATGTATACTACATACTAGCCCTGTATTATATACGTCCCACTGCTGGGCACGGGCCTCCTCTACTGAATGAGAGGGATTAGGTCTTAGTCCACCACGCTGGCCTAATGCGGGTTGGCAGACTTTACATACCTTCGAAAAATCTTATCGAGTTCTCAGATATGCAGGATTCCTCACGATGTTTCCTTCACCGTTAAAGCAAGCGATAATTAACAATTAATATACACGTAACTTAGAAAAGTCAGTGGTGTATGCTCTTGGGGCTGGTTTCGAACCTGCGACTTTCGTCTCGACAGTCCATACCACTCCCTGCTGAGCTATCGCTTCTTATTATATATAGTACATACATACAAACCGAATTGTCATTTTATCCGTTTTGTCCGACAATTGGCAATATGTGGAAACACTGATAGTTGTGCACAAAAAGCCAACAACCGCAAGCGCGGTTGCAGTTGCAAGCTTAAAAAATAGCAAACAACATGTTCAGGCAAGTGCAAATATCCAATGTGTTCCGCGCCATTAAGCTCCTTACAGCCGTTAGTTGGAATCTCACGCACGGAAAAACCCCGTTCGAATCTTGATCACGACCCTTTCCAGTCAAGCAGCAGGGACAGCGTCCTCACGTTTTACAGATACAAGTACCGTTATACTCAGCTGTATCAGTGCGCATTTAACTTATAAATGCGACATCTTGTAGTTTTTGCAGCTTTAACGTAGAACAGTTATGTGTGCGCTGCATTTCTAGTATCTACTTACTTACTTATCAATGCTCAAAACGGTTTTACAAAATACTAAATAAGTACGCGACTATTACAAAATATAATAATACTACCAAAAGATGTATTTGTTAAACTAATTAAAATGTTGATAAAGTAATCATATATTATACAAGTATGTATTACGATTATACGAGAATCTTTGAATTTTCGTAAGCTCATGCCTTATAATACCTATTAAAACAATAGCAAAATACTGTAGTGAAAATTCAGGAATGGAGTTCCTCCAGTTTATAGATACAGTCCAGCTACTCGAACAGTTCAAACAAGCACTAATACCTTAAAATACTAGTCTTAATCGGCTCTACACTAATGGCTGTTTCCCCATTTTCTCTTTAAAACTATATGTACTTTAAGTAGAGTAAACCATATATAAATTGTAAGTTTTTGTTCACTTCTGTTTGTACATGTATAGGTGCTTAGTTTAGGATGTTTAGTTTATTTAGTTTAATTGTATTTATTGTGAAGAAATAAAGTTAAAATCTTACGTAATAAGGCATAAGGACATTGTTTCTTTTCATGTGGTTTAAACGCCTGTTTCACCACCATTGAATAAATGTTTCCTACTAATTTGACACGTTCTAACAGTCCTTTTTTGACATAATATACATAATGAAAGGTTTCCACTAGGAACTGTTTTGTCTCTTGCCGCAGGCATATAAATAAAATCATATTCAGTTGGAAACAATAATGTTTTGGTATCATTGCTTCATTTTTATGTAGACCCAGAGCGGGTGTACTTTTACTAGCTGGTCCGAGTCCACATTTCTTTGTCATCTATCTTAGGGAAGATTATCAATCTCTAATTAAACGTCATTTAAGAAAAAAAGACGGCAAAAGACAAGATTATAACACTGTTAGTATATCGCCAGGTAATACCCCCTTTCCCATCTATTTAAGAAGGTATTTAATAAATATCACCTAAATACTAAGAATAAATGCGTTGTCAGTTGTATAATTATTAAAATATTAATTTTTCATCCTTGAATTACTGGATATAAGACTATAATAATAAGAAAGCATGTCTGTGTCAGGTAACATTAAAGTAATATAATTTGTTTTGTAATTTCCAAACAAAAAGTATGATGTTGACGAAGAATAAGAAACAAATTACTGAATCAAGGCCCGGGCTACGTCCGGAAACGTCGTTCTCGCTTTCATTTAGATAATAGCTTGTGATTCACAAACTTGCCACAAGTAATTAAGATTGATAGGATCCTTCCCTGATATTTAGTTGTTTTTGTACAGAGTAGGATTTAGGTGAACGTGTTATTGACCCGTTTTACAATATTTAATAGTTGAGTTTAACATGAGATTATTATCACAGGTAGGCACTATTGTTATATACATTTTTTTTAAATTAATTGATTGACGAGACGAGCAAGGCGCTCACCTGATGGTAAGCGCCACGCCTGCCCATAAACAGAAGCGACACCACACAGAACTTTGAATTACAAAGAACTGTATGGCGCTGAACTGCGCTCGTCACTGCGAGACATAATATGTTAAATCTCATAATATCCAGTAATTTCACTGGCTTCAATGTCCTTCAAACCGAAACACAACAGTGCTTACACACTGTCGCTTGGCGGCAGAAATAGACAAAGCGGTAGTACCAACTCAGACGGCCTCTCGCATAGAGGGACCTACCGTCTCGTCTTATCACTCAGACTAATAAAAAAAACCCAAACTTCCACATTTGGTTAGTTCCGAAATAACTATAATTTAATAAATAATGTTTCTAAAAGCCGAATAGAAAACGGAATAAAGTGTAAACTTATTTAACACTAACTGGAAAAGTTGCGTAAATATAGGTACTATCGATAAAATAACTTTCATTTGTTTTCTCTAGTTCATTATTATTTGTTTACTCTAGTTTTATGAAAACTAAGGTAATAGTGACAATCAGTATAAAAATAAATAAATACACCCGACAGTCACATACATAGTCCTGACCCCACAGTAAGATAAGAGTCTTGTGTCGCGGGTACTATTTCTACAAGAACTAGAAGAACTACAAAAATATTTCGGTCTCACAACACTCAGACCCCGAAACAAATATTTGTGATGATACAAACATTTGTCTCGGTGCGGGGATCGCAGCCGGCTACTCGCCCGCTGCGCCACGGTGGCTTTCTTTCTTTCTTCTTTCTGACTGGCGTTTCCTCCATCATGATTTGACGGATATTTTATACGGGCCGCCGTCTGATTCCCACAGTCCATAACGAGAACCAAGTTTCGCCATTGCCGCGTCTGTTAATCATCAGAGTGTACCACATGCAGGTGAGATTTGCTTGAGGCCTAAGATGTTGGTGGCCCACTTATACTCCAATATACAAATATAGAATAAAATCTATTTATGACCAGATAATAGTAATTTTGCATTGATATTATATAACTTTAAGTCCCGTAAAGCGAGAGGTCTCGGGTTCGATTCCCGCACCGATACAAATGTTTGTGGGATCCACATAATTGTTTCGGGTCTGGGTGTGTTTTTACCTCTGGTAGGCGGCCGGTCGTAAAACTACAAGACAAATCGTTTTGTAACATATTGTGTTAAAAATATGTTGTGCCAACCTCACTGCGAGTGAGTTAAGGAAAGGTGGAAGAAAAAGAATTTCAAATTAAACATTGTTATTATTATTGCATAAATTATCAGGATTAACTTAAAATATTTGAATGTCAAATATACATAAGATTTTATAAGATAACTTTGATATTTGTAGGAGTTATTAAAAACGTGTATGATAGTCCAACAAATAGCATTAAATAGAATACCTACACTTATGTACATTTAAGGCACTAAATTGTTTGTATATTTAACCGTTAATAAATCAATCACTACTATAACTAAGGCTCTCATCAAGCGGCGGTAAATGTATCAAGTCAGTAGCGATTTTGCTAATGTTTGAGAGTAGGGTCTCGAAATCGGCAACTTTGCCTTCAACCGACCGTTTTGACGTAGATTAATGACTTGCGGTGTGAGGCATGCAACAATTAAGATGGCCGTAAAATTCTTACTTATTTGCTATTATTATTCTCCAACTGTATGTTTGAGGTTGTTTACTTTTTATTAATTAAATATACTATAGTGTAATACATTAAGAATAGGTACGTCCGTGGCAGCGTTAGAGTCCGCGACATAGCATAATATACTCTTTAGAAATGTCGCTCATAATGGTTAGTTCCCAAATGCCTATGCCAGATAGTACAAGTAGTATGGTGCCCAGGACAGCCCAAAAAATGCTGTCTTGAGGGTAGTCAAGACTGGGCGAAGGTATAAGAAGGAACGCAGACCCTCCGAAATGACCGCGATAACGTCCAACAGAAGGAGAACTGTACTGTGATGTACTGTATATACAAGGTACATATAACCAAAACAAATGTCGATTAAATCCAATTAATAAAATAACAATTGAAATTAATAATTTCGCCGGAAAATGGATGTCTAGGCAACGCTATACCTCTACTGTGCTATTACGGAGCTCAATATTATTCATCTTAACGCTAGCTAAAAAATAACTGAAGAATGTACTAATGTAATAAATAATTGGACGATGAATGTTATCAAAGTCTTTAAATAAATACATTTAAACATATCTTTAAAAGAAAGGAAGCGTGCGTTTTAGGCTTCAGTCCATAAAAATAGTGCTTTGTGTTATTCAGTAAGTACAAATATCAGTGCACAACTAAATCCATTGTTCCCTAAATACATTTGAATATTTCCACTGGCACGCTCTGTAATCTAAAAGGTTGTTTGTAGTAAAACGAATACCACGTCCCTTTGAAAAGCGCTCTGACATGTTCAATTTGGTCTGATTGACTTGACGGCAACACTCGACACTCGATACTTGCTGATTGAAATCTCGATTCCAACGATAAACTCAATTTTGTGTTTGATCCTATCTATAACTAAAAACGGGGATAAAATTAGTCAATTCGACGTCCCTGCGTTTAACTTCGTTGCGTTGCGTAATTGTGTATTAGAGGGTGTTTATTTGGAAAATGAATGAACGAAATTGAATATTCGGAATGAATTTATTTAAGACGAGGTCCGGCTACGATTTGAAATACAATAGAATAAGGTTCAGAATTGCATATCATCTGTAGATGACTGCGGAAATTTTTCATCAATTCTTATCATCAATTTTTATCAATTACAACATAAATAAGTTTATTATTAGCTCGTTAACATCTTAGATAAATGCTAAAGTAAAATAACTATTGTTATTATTTAAAATTCAGAGTTTCAACGCTTTATTGTGATTTGAGATTTTTCTATGGCTATCTAAACTACTCTTAAACGTTAATGTGCAGCTCACATTTTAGTTGAAATCTCTTTCTAACGTTATATTACGTTTTATATCACAAGTTCATTTGGTTTGCCACAACAAAAATTCAAAAATAGTTTTTTTTTAGTTTTTATTGAACAAAATAATTCTGCAAAACTGTACCTCTAGAAATGCTACTGATAACCTTGTTTCCATTTTTTTAAGATATCATAACATTCTTAGCTGATAAGTGTAGAAATGTTAACTGAATCAATTTTGCTTCTAAACAATAGTCCGAGTTTTCTTCCTTTATTAAAGAGAAGTTAGCTTTGAAATTTAACCCTTCTTACGTACAATCGCAACTTCTTTGCAGTTTAAATCACCAAAAGTATTGTAATTAAGAGTTTGAAAATTTCTTCTTTGTTGAATCGATTTTCGAAGTCGTTTAAACAGTTATATACTCGTACTCTAAGTTGTATTTCATTTGTATATTATCTACGTATCCAGTGTCTCAATTCTGTGGATAATGAGAGCATTTTCGCCTGAGGCACTCGTGTCTCTTACAGAAAATATTTCATTCAACTCGTGTGATTATGTAATGAAACCTTTCGTAAATTTGGGAAATAATATTTAATTTTAACCAAACTCACAAGGTTCAATATAATTCAATATAATAATTTATATTGAAATAGGCATATGGTTATTATTAATAGAAGAACTATTCTGCAAGTTTTCCGGTTTTGTGAGCTTTGAAAGTACTTTAGCTTATGCCTGTAATATGCGTGAAATACCTCTATGTACAGCAGGAGGAAAAATTGTATTTAACAGATTGAAATTTGACGGAACAAACTTTTTAACATTTTGTATCCAAATGGCAAATACCCTTATAATTTCGTCATGTCCGTCCGTGTGTCATTTTACTCAGAGACTATTAGCACTTCTTCTAGTCGCAGTGGGGTCGGCGCAATATGCTTTTTAACACATGTTAGAGAAAGATTTTGCTTACAGTTTCTACGACCGGCCGCCTGCCTGATGTCAACCCTTCTGGGGAGAAACACACCCAGACCCGAAACAAATATTTGTGGATCACACAAACATCTGTCTCGGTGCAGGAATCGAACCCGTGGCCTCGTGCTTCAAAGTTGGCTTCAATCAGTATTTGTTTAGAGAAAAATACAGACTTGCTCTTATTTACCAATCATAAATATGATATCCATAATCTCAGATTTGTGGTATTGATTTTGAATAATTTTAAACATATCTCAGAGGCAACGCACGGAATTCGGAAACAAAAGCTAAATCGTACGCGTCTTCATTTTTCAGCATTCTCGTGGCTCATTGGTCTCGCTCTAAAATGTTCTACAAAGACATAAATCGTCACAAACGCAAACTCCAGCAAATTGAATAAAAAGCATTTGTGTACAAAGTGAGCCGATAATCGATGGTGTTGAATATTTCAAACAGGCGAAACGTGATCAAAATAAAAATACCCTCATAGCTACATTAAAGATTCTTTCACGTGTATCTTCGCGCGCTTCCATTTCAATGATCATTGTGCATGAGAGATTATATTATCATTTGCTTTAAAAATATATTTTAACTGAAAATATTTATTTACTATTTAAAATATAAAGTTGGCAATATTCTATGAACTTTTTCAATAAAGGATCATTGATAATGTATAAACGCTAATAATATGAAATTGTGTGATGATCTATTAGACAGTTAATGCTGATAAACTGTATATGTGTGATATAACGGTATTGAGTACTATTTCATATGTGAGGATGTCAATGGAGATAAGTTGTGTTTATAGACTGTATTATAAATGTGTTACACAAAAAATAGTTTTTGTATAGATTTATTCTTTTGCAGATTTTTATAGCAGAGGCTGATAAATAAACAAGTGGGTCTCTGATGGTAACTGATATCCGCCGCCCATGAACATCCAAAATCCACAATCCACACACTTGAGGAATAATAAATGCGTTGCCGACTTAAAAGAAAGGGAAAATTAAGGGGTTGGGAAGGGGGGTACATTTGGGCCTACGGATATCTCACTCACTGTACGAAACGCAACAGCACGCCGCTACTTCACGTCGATTTTCAGTGAGACAGTGGTAAAAACGCGGTCGAACCGGCCCATTCATGCTGTAGACAAAACAAAGCAGAATTCCGCGCTATGTGCCACAAACATAAAGTTTTTAATTTATATACGTTGTATCTACCTCTATTAATTTCTTTATATATGGCATTAAAAATTAATTTAACGTAACCTAACACGAAATGTAATAACCAAAAAATATGATAAAACAGATACATGTAAAAAAGGAGCGTACAAAGTGACATAATAAATGATAGACATTAGTAAAATAATTTAGTATATCATGTGACAGCAAATGTGTAGCCGTGCCAGGTCTAAATAACAGACATAAACAAACACGCGACATCGTCCTCTAATGTCTTGCAAGATGCACGCCACTTCTCATGACATGACATAACTATGAACTTTTGAACATGTTACGGCTTCCACAATATATTTTTAAAAGAACCCACTACTTTCTATGAATTGTTTAGTTCTTTTTTTAAATAGAATATATTTAATTTTATCAACTGTTATCTAAAAGATAGTACATTTTGAAAAAAGGACATAATATGTCCTTTTCTTTTGTTCATATATTACATGAACATGTCCATGATTCTGGTATTGTGGATTATGTTCATGTACGCTGGACGTCACTAATCATCAGGTGAACCAACTGCTCGTTTGCAGGCATCTACTATAAAACAGCAGAAAGTGGTCATTACTTTCAAAAGAAATTTGCAAATTATTCGTTCAAGTATATGGTAAATTGTGGCTTGTGCTAATTACTCAATATACGTTACATAGCATGAAGGTTCGCAGGTCACTAGGTAACGTACCTACAGCTTATGCGTTTACTACGCTTCAATTAAGGGAGTTTCAATACCCAATTCACAGCGTCCACACACGTTTATTGATTAAAATGTAGTTACTGAGTGCCTCGGAAAACATGTTAAGCCGGTCCTGGTTATCGGAGGACGGCAATTGTTAAGCCAAATTAGAAACCTTGTGTATTGTGAAAATCCCGGACTAGTCGGACTACCAATCTAAAATTCTATCCGACTTGTAAATATTGGGCAAGCGTACAGGGTATTGAAATGTGGCCTCATTCAACACTGATGTATGACGGGATCACTGCGCCTTGCAATGTATAATATACATGTAGATTAATTCCAATTTGAATTAATGACAATACAAACATTTTATTATAATTTGAAAAACTGATAATAATTACGTTTGACTGAATTTAAGACTTGATTTCCATTAATGCAAAGTCGAAGCGCATGTAAAGCGGAGTTACAATTTGTAATAATAGGAACATTGAGGTCTATCTTATTTAATTAATAAACACATTTATGTAGATCAATGCACGAAAATGTCCGTCTTCTATATACACCTTATGAGTAGTAAATCTCACCGCAAACGGCCGTCTAAATGGGGTAAAAACCTTATGAGGATACGCGGCATCACCTCTGAGTGTTCCTAAACGCCAGCATTTTGCAACTTGAGTTCGTTTTTTTATTAATTTATTTACATAATTAGCCCATAAAATGTATTTCACTTGGAGTTTTATGGAATTAAAATTCGAGCTACAAAAAAGAAGAGCAGCATTGGCACAGATGCTGTTTTAATTTTAAGGTAATTATTTATCGAGTATTTGCATTCTCAGGTTTTTGCATCCATATCTCTGTCCCATCAATGATAACTCTGGTATTGATTATCAGGTATTATTTCATATACTACATACAGAAGAATTTATTTTTGAAACCAAATGTTTTTGAACCAATTATGATTGTGTTTTAACAAAAGAGTTTTTTTGTCGTATTACTTTCTATTAAATACCTCACTACCCTATTCTGCGGACTGTCGAGGGATGCAATGACACTTAGCGGTGACATAATATTTAAACTGCACTGTACATAACACCAGGCCCAGTGTAGTTACTTTCCCGTGGCAGGATGAAATAAATCACTCTGGTAGGCCCAAAGCATCGCAATATGTGGTTGAGCAGCCACATGCGTCCCAAAGAGTCGCTGTGAGCCAGTAGGTCCATAGAACGGGAGTGTTCCTCACTACTCACTATACGTCGATTAGTGGTGCTTTGATTTGCCAGAGTGCTCTTCGGCGTCACGCCGGCCCTCTGCGCTTAGCCTAAAGAGCTTGAAATGAATTATGAAGAATGAACGCCCACATGATTTGATTTCTTTTGAAATCACAATAAAGCCTAACCCCTTCCAAGAAGATGCCCGTGCCCGGTGTAGAACGTAAACAATATAGGGTTAGTATTATTATAATCCAGCACAATATAAAGCTTCTTTCTTGATGATTTCCATTTTTTCTGTAACAAAATGTACATTCCTGCATACAATGATAGATCGTAAGATACAAGCTAAAGCGATAACGCATCCGCTTGGATTCTTGGGCCACGGCGCGGCGCACGGCGGGCGCTCGCCCGCCTTATAATTTCTAAACAGAGCGAGCCAGCCTCCCGTCAAAATATCGTCTGCGGGTGCCAAGGCTGTGTGATGTACCGACACACAAATACGCCTAAGTGTGAGTGCACCAGGTTATTGATTCATGGCGCTCGAATTTATGCCTGCTCTCTTACACTTAATCAAAACTACGTTGAGTAAAAGGGACGGCGGTGTACCTGGCAGAAAACTACCCAGGTGCTTGAAGTGCCGGTGCATACGGAACTTATTCTGTTATGCCGGATGCCAACCAGCAATTAATGTATTAATATCATTTTTGATTAAAATTAGCACCGCGGCAATGTGATTTTCATTTTATTATAAGCACGATGACGTTTAACTTCACGATTAATTTGTCAACATTGAAATATAAAACGTATAAAAATAGTTGGTTTTTAAATTATTTACATAAAAAACATATAAGTGTATTAATTGTAAGTATGTATTTACGTCAACATTTGTAAATAATACTGATAAAATTAAAGCATACCTAAATAATAAAAAAAAAAATACATTAAAAAAAATTGATCAAAGTAACTATTATTTTTTTATGAAACATAGCTGTTGTAGACCTTTTTATCTTGCCACAGGAAAATAGAATTAAAAAATACTTGACCTGATGTTAAGTACAGTGTAGTCCAAATATAATATCGAGGGACGCAATATCTCTCGCCGGTCAACAGAATTATGCCGGCTTGAAATTACTGGATATAAACTGGCTGATCCCAGAACGAACTCGCCTGAACAAGCCACTAGGTCTTAGACGCTAGTAACTAAATTATTTAAGTCTAAGTACTTAGCTTACTTCGCAATTTCTAAAGAACTAACCCCTACAATATTTACGTATGACAGTGTTTAAATCCGCTTATCCTTGAAAATACGTACAATACAACGTGCAAACACAGCTACTTTCGGAACAATGGCTTGTACTTAACCGAGTAACATGTACCAATGTTCTCGTTAGGGCCGCGCACTGTTCACGAATGCCCGGAGGCGACAAAGCAATCACGATACTAAAGCAAATAGTCTAAACGGGTAATTAGTTTGTTCTGCCGTTGGAGGGTACGTTCAGTTACACCCCTCAGCCTCTGCGACTGCGACTGAAATACTCAAAGATGTCCGTTAAGAAAATATATTGACACAGGGAGATCTCAAGTGTCGCGCTATTAGCACTCCTTATTAAAGAACTTATTTATTAGAAATGTTCCAGGAAGATCTTTAACGTATTCGGGACGTTAAAGTTTGTTGGAACAAAAGTGTCGTGGCATAGCCACGATTTCTTTTCCTCAATTATATAGCCTGTGTTTATTGTGATAGTATTAATTTATTTCTTTAGAAATAAACATAATCAACAACAACATAATCAACATAAACGTGGACATTTTTTCTATTTTTAATCAACGAAAAAAATGGACGAAATTCTTAATTCGGAGCGTATATTTGCTTTTTTTCCTATGCGTATAAAAACGCATAACTTTTAACAGAGTTTTCATTAAAAGAAGATAGCTCAAAGTTGATTTTATTCCTATTTTCATTTCTTATTTTAAAATAGTTGATTTAATTAAATTAGCAATTCTAACCCTAAAGGGGGAAAGGGGGATGAAATACTAAATATCCGTCATAGACCGGTGATTTTCCAATTTGAAACATAATTAAATTATAGTAGAATCAAACCCATTGTAAAAGGAAGAGAATACAACAAAATTGATAGGAAAAATAAATTAACGGCGATCTGAGGTCGGGAAGTGGGAAAGGGGGGGCTTTTAAGGGTAAAAAACGGTTTATCTCGATTTCCGGAAAAACTACAAGTCCTATGGAAAAAAGTTAAATCGCAAAGTTGTAGGTAATAAAAAGATCTACAACTTTTGTATACACACTTTCTTCACGTAACCTCAAAATATATGTGAAAAATTCAAATAACCAAGTTTTTTGTTTTTATTTTTATCTATTATAATAAATCATTTTTTTTCACGAAATTTGGTGAAAACTTACCTTTTTGTATCCCAAATACACTGTAATTTTTTTGATTTAAAATATTTATTTTTGCACCTTATTTTGACTTAATATCGAAAAAGCAGCCTAATTTTCAAACGAAAATACTCACGTCAAAATATGAGCTTTTTTAGAAAAGTCTGTTGGCTTCTTGTTCATTGAATTCTCTACTTTCTGATGGTGTAAAAAAATATATACATTACTATGGTAAATGTGCTCAGAAAATGTAAAGTTATAAGTTAATATTTAATAAGACATATCTACAATATTTTGAGTAAGTTGTAGAATCTTCTTTAAATTATATGCGTAGATGCCTCTTTATTGTTATTTTAATATAACTTATATACCTGAGTGATCTACGGAAAATTTTAGCCCATCATAAAGAAGTGGGGAAGGGGCTAGGTGGGTCTGGGCCTTACTACCTGTTATTTAGTAGTTCGTTTCTTTGCATTTTCTGAGCACATTTACCATAGTAATGTACATATTTTTTTACACCATCAGAAAGTAGAGAATTCAATGAACAAGAAACCAACAAACTTTTTTAAAAAAGCTCATATTTTGACGTGAGAATTTTCGTTTGAAAATTAGGCTGCTTTTTCGATATTAAGTCAAAATAAGGTGCAAAAATAAATATTTTAAATCAAAAAAATTACAGTGTATTTAGGATACAAAAAGGTAAGTTTTCACCAAATTTCGTGAAAAAAAATGATTTATTATAATAGATAAAAATAAAAACAAAAAACTTGGTTATTTGAATTTTTCACATATATTTTGAGGTTATGTGAAGAGAGTGTGTATACAAAAGTTGTAGATCTTTTTATTACCTACAACTTTGCGATTTAATTTTTTTCCATAGGACTTGTAGTTTTTTCGGAAATCGAGATAAACCGTTTTTTACCCTTAAAAGCCCCCCCCTTCCCACTTCCCGACCTCAGATCGCCGTTAATTTATTTTTCCTATCAATTTTGTTGTATTCTCTTCCTTTTACAATGGGTTTGATTCTACTATAAATTTGTTTCTATTTTTACCATTTTCAACCGGATAATCACCCGTCTATCATTTATACAAGATTTTGATGATTAAGGCACTAAAACAGTAAAATAAAAACTTTCTTTTTAAAACCGAGTTTAAACTTTCGCGCTTTCTATATTATAAATCTATCCCGTAAGGTAATACCCGCGACCACGGCCGATGCAATTCGGTCAAAATTCGGGAAATAAATAAATTGGTATTTATACTTTTGAATATTACGTGATAAAGACTATTTTTTATATTTAAGTAAAAGAAAACCACTTAAAAAGACTAAAAAATATCCATAAAAATAACCCATTTTGTGTTTGTGCTCTATATCAAAAATTGAGTATTGATTTTGCAATAGCACCGACTATAGTTAATTTTTATTTGTTGCCTTTAAACATTTTTAATTAAACATGTAATGGTATACTTACACTCCGGGAGCGAGCCCTGTTTTTCGAATCATAAAATATATCTTTACCTGAAAATAGAGAAGAAATTTTATTGAGGTCACTGCATTTGGATTAGGTCTCGACAGATTTAGCCAGATTGACGGGTCTAGCCGTGAAGTCAGACAGACAGTTTACATAGGTATATTTCTATTTACTGTTTCAAAATTCGTAGGTTATTTGAAGCGACAAAAAAAGTATTAAGATGGACATTTATAAAGACCCTCGCAAACAATTTTAGTCACTGCTTTGAATCATAGAAATTGCCTAACTAATCCTTTTCATCCTTTATAAAAATAGAAAATAAAGTCTAAAAAATATTTAGGATTTTTAATTACACTAGCTACTATATCGATAGATCCTTATGACATAATCTGATGTTAAATACGATTACAAATAACCAAAGGTAATATTAATCGTTCCGAATCGCCCTGTAAAACTTTTCAATCGAATATTATTTCACTTCATAATTACTTCTTTCTTTCTACCTGGTGTTCGACAAAGACAAGCGTTAAGTTTATCAGACAAGCGTTGTCGAAGACTAGACTTATTTAACTAGCATAAATGATGAGACGAGCAGGTCGCTCGCTTGACGGTAAGCGCTACACCTGCTCATAAACCGAAGCAACACCGTACACAACTTTCAATTATAAAGCACTGCATGGCACTGGACTGCGCTCGTCACGCTGAGACATAAAATGTTAAGTCTCATAACGCCCATTGATTTGACTGTCATCAACGCCCTTTAAACCAAAACACAAAAGTGCTTACACAATACTGCTTAACAGCAGAAATAGACAACTTCTAGCATATGAACAACTTACCATCTAGTAATTTGTGCCCAATTACGGTGATGACATGCCATCAAATCATAGAATGGAAATAAGCATGGCGAACCCAGCGTGCATTAGTTGCGCATAGAGAGAGGTTAAGTATAAATTTTGATAGTTAAGGATTGTAGACTTATTGACGAATAACACAATAGGCTTATCGCCCTTATCCTGTCACTGAATTATATGTAAGATATAAATTATACAGTTCGCTCATCAAGGTTTGTCAAAGCGCGTACGACCTTTATCAAAGAGACAAACAAATGAAAATACAACACGACCTGATCCCAAGCCTAACTACTAGGTAAGGTATCTTGTATACGAAAGTTTGTAAGGGTAGGTGCTACCGGTTTTTCTATTTCTGCTGCAGCAGTGCGTAAACACTCTTTGGTCCGGTTTCAGAACATACATTTTAAGATCATGAGTGGTAAGTAATGCAATGTTCAGATATGATAAGTATCAATAATTGGAGATGTAATTCTGGGTATGGACAGAATCACACAGAAAATCTAATTTCTAAGATTCCTAAGATGCATAAAAATAATATTAACCTTTAAACTCTCCCAAGAACAGTTATAAGTCATGGTCCTCATCAGAAATTCGTAACAAATTAGCTATTCTCAATGTTGGCTTCATTTCTCAAATTCCTCACTCTCGTAAGTTTTCAAGAGCATTAAATTTTCACGAAATTGCTCTCAAACTTTTCCTCTCTCAATAAGGTCGAAACTAAATTTATAAAGGCATAGTTTTGTTCACATAGTTGTTGTTATGTATTAATTTACATATTCACACCGTACGAGTTGGATATTGCAGTTAAAAACTAGCACAAATCAGCGCTTAAGTTCCAACGCCCGTTCACACTCGAAAGATTTTTTTGTTTTGGCTTTGCCCACTGTAGCTTATATTCATTCGCCGACCACTTTATCCGGGTGTCAGAATTGAAAATGAGCCGCGTTCCGTAAACGAAGCAATATGTATATACGTAGTTAAGGTTATATAACCAGACGTCGACTGCCGGAGTACGAATATAGAGCCAGCCAGAGTTGCCTTAATAATTCAACAGTGCAATGCTTTTACAAAACCTGTCGGCGTCAATCCTAATTTAGCGTCAGCGATCGAGTCGCTTTCCGAAAGTGTCGCTAGACAAATGTAATGGAACTCTCCTGTTCTAGCAATAACAACCCATTTCGCCATTCATTGAAACGATTAACGCCTATCGTGGATAAATTAATGATAAATTGTAGCCCTCGAAAGTTCATGTAAACTAAATTGATTATTATATTCTGATTGTGGCTAACTTAAATAATATTACGTACGATAACTAAAATATATTTAGAGGATATAAATAGTCTGTACAGCATTATTAGTGAGTTGATTTTTTTTATTACATTTATGAGCGGTGGAGCAACACTGTAGACAATTTAGTCTACAGTATTAATGGGCCGGCTCACCGGGTTGTTTCCACTGTCTTACAGGAAACCGACATATAGTAGCGGCTTGCTGCTGCGTTTCGTATGGTGACTATGATATCCGAAGAATTATCTCTATCTGGAATTGAGGGCGTTCATGGGCGGTGAAGATTACTTTAGTTACCACCAGGTGACCCACTTGCTCGTTTACCAGCCTGTTGAAATGTCAGTTTTATATTTTATTCTTCCCACACATTTCTACTCACAGTTAAATACAAAACACTTGTATTCTGTTTTATAATATATATTTTCATTAATTAGAATTTCCTCGTAGTCATTAAGCATTCAAGGGACAATACAATCCCTTTGATTGTCGCTTTATATGAACTTAATGTTTATGTTTCGAGTTCGCACCCCTATCTGTAGCCTTAATCGCATGTATAAGCGTTGATGCTTCGATGCCGTTTGGGTGCTGTATGATTTATTTTCTTTTTTTATACAGTACGAGCAAACGACTAAACGGGTCACTTGGTCGTGATCACCGCTGTCCGTGAAAATTCACCGTACCGAGAGAATATTTGAGGAAAAACTGGGAGGTTTGGTCGATTCCTTAAGGCTCAGGCATTCTCACTAGCTAAGAAACTTAACAGCAATTATTTTGTAATGTCATGTCAATTTCCTGTGAAACATTGGTATCAGTAAAATCAGTCTATTCATATTGTAAACAAAACTATCAACATCGCTGTCTACCTTTTAGATAAAACTTTATCCTTACATTAATTACAATCTAAAGGATTTAACCAAGCGAAGTTCTGCTTTTACATGGCGATATTTGGTACGAAATTCGTGAAATAAAGTTACTTATACTTGGTCAGTGGTTTGGCAAAAGCATACTTACTCTTAACATATTAGACACTGCAAAAGGACAATTTACTTCTGCTAAAAGTAATTCACTTACTGTTAGTTACTTAGCTGTATTAGAGTCCATTTATGTTATCATCCAAATGAAAATTAAACTGATTTAAAGATGATATGCTGTAAAGTATCATTATAATGGATAATTTATCCCACGGCCAAGGCAAGAATTTAACAGAAAACTGTCATTCACGAGCTCTTGTCATGCAACTTTAAATTAAGAATCTCAAGACGCGTCTTCGTAATTTACAGTTTTCTGTGATATTCTCTCATGCGTCATATGAAAAATTATTTCCATCTGAGGCTTAAAAGTTGGCTGTTTTTGTGCGAAATAACTGTTTTAAATAATAAATTGTCATTGTCTGTCATTATTTAATTAAAATTTGCTACAATGTCACTAAGCTCTGCATAATGAACGCTATTAAAGAGGCTATTTATTAGAATAATGAGTTAACAGTTGCAATTAGCCGATGTTTATTTAATAATTGATAACAAACGCCGGAAATAATTAACAAGAGGTTTACAGTAATCACTTTGAGATATTTAGACAATTCGTAACGTCGTAACAATTTATACTTCCGACATAGATTATAAACAGTAATTATTAATGAATTAACAAAGGTAACAATGGTTCACTGTACAAGAAATGATTTAGTGCTTCTACAGTAATAAGGAAATAGAGGAGAAAAAAAGGAGATAAAAAATAAAGTTAGATAAGTGGGACCACGCTGTAGACAGTTTTGTCTACAGCATAAAGTACAGCTTTCCGTTGCATACGATATTCGTACGATGAGGGAGATATCCAGAGACCCAAATATCTCCCTCCACGTTCCTAAACTTTTTCGTTGTCATCGTTGGTCGGCAACGCGTCCAAGATTCGTCCGGTATCCACTTATCGACAACTGATTTGATTCTTCGTTTGCCGGCTTATGCTATAAGAAGAAAGAGAGTTTTTATTTAACTTGTTCTTAAGTTATTTAATTACATAATCTTATTAGGTATTTGAGTTTTACGTTAGTAACCTAAAACATATTCTAGGTTTCTGCTTGGCGGAATTCCGACTTTATGCCAGCCTCCATATTCCCGTCATGCTTTGTGAGTGAATTTGGTTTTATATAGGACGTCCCGCCGTCTAACCCTCACCACCCCCGACTCGTCCGTTAATCATCACAATTTACTATGAGCAGGTGCTGTTGGTTTTAGGCCTAAGATGTTGGTGGCCCACTTACAGGCAGTACATATTAATTTTGATTAATTATCCTGGCATGGCAAAGTGACTATGATTAGTGCAGTTTTGCTTTTGGAATTTTCCACCACTAGGCACTGCTGACTACACTGCATGAGACTGTACAGTACAATCCAATTATAATGGTATGTGAAGTCTGCCAAACCGAAGTGAAGACCAGCTTGGTCGATTAAGGCTTAACCCCTCTCATTCAGTATAGGGGCTTGTGCTCAGAAGCGAGACGTGTGTAATACAGGGCTGATATTATTAATTTTATAAATATTTATCACTGGCACGTGAAGAGCAATAAGCTCGAATACGGCGACATGTCACAAGTTAATGTAAATTAACTCTGGCGTAAGTGCAGGTGATGCGCAATCTCGTCGAGGCGGTGCGGTTGCGTCTTCCACAACAAACTTGCTCACATCTGTTAACTCTTTACAGCACACTATGTCGCTACTGTTAGCTTTCTGTTGTTAATCTTCTGGGATTAAGAAGTTTAGAACGATAGGCGTTGATATTGTTTCGGTTTAAACATACTATAAATTAGTTTTTATAATTATTACTTACGTAATCGAGCAAATAGGCTATAAGGAATCGAAAAAATTAAAAAAAAAAAATTGGTGTGTGTCGTGGGACACCAGGTAGGAACGAAGTTCCTTCGGCTAATGTAGAATCGACACAAATTGTAAAAAATACAAATTATCAACTAAAATAACAAAATATGTCTCTTTATTTTTGTTTGACAACATAAAATTACATAGAAATAGAATAGAAAAATAGAAATAAAAAAAAGACGTGTAGCACTCGGAGACTGCCGCGGTAAAGCTATTGTATAGCATTTTTTATCAACTTATGTAATTATAAATAAAAACTTATTAATTTAGACTTAGACTGGCTACTAAACGGTGGACGGCCGTGTTCTATAATCAAAAATTCAAATTCAAATTTCAAACCGCGTCTACATTTCCAAATGTCATAAGTTTCACACCTATCTGTTTTATTAACGGAATTTCGACTTTAACTTTGTGTGCTAGATATCAAATTAAGTTAAAAAAAAGTCTCATTTAACGGTTTTATTCCACGCATTTTTTCCACGCATTTTTCTTACGGTTTTACTATCACATTTTTTTCAGTTCGGTCACGCAGCGAAATCCCTATCCCCTCCAAGCCTGCCGTAAGGAACTTCGTTCCAATAATGACATTACATTTATTTTTAAATATTCGGTTTTTTTTTCAAAAATCCGTAGGATTTTCTAAATAATAAAAATGGATATAAATCTCTGTCCAATTATATTGAAATTGCCATGTACAAAATATTAAACTCTTATTATTTCGATAAGTTGAAGCATAGGACTTAGGCGTAATCCCGCTATTTCAGTAACTTAGTATAAAATAGTCGTGTATTTCTTTTCAAGCACAAAGAAATGTAAAAATAGTACTTTTGCATGAAACGTGTTAAATTCTAATATCTTTTGTAGTATATGAAAGTGGGTGAGGTTTAGATGCCGTTCAAAGGCATTTCTGTCCTTTGTACGTGTCGGTTTTTCCTAAATAACAGCCATTATCCCTTGACGTTTACTTTAGGAGAGTTAAATGTAGTGCCGTGTCGACCCCTGCCCTTACGCCATTAATAATCAGATTGCGCAATCTAGATTTAACCGCGCAAATTAAAAATCAATACCACTCTGAAATGCTGAGAGGAAAATAAAATGTTTAGACGTGTTGTTTGTACTTGGATATTAACATCGGCTCTTACTACATCATTGCGTAAAAGCTTTATAAAATGTTATGTTTCTGTTTAATATCTATTATTATTTTATACGCTGTAAATTGCATGAATCATTTAAATCTTTATATATATAATTCTTCTGTGAGTGTGTATGTCACTGAACTTCTCTTAAACGACTGGACCGATTTTGATGAAATTTTTTGTGTGTGTTCAAGGGGATCTGAGAATGGTTTAGATTCACAATTTTTTCCGCTGGACAATGTTTTTTTAATTAATTTTTAATTTATTAGTAGTTGTTGATTTTGGAATGTTCATTTTCCAGTACAAACTGTTCCTGGGTACTATAAGCGCAGGTATAAACCGGATGGTTGTCGTTGCGAAGCTTGCCGTGATGACGGGTCGTATAGCGTCTAGACTGGACAGGGACAGGACAGGGACAGGACAGTGAGACAGGACAGTGAGACAGGAAAGTGAGACAGGACAGTGAGACAGGACAGTGAGACAGGACAGTGAGACAGGACAGTGAGACAGGACAGTGAGACAGGACAGTGAGACAGGACAGTGAGACAGGACAGTGAGACAGGACAGTGAGACAGGACAGTGAGACAGGACAGTGAGACAGGACAGTGAGACAGGACAGTGAGACCGGACAGTGAGACAGGACAGTGAGACAGGACAGTGAGACAGGACAGTGAGACAGGACATTGAGACAGGACAGTGAGACAGGACAGTGAGACAGGCCAGTGAGACAGGATAGTGAGACAGGACAGAGAGACAGGACAGTGAGACAGGACAGTGAGACAGGACAGAGAGACATGACAGAGAGACAGGACAGTGAGACAGGACAGTGAGACAGGACAGTGAGACAGGACAGAGAGACATGACAGAGAGACAGGACAGTGAGACAGGACAGTGAGACAGGACAGTGAGACAGGACAGGACGTGGACGGGACGGGGACGGGACGGGGACGGGACGGGACGGGGACAGGACGGGGACGGGACGCGGACAGGACGGGGACAGGACGGGGACGGGACGGGGACAGGACTGTCCAACCGGAGGGAGGTGGGAGACGGCCTGACTTAGGTCGTCGAAGTCAATTAAATGTGCGACGGGCTACCTCACGTGCAATGGCGCAGTACCTCACTTAATTGCATTTAATGTAATTAAACATTTGT
This sequence comes from Amorpha juglandis, assembly GCA_949126905.1. Taxonomy (NCBI): domain Eukaryota; kingdom Metazoa; phylum Arthropoda; class Insecta; order Lepidoptera; family Sphingidae; genus Amorpha; species Amorpha juglandis. The sequence continues at coordinate 8,966,735 of OX421372.1, forward strand.
ATTAAGTTTTGACCACATTTTACACAAATATATTATGTAGGTGATACGAAGTTCACCGGGTCATCTAGTCTTATTATAAGTTTCTTGTATTTTTGTGTCCAGTTATTAGTATCATTTTGATTAATCATTTATAATAACGATCATAGCATGATTGAGGCAATGTACTATAATTAAGACTTTGTTCTGCTATTAACAGCTTATTATGTTTAGAAGAAAATAAATAAATAAATGCACCCAATAGTCACACACATAGTCCTGACCTCATAGTAAGGATATGAGTCTTATGACGTGGGTATCAGGAACTACGAGAGACTTTCGGTCTCACAACACCCATACCCCGAAATAATTGTGGATAACACAAACATTTATCTCGGTGCGGGGATCGAACCAAGGCCTCTCGCTTCACAGCCGACTACTCGCCTACTGCGCCACGGAGGCTGAAAAATAACATCACTTATCAAATCCAAATGCTTTTCACATAAATCAATCTTCAAATCCCTGTTTAAAAATAAATAATACACCAGAACCTAAAATACTTGTTTAAATGTCAATATCTGTATCTCTGTACTCAATCTCTATAAATCATTTTTCGCTTATCTTCTTTGTTATTATAACCATCGCAAATTCACAATCTGTAAATGTAATCGTGAATATAATAATACAATATTTAGATAAACGAAATGTAGATATTCATAAAAGTGAACTGAAGAAAAAATAAATTCTAAAATTCGGCAGGGCATCTGAAGTATAAGAAGGGTGGAGATCAAAAGTTCCTCTTGCTGGAATCCTTTTGATATTGTATATTTGTACTTATAAGCTACCCCTGCCAGTTTTCAATTAGGTAGGTAGAGTAGGTGAGCCACTAAGCTGGGTTATTCAGAAAAACAACGCTCGAGGGATCATGTCACATCGTTACCCCTAGTAGATTATTAATGTGATATGTACTGTGTGAAATTCAAAGTTTTGGTTTCATATTTAGTTTTTCTGATAAACTCTGCCAAAAACAGCCATAATAAATGACGACGGTACGTGGTGATTTCGTTTGAAAGAATCAGAATCGCAAAAATGATGATGTTTCTGACAATGGTAGAATACATTTATCGACACAATTTAAATTACGGGAGTATTAAAACTATGTTACGTTGGCGAATATTAAACCGCACTCACTCACGCCTATAATCCTCGAAGGGGTAGGCAGAGGTGTAACCAGTATACTTACATTCCGCCGAGGGTATTTCCATCTCATAATGTGATAGGGGGTGAGCCTATGGTCACAACATATACATATAACATAAATGTTCGTGATTGAAAATTAGATCCTCCATCCTTATAATTCAATTTGCAGTTTGACTAACGTTTCGTAATTCATAGCAATCCATTTTCTATTGATAACAATCAATAGAAAACTTTGGTTCATCAATTCATTGCATTCAGTGCATTCCGGCTACCGAAAATTATTTCTAAATTGAAACTCAGAACTAAATAACTTCATGTAGCGATTATCCAACTCATTCCACTCCATGCATGTAAGTCTAGAAACTTTGCATTCTCATTACAACATTGGGAATATGGAAAATATGCTAAGTTGAGCTTAACTTATCATCCAATTAAGCTTTTATGAAACAAGCTGAAGAGGTATTACGTACCTAATTAGAATTTTAGCAGCTTTTTAATCCGGTTACTTACATATTCTTAATACTTTCGCAGTTGCATTTTAACTATGTATACCAAGTTTAAAAAGTTGTTGTACTATCTGAATCCAACGTACTTTTTGATCGATTTATCGTTAATACTCTAATTTAATGAGCAATGGTTCATAATAAAATATAGCTTACGAATCATTTACGTAACCAGACCGCTCTCGTTTTGTGTTGTATAAAGCAACAACATTTACAAACGCTGTAAAGAACCATTTATCCTACCGTACCATAAACGTAGGAGGGATGTAAAAGCACTTGTAAATATGTGGTAAGCCACGAAGCACCGTTCACATATTCGTCGAGTCGCTGAAAATCTTTTACGGAGGTGCAATACGATGTTTAATTACGTACTTACGTATAGGGGAAAAGGTCTTATTTGGTAAAATAATGTACAAATGTTTTTCCTTTCTTATTAATTATGGTTTATTTACATTCGATAGAAAAGATCGGTGTTGTAAGATTGACGTGTGTGTGTGCGTGTGCGTGTTGGTGCGTGCGTGCGTACATGAGCGGTGGTTTTTTGATGTATGAGAGTGTGTGGCTTGTCTATCTGTGGCATCAAATCGAATAAACGAATCAGCCGATTTGAATTGATAACTTTTATAATCGAGATGGTACCTAGCTATGTTTGAAGAAATCTATTCAGCCATTTAGAAATAATAGTTCTTAGTCTATTTGATACAGGGGTTATCAATGGGTAGGTTATTTCACCCACAGAAATTTATTATATCGTAATAGGTGTGCGCACTATTTCAGTTGTATGTGATGAATGTTTTTTTTATCCGAGCACGGCAAAGTGACTGCACTATACTTGATGGTAAGCGTAGTGTAATCCAAAAAAATAGCGACCACCAATAAACAATGAGTATATCTATGGTCACCAGAGTCATGCCGTCCTGTATAAATACGTCTTCCCTCTCCAAAGGGAGAGAGCAAATTGAGATGCCTGCGACAGAACAGGCGGATGACCGATGTGATACAAGGATGTACCTCTATACCCGCCCCAATCAACCATCAAGTCATGTCACAAGCCCCTCGGGAGAACCGGATATACACTAGCTGATCCTGAAACGCGATCCACACAAGGTGTGTGGGTCACTATGGCAGGTTTTAACATCATGTGTACGGTGGTCACTATCCGGGCGGATATGAATATCCTACCACCAGCAAATAAAATAAAAATTAAAAATGAAATAAAATAATATTTGATCTTGTTATCGTTTGGTTAAAAGTATATGTATATCGTTATTACTGTCACATATTCATCGCTACCGGGCTGAATGTTTACGCACATCAATTCTATTAGCGCTTGTTTTAGTACACTGAAATGTAATTCGCGGTTATCCTTGGTAACTTAGTGATATGGTTCGATAGCCTGTTCATGGGCGGCGGAGATTACTTACCATCAGTGACCCTCTTGCTCATTTGCCGCACTCTGCTAAAAAAAAATGTTATAATAAATATACCTGTTTTGAGAGTGGTAGAGCCATGCTGTAGACTGTTTTGTCTACAGCATGAATGCGCTGGCTCGACCGGATCGTTATCACTGTCTCACAGAAAATCGACGTAAAGTAGCGGCTTGCTGCTGCGTTTCGTACGGTGAGTGAGATATCCGGAAGCCCAAATCCCCTCCCCTTCCCAATCCCTAATTATCCCTTTCCTTTAAGGTCGGCAACGCGCCCTTGATTCTTCTGGTTGTGCGCGTACATGGGCGGTGGAGATCACTTACTATCAGGTGACCCACTAGCTCGTTTGCCGACCTATGCTATATAAAAAAAAACCTGTAGTCGTTATGAATGTTTAACGTTCTTCTTCCATCTGCCCTCATCCCACTCCCAGAGGGGTCGGCGCATAAATTAATAAACATATTTTCTTTAACTACATCTTAACATAAATTTAGTTTTCGCGTCGAGGGACGCACAAACTATCAAGATGTTATTAATTCATAATAATATCAGTCACAGGTGAGAGAGCAGTGGCTAACTTACCGGAATGTAGTTACATCATAGTTCTGCAAAGGGTCGAAGACGTAGGCGCAAATTGCTTTTAGCACTATTGATGTACATACGTAACGGTAAACGCATTACCCCCGATGGAGCAATCAGCCCGACACTCTAACATTAATGGGGTAAATTAAAAATCGATGCAATGATACGCCACACTAAAATTAATATTGAAGAGATGATAAAATCATACTTTATTCACAGTTGATGATGAGATTATTATTGTAGTGGTTATGAGTTGAGTTTTATTTAACATATCCATAACACTAAATGAACATGGTTTGAAGGACATTAAGGCCAGTGAAATTACTGAGCATTATGAGACTTAATGTCTTATGTCATGGGGTGACGAGCGCAGTTCAGTACCATACAGTGCTTTGTAATTCAAAGTTCTGTGTGGTGTTGCTTCTGTTTATGGGCAGGCGTGGGGCTTACCATCAGGCGAGCGCTTTGTTCGTCTCGTCATTCAATCAATAAAAAAAGAACATGCTGTATAACGACATCCACATTTTATACAACTTATTTACATTGACTATGGTCAAATAAATGTTTTAGATGGTAAAACAGTCCAGCCAGTCTATTCATGTTGTAGACAAACTGGTTACAGCGTGGCTTTATCACTTAAAACTAAGTCTTAGTATTAAAATATCTATTGAAGTAGTATGGATGGACGGAGTACGCTCAGTCAGCACCGGCACAATATGGCGCAAGATCATTCCTATTCTTACGTGGATCGCGTAATACAACCAAGTTAGAGCTTAAAAATATTATTACAGCACGTGTTTAAATTTAATTAATAAATTAAAGAAGTAAATGACAGTAGATAAAGCGAAAGTAGTTTGTCAGAACCGTGTAAAGGAGAAATCCGTAATCTCTGCCTGCCCCTATGGGATACAGGCGTGATATTACATGTATGTTAAAATTTTAGATGGTTTTAATTGTATGCAAGAAGGCGCCGTTCCCTTGTAAGAAAACATTTTTTCGGTAAATAGAAAACTTCGCGTTTCACGTACAACATAACTGAATATTTAAAACGGACCCTGTTTTATAATGATGGGCAGAAGTGTAAGAATAAATCTACTGCATATTTTAGTTAAATAAGGTGTCTCTTTGAATACATGGTTGTTTTGAAAAATAATTTTAACCATGTATTTATACTCATTAATAATACTAGCTCTGTATTATATACGTCCTACTGCTGGGCACAGGCCTCCTTTACTGAATAAGAGGGATTAGGCCTTAGTCTTTAATATTTATACTTATATCATGTTATACTCATAATAAAGACCATCTATTATTTGTTAGCAATCAAAACCACTACAATTCTTAAAACGAATATGTATATAAATCTGCGATGTAGATAAATCAAAATCAAAAAGCTTTATATAAAAATAAAAGTTCCTTGCCAATATATGTATTTAGCTGCGAATATGTTTCTTCTTCTTCTTTTATATTCTTGGCTCCACCGCTCCAGCGGTGATTTGCCAATGTCGAAGTAGTCACCAGAGACAAATAAACTAGAGTAGTCACTGTAGTAATTAATAGTTCGGAGATTTTGACAACTAGTTGAGTATCTTAACACTAGTTGATTAACTTTGAATATTCCGGCCTGAAGTAACCTATTCTTAAATAAGTCAAATTAGCTAATAATAGTGAATTAGGGAGAAAAGAAAGAACGAAAAGCGGAAAGAAAGAGAAAATAAAATTATTGGTGCGAATATGTTTATAAAATATTTTGTAACTTAAATTATAATTTAATAAAAATTAACGGTAACTGCAACATAAACAAAATTTAAAGCGAACACTGAAAAACACCCATCAAATATTAAAAAGCAAATGTATTTTTATATTTATCGGCGTTGTCAAAAACAGCTCGTAACATTTTCGAACTCTGACAGCTCTAATATCCGTTATTGTTTGAAAATGTTTCACTCTCTGAGGCGAGCGGTTGACATCTTGCTGAGCCCGAAACTTGCTCGACTATGAGACTAATTATTATTGCGACAAAAAGGTATCTTTCAATATTAATTATTTAAGTGGCTTTTGAAGGCTTGCGTACTAAAATGAAAGTAGAGTTAAAATTTAACAGTATTTTCTTATCTTAATCAACCTCTATATCGCGTAGTTGGACAAAATTATTCCTTTAATATCTGCACTGTTATAAAATAATAATATTTTTTTTACATATAGTCATTTTTTTCGTACAATTTAATATAACACATCAATATTACTAAAATGCCTTTCATATGGTCGCACTCGTGGTTAAAATGTATATAGTATAAAATAAGACGTACACTTTATCATATCACTTTTTGGCAATCATTTCATCTTATCAAAAAATAGTAACATGCCAGTGTTGCCATATTTATATAATATTAATCTTCTTAATATTAATCTGCTACTGTTACTGTTAATCCAAGTTTAAGTTTAGCAAGTTCACGTACTCGGCGTCTTTAAACAAAGCGTTCTCACGTCAGATGTTCAACTGAACGTAAAAGCCACCTTCATGAAAATGCTTTCAACGTTTATGATAAATGCACTAAATGCATTTTATTTGTAACTAATAATGTGCGTTAATTACTATTCAAGTATTCTAGACTAAGTTATATCATGAAATAGAATTAAGAAGTGCATTATGAAAACGTTTAAATAAATTCAACAATTTGGCTAAATCTCTTTTTAATACGAACATATTACAAATTTTATTATTACAATAATACAAGGTTTATCGTATCAAAAAGCTATTTTCTTAAACAGTTTTTGTACTTTTGTAACTCAATACAAAACTCTTGGGGCAGACATGATTAGATGCAATTGAACGGAAAAATATCTTCGAAGAATTCCTTGTAGGTTTTTTCAATTTCGGATTTCCTTAACCAGTGATAAAAATGTACACTACATTTAAATAAGTATCTATGGCAAGTGTAATATAAAAATAAACAATGAATAAATATTTAATTTACGAGCTTCATTTATAAATAAAGCATGTAGTTTACTGAATTATATCCGATTTCAAATAAAATGTTACATTATGAAAGTCGTATATGTACAGATTTATCTACTATCTATCTAATCTAATGTATTTACAAATACCGGAATACAAAAATTAATATTAATATTAACATAAAAAAAATATTAATAATGACATCTTCCACGACATGGACGAGGCCAAAGACTTTTATTATAAATTCTCTTTAGCTAAAACCTTATTGAGTGCTTTCTTACTTTGATGGTAGGGTGGCGGAATTAGGGTTGACACTTTTCAATAAGCCGACAGAAGCTAATGCTCAATAATTATTTGCCATTCATATTATATAATAACCCATTTGACCCTTTTGACAAACTTTTATTAAAACGTAAAGTATTACAGAACACTTTCACGTTATTAATCGGAATACATTTTATTGTATCTACATTTAACTACCTATATAGTTTATTGTTCAAATATCTATAATAAACAGAATTAGGTACAGAGAAAAAAAAACAATTCGACAAACAAATAAAAAAAATATTGTTTTATCGCCTCAAAGGTATTGAGCCTGAAAACCATGAGGTCCTGGTTTAAATTCCCAGGTAAGGCCATCATAATTTGTTTTTACTTTTTATATTTAAAAATCACACATGAATTGCCCACGATTGAAATTAGTCTCTGGTATAGCAATGGACTCGCTTCCCATCACATCATGGGACGGCAATAAGCTCTAATACGGGTGCAGCACCTCTGCCTACCAGTTTGGTAATAAAAGCGTGAGCTTATGTATGAATGTAATTTATTTTCGTTGCGATTTCGAGCAAGCACGGAAATATAAAATTGAAACAGACAAACATCTTGACACCTTATACAGAACATTCAAACACAATAACGACATGCATTGTAATTTTTAGTGACAGAAGTATGTAGTATGACACGACTCACGAGTCAATGTATACATTCGACGCTATGTCAAGTGCATCTACGTTGAATGTAGGTGAAACGGCAAGAGGGCTCGGTGTACAAATGTTCAGAGTTGCTCCCGGCACCACTCCACGAAACATCCCCAGCTACAACAACTATATATATGAATGTCTAACCTACTGAATTTGTTACTGTGCCGCGCTGTGTGCATGGTGTTATATTTCACACCCGCTAAATTACGCTGCGAAAACTGAGCGCTAATGATCTGCGAGACTGCACTGATCCTGATTAAAGAATACATTATAGTATTATAATTATACTATACTACTCTATATTTATCTTATTCTCTTGTAGGCTACTTTTCTGAAGTTTCACTTCTGCCGTGTCTGAATTGCATACACACACATTTTTAAATTCCAATATTATTTATTAATTTATTTTTAAAGGTTTACTTATTGGCTGGTTTGGTGATTATCATACCACTACCTCTGTAAAAAACCAAAGAATAAGTAGATAGTAGCAAAGTTGTGATGCATATTTCACCAACGGTATGGTCATCCTATGATGACATAGGGACGCCAGCGCGTGTTCGTAAAAAAAATATGGATTTCGCATTTGTTTATGTTATCGTATGCATCAGCAGCAGGGCTACCAGCTATCTCAGTTTTTGGAAGCGTTTCCCTTACACCCAGTAAAGTGCGCTTTGCGTAAAAGTTGCGCTAAACGTCCGCACGCGATATAACACTGTTCGTATCACTTGTTCACTTGTTGTTCATTGTATCTACTGTCCGTAATCTGTAAAAACACGGCATTAAAAAAATAATTACATTCCAACTTAAATAAATTACTTAATGACTGCAGCGCACGAATTTTTATACAGTACGATGCACATCAAGCACATTTCAGTATTTTCGAGTAATTTAATTTATACCATAAATATCTATCTATCTTGTATTTGCAATGGCTTCAATTAATTATCTAAGAGTTATTACGTTTCGAGGAGGTCCACAAGGCTGAATGAAATCAGATGAATATGCATATTTTTGTCTAAAATAAATATACATTTTATAAAACAGTCTCCGTGGCGCAGTGTGGGAGTAGCCAGCTGTAAAGCATGAAGCCGTGGGTTCGATTCCCGCACTGAGTTAAATGTTTGTGTGATCCACAAATATATGTTTCGGGCCTGGGTATTGTGGGACTGCAAATCCATCGTAGATCCTCATACCCTCGATACAGGTTAACCTACTATGGGGTTAGGACTATGTGTGTGACGGTTGGGTGCATTTATTATTATTATTATTATTAGTTAACTAGTAATTAAGAAGAGCAAACAAAATAGGCAGTGAATTTTCTGATATTATAAAATCATATAATTGTAGTGTTTTTGGACCGCAGCACTTGGCGATCCACAGTCTCAGCCTACTCTATTGAGACACAAGCATATTTTGATGTATATAAGTAATTGTGAATAAATGCATTTTAAAATAATGTTCCAGAATAAAATGTTTTATGTTTACTTTTAATATGTACCAAACTCAGTGAGGTGGAATTAGGTAAACGAGGTTGCACTCATGCCTGACGCTCGTGGAGTGATTTTAAAGGCAACGACCGCGGTGCCACCCCCGTCCGGAGCTCGCAGCGGAAGCGTATTGTTTGCGGCACGACCACAACACGACTCCACGCGCTCGAATATCCTACCAATCACTGGAAATACTACTAAAATGTACTTACCTCGAATTTTAAACATAAATATCATTCGCATACAGCATTCACACACGAACGTTCAATCTGAAGATTTGTATCTGAAAATAAATGTAACATCCAAGTATCTCGGATGCATTGTTAAATTTATATTGGAAAGGAATTGTCTGAAAAGCACTACAAAGTAATTTTATCCATTCGGAAATATATATGCTGTATTATGTGTGTATGTACTATTTACTTGCGTGATTTTTGTCAGAATTTTTCACGCCGTATTTTAGAAGTTAGAGACGCGGTAACAATATTTCCCAATTTTGAACACACACTATCTCACTATGGCATATATAAAGAAATCACTTGGCAACCTCTATATAATTTTAAAGCACCTATCTAATGATACCACATATATGTCTATGCACGACGGAAAAAATATCATCCGTAACATGTATGGAGTCACCACATCTTTGTTTCTTAATTCACTTCACGTTTATGTAGCGGTTAAAACTTATAGGTACTTAAATTTTATTTATATGACGCTAATAGTCTATGATTAAATGGTTTTGATATACAGACGGACAGACGGACAGAGGACCGGACATGACGAAATTATAAGGGACTCAGTTTTGCCATTTAGGTACGGATCCCTAAAAACCATATTAAAATCAGTGTGTTTAGTTAGATGTATGATGCCATATACAGACAGACACAGACAAACACACACGACCACAGATAAAGGAGTCAAACCTATAGGGGTATTTCTTGTCTGGGGTTATAATTATCAAATTTTAACTAGTTACATAATTTTATATACCTACAATTTTCTGGGCAGACGGAAGACAAACAAGACATTCACCAACACAAAAGCACAACGTTCTAAATACGAAAGTAGAAGTTCAATAATAGATTAAATGAATTTCTAATGCTATTTCGGTAGGCAGACGTTGGCAGCGCGGAGCCAAGGTGTGGGGGCTGCGGAGCGGGAAGTAGGGAGCATGTAACGTCTGAAAGCATAATATGATATTATTGCCAAAATAATAATGCTGAGTCTACTCACTTGTTGTCTACAACGCAGATCTTTCTCATCTAGGGTTATCAAACGGAAATATGTACTCCTAAATTTAAGTATGGTAGGTTCCTCGACCGACAAGGTCCTTCGTATGGGAGAGGCTGTCTGGGTTGGTACCACCGCTTTGTCTATTTCTGCCACCAAGCAATAGTGTGTAAACACTGTTGTGTTTCGGTTTGAAAGACATTGAAGCTAGAGAAATTACTGGGCGTTATGAGACTTAACATCTCATGTTTCGGGTTGACGAGCGCAGGTCAGTGCCATTAAGTGCTTTGTAATTCAAAGTTCTATGCGGTGTTACTTCTGTTTATGGGCAGGCGTGGCGCTTACCATCAGGCGAAATATCGTTATCCGCAATTTTTTTTTCAAATTTGGAAATGCATTTATATTTTCAATTCCAAACTTTGAAAACGTTCTCCTGAATAATTTATAAAACGCAGTTACGTCGTTGTTCGTTTGTATGAACGAATGTTAGGGTTTGTCACACAAGTTAATTACGTCTAATTTTCACATAGAAAAAAGGTGTAATTTCTCGAAGACACAGTATATTACATCGGTAATTAATAGTTCAGTATTGGTTTAAAAAATATTTCGTATCTGCAAACAGAAGTAGGAATGAAGCTTATAAGAAGCTATATTACAATTACATAAATCTAAATTAAAAAATAAATTACAGTATTACAGCCCTGTCGACTTGGGAATTAAACCCGATATCAACCAAAATTTAATTGCTAAACAGGTGCGTATGACGTGCCCCCGATGCCAGAACTGCCCTCGCGTCGCATTCTATTTATTGCCCTTAATTTTATAAACGACTAGCTTTTGCTCGCGGCTCCGCCCGCGTGAACGTTTAAAATTGACAAAGTTTCATACAAACTTTCATCCCCTATTTTATCCACTTGGGGGTAGAATTTATTAAAATCCTTTCTTAGCGAATACCGACGTCATAACATCTACCTGCATGCCAAATTTCAGCCCGATCCCTCCAGTGGTTTGGGTTGTGCGTTGATAGATCACTATGTCAGTCGAGTCACCTTTGAGTTTTATATATTTAGATTCATGCACTACGACGTCGACACTTTTATACTATGGAGCCATGTTGCGTTTTTATAACTATTTTCTAGTCATATGCGGAAAGATAATACGCTTAAAAATGCGTAAAGAAATAACAATTTTCAAAACAGATTCGTTAAAACTTGATTATTTGAAATAATCTGCATTTCCTCATTAAACCAACTTTTCAGGGTAATCAAATATGACTACAACTTTACAAAATTACTCCCAATTGGGTAACTGGTTTTAGGTGGATTAGATATTGAGAAGTTGCCTGCAACCTGCAATGATAATGATTTCTTACGTTTACGCGAATATTACTTATTGAAATAAAATAATTTAAACGGATTTTATCGCGGTTTTTTATTAATTTTAATCCCGACGTTTCGAAGACTTTTCAGCCTTCGTGGTCACGGGGGGGACTGGTGTGGGTGTGGGTTGTCCCCAAATGTTAATGTTACATTGTCTACCTTCAGATTACAATTATTTATAAAATTTATGGTTTGGTCCGATCTACGCAGAAGGAGCTCATAGTGTCTTGAGGTCTGACAGTTGGTCTTTTGGGTTCCGATTTAATTAAATCCATGGTAAATGAAGTTTTATTTCAGTTACCTGCAATGATTTCCGTAAATGTAACATGCTAAAACATTTCACTAAAATTCATTACTTTCATATTCAGAAAGTGTGTGAATTTGAATTATTAAGCCGACTTAATTATTTATGAAGTGTGCTCAAAGCAGACGTCGTTTAAGCCGATCCCAACTTTGACGTAACACGCGTCTTAGCCATGACACGTTGTAATTTAAACATTCTAACCGTTAATGTCAAAACAGAGTTGACGCGCCTCATTCTGTGACTTCCCGGCTTGTCGGACACAAAATGGAGCGGAGGCAGAGCCTTTTGTACTTGTAGGCTTTGTGTGCAAAGTAAGCTTCCTACCGAAGCATCTGTGCGATGATGAAACTTGCCAGACACCGCTTTTAAGCACGCTTTATGTCGCGAATTAAAACTTTACAGGAAGAAATTAAACGTCAAAAAATACTGAGCGTAAACGCGCACTTACCGGAGAATTGGCGCGATTGTACGTCCGCAAGGGAACGAATGTAGGTGGGAGTGGTGGAGTACCGTGACTACTTTATAATTCTTAGCTACAATTCTTAGTAGCATAATGCTAACTAACGAATTAACGATCAAGCCAAGGGTAAGAAAAAAAAAGAAGAAGGGTAAAAATAATTGGTGTGTGTCGTGGGACACCAGGTAGGAACGAAGTTCCTTCGGCTAATGTACAATCGACACAAATTGCAAAAAATTCAAATTATCAACTAAAATAACAAAATATGTCTCTTTATTTTTGTTTGACAACATAAAATTACATAGAAATAGAATAGAAAAATAGAAATAAAAAAAAGACGTTCGGCGCTCGGAGACTGCCGCGGTAAAGCTATTGTATAGCATTTTTTATCAACTTATGTAATTATAAATAATAACGAGCTAGCGTAATCTTTAAAAAATCGAAGGAGTATTTTTATATACTTCAATTATAACTGGCTGAATGAATTTCATTTTAAATATGTCTCTTTATTTTTGTTTGACAACATAAAATTACATAGAAATGCCTGACATTAAAATTGACACATTGACTGTCGCGCCTGCGCACGTCTCATTTAACGCTTTTATTCACCGCATTTTTTCCACGCATTTTTTCCACGCATTTTTCTTACGGTTTTACTATCACATTTTTTTCAGTTCGGTCACGCAGCGAAATCCCTATCCCCTCCAAGCCTGCCGTAAGGAACTTCGTTCCAATAAGAAAGAAATAAATAATTACACCCAACAATCACACTCAAAGTCCTGGCCCGCACTAGTTTAACCTGTATCGTGGGTATCGGAAACTATGAGGGACTTACGGTCTTATAGCTCTCAGACCCGAAACCATATTTGTAGATTACACAAACCTTTCTCTCGGTGTGAGAATCGAACCTGTGGGCTCTCGTTACACAGCCGGCTACTCGCCTGCGGCGCCACAGAGGCTGAAGTCATTATTATGCCAATATAAAATCGTAATCGATTAACACCTTAACAAATTAAATCGCAGGCGAGATTAATGAAGTATAATTGTAAGTAATTTAACACTCCATGCGTATATCTGCTAATTGACACATCCATAATAATTACAAAAGGGCTTCTAGGTACAAGAATCCGTGTATAACCGTGTATATTTGGGTCAGATAATAGTTCACATACGACAATATAGGTCGATCCTAACCGACTTACGAATTAGGCTTACCCGATGACGGCAAAGTGAACGTCTTAAATATTGATGGGTCACCTGAAAACCTTTGATACGTTATGAATAAATAAATCAAAGAGTAAGTGCAAACAAAAATTGGATAACGCGTCTCGGGATCAGCTAGTGTATTTACATCGATTTTAGATGTCGTCATAAATATTGCGGCTAAGAATAGATTTTTTCGGGCTGGATGTAGTTTTTTGCGTTGTCTTTACACTGAGTTGCAATTCAAAAAATATTTAGAGTTCTGTACCCAAAGGGTGCCATCGGAACCTTATTACTAAGAACTACACCTGCTTGTGTGTCCGGTATCTGAGGGCTTAATTTTTTTAAGCGTAATAGGCAGCTGAATAAAATTTTCACAGAATATATAATACTAGCTTTTCCTCGCGGCTCCGCACGCGTGATCTGCTTTTTCCGGCATAAAAAGTAGCCTATGTTTATCAGGGATAATGTAGGATTCTAATGGTGGAAGAATTTTTCAAATCGGTCCAGTAGTTTTTAAGTTAATTCGTTACATACAAAAATACAAATATTTCTTCTTCATAAATTATTGTTTACAATTAAATACATATACAATACTCTTAATCAACAATACATTTATTTGGATAAAGTATAATATTATGTTGATAACGCTTTGGAATCAAACAATTTGATTACCATAGCAACGTAAGCCTTCAAATATAAATATTTTTCCCCCATTTTGCAACATTTTTCACTGATGCTTTGCTCTTAATGGTCGCAGCGTAATGTTATATAGCCTAAAGCCTTCCTCGATAAATGGACTATCCAACACAAAAATAATTTTTCAATTCGAACCAGTAGTTCCTGAGATTAGCGCGTTCAAACCAACAAACAATCAAACTCTACAGCTTTATTATACTAGCTTTTGCTCGCGGCTCCGCCCACGTGATCAAACAAACAAACAAACAATCAAACTCTACAGCTTTATAATATTAGTATAGATTTAGGGTAGCTTAGCAACGGAAGCCTTCAAATAATATTATTTCGGTAGCTTAGCAACGGAAGCCTTCAAATATGAATAATTTTCCCCGTTTTTGCAACATTTTTCACTGATGCTTCGCTTCTAATGGTCGCAGTGTAATGTTATATATCCTAAAGCCTTCCTCGATAAATGGACTATCCAACACAAAAAGAATTTTTCAATTCGAACCAGTAGTTCCTGAGATTAGCGCGTTCAAACAAACAAACAAACAAACAAACAATCAAACAATCAAACTCTACAGCTTTATTATTAGTATAGATTAGTATAGATTATTATTGTAGACATCCATAGTAAAAATGTCAAGATTTAAAGATGTGGGTACGGAACCTTCCGTGCATGAGTACACTTGACATGACAGCCTCCGTGGCGCAATGGGCGAGTAGTCGGCTGCGAACAGAGAGGCCGTGGGTCCGTCTCCGCACCGATACAAATGTTTGTGTGATCCACGAATATTCATTTCATGGGTGATGTGGGACCTCAAATTCCTCGTAGTTCTTGATACCCACCATACAGGTTTAATATTCTGTGGTATCAGGACTATGTGTGTGACTGTTGGGTGTTAATATTTTTTTTTATTCACCAGTATTTTTCTAAAGACCTGGCGCCTACTCATAAAAGTCCCAAAGCCTTCTAAATAAAATAATACAAAACATATACTACATAAATTTTCCATCGCGATATATAATTTCCACTCTCTCTTGTAGAACAAATTCCTCTTGTCAAAATGTTCACGCTATGTTCATGGGAATCACAAAGCGAGACGTTTACAAAGAACAGTACTAACAAATTGTGCCGTCAAGCGCCGTGTTTGTGAAATACGCGGTCGCTCGGGATCTACTATCAAGTGTGATATTACATGTACATTTTGGCCACAGTTAAAATATTCAGCAGCATGATGCGTTTACTTGTTAACCAACCATAAAACATACAATTGTATTTAAAGTACAACTGATACAATACAACACAATTTTATCTTACAAATTAAATGAAGTAAATGGTCCTTATTTCGCGGTAGCCACCCTATTCTTAGTCCGAGGAGCAGTGAAAGTTTCCTCATTAGAATTGTTTAACCTACTCGAACAAGCACCATGAAATGAAACTTAATTTTCTCACGATATTTTTAATGAATTGTGTTCAAGGGTATTCTCTTATATTATAAGTACTTACATGAGTAAGTATATATATTATTGTATTAAATTTATAGAGTTTTACTACTAATTAAAAATATGTAATATGATCAATATTGTCTACATAATATAAATAATAATAACCATGGCGATCTTCTCCATTTTCAATCCTCATGACTCTTCCTATCGTTATCAACTCATGTGGTTATTTCATTACTGAAATCACTACCCCCTTGAGTACATACCACGACTGAAAAGACTTATCAAATAACTTTCTTCTTCAGTGTCCCTCTGACAGCATTGACTTTAATCACTCCTCTTTTCCCGTTCAATGTTATGGAATTTAAAAAAATTAACTCTCTCTCGACATTATTATTATAACGTCCTCTAACCGTTTTATGTACATTTAAGTTGAAAGTTACTGACCCGACACTACTAAGTGGCAGTCTCTGCTATACTAGTTTTTGTATATGAGTATTGAATATTATATGTATTGTTATCTAGTGATTTCTTATGTTTACGCGAATACTACTCATTGAAATAAAACTAATTTAAACGCCGATACAATACCGCGATAAAATCCGTTTAAATTAGTTTTATTTCAATAAATACACCAACTTTGTTTCTTCTCTACATATCATTAAGTCCGCGTGTCTTTTGTATATAAACTTAAATAATAGAAAAGGTAATAAATATATAATAAGATATCAAAGTATGATTGAAAATAAAGCAAATAAATTACATTTTATTCAATCATAATGTTACAATTTTCATTAGCTTACTTACAAGACAGCTCAAACCCAGAATTCAGTGTGCACCGTCTGGCCTCAGTCCGCAGTCGACGTCACATTTTCTTCTACGTGAAGATTAAACCTATTGTTCCGTCACTCAGGGAATCGCGTTTCTGACAGTTTTTCTTCTCGTAATGCGAACTGTGTAACCTGAGTTTTGTTCGTCCTTTTACTTATTTATTTAGCCCATTTCCATCGTGACAGCAAACTGATCTTGATATAAACTAATGGGTCATTGAGATATACGACACGATTACTTTAGAACGTGTTGATGCGCTCGTATTTTCGTCACTGAGAACACTATTTACTTTGTTTTCTCGTGAACGATTTTTGTAGTGTAATTTATCTCTAGGGAAATATGAAATAAAACATTAAAATTATTTCAAACAGACTATAATAATTATTGATACAATACACCTGGTAGAATCTGGCATGACGCACTCCACTTCTCAATTTTTTCATCTCACTCCAAAAATTTAAGATTGGGGGCGAAATATATATACTTATTCATGGCATCCAAGTTTACGTTTATTGATACTTTACAATAATTTAGAATACGTACACTAGCCCATGATCAAGAAAATACGCCGAATATTTCGTGATTTCTTTTCATTTAATATTATTCATGCTCTACAATAATGATTCAGACGTAAATTCCCACATAAAAGAAAAATCACTGACGGTATTGTAAGAAATATGTTCATAAACAACATATAAACAATAAAGGAACGTCAAGATATATATCTGACTTACATTAAATCAAACATAACATACAGATAGCCCCTGATATCCTAGTTTGAATAAATGATCAACTTGACTTTCGGTACTGACGTCTCTACTCTCGAGGCGTTCTCGAATCTTATCCAAACTGTTGGATTGTCGAAACGATATTATTTCATTTAAGTCCATCACTTGGTTTCACTAACTTACTTCGAGATAATAGAACCACGGCGATTGTTACAATAGAATAACTAATCACATTTTAATTAATAAAACGGGACGATTAAAGTTTTCTTTCCTTTCTTCTGTGTTATTATTTCAGCAAAATGTAGCTTTATTTTACAATGTTGGGGTTAATTCCAATTGCTTGGTAAGTCTGTGCACAAAAAATGAGATTGTGAAATTTGTATTTTTCATTTTTGATTTCTTACATTTACGCGAATATTACTCATTGAAATAAAACTAATTTAAACGGATTTTATCGCGGTTTTTTATTAATTTTTATCCCGACGTTTCGAAGACTTTTCAGCCTTCGTGGTCACGGGGGGGGACTAAGGTGTGGGTTGTCCCCAAATGTTAATGTTACATTATCTACCTTAAAATTTCAATTATTTATAAAATTTATGGTTTAATTAAAGTACATTTAATTAAATCGGAACCCAAAAGACCAACTGCCAGACCTCAAGACACTGTGAGCTCCTTCTGCGTAGATCGGACCAAACCATAGATTTTATAAATAATTGTAATTTTTCATTTTTGTCTAAGTCTACGTAAATATTTTGGTCCTAATATGGAAAATAATAAGATAATACCTTTTGCTTGTGGCTCCGCCTCGTAAAAGATTTTTAATGAAACATTATTTGTTTTACCAATAACCTAACTGGAAAAATACCCGACGTTAATTAAAAAATCATCTGTAACTTTCAAATGGCTGAAGAGGTTTTCTTCAAACGTAATTAAGTTCCATTTCTATTAAACTAATTTTCAAATAAATAAAAACCGCATTCTAATCGGTTCAGTAGTTGTGGCGCTTGGACACAGATCCGGAGACTGACGAACAGACTGATAGACAAAATGGCGACTCTTGTAGCACTGAGCTACTGAAAAAGAAAAAAAATAAGTACTTAAAAACTTAAAACTTTGTCATTTACACACCGATTTTAATTAATCTTTCACTGGAAATAGTAAAATTAAAACTTTTTATCAATAATATAGCAGATTCAAAACATTAAAAATAATAATAATCAATTTTGAATTGGTGTTATTATAGTTTTACCATTAAATTAACCATTAAATTACAATAGCACCAATTCAAAATTGGTTATTTTTATCTTTTTTTAGTTTTTTGAGTCTGTTTTATTTTTAGTATCATTAATTGGCAGCACTTATTATCTATGAATATTTTTCGACTGTCTCTACTAATTTACGCATAGTCCATGCCCTACACCACTTTAATGTTGGAGCATGCCTCTCATCTAGATGTAATAGATGTATAATTTAACCCTCCGCGCCACTCCGTTCGATTTAGCGCTGTCTCTCAACTGGCCTATTAACAGCTAACACGACACTTTAAAAGACGGGTTGATACAATAGTTTTGATATATATCTTTTTTTATAATACTATATGCAAATTGGGAGTGCTGAAGATACAGCAGTTAAAACGTAAATGCTCTTTCCTACTCCGAAGAGGGTATAAGCTAATCGACAGGACAGATATCCGATGCAGGCACACGGACAGCAGTGGGGTACATACCCCTATACCCCAACTAACCATCAAATGCGAAATGGCGACAAGCCTGCTACTTATCATATCATGGGATGGAAATAAGCTCGGCGACCTACTAGTTGTACCTCTGCGTACCACTTCGGGAATAAAAGCGTGAGATTATGTAATGTTTCATTCCCAGTATCTGATAGGCAAACTTATATTCGCTATCCACACGTAAATAATTAACTAAATGAAGCCAAAAATTACCTTCTAGCAGCTGGTCTCTCGAATATTGTCAAAATAAAATAGTCAACTGTGATTTTGTGAGTTTGTACTTCAACGAAATGAAGTCTTCAGTTAATTACCTTTCAGTATCAGATTTTATATAATTAAGTTACACTGCTTAGTGACTCGCCAAGTTTATGTTAAGTGCGATTTTGTTTCATTTAAAACTAAATGTTGACCTCGTTTTTAGTTTTGCAAACATTAATTAAAATTATTCTTTAATAGAAAAAAATATGTAAAGTGCATAGGTCGTAATAGATACAAACTATTATTAATGTTATCAAAAAATAAATGACAAATACAATTGTACTAAATAAAACATTAAAAGAAAAGGTTATAAAGAATCAAGATAATGTCGTGGGAGAAAAACTCTCAGTCACTTGAAAATAGTGCGAGGTTTGTGCTAAGTGATTTGTCGTGTTGTGGTCAATCGCACTTAGTGTGTTTTCTTCGAGTTCCTAACACAGAAGTCATTCGGAAACTTTGAAGTCACCAGATTGGTATAATGGTGTCGAAATAGCATTAAATGGATTCTTGCCTATACCTACTTATTTAAAGAGATAAAATTTATGTAGGAATACTCTTCCAAACATCTGAATCGTTTCTACGAATTCTTTAACTAATAGACATAGATATACATATATAGATAGACATAGATAGCTCTCGTATACTATTAATTAGTAATAATATAAAATAATTTTAAGCTATATTTAACCCCCTACAAAAAAGAGGGGAATATGTAATAAGGCCACTTTGTATGTATGTCTGTGGCATCATGGCATCCAAACGAATGGACTAATTTGAATGCAGATTTATTTGCTTGAAAGCTGGTTTAATCGAAATGGTTCTTAACAATGTTTGAAGAAAATCTGTTCATTCGCTTAAAGGTTACAAATGCTTTTCTAATTGACGTCGGATATTTTTAATAACGCTGATGTTCAAAAATATGATTAAAAGATATTTTCGGAGGCCGAAGCTCTAACAAAAGCATAATGTGTAAAATATCCGTAAACTTATTTATTTCCCTGACAAAAAAAATACCGGACAGACGTTAAACAGATTTCGGGTTAAACATTTAAGTATCATAGTCTGATGATAATATTCAAATTGGAATCAAAGGAAAGAAACCGGAAAGTAAATGGAATAAAACAACTTTCCAAAGGGCCACGGCACGCTTTAAAACAAAGACCGCTGTTTTCCTTTTATTAAAACTTGTTTGAGACTAATCGTAAACAATTTTGCATTTAACAATTCACCTTAGCTTCCGCCTACAATATTCTCCGTTTTCATTTTGCCGCTTATAATTCCCGTAATTAACCGTGTTTATTTAGAAGATTTCGCACTAATGACACAGATTATTTATTTTAGATGAATGTCGATATTAATTTAATGAACGCGAAAGTGTGTTTATTGGCTAGTCTTCTCAAGGAGTAGATGCTTTGCAACGCAAAATTCTGTGTGGTGTTGTTTCTGTTTGTGGGCAGTCGTGGCGTTAACCATCAGGCGAGCGACTCGGGGCTGAGTCTGAGGCTGAGTCTGCTAATTTATATGAGTTGTCATTATGACAACCATACCACTAACATCCCATTACCATTGTGACAAAATATCGTAATGTACTAAATTTATAATAGTCGGTAAATGGTCTCTTGATGGAATTGTGTTGGATTTGTATTAGAAAGACGACTGATATTGTCAGAAGCACAAAAGATATTTTCCACAGTGATTTTCGAAAAACTACCACTCAATTTAAAATTTCAGCTTATCTAAACTAAATTTCGTTTTTAATGGAGTGTTAGTAGTAAGTACGCCATTGAAAAAATTATATGGCCCCATTGAATCAGTAGATTACAAAAAAAATCCATAACTAACAATTAACTATGATGATCGACCATGTTAAGACAATTGTAATAGCAAACTCGACAAAAAAACGGATCAACACGTTTTTTGCATAGAGATAATTTATGGGCCGGAGTGACATGGGCTACTTTCTATCCCGGAATATGGCTAAAAATACTACCACGCGTTTATATTACGAGGTGTCACCGTGTAACACAGATTTAATATGCCATGTGTTAAAAACATATCTAATCAAGATAAATTGTGTATACAATCACTTACTATTATATTTTTAATCATACTTTTTTTATTCTTATACAACAACTATTTGCCAGTGTACGAACTGAGGCCCAATGCCAGTGAACAAAGAAAACGGATAATTAAAGCCAAGCAACGAGAAAGAGATTTTTAATGAACCTCGACGTTTGCCACGTAATAAGTCTTTATTATAACCATAAAAAATCCAAATTAAATAATAAGGACGATGAGTAAAAAATCATCATATTGCGTTTCATCGCACAAAATTCGGGTATTTACCGGCTAAGCAACATTTTTATGAACAGAAGGTAAACTTTTTTAGGGTTGCGCATATTACAAGTTCAACCTGCTTACGTGAAGTCAAAATCGTGTAAAAAATGCTGAGCTCCGAGATTTTTTACAGAAAGGTAGCTTTATTTTATAAGTTAAATTATGCGTAGGATTATCTTTGATGTTCTAGAAGGTTTTAAACTTCACGCCAATGTTGTGTTATATATATACTAGATAAGATTTTTAAAATTATGGTTAAATGGCTTGTTATACAAAAATATGCAAAATACTTAAAAATCAATCAACAGTCGGAGATATTCTCGAGAAAGGCCAGGTCAGAAGAAGCCTAAACTGACGTACATGCATGAAGAATTTAATGAGAGCGAAGGAAGCCAAAGAGGTGTGTCAGGATAGTAGCCGGTAGAAATCCGTTGTCTCTGTCTATCCCTGTGGGAAACTGGCGTGAGTCTATGTATGTATGTAGTTTATTATAATTTCCTATAAGGATTTTCACCAACTAATAACATTGTATCTCGTTTTAATTGTTAAAGAAACTAATAGAATTTTTGAAGTGCCAAAGGCATGATCGCATCTCAAAGGCGGCCTGTTTCGCATATAAATTGACGAATTTGCCTCCATTTACACCTTGCTGTCATGCAGGTCGGCTCAGCCGTGTTAAAGTTCGTTAGTAATTTATACCTAATCGCTTCCAATTATTCGCGTAAACGCTTCCCATCTAAATTCACAACAAATAAATGAAATTTTAACTACAATATCACGGAGACATGACTTGTATATATACGAGTAATATACCCTACTAGCTTTTGCTCGCGGCTCCGCCCACGTGATCAAACAAACAAACAAACAATTAAACTCTACAGCTTTATAATATTAGTATAAATTTGGGTAGCTTAGCAACGGAAGCCTTCAAATAATATTATTTGGGTAGCTTAGCAACGGAAGCCTTCAAATAATATTATTTGGGTAGCTTAGCAACGGAAGCCTTCAAATATGAATAATTTTCCCCGTTTTTGCAACATTTTTCACTGATGCTTCGTTTCTAATAGTCGCAGCGTAATGTTATATATCCTAAAGCCTTTCTCGATAAATGGACTATCCAACACAAAAAGAATTTTTCAATTCGAACCAGTAGTTCCTGAGATTAGCGCGTTCAAACAAACAAACAAACAAACAAACAATCAAACTCTACAGCTTTATTATTAGTATAGATATAATCATATAGACAACTAACCGCATGCTCTTCGCTTTTTGGTTTTAAACTAAGATGCGGTAGGCAATATTCTTGGACTCAGCATGCATTGTTCCTTAATCCAGATTGAAGTAGCACCAGAAAGAATCTGACCCTGGATTCTTAAATACCGGTGTTTCCTAAATCTGGAGTAAGGAATGGTATGGATCCTGGGCCTCTCCAGTAGAAACTAGTAATAACATTATATTAATTTTAGATATTAATGAAAATATTTTCTTCATTACAAATTGTGCAGCGGATATCTTTGAGTCGATACAACTTTATATTTTGACCAGTAACATCGTCCCCACCTGCAAAAAGTTCCTACACTAACTTTTAAATTTAGGAAACTAATATTGTCTTTAACTTTCTAGGATTCGTTTTTAGAGTTGGTTCTCAAATTTTACTTAAACTTGTAGCAAAATGTGCATCAAACTATACAAATACTACCCGTATTACTAACTGCCGTTATATAATTCTTCATTAATGTAAGAATAGGCCTTTACGCGGTAGAAATAAAAATCGTCTTCTGGTAATTTCTTTTAATTAATTCCTCTTCTTAAAATTATTTTTCACATTTCTTGAGTTGCATTCCATACCACGTACAATCTTTCAAAATCTAAGAACACGTCTATCAACACATAAAAATGAAAGACCCACATTACATAATGTACATTAACTTATTATATTGTTAATAATAAGTTTTTGGAAAGTTAATATACTTCTAGAAAAAAAACGAATTAAATTGAACAAACTAACATATAGGTAGTGTTATTTTTCTAACTTATTCTTTATAAGCGTGCAATGTGATGATGAATAAAAAAATCAATGCAAATTATATGACCACGGTTCAATGAAAAGTGAAATTAAACGAATGGTAAAATAAAGGACCTCTTAAGATTGTGGCAAGCAAACGTGTTTAAGTATCAGGTCGTGCAGGCTCATAATAAGAAGGGTCCAACAGGGTGGCTTCTGGCACACGGCTGCGCCCTTCTCTTATCTTCTAATCAAAAAAATCTCCCCTTTTACTATTTTTGTTCCTACTTTCGGCACCATATCGCGCGATGTGTTCTGTCATTACAGGTCACTGAATAGTTTGTATCTAGAGACTGTGCTCATTAAATGAAGAACATATTCCGCTTTTGTCTAAATGAGTATCTAGATTTTAGAGTGTAGAGTATTTGCTGTTTTTTACTGTACCTATAAGGTTAGATTAATATATAATTTAACTCGTATTTTAAAGGAATAGACAAAAATATCAATTATACCTACGGTATTTGAGTTGGTAATTAGAAACCTTCTAACCGTAAATTAGATATCCCAATAAGAAAATCGTATATTTTCAATTGATTTCATATTAAACTAGCGACCCGCACCGGCTACGCATGGGTATGTTTGTTACGACATCACATTACAAATCTTCAAATTGTTCGGCTTTTCTGTACTATAATATGTATTTATTATACATATAAACCTTTCTCATGAATCACGCTATCTATTAATGAGAACTGCATTAATATCCATTGAATAGTTTAAAAGATCTAAGCGAACAGAAAGCGGAAGCGACTTCAGTAAAGAAACTCCATGTGTTCGAATATTCGATTGACTTTATATGAGTAAAGCAGAATTTAATTAACCTTTCTAAAGTTACCAAGAACACGACTATCCTAATCCTACTGAAAATGTGAAAAGTTTATGAGTTTGTGAATTTGGATGTTTGCTAGTCTATCACACCTTAACGGCTGAATGGTTTTAGATGAAATCTGGCACACAGGTAATGACATCACCGGGATTAGGACACAGATTCTCATTCCGGAAAAAGTTATTCACACGGTCGGAGCCGTGGGCAAGAGCTAGGACATAATGAGAAAAATATCACACAGGACAATTTTTTTTGCTTGAATGACGAAACAAGCTGGTCGCTCGCTTGATGGAAGACGCCACGCCTGCCCATAAACAGATACGGCACCACACAGAACTGTGAATTGCAAAATACTGCATGCACTGATCTACGTTCGTCACATCGTGACATAAGTTGTTGAGACTCATAATACCCAGTAATTTTACTCGCTTCAATTTCCTTCAAACCGAAACACATTAGTGCTTACGGACTGCTGCTTGGTGGCAGAAATACCAAAACGGTGGTAAACGGACTCTCGCATAGGAAAAGCCTTACCACCTTATAAAATATCTTACAAGTATATATTTTTTTAATATCATATCCAAGTTTTCTCGTCTAAGGTTGTTTAATACATCTGTTATTTATTTTAACCGCTTTTGAAAGAAGTTATGTTTCACTTTGTATAAAGGTTATTTCATTTGGTATCAATACTAACAATACTTAAAATTTAAAAGATTTCATTAATTACCTCTTACAAATACCATTAAAATAACAGAAGGATGACAACAACAACAACACACGCTAAGTCAGTCACATGATTGACAACCAAATCTAAACACACAAACAACCGAAACATTTGATGTAACCATCGCAAAAATATTGAAGATCAATTAAAACACCGTTTTCAGAAAACTCCATTCAATATTTCGATTAACCGATAGAGATTTCAATTTCCTTTAGTCACGTGCGCGGGGATATCGGATCCCGCGGTTGGCTCAGTTGGTAATGAGCGAGCGGATGGCAATTTCGCTAGATGGGCTTTTGGTTACAGGGGAAGCCCGTTTTTATGTCAATGTGCTTTTAATATGTCTACCTCGCTTGTGTCATGGGACTTAAGAGACATTGCATTTTATCGACTTCCACCGCACTCTGTTTTTGAATCACGTATGTTTCCGCAAACTACATGTGCTGTGTCTTATTTTGTGGTGGAGATACTTAAACAAAAGTTACGCGGGAGCGCCATGAGGTTTTTAAATCAAAAATGTAGAGTCCAACTCTTCATGATGAAGATTTATTTGAGACTGAGTTAAAATTAACAATAATCCTTATTTATATTCTTAACTTATTTACAAGGCGTATTCAGTTCTAGGAAATTTGATCAAAACAAAGCCACCTTCCAGACAGTAATTACGTTTGCTGCGGCCGGAGGTCCGAAAAAAAACCAAAATTACTTATGACAAAGTTTAATTAAACTAAAAATTACAATTATTACTTATTTCTAACCATTACGATAATGAATTGATCACGAAGATTGATGTGTCTATATATACTAATTAATATGTCCGGATCAGCACTTTTGGTGTTTTCGGTATTGGCGTAGCGACAGTCAGTGGTGGTGGTGAGTCAGCGGTCTTCATATATTATACGTATGTAATTCCTCCGCCCTTAGAACGGCAACTATTTTAAGACGTTTAGTGAAAATGTTGCCGGAACATTTTTTGATACTTGGCACGACGTTGTTTCTGGTTGCTGGACCTCTTCCTTGATGGTATAGTTTCTCCATGTCGTGTGGTAACGTCTCGTTGCAAGGATGATAATGAGGACGCTTGCACTTGATAATACAACGTAAAATGGTATGGTTGTATGGTATAAGGCGCTTGGTTGCACGTTGTGGAGCTGTATAGGGCTTTGCATTGCAACTTTCTCATTGATGTCGTGAAGATTCTGTAGGTTAATAGATTTTAAGTTAATATGGGGTGCTATCTTGGTCTGTTTCTCTGAATCGTATGGTATTTGCATTAGTTTCAGGGGCTGGCCTTCTAATATGCTGTTGTCGCTTATGATGGTGAATTCAGGTGTCTTCAACTGGCAGGTAGGTGGAATTGTGGCGAGGTAGCTTCCCTGAAGCGTAGTGAAGTCATGTCTTGTGCAAATCAGTTGTACTTGTGTATGATGAGGAAAAGATAAGACGTAGTGCTGCTCATCTAGTTTCTCCATTGCTTCTTTTTCCAAGGTGACTGACGCAAATTGGCAGGACTCCTTCAGAACTTGGTTGTATATTAGTTCGCTAATGCAGTCAGGTTTGGTGCGAGTTTGATGGTTGAGTCCCTTTTCACAGATATACCACTCGCTCAACTTCGGACATTCTGTCTCTATGTACACGAATGCATTCTTGTTGGTTGCTAGTAAGGGATAGGGTGGAATAAGGGCCTGTGAGCTTTTACTCGGTACTATAGTGAGTTTGTACAAATCGAAATTATCTTTAGAGACTATGGGAAACTTGAATGTGAAAACTATTTGTCTATCGATATAATAGGATCCTGGTTTAATTGTATTATAATATTCTCTTAATTCTAGATCTAGGATTTGATCTGATCCGTAGATGGTTCTTAGTTTACTTATCATGGAATCTAATATACTTATATCTATCATAGAATGATGTACGCTTGATGCGTGTATAAAGGCTAACATATTTTCTATTCTTAATAATTCTAACATTAAATCTTCTATATTACCTGAAATTATTTCTAAGAGTTGAGCAAACTTGGCATACTTTATTAAGCTATCTTCTTTATAAGCGTTACTGTTTAATATCAATGCTAGGGTGTTATTAATTTTTATTTGATTGTCTGATAACCTAAGTAGTGAATCGGTGTGTCGAGACATCCATTCTTTACTAATGCTAATGTGGCTGTTAAATTCTGATGCCATTTTATCTTGGTTATTTTGCAAGTTTCTGATGGCTTCATTATATAACAGCGCGTCGTTATGGTCTAAGTTACCAGTTACACATTTTATGACAGAACCTAGGCTATCTACAAGACCTCTTTTAGCTCGTGTTGGTTCCAAGGTTCGCAGTTGGTCTAGTACTTTGTTGAGTTTGTCGTTAAGATGGTCTATCTGAAACTCGTAAAGTAAATATGTGCCGTTAGGTAATTGGTTTTGAAACGATCGTAGTTGGGTCTGTAAAGAATAAGTTTTGTCTCGGATGTCATTCAGTTGAACGTATTGTAAAAAGGTATGGTAGTGCGTCGTTAGTCTCGTGGGTCCAAGTCGGTATGGTAGTAATCCGGGTCCATCAGCTAAACTCTCAAGTTTTATCTCCAACGGTCGAATCGATTGCAGAGTCATCGTTAATAGAATCCTGAAACAATTTGGATGATTTAAGGACGCGTTTTAATCGTGATTTTGCTACTGGGCCACGTTTTTTGGATGTGTAAATATGTATTGGTAAGTCAGCAAGAACAGTGTCTTGTGTATAACGTGACGCAAGTTTTTGACGACTAGCAGAAGGAATTTTTATAAAAATCTGCTGCTGAGGCGTATATGTGGTTTCAGGCTCGCAGTCCTTATTTCTTCTATCTATTAAAGTGGCTCTATTAGTAAGGGATGAGTCGTTGATGATGTCATACACTCTTTTCATTTGGTCTCTGTGGGTTTGAACGTATTGTGGTAGCAGTTGTTGTGTTATGTCAATGTCGAAAGGTTTAGTTATAATTGGTCGCTTCTTTACGCTATTAACTAGGGAAAAACTAATTTGTCGGTGGAACTTATTAAGTGGTTCGTCTGTGATGGGGATCTCTAGAATAGGGTTTTCGTTACTGGTGTGAACCGTGTCGGTTGATGAATTCACCTGTGCTATGTGTTCAGATGGGTTGCCCGTTAAGGAATTCAACTCATCTATCTCTTCGATTAGTGACTTGACTTCCCCAGTGTGGATTTCTATTCGCGAGAGGGCGTCGGCGTTAGTGTTGCTGTTGCCTTTCTTATAGATAACTGAGAAGTCGTATTCACTTAATTTGAGTCGCCATCTCGTGAGACGGGAATTCGGTTCCTTTAAATTCATCATCCACTGTAATGGTTTGTGGTCAGTGATGATTTTAAATTTTCTACCGAACAAATAAGGTCGAAAGTATTTTGTTGCCCACACTATAGCAAGAAGCTCTTTTTCTATAGTGCTATAGTTTATTTCGCTGTCATTCAAAGTCCGTGAAGCGTAGCATATAGGTTTGTCTGATCCGATAGGACCTTGCGACAATATGGCTCCTAATGCTACGTTTGAAGCATCGGTTGTGAGAATGAACTCCCTACTAAAATCTGGATACTGGAGGATAGGGTCGTTCGTAAGCAGAGTCTTACATTTCTCGAATGCATTGATGTAATCGTTGTCGATGACAACTTTCCTAGTCTTTTTTAAACAACTGGTTAGTGGTTTGGTTATGCGAGCAAAGTCTGGTATAAACTTTCGATAATAACCGAGTAATCCTAAAAATTGTTTAATTTCCTTTGGAGTTTTTGGGATGGGGTATTTCCTAATAGCTGATATCTTGTCAGGGTTTGGTTTAATACCATCTCTGGATATAATATGCCCTAGATACGCAGTCTCGAGTTTGAGAAATTCCGATTTGTCCATTTGAATCTTAAAGTTGGACTCTCGAAGTCTCTCAAAGACTTTTTCAAGATTAGTCATGTGTTCTTGCAGAGATGTGCTAAACACTATGATGTCATCAAGATAGACTAAGCATATCTCATTTTGGAGTCCCCTAAGGACATTATCCATGACACGTTGGAACGTGGATGGAGAATTTTTAAGTCCCATGGGCATTCGGAGAAATTCGAAATGTCCATGTTCGACATTAAAAGCCGTTTTATGTATATCCTGAGGGTCCATCTCTACTTGGTAGAAACCACTCGCTAAGTCTAAGGTGGTAAAGTATTGGCACTTGCCTAACTTGTCGAGTACGTCGGTTATGTTCGGTATGGGGTACTTATCATCAAGTGTTTTCTCATTAACTTTGCGAAAATCTACTACAATGCGCCACTTTTGTTTTCCAGAGGCATCCATTTTCTTTGGTACCACCCAAATGGGTGAACTCCAGGCAGATTCAGATGGTCGTATAATCCCTTGTTCTAACATTTTACCTATTTGGTCCCTAACTTCTTGCCGATGTATAAATGGATAGCGATAGCTTTTCGTATGCACTGGCATTTCATCATGCGTCCTAATACGGTGTTTTATCTTATTAGTGAATGATAAAGTTTCACCGTCCATGTAAAATACGTCCGAGTAGCGAGAGCAGAGGGCTACGAGGTTAGCCTTTTCCTCCGCGTTTAAATGATCGGTTCGCAATCGTGAAATAACGTCTCGTGTGCGTGCCGATACATGCTTCGTACGCGTGCACTCAACATTAAATAATTCCGCGTGTGCAGGGCGATCGAGTGAGAATATGACGTCGTTTGAAGTCGGATTCTCTACTTCTAAATAGCCACGGTTGTTAGTAACTGTAGTGATGCACTCGTGAACTATACAGTTACAAAGTACTTGTTCTGGAACAAAGACATCACCATCAGGAGAATTCATAGGGATACGGATGATTTTCGAGGTCCCTGCTGGAATAATATCCTCGTATAGGTTTACATTGCGAGAGTTATGCATTTTAATTGGATTAGACGCGGTGCGAGTTAACAATTGACCTTCTCTTAAGTCAATTCGAGCCTCCCATTTACTTAATAAATCTAATCCTATAAGTCCATCGAAGTAATCATGAAACCGATATATAAATAGTTTCATATTACCGGTATCATTGAACTCTGTAAAACACGGCAATGTAAT
Source organism: Amorpha juglandis (assembly GCA_949126905.1). Lineage (NCBI taxonomy): Eukaryota > Metazoa > Arthropoda > Insecta > Lepidoptera > Sphingidae > Amorpha > Amorpha juglandis. The sequence goes on from OX421372.1 coordinate 8,997,147, forward strand.
AGAATAATTATTTCTACTTGTGGCGTGTATGTTTGTTAGCTCAAATGGATCGAAATTGAGGGGGAATTTAGAAAAATATCTTTCTACGGCCTCGGGGCTAATAAATGACTGATTAGCTCCTGTATCTATCAGTAGTTTAAGGGGTGGATTTGCAATCTGAATGTACGGCAGTTGTCTTTGAGTTTGGAGATTCAATTCTATGGTGGTCTTGGTGGTTTCGAAGTGTCCTGAAAATCCTGATTGGAGTGGTTAGGGCATAAATGTCGATTAGATACGTCAGTGGGTTGGTCCTCGTTAGGTAATTGGTACAAAGAAAATTCATGAGCAACGCCAGGTGCATAGTCAGTATAGTAATTGTCATAATTGTTTTCGTAATTGTACTCCGGTTGGTAACAGTCGTCGTAATATGAGTAGTATTCGTCATATGTAGCACACTCATTAACGTTAGCTTCTCGGGTTTTAAAGTAATTGTTCGGTGGAGGGTTTCCCGATTTACTCCAGTCATGCCCTGTTAACATGTTTGTATGCGGTAATACTTTGGGAGTGAAATGTTGGACTCCGCTCATAGGTTGTGAGGGTCGCTGGAATTGTGGGTTCTGACGAGGGGGCATACGGAAAACATTGCTTCGGGGATTGTAATTAGGTGGCGGCGCACCAAACATTTTCTGGGTATTGGTAGGCATGCGGTTTTGAGGTTCTCTAAATTTAAAAGGTTGGGATGGAGGTAACATGGGTCTTTGTCCCATCGGAATTGGCCAGTTGGGCGTCGGGACATGAGGATTCCGAGGTTGTGAGGGAATAAATGACGTGGTTGACACTGGTATATTGAACTTAGCTTGGGGTTGATTTTTAGCGGGATCGCTACGTTGATGGAGGTACATAATATTTAATTCCTCTTGTACGTACTCTAAAGCTTTTTCAATAGACGAGGGTCGCATGCAACGTATACGGGATCCTAAAGGCTCCTTTAAGCCGCGAACGTAAGCCTGCATTGTTACTTTTTTATACAGATTTCGTTTTGCCTCTACAGTGGTAGCCACGGGTTCATGTAACGTCACATAGGTCATAATAGTGCTAAATAGTGTTTGGCAGTGATCGTAAAATTCCTGCGGTGTCTTATTACCTTGCGTAGCTATAGAGAGGTCATTGTACAAAGCCGTTTCGTCACGTTGGTCAGAAAAATTATTAATTAATGCTGTTCTTATGCCTAACCAACTATCGGGTATACCGTTTGCGTTAAGGGTGCAAGCAGCGGTTCCCTTAATTTTATTTAAAATACCATTAATAAGGCATACATTGGAAAATTCGCTTCCTTCAGCTTGGCTTAAATATTGAGTCACAAGCTGGTCACATATATTAATAAATCTAGTTAAAATATTAGGATTCCCATCGAATTCTGGGACAAGGCGGAGGGCCTTATAAATTGTGTCCGGGTCGACAGCCATTTCTAAGTCTATATTTTCTGTAATTAACTCTAAATGAATATCTCTATTACTATCTACTACTTGACGGCGAGTCTGTCGAGTTTCAGACTCCCGATTCCTAAATGCTCTAGGGTGATAAATCTTGGAAGTAGAGGATTACTAGGATTTAAAAGGAAGCAACACAAGAACAATTCAAGTGTACTTACAATATTTTCTGCATAATTGGCTTCTTCCCGTGAATCGAAGTCTGGATTCTCCTCCTGGTCTGCAGCAGGTCCGTAGATTCTGGATACTCGAGAAGTGAGACTTGAAAGCCTGCCCGGGCGGCTTCGCGAACGCGTATTCAAATTTGAACTTTATTCGTCGCGTACCGGCCCGCGAGTATCCTACCGACTGCGCCAATTACGTTTGCTGCGGCCGGAGGTCCGAAAAAAAACCAAAATTACTTATGACAAAGTTTAATTAAACTAAAAATTACAATTATTACTTATTTCTAACCATTACGATAATGAATTGATCACGAAGATTGATGTGTCTATATATACTAATTAATATGTCCGGATCAGCACTTTTGGTGTTTTCGGTATTGGCGTAGCGACAGTCAGTGGTGGTGGTGAGTCAGCGGTCTTCATATATTATACGTATGTAATTCAGTGGTCAGCACATTTATAGTCAACATGTTTTCATTTAGTTCCAAGAACTTTAGTCTAAACAAGAACACCTGCAAAATTCATTGGTCAGCGAAAAATTATCATGTTTTCAATGGATAGAGTTACATAGAGGCCTTACTTTAGTAAATAAAGTCATTTGAATGACAAGCAAATTGATATCATGTTATGAACTGGTGCAGGATGCATAACTACTTATAACAATGTTTATTTATAAATTGTAGGATTGCTCTTTATATCTAACTACACTGAGCTGAAGTTATTAGCCTATTATATTTGAAATTTGAAACCTTATTACTGACAATATGCATCTGTTTAATTAAAGTGAGTTTTATTTCATACAATTAAAAATCGACTTAGACCACCCATTGTATCACCCTTACTGTATGAACCTTACGTTTAAGTTACTTTATTTGGTAAAGAATATTCTACTTATATAGCTTTCTACGCTTCTCCATATAAAATTTAACTATGCCGAATATTACAATCCTCCGTGGGTGAAATATGATAAAAAGAAGTAAAAGGTTTTTGCATCAAGTATTAATGTATAGATTGTGAAATTGCGCAGTATATTTTCTTTTCGTGTAATATTTTGAATGGGGCTATTATACATTAAGGGTTCTTCTGTATTATTTATTATTATTGTTATAATTTTTTATATTACCGGGATTAACTTTAAATATATGAATGAAGATATAAAATATTTATCAACTCTCATCAGACACAAAAGATAGTTTGTCAAAGTTTTCGGTTACGCTTTCAAGTTGATTCAAAAACAAGCTAAATATTTCAAAGAAACGAAATGTATCTACGCTGAAAAACTACCTTAGGCGGTCCCACAGGATGTTAGCAGGCAGATACAGCGAGCCCAAAACGGTCTGCAGGCACTACCTACTAAATTGAGTTGGTCATGAAATATGCAAATGATAAATTTTCGGGTTTGTGAAAAAGTAAACATTTTTGTTTGAACACTCTCTTAAATGCTATCGTGTTGATCGAGAACGTTTTGTTTCGTGTAATCGGATTTTAGATGACACAGCTGTAATAAACATTGTCTCAAGAACGATCTCAAGTTAATCAAAGAAGTTTATCAAATGGAAAACATGACAAAGAATGAAAGGTATGCTTAGTCAATTTTGCATAGCTTAGAACTTTGTTACTTAGTAAATTACTTGTTGAAAGGTTTACATAAATAGTGATTATTCTAATGTTAAAGAGTTTATTGCTTATTTTAGGAATTATTTATATGAATTTGACAGCCTCCGTGGCGCGGCGGGCGAGTAGCCGGCTGTGAAGCGAGAAGCCGCGGGTTTGATCCCCACGCCGAGACAAATGTTTGTGCGATCCACAAATATTTGTTTCGGTATTCGGGTGTTGTGTGATGGAAAGTCTCTCATAGTTCCTGATACCCACGACACAAGACTCGTATATTATTGTCGGAGCTATGTGTGTCAGGACTATGTTTGTACCTGTTGGATATATTTATTTATTTAATTTATATAAATGTGCATGTTCATTAGGGCTTGTTTTGAACCTGCGACTTTATTCTCGACAGTCCGCGCCACTCTCAGTTGAGCTATCGCTGCATTATGTAACTAGCACCTTTTTAATACGAGGTAAATTCTATATAAATATGAAAACGATGAAAGTTCAAAAAGAGGTTGAGAATAAAAGACGAAAACCTATCAGTTTTTCACTCAAAGTGTTATTCTAACTATTTTCTTATCAGAAACCTTTTAACAAATATATATATATATATATATATATATATATATATATATATATATTATTGATATTGATATTCGTTTTAAAACAGATCATTAACGTTAATTTAACGGTAGCTAAGTATCCGTTATTCTATATTTTTAATTAATGATCTAGTCAATCATTTATTATAATGAATTCTAGTGTACATAATTGAAATGAAATAATTATTAAGGTCTATTATATTTGATATACTTGTACATTGTGTTATTTCCACAATATTCGACTAAGATTTGCCAATCAATAAATATTTAACGCAGGTATTTTCAAAAGAACTTAGTAAGTAAACCCATCTATTTGCCGGAGAGTTGCCGGAGTTTGACTTTTATATTTGAAGTAGCACTTACTCAGTGGTGAAACAGGCGCTTAGAATAATTAGCAAAATCTTGCCAAATTGTGTTTATTACACTTGATATTAATAAACATCAAAACTGCGTTGGATATTACTATCTCTATACTTATTATCTAGTATGTCGAGTGGACTGTATTATTAGATTTTAGTACAACATTTATTAACTTGAAATTAAGTTTATTTAAAAGCATTGTTACTTAAGTCTCAAGTTGTTCTTAGAAGTTCACTCCAATTCCATAATAACGCGATAAATATTTCAATTTCATTTGTACGTATTTCTTACCGGAAACACTTCAGAAAAAAGGACCGAGCGCTGTTGCTCCGAATAAATGTAGCTTAAAGAATAATGCGCCACTTACATTTCTAGAATATTATTGTGCGCTATTTTTTATAGCAATTGAATCTATGATGAATCAAAAGATGACAGCATTATCTAAATTCTCAATACATACATTCTGAATACATTCTTACAATAACAAAATATATCAGTGTCAATAGAAGACAAGTGTATCACCTGATGATAAATGTGAATGTGTTTTAGAGTTTTATGAGAAAGAATGGGAATTGGGGAAGTATCTATTTTTGTCTTCGAAATCTCATGTAAAAATCAATCATGCTTTAATGGCTCAACAGTTTTGGATGAAAATTTGCACACAAGGAGAACATGACCTAAATTACTTTTTGTTCCGGAAAAATCCGTTCACGCAGCCGAAGCGGCAAGTAATATCTAGAATGCTATAAACAAAACTGCCTAAAGAGCTGCTCTAACCTTTAAAAAAATCGCTTGCTAAACCAGTAAGATTACAAAACCACAACAGGGGAGTTCCCTGTTTGATATTTAACCAACTGAAATGAAACGAAGTAGATTCTCAATTTAACGCGTTATTTTAATGTATAACCACGTATAATTTTCACAGTTACTCGAATGTGATATTTTTTTTCATTCGTAAGATTGTAGCTCAAACTTCGTTCCATTTAAATAGCATATACTTTTTCTGTCAAGTCATAACCCCTTCTATCGGATTTGAAAAGCTTCCAACTTGTTTATTTTTGAACAGATATACCTACAAATTCTTATAATTTTAGCGACTATAGGTAAAAAATCAAGTCATTCGCCTTCATACATAATTTTTTCTTATATCGGTAATTTGTATAAATTGTAGAAAATTTATGCTTTAACTATTTTTCTATTAGTTTGTTTTACGTGTTTATAAAAAATGGTGGAATTTAAAATAACAACTCAGTCAAACTCTATCTATCTTAAGATATAAGACTATCTTATGATGTCTGTGTTAGAGAATCGGGATCAGCACCAAATATGGTTTAATATTTTTTAAGTGAACTCATAATGTTTTGCGAATAACTTGCGTATAGACAATTGCGCTTTGAGTTCAAAATAATAATAACAATGAAACACTTCTTTGAAAGTATTTACTAAATTTCATCAGTGATTAAACATACGAGAAAATCATAAGAGAGGTCATCGCGACATTTGGACTCGTCGTCAATACAGCACATGCGACGCGCTATGAGGTGTGCATTATAAAGCCAAGTAGGTACATACAACATTTAGCCCATACATACCTACGTTATGCAGTCCTCAACAGCGACTGTCCATAATTCAAAAATATTCTCCGATGACTGACATGACAGTCCATTCGTGTATCAGCAATCGAGTTAGGCACACTTATGTAGATACACTTTACTCAACTACGATGTACACCTGCAACACATTAAACAAAGTAGACGAGCGGCGCGTGCAAATCGAATTGGAAAATATTACCGTCAACGTCTGAATACATTTACGTTACGGAACACCATTCCAATAGCATTTGTTAATTTACTTATGGTGTGATGGTTGCGATTTTGACGTCATCTCATCTAGTGTGGACGCTATCCAGTGTCCTCGTAGGTGTTCTCTTCTTAATTCGGGTCGATAAAAAAAACTATAGACTAAACTTTGGGACATTCCAAAATGACGTTGATATAGGTGACATTACAATTATTATTGTCATGTCGACTTAAAATGTCATCTAATCATCCCAACTAGCAGTCTCAATTTTTTTCTCAAGTGAATTTGTCTGAATAAGTCAGGTACATTTATAGTACTTTAGTTAAATATTTTTTTACCATATAGTAATTGGATGAAAAGATATACCCGTAAGTGGGTGGAATCGGGGACGAAAGGACAAAACTTATGCGTTAATGCATCCATTCAAATATTGATGATTTTTTATTAAAAATAAACGCTATTTAATTTAAAATGAGACATTTTTATGTATTATGTCCATTGTCGGTAACGTGATGACCGCAAGTAGGCAGGTAGTACAGTAGTAGGTTGTACTACTACTACCAAGCTAAGTGATAAATCAAAATCCTCCATCGATTCTTACGAAGGATTGAGGAAAGTAAAGAAAAAGCGGTCAGTATTTCTAGATTACGATCTCAAGGGCATGGCATGGACATGGCAAATAGATATTTTAACAGACGCAAAACAAACTAGTTTTGAAGATCATTGATAATATCTCTGGCGTCTTACTTCCTCTAACTTTTCTTAGTCAAATGTGTATCGCCGGTTTAAGCGGTGAAGGCAACATCGTAAGGAATCTGCATATCTGAGAATTTCGACGGTATTTGAAGTCTGCCAACCCTACAAGTCAACGAGGTGGACTAAGGCTAATCCCTCTCATATGTCGAGGAGACCTGTGCCAATCCACTGATGGTATCCCACTGGACAGTATAATATAGGGCTGATATTATATAGAATAGGAGGTCTATTACGTGTACTATTATCAAAAATTATGTGTTTTAAAATCAAACAATGTTTAGAAGCAAGATTAAGTTACAGAGCCAATGCTGATCGATGCTTTTATACAACCAAAATAAGACGTAAGCACTGACCCAAATCTTTTTATTTTAACTAACAATTTTATTATAATTACAATAATAATTAAAATGTACACAGTAATACGTTGTTTTAACATAGACAAAGCATAATTATTCAATGTTATTAAGTTCAAGTCATGAAGGATTTTCTTTACTTAAAATAAACAAAAGTCTATTGCCTTGACATCAACAGGATTAGCTTGAAATTGAAAATATGGCATATTATAATAACTATTTTAAAATTATTATTAAAACTAACTGAAGTAGGCATTTTTATAAGCCTGAAAGACGAAACGAGCAGGTAGCTCGTCTCGTGGTAAGCACAACACCTGCCTATACTTTGAATTATAACGCCTACTACCTACTAGACTGCGTTCGACACCACGAGATATAAGTTTTTAAGTCTCATAATGCCCAGTATTTTCACTGGTTTCAATGTCCTTACACACCACAGTACTTACAAACTGCTGCTGCGCTGAAGTAGACAAAGCGCTGGTACCAAACCAGGCAGGCTCTCGAATAAGAGTGATCTACCACCTTATGATAATATCACGTAATTGATTTATTTTCGAATACATTATCACCAATTACACTCAATTTAAAAAATTAAATATATTGCCTGTAACGGAACATAAATTTGTTTAATTTACCTTGTTTATTCTGCATATCAATGATATGTTACCACTCGGTAACATTCATTGCTATGCAGATGACAGCACAGTGCATGGGCGTTACTGCAGTAAGCCTCCAGGTAGCCGGGAAGTCACTGAGAGGGAGCGAGAGAATCTCGTCATTGAGCTTAACCGGACCTTGGATCTCATTTCGGAATGGGGTCCAAGGAATATGGTTGAGTTCAATGCCAAGAAAACACAGGTGTGCGCGTTCACGTGCAAGAAATCCCCGTTCTCTCCCCTCCCCAATCTTCGGGGTATCCCGCTCGCAATGCGGAATAGCCTTAATATCCTGGGTATGGATATTTGCTGCAATCTGAATCCAAGGAACCACATCGAGGGCGTAATATCCGCCACTTCACGCAGGGTCGGAATCCTGAACAGGGTGCGTCGGTTTTTTACTCCCGGTCAGCTTTACCGCTTATACAAAGCGCAAGCGCGGCCGGGTGTGGAGTACTGTTCGCACCTTTGGGACGGTTCCGCCCAATACTTACTCGATGCCTTGGACGGATTGCAGCGTCGGGCTGTCCGCGTTGTGAATGATGCAGACGTTACAAGACACTTAGAACCGCTACAATTGCGGAGGGACATTGCCTCACTGAGCGTCTTGTACCGTCTGTATCACGGTGAATGCTCCGAAGAATTGTTTGACCTTATCCCATCCTCGCCTTTCCTTAACAGAACCACGCGTGCTGGCTTGCGGAGCCACAGCTTCGTGGTCTCCTCCATCTCGGCTCGAACTAAAAAGTTCGCAAATTCGTACTTCTGCCGGACCATTAAGCTGTGGAATAGTTTGCCGGCACACGTGTTCCCTCCTTCCTATAATATTGGGTCCTTTAAACGGAGTGTGAAGAAGCAGTTAGGCAGGCCGGCATAATCGTGCCGACCAACGATGACACACTGTCTGTCTTTGGTCGACACTATTCCTGGATTGCGTTACACTTACCATCAGGTGTGGCGTAGTCATTTTGCCGAGCCAGGATAAAAAAAAAAAAAAAAAAAAAAATACTTAAATATTCGAAATTAATACTACGTGGAGTCAGAAAGGTTATTTGCATAAATCACAATAGAAAATTATTTGACCGTGAATTTAATTAAACCACGGTTTATAGGCTAACAATTAGAAATGTTTTAAGAATAATTGTTTGGAAATATGAATCCTCAGTCCTTCACTTATATTTCTCGACAATTATCCCAAATAAGTTTGCATAAACTCATTTCACGCTAAATTGCCTCGCTGCGAAGTACCTTTTCTATTAAATTAATATGAAAAGTTTCGGTGCCTACCTGAGTATTGAAATTATATTCAAATTATTTATTTATTTACTCATTATTATTTCTCTTTCTCTTCGTTTTAATAGGTAAATTAAGGCCTCATAGCTTAATAGATATACGTAACACATTTGTATTGCGTACGCGGTACTACTGCTGTGCCGAAGTCTCGGGTTTGATCTCCGGTTTGGTTAAGTGATATTGGGTATTCCTATTATGAAATGTTCAGTATCAGCCCGAGGTGTGGAATTGTTCTAGCTATGGCGTTAGGTTCGCCCCCTATCACTATGACATCACGGGCCGGAATTAAGCTCGGCGAAATTTGGGTGTACAGGTTATACCTCTGCCTACCCCTTCGGGGATTAGAGGCGTGAGTCTGTATGTATGTACAATATTATGTCTTAAGGCCCGTTTTGAGGTACGCGACCGAGACAGTCACTGCGACACGTGACGCGAGTCAGGTGATAACACGTCCGCTTTGTAAGTCTCGCCTTTGTAAGGTCGCCCACCTCAAAACAGGCCTTAACTATATTAATATATATATATTTTTTTTAATTGATTGAATGACGAGACGAGCAAGGCGCTCGCGTGATGTTAAGCGCTACACCTGCCCATATACAGAAGCAACACCACACAGAACTTCGAATAACGAAGCACTGCACGGCACCGAACTGCGATCGTCACCCTAAGACATAAGACTTTAAGTCTCATTATGCCCAGTAATTTCACTGGCTTCAATGTGCTTCGTACCGAAACACAAAAGTGCTTACACACTGTTGCTTGGAGGCAGAAATAGACAAAGCGGTGGTACCAACCCAGACGGCCTCTTGCATACGAGGGATCTATCACCTTGTAAATAATAGACAAAAATAAAATTACTTTTGATGAAAATACTTTAACCTATGATAAATTAATATAAAGAACAACAACGAGTAGATAAAAAAGGCAGAGAGAGCCACTCGATGGTGATTTCGTTATTAGATTCCTTGTTCAGGTGAAGTAATAGCCCGCAAACCTCCTCCCGGCAAACTGTTATGCCGGAAACTCATTATCGTTCAAACCGACCAAGAAATCTTATGATCTCTCCTTTCAAAATTGAAAATCTTGAATAATTGAATATTAAAATGATGAATCTGGTATCAGGCGGGGAAAACAATTTTCATTTTGCAACGATTCAAACCATTCTTTTTAATAAGTAATGAATGCAATTGACAAAATAAATTCTAAAATGGGGGAAGTTAAGTAAGCGTAATGTATCTCAAATGTAATGGGTATGATACTGCTCAGGTAAATAAACAAATCCAATAAAAATCGGTCAAGTGCGAGTAGAATTTTTTCACGGAGGGTTTCTTACCAATATAATATTAATTGATATCATGGAACTTGTACTATGTAGCGAATTTGGTTTCATATTGAACAACATGAAAGACATCTGACTTATATGTCTTTCTTTTCGTCTTGTACCGTCTGTATCACGGTGAATGCTCCGAAGAATTGTTTAACCTTATCCCATCCTCACCTTTCCTTAACAGAACCACGCGTGCTGGCTTGCGTTACCATAGCTTCGTGGTCTCCTCTATCTCGGCTCGAACTAAAAAATTCGCAAAGTCTTACTTCTGCCGGACCATTAAGCTGTGGAATAGTTTTCCGGCACACGTGTTCCCTCCTTCCTATAATATTGGGTCCTTTAAACGGAGTGTGAAGAAGCAGTTAGGCAGGCCGGCATGATTGTGCCGACCAACGATAGACACACTGTTTGTCTTTGGTCGACACTATTCCTGGAATGCGTTACACTTACCATCAGGTGTGGCGTAGTCATTTTGCCGTGCCAGGATAAAAAAAAAAAAAAAAAAAAAAGATAAAACACAAAATGAAAGTTCTGTGTTTCTGATTTAGTGCCTTGTAAAAATAAAAATTAAAAATGACTTGCTTGTTGTACTTTTTAAAACCCACTTTGTAGACGGTAATTATTAAATTTTTAATTTAAATCAAATAAAAAAATGCGTTGTTAATTATCATTGCATCCAGCGTAGAGTGATGTAATGGCAAGGTTTAAAAATATAATTGTTGGAAAGCCTAACATCTAAAAATATTTTTTTTTTTCTTCAAAAAACGCCTGTCGGCGTCCAACTGCCGATGGTATTTAAGCAAAACTTGAAGGAATTAATATCAATTTATTTATTTCCCGACGTTGCGATCGAGTTGCATCGGCCGTGGTCGCGGATTGACTGATCTATTGGCAACCATCATCCTGATACTACCAGCCATAATGACTGATCGGGCGGCTTAAGACCCGTTAAATATTATAGTACGTATATAAATCGCATACACTAAAAACATTTGTATGTAAGCAAGCTTAAAAAACATTATAATCTCAGAATCAGATAGACGCCCAAATCAAAAAGATTCTGCTTTTACCGTTCGGTTACAGGACCCTAAAAAGCAGCCCACGTAGCGTTTTTTCCCTAAATTGAATATAAAATATATCGCTCTCTCGCGGTGACTCGCTGTTGGATATTTTCCAGTGGCCACGTTTTATCTTAGGCTCCGGCTGTCTCGCGTCACAACGAATTATAATAATTCTATTGAAATGCATCTTTTGACTGATATTGCTAGAATCGTATATTGGTTATTATGTTACTGAGTACCCAAGCTTCTATGTTCGTTCTGTGTTTTGAATAAAAACATTTTTTGTGGAAATAAAATCACTGAAAACACATATATTATAATATCTTTATAAACCTCCATAAAGAGTCACGGGCGCATATTTCAACTATTTCATTTCCTTTATACAGATACGGCATTTGTAGCAACAAAATAGGCGATGCGGGAATTTGTATTGTGTATATATTCAACCCTACAATTGATGAACATGGAATACAAAACTAAATAATCTGCAACACAAGATGTCTTAGAACGACCAGAAAAGTGTCGTGTATCCGCCCTCCGGTCCTAACAGTAGGAAGCAATAAACTAAAAAGAGTAAGCAATTACAATTTAGCCAAACAACTATAACTATTTATAATGGTTTTATCTCTTTGAGTTCGAGGCTTTGACTCTAAAAATCTGATTTGATTCTTGAAGTTCGTCAACAAAATTCTATTAAATGTGGATAGCAGAAATTTCATAACAATAGCAAAAAAATATCTTAAGATCACATCCATTCAGTTCAATAAAATAGAAGAAACCGAGAAGGCTCCATTCAACACCTATACCAAGGTGGAAGCAAAATAAATGCAATTTAAACCACGCAATTGAATACACGTTGCTTGAAAAAGTCCCATAGATCAGGCTGCTAAAAGTTTCGCTTGTACATTCATCTCTATTGTCTCTTTATGATTAAAATTTACCCTGGACGAGGGAGTTTTAAAATGAGACCCCAAACTTGCGCTCCGTAGTTCGAAACCAGGTTTGAAGGCACGAAACAAATACACTCCGGTTGTACGGCTAATGTAAAAAGTTGTTCGAGTTGATGATGTTGTTTTGTTTATTTCAAAAATATCAGCAGACTCAACCATCAATGAAGAGCGATGACCATGCTCTTTTATTGTCGAACCCCCTTTGTACTGTTTCGTCTTTAAGCGACAACAGTTTAGATACCCTTGTAAATTCCGTGTCAGGAATGAAAAATTCCAAAGCGTTGAATTTGTATACCTACATCGCAACAGTACCATTGCGCTTAAACAAGAAAAACTTAATCAAGACTTGCTGTAGTCTACGTTCTCTTGAATTAAAGAAAAAATAACCTTTTAGAAAGCTTGAAGTCTCGGATTTAAAATAAGAATTATCCGCACCATTTTATTTATTAATACTAACAAACATAATAGTACAAAATATGCGTTTCATTGTTGAATACACATTTTCTAAAAATGAAAGTTATTCTTCGTTACCGGGAAAATGAACGCAACGTTGAAGCGAAGTATATATTGTATTAAATGCACAAAATAGTGATGTTATTATTCAGTGCGCTCAGATACTAACAAGGAGTAGCTGTGCTTACAACTCTTTGTTGTAAGTATTTATTATTTCTTTAATATGAATATACAAGACTTTTCGTAGGTTTTGTCTTTTGGAGACCAGCCAACGGTTCGCGAGTTGGTAATATTTTTTAAATTCAATTTCGTTGAAGCCACAGTGCTGTATCCAGTGGGCTTAATGTACACCTGGTGAGCATTTAAATGAGATACTACGGGACTATTTACTTATTTATACGGGATTTTATTGTCCTAAAAACGTCCACATGCACAAAATTGAGTCGAAAGTAAATTGTCTCCGAATCTAACTTTTCTAGTTCTTTCCATTTTACGGCTATACATTTTATTACTTATCTATTTGATAGTATGCCGTATTGAGGACAATTTCAACTAGCAGTGTTCTAAATATAAATATGTTACAACTGTAACAAAGATTTTTAAATTGAAAATACATATTTACTCTGCATATAAAATTAATTTAGGCCTCGTTAGAAAGGAGGTTATAAAGATTACTATGCAGAATGCGGTAGCTTTAAAATAATGTTAATAAAACACACCATTCATGGCATATAAAGGCAGGAGAATAATCCCTTAATAACGTGCGGGTGCATCCGTGGCTTCATTAGACCGGTTAAGCCGCCCACCTGTGAGGGTGTTCTACGTTAGTTTATGAAAAAAAAAAATATGTTGTGATAAATCAGGACTACACCAACAGTACTTTCATTTAACATTTCGCTGGAAAAATGTTAAATAATCCATACGTTATAGAAATAATTGTAAAGATTTTTAAATGTATCAAAGGCTTGTAGTTCATCCGATAGAGAGTTTGCTTTGCTACGTATTATTAAATAACAGATACCTTTAAAACTTTAGATATTAAATAAATAAAGCATTCAGTAAAGAAGGCCCATGCTTAGCACTGGTACGTATATTATACAAGTCTGATATAAATTAAACTGTCCTAAACTAGGCTCACATATAAACATAATGGTAGTCCTCTAATTAAAACAGTTTTACAAAAAAAATAGGACTGATTTTGCGTATACATAGTCATAATAATTTTATAAGAGACAAAGCACTCACGAGATACGCCCTGAAAGCCACGTTAATTACAACTTTTCACCATACACCGCCCGGCAGATCAGTTAAAAAATAAACAATTTGAGTACAGGTACAATAGTGGAGTACAATTACAGGCACAATCTTCATCTATACCGAAACTGACCTACTGGATAAGTTTCATTAAATTAAATATCAGCTCTCCAACAGTTTTCAAATGGAAGAAGGCCTTCAGACTACCACGACACTTTTGGAATAGGTATTTTTACTAAATAATTACCAACTTAATCAGTCATTAAAATTAGATCTCCTCAAGCTAAATTGCAACACTATCTCAAGTTTTTTTTTATGTTTATCTTCATTTTATTCATTTTATTAACTTTATGTTTATGTTTCGCTCAAGCAATTTCCCCTCGTCTAAGGAAGTTTACTTACCATTTCACGCAAGAAGAATCTCACCATCCCGCAGCGAGCCAAAATAAATAATTCCAGTCATAAGTATAAACTTATATTCATAAATTTTTACTGCCATTGAATATGTTAATGAAGAAATTATAAAGGAAAAATCGTCAAGATACACGACTGCTGGGCCAATACAATATACTAGTATTTCTCATGTCACAACAATGATTTCATGTGTACATATTCATTTTATTTTTCGTGTAATGAAAGATTACCTCATATTTCCATCACTGCGGGCGACAATAAAAGAGCTTAGCAACTTAGGTGTTAATACGATTTACTTTTATTAAAGTTGTGTCGTTGTTTATTTGTTGTCGTCGCGAGCTCGTTCACGGCACCAGATATTAGTGTCAACCTCGAATTTAATAATGGGAATTATTGTACTTTTCATCTCTTGACGAATTTTGTTTTGCACTACGTGAAAATAAGTGTTTCACATAGATTCCATGTATATACGTATCTGTAGGTTTAAGTACTTAACCTTATTATAATGAGAAGGGAGAAATCTAAGGTTAATTAGCATTTATTAGAAAAATGGGATAACAAGGCTAGAAAACTCCGACTCAATAACGTATCAATTTTCCGGGTGAGTTGGTATTCATTCAGGTATTCGATATCGAATAAACTATTAAGGATCAATATTTCCACGGCGTTTCGAAAACTTGAACGTTTTGAATACAATATAATATATACAATGGTCGTAGTTCAGATACTGCTAAAGTTTGCTTAGGACGTGGACTCATTCGCTTCCATCAATCCCTTGTTGCCATTATTTGTTTATAGCACAAAATTCAGAAGGTAATATACATTTTCGTAAATAATACATTCTAAACCTTAAGCTCGAGAGCTTACGTCTCAATAAACTACTGCAGACAACATCCTCTAAGGACTTTCCATATCGAAAGGTAATGGTTCTGTAAATTCAAGGAAACATCTTTAATTTTATAAAGCAGCGAGTGAGCATTTGTTTACAAAGTTTCAATAGCGTAACAAAGTTAGGCAAATGTTACTCGATATATTTGGGTTTTTAATAGAGCCGGGAAGGCGGCGGCTGGTGCGTGGTAATGCGGGTCACATGTTTTAAACCACGAACGTTATTATATTATGTACATCATCAACACAGAGACTGGCATGTGCGATAGTGCTTAATCAAAACTTCAATTAAATTTTCGTAATACCTTTCGTCGAGCGCCCTCGCTTGGGAGAACCCACAAATTAATACCTACAACAGGGAATATGTTTTAATTTCGATATATCACTCGAGTGGCTGATGAGTTTCGTTAACACTCAACATCATTTAAATATACATTTCACTATTAATTACCATTGGACAGAAAAGTCAACGAGTGAACAAATATTATTCAGTGGCAAATTGAATCCGTAATATTATTTTCAATCCGTAAAGCAAACAGTTTCAGTGGAGACAAGTTGTAAATATTAATAGCGACTTGTGGGAAACTATAAGTTTAATTCCTTATAAACACTATTAAAGAACACAGGCTAGGTTTTATTCTATTAATCCGTATAAATGATCGAAGTAGAAAAGTTTGTTAATACTAACAAACGGGTCAGCGAAGGCGCCAACTCTTAGCGCTCCACGCTATTTGTCTCTGGCAGTAACGAGTACCGAGTAATGGGGTCCCGGCCAAACCTACGTAATTTAGAAAAACGATTCTTAAGACAGACCACTTCGCATTAAATTTACTTCAAAAATATCAGGGTCTTGCTTTATCCACACTTTGTTTTTTCGGGTAAAAGAGGAAAACATGACTTTAATTCATGATGACATCTGTTAAGATATCTGTAACATTATTATTTTACCGTTTGTTCGTCCTGTATAAATGTATTTATTCTGGGTTGTTTGATGCAATACCATTTAAATACGCTTCAGCAGTCAGACTGTAAATACGGAAAGTTCGTGGGTCTGGCAATTAAAATTTGTGTATGTTTTTGGATTTTAAAATCACATGTGCGCAACTAGGGGTTGAAATTTGTGCCCAACAAGATCGACCGCTTTAATAGCATGGGAAAGGTTAAGCGCTAAGGTTGACCAATCATGGGAACTTTTATGTATATTAGTTGTAATTCTTGCTAGTGCTTCGAGGTTACGGGTATGAGCTCATTATTATTATGTTGATTTGATGACATAATGATATAATAATAATATTTCATAATGATTTCTTACGTTTACGAGAATTTTACACATTGAAATAAAACGATTTTTTTGCGGTTTTTAATTTTATTTTGGTCCCGACGCTTTTCCGCCTTCGTGATCACGGGGTGGACCAAAATAATATAAAAAACCGTGACCGTTTTATCTCAATAATATTACAGTTTAGACCACTGCACTGCAGCACACAGGGTATTTCCGTCTTAATTTGTGATATATATTTGTATTTGACTAACAAGTTCCGTACGTATGTCCATAGAATTAAGTAATTCATGTGTATGAATAAGTAATTATTGGATATGATCACGCGTTTCTGTAACACGTTGTATAGGACAGAACTAAGGTCGGCGAACTGTGGATGTAGGTACTAGTTGCACCTCTGCCTACCCCTTCGAGGATACAGGCGTGGACTTAGACATGTATAATAATAATATTAATATAAACTTAGCTTCATAATCTATATTATACTATAACCTAAATTCTATTAAATCTGTACAAACATAATTTATTTCTTAACGCAACAAATGTTATATAAGAGTATGTACTTAATAGTAATTAAGACACCACTTACAATGAAATTGCCATTTAGAAAAGAAATCTCCATCGGCCTTATTGGTAAGAGAACAAACAGCCATAGAAATGAGTGGTTTACTTAGGACCGAAGATCGCAGATACAAACGAATCGACAGCTAGATTAACCACTTTACTATCGAGTTGCGAACCACTGGTTCAGATCATGTTACCTGTTAAGCTAGAAGATATTTTTGTACGTTTACTTCGCGATCAAATATTTGAACGTTACTTAGAGAATCATTTGTTATATTGATAGAAATCAAATCGCCCGGTTTCCATATGTAATGTTTTTGAACTGTACTTTAGATTTAACGTTGTTGGTAATTAATATTAGAACAATCTACGCTTGTATTAGGAGATATTCCGATGACACATCTACCATTGACTCCTGTAAGCAATGATAGGCAATAACACGCATTTTTGATGGCTAGCGGTAAGGCTAGGCGAATCTCTGGGAAATCCCCAAAGGATACGTAGTGGTACAAACCATAGCTAATTTTTTTATTTGATTCAATGACGAATCGAGCTAGGCGCTCGCCTGATGGTAAGCACCACGCCTGCCTATAAACAGAAACAACACTACACAGAACGTTGAATTACAGAGCACTGCATGGTACTGAACTGCGCTTGTCACCCCGAGACATAAGGTGTTAAGTCTCATAATGCCCACTAATTTCACTGGCTTTAATATCCTTTTAACCGAAACACAACAGTGCTTACACACTGTTGCTTGGCGGCAGAAATAGACAAAGCGGTGGTACCAACCCAGACGGCCTCTCGCATGCGTGAGACCTACCACCTAGAGTACCAACTAGAACTTTAAAACCTATTATAGCGAGGCTATCGATATATCGGCTATAGGTTTCGGTCCTGAGTAACTCAATGTGTTTTTTCGAGTCGAGAAACTTCACAAAGCTTTGATTTGTTAGTTAATCGTAAATATTTTCGCATGTATTAAACAGTAATGACTTCATTGTTTCAATTATAATGAACACATAGTCCATAGCCTCTTTACATAATCACATCTTATATACCGACCAACTTCACTACAGTTTCAGTTCAACAAATTCAATAAAAGTTTATTTTCACCGCGAAGTTATTATGATGAGTTTGGTTCGATAGGATTTTAGCAATCATGTCAAAATTGTTAAATTGAATTTGTTATTTATGGTACGCCAACATAATCAATATCTAAAGGCCCATTTAGACGATGCAAGTTTCTTGCCTGTTGCATACAATTAAATTGAAGCAATAAATGACTTGCATGGTCTAAACAAAACGAAACATTCTTGATTTGCTATACAAGTTTTGTATCAAAACTTATATTGGTGTAAACAACACATGCTATAATTTCTTAAGCAATTCTTGTATTCAATTGGATTCTCTCTTCATTTGCAAACATGAGTGCAGTGAGTGAGGGTATATTAATCGTTGCTGCTCTTCTGAGGCAAGAAATATTGAGAAACACATTTCCCATAAATAAATAAATACACCCAACAGTCACATAGGTACATAGTCCTGACCCCACAGTAAGATACGAGTCTTGTGTCGTGGGTATCAGGAACTACGAGAGACTTTCGGTCTCACAACACCCAGACCCCGAAACAAATATTTGTGGATCACACAAACATTTGTCTCGGTGCGGAGATCGAACCCGCGGCCTCTCGTTTCACAGCCGGCTACTCGCCCGCTGCGCCACGGAGGCTGTCAAATAAATATATAAACACTCATGTTTGCGATAAATCTCTATGAACTTGATTAAATCAGCAGAACCGAATTTAAACACTTTTTGACTCATACCTCTCAATAAACACAGTTTCTAAAACGTTCAACACTTGAATGAAAAATTTGCCAACGCAAATACGTGCAATACTTGAAGCTACCCGCTATTAAATGGTACACGCTCGTACAAGCCTGTGTTTAGACAAGTCAAAACTTGTAAGCAACAATCGCCTAAACATAATTGTATTGGTGTAAACAAAAGACATTTGCAATTATTTTATGTCAATACTTGCATACAATAATTGCATTCCATTTTTTTACTTATACCCGCGTGTATACAGTTACTTACAATTCTTGAAGATCAATTATTGCGCGTAATGTATTGCATTCAATTATTGCCCTTGTACGTACAAGAAAATGGCATCATGTAAATGGGCCTTAAAGGTAATTAGGACTCTCAAATAAACTTTGACAGCAATATGATTAATCAATAATTGTGTAAATATGAATAATTCATTCACCGGGACTTGGTTCAAGTTTATATTTTAGAATCTAACATTTAGAAGAAATTCATTTTGTATTCTTTATCTGAAATTTAATAAATGCAGTAGCTTGAAAATTTACATATATGATCAACGAACATACGATTATTAGAATTGATTTATTTTTAGTAATATAAAAAAAGAATCATAAAAAAAACAAATCTCCGTGCGAAAAGATACTCGTGGCCAGGCGTTCTGCGTGGTCAATCATACTGCTATACATAATAAGTGCGAGCCGGAATCACGCCCATAGGGTTCCACAATACCTCGTTTGAAGACATTTACTATATCACATATTCTGTGAAAAATTCAGCTAGCAATATATTACGGTTTTAAAAATTAAGCACTTTAAATATAGCGTAGACAGACGACGACGTAGACCTTTTAGAGCCTTCATGTTGGCATTTGATACTCTTTGTGTTAGAAAGTGAAAAAAATAAACAAAACAATATAGCATCGATTTGAGAACCTCCTTATATTTTGCGATGGTAAAAATGATGAAGTATTATTTAAATTTTTTCTCAGCAATAAAACATGTCAGAAGCCCCGTACAATCATAATTTATACACTTTGTCTAAAAAAAGCAAATAGCCCTCAACTAACTTTCTTTCCACCCCCATAATGTTGCTTGCTTAGGAACAATCTACCGTTTTTTAGGAATACAAATTTATTTTTTTCAGAACAAACAGTTTATTATAGCTGTGTTAAGTCTTAATAATCACCACAATATTATTTCTATAGCCTCAGTTCTAGGCCAGTTTACGCCTTATATTTTGTTCTGTATTCTGGGATTTTACCTAACAAAAAATGTATATCTCACACCCACTAATATTGTTATATAAGAGATACCAAGAAGTTTCCAACGGTACAACTTCTCAAAATGTAAACGTGAATATTCAAACAAGTCAGGTATGAAATGAAATAAGGGACCACTGAAACATTTAGCCGTTGCGGATCATCCAAACAGAAGTCTGGCACCGGCCAACGGTCTGGGCGTTTGGTATCCAGTACATTTCGATTCGAACGAGAAGACATCAATTATTTCGAGGCCTGTACAACGCAAGCACAGCCGCCAATTGTTGTACTATCGAATTGCACGAAGTCAACTTGCTCTGAATTATTGTTGAGAAATGGCATTGGTGATGCGATTTGTATAATTGTTTTTGCAAGGACAATGCATTTTGAACTACTTACGAATTAAATTTATTGGCTGTATGTATGCTTAATTTATAGATATCTAGTTAAAATCGTAACTTTGACTCGAAATCAACACAAAACCAACGTCAATGACGCTGGTAAGTATTTTCTAATCTTAGTGTTAACGTGCAGTTACGTTTGCTGTATTCAACACATACAATATACAATACATTGATTTATAATTTTGTACTCCTTAACAGGCATTGGTGAATTAAGTTTTGGATTAAATAAATATCTAAGCATGTCAGCAGTTTTGTACTTAGATAAGTCTTTGTGCGATTATTTGTATGGTTTAGATTCTTTTGACAAATATTTTCCGACATATTTGAAAATTACAAAAGCCTTCACAATAATGTAGTCTTTACTATGCAACCATTTCAATTAAAATACACATAAATTGAAACGACAACTTTTTCACATTATTATTGTATTTCTAGAAAAGATTTCAATTAAGGCGTAATTATGCATATGCGATTAAAAAGAATACACAATTGACGCGCAGCAGTGATGACACTGTATTCACCTCATTAAAATATTAAAAGGAGTCTGACCTAATTTTCAGACATTATACGCGTTTTAGTAAAAGGCAATACTTAACCGTGGCAAAAGTGTACAATATAGCTCAAAGTACAAAGTTTGCTATGGTCAAACTTATTCAGAAGGATGCAGCACATGGCGACACCAAAACCCACTTTACCTCAATGTAACTTTGCCACTAAAACAACTTAACAACCCACCAAACCAACGTTTATAATTTTGTTAAATAAATAACTTAAGCAAATGTATACTGAACGTACATTATGAACAATTAGCATTTCGGAACAAAATCCAGTGCATGTTGCAGTGGTGCAAATTTAACATAATGTTAATATTTTAATACGCGCATATCAACTAAGTTTAGATTAAATTAAAATATTTTTTATGGGTGGTAGAACGCGCTGTAGACAGTTTTGTCTACGGCATGAATGGGCCGGCTTAACTCTCTCTCGTTACCACTCTCACAGAAAACTGACGTAAAGTAGCGGCTTGCTGCTGCGTTTCGTACGGTTAGAGATATCCAGAGTTTCAAATCCCCCTCTCCTTCCCAATCCCTTAATTACCCCTTCCTTCTAAGGTCGGCAACGCGCCTATGAATCTTCTTGTATTGTAGATGTACATGGGCGGTGGAGATCACTTACCATTAGGTGACCCACTTAGTCGTTTGCCACTCAATAGTACAAAACTGAAATTTAGTTTGTTCGTAATTGTTCCTTATAGCAAACAATATTTTAATGACATCTTAATATGATGGTTAGCTTTGATAATAAAGTATACTTTGAAAAACAATTATGTAATTATTAAACAATATATTACACTTGTAATCAAAATTTCAATTCAACCCCAAGCTACATTAATAAACCGCAAGCGGTTTAATTGGCGTAAAAATAACGAAGTAATTGATATTTACGCGTTGTTGAAAATAACTCTTTGCCTCGAAATTATGCATGCGCAAGTTTTGAATTATAATAGGTAAGTATAAAAAAACCTTTTTTTAGCATGGGATTGTTAATATAATATAAGTGCAAATATTTTTTTTACTAGCCCGAATGACATGAGTAGATCCCTCGTCAAATAGTAACCGCCACGCATGTCTATAAATAGAAGCGTTTTAAGTATTACCGATATTTCATTTTAAAAATAAAACACAACGTGGTTTATGACATAATATTTTATGTGAGAACGTAATAATGTTACTATACCTACTATGCTATAATTTAAGTGCAATAGCTAACATAAAGCAGTAACACCGCGTCGTGATATTGAATAGTAAAACTTCCGGGAACGTTCATATAAATGAGAATATTAGTAGGAATATTTTATGTGGCCATTGTTGGATGAAACTTAAGCAAGATTTCCCCTGATACTACAATTTGTAATAAGCACCATGTCTCATTAATCTCCGCTGCTTTTCCGATAAAGCACGCATGCTTACAGCCCAGTATAAAAAGAGCATGACACTTATCGATGATAAGTATGTAAACAACAATCAACTGGCAGATGGAAAACAAATAACGATAATTATATTTTTATAATTTTTAACCGATCAGTTTAAAATTAATACCTATTTTTGAATGAGATGTTACACAATAATATTTCATTATGTAGTGTGTCGTTATTTAACATACCTAAATAAAACCGACTTCAAAAACAAAAACTTAAAATATCCAATTTTGAATTGGAAGTACCGATTCAGTATTGGTTATTATTTTTATTGTTCTTTTCGGTGTAGGATTAATTTTTGTTAAAATAAACTTTGACTTTTCTATTTTCAAAATCGATGCTTAAATGACGAACTTTCAATCTTTGTCCTCGATTTGTTAAGGGTGTAATGTCTTCTTAAAATTTAAATGGAACCAACTTTGAGCTATGGTCTTTTGACTGAAAAAAATCATCAAAATATATGCAATGTTTAGTGGCCAAACTAGTGTCAAAGGTTTCAAGGCACCCGATGGCTTTTGACTTGGCTTATAGACTGCTGTCAGTTGATAACAACCAGCAATGACGTTTTTGTGCCCTCCGAAGCATATACACGCTCAGTTTAAATACCGTTTAGCGGTCTCTCATCCATAGACTGACCTCGCCAAGGGTTGATTAACTCGTTAATCGTTTACTGATGGTGTACGCCTCTTTAGCCGGTTAAAAACCTTAATAATATATTTTGCTTTCTGTACACTATGACCCTACGTTTAAGACAATTTACTTTACAGCTATTTTCATAAAAACCATTCTCACCACTCACTTTACAAGAATATTCATCATAATATACAGAAAGCAAAGAAGACGCGAGGGAATTCTATTACTTAGTGGTCTAAATTAAAAAATGTGGAAGCAAATGCTTCGCACGTGCGATGTCATGAACGTAAAGTAAGATCTTTGTAATAAGAAAATGTTTTATGCGCGTGCCGGAAAAATAGTGTTTTAGTAGGTAAATGTTTTAACTGAAGTTTTATCATATTTTCATAAGCATCCATAAACTTTGTGGACTACACAGTTCGACGATACTGTAGCAGTTGTTAAAATATTTATGAGGGGACAAGGGGGAAGGCCCCCATGGCTTTTTATACCCGTATAATGTGAAGAATTTACTACTCCGAACCTTTAACCTAATTGAATGTATCAAATTGATTGGATACTAGGCATATTTTGTATGGTATCATATCTTTCAAAGATAACTTTGTTTAATTATATTGTCCTTTTCGAGGGATTTCGCAGAGTTTATTTGTTAGTTAGTATTTTAAAAGCCGTTGAATGGAAAATCAAGTGCTATGAATAAAACAGAGCCTTATTGTTTTATAATTTATTTATTGAATTTTTTAACGTGGTTGTAGTACACAAATATAGGAAATACGTGTAATAAATTAATTGCCATGAATTTCAATTTCAAAAGGTAAAGGAAAAACATCCCAACAGCGGCGTTTGTCGATTGCTGTCAATAACAACAAAATTGTAATTGGTTTATTAAAATCTATTACCGAGGCGAACGAACATTTCAACCTAACAATCACACAAATAGTCCTGACCCTACAGTAAGATACGAGTATTATGTCGTAGGTATCAGGAACTACGAAGACTTCCGGTTTTATAATACCCAGATAAAAACAACAAATATTTAAACCGAAACAAATATTTGTGGATCACATAAACATTTGTCTCGGTGCGGGGATCGAAGCCGCGACGTCTCATTTTACAGCCGCTTAGGGCCGGCGCTCATAGACGGCATGGCACGGCATGGCACGGCAGGTCATGCTGCGGCATCCCGCGGCGTCCCTTGGCATGCCGTGGCATCCTGCTGAATGCCCAGCCACTCTCTCTCTCTCGCGCACCGCGGCAATCCGTGGAATGAAACGGCATGCCACGGGACGCCGCGGGATGCCGCGGCGCGTCGCGTCATGCCACAGCATCCCGCGGCACGTCGCGGCACTGTGGTATTGAAATAAAGTAACGTGAATTCTAAACTCGTGGCAATAAGATTCAAAATAACTTGATTAGTAATAAAATCCTTTGCCATGCCATGCCGTGCCATGCCGTCTATGAGCGCCGGCCATTACTCGCCCGCTGCGCCATAGAGGCTAGCTAATTGTAAAATACGGAAAACGTTGTTACGTATTATCTTAAACCAGCGAAAACCACGGGCCGGGCCGCTGACCGTAGCCGAACTACACTAATTAGTTAGGTATTTTCTCGCGAAAACTTCAATTAATTCCATCAAAGCTACTACCAGTGGTTCCGGTCGCTTTTTTTGTTGGCGAGAAATGTCAAAGGCATCGCGTCGCGAAAATCGTAACGACGTAATGAAAACATCGGCTGAACCATTTAGAAAGTTTCTTGCTGTTTTCACTCTATTTCTCTTTGCTAAGCTGAGTACTTCTGAGGGTTAATTTTTTTTGGAGTTGTGATGAATTCTATTATTTTAATAATCTTATTGAGTTAATTTGATTGCGGAATTTTATTGATATATTAAGCACTCACGCCTGTAATCCCAAAGGGGTAGGCAGAGGTAACCAGTTCACCCACATTTTGGCGAGCGTATTTCCGTCTCATGATGTGATAGGGGGCGAAACTATACCTATGTCGTACCAGACACAAATTCCAGTCTCTGATACGAGGCATATCTTAATAGAAAAATGTACTATCACTTTAACCCGACCCGGTGATTAAACCCGAGACCTCAGCATACCAATCGTCACGCGTACTTATTACAACTACGCCACCGAAGCATTTCATTGACATCTCGAGACTACTCGTATACATCAGATAATACTTTTTTAGTCTTAGAAACAAAAACAAAGTTACTCATCGAATTGAGGACCTCCACCGAACTTTTCGTCGACTCAAAATACCTCGCTCATACAATCACTTCAATTACTGACACTAACAAAGGCAAATTTTAATTTGTCGTCACGGGATAAAATGTCACGGTACATCGTATTTAACACGAGACTACGTTTCATGAAAATTCACATATCCCAATGTAAAATGAAAAGCCAATTGAATATTCATACAGCTACATAACTGAAAATTGACGGAAAGTAACATGACGGTAGACACAAAATTATTTACGTGTAAAGAGCTCAACGTTCACTGTTTATGAAATAAATAATCAATTTGAGTGTTTGATCAAGTCCCTATGCCCTTGGGGTAGGTATTTAAGATAGGGATTAGTAGGGAATAATTTATAAAGCTCGTTTTGTGAGGAAAAGTTTTATGAGTTTTCCAAACTTGGTCTTTATCATATACACCTATATTTTCATTCTATATTAGAATGTGAGAAACACCGTCGCGGTCTTCAATATAAATGACATTCAGAAAAGCAGTTTTAATTGCAGGGTATTTTTATTATATAGAATCATATTATTTTATTACTTATATTTTTTTATAGATAAACTTCCGAATTTGTGATACATAGCACACGGCTACAGGCTCGCCTCCTCCCATATTATGGGACGGAAATAAACTGCGAATCATAGATCCACCAGTTGCACATATGCCTAGCCCTTTGAGATACATGTATGAGCTTAAGTTATGTAAGTATATTGATGTTAAACCTAGAAATAAGTTACACCAATACAATACAATATTTCTACTGTTTTCTTTAATATTTAAGTATTCTAACACGCTACAACTGAACAAAATTTAATAATAGATAACGAACACGTAACAAACTAAACTTGTGTTTTCTTTTATCCGAGAGCGGCAAAATGACTGCACTAAACCTGATGGTAAGCGCAGTGCAGTCCAAAAAACTTGGGACTATAGGGCTATCCGAGCGGATATGAATATCCTACCCCCATGTCCACTATTGTGTTCAACAAAGGATTATTTATGTTAGTAATGTATGAAATCAAAACGTTGCGTCGCGACGCCGCGCCGCCGAGTCGAGGCGCGGAGTCTTCGTACCCGCGCCCCGTCGCGCCGCCAACATCGCTGACTTTGAGATAATCTTCATTGAAAGATATGATTTTCCACTAAATTAGATAAAAGTAATGAAATACTACTCAAGGGTTTTACTAAAATCACCAAGCCATTTAGCAAAATTTATGAGATACATACATCCGACCTGCTTACAGTGGATATACAAATTGATATTGCCTATTGCCGGCGAGGTACTTCATTGATGAAATATCAATAGCCTTTATTAACTTGATGAATCTTTTTTTTTATCCTAGCTCGGCAAATTGACTACCCTACACCTGATGGTAAGTGTAGCGCAATCCAAGAATAGTGTCGACCAACGACAAACAATGTGTCCATCGCAGGTCGGCAAGATCATGCCAGCCTGCCAAAGGGCCAAGGGGGAGGGGAAGGAAAAAGGGATAGGAAAAGGATTAGGATCAGGGGGCAAGCCCCCTGGGGAGAAACGGATATACACTGGCTGACCCTGGAACGCGACCCACACAAGGTGGGCCAATATGGCAGGTTTTAGCACCAGTGTACGGTGGTCGCTATCCGGTCGGATACAACTATCCTCCCATCAGCAAAATCTTTTTGTCGCTATAAATAAATTACTTGAAATATTAAATTTATACTTGCAAACAAGCATGATTCCGCAAGATCACTAATTCGAGAAGTTGTTGAATTGCTTAACTTACTTCAAAGATAACCTCGGTATTAATTTGACGAACCTAAACAATAGTTCTAACTTTAATATTCCATTACTAAGAGCAATGGCTTATAAGTGAAGTGTTTCACAGTTTAAGCGAGGTATCGCCCTCTCATCCCGCGCGGCGGCACTCACTCTCGCTGGGGTATATTCCGTGCCTCTTATTCAATTTGTGAGCGAATCAGTTCCGCCAACCCGATTATCTTTCACGTCCGGATTTATATGCTCACAGGAGAGGTTTTCAGATGTTTGCCTCGAGGATGTTTCAAAATATTCTTTTATATAAATCTTGATAAGTGTATTCTTGAACGTCTTACTTTTATTTTAACCTATAATTGCAAACATTGCCACTAATTCTGTAATAATTTATCGAGGTTCCCTAATAAACAACGGAAGTTTCAATGGCCGTACTAGGATACGAGCTATATGCTATTAATCTCACTTTATTGGCTCATTGTGCTGCAGCAGCCAGTTTGTGAGAAAGCAACTAGTACTTTTCTATAATGGCGTTGTACTTGGCACATGCACAGTTCAGAGAGCAAGAGGCCACTCCACTCAGTAAACATTTGCCCAATAATTGCGAGTCCTCAGTTACGCTGTAGGAATAAATATTCGTTCCCCCCCGTAGGGAACGCCGTACATTCCTTTAATTCAAAGCATTTCTTTATTGGACAAAAGTCACGAGCTTATATTGTTTTATTAACGAATAACTCGGAACGTTTGCCTCTTCCTGTTTATAGAATACATATTTGCGGATAACTCATGCGGTTATGACCAAATGACAAACATAATATTAGCTTTACTATATTTTATTTATCTTTTAACTTTAAGGTAGACTTTGTCAACAACCCTAAGGCCGAGATGACTAAACTATGTGGTGTGTATATGAATATTTCCAATAATATTATAGCAGGACGAAGCGCAATGAAACTCACGTAGAACGAGACTAATCTTTATTCGGACGATAGATCGAGGACAGGTATCGTCGCACTACCCTCGACTCCTTTATAAATATTTCTATTATACAATTATATTCTATTAATAAGTACGTATACACCACTATGATTTAGGTTTTAAAGTTTTAAAGGTATGTGAAGTCTGCCAACCCGCATTAGGCCAACGTGGTGGACTGAGGCCTAACCTCTCTTATTCAGTAGAGGAGGCCCGGCAATGGGAAGTGTATATAATACACGGCTAATATTTAGGTATTTTTATAAGAAATGTACACTATACTGAATACCCTAATGTGCACAGCCTACCAATAGACTTAGTTTTGGACCGTAGTCTATCACGCTGATCTACGAGCGATACGTATTTGTATACGGACTACAGGTAGTTTTATGGGACTAGCACGCTGGTGCTAGTCTGTCTATATTCTATCAGTAGGTTATACTTACTGAAGTATAGCCTACTGATAGAATTTCAGACGCAGTATAATGGCTACTGCCATTCAGCACAAGGTGTTCCTCGAAGACTATAAAGATAGAGACGGAATTTTGGTAACTAAATGTTATCACTGTCCCTGCGAAAGTATTTCACTAGCGCACTAGCAGCTAACTTGATCTCGCCAATCGGCTAGTGTGAAAGTTTGTTGTTCCTGAAATGTCGTTACTACTAATTAGTAAGTGCGTGAGTGAGGTTTTGCTTTTAGAAATATAGATTAAAGTCTAAGATAAGGATGATTTATTAATTTTGTTGTAAATTTAAAATCTCACCATACAATTTATTGATCAACTCAAATTAAGTACGCCTTTAATATTATCATTAGGCCTACATACGTATAAACATCATAAACGTATAAAATAATTTCTTACTACTTTAATTCATATTGGCTAAAAAGAAGCACGAAGGCAGCCCATTGTATAAAATGGGTTAACACCAGGAAAATATATTCCTTGAGGAAAATATAAATACGTCATTATAATAATACATCATATAATATTGGTACGGACAATTTTATTACGGTACATCAAATCAAATAGTACTCGAGATAATATAAAAGAATATTGAGTATTTCGTTTAGTAGCTAGACATGTACTGAAAATTGTATTAACATTAATAGTAGTACGAATAGGTATCAGATCAATAGAATGTTCATGGGTTCGATTGCCCCACTTCATGTTTATTTATTAGACCCCTAAAAGGATGCGGCTAATAATATGCCGCGCTTAAAGTATTTGCATCACTAATTTAGTACTTAATGATGCCCACTGAGATGTTTTGCGATGCCAAACCTTTGTGAAACAAAATCAATAAATCTTTCCGGATTTTATGGTTGTTAGACAAGTTTTCCATTATAAAGTTTGTGTTATAAAAGGTGCGTATTTATGTAATTAATTTCTATTTAAACTGTGATTTGGGAGCTCATTTATTACTCGGATAATAAAGAGTACAATATCTTTATTTTAAACCCGTAACAAAAAGTTTTTAGCCATTAGGTAGACTCAAAAGCTCTGGGCATATTCAGTATTGTCAGACACACTTTGGAGAGTAATGTAATAAAAATAATGCGATCTCCAAATAGTGTTTCAATATCAATGCATATAATTTATGTGTTTTCTAGTAAGTAAATATACGCCCTTAGCATGTCCCACCTTATACTCCATCGTTAGTTGCCATTGGGTAAGATATAGCAGGCAAATTTAAGTCTATTTAGAAAAATAAATGTTTTGTGAATAACAAACGCTATCTCCATATTCTATAGGAATCATTAGAACTGCCCCATTTCATACTTATGTTTATTACAAAGGTACTTTTACACAATGGTAACAAACAAAGTACGAAACAAACAGAAGAAGAATCCTGCATGTGTACAAGTTTGCACATTATAGACGAGCGGTGTAACGCCCACATAATGTCGGTAATACAACATTTATCTGAACGGGCGTCCTCTTTGCCATATGACAGTGACAAGTGCTTCCGTGAGCGTCGGCCGTTATGCCTAACAATGGCTACCCTACATCTGCTCTGCCCACTATCGCATTACCAGTCTCTTTCTATACGATTTGTAAAGGTTTCCTCTTGTTCCAGTTATGATATTGTATCGTGTTGACATTTTCAATCACTGATACTTGTATAGCTGTCATGTCAAACCCCTCCATAAAGACCTTATTTACATGCCGGTCTTCTATATCTAGCTAAGTTCTTGTTAGCAACTATTTCATTAATAGTCTGTCAGAGCCATGTTGGCCCGTATTTGTTAACTGTCAAATAAACCCATGTACCGATTATTTAAGTTCGGTCACTGTACATAGTGTACATATTTTGCGGTTGGAAAGTATAAAATACACGTAAATAAAGTAGTCGTAATAATGGAATATATTTATTTAACTTGCCAGAATCATAATTAGGCTCGATAAATTAAAGCTGACTAAACCAGCTATCCTGCTATACACACGTATTAGTGACTCCCGTTTTAGGTCTTGTCACAGACCGTACGAAATTTACCATCAACATTGCCACTTCTCGTTATTATTGTGAGAAAGTGATACTATCCCGGTTGATTAGGCACTGCCTGCTCCTTCCACTAGCATTGTACATTATATTTGGACTAATCTGTGCTTGACATCAGATGCATTATAATGCCAAACCAGGACACCAAACTTGTAATTTTTTAACAGGTTTGCGTCCGTGTGCTTAAGATAATTGGTCAATACAGAAAATACATTTTTTAAAGTGGTCCATGCCAGGGAATATTTTTATTTTCAATACACAATAAATAAAAAGTAAACATATCCAAACAGGAAATTATTTTTGACGTAATCTATGAGCCTTGTGCACCGTCGGGTAATATTGTGAGTCACGAATAAATGTAACAAATAATTTTAAAGTTGCAAGAGACAAAGTTTTCTCATCGCACCAAACGAACAAGTTCATAATTATTTGTTAGCCTCAACACGAGCTGCAGTACAATTTTAATTGAAATACAAGAACCAAAATATGAAGTGCTCTTGACCTACCCTGAGAAGTTAATTAGTGCTGCCTTATTGCGACTTTATTGAAATCGTTCATTTTAATCCATTCCTCGATTAGTTTTAATGCGAAATTGCCTTGGTAACGAAAGCAGTTCTGATCGAGCACAGTTAATTAATAAACTAGTCTGCAAAGCCTATATAGCAATAAAATATATTTTTTAGAAATTACGCGAATTAATTGATTGATACGCGATTTCCAATGAAATAATTTGTGCTGTAAAGGGGAACTTAATACAAAGTACATCGAGTCTGAATCTGAAATATCCGGATTTCAAACAAACATGGAGAAATCACATTGTCAACATTTAATTATATATTATACTAGCTTTTGCTCGCGGCTCCGCCCACGTGATCAAACAAACAATCAAACTCTACAGCTTTATTATATTAGTATAGATTTGGGTAGCTTAGCAACGGAAGCCTTCAAATAATATTATTTGGGTAGCTTAGCAACGGAAGCCTTCAAATATGAATAATTTTCCCCGTTTTTGCAACATTTTTCACTGATGCTTCGCTTCTAATGGTCGCAGCGTAATGTTATATATCCTAAAGCCTTCCTCGATAAATGGACTATCCAACACAAAAAGAATTTTTCAATTCGAACCAGTAGTTCCTGAGATTAGCGCGTTCAAACAAACAAACAAACAAACAAACAATCAAACTCTACAGCTTTATTATTAGTATAGATGTATACACCTATGTAGTATATGGCAACGGACATTGTTTCAAGCCTATTCTTATTTTTTTTACAAACAAGCTTCTCATTTTTTAAGAAACTGTATTTCTTTCATAATAAGATGGACTTGAATTTAAAATGTACAAATAAAGCTACTATATACCTAAGTTATTACCTGTAATTTTAACTATTAAAGTTAAAATGTCTGCGAGAATACTTAAATAAATTAATATTAATAACTAAACTGGTCTCAATCAATTTACATTTAAAATACACAAATATCTGTAACAAACAAAAAAATGCGGGAAACACTTATGGAAAACACACATTATAACTTTATTGCAGCTACGTACTCTTTTTGTACTTAAAAAATTACAATATAATTTGTGTTTAATAAGGTTATGGACATTATAATTATAAGTAATAGTACTGTCCTGTCTATGAAATCAAAAACAAACCATATCATTAACTTTGAACAAAACTAATTAATAAATTATTCCGAAATGGCAATGAGAAACACCTTGCAAGTGGTCTATGGAACGGAGTTAATAATACCTGCCGGCCAAGCTGCTGACTCTGTCAAACTACTGAAAATTAGTTTCCGAATTCTGATGAAAACTTTAATTGGTTCCTCAAAGCCAATATGTGACTGCTCCTGTTAGTTCAATTAAAAAGTCTATGTGAGAATGTTACTAAATTCAGAAAACTTTTCTGTTACTGTTTAACAAGTTTATTTTAGTTACCAATTATCAATTATAGTAAGCAAACATTTATTTAGGACTGCTATTCAACCCGCTTGAGAGAAACTTATATGTAAAAATAGGCTATGCTTCATAACCAAACACCTCGGCACAAACGTTTATTTCAACAATTAAAATATCGCCAGTCATACAAAATACCCTTGGTATAATAACATTTGGAGGCGAAAGTGTTAGGCTGCCGCGATGTTATTGTTTGGTGTGCTATTCTTCTTAGCCTCGGCGTCTGCTCCCTGGAATCTGATTAATAGCAGCAATATTCGGGCACGCTCCCCTTACAAACCACAAGAATTGTTCTCCCAATGACCAGCTGCAGTTTGTGTTTCTACCCATATATCAGCGTTCCTGTTACAGTATTATTATGTGATTTGCACGAAATTAGCGTATAATTCCACTGTTAAAATGTTATAATAATTAACGGACATTCACTTATATCCCAACATGCTTTGCAAAAGCAGAAATAGCATATCCATAATTTTACAAAGGACCGTTTTATTCCGACTATAGAATATTATCTTTCGATCAGAAAATTGACGAGTAATGTTAAATTGAAAATGAGCCCCCAATTTATACAGGCGTTTATTTTGTGGTAATACTCTGGTCTCGGCGAATAATGATAGCTTACTCGCCAATTTCCATTATTAATGATCATGATATAAAGTATATATTATATGAAAGAATAGCAGCGATTGCTCAACTGGGAGTGGTACAGGCTGTCCAAACGATAGTTACAGGTTCGAAACCAGCCCCTGGAGCCTGCACCTCTGACTTCTAAGTCACGTGTATATTAATTGTTAATTATAAATGCTTGCTATAAATAATAAAATAAAAATAATAAATAGTAAAACATAATAACAATAATATTACCTTTCTGTAACACTTTTTATAAGCAAACGGTTTTTCTATCCCGAAATGCTCAGTATCAGCATGAAGTCTGGAATTGTGCCCAGTATAGCGATAGGCTCGACCTCTATCACATCATGGGACGGAAATGCGCACGGCGAAATGTGGGTGAACTGGTTACACCGATTCGGGTACCTATTACAGGCGTGAGTGCGTATTTATATACCTAGCAACATTCGTAAACAATTCTTGTATCGTTATTCATCTAGCTTTTAATCGCATCCCCACCTGCGTGGAAGTTCCGAATGGATGGGAAGTTTAAAATGATGTCACTTTATTCGGAAACATGTTTTTTCATAGAGTGCATGTTTCACAAAAAAATGTAAAATAAAAACAATTTAACAAAAATATAACGGACTCAAAAAAATAAAAAGCTAAAACATAACATTAATCAATTTTAGCTTCATCAATCATTGACCAATGAACCACTTTACGATACCACAGACTGAGAATTGGTTAATAATATTTATAGCTTTATTCAGCCCTTTTTACTTATTTTTTCCTTAAAATTTTTCATTTCATAAAAGATGAAAAAAAAAGACGAAAAACTAAAAAAATTCAAATCGCAAAAATGTTCTACTCGATTTTTCCGCAAACATGATCACTCCGTCGCTACTAATTCAGCTCGCAACTTCTATGAGTCTGGCCAATAAGTTAATGTGGATAAATTCTCGGGAGATTCAAAGAAGTGTGGTAACACTGACAATTTGCTCAAGGGTTTCTCACTATTTGACCTAGTTTAATTATATTCGTAATTAGTTTAATATCCACGTAAAGATATACAGGGTTATTTTTAAAACACCAGCAACCTCGCAGGGGTAGATACCTAAGGTTATAAGCTACTACTTTTGTTCTACGACTTTTGATAATTTGTTAGATTTTATTTTCATACAAAAATAAGTATTCATTTAATTTCCGTCTTGAATGTTACCTACACGCATCGCAGATTACGTAAGCAAACACGCGAAGCGTGGGGAACCGGGCTAGCGTTGAAGGTCATCGCCCGAGCCAGCTGAGCGGCGCCTTTGAGTCGCGCTCGCACGCCGAACGCTACGAAGAAAAATACGACACAACAAAAACTTGTAAAATCATTTTTTTTTAAATATATTGAGTTATATACAAACTCGTAGAACAAAAGTTGTTCCGTATGGGGTCAGCTATCTGGTCCTGCGAGGTTGCTGGTGTTTTAAAATTAACCCTGTATAGTAGGCGAAGATTGAAAGAATAAAATACAATTGAAATATTTTTTATAAATATAGGCAAATATACATGTTTAATCGAATAAAAAACTCTTTAACCAAATCTATACTAATAATAAAGCTGTAGAGTTTGATTGTTTGATTGTTTGTTTGTTTGTTTGTTTGTTTGTTTGTTTGAACGGGCTAATCTCAGGAACTACTGGTTTGAATTGAAAAATTATTTTTGTGTTGGATAGTCCATTTATCGAGGAAGGCTTTAGGCTATATAACATTACGCTGCGACCATTAGAAGCGAAGCATCAGTGAAAAATGTTGCAAAAACGGGGAAAATTATTCATATTTGAAGGCTTCCGTTGCTAAGCTACCGAAATAATATTATTTGAAGGCTTCCGTTGCTAAGCTACCCTAATCTATACTAATATTATAAAGCTGTAGAGTTTGATTGTTTGTTTGTTTGTTTGATCACGTGGGCGGAGCCGCGAGCAAAAGCTAGTAATATATATTTTTTACTATTTAAAGATTTCAGGTATAGTGTAGTCATTTTGCCGTGCTCGGATATATAAAAAAAACTGATTCGAAGTATGCACCATATCCGATCAAAATCAATAAGGTCGGGCTTGTTAACATATATCCCTGGCCCTATCTTGAATACAAATATTACAAAATATTTATAATGATACGTATTCGTCACATTATTTTCGATACAAATTAATAATATACACCAGTTCTGTATTATACCAAGTTTATATTGTGATAATACACTCGCACTACTGGGCACCGACCTCGTATAATATTAACCTCTTGAGGATATTTCTTTTATTTATTTTTTACTTTTCTGTTTACAAAAGAGCGTTTTCTCAATTTCGAAAAATAAATTTGAGGAGTCCGAATATTGGCATATTCGGACTCCTCAAATTTATGCAAACTCGGACCCAAAGGAAGCCATAGTCCATCGCGCTGACCTTCATATAGCTTTGAAATTTTTAAGAATAATGCGCAGATATCCTGACGATATTTTTATTAAGTTCACTATTAAAGCATACTATAATTAACATTCTATAATTAAATATGAATACGTGTCACATGACTTTGAAAACCTCTGTTTATGTTGAGTATGCCACTTCTTGCTAGATTTTCGCCGTAGGTATCGTACAAATGATAGCGTAATAAATGTGTTAAGAGTTTTTGGTTCAGACTTATATCGAGAACGCTAACATTAAGTTAGATTAAGCATGTTTGCGGATAGATCTACGGTAGCCATTAAAAACGATCGGCACGTACCTACTACACATTTAGCGGCCCCATGGGAACCAGTTTTGCGGTCAACGATAGCTTATTCCCCAATTTGCATCATTAATGCATCCTACTTAATTAATTTAGTATGTAAATATAGCCATAAAATGTTGTTGGTATTTTATGTATTTTATTAGTGGTGGGACTAGTGTCAAATTGGTTAATGGTGATCGTTTTTTAACCCCCAGCAAAAAGGAGGGGTGATTAGTCAAATATTTTATACCAGTAATATTTTATTTGACTCTATTTATAAATATAAATTAAATTAAATAAAATTATTAACTACAGAAACTATTTTTGAGAAATCTTTAATAGTGCTAGTATAATGATTCCAAAGCTTAACTTTTTAATAAATATATTTCAATTCGACAAAGACAAAAAATCTCAAAAACTTAACTGCAAGAAAACATTTCGTACAAAGAAATAAAGGTAAACTCAAAGGTGAAAGAATGTTAAAATGAAAACTATAAGCTTCAGATTTTCTTATATATTTCTGCAAGATGGCTTTTCTTTGCAGTTGCACGGAAAATTTTTGCGATTGTTCCAAAAGTTGGCCTGGAATTAGCATTTATCGTCTATAGACTGGGTTAAAAGGCACCGCGAATTGCTATTTTTGTGCGGTAACATGGTCTACGCGGCAAACTTTCGATGTTGCGATTGTTTTGTTGTTTTCTTTGGTGCATAACCTGCACTTATTATTCTAGCTCCGTTCCTATTATATGTTATGCAGTTATGTAGAATTAAATATAAAACTATAAATAATTGTGAGTATGTCAGAAACGGAGGTTTATTTATTTTTATTTCCTACACAGATTAGTATTTAATAGGGATGAAAAAAATGAGTTCATTTAGGATTCCATTCAAAACAATTGTATCTACCTATGTCGGTTTCATATGTTTATTCATATAAATATCACGATTTATTGTAATTTTTTGGTACCATCATTCATTTTATAACTTATGATAGTTTACATTATTTAAGTCGATTTAATCTTTGAGCGGGAGAATCTCAATATTTGAATAGTCAGTCTGAGCGTAACCCAGACTAAAAGAAGTCTTAGTAAATCTGAGAGATCGTAATGCTGTAATTATGGCAGACCGGGTTGTTTAAGTAGTATAGATCTCACTAAGTAATTACCTGCCAGTAAAGTGACGCGTTACCGTGATCCACCAACATAAACAAGCGACAAGTGTAACAATGCCTTGATTATTATAATGTAAAGTATGTACTGTGTAAGAAAGCAACGCTAGATTTCTTGCCCGTTCTTTGACAACACTGTCTTTCAAACGGGTGGTAGCTTAATAATCGAAGAAGTGATAATCTTCTGTTGATAATATACACAATTCATCCTTAGTGTATCTCGCAATCGGAGCGGGATGCCTAAGTCCTCTCTTAACTGCGACAAACCAGGCCTTTCACCGACAAGTATATTATTGCCTTAAGTTCAACAAGCCTTTTTATATAATCAGTTGAGATAAAGTAATAGGCAACTAGTTACTAGGGCTTCGTCTGTCCATAGTCGTATTCAATTTTTGTTCCTGCTAGGGTTCTATAATATTCGAATAGTTATTAGAAATAGTAGCTATAGAAATACCATAACAATAGAACCAACCACTTAAGAAAATCAATCGTCGTCGTCTATATGTGTACCCCGAAGCGTTTCTAAAAGGCGATCGAGGAAATTCTAAAGGCAATATAGCTGAGAAAGTTGGTGGCACAGTTTCCTGCACTAGTATGTACCTTTTACATACATACATGCATACGCATTTACTCCCGAAGGGATAGGCAGATCGCTTACAAATTAAAATCATAACAACCAAGATAGGTAATCGTTTCTTTTTACTCTTCTAAAACCGCGGCAAGTATAAGTTGTGCTATATCATTAGCTTAGCAATGATATGTAATTATTTATAACCTAATCGTCAATACACCCGACGTCAATTGGGAAAAAATTTCAACAACTTTTAAAATGCTAAAGAGTTTATATTGAAATATAACTAAGAATTACTATAGTACCATATCGACATACGCACGTCCGCTTGAATGCACACAAACACACGAAAACACACATTCATTTTTTTTGTTAGGTGTTTTAAAATCGCCACTACTAATAAATTCTAAATATACAAGGCACTAGGTGTTTACGCCCCTCGTATACGAAAGACCATCTGGATATATACCTATTACTTACCCCTGAATTCTGTGCTGCTCTATTAGCACTTTAAATCCAGTGAAATGAGACTAACATCTTATGTCCGAGACATGACAGGTGATGACATTCATGCATGTACTTTGTTATTCAAAGTCCAAGGCGATGTTCCTCCTTGTATATAAACAGGCGTGGGCACTTCAGCGACCTGCTCCTGACCAACTCCTGTCAGGTGAATAAATAAACTGATTTATTGGAACGTATTGGAACGTAGTTCCTTATCGCGCGTTGCGAAAGGGGGCTAGACGGAAAAAATTGGTACGAAAAGTTGGCACGAAAAATTTGTCACGACATAATTTTTTTTAACTTAATTTGATATCTAGCACACAAAGTTAAAGTCGAAATTCCGTTAATAAAACAGATGGTTGTGAAACTTATGACATTTGGAAATGTAGACGCGGTTTGAAATTTGAATTTTTGATTATAGAACACGGCCGTCCGTTATTTTTAAGTTGATAAAAAATGCTATACAATAGCTTTACCGCGGCAGTCTCCGAG
This sequence comes from Amorpha juglandis, assembly GCA_949126905.1. Classification (NCBI taxonomy): domain Eukaryota; kingdom Metazoa; phylum Arthropoda; class Insecta; order Lepidoptera; family Sphingidae; genus Amorpha; species Amorpha juglandis. The sequence goes on from OX421372.1 coordinate 9,036,034, forward strand.
TGCCACACGTCTTTTTTTTATTTCTATTTTTCTATTCTATTTCTATGTAATTTTATGTTGTCAAACAAAAATAAAGAGACCTATTTTGTTATTTCAGTTGATAATTTGATTTTTTTGCAATTTGTGTCGATTCTACATTAGCCGAAGGAACTTCGTTCCTACCTGGTGTCCCACGACACACACCAATTTTTTTTTTATTTAATTTTGTTTGATTATAGTAATCCAGAACCAAAAAATATCCAGTTGGTGGTACGTATGCCCATAATAAATCCATTTCGAAAGCATTCCTAGCATTCATTTAGGAAGGGCGTGTAAATATATTTCAATAGACGTTGAAAGCCTTTTATAACTCGATTTCACATCTCTCCACGTATTCCGTTTTACATTATGAAAAGCTCACAATAAAATATAAAGGTGGGGCTTCCTATTTTGTAAATATTTTTTTGTTCTTTCACGTATGTTTCATTTATTCATCCTTATGCTTCCTGACTTTTATATAAATCAATCTAATTTTGGGATCCGTGTATCGAAATGAAGGGTAAACGACGCATGTCTAAAAAATGAACTAATTTATTGTATTATATAGCAGTCTTCGTGAAAAAAATTACATCTATATATTATTAAACTATACCTGAGCCGACAGCCTCCGTGGCGCAATGGCCGAGTAGCTGGCTGTGAAACGATGGCCGCGAATTCGATTCCCGCACAGAGACTCAATTTTTGTGTGACCCATAAATATTTGTTTCGGGTCTGGGTGTTTTTAATTAGATTATCGAGTGGCCTGTTTTTAATACTACAAGCCAAATCTTTCTGTGACATGTGTTAAAAAAACGCATGGAGCGCCGACCCCACTGTGAGTGGGATAAGGTCAGGTAGAAGAAAAAACGAACGTCTTTGAGAAATAATCGAATAAAATTTTAAATCGAGTTAAAAAGTTAGATATCATATGAAAATGATACTTACAATCAGAAGTCGCAACACTTAAGGAAGAGTAAACTTTTCTATTTCGAAATTCCTTTTATTCTAGAGACATCTGTCTCGTTTCCAGACCCTACTCGTACCCTTGTCGATTCCCTATTAACTGTCACTGCCTTCATAGTTTATTGTCTATATCCTTTTTTAATATTTTACTTAGGGCAAATGTAATCTGAAATAGCAGTTTAAAGTTGTGGCCAGTACATTATATGTGACGTATAGTGTGTTTCATCAGCCAGTTCCAGAAATGTAAACAAATGGCTACTACAAGTTATCTCTATTTTATTTGGTGTATTTTATTTGGTGAATTGACAGGTCCAAACAGAGGAATTATTTGTAAAGTGGGTAGATGTTTGTTTACATTTCTGGAATAGTTTGAGTCATTAGACTATATATGTATACTAATTAGGTGTGTAAATAGGCACCTAATACCTATACCTATGTACCTAGCCTGCCTATAAGTTCTGTTATAAAAAAATACATTTGGTTTTTTGGCGGGAATTATGACAGTGCGGTTCATCGCTTATTTTAATTTATTTCAAAAACTAGTTTCAAGTTGTGTTTGTTGTATAAAAGTGATGTGGATTTGTGCAATAAACAATGACAGTGATGAACAGTGTATGGAAAAGTTAAATAAGTGAATTAAGCATCGCACTGGAAGGAACTCACACCAAAACTCCAACAAGACCTTGAAAACGTCCACACCGTTATTTCATCGTTCTTGTGAAGACTTGAGAATAAATTATACCTACTAGTCATTGGCGAAATGCATAATAATGCAAAGCCATATAATAATATATTTTTTTATGAAGTAGAATAGAATTCCCGCCAAAACTCCGAAAGAAGTTTTTAACATAATAAACGCGTTCCAAATTCAAAATAATTAAAAAGTTGAAAGAAAGAAAAGTTTTTATGTAACAGTATTCATGGCCAGACTAGTTATAATATTGTATCAAACGATATAAAACTATAGGCCTAAAATATGAGAGCTATTTAAACAATATTTAAAAAGTGTTATTGTTTTATTGCAAAGATAACGATGGCTATCAATAACAGGAAAAAATACAGAATGATTTACATTACGGAATACGTAATGTCTCAACTGCATGAATTAATAGATTCTACAAAGTATGTTGATGAGACAGTAAAACAAGTTTCCATTTTGTAATTGTCCATAAACATTTATGTACGAGATTTAATTATTTCAACAATAAACTCTCTATAAAACTACACAGAAAGATGCAATAGCAACTGAAATTATTTCAGGGCTTTGAACTTTTAAGAATGTTATTTAATTAAGAGCTTCAACAATTCTTTATAAAACAAATAGTACTGAACATAAACCAAATAACTGTGGTCAAACATACATGAATAAACTCACACCTGTATCGCCGAATGGGTAGGCATATGTACAATTAGTGCTGCACTCACTGTTCGCCTAGCTTCCGTCCCATAATGTGATAGGGGGCAAGGGTATCGTTACACCGAGCACAATGAACCCAGGACCCCATAGTTTCTCAGTGTAAGTAGGCTGCTGCTAACCAACCAGGCGATGTTAAGCGACTATGTCAAAAATACACACATATACGAGCCTACAAGCTTTTATAGAGAACGTTCACACTTCACGCAGTTGGCTTTTAGGTTAAGTGGTTAATTACCTACTATCGGTAATTCAATGGACATGTTGATCACTTATGAGATAGATATGCGTTGTTATCAAATATCCGCACATATGAATGTAAAATATGTATCATATATTAGTATAGTTATATGGCAATACAATATGAATACTCTATGTATGACTAAACAATTTGATATTGAGTGAGATATAATTAGTTTACTTAATACGTAATGTCTATTTAGTATACATAAAAAAGTCGTGATATCAAATACAAAGTATACTAAAAAGATTTATGGACAAAGCATTTATAAACGAAACATTTATCCTAACATTGTATCATAATGGATATAATAAATGTGTTTCTTTTAGAATTTTTATAACGGAGGCAACGAGCAAGTAAGTGTTAACCTGTTAACCTGATGGTAAGTGATTTCAACCAGCCATGAACACAATGCGATAAAACTCATAAATGTGTAAATTAAGAACGTATAAAAGAAACACATACACATAAAAGAAAGACACCGACTTGGGAAGGGGAGGAGGATTTAGACCTCCGAATATTTCGCTCATCGTATGAAATGTAAGAGCAACTGCCATTTCAGGTGGGTTTTTCTTTGAGTAAATAGCACTACCCCAGTCAAAATCCTTATACAATCCAGTATACTGCGGCATTTTTAGTTATGCGATTAGATCGCCACCGCAGTATATATGAGGCAATACAAACTCAGAGTAGGTTTTACGTGATTTTATTTTTGCATCTCCGCGTTACAACTCGGAACTCGTTTGAATATGTTAGGCAAATAGACTCATTGGCCTGTCGCGGACTCCGAATCTAGGTGAACGGGCACGTAGGGTGCACAAGGTAGCATGTGGCAGGAAAGCGTCGGGAACAGTTTTCTGATGTAGGCGACACGTAGCAACGCAGGTCTGCGCGCCGACAACACCTCACCAACGTGCAGCGGTGCAGAGGTACGGACTACGGAGCCAGAACTCCCATACACTGACGTGGTAGGGTATTGAGCACTTGGTCAGGAATCAGAACTCCAGTACGGTGTCCCTGGAATCAGAGTGTCACGACATCGAGATGCAAGCTGGGTTTACCTTCCAAGCCAGCGACTCGTAGTAGCACACGAGCTCAAATACACAGGAAACAGAGTTTACACAGTATACACAGATTTTCAAAGTATTAGACCCACCCTGTAAACAGTTTTGTTTAACAGAATAAATGGACCTGCTCGACCGGATTGTTACCACTGTCTCGCACGACACCGACGTGAATTATCACCTTACGTTTCGTACGGTGAATGAGTTATCCCTTAACTATCCTTTTTCTTTCAGGTGGGCAACGCATCTATCATCATCATCATCATCATCATCAGCCACAAGACGTCCACTGCTGAACATAGGCCTCCCCCAAAGATTGCCAGACCGACCTGTTGGAAGCGGCCTGCATCCAGCGACATCCTGCGACCTTTATCAGGTCGTCTGTCCACCTTGTAGGTGGACGTCCAACGCTGCGCTTGCCAGTACGTGGCCTCCATTCCAGAACCTTTCTGCCCCATCGGTTATCGGTTCTGCGAGCTATGTGGCCTGCCCACTGCCACTTCAGCCTGCTAATCCGCTGGGCTATGTCGGTGACTTTCGTTCTTCTACGGATCTCCTCATTTCTGATTTGATCACGTAGAGAAACACCGAGCATAGCTCTCTCCATAGCTCGCTGAGTGACTGTGAGCCGTCTTATACGGCCCATATTCAGAGGCCACGTCTCAGTGCCGTATGTCATGTATGATGCTTCAGATATTATGTATTTTCATGGACGGTGTAGCTCACATTCCATAAGGTGATTCTGACTTGAATGTTAATAACAAAAAAAATACTGTATGTAAAATAAAAACACGTAATTATACTTATACAAGAGCAGATATCCGGCTACACTTACCGCCCGCGGCCCTCCATCCAAATTAGTGCTCAAATGCCGCCTCTTTGTTTCAATTTCTTTCCATTTTAAATAAATGCATATGACTCAGAAACCTTTCAAAGGTAGTTTAAATAAGCTTTTCATTTGGGAATTTTATATCGCTGGTCTGTGCCCGAGTGGACGACGAAATGTAATAAGTAGATAGTTACCTACGTAAAATTTGTCTTTTTTTCGTGGCAACAACTATGCCCATTGAGGTGGCAACAATTTTGCCTAATTTTATACCCTTTTGTTTTTTGACCGACTTCAAAAAGAGTAGGTTCTCAATTGATCTCGTTTTATATGTATAGGTGAAGATATTTTTTTGTTTAAAAGAGTTTATTATCCTTGGTGGTCTCATAAATGGTTAAGACCCAATGACGAGGTACGAGGAAAAATGGGATATTCCCTCTACAGAAAACAGGAAATGCAATGGGGTACAGGTTTAAGAATCGGTTTTTGAAGTTTTAATTTATACATATCTTTTAACAGCCTTCGTTCCGCAATGAGTGAGTAACCGGCTGTGAAGCGAGAGCCTGCAGGTATAATTCTAACACCAGGATCATTTTTATGTGATCCACAGATATTTGTTTCGGGTCTGGGTATTGCGGGACCGCAAGTTCCTGATAATTTATCATAAAATGTATTCATATAAAAACATAATGTGTTATTCTATCTTAAATAATTCAAGACGGTAGTGCATTTTCAACATAAAATACACCATTTAATAGGCTAGTTAACACTTGCTAACTAGGCGTTTTAATTAAATTTCGCTCTACATTGTTACAATTTAACACCCTCCGTGTTATAAAAAGTAATGTTAATAAGATCCGGCCTCGGGTTTTACGCAGGCCGTAAATCAGGCCTCTTTTCATTTTAGCAGAGGTGTCTGTCCATTTCTTTTCCGCTTAAGGAGGAATTAAACTTGTCTATGGGCAATTGAGAATTTCCCCGGAGACGCCAAAATTAATATATTATGCTCCTGACATCGTAAACTCAGCAGTGAGGCGGCCTTCAATGACAACCTCAGTGTAAAGACAAATAAAATAAAGTATGAATTTTAATAAACGTATTGGATTTAAATTGACAAACTCCGTGGCGCAGCAGGCGAGTAGTAGTGAAACGAGAGGCCGCGGAATTGGTCCCAGCACCGAAAAAAATCTTCGTGTGATCCACAATTATTTGTTTCAGATCTCGTATTAGTGTGTTACAAATAGGTTATATTTATATATTTAATAAACTGATTTTAATGAAATAGGTTCACATTCTAGAATACTGTTACGTAACGGCCGTAGTATTTTTGTCTCAACAAACAAATAGAATTGCGATTGTTGTATGTAAATTCAATCAATGTCTTTTTTGGACCCATATGGTTCATATGGTTGGTTATATCCATTTGGCCAAAAAAAACATTAGTTAATACCTAGGTACTGATAGACCCCTCTCTAACTCCATAATACATGGCTCCATGTATACATAACCGAGGTCAATAATTCTTCAACCTAGACTTAAACACGGGTGACGCCGCGGGAGTAAATTACATTTTACTTAAGTAATAATGTAACGTAACCACACAATATCACTGCCCTTATATCTTCTCTATCACCTAACTTGAGTCACAACTCAATTTTACGACCGCAATCTGTAACTTTTGTAAAGGAATCTATAAAAACATCACGATAATACATCTCATACTAAGTTCTTATATATAAAGGGTTTTGATGGTATTTAATCGGCAAAAGTCTAACACGGTGTAAGTAATTTTTTATTTTTTTTTATTTGATAAACGCCTTATTATTTTACTTCTTAAATGTTGGTACTCTATCCCATCATATAATAATATAATATATACTAGCACTGTATAATATACGCCTCACTACTGGGGGAACAAGTCTACTATTAGATAGGATAGGTCCTTAATTCATCTTGACCTAATGCGTATTGGCAGACTTCACAAACCTTCGAAATTTTATTTAACCAGGTTAATACCAGATTATGGTGTTTCCTTCATCGTTAACGCAATAATTAGTTAATAATGAATCTACACTTAATTTAGAAAGCCCATAGGTATATACTCTTCGGGTTGGTTTCGAAACTGCGACTTTCGCTTCGGTAGTCAGTACTACTCCCCGCTGAGCTAGCGCTGCTATATTAACCCATAATACATTAACAAAATAACGAAAACTTTCTAAACTAACATAACCTAAACCTCATAAAATTAATTACTTTCCTTTTAAACGTAGCCCGACATATATATCCTTAATTAAATTTATTTTTCGTACATAATATTCTCACATTGAGCACACCCGTATTTTCATGTTACGTTGAAAATAATCTCAGTGGGGTTAAATCTAATAAAATCATGTTCGCTCACCAAGTCGTTATTTCATTTAAGGATGCTTACCTACAGGTACAAGATAGTACACGCGTGCCTTCGTGTTGTTCGACTAAAATTAAATTCCCTCAAGTTTCACATACACGGATTCTTCCCAAACGACACGAAGCTAATATTACAGTTTCAAAACTTAGGAGTGTAACTGATAGGAGTTCTGGAAACTTGTCAACGACCACAAAACCACAGTTACATGTTATACACACTACACATTGCTGTATCACCAACTCTTGTAGAAATGTTATAATTAACCACATTTATTTTACCTCTATGAAATATTAAAGTGGTTTAATTAAACTTTATTGAGACAGTCTTGCCTGCATAGTGATAGATAACATAAGGGCCGCATATTGTGGAGCGTCAAGTCAACCTCAAAGGTTTCTGCTGCGGTTATACCGAACTCTCAACTCCTAGCGTGGTGAAATCACAGTCCATTACAGTTTTGTCAAACAAATAATTATAAGCATTGATTTTATTTTTGGCGTTTTAAAGTTATACCCCTAATGAACTGGACCAACCATCAGGAGACATTGTGTCCCTCGTTAATCGGCAGAATTATGCCGGCCTAAAGTTACTGGATATACATTGGCTGACCCCGGAACGGGACTCGCCTTTATATGTCTATGTCGGGTTTATTACCAGGTGTACGTGGTCGCTATCCAGTCCGTCAAAAATTTTTCAGCCTATCACCACAAAATGATTTAAAATCATCATCATCATCATGATCAGCCACAGGACGTCCACCGCTGAACATAGGCCTCCCCCAAAGATTTCCAGACCGACCTGTTGGAAGCGGCCTGCATCCAGCGACTTCCTGCGACCTTTATCGTTACAGGTCGTCTGTCCACCTTGTAGGCGGACGTCCAACGCTGCCAACGTGGCCTCCATTCCAAAACCTTTCTGCCCTATTGGTTATCGGTTCTGCGAGCTATGTGGCCTGCCACTTGAGCTTGCTAATCTATACTATGTCGGTGACTTTCGTTCTTAAAATAACAAGGATATTATTGAAACCGTGATTGCATCTGAAGACAAAGGAACTTACTAGCTGCGTGCATCGCACTCCTCAGTCCTCAACATATCAAGTAAAGGCAGCCTAAGCGCATCGAGATACCTGCCTAATCGGATTACTTCACTCTGCAATATTAAGGAGCTTCCACATGGGAAATATGTCTAACAGTACAATCTCACTGCAGCGTATACGGGACATATGAGTATAGTACAATATATGAACTGTGTTATTATGATATCTTAACATTAAACTTTAACTACGTGATGTTAAAAATATTATGTATTAAACAATATTCATATTTCTTTGTTAGCTTAAACGAAACAATTCGCTCGGGTGATGGTAGCGTCATACCGGACTTTGAACTAGAAGTCTTCAATGTCCATCGAACCGATTCACAACAGTGCTTAGACACTACCGCTTGGCGGCAGAATTAGATGCTAAATCGTTACCTACGCATATGGGTAGAGCGATTATGTTGTAAGTCTGTATTAATAGCACCAACTCAAATAAGAATTTAATTTTTTGCTTTTCAGTTTTTGAAATCATCATCTATCATATCATCATAAGTCTTTTTTTAACCAAGTCTGTGTTTTACATCTTTTCGTAAAAGAATCCTAAAAATCAGTGTTTAATATATTTTAGTATTTAATCCCCAATTTCACTCGCATGAGAGTATCTTTTTTCAAAATAAAACAAAACTAGCTTTACGGTACATCCTTAGTCCATTGATAAGTTACATTTGGGGTTGCGTTTGTCAGAAGACGCAATTTTATTTTTTAGATATGAAGGGGGGGTTAGTGTAAAGTCAACATCAACATCGTCACAACGTCAACATTAGTTTCAACAGAAAGATAAACAAGAAATATTTAATACTTGCAACATAATAAAAAAAAGTATTAGGATAAAGAAGTAAGAAGTATATTGCACCAAATGGGGGGCCAGTTCAGCATATAAAATAAAAATCGAAGCATACATAACCCATATTCTAATCACCAAAGAACTTACACTATGCAAGCATAAGTAATTTAATAATAGTTCTCTAACCTCCACAATACGAACACGCAAACGCCATGACAAGCCCCTAAAGCCGGCGCCTCATGTCTGATCGCATTCGCAACTGATGACAGAACACAGCGGCCCCATTACACGGGACACACACAATCCCTGGACGCGGACGTACACCTCATGCTATTAAACGAGCAAAGATAGATTACCGCCTAGAGTTTCAGAGACACAGTAAATACAGGGGCAGTGTTTCTTATCTGCAACTGCATACAACAGTACAAAATAGTCGATCACGAGGCAAACTTGTGTTAAAACTTTCATTATTTCACCGATAATATCGAAGTACATATTGATAAAATTACAGATTATTGATACAAAAGTAATCTTATTAATGAAATATACTTTAAAATTGCTACTAAATATATTATAAATATCCAAACTAATGCGTTTCAACACACGTCAAAAAAGAGCAGGTCTATAATTTGTCAGTATTTTTTACCCCGGTAAAAAGGGAGGTAAAAAGGGAGGGAGTTTGACCTTTATGTGCTGTGAGTATGTGAGTGCCTAAACGAATGGACGATTTAAGTGTAATTTTTTTGTGTTTGAAATCTGGTTTAATCGAGATGGTTCTCAGCTATGTTTGGAGAAAATCTGTTCAGCCATTTAAAAGTAACAGATGTTTTTCCAATTAACTTATAAACTTTTTAAAGGTTAGGTTAAGTTAACATGATATATTCAGCGACATATTCGCCAAAAGTGGATCGATTTAGATAATTATTTTTATGATCTATAACGTTTACTCCGAGAATGGGCTCATATAAATTTGGTTAAGATCTGATTGTTAAGTACGATACAAAATTGTAAACTGCAAATAGTTACAGTTATAGATTTCCCAGGATTCGGATCGTGAAGTTGCCTTTTTAAGTTTATAACCATTAAATGAAATGAGTATTCATTGGCCGACGTTCATCTAAATCTAATAATTTATGTCTGGAACGTTATTTCTTCTGGTCCAGACACCTTTATAGTTTATTTATTCGTAAAAGCAAAACAACTTAACTACCATTGCTTAAGCCTTGAAGAACCATTAAAAGAATGAAAGAGAATATCGGACACAGCTTTTTTTACATAATCCTCACCGATACCCTCGAGGGGGGAAGGACCGCAAAATTGGCAACAAGGACCCCTTTTACAGGTAAAAAAAATCTAAACAATCTCACACTTGTATAGGAGTAGCCAGAAATGCAACAAGTGCAAACATATTCCACCAACGGTATTTCTATTTCCTAATATATTTTTGTTTTTTTTTATCCTGGCTCGGCAAAATGACTACGCCACACCTGATGGTAAGTGTAGCACAATCCAGGAATAGTGTCGACCAAAGACAAACAGTGTGTCTATCGTTGGTCGGCACGATCATGCCGGCCTGCCTAACTGCTTCTTCACACTCCGTTTAAAGGACCCAATATTATAGGAAGGAGGGAACACGTGTGCCGGCAAACTATTCCACAGCTTAATGGTCCGGCAGAAGTAAGAATTCGCGAACTTTTTAGTTCGAGCCGAGATGGAAGAGACCACGAAGCTGTGGAAACGCAAGCCAGCACGCGTGGTTCTGTTAAGGAAAGGTGAGGATGGGATAAGGTTAAACAATAAAAATATGATGCCTAGGCCGAAAAGTCTATCGTTGTATCAGGCAAAAAAAACAATTTCGGCTGAACACTGTTTTTTTATATAATACCCTAACTGCCCCATATCGTAAATGTACTCAAGTTGTAAATGGGATTTTTATTTCTATGTTAAACGTACGCCAAGGCATTCCAATTGAAAAGACGTTGTCGTTGGTCGTTGTGATTTTTTGCAAGGGAACATAAACTTTGCGTTGCATCTCCTTTACAAGAGTAAGTTCTTTTATGAGACGACGGGATTCAGACACCGTGAATGACGGGCGCACGAGTCACACGAAGCAATTAAAACTTGCGAGCTGGTACTGTGTTGGAAAACTGCTGCAAACATAATTAGGCAACGTATAATGTTGTCTTGTATTGTGATTAGCTAGCGCATGCCATATCCGCACTATGTACTCACATGTTCAATTAGAATTTTGTTTAGACAAATTAATTGACTTTGAGATATCTGTTTTTAGGAATATCTTAGTTATTTCACACTGTGCTAAGTGCATTTTTATATCCAACTAAAAAATGTATAGAATTTCTATCAGTACTCTACCGTATACATAGTTAGTGCAAACAGAAATGTGAAGTATCTATATTTTAAACTAAGCATTGCGTTTTTACAGAAATATATTATGACTTCAACGGTAGTCAATATAAGTGAGCAATGCCCATAGTGCATGTTTAATACACTAGCGCGCAATTGGCTACTGAAAACGAAACAGAGTATATATTCTGTAGGTTCACCGGCTGTCGAAAGGTAAATACAAACAAACTATTCCAATATTGTTGAACGCTACTCTACAACGGCTTTGCGCTTTATGGTCCAGCGAGCACGCAATAAATAATATAGGTACGTACTTTCTCTACGGTATAATTGCTTTCGCCGAACATAAGTGACCTGAGGCATGAATTGCGTATTTTCAAAACGGGAATGAGTTCCATGAGTTTTGTATATTTTGCACAAAGCTGTTTTTCTCCGTCGGTACTTGTTTGGATAATTAACGGCAAACAAACACTTTCAAAAGACACCTCGGTAACATGTAGAGTGGTATATTAGAAAATTAGTATTAATTTTATGCAAATATAGGGCTAAATTAAACACAAACAGCCTTATTATAAACCTTAATACTCAGCATAAACTGGGTTTATAAGAACTGTTTACCATGGTGGTGCAAATACAAATTGGTTGATTTAAACCCAGATTAAAGTTAGTCTACGTTTGTAATAAGGGGGGTAGAGTAAATTTAAAGTAATTGACCGTATCTACAAGTTTTTAAACTTATCTCCAGTATTCAGAATTTATGAAAAATGCCGTAATCCAAACTGATTTTCCAACCTGTTAAATTAAACTGTATTGTATACCGAGTATCTAGTTAAGTTTGTTATATTTTATTCTATAAACATTCCAAAGTATGTGTCTAAGAATAAAATGATATTCAATCACTTACAAAACTTATTCATAAGTATCAAAGAAATATGAGATGATTCTGTTACTTTTTCATTTAACTTTCCCGAGAAATCATCCATCAATCTATATTTTCGAAATGAGATCCGTTTTGGGAGTTGTGTACTTGGCTTTGGCACAGTTATTAATACAGATAAGGGATCAGTGCTTAATGCAAAAATACACTTCTCCTCAGTGTATTTTATCCCTTAGAGATAAACGAAAATCTTCTGAATAATATTTTATTATTTTGTGGTGTACATATGTCATATCTTCGAATATGTGGTGTATGTCATATCTTCGAATATGTGTAGAAGGTATATCACTGACTTCATAATAGGTTTTGTTATCTTACGAGAAATTGGCTGAGGCATAGAAAAACATATTAACATATTCTTTATCCCGAAGCTTCCCACGTAATTTTAAAATTCGAAAGTGTAGTTACTCAACTGGCTGAAATTCTCATTTTTTTATAGCATAGGATGGTAAAGGGAGCTTAGTACGTCACTTGATGGTAAGTGGTCTCCACCGCCCATGAACGTCCACATTAAGTTAAGAGTCATGGACGCGTTGCCCATCTTAGGGGAAAGGTTTCATTATGGGATTGGGAATGGAAGGGGGATTTGGGCCTACGGATTCCTCGATACAACTAGGTCAATCCGAGAAGCAAGTCAAACTAGGAGGATCCTGCGTTTTTGGGCGGAATTAGGCTGGCTAGAATTTTAGCTGGCATATACTTGACGCACAATGGCATTTTACATTTTACGAGCTTAGTATCGAGAAAAGGAACGCATAACCAAGATCACTTGATCTTGATCCATACAATATATATCTTACATCAAAATATTGATAAATATCAATCTAAAACTAGTTATTAATCGTACCAAATATAACTTTCCAACGACATAATAACAAATAGATGATTGTATGGTAAATTGCTAGAGAAACGCGCATAGCACCATAGTAGAGATACATTTATTTCACCCTCTTGTAAGGCCGTGCATTGTCTCTGGAGGATGAAAGGTTATAGTGCAGGTTCACTCTATTCATACCTCTAGGTATTAATTAAGATACGCAGTTACTGTAACGAATACCCTAACAATGAAGCTAACAGATAGGATAAATTGTTACATTGTACCTAATGCCAAAAGATTAATTCATTTATAAGATACCCTAAATAAAATCTTGTTCAGGCTTTGGCTTGTTTTGTTTCGTACAATATGTATAGGCTGAGATTATACAATAAAAAATTAATCACAGTAAGTGTGCACGCACCAAAACAAATAGATAGGTATTTTCGGTATTTTAACCACATATATTGGAAGTATAGTGCAGTGTAGATATTAAACATACCTTCACGAAAGTGATTATGCATACCTACTATACTCGTTGATGGCCGTATCGAAGTGGATTCGGCTGGTATGCGAGATATCAATACAACAGTACTGCTCACACGAATTCCTGCGGCTAAAACAATGGGATAGCAATAGCGAAGACACGTACCTACTTAGTACGTAGAGGCTATATAACTAGTATGGTGCATAGATTGCGTAACTATAATTCCGGCATTCAGATCCTTAGATAATCATCACTACAGTTAACACGAAAGCTACATATAGCTATTGGCAGATGTAGAGCCACGTTGTAGATAATCTACAACATAAATGCACTGGCTTGACCGAGTTATTACCACTATCTCGCTGAAAACCGACGTGATGTGACAGCTTGCTGTTGCGTTTCGTATGATCAGTGAGTATTTATTTACAGGGGGTGACGATCACTTACCATCAGCTGACCCACTGTTCGTATTATGACAACCTCCTTCGGTGTAAATCTATTGAAAGGTTGGTTAGAAATAAAAAAACGGTAATCGTTATAAATAAATCAATTAATTATTCCTATTTAACTTCCTAATTAATAATATAGATTCATGATAATTTACAAATAAAATCATGTCACTGTTTTTATTCGATTCGGTTTGAAACAACTGGAACAAAGTCATGTATATAAAAAACGGATACTAAAGAAAATAAGACTTGGTAGTTTTCTTTCTACACTTAAATCAATAATGGTGCCTTCTTTGCAGGAAAAATATTATGTAGATACCTATTTAATATGTTCTACACAAATAAATAGCGTTGTTATCATTTCTTTCTAATAATTAAACTTCGATCACAGGCTATACCAGCTTCATAGAAACCTGTAGCAAAAGTAAATGCAAGTTACTATTTACTCAAAAATCCCCAAACACGTAAACGTAATATAACTCAATAGATAATAATTATGCGGACATAAGATAACAAAAATCTGAAGACTTTATTTGAAAGCGACCGTTTTATTTCATAGGGATTATAAACTTTAATTGGTTTCCAGGACTTGCTGTAAAATGACGCCAATTGTAACTTCCCGCTTCCAGACTTTTTGCTTTCTATATCCTGTCAGTAGGTATATTTTGATGAAAATGTTTCATACAATAAAGTTTTCATAGATATTATGGATAGATATTTACTTATACATATAGTAAATCGAGTCAAGACGAAAACAGAACAAAACAAAAGTCATAGGTTCGAAACCAGCCCCAAGATACAGTGCCCAAGAGTATAATACCTCTGAGTTTTCTAATTTACGTGTTTATTAATTGTTAATTATGGCTTGTTTTAACGGTGAAGCAAACATTGTGACTAAAAGAACATTATCCCTATCAAACTAACATTATATTTATATGAGTAGACATACCACGAAATATAGGATTTTTATAACAAACTAGCACACCCGGCGAACTCCGTTTCGCCACCAGATGGCTTCGTTTTATGTAACATTTCTCTACTTAAAATATTGGTTTGTAGTACATGCTATGTATCAGAGATGGCGCTGTATTTAAAAAATGATTTTCCCTATTTTCCCGCTTTTCTATTGAAATTTTTCCTAGATTTTCGTTGCTATAAACCTCACGGAGCCCGAGACCTTTCCAACGAATGCAAAACCGTGGAAATCGGTTCGTGCGTTCTGGAGTTATATCGTCAGGAAGGAAAACCCGACTTATTTTTATATATAAGATAAGGCATATGGTATGATTAGAAGTGTGTTTAAATAAATTGAAAATGTATTACCCCAAACACGTTTCCTAACTAAGAGGTTGAGCCGCAGGCCCCAACAACTCTACCTGCCTCATGACTGTTGATATTATTGGCAAAATGTGCGTCTACACTTTCGTGATATTTCGCCGCACCCAGAGGCCTGTCATATGTACTTCTTACGCTAATCCACGGATAGGCCGTCTTAAAATAAAAAATGACAAAACCTTAAATACCACATCACGGCGATATGTTACGGGGTCTTACGCTTAACGCTTACGAGCGTATCACTCCGTGACATTAGAACGTGACCTTTGACAACAGTACACACTTGAGACTTTGTCACGCGAGTTTGTCACAGTCACGCTTCTTGGTGCATAGAAATACTACAAGTGGAGTCGCACTCTGAGATGTAAAGATCAAAGAAGAAAAATCTAAGTTATTCTATATTTATAATACAGGCATTTCTTTGAATATGTATAATAAAGCAAGAAACTTACCTCCATTCTATTGTAATGTTTATAAATATAAGGCTGCCTACTTGCTCTTTCCTAATTGGATCCCAAAGTATGAATGGGCTACCAAATTACCGACACAATTTTGCATAATAGAAATCAGTCTTAAGAAAAGAAACCTATTTACTGATGATATTACATCAATTACTCAGCAAGAATATTTCCACTTGACATTAATTTGATTTCCTTTTTTGTTTCAGATTCCGTGAATGAGAATAAATAGCTACTGAACTCTATAAGATATAAATTTCTTTGGAACCATGTAAGTAACTTTATTATGTATATTTATTTAAATACAAATATTAAATCGTGACGCTTAATAGACCTATATTTTTATTTATTTATGTATTAAATACTATTCATTGTTATAAAGCCGTATAACCTTTTGACTTGTTACAAAAATACTATTTTACACCAATTTCATGAACCACATAAAACTAAACAACTGACTAAATTATTTCAATGCAAGAAACCCGTAATAGTTATGCAATGTCCACTCATTTGTCACAGGTATTTCATAAAGTAGGCAAAATAAAACAGTTTAAGTATATTTAAACACCCAACATTTTCTGTAATGAAAATAAATGTGTGCCAATAATAATTATATAATTAAATATAAGTTCAAAAGGACTGGAAAATACTGTGTTAATAATGTGGAAATTCTGTCGTTTATATAATCCTAAAACCTCAATCTATACCAATGTTTGTTCACGGCTAACAAAAGGTAATAAGACAAATATCATAGAGCACACTTAAGCTGACTCATCGACTTGGGATTATTCGTATCCCTCTTCCACGAACCACTTGGTATGTAAACGTTCATCTTATCAAAATCTCTTAAATACCAAGCTTTGCTATAATATAAGCATACCACTTGGTATGAAAACGATCATCTTATCAAAATCTCTTAAATACCAAGCTTTGCTATGATATAAGCAAATAGGAAAATAATTATTTAATCTGATTTCGTCACGAGTGATTATAAGTTACATCATATACTTAGTTTTTACTCCGTATAGTATATGATTATAAATTAACCGTTATTGTTTAATTGTAGCACACAAAACTTGGGCGTAAATATCACATACTTTAGATGGTTGACGTCATGCGTCACGCAAAGCTTTCCCTGTGAATAAATTGGTGTCCACCACGTCTCTATTTTTCCATATTATGATCATAATAATCGATTACGTCACATCAACTCGTACAGAAAAATACAGTGAGTAAATGCTTATATTTGAGTTTATATACTTTGTAATAAACATTCGCTAACGAGTAAACAATGTTTGTATGCAAATGGAAATATCGATACACCATTAAATAAATTATTTTGAATGAGAGAATAGAAGTTGTTGTGCATAAAAGTTTAGTTGGATCCTATGAAGCGACGTTCGTTAGGTACATTGCACTGTGCTTGTCATCTTACGGTACACAAACAAGGTATGAAGGAGTCCATTAGTGTTGAAAATGCTGGGGAAAATAGAATACACCCTTTTAAGTATTCGTAAAGTGTTTACATTATAAGACCCATTATAGACGAGTAACTATACTCGGTCTATATTACTACTCTCGGTATATTATTGGTCTATATTGTATAGTTAGTTACAATGACTGGGCGTGATCTTCAGGTTTCTGCCGCCAAGCAGCAGTGTATTGGTCCGTTGATCTGTTGTATACCAGTTTGAATATATTATTTAAAATCACTGACCATCATGACACTTAACATCTTATCTTGTAGCGCATTACAGACCCTTGCAGTGCTTTGAAATTCAAAGTTCTGTGTGATTTGTAATGGGCAGGTATGACATTTATTATTAGTCGAACGAACTACTGTTCTCTTCATTCACCACTAGAGAAAAGGTGACCTATCTGCTCGTTGCCCGTTTTTAGGCAATAAAAAAAAAGAAAAGAACAGTACCAATTCATAAAGGTAAAAAGTTCGAAGAAGCTCGGAGGTCGATACCATATTTAACGTGATTCCTGCAATCAGCAGGTCATTAAAGTAGGAAGTGATGTACGCGGTTGGATTAAACAACGTAAAAAACGCTGTTATTATTTACGCCGCAATTTAACATTGTTTTACAGAAGAGCGAGAGCGTTTTCCCCCTCTGCACTGTATTTACATGCTACACCAAGCAGCAAGAATTTGGATAGCCATTCCGCTAGCTTTACTGAAGTATTGTATATTTCAATTTATTCGCTTTGTGAATATCCCATTAAATAGTATGCATTATAGCGAAAACAGTAAGCGATGTTTCATAACTCAGCAAGATAACTAGGCAGAAGTCAAATCGCCATACCTACCTGTTCGAAAAGTTTATACAATTAATATGTATCCACTTTTCAAATTGTGGAACGATTTAGACGGAATAAAATTCATTCGATAGAATTTTGCTGTGATGTAATTCTATATCCTACTTCCTACTAATATTATACCTAAACGTGAAAGTTTGTAAGTATGGATGGATGTATGTTTGTTACTCTTTCACGTAAAAGCTACAGAATGGATTTTAATGAAACTTTACAATAATATAGCTTATACATCAGAATAAGATATAGGCTACTTTTTATCCTGGAAAAAGCAGATCACGCGGGCGGAACCGCGAGCAAAAGCTAGTAAATAATATATTTGGTTAAGATCTGATGATGTTAATTTATTTTTCTAGTTTATCTTATATAAAAACCCTCCCGAAGCAAATTGCTAAAAGATAGTGAAAACCGCTTCAAAATGCTAATCATTTCTTACTATTTGTATATTTTATTTTATAATATCATTGTTCATTGGTATTGGTATTGGTTGTGGGCTCCTTTTCCCGCACTTAGCCTGTAAAAATTTCAGGCCATTGTGCGTGATATCCGTGCCGGCTATAGTGCAAGCCAGCCTAACTCCGACCAGAAGCGCAGGATCTTCCTGGTTTCTCCACAGGCTTCTCGGAGTGACCCCGGTGAGTCGAGGATTTCTGCCCGTTGTGCAGCTACACCTTCACATTCCAGGATGACATGGGCAGCTGTTTCATCGACCAACAGACATCCCCTACATAGGGGGCTGTCAGTCATACCTAGAACATATAAATGTTTGTTTAGCGGGCAATGTCCAGTGATGGTACCTACGACTATGCGTAGGGATGCCCTGTCCAAAGATAGGAGGCGTTTAGTCAGACGAAAATCCGGGTGTGGCACGGTTTCCCGGGATTGTCTGCATGTACTAATATTCGCCCATTGTTCTGCGTGTTGTTTTTGTGTTCTGTGACGCAGCCATGTCCTCAGCTGGTTAAAGGGCAGTGGCAGTATTGGATTAGGACCCATCAATGCCTGGTCTGACCCTCTTTTAGCCAGCTCATCAGCTGCGTCGTTTCCTAGAGAGCCACTGTGCCCTTTTATCCACTGCAGGGTAACTGAGTTTATTTTCCCTATACCCTCCAGTGCCTGGTGGCACTCTAGTATAAGCCCTGACTGGATAATTTTGCTGTCTAGGGCTCGTAATACCGCAGCGCTATCGGATACAATTCGTATTTTATAGCCTGTAAGGCCCCGTTTTTCCACTGCTTTGGCAGCCTGTGTAATGGCGACACATTCACATTGGTAGATGGAACTGTATTCGCCCAAGGCCATTGATATCTTGATGTTCAGTTCTGGTGAAAACACTCCTGCTCCCGATCCTGTCCTTGTCTTTGAGCCATCGGTGTATATGCGCAGTTCGTGTGTGTCTGACCAGTCATGTTGTTCTTCGGTCAGCTGGACAGTGTAGCTTTTGCTGAAGATGTGTTGTTTGGGTACCCTGTCGTTGGGAGCAGCCATCAACGGTTGGTAGTTGATGGCTTCTTCCAAGATTTTGGCATGGGTACTATTAGCTGTACCCCAGAGCTTTAGCGTCTTTAGTCTTATTGCTGCTGAGGCCGCCTCTTGTTGGATAAAAAGATCCAAGGGCAGTAGTCCCAGCAGGACCTCCAAAGCTGCTGTGGGTGTGGTTTTCATGCAGCCCGTTATAGCTGTGCAGGCTAGTCTCTGGAAATGCTGCAGTTTGGTTCTTGCTGTGGTTAATTTGGTTCTGGGCCACCAGACGACAGCTCCGTAGGTGAGGATTGGCCGTATCACCGCAGTGTATAGCCACCTGACAATTTTGGGGTGTACACCCCAGGTTTTGCCAAGGAGTCTCTTGCACTGCCAGAATGTGATACAGGCCTTCTCTAGTTTGTGGTCCAGATGTTTATTCCATAACAGTTTTTCGTCCAAGATGATACCTAGATATTTTACCACTTTGGTGAGAGAAAGTGTGGTACCTTGGAGTTTAGGTAGGCGAAGATTTTCTATTGTTCGCTTCTTTGTGAACATTACGAGTTCAGTTTTTGATGGATTTACTGTCAGTTTCTGTTCTGAGCACCATCCTTCGACGATATTAAGGGCCCTTTGCATGAGTTCGCATAGGACTCCTTGGAACTTACCTTGTACAAGGATCGTTACATCGTCTGCATAGCCGACAGTGTGGAAGCCTGCTTCGTTTAGTGTCCTAATGAGGTCATCCACCACTAGGTTCCACAAGAGCGGCGAAATGACCCCCCCCTGTGGGCAGCCCCTCGAAACAATGGCTCGGACCGTATCATTGACTGTCACTTGCACTGCCCTCTCCCTCAGCATGCTTCCGATCCAGTTAGTTATGGACCGGTTAGCGTTGTGGTTGAGCAGTGCACGGCTTATGCTGTTAAATTGCGTCTTGTCAAAAGCCCCCTCTATGTCAATGAAGGCTACAAGCGCTGATGATTGTGTTGATAGTGCATTTTCGATTGGTGTGATTACACTGTGAAGTGCTGATTCGGTTGATTTGCCTAAAGAGTAGGCGTGTTGTTGGTTGTGTAGAGGGTGATTAGCCAATGCCTCATCTCTGAGTGCCCGGTCACACAGTCTCTCCATTACCTTGAGAAGGAAAGATGTGAGGCTAATTGGTCTATACGATTTTGGTTGCGTATAGTCACTCTTACCTGGTTTTGGTATGAATACCACTTTTACTTCTCTCCATTTGTGGGGAACGTAACAGTATTTTAGGCATCCCTGATAAATCCTAACCAGATGTGGGGCTATCGTGTTTTTGCCCCACTGAAGGAGTCCAGGGAAGATACCATCTAAACCGGCCGCTTTGTAGGTTGAGAAGGTGTTTATTGCCCATACGACTCGTTCTAACGTGATTGTTCGCTGAGCAGTTATGATATCGTCGGTGGTTGTTTCATTACATACCTGTTGGTTCACTTCTCCCCATGTGGTGTTATCCGTAACAAGGCATCCTGGGAAGTGTGTGTTAAGTAGCAGCTGACACATTTCTGCATCAGTTGTTGTATAGCTGTTGTCAGCTTTTTTCAGGGAGCCAAGGTTACGATCTGGGTCTTTGGATAGAACTTTCCTTACCCTGGCTGCCTGAGCGTTTGATTCAATGTTGGTACAAAAGGTTCTCCAGCATTCTCGTTTGCGTTCCCGAATGCGTTTCTTATAAGCCGCTTGGGTTATTTTGTACGCATCCCAGTCTTCTGCTTTCCTTGTGTTTATTGCTCTGTTAAACAGTTTGCGTAGTTTGCATCTCAATTTTTCGAGTTGAGGTCCCCACCAGCTATTACGATTGGCGGTCCTCGTCGGGTGCCTCGTGAGTGGGCACGTTTGTTGAAATGCGTCTGTTAGTGTATCAGTCAGTTTATTCACGTGTTTCTCTATGTCAGCTGGCCCTCCATATTCTTCAGGGATATGCTTGAGGTTAGGGCTTTCTGACACTAGCTTACCGAACCTTACGCAGTCAGTTCGTCTGGGATTGCGCCAAGGTTCAGGTTTCTTAGTGTCCACGTTCAGTTTATATCTTATCCATCTGTGATCAGAGTTGGACAGTTCGTTAGATACTTGCCAATCGGATATGGTTTCCGATACGTTCTCCGTTGACAGCGTGATGTCTATTATAGTTTGGTATCTGGAAGTCACAAAAGTAGGTTCGGACCCCCTGTTTAAAAGCCTGAGGTTTGTGGAGAATAAAAATTCAACCAAGTCATCACCTCTCTTGTTGGAAGCGCCGCAGCCCCAGATGGTGTGGTGTGCATTCGCGTCCGCCGAGATGATTAGCTCAAGCTTCTTGTCTTCGCAGTGTCTGATAAGATTCGCTAGCTCAACCGTCGGTATGTCCGCGTCGCCCGGCAGATAGGCTGACGCTAGGATTACTTCTGGGATGCTAGGGCAGCTGCTCCGGAGCCTGACCGTAGTCAGATCTCTAGAACAGAACTCACTTATTATAACTGCGTCGATTGATCTAGGTATGTAAATGCAAGTGCGTGGGTTAGTTATGGTGGTATCAAGGAGAATCTTACCTCCGATGTTGCTCAGACCGCAGATTCTGTCCTTCCTTATCCACGGCTCCTGGATAAGGGCGATGGTCTTGTTGTTTACCTCCAGTAGTCTTCGCAGGGTAGCCGCCGCGGCTTGTTTGTGCTGGAGGTTGGTCTGTATTATGTTAGTGTGGCGAGGAGGAGCGAAGAGGGCTACTCACCTCCTCATCCGTTCCTAACGGAACGTCCTGGTCGGTCAGATGCGCGACAGCCTCCTCTAGGTCACCATCACTGGCGTCCCCGTCGGTGGTAGTCAGCGAGCAAACTGAACTCCCATCCTGCCTCTGCCTTTCGGCGGAGGAGTGTTGGGTGACCATTGGTTCGCCGGCCGCGCTCTGCCTTTCGGCGGAGTTTGGTTGGCTAGCCGTGGACGTAGACGCAGCCATCACCGGGTCCGTTCCAGCGCTCACCCTCTGCTTTGCAGTGGAGGGGTCGCTAGAGGTCCCGGGTATAGGCGCCGTCTCAGCTTGGTCGGGTGGCACTTCCTGCAACCTTCCCTTGCTGCCGAAGAAGCGGATATAGGCGTTGCCCAGCTTGTAGAATAGCTTCCGCCCTCTCGCCAGTATGTTTGGTATCTCCTCGGCTGGTATGCCGAGCACCAAGAAGGTACCCGGAGGGTTCCCCTCCTGGCGCTCAATGCTGTAGAGAGACCATCTGCGGACCTGGTACCCCCTGTTCTGACAGATCAGGATACGTTGTATCGTACCGATCTCCTCAGAACAGGCTGGCAGCAGAACCGCGGACTTCACCCTTTTGGGGATGTCCTTCTGGCATCTCACAACCAGCCGAGTCCCAGGGATTGGTGATTCTAGAGTGGCTACAATTTCTTTTAGCCACTCTACAGCTTTCGAGTCCTCACAGTGCATCTTGAGCACTCCTTCGCTATGGAAAGGTTTTCCATGGAAGGCAGGCACATATGGGATGGTATGTGACGCACTTGGAGCTTCTGCTATTCCTATGATGCAGGACTCCAAGGTGCTCGTGATGGCTTCCACTTGTGTCGGTGTCAAGTCGGTGAACGGCTCCGCCATCACTGCAACAAAGTGGTCGTTTAGTACCACTTTGTCCGCATAGGTGGCGGCTCCCCTGACCGACCCGACACTGGTGGACGCTTTATGTTTTTTCACCTGAGTTTTAGGTGATTGTGTGTCGTCGGGGCGGGGGCGCTTGGGTGCTTTACCTCCGCCGTGCTGGACTGCGGACGTTGCATTGCCCTGACCCCTGCCACCGCGTCTTCGTCTTGGTTTGCGGGGAACGTTAGACTTAACTTTCGTAACCCCGCTGGATTGGGCTGCTTGTTCAGTGCTTGCCTCCTCCCCACCCCGGTTGCCACCAGGGCGGTTCGGTTGCTTTGCACTTACTACAGCGGCGGGGACCTGTTTCGGTCCTTTGGCGACACCCTGCCTTTCGGCGGGGGGCTGCCTCCTACCCTTTCCTGGTTCCTTTTTGTTTCCCCGTTCTTCCATGCGTTTATTTTTTTTCCGCATGTCAGAAGGTGTTTTCTTACGTTGAACCACCTGCCAGACCTGTTCACCAGCCATCCATGATGTTGGAGCGGTGGCGGTCGAAGTGCTAGGGCCAGGCGCTTCCAAAGAGGAAGCAGCGACCGGCTCTTGTGCGTTTCGGGGCGCTTCCAAAGAAGCAGCGACCCTTTTGTCGCAGGGCGCTTCGTTAGAAGCAGCGACCTGCTTGTTGGTTTTGGTTTTACTCTTCACTTTTGGCATGATGAGTGTTATAAATTATCTTCATTCCCCGCGGCGTCCCACCCTCCAGGGAGCCCGCAGTTGGGGATGCTCATTCGAGCACCAGGACCTACCACAGGGAGTATAGGACCCAGAGTCCGTGATGCAGCGAGTCCGCACGGTGCGAGGGGGGCTATGGCTGCCGATACCGAGATTTTGGATCGAGCTCACCATAGGCCCCGCGCTCCGCCGACTGCGCACCCCATGACCCTGTAATCCTCGCTGGCAGCCCTTAGGGGGTGCCTCTACCGGTTACCCCAGGTTGGCTAGTACCTGGGGCTACCGTTTAGAGGGAATGCCGGACCAAAGAGGGCGTGTTGTCCCCGCAAGTAACAACAACCGACTTACGGTAGACTCAACCCCCCAGGATTCCATTATCCCCTCGTACGGCGCTCAACTACGCACGGTACAAGACGTAGGTGGGCTCAAACCTCTCCACTACAGAGAGGTCGGTCTGACACGCCCACTGGTCATGACCTACCAGTCCTTTCAGCGTTGCAGCTGGGTCACTGGTGGAGCCTCTTCGGATAAACTCCGGTGGTTGGAAGGGTACTTCGCCAACGGTGAGCCAGACCCCTTAGAGGGAGTGACTCGCCGTTGCCCAGGTATACCGGCGGTAAAGGATAGGCATTCCCCTTGGACGTATCCGCAAGGACTACATATCCTGCCGCACACGAGGAGGTGGCCCAACACATACCCTATCATTGTTCATTATAAATACAAACGCAAATCCACCACAATCCTTTAGAACTACCCCATGAACTACTTATTAATTTTTAAGATTCTGAGGATACGGTGCCCTTGAAATAGGTAAATTGGTTAAGTTTCCGGTTTCTTTTATTAAAGTTTACTAGAAAACTCAAACCTGTAAACTTAAAACAATCTTGTTTGTTCTCCGTAGATGCATTTGTTACCTCAAGAAAGATTCTACCGGATGGCAATAAATCGAGCGAATTTGCATGCGACAGAGCGTCCAACTTTAATATAGACGTGTAGGGGCCTACAGCAAAAGGGTTTTATTTTACCAAGAGAATAAATTAAATGAAGCCAGTGTTTACTTTTTATGTTTGTTATAATGATGACATACGGCACTGAGACGTGGCCTCTAAATATGGGCCGTATAAGACGGCTCACAGTCACTCAGCGAGCTATGGAGAGAGCTATGCTCGGTGTTTCTCTGCGTGATCAAATCAGAAATGAGGAGATCCGTAGAAGAACGAAAGTCACCGACATAGCTCAGCGGATTAGCAAGCTAAAGTGGCAGTGGGCAGGCCACATAGCTCGCAGAACCGATAACCGCTGGGACAGAAAGGTTCTGGAATGGAGGCCACGTACTGGCAAGCGCAGCGTTGGACGTCCACCTACAAGGTGGACAGACGACCTGATAAAGATCGCAGGAAGTCGCTGGATGGAGGCCGCTTCCAACAGGTCGGTCTGGAAATCTTTGGGAGAGGCCTATGTTCAGCAGTGGACGTCTTGTGGCTGAAGATGATGATGATGATGATGATGTTTGTTATTTAACAATTTAAATGGCCAGATTTTTATACAGTTAATATAATATTTAAATTATAATAACCATGTATCATACACTGGCCTAATGCGGATTGATAAACTTCACATAATATCTTCAAAATTCAGGTAAAGAATACGCAGATTTATAAATAACATTAGAGTCGGAGCAAGTTACATTTGACCGGTATCGGCACTGACTCCGGAAAGACTACTCGAGTATCTTTCACGTGAAAGTATCAGTTTTAAAATTCTTCCATTGATTCTGAATGAATTGTCTGACATCATCGACTTATAAAAAAAGGGGGACACCACGTCCCATACATCGAAAGTGAAGTGACCCATAGTGTGCCAGAATGCTGTACGTATACGGGTCTCACGCACACACTCTCATCATAGTGTGCCAGTTTCCGCCATTACGCGACACGACCGCCTTGTGTAACGTTCACTCCAACTTGGATTTAAAAAAATATAATAATGCCGACATGTGTCATGAAACATTGTAAAAACAATTCGACATCGAAAAAGAAATATCAAGGAATTACTTAGCACAGGTAACATATGAATTTATAATCACTTTTATAATGTTTTTGGTAAAATTATTTACGTAATATTCGGAACATAAACGTCAACTTCACGTGCATGTGTTGCCAGAAAATAAATGACGTATTTTCCCCAAAGTGTGAGTATTCCGTTGTAATTAAGAACATTATTAGTTCAAAAATTACTAACCGACTTTAAACCAGGAGGAGGTTGTCAATTAAGCGTATATTTTATTTTTAATGTACGAACATATATTTTCCCATCAAATATGGACCGCTTTGTTGAAATATGTTGATGTTCGATAAAGTTTAGGTACTAAGCGGTCTCCTATATACAGTGGCGTAGCTAGCACGGGTGGCACCCGGGGTGAATTTGATTTGGCTGTCACCCAAAGAATGAAAGCTTTAAAATGATTTAATGTATTTTAACCGATTTCAAAAAAGGAGGATAGAGGAGAGGATTTCCCCATTTTTGAATATTATTTCGGGTTATATCAGGTCGAGTTCCCAAAACCGGTGACAACCGGGGTAGAGTGTCCCCCTCTTCCTTCCTAGCTATGGTACTGCATATATATTTTGTTAAAATCTGATAACGGAATATGGAGAAAAGATATTAAACTCCTCGAACAAACAAATATATAAAAAAATAAATTCGCCGAATTGAGAACCTTCTTTTTTGAAGCTTAACCGGCTTCATATTATCTAGATTACCAAAACATAACATTTATCTTAAGAAACTCTGTGAGAAGTAAATAATAACATTAATGTCTAAAGGTATTTTTGGATTCGGTAAAATTTGTGTTGCGCGGCAGCGGCACAAGCCCCGGCTTTTTTATTTATCAGTGCGTTTTGAACTTTGTTTTGTACAGTACTCTTTATTTTAAAAGGATGTTTTACATTTTTAAATATTAGTTAAAAACAAAAAACAAAACATTTAAAAATAATACTCTCCAATGGCGAGGCCTAGGACCCAAGCCACCGGCGGTTAGGACATAAGAGAGAGAAACCTCCTCACAATGCGTGCTGTATCCAATAACGCCGCTTACTGTATCTGGACTTTGACCCAACGACCAATTGAGAGCCTCTGAAGATGTTTGTCGAGGCTCTTCGGTATCAACCCAGAGACGACTATCGGTACAATTATTGTTGAGTCAACATCCCACATCTCGGTAACCTCGTGTGCCAGATCTAAATATTTGGTAGTTTTATCCTTTTGGCTTTTACGAGGTTCTCGTCATGCGGAATGGTGACGACATTTTATAGCGAATAGTACTTTTTTTTCAATTTGGAATTAAAACACACTCTGGCAGGCACCGAATATAGGATTAATCTAATTAAATGTATTTTAGAAAAATATTTGAGCATTCGAGATCACCATATTTCCAAATTAGAAGCTACTGAACGGTCCGTGCAAAGTAAAAGGCATGTTTATAAAAAATTAAATCATTCTAAAGGATTTTAATTTAATTTTTATCTTTTCATATACCTACCCCACAATTAAACGAATCAATTAATTGTTTGAACTAAGTACTTAATTACCATGTACATACTTTATTCAATACACACGGGTCGAATATAAAACCTCTTAGGAGTTGGTTAAAACTGGGGAAAATTTTCATTTATCTGGTATCCCTCAACTTTCACACACATATATCATAAACCTGCATCACTGACGATATTAGTAGCGTTCTATCCTCCTTTCTTATATATCGATGTCTGACATACGAACGGATTTACAGGTAGCAGGACCGGCATGCCATATTTGTTACATATTAAAAACCTTCGATATTAATACGTCGTATTAGTACGATGCAATGGCTGAATAGATTTTGTTCACACATAGGTAGTAGCTAAGAACCATCTCGAATAATTCCGCTTTCAAATAAACAAAATCTACTCTAATTTACTTTTTTAGGCGGTACGATGCCACAGACAGACGCATACAAAAACGGAGAAAAAGAGGTAAAAATTATAAGACCTTTTTTATCAGGGGTTAAAAATTATAAGAATTCCTTGTATTATAGTAGATAATATAAAATCACGGTAATTAAGACTTAATAAAAAGCATCACCTAGCTTTAGAAAACAGGTCAAATGAGAGTTGAAAAATTTTAGGTTGTTCTCAGATAAGAAGA
Source organism: Amorpha juglandis (assembly GCA_949126905.1). NCBI lineage: Eukaryota > Metazoa > Arthropoda > Insecta > Lepidoptera > Sphingidae > Amorpha > Amorpha juglandis. Next base: position 9,063,979 of record OX421372.1, read on the forward strand.
TAAGAAGAATATGTACTCAGTTTTACTATAGCTTTTAAATAAAAAAGAAAAATCTGTTTTGTGTCAGAGGCCCTTTAATTTTGTTAAACAAATATCTGACCAAACTTCATGATCCTAGTAGTTTTTGAAATTTCGTGTTTAATCAGTCAGTAGGTGAGTGAGTATTCATTTGATATATATTTATATTACTGCTCCACTCTCGTGGGTCGTAGCGTGATATATACAATCAACCTGGGTAACTTTAGCTTTCAATGTAACATTGACTCACTAACTTGTATTTGAACATTTAATTTTTTCTCTGCTTACTGAATCACTGTATAATAATAAGTTGTTTAATCTATGAAGGTAAAAAGTGTTTTTGAACGAAACCTGCAGTGACATTTGATATTTGTCAAATATATATTTATTTCTCATCATTCAAAATTTTGGCGGTAAATAGAGTTAAAATAAACTTGCTAAAAAGTTGTGTATAGCAGTTACTACAGAAGAACTACAGAAGGCGAGTTCAGTTTTATGTTGAAGAATCATATGTTTTTTAAGTAATAACACTGAAATATCCCACGATATTGATAGATTTTTAAAAAAATCTTTAATTAATCTTCGATCCGTTCCATTTTCAGACTATTTGGGGTAACATTAGCTCGGGGCGAGGACAGACAATGCGTGAAAATTTCAATTATGCAAAAAAGTTTTGAAGGGTGGAAGTGGCCATCAAAGATTGACATATTTAATTGTCACTCCCGAAATATAGTGTCGATTTGGAGGATCTAAAATCACAAAACTAGGCGATTCTTATGCGATTGATGATCAATTTCTATACATGGTATGGGGGAATTGAGAGCCGATATTATGTTTCTTTTTTATATGTGATTGAGTTTGTTTTATTATTATATATTATTTTAGGCATTGCTCAATGATTATCAGTACATCAAAACCTGATTAATACAATAATAACTTGATTTAAGAGGTCCATAAAATAGAAGTTGATTTCGATAAACCAGGCAGTTTAATATTGTATTAATATGGCAACCCTACGTTGCCACTAAAAAGGAGATAGTGATATAAACGAAATGTATTTTTTTATCAATATGTCAAGCTACTCTTACCGAGGAGTAAAAAAAACTACATAAATTAGAGATTTTCTTCATCAACTCCTCATACTTATTAATGTTACCCAAATGTCAGTGTAACTTTGGCTCACCAAATTTTTGGTAATTTAAGGGTCTTTTATATATCGTTTTGATAAATAACACAGGAATTTAGATTATCCACTTGCACGTCCAAGGATACTTTTCTAGCCAAAAAAAAAGTGGGTTGTACGTCGAAGGATACTTTTGTAGCCATAGCGACATATTTTATATAACCGTCGTTATTAACAAATTGCAGGTAGTTAATGCGTGTTTCATTTGTTTATTAGATAGCTGACGAATTAGTTTACAACAACAATCACGAGACGGTAGTGTAAGAAGCCTCGAAGAATAGTTTCTTAGGTCGGACGTACAAGTGGTTATAAAGGCCAATATCCCACTAGAAACATTCATTTATGACCAATAACAATAAAAGTAAATCCGTACTACTATAAATTACCTCTAAAGTGAGCCAAAATTACCCAGGTTGACTGTAGTTATGGACCATCATATCCACTAAAAAAATGTATGTTCTGAATATGAACTCAATCGGTCAAGTAGTTCAAAAGTTAAACCCCTTTTTAAGGGGGCTTAAAATTTACATTTCCAAAAATCCTTTCTTAGCACGCCCCTACATTACACAAACTATCATCTGACCAAATTTCATGATGCTTTGTTAGTTTTTGAGATATGGTGTATTGTATATAATTCTATGCTAGGTTAACCAATCAAAAATTCAAATGTCGAGTAATCGATGCTTCATATTTTTGTCACTTATATTATAGGATTTTGGCTTTTAGTGATTTCTGGTGGTTTGATCAGTTCGCACGTTTTTTATCGCGGCTATGGTACATAAGAGTTGGCAACACTGGCTGTCAAATTGAGTTATAGAGTCGCTGCTAGAGGCGCTGAAGTCACCAAATGGCTCTTCTGTCTATGACAACCACAAGCTTCAGACCGACGCGTCATCGTCGGGTTTTATTTTAATTTTTTAATTACATTTAAGCGACAAAGAAAATTGTGATAAGTGTGATTTTATACACATCTCGGTGATAATATTAGTGTTAAGATTTGTTATGTTGTTGTTGCACAGTGGAAACCTAAACGAGGTAAGGTAGATAACGCGATTTTACGTAGCGGAGACGTTGTTTGGGTTTTGCGGGATCGATAACCTGGGCGGCTAGCCATGAGGCGCGAAGCTGAGGTTATGTCGCGAGCCGCGAACAGGTACCGGAGTTCAAGTAACGGTCCCACCGGTCCAAGCTGAGCGAGTTGCATTACAGCCACACATTCCGGTTACACTGACACTAGTCGGTTCATAATAGCGTCTAGATCCTTATTTGCCGCCCTTCTTCCATTACGCTTGTTTCTGACCGGCACTGTAAATAAATATTCGGTTATCGGCTTCGCTTTAAACGGTGATGAAAGCCCACACCCTAAACCTTTAGTTCGCTCGACACCTAAGAACATTCCTTTTGAGATGTGCGCCTGTTTTCCAGCTTACCCTGCCTGCAGTGCGTGCCAAGAGCCCCAGAGTCCCAGCCATTAGATTGCGTGGAGTGTTCCCTGTGTCCACCCACACGTAGCCCCGTACGCAGCCAACATTCCGCGCGACACGACGGACACATCCTCCAGCATGGATCTGGAGAACGCCCCCACTCTCCACGAGGAAGACTCCAAAGTTACCCTCACTATCAGACTGATTATGCAGGGGAAGGTAAGACTAAAAACACTTTACATAATTGATTCGTACAATTGGCACTGATTATTTAAAATCTTTCATACAATGCAATTCAAACTGTGAAAGTGTATACTTTACCTTCTTCTCGTTTTCCTATTTAGTGTAAGTTTTGTCTTTATTCTATGTACCTCACTGATCACTGCTTGTTATTCAATTCCCAAAATAACTAGTTTAGTTATGTATCATAACATAATTTACCTTCATCTAGTTGTTCCATGCTCCATGTTTAACTATCTTGTAATTGAAAAAGCATGAAATATTCATCATAAAATAATTCTCAAATATGTTAAAAAGAACATAATAATACACAAAATTAAAAGTCTATTAATAATACATAACACAATATTGACTAGAGAAACTTGTGTAGAAAAATACATTCCATCTAATTGGATTAATTAGAAAGTCATAGTAAAATGTCACACATTCGCTTGTAAAGAGTTGTCTTTGTTTGCACATAATAGGGTAATCTAATATGACTTTGGTATTTAAATCTTATTACAGTGCATACTTGTATGGATGCTAAACACAATATCCTGTTTGTTACTTATGTAGGTTTACTTGACAACTATTCTTTCATTATAATACATGCATAATATGTATGTATAATAACCATTTGCCTCCCATAGTTAACATACAATTAATTGGACAGCCTCTATGGTGTAGTGGGCGAGTAGCCGACTGTGAAACGAGAGGCCGTGGGTTTAATCCGCACATTGAGACAAATATTTGTCTGATCCACAAATATTTGTTTCAGGTCTCGTAGTTCCTGACACCCACAACACAAGACTCGTATTTTACTGTAGGGTCAGGGTTATGTGTGTGACTGTTGGGTGTTATTTATTATTTAATAATATTCATACATGAACATACAATGTATTAATATAATGTGTCTACGTTATTTATCTGGTTCAGTGGTGTTGTTCTGTCTAACTACCCCAGTAAATAATGATTTTATTTATATTCCCATTGCTCAACTGCAATGCTAATTTAGCACACCTAGATGTGACTAGATCCCCTGACATGCGAGATGTATTGATGCTATGCACCTATACCCGCTCTTACATGTAGGTAGTTTTAATTGGCTGTAATCCAATACAAAGTACATTTGGCACGTAGCCAAGTATTGGCACTCGTCCGATTCATCAAACTTGTCGATTTGTACCTTTTTCCAATTGAAATAATGTGTGATGCTTAATGTGTCTCCTTGGACTGCACTTCCTCGTTGTATTTATTCTTTGTAAATGGTATTTACAAATAAATTTTGCTTGCTCTATCATATTACTTATATATTCATATAAAATGATTGCTGAGTAGTTATATTCATGTTATACAAAATTAATAAACCTTTGTTAAACTGTCTGAAGGGTTTTGAGGATGAATGTAACTTTACAAAAATAAAGCACATATACATACTCACGCCTGTAATCCCCAAAGGGGTAGGCAGAGGTGGAACCAGTACACCCACATTTCGCTGAACGTATTTCTGTCCCGTGATGTGATAGTCGGCGAGCCTATCGCCATTAAAAAAACAAAACAACCATTAACAATTATTCCGAGAATATGATTAACATTTTTGCCTTAGTAATGCGTAAATGAGAAAGTTAATTCAATTTCACTGAATACATCCATTATTGATGAGTAAATTTACAATAGAATATCTATGTTTTCAATTATTCATTCTCAATTTCACTATACCTGTATAATAAAGATAAGATCAAGAGCATTGTTCGCATATTGTAGAAGTCAACAAGCCCTGTTGCCAGAAACTAACAGAGATGTTGCATCTCTAAAACTGTCTTGATGCATTCCCCAATGCATCCGAGGTGTGCAAACAATCAATGTAGTGACTATTACTGACTGGCAGACAGGAAATCTTTTGTGCCCATTCTAAATTTCTTCACTACTGAATTTATTACATTTCCTATTGTGGATGATACTTGCCTATATTATATGTAAAATAAATGAAAACCATGTTTCATTTTGCAGGAAGTTGGCAGTATTATTGGAAAAAAAGGAGAGATTGTTAAAAGATTTAGAGAAGAGGTGAGTGTGAGAAAATGTTGTTTTAGTATTTTTATTTCTATTAGATTAATAATTTTATTGTAATGTGATACTTGTTTATTATTTAGCATAAACATTATAATATCTAGACATAATGCCAATTGTTTACAAGATAAAAAGGATTCTCAGTAAATATGTAGTTAAATTTAAGTTTCACTTATCATTTTTAGTTGTTGGGAATAAGAAAGCTACATTTATGTATTTGTCTCTTTCAGTCTGGCGCTAAAATTAATATATCTGATGGATCTTGCCCAGAGCGCATTGTCACCGTCACTGGCAACACAAATGCAATATTCAAGGCATTCACACTCATATGCAAGAAATTTGAAGAGGTTTGTAATAAATCCTACTAATTTATGAATTTTGGTGTTTGTGAGCTTGACAGTTTGGATGTTGCATCATGCATTAACAGTTAAGAGGAGTTGAATACACATGCAGCACAGCACACTTATGGGTCCTGGCTATAGAATACTTTTTAGGTAGTGAAAAATAGTTACATGGCGGAAAATGTACACCCAAGTACATACTTATTTAGTTTTATTGTGTAGAGCAAGAATGCGGAAGAATTAAACCTAATCACGCAAGCAAAGCTGTGCGCAAACTCTTATCCAAAAATATAAAATATTTATAGTGCAGATATTGTGAACAGACATTTTACTGACTATTTCATAATTACCATTCAAAGTACAGACATAATGGCTTCTGTCCATTTTTTATATGAGACTTAACAACTTATGTCTTGAAGTGATTAAAGCAGTCCAGTGCCATGCAGTGCTTTGTAATTCAAAGTTCAGTGTGGTATGGTATCTGTATAGCTAGGCGTGGTGCTCACTATTAAATAACTAAATAAAATTTTTAAAAATCTCTATTCGTTATTGGTTAATTTTTGAGGCTAAAATCACATATTCTACAAAATTCCAGGCACAACAATGAATGCACTTAAGTATTGTTCTTGAGTATGGTTGTGTTCTTCTTTTTAATTCATGGCTTCCCATTATTATGCATTTCGCCAATGACAAGTATAATTTATTCTCAAGTCTTCACAAGAACGATGAAAGATCGGTGTGGACATCTTCAAGGTCCTGTTGGAGTTTTGATGTGAATTCCTTCCAGTAAGATGCTTAATTCACTTATTTCAATGTCCCATACTCTGTTCATCACCTTCGATGTTAATTGGGCAAATCCACACCTTTTTTTGATACAACAAACACAACTTAAACAAGTTTATGAAATAAATTAAAATAAGCGATGTACCGCACTGTCGGAATTCCCGCCAAAACTCCAATATGGTCGTGTTGTGTGTTGCAGTGGTGCTCGCAGTTCAACGAGGGCGGCGGCGGCGGATCACGCGCGCCCATCACACTGCGACTCATCGTACCCGCCTCGCAGTGCGGCTCGCTCATCGGCAAGGGTGGATCCAAGATCAAGGAGATACGCGACGTCACCGGAGCGAACATACAGGTGAACATAGAATACTTCCCATTCAAACCTTACACCTAATTTAATACTTAAGTAAAGACAAACTAACTTGACCACAGAATAGTACTAGATACACAAAATTTACCTGTAAAGTACCAAAAGATAAACATTCTGACAATGATGCAACAAAGTGCTATTTAATGTGTTTTGTTTGTTTTGTAGGTTGCAAGTGAAATGTTACCAAATTCAACAGAACGAGCGGTAACAATCAGCGGGACCTGTGATGCGATCACACAGTGCATTTATCACATCTGCTCTGTCATGTTAGAGGTGAGATTCAGTCTTGTTACTAACATCCTATAGTTAAAACATCATTTTCAGCATATTCATTTAACATAAAACATCTTTCATTCCAGAGCCCACCAAAAGGAGCAACAATTCCATACAGACCAAAGCCAAATGTATCCGGCCCAGTAATCCTTGCTGGAGGACAAGCATACACTATCCAAGGAAACTATGCGGTACCAGCACAAGATGTAAGTTTTTACATATAATCTAAATTTCTTAATAAGAGAGAGAGAGAGAGAGAGAGAGCAATTTGTCAAAGACCTGAGAATTGGTGTTATTAGTCTGACATTAAATTACCTAGTAAGTACTTATTTGAATTTCATAAAACAGTTTTATGGATTTATGATAGAATATTCATGTTTTTCACAATGAATCAAATGCAATCAATCAAAGAATAACAAGCAAGTAAAGTTATAGATAGGGTTGGTACACTGTCATACTCACGGTTTTAACCTACTACCGCAATTAAAACTCTAGTTAGACATGTTTCAGAACCAGTCAGTATGAAGTTGCTCAATGTGTATGCAATTTGCGATCTCCGTATTGATCATAAATCAATTTTTACCCAACTTCTCAATAACTCAATATTTCCGTCAAATAAAGACCGATTTCGATGATTCTTTTTGTAGTTTCTAGGGTTTATTTCGAGGGATATTTTATATAAATTTTTCAAAAAAAAAAAATCGGAAAAAATTCAAAATTCTTCAATAAGTAACAGCAAATGCATTGTGATTCCGATTTTGTACTAAGCCTGAACCTTATAAAAGTCGGTTTTTAAGTTTTAGTTAAACCTATAATAGATTATTCTCATTTTTTGACTGCATTAAACTTACCACTTAAGTTTAGTCATAGTCGTATTTTATAGGCAGGTGGAAAATATTTTTTATGAAAAAAATGAGGATATATTTTTTATAAAAAAAAATAAGGAAAATATTTTTTATAAAAAAGTAAGGAAAATATTTTTTGTAAAAAAGTAAGGAAAATATTTTTTATAAAAAAAATTAAGGAAAACATTTTTTATAAAAAAAGTAAGGAAAATATTTTTTATAAAAAAATAAGGAAATCATTTTTTATAAAAAATATCAAAATGCAAAATCATAAGAAAAAAGCATTTTCCCGTGGACGCTAGAGCAGTGTCCGCGTGGGTGGACAGGCTGCAGTAGGTATGAGAGCTAGGGTGGGCGCTGTGTGGCAGGCGGTGTGCGCGCCCGTGTTCCCGATGATGGAGGTGAAGCCGCCGCTCGTGGGCGCGCTGCCGCCGCTCGTGGGCGCGCTGCCCTCGCCGCTGCACGAACACCACCTCGTGAGTGCGCCCCGCCGTCGCCGACCTCATCTACCCTACCTTCATACCCTCACGTCACGGCTCCTATAATAATACGTCGTTGTCTATGACCCCCTTTTTTTTTAATATATAAAACTTTTATTTGGCTTCAAAATATATTATAGAAGCTAAAAAACATTAACACGGGACTTTACGGCCCGCTTTGCGCCAACGAAAGGGCAGTTTCACGGCTACAATAGTGACGCGGCCGGCAGACGGTTCAATTTCAATTCGACCTTTTCGATAAACATTTTCCATGGACGTATAAAACATTAGTGTCGTTAGCAGTTTATAACTGCTATTTTGACAGATTGTTAGAAAAAGCAGTGGTCATATTTATGATACGGAAAAAATATAAGATTTTTTTATGTGGATACAGTTATTGAAATAGCATATTTAGATTGATTTATAATATTATTATTGGAACGAAGTTCCTTACGGCAGGCTTGGAGGGGATAGGCATTTTTATATTTTTTTACCTTAATTCTTATCCTAATCAATGTCGAGCCAAAAGATATGCAGCTGGTATAATACGGCAAATACAGACATAAAATGGAATAAACTGTACCTCTGTCTATAAAAATGTACTACGCCGAATTTTTGTTTGCCTTGTCTTAAGTAGCGACCAAATACCTAAATTATGTAGGTACTATCCTCGTTTTAGTTGTTTCACAGTCGTATTCTAGTTTGCAACATAAAAGTTGTCAACTCTAGCTTGGTGCTGATAATGTGGAAATCTAATTGTGACTTGAAAAAAAACCTTACTTGGTTTTCGGATACTAATTAAAAAGCATATCACATTTTATTTTCTAAAATAAAATATTTACCAAGCCACATAAGATTACGAAAATTTCAACGTCTACCGGTCGTTTTGATTTTGTTCTGAAATTTATTCTTCAAGTCCTATATTTCCTTTAGATAGCAATAAAAAATGTTTATTATACAAATCATCAACCTGTATTTTCGAAAATCGTTCTGTAATTTCCTTGTGCTCCTATACTCCCTACATGATGAGGTTGTGTGGCGTAAAGAGCGATAATATGATTGGTGCTGCCCCAATTTCCTTTCGGTTTGAATGTGTGGTGCCAAACCCCGTAGCAGTAATGAATAATGTAAATAATAGGTATCCGGTAATGTGAATTTAGAAAGGAATGAATTAAACATTTTATTTTGCATTATTTATACCTTGTGCTTTAAAAAACTCATCGATAAGTAATGCTTCTTATCTGCACGTATTCCCAATACATATTAGTAGTAATTAAAATACAATAGCATTATGCACAATACCTACTCCAAATCGTAGTCTTAGTAATTAGTATAATGGCACAGTTAATCACATGAATATATTAAATATGTTTATTTATAAAATATTCACATTAAAAGCTTTATCTGTTTGTTTTCTGGCATTGCCGAGAAACGAGCTTTAATATGCTTACAAAGCTCACGCGCGTATCATTTATGCAAAGTTATTATCGAACATTTTCCATATGCACCTTTCCTTATTTTGCCTTTGCCTTGCCTATTCCGTCGATTAATTATATATTTTGTTTTGTTGAAATTATGTAATTATTTTTAAAAGATTAACCATGGAAGCGCATGGCTAACTTAATACAATTTCTTGTATGTAACATTCAGTTAAGACTTGCCAATGTATATATTTGTAAAGGTGCATTTCATTCAAGGGCAGCACCATTCAAAACTCACAAAGTGGTTTATTTTTTTTTATATAGAAAATGACTAAAAAAATTCGCAATTCTTTTATCCGAACACATTAACAATAACCCAGGTGTAGATATGCTTAATTTAGATTCTTACCATACCTATACTTTTCTGGCTTTCCGGTCTGATAGTTTAAGTAATATATGTTTTGCGAATTTTCTTAGTTTAGTAATGACGGTTTTCTAAATCTAATTTCTACCCAGGTTACCCTATCCAGCGTTCCTATGTCCCGGCCATGTCAGAGAAGAAAAACAAGCAGCTGGAGCTATATATATTTGTATATTGTTATGTAACTAAGTCTTGTTTATTGTGTTATGATTATAGTGAATTGATAAATTTTAAGATTCTTGTACACCTTGCTGGATTGTGAAAATGTTACGCAAGGATATAAGCTTATCCTCGCTTTAGTAGTGAATATAAATGTTTGAATTTTACTAAGACATGTTTAAATACTAGATATATAACCAATTGTATTTGGTTGACATTCATTAACGAAGTATACAGGGTGACTGGTTGAACATGGTCCATATTAACAGAGAATATTCAGTATTCGATTTTATTTAAAAAACAAAACATGTAAAAAGCTTTAAGTATTTTATCAACCTAAATAAAATGATAATAACAGCATTACGCGCAATCCAGTAGTAATTTGTGATGTTCTCTTTGTTTTAAAATATTATGTTATTTTTATGACATAATATTGTTAAGATGTTTAAGAATTTATATTCTTTAAAATTAAATAAGAATGTTAAAGCACTGATGGCATCTTTGCAATACCTAAAGCCAGTTTGCGGCAGGAATACATTTAGTATCGTGAAAATAGCATTAGATATTTCCATTGCTGAATCCCATCATACATTTCATGTTGATGATGTTTGCACAATAACTGTAACTTCCCTGTAACTTGCAAGAATAATATAATCTTGATTATTATGAGCAGCACTAATAAGAAAGTACTCAGTGATGTAACACAGTTTGGTGTATCGCAGTGAACAGTCTAGACTGTACGGAAATCGTAACACGACAAAATATCTACTACTACAGTATACTACATTTAAATAAGGTTTTTTTGTATGATGCTTGTTCCTAAGAAGTCGATAAAATGTGGACTTGCATTTAAATATGTCCGATGTTCGACCAGTCGCCGGTATATATAAATTTTTCAACGAATTTAGCCCCTTTCGCATAGTGACTAATGTCTTTGTGTTTGATAGATATATTTGGGGTAATACAGTCCACTAAGATAACAATAATAATATACTGAATCCTAGGGAACCTAATACAATTTTTTATTCCAAAGTAGAATATATTATGTATGTTGGTTTTATAGATGGGAGGTCTGGCAAAGTCACCGTTGGCTGGCCTCGCAGCCTTGGGACTCGGTGGTTTGGGACCTGCTAATGCTACTGGCCTAAACCCTGCGGGTAAGAATAACGTGTATACAAAAAATGGATATTTTAGTGGTATATGGATACCTATCAAATCAATTATATTTGAAATAAAACTAATTTAAACGGATTTTATTGCAGGTTTTTTTATTTTAATCAAAAATTAGTTTAAATTAGTTTTATTTCAATGTGTAACATTCGCGTAAAAGTAAGAAGTCAATCATATTGATTTGTTTCGGGGTCTGGGTGTTGTGAGACCGAAAGTCTCTCGTAGTTCCTGACACCCACGACACAAGACTCTTATCTTACTGTGGGGTCAGGACTATGTATGTGACTGTTGGGTGTATTTATTTATTTATATTTGTCACATTATTGTTAATATCAATGTGTAAAATTGTTTGATAATAAAAAATGATTCATTTTATTTAATAATATAATTTGTGTATCACAAAAATATTTTCCCGTTATGTAATGAATACATATTGTATAATAACGATTGCTCAGTGTCAGTAGACACACGGTACTCGTATATCTAACGTACTGTTCATTAACGGTGCAAGTGTGCGCTCTCCCAGCGTTGGCCGCGCTGGCGGGCTCGCAGCTGCGCACCACCAACCAGTCGCGCAACCAGCCGCAGACCAACCAGCAGTCGCAGGAGATGACCGTGCCCAACGAACTCATTGGATGCATCATTGGAAAGGTGATTCATCCTTATCGATTATTCTTTTTTTTTTTATTATTCATGGCTTTCGCATTATTAAGCATTTAGCCAGTGTCAAGTATAAATTATTCTCAAGTTATTTTTACAAGAACGATGAAACACGGGTGCGGTCGATTTCAAGGTCTTGTCGGAGTTTTGGTGTTAACTCCTTTCAGTACGATGCTTAATTCACTTATTTCAATGTTTCCATACACTGTTCATCACCGTCAATGTTTATTGAACAAATCCACACCACTTTTATACAACAAACACAACTCTCAACTAGTTTATGAAATAAATTAAAATAAGCGATGAACTACACTGTCAGAATTCCCGCCAAAACTCTCTAATCGATTATTCAACTCATTATCATCTACTATGTGTGCGTGATGTGTTTGTGTAGACACAACGACTGTGGCCCAGTGTTACCAACATTAAATTTCTGCTCCCGCTGTAGATAATTCTACAATCCCTTCAAAACCCGTCAAGTGGGGATTTTCGAGTTGTTACATTTTCCTAAATTTTAAAAATGAATTATTTTTACTCTTTCTACTTTTTTAAAGATAAGAACGTGTTGCATAATTTTCCATATTCGTAAGGTTAAAAAAATAAATAAAATCACATTTTAATCTTTGTCATGTCTAAGTTATTTTTATTTAGAAAACAAATCTAAAAAGAAACAATTTTTTTGTTGTCCCGCTGAAAAATCCGTTAGCCGTTAAACGAAATTTTTTCCCCGTTGCCAACCTTGATAACCCGTCAAATCTAACGAAAAACCCGACAAGTTGACAATGCTCCTGTGGCCTGTCAATAGACTGAGGTGACGGCTGACGTGTCACTGTTGCACAAATCAAACCTACATATTAAGAAGCTCACACATATAGGAAGACGTGTGCAAATTAACCAATTCTACTACATATTACAAAAGATTCACATCAATCTGTCAGCTTGGTAATTAGTCTGGGATGAAATTATCATCAGAAAAATGTATATTTAAACGTAGGAAATGCCATTCAAAATTGTTTATAAAAAATAAAATAAGGGTTGTCACTTTATTTGTGGCGAGTTGCTCCCGCCATTTAGCTATCGCTCACTTACTTACTTTCTGCTCTTGGGAGCACAGAACAAATATTCGTTATTTTATATTTTAATTAAATATATTTTACTTTGGAAATAATATATGCAAGTCTTTGTATTATAGTCTATGTTTTTGCGTTTGTATATTGTTAATACCATTAACTATAAAATACCAGAATACTTGAGAAACACAATATAATGCGCTGTATGCTCTTTTAAAACCTTTCAATTTGTACATTCTAGGGCGGCACCAAGATCGCTGAAATCCGTCAGATCTCTGGCGCTATGATTCGAATATCTAATTGCGAGGAGCGTGAGGGAGGCAGCACTGACCGTACCATCACTATATCTGGAAATCCAGACTCAGTGGCGCTCGCACAGTATCTCATCAATATGAGGTCAGTTGATACTTAATTCATATGCAAAGTAACAGGTGTGCTACTAAATATCCTCCACACAAATTCCTCCAGAAGTCCAACAGATAATTTGTTTGCCCATTCTAGTCCACATTTAATCACACCTAAGCCCACCTTTGAGATCGATTTAGTTGATATCCTATGAATATCCTTCAATCTATCTACCTTATGGACCATTCGAAATCGGTGTCATTGCTAAGAATAATATATGGTTTCTGACTCGAGATCTTTCTATTACGTTTTTTTACTACAATTTGATACTCGTATTTGATTTTAGTTATATATTTTTTGGGATGTGCATATAAATATCAATTGAATAATTGCCTTCTCACAAAAATAATTAATGATATGTCTAATTATTTTCTCTAAGGTTTTTATTACTGTGCTTTCAAAATTTTGAATTCATTTATTGATTGACATTTTTTTTAACTGGATTACATATTAAAATAATAATTATATTCATTTTTAATTCGAGGTAGTATGTTTTTAGTTATATTGAAATATACAAACACTTTAATTGTAAATTTTCCTATTATTAACATGATAGTACCACTAACTTTAAAAATTAACTCAAAGATCTATCCAAGAGAATTTAAAAACATCGTCATGCAAAGACAAAAAAAAAAGTCGATATCTCGAGTCAGCACCGAAACGACACATCCCGCTCCTTCGAACCGGTCCACTTCGTCGCCTGACCCTATACAAGCGTCCTATCCGTCCGGTCCCGCAGCGTGGAGCTGCAGAAGGCGAATCTGGAAGGTGGCTCGTCGGCGGGCGGGGCGGGAGGGGCGAGCGGGGCAGGTGGGGCGGGAGGGACCGGCGGGGCGGGCGGCTCGGGCGGTCCGCTCGCCTCCGCCATCCCCCTGGCGCAGCTGCTCAGCAAGAGCGGCGCGCTTGGAGCGCTGAGCTCGCTGTCCGCGCTCGGCGGCCTCACCGACCTGCTGAGCGGCGCCGCGCCCGCGCCCCACACCACCGGCGCGCACCGCTCGCACAAGTTCGGCGGCCGGCAGCGCGACGACGACGCGCCACCCAAGTCCAAGGAGCGCTCCAAGTACAACCCGTATTAGGGAGGCCACACCACCTCGCCGTTCACATCACTAGTTTTACATTGTATCTTGTGTCGAGTTGCGACTCGTGTACAACCGGCCGGTGTGGCGACCGCTCCTCGCCCGAACGGTGTTATGTCGGATGTAATAAACATACGAAACCGTCGCTCGTTTTCGAAATATTATATATATTTACGTTAATCGATGGTTGAAATATCGATCGACTCTCTCACGCTGTCTCATTGACGATGAGTCCATATTTCCCTGCGACGACATATTCAGTACAAAACGGTATCGCGTATTATCGATGATGATGACGTAGGTACCTCCTTATTCATAAATATGTTTTTTCTCCACTTTTATCATTTAGACGGATATACTATAGCGTTTTTTTTGTATGTCTCGTAATCTTATAGCATAAAACCTAAGATAGAAATTATAAAACATTTAATAGAAAACTAATTAAGCGTCTATGAATAAGGGGGTAATATCGTTTCGTTTACTTTTAGAAAAATCAAGATGTAACGTGACTAATGACAGCTAAAATTTTGACAATAGTAGGAAGTACGTAGAAGCTAAAGGGCTGTAGAATATTACAGAGTGCTTCGCGATAAATGTTCGTGTAAGATATCATTAAATAAAAACTAAAATACAGGGTGTTCAGAGATTACATCAAACTTTACTTCATTTAATCTCAGAAAATAATTAAAGCAAGGCCGCCTTCTCAAGACAATATCGCAAATTATTGCAGTAATTGTAGATTGATCATTTTTTTCTTTGTTGTTTTCATATAAATTTATTGTTTTGAGGATTTGTTCCTTGCTAAAACATGACGAAAAACTTTAGATAAGATATAAAATTTAAAAAATCATTTTTGTATTGCAATATCTAAGTTTAAATGGTTGGTTCGTAACGGCCTTACTAGCCTCTTGAGCGTAATCTAAATGTTTATTATCAGTAGTAATATACAATACGACAATAAAGTTCAATGAAACCCAAATATGACAAAAATACTATTATCTATATTTCTTTGAAACTATAAGGAGGGAGAGAGAGTTTGATTATGATGATGATGAGGGTATGTCAGTTATTCATTACATCTATAATCGATCTGTAACACCTTAGTGTCCTAAAAAAGCTAAAGCGTCAAGGCACTCACAATTCATTTCTGCTCATACTGACCCAAGCTATGATTTTCTAGATTCTGAAAGTATTTTATGTTAATCTGTTTTATTTAGTAATTTTCTCGAAATGTACGTGCTCAATTTACGGTCTACTATAGTTTAAGATCATTACAAGAAAATGGTAAGAAAAACACCATGTTAGTTATTTAACTATTTTAAAATTTATTAATTATTTAAAATTACCTCTTGGCATCACTGTAGCGTGAAATCAGACATATTCACAAACACTCATGTTTGCAGCTCTAACATATTTTGTTATTTCATATACAGTAATACCCCGGACTTACGCGATAGGTGGGACCGAGCTATAACCGTGTAAGTCGAATTCGCGTAAGTCGAGGTACAACTTTGCATGCACTTTTGAGTGACATAATTTGAGGTTATCAATAAAACACAACGTACGTAAAACAATTCAACGCGGAACACGTTCGAATCTGTCGTAAACGGACCACTAACATGGCGAAATAGGAGAGCTGACGCGCTCGGCCATCAAAAAGAATAACCGCGTATCTCCGAATTCGCGTAAGTCGGGGTAGCGTAAGTCGAGGTATTACTGTATTTAAAGACTACATACACTTCGAGAAAATAACCAATTAAACCTTATCTCTATTATATAAAAATAAGTCGGGTTTTCCTTCCTGACGATATAACTCCAGAACGCACGAACCGATTTCCACGGTTTTGCATTCGTTGGAAAGGTCTCGGGCTCCGTGAGGTTTATAGCAACGAAAATCTAGGAAAAATTTCAATAGAAAAGCGGGAAAATAGGGAAAATCATTTTTTAAATACAGCGCCATCTCTGATACATAGCATGTACTACAAACCAATATTTTAAGTAAATGGCGTCGGTGCGTGACACATTGCTGACAGATGGCGCCACTGTTAGGCTACTTTTATCCCGGAAAATACAGATCACGCGGGCGGAGCCGCGCGGGACAGCTAGTGGTGTATAAAACGTTATATTTATAACCTGGAGTAATGGGCCTGGCAAGAATCCTGATTTGTGTTTTATTTTAGTCGTAGTATCTTATATTCCAAATATTACTAAATAGCTGTGCTTGCAGCTCGACTCGTATTAGTGTCATTTTTCATATCTCGTGCGCGTGAAAAAAGTGTAACAAATTTCATAACTCTATAAATTACATCGTCATATTAGGTTAGCAGACGAAATACTACAGAAAAGTAAAGAAGTTGTTTGTCTACTTTTGATATAACTAGTATAGTGTTATGTCCAGCCATTTTTGATTTTTACATAATATAAAGATAAACGATTAATGGTGACTGCTGTCCACGTTTCTCAACTTCGCTTCGTTTCGTAGCAAAGAGGCTCTGGCTACATCATGTGTTTTTCGAATCGAATAACTCAACACAATTTTAAAGACCTAATTGGGAATTCCAGACTAACCACGTTGTCACTACACCAATGAATTTAAGGGCAGGTGGAACATGACTAATATCAATATATAAGTATGGCTTTTTAAATGAGTCACATCGCATTGTGACCAGGGTTTCGATTCGTTATGGCTTTTTGGTGTTTGATCCAAACATTTAAATGATGATGAAGTATTGTTTGATGAATAGTAATGTCCACAGATATAAATCTAACTATATGACGTCGATGTAGCTACTTCGCGCGTGTCGAAACCGAAACGTATTCTCGGGCAAAATCATGAGCATGCATACTCTCAGTACTTGGTCCACTTAATGGTATTGTATAGGCACGATTTTTAAACGAGTGTGTATGAGTAGCCTTTTTGATACTGAGCCTGTACACAAGACGCTAGACGGGACGAGACGACGCAAATGAGACGAGACGTCATGAACCTCGGCGGAACATTTTTAGCATCGTATTGTGTATATTGGCCTAACTTATAAGTTTCATTGGTGTAATACATAAAATGATGCGCCTATTATTGAAGTGAAGGATGTGTCTCGATCTTTTTCACTCTGTCAACCCACTGTCCATTTCACTGTCCTGTCCATTAGAACAGTAAAAGAGTAACTTAACATACTTTGCAGTAAGTAGTATATCGTCGATGAAGTACCAATACCTCCTAACTGACAATTTAGTCCAAAATTACTTTTTTATTACAATAGACGTAAACATAAACCACATCCCTTAGTAACTAATAAAAAGGTAATGTATTGGAAACTATATACTATCAATAGTTGATCAAAATAAATAAAACCTTATTTTAAACAGTCTGGTGTAAAATTAGATTCTCAACACTTAGGTATTGGTACTTCATCGACGATATGCTAAATTTCGAACTGCACCTACTTTAATTCATCTTGTAGCAAGTTCAAGCTCTTCAAAAGTAGTTCAAAGATGTTCTTTCAACAATAAATTGTTCTTGTGACACTAGTAGTAAAAAGTGGCACGCTTGGTTTTCATACAGTTTGAAGTAGTTACTTGCGTCGTCTAGTTAGGTCTATAACTATGGTAGTGACTCTGACAGATGAAGTAAGATATTTTTTTTATATAAAGCAAAATTATCGATAATTGCTGACTAGTAACTTAAACTTAATTTAATTCGAATATAATCGAAGTTTTATTTCACTATTTAATTTCTTTATATTTTTTTCCATCTTTAAAAAATACAGTTTGTCATGTTTTTTGCACGTTATGATATGGATACGGGCTTGTCTCGTGTAATGTGTTTTGAGGTTGACTTATTTACATGTTTTCCTTACACGAATTATCAATATAATCTAACTTTTGCAACGTTTGATTAAATCAGTAAAAAAAATACCGTTGCCAAATTAAAAAAAAAACAATCAAAATGTATCATCTTTGATATGCTGCGTTTTTTATTACTACAACTTAGGCAATAAATCATTTAAACTTTTCTTAATAAATTATATTAAGCTAAAATGTAATTAGAGATTTTTTTACTTCATTACAATTCTCATCATAGGAGCACTTGGACTGTTACGTATTAGGGTATATTTTAACAGTAGAGGCGCAACGCGTAATTACTAGCGTGCGTGGTAAATCGAGTTAGTAGCTCAAACAGTAAATACGTTTTTCGCCTTTACGTTGTCTATTATTAACTAGTGTGAATTCAAAATTGAGGTCCAATTCGTATGTTTCTAATATTAGCTCCATAGGAGAAGCGACAGTAACTATAATTTTTATTTGTAAAATAAATCATGTTAATTTAAGAATTACATTTCGTATCTTTTCAGGAATAATATTACGCGCTAGATCCGTTAAGCAAAAATGTATTGTTTTGAAGTACATACTTAATAAAATGATAATTGCACAAGTGTTATTTCATTACCTTTAAATTGTAGCGTATTCAGCTTTTAACATGTTTACGGTCCAAACGTTAAGTGCAGGTAAATATGTCATAAATGGTTCGAAATATTGTGCTTCCTCAAGAACCCACATCATTATCCTGCCCAACCCGTTACCTGACACGCTGAACTTTGGTCAATCGAGTACCTACATCCTACAAGTTCACCGGATCATCCAATACCCCGGTAAGAAATTTCCTTTACAATTTTATTTGTCTCCTAGAACGTCCATACAGTACGGGGTATCACAATATAATGCTCGACGTGACATTCAATCTATGTACTGTTTCCCGTCAACACCACATCCAAGCAATCCAGACGAAACATCCATTCTCATTCATCATAATTAATGTTGATTTAAGTTTTATTTTTGGTTTGATATCGTATTGAATATGAAGTGTTCTTACGTGTGTAGAGACTAGAGAGCGTGTAGGTGTACAGCGCAGTGACTTGCGTGTGGTGTTGCAGGATCACGATGGAGACAGCCGGCCTGCCACTGCCCGGGTACCACTACATCGCGCCGAACCACATTGTGAAGGCGCCGATCCATTGAATGGGGCTGCGCGGCGCGGCGACAGGCGCTCCGTACAAACCGTTCGCGCCGCACTGTCCGCCCCTGCCTCCCATATACTTCTTCAAGTGAACGCCGCGCCGATCTCTACCGATTGAGGGCCTGAGGGGAATCGACTGGCGACACATTAGATTCTTGCTGAGCATATGTTTACATTTGTTACGAGTTTATAAGTATTTTAGATATTCTTATATTTATTCTCCACTGTATTTGATTGATGGAATCATATCGTGTCGGTAATGATTAAAATTAGATTAAAAAATAACAGGAATGACGGACTGGGAAAATTCTAATATCGGAGATGTTTTAAATGACTGACGTTGTAAATTATTGATCGATCCGTGATCGGTGAACACCGGTCGGTTACGGGATACATTTATTTTAAATAGTGAACGATTTGATATATTTTTTCTTGGTTCAGCGTTCACGGATCATGGATTTCTGAAAATGTATGCAGAGGGAGTTAGCTAAGCTGATCGAATTTACTATGGATTTAAGCGGTTGAGTATTTCAATTATCTATCTATTTTTTATTTGATTAGGTTCAATACTGATCAGAAATAATAATGTTCAAAATAAATAAAATCGAGTGTCGGGCAACAGTAGGTATAGATGCGTTACAATCGACCTCGGACCCGCTGACGTAGAGTAGTGTTAGTTTAGCGAACAGAGTGAGAGGGTTAAAGACAATATTTGTACATAAATAATCGTAATGACCTGGACAATTAGGTGTTACAGTAATAATGCAGCGGCGCGAGTCGCGGCGATACGAAACCGATGGGATCAAATCCTTTAAGAAACTTACATTAAAACGGAGACAGAGGCGAAGCGTACATTTCATTTAATGTCGTCTATAATCACAAAACAAAAGACGTTAGTTGTATAAACATAGTGTTGCTAAATGTGATAGTCTTGTAATTTATTTTACATTTGAACTATTAAGATCTCTAACATATACACCATGTGTGCATCGGCTGCTGAAAATTAAGGTCGAATAATAAATA
Organism: Amorpha juglandis; assembly: GCA_949126905.1. NCBI lineage: Eukaryota > Metazoa > Arthropoda > Insecta > Lepidoptera > Sphingidae > Amorpha > Amorpha juglandis. The sequence goes on from OX421372.1 coordinate 9,084,400, forward strand.
ATATTGGTCTAGGGATCAAAACCAAAGATTGTTAAAATTTGTTTAACATTAATAATGTTGTGGATTTATGCTAAATTATTCTGAGAGTAGTTAATGTTTAATGATGTAATGTAATGACTTAGTTAATTATTTTATTACCCTCTCCAGACTGCTCATTGTGTTTAGGCGTAGACTTAAAGATAATAGATATTACTATGGTTATCTACATATTTCCAAAAAAAACAATAAAAAAATACACTTAGTCTAAGGTAGATTAAGGTAATTATAGGACCACTGTTCTAAAAAGCTTTCCAGTGAATATTATTTTATTCGCATAGTAAAAGACTAGTGCCACGAGACGACAAAAATCGAGTGCCAAACTAATTGTATTTGTAATTCATAAAACTTATCACGTATTAACTATCTATATTGTATTTTAAAACACTTCTAAATCTAGTAACAAATGTTAAGCTACTACATTACAAAAGGTAATCCACTACATATTAATTTTGCACTGTAGTTGTAAGATTACGCTATTAGACTAAACATATATAGTTTCGAAACATATCCCGACGACATATAAAGTCTTTCCCCATGTCTTCCCCCAAGTATTCAGTACTAAACGTATGATTGTGCCAAAGTTGTGTTTAAAATTGTATGAATGAATTGTAAGCGAATGTCAAGTTTGAAGTTGTTAAATTATTTAGTTTGATGCTTTTATTTCGTTGGTAGTGTTGGTATTGTTTTTGTATTATTTAACTAGTCAAATTGTTCTGAAAATACAGATTTCTTTTCACAATGCTAGTCAAAATTTTTCATTGGGTTACATGAATTAATACAAAGTGTTCATATTATTTTATTTTGTTTTTTATATGTCAAATTATTTATTGTATTTGTGTGGTCTCGCTTAAATTAAATGACTTAGCAATAACATTTTTGATAAAATCAATTATTTATAGTCTAAACAATTGCAATTAAGAAAATGTATAGAGCTTTGTAAACTAAGTACCACACAGGTGAAATAGCATTAATTTATAGAGATAGGTAACTATGAAATGATAAATTTGAGAAATAGAAATTACTAAAGAGAAGAGATTTCATAGCTGTGATTAAAGTTCGAAAGGCACTTTTGTGCAATTGCTACGTCAGATAATGGACGCCGTACGATGTAGACAGATGGGCGCAAAATGGCGGTAGGTAGATGTCGGCTAGTAGTGTTAGTGCACGCTTTTAGATCGTGATAACTGACAGGGAACACGACATGCACACTCGACACACGACACACGACCAGAAGGAGCGAGCAATCTATATTTTATTAATGTATTGCATGCAAAAATGCAATTGTAACGCAACTACTTTCTAATTATAAAGTATTAGATCATTGGTGTTGTCGTTAATATTTAGTACAATGCAATTTGAATTATTAGTAGGTAAATAACTACTTAGTGTTTATTTGTCTCGTGTAATTATGTTCATTTATATTTTACGATGATTTTCAAGACAATCAATATAATCTTTATTATACTCATATTTAGAGTAGATAATATTATTATGATATACTATTGTTATTTTGATTTGCTCAATTTTTTACTATTATTGTAAGCTAAGCTTCAAAATTTATATTAAGTTTGTTTCTTATTTAATGAACAAGCAATATTAAAGATTGATGTGAATAAGACATATCTCGCAGGCATGTAGGAATGTATTGAACTGCGAAAAATATATCATGGTGTAGGTTACTATTTTTTACCTGACCTTGACGTGTAAGGGATTGAGGCGGCGAGGAATATGGTAACTAATCATTTTCATCCCCTTCATCGCGCCTCGTAGTTCACAGGATTTTTCCTTTGATATATTTTATTCAAGACAAGCAAGTATAGGCGCTCGTAATTGGAGTTGAATTTTGCTGACTATAAAGCCATAAGACCCAATTAGTTAGGTTATCGAGGTTTTCCCACCCGGCGCCTTTCATTATTTTATTCCCGCATAGCGGTGCCATATTTATATTTTGTATTCCAAATTAGTTTCCATTTTTAAATGTAATTCAAATCGGTGCCATCTGCTTTTAGAAAGTTGTATTCGAAGTACTTCTGCGAGTAATCGGATTATCGTTTTTGAAATATAGGTAAACTTGGCATACTAGTCCCACGGGGCTAACGCCTTCATTAAATATACTCATTTTTTTACTGTTATAAATTTTATTGTATTAGCCTTTATTGACAGGGTCAGAATGAGTTGTATAATAGTGTAATTAAATTCAATTTTAGCAAATAAAATGTATTAGTAAATTGTTTTTACAATTCGTGTTATAGCACCTGAATTTGAGATAAAGCACCATTTTCAAATGTCCTATTTATCAGATTTTGTGGCGATTCGATTGATAGAATATTGTATTGTTTCTGATATTTTATATAAAATCCTTTTGATGCATATATCTCCGTGAGATGATATACTCAAACCTATAAATGCTAAATTGCAATATACAAAAATATTTTGCTACGTCATAAATATGTTATCCAAGTACAGGTTTCAGACGATTGGGTAAGAAGGGTTGTGTAATTTGTTATACATATACAGTATTCAATATTATACCTGCTTTGATTGATCTTAGATATTCTAAATTAAGAACTACAAATACAACTTTAATGTAGTTGATCAGGGTATAAACAAATATCGTACAGATGATATCACAATAATTTCACTTTACTCAATCATATAGTTCAAATAAATCTATGCATATATATATAAATTTACTGACTCGGCACGAAGATTTACGTATATTCGCAGCATTTCTAAATTGTTATGTCTACCTATTAAATGAATGTACTTCATGTAGCATTCGATGTATACGAACGTGTAATCAAGCGTTCACGATTATGTGAATATAATTCGGATTGTTTATGTTTATTAATCAGTCCTGTGTTTTTATGTCTTTGTATCGTATTTCAAGTTCGGTGTTTGCATAATTTAGTATTAAATTTTATAGTAATTATCGACTGAGTATAGTTAAGAATAATTATCAAAAATCCAACAAAACTAATCAGGTGTCTTGATTCACTGCTGCAATTTCAATAAGCATTTAATTTTTTTATTTAATGATAGAGAGCATTGCATGAGCTTTCTGGAATGTCTTATTCTCAGAAACGATGACTTACATATTTATGGTTTAAAAATAATTTAATCAGATTTTATTATCTTTATGAATCAATTGTAAACTTAGTATTAATAAGAAATTAATTATGAATGATATTTTGAAGCACACAAACGAAGCGACTGTTCTGTAAGAAGCCGCCCTACATATCTATATTTGTTCTTACACGCTAAACTTTATTTTGTTCGTACTTTCCAGATTCCGGATCTTCCCACGTTAAATTTCCACAAGTAAAAAGTCTTGTTATATTTAATCGCCTATATACGTTTGTGTGCAATCAAAACATGAATAAAATCTTTGTCTTCTTTCGTCACAGACTAGATGTTCACTTATCATATCTTTCAAATATCACTAATTGTCGAAGTATTTAATCGTTTTTTAAATTGATTAATGTTATGGATATAAATGTTGTACTTACGGTTACAGTATACTGTCATTGAGGTTCATTTAATATATTATTAATTGACGTTTGTTTTTATTATGTTAATTCAATAAAGTGTGTAAATAAAACTGACTTTTATTCGTCCAAACTAATAGGGAAATTAAACATGTTTTAAAATAACTTTTTCTGACTTTTTCAATAATCTTTGCAAAATTCGACATATAATTGTCATACAACATAATATGAAATAGTAGATACATATTATTATCACAAAATATTGGTGGGAGTGTAGTGAAAACTGACGCATGCGGCCACTGACCTCACATTCTCTTCATTTAATTTTAGATCAGATTTATTCTTTCAATTAGAGTTGGGTTGACATACCATAATGATAAAATAATTAAGGAAATGAGCAAATACCCAGTATAAATTTATCAAGTACATGCAAATTTCAAAGTAAAGCGTACATAGAAAATAAAGTTCTCTATTGGAATTATGGGCTTAACCGATAAATTATCATGAGAACTGTGTCGCAGAACACACCGATAGCAGCTTTTTCCAGGACCTACGTTCGATACCAATAAATATTTTAGTACCTTTGTAGTGCCCGGTTATTTCCCGAGTTCAAACATATTAAAATGGTAAAATGTTCTGAGTATACAGGGTTATTTTTAAAACACTGACAACCTCGCAGGGCCATATAGCTGACCCCATAAGGAACAACTTTTGTTCTACGAGTTTGGACATAACTCAATACATAAGAAAAAAAATGATTTTACAAGTTTTTGTTATGTAGTGTTTTTGTTCGTACGTCTACGTGTAGGTATTATCGATCGAGACGGCGCGGCCGGTCATTGAACTGACGCGCGCGCCCGCGTGTATTACGTAATCTGCGATACGCGCAGAGCGTAGGTAACTTTCAAGAAGGAAATTAAATTCATAATTATTTTTGTATGAGAATAAAATCTAACAAATTAAAAAAAGTAGAACAAAAGTAGTAGCAAATGACCTTAGGAATCTAGTCCTGCGAGGTTGTCAGTGTTTTAAAAATAACCCTGTATATGAGAAAAAAGTGGTGTTTTAGTTTGGCCCCTTTGTGCGTGTGTGTGTAGGTATCTTTCTGTGGTAGGTATAGTAGCGTTAGGCGCTACGAATGAACTAATTTAATGGCGTTTTTTGGAAGCTGATTTAATCAAAATGATGGGGGTAAAATAGATTTGTACATATACAGTTATTTTAAGGTTTAGAGGCTTTTTCAAATGATGTCGGGGCATGTTAGGCAGTTAGGTTGCTAGAAAAAATGTAATACCACCCACTCGCTCAATGTTTAACTGACTAGACTGAGAGCCGTCAACTCCTACGGCCACTCTAGCCTTACCTATACGATCTGAAGCCTAAACGAAAAAATCCCGCTACCCGCCGCTGTTAGTAGAGATTCTTCCCAATTGGACGCACACATTCGCGTCCTGAAAAAAAAATTGGGACGCGCCCCGATGGAGAAAGGGGCTATACTCCCCGCGAAGAAGCCGAGTACATCCTCCAGCGCTACCCCGACAAAATCGCGAAGAAGGAGAACATATCGGTTCTCCTACTCGCTACCGAGGCACGCCAAGGGAAACCAGGGTGCATCTTCTTCGCTCTTATGAAGAAGGCTCCCGAGATCCGCAAGATTTGCGACATCAGAGAACTCATGGCGATGACAAGCGTCAAGGCATACAGCTTAACCTAGTGTAGTCAGGATCAGGACTATATGTGTCTGTTTGGGTGTATTATTTAACCCTACCATGGGCGTAGCCTTAACACGGAAGGGGTCCATGCTGCATGGTGCCAAAAAATGTACTAGATACACTAGTTTTCGCCCGTGATTTCGCGCAGCATACTAAACTTCAATTAAAAATTATATTATGTTACAAATACCAAATGGTCGCACCACGGTAATGACGTCACTATGATTGTATATTTTATTTTGTAATTATAATTATTATAAACATTATTAAAAACATCATGTTCAAACATCTGTTTGAACATGTTCAATAATTATACATTTACTAATTAGAAACATTTGTAGAAAGGTATAAATATGGTAGAATAATTATTGTCAGCGTTCCGTCGCGTCGGTTGGAAAATCTTTATATATATAATTCTTCTGTGAGTGTGTATGTTCCTGAACTTCTCTTAAACGACTGGACCGATTTTGATGAAATTTTTTGTGTGTGTTCAAGGGGATCTGAGAATGGTTTAGATTCACAATTTTGTCCGCTGGACAATGTTTTTTTTATTAATTTTTAATTTATTAGTAGTTGTTGAGTTGTCGTTGCGAAGCTTGCCGTGATGACAGGTCGTATAGCGTCTAGACTGGACAGGGACAGGACAGGGACAGGACAGTGAGACAGGACAGTGAGACAGGAAAGTGAGACAGGACAGTGAAACAGGACAGAGAGACATGACAGAGAGACAGGACAGTGAGACAGGACAGTGAGACAGGAAAGTGAGACAGGACAGTGAGACAGGACAGTGAGACAGGACAGTGAGACAGGACAGTGAGACAGGACAGTGAGACAGGACAGAGAGACATGACAGAGAGACAGGACAGTGAGACAGGACAGTGAGACAGGAAAGTGAGACAGGACAGTGAGACAGGACAGTGAGACAGGACAGTGAGACAGGACAGTGAGACAGGACAGTGAGACAGGACAGTGAGACAGGACAGTGAGACAGGACAGTGAAACAGGACAGAGAGACATGACAGAGAGACAGGACAGTGAGACAGGACAGTGAGACAGGACAGTGAGACAGGACAGTGAGACAGGACAGTGAGACAGGAAAGTGAGACAGGACAGTGAGACAGGACAGTGAGACAGGACAGTGAGACAGGACAGTGAGACAGGACAGTGAGACAGGACAGTGAGACAGGACAGTGAGACAGGACAGTGAGACAGGACAGAGAGACAGGACAGTGAGACAGGACAGTGAGACAGGACAGTGAGACAGGACAGTGAAACAGGACAGAGAGACATGACAGTGAGACAGGACAGTGAGACAGGGACAGGACAGGACAGGGACAGGACAAGACGGGGACAGGACGGGGACGGGACGGGACGGGGACAGGACGGGGACGGGACGCGGACAGGACGGGGACAGGACGGGGACGGGACGGGGACAGGACTGTCCAACCGGAGGGAGGTGGGAGACGACCTGACTTAGGTCGTCGAAGTCAATTAAATGTGCGACGGGCTACCTCACGTGCAATGGCGCAGTACCTCACTTAATTGCATTTAATGTAAATAAAACATTTGTATTAAGTTTTGACCACATTTTACACAAATATATTATGTAGGTGATACGAAGTTCACCGGGTCATCTAGTCTTTATATATATAATTCTTCTGTGAGTGTGTATGTTCCTGAACTTCTCTTAAACGACTGGACCGATTTTGATGAAATTTTTTGTGTGTGTTCAAGGGGATCTGAGAATGGTTTAGATTCACAATTTTGTCCGCTGGACAATGTTTTTTTTATTAATTTTTAATTTATTAGTAGTTGTTGATATTGGTTGTAACCGGATGGTTGTCGTTGCGAAGCTTGCCGTGATGACGGGTCGTATAGCGTCTAGACTGGACAGGGACAGGACAGGGACAGGACAGTGAGACAGGACAGTGAGACAGGAAAGTGAGACAGGACAGTGAGACAGGACAGTGAGACAGGACAGTGAGACAGGACAGTGAGACAGGACAGTGAGACAGGACAGTGAAACAGGACAGAGAGACATGACAGAGAGACAGGACAGTGAGACAGGACAGTGAGACAGGACAGTGAGACAGGACAGTGAGACAGGACAGTGAGACAGGACAGTGAGACAGGACAGTGAGACAGGACAGTGAGACAGGACAGTGAGACAGGACAGTGAGACAGGACAGTGAGAGGACAGTGAGACAGGACAGTGAGACCGGACAGTGAGACAGGACAGTGAGACAGGACAGTGAGACAGGCCAGTGAGACAGGATAGTGAGACAGGACAGTGAGACAGGACAGTGAGACAGGACAGAGAGACATGACAGAGAGACAGGACAGTGAGACAGGACAGTGAGACAGGACAGGACAGGGACAGGACAAGACGGGGACAGGACGGGGACGGGACGGGACGGGGACAGGACGGGGACGGGACGCGGACAGGACGGGGACGGGACGGGGACGGGACGGGACGGGACGGGGACAGGACGGGGACGGGACGCGGACAGGACGGGGACAGGACGGGGACGGGACGGGGACAGGACGGGGACAGGACGGGGACGGGACGCGGACAGGACGGGGACAGGACGGGGACGGGACGGGGACAGGACGGGTACGGGACGCGGACAGGACGGGGACGGGACGGGGACAGGATGGGGACGGGACGGGGACAGGACGGGGACGGGACGGGGACGGGACGCGGACAGGACGGGGACAGGACGGGGACGGGACGGGGACAGGACTGTCCAACCGGAGGGAGGTGGGAGACGACCTGACTTAGGTCGTCGAAGTCAATTAAATGTGCGACGGGCTACCTCACGTGCAATGGCGCAGTACCTCACTTAATTGCATTTAATGTAAATAAAACATTTGTATTAAGTTTTGACCACATTTTACACAAATATATTATGTAGGTGATACGAAGTTCACCGGGTCATCTAGTATAATATAAAGTGTTACTCTGTCCAAATAAATGGAAAAGATCAAGTACATTGTGTTTTAATTCATCTCCTACGTTACAATAAATACTAAAGTACACGCAAGTTAAGGTTGTAAGTAAATGTAGTTTGTTTGTATTTTGCCACCAAGTTGTGAGCTTAAAATTTTTGCGACAGGGTTGTGCCTCTTCGTAACATGCAATATAATTCATGATGCTAACCGACATAGCAGTGTGTAATCATAATGAAATAGTACATCGTTTCTGTTGATGAATTCCGACCGCTTGTTACCAAATTCTTGCTTTACATAATCGCATCAGCTGTTGGCAGTAGAGATCCGAATCAATGGTTTTGCCCGACATCATAACGAAAAAATGAATGATAGATACCATTCCAATCACATCATACACCCAACATCACCATATTGCAGGTTAATCAATTGAATAAAGATTGCAAGCTAGTACACGGATATTATTATAAATAGGTTAATCTGCGTTTCTCTACACTCGGTGCAGCTTGGTGACACTGATCGTGATCTTTTTATAAATAATCCACTTCTCATTACTGGTGATCAATCTTTTCAAAAATAGTTTAATTACGATTGAATAAAGATTGCAAGCTAGTACACGGACATTATTATAAATAGGTTAATCTGCGTTTCTCTACACTCGGTGCAGCTTGGTGACACTGATCGTGATCTTTTTATAAATAATCCACTTCTCATTACTGGTGATCAATCTTTTCAAAAATAGTTTAATTACGATTGAATAAAGATTGCAAGCTAGTACACGGACATTATTATAAATAGGTTAATCTGCGTTTCTCTACACTCGGTGCAGCTTGGTGACACTGATCGTGATCTTTTTATAAATAATCCACTTCTCATTACTGGTGATCAATCTTTTCAAAAATAGTTTAATTACGATTGAATAAAGATTGCAAGCTAGTACACGGACATTATTATAGTTATAGGACAGTACTATAGTACATTTATTTAGGTTTCTTTGAGTGATCTCGTGTGAAACCCAAGTATCGAGCTTTTATGGATAATATGTTGCGAGCCAATACCCATACGTTATTCGTTACGGTGCTGGCCCGGAGCTAATGTTATGATAGAGCGTGATCAAACAGTAGCTCACGTTATCCATGATTTGGTATATGTAAAGCCATTCAGAAGAAGAGGGAAAGGTATTTCAACCAATGTGTAACGAATACCTGGAGCTCTTCAAATTTGGGGCCAAGCTTGGACGCAAAAGTGGAGCCCATGAAGGGCCGCATTAGATATTTACTAAAAAATGAGTGCAATGGAAAAAGAAGTGGATTGGGCTTTCGAGAATTTAAAATGGAAGTAGGTACTGTGCGTCATGTGAATTAAATTGTGACTTGAATAATCCCACCGTAAACCTTATGGTAGCTTATGCTGCTTATGCTAATATCTGAAATGCTACGTGATAGCATGTCACTACGCTATTTTCGGCATATACCTAATCGGATGCATTATAGGTCTTATAAAACGGACAACGATAAATCAGTATTTTCTCAAAATAATGCTTTATAATAAAATACTAAGTACTTATATAGATTGGTTAATCGCTGTTAGGCAGTTAATTATTTACATTCCATATTCTACTTTTCGTTCATCATATACAACCGAAAATAATGTGCTCATACTTTTACTCCTCCTACTAGTGTGTGACCTTTCGTTTACTTTGGAGGCTCGCAGTAAACGGCAAGAAGTAGGTACCTACCTAAACATGGCGTTCCTATGTCTTAATTTTGAATGAAAACAGTTACACAGACGATAAAGGTACAAAGTGCAAACGCTGAATACCATATATTTTAATGTAAACATTCCAAGTATTTCGCTACTTAGACACAACAACTTGACTTAGTTTATTGTTAGTTTGTTATAAAAATACAATTGTCCGATTTTTGGCCTTCAACGTTTGGCGAACACTGTAGCCTGCACCTTTTTTAAAAAACGAAGGGGGAAGTAGGAATTTGGTTACCTATAGAAATCATAAGATTATTCTTATCCTCAATGGGGTAGTTTTTGTAAGGTGCCTAAGTAGTTGCGAAATGAAATGAAACTCGAGGTTCACTCTACATAAAAGCATGTTTTACGAATTATTTGTGGTATCTTTATTTAGTTGCCTGAATTTACATAATTTTATCATCATAATTTAAAATGAGGAGAATGGGAATAATATAATGATAAAATGTAAATTTCTGTAGATATAATATACCTATATAGGTATAGTCGTAATACAGCCATGTGAATGAATAAGCAATTCAGGAATGATGATGGCAGGCATTCATACCATGCGAGGTTACGAACTCGCATCCTGCTTCATACAGAAACAATGACTGGTAAAAAACAAGGAAAGATTTATGACGGGGTGGATTGAACGGGCGACAGCAGGCGGCAGAGCGACGCGACGAGTGTCAGTGCGCATGCCCGCCACTGCGCCACTAGGCGGCGCGCTGCCCCCTGGCGGACTACCGCTGCAGTGAATTGCGTAACAAAAGCACACTCGCCTTCTAACGCTACGCTGAAAACTTTCACCCGGTCCGCGCCTACGGGATGGAGGAGCGAAAAACGATATAAAACTTTCCCGCGGTGTGCGCTCGCCCATTGCGGCGCAAAAAAATATTTCTTTTCACGCTGAATACTTAAGGAAACGTGTGGACTTCAGCATCTGCCTTTTCTTTTTTGTTCTTGAAGTTTTATGGTAAAGTTAACGGTGGCGAAAAGTGGCCCAATGCGGGTACCGCCGACCACCAGTAAAATAGTGTGGACGTTCTGAATGTGTTGTGCTAATTTCTTTGTTTTGCTTTGCTGACCGGCGAGTGGTGCGGCCGTTGGCCGGTGGGACCGCGCTGGTGGTAGGAATCGATACTGCGGTGGGAGCGGCGAAGGTAAAATTTTATTACTATTACTATTGAGTATGTATACGTATATAAATATTTTTATATATAACACACGCTACAACTTCCGCCGACACTAGTTTGTCAAGCTAGTGCCAATAAATTCTAGGTATTTCAGTAGGTATAGTAGTAATTTATGAGTTGTAAGTACTCGTGTCAAAAAAACGTTAATTTAAAATGTTAAGATTGTACGATTCGAGTATTTATAATATCGTGTATCTCCTATTGATATAAAAGTGATTATACCAAAGTGCCGTTTAGTGGAGAAAAAAATACAATACTTTGTATCCAATGTTTGGTCCAAGTTATTTAAAAGTTTCACTCAGTGGTACGTCTCTCGACGGCTACGACTGCTACGAATAAGCTACGGAAATGTAAATTTTAATATTTATTAAAAACGGTCATAAGTTAATGATCACATATTAATATATTTTCAAGAATACTTTCAAGACTGAACTATATCGGAAGTTGGCAAAGCGATCTAGGTCAAACAAACGGGTCTGAAGCTAGAAAATCCTTTACGTCACAAAGGACACGTCACTACTCAAAGATTATTACGGACCTTTTATTAATATTCATATAAGATTCTTTAATTAACTCTCTTGCTGTAATTAAGCATATAAAAATAGTTTAATTTTTTTTTGTACTTCATGTAAAAATCCTCTAAATTTGATATAAACCATCGAACATTAGACCTTTTGCTAATAACTGGTTTACACGGTTTGATTTTAGTGGATCATCTGTTAATCGCATGCAATTCGAACTGTCTGCACAGACTTTCTTTTTTACCTATATTGATCATCAAAAACCATAAAGCTTTTTTATAAAACATGCATGTTATATTCTACACATTTGCCTATAATTAAGATAAAACAGTTATTAATAACGGTTAATAACAGATTTTACTAGAATAACGTTTCTTTACTTAGATGATGCCTTAGCCGAATTTCTCAGTTACATAAATGTACTGTTAACTAATGTATATACTCTGTGACTGAATTTCTTATTTGATGAGGTCAGTGAGTCGTAAAAATCAGAATGGTCCATCGACCGGCATCGTGCCATTGTCGCAGCGGTATTACTGCTGACCATTACCGACAGTTTTATGTTGATTAATTTATTGACTTACAGTATCTGATTTATCAGAAATATAGCGCAGATTTTATGATTTAATGGGTAAGTCCAACCGACCAAATTGTGTCGAATGTGATGTTGTTGAAGACGTTTATCATGTTTTAGTTGAGTGTGTCCGGATCGAAGCCGAGAGAATTGCGCTAAGACAGACATATCTGTCTTAGCGCAAATTAATCCCTAGATTAATTTACAAGACCTTGGCGAATGTAATAGCATCCTAGCATTTCCTCAATCAAAGGAAGCCAAAATGATATACAAACTAACTCATCTAGCTATTAAGCGGAGATAAATTTGTATTGGATGTTGCCAATGGGGGTGGCATGATCATGCCTGATCAAACCCTCTAAATTATCAATAAAGAATAAAGATGTGATTTACATATCAAACAATTACTTGTCCTGACTAACTGACTGATTCATCAACGCAGAGCCTAAACCGCTGAGTCTACAAATTTGAAATTGTTGCCACGGTTGTACCTACCGAGATATATCTTTCACGCGTGCAAATCATAGTATTCTTATAAACCCAGTATCTTTATCGCACAAACACGTGCTTATTTCGACCGACTTATTTTCGGTGAGGACCATATTCATCAAGGGATGCGGCTAAAAATTACAATAACTCAGTTTTTCCTATCGTTAGTGAGATGAAATAGGTAAAAATAATGATGGAATAGGTGGTATCGACTATTAAAGCGAAAAATATAAAATAAATAAAATTGACAGTGTATTTGAATTTAAGAATTTACTGTAATATTTTCCATCTTTGTATTAATTATCCAATTATAAAATTGGTAGCAAACACGCAATTTCAAGCTTTTCTAAACTAATAAAGTTTTTAAAGCTTTACTCGGAATTCAACGTAACGTAACGTAGGGTATAATATTTGCATTTAATTGTATATTCCCATATTTTTGTAATAAACAGTTAAATACAGATAAATAGATAGGTAATATTTTATTATGCATGTAAAACCAATAAGCAAATCTATTTGTTACCGCTAATATGTGAGAGTGTGTAATGTTAACTTGTTAATCGGCAGATTATCTGGCTGAGTTCGTTAAAGTGTGATAAATTGTTCGGTTCTTGAATTGTTTAGTTAATCTGCCTAACGAGTAAGCATTCGCTTAAGTGAAGGGAATACGTTCTTTGATTGAATACATTCGTGTTCTTTTTAAGTAATAATATATACATGGTCTTAATATTTTTCAAATCTAGTAAGCCGTAAACATATTAATAAAGAATTCAATACAGTAATATACCATTGCGGCGACATGTTGGTTCGTAAGTATGTATAATAAAAAACCGAGTTAACTATGACTTAATTTTCATAGTTCTAACCTAACCCATTGTATACGACCAAAAGACAAAAGCTATCTCTCTTCAGCAATATAACTGTATAACTGGTAAAATGCAGATACCAATGTTACTTTAAGTAAAATTTCGCTCTTAACAGATCCTATCCGGTTATTTAGTTAAAATGCATATTACCGTATTCCACGTTCTACATTTCACATAAATGTAGATATTATATGCTAAGAGGTAGGCTCGTGGATAAGTAAATGGACAATCGACTATATAATAGTACGGTCATTTAGAAGACTATCTCCCAAGACATCATGGATATTGCATGAAAAATAGTTACTAATGCATTCAACAATAATAGAGACAGTTTAGCTTATACAGGAATTTTGCCGTCAAATTATTTCCGAGAGACATAAGTAGGTACAGCACTTTTAGTATTTACTTTAAGTATTTCGTATTTAAAATTTAAATATTTTTTGTAGAAATCTGCAATATAAATATACAATTCACTGTATTAATACCGTATTAAATTTGATAATAATTACTAGCAATATATTGCTCATAAACAACCTAAAAACGCAAGTCAAAAATGAGCTAAAATTAGACCCAATGTCATTGTGGTCAACGGCGTCCTTGACTGTAATATTCCATCGTACGATTAGTAAGATACAATTGGTTTTTTTATTGCTTTGACAATAACCAAATCTATTTAAACAATGTGACTTCAGACTATTAAAAGGAATAAAACGGTATACAGAACATTGAATAGCAAGTACAATATAGTTCTGTTACATAAATGTTAGTACATAAATATGTACAGGCTAATTTTTTTAAAGGCTATTGATATAGATACTTTATTTGATTGCGATTATTAACTAACATCTTTCATACATTAAACTACATCAATCAATCTCCATAATGCGGCTGCGAATTGAAAAATACTTATGCCTGCAAACCTGAGAACTTCTTCACATGAATTTCGATGGTATGTGAACTCTGCCAACCCGCAATAGGCCAGCGTGGTTGTTCCTTGTAGAGAAGGTCCGTGTCCAGCAGTGGGACGTGTATAACGTATATTATAATAGAGGGCTATTATAAAATGCTACGTGCTGAAATGGAAGCCAGTGAAATTACTGGACATTATGGAACATCCTATGTCTCGGGATGACGAGCGCAGTTCAATGCAGTGCTATGTTATACAAAGTTCTGTGTTGTTACTTCTGTCTATGAGCAGGCGTGCCGCTTACCATCAGGCGTGCGACTTGCTCGTTTGATCATTCAAGTCAATACAGAAAGGTACTCTAACCTATACTATATAATTGGTATATATCCTTAAGTGCATTTTATGTTTGCGCTGGATATGTAGCGATGTAGACGCTGTGTTCAAAATTACATTTGTCGTGCTATACGAGCCACAAAGTAACTGGTTGGAATTAGATCTGCCATTACCATCCACTACGTTTATTGTCGTTAAAGGATAAGTAGGTTCTTCCTAAGCTGCAAGATAACATAGATCATTAAATGAACCTTAACTAACCATTCAACCGATGTTTTTCGCGGCTCGAACAACAGCTCTTAATACCGATTTTAATCCGCTCAAACGATTTTGTTTCGTCTTTGTGAAATGAAATATTCCATTTTAGTCACTTATTTCGGAAGTTGCTCTGTAAGCAAAATGATATAATTTTAATTCATGTCATAAATTTAGGTCATTTAAGGAAGTTTAAATAAAATTCTTTATAAAAAAAAATCCCTCGCAGTTAGTATTCATAAACCATTTTATGTGAATAATTGTGGTTTTCCTATTTTTGAGTTTACTACAACGAATAAGATAAATGGACACTGTAACGTTTATCATTGAGTATATAATAAAAAGCAGATATAAACTGTTATTTTTATGGAAACCTTTTCCTTCGATCAGCGCTACATAATAAAGTAAATTGTGTACTTCGTATTTGGTTACAGGGTAAGTTATTGCCTTGCGATAACTCTCTCAATTTAAAAGGGCGGTGTCATTTTCATATTTCTAAGTCTATGTTATAAAATGTTGAGTCCTATTTGTGCTACTGCCAAGCTTAATGTCCAAAATTACTTGGTTTACTACTACGACTAATGCTATCGCAGAATTGCACATTATAAGCCTGTCCTACAACAGTGCTGTATATTGTTCTCATAATGATATTGATACGTTGGAAAGATTACATAATCAAATCAAATATAAAGAAAAATATCTAATTCATTTATAATAACATCAATAAGTAAAATGTATATGTAAAATGTTTAAAGCCATATTCATATGTGAAGTACATATGCATTGATAGGTGACTATACATTAATAGGTACTATGCATTAATAGGTACTATGCATTAATAGGTACTATGCATTAATAGGTACTATGCATTAATTGGTACTATGCATTAATAGGTGACTATGCGTTAAAAGGTGAAATAAAAAGCTCATCATATAGTATGGGTTATCAGTCTGCGCTATTACTTTGTTGCACTGTTTGTAAAGAGCTGAAGCGCAATTATGTATAAATAGCTGAGGTTCAATTAAGGTACGAAGAGGAGTCAGTTGGCTACTAAGCAGATCGATCGTTTACTTAGTTATGCACCCTGCACCAGTTCATAACATGATACCAATTTGCTTGACATTCAAATGACCTTATTTACTAAAGTAACGAATCTATGTAACTCTATCCGTTGAAAACATAATCATATTTCGCTGACAAATGAATTTTTCAGGTGTTCTTGTTTAGATTAAACTTCTTGGAACTATATGAAAACATGTTGACAGTAAAAGTGCTGACCTGGTGTCTGGGAGGTGACCTTGTTATGATCAAAATTCCTAGAACTGAATACGCCTTGTAAATAAGTTAAGAGTATAAATAAGGATTATTGTTAATTTTAATTCAGTCTTAAATAAATCTTCATCGTGAAGAGTTCGACTCACACATTTTTGATTTAAAAACCGCCTGACGCTCCCGCGTAACTTTTATCTACTTTGTAGTGAAGCTTTATTACTAGCTCTCGCTTCGTCCGTAAATTTACGACAAATTGGACCAAAAATGTTGACCAATTTATTTCAATATTTGTACTTTTTACAATAAAACTTATCTATGGCCATAAATATTAGGTTATTCAAGAAAATGAAAATCTTCAATAAATACATTGTACGATTCAATAAAAGGTAGGTATATAGAGTTCAACTAAGCTCGCGATAGAGCTAGTTAATTTATTTTTCTTTCTCTTATACTTTAGGGACGCATGAGAACTTAACGAATATAAAGTTTATAGACTTTTGTGATTAACACGAGGAAAATTAGTTCCAGCCTAATGTTTCCTCAATGTATTATTTAAATGAGACAGAGACAAAATTGTTGTAACTTTAACATCATTACAGTACCTAATACATACCTACTACAATTTTAATTATGTATTTACTCGTGCGCCAAAAACAACTTTTTTGTCATTATTCCCGCAAGTAAAAAAATTTAAACGAGTAATTTTTAAATAACTCCTAAAGCTAAATACATTTTCTGTATATTTTCTTACATAACTACTAGAAACTACCCGACTCCCGAGAACAAAACCTTTTTTTTAACCAAACTGTTAATTAAAGCTGGATTCTTTCATTTCAGTGGCAGAGTTAGTACCTACTCAACTGCTGCGAAAAAATGTCTTATTAAGATAGATGAAAGCTAAAATATAATTTGTGTGCATATAGTAAAACAGTAGAGTATATCTGTTAATTTGTTCGCATATATAAAAATAGCATCACGAAAATATACCTGAAAAGATATCGATGCCGGCTTCAGTATTATGTTAAACGAAATTCTAATAAATATAAAGACTACTAACTTTAACACGGGCGGAGCTGCGCGCAAAAACTAGGCACTTAAATAATAAAATGAGCAAACAACATGACGTTACGTGTGACATAACCGAAACATGAATAGAAATTCTAAAATGCTGACACCAAAATCTCTCAATACTTGAATTGGGTTAAAAACTGAAAACTTATGACGAGTGACACGACTATCGAGTGTTCCAAAGTTCCACGAGTGTGTTTGTTTATTTACTAGCTGATTTCTTTAATGTACCCATACGATGAATTTAAATTGGAGTGTTATTTAAATAAAAGACGAGCTACGAAAAAGGGCTAAGGCTATTTTTGTTGAAATGTAAATAATTAATAAGTTTTTGCTATTCCAGTTTTTTGCATGTGTCTCTGTCCCATCGATGATATTTTTATCATATTGCTTGAAACTGTTATTTTAAACTTGAAACAATTACTTTTACAATATATCCGTATATTGCAAACGGCAGTTTTTTGCCTCGTTGTTATAAAAAGTTAATAGCCAAACACATCGCGCGCCGTGGACCGAATGGAAAAAACGGATCAAATTAATCATTCGAACTGACACAACAGATTAGCGCAAATTGTTCGTAATTAACACAATGTGTCTTCAAAGTTAAATACAATCATGGTAATTATAAGAAATAGTTAAATGCATTTATCTCCGTAGGTTGTTTATACATGTCATAAGCCGGCATGAGCGTGTGGGTCACCTGATGGTAAATGATCTCCACCGCCCATGTACGCCCACAATACCAGAAGAATCATGGCCGCATTGCCGACCTTAAAGAAAGGGATAATTAGGCATTTAAAGGGGAGGGGGATTTGGGCCTACGGATATCTCACTCACCGTACGAATCGCAACAGCAAACCCCTTTACGTCGGTAAAGGTAGTCGGCCGTAGGGGTCTTGTTTCCTTTTTTTAATATATTAAAAGATAGTCCGATATATTATATGTAACTATGTAATAATATTACGCAAACGTATTGATAAGAATATATTACTGTTTCACTTTCAACGCATACGTAGAACCAGTATGTCTGTATAGAACGCCACTTTCTCTTAACCAGGATGATAGATGGCACACAGAAATACCCTTTTGATACTAACCTATCGCCTAACAAGGGGCATACTCTAAGTTATTTATGTAATGACAAAACTTGGACATGTAAGCCCTAAACGCTATGTGTGATTTATGATCTTTGTTTAAGACCTTGCGTAACTTGGTTAGATGAATGTAAGTAATACTTAGTTTTACATAATAAATACAGACAGCAATTTTAAATATTGATAAAAATATAATTTATTACGGGAAATAAACAAAGATTATAATTTCTAGCTCGGTATGTGGATTGTGTCCGCTTAGAGTACAGGTACTATACCACCTTTCATGGTAGTTTCAGGTTTAAATTGAGCATTGTGTAGATTGAGAATAGATAACTTAGGATTATTTATACTTGCTGTCCCTCGCGGTTTCACCTACGTGTTACTGCCCTGCCCCCATGTGTCATAGCGTGATATACATATAAACCTTCCTCGTGAATCACTCTACTCATGCTGAAAACTGCATTAAAATCCGTTGAATAGTTAAAACCGCGGCAAATAAGGCACTCTATAGACGTATCAAACGCTGTTGTAGTTATTTTCCTAGTTCCTACACATTGTTTACACGTACATACGTGAATATGTATATTTTCAAGTCATAGGAATGCAGCCATTTACACATCAACAGAAAATAAACGAAAAGAGGCCGGTTTTCTCTACAAAAATTTACTAAAGTGTTAAATTAAATAGCACTGTTTATGTCGTAATAGTTAAACCAATTAATTAACCCCAACTTCTCTGATTCAACAAAACATCAAACTGACATCACAAATCGCAATCTATTCGTTCAAAAGGTGCGGTCAGACGGCATCCGCCAATTTGTACCCGTCTATATAAATTCCCGTACTTCCGACTCTATGTTGTACACCCAGCATTCACCAGACAAGAATTTAGCGCTATGAAATATTGTTTCTGACTCGGCTACGTCTTGTGAACATTTATATCGACTGCAACAAAATTGGGAGTTTGTATTATTATTTTTTATGATAATACTGGTAGCGAGTTTTAAGAAGTAACAAGCAGTATATTGAGGAATGTGCTCGTTTGGAAAAAATATTCAAATCGTGTATACGGATTAGAAAACAACGGCTCTAAATCTTATTAACGTACAAATTAGTATGCTCGACGGGTTTATATAAAATGTAATTTATTTTAAAATAGAGGAATGGGTTAAAACCGTTGATTTAGTTTATACGTATATAAAGAACGTGACAAAGTAAAAATAACATATAGAAGCGGTTATGAACGTTCATACTGAATACACAATATGAAACTGTAATCCACCGTGGTATACATACGAAGTCGTGGCGTCTCCAATATTTTTTTATTAAGTTAACATTGCGCGAACACGAGATACCCCTGCTGCAAACGTATAATATGTATTTTCTTATTTAGGCTCATGTTTTCTCTTCTATTATTTTTATTTACGGTGTCTCAAAATACACCTAAAACACCGAACGTTCTTAGCTGTTTATACGACGACATATTTATGAATTACTACATTTTCCATAGTTTTATCTCGACGATATCTATTGCGTGGCATATTTATAGTTTGGTATGCATTAGTATAACACTAAAGCACTAAAGCACGAAAGGATCTTATTATTTTTCATCTGATAGCCTCCGCAACGCACTGGGCGAGTTGCCGGCTGTGAAATGAGAAGTTGCGGGTTCGATCGCCACAGCAAGTATGTTTGTATGAATTATTTCTTAAGGATTTGGATGCTTATGGAAATGTAAGTTCCTCGTAGCTCCTAATACCCACGATATAAGCCTAGCGTGAGATTAGACACACACACACCTTAATGTGGTCTGTGTTAATGTGTGGTGTATTTTTTTATTATAATACTAAATCCATTTCACCAATTAAATCAAGTTCATACTCGGTATTCCATAACCATTTTGTATTCAATTAAATTGTATTACCAAGAAAATGGTATATTCAGAGTTATACTTGACCTTTGTTTGTGTTGACTCCTCCCTACGAACTTCACCGCAATTTGAGGAATAATAAACACTACTATTACTAACTTTAACATTACTAAATTTAGTTTCATAACTCCCCAGAGTGGTTAACGTCAGACAGGCGGCCTGTCGTAAAAACTATAAGCCAAATCTTTTTGTAACATGTGTTAAAAGCATGTTGCGCGGACCCTACTGCGAGGGGCCTAAAGGCAGATGGAACAGAGAGAAAGAGTTTGATAAATTAATTCAAATCGAGAATATATAAATACAAACTTTCAGTACAGAACCCTTTGAGAGAGGATTCTACTTTTATTTGACCGGTTCTTTGTGTTCAAGAGCGTTTTCACTAGCAGACGGTCTTTTATTAAAATATACATAAGGAGCAGTCTGAATAAGGCATAACGAGCCGAGTCGTGTCTCTGATGAAAGGACACTTTGAGCCCGACCTGATGAATAATAATTATAATTGATGGTAGCAGGGGATGTCGGCAAGTTAAGCCGTAATAATAACTTATCGTAGTAACATTTAGAAAATTTATCGCCCAATACCTCGCTCATTCCATTTCTATGTTTGCTGAAAATATTGTAGGTATATACTTTATAGGGTATTTGAATATCTTTAATTTTATACATTATTTTATATGTACTGTAAAATAATACGCAAAGGAATCTATTTTCCAGATACAAAATAAAAATTGAGTAAAAAATAAGACTGTAGTTCATGTTTTAAATATTGGTATGAGCAAAGGTGGGCTAATGGAGAAATCTCACTATGTTCCTCGTACGCGTGCATAGTAATGGCGAGACCTGCCTTATGACGTACGTGGCATGTCGTACATTAAAAAAATAAATATCCAAATTCTTAAACTCACAAATATCCAAACGTTTACATTTATCATAGTAATAAGATTATTAGTTGTTGTGAATATCCAGGATATATTGATTAATTTATATTGAAACACCTAAGCAAACAGATTAATGTTGGTAATTGTTGTATGTACTACTCTACTAAAAGTAACCGATTTTGGGAGTTTAACATAGATCAATATAAAATTTCTATTTTAAATGTAACTGGATATACCTTTATCGGGGCTATGACGATGCGACGTCTGTTGTGGCCGTCTAACTTGAGTCATATCTCTTTTCTAATAATTTCACCTCCTATTCTATTTTCCTTCCAACAGGTCGGTCTGGAAATCTTTGGGGGAGGCCTATGTTCAGCAGTGGAAGTCTTGTGGCTGATGATGATGATTCTATTTTAATTTTATATTATGACTCCATAGATTTTTGATGATCCCGCCAATGTTAAGTATTAAATATTTAGTAAAATTTTGGACCGATTTAGTTATTTTATTTTTAAACTATTCGTTATAATCCGAATGTTTTTATGGAAAGATAAATTTGAAAAGTGCCCAAATCCCCTTCCTAGTACCTTAATTATCCCTTTCCTTTATGGACAACAACACGCCCATGATTCTTTTGGTATTGTGGGCGTACATGGGCGGTGGAGTTCACTTACCATCAGGTGAAGTGAACCTTACTGCTGAATATGTTATAATAACTGTAAATATGAGGAGCAAGACTAAAGATTTTATAAATGCAATTAGGTGTACTACGTATACTACACTACTACAACTTCGGGGGTCATAATATTAGTGTTACTTATCCAATGGGATTACTGGGACGAATTATTGTTACTTGTCCCAGCATGAGACAACACGATGGGGCTAGTGAGACATACGGCAATACTTATATTCAAATTTAGTATTTACGAATAAAGACATTTTTTATTTTTGTTTGATTTTTTTATTTATTTGATTGAATGACGAGACAAATGAATGAATTTGTTGGTAAGCGCCACGCCTGCTCATAAACAGAAGGTACAATACACAGAAATTAAAAAGCATTGCATGGCACTGAACTGCGCTCGTCGCCCCGAGACTTAAGATGTTAAGTCTCATAATGCCCAGTAATTTCACTGACTTCAATGTTCTTCAAACCAAAACACAACAGTACTTACACACTGTTGCTTGGCGGCAGAAATAGACAAAGCGAGCCTCTCGTATACGAGGAACCTACCACCTCGTAAATAAATATGCGACATCTATTCGATACAATAATTTAAAATGGTTTACTACTTAAATAATAAAAACTTTAATAATATGTAGCCGGATTATTAACAGCTGTAAAATCAATATTGAATAGTCAGCGCACTAATTGGAGTTTGCTCTAGCAAAGAGGTCAGAAGTCTGCGACGTAAGGTCGGGTTCGGCAAAATTTCAACTATTTACGGTAGTCCCAGCAATATTTAGTACAGTATATTTCTAAATTAGCTACTTTCAATTTGGCGCTTTGAATAATTTTAATTGACTTTCAAGAATGAAAAATAATCTTCGGCTGAGAATAATTCGTTAAATTTTATTTTTATTTTGCGGACGGCCTCTTTTTAGATTGCTTTAGTTAGTTAGTTTAGTTTAGTTAGATTAGTTTAGCTAGTTAAAGTATTGCGTAAAATAGGATGGGAAATTAAAAAAAAGGTCTATATGTAGATTTAGAGGACCACGGTATAAAGAAGCTGAAAACGGGATGTATGGTTGCCTTATCCATTACCCTTGTACCCAAAGCTATCTATGGCGTATTAAATGCCGAATACTTTATTACGCAATGCGGCTGTATGTTTTGCATTAAAGAAAGTTTACCAGATTAAATTTGTATAAGGTTGTTGTGTCCAAAACCAATATATTTATTAGGTGTAAGCAGGGAGCAACTTAGTCGTACTTCTAGTGTAACTGGATGTCCTTGAGCGGCAGTAGCTATTTACTGACCATCAGGCAGCCGTGTGTTTGCTCATCTGTTTGACCTCGAAGGCGATAATAAAAGACCTCCAGCTTGCTCTGTGAATGTATTAATGCTACGGTATTTTTAAATTGGCTTAAAAATCTCTCTACATCTTGCCTCTTATAATGGCTTTTCAATATGGGAAGCACAAACAATAAGACCTTTAATATGATTTTCAAAATACTGGGGAACTAGAATTTTTGTATTACTGCTTTGATCACAATAAAGTAATTAATTAAAATTATAAACTGTTAAATTTCAGCCTATTGGGCTCTACGCACGAAAGCAATCCGCGAACAGTATCTACATAAGGTGTTGCACTTATACAGTGGACAATAATTTTGCCAGGAAACATGGTAGTACGTAGACATTACAACAAGACGATTGTATAGCACAGATCGATATAATTAACCAGGCAAGTCGCTTGCCAAGTT
This sequence comes from Amorpha juglandis, assembly GCA_949126905.1. NCBI lineage: Eukaryota > Metazoa > Arthropoda > Insecta > Lepidoptera > Sphingidae > Amorpha > Amorpha juglandis. Next base: position 9,108,143 of record OX421372.1, read on the forward strand.
GGCCAGACCGCCCGTGACCGACTTATCTCCATACATAAAATGTCATTACAACTGGCGATGGCTTCTTTTCACCCGATATCACAGAGTTTTTATTGCTTCTCTAGCGGTACAGATTTGTCCAAGCAATAAAGAATAATAACTAAACAGGGTTCAATAAGATATTAATGTTGGCCCGTTTGCCTCTCAACTTTTCTAGTGTGTATGTAAGCTCTTTTCAATAGATAGACAAATGGTATCGTTTTCTGTTGTTGCCCGACTAAAATAATCCAAATTATGTAATTCTTAGTAAAGTACGGTTGTAGTTCAGTCAACCCTTTTTTCACAACGAATTTAACTTGAATGTTAGTCTGGACAAATTAAATTAAATACTTAAGTCGCTTTGTTACCCACTTATTTACCAGGACTATTTTATTACTATTAAATATTTTGCCGCACTCGGAGACGTCAATTAACTTTAAGTATCATTAAGTCCTTTCGTAAAATTCTATCCATATTTAGAGCCAGTTAATATAATCGGGTTCTAAGAATTCTGTGATCTAATCATCATCATCATTAGCTACAGGCTCCACTCCTGAACATAGCCCCCACCCAGAGATCCAAAGATTTCCAGACCAACCTAAAATACTTAAACTTAATTGACATTTCTATGCACCGCAGTTAATCGTGACATGATTCTCAACTCTTGCCTGAGTATTATATCGGGTTCACACGGTTCGATTTTAATTGATCAAGAAAAGATGTACGGTTTGTGCTGAAGCTTCTTTATTGAAACTTTGTTCAGATGGTTCAAATCGCATGTGATATAGCAGTTGAGGACTAACAACTGAGTCGTGTAAAACCGCTATTAGGTACTCTAAGCAGTTATGAAAGAGGCCTGTTCATTTTACTCCGTGATTTATTTACATCTGATACCCGGTTATACATGAATACACGACATATCGCAGGAATTTAAACACATCGGTATTCAATAATATCATGTATCATTTTTCGATACATATTACTCTAAAAAAATAGGTCACATTTTATTGCCAAAATGTACTACATTACGTCATGCTCTCTTTATGTACTAGTTTAGAGTACACAAGAGTTTCGCTTAATCACAGAATACGGCAGTAGGGCATAATTTTAGTCACAACCATCATTCCAACTACATAAATTTTACTTACATAGTAACGGAAAACGGAAAATAATTTAATTTTTGTAATAATATAATAGCCAATCATAAAAGTGAGGCGGTCATAACCAGTTGCACTCACTCATCAGTAAACGACTAGGAAGTTAACCAACCCATAGCCCAGTCAGTCTATGGATGGGTGACCGCTTAGTGGTATTTCAACTGAGCGTCTCCGTACTTCGTATGATAAAAAGTTAGTCGGTAGTAGCTGATCGGACAGCAGTCGTTAGGCCAAGTCAAAGGTCTTCAGGTTGAAAACTTTAACTCTATGTTGGCCACTAATCACGCAATAGATAGATCATAAACGTAAACGCACACCTATCCGCACTGCACTACCCGCACGTACCGCACCGCGCCGCAGCCATGGAATGTTACAGTTCGTCGTATGAAATGTATGTTATGTGACCTTGCACACCTATCCACGCCACACGAGTCGCATCAAATTCTCATACTCCATCATGCAAATTTAAATATAGCAGGGCATACAATAAATTGCTTTAAAGCCATTATAGAGCTTCAATTGCACCACCTTCCACCTGCCTTTATCTCACTCGTAGTAGGGTCAACTTGACATGCTTTTATCACTCGTTGCAGAAAGATTTGCCTTGAACTTTTTACGATCAGCCACCTGCCTAACGTCTCTAGCGAGAAAACACACCCAGAACAAAAACCAACCAAAATTGTGAAAAAAACCAAAACCAATATTTGTGGATCACGCACACATTTGTCTCGGTGCAGGAATCGAATCCGTGGCTTCTGGCTTCACAGCCGGCTACTCCCCCGCTGCGCCACGGGGGATGTCATTATTACTGAAATGTTCCTATCACTGTCCCATAACAATCAGACTGGATTTGCACCTTTACCGAAGCTTCAAAAATTCTAACACATATCCGCATTAATGCCATAAAGTTCAACAACGGACCCACATTTCTTCTGATATTGTGGTATTCATAGGATACTAGTTACTTTCTTGCCAGCCTTCTCCTAAACATGTAAATAATTATATGCTCTACATTTTTTATAGTCTTTATTATAAGTCGTTTTCCAAGTTACGTGTTACTGTTTGTTCACAATAAACCAAAATATTGTTGAAAAGGTAAGAAACATCTCATAAAACTCTTATAAATTGCGATATTTCGCTATTGCTAAGCCACCTTAATTCTTGGGATAGGAGGACGAGACTTAAGTCTACGAGTATCGTGAACTCGTTACAAAGCAGTCTTCTTGCTTCCAAGATTTAGCACTATAAGGAACTTTAAGTGTTTTATCAAGTAACACAACAACGTTCAAATTTGGATCGATGCAAATAGCATTACGTAGTACTGGGTTATGTCTGGAATGTATGTAATGTGCCACAACACAGTAACTGTGCCGCAGACTAAGGATGCATATTATATGTTAGCATTAATCACCCATGTTTTTATGCACTTAACTAACTACATTTAATAAATAATTAACTTTCTCCAGGTATGGTCAATAGTAGTATAAATTACCAGTTACTCGGATTCCATTTTGTTATTATTTACAATTTTAATGTACCGTTTTTGTATTTGCATGATAAATAATAGTTTAAACTGTCCTCGATGGTCTTTTTAAATTTGATATTTATCTGACTACAGTTACAACTCCAAACGTCGAAGAAATATTTTTCTATTTCGAGATGTACTTTTCAGAGATACTTTTTCAGCCAATTGTATAAAACGGATGTTCAAATATAAGACAGAACTAAGCAGCTTTAATCATTACCATCATAAATACGCTCATACTTCATACGACTGCCTACATATTATTTAAGTACACCAAAATATTGCGCACACATTCAGAAAATTATATTTAATAGTGCAATGATTTGATGTTGGAATGATTACTAATTGGCAACGAGTAAAATATAAGAGCGTGCATACGTCGAGTCGATAAAAATACCATGTAAATAAGTAAAATTAGTTATTACTTACTACCTATGTCAGACAGGTATATTATGTTGCTACCATATACATACATTAACTATAATAGCGGTACTGTACTTGTCAAGCGAACTCTCTCTTGCTGTACCCAGTACACAAAAGTCACAATGTCGCTCTACCATTGCTCTATATGAATAAGTAGGTATTATTCTAGTACTAAGACTAAATTCTTTTCAAAATACTTAATGTTTATTTTTATTTTATAACATATTCATTAGCAAGCGGAGAATGCCGTCTTATTTTATTATTCAACAAACAATGTGTTAAAATTCGTCGTCGCGGTCGTGGTAATTTGATTGTACCAATCCTAAAATGTGAATAACACTTAATGTTATTATGATGTAAATACTTAATTTTAATAGGCACGGATTTTAACATCGTGAAAATGGTCTTTAGAAAGTAATCTCTAAAGATTACTCTCTATTTTGAAAATCACACATCTTTTGAGCTGCTTTCATGAATTCACAGAGACAGTAGCAGTACATATAGTTATAAATTCATTTTTTTACCACAAAGTAAATACTATTTAGATGTTTCAAAAGATGATAATATCTGGATAGTATAAAAAAATAAATAAAACTTAAAGTACTTTTACACTTTTCATCGAGCTTATTGACATCCCATGATGTGATAGGCAGTGATCCTACCGTTGCCATACCGGGCACAAATTCTAATGCCAGACAATTCGCGTGCGATCATTAGAACCCAAAACTGAAACAATAATTGTTCTTGCCCGACTTAGGAATTGAACCAAGGCCCTCATAGTTTTTAACTTAGTGCACGTCGTCCACTAGACCAAGGAGGTGATTAAAAGAAAAGTAAAAAATTTATTCAAATAAATAAATACATAATGTTATGTCTAATTCTTTTAAATTGATCGAATTTTGACCACAGGCGTTACTAATACACACACACATACACAACCATACACCTATCTTTATATACCCGTTTATGGCTGGTTCATGTAGAGCTCAATATTGAGATAGCTTCAGCCTGTCCGCCAATAATATTCCCCCTCGGCTAATCTTGCTACTGTATTTACCAACAACGTACCGAAGTATCGTAACTTGAAGTGACACTAAACACGTCGTTCTAAATATACTACCATTCAGTATATCATGCCGAAGATTTAAAAAAGTCTAATGACTAATGTGTTTTAAAAATCATAAAGAACTTCATTTTGTATTACGTTGCATTGCTAGTTTATTTTCATGTTCATCTAAATATAGATGTATGTCATGATGACTAATAGCCCATTGCGATTTTATTTCGCAAACTAATGCGTACTAATACATATGTGTACTATTTTCATGTCTCGTATAATATTTGAAACCGTAGGGAATATTTTTCACAAACCCGATATAGTGTTATAATCTGAATACTATTATAATTGTAAAAGTTATGATCTTTGTGAGTTGGTGAATTTAGATGTTTCTTAATCAATCACGCCTTAACGGCTTAACGGTTTTGGATAAAATTTGGCGGTTTAGTGCGGTACACAGCAGTGCAAGTTACACAGCACAGTACTTTTTATCTCACAGAAGGGCGCTCACGTGGGCAAAAGCTAGTGCAAATTAAAGATTATAAGTTAAAAACATCAAAAATCCGAATTGCTGCATGTTTGTCGTTTTACGTTTTTTTTTATCCTGGCTCGGCATAGTGACTACGCTACACCTGATGGTAAGTGTAGCGCAATCGAAGAATAGTGTCGACCAACGATAAACAATGTGTCCATCGTAGGTCGGCAAGATTATGCCGGCCTGCCAAAGGACCAAGGGGGAGGGGAAGGAAAAAGGGATGGGAAAAGGGTTAGGATCAGGGGGCAAGCCCCCTGGGGAAAACCGGATATACACTGGCTGACCCTGGAACGCGACCCACACAAGGTGGGCCACTATGGTAGGTTTTAGCACCAGTGTACGGTGGTCGCTATCCGGTCGGATACAAGTATCCTCCCACCAGCAAAACGTTTACGAGTTTCCCATTTTCCGTAAAGCAGTTTTAGTGGAGTCTAAAAGTCGATTTTCATTATAATTTCATAAAATTCTTCATCAATCTTACATCAATATCCATCCATCCAATAGTATTACACCCTGGATAACACAATTCATTATATTGTTACGTAACAGTTTTTATAATCTACTCCAAATAGGATATCTTTTATTCTGGAAACATATCGGAAAATTGATGTATAGGTTATTATATTTTTATGTAGCAAGACAGCTTGTACTTACACCCGACTGCACAGCGATTTGGAAGAACCTCACGGTGAAAAACATGTAATATAATTTGTTTCCCTGAACGCACTTCCGGATAGCAATTTTTCGAACGAAGTTCCTTACGGCAGGCTTGGAGGGGATAGGGATTTCGCTGCGTGACCGAACTGAAAAAAAATGTGATAGTAAAACCGTAAGAAAAATGCGTAAGATAAAAGCGTTAAATGAGACGTGCGCATGCGCGACAGTCGCATAACCAGCCAGCGTTAGTTCCTTTTTTAAAATGAAATTCATTCAGCCAGTTATAGTTGAAGTATTTTTATATCTCCTTCGATTTTTAAAAGATTACGCTAGCTCGTTATTCGTCTTGCGATATATTATCTCTTGCCCTTTTTTATGCTTCCATTTTTGTCCAATGATATTGGTATTTATACATAGGGTCATGTATTTTATATTTTATTGCGTATGTTATATTTAGACTATACTCGGGTGTGTGATTAGATAATTTGTTTTATTTCTATTTTTCTATTTCTATGTAATTTTATGTTGTCAAACAAAAATAAAGAGACATATTTTGTTATTTTAGTTGATAATTTGAATTACGATGTTTTTTTTATTTTAAGTAATTTATTATTTCCTAAAATACTGAATTTCCTAAATACTTTCTTGTACTTAAATAAAAACTAATCAGCAAAATTTAAGAGAAAAATCAAGAAAACCTACATAAAATTGAGCACGACTTTTTTTTGCAATTTGTGTCGATTCTTCATTATCCGAAGGAACTTCGTTCCTACCTGGTGTCCCACGACACCACAATTTTATGTCATCAAGGCAATTGCGGCCGACAAAGGAAATTTTTTAGTCAAGCCAAGCCAAGTAACAAAATAACAAAAAAAGATCGGGTCAGTAATCGTGTCCATTATGAGGTAGGCATTATTCCATTTCTGGAGGTTTTCCTTATTTATTAAAAGCTTGCATTATATCTTGAAATAGGTCAGTCTTAGTTAGTCCAAGTCCGAAGTCCAGTCTCTTAATTATTCCTTAAGGTCGCCAACGCGTTCTGGTTCTTAGTGTATTGTGGATGTTTATGGATGAGATTACGAGATTACTTACTATTAAGTGACCCACTGGCTATAAAATAAATGTCGAATAATGGTGTCAATTAGGAAAATGTAGGAGAGATGTTTTATAATTCTTCCATTGTAAGTAAATTACAAAAAATATAAGTTGCCAGTGGTAAATTTTGGAATTAATTGAAAATGTAGAATAATCGGTCAAAGTTGGAAATGGACCAATGAGCATTGAGCATTTGATGAGTGCCACTGATATCGCCTACTTTGTTTGTCGCACTTTAAGGTAACTGATGTCAAACCCGACATTTATAGATGTTAATGTCTAGATAATTCTTCGCTATAAACCTAGTTTTCAAGACAAAAGAATATGGAACGTGTTCTATAAAAAAGTAGGCGCAAATCCAAAATATAACTTATTTCGCAAGTAGGCAGTGCCAAATGCTTCCATTGTATTGCACATTGTAGCATTTAACAAAGCTGCTTTTAGATTATCCCTACTATAATAATATTCAGGAAGATTTGGGCAATAATTATTACTTACAAATGGAACTGCTTTTTGGCATCGGTGAGTACTTGGCTGACGATGTGAGCGTACTATCAGGGAGGCAACATGCTCGTCTATTGTGCTAGGTAATCAAATTGTTATTAAAAAATACTACACAAAACTAACGAAAAAATTTACACTGAGAAGTCAAAAATAACAATTTCTAGCGGTGTTTTTGGAATTGGTTTCGTTGCCTCTACCGGGTAAACGGTAGCTATGTAGTTATTTTGATGTTAATAATTTTATCGACACGTCATTTACACAATCAAGTCACAAACATTTGTTTATGATTTCTGGGTCTCTGGATCTAGGTCAAAACTTGTACTGAATGCATAATATGATGGTAGCGTTAATAACGCTTTACAACGGGTAATATCTAAAAAATAAAAGTAAACACCTTCAAGATATGTACTTTCTATTCCTCTATAAATACAAAATAAGCTTTATAAAAGAGTTGAGGGCATGTCATAACTGTTTAAGGTCTTCCTACAACCACTTTTAGAATTACAATAATTTCAAACCACTGTTAATCGGCGTAATTTTGATTTCCCTCACTGTTAATAAGTAATTCAAGTAAATTAAGTTATGAAAGTAAAATTTTCTATAGTTTTATATTATGGTTTGTCATGACTCAGGCATGACTGTAATAAACAGCATAAACAACACATAGCTTAAAAACCGACTTCAAAAAATAACACAGACAAGTCAAGTCAGTCAAGTCGGTGCCTGTGTCGCTGCCGGTCAACTGAAACTGCACCGACACCAAAGAGACCTGAAATTGATATTTTTGACTTTTCAGTGTTCTTTTTTTAAATCGGTTTTTAAGTTTTGATAAAACTTTTTATTTTTCAATTTTCAGTGTTATGTACAGCTATGGTATGTAAAATCCAACTTAATATCACAATCGCCATAATTGAGCTGTTGTCTGTTCCGGAGTTTTATTTTTCTACTCCATACTCCATCATCGAAGAGAAATCGATGTACATACATAATAAAACAAAAATTGAGCACCTCCGCTTTTTTTGAAGTCGGTGAAAAACTCCAAGTAATTCAACCATCGTCACGTTGCCAAATATCCCAGCTTCATATGTAATATAGAATAATAAAAGTCGGTTAAAAAGGTCTCAATTTTCTCTCCCCATTCCGCGTGTTTGTTTGCTGAATATTTCGCATAAATGGGAACAGCCAACATGGACGTTGATTAGTAGTAAACAACATTCGGTATTCTGCGGTTGAACTATTCCCCTTCATAATAGGGAACGTGTAATCCAGCTTATTAAATCCTCACAACACACAGTATCGTGCTCGCTAGAACATGTCCAATTAAAGCTTTGTTCATAGGTAATAAGTCACTCAATCTAGTTCATTATTAATTGTGGCATACGAGCAGTGGATCACGAGATTTTATTGTAATTACCATCGCCATTATTGTTAATTCCGAAAATGTCTATCTTATAATTGATGGTTAAATCTTACTCGAATATTTTGAAGTGGGCTCTTAACATCTTGTCTAGGGGTGAAAAACGCAGTGCAGTGCCAAAATAAAAGCTTCGTAATTTAAAATTATGCTGAATGGTGGTGCTAATATTTATCATCAGGCTAGTGATTTGCTCGTCGCGTCATTCAGTTATAGATTCATATAAAATATGACGAGCCGACCCACTCTGTAAACAAAACTGTCTACAACATGGTCACCAACTTTTTACAATTTTTTCAAGTTCGTATTTGGACAGAAACAATGTTTAAACTTTCACTTAATTCTTTATTAGTGTATAAAAGCAATAAAAAATCGCGTAAATATGAACATTTTAGACCTCGCCAGAGTCAAGAGCGCCCCCATAAAAACTTCGGGTCAAAATAAAAGCAGTTAACCGTTACGCGTAACATGTTGACAGTCGTTCTGTCTAATTGGCTCGTTTAAAAAATGTATACTCTAAGGATGCTGAACGGTAGAGCGATGAAGTTGGGTAGAGCGGTGTTACATGCACGAGGCAGTCTGCTCATCAGGCGCAGGGAGCGTGTTCAAAGTGTTGCCAAGTAAATTATTCAACGCATCTGTTCGCCCCCATTCTCTAGGGATGTCTCTCTCAATCGCTTTTCTGTATTTAGATTCGCGCCACTTTCGCCAAAAGAAAACCTACCTGAAAATAAATAAGATCACTAAAACTTAAAAAAACACAACTCTTAAGGTGTGAAGAATGATGAACAAATGTGTAGTTACTTAAACGCTAAATTACGGTGCTTACTAAGAGCGCAAATGTTATTTTATGTTTTGACTACATATTTGATGTAATAATAACTTAGATTAATATACAAAATAAATAATTTAAAATTATGTTACATTTGTTTCACATTGTCACATCGATACCGGGCTATGGTGTTGTCTGTTAATGTTTTGCATTGTAAATTTTAACCACCAAGGATATTTACAGGATAAGCAGATGAAGTATTCTAGATTCAGTAAGATTCAGGCAAATATAATAGAAAAATACCCAAAGTTCTTTATAGTGTTTGCTTTTTTAATTTCTTAGAGTATCCGTCATAATAGATAATGTTATATTTAGTGATAATTCTAGTAAAGTACTTATGGTCTAAGATCCCGGGTAACATCGACCTTCACCCATCTGTTTATTTATCCCTATAAATTAGTAAGAACATTATTTTATTTATAATAAAATATTATGGAATTCAATCTTAACCAAATTTTTATGAGACTAGCATCGAGGTTAAAATTATCGAATACAAACACTAAAATCTGTCCATATTTGGAGAATATATCGCCAGGCCAATTGAGCAACTCCTCCTATTTGAAAAAGCGGAAAACTCCACTCGACCTACTTACTGGTGATTCCCAGATCTACTTTTCGAATGGCATAATTTACGTCAATATTCGAAAATTTAAATGATATATCTCAATATAATATAATGATATATCTGATATATCTTATCGCATCGACGCGACGTACTATGTTCGCCTAATGCGTCAAAGGTTACAAACTTCAACGGCTGATAGGCCACTTATATGGTGTAGTAGGTATTGGATATTTACCTCTTTCTTTGTTAATAGCATAGTGTATGTCACGTCAAAGAAGAGAATTATTTACATATAGATATGTCACTTGTCATTCATTGATAGACTTGAAATAAAATGGTTTATTACATATAACTAATTTCTCGTATTTATTAATGGCGACAATGGAAGAAGATTTGAGTACACTCAAACGTTCAAGGAGTGTTATTAAAGGTCAATTAACAAAATTATCCAACTATTTACAAACTTTGAGAGAAATTTCGGATGTCGAATACGATTCACGACTTACGTCACTTCAAAAAAATGAGGAAAAATTCGACATTTTACAAGAGAAAATCGAAATTATCACTCAAAATCCACAAGAAGAGATTGACCTTCACTTTGAGGTAACACAAGAAATCATAAACTTAAAGATATTTTTACACAATCTACGGCCACCAAGAACTTCAACAGCATGCTCTCATGACGCAACTCCACCTGCTCCGATAGCAAGCGCGAGCACTACAGAGAGCAACGCACGGTACCAGATACCTAAGGTTAACTTTCAACCATTCCAAGAAAAGGAAAGTTTCAAAAATTTTGTAAAACGACTGAAAACATATTTACAAATGACAAATTGCAATGAAGATCATATGATGACTTGCGTACTACTTAGTTCCTTAAGCCCAGAGTTACATGAACGGGCATGCGACTTATGTGCACCAGAAGATCCATCACAAATTAAGTTTCAGATACTAGTAGATTTGCTGGAACAATACATAGATCCTAAACCCAGTATTTGGGCACGACGTCATAAGTTTATAACTCGTATACAAGCTGAGAATGAAACCGTAACCAATTTCAGTACAGAATTGAAACATCTAGCACACGATTGTGAGTTTAGCTGTGAACATTGCAAAAAGTCGCTAAATGAGAACTTTTTATCACTACAATTTATCAGAGGCGTTCGAGATGGCGAAATTAGAACGAAAATATTGCAAGACAACAAAATAAGTACATTTAAAGAAATAGTACAGATGGCGACAGCAACACAAATAGCTAAAGCTGACAATGACTTCATGAAAAACAAACATGATCCAAACAACGAAGTACCAGTACATTCATTTCAGAATAAAGGCAAACCCGCGGTGAAACCACTACCAAACCAAATCACTTCATTCAAAGATATACAAGGAAGATGTTTCCGCTGTGGGAATGCTAATCACAGAGCCAATAAATGTAAACACATCAACTCCGATTGCATTAAATGCGGAAAGACAGGACATTTAGCTCGTGTTTGCCTACAGAGATTAAAACAGAATACAGCACACCAGGTGGAAGAACCGAACTCAGTTGACGATGAAAACTTTGGCGATATCAATGCCGTCAACACTATTGGTTCAGACAAGTTTATGGTTGACGTAACTATTGAAGGCAAAAAAGTACAGATGGAACTAGATACAGGTGCAGCACTTTCATCCATTTCGTTGAGAGACTACAAACGGTTCCAATTAAACAAACAAATATTTAAAACAACAGTAAGAATGAGAACATACACAGGTGAACTTATTACGCCAGTTGGAGTTATATACGTCAAGTGTAATTATGAAAAGCAATCTTTCTATGGAAAACTTTTTATTATTAGACAAAACGTCGACGCCATATTCGGAAGAGCTTGGATTAGAGAAATCAATATTAATATGGCAGACATGAAGAAAATATCATTAGAAAGGGCCGACAACTCACGATTGGACAATATCATTTCAAAATTTTCACCAGTCTTTGATGGCAAACTGGGATGCATTCCAAATTACAAAGGGCATTTAACTTTAAAGGAAAACACTACACCAATTTACATTAAGCCCAGACGTATTCCCTACGCATTGAAAGAAAAGGTTGATAAAGAAATAGATCGCCTGTGTCAAGAAGGAGTGATAACGAAAATAGATAGCTCAGAATGGGGAACTCCAGTCGTACCGATCGTGAAACCTGACGGAAGCATACGTCTATGTGCCGATTATAAAGTCACCCTAAATAAAGTAATTAAAGATGAACAATACCCGATTCCTATCATAGAAGATATCTTTTCAGAGATGAACGGTGGCGAATTTTACTGCACATTAGACATTTGTCGAGCCTACCTTAATATGCAAATGGATGAAGAAAGTTCTATTTTACAGACACTTAGCACTCACAAGGGCACTTTTAAGGTGAATCGTTTGATGTTTGGGGTAAAGGTGGCCCCAAGCTTGTGGCAAAAATTTATGGATAAAATTCTTCAAGATATACAGGGTGTGAAATGTTTTTTTGATGATATTATTATACAAGGATCGACAGAACTACAATTACAACAAAGATTAGAAACAGTGTTAGGAAGATTACAAGAACATAATCTCAAATTGAATAAAGATAAATGCCATTTCTTCAAAACTAGTATAAATTATTTAGGCCATACAATAGACAAGCACGGACTACACAAAAATAAAGATAAAATTCGAGCCATACTTGAAACAAAGGAACCCAACGATGTAAATGAACTAAGAACATTTTTGGGTATGAGTAATTACTATAGCAAATTCATATCTAATCTTGCAACGATTACTAATCCGCTCAACAAATTATTACAGAAAAACACGAAATTTATATGGTCAGAAGCCTGTGAAAATAGTTTCAAGAAAATTAAAGAAGAAATAATTAGTGAACGAGTCCTACTGCATTTCGACCAAAAGAAGGCCCTGGTCCTCGCTACAGATGCTTCACCGACCGGCCTGGGTGCCGTGCTCTCACATCGATTGGCTGATGGGACCGACAGACCAATTGCGTTTGCATCACGTTCACTAACATCTAGCGAAAAGAAGTACAGCCAAATAGATAAAGAAGCAACAGCAATTTACTGGGGAGTAAAGAAATTCTTTCATTATTGTTACGGAAGGAAATTCACGCTTATTACGGATCATAAGCCTTTAACGTCCATATTCCACCCACACAAAACCTTACCTGCAATGAGCACGATGCGGTTGTTTCACTATGCACACTTTCTTTCGGGATTCGACTACAACATTGAATACAGAAATTCAGCGAACAACAGTAATGCAGATTATCTCTCAAGATTTCCAGTGGAACGAATTTCGGAACACCATATAGACCAACACAGTATATTTCAGCAGAACCAACTTAATGTATTTACAATTAACCGCAAAATAATAGCGAAGGAAACAATGAACGATCCAGAATACAAAAATATAATATATAAACTAAGGAATGGACAGAGTCTAAGAACATTGGGCTACGGTGACAATGAAATAACAATTGAAGACGACTGTCTTCTTAAGGGAACTAGAGTTATGATTCCTCAAAATCTCCGACACAATATATTGAAGGAATTACATACAAGCCATACTGGTATACTAAAAATGAAACTTTTAGCGCGGAGTTATGTATATTGGAAAAATATTGACAAAGATATCGAGGAATTGGTCAGCAAATGTCGTGAATGTCGTCTAAAACAAAACGAACCAGAGAAAGCCCCATTACACCACTGGGAAGCTCCGACAGCGCCCTGGCAGCGTATACATATTGATTTCGCGGGTCCAGTACGCGGCTATTATCTCTTCGTAATAGTTGATGCAATGTCAAAATGGGTTGAAATAATCCCAACTCAAACAACCACAAGTAAGTGGTGTATCTCAAAACTTAGAAATTTATTCGTTGATTTTGGCTTACCGTACGTTCTTGTTTCGGACAACGCCAGGCAGTTTACATCTCAAGAATTTGAGTCATTCTTACGTGAGAACGGAGTGTCTCACAAAACTTCGGCTCCATATCACCCAGCCACGAATGGGCAAGCTGAACGATTCGTCCAGACAGTAAAGAAAGCCTTGCATAGTATGGATAACGAATCTGGCTCAATATATGAGAAAATTTTAAAAATCAAATCCCAACTGCGAAGAACGCCCTCTAGACAAACTGGGGAAAGTCCTTACGAACAAATGTTTAGTGGGCGGTTGGTGAGAACGTTGTTCCACGCCATGTTCCAGAAACCACAAGCGCAGATAGCACAGTTCGTCTCACCCACTAACCAGACTGGACGTGATCTAAGAACATTCCGTTCAGGGCAGAGAGTTCAACTACGAAATTATAGTGGGAAGAAGAAATGGGAATTTGGCACAGTGGTCAAACGCTTGGGCCAGCTACATTATGAGGTTTTAACGGATTCTGGTGCGACGTGGAGAAGGCACATTAACCAAATGTTAAGCACCTCAATCGACGGAGCTATAACGCAATAATTAAGGGCGGAGACCTATTGGATATTTACCTCTTTCTTTGTTAATAGCATAGTGTATGTCACGTCAAAGAAGAGAATTATTTACATATAGATATGTCACTTGTCATTCATTGATAGACTTGAAATAAAATGGTTTATTACATATAACTAATTTCTCGTATTTATTAGTAGGCATTCATTATGAAAATTTAGGTGGATAAATTAGGGGTCGAAAGAAATATATGAAAGTCACCGGGACATTCACGCAAATGGCGCTCATAGCAAGAGAGATTTTCATGACATTCCCGTAACCTCTATAATAGGAGAAAGCCTCCTCGGCGCAGTGGGCGAGTAGCCGGCTGCGAAACGAGAGACCGTGTGTTCGATTCCCGCACTGAGACAAATGTTTGTGCGATCTACAAATATTTGTTTCGGATCTGGGTATTGTGGTACCGCAAGTCCCTCGTTGCTCGTGATTCTCACAACACAGGTCAACCTAGTGTGGGGTCAAGACTATGTGTGCGACCGTTGGGTGTATTTATTATTATTATTACTAGTATGTTATGTTTTTTTCTCAACTATACTTTTGCAGCAATTGATTTAAATAAAATTGTAGAATGAAATACAAATTACTTATAATTTTCGAATGTTTCACGCGAATCTATAATCTCATTAGTTATATAATTTAATACATTTTACAACCGACATACAAGTTATCGTTTTGATGTTATTAACACGTACCGTATGCGAGCATAGGGGAGACAACGTTGCGAATATTTTTTACTGTCGTATCTGATGTTATACCCATTATGTTATAGGCAGTACTTTCAACATGAATTATATTGGCCTTATGTTATTCAAGTAATAATTTTCAGTTTTCAACTGGTCTACTTTTTTTATAACATACATATAACATACTTTTTTTATAGGTCTACAAACGAGCAAGTGAGTCTCCTGATGATAAATGATCTCCATCGTCCATGTACGCGCACAGGTCACTACTAGAAGAGTCATGAGTGTGTTGCCGAGCTTAAAGGAAAGGGGCAATTAAGGGATTGAAAAGAGGAGGGGGATTTGTGCCTCCGGACTCACCGTACGAAACGCAATACCAAGCCGCTAATTTACGGAGGTCTTATGTGAAAGAGTGGTAACAATTAGGTCGAACTGGTCCATTCCTGCCGTAGACAAAACTGTCTACAGCGTAACTCTACCACTCTGAATACTACGAATAACACGAAAGTATAGAATATAAATAACAGAGCAATCGACCGCGTGACCTCACCGACTGGCCGACCACATCACATTTAATCGATACCGCTCCACACTGCGAAATAAAGGTGCTACCTACCTTTCAAGTAACGTAAATATCAAATAAATAATTCTCATTTCAGGACCAATACAAATTTTACTGGAATAATCAAATTTTTCAGACTTTCGATGGCATTATACGTCCAGGATTACGATATATTTTATGCACGGCACGTTTATCTTGACCAACAGTCGATGACCCAATATATAGCAGTTATACCTAACAGTGAGGTCGGCGCAACGTGCTTTTTAAGATTTGGCTTGTAGTTTTTACGACCGACCGCCTGCCTGACATCTCCCCCTATCGGGAGAAACACCCAGACCCGAAACAAAAATATGTGGATCACACAGAATCGATCTTTTCGATCGTGATAAACAAGTGATTAAAATTATCGTTAAATTTTAATATGGCCAAATTTTGATAAGATCCGGTACGTAAACACTCAATATCATATGTTATATATATGTAGCTATATAGCCCATCGGGACTCGAGGCGGCAAGTCTAATTGGAGCCCAGGGCGGCAAATCTATATGGGTCCCCAGTGAGCGTTTTTTGCACACAAGTTTAACATTGTACGAGATTTCGAGATTCGGGGGCCCCCTAAGACGGCACGGGGTCTATTGAACCCTCCTTAATCTACTACTGTTTTTCTATAACACGTCGTATATATTTTTTGTTACCATAGCCAATTGAATTGCACTGTATATACACAAACGAGAACCTCCACCATTTCTTTTCATTGATTAGCAAATGTCGTCCCAGCTTAAAGGTTGCGCCCACCACATCTTATTTTTTTTATCCTGGCACCTCAAAGTGACTACACTGGAAATATAACAGTATGATTAAAGTCTCGTCTTGATTTCGTTAATCAATTAAAATGGTTTCTGCTAAATAACTTATGAATGAAATGATATCAATACCACATACTGTAATTTACGAATGTGAAGGACAAAGCAACATCGGATAAAGCATCATCAAGAAACTATAGTTTACAAAACATTATTTAATGAAGAAAAAAACAAATTGTAGACTAAGGCAAAGTACAAAAGACGTCTACTAAATTTAACCTAGATTAAAACATGATTGAAGAAATCTTCTTTCGTTGAGTTGCGACAAAAAATAAATCTCTCCTAACTCAAAATGTTGGCCGATTTTCCTTTGTTTTTCCTTGGCGTTAGACTTAATGGCGCTATATGAAAAGTTGAGATAAAAATAAAAGATATACCACGTCGCGTCGGGTGGAATATCCTTGAAATTTTGTTTTTCCGTGGCGTTAGAATTAATGCCTCTACATGAAAAGTGGAGATAAAAATAAAAGATATACCACGTCGGAATATCCTTGAAATTTATTATGTACCTTAAATGGTTTTTTAAAACTATTGCCCCCCGGTTTTTTAAACATTTGACTTCAAACTGAACTTTTTCCAATATGTTTCTGTCTACCAAGATAAGGCAGTTTTGAAAATTCTAAAAAATATATCATTTATTGGAATATATATTAAAAATTAATATTTTTTTGGAATATAAGATTTATTCACATAATATATTCAAGTTTTGGAGTTTATGTCTTGTATTACACAAGTTTCTAAAGTCACTTAATTGACTAGATAATATAGCCAACTACACAGTACACACTCACACCCACACACACATTCACAAAACAAGACTGGATTTGCTCTTCGATAAGTTA
Source organism: Amorpha juglandis (assembly GCA_949126905.1). Lineage (NCBI taxonomy): Eukaryota > Metazoa > Arthropoda > Insecta > Lepidoptera > Sphingidae > Amorpha > Amorpha juglandis. The sequence goes on from OX421372.1 coordinate 9,125,385, forward strand.
TTTTGGTATAATAATAATTTCAATGTTTAAACATTAATTAATATAGTAAAGGCAAGGCTCTAAAACAATATCTAATTGACATTAGATGCATATTAAATTCTAAGCCCTAACATTGGCCTCATTTACATAAAAAGCGTGTTAAAAATACACTAATTTTCATTATGGTTACTCCATTGGTTGTAAATATGGAATTTAAAAAAATATTTATTTACAGTAATACCCCGGACTTACGCGATAGGTGGGACCGAGCTATAACCGTGTAAGTCGAATTCGCGTAAGTCGGGGTACAACTTTGCATGCACTTTTGAGTGACATAATTTGAGGTTATCAATAAAACACAACGTACGTACAACAATTCAACGCGGAACACGTTCGAACCTGTCGTAAACGGACCACTAACATGGCGGAATAGGAGAGCTGACGCGCGCGGCCATCAAAAAGAATAACCGCGTATCTACGAATTCGCGTAAAACGGGATAGCGTAAGTCGGGGTATTACTGTATTTATAACTAGCTTTTCCTCGCGGCTCCGCCCGCGTTATCTGTTTCTTCCGGGATAAAAGTAGTCTATGTTCATCAGGGATAATATAGAATTCTAATGGTGAAAGAATTTTTCAAATCGGTCCAGTAGTTTTTAAGTTTATTCATTACATACAAAAACACAAAAATACATATCTTTTCTCTTTATAATATTAGTGTAGATGTAAACGGGTCAAAGTTTGTTATACAGTATTATATTATCTGGGTGAATCGCCCAACGAACTCCATTTAAGGTAAAAGGCTGTGCCGGCGTAACTTTTTAGAATAACGAATAGAAAGGTCCACTTCACCCACATTTCCTTTCATAACAACAGCAGGGCAATTCTAACAAAGATATCTACCTGTTTTACACACTGCAAGATGTTTCGTATAATGCTTGTGAAATAACATGTAAATCAAATACGTAGATAAATATTCCTTATCCTGGAGATAATATTATTATTGTAACGACTTATCAGATAAAGTGATTCTAAAGAAATTAGTATCAGTAATATTACACCCTGGATTACTACAGATAATCGAAACTTTTTTGCTAGCGTATTACATCATAGATATATTATAATACTGAACAATCATTTAATGAAGTTTATACTTTATGTTTATTCCTAAAAAAATTAAGAAACATGAAAATGATGCTAACAGAAAGAAGAATATGCATCGCCTCAATCACGGATCTGAGCTGGCTCAAATTCTTATACATACTTAAAATGCTGTTCTCATGATTATTTTGCCTTTCAAAAGCAGATTAATAGCATAAATAGATATTAGTTACGAGGGAGGAGGTACTCAATTCAATGGGTCCCTATATTTTTCATATATATCACGAAATAGCATCGTCTAATGACCGATTTTGATGATTATTTTTGTAGTCAATAAAGTTTACTTACTTTATAATCCATATTATAGTAAACATCTGGTAACGAAGTACAAGAAAAAAATGGATATTGGAGTCTGTGTTTATTATGATTATTCCACACAATTTGTATCTATCATTTTCACTGCTACATTAATTAACGCATTTTTTTATCTATGTACATAATATTTAGATGATATGTCAAGAAGATGGCATAATATAATACAGCAGCTGCAAGATTTGACGTCGAGTGACACACATTGAAATTGATAAAATAAATTCTTGAGTCTTGAGCTTGACGAATGAAATATATTTTAAACGTTTTATCGAAGCACATTTAATTTTCGGTGCCGGTAAATCTCACACATTTTGCAAATCATTAAAAGGCAAGTCAGGTGTAACACATAACTCGGTGATGATATGTAAAAGCGTCCTCTTCATATAGCTATGTAAAATATACCGGAGGGTTGATATCACTCGGGTGAGACCGTAAAGGAACAAAATTAGGGTCGACCTGGTTTAACATTCACATAGAAACAAATTGTTCACAAAATAGTTACGGCTGAGGTTTGACGAAAAATAAAACATCCGAGTTATTTCTTGCACTGACATATATTTAAATAAACGAGTAAACAAAGTTAAACTTATTTCATGAGTCATATAATATTGTCAAGTTCGAATTAGAAGACGTAAACGTTTATGACAAGGTTGTCTCCGCGTTTACGAACAACCCTTATGACTTGTTTTGTATTCTCGTGTCCTGTTTATTCAAAAGATAACAAAGGAAACGTAGTCATGCCACCCGTCATTATTCACGCCGTATAAATTATTTGAACAAATATTCCGGCTTTCATTATAATTTGTGCCAGAACTATTGTGAAAATACCAACAAAACTTTCAGCAAAAGCGCTCTTTGTACAAAGATAAGACGTTTGTTAAGTGGTCTCTCAGACAGGAGAGCTGCTCTCATAAAGCTAGTTGCGTCGAGCCAAATTGCTCGTTGTCATCACGAGAATAGGCTTTTAGTTTCGTGTTTGGAAATCATGTTTTAGAACCGACTGAAAGAATGGATAGGTGAGTTATATAAATTCCGTACTAAATTGTACATTGATTTTTACTGTCAATGTTGGGTTCTCCTCATATTTTTTATGGTTTGTATATTCTCATTTCCTCGAACACATTATCAAGCTACATTTACTCTCTCCCTCTTTCTCTGTCTCAGCCATGAACTGAGAGTAAAAACACTCCAAAAGTATGTCTTACTTTAAAGTATTTACATTATAAAAGCCCAAAATACTTTAAGAAAAACATAATTATTGTCCGCTAAATTCGATTAATCTTTTCGCGATGCAAACTAAGAATGTACAGTGCGTACAGTACCTTTATGATAGAATGATAGTTGATGAATGAGAGAGTCTTTTTTGATATAAAATTGATATATTGAGACAGTTTGTATGATATGATATAATAAGTACGCGCAGAACGAATACGAACTGATTGACTGCTAATACAATAACGCGCTATGGCGTAAAATGCTGATGATAAGATTTACTTAACTACTTATGTACGTGCTAGCTCGTACAAAGAATATACGAAATTATTCCTCTAAGTTGATAACAAAACCAGGAATTAATATTAGAGTTTATTTTTTCTTATGCATAGTAGATGTGAAACGGACATTTATAAATCGTATGATTTTGGAATCATTTTAGACAATTTATAAACCATTAAGTAAGACATTAAGTAAGACAATGTAAGGAATCAGGAAATTAATCATATCTTACTATAATATTTTCAAAATCCACCATCTGTCTTTATATGTATAACGTACCGAATAAGACAATCTGAGATAGAAGACAAATCGTGGCAATCCTCGTGTGATTGATGGAGCACATAAATATTACTTCACCTAAATTGATATTCCTATGCCATAAATTACTCTGTTGACAGATGGTTTTGTTGCCATTATGTTCCTTCATATTATATACTCGTACATCAATCTTCGATATATCATCTAATTGTTCTATATACAGCGCGCTTATACTAAACATAATGAGAATTAAGCTAACGTAACCGTGTCTGTGGACTAGTCAGACCCTTACCTAGATATATAACCTACCTACTATACCTATATGGTTGATTCATTTTTCAATCAAACAAGTATAATTCAAAGTTGATAGAGGAGATGAAAGACTTCAAATTCGTCATTTATGCACCGATTTTTATGATTCTTTCACTAAAAATAGTACAATAAAAACTATATAGTAACAAATAAAACCGACTCAAAAACTAAAAATAAACTAAACTACTAAATTTTGATTCGGTGGTATCAATCATGGGCTAATAAACTATAGTACCACGGTCTCAAAGTTGTTTAGTTTTATTTTTATCTTTTTAGTTTTTTTAAGTCTGATTACAGTCGCTGAAATGCTTCGATAAAAATACATGTCTAGATACAACGCTGTAACTCCGTTGTGCATGACAAGCTCAATTTTCCTGGCTCGACTACCCTTTCCCTTGAAATTCGGCAACGCGTCTATGATCTGATATTGTGGTTGTACATAGGCGGTGGATATCACTTAACATCAGGTAACCGACTTGCTCGTTTGCCAGCCTACGTTATATAAAAACACATAACAATAATGTGCTATTATAAATTCCTGCCAGCAAATTAAGCATAACAGAGTTCAAGCGACACTCTACATAGACAAAGAAATGGATCGATAGCGAAACGTAGGTAATGGGTACCTACCTACCTATAGCTGAAATGTTCGCGATATAGTCGCTGGTCGTTGAACTTGGCTGCAATTGTAAATTTGACCTTTGTGCTCGCTCACGCATGTCATTTCTAGATTACACTTCAGTTCGAAGCTTAAACCTGTCTTATGTCGGCTTATCTGTGCTGCTTATTTGGACTGGTCTGCTCAGACTTTTACTGTATTTGTTTACCTTTACTTCATAGTCTTAAAAAATTCTTGGTACTCTTGAGTATTATACACAAAAATCATTACAAATTCATTTATCCATATTGTACATAATGATTCTTATTGGCATAAATGAGCTATTCTAAATCTAACTTAAAAGTATTAATGTAATGTAAAAACTGTAAATCGTATTCGAAAAGAACAAAGTTAAGAATTTCTTGCATGTTCTTCTCTAACGAAACAGCCGTCCGTACAAGCGGTGGAGTTAAAATTTTACTGATAAAATGATGTTGTTTTTTTTTATTGTTGCATAGATCGGCAAACGAGCAAGTGGGTCACCCGATGGTAAGTGACCTCCACCGCCCATGTATGCCCACAATATCAGAAGAATTATGGGCGCGTTGCCGACCTTAAAGGAAAGGGAGAATTAGGGATTGGGAAGGGGAGGGGTATTTGGGCCTCCGGATATCTCACTCACCGGACGAAACGCAGTAGCAAGCCGCTACTTTACGTCGGTTTTCAGTGAGACAGTGGTAATGACCCGGTTGAGCCGGCCCAATCATGCTGTAGACAAAACTGTATACAGCGTGGCTCTACCACTCATATAACATTTTAGAGATTCAATATGTAAATATTTTTATTTGATTTTATGCGTCTCACATAAAAAGGTGTGTATTATAAATTTGGAACTTTTGTCTATCAATCTGTGATCTCGTACAAATTCAAATTAAAATCGTTTATTTTGTAATCAAATCACCAAAGGCATTTTTATATGCCATGTTAGCGTAATGTTTATATTAGCTTCCAATTATTTTGAGCCGACTTTTTGATACGAAAGCTAGCTGATAAAATATTTGTATAAATCGGCTGAGCTATTCAGAAATTACATTTTTCTAATAGATTTTTTTTTAATTTATGTTGCGTGTTGTTATAATTTTTTTTTGAAATAGGTGCCTAAGGTACCTACCAGAATTCAGCGGCGTTTTAATCTTGATCAAAAAAACATATTTCAACCATATCGAGATCAATACGAGTTTGGTCAAAAAACTTAATGCTTAAATATAAGTATAGATAGGCAGACGTTAATAGGTCAAACACATAACTTTTTATAGGCACAACGTCAAGAAGTAATTAAAAATATCGCTAAATTATTAATGATATTTTTTATGGCAATAGAGCATTATTTTCGAAATTAAAATAGAAAATGTTTGGTAACTTTAATTTGGAAACAGTGATGCCATAAAGCATGAGTCAACGTAGTGTCCAATATCAATCGACTTAAAAAGGAGGAAGGTCTCCATTCGTCTGTATTTTTATGTATATTACGTCATATCACTGCCAAAATATATGGACCGATCCTTTTTGTATTCACACGGGATTACCCTGATGATGATCTCATATGAGTGTGGCTAAGATCTGATGACGGGGCGCGAGGAAATGCAAATTTCCTCCAAGAAAACAGACTCACTATTGCTGAAATTTATTTTTAAGCTTATCAAGTGTAACTATTATAAAATATGGTTGCCTCGAAGAAATTGCCGCTAGCAATAAGGCCGCCAATTGTACTTCTTTTTATTATTTTTAGATGTCTTTTGTGTATTATTAATACTTTTTGTTGTGATGTACAATAAAGTTATAAATAAATAAATATTATATGTTGATGCAAGAGAAACTAATTTTGTTAATGATCAGTGATCACACTGTACACTAGGAATCATAACAGAAAATGTGATTTATGTCTCACGTTACTCATAGCGTATTCTATATTAAGATCATAAAAGTATTTCCAACATATGTACGAGTTGTTATTAGATGCTCAACTACGCTGAAGTAGGTTAATGGCTCAGATGTGTCGTATAGGACACGATTCGCAAACAATCCAACAATTCTAAGCTAATGGGTTCTACAAAATACTTAACATGTTATATGTGCTTAAATTTTATTTACCAATAAATAAAAGATTCTTCTGGTTTTGTGAGCGTACATGGGCGGTGGAGGTCACTTACTATCAGCTGAACCACGTGCTCGTTTGCCGGCCTATGCTATAAAAAAATGACACCTTTTTTAACCTGCGACAAAAAGGGACCTTTGAAATTTGATCCTTATGTCTGAACGGTGATCCTGAAAGTATAATATGTCAAAGGAAAACAAATCGAAGTTGAAAGTGAACGAGCGTAGACATTATAATAAATATTTTTAACTAACTTAAAAAGGAGTTTATGTTACATTGTGTCGTGTTATTACTACTTATACTATAGTTTACCCTTTTGCAAAAGATTTAATGCAAACAAAAGCCACCCCTTCAAGGTTTCTCGCTATCATAACGAAAATATAAAAGTAGTACTAAACGCTGCACACAAATGGAAACAGTCACGCAATGAAATATAATGTTGCGAAATGTTTCCATAAGTAAATAAATATTTCAGACTTTCCTATAAATTAAAATGAGCAAATTAACCCATTTAAAAGACCATTCCGAATGAGTTTAAATTCGATACTGGCAGCTGAGACTTATATTACTCTTTCTTCATACCGATATACTTTAGCACTTTTCTTTTAACTCGGTAAGCTGTGTTCTGAGTCGCTACGACCGCAATGGGGCCTCAACAGCTGTAACATCAAGTGGAACGAATAAACGCATATAATCGTTGTAAATTTCTTTTATCAGCATTAAACTATTTTAATTCACAAATCAATCCGTTTTATTTCTCGGTTTAATATAGTTGCTTTGTTTTCATGAGTGCGATTAGGCACTTGGAGATTTAAGATCCGCATTTCTACGTTAGTTAATTACAGTTATTATTATTTATTTATTATTATTTTATTTATAACTTTATTGTACATCACAACAAAAAGTATTAATAATACACAAAAGACATCTAAAAATAATAAAGAAGAAGTACAATTGGCCTTATTGCTAACGGCAATTTCTTCCAGGCAACCTTTATTAATTATAATATAAGTAAATCATTTTAATTTCTCACAAATCTGATGTTACGTTCCTTATTCTCGTCACTTGAACCTTTTATCTACTTGGTGGACTTCTTTCTAGTAACCGTTTGTTTTATATGAATATTAATTGCAAATAATGCTATACTATAAGTAATTTAAAAAAGGAAAATACGTAACGTCGCCAGGTCATGATTACCTGCGATGTGCCATCAACTGGGTTTTTTTTTTTTTTTTTTATTGCCTTGATAGGCAGACGAGCAAGCGGCCCGCCTGATGGTAAGCGGTTACCGCCGCTCATGGACATCGGCAATGCCAGGGGCATAGCCAAGCCGCTGCCTACCAAACCGGGAGAACCTGCTAGGTAAGGATTTATATTTTTCATAAAGTTCGCTAATTACATTGCAACCTGCGCCCGGGCTAAAAATAAACGCGTGTGTGCCTACTTTACAGTGGGTGACGTGACTTTTACCGCATGAATATTCACGGATACATATGCTCAACTTGTTATGCCACATTTTCCACGGGTGCATACTTTCGAATCAAAAATGTACATGTTTTTATGGATAACGTATGTAATGTTTTCTTTATTTTATACAAATTTATTTAACTTTTGCATTGTTTTAAACCACGATGTTTATTTGTACAATCCAATACACATGTATTTCTCCACCGAATGTAAACAGATTTTAATTTTTTAGCCGACTTCAAAAAAGGTTCTCAAATAGGCACGTTATTTTATATGTGTGTACATCGATTTCTTCGCTACTTGTGGACCGAATTAGTTGAAAAATTCGTTCTATAAAGTTTATTATCGATAGAGTTTACTTGTGAGTTGGACTCTATCTATATCAATAAAGCCTTACCGGCAACTAGTAACGACTATATACTCAGCTCTACTGTACTAGGACTTAGTGTTATTATTAAAAAAACATCGAATTTTAAAAAGTTGTCCCATGAAAAATACTACAACAACGCAACATAATATACCTACTATTCTCAGAGGGTAGAAAATAAAATATATTATAGTTTTAGACATATATTATATCATTGCAAAGAATCTTTACATAAATATATTGTCCTGTGTAAAAAAACGATTAGGTCTTTGCAACGTTTCATTTGCAACCAGCTATTTAGAAAAAAAACCACAAGATGCACCTATACATATAAACGTACTTATATACATACAACGTTCTACGTTTGCCGAAACCATAGTATTAAATCAGTACATTTAATCCTATTTATGTATTAGTTTACAAGGCGCTTACAACTCGGTCATGTTTCTAATATGCAAAATAATAATAAGTCTAAAGGAAGACTTCCGATCGTCGTGTCAAGCGTAAGACCTGAATATCAGTGCTGTTGTCATTTTTCATTAAATCATCATCATTCAACGCCATACTGAAGTCGCCAATAATGCCGTACATTAATGACTACCATCTTAATACTAAGTGCCCGTGAACCCCAGGCCTTCGTTATTTCATAAAAGCTGAAAGATTCCCAGCGCATACTCCCAACACAGGTAAGAACGATGGACAATCATGAAGTATGGGCTATCGTGGTTTTGGCAGGTAAACGGTACTAAATGTGTATAAAATACCAAGCTAAATTCATCAAATAATCAAATGTGATTTTTTGATATTTCCTTCAGAATATTATTACAAATCACGTCAATCATTACACTTAACATCGTGGCAACCATTCCACTTTGTGTACCTAGGTGATATCACCCAAGTGCACGAAGTGAATAATCCACTATCACTTATATCTGTGCCTTTACATGTGCGGTGCTTTTAGATCGCAATCAAAAGGAGAGTATCGGAAGTATGCTCTATTCCGGGTCGTCACAGAAAAAAATCATTTTGCACCGTTTGAGTTATCTAGAAAAGGTCGTTCAGACGGTATTGATTTGTTGGATTGGTGTGCCGGTCGCGTCCTCAGTTTGCGGTCACCCGGCAAGCAGCCCTGACTCAGCCTACCTTGCCTTTTCTCGAAATCCAATAACGGCTTCGGAGAAAAAGAAAAGTATATGTTGGCCCTCAGTCCGTCGCGGACATTACTATCCATGCAAAGTAAATTTTAAATAGGATTTCAGCTACACATACCTATCTAGCTACGATATATATAAACTCCTTTGCAAAAAAAACGGGCACCTTACACACACACTTTACCTTAGCTTTTCTATGGGTAAATATTATTATATTTTTAGTATGTCATTAGCTTGGATGACTAGAAATTTCTTATTATCAATGAGAATCTAGTTTTTTAACACTTTTATCCTGGTATCGGTGTTTTAGTCAATGTAAACAGAGAGCCGTGTTAAAATGGACATTTTTATGGGTATAATGAAATTAAGACTACGAGTATTTTTATGGTATTTTAATAAAAGAGACATTAAAAAATAAAAATTAATAACGAGTATGACCTCCTCTTGCAGCGATTACGGCATGTAATCGTCTTGGCATGCTTCCCACCAGGCTTTTGATGGTGTCCTGTGGAATGTGTTCCCACTCAGTCGAGATTACACGTTTAAGCTCTCTGATGTTTTGTGGAGGTGGTTGGACAGATCGTACTCGCCTTTTTAGGAGGTCCCAAACGTGCTCAATGGGGTTAAGGTCGGGGCTCCGCGCTGGCCAATCCAAACGACGAATACCGACCTCTTGCATATAAGCATCTACGTCGCCAGAACGGTGGGCCCGAGCATTATCGTCCATGTAAATGGCATCTTCACCAATTACAGTCAGTGCGGGTTGTGCATTTTGAGAAAGGATTTCTGTTATGTACCTATGCGCATTTAGTGAGCCATTTTCTATGAATACTATCTCGGTACGATAGTTGGAAGTTACGCCCGCCCAAAACATAACGGACCCTCCACCATAAGGGGTGATTTCTTCAAAACACACATCGGCATAGCGTTCCCCTGGTCTTCGTAACACTCGCCGACGTCGGTCCTCACCATGCAGACAAATTCGAGCCTCATCGGAGAAGAGTACGCTACTCCAGTTACCTGGTGTCCAAGATAGGCAATTTCTAGCGAACCTCAACCGCGCAATCCGGTGCTCACGGAGTAACTTGGGGGCCCGCGCTGGTCGTCGACTACGTATATCAGCAGCTAAAAGTCTTCTCCTCACAGTCCATAGGCTAACTTGTGCTCCTCGTACCTCTTCAAGGTTTCTTTTGAGGTCTATGTAACTGCATTTGCGGTTCCTCAGCGCCTGAGTCACTAAAAAGCGATCGTCTCGCGGCTGTGTGCAACGTTTTCTCCCAGAACCTTGCCTTCTCTGAACGGAACCTGTCTCTTGGTATCGAGTCCAGGTTCTTTGTACGGTTGAACGACTCACGTTTAACCGCTGTGAGACGTAACATTGGCTACACCCCTCTTCCAGCAGCGCTATAATTTTACTAGCTCTCATTGCTTTTTCTGCCATTACGATAGACACAAAGATATCTGTTTTAAGTCACAATAAGGCAGAATTATGCGATAAACATAAATTGTTGTACTAAAAATAACGAAAAGTTACTTTTAGTTGCTTGATAACCTTTTAACCGCAAACCCGCGAAAAGTGTCACAAAATGAAAAAGGGATTAATAATTTAAAAAACAAAAGTTTTGAATTTGGAATGAACTTTTTTTCATACCCAGACTCTTTATTAAGTGCCAGTAACATAGTTTGGCTATTAAAACCTCTGAAGAACTAAATTATTACCAATAATGTTAAAAAATCAAACCCGCCCGTTTTTTTTGCAAAGGAGTGTATATATATATATAGGTTTGGTACAAAAAAAACTAAGGAAAATACGATTTACGAATGTCGGATGTACCGCATTTCTTAGTAAATATTGTTTATTTTAATTCATTTAAATGGGCTACGCAAGGAAGAAATAATTTCTAGATCTTGGAAAAAAAAGACAAGAACGTTGCAAACTAGAAGAAGGAAAATCGCTTTTTTTAATAAGTAATAATTTAAATAGATTTATTGACAATAGTCTATTTTATCAATTTTCGTGTTACATTCGTCGACTTTACTGCATAGGTACGGCATAGGTAATATTAGAATAATAATTTACTTAAAAAAATGATGGCCTCTAGTCTAGTGGCAGCCTAGATATCTGGAGAAACCATGAGGTCTTAGATTCAAAATCTAGGTAGGCCAATCACAATTAGTGTTTGCTTTCGATTCGAAATAGGTACATAAGCTATTATCGAGAATTGGACTTGTGCTCGTTATGGCGTTATGCTCGCCCTCCTCACATCTTGAGATGGAAATAAGCTACCAAAAGTTTAACACTAACTACCTCTGCTTACCCCTTCGCGGATACAGGCATGTATTATGTTATATTTCAAAACACAATATGAGACAAGGGTATAGATAGGTACTTATTACGAGAAGAAATGTTATACCAGAATCCGTATACATATTTATTAGACTTCTGGTTTAAAAGGAAAGTGTTTCACAGCTGGTGGTCTATTTGATTCATATTTTAACAGCTTGCGGTCTTTTCCTCGAATGCAAACAATATATAAACATAACATTATTGTGTCAATACACAATACACAACCGGATATACACTGGCTGATCCTGGAACGCGATCCACACAAGGTGTGTGGATCACTATGACAAGTTTTAACATCATGTGTACGGTGGTCGCTATTCGGGCGGATATGAATATCCTACCACCAGCAAACTTTCAAACCTTCAAACTGTATTCTGATTGACTATCTATGTGCTATCTATCCGCAGAATCGCAAATTATCGCAATCGATATAGACGGTGAGATTACTAACATTGCATAATGTGATTCTATACGTACCGTAGACATTTAGAACACTAAATAGCAAATAGCTCTTGTTTCACCATAATTATCGTTTTTTTAGCAGAAGGTCGCTAAACGAGTGTGACAAGTGTGTCATCTAGTGATCATAGATCTCCATTATACATGAAATCCCAAAATACCAAAGGAATTGCGGGTGTATTCGCAAGGATATAAATAGTAAGAGGGATATTGATTTTTTTGGGTTTCTAGAAATCACACTGACCCTACGAAACTCTACAGCATAGCTTTTTATAATAAGTTGTAGAAAACTAGCATAAGTATTCCATAAAACAGTAACTATTACGAGTCAGGCCGCCTCAGTATCAGCCTGGAGTCTGGAATTGTGCCCGGTATTGCGATAGGCTCGCCCCGTATCACATCATGGGACGGGGATACGCTCGGCGAAATTTGGATTTACTGGTTACACCTCTGCCTACCCCTGCGGGGATTACAGGCGTGAGTTTTTTTAATTATTTGAATGAATGACGCGACGAGCAAGGCGCTCGTCTGATGGTAAGCATCACACCTGCCTATAAACAGAAGCAACACCACACAGAACGTTGAATTACAAAGCATTGCATGGCACTAAACTGCGCTCGTCACCCCGAGACATAAGATGTTAAGTCTGCCCATGCCCAGTAATTTCACTGGCTTCAATGTCATTCATACCGAAATACAACAGTGCTTACACACTGTTGCTTGGCGGTTGAAATAGACAAAGCGGTGGTACCTTGACGGCCTCTCGCATACGAGGGACCCACCACCTTATGCGTGTGTATGAAAGAAAAGATCGTTTATTATTATGAACTGATTTGCATAACAGTCGCAACATTTAAAGAACCTTTCTCGGCACTTAGTCCCGTAAATGCAAAAATGTAATCAACTCCACAGAAAGTCCTTGGTCAAATCCAAGTAAACTGATTAACAGATCTTATCTGAAATATTACATCTTAACTTTGTAGAATTTGTCAAGCAAAGTGGCCTCGGAAGCTCTGGAGTTCTCATTACTAACCTAAAAAAATGTAGCGCTCGCTTTAAGTATTTTACACGCCTAAGGTTTTTTGTCTCTGCACTCTGCGTTCCGCTCTAGAGTTGACTGCTAGAGAATTTCTTCAACTTCTTCTTGGACTTAATGTCAACCTTTACATTTTTAGTGTAGAAAGTTGTATTAAATAAATAACGAACACAAAAAAATATTTTTTTCCTTTAATTCCGGAGAGTGATAGAAGGCTTTGGTGACTTTATAAAGTTCTAGACTTAAAAAATCTAATGGGTACCTTTTTATATCATTTAGCCATTAGTAATATTTACGTTGAAATTATTTCAAAACATCTTCACACCGTTAAACCGTCGTAATCACTCTCCGATACTTGTAAAAGTTATTATAATAAAAATGTATTGTTTAAATATGAGGTATCATGATCGAACAGTGGGGCGCAGTTCAGTGTTATCGCGAAATGGGACGTGCGGATTCTACTGACGTATATAAGTCACCTACAAGGTGGACAGATGACCTGATAAAGATCGCAGGAAGTCGCTGGATGCAGGCCGCTTCCAACAGGTCGGTCTGGAAATCTTTGGGAGAGGCCTATGTTCAGCAGTGGACGTCTTGTGGCTGATGATGATGATGATGATATAAGTCGAACTCTATCTCCCGAAACGTTTATATTTCCTTAGATAAAACTAGCCTAGTTCCTCTCGCTATGCTCTGTATCTCTATACCTTATAATGAATCGGCACTATATCTATGTAATTGACCATCACTAGGCGAGCGGTATGACGGCTCCTTGCCGCTCGCCACCCATTCTCGATGGACGCGTCTTCATGTCTTTTTTACAATTTCTCATATACCTTTTATGTCTGTTCTACCGCTACCCCGGCTCGTTCTTAGTGGATTAATGCAATAGCGAGTTGGAAGACCTCACAAACCTCGATAATTGTTATGGAGAATCCTCAGGTATGCCGGTTTCCTCACGTTGTTTTCCTTCACTGTTTCATATTTAAGATTTACAATTGTATGTCTACGTCATATTAACATCACTGTGCATGAAAGCGTAAACAAGACAGCCCCCGTAATTGCTTTCAGTACAAGTCTAATAACTAAGTTTGGAAAGGGCGAACTCATGACATAAACATTAAGAGCACTCAGCGGCATCAGTCGTCTTACACAGAGTTACAACAATAACAAACATACTTACCTGCTTCATGGGGCTACGTGATAATAATATAATACTAATTAATATATTCTTTTAAAGTATTAGTCGTCATACAACTTACAAAATGAAGTGGCCATACTCATCGAAGATTCGATAAATAATGGGATAAATTAATGATAAAATTGTTATGACGATTTATGTCCCTTGGCCGAGTAGAATTATGATTCTGAGTGAAACGTTGCGAGAATTGACCTATTTACATAAATTAATAATACACAGTCGCAAGCATAGTCCTGTACTCCTACTAAGATATCCTTTGTTGGATATATTAGGATTTAAGATATACTTACGGCACCATCGCCAAACCCTAATAAACAAAATATATTTTTGGGCCACAACAACATAAATGAGTTTTGAAACATAGAAGTCCATAATGGCGCTTGACAAATTAGATTCTCTCTTGTGAAGAAAAAAAATTATATCGAATAATTTTCGATAACAAAAGATTCAAAAATAAAAGTGTTCACATCACAACGAACATATTAAAATAAATATTATGTTACCTGTAAATAAAATACCTATATTTACTATGTAAATAAAAAAGGGGAAACAAGAAAAAATCTGCGGGAACAGGATTCCCGTTTTATGCCACGAGAAATGCTTCTCTCCTAACTTTGTAGTTTGTGCAATAAATTAATATAACTTGGCAGACAGTTTGCTTCTGTAAAAGGTTTATTAGATTTGCATTATCTGTGCATTTATTATTTACAACTAACTCTGCTCTATCTCCGTGGGTCTTTAAATTTAGGTTTTTTAACCCAATGGAGTTTCCCTTAATTGTGAATTCGGTTTCAAAATCCTACCATTATTTGCATATTCGTCCTAATACAGCACATAAGTTCGCAGTACTGAAGACGTTTATAAAACTTGCACAATCGGTTTCAGTCCGGGCGGGTATAACTGTCCGGCACATCCGGCTCCTTTCCACTTAGTTCCGGGCGGGATATTCGCTAATACCTTCCAGATTCAGCCCACAGCCCCGCGGCTTATTATCCTCATTTCAACCAACTATTTAGAAATCCCTGTCATAAATCTCAGCCTTTGCATTACGCCTATCGGATACTTGAATAAATTGGATGTTTAGCTACTTCAGACTTTTTCTCGACTTCCGTTGATGTTGCATTCACTTATATGAAAAAGAGTAGAATTGGCTCAGATTTAAGTAATTCGGGTTTACTTTTAACATCGCCGCTTGTGTTAAGCATCATCCTCAATAATGCCGAAAAATCGTTAATTATTATCTATCTCGCATTGGCTCAAAAATAGATACTGAAGATAATGAAAGGAACGTTCAAATCCAATCCAATATTCATTCATGTCTTGAATGTCCTACATTACCCTTCACGATATATTTAAAAAAATCGAATCTAAAACCTCCTTAATTCGGTTATTATGGGATCATTTTGTATTTCATGACGGTTGTCATGAATTTATTAGAGGCTTAATTTTATAAGCTAATTGTTTCGGTTGCGGAACAAAAGCCTCAATTTGTGGCCGTCGCGCTCGCATATCGCTGGAATAAAATTACATTCAAATATGTATACATAGATAGCATCGAAATTATAAATTATTCATACATTGTACGGGTACTATTATACAGTTAAATAATAAATAAGAAGGATTGATTCTGAATTAGTAATACTAAAGTAAATGACGAAACAAGCGCGCTGCATTTGCATAGTATAATTTACACGGATAGCGATAGCGACCGGATAGCGACCACCGTATACTGGTGCTAAAACCTGCCATAGTGGCCCGCCTTGCGTGGGTCGCGTTCCAGGATCAGCCAGTGTATATCCGGTTCTCCCCAGGGGGCTTGCCCCCTGATCCTAACCCTTTTCCCATCCCTTTTCCTTCCCCTCCCCTTGGCCCTTTGGCAGGCCGGCATGATCTTGCCGACCAACGATGGACCATTGTTTATCGTTGGTCGACACTATTCTTGGATTGCGCTACACTTACCATCAGGTGTAGCGTAGTCACTTTGCCGTGCCAGGATAAAAAAAAATTAAAAAAAAAACACGTTTTGAAATTAAATTTATGAAAACACCATTCTCAGTTTACAGTATAAAGTACTCTGCATAATTAATACGAAATGTATATAAT
The DNA here is from genome assembly GCA_949126905.1 of Amorpha juglandis. Classification (NCBI taxonomy): domain Eukaryota; kingdom Metazoa; phylum Arthropoda; class Insecta; order Lepidoptera; family Sphingidae; genus Amorpha; species Amorpha juglandis. The sequence goes on from OX421372.1 coordinate 9,141,783, forward strand.
AATTTGTATCTAATAATAAGAATAGGTTTAGGTCTATTAACAAGTAGTTTGTTCAAGGATACCTTAAAATTCAAGGTCTCTTACGCGCCATTCCTACTTGGTACGCATTTTGACTAGGCTAACACTAATGTTAAAATTTAACTTGTCTAAGGTCACTTGTTAATCAAAATGGATGTATTTTTATAGCAGTGTATATTAATAATCTGAACATACATTTTTTGTACTAAAATCGTAAACTAAGTTGGTTTGTCCGCTGCGCCTCGGAGGCTGTCAAAAGCTATATGATTTTTTTTCAACAATTCGACTGAAAGTCTGTTCAGATATTGTTAATTTTTGGTCAACTACAAATAAAATAGAACCGTGTATACCCGCTATAAAATCAAAATCTCATTCTTAATGTGAGCGTTGTTTATTTCTTTCGACCTTTTAAATGAACACAAAGAAATCTTATATTATCATTATATATACAAGTTGTGATTAAATTTCACTTATTTAGACACAGCTTAAATTTCATATAACATACATATTTCTATTCCAGATATTGACAGCGACATGTATTGGCGGTTTTGGGAAGAGCGTGCGGTTTGATTCGCCACTCTATATGCCGAAAACACTCCGCAGTCAGCAGAAAGGTACAAAATTCAAATTCTTTATTATGTAATTAGGCCGCCAATGGCACATTTACACTTCATTTGAATCCACCAATGCTTCGGAAATGCCCACTGGTCTGAGAAGAAGCACCAAGAAACTCAGCCGTTAATCTTTAGTTTTTTTTTTAATATACGTATTCTAATTAGGTATACGAAACATACGACATACGTAATTTATATACGTTTTAACAAGTTCGATGAGAAACAAAGAAATTCATTCTATTATAAGATTGATACATGTGTCCATGGATCCAAGGATTGTGCAGTTTTGAGTGGTAGAGCCACGCTGTAGACAGTTTTGTCTACAGCATGAATGGGCTGGCTCGATGTATTTAATTATTTTTAATTCTTCATTCATTCAGAAATAATCACCAAGTTATTTTATACCAGGCTATTGTTTTAAAATAAGCTATGTTTTCGACTTGTTTTTGCTAAAATATTTTTTGAGTGGTATACAATTTTGTCAACAGCATGAATCATCTCTCAAAAAACCGTCATAAAGTAACGGCTTGCTGCTGCATTTCGTACGTTGAGTGAGATATCCAGAGGCCCTAATCCCCCTCCCCTTCCTAATCCCTCAGTTATCCCTTCCCTTTAAGGTCGGCAACGCGCCTATGATATTTCTAGTATTATGGGTGTACATGGGCGGTGGAAATCACTTATCAACACGTGACCCACTTGCTCGTTTGCCGGTCTATGGTATACAAAATTCTCATAATAATGCAGTAACTTTTAATTTAATGATTGTAAAAACACTTAAGAAGCTAAATCAGACTATAGAAGAGAATGTAATCGCTGATAATAACAGTTGTTCGGCTTTTCATAAGTATTGGTTCTAAAGATATCTTAGCATGCGTTTGGGGAAACGACAATTAATGCAAGGTTAGCACAATCAGATTAAATAACCTCGTGAGGCATATAAATAACGATTTATTTTAAATTAAATGCTCACCGACCTATTATTATGCAGGGCAAAGATTCGCGTATGTCAAGTGTTAATATTGACGTCATAACCTAACTTTTGTAAGTAGGTCATGTGTAAAATTCCCTACAAACAGCAAAAATCATATTTGAGGCCGACCTTGCCAGTTGCCACACGCTAGTTACGTTACAGATGACTGCATTCCTCATTGCTAATGCATTTAAAATGCTAGCTCTGAATACTCTTTAGTAATATTTAAGGTACAGTGGATATTATATGGAATATTAATATTAGTAGTATTTCTGTATAAGTTGGCTCAGCAAATATTTTAACCAACGCCAAAAATGAGGGATGTTATAATTGTGTGTATTTAATCTGCCTATTGCATCATAGCTGAGTTTAGCAAGTATCGGGCTAAAGCGTGGCTTTTAAGGTCATATTCAGCCGGATTTTAAGTCATATTCAGCCAGATATTTACGTTATAGACTAGTTATTTATTGATTGGTTAATTTTGTAACAAAGCTGTGATTCCAACATATTAAATAGATAATTAAAATAAACAACATTTTTTGTACGAAACTTTCATATACTATAAAAAACAAAAAAAAAACGTATGTCCGGCTTTTAGAACAAAACGTCAGACTTAATATAGCATCTACCCTAATCGTAGCGCCTAAACAAATGGACTAATTTGAATACGGACTTTTTGTTTGAAAGCTGGTTAAAATCGAGATGGTTCTTTGAATGAGTTTCTTGATTGCCTTTGAAGAAAACATATTATTTAGATGTATAAAAGTAACGGGTGTTTTTCCAATTGACGTTGAGGGTTTTTTAATCTCTCCAGTAATAGCCATAGCTTATTATTTCAACAGGTATAATAAAAAGTTCGTTCCATCCAAGTATAGACCATCCAATGATGATCACGATCATCAGAAATTAGGGACCGACCAGAGAGAGAGAGAGAGAGAGAGATAGATAATAAAAATATATTGTTAACATAATACATTAAACAGGAACTATACTGCGTTGTACTTATTCTATTTGCTGGAAAACGTGAGAAAAACGAATATGAAAGAATATTGTGGGGTCAGAAAATTAGCTTGCTGCCCCAAGAAGTCGTTTAGAACTTTCTTTCATTCACTTTGTACGAAAATTGCGTCACGAATTCCGGCCTTTGATACATTATGTAAGCTTACATTTATCGATCGCAGTTTCGTTACCTACCTCTTTACAACACGTCCTTGAATTGCTAGGAATACGAAAACCGGCTAATATAAGTCTTATTGTCGATGTTTAAGTGCTACTTGTTTTACTTATTATTTATAAATATAAACATAATTATCTTTTTTTGCCTTACGTTATCCCTGACAAGGACTGCAAGGTTACCACCTAATATCAGCGTATCACATAGGGGAGACCGGGGCAAGATGGGATACTTAAGAGAAAAAACGTCATAATATTACAACAAAAGAAACTCTTAAAGTTTTAATTAACATAATTATAATCTTTTATGTCGCTAAATCACATATTTTTTGGCAAATAATAACTAAATGGCACATGTCAAATATCCCGTCTTGCCCCATGACTGGGGCAAAACGGGAAACACTATGGGGCATAATGAGTACACATTTTAAACTGGTTGGCAACGTTCACATATATGTGCCTCTTCATCATCATCGTCTACACCTGCTGCACACGCTACAAATAATCCATTCTTCAGTGTTCATAGCCCTCGCAACAGAAGATGGCTCTGGTCGTCTAAATGAAAGTTCAGGGTGCCTCTTTAGATATCCACTGAGCCAGTCTTCCAGCCATTCCAGTCTCTGCATTGAATGGGTTCTTAATATGGTTTCTTTCAGGTAACTGGAAAGCTAAAATTCGAAGCTATATACGGGATACTATCCCATTATGCCCCGATCATTTTGCCCCAACAGATACATTTTGCAAAACTTACAACGGCTCTAATCTACAAAATTATTTTGCGAAAAAGCAATCTAAATTCGTTAGTTTTATAGTACTATAATAAGTATACGGGAAAATGTTACAATAGCATTGATACCTACCTTGGTGCCCATCGATTCAAAACAGAAAACTATGTAAAAATCCGTCAAAAAACTGTTTTTTCTCGCTGCGCGGCAAAAACACATAGGGACATGCTCGCACCGCTCGGACTCGTGTGACGCCACTGAACATCGTGCGAATGGAGCTCTATTAGGCTCTGTTGTGTTTACAAGTCACTCACACAAGCAGATTTCCCGTCCTGCCCCGAGCTTCGTCTTGCCCCGGTCTCCCCTACTTACATTATAAGTAACAATATTACAAATAAGTTTGAAAGATCAAACGCAAATGTATTCATTTAAAATATGTTATTACAGATGTCCTAATATGGGTTGGTCATGCGTCGTGGCACGCGCCGTGGCCTTCTTCCTCATGCTCAGCAGAGTATCTGCTCTCACATCCGACATGTAAGTAAATATATAATGAGTTAAAGTAAATATATTTAATTTAACTCATGGTTCATAAGTAAACTTTAGTTGTCAAATAAAATATAATACAGCAAAAAACAAAATTATCACGCACTTCATAAATTGTCTGTGCATTGTCCAGCGGTTAACATTTTGATTGTACCTTTATTGATAAACAGGCCATTATTCATATTGGCGGATAGCAAAAGTAGTGATCCTCGAATGCAGACCAATAGTGGTCGGTGCATTTTAATTAATACCTTCTGAAAAAATCCAATCAGATTCGTTTATTTTGAACTTCGCAATCTACGTTCGAATCATTTTTTCAAATTAGATCTATGATTTCAATAATATGTAATATCTTTGATGTAAATATGAGGTAGCCTATGTAATGAGTGATCAGTGAATGTATGGAGAATATGGTCGGGTAGCGGGTGGAAGGCACCCAAGCGGACGTAACACGCTAGCCGGTGCACGGCCGACGAACCGTGAAGTTCCTCGCTCCATTTATAGACCATGTGACAGGGTATGAATGTAAATTGTCTATGAGGTAAACATTTATGTGTTATACTTACTGTTACATTGTCAACATTTTTAAATTTCTAGTTATGATTGTTAAGTATACTCGTACACCAAATACTCTTCTGTCGACGACACATACCAAGGTCCATTTCTTTAGTAGTAGTAAGTAACCATTTCATAAGTATTTCAACCCATATTTTTATTTATTCTTATTAGTAGAGTCTGACCCCTGCCAACTTCATAATTCAGATGTAAATATTGATACGTTCTTACACTGCCGATTATACGTTCGATTTCGAGCTTTGTAAGTTATGACCGCATTGAATAAAGATTCCACCGATGCCAGTTTCTGACTGGCGATATTATTGTATTTTCTATGATAATGTTTTTGCTATTCGTAGGCCAGTTCTATTGTCAATCGGCGGTTGTCCCAGTCGTGATTTTGAAAATCTCGACCATTAAGTTATACATATTGCCTATACCACACTTATGACGAAATAATTATAAATAATATTTAGTCCCTGTCTCATCATCTCTAAATAAAATGTAGGACAGCAAAATACAAATTGGATCATCTGTAATGACATCGTTTGTGTAATATTTTATCTAACGGTTAACATTTAACAGCGTACTGTGCAATAGGCCCCTAACGCCAGTTTCATTAACACTGAGTAAACGCTACATACTTATTAAAATATGATACGTTCAAATACAAAAGTCACAGATACACTGAAAGAAATATGTCAGTCAGAAATAGCTGTATTATACTTTAATCTGTGGTTAAATCTTATTCGAATATCGTCAAACAGACCCTTAGATTGTTAGCACACTACATCCGTCACGAATTCGGAAAATCTCGCGCTGAAGTAGTCGTAGTATTTTATTTTACATTTGTATGAGAGTTTGTGCACTAGATTCTGATTCCGAATTCCACAGTCTTGAATATCCCTAGTTCAGATCATAATCTTGGATTCAGATCGGATACAGTGTATTACAAATCTTACGAATTCAGAAAAGGGTTGAATACTTTGGCTAATGTTGTAAACTTGTAACGTATTTGTAGCCCGTTGTTGTGAATATTTAATAGCAGCTACATAAATAAAGGAGTTCTTGTTTCCAATTCCCCCTCACAACTTAATTAAAATCTCACGCCCGCCTCGCGGTGGATGTGTTGTTGGGAATAATTGATTCAATCAGTGTACTCAGTTGTGTTGCCAAAATATGTTCCAGTAACTTGAAATGTACTTAACTACTTGCTTTTTATTCATGCTCTACTTTGTATTGTTATGGAAAATATGTTAGTAAGTTTTCCACCACATACGATGCAGTCGTTTTGTGGTAGTAAAGGTCTTATTAGTTACCTATCTAAAGTTACCTATCTAAAACCTCGGAAATCACTAAAGGACGAATTCTGTATGTCATATATAATATTATATTGATTAGGTTTATTCTTAGATATTCGAATGGCACAATGAGTAATTCTAATAACGTTATAGTTTGTGATTGCACTTTTATTTCCATTTCTATTCGCAGTTTTGCAGCGGGAAAGTCGGACAAAGAGATATTAGACAACCTTCTGAAAAATACCCGCTACGACAAAAGACTGCTTCCGCCTGTAGATGGTAAGTGCTACAATCTGTCATATTATTATATTTAACATTTGTTTATAAATAGGCATTAATTTAGTTTTTAATATTTTAATTTCGTTAGCTTCTTTCTCACTTGCTAGGATTAGTGAAAATTGAATGTAACATTACAGATCCAGAATTCTGTTGTGGTCTAACATCGCCCAACGACTCTTTGGCTCAAAGTAAGGTCGGATTACCTTCGCTCCGGCCTCGATCGCACAATCGTGGTGCGTTGTGTTATATGTTTATGAAAAGAGAAATTCCTCAATTTTTTTGCATTTGTAAACCGTAGTAATTATTATATATGTTTCTAAAGCAGGCGCATGCTAAAATGTTACGTTCTGTCTCACACAGCTGGGCTTTATTTATCTGTTATACACACCTATATTTATTTAATTTTGTTTCTTCCTTTCTGATGCACTACGATGTGATAGTAATAGATAATAGACCACAATATTGAAGTCCGATATTGCTACACACATATTCAATAAACAGAAGCTCTATAAAAGTTTCACAAAATACCATTTTAAACTAATTTCTTTTAGGTATATCATGCTTGTATCATAAATGATTTTTCTCTTTTCACAAACATCAAACACTTAATTATAAATTCTCTTACTTATTTTACAAAATTTACAATTCCTAATCACTTTCGAAGAGACATTGGATCTGCAAATTTCTTGGACACAATTCCAATTACAATATTAAGTTATCAATATTACTTTCATTCCTTAAAATTTATGATTTGTAATTTCGCCTCTGAGCATATTTCCATTATATAATTATTCTAGTATATACATTGAAACAGTTACGTTAATTACAATTGTTAACAAAATAAAATACATATTCTAAAATACACTAAAAAGCATGAATCTCATTTTTAGTCTGTTTCTGTGTTTTGTAAAATACATAGATATTTATTTGTTGTGTAACTTTGTACTGTACTAAATTTGTTTCATATTATCATGTTACTTTTTTCAGGTGTACTCACCGTTAATGTTAGCGTGCTTCTTCTTAGCTTAGCCTCTCCAGACGAATCTAGTCTTGTAAGTATACACACGTACATGCAATGTATAATATTTCTGCTTTTTTTTATACAATTAATCCTAACAGTGATGTACCTACATATAAGTCCATTGGTCAATGTAAAAGTATTGAAACGAAACTGAATCTTACAGAAATACGAGGTGGAATTTTTACTACAGCAGCAGTGGTATGATCCCCGGTTACGTTACTCGAATCAATCTCATTACGATTACCTGAACGCTATCCACCACCACGAAGATATTTGGCTGCCCGACACATATTTTATCATGCACGGAGATTTTAAGGTCAGTCCCCGTCGTATTTTTAGTTTTTATTGATATAGGTACTAATCTTTACAACTAATTTTATACAAAATTGTTTCCGCCATGCTTTCTATTGAAGGAGTATTCTGAACATTCACGGGTAACTGCACAAAATGCTTCCTCAATATCAATGGACCATATTATAAAAGCTGGCACTGTCATGTTTGCTATTCTCATTTTTAAAAGTATTTTATAGATATTGCATAATACTTAATTTCGGTGTGAGCAAATAAAATAAAAACACAGGAATACTTATTTTTTTATCGAGCGTTGTATCAATAGGTTGTAGGATAATAGACGCCGTAGATGCTTTAAAAAAGTAAATGTTGTTTAATAATCTACACTTGAGTATAATTTTCAGGATCCAATAATACCAATGCACTTCGCATTGCGTATTTATCGTAATGGAACTATTAACTATTTAATGCGGCGGCATCTCATCTTATCCTGTCAAGGACGGCTCAACATCTTTCCATTTGATGACCCATTGTGTTCATTTGCCTTAGAAAGTAGTAAGTAAACGTTTGTAATGTAAAACATGTAAAACACCGTAGATCGCCACCGAACTGTTTTTATATAGGTATTTCTATCATGGTCTATTATATATTGGACGTTTACTGCAAAAGCCATTTACTTTTCAGTATCTTATGAGCAGTCAGCTATAACGTACGTCTGGAAGAACGATGAAGATACTCTTCGAAAATCGCCTTCCTTAACAACTCTAAACGCATATCTCATTCAAAACCAAACTATCCCGTGCCCTATCAAGGCTAGTTGGAGAGGTAACAAATTATTTTTAATTATACATTGCCAATACACATCATACCAGTGACGCTTATAACGTCGACTTTATTATGATTAACTATAATTTTGGTTTTAATCGGGCCTCAAAGGGATTATGTAGATAGAAGCAGAATTATTTTTTGTTACAAGCACACCCTTATAATTTGCACAGAGACAAATTACCGATCATTTCGTAACTAAATTCAAATTCTGATTAACTCTTTTCAGCTTGGTCTTGATTTCCGTAAGGTTAAGTTTAAAGTTTGATTTGTGTGTCATCAACTATTAGTAGAAGCTTTTTTAGTGTATGTAATGTGCTCATAATCTGACTAAAGTTAAATTTAGAGTACCTATAGCCAGATTACGCATGCTCATTAGTTTGATTATTACAATGTGAAACCCCAGTTATGTTTATATATTCAAGTTAACACTAAGCAAAGTAGGTAGTAGATTAAATGTTTCGTGAATGTTGTTCAATGAAAAAACATTACAAACGTAGTATGTAAGAATTTGTTAACGTCTTTGCAAGCAGCTGAGGGTAATTCACTTTACGAAGAAGACGAAGAGCTGACATGTAATCTTTGCCAGAGACGCTTTGAGGAGCAAGGTATTTGAGTCGCACCGGACGCGAAGAAGTCCGGTGACGTCGCATTTAAAATATATTCTGCTTATGTGTGAGTAAATGCGTCTTTGTGTTATCATGCGAATGATGTTGGTGGTCAGCCGTCAAAAGGTACTTCGAAGGTGTATTTCCTGAAAGAATCATTTTTCACTTACCATATCATACGAACCATCGTAATGTTTCATTTCCATGCATGTGTAAGTGAATGTTACAGCACGCGCATAGTACCTAAGCTGTTTCGTATTTATGTTTTTAACACTATATAACACAACACGCGTTACTCATACATACAAATTACGGACTGTAGCTAGTTTATTAGATGACCTTAGCTTGTGTAACTTTGTTAAATATTTTTATTCCACAAGGCCTCTGAATGGAGTTACTTGGAATTTTATATTCACGCCAATCCCAGAATTGGGTTACAATTTTCTTTTTATTTTCCGTATATTTACGACACTGATATTATAAAAACGAAATGCACTTTGTGTGTGACATTCAAAGTTTACCTAATTAAATTACTTCACAGGTAACTACAGCTGTCTAAAGGTCGACTTAATCTTTACTAGAGACAGAGCGTTCTACTTTACGACAGTTTTTATCCCTGGAATTATTCTGGTGACCTCTTCATTCATCACGTTTTGGCTGGAGTGGAACGCGGTGCCAGCCCGTTCCATGATAGGTAAAATATATGGCTGGCAATCGAATGCTCTCGGTCTTGTATCTTGCATCACTATGGTCGTAGTTGTGGCTGGGGCTGTTTATGCATCACGCTATTTTTTCGCAGGTGTTGCTTCTTGGCAATTAATCGTAGGCGATGTAAATAACACGCTGGATATAAACGGTTCTTGCCAAGAAGGCTGTTTCACGAATGCATTTTTTTATATTTTATTTTTAGAATTTTTGCTTATTATTTTTAGGTAATTACAGCTGCCTGAAAGTGGATCTTATCTTCACGCGGGATAGATCATTTTACTTCACCACAGTTTTCATTCCGGGGATCATTTTGGTGACATCATCCTTTATTACTTTTTGGCTGGAATGGAATGCAGTGCCTGCTAGAGTCATGATAGGTTGGTGTAACTAAATGATTTGTTTGCTCGCCTTGTTTGTTTTTAGTTAATTCAAGCGATGAATATTATTGATCATGTTTGACTTAGCAATAAACTATGACTCCACTCGTCTGTATCCAGTTTAATCTTGCATCTTCCTCTCGCGCATTTGTTTCGAATCTGGTGCAGTGACTCGTTGATCAGTTCTTTATTTTTCAACTCATTTTGACACAGGCACTCCGCGCATGCAGTGGTGGAAGACGCAAGTTAAAGATGAACAAGCACGACTGGAAACAGCTATAGGCTGAGATCTAGAAAACAAACTTTTATTTAGTCTAAGTAAATTACTTAGCTAAGTATGAATTAACAATACAGTGACAAGTTCGCTCCTTGTGAGTTCGATCCACGGCGGCACAATGATCCATCAGTATCAAACTATTCGCATTTTGGTCGGTTATTTCATCATTTTTATTTTCTTGTCTTCCCTTATAAATATTATTTCAAATGTTTACAATCACATGCTGTCGATTTTCGTGAAATAAACTGTTTGAATCGAGCATTATTAAGACGAAAGTTGACTTTGATGAGTTTATTACGGAAAGTCACTTTTGGGAAGACTAACTTTAACTCCGGTTTATAGATCTCAGCCATACAGTGTTTATAAATACAGCTTTTAGTTGACACCGCTTTATTTAACATGCATATAGATAGGTAATTGACAAGATTAGTGTGTAGTGTTAGCATAAAATTTTACCAAATATCTAATACGAAATATTTTCTAAAAATACGTACTAGAAATACAGGATAAGTTATTCCGAGAGTATTTAATGTATAATCTTACTTATAGAAAAAAATGTCATAGTATTAATGGACTTTATTTAAAGACACAATTGAAAAATGAAATGAAAAAACCAACTATTCTATTAGAGGTAAAAAGCATTTTTAACTACTCTATTATGCTATGGGCCTAAAATGATAGGAACGCCTGCGAAATCGTAGTTTTGATTATGTAGATTAAAAGCCTTTGAAATCAAACTAATAGGTAGGTATAATATTTCATTCGTTTAAAATAAAGATTATTATTTTTTAACAACACAATTAAAAAAAGGTAACTTTCAAACACATGTACTATGTACAATTATAATAAGAAATTAATTTTATCACAGGTGTAACTACAATGTTGAACTTTTTTACAACGTCGAATGGATTTCGATCCACGTTGCCAGTCGTGTCCAACTTGACTGCAATGAACGTGTGGGACGGTGTGTGTATGTGTTTCATTTACGCGTCACTCTTGGAGTTTGTCTGCGTCAACTACGTCGGCAGGAAACGACCTCTTCACAACGTTGTCTACAGGCCCGGGGAGAATCCAGTAACACAGGTAAATACCAACACAATAACTCTTAACAATATTACTGATCGAGCCATCACTTCTTGTAATTTATCTCAGGGTTCTTCGATTAGAAATATTGTGTCGTTCGTCCCATATAAATATGTTATGATTGACAAGTGGAATAAATGTACCGATGTTTTTCTTAGTAGCGCCGTAATATAATGATCCGAACTGTACTAAAATACAACACCATTACTTTACTCATTTACGATAAAATTGTTATTCTATATAATTGGTAATCCACGATCATATAAATTCAACTTATCCAACTTTATATTCATACATGTGTATTGTGTACATTTCTTAATTTATTTGTACATACACTAATTTCATGCTACTCAACTACCCTTGTTCCTGGTTGTGGCCCCTTTTTCCGCTAATGCGAATAATGCAAATCAGAATATACAAAGAGCACTTTACATTCTTTATGGATGTTTGGTATAAATAGCCCGAAAATCCATAAATATTTACGAAGGAGACGTTAATCATTTGCTGGCTACATAAGTAAAGTAGGTACTTTACGCGTTTTGATTACATTCGATTTAATAAATGTTTAAACATAAGATGATATAGCTACTCTATTACAGCATTCCTTCGTAAATAATGACTTTTTCAATATTTCACTCTTTGCAATGTTTTCCTATTACTGTAACAACAAGACATGGCATTTGTTTTATACTATGGCACAACAGCAATGTCGTGTTGTTTATTTTCTCTTTCTTCAGCATGCTTCACCTTTATCAAATTTACCGTATACTGCATGTACTTTACTCTATATAAAACATTAGGTAAGTGACAATTCATGAATTTAACATAACAATTAACATCATGCAACTGTAACACCCCATCACACAGACTGCTTTGTGTGGCCATTAAATTCTTTTACCCTCTACTTTTTCCAATTTACATTCATAAATTGCTTATCATTAAAATAAATTCCATAGTGTGTCATCCATTGTAAAAGTAGAAAACATTGCAAAGATATATTCAAAATAAAGTGAATTTGGCTTAAAATTGTAACGATTTCTTTCAATCCATTGTAATTGTGTGGCCACAACAAACTAGTCTACGTTCACGATTGCACTTCTTTAGACCATCTATCACGAGTGAACAAACTGTGTGTGTGATGTGTTCACAGCGACTGCCCGCAGTCCTGAGCAGGATAGGCATTATACTGGCCAGCCCCTTGGTAAGAACGTTCGCCACATTCATTGGCACTGTTCCGAACATTACACTGTTGTATTTCTTTTTTAATCTATAAAAGCTGGCGGTTAAGATAACTAATATATGTACTTACTGTACTGTCGCACTCAGAGACGTTACTAAATTTTATCATTCATTTCATCAGTCATTTCTTAGACTTAAATATTTTTTCTGAGTCAACTAAAATTATATCTGTACTTATTAACGGCGCATAAAGTATTTATTTTCTGTGTTTTATAACAGAACATAGCGCATTAACTAGCTGTGAGTGTGGATATAATCGAATTCTAAGAAATCACTTAATGAAAATTAAAATTAATTGACGTCTCTGAGTGCGGCAGTTAGACCTTCAAAGATGATTATTGATATCATATCTACTGTATAAAGTATGTAACAATATATTATCTTGTATGACACAAGCTTGTTAAACATAATATCCTTAAGTTTCTATGACATTTTTAAATTATATGTATAATTAAAAAGAAATATAACTTGGCACTTTCGGTACTACAGCACGGTTTTAATTGCATGTAAGCCCAATCTCTTTCAGCTTTAATAGTCTTGAAGGCTTTGTAGCGGTTGAGTCTTAATATTAAGTACCTATAATTTATATGATTCTTATATAAAAGCTTTTAATTTGAAGATAGAAATTAACATACCGTTAAAAAATACATATTTTTTGGAAGCATGTTGCAAAATACACATTTTATTAAAAATAATTTCGTCGCTTCGGTCTGATTGATGTAGATACCATATAGATAAATATGCTTTGTTTAGATGAGCAGAGTTTATTGTATAACACATAAGAATATAACAGAAAACTCTTGTTTACGAGGGATACAGTTTAAAAAAATAAGCGTATGACGCAGCTACGTCAATAGCCCTTTACTGACTGATCGGACGGCCTCGCGAGGCTGCCTCGGTCTATAGTGCAAACAAGCGAAGCAAAATACAATCCTCCTGAGTGCGCAAGGCATTTGTAACGAAGCGCCTTTAAGCACCGCCAAAAACCGTCAACGCTCATGGCGAGGCGGACTCGGGCGAAGCAGCGGACGCATTCGGCTCGGGTGAGGCACGTCCTGACTGACTGAGCAATTGCCTCGCGAGGCGGCGTCACGAGGCTGCTCGAACAGTGAGTGCGCCATTACCATAATTAGATTGTTTTTTCTTGATTGACAAAAAAAGCACGTCGCTATCTGACGCCTGGACATAAACAGACACAAGACCACACATCACTTTCAATTACATGATAACAAGCGGCGGTACCAACCCAGACGGTTGAGTGGTAGAGCCACGCTGTAGACAGTTTTGTCTACAGCATGAATGGGCTGGCTCGCCCGGGTCATTACCACTGTCTCACAGAAAACCGACGTAAAGTAGCGGCTTGCTGCTGCGTTTCGTACGGTGAGTGAGATATCCGGAAGCCCAAATCCCCTCCCCTTCCCTATCCCTAATTATCCCTTTTCTTTATGGTCGGCAACGCGCCCATGATTCTTCTGGTGATGGACGTACAGGGGCAGTGGAGATCACTTACCATCAGGTGACCCACTTGCTCGTTTGCCGGCCTATGCCATAAAAAAAAAAAAAAAAAAAAAAGACGGCCTCTCGCATACGAGGGACCTACCACCTAGTTTTCTGTTAAATTCTTGTCTATGTCGTAAAGAATATCTCTTCATATAAAATAGATTTGCAATGCGGGAAATAGAGACAGAAAAGTGATCAACTATGTACTTTGGGTAGGCAGAAATTTTATTTTCGCATGTCTTATACTGCTGAGTTTAATTTCTGGTTTCCGGGGTGGTGAACCCCGTTTTAGTCAGTATCATGAATAAAAGTGCCTACTGTATTAATGATTTGAGAAATCACACTAAATCTTAGTAATAATCATTTCTGTTGTCTATAATAATCTTGAAATTGGTATCCACCAAAGCGAAGGATGCGAGGTGTTTCATAAATATAACTAATATCGTTATTCCCACATATTATCAGTTCAGCTTATCATCAGTGGGCACGTTCTGAACGGAACGGAGAAGGGGAAATCTCATTTCGCCTTTTTTAGTGTGAATGCAGTAGACAACGACCGGCATCATCGGCAAACACATTTTACATTCGACTTTAGCCAATACATACCTACCCAATTTCGTTGAAATATGTTGTGTCTGTATTCACCAGCATTATCACATATATCCTCGTTTTCATTAGCGTTACCCTTAACCCGATAACGTACCTATGCAAATCAAAATGCAGAAGTTAATTAATGATACATATTTAAAAGAATTTAAAATATCTGTTGGATATCTGTTTTAAAAATAAATATAAATAACTTTGACTCACTATACTCGTAGCAACCAAATGTGAGAGTTCCTCGCTTAAAAATTTTGGCGTTAAGCTGAACAAAGAGGTTCTCTATTAGATAAAACCTCTGCCTAATCGACGATATCAAGAAAAACTTTGACTCCAGATAGCTACAAGATGTAGAAAGGGACTCTCCACCCTGCAACTTCTAATTTTAACTCTACCACAATTTGTTATCATTTAAAAATCACTGCCTACCCAAAATGAACGGTTTTTTTTCATATTATAATTGGACCTAGTTACGCAAAAGGGAACCAACCAACAGTCAGTTCAAATGGAGATACTGATTTTGTTTTACTAAATTCAATAATTTAAACTGATTTTATCTTGTAATTTTTGGCAAAATCTGGCATGAAATATATTCCACGTACGATTTCGCAAAAAATACGGTATTAAAATCAATTTTAGATAATGGAATTAGCAAAACAAAATCAGTATATCCTTTTGAAGTTGCTGTGGGTTGGTTCCTTTTTGCGTAACTACGTCCAATTGCTGCAAGACGTAAACGCAACAATTTGAAAGTATTTTAATGTCACACGCTTATCAAGGAAGCCATAAAAAAATAAATTGTCTCTAAGGTGCTTGTAGAAGATAGAGGTACAAAAGTATTATAGGTACATCATACATTCTGCTTCGTTGAAAACCAGCGTTTCAAAGTAACTTTTCTATACTTCATGTTATGTAAGTACAGTCTCAATCACGCTTCGGCTAAAACCAGTATCCATTTACATAGGAGGCGGTGGCATTTCTGCAGTGGTCAAAATCAGAGATCCCACAACCGGAATGTAGCGGCGCTGTAAGTGATGTCACTGAAACATCCAAAAACCATTCGCCCCCACATCATCATCCGATTCTGATATCACGAAAACTAACGCATCATTTTATTTAACGCTGCTTCGGATTACTTCAGCCTGTGAGTATATTATATCATACACTGTACATATGATGAATACGGCCACGAAATATTGGTTTAGTTACACTATCACGCTTATTGTAATGTTTTTAATAGCAACGACTGCATACACAAGCTATGCATTATTTTATTTATTTATTTACACTTCATACACAAAATATGTATATAGGCGGACTTAATGCCAGAGGCATTATGTACCCAGTAAAACGTAGATGAGTCTATCGGTACATTGTTCAAGGTCTAAATGATTATTATATGACGTTATAGGGCGACAAGAAGCGGGAGTCAACTGGTGCGGCCGATTTAGTTTCGTGTACTGCTTGTACCGGACCCCCCGGCTCATGTACGCACACCGCAAACAATGGGGGTGTTACGGAGGTAATTTAATTTATGATTCTTTAAAATTCCGTACATGTATAAATTGTAAAATTATAAATCAATACATACATAGACTTACGCCTGTTTCCCATCGGGGTAGGCAGAGACTTCTATCTGCTACGATCCTTATACACATATATAATATATTATCTATCCTTATTCTTATAAATAAATATTCTATTGAATATTCACCATCTCTCACACAATTAGTCTGTACCACGCATTAAGCTTGCATAGATACAATCATTTGCGATACCTACCATTTTCATACTGTGTTGAATATATAGGTACCACCAGAATAGAGTAAAATAACAACACTTTGGCACAATTTATTTTTATACATAAAAATATGTACAAGTAATGAGTACGAATAAATAATGCACTACGGCAATTTTCTACTTTTACGAATTAGTACGAATATGTAAACAGCTGCGACTCTTCCGCGCCTAGGTTCTCACTTCAGAGAAATATCTAATGTTGTAATAGGTCTTTTATAAATCATAATGATCACGTGCTCCGTAGCTGATAATTTTAATTTCAATACTGTACATAATTATTTCATAATTAAATTTGTCCAATAAATTAAATCATAAATTGCGATAACTCATCAGCCTTAATACATCACTTATTGGCTTACAGTGTCATCATTCATTTACAAAATAATTTCTTTCAGCCATGTTTCGTCCAGGTCCGGAAAAAAGAGCCGCCGCATCCAATTCGAGTTGCGAAGACGATCGACGTTATCGCCAGAATCACGTTTCCCACGGCTTACGCTGTGTTCCTGATATTCTTCTTCATTCACTACAAAGCGTTCTCTTAATGCTGCCTCTACAATTACCGCTGCTGCTGGCTGCTTTGTGTGATCGGACATTTAATGTGTATATTATACTTCGTATTTCCTTACACCAGGATACATACACACACCAGGTTCTTACTGTACCGGCTCAATATATTCACACTACGACACTTACAATGTGTTTGATTAGTACCGAAGTTCGTCAATAAATTGTGATCGTACTTTAGGGACATATTATATTTTGTGAATGATTAAGGATCATGGATGCGCTGTGAAGAAGCTGTCGCTGTTGCTGTCGATTGTTGATATATTAGAAAATAATGAGTGCGAATTTTCTATGGGTTTTGAAATAGTTTTCAATGTTTTTAAATACTTATATTACAGTTCGCAACAACTACTTTCATAATAATATAATCTATGAATACATTAAAATTGAAAACGAATAAGTACCTATTTAATAAGTCAAAGAGGGATCAATAACCAAATAATGTAAAGAAAGTCTGGTATTGGTTGGCGTAATTTCAAATAATTCAGCAACGTGAAAAGGTGTCTACGTCATTTGCCATCATCTCTCTGAATCAAGGAAATCTATTTCAAACCTAGAGATAGTCCAGTTGTATTTATTGCTTTTAAGTTTAGTAAATTACTATAATAAGATAGAAAAGACATGAATTTTTATATCTATTAGATTAATCACGATAGCCCTTAGTTTATTATTGTCACGTACACCTGCATAGGTACATACATAATTTATGAGATGAAATAATGTTTGCACTATGCCGCTTGGAACCTAGGTTCGACTTAGCTGAAACACAGGTGGGCTAATGGTTTTTGCCCACCCTAGGTACGGGGCTGTGTCCGCATTGTTCTGAATTTCTGATTACGAAAAAAAGATTACGTTCAAAATTCGTGTTGTAAAAAGTTATAGGTACCTAGATGCGTAGGAAAAGCTCAAGTCGTTTTAATTTTTTTAAATTCTAACATAATGAATGCCGTGTAAGTTGTCACTGAATTGATACGTGTATATTGTTCGAATAAAATACATACTATTGTTCATTTATAGTAGATAAAATGTGTTAACATTATACCGATTGTGTTAACATCGTACCATGAACATGCCTTCTATTTGTGAAGTATTATTTTTGCCTGGATAAAATCTAGTGGTTAAAACAAAAATCGGTGTAATAAATACCTGCCGCTGGCTGTAAATATTAAATATAAATTACACCTATTTATACGTAAGATATATACCTGTTGACCTAAATTTAATTAAATTATAACGTGAGACTCGTTTGAGTATCTAAATATTGTGCTGTGAGACCATACCGTCACCTTATATGTTGCGTAAGTAGATGTTCGATGCTAAGTTAAATGTAATTATCTAATGTTAATCCTTTTCTCACCTAAATAATGAGACCTACATAGTATTCACGTAAAAATAGATGATATATAGTATTTTCTAATGTTATTATGATAAACGCCAAGCTTTCCGACTGTCCGTATGTACTATGATCAGAACTGTATTGGTACCTCAGGTATTTATTTTGACGGATATATATCTATATATTTAACGCATTCATGCTGATTTGCGTTGGGTATTCACTTGATATTTTCTTAAATAAATATTGTCATCGACAGTATGCCTTTTGCTTATTAAAAGTGTGGACCAACGAGTCAAATGTTTTGGAGATTAGATTTATATACTAACGAAATATTAAATATGATAACGTTTAAGAAAACACATTTTGGCTGTGCTTAAAACACAAAATTAATTACTAAAATATAAATACGCATTAACACCAAGTAACTTTTAGTGCGTCAAAACAATCGAGAAAATTTGTATCAAGAAATCGTAACGCGCATGACATACCTAATTCAAACAAATACCGCTAAATATATTTTGTATGTGCAATAGTGTGGTTATTTTTGCTGTAAGTATATTTATATTTAAAGATAAAAGGTCGTATACGGGAATAATTCTTGTATACGAAACGGGAGACGATCATTGCACATTTTACTACAAAAACTTGTCAATTTTACTACGTAACGTATGTGATTTGTAAAGACACTTATGTTCTGGAGTCCGGACACATCTTTAAATTACATAAATAGAAAATTATAAATTAAGTAGATATAGTGTTCTTACTTTGATTGAATGTCATTTAAATTAGTTAATTTGGGGAATCCCATTTACCAAATATAATTAATTATATTGTTAAACAACACTAACAAAAGTTATTTTATAATATCGATACCTCTGGGCTCAAAGGTCGTAAAGGACAAAATACGACTTTTCAGGAGAAGCAAAAAACGTTTTTTTTTATTTCATCTGACTATAACTTCTTTGTTTATTGAGCTATTTAGATGATTCCTAGGAAGAAAGTACTTAGATTTTCCAGAATTTTTATAATAAATATTGCGAAATTGGCTTAGAGCTGTATTTACTGAGATAAATTTCCTTTACGCCCACAAAATTACAATAAAATGACCTTTACGCCCCTGAAATATTCAACCCTAGTTAGCTCTTTAGGGCGTAAATCCATACTTCTGTAAAAGACAAGGTAGTAATAGACAAGTATTTTTTTATTTAGGTTGTAAATGGCTACAAAAAGGAATACTTAGGGATCTCGGATCCATTATTCCACTTGATTACTATACTATACTATATTATCAAGCTAATTTTCCGTGAGTAGATTCGTTTCGATGAGACACTCAACAATTTCCTATGCGAAAATTCTCGTTGTAGTAGCTAACAGAGGTAGCAAGGATAAAATATCGCGCCCCCGGTGCGACACTGTCACTTATGCAAAAATGTAGTTTTTCAGGAGAAGCATTTAAAACTTTAACACCTCACAAAACAATGACTTAAGAATATTATAGATGAGATGGACAGCTTATACTACAACGTCAACTTTTAACTTTACTTTTGGATAAATATTAATCACATTATATTGTAAAAAATATAATTTAACGGTATTAAGCTTATGTGCCACACCATGAAACTCTTCGAACGCGTTCTCGAATCTAGGCTCCGCCAAGAGTGTACTGTCTCTGAGTGTCAATATGGCTTCACACCAGGAAGTGGCACCATGGAACCCGTGTTCGCAATTAGATCGCTTGCCGAGGCATACAGGACGAAGAAGAAGCCTCTACATCTTGCCTTTTTAGATTTGCAGAAGGCCTTCGAATGTGTGCCCCGGCGGGCGAGGATGTGCCAGAGGCATATATTGACATTATCGGGGACATTAACCTCCAATCCGAATCTCTAGTTCGGACTGCTGTTGGCGATACCAACCCCTTCCCAATTACCGTAGGTGTCCACCAAGGATCGGCGCTGAGTCCTTTCCTATTTAGTGTGGTGCTTGATGTCACGACGGCGGATATACAGGAGCAGCCACCATGGGTGCTCATGTATGCCGATGACATCGCACTGGTAGATGAGAACAAACAGCGCCTAGAGCAAAGGGTGAACCTGTGGAAGGGGACGCTTGAAAACGGTGGTCTGGAACTAAATGTGGCGAAGACCGAGTACATGGCTTGCTGGAGTGCAGACCCGGATAGTATCCGAATAGGGGGTGAACTTGCCGTGAAAATGGACAAGTTCAAATACCTGGGGTCTGTACTGCATGAGTCCGGTGACATCTCGACGTTAGGGCCCGTATTGGCGCCGCTTGGGCTAAGTTGCGGGAGCTCACAGGCGTTACCTGCGACCGAAAGATGCCGATGAGACTTAAAGGTCTCATCTACAAGACCATCATTCGGCCTGTACTCCTGTATGGGTGCGAGTCGTGGCCGCCCCTTAAGCGCCATGTCGGAGAAATCCATGTCGCGGAGATGAAGATGCTGCGGTGGATGTACAATGTTACACGATTAGATCGTATTTGTAACGAGTACATCCGTGGCAGCCTTGGTGTCCGCGACGTGGCTGATAAACTCCAAGAATGTCGCTTAAGGTGGTTTGGCCATGTTTTGAGGAAACCACAGGAGTACGTCGGTCGCAGGTGCCTGATCCAGATCGTACCAGGGATACGATCCCGTGGACGGCCCAAGAAGCGTTGGCTTGACGTATTGGAGGGGGACATGAGCGCCAATGGTCTCACTATAGAGGATGCTCAAGATCGAGCGAAGTGGAGGCGTTTAAGTAGGAAGGCGGACCCTGGCACTAAGCCAGAATAACGCAAAGTAGAAAGAAAGATTGTAAAAAATATACTTTATCATAATTTAACTCATTTTTTGCAAAAGTGACAGTGTCGCATCGGGGCCGGGGTGCGATATGTCGATTTGATGATACAAATTATTACTAACTGGTTATTTTTTGTTAAATCTCAAGATAAGTATCTAAATTATTCGAAAAAATATTTGTCCTACAAAATGTATGGTTTGATCAAAGAGTATCCCTCCTTCCAACATGTATCGATAACGAGATCAAAAATGATTTCTAACCAGCTGTTTTTTTTATTTTTGCTTAGTTAATATTTATATAATTTAACAGTCATATTGTCCTACAAATTGCGTGGTACGTTATCCCAATCCTACCTCTCATAGCTACCACAATCGAGAATTTTCGCATAGGAAATTGTTGGGCGTCTCATCGAAACGAAGCTACTCACGGAAAATTAGCTTGATAGGAATTAAGTGGAAAAATGGATCCGGGATCCCTGACTAGTTGTTTTCAAATAGTTTGTAATCAACTATTATTTAATAAAAAAAAGGTTATTAAAAACATTATTTTTGAGTAATTAGGTAACAAAATTGTATTTTTTTTTATTATTTTACTTTTAGGAACTCAACAATCAGTACTTTTTGACACTCTTTAGTCTTTTTACTTATAATTATTAAAGCATCTTCTTTCAAACCTTGCCTAGAAACACTTCTTCAGTTTAGAAGTTGTGTTTATATTAGGGTTTATAGGATACCTACTTACTTCATTATTTAAGTTTACGCCCTTTGTAGAAAAATACTACAAAATAAACTGATTCGTATGGAACGTCTGTCTTATTTGTGAATATACTATAATGTATGTATAGGACAATTCTTATAGATGGTGACCTTTACATCCTACTTCTTTTTATGATTAACTTAAAACGTAAGGTCGTAAAGAACAATAAGTACTACATGTGCATTTTACCTCAAAAAAAAAAAATGTTTAATGTTCCTTACCACCGTAGTATCTGAAGTTTAAAACTCAAATGATATTTACGTCCCAATTTCACAGTTATTTCTGCTAAATGTACCAAATTTTTCGGGTCGTAAAGGCACTTTTTTTAAGAATTTCGAGGAATGGAATATACAGATCGATAGAGAATTAAATTCTGAACAAAACTGTATATATAACTCATTTTCGCCCAAATGTCCTTTACGACCTTTGAGCCCAGAGGTATCGATATTATCAATAATTATATCAATGGTATTTTCGACTGAGGGTCTTATTTTCTATGACCGCACAAAATCGTAACGCTCCCGCTTTATGTTAACTGTACCTAAATGCTATCTGAATTAGCAGTTTGCTGCTGAAGTAGATGTAATCTATTCGTTTACCGCAAAGATGAAAAGGGCCATGATATAAATCATAGAATTGTCTTGAGGATTTAAGAAGATCGCTATAAAGTGATAGAGTTCACGAATCACGACCTTTATCCTTCATACAATGGATATTTACTACGACAGTACTCATAATCTAAATTACCTGTATCTTTAATTACTATTTATTACTAAGTATTTTGTGTGTCTACAACAGGTTGAATATCAATAAAACAAACATTATTAATAGCTATTACATTACAGTATTCAATTCTATTACTCAGTCATCTTGTCGACCTATTCTCAAATCCATGCTACTGGAATACAAACAAGATTATCTTTGACAATCTTGGGTAGAAAATCTTTTTTAAATTAAATCATGTTTGTTGCACATTGTTATTGTTGTATATTTATTGTATCGTAAAGAAATTTAATTTGAAATAATAAAAATGAAGGTATATTCGGGAAACTTAAACGAAAAATTATTATGTATATTGATAGTCCTTGTTATTTAGTTTTATTTATTATCTTCAAAATGATATTTATGAGATAATTCCTATAATTTTCTTACACTGAGTGATACTATTATAGCCAAATATTTTATAGTATTTTAAAGTAATATATTTAAAACGACATATCATTCGCTTTCTAAGATGCTTTTGTAAGTATAAGTAAAACGATCCTGTTGAAAAAAATATAAAATTATATTCTATACCGCTATAGTATTGTATGTTATGTACATAGAAGAAATGTAATATAAACCGTTTTTTGCTAATAAGATCGCGCCGAACCGCTCGCATTCAAAATAATAATTAATGATGGTGTGGTTATCGCGAAGAGAGACAAATGAAACTGAATAAGCGAATTATTATACAAAACATATAACATACGACTTGTACCTAGCTGATACATAATTGTAATTTTATAGGTACTTATAAATCAGCAGTACAGCTTTTTTTTTTAAATAATTGATAAATAACAAAGATAATTTAAAAAACGTGACTACGCAAACAATTGTATTAAGTACATTAATTCTTCATTCCTTTTCAATTTCAGGGTAAAGTAAAAATTAATTAATAAGCTATAAAACGTATCAATGGAAATAAATAAATAGCAAATAGGGTATTTGACTATGTTTAATCTTATACATTATTTTGTATTTATTGGATAATAATACCAATTATAAACTATTTTGCGAAAACAGAATTCAAATTGGTTAAAAAATGAGGTTGTTGTTCATGTTTTAAATATTGGTATGAGCAAAAGTGGGCGTGTAGTGGGAAAATCTCACTATCTCCCTCGCACGCGTGCATCGTAATGGCGAGACCTTGCTTGTGACGTAACATGCTATGTCGTGTATCCTTTTTCCGTCATGCGATAACTAACCCTTCCAGCAAATTGAAATGGATTGTAACTTATTTATTTTTTACTTAATTTATATAATTCTTTCATTAATAGATTTCGGGAAACGTAACTTATTGGTTAAAATAATAAAAAAAATCTAGTCAAATACCCTATTATTACATTTTTATTTTATCCTAATGTTGAATGACCAAATGATATCCATTCATAAAATTTAAGTAACTTAAATGTAAACCTATTTGTAAACTTATGGAAGTTTAGTAAACTAAATATCAATTTAGCATTCCTGTTAGCAAAAAAACGGATTATACAATTTTCTTGTGAATGTCTATGGTGTTATTTACTTATATTTACTCGTGAAATAACCAAATATATTCTCATAATGCCTGGAATATTCAAGTAACATAGCACAAAGGCGTCTGATTTTTTGCCCTTAATTTGAAAAATAAAGCGTAATAATCGTATTTAAATTCTAATTATCGTCACATTAGTTAAACGAAAACCTGCTATTTCTCAACGTAAAATAATAATTAGAATAACAATAAAGGATCTAACTTGTGTATTCCAGGCTGACTGGATCGAATGGATGACTAGACATTGTGTTCAGAAATTAAACTATTATCAAGTTGTTACCTCTGACTACATATTTTTACTGTCGTTGGTATATCTGTTGTTAAATCTGCCTACAGTTATTATTGTACAGGTATTAATGTGTGTTACAGCAAGAAATGATTTTCTTTTATTACAACATACAATGTCGAACGATCAATCTCTAAAACTGTATTGTCCTTGTATAATGCAAGTTAATATGACAAAATTAATAACATTGGAAATGCACCAATTGATATTTTTAAATCAATAATAGAAAATAAATAATAAACTGCCCAATTATCAGCTTGTTACTATAAACTTAGGTACACTTAATGACCTAACTGTTATGTTTTTAATTATACAACGTGTAATAGACAGTGTAAAGGAGTGGTCATATTTGAGAGTGATTTTAAACTCCTTACAGTGGGTGCCCAACTTATAAGTCAAACACAAATTTATATTACGAATTAACACGGAAAGAGCCTTTAGAGAGAGAATTTACAGTCGACGGGCCTTTTGCAGGCTAATATCATCTGCACCAACCCAAAACTTAATGTTATAATACCTGCTTTTAGTCAAATACAACATATTGCATTGCACGTTGCTTAAATTTGATCATTCCTTTTTAAAACACGTTGTAATATGGAACCCGTTTGTTATATGTAATATTCTTAATAATATTGTCATATAACAAACGGGTATTTTACGGTATGTGTTCCCTCGAATCTGTTTTCATATTCAACATGTTTCTTCCTCTGACCCACAACATCCAAACTTCCTTAAACATACGCTGTAAGATGCCGTTCATATCCTTAATTATGAAACATGCGCTAACATTTGCATGCGTCAGAGGATAAAAACCTAAATAAAAGCGCACAATTAGAGACATTGCTATGCAGTCCTTTGACGAAATGACTACTTGATTTCTTTATGAAAACTAATTAGTAAAAAATTGGGAGTTCAAAGAAAAAAGTCGTCATTACTATAAAATTGAAATAAGTACTGTTTTCATAAACTTTATATGATAATCCGTGATCTGGACCGGGCTATAATTAAATAGGTTCGCCAAATCGAACACCTATTAGTAACATCCTAACTCTACAAAACAATCTTCATGCGGCGATACTTATACGGATGGTCGCGGATGTATCTACACTACATCCGTCGCGTCGCTACGTGAAATAATTGGTCGCAGAGACGGTTCCTTACCAAGAATTTCTGTTCTGTAAAAACAATATTGATAATATGAGATTATTATTTTCTGTGTTAATTATAGAATACGCACTTGACTTCGGGCAAACTTATGATGGTTGGATAAAATCTTATGGTTATGGTGTTACAACACATTCTGCAATGTGTATCAAAATGTTAATATTTTGCTACACATTACAGAATGAAAAGTTAAATTAGGTACATTACAATTGAAAAGGAAGTAAACAATTTTGACGGAAAAATATCCATTGTCAAAACACCAAATACATGTAGGTAAATTTAAATGCGTAAGTTGTATAAATGTTTTGTATAAAATGCACAAGCAAGCTAATAACAAAAACCTATATTACATAAGTACTTATATGGTTAGGCACGTAGGTACAAATTACAATACAGTGAAACCCGTCAGTGAATCTAACAAGAGAGATTGAGATATTGTGTGTAGTTATCATAAGATAGGTGATTATCAGCTATTATTGTGCATTAAATATGCACAGAAAAAATATATTTAGAAATACCAATACAAAACGCCATTCTATGCATAAAGCACTGAACGGGTTTTACTGCTTTTCAAGTCACGTGATGTTTGTAGGTGTAAAATCATTAATGCTTTTATTACAACGGAAAATGAAATGCGTGAAGAGACATTAGTGAGCACATAAATTAATTAAAAGAGAATTTAATTTGTTAATTTATAAAATAATTAAAAATCAAATAAATGAGAATTTCATACATACAGAACGATACATAGGAATTACTGTAATATTACTTATCTTTCTTCTGCTTTATAAACCTTATAAAACGCTTTGTTTAATATTCCTATGGGATGTCGTGTCAATACCCGTTTAGATAGATCGGCTCATTTATGCACGTGTTGCTGTGTGCGTAATGTGTTTCTATGGACACAATGACTATATGTACCTATAGTTACTAGGACGAAAACTGACTCGTCACTCTCTCACATGATTAAAAAACCCCGAGTCAATAAGAAAATTATCTGTAAGTTATAAACGGCTGAACAGATTTTTTTCAATCAAAGCCTAAGAACTAAGTATATCAATTAAACCAGCTTTGAAAAAAAAACGCATTTAAATCTGTCCAATCGTTTTGACACTACGACGCCACTGACTCAGAAAGATGTGACACAGACAGACAAAGGGGTCAATCTTATAACACTCCTTTTATCGTTTCCAGAATGTTGGTATCTAAATTGTTGACTTCGACAGTATTAGTTTTTTACGAATCCCTACAAATATACAATTACCGCCATGCCAGCTGATTGCAGTCAGTCACCCAAGGGAAATATAAGTAGGTACCTTCATAACTAATGTTGTAACAAGGGCCTTATTCTCGATCGGTCATACTGCGTGGATTCGTAACGCGACCACGCACGTTACGTTGACTTCGGGAAATTGGCATCGATTGGTGTTCTATAAGCCAATGTCAAATTTTATAAACGCGATGAGGTGCGTTACGCTAAATTTAACATTGGCTTAAAGAATGCATTTTAACGCTGCACTGGGGCCATATTCTCTATGGTCGTACAAACTGGTAATGCGCCCGAGTTACGCCAACTTCGCGAAATCAGGGGCCTTATTCTTTAATACTAATATGTGTATTTGTAAATAAAGAAAAATACTTCAAATTTCGTAGCTATTAACTCTCATTAATATTCTTTTCGTTCAAATAAAAAGTAATATTAAAACATGCAACAATAAGAAATTCATCTCCCATTGACGCTATCGTAGAGCAAATCGCATTCGAAATCGCTTTTTTTCAGTATTTCTAGTAATTAATTATTGTTGATATGAATATATTTCATAATTATCTTTTGCTTCCTTAATACACACACTACACTTGATATTCGACGAATTATACTACTTTATTATTTTATTATGATAAATTAACCCCTCTACAATACTCTACATGAACATTAGAGATTTAGCAAACGCAACTATTATATTATATATATATATATTATATATAATATAATATATCTATATTTTTTCCATACTGTCAAAAGTTAGGTAATATAAATGCTATGACATAACTTGCTTTAGAAAATAGTATTAGTAAATGATAAATCAGTCGGTAATAATATTTTAAATGATTCAGTTAGAAAATTAAATACAATTGCGTGATCCATACTCTGATACTCTGTTAATTATATTATTAAGTAATTTTACTTAAAACATTGTTATAATAATATTTTTGATTAAATACCCTTAAATTTTAAATACCAAAATATTAAGGAGAGTTGCGGCAGGCTATTAACGATATTTATTAATAACATATGGACACAGTATCAATATGTACGTAACATTAAGTATAGAGTGCGACAAATAATTACAAGGTAGCAAGTTTTGGAAACAATGGAAAATATTTTTAAAGAATCTGTCAAAATATAAAATCGGCCAATGAGCATTTGAATAAAATAAATAGCTCCTCTCATCTCGACAATCCAATCTACTATAATTGAAAATATATACAATATGTATGTATGAAAATATAACAGTCGGTCAAATCTGAAAATGACCCAAGGAGTGTTTATCAACAACGCCACTCTTCACTGTTTAAGGGCCGTCCGTGAGCAAAACACCGCGCGATCGAGGTTTTTAGAGGCTATCTAGTCATTACTTAAAATAAATATTGATTAAATAAATATACAATATATTTTTACAATCTGTCAGCTTTACTTTGTTCGATTCAAATTCATGTTAATGCTGATATATATTTTTAAATTGTCGTTATAAATGAACCATAAAAATGGGAAAAATGCAAAGATTCCGTGCGTCTCCTTTTAAAGTACAGAATGTTATCAAATGAGATTAACATCACTAGATAGGCAATTTAATAACGAATATTTTGCCCGTTTTAAATTTTCGAAAAGACCAAAACCTGATTTTTTAAATCAATTATTCGCTAAATACGTGCATATTCTGCACTCGCCGAGTACACGATTCAGTATGGCGCGAGACAGTCAAGGTCGTTTGCTCACGGACGGCCCTTAAGTTGTCGCTCTATTAATCAATCGCTATCTTGGACGCACTTGGCTGATGGAGACACGGCAAACTTTTTTTGATATTATTTTTTGGGATAATCTGTTTTGCATGTTTTTTTCATAACTGCAGTTGGATTAGTAAACTACTTAGTCCTACTTATTTTGGTAATCAAAATTTAACCATAAATAATCACAAAACCGATATTTTACCTATTTCAAATGACGCTATCAAAAGTTGCGTCACCAATAGCCGATTTTGATTTCAGCTAGGAGTGACTCTATATTAATGACATAGATATCGACACACTGAGACACCTTGACGATATTACGGGACTTGGTACGAACATGTATTTTTAATGAGAGTTGACACAGTATCTGTATAATTTCACTGTAAATAAGTATGTTTCGCTAGGCAATTCAGTGAAATGCTCTGTGTGACTATATCACGCAGTTACACCCTAAAGGCCTATTTAGTGGTGTACGCCACACGATAAGAGTGACGTATCCGCTTTGTGTATGCAATTGTATGTAGGTACTTACGTTTTGAGGTATGCGACTGAGACGGGGCACCGTACCATATGACCATTTTGATACAAAGTGAACTTGTCTTGGTCGCATGTTCTCAGATCATGCCTTTAGGTATGTCATAAATCGACGCGTCCCTCACTCATTTTGGTGTATTATCAATATATCGATGAGCTGGGTACGATTTTTCAATTATAGAAATTATATCGCGTTTACCTGGAGATTATGTGATATATTTATTGGTACATATGCAATTTTATGCATAATATTACCTACATTATATCGCTGTTTAGTGCCACTAGGCCAAATAGGGTACCTAAATAGTGTTTGGCAACGTGAAAACTACGGGTGCCCTGCAATTAAGGCTTCCTAGACAAAAACAATCGTAACGAAGCTTCAAATATCTTGTAATAAAAGTGTAAAACCCTCAAAAAAGCAATTGATTAGATACTAAATTAAATAAGGATATCGTATTCCATAAATATTTTCATAATAAAAATCCGTCATGATAAAATTAATAAATTACTTATTATTGTGTAATAGGTATAAGAGCAAGATTGTGAATTATAAAGTGATTAACTTATTATTTTGTAGAAACTGTCCAATGTAATATAAAAATATATTGTGTATATTACCAAATATTTATTTATGTTGTTATATACAAATAAAGCTTTACAATGTAATGGGATAAGTGTAAGGACACATATTATTTACCAGATTAACTACGCATCAGTAACACATAATAATGTCATAACTGTAGTTAGGTAACCAGTAATGCTATGGACAGCCCTTTATTGTTCGAATGGATGCAATTTCACATACATTCTAATTAATTTTTAAATTTAATCGAACATTGCCTTTGTAAATAATTATAAGTATCGTCAGCGCGCTGACTGTTATTTGTATTGTACGCCATTGTAAATAATTTTATTGTAAAATTTATGAATTACAATTTTCATCAAATAAAACACAAATTCGACCTATAAAATAAGTACATTATTTTATTTTCTGAGAATTAAGTTAACCCGTACCTATCGTAGTCATCAGGAACTATGAATAAATTGCGATCCCACAACACCCAGCCCCGAAACATTTATTTGATGAGCACACCAATATCTATCTCAGTGCGGGAATCGAGTCCACGGCCTATCGCTTTGCAGCCGGTTATTCGACCACTACGCCGCGGAGGTAGTAGGTGGAAGGTGTACGAACGGCACGTTTATTATATCAGTTTCGCTCAAAAATTGCGTCCTAAGTGGTTTCCGTTGTTAAGATTGTGTTCTACAAAATAACACTTGAATCGAATATGTAATATTTAAATATTTTATATTTTAAAAAGTAAATATTTTAAATATTTTAATAAGTTAATGTGTCTGGGTAGGAGTGACAGTAATTATTCAGCGGCTCGTAGAGATGATGAGATGCGTGTTGCAGTTCCCTTAGTTATCCCGGTACCAACTCAGTATGTCTGTGATTATTAAAGACCAGTTTCTAGAATTACTTAGCGAGGACCCCACCCGAATTACTAGTTCTGTGACGCGACAGCTAGCAGTAGCTACTTATAATCACGTACAACTTGCAAGTGTGGAAAGTGTTAAAAGTAGATCGCCAACATCCTTGCGTCCGATCCGTGCATCGACTTAAAAAAAAGAGCGATCTATGTGTGCGAAAGTTGAGGGATACCAGAAAAATGAAAATTTTCCCCATTTTTAACTAACTCCAAAAAGGAAGTTTTGTATACAGCCTGTATGTATTGAATAAAGTATATAGATGGTATTAAAGGGGTATTCTGGTCTAGAAGCACGAATTTAAGGCAATTTTTGAAGTTCAAAAAAAGTTCAAAAAAAGTTTTAAAAAAAGGCAATCAATATAATATAATGATTAATAAAATATATTTATGAATATTATTTACTATTCATTTTTCTAAAAGATATTTATTAATATTTAAAGACTACACTAAAAAAAACAATAAGTTAGCAGCTGATGAAGTGGGGATCTCAAAAAATTGGCACGCGATCATACCCACGATTCCAACCCTCCTAGCAATCAGAAAAAAAGAGATTATTAATTTAGGGTAATGCCGCTATCGTTAGAACTAAAATTAAAACTAAACTAAAACTTTCCAAAAAACATATTTTATACATCTCCTGAGTTTTCCGAATTAAAAAAAAAATTGTAATGCGATAGAGATATATGTGTCTATAAAGAAGACTTACACCAAATTTACTTACACCGATCTTACACCTAATGTCACCGGTTTTAGGGTAACACGTGACCTGAAGTAACCCGAAATAATGCTCAAAAATTAGGGACCTCCTCTTTTTTGTGAAATCAGTTAAAATACATTAAGAATATAATAAAATGTTAATGTAAGTTTGTTTGTTACGCTTTCACGCGAAAACTACTTAACCGATCATCATGAAACTTTGTACACATATTCTTGGAGGTATTAGAAGTAACATAGGCTACTTTTTAAAAGCAGATCACGTGGGCGGAGCCGCGAGGAAAGTACGCTAGTACTTCAATAAAATCGGGCCATTTTTGATGGGGAAATTGATGAACATAATATACCTATTAAAAATAACATATTAGTGTAGAGAGTTTAGTTTAGAGTTGTGTTTGATAAATAAAGATCGGTTGGATTTGTGCAGTAGGTATTAACGATGATGAAAAGTGTATGGAAAAATAAGTGAATTTAGTAGATTTTTGACCAAGAGTATTGACATGCGTTAGCATTCTATTATTCTGTGAGTATTGACCGAGGGGTTGCTTTAGTATCCGGTTGCAAGCGAAATAGTGCGGGAGGGGGTTGAGGGGGGGGGGAGATATAACCCCCCCTGAAAGGGAGGAGGTGCGGAAAACAATAGTTAAGGAGATATGATTTTTTTAAATTTCCAGGTTTCTGCTTACAATATTTTAACACATATTGATATTTTCGATGTGGTCACGGGTTATTTTTCATAGGGAGAAGGAGGAAAGTCACAGTTTACTTTATATTCAATGTTAAAAAAAATCTGTAACAAAAATTGCTTATGAAGCAAGTAATAACAACAAGGCGTAGTTGCCGGGGCTACTACTTTTTGGGTGGTTTAAAAAAAAAATAACCACGAAGGGGATGGCAGGGTCTGTTCGCTCGCTTCGCTCGCTCACTGACCCTGCCATCCCCTTCTAACCTAATTTGTCCGAGTCGGGGTGCTCCAAATCCCGAGCTCGCTTCGCTCGCTCACGCGTGCATAAGCCTCGGTTTGTGAGGTTCCTACTTCTGGATGGTTAAGAAAAAAATAACCACCACCAATATCAATAAGTTAAGCAGGTCGAATGGGAGATAATAAGATCACAATAAAAACACAGCCGGCACTCAACAACAATGAAAGTAGGTAGTTGTGAATAGGAAAATAATAATTACAGTAGTATTATAAAGAAAAAAAAGTTCCAGAAACGCGAGCACAACATATGAAGCATTTCGTTTTTATATAACTACTTGTCAGAAAGAGACAGAATTAGTCGCGTTCCACGTTCAATGACATTTGTCTCTTTCTAATTCAATATTAGTGTGTTTACAACTGTAATAACCTACAAAACTTTAAAAATTAATTTCACAAAAACTATGCATTTCCGCATAATAAACTGCTAGCATTTGTTAATACGGACTAGTGTCTAACGTTTACTATAAAAATTATCAGCAAAATCCTGCACCCGGATACTAAAGCCAACCCTTGACCGACCTTGTGCGTTCTATTTGATTGAAATAAGTCGTCTGAGAATAATTGTAGGAATTAACACCAAAACTCCGGCAAGACCTTGAAATCGATCGCAACTATGTTTCATGATATGAATATGATTTGTGATCTTTAGGAATATCAAAAATATATAGGATGGGCTTAAAAAGTCAAGTACCAAGAGTAGAAAAATAATTTAAAAAACCAGTAGGTAGTTTTATGACATCATTATGGAGTGGCTCAGTCGACCGTCAATTAGTGATGTTCATGTAAAAAAAAATATCGATATTTATTCCGATATAATATATCGAAATATTGTATCGATATTTAGCGATATATCGGTCGAAAATATCGATATTTTCGATATATCGTATTGTACGAAGGAAAAGACTTTATTAGGAGTAAATAAGTACACCCACTAAGGTTAAAAAAGGCAATCAAGTTTGATTTTATTAATCCCAATATTCTTTTTTTTATTTCATTGAATGATGAGACGAGCAAGATGCTCGCTTGGTGGTAAGCGTCACGCCTGCCCATGAACAGAAACAACACCACACAGAAATTTGAATTACAAAGCATTGCATGGCACTGAACTGCGCTCGTCACCCTGAGACATAAGATATGAAGTCTCATAATGCCCAGTAATTTCAATGTCCTTCAAACCGAAACACAACAGTGCTTACACGCTGTTGCTTGGCGGCAGAAACATCATCTTAACCTGACAAAAACAAAATTTTATTGACTCTTTTAGCTTGGATTCTGCTTCTCTGCTCGGTTAATACTTGCGCGGTCATAGAAAAAAGTCTTTCAGATGCCACTGAGCTGTAATGATGATTTTTCCTAAATATTCTACGATATCCTTATTTCGTACGATATTTCATATATCGGATAAAATATATCGATATTATATATCGACTTCAATGATTCGATAATATCGCATTGATTCGATATATCAAATAAATGTATCGATATTTTATCACATATCGATACATATCGAGCACTCCTACCGTCAATATAATCTGTCGATCGACGGTCTATAAACGGACCAATCATAGAGCTCCGGCCAATTTGAAGCGAATGATTTCAATCATGACAATCATAAATATTCTTTTACACGATTCGGGTCAAATGATCGAATCAATCATAATATATACATGTCTAATAGCCTAATAGGTTAGTGATGTTCATGTACAAAAAATATCGATATTTTTTCCGATATAATATATCGAAATATTGTATCGATATTTAGCGATATATCGGTCAAAAATATCGATATTTTCGATATATCGAATTGTAGGAAGGAAAAGACGTTATTAGAAAATGATTAACAAAAATAATATCGAATAGCTAAAAAAAAAAACAACATTCAATACTTATTCTGGTATTTGATGTTGTTTTTTTTTTTAGCTATATCCGATAGAAAAAAATCTTTCAGATGCTGTACTGATGATTTTTCCTAAGTATTCTACGATATCCTTATTTCGATATATCGGATAAAATATATCGATATTATATATCGACTTCAATGATTCGATAATATCGCATTGATTCGATATATCAAATAAATGTATCGATATTTTATCACATATCGATACATATCGAGCACCCCTATAATAGGTAGTCATGACAACAAAAATATAACAGTGGATAGTGGATTTTGTTAAGTTTTTGCTTAATTATGGCTTTATTTGATAATAAATACGTTAAATAATAACGAGAAAATGATAGTATTTAGTCTTTGGTCAGTGCTGCAATGGTATTTAAGACCTATAATAAAATGGTTGTTGAGAAAAACGACCAAACTTTGTGAACTACAAAGAATATGCTACGGTGACAAAGCTGGCGCTGCCAGAGCTTGCAATGTAGAAAAATCGTTAATGTTATCTCGAACCAGAGACGTACAAGAAGTTATATCTTTCTTAGACGCAGTAGTTTTAGAAAGAAGATTTGTCCCGCTTAATTTTCACAACATTCTTGACCCTTCCGTATCTATCATATTAAGAGTAAAAAAGATAAATCCAAAATTGCATGGTTCCTTCATCGTTTCATTTAGACGTTGTTTAGAGCAAATTTGGAGCTATAGAGCATTAGTGAATGAAATAGAAGAATTAAGAAAAACACAATTTGATAGTAACAATGCTGAACATGAAGAGAAGTTGCTAAGACTGTGGTCACTCTTAGTATCTGGAGAGCCGTTAGAATCCCGTGTCACTAAACAATGGCAGTATATTGGTTTCCAGGTATGATAACATGCTATTGTTATGTTGGAAACTTTTTAAAGATAGGGTGAGATCTAGTAAAGACAACTATATGGGCACAATAAAGGTTGTGTCTTATAGTTTTGTTTTCTGAACCATATCAATCCTAATACTATGTGTAATACACCTTTCTTTTTGCCTGGAGTTATCCCAACTCAGTGCCAGAGTACACCTTCTTACTAAGACTATGTAATGTACAGTTTTTATGAAACTCAAAAAGACTTCTTACCTTATACATTGTCTGCCACTAATAATTACATGGTTACATTTGACACTGTTACTCACCTGCTGCTTGCTTTCATCAAGCAGCTTGTTTATTAATTTTTAGTTTAAAGAGACACTTCAACTTGGTTCATTCATTCAGACATATTAAAGTGACTACATAACTAGGGGAAGTCATTAAATCAACAAAAATTATAAGTTTATTGTACATTAGTACAGTCACAATATGTTTCTGTTGTATTCTGCTAACTTTATAGAAATTATAAAAAAAAATATCTGTCTTTTCCTCTTAGTAAACAAATAAGTTACCTGGTATTATAAAGGCATATAAAAAAGGAAAAAAAAATTCTTATTCTTATTTCCAGGGTGACGATCCAAAGACTGATTTTCGAGGTATGGGCCTTCTTGGATTGGAGAACTTGTTATTCTTTGCATCAGAATATCCGCAAGCATCAACCCATGTGCTGAGTCATTCACAACACCCAATATATGGTTATACATTTGCAATTGTTGGTATTAATCTTACATCTATGGCATATTATCTGTTGAAAGATGGTTCTGCTAAAACCTACATGTTTAATGATAAGCAATGTCTCCCGAGTATAACATTATTTCATAAATTTTACTGTTACCTCTTTTATGAGTTTGATAAAATGTGGATAGAATCTAAACCTCAAAACATCATGGAATTTTCTATGATATTTAAAAAATTCGAAACTGCCATTAGAAATGAGTTAGCTGATCCAGCCTCAGTATTTAGAATAAATATTGAAGTAGACACAATATAACATTAGTCAAATTGTGTGTTAGTAAATTTACAAATGGTTTAAATAAAATTGCATTTAAAAGCTGCACAACCTAAGTTATATTTTATTCTATTTTGTGTGAGCAACAACACATAACAACACAAAACATAACAAAGTAGATGTAAATGAAAGTATGTTTGTGTTTAAAAAGGATGCCAGATTTTAACAATTGGATGTAAAAACTAAATAATTTGGTGGCTGATTGTATTCTCTTTGTAAATGTGACGATCTCCTTTGGTTTATGGTTTGAATTATGAATATATCAGTCTGTCTATACCATGGTGGAGCTGCTCACCTCGTCATGTTTCTGTTCTGCCTCGAGAGCCAAAGCCAACTCCACCGCCTCCTTATATACCATATCCCATCCTCGTCGCCAATGAGATGTCAATAAAAAGCCAGATGAGTGACAGACTTTATATTCATAATTCAAACCACAAAACAAAAGAGATTGTCAAAGTAAAGGCCACAGATTCTCATGTACAATTAAATACAAAACTGACGGGTGAAATAATTATTTTTAGTGACCATAAAAGTAATAAGATCTCTATAGTGGTGAAGGTGGTAGGAACATGCTGGGTAGTCCAAGGTGAGCAAGTTTGTAAGAGATAATCTGATCATTTTATTTTTACCTAGTCATATCTGAAGGGTTCTAAAATATTGAAACAATATGATTATTTTTGATTCAAAATCTGGTTTACAAAAATTATGCATGAAACTGAAGTGATCTGAATGAAAAAGAAAACTTCAATTTTTTTTTACAGTATAGCTAACTACTTTAAAAAAATTGCATAAAGTACCTACCTCCTTTGTTCCTTCATTAGTTATAAATAACCCCAAACTTGGCTTATTCTTTTGGACATAAAAGGGTAAATTGTTGAAATTAAGAAACTTCTTAATTTGGCATTCCAAAATAAATTTCTACTTAAGTATTCATTAAATAATAAATATTAAAATAATGTTTTGTATTTTAGTGCCTGTTTCACAAATTCTAGGTAATGTTCTTAGAAAACAAAATATAAGAGATTGAAATGCAAAACTAGAGAATTATGATTCTATATTCGGTGGATAACATTTAAACAGATATTATCAAGTGTGTGTTGTATGTATGTTAAATATCTTTTTCCAGTGATCATTTGATAAAAATCTGTGTTTAAAAATGTTTAGAAAAGACAAAACACTGAATTATAAAAGTTTATTGGTAAGGAAGTAAGTGGTTTATTTTTTAGAATGTTTCTTTCAGCATTAAATTATTTAAAATGTGATATAAGATAATTTTGTGTAATGCATAAATTAATTAAATTTCACTCAGATTCAACTGTTCTTGCTGTAATGTTGTATAAAGCCTATATTACTAATTGTGGCATCTGCTTTGTTACATATTACTATTATTATGACAAAGGGAGCTTGTGGCAATTTGAGTATATAATATGCACCTAGTCGGGACTCGGGAATTATCTTCATGTAATGTAGAATTAAATGTGAACCGGGCAAAGTCAGGTGTCACTAATTCTGGTATAATAATAAGAAAAACTTATTTTGTTTGTATTTTTTATTTAAAGTTTAATATTCTGGATGATGATTTATCGCTGCTGGCATTCCAGTTATGCACTTCAGCAATCTTCGCATAGTTTGCAAATATGAATACTTGGTGATATAAAGATGGCCCAATATAGAAGCAATAATATATAGGCATAATATAAACAATAATATACATTTCACTATGAATTTATTTTTATCTTGATTGACTAAGCAGACTCAGATGGCTGGACATTGTCCGCGTTCTACGCGCATAACTATAATCGTAGTACTTATTGTACATTTTGTGTAAACATATAGCTAGTGACCGAATCGTTACATGTTACAGTTTATGACTGCTGACTGAAAATAAATATTTGAATCTTGTTCAGGATTATTTTGTGATGCAATAATGGCAGTCTGGAAGGTTACAAAATCTGCTATAAGAGCAAAAGGGTTAAAAAAATCTGCCAACTGTTCCCTACATAGGTACATACCTATAAAATTACGTTAATGTGTGATATTTTATGTTAATTCGTAACTTTTGCTTAATGCTAAATGGCTAATAAAACACTTGCAATAATAATAAAAATAAATATATTATAAAAAGCATTTTATTGTATAAAACTATTACAATATAAATAATAATTACAGTAGCGTATCTTGATCTTGTGGGGCCCTAGGCGTAACTGGATCTTAAGGCGCCCCTATTCACACTGATTCTGTCTATCCACAAACGTAGTATATCGCACTGGCCAATAGATACGAGAAAAAATACTTAAAGTTTCTAGTTTGGTTCTTACAAGGAATGAGATTTCAGTCGCTTGACTGCGGCGCAATAACAGGGTATTAACATAGCCTTATAGCTCGCTCTAGTGCAGGGTTTATTTGTTACTAATGCGGGCTGCAAATCGTTGTGGAAAGAAGCTCCTAAGTAGGTGCAAACATTTGAAGGTAGTACTCATCCATAAGTCTCTATTTAAAGACACAGACACTGCGTATCTAGTGCCGGCAAAATACACAACAGTTGTTTGATGCCACATACCTGTTATAGAATTGTTAACAAGTGCACCGCAGCCGGCAGTCAACATAAAATTGACTTTGTACTGTATTGTCAAATTTACATATGAGACTAAATAATAAAAATATCTGTAACTTACAACTATGTTTTCTGTAACCTATAGGCTTTGTCACCTATCATCTCATGGGACGGAAATATGCTCGGTTATACTAGTTGCACCGTTTGACTATCCCTACGGGGACATAAGCGTAAGCTCGTGTTGTCTATACTCTTACTGAAGCAAATAACAAATGTAAACAAATAGTACTACTTAAACAATTTCTAATCCCAATTAATTTGTTACACCAAATACCATCTTCAATAGGGACAATTGATAAATGTGCAGATATTTATTGATATTTAGTTTTTCCTTCCCCAATTATGGTAGGTACACAATAATTATATTAAACTAATACATAATTGATACCAAAGATCAAATACCAACATATACATACAGATAAGTACACTTACAAAAAAATGAGAATACAATATAAAAAAGAACTAGCAAACAGTGTAAACTAATTGATATGTTAATAACAGTATCAAATATATTATTAAGATAAACATGCAGTTCAGAAAAATGGAAATTATTATACGTCTTGTACTAATGACACACACACTGTCTGCAACTTCTATAGAAAAATACTTTACATTTATATCACTGTCATTTTTACTCCATACTATAATTTCATACTCAGGCAACACATATACATAATACAAAACAAATATACATATCAAAAATTATGAACTATTTACTTTTTTTTTCTTTCTTTGTATCTTTAGCCGGTTTGGACTTTCCTGCCTTAAACAATGCTATGATTGCAGTAATGGCAACCAAACCAAACCCAGCTAAACCTATTTGCCAAATCCAAGGGTATTTCGCGAGGACGTCCATCCCGAATGCTATACTGAATTTGATCATTTCCACAGACCAGTCGACAACATCGTCACTAAAAATAAAATACATGTTAATAACTACTGAAATATTATTTACATACATATTAATTAATAATATTTACTTACAATGGTGAAGCCAGTAATGGTACAGGTGTTCCTTTAGAATTTTTATACCAATCTTGAGCAAATGTTACAAATGATTTCACATCTCGCTTTGGTATATCGTATTTGTACACTTTACCAAGACGGAAGCTGGAAAAAAAAACTTAAATTAATAATAATAATAAGTACACCCAACTGTAACACACGTATTCCTGATCCAAACCCCCAACCCCCCTTACACAGTGTCCTGGGGATCAGAAACTTTGAGGGCTTATGGTCCCAGAACACCAAGACATGAAACAAATATTTATGGATCACACAAACATTTACCTTGGTGCGGAAATCGAACACGCAACCTCTCGTTTCACAGCCGGCTATTCGCATGGAGGCTTAATACAGGTCGTCTCGTACCGTAAATATATAAAATTACAATTATATTTGATAACAACTCACAAAAGAAATGCTGGCAATGATGTAACTTGAAACCGTTTGGCCGTATTAGAGCCAGCTAAATTTGCGTCAATTCGAGCGACGTTAATACGACCCCGCAAAGTTGCGCCCACACTTTCCCATACTGCATGTAATCTTTGACATTCCACACAGGATGCCCCATAACTGTAAACAAATGGTCATAATATATTAACAATCAATATTAAGGTTTATCAATGTCGTTGAGTTTTTAAAATGTACTTTTATTAGGTACATAATCAATTGCGCGTTTTATCTGAGAACTCAATAGGAGAGTATTCTTTTTGGGTGTCACTATAACACGGTGTGGGTAATACACCGTTTATTCAGAATTTCGGAAATACTTCAGTACTTTAGGAAATGCGCCGCGTTTTTATTTTTCAAATTTATTTTCTATTTTTTAGTTAGACTTTCTATAAAAGCGTGTTTTTTTAGTTTTTTGAGGACACATATATATGTACCATATAATTATTGTTTTATACTTACAACATAACAAACCAGTCTCCAGTAGTCGCGCCTGTCGCAGCTTGAGTCATGTGCTCGAATATCTTATCACTAAGCTCTTTGACTGCTGGTGATTGATTTTTTTCAAAGAAACCATAAATTTCGTTTTCATCAGGTTCACCTGTGGATAATTTTAATTACCAACTTTAAAAGGATGTAATCACTTATTCTGCCTTTATTGCCTATGTTATTTTATTTTATACCCTTATATAATGCTAAAATTAAAACTATGGCAATTTTCTAATATTCCAAAACATAGATATGTAATGATGATGACCAATAGCAGTCAGTTTAGCAATTCAATTCAAGTTTTCGACAGCCTCCGTGGCGCAGCGGGCGTGTAGCCGGCTGCGAAGCGAGAGGCCGTGGGTTCGATCCACGCACCAAGATAAACATTTGTGTGATCCACAAATATTTGTGTCGGGGTCTGGGTGTTGTGAGACCGAAAGTCTCTCGTAGTCCCTAATACCCACGACACAAGAGACTCGTGTCTTACACGTATCTTACTGTGGGGTCAGGTCTATGTGTGTGACTGTTGGGTGTATTTATTTATTTATTTATATACTTATTTTTCTTCCGAGTGACTGATGGGAACAGAATGACAGGGCATTACTTATTCGTAGGAACGAACATTGCCCATAATTTGTCATTGTACTGGTATCATAATTATTATCTGTGATTTTGTCAAACTTACCATTATACAGTAATGGCACTCCATGTCTAAAAAACACAATTGCGGGTTCCTTTCCTGGATTATACAGTCTTGCCATATGGCTGTTGATTACTTTTACGGTTACTGCATTCATTTCTTTCTTAAAATCATCTTGCAAACTGTCCAAGTGCTCTTCGAAAGGTTTGCATGTTTCACAATTAGGTTTTGCTGAAATATATTAGTAAAGTATGGTATGTTTATTAATTCAAATAAAATTATGTGAAAAAAATTACATCTATACATTACAAAACTATAACTAGACAGCCTCCGTGGCGCAACGGGTGGGTAGCTGACTGTGAAATGAGAGGCTGCGGGTTCGATTTCTACACAGACAAATATTTGTTTCGGAACCGAGTTTGGGACCACAAGTCCCTGAGGTATCAGGGACTTGTGGTCCCAAACTCGATGATAAATGATTATTGTGTAGTGGTGTCAGGCCTATCTGTAGATCTGTTGGATGTATTATTCCAGCACAAGAAAACAGTGTGTTGTGTGGATATATACAGGGTGTAAGAGAAAAGCTTCTGAAAGCGATGACCGGTGGTAGTGCTAGTGATTGCAGACACCAGGAGAAGACCTAGTATAGTGGACAATGATGGCAGTAAAATAGTGGATATGAGCATATTCATATGCGTGTGGACAGTTTAAGTGTTTGTGCTTTAAATTATTTACTTTATAATGTTTTCGTGTCTACGTACTGGGTGTACGTAAAAAATACTAACAGTAGTAGGTATAATGAGTTAAAATTTGTTTTAGTTTCAGAACATTATTAATAAATATCTGATTTTAATTATAATATGAATAAAACATTGTATTTATTGCCCTACACAAGATTGAGTGAAAAAAAAACAATATAGACTTATTTTGTCATTTTTTTGTTGTGGTATCTTGTCTGTAATCTCCAACACTACCACCTGTCTTCGTTTTCAGAAGTGTTTCCATATATTACATCTATGTGTTTCCATAGACATAATACAATGGTACCAACCCAGGCCTCTTGCATATGAGCAACCTACCACCTAGTGAAAACTTCTACTTTTGTGTGGCTTGGGTAATGAGAAATCAACCCTATAAAATATTATGATGATTGAAGCTAGAACATTAACTGAAAAAATAAGTTAGAAAGAATTATGTACAAACTTTTTAAATAAAAATTAAAGTGTTGTTACGTACAATAGATATATTTGATTTAAAGCTTGTCAATAAGTTAAATCATTAAATAAATATAAGAATAATAAAATTTTATCAGTTTTTCAAAGCAATGCCGGTACCTACCATAAGTCAGGTAGGTACTAACCTATTGCAGTGTGTTGGAACTTTATAAATAAAACTTACTGAAAAACACAATAAGTTTTTCTTTATCTCTTATTAATTCTAATAGATCGTCGTCGCTAACGCTCTGCAAACTTTGACTTCGAACGTTCAAGCAGACAAAAAGTAACAAGACAGCGATTTTTATCTTCATGTTGACAATAGCGGTAGCTTCCCTTAGTAATCTGTGTTGAATAAGCATAAGCTGAAAAACAATAGGTTATATTTAAAAATACTAAATAAATAGCCGACAATTTCTCGTGGATATGTAGTAAAATACGGACATAAACAATTGAGTAAGCTAATAACACTCACGATTAATGCATTTTTAATTCCCTTTGATTACAAGACTAAACTAATCTTTGATTATTTTGATATAATTGAACAATACCTATTGAACATCCACACAAAACTTTACAGTTCATTTTTTTTTATTTATTCATAGCGATGGATACAAGTCCTTCATCCGGAGCTTAGATTATCTATTCCATAGATAGGACCATCACAGAATGATTTCCCTGCAAAACGAGATAGTTATATAAGTAATTGAACGTGTTAGACAAAGATGCCTATATAATATTGCTG
Organism: Amorpha juglandis; assembly: GCA_949126905.1. Lineage (NCBI taxonomy): Eukaryota > Metazoa > Arthropoda > Insecta > Lepidoptera > Sphingidae > Amorpha > Amorpha juglandis. Next base: position 9,185,181 of record OX421372.1, read on the forward strand.
TCACTTTCAGCGTAGCCTATAATTTTGTGTTTGTCACGGTTCGAAGTTTGCCAAACAAACCGTAGCGTGATTGTTTTCTGGACTTCCTGGCGTTTTTAAGGTGTTTATTGTGATTCTTATTAGTGTTTGTATTAAAATAGTAATCAAATCGTATTTTAATGATGGTTGGGTGTAGTGTTGGTGGGTGTAAAAGCCGTAGCGAGCGAAAAAATCCTGGTCTCACATTTCACATGTAAGTAACTTATAAAATCTGTTTCTGGGAATTAAAATAGTTTCAGATTGTTGTATTGGCGAGTATTTTCACAAGATTTTGGTAAAATTGTTACGTAAATCGTATTTTAATGTATAAATCTAACTTTATAACCTAAAAATAGTGTTGCCGGTTACTAAAGCTAAATGCCGATAATTTTTTTTATTTATTTTATTTATGGTTCTTGCAGTACTATGCATTTAGCCAGTGTCAAGTACAATTCATTCTCAAGTTATTTTTACAAGAACTATGAAACACGGGTGCGGTCGATTTCAAGGTCTTGCCGGAGTTTTGGTGTTAACTCCTTTCAGTACGATTCTTCATTCCCTTATTTCAATGTTTTCATACACTGTTCATCACCGTCAATGTTTATTGAACAAATCCATACCACTTTTATACAACAAACACAACTCTAAACTAGTTTATAAAATAAATTCAAATAAGCGATGAACTGCACTGTCAGAATTCCCGCCAAAACTCCTGCCGATAAATTATTATTTAAGTAGATAATACATTTTTATAATATGTTATATAATACCCAATACTTATTTCCTGAAAGAAGTGAAATTTATCTTCCGTCTTGTCTTATTTGCAGGTTTCCTAAAGATCCATCACAAAGAAATCGGTGGATCCAAGCGACCGGTGGAATCAATTGGATACCAACTAAAAATGCTAAGATGTGTTACCTGCATTTTTCAAGGAGTATGCAAGTCACCAAAAAATAAAATTAAAAACTGATTTCGCAAAAGATAGAACGTATCAGAAATTTTTATACAAAATTAGTTAAATTTAAAGGTCAATGAAGGGGCGTTGTAGCAAAACGACGCGCTATTACTCTCTCTAACACCGAGGGTCGCAATAGAGTACAACAGGAGCTTCGCTTCCGGATGTCATTAAAAACTAGACATCATATAATATCACGTTAATGCCGACATGTTACTCATTAGAGGAAAAAGAAAATGCTCTATTTATGTCCTAGCAATGCATTCACATGATTTGGTACTACAGTTGAAATACTTATATCGTACACTAGTACTTATATTTGCTTCAATTTGACCACACCTTAGAAAGTTATTAGCCCGTGTATCATAATTTGTGTTAATAAATAAACCATTCACATCTTTTTATTACAAAAATTAAGTGAAACCTAACATTTAATTCACTATCCCGTAATTTTAATAACACTAATTGGTATTATGAATAATAGGATATTCACACTATTCGTAGGGTACACGCGATTTTTTTAATTAATTTAATTAATGTTGCATATAAAATAATGTGTAAATAAGGATATAGGGCAATATACTATAAATAGCCTTTAATAGTATTTTATTTTACTTTTAAGAATCTTCACTAAAATATAATTAAAAAATAAAATAATTATGGATTTTTTTTTACATCCTGACAACACAAGCGCTGGGTCTCTCTGTCTCACCACAGGCTACGCTATGGCCGTATCTTGTTCATATTTGATCTGAGATCCGGAGGCATTCACAGTTCGCAACTTTCAAGTGCTGCCAGATGATCGTTTGCCATTGCCTACAAGGTTTACGAAAATAACTTCAAAGTTCAGGTTTTTCAAGAAAAAACCCCAAAAGCAGACAACACATTGTGTTAAATATATGTGTATATAAGTATATACATATATGTATTTATATATAAATATAATATTATATTTGAAATCTAAGCTATAGAATGGCCAGCTCGCTGTCCTGACAAACCCAATTGAACATGTCTGGAATAGACTGGGGAGATAGATTAAGAAACGGAATCCTGCGCACGTTAACACACGAGACCGTAAACCGTCGTTGGAGGAAGAATGGAATCAAAGTTTAGTTTTAGTTATCACATTAAGTATTAGTTTAATGTGAATTTGTGTAATTGTGAGTCTGTAAACATTAGCGATCCATCAGCGGATAGTATAGTATTAATTAATCATTAGCAGAGACAAATAAACTAATCATTAGATCAAGTTTAAACTTCAAACTAATTCAGCTCTTGACTTTCATTCAATTGAATTTCATTCAATTCATTATTCAATCATTCATTCGTCAGAATGTGAACCATTCGCGAAAATCTGTTTATCTGTATTGTAGATTGTAGATTCTGTGGTGATTGGTGAACAAGAGTCAAGAAACTAAAGGTAAACAGAAACAAGAAAATAAAAGGGGTTTCAATTTTCAACATTAGAAATCAGGTATTTACACATGCCTAGTCAATTAAAAGTATATTATAAAGTAAGATTGTTAAGTGAGTAAAAAAGTGAAATATATTGTGGAATTATAAGGAGGTGAAGGCCATCGCCGATTCAATAAAATATGTTTCCCTATCTTCGCCATCTATTACACAGAAGTTTGTGAAAGTTCGATCAAACAGTAATAAGTAAGTTATACAAAGATATGTTTTAAGGCCGAGGCTTAGATGCCGTCATAAGTAAAAAGGTGCGAGCTATGAGTCATCGTCGATATGTACCATTTGTACCTACATATTATTTTAACTCTGCTGGTTTTATTTGGCAGGATATTTAAAGGCAGCAAAAATGGCAGATATAGAGGAGAAAGTAATAATGACACCAAAATGTAAAACTGAGAATTCCACAACATTGGTTGTGGAGAGGAAAGCCGTGGAACCTGAGGCAAGTGACAAGATACATGTTGCTGGTGGTGATCACACTGGGATCATAATTAACAAACAAAAACTATATGGTGAGCACTTCTTACTTTTATTTAACTCATCCTCCTTTCAAAACAGCTTTAGTCCAGTACCAAAACAAATCTCAACAACAATTACAGTGTAAACTCTGTATGACAATCGTCTTTATTGTGAATACCTCCATATAACTGACATTAATTGAGATTGGTTGGTAGTCATACAAAAAAAACCTATAGTGTGAAATGAAATGAAATGAAATCGTTTATTAATCATGTAGCCAATTGAAATAGCGCTTATGACAAGTCAGTACAAAAGTAAAAGAAACTTATATAGAAATCAGTATCAACTAATGTACACATACATACATAGCATCATCAAAATACACTGGGCAATTACACTAAATCTATTTATTATTATTATTTTTCCATATTTTTACTATGGAATAGTCAAGAATCATCATATATTTTGAGGGGTCGTCGATATGGACCATAGGCATTAACGAAAACGGCACGTGTTTTAAAACTACCACCGGATCCAAAACGACCCACCTTGAGAAGACCCGGCGAAACAAACTCAAGAGGGCTTCCTTTACCGCTGGATTCAACGCAGCGCGACCCATACCTGAGATGATCCAGCTAGACAAACTCAGTGGGCTTGTTTTTGGTCCGGTCTTTCAATCCAAATTATTTGCGGAAATACAAAGCCTTTTATATATATAGTTAGTTATAAGGCAGATTAATACGGATCATGTGTATCTCCAGATTGTTGTTTTAAAACTACCACCAGATCCAAACGCGACCCTGCCTGAGAAGACCTGGCGAACAAACTGTGTGATACTCTTTTATAATGACACAGATATTATAAATAAATAATAGTTAAAAAAAGTATAAAACACACTTTTATAGAAAGTAAATAACTAAGTAAATAATAGAAAATAAATTTGAAGAAAAATATCTATTTTATTGTAAAAAAAGCGTGGGGTGCATGGTGTCAATAGTTATAAATATTTTATTGACAGATATGAGTAGAAGGTTTATCATTTAGATATTATCTTAAAGTTTTTTAGATTTTTTAACTCCACCGCCCATGTATGTCCACAACACTAGAAGAATCATAGGCACGTTACTTACTTTAAAGGGAAGGGATAATTAAAGGATTGGGCAGAGGAGGGGGATTTGGGCCTCCAGATATCTCACTCACCATACTAAACGCAGCAGCAAGCTGCTATTTTACTAAGTAAGACTAATAAGATTTGTCACAGTGCGGGGATTGAACCCACGGCTTCTTGCTTCGTAGTCGACTACTCGCCCACTGCGTGAGACTATCAATATTTAAATAGAAATTTGTTTGAGCTGAATCGACAGAATTGGAAATCATAATTTACGAATTTTTATGCTATGTTGACTTAAGAAACAAATTGGTCAATTATGCTGTGTGTATGAAAATGTTTCATATTTAGAAAAAAATCAATTTGAGTCATACATTATATCGTGTACATAATGTCGCGTTTCAATCAAATCTCAATAATCGGTAATCGATTAGCGAGTTAACGTAAATAATAGGGTATTTGAGTAAGTTTCATTTTATACATTACTAGCTTTTGCTCGCGGATCCGCCCGCGTGAACAGCATTTTCCGGGATAAAAATAATCTGTAACCGTCTCTAGGGTCCCATCTGTCTCTGTAGATAAATTCGTCAAAATCGGTTCAGTGATTTAGGCGTGAAAGCGTAACAAACATGTGAGTACTTCCGCATTTACTTTCACCCCCTTTTTCATCCCTTATTAAATAAAATTTCCAAAATTCCTGAAACACGTATTTATTTGTTTTACGTCAATAACTGAAATACAAAATTTTGTTTATGTAACTTTCAAAATGACGGACTTTCATACATATTATCATCCCTTATTTTGACCCTTTTGGGGTGGCATTTTCTAAAATCCTTTCTTAGTGGGTGTCTACATAACAAAATGAATATACAGTCTTAATTTCATCCTTGTAGCCTTGATAGTTCGCGCTCGGCGATGATGAATCAGTCAGTCAGTCAGGACATGTTATTTTATAAGTATAGATTAGATGTCCCTCGTGGTTTCACCAGCGTGCATGCTACTGGTCCACTCCCGTGGGACCGCAATCGTTCTAGTCTTTCAAAGTTCCCAATCGGTACAGAGGGACGAAAAATTGATTCAGTTCGAAAATAGAATTGTCATTGTCCCGATTTTCTCCGCTGAAAACCTTTTTAGAACCTTATAGAACAGAAAAAAAGAGTGTGTGTGTAACCTAATAATAAAGGTAATGGGTAAAGTAATATTGGGTTTTTCTACCACTAAATGCTCAGTATCAGCCCGGAGCCTGGAATTGTGCCCGGTATGGAGATAGGCTATCACATCATGGGACGAAAATACGCTCGGCGAAACGTGGGTATAGTGGTTACACCTCTGTCTACCCCCTCGGGGATTACAGGCGTGAGTGCGTATTCTAGTATGAAAAAAGGTGGGCGTGCAGTTGGGAAATCTGACTATCTCCCTCACAGGCAGCACCGTAAGGGCGTGTCTTATTATGTCTCGTAAAAATACATGTTGTGGGTCTTTTTCGTCGTCGATACCCATTTCCATCAGTTTTAATTAAATTTAATGGCTATTAAATTAGTTTTTATTAACCTGATTATTTTATGCTTATATTAAATTTTGGCTAACGGTACTTATTTAGCAATTTACTTGCATGTTTCACTTTAAATATTTTTAGATCTACACCGGTTATTTATTGCCACCACAATATTTTTATAACCAATCAATTTCAAATCCAGATCGACTTTGAATCCAGAATACTTTAAATAATATGACAGTGACTCTCATCATCATCTTTATTAACATACTTAATATTGGTAGCATGAAATTTAAGTATGAAGAATACAAACCACAAATGTAGCAGTTACCTCTAATTGAGATTACTCATTGCTCCTTGTGGTTGTACTTAATTAATTAATAATCTCAATTGCTAAGGTTGACCACAATAGAAATGGCCAATGTGGCTTAGTGAGTAATAAATAATGACAGTCATGATGGTAATGGCGCTATTGTCTGTACCATAAAAAATACCACCCATTCATCTTATTAACGTAAATACAATTGTGCCTCTCGTAATGTAGCCTCTTTATAATAAAAAATAAAATAATATTGTGAGAAGTGAGCTCTTTTCTGTGAGTAAATTTATGTAGGTATCACGTATTGGTATGTCTTTGTTCAGCGCCAAAAATTGGTCATTACGTATATAAATTTAAGGAACCCTGGCATCCTCATAAGAATATTTATTATTATCTATATATATAAAAATGAATCGCTGTGCGTGTGTCTCGCTAAAACTCGAGACTGGCTGTACCGATTTGGCTAATTCTGATCTTGAAATATTTGTGGAAGTTCAGGGAAGGTTTACCCGGTGAGAAAAAATGAGTAACATAAATAATAAGTAAAGGAAAACACTAAAAACGACAACTTAATTTTCCAGTACAAACTGTTCCTGGGTATGAAACACTTGAAGTCTTTTTGATGTGAAACATCTATAAGCGCAGGTATAAACTGGATTGTTGGCGTTGCGAAGCTTGCCGTGATGACGGGTCGCCACGCTATACTAGACAGGACAGGGACAGGGCATGGACAGGACAGGACAGGAACAGAACAGGATAGGACAGGACAGGACAGGGACAGGCACAGGACAGGACAGGGAAAGGGCAGGGACAATACAGGACAGGACAGGACAGGGACAGGGACAGGACAGGACAGGGACAGGGCAGGGACAATACAGGACAGAACAGGATAGGACAGGACAGGGACAGGACTGGGACAGGGACGGGGACAGGACAGAGACAGAACAGGGACAGTACAGGACAGGACAGGACAGGGACAGGGACAGGACAGGACAGGGGCAGGACAGGGACAGGGACAGGGATAGGGACAGGGACAGGGACAGGGACAGGGACAGGGACAGGGCAGGGACAGGACAGGACAGGACAGGACAGGGACAGAACAGCATAGGACAGGACAGGACAGGGGGAGAAGACAGGGACAGGGACAGGACAGGACAGGACAGGGCAGGGACAGGACAGGACAGGACAGGGACAGAACAGGATAGGACAGGACAGGACAGGGACAGAACAGGATAGGGGCAGGACAGGGACAGGACAGGACAGGACAGGACAGGGACAAAACAGGATAGGACACGACAGCACAGGGGGAGAGGACAGGGACAGGATAGGACAGGACAGGGACAGGGACAGGGACAGGATAGGACAGGGACAGGACAGGACAGGGGCAGGACGGGACAGGACAGGGACAGGGACAGGACAGGACAGGACAGGACAGGACAGGACAGGTCAGGACAGGACAGGGACAGGACAGGACAGGACAGGGACAGGACAGGACAACACAGGGGCAGGACAGGGACAGGACAGGACAGGGACAGGACAGGGGCAGGACAGGGACAGGACAGGACATGACAGGGACAGGACAGAGCTGGGACAGGACAGGACAGGACAGGGACAGGGCAGGACAGGGACAGGACAGGACAGGACAGGGACAGGACAGGACAGGACAGGGACAGGACAGAGCGGGGACAGGACAGGGACAGGGACAGGACAGAACAGGGATAGGACAAGGACAGGGACAGGGACAGGACTGTCACACCGGGGGAAGGTGGAAGACGACCTGACTTAGGTTGTCGAAGTCAATTAAATGTGCGACGGGCTACCTCACGTGCAATGGTGCAGTACCTCACTTAATTGCATTTAATGTAAATGAAACATTTGTATTAAGTTTTGACCACATTTTACACAAATATAATATGTCGGTGATACGAAGTTCACCGGGTCAACTAGTATATTATATAAATAATACTAAGGCCTACTTGCAAAACGAATTTTAAATTAAATCGTATTTGACCATTAAACATATTATAGAAACGTCAAAAAGTATGAAAATATATTAAATACAAATTTAAACATGCCTATGTGGCGTAGTAGACAAGTAGCCGGCTGTGGAGCAAAAGGTCGTGGTTTCCATTTCCCTACCGAGACAAATGTTTGTGTGATCCACAAATAAACGTATCGGGTTTTTGGGTACTGCGAGACCCTAAGGTGCTCGTAGCTTCTAATACCCACGATAGAGTTGAGCTAGCCGTAGGGTCAGGACTATGATTGAGACTGTATATATGTTGTACTGCTATGTATTTATCAAGTTATTTTCTTTGGATTTCAGAAAATGGAGTTACGGAACCTTGCCACGCGCAGCTAGAATTTTATGTATATTTAGTGTCAGGAGCGACAGGCACTCACACCAGAGAGGCGCGTGCGTTACGCTTTTGGTTCAAACCCCAAATGCCACCAAGTGAACGACCTTATGAAGCCCAGGCCTTTTTTCGAGAGCTTGTCAGCCCACAAGATTTTCCTAAAGGTTGTGTATTTAGGTTAATCCAAAATTATTAACATATCTAGTCGTTCTATTATATTTTTTGCACATAATAAAAGGTTGGCAACTGACTAAGTACTGATGGTAAGTAATCTCCACTGCCCATGAAGGCCATGGACACTGGAATTTTGGATGCGTGGCCGACCTTTAGGAATGGAATAGTGATTCAGAAGATGGGGTGAGATGTTTTCGAGGCCTCCGGAAATCTTACCATATGAAACTCCGCAGCAATGGGTACTCACCCATCAGGTCGGTTTGCTGAAACAGTGGTACCACCTCGGTCAGGCGACCCATTCATTCATGATGTAGACAAAATATATATGTTGTGGCTTTATCACACATAAAATCAGGCCAAAACAATTCATAAAAATGATCATGTTAATTTTTATATTCAATTATATTGGTTGTGATAAAAATACATATTATACGCCTTATGATTGCTTCGTATGTTACATGTATACTACTACTTTTTGCCATAAGTTTTCGTCTCACTCATTAATTGTAAGGCGTCAGTGACTATGCGAATGGTAAGCATGCATGTATGTTTATGTTTACACTTGCTTATGATTTTATTAGTCGCACGAGATTCGTCAGTTGTCTATGTACTGTGAAATTAGTAATTTTAGTACGAAATGTTTTCTTTCAGTGTATTATTTTTAAACGCCTTAATATTTAGATGTCTTTCAATGGCATTAAGTGTGAAGGCTCACTAGCTGGCGGGGAGAGGCAACACTTCGTTGCTCATTACTTTCCATCATTGGTTTACCACACAAGCGCGTGGGTATTCGGGTGAGGAGGTAAAATGACTCGGTTACGTCTCAATCACACTATATATTCTCCTTATTACAGTTTACAATGATACTACTACTACTATTACTACAGACGTTCTACACAACACGTGTTGCTCGGGCGCGCGCCAAACCGATACTGCCCCGACCGACACCCGCGCTAGGCAATTTATACCAACCATCTGCCAAAAGTGTTTCTCCTACCCGTCATAAACGAATACTCGAATGACGCCTACCCACCCATAGAGCACCAGTGTTCTGTATTACGTCAGAATGAATTAAGTCACTCTTAGTACACTATATTTTACAAGACGGTCGCCCCACCAATAATCGGTGTTCGTTATGGACATTGACATTTGTATAATGACAGCTGATAACCGGATACGCCCACAAGTGTTTGCAGACTACTGTTGCCATAATAAAATTGTGTACAATAAAAAAACAATAACCGCATCCCGTGTTACTAAAATTAGCCTCTGTCGAGTCAAAGTCAAAAGTATTTACTCATTTGAAAGAATCATCCTCTAACCTCGTAACCACCTACACATTCCAGTTATATAATTAATGATCTCTGAAATAACATATAAAGTGTCATGATTTATTGACGATAGGTAGGTACTTAAATATTTTTAGATCACCATAAAATATTTGACATTAGAAGATATAAAACATTTATGTGTATGGGCAACTATAAATAAATGTAAATTTTAGTCCATGTCGCGGCCTGATCGTAAAACTACCCACATCATGGAGTGCCCGGCATATTTTACTCGGTATATTAGAGGATATTTTATGACATACCACAATTTAATTATATTTTATACTATTTATATATCATGATGTACTGTGGCCAAATCATTGAATAAAAAAGATTTGTCGAAATGGCCAATGAAACACACGACCGCTTCATGATAGAGCCGAATTTAACACAATCATATCTTAAAATACTGGAAGAACATTATCCGCAAGAGGCGGTTTGTTTGGTGCTATACAGGGTAGGGTGACCAAGGAGTGACCACGCAACGGAATGACCTCTTTCAGGCTCCCAACTTTTGCTTGTTATTTTTGTTTGTAGGAAAGTAACATTTTAACACTTTCTTTTTATTTACAGATTATGTGGGATTTATAAAAAAAATAATGAAACTAATGCAGCACAAATATTTCCAGTTAAAATTATTAGAAGTTGAATTACGACAAGAAGGTTGTAGTACGCCACCTCCAGGTAGGTTTAATGTACAGATAAATGATATTATGTATTTATTACCAGCAAAGTGTGAATCCATTAAATATAATAATAGCTGATTTGTTTTATAAGTAATTCCTTTGGTGAAGGGTAAAGGTGAAAGGTGTATGTCATAAACCTAATATAATGTATTCAATGTTTTAATCTGCATTATTCTATATGCACATAAATGTAATATTTCGAAAAAAAACTGTTTCTGAAAAAATCTCAATAATTGAAGCTTTTATACAGGTGCTGCAGAATGGTGGTATACATAGGTACGGTTATTACTCAATGGTAACTATTGTATTGTTGTATATTGACTTTGAAGCCAGTAAATGACATAGCAGCATGAGACTTAATATCCAATGTCTCGGGATGATGGTATACTGTAGTTAGTAATGCCATGTAGTACTTTGTTTATCAAAGTTCTTAAGTGGTATTGCTACTGCTTATGAGCAGGTATGACGCTTAGGCAAGCGACCTGCTAGTCTCGTCTACTTATGTATTTTTTCTCATCAGCAATAGCTTGCCAGTTACCTACCCGACCTATACATTGTGTAAATCTGTGTACCACCATTATGTAAGAACATTTATAATCTGTTAGTATAAAGAATAAGGGCAGATTCCAAAAGAAAGATCTATCGCAATAGAAAACATTTTAGGACTAAAGAGAGCTCATGCAACTTTTTAGTATTTTAATAATTATATTTGTTTGATAAAATAAATCCATATAATCCCTAATGCGGTATAATAATTACGCACTCTGTTTGGTTCTATCTTCACCTGGCTTTACCCGGGTTTAACACTATTTAAATTACATAATTACGATAGATTAATTTCCTTAGCAGATTATTTTTAGGATAAAAAATCAATAAAATAATTCACATTCTCATAAACATAAAAAGCCTAATCTATGTTATGTATTAAAGTAGATACGTGTGTGTAGCGATGAATTTAAATTATTTTATTATTACACAGAAGCAAATGGCGTTCTAACCAGTAAGAGCGTTATATACAACTATTGTAATGGGTGTATGTATATTTAAATATGTACCTATAAGTACTTTTTGCATGTCGTGTTTTCAAACTTTCTTAGTTTCATCATTAACTGCTACTGTTTTGATCTCTTTTAACAAATTTCTTTATTATTTTACTTCGTTAGATCCATCATAGTTTAGTATTGTATAATTAGTAGAATCTTTAGAGACGTGGCTGTACTGTACAATTTTTTTTTAATGTTGCAAAACAACACAACTTTAGCGCTCGATTCGAACCTAGTTCCTATAGAATAAAATTATTTACGCACTAGAGTTATTCGTATGGCATAGGCTCCATCACTGTTGGGAGACTTGGTCATTATTTGGCATACACGTATACATGCCTATAGTGTAAACGAATAGAATTATTTTATCGTTTATGGGTAAGACCGGGTACTTTCAAACACCAACAGTATTTCTACGTAAAGGTTACATAATTCGTTTTTCTCTAAAGTATTAGACAGAATTAATAACTAAAACGCATGTTACACCCTGTATTATACACACATAATATTATTATGCTAAAACATTATAGATAGGTTAAACTAGACAAGACAAAGATCATATTGCACAAAATAACAGAATGAATGAAATATTCCCTCAAGAATTGTCAAACATAATCAATTTTGATACGTGTTACAGAAATGTATGTACTTATGGGCTATCACAAACCCGTGACAGTTAGGGTTTATGTACCGGATTTTAATAAAATCTAGGCATCCTAAAGTTTCGCGCTAATTTTAATCCCTTTTTTATTACGATCGGTAAGATCGATCGCATCACTATAAATTATTTGCTTAACTCTGCGCGCGTAGTAACGGCATATTACCGTGGTAACGGCTTCACTCGTATTAGCTGGTTATCATTTAGTGTTGTCCAACGTTTGTAAGTCGAATATCGATATAATGCTAATTCGATAAAAAATATCTTCATGTCCTAATAATGCAATCGAATTTGGTACTATGGGGGGTGAAACACTCGTACACTATGTTGCTTAAATTTTAACACACCTTTCTGTAACATTTTGTATAAAAAATTGGCTTATTCAACGTACTTAACACGTTTGAAGCATTTTAATAAGCTGTACAAAGGCTTGAACTATTTTGGTTGTTTGTGCTGCGCAATTATTAATCGTTAAATAGTAATAGTTATTTGTTTTTTATTTTAGCTTATATCGAAGACAGTATTGTAAACCAAACACCTGTTATATCAGAACAAAGGGTCTTGGACATGATAGAAAACGCGTATCCAAATGCTTTAACTGTTGAAGATTTTGTCAGGTAAGTTTATCATTCATTGAGATTGATTTTCTACACCCTGTATGTAGAAAATGACTAAAATATTTAAACCACATATAGAGAGAATGATTTATGACTTATCAATCAAGACAGAAGTTTATTATTCATTGAGATTGATTTTCTACTGCCTGTATGTAGAAAATGACTAAAATATTTAAACCACATATAGAGAGGATGATTTATGACTTATCAATCAAGACAGAAGTTTATCACTCATTGAGATTGATTTAGAAAATTGATAAAATATTTAAACAACTTAATATAGAGAGGATGATTTGTGACTAATCAATCAAGACAAGGATAATGTACATTGCGTAGTTTCAGTGAAATTAAATGAAATTTTAAAAATTACTTCATACTGACTATTGACTGATCATAGATCAACTGATCATAGATAGAAGCAACACCACACAGAATTTTGAATTACAAAGCACTGCGTGGCTTACACACTGTTTCTTGGAGACAGAGCGACGGTACCAACCCAAGTGAATTTTCTATACAAAACATTTTAACAAATCATTGAAAGCATTTTAATCCCTTCATGCCTCTACGAACTAACATTCCTTTGCTGTAAAAGTTATGCAAACAAACATCACTTTTGTTTCCATTTCTTTCAAATTGGGCGAATTTCGACATATGATTTGTAAGAAAGAAAATATTTAAGTTATAATCAAAGACGTTTTCTTTACCATGTTTTTCATTTGTTACAGTGCAGGACAATGGTCAAAAACGGAAGTCAAGGATGCTTTAGAAGCATTGGAAGAAAAAGGTCTGACTCGTACCATGTCTGAAGGTCTCTATATTCGTCAACATAGTGTTGATACACAGGTATAGCATTATTAACGAAACTAAAGCACCGTCACGGAACAGAAAGAAATTCGGACTACGACCCATCACCACTTGTCTCTGTCGCTCGCGTGCAATAATATTGCCATCCCGCTCGCACAGGATGGACACCTTCGGACGGACAATTTCTTTATGTTCAGCGACCGTACTTTAGTCGTTTGTGTATATAGTCGAATGCTTGTAAATGTAAATTAGTTAAATCGAATAAAACATAATAAATAATTTGCTAAAGTCAAAATAAACAGGAAATAGTTCACATCGATACAACACCAGAGCCTGTCTGGTATCAAAGTGTTCACATAAAGAAAGTAGTTGTTTTAATTTCATAGCATAAGCCAGCGAACGAGCAAACAGGTCTGTGGGATCTCCACCGCCCATGAACATCTATAATACCCGTGCACTCATGGTTGTGTTGCCAGCCTTAAAGGAATGGGATAATAAAGGCATTGGGAAGGTTAGGCTTATTTGGGCCTCCGGATATCTCAATTACAGCGCAAAACACAACAGCAAGCTGCTACTTCCTCGTAGATTTACAGTGGTAACAACCCGGTCGAGCCGGCCCATTCATGCTGTCGATAAAACTGTCTACACCGTGGCTTTACCACTTACAAATATTATAACAGGTGGTGAAGCAAATGCCGACCCTATGCTCGTCGCGTCAACCTAGCATAGCTGTCATAACAGCGTTGTACTGTGAGAAGCAAGCTGTTGACGCCATGATGGATAATCAAGAGACATATGTGCGCTATACGACAGTCGGTGAGTGCATATTTATTAAAATACATTATTATTATAACACAAGCCGAGAAATGAGGAATCTGGGTCACCTAATGGTAAATTATCTTCACCGTCCATGAACATCATACCGGAAGAATCATGGCTGTGTTGTCGACCTTAAAGGATAAGAAATGGGGACTGAGCCTCCGAAAATGTCACTCACAGTACGAAACACAGCAGCTGGCTTCCGCTTCGCCGGTGTCTGTGAAAGAGTAGTAATGCCTTGATCTCGCCTGTGTATTCATGCTGTAGACAAGTGTTTCCCAACGTGGGGCCCACGCCCCACAGGGGGGCAATTTAAAAATGGACTCGATACGACTTAACACTTTCGCTTTAGGTTATTTAAATGCAACACTATAAATCGGTGACAAATTTAACAAAAAAATGTTAAGGTGGGGCATGGCCTAAAAAAGGTGGGGCAACACTGCTGTAGACAAAACTTTGCACAGCGCGGCGTGGCTCTTTTAATTAATTTTAGGCCGATTTTTCAATGACAAAATAAATTTTTGAACATCCAATTTGAGATAATATTATGCTTTTGTTTCATAATAACAGGGTGATAATTTTGTATGTTGATTTATATGATAAAAATCTCTAAAAATGTGCATAGTATTTGCACAGACTTTAAACAGACAGTAAGTCCGTCTATGTAGGTACTATTTTTTATTATTTCAGCCGTCAAGCTTAGTACAGTAAGGTATTGCGAAGATTGCCAGAGCGCATAATTTAAATGATGTATCTCACTTAAATTATACGTACTGGCGATTTTCGTACATTTGGGTAATACGCATGCGAGATGATGATCTAATGCAGACTTGTTATAACATGTACATACTCATTTTTCGCTCGAGTGAGTAAGAACTAACCGGACCCGAATAGCTGGGCATTCATTGTATAATCATATTAAGTAATTGATAAAAACCAGTCCAGCGCGACTTGGAATCTCACACCGAGGGGTCCGTGCCCACACTTTTACATTTTGGTTTTTGTGTATTATTTGTTAGAACTGTGGCGTATATAATAACTGCTTAAGTATACTGTGAATTTCAGTTGATATTATTGTTCATAAGATAGAGCCATTTATTAAAGATAGGACAACCAGACAGGCAGACTGCGTGGGCTTTGTAATTGGATACGTTGGTACCGAATATATTATTTCATATCATGACTAGACGTGCAATTGATAGATATAGATATCGAGCTCGCGCATAGACAAGAGTTGTTTATAAACCATCAGTAAACAGTCTACGTACACTGTGAGGCCGTGACAATAATATAATTGCGGTGGAAAAACGGGCAATGTTCGTAGACACGTTCATTCCTAATACTAAAATAAAACAAACTGAATAAATGTTTTCATTATTGGAACCAAAAACTATTATTTAACTATTATTTACTATTACTATTTATATCTTACTTATAATCGATTTGTAATTATCGAATTTATGGTTAAATCATATTATGCGAATTTAAATAGCTAGAAATAAGTGACTTGTCAAGACGAGAGCCTAACTTCCTAGGTGCTTTAAATTTTACGTGATATTTTTTCAATTAATGAGCTTTTGTAGGAAAACGGCGATTTACAAGGCCGCATCATACAATTCTTTTTTCAAACTGATGAGGTGATGGTCCGTGATGAGCCTTATAAAAAAGATTTTTCTGATAAATTATCATCTGTGACATGTGATAAACTCTCCATTTAAGTAGGACTAAGTGTAAGTAGGATTTCAGTGTCTATTTACTGGTAGGTAAGTGGTAAGTCTGATTTCTCTTGGTAGTTCCTCAACTACCGAGATACTTTTTCAGAATACTGTCCCAAACGCGGAACATCGCCTCGCACGGTGTGATACAGGGACAATTTTTTCGTGGGCTTTTATAATACAAAAACCAATAAAGTAATTTATAACAGAAATATAACTTTCCAGCGACAAATTAACTTCGGGTATAACGAAATTATTGATATAGGCATTGTTTTTTTTATTTCGACAAAAATCCATTTTACAGATATCTTTCCAGCCCGATAGTAGAGGATTATTATGTCGATGTCACCGACCTTTCCATCAGACATGCGTCTGTCATAGGTACTAAATATCCGGATAATATGTTAAATGCTATGTTAAAGGTAGATATTTTCGTAACCTTTTTCAAGAATTAGTATATTTACGTATGGATTTTGGATTATGCTTTTTTTATATTCAAGAATAGGAACGTAGGTACAAAAAATAAAAAAAATTCGTTCCTTGGTTAGCCTAGAAATATTATCATTATAACTTATGGAGGGTTTGCTATGTATTTTATTTTATTTCGGGATAAAAAAAAATAGTACAATGAAATATTACAAACATAAGTACAATAATATTCTTACTTTTATACTACTAACAACAATATCTACTTATTACTAAAAATATTGAAGTTAATCATTCTACGCGGTACGTGAAAAACTGTTAACTAACTATGAAACTAAACTAAACTAAAACAAGATATGTTATGTCAATGACAATTTTTAACAGATTCAATTACACATCTCTTGAACTCTAAGGCGTAATGTAATGTAATGTATTTATTCATAAGTAGTTAACTCAAGGAAAATTCTATGGGGAAAACTATAATCACTAATTTATTCATGTAATTACATTTACGTCATAACAGAACAAAACACTGTTTTATTATATCATTTAAATTTTCATAGAATTTTGACCAATACATTTTATTAATTTTGATAACGGATGTTATTCCTCAATGGTGTGACATGCACGGAGTTTTTCCGCATACAGCGTCTTGTGGAATCGGCTTTCGCTTACGGTCCCTGTATGCGGATCAATATGTCTCAGGGACATTCAAGAAAAGAGCCTTTTCTTTTCTCAAACACCGGCAATACCAACGATTGTAAGCGTACATGGGCGGCGTTGATCATTTACTATCAAGGGACCCACCTGCTTGTTTGCTCGCTCTCCCATATAAATATGGTATTAAATATATTAATAAAACAAACAATCCGTTAAAAAGATGCATATTTAATAATATAATTTATTAGCTGGTGGTAGGATATTACCTAGGACATTATTATATATTTGTATAGGGTACACATGGTGTTAAAACCCGCCATAGTGACGGGCACACGTTGTGTGGATCGCGTTCCAGGATCAGCCAGTGTATATACGGTCCACTCGAGGGGCTTGCGACAGGACTCGACGGTTGGTTGGGGCGGGTATAATAGGGGTATATCCTTGTATCCCTGTGCTTGTATTGATCGTCGATCTGGCCTGTCGCAGGCCCCTCGATTTGCTTCTTCCGTCTCCGAAAAAGGCATTTATACAGGCCGGCATGACTCTGGTGACCACAGATAAACTCATTGTTTGTCAGTGGTCGCTGGTATTTTGGACTGCACTACGCTTTCTATCAGGTGTAGCGCCGTCATGGTGCTGCCACACCGGTGTTAGAAAATGTTATATAACATTTTATAACAGCGGTGTGGCAGCATCATTTAGTAAACATTTCTTAACAATTTGTAACATTGTGTAACATTTTTTAACATCTTTTAACCGCGGGCGGCGGTACTTTTGAGAGCGGCGCCGTCAAAGAAGGGCCGATGTCATGTTTTCAAATGTTATAAAATGTTAAAACATGTTAGAAAATGCTAGAAAATGTTTTTATTAACACTTTATAACATCGGTGTGGCAGCACCATCACTTTGCTGTGCTCGGATAAAAAATCAATCAAAGTTTTTTGTGTTCCTATAGTTTTTTTTATTATTATTTATTTATGGTTTTACAAATTACACATAAACATACAATCATAACACTACTTAAACCTAGGTTGGTTTCAGTTATTTAATTTATTTCAATATGGACAAAATTAAAAAATTGCATTTTTCAAATTTACAATACAGCAAAATGATTTTGGACTCTATTATATATCATATAGTAGGTAAATTAATGTTGAAATAATAAAATAATTATACAACATTTATTGTTTTTTTTACGAATCATTATTACTGAAAAGAGCTGACAGAGGAATACAATAGTATTGTCTAGATATCCTCAATAATTCACGCGTTTAAAGGGTATAATATAAAGGCTCACAATTATTTATTTGTGTGATTCTAGGTATTATAGTGAATTGATATTCAATTATGTAATGATCTACATAAGGTATTAGTAGTTTGTTTGAACTGACTAGCTCTCATGATAAACCACTATCAAAATATTCTTTTATTGACTTGCCTTCTAGGTTCTATTAATTGCTTACTACAATATAGAATCAATTCAGAAAAGTTATTCTTTTCGTATCAAAGACTACAAAATTACTTAATGATGTCCTAAGTTTAACATCGCAGAATCAGTGATTCTTTATGTAATAATTGCACATATTTCTTACATATATGACAAAATATTATCATAAAGATAGAATTGTACAAAATAAATCTGGTAATAATATGACATCTATATTTATAAAATAGGAAAATAAGGTATGGTGGGATGAAAATGACTAACATGCTAATAACTATGTAGTAGACCTGTACAAATAGATAACATATGTAAACAAGATAATATGTTGCACACTGAATACCACACCAATAAATGCCAACACCGACGAAAGCAACATTCTTAAAATAATTTAAAATGCTTGCTAACTCCTAAAATATAACATGTTTCTTTAAATACATAACAAAATACATATAAACTTAAATAATTGAATACTTGTCAGCTGCCGTAATGCTCAGATACAATCTTTCAATCAATCAATCTCAATCTGCTATTTGTATTTTGTGCAATAAACAGATGTACATAATATATTTATTGCCATTATCTTTGTGATAACAATCATACAAAATAACACAGTTAAATTGTTTGATTTACAACTCAAACATAAAATGCAATAATGAGATGGCTACAAGTCGTTTTAGGAAAATTCATATTCGAACTTTTTTATCTTTACATCTCCATTAACAGATAGGAATCTGATGTCATTGACATAATGTACCAATTGTACTTTTTCTAAAAACGATGGTCCCACATAAATATTCAAGAAATCTTGTTTCCAGACCCTGAATTTCACCGTAAACTCTGAAATAAAGATAATATTAATTTTTTACTTTATAAATCTGTGCAAAAATCAAATAGTTTATTTAACTTGGTGATCATTTATTGAAAATAATGGGATATTTAATATGAAGGGTATAAAAAATGCATGGGATCTGGAGGGAAAATAGACTATACCCCCAATTTAGATAAAATTACATGACACAAAATATAGGTGCAAACTCTAATTTATAAGGCAGAATTATAGCATACAGTCTGAAAAAAAATATTATGGCACAGCCACATCACACACATCTGAATAGGGCTTTTTTAATAGTAGAGATAGAAATTTTACACAGTTTTTTTAAGTAAGTAAATTGGGATAGTAAGGTGTTATAGAAGTTGCTTATTTCAACTGGCAAGTGAACTGACATGGAGAGGGTCAATGATAACAATCAAAACTTTGTAATGAATATTGGTCTAAGGAAGATCATAAATTTGAACTGTAATTATATAGATAGAACAAGTGGGTCATATGATGGTAAGTGATCTCCATGACTCATGAACATCTACTACAACAAAAGAATGAGGGATGCATTGGCGACCTTTTAGTGGGGTCTGCGCAACATACTTACTAACACATGTTACAGAAAGATTTGCCTTGTAATTTGTACATGACTATAGGCCACTAGCCTAGTCAACACCTCTGCGGAGAAAACACCCAGACCCGAAACTATTTGTGGGTGGGTGAAAAGTATAATAATATTTGTGGGTCACACAAGCATTTGTCTCAGTGCAGGAATCGAACCTTCTCGGCTACTCATCCACTGTGCTACAAACACTGTGACATATACATATTATGTTATTATTATTTATTCTTTATTTTCCACCCATAGCTTTTAATTAAGGTGAATGTTATGTATAAGTAAATTGTCATATGTATCATACATTTATTACTATGGCATAGAATAAGGAAAATCATATATGATGTAGTTCTACTTTAATAATAAATAATTGGAAATGTTATAAATCTTAATATTCTATTCATTTACTAGCCTATGTTATAATTTATAATGATTAAATGTTATTTTAGAAATATATGATGTTGAATAAATTAATCTCAACCTATTATTGTTATATGTTAGTATCAGACATTGGTTCTATTTCCAGCAGAAACAAGCATTTTTCTAAGACTGCCACAACACTCAAACTTACAAATGCAAATTTACCCATATAGATTATGACCTATATATAATAAATTAAAGTGTATATATAAGCAAAGTATTTAAAACATAATGTGTATTACCTTCACCGTCAATAAAGTAATCAGTAGCTGCCTTACTATTTACAAGATTTTCATTTCCATCTTGTATTACACTTATATTTATACTATCTGCATCACCATTTGATGGGAAATTTACCTCCAATTGGCATGCAACATTTTGATTATCTGGTTCGCTCATACCTGTCACTAAGCCAATAGTCATACTATAACAAAGTTCATCTATTAAAATCACATTAGTTACATATTTAATTCAATTAAACGTTCTATTTCCACTTGAAGATGTTCAGTTTACTTACGTTTTGGCACCTTCTAAATATCCAGTCAATACTACCACATCATCTGTCTCAAGCATTTTTGGTAACAACAACATTGTTTGTTTTTCGTCTCGCGGTCGGGGCCACGGCGGTGCACGATGTATGTCACCGGTTAACTGAGTGCCATACGGCGATTCTGAGTGCGTCCGGTCTCTTTAATTAAACGAAACGCTTTAGTTTCTCTTGGGGTGAAAACCAATGTATTTAATAATAAAACGAACGATAATTCATCGTGGATATACTGCGTATATTATCTTATCAATCATCAATCAATGTATTTCTTATCAATGTTGTTGTTATTCTTTCATCGCTTTGCGGTATCACTGTAAAACGAACTAACTTTGTACGTGACTTCAACAATGAATTCTAATTATACATAGCCTTCACGACTCGTTAGTCATTGATTCATGGTTTTAGTTATTATTAAGATACATATACAATATTATAAAAATAACCCTTTGCGAACGAAACCCAATTTATTTTTGCATACCACATTAATGTATAAAATGTTTGACAAATGACGTCTCTGTAATCCGTTCAAAAACGACGACTTGAATCTGACATATACATGATACGTTCAGAAAAAACTCAAGAATGCTTCTTGATACCTATAATGTAAAATGTATATACATAGTTACATATGTAAGTGTTGAAGCTAATTTACAGCAACTAAGGAACTTGTTACCATACGTAGATTCACTTCATTGCAAAAGTTCAATTATATTACCTATCTGATCTAATTAAATCATACCCTGCTATGCAATCCCAACACGCTTTCAACATATTCGATATTTATTCACTTATTTATCTAAACGTAGCACGCACACGATAACTACAACCCATGGGAGATTTGTGTCGACTGACTGAAGGTCGACGCAAGCAAGATTGAGGTATTCGCTTTGCGATGACGTAATGATGAAAATAAGCACACTGAGGCAGAACACACCTTCGCCTAAGTAACGACGCAACGAGAAGGGGCTCTCAGTCGGACATTTCACAACAATCACACTATGCGCTTTCACTTTGTATTATTCTTTAAATATACTTAAACTAACAAGCTGCCGCGCCCGACCCGCCGCGCCGTGCCGCGCTGTTATTTTGTACACTTGAAGACATAAAGATAAATTTAAGTGTACTATGCCTTACATTAGGTACTCTAAAACAATACCCAATGCTATTGACCAAATATGCACACCTGTATTAATTATTTATATTACATACATGTGGTATAAATAATTTATGTATTTTTATTTCAATAACACGTATTGGTGGAACATGTTTGTGGAAAAGTTTCAAAGTAAAATTGTGCATCATGAAGAACATTCCCTTTTACGTGAGCAATAAATATATTTGCACGGTCCTGGGCTTGCACATTGTTATCCAGAAGATTTCAAATTTAAGCAAGAAGTACCAACGTAGGCTCTTGACTCATTCATACATACAAACGAACTGACAACAATACCGGAAGAGGAAGGGAGATTAGACATACCAGAACTAAAAGACATAGTGTCTCCTCCTCAAAAAGCAGATCGACTGAATGGAAGTGGTTACAAGAAGTACTCGCTGGAGCCTCTCGATAGCTACTTATAGCATAACTAGTACGATGGTATATCGATAGGATGGCTTATTGTGTCAAATACAGATCGCCAACAAGACACAAGCCTCGCCTTGTCGCAGACAAGAGGCAACATTGAATATTTTTGTGCCATCCTGTTCACCTCATTTTACGGTACCTATGAAACTCTACTACCGTTGTCAATATCGAACTAACTCTACTCCACATACCGTCAACGCATTTAAAAAGCTTCACTCCATCCACTGGCAAAGTCTCTGGTATATTTCATACGATGAACAGTTTGAAAGAAAGGCTCTATACCAGATGTTGTGTAATACCCTCACAATATCGAGTCTCAATGCTCGAGCCCAGCACCCAGTGAGGTACACAAGAAGGTCATCAATTGAGCAACAGTGGTGGAAAACCGTAACCGCAGTGCGTTTGGCGTTGATTAACCACATTCATAAGAAAGTCTCTCGAGTTCGATGAGTAGATAGTATCGAGATTATCGAACCTAACCAAATTTCCTTCATCGGAATACTAGCTGAAACTCCGAGGTGACTTTTTTCGGCCAGAAATCCTGGATAAACCTAAACTTTGTCGGAAACTGAGCTAGGCCATTCTACTTTGGGCCTCAGTCCACTCACAATAAGGTGTATCCTGGGTAGAAAAAAAATACCTCAGCATGGGAGCAGGATTTGTACATTACAAAAAAAGATTTTTTTTCAAAGGAAATAAAAAAAAAATTACTCAACATTTTGAAATGTGCCACTCGATTTTTAAATAAAATTTCAAAGTGGTTGTAACATATTAAAGGTGTTTTCTAGAATCTGTAGGGAATCTCGAAAGCCTCTCGAAAGAAAAATAAATTCTCGTATCATTTAAATAGTTTTAGTAAAATATCAAAAAATGAAATGCACTTTCTTTTGTATACGAATGAAAGAGGAATAAAAATCTCATATTCGACAATTTTTTGACGTTTTTTACTATTTTGGACCAAAAAAAAATTTGTTTAAACTACTCCATTTGATCGATTATTTATTTAAAAATCGAGAGTGCCACCTCAAGATGCTGACTAAAATATTTTTTTTCTTTTGAAAAATTCCTTTTTTATAATGTACAAATCCTGCTCCCATGCTAAGGGGAAAAACTTTTTTATCGTCCCACCCTAATGTAAGTGGCATTTTAATAACGGTGAGGCGCGTTGAACGTGGGCGGGAGAGCAGTACGACGCAATGAGACGATACACGGGCACTTTGAAAAACCCATAAACTTTGAAATTGATACACCTATAGAATATTTTGTTGGTCGTTGTTAGATAAAGGAGAATGCCCATTCTTGGTACTGTTTTGCGTCATGCCTCAAGATAAAAATAATATGTAAATTATTTTCTTAATTTTGGAAGTCTTCATGCAGTCAGAATGTCTGTTTTGTATAGGGGATTTCTTTTATAACTTCATCAGACATATTTTTGATTAAACATTACAAGTGTAGCCATAATAAAAAAAATTGTATCGAACAGTTTAATCTATCTTATTGAAATGGATATGAAATCAATAAACATATAAAGTATTTAGGTTGGTATATCGGTTCCATTGTTGTTTATAGAAAAAGTGATAGCTTTACATCTAAATCGTATCATCTAACTTTCTATATTTTTAGGGATAAGTCGTTGCTGATTCTCAATGCTTCGGTTTGATTCAAATCGAAATTTAGCGCCTAATTAATTGTAATTGTGGTATAGGTAGGTATGGAACTTTATTTACAATAAATATAGAGGTATATAGTTCTGATTTATTCAGTTTTTATTTATTATTAGAGTTATGCTTAATACAAATAACCAACCGATCAATCTATATCTTAGGTACTTAAGAGATGACAGACAGGTATTTCGATTATGAGGTTATGTTAAGTTTAAAACAAAATGGAAACTCGGGTTTCAATTCCAAAAATGTTAACTTTGGATAGTATTTGCCTATTTTAGAAACTATCTATAACAACTTTAGAATTGATGCAACCTTGTATCACGGTCCATACTTTCGTGGTCATTCTCCTTTCCCACCAACCTACAATGTAGGTAAGGATGACTTGGCATAGAAATATGATTCTATAGAATTATTGTGAACAAACTGAATCATAAAAATATCAGCAAAGTACCCAGACAAACAACAGTCACAAGGGTCCTAATAACGCAAATGTAACTTCCCGGAAATGTCCCCTTCAGATACAATCTTGCCAAATGAACTCATCGGGAACAAGGCAAAGGTCAAACCATATTACCGTCAACTTTTACATGCATGCATGCATACTATGCTATGTGCAATGAAATAAAGATATCCAAGAGTGCAGAATTTCCCATACCTTGCTAATATTACAAAATTACCTAGGTTATGATCAGGTAGGTGGCTGAGCACCTAGGCCAAATTTGAAACGTGACTCAATTCGTTATGCCATAACTAGGGTTCCTTAACGAGATTTAACGAAGCAGGAACTCTCGATTTGGCCTTTTCGAGACGAGAAATAGTGCAATATCGAACATGTCCATTTATATAATAATGCCTTTCAAGTATTGTGGTACAATTTTTTTGTCCGAGCATGGCAAAATAACTGTATTACACCTTTTGGTACCCTCCTCCTTTTTTAAGTTGGTAAAAAAATTAGCGATCACCGTAAAGCAATGAGTTTATCGGTGATCACTAGATGACCGATGCAGGCACAGGGATACAAAGATGTACCTCTATACCCGACCCAACTAACCATCAAGTCATGTCGCAAGCACCTCGGGAGATTCGGATATACACTGGACGCGATCCACACAAGATGTGCTGCTGCTGTTGGTAAGTCACAACTCGGTATCACTAAGTGAGGCCGAGTCCTAAACGAGTAGACGTGGTGGTGAACGATACGGTTCGGAGTGCGACTCGGGACAAAATGGCGCGGTTTAAAGTGTGACAAGCGACCAACTCTCCGGAAGATCGCACTGCGTACCGAACAGCTAAAAATACAGGTAAGCGACCTGTTGCTAAGGTCCGAAACGGTCATCTGGTGTCTCTTTATGAGAAGCTAGAAACCGGAGAAAGCAAAAAGCTCGTATACCGGCTCGCTAAGGCCCGGTAGAAAGCGATACTCGATATTTCCCAAATGCCTATGTCTCAGGGGATGTCTCTCTCTCCCGGGGCGTTTTGGTTTGGGAGGGTAGCGCGATAAATGAAGATTATCCGTTTAAATAATCGTATCCACTAAAACATAAGTAGGTAGGTACTCGTTGACTTGGCAAGTGAGAATTTGATTAACCCATGGCCTCAGCAATTACATATCATCACATCTGAATTGAATAACATTAATCATAATGAGAATTTATGTCCTAAGTAGAAAAGGCGGGAACCCAATTGTGAATTTTTGATTTTCAAGCGCACTTCCTAATTACTAGATTTATTCTGTTATCATTCACTGAAACAAGCAATAGTATAATGAAACAACGAGTCTTATTACTCAAATTTTATTACATAGATTATTTCTACAAATAGATTAATCAGGTCAATTGTTGATCCGTATGCCCGTCTTTACATAATAATATGTATGACACTTTACACTTCTGGAAATCTCATCTCCAACGCGCGTCGCATATCAATTGCTTCATGTTGTGATGCCACTCATATTAGGACGTACTTTATTTATGACTTTGGTACCTAAGTGACGTGTGTGGCACATTTCTATTCCAACATTATTTCTTCTGTACCCTGCGCAGCTGAGCTTCTTTAGCATTGTACTAGATCAATACGCATATGCGCTTTATAAAATCTAATGATACTCCCTGACAAGTATCGATCTTTTCTTCATTTTGGGAATTCAAACGTTAAGTTTTGAACACGTTCTACCCCATTCATGATAATGTGATCGATGTATGTTAAACTTGCTATTTTACAGGCAAGAGGTGCGCTTGGTCCGTTCTGGCCGCGTTCAAAATTGAAATTAATTATTGGATTCTCTCCTATGTTCCTTGCTTTTAGTCGGAGTTCAAAGGTTGCTTCCTCTGAAAAAAAAATATTGATTAATTTTATATCTTGAACATTGCAGTAGGTACTTAAGTTCTGATGTCAACAGTAATGTTGAGTTTTTTAAGCATAATAATACAACATAATAGCCTCAATTATTAACTGAAACTAAGAATAAACAACCAAATATGGATTGCTATATTCTTTTTGGAGGAGGGGGCAATCGAATTGGGCATCTGATGGTAAAGTGATTACCGCCGCCCATGGACATACGACACATAATCAAAGGAAGATATTGTCTTTGAGGCAGCAAAGTTTAGAATTATTTTTTATCTTTCTTTAATGAGATTTGTCCAAATATAACGAGTAGGTACAATTATAACGAAAATTTAAATGTAATAATAATTATATTAATTCTTACTTTCGACTTCCATGACCACAGTGTAGGTTTGTGGTTTATGGTCCAGTGAAGAAGCTGGCATTATGTCCAATATGTTGGTGGCAAAGTCATAAACAAACTCACAATCAGGACCTGTTGACTCTGGATTGTTTGATGTCAATTTGGCGGCAAACCTTAAAATCAACATGTATTTTAATTAAATGGCTGTCATGCCTAGAATATTTCTTATCAAGGATACAACATTTTGAGTACTTACGTTTTATGATTTGTGTCTAGGATCCCTTTAATGATTATAATCATTCCATCAGTCAACACGGTGGGCAGAATAAATTTAGTGTTTCCTGCGATTGATTCGGCTAAGCTGAAATAATAAATAAAAACGTTACTATAATAATAATTTTAAGCGACCTCATAAAAGAAGGTTCTCAAAATTTAGATGCGTATTTTTTTACACATTTTTTTAATTTTTTGTTTTTGTTCAATCAAAAAGAAAATAACAATATCCTCACCGAATACACGTTAGCATATTATGTCGCGATTGGGCTTTAAAATTACACAATTAAAATTGCACAATATGTACAATGCAATACACAATTGCACAATAAAATAGGTTTAACTAAAAAATTACTAGGTATTTAAAATTTATAAATCGCGAATTACAAAATTGACTCTAGAAAGTAAAAGAGATTAATTTATAGATTTGAAAAATACTTTATTATATGCCGGTATGTACTTTAATGCATTGGTGCCGCAGCCGGTATCGGTCTTATGGAATTGCGCCTGCTTATAAAGACTTCTGGTATTATAGTAATTTACATGTCAGAAAGTATTGTTATTGTTTACTTATTAATTGTTACTGTTAGTTTTTAAACATTTTTTAAGCTATAAGTATTTTTTTAAATAACTTGATTACATACCCATTAGCAGATAATAAATTCATGACATCGTTGTCGTGGGGACGCGCCGCACACGGTCTCATATTTAAACAGGCCACTATCACAGTAAAAATCGAAAGGTAACGCGACATTTTAAGTTTGTTGTTGTTTTCAATGAGCAGTCTATTTATACACTTGTGCTTCTTGTTTATCAAAAACTGATTGACTTTTAATTTGTGACACAATAAACGATTAATTTTCAATAAACGTTTTTATAATAAGGTCTCTCAATTAAAGAGTACTATATCATTTTGCAGTTGAACGATACTAACGAATTATGATGGTTAGCCTGTTATTATAAACAAAAATGTGACTCACTTCTGGACGTCACATTTTCTATTTCATTCATAATTTTCAACTTATCCTTATTGGGAGTTCCCTGGTAAGCGACTTCGATGCCAATAAACCGGGATAAAACATGTTGTTGTTTGCTTAACCAACGATTTCCTTCCTGTGCGACATGTTAATCCAAAAATAACATTTACAATAAGCTTATGTAATGCATTTATAATTGCTTGATATAATTATCCGGTTAAAATACGCGTAATATATACAAATAAAAGGAAAATAATATAACTATGTATGATCAGTGTTGCTGCTATAAGAAAATGTATCAGTAGTACGTAATATTTTCGTCCTTAAAGCAAAGATAGTTATTATAGACCTTTTATTTATTTAATCACAAGAATATTATAGCACCCATAGTAATAATTAGTGACGAATTTTATATTAGTACATAATATTCTAAACGATTTTTTTGTACCTGGCGCAGAATTGTCTTCTACAATTGTATTTGTTTTACAGGAGAATCCAATGTTTATACGTTGGGAACAATTGGTGCTCATCGTGTGGTTACAACGAAACTCCCGTCGGTGGGCAGGACGCGGGAAGCGATGACGGCGGCCGGCAACACGACTACCAGACTCCTTGGGATTTTCCAAAAGGTTTTATTGGTTAATTTATTTCAACATCACATATTTCCTGTTATCTATTTTTATCTATAAGAAACAGTTTGTTTGCGTTTCAATCGTATCAGGACTTTTCAAGTGGCTAAAACGGAAATTACCAGTAGGTACGAATAATAACTCTTGTCTGTCGCAGAAATAAATGTTAAGCAACATGAATGGTTTTCGGATATATTTAACGTTTTTACGTACTGCATATTAACGCAGCAAGTAATACTCAACCATGTCTTATTTAAGTAATGTTAATGAGTCAAACAGAAAGGGATTACTAAAACATTGGAAATGTCAGTAGTGCCGTTTGCAAATTGCGTCAAAAGCTACGTCGCAGGGTAATACTGATGACTATTGCATTGTAGACTTTTAAAGGTAAAAATCCGTTTTCCATTTACGTTGTACGTCATGGTTCAAAGGTAAACGATGACCAAAATTACGTACTTCGTGATGACACTGATCACTGCCTAAGTCAACAGTTTTAACACTACCTCTATAGTTCACTGATCGTTTCAAAGGCAAGCGGATGTTTCCAACGCAAGATTTTGAAGCGGCGCTTAAAAAGTTGGTCAATGGGATTCTAATGTCCACTCTACGTCAGAAATTTTAAATCAGTTTAATTATTTGCATACGCACAATAATAGGACGCTGGTTGTAACAATTTTTGAGCGGTCTACAAATAGAATAGATACTTTCAGTAATTTAAAAAGTTAAATGGCGCAATTTATGAACATGTGATGTGCTATATTTATAAACGCAACGTCCAAAAGAAAATGAGTTTATTTATAAAAATTGAGCTTTAAAGCAGTAACTCAGTATGAGAACTATGATAATATAAACATGATGAATACGTGCATTGCTGTTTACGTAGCTTCCCCTTAGGGTTTTGGTCACAGAGGGGGTATTGTTAGTATGAAGCTTTAAGAAAAATTGACTACTACACATACCTGACTTCAAGTGTTAACTGTTATAATCGGGTATATTGAAGAATTTATAACATATTGTCACTCGCTAGTAAATATACCTACTCTTTTTTTTGTGTTGACGCTTGCTGTAACCCTGACTCTAGTCGGCTGTATACAGCTTCACCGGACTTTCGGGTGAGCGCTTTAGGCGCTCTCAACCTTTAATTACTCGGCAAGATTTTGTAATTTGATAAATGACTAGCGCTCGCCGGCCGTTGCCGCGGCACGCTCGCTTCGCCCGCTCAGCTCCCATATTTGTTGTCTCTGGTGCAATAAATGGCATTAAACTTAATCGCCTCATCAGTCTAATGGCAATATACATGCACTGTGACCCCGATTCAATCATAGGTTCAAATCCTAGGTTGGGCAATCACGATATTTTGTGTTGCGGTTTTGGATTCAAAAAACCACGTACAAGTTGCCTGGGATTAAAATTTGTGCCCGGTATGGCTATAGGCTCGCCCCTATCACATCATGAGACGGAAATAAGCTCAGCGAAATGTGTGTCACTCGTACACCCACAGATGTGTGTAGTATACCTCTGACTACCCTTTCGAGGGTTTCTCTTCAGGGATGTATGTATGTGTATTATGGACTATAATTACCTGGAAAGAAACAACACTTTTTAGTCAACATAATAATTATTATACATAATAATTGTTTTAGTAAATTTCTATTTCCTACATATGCAATTTGGATTTTATGCAGGTATTTAAATAATATTAATATGTGGGATAGAAATGATTGTCGCTAACACAATACGCAATAGTGCTAGATAATGATTTGTAAGGATAGGCTAATCTGTTTAGTGCATACTCGTCGTCCTTCATTCTCGTGATGATCAATGTTAAATGGTTGCCCGGGAGCGGCATGCTTGTTAGGAGCATTACTGACGAATTTAGCACACTAGAAATATCGATTGCGAGTTTGTTGCCATATGGCTGCGAAGGTATGCGGCCAATGGATTTCGTGCTATTTACGATGTTGATAATAAAATAACAC
The DNA here is from genome assembly GCA_949126905.1 of Amorpha juglandis. Lineage (NCBI taxonomy): Eukaryota > Metazoa > Arthropoda > Insecta > Lepidoptera > Sphingidae > Amorpha > Amorpha juglandis. The sequence continues at coordinate 9,215,940 of OX421372.1, forward strand.
TAAAGTTATTCAATTCTATAACATTCCTCATATTTTTATATCACAAACCATTAAAATTTATTTATTATCAAGAGGCAATTTGTCCCGATAAAATTTAACAGTGTTGGTTGTCCAACGAATATAAAAATAACTCCGTATACTATATTGACAAGCGTGATAATGATGTGTTTTGATGTCTTATATTTTATCTGGTAATTAATAACTTTTACTCACAGCCTTTGTGGCGCAGTGGGCGAGTAGCCGACTGTGCAGCAAGAGACCGCGGGTTCAATTCCCGCGCCGAGGCAATGTTTGTGTGATCCAGAAATAATTGCTTCGGGTCTGGGTGAATTTTCTCGTCAGAGGGTTTGAAGTCAAACAGGTGACCGGTCTTAGAACCCACAGCCAAATCTTTCTGTAACATGGGATTAAGCATGTTACGCCGACCCTAAGGCGTTTAGAACTAATAACGTTTGCTTAGCATTTAAAAAAAAAAAAAAACTTGATGATTAAAAATTAAAATAAGGTTAGAGATATTTAAAACGATTCCACGATCTTCTTTTGGCACCAGCTGCTGTAACAGTATACAGTTGAAGTTCACAAACGTTTTAAACGCCACTTATACATGGTTATTTTTAAAACACTGACAACCTCGCAGGAGTAGATTCCTAAGGTCATTTGCTACTACTTTTGTTCTACGACTTTTCATAATTTGTTAGATTTTATTTTCATACAAAAATAAGTATTCATTTAATTTCCGTCTTGAATGTTATAACGCGCATCGCAGATTACGTAAACAAACACGCGAAGCGTGGGGAACGGTCAAGCGGTCAACGCCCGAGCAGCTGAGCGGCGCCTTTGATGTCGTGCGCGCGCGCCGCGCTGCGCCGCAGTATACGAAGAAAAACACGACACAATAAAAATATTGAGTTATATCCAAACTCGTAGAACAAAAGTTGTTCCGTATGGGGTCAGCTATATGGCCCTGCGAGGTTGTCAGTGTTTTAAAAATAACCCTGTATATTAAAATGCATAAGGTAGGCAAATTCCATATGATAATAATCCACAAAATTTTATAAACAAACTAACCCAAACCAATTAATATGATTTCCAAAACGTTAAATTTACCAATTAATCAGGGAGGAAATGTCACGAATAGGCATGTATGAAATCACAACGGGTACTTAGCATATTTATGTTATGCTATCTTATTATTATCATTATGTTTTACTATAGTTCAATTGACATAATATTTTCGTGTATCTAATTTCTATGTGTATAATGTGCACCTAACATTCTGCTGCATTCCATGCGGTGGCATCGCCGCGGGACAGTTGCTGCGTCTGGATGACTTTGCCGCTGTGGCGCTCGTTTCCGGCCCGTGGTCACCCGAGTTCGGGCCGGCGCGGCGTTTAGCCGCGCTAATGGACCCCCGCTGATCCAGCGCGCGTTTTTGCGCTCGCCGGCTGATGTGGGCCTGCCATCTGGACGATGGCGGGGACTTCGGTCGGTGCGTGGTTTGCGATCGTTTTTGCTGCTCATTCTGATCGCTCTGGATGCTCGGGCTGTAGACCTATGGGCCTGATATTTTGCGAGTGTCATTTTCTCGCCGTCACCTACGCCCATCCCGAATCCTGTGGGCGTCGGACCCATACTCTTGGACCCCGTTTCGGGAATGAAACATCGCGAACGAGGCTTATTTGGGCTTTAGTTCGCGGTGCTTTGTTTCTGGGGGGGCGGCGGGGGTGTGGGTTTGGTTTTCGATGGGATCGGGATGGGCGCGGGTGGTGGCAGGGGTTTGGCGCTGGTGGAGTGTCGGGTGCCCGGGCCACTGGTTCGGGGGTTGCGGGCGGTCGGGGGGGGTTGCGGTGGTGATCGCGGATTGTGCGCCATCTCTGGGTGCCGGGCCGGTATATGGACGTTGATGGGGAGCACTGGGCTGCGCGGGACACTTCGTCGTCGCTGTTACTCTTTATGCTGCTCTGGACGCTCGGGCTGTGGGTCTGGGGGCATGATATTTTGCAGGCATCATTTTCTTGCCGCCACCTATGCCTGCCCAAAGTTTGGCGGGAGTGGGTCCCATGCTTCGGGATCACTTTCTGGGAATGGGACATCGCGAACGGAAAATTTTCCTTGGATTTATTTCGTTTGCGGTGTCTCGCTCCTGGGAAGGGACCGGTGGCGTGGGTCCTGCACCCGTGGGAATCGCGGTGGACCTGAGTGGCGGCGGGAAATCGATGCAAGGTAAGTGTTTGGTCCCTAGGCCAATGGGCCGGAAGTCGCGAGCGGCTCGCGGAGTGACGGTGGCGATCGTGGGTCACGCGCTGCTTCGGTGTCTGCTGCTAGCGTCTGGGCGTTGGTCGGGGGCTCTGGATGGTGCGGGATTTGAAATCATTATCGTCGCACTTTGGGCCGCCCTGGGCGCTCGGGCTATGGAGCTGGGGACCTAATATTTCGCAGGTATCATTTTCTCGCCGCCGCCTACGTCCATCCCTGTTTTTGCTGGCGCGGGACCTATACTTCTGGACCCCGATTCGGGAATGAAACATCGCGAACAAGGGGTTCTGACGGTTTTAGTTTCCGATGTTTCGTTTCTGGGGGGGGGGGGGGGGGCGGGGGTGATGGTCGGGTGCCCGCCGGGACTGGGATGGGCCGGGGCGGTGGGAGTTTGTGATGGCGGAATGTTGGGTGTCTGGCTCTCTGGCTCGGGTGCCGTGGATGGTCTCAGGGGCTGCGGTGGCGGTCGGGAACGCGTGCCGACCGGGTACCCTGCTGACTTCTGGGTGGCGGGATTGCTGTGGCGGGCGGGTTCGAGCACTTGATTCTCTCCAGCGCTCCTCGGGTTTTCATCGGGTCCGGAATTGTGCGCCATTAACAGCTACGATAAGACCATGGCTGACATGATGCACGACCCCCGGCGGTGATGTCACTGCGTGAATAATTTGTAGTGCAATGTTGTGTAATATTGTATAATTTAATATAAGAAAATTTTTGTTAAATTCTATATTTCTTAAATAAATGGGAAACAATGGGTTATGATTAGGAACAAAAACAATACTCTGCGACCACACATACTTCACTCACAACATTAACACACACTTCAATCCTTCTACTTCACACCAAGGGGGACCGACGAGGGGCGGATGAAAGCATGGCGATGTCGTAGTCCTGCCTCTCCGGAAGATTCCCCCTACACTTACACAATCGGCAGGGGGGTGGGCCATCGTATCAAATAGCGAGGCCCTAACCTCTGTCGGTGATCTCCACCCCACATTAACAATCACCACATCTAACAGCGACATATTACAACTCCCCCACACAATAAAACACAGGAGAAAAAAAAAAAAAAAAAAAAAAAATCACAACGGGTAAACGTCTATTATAAAACCTCTATCAATATTATTCGTCCTTTGTTATAAGCCGTAACTGGAATCAGGAACGTAACCATAACATTACGAAGTTATAAATGTGAAGCGAGTGAAACGCATAAAATATACTCAAAATCTTTAACGGATTTTTTATATTAGTGAATTTCATTACGTACCAATGAAATAGTTTGAAATAACGAAATTCTAAAACGCTAATATGTGAACTTTACGGTAGGCAATTTTAAATTTGTTTTAGTACTATTAAAGTTCATAATACAGTTAAACGGATAAGTAGAATCTGAAGGGACTTACATTTTTTAACCACTTATAGAGGCTTTCCATTTACCTAGTTTCCCAAATAGGCTTAGGGTCCCACCATGAGAGGTCGAAATGTGCAATTTTTCATGTAAAGAGGTCTCAAAACAAACGCGTCATAACTTGTCTACACCTGATGAATTGTCCCACTTATTTATTTATTTGAGGGTTACACACTGAGTTTGCAATGGTAAATTACATAGTTAAGGTATACATGTTTATAACAAGTATATTAATATTATTTTTACATGTCAAATATTTTTTTTTCTAGATTATGCTTACATCGGCATTTCGTGACTAACCATGAGAAGAAATGCCGAAACAAACTCATCGGTTTTGTCTCTTTTAATATCCAGACGTTGATTTTACAGAATTATGCGAGGTGTAATGTACAGAAATACCTGGTTTGGCTTTTTGAGGAAACTATTTTTCTCGTTATTCCAAGTTGGTATTTATTTACCTCGAGCCGATTTATGGAATTCTAGCTTTTGTATTTAAGCGCAAAGTAGTTAAAACTAATAAACAAGCCGTAAAACTTATGGACAAGACTGGCAAAATAGTAGGTAACAGACCGCGATAAAATAATTTCAATTGTCGAAGAATTTTATACAGACCTCTATTCATCTAAGTCTCTGCCAACGTCATCTATTCTCGATAATGCTAGATCCTATAACATATAGAGGAGAATATTTTGCCAAATATCCTCAGATCAGAAATAGAGTTTGTGATAAGCAAAATGAAGCTCGAGAAGGCTTCAGGCGATGATGGATTATGTATAGAAATGTTACAATCGTGAGGGCCCGCAGTTATTGAAATCTTAGCCAAACTTTTTAACTATATCCTGAGTAGTGATATGCCACTCCTTAGATTTGACAGAATGCTGTTTTAGCCATCCTCCACAAATCCCGCCAAGACATATCCCGCCTAGAGAACTACAGGCCGATAAACCTCCTTTCTCAGATGTAAGACCTTTGCCAAAGTTCTGTGCTATCGTTTTTACCGCTCGACGAATATCAACTAGTCGAGCAAGCCCGTTTTCGTAAAGGGTTCTCGTCAATTCAAAAAATTCGTATCTAGATTGTGAAACTTTTGATGGAGAGATACAACCGACCGCTATATTTAGCATTCGTTGATTATGAAAAAAAATCGACATCACAAAGAGCCATGGAACGCTTCATGTTAGGCATCAAGTTAATAGACAAGTTGCCAAACGCGGAAATCCGGCGTCGAATTGCTAACGTAGGTAAACGTGTCAATAAATTAATATGGAAATGGGTGGGCCACTTTACTAGAAGAGGATGGAAAATGGTGAATGACAATTGCGGAATGGTGGCTGAGTCTGGGCAAAAGATCTGTGGGCAGACCGGCAGCCCGTTGATCAGACGACATTGTAAGGCAAGCTGGTTGTTTTTGGATAAGGAGCGTAGGACCTTTTCGTGTGCTGGAGAAAATGCCTACACCCAGCTGTAGCTGGATAAAGGCTGTAGATAGATAGATAGCTTTTGCTTGCAGCTAATTCCGCGTGAACGTCCTTTTCCAGGATAAAAACTATATAAGTCCTAGTTCAGGGTATGGTTTTCCTGTCTGCCAAATTTAATCAGGTTCAGTCGTTATAGTGAGACTGACGTAACACACATCCAAATTCACAAACTCAAACATCCACACTTAAACATTTATAGCAGTAGGAAGATATCTAAATGCACAGTATCGACTACTTATATGGAGTATCAAAACCAAAAATGTCAATACTTATTCGATAATTTTATTCCGAGAGTTTCCATTATTGACAAACTGTGGTAGTTATCGACGATTCAATTACCATAAATCGTCGATGAAGTACCAATACCTCCTGGCTGACAATTTAGTCCAAAGTTACTTTTTAATTACAATAGACGTAAACATAAACCACATCCCTTAGTAACTAATAAAAAGGTAATGTATTGGAAACTATTTACTATCAATAGTTGATCAATATAAATAAAACCTTATTTTAAACAGTCTGGTGTAAAATTAGATTCTCAACACTTAGGAGGTATTGGTACTTCATCGACGAAATGTATATTTCGTTTTATCACGTATTGCAGGTAGAGTATGTGTTCCTGGTGGGCGTGGGCGGCGGTGTGCCTCACTATACGGACTATGCGAGACACGTGCGTCTTGGCGACGTAGTCGTCTCCACGCCGGCGCCAGACTTGCCAGACAAGTACGTACATCATTAAAAGTTTAAACCAGTGTTTCCCAACCTTTTTTAGGCCATGCCCCACCTTAACATATTTTTTGTTAAATTTGCCACCGACATCTAGCATTGCATTTAACCTATAACCATAACCCAAAGCGAAAGGGTTAAAACCGTGTTGAGTTAATTTTTCAATTGCCCCCCCTGTGGGGCGTGGGCCCCACGTTGGGAAACACTGGTTTAAACCCATTACATCATATGTTGTTCAGACTGTCTGGACAGTGTGACCCTACATTCGGGTGGCGCCAAATGTATTCGTCCTTATAGTTCTATTTATAAATACATACGCACTCACACCTGTAACCTGTACACCCACATTTCGCGGAGCTTATTTTCGTCATATAATGTGATAGAGAACGAGGCTACTGAGCATTTCGTGATAGAAAAACCAAATATAATTTTTACCCGAGCCGGGGATCGAACTCGAGACCTCAGCACAGAAGATGTACCGCATACGCAATACAACTGTGCCATCGACGCACTCAAAGTACCTAGTTCCTTTCTGTCAGTCTCAATTTCTTGTACTGAACAACGCATAAATAACCGCCTCAATGGTCTAACTCGATTCGAAATACATAATATATTGAATTCCATGGGATTGAATTTTATGTTCAGTATATCACAAAGCTAATGTAGGTATGTATTAGTGACGCATAGTTTAAAAGGCCTATTATACAAATGTATTATTTATCGCGCCTCAAAAACATAATGCATATTATGTTATCTACATTGTAAGTCACTATTGTTTATTTTAAGTTCTATGTAAATTCGACTGTAATAAAATACTGACATATCTTATGATTTACCATTTATCTTTTACGCTTTTTTATTGTTATTAATATATATTTTGAGAAACAACTAAAACATAACAACACCTATAGATTAGATGCATAGGTCGGCAAATGAGCAAGTAGGTCAGTCACCCCATAGTTAGTGATTTTCACCGCCCATAAACCACGAAAAAAATACGACTTTTTTGCCGTTGGTAACTTTAAAGGAAAGGGCTTAGGAATGGGGATTTGGGCCTCCGGATAATTTTGAATATAAGGTAAATTGATTGCATTAACACGAAATTTCAATACATACCTACATTTATGGTTACACTCGAGCACGCGGCTTCTAACACGGGAAATAAATGTTCCCTAAGTGACGTCATCATTCATCAGGTAGCGTTTTACTCCACTTTCAATTTATACCACACTATTAATTAATTATGAAAGTTGGGATTCATACATACTGTGCGTAATTGCCGATTGCGGTTGGCGTGGGAACTTTAATGACTCACTTAGCAACATAATTAAAAGAATGTATTAAAATATAATTCTTTCGCTCTTCGTTATTTCTTTACATCAAAGGCTAAGGCTTAGGCTTAAAGGCTAAAGTTTGGTCTCATTTACAGAGAGTGTTTTTAAGAGTGCTTTTGAAAGTTTTTACGTAAATCAATTGAATCGATGCTTGAGCATGATTTATCGAATACCATTCAAAAATATGAATCTACAATTTGCCGATTGTTGAATCTAGTTTTAAAAGTTAGAAACTAAAATAGAAACAATACTTGATAGCAGATGTATCGGAAAAATTCATTATATAAAATTACTAGTTGTTGCCCGCGGTTCCGCCTGCGTAAATCTCTTTTTCTGGGGGTGAAAAGTGGCTTTTCTAATACATTATTTTCTAACAGATACGTTTACGTTTTCTGCGAGAAAGCGGAGAAAAACAGCAAAGGTGGATGGGACTATGAAGTGAAACCCTATAAGCCTGCGAACTTCCTCCTTCAAGAGATCGCGCTACGTTTGGCTAAAACTAAGGCTCACTGGGATTCTTACGTTGAAGAAGGTAATATTGTACTGTATTATTTTTATATAACGTATAGACCGTACGTTTTTATATTGAGTGGAATTTATTATTGTCATTTTAAATATGTCGTATATCAATCACCTGCCGTACTTTTTTATCTTAGGATAGCGTTTTACAGCCGGTCGCCGAACTGACGTCAGTCTGTGGCACATCATGCTTTTCAATTAAAAAAAAAAAGTGTGCGTCCCGAGACGCTCGACAGAAGTGATAACTTAAACTAATGTGGGTTAAAGTGAGAGCGAAGGAGCCTGCCTACTGCTGCCGTATGCGTGAGAGAGAGGGAAGCCAGACAAAGTGGCGCCGTAAAGCGTTACGTTACGGCGCCACTCTGTCTGGCTTCCCTTAACGCGTTACGTTACGAAGTCCGGTCAAAGCCCTGTCAAAGTCGTGTCAAAGTCGTGTCAAAGTCGAGTCAAAGTCGTGTTAATGTCGTGTCAAAGTCGTGTCAAAGCCGTGTCAAAGCCGTGTCAAAGTCGTGTCAAAGCCGTGTCAAAGCCGTGGCAAAGTTGTGTCAAAGTCGTGGCAAAGTCGTGTCAAAGTCATGTCAAAGTCGTGTCACAGTCGTGTCGAAGCCGTGTCAAAGCCGTGTCAAAGCCATGTCAAAGTCGTGTCAAAGTCGTGGCAAAGTCCGGTCCAAGCCGACTGGTCACTGTGTGGCACCACCTGGGACTTCGAAATTATCGATGTTCCAGGGAGGTCGGCTAACGCTGGCTGGTCGATGGACCGCTCGCGTTACGGAACGTTTCGGTTCACCCTCCCATAAGAAGTTATCACTTCAATAACTTTTAAGTGTTCGATTAGGTAATCGCATTTCGGTGCGTCTATTACCTACAACTATTTTGCCATATTAATCATTCCCTTCAGCTTGGAATCACATTGGTAGCATGGCATCACATAGGGGCATGTTTTTGTGACATACTTACATCCTGCAATATGTAAGTTGATTAGGCCTTTAAATCGCTTTGCGAAGATTTTCTGACACTAACCAAAATAGTTTTAAGATATAGATAATAAATATTGTGAGTTTTTTACATTACATTTGTTGAGTGTAGAATAATAATCCTGCAAAGTATGCAGGTCCTCACAGTTTCTCACATTAAGTAGGCCGCCTCGGCGCTACCCCACGTTCGGTGCTCGCGTTATATGAGGAAATCAAGTTAAATAATAAAATAAATAAGAATTTTATGTATTTTCCTTAAATTATCACTTTATTGGTAACACTAGTACTACATACTAGAATTGTATGTAGGACAGATTTTAATTTTATTAGACCATGACCCATATTAAATAAATAAATAACACCTAACAGTCATATACATAGCCCTGACCCCACAGTAAGATACGAGTCTTGTGTCGTGGGTGTCAGAAACTACGAGAGCCTTTCGGTCTCACAACACCCAGCCTGAAACAAATATTTGTGGATCAGACAAGTATTTGTCTCAGTGCGGGATCGAACCCGCGGCCTTTCGTTTCACAGTAGGCTACTCGCCCACTGCGCCACGGAAGCTGACAAAATACGCAATAACATCTCAACGCACATCAACTAATATTTGAGATCATCATTTTAATTTTCTAAATTCATTCACTTAAATCAATGATTAAAAGTTATATTTTGCATAATCGTATGGGGATGTTGATTTTTTTTTTTATTTATATTTGTTTCGGGGTCTGGGTGTTGTGAGACCGAAAGTATCTCGTAGTTCCCGATACTCACGACACAAGACTCGTATGTTACTATGGGGTCAGGACAATGTGTGTGATTGTTTTTTTTTTTTTGGGCTCTTTGCCCCACTATCGTCCCTCTGATATTATTTTTCAGAGATGTTACCCAGCTAGAAAAATTCTCAACATGTTTTAATATGAAAACCCCGTAATGTGTGTGTGACTGTTGGGTGTATGTATTTGTTTGCATCGATTTGAGTGTGTACTGGTATGTGTATGTCAGGCTTGGAGCGGCTGCGCGGCGTGCCGGGTCGGTGGGCGGCGCCGGCGCGCGCCACGGACCGGCTGTGCGTCGAGCTCGGGCACGGCGCGTACATCGAGGTGTCGCATCCCGCGCCGCATCCGGACCAAATGTAACGCTTATCATTATTATTTTTTCCTGGCTCGGCAAAGTACGCTGGCTACGACTACACCTTTTTTTTTTTCATTTATTACCGTATTCAAAAAAAGTTACAATAAACATGGTTAATAAACAGCATCTATAAACCACCAAGGTTTGGAATGATGCTATCTGTGGTTGACATCGCAAAAATATAAGTACATATGTACATAAGCATTTACACATTATTAAGAGAGAAAGATTGTAACACATTAACAAATTTATAATAGAAAAAAAAGAGAATAACAAAAAACTTAATATTTACCGTTATAATTCTAGGTGTTTACGAGATTACATATTGTTACACATATATTCAGGAGTAAGATGTTAAGTGTAGCGCAATCCAAGAATAGTGTCGACCAACGATAAACAATGTGTCCATCGTAGGTCGGCAAGATCATGCCGGCCTGCCAAACGGCCAAGGGGGAGGGGAAGGAAACAGGGATGGGAAAAGTGTTAGGATGCAAGCCCCCTGAGGAGAACCGAATATACACTGGCTGACCCTGGAATGCGACCTACACAAGGTGGGCTACTATGGCAGGTTTTAGCACCAGTGTACGGTGGTCGCTATCCGGTCGGATACAAGTATCCTCCCACCAGCAAACACTTTTATTCTAACACCACCCACATTCACGTGCACAGATATTCTCGTACGACACTCAGCGAGAATATATATTTTTTTTCTTTATTCGGGCACGGCAAAGTGACTGCACTACACCTGATGGTAAGCGTAGTGCAATCCAAAAAACCAGCGACCACCAACAAACAATGAGTTTATCGGTGGTCACCAGTCATGCCGGCCTGTATAAATGCTTCTTCCCTTTTCGGGCACAGTAATACAAGGATGACCCCTATACCCGCCCCAATCAACCATCAAGTCATGCCGCAAGCCCCTCGGAAGAACTGGATATACACTAGCTGATGCTGGAACGCGATCCACACAAGGCGTGTGGATCACTATGGCAAGTTTTAACACCATGTGTACGGTGGTCGCTATCCAGGCGGATATGAATCCTACCACCAGCGTTTTATATTATTTATTCTAACACCACCCACATTCAGGCACTATGTACATATGTACATACGTACATACATACGTACGAGAATATATATTCTCGTACGATACTGAGCGAGAATATCCAGGAAAACTGTCATTTACGAGGTCGGGTCATAACACTTTTTTGAATTTACAAGGTGGTAGGTCCCTAGTATGCGAGAGGCCGTCTGGGTTGGTACCACCGCTTTGTCTATTTCTGCCGCCAAGCAACAACGTGTAAGCACTGTTGTGTTTCGGCTTGAAGGACATTGAAGCCAGTGACATAACTGGGCATTATGAGACTTAACATCTATGTCTCGGGGTGACGAGCGCAGTTCAGTGCCATGCAGTGCTTCGTAATTCAAAGTTCTGAGTGGTGTTGCTTCTGTTTATGGGCAGGCGTGGCGCTTACCATCTGGCGAGCGCCTTGCCTTGTTCCAATTAAGGATTCAATAGGAATTACTTAAGGTTGAAAGCACTGCATAGCACTGAACTGCGCTCGACACTCCGAGACATAAGATATTAAGTCTCATCTTTCTCCTCATCCTTTCAAACTTTGATCCACAGGTTGGTTTAAAATATAATATAACCAAGAAATAAAAAGAGTTGGTTTAATATATTCATTTAATGGTATGGAATAATTTATTAATTTTAATGTGACTCATTTTGTGTCGGAAAATCTTTGTACGTCATTGGTTTTCGCGACATAATCGGACTTCATATACTCGTCGCCCGGTCACGTACACATTGTTCTATACATATGGGCAATAGGAAAATAAAGCCGTAAACACCTTACATGGCTAAGGGATGCGTTACATTGAGGTAACTACAACAATACATGTGACACAATTATGACAAGTCGGATAGCTGTTGTCAAATGGAAGGCAGTGTTTTAGTTTTAGGTAGTTTATAAATTCCATTGACGGACTAAGCATAATCATGGAAAAAACGTGTATTACTTATGACTATAAATGGCTGCTTGGCGTAGTGCTGAACGTAACCTATTTGATATATTTATCGATATGCGATAAAATTTATAAATTGATTGATTTAAATGAACAAAATAATAATTGAAATTGAAACGGTATTACTGATGTTAAATATTTATTTCAATAATATAAATATAACTTTATGTAGCTGATAAAGGTTGGTTGTGCATTTGTTCCATTAAAATTCTTGGCGTACTAGATCTAGCACCAGTCTGGAAGAGTTAACAATAATTAAGGTTATTTTTTGATTAAACGGAATTAATAGCTTTTTTAATCACTACACTGTTGTGTTTCTGGGGCTTGAATGGTTCTACCTCATTTTTAGTGGATAATATTCTGAGCTCCGGTTATCTGCAACATACGTGTTATGATTTAATAAATACTACTATTATCAACTATAATAGTAGTATTTATTAAGTTATAACACGTATGAAATGATATAATTTTGGATGATGTATCAAATAAAGGTATAATTCTTGAACACACTGCTATAGCATGGATTATTCTGTAGATTTACGAGGAAAACATTTAAGAGTTGTATTTATTTATAGGTATATTATAATCATAAATTTATATACTACTCACACTGAATATCTATAAGGGGTAGTGCACATATTGATTTAAATCCGGGTGATAGGTTTCCTGTGTTATTGCTGGTGGTAGGATATCCATATCCGCTCGGATAGTGACCACCGTACATGTTTAAACCTGCCATAATGATTCACACATCTTGTGTGGATCGCATTCCAGGATCATCTAGTGTATACCAGGTTCTCCCGAGGGGCTTGCGACATGACTTGAAGGTTGGTTGGGGCGAGTATAGGGTTACACCCTTACATCCGTGTGCCTGCATTGGTCATCCGCCTGTCCTGTCGCAGGCCTCTCAATTTGCTTCTTGCTTCTTCGGAGTGTGAACAAGCATTTATATAGGCCGGCATGGGTGACCACCGATAAACTTATCGTTTATCGATGGTCGTTGGTTTTTTAGACTGCATTGCGCTTACCATCAGGTGTAGTGCAGTCACTTTTCCGTGCTCGGATAAAAAAGGCGTGGTAAATTTAATGTGTCTACGTGGAATGAGATACAAGTAGCCCACTGTATATATTTTTTCCGAGTCTTTTATATTCCATTGAAAAAAAAAGTGTGCGTCTCGGGACGCTCGACAGAAGTGATAACTTAGACTAATGTGGGTTAAAGGGAGAGCGGAGGAGCCTGCCTATTGCTGCCGTATGCGTGAGAGATAGGGCAGCCAGACAAGTGGCGCCGAAACGCGTTATGTTACCAAGCGGTTTACCCTCCCATAAGAAGTTATCACGATTTACGAGTGGTAGAGTCACGCTTTAGACGGTTTAGTCTACAGCATGAATGGGCCGGCTCGACTGGGTCGTTACCACTGTCTCAAAGGAAACCGACGTAATGTAGCGGCTTGCTGCTGCGTTTCGTATGGTGAGTGAGATATCCGGAGGCCCAAATCCCCCTTCCCAATCCCTAATTATCCCTTTCCTTTAAGGTCGGCAACGCACACATGATTCTTCTGGTATTGTGGGCGTATATGGGCAGTGGAGATCACTTACCATCAGGTGACCAACTTGCTCGTTTTCTGGCCTATGCTATAAAAAAAAAACTTCAAAAATGATTAGTTTTTAGCCGTGTTATCGAATGTGCGGTGAATAAAGGTGCATGCACGTTGTGTGTGACAGAGACGGCAGCGGCGCGGACGGGCTGCGCGTGCACTGCGCGCCGGTGGCGGGGGGGCGTGCCGTGTCGGGCGGCGGCGGGGGCGGGGGCGGGGGTGCCGGGGAGGCGCGCGCCGCGTTCGCGTCCCACGCGCACGCGCTCGCGTACGACTGCGAACTGGACGCGGTGCTCGACAGCGTCGTCGGCAACCGCAAGGACTGCTTCATCTCTATACGAGGTAAATATTATGTGAGGCTGCTAGAACCAGAGTAGCCTAACTGCGTTTTGATGACTTTTGCACCTATTTGTATTTTCGTAATTTAAAAATGTTAATCTAGACCAGACAGGCCTCAAATTGATAACATCATCTTGACATAGATGACAGTAAAGTCCATTACGACCGTGGTTTAAATTGAAGTTAGATTGTTAATGCATATTTGCATCCAATAATACAACGGTAATATTGGTTGAAGTATTCCATGGATATGTATTTTTATTAGCGTTAATGACGAGACGAACAGTCACCTGATGGTAAGAGTTACGCCTGCACATAAACAAGATATGGATTAGAACTTCGAATAAGGAAATATTACATTGCACTTATATGCGCTCATCGCCTCGAAACATATATAAAGCAATGGTACCTACATAGACAGCCATTGACAAAAGTGGCCGATATTTTGTTCTTTGTTTTAAGTCCCATTGACTTCAAAATCAATATATAAGCCGTCTCTAGTCACAAACTTTAATGATCAAGTTTTTAAACTTAAACGCTTGAAGTTCCGGGAGAATTCATAGTTACTTACTTAAAAATAAAAATCTGTAATCGCCCTGCTAGATATAAGTATTTTCAATCTTCTTTTTTTATCCCATGGTTAATGGCTAAACTAATTTCAGGGTATTCAAGCGGCTGGAAGCTTCCGACTTGACTTAACGACTGCTAACAGTCGATTCAATAACAGCCGGGACCTACTTTATATATGTATACCCTCTGAAACATGAACGCTCATTTGAAATACCACTAAGCGGCCACCCATCCATAAACTGACCGCGTGAGGGTTGCTTACCTGGCTAATCGTTTGCCGATTAGTGACTGCTACTGGCTATGAGCCTCAAATTATATTAGTAGGTATGAAAGTATTTTCTATAAGATGTTGTTAATTTTGAAGGTATCTCGGACTACCGTGACGGTACCCGCGGTAAGGAATGGCAGCCTCGAGCGGCGTTGTGTGCGGCTGCTGTTATGAAAGCTATCGTGGCTGCAATGGATCCGCCGATTGACTAAACTTTATAATAACTATATCGACAAAAAATAATATCCACACCATTCAATATGTTTTCGAGTGACGTAGAGTATAGGTAGAGAGATCATTATATTATCATTATTTTGTAGTACAACGATATTGTTGTTTAATATATTGCCATACATATTTATTACCATATTTCGGCCATAAGGATTTATCACACGTGTAACGTAGTATAAAATATTGTTGTTCCCGTTGTATATTAGATAGGTACGTCAGAAAACTTATACAAAATGTTCAGTATAAAGAGATGTTTCAGGAAGGTATGGAATCTGGGTCAGAACTTTGTACAGTGCATAGAAATATCTTAGCACCCGTTTCAGCTGTCTCTTTCTTATTATGTTGTTTTGTATTTATATTCAGCCAAGCATTGCAATACAACAAAAAAAAATATGGCGGACCATAATCCCTAAAATGTAATTTCGTCGATACTTATCATAAAAAGTACCAGTCTGACATATAAAGGGGTATTTATCAATAGAATTTATAGCAGGGATAATAGCCGCGCATTTTAGAAGGAAAGTCAATTGGTATGGTTGTCCGATAGTAAAAATTAATTTTGTACCGAATGCCCAACTTAATTCGTTTCCAAATACACCTGTATAATCAATTAATAATTCCCTTTTTTCGATATACTGTACAAAGTGCTGCTCAAAATGATTAAACGTTATATTTATAATCAATCATTTCAAATGAGAATTGTGTAGCTAGTTAAAAAATGTTTCTTCACAACATGATAGCGTAGGTAGCTAGTTTGAAATAGAATAATTTACAGGTTTCCTTGCCTTAAATATGTGTTATTAAAAAGTAAAGTTTTATCTCGACTGAGAATTATTTACAATACTAGAGTAGTAAAATGAATATTATAAACTTTTTTGTGATATAGACTAAATGTTTCCTGAAATCATAATTTTATTATGAGTAATGTTGTCTTATCTGATGGGCATATCCCTTTTAAAATAAAGTAGATAATGTGTCAAATACACGGGCTCAAAGTAATCTTCCTGCTTGGAGGCCAAATAACCTACACTAACATGCAAGTGCTTGACATTATATCACTATACAAGTGTTCACATTTATACATGTAACTAGTCCTATGGACACCATGATATTGTTGATAAAGTTTCATTCCTATATGTATATCCATTAAAATAAAAGTACACAATATAATAATTTATTATATGCCAGAGCTTAGCATGTACCTTAGTCATTAGATTCACATATACAGTGAAACCTGGTTAAGTGAGACATCAAAGGACCTGCAATGTTGTTTCACTTACAGAGGTATTCCACTTACCCAGTGTCTCAGATATCCAGGTATAATAAATATCTGTCTCATTTATAGAGGGGTACATTAACAGAGGTCAGAATACAGGTTAGAATAAAAATAAGTAAGTAAACAAACAAAACGATGTTATCTCAGTTACAGAGGTTTATGCATATAAAATTCACTCGCTGTCTCAGTTATAGAGGTAACTATGATGATAAATCGAAACAACAAATCCCAGATACAGAGGTTTGCTTCGTCCCACTAACAGGGGTAATTCAGTGCCAAAGTGTTGGGACCTCAGCATGAGTTCCAGTTATGGAGGTTTCTCACTTATCCAGGTCCCACTTAACCAAGTTTCACTGTAATTATTTAAACCATACTAACTCACTGCCATAAATGGCCTAAACAATCTATCTAATTCTTAAATTATTATATTGAATAAAAATATTTAAACTGTTGTGAATTAAATTTAAAACCAAAGTTTAGACTTTTGGCTGTTTTTTTGAACACCAAGTCTAGTCGCCTAAAAGTAAACACATTGTTGAACTATTTATTTATCATTGATGTTATAAAATCCTACAGATTTATGGTATGACCTTTTTAGTTATGTATAACATTATTGCAATAATGTAGATACATGTTTATTCAATAGGCAAGTAATGGAATCCATTTTATAACTTATTTATCAATCGATTGTTGAAAGCTGAACATTATAATTTGCATATAAGTTTGTCACAATTTTGTTCATATATTGACTTTTTAGATTAATTTATATTTTAAATATTTGTATATCTGTGAAAGTAAGAAAGTAATACACACTAGCATTTTTTTGTCTTTTGCACATTAAAAAAATATTATTAGAAAAAATATTTGTATTATTGCCACAAGAGTAAAATATTCTCTATATTGCACTACCTAAGATTGTACCCCACGCACAGAGTACATTATTATACAGGGTTATTTTTAAAACACCAGTAACCTCGCAGGGGTAGATACCTAAGGTTATAAGCTACTACTTTTGTTCTACGACTTTTGATAATTTGTTAGATTTTATTTTCATACAAAAATAAGTATTCATTTAATTTCCGTCTTGAATGTTACCTACACGCATCGCAGATTACGTAAGCAAACACGCGAAGCGTGGGGAACCGAGCTAGCGTTGAAGGTCATCGCCCGAGCCAGCTGAGCGGCTTCTTTGAGTCGCGCGCGCACGCCGAACGCTACGAAGAAAAATACGACACAACAAAAACTTGTAAAATCATTTTTTTTAAATATATTGAGTTATATACAAACTCGTAGAACAAAAGTTGTTCCGTATGGGGTCAGCTATCTGGTCCTGCGAGGTTGCTGGTGTTTTAAAATTAACCCTGTATAACTGAAAACCCCACGGCAATGACAGATAAAACTACTAGAATGGAGGTTCCGAGTGACGCAGATGCGGCATGGTAATAGGATTATAAATGGTTTTTATTTGTTATTTCAACTTATTATTTAGAATGTTGGAACAGTAGTATTACCTGACGTTATTCGACCACAAGGACTACTTTTTAGGAAGTTATTTGAATCGATATCTCTATTCAATATTCACTAGAAATTTTGCGTTAATGATTATAAAATAGCACTAATTGTTTTTTTAGATAAGTTGAGAACGTAACGAAACTATAGTACACATATATCCTTAAATTGGTTTCGCAGAACTGTGTAGTAACCTAGTGATTTTTACGATTTAGCCTAAGTTACAGCCTTCTTTTATGGAGTCGCGGAGTTTAAACCGCGCGTGGTGATGTGGCGTGTTGATCCATTGATGCAGTCATACCAAACATTCAGTGAAATATCTATAAACTGGATAAAGTGCGCTTTAGGCTGTGAATCTAAGTATTGAAATTATTTTCCATAGCATGACTAATTTCAATTCTGACCATAATTTAGGGATTTTGAAAACCTAAATACTTCATAGTGGAAATAGCACAATAAAAGAAAAACTATTTATGTATCTTAAATTATTTTAATAATGGAAAAGTTAGGTCTATATGTTACTTAAAATCTAAATAAAAAATTCGCTATTATTGACTCCCTTCAACGAGATGTAACAATTTTATCTATAGGAATGTCAGCTTATTAAAACTGATAATGTGATTCTTTATGGTATCTTCTTGGAACCCAAATGCTATTCTGAAAATTAAACATTTAACATTAGCTAAGTCTGTTTACTTTTTATAGACACTGACTCTTGTAATGTCAAACACTTATACCCATTTTCACCAACTTATGTCTTAAATTAGTTGACTCTTAAGACTCTTATGGTGCTGCCACACCGGTGTTATAAAATATTTACAAACATTTTCTAACATTAAACATTTACTAACATTATCTAACATTGTGATAAAATGTTAGCAAATGTTTGTTAACGAATGTTAGAAAATGTTTGTCAACATTTTATAACAGCGGTGTGGCAGCACCATTAGAAGCTAATGCTCAACATACTTGAAAGCGTTCAAACGACGTCGCGTCGGTTTATTTTTACTATACCTCGCGCCATCGCTTAGCTTTGACGTATGTTGGGCATTATAAATTAAATGTTATTCACTTGTGGTTAAATCTGGAAACTATTGGTTCTTTGTAGCATAAGTGTAATATGATCAGCACATTATGAAATTGACAATTCAAAAGTCAGTATACATATATGCAGCATACAGATTTCCCAACAAATACACTCCTTTGCAAAAAAAACGGGCGGGTTTGATTTTTTAACATTATTGGTAATAATTTAGTTCTTCAGAGGTTTTAATAGCCAAACTATGTTACTGGCACTTAATAAAGAGTCTGGGTATGAAAAAAAGTTCATTCCAAATTCAAAACTTTTGTTTTTTAAATTATTAATCCCTTTTTCATTTTGTGACACTTTTCGCGGGTTTGCGGTTAAAAGGTTATCAAGCAACTAAAAGTAACTTTTCGTTATTTTTAGTACAACAATTTATGTTTATCGCATAATTCTGCCTTATTGTGACTTAAAACAGATATCTTTGTGTCTATCGTAATGGCAGAAAAAGCAATGAGAGCTAGTAAAATTATAGCGCTGCTGGAAGAGGGGTGTAGCCAATGTTACGTCTCACAGCGGTTAAACGTGAGTCGTTCAACCGTACAAAGAACCTGGACTCGATACCAAGAGACAGGTTCCGTTCAGAGAAGGCAAGGTTCTGGGAGAAAACGTTGCACACAGCCGCGAGACGATCGCTTTTTAGTGACTCAGGCGCTGAGGAACCGCAAATGCAGTTACATAGACCTCAAAAGAAACCTTGAAGAGGTACGAGGAGCACAAGTTAGCCTATGGACTGTGAGGAGAAGACTTTTAGCTGCTGATATACGTAGTCGACGACCAGCGCGGGCCCCCAAGTTACTCCGTGAGCACCGGATTGCGCGGTTGAGGTTCGCTAGAAATTGCCTATCTTGGACACCAGGTAACTGGAGTAGCGTACTCTTCTCCGATGAGGCTCGAATTTGTCTGCATGGTGAGGACCGACGTCGGCGAGTGTTACGAAGACCAGGGGAACGCTATGCCGATGTGTGTTTTGAAGAAATCACCCCTTATGGTGGAGGGTCCGTTATGTTTTGGGCGGGCGTAACTTCCAACTATCGTACCGAGATAGTATTCATAGAAAATGGCTCACTAAATGCGCATAGGTACATAACAGAAATCCTTTCTCAAAATGCACAACCCGCACTGACTGTAATTGGTGAAGATGCCATTTACATGGACGATAATGCTCGGGCCCACCGTTCTGGCGACGTAGATGCTTATATGCAAGAGGTCGGTATTCGTCGTTTGGATTGGCCAGCGCGGAGCCCCGACCTTAACCCCATTGAGCACGTTTGGGACCTCCTAAAAAGGCGAGTACGACCTGTCCAACCACCTCCACAAAACATCAGAGAGCTTAAACGTGTAATCTCGACTGAGTGGGAACACATTCCACAGGACACCATCAAAAGCCTGGTGGGAAGCATGCCAAGACGATTACATGCCGTAATCGCTGCAAGAGGAGGTCATACTCGTTATTAATTTTTATTTTTTAATGTCTCTTTTATTAAAATACCATAAAAATACTCGTAGTCTTAATTTCATTATACCCATAAAAATGTCCATTTTAACACGGCTCTCTGTTTACATTGACTAAAACACCGATACCAGGATAAAAGTGTTAAAAAACTAGATTCTCATTGATAATAAGAAATTTCTAGTCATCCAAGCTAATGACATACTAAAAATATAATAATATTTACCCATAGAAAAGCTAAGGTAAAGTGTGTGTGTAAGGTGCCCGTTTTTTTTGCAAAGGAGTTTATATTGAAATAATAAAGAATTTATTATAAGTTAAGTATTTAAATGTGATAGGGATTTGTAAATATTTTCCAAAATAAAGAACAATGCCCAAAACGAAGAGAAATTATAATATGAAAATCATATCTTGGTAAAAACATTCCATCTTCATCATTCCACTGTCCCACAGAAACAATGTGAAGTAGCATTTTGCTGTAGCGTTTTATAATTCCCATTCGTCTTCCATAATCTGTAGTTTGTCAATTTATAAGTAAGCAGATGTTCATATGGATATGGGGGCGGGTGAGGGGTGAGCCTCAGACAAAAAGTTTAGGTATGTAACACATCCATATTTCATCTGATATTGTGGGTGTTCATAGGCAGTGGAGATCATTAACCATCAGGTGACTCATTGGCTTGTTTGTTATTGGCTCAACAAGGTTCCAAAAACAGATATTATTGGGCATTCTCCTTTAGTCCAATTTTCTTGCTAACAGTAATGATGAATTGATAAGTTGGGCACAAGGTTATTTATTATATTTTATACTTTCATAAACAACAAGTTAATATAATTAAAGTTTTAATTAGTTTTATCATTCATTTGTTCATTGTCATTCAATATAAACACAGATGATTTAGTGACCATGGATTGTTTAATTTTGGTTGTGCTTTTAACTGAATTATTTTACATTATAACCTTACATTTCTTATTGAATAAATGAAAAATTCTGTATGTCTGACCATATTTTTTTATATTGTAGTTTCTTAATCACCGTATTACTTTGGTATTTTAATATAATTATTTCCTATATTTAGTAGTATATTCAGGATTGGTGAGCTTATGTATGTATTTATTTAGTTTTATCATTAGTTTAATGAGTATCACATGCTACGTTTTGTGCTGTCTATTTCGAATGACTATGAATGAATGTTGCATGATTCATCATTGATCATATTAGCAAAAACATTGGCATATAACATATACCGTAATCATAAAATGCACATTCAGGTTTAATAAAATGAGGGTTAAGTCACATAATTTTAACAAAAAATAAAATTGGATTTTCAATCGCCAAGCTACATTAGTAGTGTGCATACACAAAAGCAATGTGTCATAAACAAATTGTGTTACTTGCATCAGTCTAGAAGCATGGCGTCTGTTGTTTGGCATGGTCACATTGTTACTGTTGATCTTCTATAATTTCAAAACATTATTATTTAAAAGAGTAATTTCATTAATAAAAAAACAGATTCACTGCAGGCAGTTGACTTAATGCTAAATGTTTAATGCCTCTCCTCAATATAACACATTAAGATTTATAAAACAAACATACCATATAGTTACTTACCAACATATTTAACTTCATCAAAAGCTTTTCTTGCCTTCTTGAGCTCTTCATTCATGGTAAGTAAGTCTTTGACTCTGGCATATTTGCGAGGATCCTTACGTACTAAAAATATTATGTCTTCAACTTGTACTCTACCAGTCCTACCTACTTCCATTGCTCTGCGAAAAAAAACAAGATGGATAATAGTATCAACTAAAATATTGTATATAAACCTCAAATGTAAAGATTGACGTGCCTGCCACCAGGCCATAGCATGGCATTTTTGCTTACCTGTGTGTTGTTTCTGTGATGAATTCAATAACTAAATCTTCTAAAAAGTCGACACTCTCTGTATATGGGTTCTGATCATCTCCAAATCCGTACATCATACATCGCAATTCTTTACTAAAAAGCCTCTTCCGGCCAGATGCTGTAGCGCCTAGTTGCTGTTCGGTGTCATCGTCATCGAACTGCAGTCAAACGTTAAAGAAATTAAGAAGTCACGCATAGGCGAGGGCCTATGAAATAAGGTCATTTTAATATTATCGAATTTACAAAAAACATATCAAAGTATGCAACATTTTTCGTACCTGGTCGTAGTTATCACCATTATCAGGAGGAGTAGTCATAATAAATTTTCTCTAAATATAATAGTTTGTCGACATACATGCGCACAGCCAATTCTAGTTTATTTGTCTCTGTCACAGCAGATGTCACAGTCTCTGTTTTGTATAGTGATTGTATTCTCTTTGGTAGCCACTAGTACACAGAGTATATTCTTCTTCTTTTTAATTTATGGCTTCGCACTATTATGCATTTCGCCAATGTCAAGTATAATTTATTCTCAAGTCTTCACAAGAACGATGAAATATCGGTGTGGACGTTTTCAAGATCTTATTGGAGTTTTGGTGTGAATTTCTTCCAGTACGATGCTTAATTCACTTATTTCAATGATTCCATATACTGTTCATCACCGTCAATGTTTATTGCACAAATTCACACCACTTTTATACAGTAAACACAACTTTAAACTAGTTTTTGAAATAAATTAAAATAAGCGATGAACCGCACTGTCGGAATTCCCGCCAAAACTCCTACGAATAAGTCAATAGAACGCATTTAAAATCATTTTTTTATCCGGGTTAACCGGTTGATGCGATAGTTAGATAAAAAGTAGTATATATAATTTTCAACTTGTAGCGTATTTCTGTCATATTTAGACATGCAAATTGAAGTCAAATAAGATTTTGCTATAGACCTTTTGGTCTAAGATCCCGGGGAACATCGACCTTCACCCATCTGTTTACCGGATGAAAATTATATTTTAGGGTATAAAATGTGTTGCTGAACACATATCAATAGGGTTGCCTAAAAAATATGGCCAAGGATATGTTTTATGAATTAAAAAAAAAAGATATTATTTCAATGACTTGTTCACCAAACAAATGAACCTTCAATGAAAACCTACAATGTATATTACCTGCAAAAGCTAGGAGCTAGATGAGCGCAGTGACCACTTTTTAGTTACCTGTTTGCACACGGCAACCAGGTAGTAGTAGCTAAAACAAGGTAGGCAACCTATTTTTTGCAGGTAGTATACATTATACACTTTTAGTAAAGAACAACTCCTTATTATGGAACATAGAGTTATGGCGGTAATTTTGACAGTGCAGTTCATCGCTTATTTTAATTTATTTCAAAAACTAGTTTACAAGTTATGATTGTTGTATAGAAGTGGTGTGAATTTGTACAATAAACATTTACGGTGATGAACAGTGTATGAAAACATTGATATAAGTGAATTTAACATCGCACTGGAAGGAATTCACACCAAAACTCTAACAAGACCTTGAAAACGTTCATACCGATATGTCATTGTTCTTGTGAAGGCTTGAGAATAAATTATACTTGTCATTGGCGAAATGCATGATGATGCGAAGCCATAAATAAAAAAAAATTGTGCGTCCCGTGACGCTCGACAGAAGTGATAACTTAAACTAATGTGGGTTAAAGTGAGAGCGGAGGAGCCTGCCTACTGCTACCGTATGCGTGAGAGAAGGGGAAGCCAGACAGAGTGGCGCCGTAAAGCGTTACGTTACGGCGCCACTCTGTCTGGCTCCCTTAACGCGTTACGTTACGAAGTCCGGTCAAAGCCCTGTTAAAGTCGTGTTAGAGTCGTATCAGAGTCGTGTCAGAGTCACGTCAGAGTCGCGTCAGAGTCGTGTCAGAGTCGTGTCAAAGTCGTGTCAAAGTCCGGTCCAAGCCGACTGGTCACTGTGTGGCGCCACCTGGGACTTCGAAATTATCGATGTTCCAGGGAGGTCGGCTAACGCTGGCTGGTCGATGGACCGCTCGCGTTACGGAACGTTTCGGTTCACCCTCCCATAAGAAGTTATCACTTCAAAAAGAATAATTTGACGTCTGTAATTCAACTGAACTCATATATGGAAAATAAACAGCAGACTAGGCTGCATGGCTGAGCGCCTTTGCCTTCTCCTCTTACTATAAAGGAGGAAAAAAAAACAACTGAACTCAAATTATTTTTGTAGTAATTGTAATTTGTAAATTATTACATACTGTCACTACATGAATTGAATTTTAAACAAGGAATATTAATACTCTACCAAGAAATTTTAAAAGGCCTCAGAAATGAATCCAATGACGTAAGTATTTTTGTTTTAATTCTGTTGATGCTTGCACTAACCTATCTAAAAGAGGTTTTGAAGAAATCCGATTATGAAAAGGGACACAATATAAAAACTTCGTTTCGTGGTCACTTATTCTGCTTCGAGTATGATTTATGATCTTACATAGGACCTCTGAATTTAGTGACTGACAGTTAAACAGGTACATATTTTATTTTCAGAAATGTTAAAAATGTCCTTAAACTCAGTGAGCGAGAGCTGACAAATAACTCCAAGAGTTCCTGGCATGACCAGTATAAGGATAGTGCATGGATATTTATAGGCGGTTTGCCATACGATTTAACTGAAGGAGATGTTATTTGTGTATTTTCACAGTAAGTATGCATTCTTAGTATATATAACGAATTAACATAGCTAATTATAATTTTATAAACATCAGATATAACCAAAGTTGAAAGTCTCTGATGTTATCAGAAAAACACCTTTTATACAGATGATCTATTGAACAGATTTCCTTCAACCATAGCTATGAACAATCTTGAGTGATGAGGTGTATTGTAGGTTTGACCCCTTTATCGCTATCTAGTTGTCTAAGTAGGGTATTGACACATCTAAACCAACCATCTAGCTAAAACTACACCCATGTTGAGAACCTCTATAAGGTGGTTGGTCCCATGTATCATAGAGGTTGTCTGGATTGGTACCACCGTGTTGTCTATATCTACTGCCAAGCAGCAGTGTGTAAGCACTGTTGTACTTCGGTTTAACTATCTTAGGTGAAAATCTGTTCAAGCATTTAAAAGTTACAGATGTGTTTCTAATGGACATGGGTGTTTTAAAGGGATCTGTTATAACACTATAGTTTGTATTACAGGTATGGTGAAATAGTGAACATTAACATGGTAAGAGATAAAGCAACTGGCAAACCAAGAGGATTTGCATTTCTTTGTTATGAAGATCAGCGATCAACAATACTTGCTGTTGACAATTTAAATGGAATCAAAGTAAGGATTGAGTTTGTATATTCTGCATAGGTCTCAATTGCATTTGTAACTTTACTTATGTAATTATGTAAGACTTGCATAAGTGGCCCAAATGTACATTCAATTTGACACTTTAACAAAATTTGATTGTGACATATCTTACAGCTTACCTAATTTAATAACATTTACAGTACTGATATGTTAACATAGTTTGATTTTGATTGATCAACTGACTTGATGGTCAAAACTGATTGAACCATGTGAATCTGTTACTACTATGTCCTAATATAGTTTAACAATTAAGTTGGTTGTAGCAACCATTGAAACTAATTGAAAACTAAGAAACTTTCAAATCAAAATGACAGTTAGTGACAATGCTATTCATTTTGCTAACTTGTCACAGTATACATTGTTATCGCACTGTACTGTATAATAATAATTATTGAAGTTATTTAAATAAATCTGTTCTAGATATTAGGCAGGACACTACGTGTGGATCACTGTGAACAATACAAAGCACCAAATGCTGATATGAGTAAAGTTGATGATGTAACGGCAGCAGTTAGAATGGATGGTTGTGCCCCAGTTCCTGTTAAAACTGAGCCAGTTGTCAAAAAGGTAAAATATTTATCATGACTCACATGTATTCTATTAGAAATGAGACTGAATATATTCCAAGTCCCTACACTGGACGTTCGTCAACAGCTGGGAATGCATTGTGATATAATGTACAGGTTTGGCGAAATCACCGATAGACGGTGGAGCCATACCCATTCCCAGATGTGGAAGGGGAGAGGGATATGGGCTTCCGGATATCTCACTCACCATACGAAACGCAGCAGCAAGCCGCTACTTTACATCGGTTTTCTGCGAGACAGTGGTTACGACCCGGTCGAGCCATTACTGTCTACAGCGTGGCTCTACCACTCATACCTTCTTTTTTTGTTTTGTAAAATACGTCTATGGAGTATGAGCAATATCTTATTTCACTATTTTCATTACATTTTACATATTATAATAGTAAAATAAATAAATATATAATGTTCTACCATATATGGCTGACGCGGCGCCACTATAAAAAAAAACAAATCGCGCTTTCAAAACAAGCATATTCCGTCAGCCACATATGGCTGACACGGCATTAAGTATAAGTGTTAATAAATATTTATTCACTTAAAGAAAGCAAGACAAGTTATTAGTCACAGATCACAATGAAATGTACAACTTACTACAGTAAAACCATTGATGGTTTTGGCATTTGCGCGTACCACAGCACACCGCTGATTTTTAGTGGTCAGCATATTGGTCTTTTAGTAATCAGACGGCATAAAAATGGTCTTGTTTCTTAAAATACCCACAAGAGACTGTGCACATAATAGAGAAATGGTTGTTTTCTATGTATCTCATAAAGTTTTCACATGTTTAGTATCCTTTTATAGTTTCGCGCAGTTCACACGTTTCGCGTAGTCTCTCGCGCACGTCACATCTCGTGTGCATATGCTAAGCTGCCTCCAGCACGCGTCTTATGTGCGTCTATAAAAGCTATATAATATGGATGCAGCGAAATACACCTGTAGTGCTTTCCTTCCTTGTGTCATGCGTGTGGCGCCACATAGGTGCTGTGTTCAGCACGCGAATGAGGAAAACACATTAAGCGTGTTGTGAGTCGCAGCTCACAAGGCTGAATATAATCCATTATTTTAGACCCACAGACAAAATAATAAATAATCTAATAAAAAAACTCCTGTAAAAATTAAAATATTTTATAATTTCAGGAGGAGAAAGTAAAAAGTGGCAGAGTAAAGAAGAAGAAACACAAAGAAAAGAAAAGCAAAAAGAAGAGGAAGAAGAGAAGTAAAAGTTCATGTTCTGATTCTAGTTCTAGTGAAGATTAAAAATGATTGAAAAATATTATTGAAAAAATAAAACTCTCATAAATATGTGTTTTTTATTATATTTTAAACAATTTTAACAACAATAACATCAATAGCTACCAAAATAATAAGATATAAATAAAGTATATAATATAATAAGCATTATAGTAGAAAAATACATAACAGTTACAATAAGATCTTTTTATTCTTATTTCTAAAGACTAGTGAAAACAATCGAAGTCATATAGAACAAATTTAACGAAGTTAACATGGATAGCTACTAATATATAATGATAATAATAATACACCCAACATCCAGTCACACATTCCGACTCCAAACTGATATCACCGTTTTATAAGATTTAATTGAAATAGTAGAATAATAAATAACAACAATAAAATCTTTTCATTCATATTTGTAAAGAGAAGAGAAAATAAATATGAATTTCCAACCCTATAATAAGATAAAAGTACAGTATTAGTGAAGATTGTATTTTTTTTTGCCTTAATAGACAGACGAGCCAGTAATCGGTCGGTAATCGGTCACCGCCTTTCATGGACATCGACAATATCAGGGGCATAGCCAAGCCGCTGAAGGAATAAAATAATTGAGAAAAGAATTGCTGAAAATATATTAAGTTACAATAAAATCTATGCTATTCATACTTATAAACGAGACATAGAGACAACAAATTCGTTTATACAGTAGAACCTTGATAACTTAAACCTCGATAACGTAAAAACCTCTATAAATTTATAAAATGTTGTGTTCCCTTCCCCTCGGAGTCCAAAACCTCTTTTACTTAAAATACGAACCCTCTATAACTTAAATGAAAAATTTGGGCATCGCACCTCAGTAACTTAAAGTTGTAACGAGACGACCTTTGTAACTTCAATCATCTATCGATAAGTTATGTTAAATGAATGTGCAATAAAAAAGGTTTCCTGTAGACCACTGTTGTTGCTTACACGTGTTTACCAAATGGCTTCAAATGTAAACAATACACTAAGGTCTAAGTACAGTAACTTATTTGTATCAGTAACTTTTAGCCTTCGTTATTCATGGTGCTGAGAGCGATGATATAGACGAAGATATAAATTACGAGCCACAAGATGCAGCAAATAAAATTGATGTAGAAAGTGTGAATAGTTTGAAACAAAAAAAATACCGACTTTTTTATGTAGAATAAAATAAACTTCAATAAATATACCTTTAAATGTAAAATAAAGTATGTGTGTACATATACATACATACATATTAACATTTTTTAACAAGCTGGCTCGTCTATCTCTATAAGTCCTAAAGAAAGCTCATAAACGAACCTCTATAAGTAAAAATATAAACCAATAAAAACTCTATTACTTAAACCCTTAGTAAGTAAAAACCTCGATAACTCAAATTATTTATCGTTTCCCTTGGTCTTTATCTTATCGAGGTTCTACTGTAACAATATAAACAAAACAAACATTAAAAAGCTACCCATCTCCACCTTCTTCCACCTGCCCTTATCCCACTCGTAGCGGGGTCGGCGCAACTTGCTTTTTAACACACGTTACAGAAAGATTTAGCCTGTAGTTTTTACAACCGGCCGCTTGCCCGACGTCAACCCCTTTGGGGAGACCCGCAAATATTTGTAGAGCATACAAACATTTTGTCTCGGTGCGCGAATGGAACCCAGGGCCTCTCGCTTTGCAACCGGCTACTTGTTCACTGCGCCACGGAGGCTGCCCACAACTTTAGACTACATACTAGTATATTTAAATAAATAAAAATGAAATACTGTTCGTTGGTAACGGAATCACTTGAGAATGGCTAGACAGATTTGGCTTTATGAAATGAAATTGATAATTCATTGTTCGTAATAATCCTTATAGAGATTTTAAGGAAAAAATAATAGAAAAAGATGCCCCAATATTTTTAAGTGCTGTAAACCTGAATACTTTTTATATGGGACTTATACGTACTTAAGACCATAACTGACGATTCGAACGATGGAATTGCGTAATTCTTTTTTGCTTTGTTCGTCACAAACATATGTGGATCACACAAACAATTTCCTCGGTACGGGAATCGAACCCGCGGCCTCTGTCTGTCACATCTGTTTACTCACCCATTGCGAGCTGCCAATATGATATGGTATAAAAACGAGTTGATAAAAATAATAGAATTTCTAAAGACTAGATAGAACAATCAAGATAAACAATAGTATGATTAAAATTATGCGCTACGGCAATCTTAAATTTCGAAAATATTAACGCGTGATGTTTATGACACTAAAAACACTAGGAATGTATGAATTGTTAAATTTCTTATTGGGCTTGCTCACAGCTTTTCTTGCATGATTGGTTAGCAATATTACTATTACTCTACTCTACTTTAATAGTACATAGTGATGTTATAGACATTTTTGTTAACAGCATAAATGGACCGGCTCAACTGCATTTTTACCACTGCCATATAAACCAAAATAACACCTAGATTTTCTGTCAGGAACCTTCAGGTAGTGCCAACAACAAGAGTACAATGTTTCAATATTTTCGGAAGAACGAGCATGAACGCATAAAGACGATACAAATATCAATCAGAATCAAATAACAGAATTATGAAATAATTTCTTTTAGCTTGTTAAAAACGCATGTATCAGTATAAGCTAAAATTCCATCAGCATTGCAGTACAATTGGGTATCACTGTCTGTTGTATTTGTATTATAAGTAATTGGGGTGAATGTATTGTATGTGACTATATCTCCTCCCATAGCCTTTAGTATGGCATGAGGAGCACAGGTATCCCACTTGAATGTTGTGCCTTTAGTCACAAGGTATGCTGCTGCTTCACCTAAAAATGCAATCTTTTATTTAGGTGCTGAAAATGTATATCACTCTAGTAACTTTAAAGCACAGTTTTTACATTGGTCTGTGATGCACAAACTTCCTATGACTTACTGTGTTATCTGTGAGTGTGGAAGACATTTCTAGCTCAGCATATGCATATGTATAGCATGTCGCAAGACTGATCATCTATTATCATGGCACCACAGTCAATATGTTTATAATTATTGTAATATAATTAGGTCTGAAAATTTAACAATATTGTTGCCAATGCTACTTACCCAATGCTACTTTTAAGAGTTTATGGCCAGCACCAGGTACAGATTTAACATACCAACCAGAACTCTTTATTTTCTCTGCAATATCCAATTTTTCTGCACTACTCATAAGCACAATATTATTATCTGTAGTTGTTTTAATGGCATTTCCACCCCATTCTTGAACTCCATTGTAACTTATACCCCATATTATTCTACCTTTTCCCCTGAAAGAAAAGACACTTTGAATGTCACACAAAATGTTTAATTGTTACCCAGTTTATTAACATATTTTTAACTGTATGATAAAATTATCATGAGTAGGTGCAATAAATATAGCATCTGCTTGTTGCGTCACTCAGGCTAATAAAAAATATGGGGCGAAAAAATAAGCTTGGATGTAGAAAATATTTTAGACATCCTTGGGAGGCTAGATATTTAACATACATAAAATTCAAAATAGTTTGTATCTGGGTAAAAGGAAAATATAAGATTTGTGATATAATATACACACATTATTTATACCAATTTTCATTAATGCAATTTATTTTCAAATGTAGATGGGATAGACCATTAATGGTTGAATTTAGAAAGGGTGGGGTTATTTGTACCTACAAATGCAACCAATAGTAACATACCCATCCCAAAAAGGCTGATTAATAACTCCCATGACAGGCTCACCAGTGGACTTTAAATATGCTCCAATAAGAACTGTTACACATGGTAGACCTTGGTTGGCATTAGCTTCATGTCGCACCCCTGCTATAAACTCTGCTGTTGCATCTGTAAAAATAAATATGTAAACGGAAATAAAATCTTTAAATTATCTTTGGTACAGTTTTAGATATAAATGATTATACTTCACATTTTTCTTCTTTGTTAATGGTGATGAGCTTGGTATGTAGCTATTCCGCCAATGTCAAGTGGAGGTTGAGACTTTATGATGGTGGTAGGATTGGTGACTTATATAAGCCATCATGATTCTGGTGACTACCAATGAACTGATTGTTTCTCGGTGGTCACTAGTATTTTTGAACTGTACTATGCTTACCATCAAGAGTAATGCAGTCATTGCCATACTCGGATAAAAAAATAAAAATAAGAACCAGTAATAACAATGTAAGGATCTATATTGAAGTATAGTCTTATTCATTTTAATAAACTCACTTGAACATATAACAAAGGAAGAGGCTACAATAGAGAGGACATACTTAAAATTATAGAGACAGTACAAGGAAGCATTGTAAATAGAAAAAAAAATATTTAGAGTTTCACATGGTTAGGGATCCTCTGTTTAATGTCAGCCAATTTTACATCTCACTGCCTACAAAATTCAGTTGTTTGAGAATTAGGTAATTTTTTATCACAACTATACTTACCTATGGGATCAATCCAAACACCTAGATCCATTATATTTATGTCTGAAATATTTACATTTATATTATCGCACACTTGCAACTGAAGCTTTCGGTGAGCGGCCTCTGCCATTCTTTTAGCTGCAGTTGGTGTAACGAGTAACGAAAGTAATTCGGCAGTATTTTCTGCATCTTGATCCACGGATATGGTAACTCCATTGATTTCAGAACATTCTTCACCTTTTACATGGTTTGCGAGTTCGGGAAATTGTTGTGCTATTTCAGTTTTAGCGGATACTTGTGCTAAAACATCAGCAATAGTCTTAAAGTCGTGCTCGAAACGAGTATTTGCTTCTCCTTCAAGTTTTTCAGCAACTAATAATATTTCTTTACTGGATTCGGGAACACAGCAAGATCGAGCAATACATGCTGCTCTTTCTGATGCTTTTACTAGAGTTTTTAATATATCTGCCATTCTAAAATATATTCTAAAAATTTAATTTAATTTAAAAATCAATAACATTTTTTTATTTTTGTTTTTTCTCTTAATGGTAAGACAAAGGGCTCTAGCCCATACAGCCTTGTCTTAAGTGATAAGTATTTCAAAAATACCAGAGCCAGAGATACCTATTACCGTCATCTGAAGACCCCAAGACCAGACCCCACCGAAGACCATTGCGAAGTCAAGACTCACCCTTGCTGAATGGCCATGACGGTAACCGTATTAGCGTTTGCTGATCAGTTGGTTTTTCCTCAAAGTGCTCCAGAGTTATTAACAACTCGCTCCATCAGCTTTAAGAGCAAGGACGTGACAGCTGTAGTTATGTAGAGATTTTTGTATAGTTCCAAGGGTTTGTAATTACAAAAAATCTCTACATCAAATATTGTTCTCTTTAATTTTCGGTCTAAATTTTGGTTCATCATGTTGTTGCACACTTTAACGACAAAAATGTATATATAGGTAATTGTATACTGTATAGTATATAGACCGAAACACGAAACCCGTCATATGTGATTTATCGTGGAAAATCACTGATGTTCTGTGTTTTTATTCTTTTTCCCTGTCACCCTCAAACTTGTGCCTTGAAGGAAACTGCACCTTGTATTTTCATCCACGATGGCAACGCCGAAGGAGGTAAAATTTTAGCGATTCTTTTTGTATTCTATAGCTGGTGGGGAGGCTGCGAGCGATAAAAGGCTATAGATTCGGTATTTGTGCTCTGATCTTGATGATTATTTCATTGAAACTTGTAAAACTAAAACATAACCGCCTTAAAAAATCGACATGCTAAAAATCACCGTGTCGGCACTCTTTAGTAGAGAGTCTCTACCCTTGGTCTACCAATGATTTGTTCCAACGAGTAACACCCATATATAAAGCATTAAATTGTAATATCACCAATATAAAATTGTATAACATTTTGAGCTTTTTAGTATTTTTGTATGGATATTATTTTTGTTAAAAAGATTTTCTTCTAAAGCAGTTATCGTTATTGATGAATGGTCGGCGATAAATGTGAAATTTAGCATAGTTAAAGTTTATATGGGAAGAAGTGCATGAAGCTAAAATTTATATATTTAGTACTTATGAAATTGTTCTATTTCGCAAAAGAGAAACGATTTGTTGATGTAGGTATATACAATTGTTATCAGTGCACTTCGCGATTTTATGGGAAGTTCAATGATTCCTTTGCTAAAATATTCTGGGAGCGAGAATCAATAAATTTTGTGAAGGCGGTTTTGATTGCCTTATCGGAATTGTTTATTTTCCTAACAAGAAGTTGTCCCAATTCACAGCTTCTCTAATTTAGAGAACGTTTTTTGTATAGTGTGTGGTCGGGCGTTGGCCTGAAGGAGCAGTGAGCTGCGGTGTAGTGGATAATACCAACACAGGTCCACCTAATACTTAGCAGTATATTCTTTCGAGCCAACTTTTGTTTTAGGCAAGTTTTAGATGGTTTCCCAGGATTAGGACATTGTGTTGAACGTTTGTGATTATCATACAGGATCCATTTTTCACCACAAGTGACAATAAGATTCAGAATCCCCTCATTATATATACTCAGACGACGCGTGTCTACCGCTGGGCTTTTCGAACCTTTATCTAACATAATTGATTCTTTGAGCTGCATGTACATCGCTGGTGTCATGGCAGAACAGTGTATATTTAAATATGACGCGTTTAATATTTTAACTTTTCCATAGTCGTGAAAAAATATTGTCGCAGCAAAATTAAATGACCCGAAAACAAATGAATAACCAATTTGCTTAATTAACACTAGCTTCTAATTTAAAATAAATTTTAATTGGATATTTTAAATAAAACGATGGATATCAGAATCCAAAGTTGCCAGAATTGAAAATCGGCAAGTTCATGGCTAAAAACCTAATTATAATAAATTATTCGTAGTTGATGTGGTCAATACCCTCTTAATACCTTAAACTGACCTACCGGACAGTTTAAGGTAAGCAGACCGGTTTGCCCCCGAGCTCTGAATCACATTACGTTACTTCTAAATTCAAAGATTTTATTTAATCTGTTGTTTGTTAAAGACCTATATTAGTCCTTTTTTTACTTATTTTTATGTATCGGCATGACTTTTCAGTTTAAATTCACTGCCAAAAAACGCATCGCTCATTAATATTTCATAATAATTAGTTAAATAATACAACATAGAAATCTGACTCCGATATTTTCTACAACGGGTGATTCTTTTGTTCACACATAAGCAAAGAAACTTAAAAATACCTAAATTTAATACGGCATGAAAAGTCGTAAGTCATCGTTGGTCACATTAATGTGGTGGACTAAATCGCACCATTTAATTAATTGGTAAAAGTTACTTCAAGGTTCCCAAATATCGGTGAATGCAAATGCCACTCAATCATAAACGCTCAATCTTTGTTGGCTGTTATAGGTACTACAGATTAAATAAATACTACCGTGCATGGCTGACCTCTGCAGCGCGTGCCGATCGCTCTATTTAGATTTTAAACATAAAATGCACCGAAGTATATGAACCGATATCGAAATATTTTTATCCTTGAACTACAGAATAGACACTAAGTGGTTCATGAACACGAAAATAATAGTCGTATTTATTTGTCGTTACTATACAACGCGCGCATTTCTAACTTAGGTGAAGTAATGCAGTTGATAGGTTTTAAACATACTATTTTTATTTTCGCATTACGTTACAAATACTTTATTAAACACAAATTTTATCAGTGAATAGTAAATATTAATGACTTTAGGGAGCTCTAACCTGGGAATTCTTGGCTAAGAACAACTTAAAAAATAACGTTTGCCAAATTGCCCAACACAATATTTAAATTGAAATAATCACAAGCAGAACATCACATCAGACTTTAAAAAATATTTAGTATTCAGAATATTTAAAGCCGTACAAAATATTAAAGTGATAACTTATTTTATTTCCTTTACATGATCACGACTAAACAATTCTTGAAGTACATAATATCGCGTGTATCCAACAAATAATGAGGTCGTTTTTATTTTATATTGTTACACGCTCGTTAGTGACTTCCTACAGTTAATTATACCTGTCTTTTTAGTATATGGTGGAATATACATACTACAACCATTACATTATATTGAATTGTTACTAGTTTTATTCGTACGTATGTGGTCGAAGTTTAATTGAAACTATCTCTACGTTTTATTGAAATCTTAGTTTGCTGAGGCCTGAGAATATTCGTATTAGCTAAAGTTGAGTATTTTCGCTAATTTATTTAGGTACCTAAGTATATATTTTTGTGTCACGTAAATCACCATTACCAAACTCTCCAAAACTACAGAATGTTAGGGGCAGATAATGTTATGTTGTTTCACATACAATGACAACCATATTTTTTATTAAGACTAAAACGCGCTACTCTCGTGTACCTCTTCAGGTACCTGCATCCTTACAGGACCTCTTGGAGCCTCGAAAGGCCATGTTTAAGGCACATGGAAACTGCTTTTTTATTAAACAACGTAAATGAATGATGATAATAGGGATATTTAGGCCCTGACACCATAATGTTCTGGCGCATTATGTTTATACGTCGTACGCTTTTCACGTAAGAGAGGCGCAACTCTAAACTATGTTTCAACTGCATTATTGACATTTCACAACATTACGTGTTCCTTAGGAATACAAGGACGATGCTGGTCCGTTCTCACTTATAGTGACTTTTTACAAGATAATATGTCGTAACATATTTTCTTTGAGGCCTTGCAAGTGTTGTAAATGCGATAATTGGTTATAGTTGTTTACACATAATGATAAAAAAAGTGTAATTTTAAAAGCACACTCACACATTTTAATTTTTTTTTCTTATAGGTACTTAAGACAATGGTAATGGACCAGTCGCACATAATACACAAATTTTGTTTGTTAATAAATAAATAATAAATACACCCAACAGTCACACTCATAATCCTGACCCCACATTAGGTTAAACCTGTATCGTGGGTATCAGAAACTACGAAGGACTTGTGGTCCCACAACACCCAGACCCGAAACAAATATTCGTCGATCACACAAACATTTGTCTCGGTGCGGGAATCGAACCCACAGCCTCTCCCTTCGTAGCCGGCTACTCGCCCGCTGCGCCACGGAGGCTGTCACGGAGGTTGTTGCTTTAGTTTTTTAAATTATCTGGCGTGAAGTTATTTTAAAGGCAGAGGTTCACTATAAGTGGTGGGTCTCTTGTATGCGAGACGCCATGTGGGTTGATAACACCGCTTTGTCTATTTCTGCCACCAAGCAGAAATGTGTAAGGACTGTTGGAATTCTATTTTAAGGACATTGAAGCCAGTGAAATTATGCATTATGCGACAGCCTTTTATGTCTCGGAGTGACGAGCGCAGTCCAGTGCCATGCATTGCTCTATGATTCAAAGTTTTGTGTGGTGTAGTAGACGTTATATTTGTACTCAGGAAACCGACCTCCTCATGTTACCATTCAAACTAATAAAAATATAAATAATAAAGTTCTATGGCCGCCAGATATATAGAGTTTTTATTCAGGTACATTGTTAAGTTTTTACTAAATTTTGGTATAGTAATATTTGTGTCTATTGGAATTCCATAATTTGGATAAGATAGTCTTCATTACTTTTCGCTTTGCCGTATTTTTATAAACGAATATTTTTAGCTTAATTTTAAAACACAGTAATCTTAGAGTACCTTTATCATTGCATGCGATCTGCAAATGCTGTGGTAACGCGATAACGCGAGTTCTTCCACGGGCACAAGGACAATGCATTGTTTTATTTTTAATGAAATGCTCGGTGGGAACATTTTATTAGTCAATATCTTAAATAATCTGCTACAATATAAGTTACAAAAAATACAATTACTTATCTACCACAAATCCAATTACTTTGGATTTGTCTTAAGTAACTGTATTTTTTGAAATAAATGACTAAATTATACGATTTAAATTTTAAATGCTGTTGACAGAAAGAATGAAATCGTTTATGTGATCATCTAGACAAAAAGCGCTTATGAAATTTCAGTACAAAATATAAGTATTTATTAAGTTGGAATCATATCGTCAACAACATACTAGACAATTGCAATTAAATTAGTTTATTTATAGAATAGGCCGGTAAACGAGGAATTGAGTCACCTGATGTTAAGTAATTTACACCGCCCTTGATCGCCCACAATGCCATACAAATCATGGACGCATTGCCGACCTTTAAGGAAACGGATAATTAAGGGAATGGGAGGGGTAGAGGAATTTGGGAATCCAGATATCTCACTCACCATACGAAACGTGTTGCTGGTGAAGCTGGTGTTTTACGTCGGTTTTCTCTGACCCAGTGATAATAACCTAGGCGAGCCGGCCCATTCATGCTGTAGACTAAACTATCTAAACTTCTAAAGCGTAGCTCTACCACTCAGTTTTATAAATTTAACAATATTTTATGCATGGGAAAGGTCAAAATTATGATAGTAAATGTGGTAGGTGTATGTGAAATGTTACGTCCAGGTATCTTAAGCCCAATTTACACGGAGAAAGTATATCGTATGATTTAGGCGAGGATATTACAGAAAACTGTCTTATAGATATAATATTGCATAGCTACGATTTTCGTTTTCAAATGGCATTCTCGCGACTGTTGTACAAAAAAAATTCTATGTGTCAACGGGGTTTAAGGCTCGCACCACACTACAACGTATTAGACGACGGAGATGTTCCATGTTCGATATGAATCTTCTTCCACCTGTCCTTATCCCACTCGCAGTGGGACTCACTTCCATTTTCGAAATGAATGATAAACTTAAAAAGAATTGTCGACGTCTAATACGTTGTGTTCTGGCATGAGCCTAAGCGTATGTGTCTGTAGGTAACGTACCGTCTTTGAACAGGAGATGTCAAACATACCATTTCGTGATTTCGTACCACAATTTGTCACACGCTCATACGTTGCAGGTCGCAGCATGTATCTACATTAACATACATTACAAAATCTTCGTTGCGCTGAGTACCTGCGCAACACACGCCCTGCGTAAGTATAGGTATTAAAGAAACAAGCACATGATTCTTTTCAAACAATTATGTGGGGAATTAGTCCAATGTCTTTCTTGATACTTATTTAAATAAAGCCATACCATACCAACTCACGGTTTATTATTTAATGCGGATTTATAATACTGATATTTAGATAAACTCTTCAGTTCTCACTCTAGCCGTTCACAAAGAAACTTACATATATCGTAGCACTCAATGTTCAATCTTAAACGTAATATGTTTAGTTTAGAAACTTTCTCAAATAACTAATATCTATCCCTATTCTTAGAGAGCGTCGACTACTTGATTGTGCAAAAGGTTCATTACATACTTGGCCTCCCTAAAAGCATTATCTACTACTTATTACTACAAGCATTACCCATCTTGGCTGAAAATATTTAAATTAATTGGTAACATTAAAATACAAAAAAGAACTTTGTTATATTTATATAGATGTTGTATTACAATCAGACGTACACACATATTATTATATGTATCTGCCGTCCGTTTGCTAAAAAGCAGTTATGTGAATAAACATAATTTTGAGCAAAAACGTGGGGAAATAATCTCCCTTTTGACTAATGACGATTGTTTAAAATAAATTTTGAGGGACATTGCCCACTTTTTGTATTATTTTCTACAAACATTTATGATAAATCATAGAGTTTTAGGCACATAAACGTTATCATTATTTGACATCAATAATCTATTACTTTACAGCCTACATATAAATTACACGTACTTTATTGCGCGACGAAAATTTACTGATTTATCAATTACTAGACCAAATTGTTGGCCCTAAAATGCTGAAACCACACAGCATAGTAGCGTGCCTGCTGTTCTCCTAAACTACAAAATGATGGTCTCAGGATCTTGTTAAATGTTGTATCATAAGCGCCACGCCTGCCCATAAACAGAAGCAACACTACACAGAACTTTGAATTACAAAGCACTGCATGGCAATGAACTGCGCTCGTCACCCCGAGACATAAAATGTTAAGTCTCATAATGCCCAGTAATTTCTTGGCTTCAATGTCCTTCAAACCGAAACACAACAGTGCTTACACACTGTTGCTTGGCGGCAGAAATAGACAAAGCGGTGGTACCAACCCAAACGGCCTCTCGCATACGAGGGACCTACCACCTTGTAGGTGACCTGATTATAAGTATTCTCCACCTCCCTCCACCATGAATAATCACAATACCCATTAAAGGCCCGTTGTCAACACTAAAGGAAGGACTGGACACTGGGGAGATGGGAAGTTATTTGGGCCTCCGGTAATACTTCTCCGGTAATTCTGCTACTTCAAATTGGTTTCCTGTGTCTTGAATTCCTTGAAGTGTCTCTATCTTCTGAAAAAACCTTAATCTATATTGCCTTTTTACATCTTTATCTACAGCGACTAAGTTAAAAACGTATTAAGAATTAGTAAACGCAAATGTGGTGCCGTGCGGTGTATCGATGCCATTTGACTGCTTATTCGAAAGATTAAGATCTGCTAAAGATTCGTAACTCACATTTGAATGCCTGTTTGTTATTTGTAAGTTTTTCAAACGTAATTGTTATTATTAATAATTAAATATCTCGTACTTATATATTACTTTCTGGAACACATGTTTTTGGTTATAATTATTGTTCATCAAATGTATCTCATAATGTATATTTTTACATGATTGTAACCTGTTTTGTGTTTAATAAATAAAATAAAAAATAAATAAAACAAGTCTGTATGTCGCCATGGCACATACAGCGTCATTTTCACCGCAGTCAATCACGTATGTACGAGTTCCGGAACATTGGTTTTACCGTGCTCTTGCTAAACTTATCTTTTATTTTAACATAATTGAAAAAAATGTTTTAGAGTTATTTACCGAAATACAGATTGGTGAAGTTAGGAATAGTTTGAACTATTGTTGTTGTGAAGATTTTTGTATTGAGCATATTACAATGTATTTACTTTGCAATACTTCGAGTATTGCACGAGACCATAGTTTATAATGATAGCTGGTTACAATTGTTAGATTTTATTTATTATAAATTACTTATGTACAAATCTTTTGTTAAGTCTTTCAAAACCGACTTTTAGTGGAGTATTTGTCGATTCTACCAAATCGTGGAAATTACTAAAAATCGATTAAAATGTTACGAATCCATTTTAGAAAGTTATAGAATGTCAACATAATTTTTATAATTATTAGGCTAAAAATAAAACATGAATATGACAGTCGAATCCGTACAAACGAGTGTAAAATTGCACATAGAAGATAACAACAGCTGTTATGTAATCGAGCTAAACGGGGACACTTCTGCTATCCTACTAATATTATGAATATGAACGTTTGTATGTTTGTGACTTTGTTAAATTGGATGTTAATTTAGACCATGTTTTATCCGCTTAACGGTTTTAAACGAAATTTGGAACATAAGTTAGCATGATCTGGATTACGATATAGGATAATTTTTATCCCACAAAAAATAATTTACTGGTGTCGAAGCTGCGGGCGAAAACGGTCGTTAATTATTATATGCATTGACTATTTAGGTTAAGTACTGTATATGTTTTTCCAAATCGTTTCCCTTAGCTTGAGATAACCATACTAATCGTAGGTAATGGTTAGTGGCGCAAGGTCTGTTTCAATGTTTTATTATCGAACACTTGTCGTTCACCTACTAAAGCATGTTAGGTAATTTGGCCTATTGGAACGTTATTCAATTTTAGAAATTTCCCAAACACAATGAAGGTAAACATTAACTCAGTTAACTCAACCTTTATTCTTGGAACATCTTTTTTAAATCCACCTTGGAGAGTGCAACTAATTTATTATGATTAATCTTATCAACAAAGCTTCCAGATTAAATTAGTGGGCATGACAATTTTAGTATCATATATTGTAATTTTTTATTGTTTATGAAGATGATCACAACACTGCTAGTAAACGGAGTGACTTCTCTAGGGATGGTGCATCGCCATGCGCCGTTGGAAAAGAGAGAATATGGTTACTGCCTTTTTATATGCACACGGTCAAGGCTGTGCTGGGTAAATAAACAAACAAGATCAATTTAGTGATGAGAAACACCCTTGAAACACTTTAGAGGAGTTTTTACAATACTTTACGACACAAGACTTAATTCATGTATTTGGCTGACGTCTTACTTCGAGAACGTCAACTGCAGATTGAATCAGATTACCCTTGTCTATGATCACATATTTCATCTCGGCGAGTGAAGTATGTAGTGTAATGCGTTATCTATTAAATTCATATCTGTTATCGTCAGTGGTAAGGAGTGGATTCTGTCAGCTGAGCATGAACGAATCAAATAATATCTAGGTACATGCATGTGTTATGTGTTAACTACCTACCTACTTATTGTTTGATCCACTAAGTATGTAATAAGATAAATAAATGTCTAAGGAAATATTTTTGTACAATACAGAACATTTGAATAGTTATTTAAGAAAAAGGTGGCGGTCCCCATCGTGCCTTGTAAAGAGGTAAAACAGAATAAACATACTAGAACGTGTAGATAGAGCATTTTAGCCGCACTTAAAATAGTAGGTTTATATAATGATTTCTTATTTTTACGAGAATATTACACATTGAAATGAAACAAATTCAAACGGATTTTATCGCGGCTTTTTATTCAAAATTAATAAAAAACTGCGATAAAATCCGTTTAAATTGGTAGGTTTACGTCTTCAATTATTTATCCTTTAGACATTAAAAGATATTTAACTAAGTGATTTTTAACTACGTAGTAATAGCCGCAGGAGTGAATGAATACGTCGCAACTTACGCATTTCCTTCACCCAAACTTCATTATCACGGCCTTCAATAATAACCCAGTGGCTGTTAGCGATCCGAAAGCATTTTTCAATAGAATACAGCCTACAGTACATTTCAGAGTTTTGTACATGTTGAACGGTCGCATAGAATAGACCTCTGTGTACCGACCGAACTGTTGCAGTTTTCACCAGTGTCTTTGTTCGCAAATAAATAGTAGTGTAAGTTTTAATTATATTCGTTCAGTGAGCAAAATGTTTCAACACAATTTTATTTGGTAAGTTCAATAAGACATAATTAAAAGCAAACTCAGTTTTTGTATTAGTATTTGGATAAAATGTAATAATAACACTAACAATATCAATACATTAAATAACTTTATTTAAAATTGGATATGGTATGACAAACCTTTCCGAAATAAACTGTTACTTAGTAGGTAATGAATGTATCTATTTTTAACAAGGCACGTGTCGGAACATACAAGTTTAATTTTATTACCTATTGTAATATTTTTTTCAGCTACTTCTCAATTTGTCTTGTATATTTTAACTGAATTCAAAAAAGACGAAGGATTTCAAATCGGCGCGTATATTTTTTTACTACCTATTTTATATTTTATTTGCTTATCCAAAAATAAATAAATTCTTTCAAGGCAGATTTCAATACGATTCATGCTCTTTTTTGGATTTGCCTGCATTAGAAAAACCATAACTACGTTAAATATAAAAAAAACGTTCTCGTCTAGAAAAAAAACAGTTCTATATATAATAGGAGGTTTGTTCTCCTAGTTTCAAAATAAAAAAAAATGTTTATTGACTCTATTATTATTATTATTTATATTCTTTTCTCATTTAGTTGCTCTACCGCTAGTTCAGAACTCAGTTTCACTTAGAGACAAAAAAAACTGTTACTGTTTTTAAATTTAGTTTATAATATATTGCACTAGAATCCTAAATTTAATTTAAATTAAATCAGCTTATTTTATAACAATTTTTATTTTACTAGTTTTTGATACCATAGCCGAAAAAGTGGTCAAGATTGTAGGAAGGATATAAGATTTAATTATATATTCATAAAGAAATATCTATCGTTATTAGCTTGATGGCACTATAGCTGAGAAATTATTGCGGGGCTTGCATTCTAATCGGTCGGTTAGTCAAAAATGACTTAAACGGAAAACATAATTTGTCTCCTCTCTGCATCACCCCAGGTTGCTGTAAGAGAAATCCAGTCAGTGCCTGTACTATTGCCGTTCCAATGAAATTTTACCGACTTCAAGAAGACCTCTAGAAATTGTTATTTTTTACGTTTCAGTGTTAATTTTTGAAGTCGGTTATTAATTTTTGTTGAATCTTATTTTATTTTTGTCGTACCACCATATCGACGTACTCAACAACCCTTAATTGACCTGTTGGCTATGTTTGGCGGCATAAATAAATGAACCACGTATGCCACAATACGTTCGTGGTGCCTCAGAGTAAGGTTCATGAATACTGAGGATAGATAATGAAGATACATTGTTCACTGACAAATCCAATATCTGCCTTATGGAGTCATCGTCATCAGTCAGTCATCTACGCTCACATTATACTTTCAAACAGTAGATGTCAATAGTAAAGTGCGTAAATGAGATGTAATGCAGTCTATGTTCTCACAACATAAGCTCAGGCCAGTGTCTCCCTACGGGTAGGCTGATGGGTGACTAATACCTACTACCGCGCCTACCGAGTTAATTGCAGTCTTATTATATGATAGCTGGTGAGTAAATACTGAGCATTTCAGATAGAAAACCCAATATCATTTGACCAGACCCGGGGATTGAACCCGAGACCTCAGCATTGCAGTTGTACCGCGTACGCAATACAACTATGCCACAGAAGCAGTCACACCTAAGATATTATGTTTTACCAAAATGAACCTACATTCTTTTTTTTATTAGCATCAATGACAAGACGAGCAGATCGCTCACCTCATGGTAAGCGCCACGCCTGCCCATAAACAGACGCACTTTGATTCATAAAGCACTGAAGGCACTGGACTGCGCTCATGACCCAGAGACAATTCATCATATCAGGCATACATTTCAATCCTAGGCAAGTGATGTATAATTTTTTGAATGGATCCTCGAATAGCAAATTGTGATTACCCGACCTAGGACTTCAATCCAGGACTGTGCCGGTTTCTAGCCTCAGTGCAGCGCCACTAGACCAATGATGTTCTCAAAATGTCAGAATTTTATCCGATATAATATTTTTCTCGGGACATCCCACTGTCTGGAAATGGATTTCCCTATTTTTTTTACGGAAGATCGAGCAAACGAGTACGTGACCGTCGTCGCCCATGAACACCTACAATTTCTACTAATGTCTATTTAATTCAGACTCGGATTATTGTTATATTAAGGTTCTGTTTTAATATATTTCTTTAGAATTTTGAAAGTGTGTGAAATGTACAAAGCTTCATTAGGCCAGCGTGGTGGACAAAGGCCTGAAGCGGTGGTGGGACAGTATATATTACAGGACTGATATTAATTTAAATTTTTTATTTGTTTAAATGACGAGACGAGCAAGGCGCTCGCCTGATAGTAAGCGCCACGCCTGCCCATAAACAGAAGCAACACCACACAGAACTTTGA
Source organism: Amorpha juglandis (assembly GCA_949126905.1). Taxonomy (NCBI): domain Eukaryota; kingdom Metazoa; phylum Arthropoda; class Insecta; order Lepidoptera; family Sphingidae; genus Amorpha; species Amorpha juglandis. The sequence continues at coordinate 9,260,605 of OX421372.1, forward strand.
ATTACAAAGCACTGCATGGCACTGAACTGCGCTCCTCACCCCGAGACATAAGTTGTTAAATCTCATGATGCCCATTAATTTCACTGGCTTCAATGTCCTTCAAACCGAAACACAACAGTGCTTACACTCTGTTGCTTGGCGACAGAAATAAATAAAGCGGTGGTACCAATCCAGACAGCCTCTCGCATACGAGGGACCTACCACCTATATTAAGGTTATATAAACATAAATTATATAACATAATTGAAGTATGTAAATGTGTTACAGGAAGCGATGCTGGGCGCTTTTGGTGATCACATCCGTTTCCGCTTACCCTCGGCCGTTATCAAATATCGTCTTTATGATGGTGGATGATATGGTTAGTATTATATTTTAATTACTTATAAGGTGAGGTGTCCCTATTACATGTTCCTTCCAACACGTTACCCAATTGCGCTATTTGTGCTGTTATATGTTGAGGAGTATCTTTATTTTACTTCATCTTTAGTTATTAGATCTTGATAAAATTAATATGAGTGCAATGGGCAGGTATACTTAATCGAGCATAAAAAGGGACGAATAAAATACGCGTTAAATTGAGAATGTACTTTTTTTAAGTCGTTAAAACACGTAAGTCGTCGTTTACCTTATCCGCCACCATTCCCAGCTATCAATGTAATCATTTATTATGGTTATTGATACGAATCACGAATCAAATGACGTCAGCGTAAAATCTAACGAGTCTTACCTAAAGGTTCTCATATAACAAAAATGTTCATAAAAATGGTTATAAAGCACCAATATTCGTTTTGTAAACGCCGTTTTATTTAAAAACTAGCGTTTGAACGCATTTCTGCCCGCCTGGCAGTCTTTCCCCTCATTTTTCCAAGATTTGAGCATTTGAAAATCATTATTTTTGAGACTTGATTATAAAACATCAACCCTTTTCTGCTATTTAAAAATTCAATTTAAATGTATTGAACCTTCCGGAACAAATTATCTAAAAGATAGAAAAAACCGCATCAAAATATTCAAGTTTAAAAAAATTAAGCGGACCAACAGACATTCTTGTCCGTCTGTTTGTCCACACGAGAATAGCGACTTAACGAATAACTATACTGCTACTATATTCCATGATAAATTTCTCCTTGAGGGGTTGGTGTCAGGCAGGTGAAAGTGTGGTAGTGAGCAGGTGAAAGAATAATTATAAATTTTCATGTGAGTACATACAAAGTAAAATATAGCTTCTGTTACAGTGAGCCAAATTGATGTTGGCGTGGTGTGGGCCGCTATCGCCAAATGCTAATTTCTAGGCCAATTTCTAATTTGACAGATTGTGTTAATTAGTTACAAGTTTTGGCAGAGCTAATTTAAATATACTTGAAATATGTAAATGTGTGGTGCTCTTAATAGTTTCACACGGAAGTGAAGTTGTACTAATCCATCTTTGAGACAAGTTGTTTGTTCAATTGGTACTAATAACGGTAAAAATAAAAAAAAATATTAATGATGTTTATAAAAAAGGTATCCGTGTCAAAACCAAACTATGATCTCATGAATGATAATTAACACGAGTATATCATGGAATATCCTCTGTGTGTGCTTAAATAGCCGTGTTATAGTTACCTACTAGCTACCTTCCCAGCCGGCAACATAGCGCGTGGTCGGACTACGTATGCCGCCAGGGTTACCTATTTAACATTTAAGTAAAATAATACATAATAATATGTGTGATTTGAATTAGTCAGCACTATATACAAAGTACTTATTAAAAAAATATTTATTGTTAAACCATACTTAATGCTGATGGGAAGGTCCCAGGTGTGTATTATTTGTATCCGTCTGGATAGCGAGGCTTGTTCCGGCGAGTCTAACTTCTAACTTCAGGTCGGTATAATTCTGTTGAGCGTCGCGGGATACATTGTAAAAGCTTATGCTTATTATCTTCTGAACCATTATAGGTCGCCGTTTGAAATGTTCTTTTTTTTTTATAGCATAGGCCGGCAAACGAGCAAGTGGGTCACCTGATGGTAAGTGATCTCCACCGCCCATGTACGCCCACCACCAGAAGAATTGGAAGAGGATTGGGAAGGGGAGGGGATTTGGGCTTCCGGATATCTCACTCACCGTACGGAACGCAGCAGCAAGCCGCTACTTTACGTCAGTTTTCTGTGAGACAGTGGTAACGACTTGGTCGAGCCAGCCCATTCCTGCTGTAGACAAAACTGTCTACAGCGTGGCTCTACCACTCAAAAAATGATTGTTCTTTTTTTATCCTGGCTCGGCAAAGTGACTACACTACACCTGATGGTAAGTGTAGCGCAATCCAAGAATAGTGTCGACCAACGAGTAACAATGTGTCTATCGTAGGTCGGCAAGATCATGCCGGCCTGCCAAAGGGCCAAGAGGGGAGGGGAAGGAAAGGGTTAGGATCAGGGGGCAAGCCCCCTGAGGAGAACCGGATATACACTGGCTGACCCTGGAACGCGACCCACACAAGGTGGGCCACTATGGCAGGTTGTAGCACCAGTGTACGGTGTTCGCTATCCGGTCGGATACAAGTATCCTCCCACTAGCAAATATATATGTTCATAGAATATTTGTCATTACGGCCCATAACCCAATTTAAATTAAAAAAATAATATTTGAGGCTATCGGTCCGGCTCGCGCTTAACCGGTTTTTATTATTCACGACGTGTTTCTTAATTATTTTCTTCTAGAGAAATATTAAAAAAGATTATAAAATATATAGTTGTCTGGGAATTTCCTGTACGGGTTTTTCAAGAGTTTGCGTCACCATTTGTGAGAGAATTGTAAGTAGTTAAACTTGACATACTCTCTAATTGAATCTGGGTAAAAGTGTCTTACCTACAGCTATAAATCTGGCTTTTGATACCTAAAATGAATCATAGCTTATTAATATTAATTTACTGACATTTATTTCAATCGTGGAGTTTTTTATATGAGCACTGAGAATTGGACACTTTCGCATTTTTTGTATTTTTTTTTATAGCCTAGGCCGGCAAACGAGCAAGTGGGTCACCTGATGGTAAGTGATCTCCACCGCCCATGTACGCCCACCACCAGAAGAGTCATGGGCGCGTTGCCGACCTTAAAGGAAAGGGATAATTAGGGATTGGGAAGGGGAGGGGATTTGGACTTCCGGTTATCTCACTCACCGTACGAAATGCAGCAGCAAGCCGCTACTTTACGTCTGTTTTCTGTGAGACAGTGGTAACGACCCGGTCGAGCCAGCCCATTCATGCTGTTGGTAATACTGTCTACAGCGTGGCTCTACCACTCAAAAATCAATATTTGACTCTGTTTTTTCGGTACTTATACATACAATTAAATAAAATACACCCAACAGTCACACACATAGCCCTGATCCCAGAGTAAGACACCAAGATTTGTGTCATGAGTATCAGGAACTACGAGAGTTTTTGAGAACGAAACCAATATTAGTGGTTCACACTAACATTTGTCTCTAAATGGAATAAAAAGAACGATAATTTTAGAGTATGGACAAATTTTGATGATCTTATTTGTTTGGTAGGTAGGATTTACCTGCGAAATAGTCTCGTATAAATTTACTTCACATCTGATGACTCAGTAAGTAGTAGACAATCATACGTTTAACCGTATCATTCGGGTTAATATTTTGTCTTACTAAAAGTGCATCTCCACTTGTGATATTTCGCCGCATCAGGAGCAGTGACTGTGACAAACTCTCAAGTGTGGATGTTTGTTAAATATTACGAGTACGACATAAGAGGGATCTGTTTAAATCCGTGACATGTGATTTAAGGGTGTGTATTTTTAAAGTCACGAACAAATGACACAGTGCATGTTCCAACACTCGTTCACTTTAGGTAACTAGTCAGCGTGACAGGCCGGCATGATCGTGCCGACCAACGATAGACATACTGTTTATCGTTGGTCGACACTATTCCTGGATTGCGCTACATCAGGTGTGGCGTAGTCATTTTGCTGTGCCAGGATAAAAAAAAGGTACACCTCTCGGCGGGGCGAAATGTCACAGAAGTGTGGACGAACTTTAACGTGACGCCTAGAAATGGAAAAATTGTACCAATTAATGATTTCGTACCTTACATTATACATTTGTTAATTACAGAAAAAATGGCATAAGGTTTCATCATTATCTCCTATACCTATATATTTAAAAATTTAAAAGACGTTAAGATAGCTAAGAAGTCATTTCATAAAAACACTGTTACAACTTTATAAATTGTAGCGAGCAAGTTATTATATAATAAATATCGTATATTTTGACTGCCGTGTATGAGCCACCTTTACCTAAACGAGTATTTTGTTGCAGGGTTGGAATGATGTTTCATTCCATGGATCTAATCAAATTCTGACACCGAACATCGACAATCTGGCTTACCAGGGTGTCATACTGCAGCAGTACTACAGTGAGGCTATTTGTACTCCAGCGCGAACCGCACTTCTCACTGGAAAATACCCTATGCGATTAGGTATGTAACGTTATGTCATTTTGCATAATAAAAAGTCAGTCAACGTCAAACTGAGTAATTCTATTGAGTCTGTAATTGAGTTAATATTTATGTACAGTCTGTTCGTGTTTTATAATTGCGATGGTGGCCTAAAACCTTGGCTTGCTTTCTAGGTTTCGAATTGTGGCTAGTGTTTTCTTTACATTTCGTAGTAAAAACAATACTAGCTGCAATTTCAAATTAGATATGGGTATATTATATTAAGTAAATTATAAATAAGCCTTTTATTTAAGTATTAAATAGATAATCATTACTGAATCCTTCCCAGTTATTGTGATTGATGGCCATGTTGAATATTTTGTGAAGTCAGGTGCCAAAATTATGATAAAATGTATTTTGTTATGAAATTGTACCATAGATTTTTACTTCAGTGGTGGATTTATTTAAATATGTAGATATAATTCCATTCTTAAAGAAGGTGAAATCGGGGATAAAAACGAATACTTCGACATTTATGCAACGATTTTGACGATTCTTACACAAAAAAAAACTAAAATACAGCTTTTTAAAAAACCGACTTAAAAGCTAAAAATAAAAAACTCACACGACTATAGGATAGAAAATAAAGCCCCATTTACATGGAGAGAATTCCTCGTATGACTGTATTAGTATTTCTAGAGCCCGTCTTCCGGTTCTTTTTTCAAACTGTATTACGTGGTACCTATCCATTTAAATGGAGCCCAACAGGAAACTATGGGTTAAGATTTCCGCGTTATAATTTCTCCTTCTCTAATGAAACAGCTTTCCGAACTGATATTAGATTTAAAGTTTAACTGAATCTAAATAATGTATGAACATTATGGATTCGATAAACATTTGATATGTTTAATTGATTGATAGAATTTTCTGTTATATTCTCCCCTCTATCGTGCGAGAAACTCTTCTAGTGTATATCAGGATCACCCAGTAGACTGTTATCCTGGTCAATATTAACTCAAATTGTAAAAAAAATCAAAAGCATACGCTTAATACTATAGTGTCGCAATTTTTAAACATAGCACACACATAAAAACTTGATTAACCAGTTTGTAGTATATAACTGTCTTATTATCATAAATTAAAATTAACGTGATTAAATATGCGTACGAGGGAAATTACTAGGCAGATATAATACTAATGTAAATTATAATTTAACAATGCAAAAATATTTTTCTTAGACACGATAAATTAGTGTGTGTATGCATTTTAGTCAGCTTATCACTAAGGTGAAAGTAACGGTACAAGAGGCGTTCTTATCGCATAATGTACACATGTTATCATAATAATATATTATTGGTTTAATTTGATTTTAAAATGATATGTGGCTTTAAGTTTAAGTTGTATTAGATTGCTTCTTACTTTACGTACTTAATAAATATATTTTCGCAATTTTAATTAACATAATGCCTATCTGCGGTGACAGAAGTATTAAATAGAATTTATCAATGAGATCTAATTAAAATTTACTTGAATCTTAGGTAATTAATAAAATTCTCAAATCACTTTTGGACCGTCTCCAAGTTCTTTATAATTCTTAAAAATTAATACTAGCATATACCCTTTTTTATTAAGTTGTTTATATTGATCTTTTAAGTGTATAAATTTGCCTAGTGCGAGTTTTCAATTCCAAATCTCCTATGATGTAATCCGAAACAAAACCATAAAACTTGTAAACGAAGAGAATGTTTTGTAAAACTAAATACCACCATTAAGATGAATTCATATTTTAACACGTGATTGTTTTTTTTTCTAATTTTTGTTTTCCGCATTTGTTGCACACGCTTTTGCCCACAGCTTTTTAATACTAGTAGCATTTTGTATCTGAAATATTATTATTATGACATGAAACACATTAGATCTTGACAGCTTCCGTGGTGTAATGGGCTGTGACGTTTCACAGAGGTCGCGGATTCGATCCCCGCACCGATACAAATACTTGTGTGATCCACAAGCATTTCTGTGTTGTGAGACCGTAAGTCTCTCTCGTAGTTCCTGATACCCACGATACAAGACTCGTATTTTACTGAGAGGTCAGAGTTATGTGTGTGTAACTGTTAGATTTTATTATAGTTATTTATCTAGGTTTCCGATTTTATTTCCTTAATTTCGGATTTTGGCATACATGGTTGAACGACGAGTGTCATCACTATTTACAAAAATATATAAACAGATTCATATAGCGCCCATTGCAGGTCGTATTATAAACTTCTTATACAGAGTGGCGGTTTGGTTATCACATTGAATGATACAGTACACAGATACAGCAGTTAACACTAGTTGATATAAGCCTGTTCAAAGAATAAAATAAATATTTATACCATAAACAAAATAATGCATCTTCCAAACAAAATAAATAGCCTAAAAATTGTCATGAAATAAAACATCCTCCTCAAATATTAGTTCGCTGCCCTGTAAAAGCGGAATATCGTAGCGATAGACACATTGTCTCACGCATGTCAGCGTCGCGGCACATTCCATCGCTTCGCTTCGTCAAAAAGTGCGTAGCGCGAGGCGATGGACGCGACGGTATCCACAATAATAACTTAACACAACATTAATACTATTGTTATCGTTTCCATAATGTATCGAAGTTTGCCGTAAATTTAAATCTTGTGAGACTGAAAACAGCTGATTCGAGTCGGGCTATCAGCATGAACGATCAAACAAAAAAGCCGGTTCAGAGTGGCAGCATTTTTACTTACTTTTTTGTCGCTCGTAGGTCATTGACCCAGCAGTATCGATCAGGTGATATCCTTACGCATTTACATGATGTTCTTAAATATGAAATTAGAAAAAAAATGTTCCTTGACTAAGATATCGTAGGTATTTCATTTATTTGTTGTGTATGGTTAAATAAGGACTACATGTATATGTGGTATCATTTAATGTGATAACTTAATCGCCACATAGTATATATACTGTGAGCCTTTTATTGCTTGTATACTTCTCATTGCTGGGAACGGGCCACATCTACTGAATGTGAGGAGTTCAGCCTTAGTCCATTACTCTGGCCTTATGCGGGTTGCCAAACTTTACATACATTCGCACTAGGTATACAGGACACTCCTACTGGACACTCTTGAAAAATATAGTGATGGGAAAAACGTTGACTCTTAAATTTGGAATAGTTAATATTTATAATTGTTCTTAGTGCCAAATAATTATTAAATGAATTTAAAATAAGTTCGAACATGAACAGTGATGAAGACAGTTGATTTTTGTTTCACAGGAATGCACGGCAGTCCTTTATTCAACTCAGAGGACCGAGGCATTCCTTTAACAGAACGTCTATTACCGTCCTACTTAAAGGAGTTGGGGTACTCAACTCATTTGGTGGGCAAATGGCATGTAGGAATGTCTAGAGAAGAGTTTCTACCGACATCTCGGGGTTACGACTCGCATTACGGGATGAGAGGGGGCTACATTGATTACTACACGTATAACAAAGTTGAAACGGTAAGTAGTAAAATATTTTTATTTCAAAATCAAGTCATTCAATTTCGAATGCACGAATCGTGCTAACGTCTATTTATTTACGAAGTAAATAGCAATGTCCCGGTATTAATATTAATACTATTAATATTGGTAATCGCGAAATTCATGTGCTCTATAAAAATATCTGATATATCATGAATATACCTGACTGGTTAACGTGAACAACCCGCCATGATGGCTCGTTGTTACGAGTAATGTGATCCCAGGACAACCGATGGACATCCAAATACACGTAGACCGGTATATAATTCTGGCATCCATCAATGACTGCAATGTCTTTGGTTTGTCTTCATTATTTTTGAACTATATTGTTCTTAACGTCAGATAATGTGTTATCAATTTGATGTGCCTAACAAATAAATTCCCTCTGACTATGTTGCATCCATTACTTATCTTTAGAAAATAGCTAGTCGTTCCATCCGCAAAGTAAAAGTAAGCGGCCATACTTATCAAATTTCTTAGCGCTACTTAGATAAAATCTATTTTTGTCTATTTCTAGCTACTTTATAAATAGCGTTGACAGAGAAAGACTAACTACTGTTTAACTAAGCAATGCTTAACGCCCAAGATGTTTAGTCTTCCTTATTATCTATGTCGTAAAGCTACATTTTACAATAAAGAATTACTTTAAAAATACTATTGAAAGTTTTGCTTAATAAGTAACCATGTAATTTCTTCCAACCTGTAATTAAGTTCTATGTCGAAATTAATTCTTACCACACAGATATTTCGTTTAAGGAGGAATCATAAAGTGAATGTAGTTTTGCAGTAGCAAGTTGTATATAGAAATGATACTGACAGTCCTTTTCTTCGAGCGACTTGTGTTACGTTAGCTGGCTCGTGACGTGATCTGTTGATTTCACAAATAAGACATAATTGCATTAATGACATATTTTTCAATATAAAATTAATTTCGTTATAGCCAGAAGATGTTTTTCGCACACAGTAAAGGCATTCACTTTAAATAATTACTAACTATATCGTAATACCCTTTCTTATTGGCTTATATAAGAATTTACGACTTTTGTTTGTTGGTTGGTGCTTGCTTTGTGTATAGTGGTGACAATCATCTTCATTTCATGCTGTCATGAAGATTGTTGTCACTCCTATTCCACAGTCAGTCGACTTAAAGTGGCAGCTTGCTGTTGAGTTTCGTACGTGGAGTGAGATATCCGGAGGTCCAAATCCCCTTCCCTTTCCAAATCCTTTAATTTTTTTTTTTTTTTTTTTTTTTTTTGTTTCGAAGACTTTTCAGCCCTCGTGGTCACGGGGGGGACCACGAAGGCTGAAAAGTTTAAATTAGTTTTATTTCAATGAGTAATATTCGCATAAACGTAAGAAATCATTATATACCTTTCCTTTAAGGTACGGCGACACATCCACGATTCTTTTGATATATTTATGGGCGATTGAGATCACTTACCATCAGGTGACCTACTTGCTCTTCTGTCGATCTCTACTATATAAAAAAATGTTAAAAATATTTTCAGTGGCCAAATGGACGTTTAATGTTTGGATTGGATTTATTCGAGGATGCAAAACCTCAAGTTACTGAAGACCGCTATATAGTAGATGCACTCACTGACAAAGCTGTAAAAAGTAAGTCAATATCATACGAGTATACTAATACTAAAATATTTTGCTTTAATATAACTGATGTTTAATGGAGTCTAAGTGGGCCACAAATATCTTCGGCCTACAGCCAGACTCATCTGCACATAATACACTCTGCTGCTTAACGGACGAAGCAATGGCGTTGGTTATCATTGTGGGGGTTAGCCGACGGGTCGCCCCACATAATATCAAATCCATCGTCAAGTCATTATGGGAAGTTGAAACCTGGCATTAAGCCGGGATAACGCCAGGCAGGAAAAAAAGATAATTGATGAAATAAATAAATACGCCCAACAGTCACACACATAATCCTAATCTCACACTAAGGTTAACCTGTATCGTGGACATCAAACTACAAGGGACTTGCAGTCCCACAACACCTAGACCCGAAACAAATATTTGTCTTGGTGCGGGAATCGAACCATGGCCTCTCGCTTCACAGTCACGTATTCGCCCACTGCACCGTGTGGGTTGTCATTTATTTAGTTTTCAACGCAAAATAATCGGAAGATTTTGGTCCGATATCGCACCAGAGAAACAGTTTGATTTGGGTGACTACTGTTTCTTTGTATCACGTTGTGCGTTAAGTACTTGTAAATAATTTTAAATGGATCAAGTCTTTTTGTGGGATATAAGTCGGCCACCGAAATGTCGCAAATAAGACGCTTACGTGACAACGTTCTTTAAAAGTGAATTCGTATTTGGCTTATTCGAATTAACGGAAATAAATTATTTGGTGTGGCTTTGATAATAAGTTCTGTGCTATCAAATTCAATATAAAATTCAAGTACAATAACATTTTAGTTATCTTATATCGACTGATTTTAATTAACGACCTTAGTTTGAATCTCCGGATAGATAGCGCAAATGAGCCAATCAGAACACCGTTTGACAGTCACGTGTACAGTTATTTTGAAAGGTTAATTTTCGCGATTTCTCCGGATAATCAATCTATAATCGTTTATTGTAATCGGCCATAGATCAATACATAAATGTCAAAATTTGTAATCGCTTATTTTGGTGTTCATTATAAAAAGATAGAAACTTATATCATTCGAAACGTCCTGTGCGTATATAATATAGGTATTCACTGAAAAGTTCACGTATTGCCAATTTAGTATTTTTGCTATTCCAATGACGATGTTGTGTTGACGACAACACATAACAAATTTTATGTGTTGTCGTTGTGGCATGTAAAATCAAATAAATAACACAGATTTATTTATACAACCAATCAAATAAAAGCATTGTGCTTTTTTCTCTACCCTATAAAATATTATGGCAGCAAAATTAATGCAAGCAAATGGAATCATAGCATTGTTTTAACTTTTTTCAAATTGTCACATTCCGACCACAGATGATACTAGTTATTATCCACCTTCCTTCTATTTTCTTCTTCCTACTACATCAATGTGAAATTATGTTTGTGAGTCATTTAAACCTCAACGGCTGAACGGTTTTGCATGAAATTTAGCACAGTGGTAGACAATGACTCGGATTAGGACTACGCTACTTTTTATTCTGGAAAAGGCAGTTCATGCGCACGGAGCCGCGAGCATAATTAGTCTAAATATATAAAACTCAAAGGTGACTGACTGACATAGTGATCTATCAACGCACAGCCCCAACCACTGGAGGGATCGGGCTGAAATTTGGCATGCAGGTAGATGTTATGACGTAGGCATCCGCTAAGAAAGGATTTTGATAAATTCTACCCCCAAGGGGATAAAATAGGGGATGAAAGTTTGTATGAAAATCACGCGGGCGGAGCCGCGAGCAAAGGCTAGTTTATTTATAATTGTCATAGTTGTCACACTGCAGGAGATCCTGTCTAGTTATATATAATGATAATGTCAAATGATACGTGAATGAGGGTAGGCACACTCATACAGGTATATTTAAAAAAAATGGTATTATTTCAGTTATTCGTCATCATAATACATCTCGTCCTCTATTCTTGCACATGACGCACAATGCTCCACATGCTGGGAATAATGGTGGAGCTCTACAACCGCCTCTGTACTCCACTGTCAAACATAGACATATCGCCCACTCTGACAGAAGGCTATATGCAGGTAATTATATTCATCATTATTACTTTGGAAGTGGTAATAATCAAGTTATTAATAAAGTTATTGTGTATTCAACAGTATAGATCTAATTATCTATGTTTATAAGCCTTGCGTGAAATAGTTTTATTGGCTTAACCATTTTTTTTATTTATTTCATAAGTTTTTATATCATTCAATACCACTACAGTATTTATGTTATGCATTAAATAAACGTACAGTTCTATGATGAAGGTTACGCGCTTTAGTAATCTTCTTTTTATGATTCCCCGGCTTGTTAGTCACTGCAAAAAAAACGGTACATTTTAATATTGTAACAGGTCTGTATTTGACCATCATAAATACAATACCTTTCGTTAGACAAATATTGCCGAAGCACATGGCTGCAGCTGTAGTACTCTATTGTGTAATGTCATGAGGTCAGTTCAAGTGATTGTTATTTTGTAGGTGAAAATATTTGCAACGATTTTCTGCTTAAATAATTTGTTGATTGATTGCCTCATTTATTTAGTGGCCGGATAGATAGGTTAGAAACCGACGGTACTGGATTCGAATTCGAGGTTGACAATCACATTTTATTTGTGATTGAGTTTATAGATTCGAAATAATCAGATATGAGTTCCCTGATATTGGAACGTTTAGGTGTGATAGGCTCGCCCCCTATCACATACATAGACTCACGCTTGTTTCTCAAAGAGGTAGGCACAGGCAGCGGACTTCCACCTGCTACGATACTGACACATCTCTTCGGCCTCCTTCACTCTAATTAAATTCTTCTTGTTTGCACGTCGGGTTACGGTACTTCTGGCCGGGACCTTCCCCTCCCAAATGTACCATTCACACTCACCATGTATATTTTTTTCATCAATCTTTTTTCATCCATCCTCTCTACATACCCAAACCATCTCAGTATTCCTAATAAATATATAATAATAAATATACATAATATATCACATAATGAGACGGAAATAATCTCCGAAAATTGTTGGTGCTCTAGTTGCACTTTACCTATCTACCTTTGGAAAAACAAGCGTGAGCTGATGTAATGGTATGTTTATGTTGATTGTTGCAATTATTTCAGAGATAGTGACGCAAATCGACCGCAGCTTAGGACGAATTGTGGCTGCACTTGCCGAAAAGTTTATTCTGCACGATACTATCCTTGTTTTTGCGTCTGATAACGGATCACCAACTGTCGGAAGCCTTCGAAATTGGGGCGTTAACCTACCATTTAGAGGAACAAAGTGGACACCTTGGGAAGGTGGAGTTCGTGTACCAGCGTTCATATGGCATTCATCTTTCAAACCAAGAGTTTGGAATGGTTTGATGCATATAACCGATTGGCTTCCAACATTAACTGCAGCAGCTGGTGGCAAATTAAACAAAGAAGTAGACGGTGTAAACCAATGGGATGCTATCGTGCAAGATGGTGATTCGAAACGTAATGAAGTTTTAGTAACTGTTGAAGACAATAACGCTAATATGTACGCGGCGTACAGAGCGGGAGATTACAAAGTTATCGTTGGCAACTTAACGGGATTAAACAATGATCACTACGGATCTGAGTTACTGATTAACAAGGCGGAACCGCCTCCGTATTATCCTGCAATAAGATCATGTGAGGTAGCGAAGATATTTGATCTAATGGGGCGCTATCTAGATGAACAACATATAGAGACGACTAGGAATGCAGCCACGATAAAGCAGTTGGACAAAGTGAGGGATCAAAATCTTTGCATGCCAACAGCTAGTGAGTATTTGTCTATTTACTAACTTAACACACGCTCCTCATATGCCTACCCCTTCAGGGATACACATGTCTTTATGTGTATACTAGGTTTATATTTTTTATTTTTTTTTCCGTTTCTTTTCTCTACATCTTAAATCCACGTGAAGAACATACAACATACAAAGGATATTTTAACTTACTGCCTTAATAGGTTAGAAATATTAACTCTAATAAAATTAAGGCTTTTGTTATTCCAAAGATATGTATGGTATAGCAAAAGGGAAGAAATTTCATGTAACAAATAAAGATAAACGACACATACATTTTGTAGTAACACTTAAAAAGAATTCAATATTCACATACAATTATTTGACACAAGGTATATAATAATATAAATGACATGACAGCGTTATAATAGCATATTATCTTTCTAAGCAACTAATAAAACTGTAGTTGCACACTTTGAACTATTTCTTCATTTGTATTATAGATAGGTTCTTTTATTAGCTTGAATAATGAGACGAGCAGGTCGCTCGCATGATGGTAAGCGCCACGCCTGCCCATAAATAAAAGTAACACCACACAGAATATTGAATTATTAAGCATTGCCTGGCATTGGACTGCACTCGTCTCTCCGATACATAAGATGTTAAGTCTTGTAATGTCCAGTAATTCCACTGGCTGGACTTTCAATGTCCTTCAAAGGAAACGCAACAATGCTTAGGAACTACGAGGGACTTATAGTCCTACAACCCCGGATGAAAGCTAAAATTAACTTGTATTCTTATACATTCAATGCCTAGCATTGATCTGATCCTGCAATCAAGGCAGGCCAGGCAAGCTTCAGATTCGAACTCCTTGATTATTAATAGCATATATGTCGTGTTTGGGTCGTAGAATATTTTCCAATGAGTAGGAGTAGTATAAGGCTTACATATCATTATCATTGAGGGTCTGGTGATGGAAGAGAAGGTGGTTGCAGGGACTCGGCTTTATTCTAAACAATGACGGGGGTTTTTAATGGTCAGGTTAATAACTATATTTAATTACAATACATTATTCTGTTTCAAAGTGAACACAATACATTCACGAGATTACTATTTCCATTCAAAGTATCTTCTATTAAATTGATGATAATAATTTTGTTTTCAGCTCGTGGTTGTCTTTTCAACGTACGCCAAGACCCTGCCGAATCTCACGATTTATGGAACCGTGCTGACAAAATTGCCGTTCTTCTTACAAGCAGGCTTAGAACGTTTTGGTCCATGCAAACGAGGCGAGGTCCCCCGAATTTAAGAAACGAATCTGACCCCGCCAACTTCGAATACATATGGACGCCTTGGGTCAATTCTAAGAAAGTTAATGAAGTGACAGTTAGACCTTTAGGCGGAACGACCGAAGAATTTAATTTCTCCTTAAACTTAAGTCAGAACACAACTACGAAAAAGGGTACCAACACTAAAGCCGTTGTTATCAACTGTGATGGTACGACAGGCATAAAAAACTTTTTGTGTTTATTAAAGAGTGTTTTTTGATTTAGAATTGATAGTTAGATATATGTTTTCTAAACAACTGCAACAAATGTAGGTATGTGTTTCCAAGGATTTTATAAGGGCTAAAATATTTATGGGCCTAATTCATGTTTCAAACCCCACGGTCAATGGAAAATAATACTTAACTCATTCTTGAACGATTTATATCTTTATTTGCATGCGAGTATTTAGAAGTAGAGAATTTACTTCCAGATCAAATGAATTAAAATACGCACCACCCAACAATTATCAAATTCCATAAAGAATTATATAATATAGACTATTCATAACCGCTCATTACTAACTACCTATTGAACGTTTGGCAGTTATCTTATATCAGTATAATACGATTTTAATTGTGACCTTGATCAATATGTGTTTGTCTTGTAAAAAACGAAGGATAATGTTGATCCAATATAGACCAGTTTTATCACTGGGCTATATAGACATAAACAGGTATAATACCTTCTCTTATTACGCGTTTCTGATTAGGTAATATGGTATGTAAGTATGTTGAAATATGCGCATATTTATTAAAATGTACCATATGTATATAATAATCGATGTCAAATAATATGATTGATTGGGAAAAAATAATTGAATCTTAGGTACAACTAAAATAAAATATTGATAACAATGAATGAGCTTGCCGAATATGTTGTACGTATTACGGTGTTGATGCTGTCTAAAACAATCATTTAGATAGTTAGTGTAAAAATAATTTATATTCTTTATTTTATGTCAATTTTCTTTGTCTTAAATATTAGCGGATAGCGGTGTTATTACAAAACATTCAAACATCTAACTTTAAACTGGGTTTTTTTTAACAACTATTAATTATAAGAAAGAAAAATTGCTATTGAAAGCAGCGATAGCTCAGCGGGGATTGGTACGGACTGTCGAGACGAAAGTCGCAGGTTTGAAACCAGCCCCAAGAGCATACGCCTCGGACTTTTCTAAGTTACGTGTATATTAATTGTTAATTATCGCTTGCTTTAACGGTGAAGGAAACATCGTGAGGAAACCTGCATACCTGAGAACTCGATAAGATTTTTCGAAAGGTATGTGAAGTCTGCTAACCCGCATTAGGCCAGCGTGGTGGACTAAGGCCTAACCCCTCTTTCTTCAGTAGAGGAGGCCCGTGCCCAGGAGTGGGACATGTATAATACAGGGCTAGTAAAAAAAATGATTATGGTAACCCATACAAAGTGGCCAATATAAACCAAGTTTAAAGTTAGAATACTTTTTGTAATAAGATCGTCAATTACTAAACGTAGTTTGACTTAAACAAGGTTTATGTACTATGTTTTGTAATAACACCTTAGGAGTTTTCTTGTCAAGTAACCAGTCTAAGTTGTTACATAAAGTATTCGTTTTTGTGTTTGTCAAATACCAAACATTAAGGCCTTAACACTATCTATAAACATTTCTAAAGGGTTATCTAATTAACGATTATATTTTTTTACTCAAATTATATGAGGTGGGCAAGAGTGGTACAAAATATAAAACACTACGAAACCTATAATAACTTGAAGGAATAATATGACCTAAACCTAGGCGGGTAAATAAGCCTAAAAAAGACTATTTAATATGATTCAAGTATCCGCGCTCAAAAGGAAAAACTTTTATGTACCTAAGCTTGTTCGTGACTAAAATGTTTTTTTTTTATAGCATAGGCCGGCAAACGAGCAAGTGGGTCACCTGATGGTAATTGATCTCCACCGCCCATGTACGCCCACCACCAGAAGAGTCATGGGCGCGTTGCCGACCTTAGAGGAAAGGGATAATTAAGGATTGGGAAGGGGAGGGGATTTGGGCTTCCGGATATCTCACTCACCGTACGAAACGCAGCAGCAAGCCACTACTTGACGTCGGTTTTCTGTGAGACAGTGGTAACGACCCGGTCGAGCCAGCCCATTCATGCTGTAGACAAACTGTCTACAGCGTGCCTCTACCACTCACAATTTATTTGTAATGTATTTTAATTGTTTTCGTTCTTTATTTATGTAGATAAATATCTATATGCGATTATTTTAGTGTGTGGTACATGGTCATTGGTGTTTTTGGGGAACTTGGTGCAAGGAAAAGTAAGAGGAAAATCTGAGTAGATGATCAGTCATTTTTTTTATTCACATACTTCTAGGCACATACTCAGTTTAATCTTAATTAATATTTTGACATTGATTGAAAATGTTTATAGGTAAGGAGTTAAGTAGATAAGGCGCAGGTTAAGTTCAATATAGCGATAATTATTTTTGTTATTTATTATAAGTTTACCTTTTACAATTATGTTGTGATATTTGTAATAAGACTTTGGATATTTTAAACATGTGTAGTGTGTTTTATTTCGATTCATATAATATTTACGCTACGTTTAGATTCCCAGACGAATAATTCGAGGATTATCTCACCAATTATTTCGGTCATGATTACGACTGTGTAATGTAATGTAAACGTAATCTATTTGATGATATTCGTTAACCATATTTTTATCAAAATAAATCTTTTGATATTTCACTTTTACAGGAATAGGGGTATTGCTATCTAAGTAAAAACTTTATATATATTACTGAATAAAATAAAACTTTAAATGGAAAAATATTATTATCAAATAATAATAATAATATGCACTTGAAAGGCATCCATGAACATCAAATAAACACAATATATAGCTACAGATTTAAATGTGTATATCCATGGGTAAGTAAGTTATTAATAGCATGAAAGCAAAGTAACAGCCGGTTTAATTTGTTCGACCCATCATATGCACAGAACAAATTAGATAATTAATATCCTTTTGTAGCTACGGCAGTTGGGACGGTAGATTTTACTCATCGTAATACCGTTTATACTTCGGTCTTAATTTTGAACAAACTTTATTTTACAAACTCCCTTCAAACGTTCCGATTTTGGTAGGTCCTGACGACGCGACGTTAAAAATACAGTAAAATTTAAAAACCGAGAGAAATTTAAATCTATTGGTCTAAGAAAGTTGTAGATTCTAAGTTTTGTTTCCTAGAGATGCACTGATTTACAGATGCAGATTGCTGATCTATGACCAAAATGTTATAGCATATTTTACTGTTCAGAATATCCTAAAATATAATATAATGTATTGTTAAAACAGATCCGAATAAAATATAGTTCAATTTGCACTAAATTAATAGCATATAGCGCTTAAAAAGAGCACACATAATTATTAATAATTTTTTTTTATAATGATTTCTTATGTTTACGCGAACATTGAAATAAAATTAAATAGATTTTATCGCGGTTTTTAATTTAATTTTGGACCCGACGTTTGGAAAGCTTTCCAGCCTTCGTGGTTATGGGGTAGACTGAGGTGTAGGTTTTCCAGAAAAGTTAATGTTACAGTGTCTATCTTCAGTTTACATTTAGTGTTAAAATGTAATTTTGTTAGTGGTCTGATCTACGCAGAAAGAACTCACAGTGTCTCGAGGTCTGGCAATTGGTCTTATGGGTTTCGATTTCATTAAATGTATAATCGGATCCCAGGATTGTGCTAGCCTTCAAACATCTTCTAAAATTAAATAAGTAATCGCGATAAAACTTTTTAACTACAATAAATATAGTATTGAACGTTTTGTATTTAAACAACTCACAAAACATCGTGCTATTATGTAAGAACATACTAAACAATATCCGATATTTAGCGACACAATCAGTCATTTGCTTCATAATTTTCAACGAGAACAGTCTATTTATAATTATTGTTAAGTGAAGCAAATTACATAACGAATCCATTTCACGTCAATAAACAAAAAAAATATTTTGTACTCCATTGTGATTGATTTACAGGTTTAACCTATCGGAGATACTGCAATACAAGATTGATAAGAAACTCTTAAGTACTGCAAAAATTAGTCGCTTACTAACGGAGACTCGAGCAGTGTCAACGCATATCACGGATAATATTACAGTTGTGTTTCTTTTAATAATAGGCATAAAATAAACAGTTCTTTTTAATGTAATTACAATACAACTGTCATATAATAAGTTTAATATACATAATATAAATATTAAAATTATAACGTTCCTGGAAACCAATTCAAGGACTTTATACCAATTGAATAAAATTCTAAGCAAGTATACGCAGTTTCATCTTTTATTTATTCAATGAATTTATTTTTGTGGTGGTTATGAAACGCCAACAAAGAAATTAGTGATACAAAGTGAGTATGTTATAAAATTAAATATATTTTGTATTATTATTGAATTTGATTCGATTATATATTGAGCAGTTGTAAATTATAAAAACAGGTAAATTATAACACTTAAACTCAAAACATACTGATCGGACGCGACGTCGGGTCGGGTCGGTCGTTTCTGTCAGTCGTAACCTACAGTTTGCACAGGTTGTTATGCTCTAGCAGACATAGTACTAATTATACTTTATAAAATTATTGATGATGCTAGTAGATATTATTAGTAGTACATAAATGAATGAGCATTATAGTTATTGTGATATATTATAATCTTGCATTGATATTAGAAGACACTTACTTATTTTTTAAATCGGGCTCTTTATATTTGCAGGATATAATTATTAAATGAGTAAAACTATAATGCTCAGAAATATAATGACGGTGCTCAACATTTTGTTTCTTCTATCTACGTTTATCTTTATTGTGTCGTCTGAGAAGTGTTCAATGTCACCGAATATAATTCTTATGATGGCTGATGATTTGGTAAGAAAACAATAATGTTTTGTTTATGTTTCAAGTTGGATAGGTCTTTTTTATCTTGGCACGGCAAAAGTCACTGGACATGATGTTAAGTACAGTATAGTAAATAAAGTATCGACCATTAAGAGAAGTGTCTATTACGAGCCTCGACGGCCGGACGGAATTATGCCGGCCTGAAATTATTCAATATACAATTGCTGTCCCCGCCACTATGAGGGCATTTTCAGTACGTGTACAGTGGTGGTTATTCTGTCAGGTACAAAAATAATCAGATACCAGCAGTGACTTTCCACAGCAGAAAGACGAAGAGAGTTTATCGGATTATAGAGTCGACCCATATCTTGCATGCGAGTGAAATCTATTGACGACAAATATATCAGTTAAAAGTATCAACATTCGATAAAATTACGTCGTCCTGTTAGGGTTCGTAGAAATACAGTAATTGGACGTAGATACTATTTTCTCTGTATGTAACAAGTCGAGTCGTTTAAGCAGCCATGTCACCTTCGATAGGCATATAGAGATAACCAAATAAAACAGGTTCTTTATGACAAAACAAGGCGATAAAATTATTCGAAGTTGCTTAGGTTAAAACACCAAGCTATAAATGTTATATTATTGGAGGCTACAATACACCAGAAAACGGAGGGAGGTTGAACTTTGTATGAAACGAAATATGGCAGTGAAATTGAGTACAAATATTGCTTATTGATAATAATGAGACATATGTTGCATATTTTTGTACAATTTCACTCGCGAAAGTGCGGGGCGTTTAATCTATACTAATATAATAAAGCTGTAGAGTTTGATTGTTTGTTTGTTTGTTTGTTTGTTTGAACGCGCTAATCTCAGGAACTACTGGTTCGAATTGAAAAAATCTTTTTGTGTTGGATAGTCCATTTATCGAGGAAGGCTTTAGTTTTGTATATTTATTATTATTGTGAAGCAGGGCGCGGGGCGGGTACGGCGGTGTGTGCAGTGGGACATATATAATACAGGGCTAGAAAAAAAAAAAATGTGAAAAGGTGGATCTTTGTAAATCGATCACGGCTTAACGGTTGAATTGCTGAACGATACAAGTAAACCAAGACATGAATTAGATTACATGCGTCTTCTATGCCAGGAACATTAATTTACATGGTCGGAACCCCGGGTAACAGCTAGTATTTATTTAAAGAATTAATATAGTCTAGTTGGCAGTTTGCTTAAACGCCACTCACAGCGTTACAACAAAGCTATAATAAAAAAGAATGCAATTACTTAAGTACTTGAGCTTTTGGATCTTTTTTGCAAAAAGGAAGGAAAGGAGAAAAAATCCCTGGTTAATAATTTATACTGGGTGACAGGAGCGGTTTTTTACACGTTTTATTAACTATTTAAATTACTTTTCGATATGTTGTATTTAGTGGAACTATTATGTTCTAAAATAAATTTGTTTTAAAATCACTCCGACAACAAACCAGAAAAACATTAATTATTGTAAATCATATACTGGTCGGAATTATGGTTTGTTCCAGAATTTCGTCCACGTTATTCGCTAGTAATGTTTTGGAGAAAAAAATATAATATAAAATTCGAGAAATATTTAAATTTTTAACCGACAAACAGACGAAGCAGGCTCTCAATTCAACGCGTACTGTTATTTGACGTATACATAACTTATAGATTCGATTTTGATGATTTAATTTTAATTCGACAGGTTATAAGCCGGTTTCGTTTAATGTCATTGCCCGACCTGAGAATTTTCAACGTTAAGGCCATACCCCCAGCAAAACGCCGCGCGATCGATGTATTTAGAGGCTATCTAGTCATTACTTAAAATTAATATTGATTAAAAAAATATACAATATATTTCTACAATCTGTCAGCTTTACTTTGTTCGATTCAAATTCATGTTAATGCTGATATATATTTTGAAATTGTCGTTATAAATGAACCATAAAAATGAGAAAAATGCAAAGATTCCGTGCGTCTCCTTTTAAAGTACAGAATGTTTTCAAATGAGATTAACATCACTAGATAGGCTATTTAATAACGAATATTTTGCCCGTTTTAAATTTTCGAAAAGACCAAAACCTGATATTTTAAAGTAATTATTCGCTAAATACGTGCATATTCTGCATGAAAACTCACACGCCAAGTACACGATTCAGTATGGCGCGAGTCAGTCAAGGTCATTTGCTCACGGAAGGGTCTTAATTAGCCTTAGTACACTGCTACTAGACCAATGAGGCGATAATGATTCACTAACTTCAAGGTTTTCTATTTGCTTGACTGATAAGTCGAGCACGTTACACGGGACACCTGTTGTTAAGTACTACGCCTGCTCATATACAGAAGCAACACCACACAGAACTTCGATTTTCAAAATACAAGGTGGTAGGTCCTTCGTATGCGAAAGGCCGTCTGGTTTGGTGCCACCGCTTTGTTTATTTCTGTCGGAAAGCAACAGTGTGTAAGCACTGTTGTGTTTCGGTTTGAAGAACACTGAAGCTAGTGAAATTACTAGGCATTATGAGACTTAGCATCTTATGTTTCGGGGTGATGAGTGTAGAATTCAAAATAAATACTTCATGGTACTGGACCCGTCGCGTCGCCCTGAGACATGCGTCGTTAAATATCATAATGCACAGTAATTTTACTGGATTCAATATCCTTCCTTGTTGTAGCTGTTAATTATGATCCAGGTCTTATTTAACATCCAAATACCATTTTTAGGGCTGGGATGACGTCGGCTTCCATGGATCCGACCAGATTCCAACTCCTAATATAGACCTTTTGGCATATTCTGGCGTAGGTCTGGGACGATATTATAGTCATTGCATATGTACGCCTTCTCGTTCTGCGCTTTTGACGGGGAAGTATGCTCATATTACAGGTAAGTTAACTTACTTAAGAAATAACAATATAATATTTTTTTTATTTATAAACAGGCCAGGCAGGTGAAAGCAGCGATAGCTCAGCGGAGAGTGGTACGGACTGTGGATGAAAGTCGCAGTTTCAGAACCAGTCCCAATAGCATACACCTCTGACTTCTCTAAGTTACGTGTATATTAATTGTTAATTATCGCTTGCTTTAACGGTGAAGGAAACATCGTGAGGATACCTGCATACCTGAGAAGTCGATAAGATTTTTCGAAGGTATGTGAAGTCTGCCAACCCGCATTAGGCCAGCGTGATGGACTAAGGCCTAACCCCTCTCATTCAGTAGAAGAGGCCCGTGCGCAGCAGTGGGACATATATAATAAAGGGTTAGTATTATTATTATAAACAGGAGTGCACCTGCATGTGGTACACTCTGCTGACTGTACTGCTGCGGACGAGGCAATGGCGAGGGAACTTGGTTCCCGTGGCGGGTTGTGCGGGTCGCTCCAAATAATACAGATTCCACCGTCAAATCATGATGGGAAGGTTGCCTCTGTCATGTCCGAGATAACGCCAGACAGAAAGAAGGATGCACAAACACATTAGCATATATTTACAGTTATAAATCTTGATCAGCCTCGCTGTCCAGCTGTTTAAGCAAAGGCTTCTCTCCATTTAAATTTGTGGAGGGTTGTATGTGTGCCTTTCACTCTGTCCAATGGGGTTCGTGTGTCGCTATTAGTCCTGTTACTGAATTGGGTATTTTATACGAGACAAGCAGGTCGGTCCGCTGATGGTAAGCGCCACGCCTGCTGATAATCACTAGCAACATTACGCAGAATTGTGAATTACAAAGTACTGCATTATACTACGCTCATTATCTCGAGGTATAAGATGTTAGTTTTTATAATGCCCAGTATTTTTACTGATTTCATTGTTCAAACCGGACCACATCAATTCTTATACATTGCTTTGTGGCAGAAACAGTTAAAGCAATAATAGCTACAACCTAACACTTACAGGCTAGTAAGATTAGCTTGGAGATAAGATGTTAAGATAAATAGGTTAATATAATATAGATGACAAATATATAAAAAAAAATATTCAATATAAATAAGTAAAGGTTAAAAACTACAGTTTCCAATACAAACATAATTTATTGGTTGATTTTATCACATACTAGATGCCCCGGTGAACTTCGTATCACTTACATATATTTGTGTAAAATGTGGTCAAAACGTAATACACAATTTTTATTTACATTAAATGCAATACAGTTATGCACTTGTTGTAGATAAAAAATATTGTATTAAGTGAGGCACGTGCACCATTGCACGTGAGGTAGCTCGTGGCACATTGGAATGACTTCGACGACCTAAGTCAGGTCGTCCTCTCCTTGGCATTTTAAACCAATAACAGTAAATAAAATTCTCGCGCTCTCACAAACTGATGATAGATTAAAATTAAATAATCGTCTTAATATTTATTTATTTTCTTTTTTCGACAACCTACTGACACTTTTACACTTTTTTATTTCTGAAACAGAACTGTTTTGTATTCTAACAAAACAGATCAAAGAGATCGGACCTCATACTACAGCTATGAAAGAAACAAATTTCTGACCGAAAAATATTTGACAACCAAGTGACAATGTATTATTTCTAAAAAAACAAAAGAAAGTATTTCATAGCTAGGAACAGTTTGTATTGGAAAATTATATTGTCGTTTTTATTATTTTCCTTTACTCATTATTTATGTTTCTCACCGTTTAACCCTTCCCTGAACATCCACAAATATTTCAAGATTAAAATTAACCAAATCGGTCCAGCCATTCTCGAGTTTTAGCGAGACAAACGAATAGCAATTCATTTATACATTTGCATATATATATATATTATTATATAGATTAAATAGGCTGATACTGTATAAAAATTCTGTTGATATTTCATATTTCGCTGTTGTCCATGATGCGATTTTTTCAATGACTCAATTTACAGGTATGCAAGGATATCCACTGACCAACAGCGAAGATAGAGGGTTACCGACGTCTGAGAAAATATTACCACAGTATTTAAAAGATCTGGGCTACGCAACACATTTGGTTGGCAAATGGCATGTTGGCCAATCGCTTACTGCATACCTTCCAACATCCAGAGGGTTTGACAGTCACTTTGGCCACAGAGGCGGTTTCGTTGATTATTATGAATACACACTAGAGGAGAAAGTTAGTTACTCATACTTTTCGCTCTTAAGTATTTTCTGGATAAGAACATTTTTTTTTGTGGCAGAGCCACGCTGAGAATAGTTTTATCTATCTACTACTCGTGATAGGATTTATCACGTCAAGAAGCATTTATACAGGCCGGCATAATTATTATAATCGATAAACTCATTATTTGTCGGTGATCGCTGGTTTTTTGGACTGCACTGTGCAGTCCAAAGTCTGTGTGCATCAGGTGTAGTGCAGTCACTTTGCTGTGCGCGGATAAAGAAGAAGGCATGGGTTGGGTCGATTGGGTTGTTACCACAGTCTCACAGAAATCCGACGTGAAATAATAACTAGTTGTTGCGTTTCGTGTGGTTAGCGAAATATTTAGAGGCCTTATCACTTAATTATCCCACTTTTTAAAGATCGGCAACGCGTTCACGATTCTTATAGTATTGTGGATGAATATTCATGAATATTGGCCCTAGAGATCACTTAGCATCAGCCGACCCAATTGCTCAGTTGCTGGCCACTGCTATATAAAGATATATAAATAAATGACACAGTCATAATCTTGACCCCACAAGTAGAGTATCTTTTGTCATAAGTAAAGGAACTACGAGAGATTTTTGGTCTCACAACACCCAAGCCCGAAACGCATTTTTGTTAATTACACAAACACAGGTGAGAGAATACATTAGGGTGTATCCATTTTATCTGTATCCATATTATATATATCATATCATATACATCTGTACGCGCACGGATGCTCCTTCGCGAGACGATTGCAATATAAACGTTTGCTACTTTAGCGAATAAAGCGCACCTTGAAACAAAATATTTGTGAATTACAATCACAGATTATGCACAGACTAGGAGGCTTGTTCAAGTTCCACAAATAATAAGTGATTGAAGTTTACGAGATAGTAGAGAGTAGATTAGAGAATATAGTTCTTTAAGTAGTTGTCATAGATAAGATACCCTTAACTTTGTACTAAAACTGGACTAAATGAAAATGACCTAAAGTTATTTTGTGACAACAAAAATTACATTAATATGTTATTAAACTTTGATTTAAAACTTAAATGTTTTTGCTGCAGCAAGAAAATCGAGACGTGACTGGCTTTGGTTTATTTAAAAATGAATCTGCCGCTTGGGATGTTGAAGGCTATCTAACAGATGTTTACAGTCGCGAAGCAATCTCAAGTAAGTCTTTTAATCTATTATTAAAGCATCCCAACATCTAATTATTAATTAAGTACGTACATACAACCATTGACAATAAATGTTTAATGCCTCAATCTATATAATATGTTATATAGTCCTAACTCCCAATGTCAGCCTATCAAGTACTAGATAATCAGATGGTAAGGTCTAGCCGCCTTGGAATTACTCACTTCACCCGTCCTCTACGTCTTCAAAAACAATAACTGCTAAGTCGTTCATAAAATCATAACTAACTTCGAGCGACTACAAAAATTTTGAAGGTCTAAGTTTTTTGAGGGTTTTGTACAGATATTAGAATATTGATTAATTATTTTTACCAAAAGTTATTGCATAATTGTTAGTAAGTACAAAAGACTTTTGCCTACCTATATCACAAGTAAAATAAAAGAAAATTATGATGTATTTAGAATAATGAAAAGATCTCAAAGAAGAATGGATATTTTAAATTAAAAATGAGATAGTGATACCTAAGTATTACAGAAAGTTTATATTTAAGGGTCGTTACATATACCTGATAGTGAGTTTTTATGTACAGAATTACATCAAAATCTAGATATTCCGAAATTTCACCCATATTTTCATCGTTCATTTATTACGACCGATCCATCTCTATAAATTAACTTAAGTTTGTGAACGAAACTAACAATGTTGGGGTGAGATATCGAGATTTTACTTTTGACCTAGCAATGCAATCGGATCTGGTATATTTGTAAATACTTATATCGAATTATACGTTGCTTAATTTGACCACATCTGTGTAACTTATAAGAAGGCAACTCAAATGAAGTCGAATGTATAAAATACTGACAGTTTAACGGAATTGTTTAAAATTAAACTAGAATTGGCGACCCTAGATGAAAGGTGTAATGGAATAATGTGTATTGGAATTCCATTTATTTACACGCGCACACACAGCTACTATATTATCCAATTATATAATGCTATATTAGCATTCTTTATACAACAACCTCAAACCAACTAAACCATCTTCTAAACTTTGATAATGTATTTTTTATTTATTTTATCTATTCACTGTATTCTTTCTTACATACGATGATTTGATATCAAAAGAGCTAAACACTAGTTTTGAGAAGCAGTTATTGAATAACTGCCTAAATTTTTTTTAAAACAATTGCTATTGCAGTTATAGCACGACACAACACATCATCTCCGCTGTTCCTTATGTTGGCACATAACGCTCCTCATTCAGCAAATGCGGGGGCATTGCTGCAGGCGCCGCCTGAAGAAGTAAGAAAAATGCGTCACATCGAGTCAGGCAACAGACGGATTTATGCAGGTAATCACAAACATCTAAAAGAATTATACGGCTAAGTTTATAGCAGATGTACGCTTACAATCATTGCATAAGGACTATGACTAGGAGCTGAAATAGCAAAACAATGACGTATCTTTTTCAAAGTGTACTCTAATTGAGTAAAATGGAAAAATAATGTAATATTTGCCATTAATCATAATATACTAGATCTATCTGAAAGAATGTGTAACTGTAACAGTAATAAATTAGAATTTAATAGTAGCTAACAGTTGTTGTTTTGTTATTAACAAAAAAATATAGATAAATGAATATCAGAATTCAGACCGTTAAAGATTGATGGCTTAGAGCATTGACCTTTCACTTAATTATTTTTAGCAATGGTAAAAAAACTCGATGACAGCGTCGGTGATGTTATGCAAGCTCTTTTTGAGAAAGGGATACTGGACAATACAGTAATTGTATTTATAGCCGACAATGGAGGCATGACGTCTGGGCAGACCGTGAATTATGCATCTAATTGGCCTTTGAGGGGGCTAAAAATGACTCCATTTGAAGGAGGCACGAGAGTGGTCGGCCTTATATGGAGTGCAACATTGAATAATTCTAATCATTTGTGGAATGGTTACATGCACATCACAGACTGGCTTCCAACTATTTTGGGACTAGCAGGATCTGATCCTCCGCAAAATATTAGTGGCACTGATCAATGGCATAACATACAATTTAATAAAGCATCGGACAGAACGGAAATGTTTGAAATCGATGACTACACAGGATTTGCAGCCATTACAGCTGGCGATTTCAAATTAGTAACTGGAGATGTTGTCCTAGCTTACAGTGATTATCAAGGTGATGATTTAAGGGGTGTTATTGGTAATACACCACCATATATCAATGCAATCAAGAATAGTCAAGTATATAATATTCTGGATAAGATCCATAGACCTTTTAATTTGGAAGATATAAATTTGAGAAATAAAATGAAGATAAATTGTGGAAATGATAGGACATCGCTTTGTTACCCACAAAATGGTAAGTAAATAGTTTTAAAGAAACATAATCACTGACTTATAAAATACATAATTAATTGCATAAAAAACAACCTCTTTATTGAATACATTATAATACTGCAGTGACTCAAAGGATAATACATTATTTTTTTCAGGTACGATATGCTTATTCAACATTATAGAAGATCCATGTGAAACGAAAGACTTATCAGCGATTTATCCTGAAATAGTTGAAAGGATGATGGCTCGTTTGAATGAAGAAATATCGAAAACTATACCGAGAAAAGTACCTGTAGTTAGAGATCCAAGGTCATCGCCCCGTTTGCATAATTATACGTGGGATGTATGGGCTGATAATATTTGTTAGTATTTATAAAACATAATTTATGGCATTTAATAATTAATGAATTTAATTTATGCCATATTATAGCAAATAAATGATGTAAGTGTAAATAAATTACAGGCTAATTATTGAAGCAAATTACGAATTATAAGCACTTGAAATTAACTGTAAAGTATGTACTGTGTAGCGCAGTTACGTTCCCTCTTCAAGAAACAGTAGGTATTCAATAATATTATTTATTTCTATATAAATATTTCTAGATAGTGTAGAATGTGTTTTATTTTCGGTTGAATATACTTATACATTTTGTGAATACAATGCATATTCAGTTGAACGGATTTTAATTTCCCCTGTAAAACACTGACAGCGAGGCTTTCTAGCACAATCTTCATGAAAGTGACTTGAATATAAGCAAACTTCCTATCCAGTGACTTTCCGATACAAAAATAATTTGTAACATTATTTTGTTTTAATTGAATTAAGTATTACTGTATTGTAACGTTTGTTTCAAATGTAGGGATTAAATAAACATTATTTAATAATATTTATTATATTTTTTACTTAAAAAAAATGTAGTCTGTACTTAAAAAAAAGTATTTTGATAACTTGATAGTGTTGTGAGTGGTAGAGCCACGCTGTAGACAGTTTTTTCTACAGCATGATTGGGCCGGCTCCACCGGGTCATTACTACTGTCTCACAGAAAACCGACGTAAAGTAGCGGCTTGTTGCTGCGTTTCGTACGGTGAGTGAGATATCCGGAGGCCCAAATACCCCTCCCCTTCCCAATCCCCAATTATCCCTTTCCTTTAAGGTCAGCAACGCGCCCATAATTCTTCTGATATTGTGGGCATACATGGGCGGTGGAGATCACTTACTAACAGGTGACCCACTTGCTCGTTTGCCGATCTATGCCATAAAAAAACATCGTTTAAATTAGTTCAGTTAAAAAGGTCTGTAATCTGGGACGATTACTTCGCCAAAATGTATTCAGCTGTTTCAAATTGACAACAAACTTCAATGTTCCCTTGTATTGTGTGTAAATATGACTGTTGAGAGCAATAACACGAATAATTTGAGCCGTGTTCAGTTTCAAGTTATAAAGTTGAAGGTCATGTTGTGATGCGTTGAATTATTCCTGAAGTTTACATAGATAGTGAACTCTCGGGGCCGTGATTGTTCAAATATTTATACGCTACAAGCGAAACCTGGCTAAATTTACTTTACCTCCTTCATTGTTACTCTTACAGGTGCTCGTGAGATGATTTTGTTAGTTTAACAACGTGTTATTAGATTGAGTAGGTCGGTTTTCGGATAGTACAAGGTAAATGTGTCTCATAACACGTGGAATGGTATCCCAAATAGGGACTAAACAAGCTTAATTAAGCACGGATATTCTCTACTAATGGAAGGTGTGAGTCCTTAGTCCACCACACTCACCTAATAAGGATTGGCAGATCTCTGAAATTCTTAGGGAGAATTCTCAGAGAAGGAGGTTTCCTTGTGATGTTTTCTTTTACCGTTAAATCGGGCGGTAATTGATTTTGAATACACAAATAAATTTGAAAAGTCAGAAGCTGGGGTTGGTTTCGTATCCCGCTCCTTTTGAAAAGACAGTACGTATTCGGTACGACTTCCAGTTAGGCTATCGCTGCTGCTCACTGCTGTTCTAATATTCACCTAAAAAATTGTAGACCAATATTATATATGTATAGTCAGTCTATTAAACCTATATTATAACTGCGGTATCGAATGTAGATACTTCGATATACTTTGATGTAGGTACTTTTTGCTAGTGCATGCCGAACAAGTATTAATAGTCTAGTACTATACTAATAGTCGTACGTAAAACATCTCATTCCACATATTTGATGCATCAAATTATGTATCTAAAATATAAGACAGGTATAAAAACTCTTATTCTACAAAAATATCAATATAATATGTAGTATTAATAGGAAATCGCATATTGAATAATACTTAAAACTTGATTGATAAGAAAAGTAGGTATAAAAAGGTAATGTTGTACTTTTATCACGTCATAAAATAGGATTATAATATTATTGCCAAAAAAAAACAAGTCCGGACCCTCGTAAACCGTCCTTTGCTCGTCATTATAAATAGCAACGTGTCGCGAGGGGTTAACTTTGTATTTTTAATTTTTTTGTAGAACCTTGCGAATTTGTTTAAAATATATGTTGCCTACAATTTAAAGTTCATGAAATTGAGTCTCTAACCAGCATAAGGCCAGCATGGTGACCAGGCCTCTAAAAATATCAGGCTTTTCACTTATCCCCAAAAGCATTTTGTCCAGAATAGTCATGTAGTTTCATTTGAACAAAAAACAGTTACTTTATGACACTCAGAAAATAATCCAATTTTTATTTTTTTCCCCCAGCAATTTGTCCGATAAGTATTCAAAGGAAGATAATGAAATCGCGGCGATGGGAGCGATTTTCTTTTGAAATTTCATATGTGTATACTTAAGAGAATCGCTTTCTTAGGACGAGGATGCTTAAGAATGACACCTGAGCGATATGCAAGGATTTAAGTATAAGTGCAAATAGCATTCGTTTCAGGACCCGAGGAATTCCCTCTGCGGTACATTATAAACGTGCCGTTTAGTACTCGTAACAACAGCCTGCTGCTTATTGCTCAAATCTCTGCAAAGCGTTCTATTTACGAGGTTTTATTTCTCTGGTTATTCTTATCTCATATCTAGGCTAAATTTTTCAGTACGAAAGAGGTTTTTGCTATCTTTGCTTAAAGGTTGGGTCTGAATTTGCTGGTGGATTTTATCATTAAATAATATTATTATGAATAAACCTACTGTTCAGTATTTTAGTGTAATAATTATGGCATTTATCAATATTATGAATTAGTTGCTCGAGGAGAAACATATAGCTTGGCAAAAAAATGTAGAAATAAATGGAGGCGCCACTGAGCCGTTTATATGGCACCCCTATATAGTTTGGTTTTTAGTTTTGATACTTGTTATTATAAATTATAAAAAACTTGTTATAAAACCAATTAAGAAACCACTATCTATATATCCTATACTCGCTTTTTTGTTATATACCTATAATATGTATTAATGTATTTGTTTGTGTATATAAGTATTTATATGATAGATATTAGTTATTTTCCGTATTATTCTCTTCTTCTTCTAGTTTATTGTGTAGCGCCATCTACCACTATTTCCGTCACTGTCCATCCCACGGTTGTCCGGTAGAGAGCACTGTAAGCGATAAGACCGTCCGTTGCATTAATACCAATTAGTTTATTACTGTAATTTGGTGTGAAATATAGTATTACTGTATTGTAATTATGTAATGGCGGATAATGAACTTAAAAGTGAACTTACCCACTTATTATGTAAGTTACTATTCAAACCTAAAAAGAGGCATCGAATATTGATTGTAATTTAAGACTGAAGGTATCTAAATCTAAAATGATTATTTCATTAAAATATTACTATATGTATGTGAGTGACCATTGTACAAAAAAAAATATTATTATGTGAGGTTTTCAGATTGAGAAACATCTTATTTTATAGATGTGACTATTTACTGTTAAAAAAAGGAAAACCCAAAATGTATTCATTTTGTCTGTTTATTTATAACTTTAATTTTAACATTACAATTTTCAGATAAAATGATTGTCAGTGTCTCTATCAGTCTGAGAAACTCTCTTCCACGTATTCTATATCCGAAAAATCAATTTCCAAATTATCATGTCTGATGCTGGGTAGACAATCATCCACATCATCTGATCCAGAGGAACTGGTGCTTTCGCCTGCAAGATTAATAACTAACTTTTCAATATTCTCATACAAAGTATGCTCTCTCTCGTAATATTCATCTTCATTTCATTTACGTGCTGGCGTGAGTCTTTCCAATGTTCTACTGTGATTTCTTCACAATTCTTCTATTTCTTCTTCAAAATTCACGCTCAGCTGCATCCTAATGAAAGAAAAAATATTTAAATTATTACCTAAGTGAAAAGTCGATTGTAAAATTTAATTTCAAAACTGCTCTTTGTATAAACCAGAATAAATAACCACTTTGGTCGATTAAGAAAGAATTATGTAATTATGATAAAAACTTCCACTTCTTAAATCAGAAATTTGTGTTGTAAGATATTAATAATTATTGACGAACACAAGTATCAAAATTTGGGTAGTCAATCTCTAAACTGATTCTGTCACATGAATGTAAACATAACCTAAAGGCTTGATAATAATATTGCAAAATATGAAAGAATACGTTGTACAAGACATAAAAAGCATTCTATGTCCTTAGAAAAATATAAGATTAACTTAAATATAACAAAATAAACTTCCACTAACCAGTCATATCAGCGGTTCTTTGGTAAACATTGTCGAGGTCCGACACAATTGTTTTTGCTTCTTGTTCTGCAAGACATCGTCGGTAAACTTTATAAATAATTTCCCTTTCGGAACTTCGAATCGGCTTATTCAGTTTGTAACACTAATGGCTTGAAATAAACGTGCTTACTGAAAATACTTTAATAAAAACGAAAACTCAACGCGAGTTACAATCGAAATTCACAAATGTCAACGACGTGATAGTGTTGCCAGGCGAAATAAAGAATTAGTTCCGTTTCTACACTTTTTTGCCAAGCTATATCTGTTCTAATTCATAGGGTTTTTTTTTACGTTGTATTTATTATATTACCTGTATTATAGAAAGAAAGAAAAAAAATGGTTATGTAATAATATTTGTTACTTATATAGGTGTAGCAGCCACATACACAACCTCCATAGCGCAGTGGCCAAGTAGTCGGCTTCGAGTCGAGAGGCCGCGGGTTCGATGCCCGCATCGATAGAAATGTTTATGACATCCACAATATTTTTTTTTCAGTTCTGGGTATTTTCTACCCAGAGGACAACATCAGGCAGACGGCCAGTCGTACTACAAGCCAAATCCTTCTGTAACATGTGTTAAAAATCATATTGCGCCAAACCTAATACGAGTGAAATAAGGGCTGGTAGAAGGATTTATGTGTATCAATTTCAACTGTGTAAATAAATTGAATTGTTTTAATACTTGTCGCATCTAATTTTGATAAGTTTTTAAACCTACAGTACTTAAATATGATTTTACCTCATTTGTTTTCCAACTAAGTGTATGTTGCTGGATTCACGTCGTACAAAGTTTACCTTAAGGGTTTGGTGCTCTACACCGACAGAATCTCATTAAGCCTTTATTATAGCGGAGGACTTGTTGGAATAATTGTTATACCGCCGGTCCGCAAGCCGACTGCTAATGAAAAAAGAGAACAGAAATATAATTTACCTAATTTTGCATTAGGAAACAGAAAACATTTTTGAAAATTCCACCCGATGTTAACGATTATGGTTTGGAGCCAAAGAGAATTTGTCCGTATTTGTTTGGAACGAACGACGCTGTTTCCGCCTCGTAAGTGAAATGAAAAATATTTTGCTTACCCGTAATGGAATATGCTGCAATACCTATAGATTGGAGTATTGTTTTTTGTACTGCATAATAAAATACATATTTATATTTCTATACTTTTTGTATCAGTGTTATATATCTCTACGAGGATATATTTAGTTCATCCACTGGTGCAAGTTCCCCGTGTAATTGGCGACGTGTTCCCGATTGTCTACGCTTTCATCAGGCAACATATCCATCTGGCGGGTGACATCTGGTAACCGACGATTTGTTTACCAACCCACTCACGTAAATCAAATAAAGTCTGTTTTGATTTGTCGCTGTTTATTGTGCGTTTAGGCAATAACAGCGTCATTGATGTTTTTAATGCCGCTTCAAAGGATTTATGGTTATTTGTTTGTAAATGTCATGTCGAGGATATTGTTTTGTTTCGATATCAATAAATATATAATTAATATTCGTGTTTCATTTTGTCCGTTAGTGTCATCAATTTATGTGCTGTATACAGCTCAATCATAATAAGTACACACACTATACTAAATATCTAATTAAAATTCAGACAATAAAACTGCCTAAAAATTTAAATATAAAGTTAAATAAAACTAGTTTAAAATAACTGAGGATAGTCTGATTTTATTGTAGATGAAATGAAATAGTAAATTGTAAGTTTGGTACTTATGTAGTGAAAAGCGAATTGTAGACATGTATGTATGTATCGTATACGGTAACATAAAAAACACAAAATACACATATCCATAAAAATATCCCTATTAATGATTATTGTGGAAATTGACTAATGCCTCTATTTTAGAAGGATCTTCTTAATCTTTGAACAGCCCAAGCCAGTCGGGAATACTTAATAATACCTACAGACAGGTCACTGTTAATCGTTTTTGATACTCGACTAATTCAGTCTAATTCAATGGTCGTAGCAATCCTCAATTAAAAGTTATCCGATGTATACTGAACACATATAATGGTTAACAAACTACGTCAAGGGCTAATAATTAACACTAGTTCAAAGTGAAATTCACTACGTGTCAACAGTTACTCGTTGGATGTCCAGGGTTGTTTAATTCATTCATGTGCAAATAGTGTGACCGAATTGCAGTTCCAGATTCATTATATTTTGATATATACACAAGTGTGAGTGCTTGATATATCTAAAGTTTTTTCATGTTTGCATATTATAGTTTTTCGAAGTTTCAAGATAATCTGGGCTGAGCCATATTATGTCCGTTATTTTATTTAATTCTAACTCACAACCCTAACGTGCCCCTATTCTCATTTACGATCTCTCGTAAATTATATGACTTTTGGGGTTGAATAAATTTTCGTTTAGCCCTTATTTTGTAGCTTATTCTGTTGATTTAGGTTTAGAGTGAACAGTTCGGTTACACTCTCAGGGCATTAAACACTAACAGCAAGACAATATTGTGCTATAATTTAGGTGAGCCGCGTGAGATGATTTCTTAATTCTAAATCTGGGGTTGTATCTTGCTACAAATAATAAATTATTTTTATTGGTGATTATATTTGAAAGAAATTAGAAAAAGAGATTATATTTGAAAATTTCAATGCACATTGTATTTCAGACATAACTATATTTTAACATGTAAACGGTAGTTGCTATTCGGTTATGCACATACCCTAGGGGGAAAATAGTATTTTTATTACTATCAAAAATACCACTTAAAAATATAATGAGTGTAAATTAGTGAATATTGCTCCAATGTTACTTACTTAAATAACGACACAATTGCTGCATACGCTGCCTTCTATTGTTTGAAAATCGTGTGAAAATTGCATTATACAAGACAATTTCAATTGTGTATACTCGAATCAAAATATTTAATAACATAGACGTAGATTATAGAAATTAATGCCTAATAATTAGGTATTCATTGTAACGAATTCCACCATTTGCGAACAAATTATAAATGTTTATCAATTAATTAATTTTAATACTAGTCAATAAAGTTGCAGTTCAGACTACACAATGGTGCTCATTTATATACTACTGATTGCTTTTCTTCTGATTTCGTTTTCGACCACCCACGATACCAGATGAATCATGGATGCAGTTCCAAACTTAAATGGAAGTGAAGAACGGGGATTGGGAAGGTGAGCAGCATTTGAGTTTCCAGAAATATTACTTACCCTAGGAAACGCAACAACAAGGTACCACTTTACGCCGGTTTTCTTTTTGACAGTGGTATTGCCCCGGTCGAGGCAGCTCATTCACGCTGTAGACATAACTGTCTTCAGCGTGTCCCTAACGCTTACAAAATAAAAATGATAAGAGTGATGGCAATAACTACCATAACAATACCTATAGGTTTCCTGCGACAATTTTTTCAAATTGTTCTTTTATAATCCTTGGTTTTTATTATCGGCAAATATTATTATGATTTCCGACTAAGTAATTCTATTTGTCTGCAAGCGTGGAGCATAAATATAGGCATCAAAGGATCAAATCCAATGTTCGTCGTGTCAGCAAAACAAACTTTATATAAGGCGTACAAAAAAAACAGCCAGAAAATGCGGACAATATTCTTATCTCTTTCCATCGTTCACGGATACGTCATATCAAACATCGGAATTACTTGAACTTCTCCTTTAAATTTATATAATTGAATCCCTTAACGCAAGTGCCTTTATTAGGAATAAGAATCATCTATACTAATATAATAAAGCTGTAGAGTTTGATTGTTTGTTTGTTTGAACGCGCTAATCTCAGGAACTACTGGTTCGAATTGAAAAAATCTTTTTGTGTTGGATAGTCCATTTATCGAGGAAGGCTTTAGGCTATATAACATTACGCTGCGACCATTAGAAGCGAAGCATCAGTGAAAAATATTGCAAAAACGGGGAAAATTATTCATATTTGAAGGCTTCCGTTGCTAAGCTACCCAAATAATATTATTTGAAGGCTTCCGTTGCTAAGCTACCCAAATCTATACTAATATTATAAAGCTGTAGAGTTTGATTGTTTGTTTGTTTGTTTGATCACGTGGGCGGAGCCGCGAGCAAAAGCTAGTTACTAATAAACAGACAAGCCAAAATCTGCATACAGTTATGCCTTTTTTGGCATACTTCATCAGGATATCGAGTTCTTCGCGTGAAAAATTTTTGCTTGTTTCGTAATCGGCATTAATTGAGGCTATCAGCGCAAAAGTGGTGTAACCCACAATTCCCGTTAGATACGGTTTTGTTGTAAAATACATTATTTATTATGAATGATAATGTATTTTACACCAAAACCGTATCTAACAAAAATTGTGGATTACACCACTTTTACGCTGATAGCCTCAATTATAACAATAAGATTTTTTATATCTTGCTGACGATACGATAGAATAATATATTTCACAATTATGGTAAAAACAACTATAGCCATGATGCCATTCTTACTAGCATCGGTATAGTTTCCAGACTTAACATCGTGAAATATGGATGAGATACTGATAAAAAAAAGTTCATACTTGACAAAATTAAAAGCGGAGTAAACTGCGCTATGAAATAAACTTTTCGAAGTATATCCGGATGAGCGCGATTCAACGTATAGACGTCATAGTTATTTTAAAGATGTTTCGAATTTTAAATCAAATGATGACATTATTAATTGTAATTACGTCTACACCGTACAAATGAAAAATGTCAACTGTGGCGCTGATATGTAGATGGTAATCCATTAAAATTACATTAGAAGTAATCTAGCGGTAGCAGAAAGTATGAAAGTAAATTTTCTTGTGAATTAGGTTGTGCATGTGACATGCAAATAGTACCTTTTCATTAGAAAATCGTTCTTGGAAAAGTATAGCATGTTAAAGTATATCGGCGTTCAATAAATTCATGAACGAAATTTTAGTGTTCCAATGCTTGAAACATTAAATTTAACATTGCTTTTTAATTACGTCGTGTGTTAATGAGCGACAGTAAATTAATTACTATCTTATTCACCTGAATAAAAAGAAAACTGATCGCTCAATTAATGGTAAGCACCATGCCTGTTCATGAACAGAAGTAATATTATTTTGAACTTCGAATTAAAAAAGTTCTACATCGTTCTGTACTGCTTTAATCGTTGCTAGTATTTTTCCGACCCGAAAATAACAGTTTTTACTTACTGTTGCTTGGTGACAGGTATAAAATACACAATGGTATTTAGTATCTATCCAGATAGCTGCATGCATAGGAAAAAAAATATTTTGTATTAAAATTAGTTTATCATAGTAAAATGATTATATATGATGATTACAATATAATGATAGATTTTTCAATCTCCAAATATATCCACTCAACACCCAACAGTCATAGTCAACAGTCACAGACTTGACAACGCGAGGTTATATCTGCACCTTAGGTATCGGAAACTTCGAGGGAATTGCACATCGTCCATTAGAAGCGGTACTTGTTAAATGATAGACGATGCAAACTTTGACGTCAGCGTATAAAATGTCCATTACCGTGCACGCGTGGGAGCGCGATAGTGAGATTTCCCCACAAGGTCCCCATATTTGCTCATACGAATATTTAAAATCATAATTGCGGACTAAAGCTTGCACCAATTTCAATTGTGTATAAACAAAAGGGTTTCTTTTACGCTAAATTTTCTGTTGCGCATAAAATAATGTATAAAGTTGAACATAGAAAACTCGGCAATTGCTTTCAGTAATTATTTGTGTGGGAATTCGCGACTCTAATTTTGTGATAATTAATTCAGAGGACAATCAAAGCATTACCTACTTAACTGGTATTTAGAGTCGTATTATTACAGCACCTGTGTTTGACAACTGACAGCACCAACTACGTATTGTACGTTCCTCGCATTACCTCTCCAATTGAATAGATTCTACCTATTCACGTAACGCTATCAATCAACACTTGACACGCCTACACCACTTCTTATTTTATCATCAACACTCATTATGTAAATAAGTGGATATTTATTGTTTACTATGTCTGCCATATTGAAGTAAAACCGATCTAAATTAATAAAAAATCGCGATAATTAAGCTGATGTGCCACACAATGAAGCTCTTCGAACGCGTCTTCAAATCCGATTCCGCCAAGAGTGTCCTGTCTCAGAGTGGCAATATGGCCTCACACCCGGATGTGGCACCATTAACCTGATGTTTTTTATCAGATCGCTGTGACGCATACAAGACGAAGGTAAAGTTTTATCATTGCCTTTTTAAATTTGCAGATGACATTCGACTGTGTACCACGGCAAATGATCTGGGGGATGCTAAGAGTGAAGGTTATGCCAGAAGCCTCTGTTGATAACATCACCTCCAATCCAAGTCACTGGTTTGGCCTGCTGATGGCGATATCAACTCTTTCCTGATTACCAATTTTTATTTTTTATTATTTTTGTAATAATTTTATATGCATTCCAGGTATAAGGAAAATGCTTTCGATAACGAAGACAGGTGATCGTGCTTGTACAGACATGATACCACAAAAAAAATCGTGAAATAAGTCTTTATTATTTTTAATTTTTTTTACGCAGTCTTGTATGTCCAATAAATGCCATGACGTTTTATTTAAACGCCATTTAAACTTAAGCGCCATGTTAGGGAGTTCCACATCCCGGAAATAAACGGCGCAACATTACATGACTAGATCGTAATATGTAACGAGTATATCTGCTGCAACCTTGGTATACATGACGTGGCCGATAAACTTTAGGAAAGTCGCTTTAGGTACAAGGTCCCTTGTATGCGAGAAGCGGTCTGGGTTGGTACCACCGCTTTGTCTATTTCTGTCGCCAAGCAACAGTGTGTAAGCACGGTTGTGTTTCGGTTTGAAGGACATTGAAGCCAGTGAAATTACTGGGCATTATGAGACTTAACATCTTAAGGTTCGGGATGAGAAGCGCAGTTCAGTGCTATGCAGTGCTTTGTAATTCAAAGTTCTGTTCTCTGAATGAGCAATAATACACAATAAAGCCACTAATTTTTCATTAACAAGAAACCAAATAATCTATAATTTAATATAATTATGCCTGTCCTAGATTAGCGTTAGCGTTCCTTAGCGTTGGACGTCCACCTACAAAGTGGACAGATGACCTGATAAAGATCGCAGGAAGTCGCTGGGTGCAGGCCGCTTCCAACAGGTCGGTCTGGAAATCTTTGGGGGAGGCCTATGTTCAGCAGTGGACGTCTTGTGGCTGATGATGATGATGATGACGATGATGCCTGTCCTATGGGAGGATATTAAACTTTCTCTTCCAACTCTGCAATTAACTTGTGAATTTCGCGTATAACACTACCAAGCGACGCCATTTCTGAAAAAAATAACACAAAGTTAGAGACAAACCAATGTTAATCTCGGGTACAACTTTGCAGAACCAAATATGTAGTATGATCTACAATATTTAAATGAGAATTTATAATTTTTACGCAAGACTTCTACTTATTACTTATAAGGCTGCGGTTAGACGACGCGAAAAATTTCGTGCTGCCGCCGCGCGGTCGCGTTTACACGATCGCACAGTCGCCGCGTGGTTAGAACGTTGCGAAGAATTAAACATTATGGCTTAGTCAATAGAGTTTACATTAGTTTTTCGAGTGATTCGAGCGAGGTGCCCGCGCGGCCGTAACGCGGTGGGATTCCGTGTCATATAAACGCGCCCTTAAAGTCATTTACTTATTAAAGTATGAATTTGTTGTCATGGTCTACCAGTGTGCCAAATTTCATTCAAAACCATTTAGATTGAAAACAACTAAATACATAAACTCAATAACTTTCACATTTATATAGATATATTAGGAAATAGGATGTCATAAAACAGTTACCGTCAGATTCCTTTAAAAGGCTCAGCGTGCTGTTTTCCAGTGCTGAAAAAATATGATGTCTTTAAAATAAATAATAATTACAAGGACTGGCGCAAAGGTTAAAGTAGAAGTAGTTAATGAACCTAATTATATTAAATATCGGCTATTGCTCGTGTCTCCGCTCGCTAGAAAGTCTTTTGTTATGTATTTTTTTAATTTAATACAAAATAGCACTTAGGGATGTAGCGTATTATTATTAGTGACAGAATTTTCAGAATTGGTCAGTAATTCCACATATAAACTCACAAAATCACATTTTTACAAACATTACCCTTACCGCTATATGGTGTAGATATTTTTTTTTTAACCTGGTTCGGCAAAGTGACTACGCTACACCTGATGGTAAGTGTAGCGCAATCCAAGAATAGTGTCAACCAACGATAAACAATGTGTCTATCGTAGGTCGGCAAGATCATGCCGGCCTGCCAAAGTTCCCGGGATGAACTACGGGGTCCCTGCTAACGGAATACTGGCGACTCCACAGTATCTCATCCCAGGGCCAAGGGGGAGAGGAAGGAAAAAGGGATGGGAATAGGGTTAGGATCAGGGGGCAAGCCCCTGGGGTGAACCGGATATACACTGCCACTATGGCAGGTTTTAGCACCAGTGTACGGTGGTCGCTATCCGGTCGGATACAAGTATCCTCCCACCAGCAAAAATTGAAAGAGTGTAAAGTCCTGTCATTATAAGTGTATCTAATATCTGGCATAAAACTCGCAACGAGCCTCAACATTAGGTACTCATATGGAGGAATGGCTTCCCCATATCAAGATAGTGTCAAATATTTCTTAATCTAATCGATAACTTCAGACTCATAAATTCTTTACCTAAATGTACTGGTTGATACCACCCGACGCCTTGTTCTTGTCCGTTTGACGAAACTACAAGCGTCTGAAATAAACAAAACGAGAATTATGATCTCCTGAAACCCATAACAAACCGAAATTCTATTTCGTGCTATTCGGCTATTTCTATTTCTCAGATTCCGCATCCTAACACCATTTCTTACCTGTACACTACTGTTTTAAGTAGGAAGTTAATAAAGCTTGTAGGTATATTTATAGCCTTATGAAAAAAAAATTGAGTACGAGTCGCGAAAATTAAAAATAACATTATGTAGAACATTATGATTGAAGCGAACATGTTGTAATCTCACTAACAATATTTGGTAATCGGCTTATTAAAAAAATGCAACTTACCAGGACAAATGTTATGAAAAACAGTGTATAAATATTCACCATATTATATTTTTGTTTTGTGTGTGTTTCTTATAAGGTGAAGTTAAGTAATGAATATCAAGTAGTTTCTTTAAAGTATAAATATAGCACATGACGCCAATTATTGCAACTCGAAAGAAAAATAAAATAAAACGTTAAGGAGCACATCCGATCGTCGCGTCTAGCGTCAATCGGGCGCATCTGGGAAGTTCTCGTCTGTCAACGCCCTGTTAAAAGCGCCATGGTAGTACGCGTTTCTGAAGCTGACCACGACGAGACGGTCGAATGGGTTGCCATAGTTGTGCATAATCGGCACTGCATACTACAATTGCACAAATGAGGCGGCATTGACACTGTCATTCGACGTGCTCTTCTATCGCTTGGCGCGGTGATCGGAAACCAACTTTACACTTTTAAATCCGTGTCTGTATATAGAAACGAATGATGTCAATTCGATCTGTCCTTTCATTAAATAAGAACTGGGCGCCTATTCTATAAATCCGAAACGAAGCAACGAAGTTCGAAACATACATAGAGTGCACTAGGTGTAAAATAGTCATTACAATAATATTTTTGATTTATATTACTATCACGAAGATTAATATGTAACTAAAAAGTATGTGAAAAAAAATGTTTTTTCTATTTATTGTTGTTTTCTAGGATACTTCTGTATAACCGATTTCAATTATTGTGTATATACGAATCTTACTATAAAACTCCCAGCAAGCGAATACTATTTTTATCACGGATAAGCAAAACATTTATACATATTAACGATACTTTTGCATTTTTTTTTTAATAACCGAGATTTCGATTGGAAGCGGAGGTATTTATCAGGTCTTTGATCTACGTTGTAGTGAATGGTGAACTTCAACAATCAACATAAATATTCCTTCCAAACATAACAATAATCAATAATTAATATTTAATTGTAATTAAAGGTTTTTTAGTGAACTTTGGTTTTTGCTCCGTTGTGATTTTTACCAAAGTCTAACATTTTATTTTAAATTTAAAAACATTAATATGTGTATATATAGTGTTATTTAGTTCTGCGACCCTATGAAAGGCTTATAAGGTGTTATTTTCGGTATGCAAGTGAATATTTTCGAGAGAATGAAAGGGTGGGGATAAAACAATAAATGGAAAAATATAAAGTGAAGAATAGTGTTGGATAAAATAAATTTTATAAATCTATTTTTATCGCTATAGGTTTCGAAAAAATATATAAACTCCTTTGCAAAAAAAACGGGCACCTTACACACACACTTTACCTTAGCTTTTCTATGGGTAAATATTATTATATTTTTAGTATGTCATTAGCTTGGATGACTAGAAATTTCTTATTATCAATGAGAATCTAGTTTTTTAACACTTTTATCCTGGTATCGGTGTTTTAGTCAATGTAAACAGAGAGCCGTGTTAAAATGGACATTTTTATGGGTATAATGAAATTAAGACTACGAGTATTTTTATGGTATTTTAATAAAAGAGACATTAAAAAATAAAAATTAATAACGAGTATGACCTCCTCTTG
This sequence comes from Amorpha juglandis, assembly GCA_949126905.1. Lineage (NCBI taxonomy): Eukaryota > Metazoa > Arthropoda > Insecta > Lepidoptera > Sphingidae > Amorpha > Amorpha juglandis. Next base: position 9,304,202 of record OX421372.1, read on the forward strand.
CAGCGATTACGGCATGTAATCGTCTTGGCATGCTTCCCACCAGGCTTTTGATGGTGTCCTGTGGAATGTGTTCCCACTCAGTCGAGATTACACGTTTAAGCTCTCTGATGTTTTGTGGAGGTGGTTGGACAGATCGTACTCGCCTTTTTAGGAGGTCCCAAACGTGCTCAATGGGGTTAAGGTCGGGGCTCCGCGCTGGCCAATCCAAACGACGAATACCGACCTCTTGCATATAAGCATCTACGTCGCCAGAACGGTGGGCCCGAGCATTATCGTCCATGTAAATGGCATCTTCACCAATTACAGTCAGTGCGGGTTGTGCATTTTGAGAAAGGATTTCTGTTATGTACCTATGCGCATTTAGTGAGCCATTTTCTATGAATACTATCTCGGTACGATAGTTGGAAGTTACGCCCGCCCAAAACATAACGGACCCTCCACCATAAGGGGTGATTTCTTCAAAACACACATCGGCATAGCGTTCCCCTGGTCTTCGTAACACTCGCCGACGTCGGTCCTCACCATGCAGACAAATTCGAGCCTCATCGGAGAAGAGTACGCTACTCCAGTTACCTGGTGTCCAAGATAGGCAATTTCTAGCGAACCTCAACCGCGCAATCCGGTGCTCACGGAGTAACTTGGGGGCCCGCGCTGGTTGTCGACTACGTATATCAGCAGCTAAAAGTCTTCTCCTCACAGTCCATAGGCTAACTTGTGCTCCTCGTACCTCTTCAAGGTTTCTTTTGAGGTCTATGTAACTGCATTTGCGGTTCCTCAGCGCCTGAGTCACTAAAAAGCGATCGTCTCGCGGCTGTGTGCAACGTTTTCTCCCAGAACCTTGCCTTCTCTGAACGGAACCTGTCTCTTGGTATCGAGTCCAGGTTCTTTGTACGGTTGAACGACTCACGTTTAACCGCTGTGAGACGTAACATTGGCTACACCCCTCTTCCAGCAGCGCTATAATTTTACTAGCTCTCATTGCTTTTTCTGCCATTACGATAGACACAAAGATATCTGTTTTAAGTCACAATAAGGCAGAATTATGCGATAAACATAAATTGTTGTACTAAAAATAACGAAAAGTTACTTTTAGTTGCTTGATAACCTTTTAACCGCAAACCCGCGAAAAGTGTCACAAAATGAAAAAGGGATTAATAATTTAAAAAACAAAAGTTTTGAATTTGGAATGAACTTTTTTTCATACCCAGACTCTTTATTAAGTGCCAGTAACATAGTTTGGCTATTAAAACCTCTGAAGAACTAAATTATTACCAATAATGTTAAAAAATCAAACCCGCCCGTTTTTTTTGCAAAGGAGTGTATATATACATAGACCACTTTCGTTTCAGACTAACCATAATATGCAAAGTTGCAAACAGATGAAGGTCCGTATTCAAGAACAACTCCAATAACAATATGATCTCTGAGCTAAGTGTAGAATTCTGTATTATGACCAATGAAGTAAACAAAAAGACTATGCGTTCGCGTGTGCTATGAGACCTCTTATTAACTTGCATTAACGGTGATGTTGTACTAGAATATTACATAAAAATCTACCACGATACCAATCTTTATAATGTAGTCGTGGTTCATTGAACGGATATTTTTCAGTTTCGGTTCTTCAATCTATCCGGTGCTAAAACATTCTGTCCTCATTGTGTATTCTGGCGGCTGAATCAAATGAGGGGTCGCTGCTAAGCATTACGAAAAGTTCCATGTATATCGGGAATAATATACACACCATTTTACTTTTCAAATTTAGAATTAAATGACAAATGCAGGGTCTGCACTACCTGCTAATTGTTTGTTTTTTTTACTATTTTGTAACATGATTTAACTAATGATTCTGGCATAAATACTGTTACACAAAATCCTTTATTTTTTCAATATGGCATTACATAGAACAACTGGAATCAATCCTTCGGCACTATTTAGCCAATTGGAAACTTTCGAACGTCTAGAACCATTGAGGTCATTTCAATTCAATCATCAACATTGAGGTATTCACATGATAATTTGTTTTATCGAGATGTTGGTTGTATCTATACTAATATTATAAAGCTGAAGAGTTTGATTGTTTGTTTGTTTGAACGCGCTAATCTCAGGAACTACTGGTTCAAATTGAAAAATTATTTTTGTGTTAGGTAGTCCATTTATCGAGGAAGGCTTTAGGCTATATAACATTACGCTGCGACCATTAGGAGCGAAGCATCAGTGAAAAATGTTGCAAAAACGGGGAAAATTATTCATATTTGAAAGCTTCCGTTGCGTGCGCTGCGTACACGGCTCAAGCTATCCAAAAACTATGTATGAAAGAACTATTCCTCTTTAAATGATCTAAAAAAAATGTCCGCGACAATATATGTCTATCTTTTAAGATTGACTCACTATAACCTTTTCTATGATAATCAAATTTAGTCGGAATTAATGTATTATTGTTTCGTGTCCGTGCGGTTCGATGTCTTTCTGACTGAGTAATATAGGGTACTTTTTATCCCGGAAAAAGCAGATCACGCGAGCGGAGCCGCGAGGAAAAGCTATTAGTTATATAAAATGTATGATATGACCCCCAGGAGCGGAACAATAGTATGCAAGCGGGTCAAACCGCGAGGGACAGCTAGTATAAAATAAATACAATAATTACTTTGACGTTATGAGTAAATTATTTATGAGCCTGTATGATGAGACAGACAGACAGACATTTATATCGTAATAATCTGGCAATATGAATTTATGGTATCTATCCATTTACATTATTTTACGACATTTATGTACATTATAATACAAGGACCTTGAAAAATCCCTGTTTAATATTTATGTACATAAGTCATTGTAGATACCATTATTTTGTTTTATAGAATAAAGTTATAATAGAAAGTATAAAATATTGTAACATTGGATCAGCTTATGAATAGAAAGTGATGTAAAGTTTTGTGTCATATCAAAGGGCTACCTACAAATTGTCCAGCAATAAATACGTGGTATCTGCGAAGGGAATTGCGATAACATTTCCAAGTCTATTTAGGACAGTCCCAAAGATGTTCCACTTTATATTTGTTCATCTGTATTCCGACCGCAGTACCAAAGACCCGGCGCTGTGTTGAATTTCTTATTTTGAATCTCAACGTCTCTTTTACAATTTTTACCATCAATTTTTAGACACCAATGCAGCATAAGTCGGGTGCGACTGGTCATTGTGTTATAGTATACAAATAATTTAGTCTATTACACGTTCGTCTTATTATGACTTTTTGATTAGCCAGAAAGAACTGTAACTGAATATAGCACGAAATTATAAGTTTTTGGGAAAGAGTATTTAAATAGACGACTTTTACGAATTGCATGAAGTACATATTTTTAATTCTTAGACAGCTTCGATGTTCCCTGTTGTTATTCGATGCTTGTCTTTGCAGTTTGATGAGCTTAAAATTTATCTTATTCGACGAGAGCCGAGCGACGGTTGATGTAAAAACACTTGCCAAATTTTCCACAAGTGGATTATTTATTTGCATTACCCTTAATACCTTTAAAAGCAAACGCGTTCTGAGAAGTTGGAAAAAATATTTGCGTAACCATCGCTACAGGTGCCGAGTCAGAAGATGTTTATAAATACAAATATGTCGTGTTTTGGTAGTTAAATATGAGTATTTGTTAGCTTGGTGTTAGAGTATTAGCAATAGTCTTGATATTGACGAAAATGTCATGTTGAAAGGCCCTTCATAGTTATATAATAGGCATGTAGATTTTAAGTGAACCCAATATAGATGCTTTATGTAGGTACTTATTATATTTATTTAATTTTCATTTTCTTCCTGCTCTACTACTACTCCCAGAGGGGTCGGCGCGACAAGATTTTTAACACATATTACAGAAAGATTTGGCTTGTTGTTTTTAAGACCAGCCGCTTGCCTGACATCAACCCCTCTGAGGAGAACACACACCCCACCCGAAACAAATATTTGTAATTCACACACGCATTTGTCTCGGTGCGAGAATCGAACCCGCGACCTCTCGCTTCACAACCACGAGTCGCCCACTGCGCCTCGGTGGCTGTCGAATGTGTTTATGAGACTGCGATTATGTTTTTTAACTTCATAGATCGAAATAACCCAATAATAAATATACTTTAGATTTAACCATTAAGATTTGCTTGCCTTAAATGCGTAGTCCTTTTAAAAATTACTAAATTTACTGCAAGTTATGTAGTAACTTTGTCAGTGATGAAAAATGTTGCTCGCATTTTTTTGCTACAAACACGCCTTTATATACAGTACACAGCTTCGTTTCGTAGAATGTATGATCTGCAACTGAAATTACTTCTAGCAAATATTAATATATCTCAAATTGTACCAGAGTTAAAGTTACATAATCTAAATCAAATCTATATTCAGAGTATCTCAAAAAGTTATTTTGGATATAATTAAGTTTATTGGTAATTCAAGTTTGAGTCGATAGAGTATTTTGTGATTATTGCTGTAGACATAACTGTAGGTGCTAAAAGGTCGGCGCGTGGATGGCTTGTAAAAATTCAGTCAGATAGATTTGATTTGGGCTTTGTAAAGTCCTCTGTTACACGACTCGGCTACGTTCACACGACATTTGAGCTTCTACAAAGTTTTTATTACAGTCGCTAATGTCTCGTGTGTTGCGCACATAAAATTTTACGATTTAGGAACGTGTCTCTCGTTACAAATTTAATTTTTTAACCATATAAAGGTACAGACTGTGTTGGACAAAATTTAAACTAATTAAAAGTTTAAATTTACATTTTCTTTCACACAATAAGGGAAGTTACAAGACTGTTAATCGCGATAAAATCTGTTTAAATTAGTTTTATTTCAATACAAAACTGTTATTATTAATTGGGTATATTATGATTATTACAAATTATCCCAATCCAAATTTTACAATAATCCATGTTGAGTTAGGTACGTTATATCATTTTTAAACATTATATATACACATAAGATAACACTGACTGTCTCAGCGGCGTAGTATTATTGCGTATGCGGTACGACTGCTGTGTCTCGGGTTCGATCCCCGCGTCTAGTAAAAATTATATTAGGATTTTTTATCACGAAATGCTCAGTATCAGCCCCGAGTCTGGACTTTGTGCCCGGTATAGCGAAAGGCTCGTTACTCTGTCACATAATGAGACGGAAATCAACTCGGCGAAATGTGGGTGTACGGGTTGTAACGAAGCAGAGGTGTACCTCTGCCTTGCCCTTCGGGGATTACAGATGTACATGTATGTAGAAGATAACAATTTTCTGTATGTAATGGGCGATTCACACGAGTCGTTTTTCATCGACGAGTCCAAACCAAATCGCGTCCCAAAGGTGCACAGTAACCCATTTACACAGTGACTTAAATTGTTAGTGATTAGGTCACGTGCTGGTGATCGTCCGTGACTGAGCAATTTCACGGTGAATTTAATCACCTTTCGGTCTCCGCATGTGGCCTAAAGCTAGTCTATGTAGGTGGTTTTGATTTTAGTCACCTGCGGTGTAATCTATTTGCTATTTAGACGCGGTCAATTTTCGTGTGCGGCCTAGTCGTCGACAGAAATTGACTTGTGCATTTTCAGTCATTGGACCTTTCTAAGCAAGTAATACAAAATTCATCATATTGAGAAAGACAAGAACACTTTTGTAAAGGTATATGGTAAAATAGACGAATGCTTCGTGTTGCCTTTTATTTACATTTACTTATTCTGTTTTTTTTGTGATTAATAGCTAGCTAAAAAGTAAGTTAACAGTTTATCTTCTCTCCTTTATCTATTATTTAAATTAATTTATTGGACAAGACCAAATAAAATACTTGAATATTAGACGAAAATATAAATATTACTACTACTAACTTGAAAGCTTTTACCACTACTACTACGTTTACTTGAAAGGAATGTTAATAATTAGTTGCAATAATTGTTAAGAAAGTAAAAGAATTCCCACTATTCTTACGACTAATATCGACATTTTACTCCAATTTTTTGTATTGAATAAAAAATAATTGCAATCAAAAGTTTAAATTTTGCAATTTAATTAATGACAATTTTATTCATAACTAATTTGAAAAAAAAACAAACATCACAGTAAAATTACAATAAATAACCGACGATACGAAAATAAAAAAATATATTAGTAAAAGTGAGCTATTAAAAGAATTCGTCTATTTTTAGCATATGTATTCAAAAGTGAACAATATTTTTCAAAGATGGTGAATTCGGCGTTCAAAGTCATGGATTTCTCATTTTAAATGTAAAATATCTCTTGATTTGTTATAACATGTCGTAGAAACTGCTGAATTGAATTCAATGCCGGTTTCACTGTTACATTAGAGAACCTTTAGAAAACATATATAGGCTATAAAACTATATATTTTTCTAGAAATAGACTTTCACGTGGCCGAACTGCGAGCATAAACTTGTTTTTAAATGAATTAATATATTTCTTTCCGTACTATTTATCTTTAATTTCATTGTATAAAATCACAATAACGCAAAAACATAATACAGTTTTCCCGAGACGCCACATTAAGAGACGCTACAATCAATCATCAATTTCTATTACTACTTCCTTCAGTTTAACGAGACAATAGGGGCCAGTGTCGTTACTGGTATTATTTCGGTGCGAAGCTTTGATATTGAACATCTAAATACTTATAGATGTTTTAATAAAAATAATTATTTATTTTTGTAGTTCTTATTAATGTAGAAGGGTATTTTTTTTATATATTGCGTCATTTCCTCAACTTGATAAATTTTGATTTAAAACACTGACACCCTCGCAGGAGTAGATTCCTAAGGTCATTTGCTACTACTTTTGTTCTACGACTTTTCATAATTTGTTAGATTTTATTCTCATACAAAAATAATTATGATTTTAATTTCCGTCTTGAATGTTGCCTACGCTCTGCGCGCAACTCAGATTAAGTAATACACGCGGGCGCGCGCGGCAGTTCAATGACCGGCCGCGCCGTATTGATCGATAATACCTACACCCAGCCGTCAGCTGATTTCACTATTGCACGCGCGCGAGCGCGCGTCGGGTCGTTCGTTTATGACTGAAACGTAGAGTGTAGACGTACGAACACAAACACTACACAACAAAAACTTGTAAAATCATTTTTTTTCTTATGTATTGAGTTATGGCCAAACTCGTAGAACAAAAGTTGTTCCTTATGGGGTCAGCTATATGGCCCTGCGAGGTTGTCAGTGTTTTAAAAATAACCCTGTATAGTTGGCAGTCAATTATAAATGGATGCAAATATACAACAACATTTTAACCCACATGAAGTAAAAAGTAAAATTACTATATCTTGGCACAGGTGAAAAGATTTTTTGCCCTATAAACATCTTATTTCATACACTTCCATTCAATGTATCAATTATTAAAACATATATTAGACTGTGAAGATGTAGAGTCGCGTAAAAAGAAACTGCATTATAACATGTCTCAATTAACAATTATAATATCCACTTCACTAGGCTTAAACATTTTGGAAACAACACTCGTCCCTTACGACAGTTAAATGAATATTTTATTCCCTAGGTCGGCATTAAATGTCGAGCAAACCCAATGGGTCATCACACCAGACAGATTGATGGATAGTCCCGGATCGTGGACCACAGCTGACTCACCGGACAGGCATTCGACCTCTATTTAGGTCGAGGCCACGAAATCTTACTAATCGTACTATCCTACTAATATTAGATAGAAGAATGCCCATGCTTCTTTTCGTCTTGTATCACAATCAAATTGGTGTCAATGAGTTAGGTTTCAATGTTCACAAAATCCTCTAAATTACCAATGAAAAATGCTAAAGGATTAAGTAATACTTCCTTCAAGACAGTGGTACGAAAAAGATCTTTTATTTATGTTTTCCCTTTCGTACTCTGGATTTGGTTTATTGGTGTTTAGTGTTTTTCATGTGTAAAAATATAACCTAATTTGATAACTTCATTAGCCTTTTGTTCGCAAATCCGACGAACTAGAGATATATATTTTTCTTAACTTAGTGTACATTAACAAAATGTGGTGAGTTTTATGGAGGTACATCGTGATACAATGTGGAAACTAAACTCCATAGATACTTCAACGGCAATATTTTTTTAAGGTTTGGATGTTTGTTAATCAACCCCGCCATAATAGCTGAATGAATTTGGATTAAATTTGGCATACAGGTAAATCAAGACCTGGATTAGGCTATTGGTTACTTTTTATCGTGAAAAGTTTACCACGTGAGCGGAGCTGTGAGCAAAGGTAGTCTGTAATTAAGGGAAATGTATTTCTTTTACATTATTTGTACACGCTTATCGCAAGACATTAAGATATATTATCTAATTACACGGGACAAATTTATTACCGGGACCAGCTGTTTTTTTTCTGGTATCTATGTAAGAAATTTTGTGTAAAAACTCAATTGAAAAAAAGCAAGTATTTTAGTAAAATAGAACAGACGTTTCGGCTGTACGTTTCGTAAATTGTTCGTATTGGCTGGTCTAGATTCGCCAGGCACTTCCAGACATAGGTGAAAGTGATTAAGAGTGGATAATAGGGGAAATTCCAATTCTAAAGTGGAAGCGTAGCACGTTCATTTTTGAAATATATTTAACGACGGTTTTGATGTTTCTTTCTTAAATATAATGTATAAAATATTGAAAAAGTGACTTATCAAGCAAGTAATTTTACGCAATTGATTTTTATCATTATGTAGGTACATATCCTTTGTCATTTGTAAATAAAGTAATTGATATACAAAAATACAGATTTGTTATTCAAGTATAAATTAATAAATACCTACGAGTACAAGAGGACATCGCTTCGAGAATCGCCAAGGGGAAGGCAACCTTCGCACAGCTCCGCCCTATATGGCAATCGCGGAAACTGACTAGGAGAGTTAAGCTCAAAATATTCCGGTCCAACGTGAAAACCGTGTTGCTTTATGGATGTGAGACGTGGAAGGTCACCAAGGACATCTCGCGTCGGCTCCAAGTTTTCGTGAACCGCTGTCTTCGCCGTATTCTTGGTGTATACTGGCCCGAGAAACTCTCCAACCTAGATCTGTGGGAACGCTGTGGTGAGACTCCGATCGACCAACAGATCAAACGCCGCAAGTGGAACTGGATCGGCCACACGCTCCGAAGGGACCCTGACCACATACCGAGGCAAGCCCTAGACTGGAATCCCCAAGGAAAGCGGAAACGAGGCCGCCCTAGGCAATCCTGGCGGCGGACGATCACTGCAGAAGCGAAAGCGATAGGAATGACCTGGAGCGAAGTAAAGCGCGAAGCTCAAGACCGATCGAGATGGCGACGTACTGTGGACGCCCTCTGCCCCATCGAGGGGACATAGGACAATGATGATGATGATGATGATGAGTACAAGTTAATTTGTTTGTATTAGTAAATTTGTTGGATATGGGTTTCCATACACGAAGACTTCGGAAATAACTAACACTATAACAGAATAATTTACACACACTTTTACATTATGTGTTACAAAACACAGTTTCCCCTATACACACCATATCATGATATGATGATCATGATCATGACAGTCCCAAACAGTTAACCTTGACTAAAGTCGCATAAATACGTAGAAATAAAAAAAGATCAGGCACAGGTAAACACTAGAATGCTTCTGGTTTTATGGTGCGACCAAGGTGGAATATAATTAAAGTAATAATCACAAGTATTCTGGTTATATTTGCAGAATATGGTGATAGATTGGTGTACATCCGTCCAGACTGCCCGGAGGCTATGCTCGGCATGTTGAGAACTAATTGAAGCGTGCCGGTAGAACAGCCGGCGCACGACACGAAAAAACTACAACACTAGATGTTGAAACAAAAGGGGAAATAGGTTTTTGCAGCAATCGTCTCGTTTGACGAAGGCCGTGAGCGAGATGAATTAGCAGTTTAGTTTCCGAAATAAGCTTTGGAATTAGTTTGTAAAGACTCAGCTGAGAACTCTCCGACTTGTCCGCTTGATGTGTTGTAAAGAGTTTTAGTTAACTTTATATATTTCAGTAAAGTTATAATTAAAAGTAAATATCTAGTGTTCTTTATTTCGTCTCTAATATCGTTCGGTAGCGGAGAGCATGTCAAAGGCTCCATGAAAGTCCGATGAAATGAATGGAAATTTGATCAGAACGCGCCCGCTGTACCTCCGCTTTAAAGAAGTATTCGCTGAGTTTTTATATAGGAGATATTGTAATCATCGTTGAACTCGGCCAAAAGGGGAATTTATTTTAATACAATTTTCAATACTAACATTTTTTGTAAAGTGTAGACCGGCAAATGAGCAAGAGGGTCACCTGATGGTAAGTGATCTCCACTGCCCATGTACACCCACAATACTAGTCGAATCATAGGTGCATTGCCGAGCTTAAAGGGAACGGATAATTAAGGGATTGGGAAGGAGAAGGGGATTTGGGCCTCCGAATATCTCACTCACTGTACAAAAAGTATCAGCAAGTCGCTACTTTCCATCGGTTTTCTGTGAGACAGTGGTGACGACCCGATCGAGTCGGTCTATTCATGCTGTAGACAAAACTGTCTACAGCGTGGCTCTATCATTTATTTTTCACTAATGACAGAGGGAAAGAAGCCCAAATAGAATTAATTGCAAACGTTACAGTCATTAGTGCGCGAGGGTCATTAAGTCGTCAACATATTAAAACAATCGCATATTTCAGCGAGCTTTGCGTATTTGGGGCATGTTCTTATTTTGAATTCTCTTGACGTCGCCATGTACAATGAAACATTGTACGGAGGTTTAATTAGACACTGTAATCCCTAGGCGTTACTAAAAGTATTGTGTTAATTCTTAGATTATAACACATCATTAATTAAACTGTAAGCAAAAGACAGGTCTATCATAATCTAAAAGACAAAATAAACGTGGCGAATTGAGTACCTCCTTTTTACAATCATTTAATTAATAATGGAAACATGACGTGCATAAGCTCCCATCTATATCCGAATTAGAAGGGCTAAGCAGTAGTTCAACTGACACACCCGCTTAGCACTGGGGCACAGATTTCAATCTCGAGCTATACCTACACGTGTGTGTTTTGAATCGGAAAAACCTCATAGCGATTTTGATAGCCTAATTAGGAATCCAATACAGGACTCCACCGTCTAAGTTCCCACTAGGCTAATGTGGGGCCTTAACATAATAATAATTTGGTTTCTTAATGAAATCATACCGATAGCCGAATGCGGATTAGGATGAACTTCAGCGACGAAATTTGCAAATTCAATCCTGGCTTCCAATGAGCACGAACTTATTACAACTACGTTACGTGAGTATCTATTCATTGTATTGAGATTATCGTTCGTTTTCACGATGAAGGAATAACCTAAAGAAAACTGCATGGCTGAAAAAAATATATAGTACGTATGTGAAATATACGTACATTAGACTTGCGGCGTCGATGAAAAACCCCTTACTTTGTAGAGAAAGTCCGTGCCTAGCAGTGGAAATTAGAAGAGCAACTATATAACATAGGACTGGTATTAATAATTAAATACGATATAATTCTCTACGATATAAATCTAGACGATTTTGAGAAAAGTTACTTAGGTTTTCTCATATATATTTCACATCCATATAAAATAGCGTTTACTTTTCAGCTATTTCGACTTCTTTATTAAACTCAATAATATTACATAATGTTATTAAATTCTATATGAGGTTGCGATACAAGGTGGGTAAGCAACATTACGCACGTAGGTCGTACTATATCTACGTATAGCTCATCCACAGCAGCTGCGAAACCGTGACGGGACGGAATAAATTCCAAGAATGTAACTTAAGGGTTAGCTACGCTTTAAGGAAACTAAGAAAGAATGTCGGTGACTAAGCAGTACTGTTATCAAGTACAACCATAAATAAATTAACCAAACAGTCAACACACTGTCCCCATACTACAGTAAGATTACCTCGTCATGCCTGCTTCGAGAGACTTTCGGACTCAGAGCACGCAAACCCGTAAAAATAAATATTTGAATATATGAGACAAATATTGATCTCGGTGCGGGAATCGAATCCGTGGTCTTCACAGACAGTTTACGGTTAGTCGTTAACTGTGCCTCCAAGGATATCGATATAACATATATATCAATGAAGATGAAGATATGAGTGTAATGCAGCCGTGGTTGTGCATGCAGCAGTGATGGTTTCAATTACGAAGCTGTTAAGTAAATGGACGTAAAGCATGATAAACACAGAGATGACGATATTGATCTGAATTCTTTCTCTTTGCTTGGCGTTATCCCGGCTTAATGCCTTGCCATCATGATTTGATGGTGGATTTGATATAATGTGGGGGACCCGCCGTCTGACCACAATCAAGTTTCGCCATTGCGTCGTCCATTAATCAACAGAGTGTACCACGTACAGGTGAGGTTGGCTTTACACTTTTAATTTAAAATAAATTAATCATGAAATTAAGATTTTCCATAATCATGAATCAGTTCACCCAGTTACCACGAAGGCTGAAAAGCTTTCGAAACATCGCGACCAAAATTTAAATAAAAAAAAACTTGAGAGGTGTCAAGGGACACCCGGATGGAACGAAGTTCCTTTCGATTAATTAGTGAAGGAATTTTAATAAAATTTTATTTGTCTATCTATTGTAGTTTCTGAGATATTTGAATTTTTAGAGATATTTTTACAGATCTTTCTTACTGGGGGGTCAAAATTTATTTTTATTGGGGCCAAAGTGTCGGACTCAATAAGCCGATTGCGACAAGCCGTCGCACGACCCTCTAGCCTCAAAAATTACCGATTTAGGCCGAGGGGGGGTGAGGACAAATTGGGTGGGGGTAGGGGGAACGGGTTTGAACACCTGGTACTTCCATAATTCTCGAAGCTCCAGGGAGGTCGGCTAGCGTTGGCTGGTCAATCGGCGCGCGTGACGTCACCCGGAAGGTTCTCGATTTCTCTCGAACCTTCCGTTGATCGATGGACTGCTCGCGCTTGACCACCTCTCGGGCTTGACTAAAATGATCTCGATCTCGGGGGGGATGGAGGGTCCGAAGGGAGCACACCGGCTGCTACGTCGCCCAGCCCGTAAATCGGCGAGCACCGGCCGGTCTTACAGTCTACGTGACGTCACACCGAACGTTCTAGAGAGTTCCAGAACATTCGATGTGAGTCGTAATATTAAACAGTCATCCCGTAGACTATATATTAGACACTGTATAATCTGGAAGCAGCCAACATTCAAATATTTTATGATAGGTAATTTGGTGACTGGCTACTAAGGGCGCATTTATATGACAAGGAATCCCACCGCGTTGTGGCCGCGCGGCGGCCGCGCGGCCGCCGCGCTCGAATCACTCGAAAAACTAATGTAAACTCTATTGACTAAGCCATAATGTGTAATACTTCGCAACGCTCCAACCACGCGGCGACTGCGCGATCGTGTAAACGGCCGCACGAAATTTTTCGCGTCGTCTAAACGCAGCCTAAACGGTGGACAGCCGCGCCGTGTTCGATAATCAAAAATTCAAATTTCAAACCACGTCTACATTTCCATATGTCATAAGTTTTACTTTTATTAACGGAATTTCGACTTTAACTTTGTGTGCTAGATATCAAATTAATATTATATTTATTCTTGGTCGGAGAATTATGTCGTGACAAAAATTTCGTGCCAACTTTTCGTACCATTTTTTTCCGTCTAGCCCCCTTTCGCAACGCGCGATAAGGAACTACGTTCCAAAACTGCGAATAAATCCGTTTAATTTAGTTTTATTTCAATAAGATTTTCCAATTAAGCAAAATGCTAATGCGTGTTATAAGATAAACAGTCGCTGTGGCGGTCACAGTCGTAATTAATCAAAACAGTCGCGCGGTGGTGATTAAATTGATGAAGACCGTGCACAGCTGTACGACGAGCTTTCAGGCCTCGTCTAAACATTGTGGGATTGATTTCTACAGACACGACCACCTATTGTCACTACCCGGCCACGAATCTTATTGAGCTTACGATACCAGATTTGATTCATGAATATAGAGGTAATTCATAATAATACTCCTATATGCAGGGTGGAATCCTATTCATTAATATATATATTTTTTAAATATTACTTATGTGATATTTTGTGCAACCCCATCGTTTATTACACTTTCAGATGATGGATTTTATATCTGCTATAAGAACTGAATTTATAGTTATAGTTGTCTGTTTTTTGACACCTGCGATTTGTATATATACGGTAATGAAAATGGATATTAATCGTCTAATACTTCTACAATGAACTGAAGAGTAAAGCACTTACGAATTCACGTATATTGTGGCATTTAAAAGCTAGTTTCTTATTGTGTTTTTTGCGACGCACGCGAAACGAAGCCAACAAATTACAATTCACGAGACATGCACAAGACGAAGGTCATTGGAAAGTGGTGCCCTTTTAGTGTAACTATTTTGAGGTATGAAGTTGCAATAATAAATTGATAATTTATATCATTTATAACAAAGTAGAATAATACATAAACACGAAACTTGAGACACTTGTCAAAAAACAATTAATGATTATTACCTAACAAATTGAAATCTAATTGAGTCAGGTTACATAAATACCATGTTATATTGATTATATTTATAACATATCTGTGGATATATGGATAGTTCAATTTTTATGTGAGAAATCAGCGACCCTATTATTATTATTTTTACTGTACAACGAAGTAGAATATTAAATATATTTTATTTTATTCGCTCTTTGCTACCAATGAGACTAGTTATGTGTGTTTAATTGTATTCTTCTTCCACCTGTATTTATCCCACTCGCAGTGGAGTCCACGTAACACATTATTAGAACATAGACAGTACAAGAACCGTTTTTAACATTAAATATATGATATGATATCTGATTTGGAAACTAGTCGAGTTTCAAAATAGTATTAATTATTGAGTATCATATCATATTAATTCGTTTATTAATATCATATTATTTTTATTTAAATTAATGCCCGTTTAAACGGAGAATTCAGTTTCATGGCGGAAATGACGTTGCGGAATCCCCTCTCCGAAACTGAACTTTGGTGTCACAGACAAGTTCGACAGTTTACTTCGTCCCATTTAAAGTAATGATTATACTTGGCAGACAAACTATTAATTGATCTTTTGCAGCTAGCACAAACTGTGCATGTTATAACAACGGTAGCAGTTAGATTAATTCAAAACATTTGTGGTACAAGACATGCCACTTTGGATTGTAAGTAAAGCGTATTGTCGGTTAGTAGGTACATATATACATACATTATACATGATAGTCCCATTTCAGACAAAGGGTTCCCTAACCTTTCTTACTTCCTTCACAAGGTGGTAGGTCCCTCGTATGTGAGAGGCGGTCTAGGTTGGTATCACCGCTTTGTTTATTACAATGAAATGAGCATGAGACCTAGGAACTTATGTCTTAAGGTGACGACCGCAATCCAGTGCCATGCAGTGGTTTGTTATTCAAAGTTCTGTGTGATATTGTGTATGTCTATGAACAAGCGTGGCGCTTACCATTAGGCGAACATTTGTTCGGGAATGGAATTTGTGCCCAGTGTGGCGATGGGTTCACCTTATCGCATTATGGGACAGAACTAAGTTCGGCGAACCGTGAATGTACGTGTTGCACCTATGCTCAGTCCTTTGGAAAAACAGGCGTGAGCTTAAGTATGTATATATGTGTATATATATATATATATATATATATATATATATATATATATATATATATATATATATATATATATATATATATATATGAGCATGTATATATATGTCGTACTATGTTGAAAGAAAATACGTTCAGCCATAGAGATACAAATGTCTTTTTTTAAATGACGTCGGTGTTTTTTTGAGTCAGTGCTTACCGTATGTATACCGTGGTAAGAAATAATAAAAAATAATTGAAATTTAACGATTAGAATCCCATCCCTTTTACTTAGCTTCCCAACAAATTTGATCTAAATATACTTGGCTTTTCATTACATAATAAATCAATAATGTTCTTTGTCTAAATTTCATTATATTTTCAAGGCTGGCCATTATAGCTTCCAACGCAAGTCAGTTTAAATAATCTGAGCTTTTGTAAGAGTTATCTTCACTTTGAAGTTAATAATGCTTTTATTATACATATCTAGGAAATTTGAAACGCACAATGACATATTTAATCTGCACTTACTCCTTTTTAATGTAAAATCCACACTTGTTATCAGTATCAGCTCGAAGACATTTTGCAGGTTGGTAGACATCACATACCTTAAAAATCCTTATGTAGGTTTCCTCATGATATTTCCTTTACCTGACTGCCTCGATGGCGCAGGTGTAATGCGTACGCGATACGATTGCTGTGCCGAGGTCTCGGGTTCGATCCACGGGTCGGGTAAAAGTGGGTATCACGAAAAAAGTTTTTTTTTATAGCATAGGCCGGCGAACGAGCAAGTGGTCACCTGATGGTAAGTGATCTCCATGGGCATGTACGCCCACCACCAGAAGAAAAATGGGCGCGTTGCCGACCTTAAAGGAAAGGGATAATTAGGGATTGAGAAGGGAAGGGGATTTGGGCTTCCGGATATCTCACTCACCGTACGAAACGCAGCAGCAAGCAGCTACTTTACGTCGGGTTTCTGTGAGACAGTGGTAACGACCCGGTCGGGGCAGCCCATTCATGCTGTAGACAAAACTATCTACAGCGTGGCTCTACCACTCAAAAAATTTGAAATTAAAGTATTAGATACATTACATTTCGTGATAGAAATACCCTTTCAGGTATTATAGACATGAGTGAGGGCATGACTTTCTTTACCGTTAAAGCAAGTGATAACAATGAATACACACGTAACCTACAAAAGTCCGTATCACTCCCCACTGAGCTGTCCCTGCTGTTATACAAATATGACATATTCCATCGATGAAAATTAAAACATTTTCAGTCTTCAATAAAATCGTTTGTAAACTTTGCGTTCGCGAAGTAAGCGGCAACTTTGCAAAATTCTTATAAATTCTAACACAAAGAAATTCCGCTATAAATTCTAGTTATACGCAAATACTCAAAATAGTAAACTCTACCATAAACTAATTTGCGAGGCAGCCACGGCACACGCGGCCGGAAGCGTTAGCAACAAGAGGTGTTAAACTTTTAATTAGTTCCACTACTTCTAAAGAAGCATTAAGGTTTCCTGCCAGCAACAGCACCAATCATTGCCTTTTTTACTCGCCCAGCTATCAATGAGAATTCTTTTATCGCTTTTTTAAATAATACTAGATTTTACCTTTTGAGATCCACTATTTTTTGTATGCATCTAAATTAAATTTACACCGTTTTTACATGGCGAAAGATACGTGAAAACACTTGAATGGAGAGCGTATTTTTCAAAAATATTCACCGGACAGATGTTGCATGCACGATTTCTGAATTTAAATTCAGTTATACAGCCTCTAGTGAAGGCTAAAATTTGTTTTTTATTTTAGTTATTTATTCACCTACCATCGACGTACAGAGATTATTCATTTACAATATTTTCGCAGCCGAATATTAAATGAAATATACGGGAATAAAACTTTAATTTAAATATGCAGTCAAAGTACACGCCACACACAGATGTAGTGGTTTTTTGTTTGCACTTTTCGGTCTGTTTTAATTATAACTAGCAGTCTCATGGTTTCACCACAGGTATGTTACTGCCCTGCTCACATGGGTCATAGCGTGATATACATATTGATCTTTAGAAATAAACGATAGTGCAAAATGGCATTTGAATCCATTAGTAGTTTAGGATAAATAACCGGACTAACTATGTATTGATAAACATTAGCGTTTGATATAAAAGTACTTTTTTCATGTTTCATGAATGTCAATAATTAGTATTTGTATATTTGATAGTATTTGTGGTTTACAACAATATAATAGGGGTGTTAATAAATTTTCTTTATAAGAATGAGAAAAATCCCGGTGCTGGTATGGCGTGGCTTGCTTCATTTCAGATTTATTGCCATAATATACAGGACGAGAGTGATAATGTCCCTTAGCTTCCAAATAGTATTTTTATACAGAGAGATATCAGCGCAGTCATGATAAGTACACAGCCTGGCCAATTATTCTCACTGCCATAAATATTATTTAGTTTGTTTTCATTTATGGCATTGACAAATAGTCCCATAAATAAATTAATTAATGTGTAGGTGTATACTTGACTTCCTACAGTCTATATAAATATACAATCACAAAACATAAAGTACTAATTTTAAAACAACTTTACTCGATAAAATAAAACAGCTATTTTTAGGTTACATAACAAGATAAACTATAAAAATGGTGCAGAGAAGCTACTAAATAAATACCATCAACATTATCACCCAATTTTAGTATATTTTTTCACATAGAACTCATCTTCCCAGTAATATTTGTTGGCCGTCGCCCCATTTGGCCGGGCGATGTTACATTAATCCTATAAAACTCTGCTCCTCCAGTCTCAAAAACTTGTTTATTTGGCACACGTATTTGTCATTCTGACTCGATAAAAAAAACTAGCAGGTTTTATTTAGAGCATAAGCTAGTAAACGAGCAAGTGGTCTGATACTAAGACATATTTACCGCTGATGTATACCCATGACATCAAAAGAATCCTAGACGCATTACCAACTTTATAGAAAAGGGATAATTAAGGAATTGGTTAGGAGAGGGGAGAGGGATTTGGGCCACCGTATTTCTCACTTGCCATACGAAACGCAGCAGTAAGCTATACTTTACGTCTATTATCCGTGAAATAGTGGTAACAACTCGGTCGAGCCGGTCCATTCATGCTCTAGACAAAACTGTTTACAGCACGGCTCTACCACTTGTAATACTTAATACGTTCCGAAAACAACTATTAAAAAAAATATATTTGCTTTTTTATTCGCTTAAATAGCGAAACGAGGAAAGCGCTGACTTGATGGAAAGCGCCACGCCTGCTTAAAAATTAGTAACACCATGCATAACTTTGAATTATAAATTATGTGCCTACATGGCACTGCCCTTTTTCACTCAAATACACAAAGTATTAAGTCTCTTACAGTCAAGTAATTTTATTAGCTTTAATATCGTTTAGAATGCAACACAATTGTGCTTACACATTGCTGTTTGACGGTTCAAATGGACAAAGCGGTGATCTGACCTGACGGACTCTCGCTAGCAAGAGATATCTTGGTCCGTGGTAAAGAATTACCACCTAGACTTTATTCAAAGCGGATTATTATTATAAAAAAAATACATAGTCCAACAAACTTCTGAATATAGATACCTAATATTCTGTTTGTGACCCCGAGATGAACAGCAGCGCGAAAACGTCATGTGCTGAAGACGTCGCCTGTCGTCATTATTGTGAGGGGCTTCTGAGTCACTAGGAAATGGGCCCTAACGCAGCATAGCGTTGAGGCGGTACCAGCTGTAATCTTGAGGTCACTACCTAGGGTCTGTTTCAAATGCACCGAAGGAAGCCATCGTGGGGTTTTAACCAGTATCACAGCGCAGGGAGGCACAACAATCATAAGGTTAGGGACCCGATCCACCGGTCGTTCGGGCAAAAATAACTATGTCAGAAGGTTTGTAAGTAGTGATGAGTCCAGCATAACCATCTGTCGTCCCCCGAGGTGGAGAAATAAATGGGATCCAGGTGACCGTAGAGGGATGCAACATTTCTCTACAGTATATTTGGACTTCACTATACTTACCAACAGGTTTAGTGCAATTGCCGAACCAGGATAAAATAGTGAGGCAAATCACAGGAATGTAACTGCGTCGGTGGCACACTTGTGTACGCGGTACGACTGCTGTGCAGTCTCGGGTTCGATCCCCGGGTAACCCGATATTGGGTTGTCAATTACGAATTGTTCAGTATCAGCCCGGAGTCTGGTTGTGCCTGATATGGCTATAGGCTCTTTCTTCTCTCTCTGAGAATGTATATCGGAAGTTGACTAGTTAGAAATAGTAGTCTTCTACGTTAATTCGTTGTTAAATGTTACTCTGTAGAACAAGCGCTAAATGAAATCTGTCAAACAAAAACTGATATTCGCGAGGCAGGCGATAATCCTCGTGGTGTTTTACTATTTTGAATTTAATATAACAGCCTCCAAGATAAATTACTCTCATGTCGTCAACATCAGGAGGAATATTTTCTATGGCTTTGCTTGCTTGTGATAAAAGAATACATTTTGTCTGTCTTAACATAATTTACAGTCACTATCGTAGAATAAAATCCTATTTAGTTGGAGAGAGTTTATGGCATGGCATAGACGAGAGACGCAACTAAAGGCGTATTTGTATATATTCCTTCGTTAAAAAGCGACTCATGAAAGTTGCAATAATATTTCTGTGAAAAATTTTACGGAATTTGTATCTTTGTGGAATAATTCAATGTGTTTGTGGTTAGCCACCTTTGATATAACTAAAAACATAAATTTGTCGGCATTTATTGCATCTATATTATCTTTATATGAGCAGAAACATTTATCAAATGTACTGTTTGAACGGTAAACAGAGCCTCACATTCTCAAGAAAATGTAAATTAAAGGGAGTGTGCGTAAATTTTAGGACGCAAGCATAAAGGAAAAGATTGACCCTCTTAATATTCAAGGGTCCATTTGTGCGTTAATGAGATGTCCGTGTAATGAAAGAATTCGTTATTTGGGTTACATGTATGTACTTATATTCTTGAGTACGTTAATTTATAATAATACGTAAGTACATATTATTAAAGGGAGGTTAAGCACCTGAAGGCATAGGCGATATTTGTAATAATCACTATACAATATGATCATGTCCATTTTTAATATGAGTTTAAGTTATTATTAAAACATAAAAAAATAATTTTAAAATCTTCATTGTATTGGTTTGTTTTCGATCGAGCTGAGTATCGAGTCTTATTTAAAATTATCCTTGTTCTGTATAAGTATCCTACATATATTCTTTCTGGGCTTAATTAAGATAATTTAATTATTAAAAATTGATTTCATAACAGAAAATATTGGAATAAAAAAAACAATCGTATTACTAGGATTTATCATTACGTCGCCGCGTCGTTATAATGCATTTGAAAAAGTACCACAGCCAAATTTACTGAGGAATTTATTGAACGTGTAGGATTCCCCAACTGACAAAACTCCATACAGATCCAATTAACAAAAGCGGTTCGAAATGTTCGCAATTCTAATTGGGTTTCATTTGTATCAATCAAAGTTTTCACATTACACGTGTTTCTTCGTAATTAAGGTATAAACTAATCATAAGACTTTGTTACTTTTTCATTGTATTACATTGTCTGTTTCGGTTATATTGAAACTCTTGAGGCCAGATGCTCTCATTTCTCATGCAAATTGTTGTTTTATAGCAAAAAGTTAAACAAAACGGTACTTTTTATCTGTTCTTTCTTTTCCTTAAAAGTACATATACAAGCTGCTTTGGAGAACATTTAAATTAAGATTTATAAGCATTATGGTGAAATATTATTTTATGTAAGATGTTAAGGGGACCCGGTGGTCTAGCGGCCTAAAATTTAGCCTATTTTTAAATTTTTTTTTTGATATGACAGAAATGACTAAGGGTTTTAAATTTTTTTAGGCTTATTTTATTACTTATTAACAATACAAAAATGATGGTAAACACAAAAAATTTCTTTTTTTTAAATTCCAAAAGTGGCGCTGAAGTTCCCCTCTCAAAAAAAAAAGGACCTGGCTGCTGAAGGAGGTTTTATCTCTCCCTTTGATCTGAAATTAAAAAATAAGACGGATTTTTAATCAGTATAAGTATAGTTATGGCGGGGACTAGAATAAAAAATAAAAAAAAAAATTGACAAAATGGCGCGTAATTCAAAGTACGAGTCTGAAAACGACTCTTTTTTTGCAATGTTTTTTTAATAAAAAAAATAGAAATACTCAACAGAAAATATTTTTTCTAGTCCCGGCGAGAGCCAGTACTATTTAGAATGACCTGTTAAAATTTCAGACGAATCGGTCGAACCGTTTTTTTTTTTTTAGCTTCAGTAGACCAAAAAAAGTAGTTTCGAGATAAACGCGTTTAAAGTTTTAAATAACTATATTCTCAAGAAATTGTATTGAAATATGCACTTACGATTAATCGGCGATCCCAGCACCATAAAGGATTCCCTCTGCTCTCTCATAGTCTTCATTTTCTTGACTCTTGGATTTTTTACGAGCAGTTCTTGCCTCTTTGGAGTCACTTGTGCTTTGACGATCAGCCTTATAGATTCTTCGCTCATCACGATCTTGGGCTAGTTGATCGGCGTATGGGCCGATTTTAATACCCATTACGTCCATCATCTTTAAAATAGCTTTAAAACCTTCGTTAAATGTACAAGCAGCACAACATGCAGCGATTTCCACAATTTTTTTTCCAGAAAATTGATGCTTCGGTGCAAGTTGCCAGACGCAAGAGTTGAAGCTTTCATTGTTATTTTGAGTGTTATTTCCGAGACATCTTTCTAACAGGCTTTCATCCGTTAAGCTCTCGTAAACTGGCTTTAAAATAGCTTGAGCATTATCATCCAGAGCAGGGGAATGCTCATAGCTGTCCAAAGTACCCGCAGCTTCACTTTTACGCCATTTACACCAAGACTCAGGACCTATTGAACAATAGGAGTGTTGCGGATTTTCGTTTGTTGGAATATTGTGATAATACCCCGCTAAAACTTCTTTCTTCATATCTTCAAGAGAATCAGGGTGCCGACGAATTGCTAAACCGTAAAATATAGAAAGTTCCTGTAATAATTTATTTGTTAATTTTTTCGTTTTGACAGCATCTTTACCGACAGAATTTTTTCGAGTTTTCTTGGGTTTTGCATCTTCACCAGCGTTCTCATCTAATAGTCTATATACAATAGTCTAAGTCAGGTATACGGACCTGAGCAGCTGCAATTAGCGAACAATGGAGCCCAACTCACCGATCGTCTACTTGACATTGTAATGGGTTTTAAATATAGAAATACTCGGAATTTTGTCACCAAATTTTAACAGTATATTTTTGAAATACTATACATTCCAAATATGTAAAAAAAAAAATCGATTTTTCGAAAATTCTAGACCACCGGGTCCCCTTAAAGAACAAATTTGGAAGTTATTTCTGAAAATGAGGCTTACGTTTATCTATTTTAATAACTTTGTAATGGGAATCTGTTCTTAACATATAATAAACATTCAGTGTTGCTTTTGTTGAAATCTATACTATAATAAAATTTAAAATAAATTTTGTCTTTACAGTGAATACATTTTACAATTTTTGTTGGGTTATGTTATTATTAAATAAACCCATAGATGTTATTTTAAAATAACACATAGTCGTTGTTTTATTAAATTCGGTTTATATTATAAGTTTTATTTTGAAATTTACAAATTAGCCTTAGCGATACCTCACGGTTCTCAGCGTTAGTACACTGCCACTTGACCAATGATTATTATACGCATATGTACTTAATTTTCCATACTACAACAACTATTTAAAATCAATAGTACGACAGGGCCATTAAAATACCGGCACA
Source organism: Amorpha juglandis (assembly GCA_949126905.1). Lineage (NCBI taxonomy): Eukaryota > Metazoa > Arthropoda > Insecta > Lepidoptera > Sphingidae > Amorpha > Amorpha juglandis. The sequence continues at coordinate 9,327,741 of OX421372.1, forward strand.
GTCATTTACACTGAAACAAAATCGTACAATGTAGTGGTAAGTTTATAATTTGAACAAGTGTTTAAATTGGAGTTTGGTCTATAGGACAAACGCAGCGGAAAATGTGAAATAGTTTGTATTATAAATATTAGTTGGTTACAGAAAAAAAGGCTTCCAATGTAAGATACTATTTACGACAAGACCGCTTTATATAAAATCGTTTGGAAACAGTCGCGCGTCGCGCTCTCCTGTCTCGGTCGCATACCTTGAAACGTATCTTTATAATAATTGTAACCCAAAGCGGACGTGTGAATGTGGTCCTGTGGTCATATATCAGTCGCGTACCACAAAAAAAGGCTTTAATTTGGAATCATTTAAAAATTAATTCATAACTTGTATTCCGCTCAAATCTTGCAGCGTGCTTAGTAATAAATTATTTCCTTACGTTTCATTTAATGGCAAATATTATTCTCAGTCTGGTTATATTAACAGGATTGCAAAAATGTTGCCGAAATTATTATAGTGAGTCTATTATTTTTAATAAAATTGATCGAGATCCTTAACAATTTGTTAATATTGGAATTTATGGTTTATTACAGTTTATGTGTTTTATTTACCGTGACGATGGCATCGAACAAACCACATATTGTTTTCATAGTTGCGGATGATCTGGTAAGGATAACCTTTAAACTAACAAGGTATATATCCCCCAATATATTACAGCTTATTTCTATACTGGATACATAAAAAATAAGTATGAATATACTCCCATTTTATAAACGTTGTATTTCTGATGGAGTGTAAAAAATTATCTTTTACATGGGATACTATCTCAACATGGAGATAATTATAGGAAACATTACATCACTATTAATTAACTTTGCTGCTATCTTAGTAGTCATTAACCTAGTAACTGCTTGCAGGGCAGAAACGACATAAGTTTGCACGGATCAGATCAAATAATGACGCCAAACATTGATATTATCGGCTACGAAGGCACCCTAATAGAGAATTATTATACGGAGGCACTAGGAACGGCGTCACGAAGTGCGCTCTTCACTGGAAAATACGCCATGCGACTTGGTGAGCTTGACACAAATTTATTTGCCGACTAAAATAAAGGACAGGATTAGAAAGAAACTTGATATATGTTTTTCGAATTTAGCGTAATAAATTCTTTTTACGCTCATAATATATTGTTTATTTAAGAGTGTGTCGACTAAGCGGTCTACCATTTGATTTATTGCTCGTTTACATTACTTTTATCATACACAAATTATGGAAGGTCCTAGTTTTCTGGGATTCCATTATACGCATTTTTGATTACCCACTATTTAATTAAGTAGTCATCTATATATACGTGGAAATGTGATAAACAACATTATTTTTTATATCATTTTAAAAAATACTTCAAAATAAAATTCTTGAATATAAATTTTAATTTATAACGTATAATAGTTTCGTTTCGCGCAAATTTCAGGCATGCAAGGCGTTTCAATATCAGCCGCTGAAGATCGCGGCGTACCTGTCTCAGAACGACTTTTGCCGTCTTATTTACAAGAGTTAGGATATTCTACACATTTGATTGGGAAGTGGCAGCTCGGAAATTCGAGAGAGGAATATTTCCCTACCAAGAGAGGATTTGATACATTTCGTGGTTTTGTGAGCAGCAGCGTAGATTACTTAAATTATAATCATGTGGAGGTAATTTGACAGGGAGTATATTTATAGCTAATGGCCAGCGAACAAGCTAAGAAGCGTGATAATTTTGCCGTCTTATATTTTATCTGATAAATAACGTTTACTTGGCCCAAATTTGGTAAAATCGGCCCAAATTTGTAAATATTTTCTGTACCATTAAATGGCTCATAAAATTACAAAATGTCAAGACTCACCCAATTAATTTAATTTAAAGCTCCGCAATTATCTGGTAGAGTAAAATATATTCACGTGGACCCTCCATTTGCAAATATACGTAATTTGTAACCAGTGAAACTATTTGTAACATCCAAAATGTTAGATTGTAAATGTTAGTTTTGAAATCTGAAATAGAAATTCATTTAATTTATTATTCATTATGACTAAAATAATGGGAGAGGACTTTAATGATAGTCAGAATTTTATAGATATGGTAATGAGAGACAGAGACAGCTTAGCGAAGAGTGGTACGGACTGCCGATACGAGAGTCGCAGGTTCGAAACCAAACCTAAGAACATGCACCTTTCGTTTTTATAGATTGGATATATTTTTATTAATAATTATCGTTGGCTTTAACGCTGATGGAACCGTTAATAAGAAACCCTCGTACCTGAAAATTATCCATAAGAATATTGAAGGTATGTGAAGTCTGCTAACTCGCATTGGTTCATTCGTAGAGGTCTCTTTCATGCAGTGGAATAGTGTACTAAAGGGTTATTATTATAATACGAAATAGTACGAAAATAAATTAAAACTGAAATAAATATGTCCTTCTTATACATTTCAGAAAGTTAACAATACAGAATATTTCGGTCTCGACTTCTTTAATAACTTGGAACCATCCGAAAAGGAAAAGGGCTATCTCACGAATGTTATTACTGATCACGCCGTACAAAGTAAGTAAAGGTCGTCGACGTCTTTAAGATTTAATTCCGAGAATGTAGAGATGTTAGCGTGTCTATGTAGGTACTCCTTGAAATAACAGATTATGGTAAAACGCAGGGGCTAGAGAATAAACTGATTTTATTTAGTAGTATTTTATTTAGGAGTAGTATTTTATTTAGTAGTCTAAACCAAATGATGGTCACATGTTTTTATTTTGGAAACATACGAAGATTGTCGAAGCGTATTAGAGCAAGAGCCTGTAGCCGCCATACATTGGTTGTTTTATAATAGGTGAAAGTTTCTCAGCGCATGCCCCTAACACAGGTAGGATTTAATTTAATTTATATTTAAACGATTTTTGTACGTGATTTGAATTAAACAAAAAAAAAAACAAAGACCAATTAAATACCAAAAAATCATTTGTCAGGAAGACCTAACTCACTGTCTCACTCGCACCTACGGATGAGTATTGCCACGCGTTCGCACATTTAAGTTAGTCTTGCTTGTTAGATCCATCAAAACTATCTGACAACTGAGGAAACGTATTTTTATAATTACGGAAAAAACATATATAATAAGTAGCTTTTATACTATAACGTAAGTACAATTATATTTCATTGAAGTTTAAGGGTGTCTGGCGAGGGGTTGCCTCTATATTAATTGGTTGGCAATGGGTTAGAACGTTTTCGAGTACTATCCAAAAGAAAATATTAAAAATGAGTAGTATAATTAAACGAATTTAGGCCGATATATTACACATCTTTGTTACCTGTTACCTGCAAAAGCCACTATAATCTAAACTTCATAGTAGGCCATAATTTTTACCTGTATTAGGGGCATGCGCTGAGACACTTTCAGCTTTTATAAGATAAAGAAGCTCTGGCAGCCACGGGCTCTTAGACTATATAACTTTAATCATAGTATTAGATCAGTTAATTTGTGCGTCGATAACTCTTACTATATTCGATTCCTTAACATTACGTCACAAAATTTGAATTAATACACTTTTGAACTATTACAGTTATAAGAGAACACGACAAGTCAGACCCTTTGTATCTGCATATTGCTCACGCTGCGCCACATATTGGCGGTGGCTCGGTAAACCTCCAAGCACCTGAGGACTGTATTGAGGAAAATTCCCATATAGCGCATCCTGCTCGTAGACTATATGCAGGTAAGTATATAGAGACTTTCACAGTTATAATTATGGGGAATATAAAAAATATTCTTTACCTAAAATGGTCACTATGTATGAAGTACACAATATGCATTTGTGCTATCTGTACTTACTCTCCAAACCTTGCCTAGGTAAGCCCCTCCTTTGCAACCTAGGTTGAACCAGATACAGTCTTTGACAAGTCCATATTGTTTCGGTATTATAATATAATCAGTTTGTAGCAGCCAACTAGCATAATTAGTCTTTCAATTCACATCCTTTTTACTATACGCCGTTTCACCAGCCTGAATGATATTTACTCATTGAGTCTAGTACAACATTTACTTGCTTGCAACTTTGATGCTTAGGCTGTTCATAAAAGGTATGCAACTATAAAGAAATGTTTTGAAAATAAAGATTTATTTAGAATAAAATGGGGAGTTGCTGTATCAATTCGAAGCAGCAATTACTGGATTAGTATTAATTAAAAATCAAATCATATATTCAAATCCATAGATGTTTATACTTATAGTGTTATGTACTATTTATATTTCTTATCGAACCATCAAATGAAAGACTGAAGTAAAAAAGACGCGAGAAGTTATATGAACTTCCTTCAAACCCACTTACGTTTTATGTCGCACATGAAAAAAATTGGTGATCCGATTTTATGGAAGATTTTTATGTTAATCCAGAATATAAAGATCTGCATAGTATAATACTTGTTCCGTTTTATGTAATTAGGTATGGTGACATCATTGGACAAAAGCGTTGGTCGTGTGATTAGTGCTTTAGCAGAAAGAGAGATGTTGGATAACACATTATTAATTTTCGTTTCTGACAATGGCGCTGCGCCCACGGGAACTTCCAAAAATTTTGGATCAAACTTACCGCTACGTGGAAGTAAAGGTACACCTTGGGAAGGCGCTGTTAGATCCACTGCAATAGTGTGGCAAAATTACATGATCCCACAAATTTGGCCAGGACTGTTTCATGTTACTGACTGGCTACCAACATTGGTGGCGGCTGCTGGTGGCAATGTAACAGAAGAGATTGATGGAATCAACCAATGGGATGCTCTTACAAAAGACGACGCGCCAAAACGTACAAATGCTTTATTAACAATTGACGATCTTAAGGGATGGGCTGCGTATAGAGATGGCGATTTCAAATTAATCATTGGAGATGTAGTCACAGATGAAAGTTATTATTATGGAGATGTATGGACTGCTTTACGGAAACCAGCACCATTATATGAAAATGCTTTGCTAAACTCTGAAACTGCTCAAGTATTTAGAGAAATTTTGGACATATATTTAAATGTGGATGATGCAATTAGAAAAAGAAAGACTTGGAATTCGCATATGCTTAAGGAAAGAAATTCTACATTAAAGATTTGTATGCCTACACGGGGTTAGTATTTTTTTTCTCTCTCATCATGTCCCACTGGTGGGCAAAATTATAAAAATATTTCCTTTCACTTTGGCATGATATAATTAGTATAATGCTTATTTATAATTAAAGGTGTAGATTATATAATACCTAAAAAAGAGATAGCTTTATTACTGATTAAAAAAAAATATATATATAAAAAAAAAAAAAATAAATAATAATAATAATTCATAAAATATATTTTTTTCTTTTAGAAAGGGGTTGTCTTTTCAACATAACAGAAGATCCGTTCGAAGCTCAAGACTTGTGGTCAGATGCGCCGGAAATCGTGCGACACATGGTACTAAGAATTCGATACTTTTGGTCGCAACTCAAGCCAAGACGACAGCCGAAATTTGACCAACGATCGAACCCTGCTCTCCACGGCTATGTATGGCTTCCTTGGGTTGAAAACAATGAGAATGTGTCTGAAGCACTTACTTTAGTACCACAGTTTCCATTAACAGTATCTGTAGGAGAACTAAAATATTTAGTCGACTATAATTTAAATATGTTTAGTGATGCAGTTAGTGCTTATGTTAAAGGTTTATCTCATAAGTTCATGGAGGATATGAGTGGATTATTTGCATTTTAATAGTTTGCCTCTGTAATTCTAGCAGCTAGAAAAAATATTTTAGAGTAGTTATTAGGCATATATTGTTATGTTAATTTAATAGTAGGTAGTTAACAGTGACCTTGATTGCCTGAATGGTTACAATTAACAGATTTTATGAAGCGATGAGATGTTTTCTCATCGGTTGGCTGGCTGTGTCATCCTTTGATCAGGGCGTGCACTAAAAAGGAAAATTGGTCAGCTTTTGGGGTTCGCACGCTTGGCAGAGCACCTATAATATTATTTTCGCAAAATAGGCTATGGCTTTTATTAATAACTAGCTTTTGCTCGCGGCTCCGCCCGCGTGAACAGCATTTTCCGGGATAAAAGTAGCCTGTAACCGTCTCCAGGGTCCCATCTATCCCTGTAGATAAATTCATCAAAATCGGTTCAGTGATTTAGGCGTGATTCACCCCCCTTTTCATCTCTTATTAACTAAAATTTTCAAAATTCCTGAAATACGTATTTATTTGTTTTATGTCAATAACCGAAATACAAAATTTTGTTTATGTAACTTTCAAAATGACGGACTTTCATACATATTATCATCCCCTATTTGACTTCTTTGGGCTGGAATTTTCTAAAATCCTTTCTTAGTGGGTGCCTACATCACAAAATGAATATACAGTCCGAATTTCATGCTTGTAGCCTTGATAGTTTGCGCTCGGCGATGATGAATCAGTCAGTCAGTCAGGACATGTTATTTAATAAGTATAGATATAGATTAAAGTACAAAAAACACAAGCGCACGATTTTAATCTCGTTAGGGTAGGCTTGGCCTAGTGCAAGTAGTGATGCAACTATTTCCATCCCATTATGTGAACATGGGCGAGCCTATTGTTATACCAGGCAGAAATTCCAATCCCGGATAATTTATTTATATGATTGTCTCACCTGGGTATTGAACCCAGGACCACACGGTTCTTAGCCTTGGTACGCTGCCACTAGACCAATTAGGCGATTAATCTTTTTTATTATATCACAGGCTCTTCCGATGTGAATATGTTAATTATTTTGAGTTTCGTTTGTTTAAAACTACAAGCACTTATTGCTTTTAATAAGATGGAGTGTTTTAAATCTTGTTTATCTTGCGACTATCTAACCTTTGTTATATATGAATAATAGCAACCGGGCAATTGTAGGGCTCAGTAAAGGATGTGAATCGAACCAGTATAGCCGTAATAAATCTTTTAAATCGCAGCGCCTTTTAATCTAATGCTTCAAGTCGACAAGAATTATTGTAGTCTTCAACGATTCAACGATTTGTACAGCTCTGCCGCGCTCTGATGATTGTGAATCTAACGTTTGGACAGTGTTAAGTTTGAGATTAAATTTCTATTTCCATCTCAATATGTATATTTTAATTAAAATATTAAATAAATACAAAAAATTGTATTAAATATGGTTTTTATTTCGATTACAATAATTAATAATGATTATTGTTGAATACCACTATGGAATTTTGTTTCATACATACATATGCATTCACGCGTGTAATCCCCGTAGGGGTCGGTAAAGTAACCAGTACGCCCACATTTCGCCGAGCATTTAATTTATTATAAATAACAAATCACCCAGTAAAAACAATATTAGATGTTTCTACAACATTATTCAGACGAAAAGTATCGCGCATTTGTGCTTGCCTAATCTGAATTGATTTCCGACATACATCGATTTTAAATAGTTTAGGAAGAAGATGCGAAAGAGATTATATTGCACGTAGTGGCCAGCGCCGTGTGTGTTCGGAACAAAAGAAGCGTTTATCATCGAACAGCAATCACCGGTTGTAGAAACTGTTCTGGCGTACGGCCAGACACCCGGCTGCAGCGCTTACTAACAACTTTATTATGCATTACCCGCTGTCGTGTGAAACTAAATAAGCAACAGTTCACTTGCCAAGTTTCAACTTTACATTTTCATTAGACGCTGATCTGTCATCGCGCTACACTAATCAACGCTTGTCCCGAGTTGTAAAGACTGGGTGTGTCGTCAACTTATGGTGCTGTTTTAATGAGTTTACCAGACTCAAAAATGTTGAGTGATCTATATAGATTGAATTGGTCTATATTATAATCCTTACTACGGTAATCACATTCACAATGGATTTTAAGAATAATCAATGTCATCATCATCATCAGCCACAAGACGTTCACTGCTGAACATTGGCCTCCCCCAAAGATTTCCAGACCGACCTGTTGGAAGCGGCCTGCATCCAGCGACCTCCTGCGATCCTTATCAAGTCGTCTGTCCACCTTGAAGAATAAGAAAATTGACCATTTTAAGATTATTTAGTACTTATTCGACATCTCGCGGTTTCACCTGCTTGCATGGTACTGCTCCGCTCCTGTGGGTCATAGCATGATGTTGTATAACTATGAACCAACGGCTCCATAAAACAAATATTTCGTGGGGATATGACCTAAATCGTTCTAGGCGTTCAAAAGTTCCCAATTGGTTATATGATAAAAAATTGATTCAGTTATTTATTTTCAATTGAATTGTGATTATCCTGAATTTATATTACCTGGAAACTTTTTCAGAACTATAACGTACAAAACAAAAAAGTATTACGCATATCCATCCTTCGAATCGTGAGTTATGGTCTTAAGTTCATACAAAAATCCCATAGAAACAGATTTTATTTTTTTATGAATTTAAAAATTTTCACGTCTTCTTTTCCAATCGTTCTTTCCATAAAAAGTTTATTCGGATTGTTACAAAAAAAAATTACATCAGCAAAATCGGTCTAGCCGTTCTTATGCGATGCCCTTTACCAACGAACAGAATTTCTTTTATTTTATTAAATTATAAGATAAATGTATTTATTTAACTTAACAACTTAACAAATTAACTTTATTAAAAAAAATCCTTCTTAAATACCGGTGACAGAATAAAATTAATCTTACCTATATAAAAAAGTTCTACTAAATTAGACGCTACAAAGTGTTTTGGAATAGATCCAAAATTCTAAGCAAATACACACCGCTTACGACTGTTGCGTAAAGGAGCCTCGGTTGGCCTTTAATTATCCCCTTCATAGGTCTTGTATTAGATATAGTCTAAGCTAATAATTAGTTAAAATAAATAAAAAGGGACATATTTAGTTCATGAATTTTCATATTTATTACAAAAGGAATACTTAAATGAAATCAGAAAAGTGAGACTTTTGAGAGTTATATGTAAACAACTTCTATGGACAGGCGTGGCAGTTACCATCAGTTGAGCGAGCTGTTCGTTGGCTCGTTGTATCATTCAGGCTAATAAAACACGAAGTGATGTGTAAAAAATTAAAACAAATGAAGTGTGAAAACCAACTTATCTTTCGTTAGTTTTATTTAGGCTGCATAAATAAACGGACTTATCAGCTAAAAGCGTTTAATCAAGTGAGACTCGTCGCGCGACAGTTAGATCACTTCGTCGCGGCCCCGCTGGTCTACTTACAACAAGCTGAGCACTGGACTAATTACTTTATTTAATTATAACACGCTGTACGTTCTGCATCATTCACCATTTTAACGCTGATATTTGTTATTTTTTAGTTTTTCAAGTTTAATTAGGTACAGGCACAGAGATTTTAGGTGAATATATTTGGACAATAGAAGCGATTATTGGAACGAAGTTCCTTACGGCAGGCTTGGAGGGATAGGGATTTCGCTGCGTGACCGAACTGAAAAAAATGTGATAGTAAAACCGTAAGAAAAATGCGTGGAAAAAATGCGTGGAATAAAAGCGTTAAATGAGAAGTGCGCAGGCGCGACAGTCGCATAACCAGCCAGCGTTAGTTCCTTTTTTAAAATGAAATTCATTCAGCCAGTTATAGTTGAAGTATTTTTATATCTCCTTCGATTTTTAAAAGATTATTACATAAGTTGATAAAAAATGCTATACAATAGCTTTACCGCGGCAGTCTCTGAGTGCCACACGTCTTTTTTTTATTTCTATTTTATTTCTATGTAATTTTAAGTTGTCAAACAAAAATAAAGAGACATATTTTGTTATTTTAGTTGATAATTTGAATTTTTTGCAATTCGTGTCGATTCTACATTAGCCGAAGGAACTTCGTTCCTAATTTTTATTTTCATATTTTGTATAAATTGGACTAGTTTCGTATTATGTATTTATATAATAATATAAACCCATTACATATCTGGAACTTGTTATTTCAACTTGTTATTTTTATTGTCATTGACATTGGCAAAATATCTAATGTGGCTTACACGTGCAAAACTTAATTATTGAAATTGACACGTAGAGTAATTAAACTTGAAGAGTGTTTATTTGATCTCTGTTCGTAATTTTCAAACAAATTACTTCCAAGATAATTAATAATTTCCTTTAGCTTCAAACGCTTGAATTCAGTTTGAATACTTAAGATACAGAAGTAAGCTCTGGTAGATATATATCTGGGATATCTGGGATTAGTAATATATGCCGGATCCCGATTACTGATGATTACGTAAGTTGATTAGGATATGATTCAATAATATATAAGGATTAAATAATAATGTAATATCAGCTTTGTATTAAGATGCTCTATTGCCGGGAACTGGCTTCCTTTACCAATCGGAGAATAGGCCTTTTACGATATCAGCCTTGCGATAATGCTAACGGAGCGACTGCTTCAGTTGCCAAATTGGAGAAGCGTTTCCTTTTTAATAGACAGGCTTTACCTATAATAAACCACTTTAAATATTATAAAACAAGAACGATATTTTTATCAGGCTCTATCCTTAAAGTAATCTACAAGGCTTTTCTTCAGCAACCGGGTAGTTGACTTCATATACCTTTTTTTAAATACCGAGAAATGTCAGCTCATTGTGATGTTTTCTCTCACCGTTGAATTCAAGCTTCAGCGACTGGTTTAAAGTCCAATATTCTCTCTATGATTTGTGTCACGATTGACGATAAATTTTTATTAGTCTAATTTTGCTTCCAAAAACAACTGTTATGATGTGGTAAAACGGATATTAACACCAAAAATAAATTTAAATTATATATTTAGCTAATATGGGTTTTTCCAATTAGTATTATTCTTAGTATTTTAAATTGCTTTTTTTGCCTTAGAAATAATAATATATAGAGTTTCTAAGTTATGTACTTATTTTATTTAATTTTTTATTGTTTATTATCGCTTGCTGTACCTGTGAAAGAAACATCGTGAGGAAACCTGCATACCTCAGAATACACCATAAGAATTTTAAAGCTGTGTTTAGTTTGTCAACACACCTTAGGCCAGCGTGGTGGTTTGCCTTACCACTTTTATTCGTAGAGGAGATCCGTGGAAAGCAAGGGACAGTATAATACATGGCTAAAATTATATGAAAATAACATTAATCTACTTCCGTTAACATCCCTGGTAAAACCATCGGTATTAATTTTCATATCCTGTTATTTATGTGCTAATATAAATTTAACCACGACGCTGCGATGTATTAATTCAATTACTTAATGAGTTCCGAGTGATAGACAAATACGGACGATGCTCTCAACAGGAAGTGGTTGCACCCGCAAGTGCCTCGCCTTACCAAAGTAATAAATGAGTCGAAACGAGGCGGCACAACCTCGTCGGCGCGGCGCGGCGGAGAGTCTTACTGAATTCAAAAGATTAATTATATTTTAACAGATCATCTGCAAAATCGCATGCTATTTGAACCGTCTGAACAGACTTTCAGTCAAATCGATCAACAACAACCACACATGTGATTATTTAAATCTGTTGAAAAAATCAAACCGTGTTCACCGGCTATGGTTATTAATTATAATGGGTTATTTGGTAGACAAATTTTGTTATAAAATTGTACTCCGCATGTGGTGCTCGAAAATAATTTTTATTAAAAGTAATTTATATACACATAAGTTCGTATTCCAAAGGGTAAGAATACACCCACGGTCCGCCGATCTTATTCGTCCCATGATATAATACGTGGCGGCGAGTCTATTACCATATCGGTTCCATTCTCGGGCAATTCAAGTGTGACTTATCGAATCGAAAACTCAAACAAATTGTGATTGCCCGGCCTGGGAATTGAACACAGGGCCTCAGCGATTTCTCAACCTTTTATAGCAGCGGTTGGCAAACGAGCAAGTAGGTAACGAGCACCTGATAGTGTGATCTCCACCGTCCATTAACACCCATGTCGACACCAAAAGAATCATGGGTGCGTTGCCAATCTTAAAGAAAGGGAATAGGCATTGGATTGGATATGGGATTTGGGCCTCCGGAAACCTCACTCATCTAACAATACAGCTGTAAGCATTCACGTCACTTTTCTGTGAGACAGTGGTACTACACTGCCACTAGATTAATGAGCCAAATGTAGTTTGTACTTCTTAATTTCCATATATGTACATACATTTCAGAATTACATATACGTCCCCATATATTTGAAATGCATTACGGCATGTATTGCGTGAAGTGTAAATTCTCTAAGCCATCGTTGTATACAGTATTCTGTATGACAGCTACACTGCACTTCGCGAAGTTCCAAAGTTGCGCTCTTTGGGTGACGTGACATAAATATCAATATGATAGTTCTATATTTTCGTGCAAATTTACGCGAATTATTCATAAATCTTAATCGGTTCTGAGTAATATGATAAGCCTGGTATTTATTTACTTTTATTGGTTTATTATCTTAAAATAAACATACAATTATCATGAAATTTAGTTGTATATTATGTATATCTATTAGTAGCGGCTTGCTGCTGCCTTTCGTACGGTGAGTGAGATATGCGGAGTCCCAAATCCCCTTCCCCATCCCAATTCCTTAATTATCCCTTTCCTTTAAGCTCGGCAACGAGCCTATCGTATATATCTGATATTGGGTGTGTACATGGGCGGTGAAGATCACTTGCTAACAGGTGACATTTGCTCGATTGCCACAAATAGAAAGACAACCAAAACATCCCTTTTTATAATGCTATAAATGCTGTCATAGGGGCAATATATAGGGATATAGGATCCACCTGCCAACAAGTCAGGGACACTATTGATATATTTGATATAGTGGACTATTTTTAGTCCAAGTTCGTAATTGATATTGAAAAAATAAAACTTTCCTCTACTAAATTGTTTGTTTGGTCTGCCTCAATCAATTCAATTTCAAAGTAATTGGAACAAAGGCGAATTGAAGTTCAATTATGGAAAAAGGATTTGTGTGATTGAATTATACCGTACTGTGTATGGTATATGATCACTCTGATGACGTCAACATGGTCGTAATAATAGAGGTGAGACAAATGAATGAAAGTTTTTATTATGTGTACCTAAGTATGTTAATGGTAGCTCTGTGAGAAGTGTTGCGGACTACCGAGAAGAAAATTGGGACATTGAAGCCAGTGAAATTACTGGGCATTATGAGACTTAATATCTTATGTCTCGGGGTGATGAGCGCAGTTTATTGCCATGCAGTACCTTGTAATTCAAACTTCGATGTGGTGTTGCTTCTGTTTATGGACAGGCGTAACGCTTACTATCAGGCGAGCGCCTTGTTCGTCTCGTCATTCAATAAAAAAAAGACGAAAGTTGAAAATTCGAAACCAGTCTCAAAACCATACACGTCTAACTTTTTACGCTACGTGTGAATGTAATGTTAATTATCGCTAGATTTAAAGGTGAAGGTTATATCGTGAGGAAAACTGAATACCTAAGAAGTTCTCCATATGAATCCGAAGGTGAAGTCTGCCAATCCGCATTGGGCCAGCGTGGTGGCCACTGGTCTCCCATTATTAGATGAGACCCGAGTCCAACAGTGGTATAAATGTCATCCAGACTTGGTATTATTAATGACGTATACATGTTACAATATCATCACGTTCACTGAATAATTGTTTCGTGGCGTAATGTTATTGCGTACGCGGTACGATTGATGTGCTGAGGTATCGGGTTCGATCCCCGGGTCGGATAAAATGTTATTGGATTTTACTATCAGTGCTCAGTATCGACCCGGAGTCTAGAATTGTACGGTATGGTACCTATCACATCATGAGACGAAAATATGCTCGGCGAAATGTGGGTGTCCTGGTTATATCTCGGCCTACTCCTTCGGGGATTACAGGGGTGAGTGCTTATGTATGTGTCACTGAATAAACTAAACAGTTTTTAAACCCCATTCAACACGTATTTCAACCCTAATTCAAAATACTTTTAATTGAAAAGTTTCCATTTCGTGTGTTAAAGTTTTATTAATTACTGAGTAAAGTTTTTGTTTATTAAATTACTAGCTGTTGCTGTGTAGCAATTTCACCTGTATGTTACTGCCCTGATCTCATGGGTCATAGCGTGATATACACATAATCTTTTCTCATGAATCACTCTATCTATTGCTGAAAACTGCATTACTCTCCGTTAAAAGACCTAAGCGAACAGACAGCGAAAGCGACTTAATTTATACTATGTAAAGATAAGTATAGTTGGTTTAACTATATAATTATTTCTATTTGGTATTATTGCACCATTGCACTTTCTACTGCAAGGAGCAGCGATTTATTAGCATTGTGACTTGGCTAATACAACATTAGAACCAATTTCAGATCAGAGAAAGGGGCCGATAGAGCTCCGTTACGAGGCCAGCGTCCAGTAAATTAATTAATACATGTTAATCTTAACGATTAATTATTAAAATTAAGATTAGAAGATTATTGTGGATAAATAAAAACAAAAAAAAACCTGCTTGCAGACAGAAAACGGAAGAGATACTTTATTTCAGTACAATTACACATTGATCTTTTCCTACTACTATAGCTGGACACAAAATTATATTAATCAATGCAATGGAATACAGATGGCACCACTTTATTTTTATGTAAATGTATATTTTGATATTAAATCCACATTAACATGTTTTATTGCTTAGACCGGCAAACGAGCACGTGGGCACATGTATGCCTACAATACTAGAAGAATCATAGGCGCGTTGCCAATCTTAAAGGGAACGCATAATTAAGGGATTGGGAAAGGGAGGGGGATTTGGGCATCCGGATATCTCACTCACCTTACGAAATGCAGCAGCAAGCCGCTACTTTAAGTCGGTTTTCTGTGAGAAAGTTGTAACGACCCGGTCGCGCCGGCCCATTCATACGGTAGAAAAAACTGTTTACAGCGTAGCTCTACCTATAACTATAACACTAACTAACTAACTTACTTTTAAATATAACACATTAAGCCCATATAATAGCTCTCTATAGCTTTGATAGACGCCATGATTCAAGCCGTTGCCAATACACAAAATGCGGAATATTTAGACTGATCACATGTGAATATTTACTGAAAGTAACTTATATTCAAAATATAAGTAGAATGTTTTAAAATAATATCAATATTTTTGATAAGTAGATTCGCTCTACAAATACGTTTGACAGATCGGATAAATACAAAGGGGATCGGTCTATCAATATTTATCCGCACGCAATCCCGAAGGCATTTGACTTGACATTATGAACGAAAATACTTTGTATGCGTTTCCACATCAATGTTTAAGCGCGTGTAAGTTCTACGGGATTAATTAGCAGATTAATGGAACGCTGATTATTTCTAATCAAGTTAACATATTTAATGAATAGTCTAATTTGTTACTTATTAACGAGAAACGCAAATATTAATTCGGTTTAGAGCTGATGCTTTCCTGAAAAGGTACAGTTAGTTAAATTAAGCAAACGAAGCGTTTGCGGTGAGTACGATTATGAGGAATTTTGGTAAATGATATTCATGATAGTTTTGATACTTTATAATGTGAGTATATTAGAAAAGATTATCCTCTTTCTTTCCGGTAATTAGTTTCGACCTACAGGTGCAGCGGCCGAGTAGACGGCTGTGTAGCGAAAGGCTGCGGGTTCAAATTTAGCAACTAGTGAAATGATTGTTTAAACCGCAAATATTTGTTTCGGTATGAGAGACCAAAAGTAGGACGGTAGACCCTCGTAAAAGTCGGGATAATGCAAGATGTGAGATCAAAAATCTCTGGTAGTTGCCGATACTTACAACAGAAGCTAATCAATTACTGCGTGATCAAGAATTTTTGTGTGACTGCTGGTGATTCTTTATTTATATAATTTACATAACATAATATGTGTATATTATATATAAAGATTATAAGCTTATAAGTTCACGTCTGTAATGCCGAAGGGATAAGCAGAGTTGTGATGCATTCTCATTTTGCCGAACTAATTTCCATCCGATATGTTAGCACAATTTCCAATCCCGGGCAGTTCATGTATGATATTTCGAATCATAAACTCAAGAACAAATTGTGATTTCCCGACCTGGTAATTGAACTCACGGTACTCGGCCACAGTACGCTGCTACCAGATCAAACTATTCATGATAATGCATGATACTCATGCTTACTTATTTTAGTTTATACTTAAGCTGAGTCGCGTAATGAATTTATGAAATACCACGCGTAGTTTCTTCTATTTTACGGCTACAGAATGATTTATGTGGCACGTTTCAATTTGGTCTTAAATCATTCGTAGTAAGAAAGTCGGGCCCAACTCCGCTTAGTTGCCACTAGCCACAAATATTTACTAACTTATAAGCACGTAGAAATAACGTAAAATTAATGTGGTTTATTACATTTTATGAAGTCGTTTCAATAGTGCCATGGTATGTTATATGGTATGTTTTATAAATGTATGTAGCTCACAGCTTCGCCATTGTGACTGTCCTCGTCAAGCTTAAAGTTGTCCGTGTCCTTATCCATATTATGATCTATCTGTGTGGCCAAATACATCCAAATCCGTTTAGCCGTAAGGTGTGATTGATTAGCGAAAATTCAAATTCACAAATTTACAAACATATAAACATTAATATTTCAGTGGCGATGTTTCCATACAACACGATTCCTTCCGGCTTCCCTTTATAAACGCGTCATGAAGTAAATATTATGAATGTCTGTATAGAAATAGAAAAAACCTCTAAAGATAGGTACATTTATAGCAAGATTGTCTATTTTTAACTTACGTCGGATTCCCTATTGAACATTTTTACCCTGCGCCAATATAATATTTGTTAGAAGGAATTAGGTTCTGTGAGCTTAATTGACCGTTTGGATATCTTGTTTCTACCTTTAAAATCTTATTAGTTGTTCTCACTTCATTCTTAGTAATGATAATTTCCGTGGCTTTGAAAGCAACCTAATTAGACGATCTTGCTTATTCCTACATTTTCTGAACATGGGAACAGGGAATTCGAAATAATATTGCGAAGATATCACTGATACAAGACATAGACGACGAATGCAACCTTTTTTGGTAAAGTAACCAACCTTGTTGATAATCTTTATATATATAATTCTTCTGTGAGTGTGTATGTTCCTGAACTTCTCTTAAACGACTGGACCGATTTTGATGAAATTTTTTGTGTGTGTTCAAGGGGATCTGAGAATGGTTTAGATTCACAATTTTGTCCGCTGGACAATGTTTTTTTTATTAATTTTTAATTTATTAGTAGTTGTTGAGTTGTCGTTGCGAAGCTTGCCGTGATGACGGGTCGTATAGCGTCTAGACTGGACAGGGACAGGACAGGGACAGGACAGTGAGACAGGACAGTGAGACAGGAAAGTGAGACAGGACAGTGAGACAGGACAGTGAGACAGGACAGTGAAACAGGACAGAGAGACATGACAGAGAGACAGGACAGTGAGGCAGGACAGTGAGACAGGAAAGTGAGACAGGACAGTGAGACAGGACAGTGAGACAGGACAGTGAGACAGGACAGTGAGACAGGACAGTGAGACAGGACAGTGAAACAGGACAGAGAGACATGACAGAGAGACAGGAAAGTGAGACAGGACAGGGACAGGACAGTGAGACAGGACAGTGAGACAGGACAGTGAGACAGGACAGTGAAACAGGACAGAGAGACATGACAGTGAGACAGGACAGTGAGACAGGAAAGTGAGACAGGACAGTGAGACAGGACAGTGAGACAGGACAGTGAGACAGGACAGTGAGATAGGACAGTGAAACAGGACAGAGAGACATGACAGAGAGACATGACAGAGAGACAGGACAGTGAGACAGGACAGTGAGACAGGACAGTGAGACAGGACAGTGAGACAGGACAGTGAGACAGGAAAGTGAGACAGGACAGTGAGACAGGACAGTGAGACAGGACAGTGAGACAGGACAGTAAGACAGGACAGTGAGACAGGACAGTGAGACAGGACAGTGAGACAGGACAGTGAGACAGGACAGTGAGACAGGACAGTGAGAGGACAGTGAGAGGACAGTGAGACCGGACAGTGAGACAGGACAGTGAGACAGGACAGTGAGACAGGACAGTGAGACAGGACATTGAGACAGGACAGTGAGACAGGACAGTGAGACAGGCCAGTGAGACAGGATAGTGAGACAGGACAGTGAGACAGGACAGTGAGACAGGACAGTGAGACAGGACAGTGAGACAGGACAGTGAGACAGGACAGAGAGACAGGACAGAGAGACATGACAGAGAGACAGGACAGTGAGACAGGACAGTGAGACAGGACAGGACAGGGACAGGACAAGACGGGGACAGGACGGGGACGGGACGGGGACGGGACGGGACGGGGAAAGGACGGGGACGGGACGCGGACAGGACGCGGACAGGACGGGGACAGGACGGGGACAGGACTGTCCAACCGGAGGGAGGTGGGAGACGACCTGACTTAGGTCGTCGAAGTCAATTAAATGTGCGACGGGCTACCTCACGTGCAATGGCGCAGTACCTCACTTAATTGCATTTAATGTAAATAAAACATTTGTATTAAGTTTTGACCACATTTTACACAAATATATTATATAGGTGATACGAAGTTCACCGGGTCATCTAGTAATTCAATATAATATGTAGTTATGATTAATTACAAATTAGGCTCTATGTGGCTAACTAACTTTCTCATTTAAATGCTGATAGTGAGAATTAGAGTAAAGTTGCTTATAAATTGACGTAAAATTTGAACGCCTCTTTTGAAGAACATCAACATAAAGTTTTAACTTCGCGGAAAAGTTACCGCTTTAAGGAGTTAGTGTAAGCCATCTTACAGCAAGGGACTTGACTGAAATATTAATAGCTTTCAATGATGTACTCCTTAAACGGATTAAGGATTTCGTTTGAAAATTGAAATATTATTATTTAATATTCAATTTTATCTACATAAATTAACTCGTTTGACAATAACAAATTATGTCTACCCTTCAGGCACAAAATTATTTGAAAAGTTTTGTTATTAATTGTTATCTTTGGAAATAAAACAAAATAAATGGCAGTTGTTATCGTTTGTGAAAGCGGCTTTTAGGTGCATGTACTATATTTCGTATAAGTATTTATAAAATTTTTATACAACGTCGAAAGATTTCTGAATTGTTAATGTTTGATATTGAAAATTAGTTTTACGTTATTTTTTTACGGTATCACTTTTTGATATTAAATTTGTTCCTACAATATCGCGTATTGTTAACAAATCAAGAAAATGTAAATATAAACCAACCAGCGTGGAGTATGCCGATAAGTAAAAATGAGAATTTATTTATAACAGACAAATTGAATGGCGGTGAGTAACTGAAGTTGTTTTCGTTTAATTCAATAAAAATGTCTGAAGGAATATCAAATATCCTTTTATTTCCACCCTAGTAAACAGTTTGACAGTTTGACGTCAGTTCGGAATTTAAAATAATGTACTCTGTGGTTATGATTGGCGTATAAACCTATGCACACACAACATAGAAAGATACGATAATTTGTACTTTCAATTCCTTTAAAATAGATTTATTTTGTTATACGTGACATTTAGGTGCTAGATTGCAAGATAAAAATGATATAGTGCATTTACATGAAACACATAAAATAACTTACAATTGTGCTTTCTCCTGACTTATATCTAGAATACTAATAATTATAGAAAACTATTATAGCATTACAAAAATCAGTTTTTTGTATTTATTGTAATACTTCAAGCTTTTATGTTAATACATAAAAAAATATGTTGATTTGTAAGAACAAACTTTAGTTATAGAGCTGTATTTGAAAACCTTTTTCAAACACAAATTTCGTTTATTGACCGAATTAAAAATGTTGAATGGCAAGATAGTAGACAGACTCGCATTTATTTCTATCTCCACAATACCTCGCTGTGCCTATAGACATTTCAAAGACAAAAGCATTAACGTGGTACATAAAATACCATGTTCCGCACCGACACCTCTTATTTGATACATTTGATCCTTTTATTATATTTTAAGGTATCCACCATAATAATCCATATTCTGTAAACAATTCCGGCTACCTATTACGATTACGGCGAATTTGGGTTTCATTAGCTCGGCAGTTTACTGTTATTGTTGGAATTAATCACTTTATTTATTTAAGTAGTAAATAGAAATTTATAACTTTATGCCAACACACTTACATTTGAAAATTATAGAAACTGTTCACATATTAATAATAATAGAGTTTTAAACTAATAACATAATTAGTAACTGTACCGAACATAAACTACCAAATATTATTTCTACTTTATAAGGAAGCAATTATTACAAAGATACTGCAATAGTTTTTTTGCAAACATGATAATTTAAAGTGGCAAAGCTACGGCGTATACAGCTTTGTCTGCAGCATGAATGTTTCTACTCGACCGGGTTGTTACCAATGTCTCGCAGAAAACTGACGTGAAGTGGTAGCTTGCTTTTGCGTTTCATAAGGTGAGTGAGATATCCTATTCCAAATCGCTAAATAATCTCTTTCCGTTAAGGACGGCAACGCGTCCATTGTTCTTCAGGTATTGTGGATGTTCATGGGCGGTGGAGATCACTTACCATCATGTGACCCACTTGCTCGTTTGCCGGCTTGGGTAATAAAAAAATATCCAAATCCGGATATTGTGTGTGCATTGCGTGGAGTAGTTTACTGTAGTACTTAGTTTACACTGTGCTGATGTAGAGAAGAAATAAATTTAAATAAAACTAAATATAAATTTATTTTTATTATTGATTGTAATGTGTCGTTGTCCAAATAAATATTAATAAGAAAATAAACACACTTCTAAATCACATACATTGTCCTAACCCCATAATCGCATACGTGGCTTGTGTGATGAGTATCAGATAATACGTAGTCTGTAGGTCTTACTGTTGTAACCGGTTGTTACCGGACCTAAAACAAATACTAAAATAAATACAATACGGGTGTTAGATTGACCCGGTTCGACCGGGTCGTTTGCTGCTGCGTTTTGTACGGTGAGTGAGATATCCGGAGGCCCAAATCCCCCTCCTCTTCCCAAACCCTAATTATCCCTTTCCTTAAAGGTATTAAGGTCGGCAACACGCCCATGATTCTTATGGTGGTGAGCGTACATGGGTGGTGGAGATCACCATCAGGTGACCCACTTGCTCGTTTGCCGGCTTATGCTATAAAAAAAAAGTCAGTTGGAAGTTAAAGAATAAGGCCCCTTGTGAGCTGCGTGGCCGAGATCAGAGACCGCGACACACGACGACAGCGACACGCCCGATTTGTATGCAATTGTCTAGATACGTTTTGAGGTATGCGACTAAGACAGGGCAGTGCGACGCGCGACCATTTCCATAAAAAATGACAGTCAGAGTGGATATGTCGCTATCGCCTGACTCATGAGACGTGTCGCGGTCTCATAGCAGTACATGTACGCATCTGTTACTTTCTAAAACTTTATGGGTAAGCATATTTAATTCGTAAGGAAAATGGAAATATGCATGCATTAAAAATAATTGCAATACCGCGAGTATTTATATTATTTTCTATAGATATGTACAAATCAAGGAACCTTTTTCAACGAATAATACGATTTGTTCTTATTATCACAACAATGTCGTTTCCTTTGATCGTTCACTCTAAAAGGAATCTTTGGTAAAACATTCTGCGTTCATAGGAGGTAACTTTCAATAAAGTGATATTGTTATGAGCGAACAACAACAAAGGTAAAAAAATAGGCGCCGAGAAAGTCGGAGATTCCAGAGCGTCAGGGAAACAATGGTATATATATAATCGGTTCCCGTCACGTTTTACCGAAACGATAGAGCCGGCTTGTGATGAGCAGGTAAGCGCTACATATCACCTTTAATACATTTAAAAGTAACGCCTTTTTTGTTGCTCATAAAAGGTGTGTTTGCTTTAACGGGTACATATATTTTGTTTCATAATGCGCTCACTAAATCAGTGAAATAAAACTTTTACATAGTTTGCGAGTTAACCACTTCCGAAGCAGGTTATTGATGATGTTGCCCCCAGTTCGGCATAGTTACCTGTTTAAGTCTCTCGCTTTCGTAGAGTTCGAACTGCGTGAATAATCGACAACAAAATACGGTATGCCAATACATTTTGTCAACTTTATTTAGTACTTTGGAGGATATGTTTTATTTGGGGAGATCCGATACTCCCAGGTTAATTAATCCATAAGCCGGCGCTTTTTACTTCCAAACTTGGGACAGAATGAAGGCTTAAATTCATTAGTATTGCTTACATGCGTATCGGCACAAACATACCTGTATGCGTCATTGCGTTAACCAAGCGGCATGGCGGTTAAAAGCTCCTATTTAATATTCGATATTACACCTTGCATTCTCCAAACATTTCCTGGCTTATAATTCGAGACCCAACGGACACGACATGAAGATGACCATCACATCGCAACGGTTGTATCGTGTGAGAGCGGGAGGGAACACGACAGGCTTGCCTCGGCCCGCCTCAGCGCTAGTAGAACCGGCATTTATCGTCGCGCATTCCCTGTCTCCGCGCGTTCCTAACACGGATTCCGCACATGTACTTCGCGAGTGAATAGTGTTAACACTTGTGACTGATTGGGATGTTTCGGTCCTTCAACATGGGGCCGCTTGTGTTGTTAGTGATGTTCTTGAGCGTAGCGACAGCCGATAGAAAAATGACCGTTGCCGAAAAGTTGCAAGAAGATGCGGATCTGTCTCAGGTATTCAAAACTTTACGAACTGTTTATACATTTTAGCTAAATTACACAATATGCGACAAAATTTGGCACTGGATTTGGACAATATATTATTCTTTTAAATAATGGATAAAAGCTACTCATTCAAACAGCTCAGGGGATTCTTGTTTTAATACAAAATCAGCAGTGAGGCACGTTTCAACCGACGCTTTTTGCTCCGAAGCTGTTTACCTACTCAAAACCTGTTTTCTGATAAGATTCGCTTATTGTTATTACATATTTGTGTGGAACTCTAGTTTATTAAAAATTCTACATTATTTGAAATCAGTGTGTACGTTTTTGTCACACACCTATATTACAATCACGCTCAAACTATGCATTCCATTTAGTGGATAAAATAATAAATCCTCTTTAGCTAATCCTTTGTTAGTAGTCCGATCACGTCGAACCGCCTAAGCTCATTTTAATGCAATTTAGCCTGGAGATGGGTTTATGTTTCGACTATAAATTATAATCTAATATAATGTACTTCTATGTACCTATAGTATCATGTTTAATCATGTTTCTGAAAACTCTACATAGTCCTTATAAGAATCCAACGCAAGTTAATCAATTTTTTTGGAAGCAAAAGCCTTATGTTGAACATTGCTAAATAAACTACTGTTCGATTCTGACTTTTGAAATTTGCATTGAACCCTTAACAGCTGCGGTTAATTGCAATGAATTAGATTTGCGATCGCTGACCATCTGCCTTTGAACTGTGACTCATTTAGTTCGGCGTTCATCGCCCGTTTTCCAGTTTATGATCATGTCATATATAAGTAGTTAATGGATACGCTACCTGACTTTCACTACCGTATAGCTTATAATTTTCTTTCCCGTAATTGCAAAAACAATTTGTGAAATGGCTTGAACTAATTTATTAATTGTGAAGCCGACATTTTAGAAAACAAAGACTCGGCGCATTTAAAGGCGTTATTGCTATAAAGTTAATAAAAAACTCATAAAATCCTACCCTTTCAAGAAAAGATCCGTTGAATAAAACTCTAAATACTTATAGGGCTTAAGAAATGAAATGAGAACATATAAAACGATGGAGCGGTTAACTATGCAAAATATCAGTAACTCTATATTGGCAGTCTTTCTTTGATTATTCCTCAATGGTGTAGAGCTGAAAGCTAAAGACGGATAATACCTTCATTTTATTTTCTTTGTTAACGAGTCATATTGAAGACTAGATTTTTTCAACTAATGATATAGCAGAAGTAATGCTTTTTAACCGACTTTAAAAAGGAAGACATTTCTTAATTAGGTTTTATTTTTACGTATGTTACCATATCCACCAAATCGAGACTGCTTTTCAGAACTGTTTTTATGTCCTACTGTTCAGTACGAATGTGATACAAGGTGGTAGGTCCCTCGTATGCGAGAGGCCATCTGGGTAGATATTTTTTTCTATCCGAGCACAGCCAAGTGACTGCACTACACCTGAGGATAAGCACAGTGCAGTCCAAAAAAGCCAGCGACCACCGACAAACAATGAGTTCATGATTGGTGACCAGAGACATAACGGCCTGTATAAATGCTTCTTCACGCTCCGAAGAGGGAAAAAGCAAACCGATGGGCCTGCGACAGGGCAATTGGATGACCGGCGCAGGCACAGGGATACAAGGATGTACCCCTATATCCGCCCGAACAACCATCAAGTCATGTCGCAAGCCCCTCGGGAGAACCGGATATGCATTGGCTGATCCTGGAACGCGATCCACACAAGGTGTGTGGGTCAATGGTCTTTGGGGGGTTTTAAAATTATGTGTACGATTGTCGCTCTCCGGGCGGATATAAATATTCTACTACGAGGTACCACCGCTTTGTCTATTTCTACCGCCAAGGAGCAGTAAATACTGTTCCGGTTTGAAGGACATTGAAGCCACTGATATTACTGGGTATTATGAACCTTAGCATCCTATGTCTCGAAGTAAAGAGAGAAATCCAGTGCCATGCATCATAATTGGAAGTTCTAATTGGTGTTGCATCTATTAAGGGCAGGCGTGACGCTCACCTTTAGACGAGCGACATGCTCGTCTGATCATTAAAGCTTATATGAAAAAGGTTGTCTCACACAAATTTGGTTACGATCTTATCATGGAGTAACGGGGGAAATAAGACACTCCTCTACGAACAATGGAGAATGCATCGTGGTTTATATTGATTAAGTTAAGAGTATTAATTAAGTTAGATTGTGTTGATTTTTTGGAGTCAGAAGATTTATTAAAACTTATTATTATACACAGGACCTTGGACTTAGGACCAGTTTATCTCTATTGCTCTATGTATAATCATAGAGGAATAGGTTTTTTATAATCGTAAAGAATTTGGTACTGAACTTATCCATTCACAAAATAGATAATATGATATTATCCACCAAAGCAATTAAAAATTTCAAAAACCTACTTAGCTAACCCGAATCGCGACGCGTTTGCTTTTGTCTGTTGAGGATTTTAACATAATTCCCATAGTTTAAAATACTCTGTCATCAGATTGACGATGCCTTTTTTATTATAAGCATCCACTAAGGAAGAACTTTGGGAAATATCACCCCTAGGGGGTAAAATAAGAGATGAACGGTTGTATGGAACTATGCCGGAAATACGGTGCAGAAATTCACGCGGGCGGAGCCGCAAGCAAATCTAGTTTCCAGTATAAGAATCATCAAAATCGATTAACAATTAGCGGAGTTATGAACATACGTAAAAAATACAGTACAATACAAACGAATTGAGGACCTCCTCCATTATGAAGTCGATTAAAATATCAATAATATTGTTATCGGCTAATGGACCAAATATGTAACTGTTGGTAACCCTATTGACATCAGTTTACGTGCATATGGTGCAAAATCAGTTCCAATACAAATCTCATTTGTGTCACTAGTTATCCTGTTAATTAGATTACGCATAATGGATCTGTTGGAGATATGAACAGATTATAAATTGTAATCAGATCTAATTAATTACGAGGAATAGCGAGCCTTTAATGTAATTGTCGTTATGTTCGTTACAATCAAAGACGTGATTAAATCTATTAACTAATTATTAATTGAAGTGTCGTGTAGGTACATAATACGTTACTAAGTCAGACTGTCATTTTAATGAAGATTTGCACTGTTATAATTTATACATATTCACGCCTGTAACCCATGAGGGTTAAATAGAGACTTTTGGGTGACACAAAAATTACAATTCGAAATCGGTATAAAATCAAATAAATTTGTAATATATTGTCATGATTGGTACAAACATTTCACAAGGTTATATACAATTATACAGGTACTACAGCAAATTAATAATAATTAATGATTGGAAAATAACTAGGATATTTCATTGGTGTTCAGGATGCACTGGAACAAGTCACCAAAAAGCTCCACAACATAAGATTTAATCGCCTTCCACGCTTCGATAGGGATATTATCAGGCCTTAGGGCAGGTTAGCCGCTTTTGAATTCTTCATACGACGAAAAAAATTAAGGACCTCGTCAGGCGAGGTCGGGGCAACTAATGCTTGGTTAAGGGGCATCTCAGGGAGAGACACGTCCAAATGCTGGATGTTGAACAAGTTGTGGAAGTAAGAACGCCATCTCTACTATACCGCGCTACCCTCACAAACCAAAACACCCCAGGGTCCCTGACACAACAGCCTTTTGTAATAATGTCACTTTCTTCCGGGCCTTAGCGAGCCGGTGTACGCGCTTTTGTCCCTGCCTACAATATATAATCATATTATTTTAATAAATAAAATAACAGGAAAATATACGGTAATTACATAAGTTATATGTAAAAAAGCCTGAGGATACATATTTACATTTTATTAGTATGTCTCTTTTCTATGCTCGCAGGGGAGTTGACATAGGTGAATATCTAATAAATGTCATTATGAATACTGACGAAAAAAGTTTTATTTTTTCTCACGAGTTACCTTACGTGGTCCCAACGTGACGTGAGGGTACGGTATTATACAACATCATGTTTTAGACACCTATAAATGATGTTTGTTTTTTTATAAAAAAGGGCCAACAATCAAGTAATTGGATTATCTAGTCCTTCCACCTGGTGATCTCCACAACACATAACAATAACTACTCATACTCAAATTCAAATAAATAAAATTCGATCATTGTCTAAGTGGTTATCTAGTACCGAGATGGTGGTCCCTCGTATGCGAGAGGCCGTCTGGGTTGTTGCCACCGCTTTGTCTTATTATTGCCACCAAGCAGCAGTATGTGAGTCTTGTGTTTCGGTTTGAAGGACATTGAAGCTAGTAAAGTTACTGGGCATTGTGAGACTTAACAACTCACAGGGCAACGAACGCAGTCCAGTGGTATGCTTTGTAATCCTAAGTATGGTGGTATGGTATGGCTGGTATGGTGTTGCTTCTGTGTATGGGCTGGCGTGGCGCTTAACGTTAGGTGAACGACCTGCTCGTTTGGTCATTCAAATTAAAAACAAAAAATAAGTAAATATCACTTTTATATGTTAGTTAGATTTTTAAGCTAGATTACGTCGCCATTTCATGGCTAGTTCCGAGGACAAACAACAAATGCCAATTCGAATTCAGGCGGCTTAAAGTCCAGACATTGATTTTACATTATGGGTGTGTTGTAATACGGTGTGGAAAAAATGGGGATTGCGAAGGTGAGGCGTTTGTTGGGCTTCCGGAAATCTGACTCATAGTATAAAACGCATCAGCAAACTGCCACCCCGGTCGCGCCGAGACATGCTATAGACGACACTGTCTTCAGCGTGTTGACCCGGTCTGAGTATCATTCGTATATTTATTTATTGTTGTACATACGTAAAAAATACATACATATGGAAATCTTTGGGGGAGGCCTATGTTCAGCAGTGGACGTCCTGTGGCTGATGATGATGTACATACGTATTACGTAGTCGTATTACTAATTAGATTTATTAGGCGAGTGGCAGTGTCAACTTTAACTATTACTGCTTATACCGCTAACAGCTTTCAAACTATGCTTTACTGCAACTAAATAGACTTGATTAGTAATACATTACTTAATGACCACTCGGACCTCCGACTTGACAAGAAAGGCAATAACTTGTCCATTAACAAAGCACGACGCAACAAGAATTAAGACAATAAAAATAATCAAATCAATCAAATTCATGAGGAGGCAATGGGGATAGATGGACCTCACTCATAATTGACCCGTGCGTCTCAAATGGTCACATCCGTTTGTCTTATGATGGTCCTTTGTACTCTTACTTTATCAATAGCTGGCTCTCATTACTGTCTCTAAGGACAAACGATTAAATACTTCAATTGAAGAACAGACCTAATCACAGTCACTTTGACTCGTGAAATGTACGAATGTGTGTAACATAAGCTTTTATTCGAAAATGTAACATGGAACACTTTTACGTTTCTTTCATGTCATCTTGTACGAGTTTTCGTAATAATTGCATATATTAAAAAGTAAGTACAAATTTCATACCACATAATGAAATACTATGTTTTATATAATGTTTTATATATCTTGAATTGCGTGCCAAATCACCTCATTGGTATAGGTATCCCACTCATTTCCTCATTTGTCTACATAGACAGAAAAACCGTGAAGTGCTGAGTTCTAAATCTATGACGGGCAATCATAATTTGTTTGTTGAGTTTTTCATTCGAAAAAGCTATTAGAAGTGAGAAAATCCGTGTATTTGACTAAAAGCGAGTATCATGAAATGGTGTTTTCTGTTGTTGCTTTTAGACTTTAGTGCTTATACATATTATAGCAGGGCTTTTCAGTGTTAATTAGTAGTATAAATGTGTGTTTAACTTGCAAGTTACGTACGTATCGTAATTCACTTTTATTAAAAAGTAAGTGTCATTCAAAATTAATAGTAATGTTATTATCTTATAGGTCATAATAATCAAGTGATTTAAAATTAACGTTTTAGGATGTCTCTATTTTGAAAAGACTAGGTACATAAATACGTAGTATGAGGTTTATGTAACGACCCTTACATATGACAACACCGTACTATAACACGTTGTTTAGTAGATAACATATTAATAAACAACTGTATTCTTGATAAAATATATCTCTGTAACGCTACATATATCAATATCTCCAACTTCAATATTTACGCAAACGAGAAAAGTAGCTATTTTCATTTAAGTCCATATCATCCATATTAACCTCTAGAACCAATGAGGCATCTTATCGATAATCCTCACTTGAACCTTCCGCGTATTTACATCGCTTAAGATCGTCTAAGGTTACACACGTATACTACTGCGATAGGGATTATGCTTCTTTATCTTTACTATTTAGTTCGAATATACAAACAATATTAGGCTTCCGGGCTTCGTCAGGCACACAAACGAAAACAATTCAACAAACAATTCTAGCGTTAAAACGGTACTTTAATTGATCAATATTAAATTATAAGCGGTAAACGAATGCTGTAAAAACTTTTGCCTACAGCATGAACGGGCCGGCTTGACTTGACGTGAAGTAGCATTTCGTTCGCTTGTAGTATTACCAGAGGCCCAAATCACCACTCAACCCATTCCATTTTTATATGGTCGGTAACACGTCGATGATTCTTGTGCTATTGTGGATGCGCGGTGGAGATCGCTTATCATCAGGTGAGCTTTTTGCTCGTTTGCTGACCGCTAGTATAAAACCTCTTGGTCTTTCCGAAGATAACCGATGACAGCCGAAGCGCATTTATTTCAATCGCAGTATCTGTATATTACATTTTTCTATTTACACCCCAGCTCCGCTATCATCCGCGCGAGTACAGCTCCGCTCATTACGAGAATCTAGTCCTGTTGTTTTTATACAGCTGGGTCTGTAAAGAGCTGAGAGTGCCATTGACTGCAACATCACACTCTTTGGCATCCTATAATTATATGGATGTTACATGCTTTATCTTTGTTGAGATTTTACACACGAATTTATTCATTTAATGTGCGTGGTAACATTTTTATTACGTTGTAAACTTTTTTGTGGATTACACAAACCGTCGGTTAAAGTTATTGTTTAAACTTTGGTGCGTGTTATGTAATAGGCAATTATTTTTTTTCAATATTAAAAATGACCAAATTTTGGTGCAACTTACACTAAGTAAATGTTATTATTATTATATTATACACTGAAAATGGAATACATATTATAGCAAAATCAGGCCGATGTTTTCTGCCTGTGTATATTGAATTTGTTTGTTTGTAACGCTTTCACGCCTGAACCAATTTTGATGAAATTTGGTACAGAGGTAGAAGGGACTGGAGACGGGTTTGGGCTACTTTTATACCAGAAAAAGCTGATCCCGCAGGCGGAGTCGCGAGCAAAAGCTAGTATAAAAATTATCTGTTCAGCCTTTTGAAAAATTATAGATATTTTCTGATTAACATCGGGGGTTTATTATTAACAGTTAGGTTATTCTCTCGTACCTAAAGGAAAAAAAGTATGACCAAAAATAAAACAAAAAAAGCTTTAAAGATAAAAAGAACTAGGTAATTGTGATACAAACAAATATTATACGCATCAAAGTGAGAACCTCTTTCGTTAGTGGTTTGTCGGTTAATAAAAAATCCAGCGTTCTGGCGGAGAATCTATTACAAATCACATATAGTACACAAACATAAATTACAGATTGAATTCGAAGCACGTACGTATTTCTTTGCCGTGTTTTTCATAATCGGGAAAATGTGGGTTTATTCCTGAACACGTAAGTTTCGAAAAGTTTATTGAAACACTCAAGGACTTGCGTTTGGTCTCTTAAAACGAGAAAAATGAATTATTACTTTGTAGTTCGTTAAACCCTGTAAGTTTTTAAACGAGTTTTCAATATTTACCCGACGCAAAGACCCAAATGTGGTACTTAATTCGGAGTATATTTATGCGACGTGTTACAATAAGGCGTGATCATATTTAAGAGTCGTTGTGTACACACAAGTACTTATAAACCGTATCTTTACAAAATATACATTTTTTTTATATCCGATCACGGCAAAGTGACTGCACTACACCTAATAGTAAGCGTAGTGCAGTCCAAAAACCAACGACCACCGACAAACATTGAGTTTATCTGTGGTCACTAGAGTCATGCCGGCCTGTATAAATGCTTCTTCTTCTAGCAATGCAATCAAATTTGGTACTACAGGGTGTGAAATACTTTCATCGTGTACTATACGTTGATTAATTGTTGTTGTATACGATATAAGTATTTCATCGCACGGAACACCAAATTCGACTGCATTGCTAAGCATTATAAAGCATAAATAAAGCATTTACATTTTCATCGAGTTGATTAACATGTGGATATTTAAATTGCAATTTGGGACAACACTAAATGATAAACAATTGATACGACTGAATCCGATAAGGTGCTCCCACATTGATATTCACAATCGTATTTTAACATTTAGAAATATACCTACGTAGAAGCAGTTGAAACGTTTATAAACCTTAAACATTCCTTAACGTTTATAAATGTTTATAAAGGTTAATTATAAACAGCTCGAAACTGCTAAAAAATGATTGTGAACATTTCTCAACAAAACATTTGGTAATTTTTTGCTACAAAAATAAGAAAACTGTCTCCAACTACGCCTTAAAGTTACTAGGCGCGCAGAGGTGATGCAAATAATTTATTGTGATGTGTTCCATTTTATCGATCTCAATAAACAAGTCATTAAAATTAGCTTGAAATTTTAGGATGTCTAGATTTTGATAAGATCCAGTACTTAAATATTCACTGCCAGGTGTGTCTAATGACTCTTAAATATTCCCACATCTTTCTGTAAGACGTAGTTTATATTCTACAAAGTATTCTCTTGTTAATATAGATAGCTTGTGCGTTATAAATTTAACGTGACACGAAAATAAAATATTCAAGTTACGTCGACCCTAAATAAATTCCAGAAGCATACGAGTGCTCTCATCTTACTTATTTCCTCTAAGACATACAAGTACCAGTAATTATTGTGGACAACGGTTCTTCTCGTCAATGAATGGACACTTTAATTTCATTCGAGTTTCCTTTGTGAAGGTTACGAGTTACGATGATATTAGATTACCGTACGAAGGAATGTCGACTTAAAAACCCTATTATGATTTCATGATAGTTTAACCACAAAAAGTCCCACCTGGAAGAATGACTGTCAATACCTAGTTTTGTAATAAAGTTGGTAGTTTCCTCGTATGCTTAGCAACAGTGTACAAATACTAATTTATTTTGGTTTGAAGAACTTTAAAGCCTATTAAATTATTGGGCATTATGTCTATGAATGACGAGCGCAGTTTAGTGCCGTTTAGTACTATGTAATACAAAGTTCTGAATGGTGCTTCTGTTTATGGGCAAGCGAGGCGCTTACCCTCAGATGAGCGACCTGCTTCTTTTGTCATTCAGGTTAATAAAATATATATATAAATATGCAAGATACTCATTCCTGTTAATAATTCGCTGTAAATTAAATAAAAATCCAATAAACATTATTTCGTATGTCACGAACGGCATTCGTGTGGAATTTCGTAGCGCGGGCTGGAGCAAATCTGAAGTATTTTAATAACTCTTCTTGTCTACCAAATTGGCAGCAGCAAGCAGACATACTTCCCACACCAAAATTAAATTCCGAAGGATAAATGAGTCGCGCTTTGTCGTATATATCGTTCAAAGGGTATTTTTAGTAAAATGATTAAAAAAACAGCTGTTTGTGTTTTGTTGGCCAAACCTTTTCCAATAACGTGCATGAATTAATTAAGAGCGAATGATAATTAACATCTGATCAACGTACTTTCAAGTGGAGTTTCATTAGAGCAGAAAATGTTTTGATTCTAATGTTTTAAGGTGCGGTCTGCTTAATTGAAATCAGGGTGAATTGTAGGAAATTGTGAGAGCTTTGATGTAAAATTGTTCCAACGCCGTAGCAAGTGATAAGTGCCCGATGAAAATATTGCGGTTCGCCTCTCACTCGCTGTTCAAAGTGTTATTTTATGGAATATTAATTCTCTTTTCGTTTTCGACGGCATCTCTATGTTCAATCAAGTGGTGTGTAAAATAGACAAGAATTTCACTCATTATTTGTAAATTAAAAACTGGCACCTTTAAATATCGTAATCTTTGTATACCAAGATACAAGTGAAATTGTTCTCTATATATTTTTAATGACCTGATATTATGCTAAATCGCAATTACAGAATTTCCAACTTGTCTATTTTCTGAGTCGCGTCATATAATATACAGTGTCATTTTGACACCCTATACTTAAATGAAACCATGTGTAGTGTTCGTTAATACAAGTACTTTGAGCTAAGACACTTTCTTATTAAAGGCAAAATAAAAAAATAATATTTCCTAACAAATTAAATGCCGTTAACATTAGATTAATTTTAAACAGTCTGTATACGCGCGCACACACATATAAAACTCAACATACACACCCGTCATCGAATGAATGAGACACACACACATACATTACCATTAAGCCTGGAATACATGTCGGACGAGCTTAGGCCAACACGAGTGTAGGTAAATTAATACAAGGCAAGCGCTAGTGCCTAGACGTTCGGCAAGTTTATCGAAAACCAATCGAGTAGCCGGCTGTGAAGCGAAAGGCCGCGGGTTCGATCCCTGGACCGAGACAAATGTTTATGTGAACCACAAATATTTGTTTCCCGAAACAAACCCAGACCCCGGGCTGGGTGTTGTGAGACCAAAAGTCTCTCGTAGTTGCTGATACCCACGATACTATCCTGATACCCAAAAATACTATCTATACGTTGGTGTTAGTCATCACTCGGCAGCATGTATTGCGAGCTTTATACCGTCAAGGTTAATGTGCCCGTTTTATAAAAACGCCAAGCGTACAGAAGGCAAACGGCGCAAAATAGTAATTTAGGAATTGAAATAAATATTAGATTACCCTATGAAATGTAATAAAATCCTAAGTAAAATCGAATCTTGTAACTTTTATAATGATTATTTGTTTTTAGTCAAATTTGTGTTACCTATTTATAGATATGTGCATTTCCCAAACACATTTTTTTTTACGTTTTGTCATTATCAATGAACTAAGTAATACTGTCGCAACTTTTTCAGTGAATGTGTCGAGAGCGTCTTTGTGAGTCTGAGACGTATTTTCATATGTATGAAGTTGCCCTTCTTAAGCGTTTGTGTTTTATAATAACATCGTCAGCTGTGACATTTTATTTAATAGAGTTAAGTGCAAGAACCGTACAGCGTGATTTAAAAGGCTCAAAACTTAAATCACGTTTTTTGGCAAAACTACTACAAGCTCAAGCCTCATGTTTGGTACAAGGTAAGCAGAGGCGATGACGAATATGTGGTTTCATTTAGTAACAGGGTGTCAAAATAACACTGTATATAATACCTTTATACGAAATAATAGTTTATGGCGTAGTTTTGAGCTACGAGCTATAACGCCTAATATAATGTGTGGCTATAAATAGTCTACAATTTTATAAAATAGAGTAGGTATTTATGTTATTGAGCTGATTTGCAATTGTGCATTTACTTCATTTGATCTCTGCATCGTATTTACTCAGGAATTACGTTTGTCTTAACATAAAGCCCTTAATAAATTGATTTACATTATCTTATAAATTACATTGTCTAATAATTCTCAAGGAAATAAAGTAACAATGTCAAGAAATTGATTACAGAATTTCTCAAACAATACAAATTGAACGAAAAATTGCCAATAAGCAAAAATACATTTACCGGTCGCTATCACGGCCACGAGACACATCCTGTCATGGCTTCCTGCGCTCCAGAGGTGACGAGGTATCAATTGGTGAAGAATTCAATAAAGGCCAGTAAACGCGGGAGATTCTGACGTACCTCTGCTACACTTTCGTATTCCATCGACGTGCGTTCGACACCTGAGATGTGTGTATACCATCTGCTTACATATGTAAACGTATTTCAACGTCTCACGGCGACGTGACTATGTGAACAATTGACAAAAGTTTGGGTATTATGCCAGGAAGGATGCTAGTTCCGTGACTACTAATTGGGTGGCAGTTTCAAATGAGTAACCGTTTTAGCCAACTTCAAAAAAGGAGGAGGTTCTCAATTCGGCGAGTATCTTTTTTTATTTTTTTTATGTATGTACATCGGTTTCCCCGCGAATTATTGACCGATTTTGTCAGAAAAAAACATGATTCGATAGAGTTTGGCAGCGAAGTTGTCCCATATAAATTTGATAATGATTGAGTATGGAGTGAAAAAATGAAACTCTCAATCAGTTTCAATACGCTAGGTTGTGCACTTTTGATATAAAGTATATTTTCGGTTACACCACGAAACCCTTAGGTTTTGAGTGGTAGAGCCACGCTGTAGGCAGTTTTGTCTACAGCATGAATGGGCTGGCTCGACCGGATCGTTACCACTGTCTCACAGAAAACCGACGTAAAGTAGCGGCTTGCTGCTGCGTTTCGTACGGTGAGTGAGATATCCGGAAGCCCAAATCCCCTCCCCTTCCCAATCCCTAATTATCCCTTTCCTTTAAGGTCGGCAACGCGCCCATTATTCTTCTGGTGGTGGGCGTACATGGGCGGTGGAGATCGCTTACCATCAGGTGACCCACTTGCTCGTTTGCGGGCCTATGCTATAAAAAAAAAAAAAAAAAACCTCATTTTATAATACATATTAAACAGATATTATGTATCAGGTATCAGTGTGTGTGTAGTGGGTATCGGGTAGTTCCTGATACCCACGACACAAGACTCGTATCTTAGTGTGGGGTCAGGACTATGTATGTGACTGTTGGGTGTATTTGGGTGTATATTGAGACGAGATATATTATACTAATTCTTCGTTTTCTTGTAACCGTAAACAGAGGTAGTCTTCGTATGTCAATATACTGTAACAGTTCTGTCTCTTTTAATTCCTAGCCTTTGTAATTTAAAGAATATTTTTTTGTACTTTGTAGATCTTGTATCATTTGCGAATGACCCTGATTCCTTCTTATGATTACAGTGTAAGTGTGCTCAAACACGTTTATTATGTCTGATTGAGTACAGAGACTTTACAATTGGACTAAAGGATAACATTGTTAGAACTGTAACAGTACACCAACATGTTTTCGACGTCGAAATTTTACAAGCGCCTGTCAGGAAATTATAATAAATAACTAGTTGTTGCCAGAATATCGGGTCAGTGGGGATAAGGTTACCACAATAAAATTGCGTGAAGATAGACTATACCAAAACAGTCTAAAAGGGTAGCGTGATGACCTAGACGTTTTATTTATAAACTATCCGAATTTAGCTAACAAAAAATCACTGGCTTAAGGGACGGACCCTTGCTTACACTCGATACTGTCCACGTATACAAAAACGTACCTAACTTAACAAAAAGTATGTGACTAAGATTTCTTTTATTGATTTATATCAAGCATAATATTTTGAAACATAAATACTTACTAGTCATCATCTTGCTCCTATTACTTGTTATGTATTATGCTACTACATGACCACAGAATATTCTACCATGACCAGAGAGCAGAAAAAGCTGTTATAATTTAAAATTTACAATTATAAATTATTAAAAAATCAGTTTAGAAGCTATTTTTAAGAAGCTATTTGAACATTATACAGTTTAACGTTAATTTTATACCTATCATAAAAAAACTATAATATCGTAGACATGCGATGAATCCATACATACATGTTTCTGTCAGGCGTCTAGTGCAAACATCGTGATGCCGATAGGCTCTTTATATTCAAAGAGTTGGTGGCATCGCTAGCTTTGTTGGACGTTTCATATTAAGCGAATATTACTCTTGTCCGAAGAAACCGCGGGCAAAAATATCTTAATCGTAATAATATTTTATATTCAGTTAGTAGCATATGAACACTGGCTATTCAGTGGGTAGCATATGAACACTGTCTAGGTGTTTTTCTTTGTTGCAAACCGTATCAAAATGTCTCTGAGTAAAAAAATATTAGCTGCTAATCAGAAATAAGACTTATTACATGTAAAAAAGGACTAGCTTAACCGATGAAGTGAAAAATGTGGACATATTGACATAGCTTATATACATACTTAATCCGATTATTTTTAAAAGTGACTTGCCACAGGTTTTGTGGCTCGATTCGTGTTATTAAGTATTTGGTCGAGGACTTTTCGTGGTAGATATTTTATTATGGCACAAAACCGCCACGAGTCTATCCATACAAATGGGTGCAATATTTTTTTAAGGCAAATAATATTTTCTTGAGAGTTTATTCGGAACCCAATTTTTAAGGCCTCTGTGACGTTAACTCATATTACAGCTTGGTTATTGCCGATATTTTTTTTATTTATATTTCAACTAGGTAACTACCCGGTGGATGTTGCTATAAAAATAAAATTACATTTTTTAATCCATATATTTACTTTTGTAAACATTTTACAAAACCCTTTGGGGAGTATTAGAAGGATTACCTCTCTACGGACTGAGTACAAACGGTTCCTCTTGACGCTAACCATTGAACGTGACGTGCTGGAGTCTCGTCTATTGTCTACGGGCATCCGTCGAGTTATCGCGTTACCCCGCCTTCCTCTTTTATACAGCTGCATCCCTCGTAAAAAGTACTTAAACGGGAGCCACTCGCTTATCGTGTTTTTGTCAAAAGCCGTGCGACATGTACGCATTTCACATTTACCTTCATAAGGTTAACATTAATAAAATATTTCATTTCATAATGTAAATAACGTCACGACCTGAGACAAAATTTGAAATTTACTCTAATATATTATGAATCTAGACGAAGGTGGAATGACTTCTTTTTAATAAATCTAAGACGTAATAATATGAACGCAGAACATGATATGTTCATGTTTACGTGACCCAAGTTAACATTTTAATAAAGTTATCAACGATACTCAGTTTCGGAAGATTACTAGCACATATATCACAACTTAGAGCGGTATTTTAGGTGATATAAAAGATGCTTATCTGCTGCAGACATAAAAAACTCAAAAACCATTAACAGTGCCACCCTACTATCTCGTCACTTCTCTTTGATTTTAAAATACGTGCATGGCCCATTTAATGCGTCATCGTGGTTAATTTATAGCCAGCTCCCATTGCCCTTCAGCAATAAAAGTTGATGAGCCGGAATCTATATGCCAAAACTTCTACAATGCTGTAATAAGCTAGTATTATTATTCACCACGTTTCCTGGTGCATCACGACGGGATCCGAGCAGGATATTCCGATCGTCGTGATTTATTGTCTATTGACAAGGCAATGTTAATTATTATGTATAGCATCGCAAATTGTGACGGTAAATTAATAATTACATTTGTAAAAATAATAAATATTATGGCTATTTATTTATTTATATCGGTATCAGTGTTTTATTATCAGAAATGATAAATGAGAATAGTTTACACAAAAAATAAAAATCTGCTATTTGTATATTGAGAGCTTTTATTTTTACAGTCGAACATGCTAGTGTTCTATCTGTAGGTTGAAAAATCGGCTTGTTTTTGGTCTTCTATAGAAAATCGTAAATAGCCCGTACGTTTAAAGCATTTGCAATTTAAATTAGTAGCCTGCAACTAACGCTGGGACGTAAGCCTGCGCTTGTAACTTTCATTTACTCGATAAAATAAATTCACAGAGCTTCAGATCATATCGTTGCCAGTTACCAAAATTCATAATAAAACATTTAAGCAAATGTTTGCAAATGCAAAATTTCATAAGCAGTTTGTTTAAAAGGTAAAACGTTCTACAATGGACGTTCGTTTTAATTGTTGCCTGTGATAGCTGCGATAGCAATGACTATTTTTTTTATTGAGTCGGTTTCATTTTTCGATTTTAGTTCCTTAGTAGTTATAAACTCATTTAACATTTAAGTTTGAAATCGATTTAGGTAATGAAACGTAAATAATTTACATTCTCTGATAAAACATACATTATACGTGAAACGTGAGGCTGTTAATAATATCTAATAATACAATTTGCATAATATACTCCAAAACAAACCGACTTTACGAATTGCCGTTGTAATTTATAAAGTTTAAACACTTTTAGGTTGTTATAATATTGACGCAAAGAATCTTCGAACATTTTAAAATTTGGATATGTTAATGGGCTTTGGAGTGAATAATATTTATCGGAAAAAGCGCTTCATTCTGTAACTATTGAAGGAATTTAGATCGTAAAAATGATTTACAGAGAAATTTGTAATACAAAGGACCATACCTAATTTAATCCATCATATTTTTTGTTTTATATTTATAACAATCTTTGTAAAGATCTAGTTATAAAAAAGGATACATAGATATAAAAAAGGTAAAAAAGATTTGATAGAAAACAAATGCACGGTCTTGTTTTTACAAAAATAACTCCAACAATAAACATAGGAACAAAAAAGACATTAAGGAATTATAGAAGTTTGCTAAGTGTGGAGAAAATATACAAATGTTTATCCAGATTAGGCCCGGTGAATAACTATAATTGAATGCCATTAAATCTCGTTTAACAAAAAGTACACCAAAGTACAGGGATTTGGTGTATAATCCGGCGTTATTTGTCATAGTTACCGGTTTGTACGAATAATAACCTATACATTTTTTGTCGCATGTTTGGGGTATAAAATATGGTTGTTGTGAAACGCTCTATTGTTAACGCGTTAGCTCAGCAACACGTAACATCTGACAATAGTCGTTGCACCATTGTTATTACTAATTGAAAATGCGGGCATAATCGATACTTTATATATTATGTTTTTCAATATAAAAGCCATAATATTTAAACGTCGAGATTAAACAAAACATTGTTCGCGATCGTGTGTCGGTGTTCGGTTTTCCGCAGCTGTTTCAATTGGTTTAATAAGGTATATAGCACAGTTCGTTGCGGTGTAGTGTTCTGTAAAAAACTAGGTAAATTGAAGGAAACCTTTCAAGTGTTGTTCCGGTTTCAAGCGAAATACCCACCGGGTACTCCTATGGCTTCCGCTGAGCGCTGACCGCAGTAAAGTTACCAACGCGCTTACATCGACCGGGTGAATTAATAACGAACCTTCTTCGTTAATATAGTTACGTCAACATTCTCAATGTTAAAAATACCATGATATGAGCCTAGGACATATAGACCCAGATGGCTTATTTAGCTACCGAAAATGTATGCTAATGGTACGCCATTTAAATACATTCAACGGTTTTGTTTAAAAACGCAAATTGCGCTCTGCGGTGGGCTTGAAGGTTTCTGTCGGGGATTTACTTAATGTTTACGTTTAGAATAAATTCAGTGCTGCCAAATTGATAAGCGTTTCAGTGTTTACAAAATAAAATATCTAGGATTAAAACGGAGAAATGATCCGAACACCACATATTATAGAATCGTTGTGAAGCTAAAATATATGATCGCTGTTTTCGTAACTCTATAGTCAGATTTATTCGGGTCCGGTTTCAAATAAATGGACGTTCTATCTTCAAACCATCAATAAAATGTTCACAAACACATCAATCAGTTCAAGGTTTGTCTTGAGACAAATCTAGGGGGTGGGGACAGTGGAACAAGTATTTATTGATTTGATAACTGTGTTAATACAATGTAGCAGGTAACCGCCCGACATAGAATCTAAAATGGTGGCAATTCGTAGGACATATTGTAACTGTTTTATGCGGTAATAAATCTTTCAGTCGTTATCCAATATTGTGTGGTAATAAAAATGAAACACTTAACAAGTGGAGTCAAAACAAACCAGTATGCTCAGACTAACTCCGGCCTACACTTATAGTAATATGTTGATTCAGTAACTGAAATTTAAGCTTATTCATATGTTTTCTTTCTTCAATATATTCTCCGTAAGTCTTTACAACAGCGTTAAAATTATCTTGGCAATGAGTTTAGGTAAGTAGAATAAAGATTCCCCTTGCGTATATTTAGTTCGAACTTATGAAAATATAATAATGAAATTTACATAAATTCATCATTACTACCTATCTATATTAATCCACACATAATACGGCCACGTTATAATTCTATCTTTATTTACAAAGTTAATTGAAGCTTAACAATTCTTTAAAAATCTTCCTAGATTCTTTCAAGCTTATCAAAATCTTCCACAAAGGGTCGTGTTGTCCTCGAGCTGCTTATATTGAATGCAACTGAGCGCGCGACTCAGCCGGCGGCAAATCAAAAGATCTGCTTTAGGGCTGTGCACACTGTGGGCAGTGAGGTGCGAGCTGCGCGATACATGTGCTATCGTAAGCTTTGATATGTGAGATGGAAATTGAATGTTTCTGATGTATGATACGCTAGAACTCTAATTAATAATAATATATCAGGCGCTTACGGACACCAACTTATAATTGATAAAATAATTAATCTTTAAAGAAAGCACCTATTGTTGTGTATGTAAAAATATTATAGGGTATATAATTCTTTGTTGATAATATTTTTACTATATTTTTTATTCTGATTATTAATAATCATTATCCCTAAAACCTTAGCTAAGCCGGGTGATTATTATACATTTTCTATGTAGAAAGACACACGTTAAAATTAATTAATAGCTACCATTATTGGATTTATATTTATTATACATTTATATTTAATGAATACTGAACATTAAATGTTCCTAATATTATTTTGTGCTAAGGAACAAAATATGGTTACGTGAATTCATTCATAACAAATGTTCTTATGCAATACTCGCTGAGATTAAGTTATAATTGTCAAGCATCTCGCAGTGTATGTACACCTTTATGCGGCAATGACTATGCTGGTGGTCTGATATTCCGGCTGCCTCAGTTATTAGCAGTTTATTATTATCAGATAGACAGAAATATGCCATTATAACTGGTTCTCTTTGTGGGATGGATGGATAAATGAGTATTATTGACAAATATCTTACTGATTACTGTTTGATTGATAAATTCATTATTGCGTAAATATTCATCAAATTGAACATAACTGGAGTAAAATGGGATTATCTCTGCCTCAAGTTGAAGTTCATATTATGTTTAACTAAAACATAGTAATTTTTATATAATGTTAATTTCACTAAATAAAGGAAATACTGATAGACAGGTCTGATTTTAAATATGAAATACCATTATTTTTAAACGACTTAAGACATTCGATTTGTAGTAAGATCTAAGAGAGTGGATGGAGGGAAAGAGGCAAGTAATCGTCTTACTAAGCCAACAAGTCATTCTGGCCGGAAACTGCAAGGGTGATGTAAATTGAATTTCAAGCTGTGGTAAAGTTCTGACCGATGAAGGAAAATCTGTTCAAAGTTATATAATACTAGCTTTTGCTCGCGGCTCCGCTCGCGTGATCTGCTTTTTCCGGGATAAAAAGTAGTCTATCACCCAAGTCAGCTCATACCCTGTCTGTATACCAAATTTCATCAAAATCCGTTCAGTAGTTTCAGCGTGATTGACGGAAAAACACCCAAACAAACAAACTTTCACATTTATAATATTAGTAGGATTAGGAGTTAAATAGAGTAGTTGCCAATATCCTGCACAATCAATTTGTAAATGTGTCCACTGTCTAGAACCACCCATTAATATATCGTCAATGTTAAACTAACAACAGTTTAGTTATATCTACGAGTAAACCACCTTTGTTGTCAAAAGCTATTGTAGCCTGTTCAACTATAATAAAGGTTCACAAAACAGTCCCTGCAATACGTTGCTAAAATGTTTACTTTGTAAAACACATAAAATATTTACTTGAGATCCCTGTCATAGTATTATATGGTATAAACTATCGTATAAATCTAGCGAGTATTTCGTTTAAACGATACTTCGTAAAAAGGCAGACACTGAAAGTAGCGTTCTGCTTTAGAGCTCATCATAAATTCAAATAACAACACATGAGTCTAAAAGGCAAATTGAAGAGTTTAGCGAAATACTATCGAGTCACGCTATATATACAGTGCTAAAAGTTTGTCAGTAAAGATATATTTTACTATAAAAACGCCATTTAGTATTTAGAATAAATTAGGAATTTGTGTTATGAAATAAAAAGGGTCAGAACATAATGCATATAATTCACATCGAAACAAGGTAAAAGTTAACAATATTAATAACATCTATCTTCAAGCTATTTATACAAATTCGAAAGAGCTATTGTGCGGCTTTGGACGTAAAAGGTCGCAATTTGTTCACGCATTCCAGTGGAATTACGCACAAAAACACTCGGGTCACTACCACGATTTAGCTCTTCAATCGGATTGATTGGTTCAACCGTACGATAACGCCGCGAACTAGTAGTTTAGAAAGGACATAAAAAATACAAGATATATTTTGTTGTTATATTATTGCCTCCAACGGATTTATCGTACATGTTTTCTGCTAAGGTATTGCATTAAATTGCTCGCAATTCATAGACATAGTATTTTTTTTAAAGTGTCTATTCCAAAGCTTTCTGTATAATAGTAAATAGTATGGGGGATGACGATCCATAATGCTAATGACTAAAACAAACGTTATTTTTATGGATGGTGTATCCAAGATTTATAGGGTCGTTTATTGTCTGGGACAAAATACAATTGATACAATAATCTTGTACAAATACGATCACTTAGCGTCCTTACTTACTTTAAACTATTACTTAGTTTAAAGAGATTCCACTCTGTCAAAATTTATTTACTTGCATTTACATAACATTAAAATTTTACAAAGTACATTTGAAATGAGTAAATAATTAGAGATAG
Source organism: Amorpha juglandis (assembly GCA_949126905.1). Taxonomy (NCBI): domain Eukaryota; kingdom Metazoa; phylum Arthropoda; class Insecta; order Lepidoptera; family Sphingidae; genus Amorpha; species Amorpha juglandis. The sequence goes on from OX421372.1 coordinate 9,371,124, forward strand.
CTGGTTGAGTCTGGAGACGAAATACTTGCTTGAATGCGAGCTCTATTGTTCGAGCATTCATCCACAATTTGCCGTTTAACTGCTTAACATTCAGCCTGTCTTTGTCTATTTCCTAGTTTAATGCACGCCTGAGAGAGTACATGCATAAACAATTTTGTTTACATCTTAAATATTTTGTATCTCTGTAACATTGTGGGTTGGGCAGTTGTATTAATCGACTTTAAGTATGAAAACTAATTATATTCTATTGTAACATATTTAATTTTATGTGTGACGTTAACATGCATGATGCAAGGTAATATTCGTGTGCAAACAGACTTATTCATTGACAAGATATAGTATAAAAGAGCATATCAACAACAAAAAAATAGTAGTTTAAATATAATTAAATCGGTTAAAATTTATTTATATTAATAAGCAATGTTCAAAGTTCCAAATGTTCGCTATCTTTTTAATACTTAGTTTGATACATAGGGATTTGACTTGCAAATACTAAGTAACACAATATTTTCATAGATAATACATGTAGCCGTAAATGAAGTGGCTTATGTTTCATTCATTGCGAATGCAGTGGCTTGATACCAACGAAACAAAGCTACCCGATTGTTCGTACAAGTTTAATCAGTACCTTTCAACCTTTCGAGGGTCGGACGCGGGCATTAGCATTGCGAGTGAACAGAAATCTGGCGATGATTTGGCGCTTGCATACATTATACATGATGTCACATATGGCGCATTAGTTTTCGTCAGATTGTTTGGGAACGGTAGTGAGTTTCGATTGATCGTCTCTATTCATATCCTGGTTGTTATAGCATATGCTCTGAGGTCACACAACGAAGTTATAGTCAATTAAGTAAAGTATATATCAATACCCGTAATTACTTTTGTGACAATTATATCGTTGCCGTAATTTCAACTGTGGTAGGATTAAACGTCCATATATCCCTTACGGTAATTGAAATTACAGGTATCGATATATTTAGGTATATGATAAACGGAAACGCTACGTCTGTACGTAGAGTTTACGTTACGATTAATGTTATGTGCTTCGGCAATCTATTTTAATCGACTTATTTAGTATTTGGTACGATAACGCAAATAATATCCGGCTTTACCTCCTTACATGTGAAAAAGTGGGAAATAATATCCACTAATTTTAATGATTTATCAAAATGTTTAGGGACCACTTCTTCTTTTATTTCCCCCTAAAAATGTATGATAAATCATCGTACTTACGATAAAGTTTTTGACCATCACTCAAAATTAGGTACATTCACATAATGGATTTTTAGTAAACAGACGGCTCTGAGCCGCTGACGAGTTGGGTAAGGCCGGACATTGTTTGCATGTTCGTACCAAATACTAAATAAGTCGATTAAAAATAGATTGCCGAAGCATGTACATTAATCTCTGAAATATCTAACCGTTAAAAAACGTTGACATTTGTAACTAAAACGGCTTGGTCTAAGATCCCGCGGAACATTGACCTTCACCCATCTGTTTACCGGATGAAAATAATAATTTAGGGTACAAAAGGTGTTGCTGAACACATACAAATAGGGTTGCCTAAAAAAATATGGTCAAGGATAGGTTTTGCCAATTAAAAAAAAAAAAAGAAGATATTATTTCACTGACTTGCTCACCAAATAAATGCAAAAGCTAGGAGCTAGATGAGCGCAATGACCACTTTTTAGTTACCTGTTTGCACACGGCAACCAGGTAGTAGTGGCCTCTCTTATTTCTCGTTATTTTTCGTCGACGGTTAATGTGTAAATTTATTGAATGCTTAACTGCTTTTTTGATCATCAACAACGATTTTCGTGTTTCAGTTATCAAATTATACGAGATAGAACTGTTCAGTAGGCAGTTTTGTCTACAATTTGTACCATTATTTCACGGAAAACCATAGTGTACGTCACTCGGTGGTGTTTCATATGGCCAATGAGATAACTCCGATCCCCATTTCCCTCCTTAAAGGTACTGGTGTACTTCAGGTACTTTCATTCTGGCGTTATGGGTGTTCATGGATGGTGGTTATCACTCACTTTCTTGTTTGTTTACCTTCTATTCTTGTATAAAAGAAAGGCTAAAAGGCTTGGTTAACATATTTTTATATAAAGCTGTTATCGTGAAAGGGATTGGGGGAAATACATATTTTTTATTTAAGTAAATATTATGATCGTAATCATAGCTTTTTGGAACGAAGTTCCTTACGGCAGGCTTGGAGGGGATAGGGATTTTGCTGCGTGACCGAACTGAAAAAAATGTGATAGTAAAACCGTAAGAAAAATGCGTGGAAAAAATGCGTGGAATAAAACCGTTAAATGAGACTTTTTTTTAACTTAATTTGATATCTAGCACACAAAGTTAAAGTCGAAATTCCGTTAATAATGGTTGTGAAACTTATGACATTTGGAAATGTAGACGCGGTTTGAAATTTGAATTTGAATTTTTGATTATAGAACACGGCCGTCCGTTATTTTTAAGTTGATAAAAAATGCTATACAATAGCTTTACCGCGGCAGTGTCCGAGTGCCACACGTCTTTTTTTTATTTCTATTTTTATATTCTATTTCTATGTAATTTTATGTTGTTAAACAAAAATAAAGAGACCTATTTTGTTATTTCAGTTGATAATTTGAATTTTTTGCAATTTGTGTCGATTCTACATTAGTCGAAGGAACTTCGTTCCTACCTGGTGTCCCACGACACACACCAATTTTTTGAAGTGATAACTTCTTATGTGAGGGTGAACCGAAACGTTCCGTAACGCGAGCGGCAGCGAGAGGAAGGTTCCAGAATATTCGAGAACCTTCCGTGAGACGTCACGCGGGCCAGTTGACCAGCCAGCGCTAGCCGACTTCCCTGGAACTTTGAGAATTCTCGAAGTCCCAGGTGGCGTCACACAGTGACCAGTCGGATTGGACCGGACTTTGACCGGACTTTCACAAGATTTTGACAGGACTTTGACCGGACTGTGTTCGTTTTTTTTTATGGCGAATAGACATGTTACCGTAATTTTGTTTTTGATATTGATATTAATGACGATATTTTACTTATTTTATAATTTGGAAAAAAAGTACCAGGTTCGCATAAACGCGAAGAGAGTAGAGTGTCCATTTTTCATGGCGATTAGCCGTAATTAATAAACAAATGAGGATTTGGACAAAGAAAAACTTTTTAGGTTTTTTCTTATTTGGAACATGTTGCCGTAAAAAGTACCAGGCTCGCATAAACGCGAAGAGAGTAGAATGTACTTTTATCATGTCGAGTGGACATGTCGCCGTAATTTTGTATTCTCGCATCTTGTTTGGTAAGTTTTCACTTCTGTCGGCACTCCCAGAGTGCAACCAGTATTTTTTAAGTATATGTACTATATTTTCTTCCCTTGTCATTGTCTTACATTGTAATCGTACTAATAAGGAAATATAATGTATCTTTCTTAGTTATTTGATGTCACTACACTGCCCTCATGCGGGCTAAAATAACACATAGTGAGTTCAGCCAGCCATCTTGGACCTCAATAATTCATTTGCAGATAATATATTTTCCGTAACGGGATGCTTCTTCCCCACTGAGCTTACGACAAACCCCTGTAATACTAAAATGATTAATCATGTCGTCTACAAATGCGATAGATAAAAAGATTTTCTTCAAAACCCTATTTTATTTCCTAATTGTTGAATTTACCAATGTATTATTTCTAATAAATACTGTTATAAAGCCAATTTTAGTAGTTATAAGACGGAAAAAAATATCCGGGTCTGCCCCTTATGTCACCGGTTTGAGGTGACAACCGACCTGAAATAACCAAAATAACTATTCAAAAATTGGGAACCGCCTCCTTTTCTGAAATCAATTAAATTACATGAAAAATTCAATTTTAAGGTTTTCATTCTTGGGGTGACACCGAAATCAGATCCGCCCCCGGTGGCACCCGTGGTAGCTACGTCACTGTAATAAGTTCATATTATTAACAAGTTAAAACATCAGTGTTTTATTGAAGACTATTTAATACTGTATAAACCAAACTATAAACATTTTCAGACACAAACAATCAATATAAAATAAATAAATTACTTTTGATGTCTTAGCATATCATAATTGGCTCTTAGTTGCGTAACATATTTCAGCTGAAGTGCAAATGGTGGAATGTAGGTCATTGAACTGATGTTGATGTTACTACAAATGTTTATAGGCACCATCTTCTGGCGCCGCAAAGGCTACGGCGACGTCGCGACAATCCGGCGCCAGCGTGCGATCCATTCGGAAAGTCAGCGACTGCTCAATTTATTCGGAGATACATATTATTATATGGGGAAAATATGTTCACTACAAGTACTGCAATTAAAAGTTCATAAGATGATCAATATTCTTTTAAAACTGGCGCTGAATTTTCATAAATACAGTTATCAAGCTCAACGTGCGGTAACAAATATTGACTTCTAATTTATTATTATCCATTCCAACGGTAATATTAAAAGCAAGTTTTGCTACAATATTAGAAACTTTATAAAAATCTTCAATCGCTAATGGATTCATCTTGCTCATATTATTTAACGTAAAAAAAATTTAAATACGCCATGCAGCTGCGACAATAAAATTCAATCACTTAATTTAATAAGATTTTATCAAAAGAGCTTTTTCACGTCTGCGCACAATTTAACGACTCAAAGTAAGGTTATATTAGGAAATATGCATAAAGACGGGCGCTTTATAATACCTCTCCGTATGAAAATTTGTTTGCCATCTTACATTAATAATAATATCAAACTTGTATTATATAGTATACTAGCATTTCCTCGCGGCTCCGCCCGCGAAATCTGCTTTTCCGGGATAAGAAGTAGCCTATAATCTAGGATTATAATGGTAAAAGAATTTTTCAAATGGGTTCAGTAATTTCAGAGCCTATTCAATGCAAACAATCAAATCTTTCCTCTTTATACCCCCGGCCGGTATCGTCGCAATTTCTATGTCCCTGCATTTTAAATCTGTTATATCTTCGAAAATATTTAAAGGGGATAAAGGCATGAATGAGATTGTGTTGTTATGATTATATTGTATTAAGAAATCATGATGATACCAAATTGTACGACAATCCCAACGAGAAAGATTTTCAAACCAATTTGCACTATCTATACTAATATAATAAAGCTGTAGAGTTTGATTGTTTGTTTGTTTGTTTGTTTGTTTGTTTGAACGCGCTAATCTCAGGAACTACTGGTTCGAATTGAAAAAATCTTTTTGTGTTGGATAGTCCATTTATCGAGGAAGGCTTTAGGCTATATAACATTACGCTGCGACCATTAGAAGCGAAGCATCAGTGAAAAATATTGCAAAAACGGGGAAAATTATTCATATTTGAAGGCTTCCGTTGCTAAGCTACCTAAATAATATTATTTGAAGGCTTCCGTTGCTAATCTATACTAATATTATAAAGCTGTAGAGTTTGATTGTTTGTTTGTTTGTTTGATCACGCGGGCGGAGCCGCGAGCAAAAGCTATTATTAATATTAAGACGATTTTGATACGTATAATTCGATCATATACTTATTATTTTCTGTGGTATTTAGATGCTTCTTTAGAGATCATGTTCGATGCATTTTACAAAATATTGTATCTTCATAAGCTGTATAAGCAGTATAAACTAAAACATTTCGATGTTATCTTTAGTTCCAGGAAAGGTCAAGTATTTCAAAGGTATTTGCATACACGTGCTGAATCGTAAAAACCCGATCAAGTGCAAATCGGACGCACGCACCGAGGTTCAGATTCGTTAATTTCCATATTTTTAATTATTTGATAGTTTATCCGCCGAAACAGCAAATTTACTGTGTTTTATTTAGCTTGCTACATATCTATACTAATAATAAAGCTGTAGAGTTTGATTGTTTGTTTGTTTGTTTGTTTGAACGCGCTAATCTCAGGAACTACTGGTTCGAATTGAAAAATTATTTTTGTGTTGGATAGTCCATTTATCGAGGAAGGCTTTAAGATATATAACAATACGCTGCGACCATGAGAAGCGAAGCATCAGTGAAAAAAGTTGCAAAAACGGGGAAAATTATTCATATTTGAAGGCTTCCGTTGCTAAGCTACCCAAATAATATTATTTGTAGGCTTCCGTTGCTAAGCTACCCAAATCTATACTAATATTATAAAGCTGTAGAGTTTGATTGTTTGTTTGTTTGATCACGTGGGCGGAGCCGCGAGCAAAAGCTAGTCTAATATAAGGCTTGAATCAAAAAAATTATAGAAAATTGTAAAAACCTATAAATAAAGATTCTACGTTTCGAAAATGAATTTCAAATACCAAATACCTATGGAATTATAGAAAAAACAATTTATAGATGTTGAATGTAATAAAATAAAACTGTAAGCTTTGGGAATGTATTTGAATGATTCCGAGAGATTTCGCGTCGGGTTTGTTTTATGGGCTGATTCAGCGTAAGTAGAACGATTGGCACGTACGTCTAATAGCCCTATCGATATCTTTATATCCCACAATCGCAGCGTTTCCTTTTTCAAAATCGTACAAGTGATACCTTCTTTATACACGATATGCCCTAATCGTATTGAGCTTTTGTATAATATATCAACGTTCTCTTGGGCATTTCTTTTATCTATATTTCATTTTTAATATGAAAAATGTAATATCGACGTTATTTAGTAACCATTGAACGTGTACATTTACTCCTTTTTGACCGACGAAAAAACGGAGGAGGCTCTGAATTCAACGTGGATATTATTTTTTTTGCACACCACCATATGTTGATCGATTTGGATGATTATTTTTTCATTCGAAACAGTATAGTTGGAAATCAATTTCAATTCCTTCATTCATTCTATCTCTAAACGTATGAAATCGGGGATAAAATACTAAAACTGCGTCATTTATGATTTTGATGATTTATTCACTAAAAACTCGTTGAATTCATACCCTTCTGTTATTTTTTCGTCGCTTGAAATAAAAATAAAAATTTATAAAAACAAAACCGTCTCAAAAATAAATAGATAGATAACGTTAAAATTAAAAGGAGTCAGTGCTACCTATAAAAATTTGAACATAGTGGTCATCGCACCGACTCAAGATTGGTTATTTTTAGCTTTATAGTGTGTTTGAGTCGGTTTTATTTTAGTTAATTAGAAACCAAAAATGCGTTAAAAAAACTATTCGAGAATCACAACGATCCTTAAATTGTGTTTAACCACTAAACGTGTTTAAAAAATGTCGACTCTTATGAAAACTTGATATTAGTAGTATTTAGTGTCTAAACAAAAAAATATATTTTTGTGCAAGCCCGCACAAAGTAAATATTATTATTTGACTTATCTATACTAATAATAAAGCTGTAGAGTTTGATTGTTTGTTTGTTTGAACGCGCTAATCTCAGGAACTACTGGTTCGAATTGAAAAATTCTTTTTGTGTTGGATAGTCCATTTATCGAGGAAGGCTTTAGGATATATAACATTACGCTGCGACCATTAGAAGCGAAGCATCAGTGAAAAATGTTGCAAACACGGGGAAAATTATTCATATTTGAAGGCTTCCGTTGCTAAGCTACCTAAATAATATTATTTGAAGGCTTCCGTTGCTAAGCTACCCAAATCTATACTAATATTATAAAGCTGTAGAGTTTGATTGTTTGTTTGTTTGTTTGATCACGTGGGCGGAGCCGCGAGCAAAAGCTAGTTATTAATAAAGATGTGTTACGGCTTTAAAACACCCAGTATGTATGTCTTAAATACGGACTGGAAATAAAACTGAGATGAATGTGATTATGTAGCGCAAACCGAGGTAATTCGTAATGAATTATATTTTTTAATTAAACGCTGCAAGCAAATGTCGCTAAGCGGCAAGGTAAGGCTCTGATTGCGCCGCAGTTTATGGGCCAACAAAGAAGCTTAACAAAGTGGAACATTTTTTCCACTTTCTCCCTCATTAATTAGACGCGTTTCTACTACAATATCCATCTTATAATTGTATCAGGAAATTAAAAAGAGGCGCAAAAGAAATTAAAAGGCTTTTAAAATGTCGTGGATCTTCGCATGTTTTTTAATGTTATTTACGTTTTAGGCGGTTGTCATGGGCAGTATTTCCAACTGGGATTTTAAATAAAACATTAATTTTTGTCTGCGACATTTATAAAATTGTTGTAGTACTGTTTTTGGACAAGCTATAGTTATGGGAATTCCGATGCGTATGCTGTCACATATTGTATTAATTACTTGATAATTGGGTTTACTTTTTTAAATGTACCCATTAATAAAATATTATGGTACACAGAAAGAATTAAGTCAGTTAAGGAAAGGGCTTTTCTTATTAGCCTGAATGACGAGGTCGCTCGCCAGATGGTAAGCATTACACCAGCGCATAAACAGAAACAATAACACACAGAATTTGAATTCAAAATACTCCATGTTCACTGAACTACGCTCGTCATCCCGAGACATAAGATTTTAAGTCTTAAAATGCTCAGTAATTTCAACGGCTTCAATGTCATTCAAACCGGAACACAATAGTGTTTAAACATTGTTGCTTGGCGGAAAAAACTGACAAGGCGGTGGTATCTACCCATACGAAGGACCTACCAGCTACATCGTTGAATTACAGAATTCACAAATCCTTAGCAAACGTTGAAATGTTATCGTACCATTCTGAAATAGCATTTACTAAAAATATAAATATAACAGCTTAACAAAGCAAGAAAGTAGCGTTAGCTCAGCGCAAACTGGTACGGACTGTCGAGATGAAACTCGCAGGTTCGAAAACAGCGCCAAGAACATCTGACTTTTCTAAGTTACATGTGTATTAATTGCTAATTGATACTTGGTTTACCGGTGAATAAATCGTTGTAAGGAAAGGAACCTTGCATACCTGAGAAGTTTTCCATAGAAATTTCTAAAGTATGTCAAGTCTGCCAACCCGTATTAGGTCAGCATGGAATATGACCTAACCCCTCGCATTTAGTAAAGGGTGCCCGTGCCGAGCAGTGGAACGTGTATAATTCAGGGCTACTATTATTATTATTTAAAATAAATTCACTAGTTCAAATTAACATCGCTTAAATCAACAAGCTAGAAAATATTTGTTCGTCTTCTCTTTTTAATTGAGGATGTGATTTATGACGATTCATGTTTTAAATCGCTAACGAGAACAATGGTTCCAACGGAGCTTAACCGAGTAGAAACTTTTGTGTCGCTAGTCGCTACAAATAGATTATCCCTTTTTATCTTTTTTATTTATCTATTGCTTCTGTGCCATAAATAATGTTCAGGCAGGGGTCTAATGTAAGTAGTAAGTCATTGCGAAAAGTAAATATATTTTATTAATGTTTAAAGGTAATGCCGAAACTTGGTTTCCCTTATAAGGTAGATTAGTAGGCAGGTCGCCCCACGTAATACCAAATCCATCGTTAAATCATGATGGGAATGCGGACTCTGGCACTAAGACGGATAACTCAAGGCAGAACGAAAGAAATTTTAAAGTGTCTTTTGATTTTGCCTTATGAAGTATTGTACGTGTCGTATTTAAATAGTATACAACATAATGGAAACAGTATTCCAGTAATCGTTGTTGATTTACGAAACTTGTACTTTTCTATAGCGTCACTCAAACTGATGTATTCACAAAGCAATGTTTAGTATTGATTTTGAAAATTGTTTCTAGTTGAATATTGTATAGACTATTACGTCATCAACAGGTGGTGCCTACATTCACATGTGCTAGTGCACAGTATTTACACAAGTGCACTCTGTATTCATTAAATAACGGGTAATGGCTATCCTATACTTTCAAAATATCAGCACAATGGACTGTTATTGCCAAACGTTCTTCTGTTGAATATTTGCGTTCAAAGAATTCCATTCAAATTTTACAAAAGCAATATTTGAACACGAAATTTTCGTCGGTGAGTTATCCCTTTAATGTAGCGCTCTCACAGAATTCGTTATAGTACAAGATCCCGGGGAACATTGACCTTCACCCATCTGTTTACCGGATCATACTAACATTTTAGGGTATAAAATGTGTTGCTGAACACATACCAATAGGGTTGCCTAAAAAAATATGGTCAAGGATATGATTAATTAACATTTAAAAAAAAATATTTTTTTTTATAATTTCCCTGACTTACTTACCAAAAAAATTTAACCTTCAATGAAAAGTGTACAATGTATACTATCTGTAAAAAATAGGTTGCCTACCTTTTTCTGGCTACTACTACCTGGTTGCCGTGTGCAAACAGGTAACTAAAAAATGGTCATTGCGCTCATCTAGCTCCTAGCTTTTGCAGGTAGTATACATTGTAGGTTTTCATTGGAGGTTCATTTATTTGGTGAGCAAGTCAGTGAAATAATATCTTCTTTTTTTTTTTTTTTAAATTGGCAAAACCTATCCTTGACCATATTCTTTTAGGCAACCCTATTTGTATGTGTTCAGCAACACCTTTTATACCCTAAATTATCATTTTCATCCGGTAAACAGATGGGTGAAGGTCAATGTTCCGCGGGATCTTAGACCATTACAACTTTCCATTTTCGCCGTCACTCATTCTGTCTGGAGAATTCGTGAGAACGAATTTGTCAAATTGAATTACAATTTTATGCTCTCAATTACTTATCAAATATTTGATTTTTATAGGCAATCATAATGTAACGTCGGAGACGGTAATTCTTTTGGGTAGAGAATGAAATGAGATAACTTTGGAAGGCAGTTTTATTTCGTTTGAAGATTGAAATAATTCCTTGTGAAATAAAATAACACCAGCCTTTGTTTAGTTTATGTAAAATCTGGTCAAGTGCGAGTATTACTTGCGCCCTAAGTTTCCGTACCATTAAAGCATGACGCTGCTATTAGTTGAAAACTTTCCAATTTTATTTCTCGTACTTCGCAATTAGATTATTATATTTGATTAGCTTTATGATAAATATCTGGAAAATGGGACTACATTTGGTGGAAATATTGCATAACAGACTAAAAAAATGTATGTCGCATTGTAACCTCTTTTCTGAAGTCGGTTAAATACATGTTATTCTATACAATCGATAAGAAATGCTGTAAATCTTTCTTTTGAAATAAAATAAATAAATAAATACACACATAGTATACACATAGTCCAGGCTAGGGCTCCACACTAGGCTAACCTGTATCGTGGGTATCAGGAACTACGAGTATTAATATTTGTGGATCACACAAACATTTGCCTCAGTACGGGAATCAAACCTACGGCCGCTCGCTTCGCATTCGGCCACTCGCATTACGCAATGGAAACTGTCCAATATTGACTGAAAGAATTTAAACTACTAAGCATGTATGTGACTGTTAGGTGTATTTATTTATTTTTATTATTTATTATTGACTCAAGAAAATTCTTTATACTTGTGGCTTATTAGTCTACACGAATTGTGTACCATTAGGTTTTATCGTGCACTGCTTGTAAATAAAACAGGGAAAGTGATATGGTTATTGGTCCGGAAATAGTTCCATAAATTATGCGTTATTGCCTAACTAGGAACAACAAAACTCATGATTGTTTCGGTAAGCAAAAGTGGCAGTAAACGCAAAACGTATATTTACGTAATAAATACAATTAGGTTAAAGGTTCAGGTGGTCCAAAAATATAGCGATATTACATAACAATATTACTGGAAAATATATGATAAAGGAAATTTTATCGAAATATTTACATACCCTTCAGTATAGTATCATAAATATATTGTTTATTTTTATTATTTGATTAAATGACGAGACGAGCAAAGCGCTCGCCTAGTGGTAAGCGCCACGCCTACCCATAAACAGAAGCAACACCTCACAGAACTTTGAATTACAAAGCACTGCATGGCACTAAACTGCGCTCGTCACCCTAAGACATAAGATGTTAAGTCTCATAATGCCCAATAATTTAATGGGCTTAAATGTTCCTCAAACCGAAACACAACAGTGCTTACACACTGTTGCTTGACGGTAGAAATAGACAAAGCGGTGGTACCAACCCACACGGCCTCTCGCATATAGACAAAAAGGGCGACGCACCTCTGCACCTCATGTAGTACTCAACGTACCATTTAAAGCTACATTTACAAAGTTACATAAAAAATCCTAGACCACTTCTGGGAGACAAAAAAATTGAATTTTGGCATTAATATATAAATGACATATACAAAGGAAAAAATATGAATTTACAAATACCCATTGTTTATAGTTGTTCACTATTAACAAACTTATTCGTGCGGTTACGTTCAAGAACTAAGTATTGAAAACAACCGCTCCAATAACTTTGTTGACACCGAACATCGATGAACATTTATAATTTGTAGTTTCATATTTTACACCCCATTTGTCTTAGACTGCCATAATAGCGTATTTCTACGTCGAAATTACGTTCTTTTATATTGAATTTGACTTGAACTGTGACTGAACTTGATACCCCTTTTCACGTTTATGTTTTAGTAGGATTATACATATTTTCCGAAACAACTTTAATTAGAATTGATTACAAAAGTTTTAATAGTTCTATGTATGTTGTTCTACTTTACCTGTGTATTAAATTAATATTACTAATACTCGGCAATTAAGATATATCTAATAATTATTATTTAATATTGTTACGTTTAAAAGCAGTATGTATGCACATAAGATAGCTGAAAATCATAAATGATATTCTTAAAAAAGAGAGTCTTAACGACACGTTTTCGTTACATTATCTTACGTTAATATTGAAAATATTTTAATATTTGACATAATATTAAATTGAATATTTATTTTGGACAGAAGAATTTATAAGCTACGGATATGAGGATTTTTTATCCCGAGACAAACCTGTCTATCGCTCTGTCTGAATATATGTACCTATATCTGTTTGTGGTATCGTAGCGCCTAAACGAATGGACCGATTTGAACATGATTTTTAAAAGCGGTTTAATCGAGATGATTCTTAGATTTAATTCATGAAAATCTGTTCAGATATTTAAAAACTATAGATCCCTTTGTAAAATAAAATAATGATGAGGATTTTAATGGTAAGTTTATAAAACGAACATGGTTGTTGCAAATAAATAATTTAAGGTGTTTTTGGCATAATTATTTCATGACAATTATTATTTATTAGCCCAAGGTCAGCAATGTATCCATGATATCGCAGGTATTGTGGGTGTTAATGGGCGCTGAAGATCACTTAGCTCCAGGTGACCCACTTGCTCGTTTGTTCGCATCTGCTATAAAAAAACAAATAATTGTACCTCTGCTTGTAGCAAATATATTATCTATGTTATTTTGGTTTATCTTTCCCCGTACAGGAGTACACATTTACAGAGAATTAATGTACATAAATACTTTAATGCGCGCTCCGGCTATAAAGTTAATCCAGACATTTACCATAGACGGTGGAACATTTATTGTAATTTACCTTTCAAATTACTGGTACTGAATTCACCACAATTTGTTGTACCATCGAAATTTATTTTTTAAAACACTCAATCAATTAAAGAAAATAATAAGTGAATAATTTAAGCCAATTCGTTCGATTTGTTGAAAGTCGTTAACTTTACAATAGACGCGTTACAAACACAATTCAATGCTGGCGACCCTTTAGTTTGGGGCAAAAGAGCGGGATCCATTATGAGTTCCGTACCGACCGACAGTTATAAATCCCCACATGAATCATAGTACGTATCATTATTTGAGATATGGAATTCTAAAGAGTACATTTCTCCCGCCGTGTAAACACAATGAATTAAATCAGATTAACACTTTTACATCAGGCGCTTTGTAAACACATTCTAATCAAGATTAGGGGTGTCACGATTCTTTACATTTAAACGTAAATAAAGGGCGAATAAATCCAAGTTGAAATAAACAATTTCACACGTTGTTATTAGGGTGGAGCTCACTGATTATATCTCAATGGGTTCAAATTTAAATTGAACAGAAGCTATTATTATTACCAATAAGTTTTCAAACGTAAAAAGTCTTTTTTTATTTTTTTATCCGGGTACGGCAAAGTGACTGCACTACACCTAATGGTAAGCGTGGTGCAGTCCAAAAAACTACCGACCATCGACAAATAATGGGTTCATCGGTGGTCACCAGAATCATGTCGGTCTGTATAAATGCTTCTTCCTTCTTCGGAGAGAGCAAATAGAGAGGACATGCGGATAACCGATGCAGGAACAGGGATACAAGGATACCCGCCCCAACCAACCAGTGTCAAGTCATGTCGCAAGCCCCTCGGGAGAAGCGGATATACACTGGCTGATCCTGGAACGCAATCCACACAAGGTGTGTGGGGTCACCATGGCAGGTTTTAACATGTATGTATGTATGTCCTACCACCAGCAAAAGCATGCCAGCAATTATAAAATGTAGTTGATAAAGAGGAAAATGGTCCATATATGTTTTTATTTTATCTTTTGTCCGGAATACTACTATGTTAACACTGTCTGCATACATCATGTTTAAATAATGCAACACCAGTGATCTCATTACATGTGGCCATCTGCTACGACCACTCAACATTAAGTGTAACGCTTACTACTGCCGTTCTAATGTGCACACTATAAGATAAAATACAAAGAGCTCTAGTTATCCACGACGATTCCTATTGCCTCCTTTTATAATAAAACCTGTTAATATGTAGACGTAGTGCTGTTAAGCCCACTTTATTGTCTCATTTACTTTTTATCGGGCTCAGTGTAAATATGGAATGGCCGTAGCCTCAGCTTCGACATGTTTGCATGCCGTAAACGGGTGAAGTTAAAAGCGCTTTCATACTGTTTAGATTTCCATATACTGCCATATTATCTATACCAAGGCTTCTGATACTTATATCCCCATATACCCATGTTAAATTTCCTAGACGCTTGCGAACCCCCTTATAAAAAATCTTTAGCATCGACTGGCGTAACCCAGTTTGAGAAAACTAACCGGACCTCTAAGCACAATATATAGTGGAGTACAAATATTTTTAAAATACATAATATGTATTTTAAAATATTTGTACTCCACTATATATTGTGCTTATATTTTTCGAACTGTTCAAAAGCTTTTATAAAAAAATTACTCGTTTAGTTAAAAAACTAACTAATTTACGGCAGAAAACATTGCATGATATTTAAAAAATATTTAATAAGCTAATAAATCTGTATATTAGGCATTATTATAAAACATAACAGTGAAATTGAAAAATTATCTCGAGGAAAGTAATAAAATTATGTAAATGAAATAGGGGAGAAAAGTGAGGAATTAGTCATATTGTTCCAATAAACTTAATTTGTCGCCACTCTTAAGCTAAAGTATGGGCGGGCTAATAAAGAAACCGATCGATCGAGACAATTTGATACGATTCATATTTTTCATTTTATGCAACTAAGTTAATGATAATGTTATTGCTGATGGTAACATAATTGTAGGGGTAAGAAAGCTAAAGGGTAAGATGTCGAGGGACACTCTTCCTCTTCTTGCTGTCTACGCGGTATTCAAAACCCAGCTTAGTGGTACCCGTTGCAGAAGTCGATCAGCAGCAGACGACAGCAAACCTGATCACGAGTTCCTCGAGGTATACGGTGGTGATGTGATGTTGATGATGATGATGGTAGTGTGGCTGCAGTGACGGTAGTAGCTGCAGCGGCTTCTACAATAGTAAGCATTGCTAATTTATAGTAAGAGTAGGTAGATACTTTGGAAAACGTTTGAAAAATAAACGGCCAGCACCAGTGACAAAGAGCGAGAACCATCTTTAAGGCGGCCCATAATATCAAGTCTGTTTTCCTACTTTTTTTTTTTTTAACCTGGCTCGGCAAAGTGACTACGCTAAACCTGATGGTAAGCGTAGCGCAATCCAAGAATACTGTCTACCAACGATAAACAATGTGTCTATCGTAGGTCGGCAATATCATGCCGGCCTGCCAAAGGGCCAAGAGGGAGGGGAAGGAAAAAGGGATGGGAAAGGGGTTAGGATCAGGGGGCAAGCCCCCTGGGGAGAACCGGATATACACTGGCTGACCCTGGAACGCGACCCACACAAGGTGGGCCACTATGGCAGGTTTTAGCACCAGTGTACGGTGGTCGCTATCCGGTTGGATACAAGTATCCTCCCACCAGCAGGAATGCTTCCACCTACTGCTAGGATCAGACCTTCCCTACTAATGAGTGGGGCTAGGCCTTAGTAGACTACTTAGACTTGGTCGACTTCACATTACTTCAAAATTCTTTAAAAATATCTCATTTATTCTCCGTCACGTTTTCTTTCAGTGTTAAAGTGAGCGACAATCAATATAAGTAATTTCCGTTCCGGTTCGATCCCCGCACCGAGACAAATGTTTGTGTGATCCACAGAAATTTGTTTCGGGGTCTGGGTGTTGTGAGACTGAAAGTCTCTCGTAGTTCCTGATACCCACGACACAAGACTCGTATCTTACTGTGGGGTCAGGACTATGTATGTGACTGTTGGGTGTATTTATTTATTTATTATTTATTTAATTTATAAGCAGTCAATGAAAATTAATATTTGATAGTTTCGAATGTAACATTTAACCACTTCCATATTTTGATCAATCTCTTTGAGCGATACTCAAAATTACGAGTGCTTTACATGCAGTTGTCGAAAAGCTTTTTAATTAATATTTGAAATGAGACTCGTTGTCAATGGCTTTTAAACTCACGCTGCGCTGAACATATCCTTTATAAATTTAGCTTTAAACTGATTAAATATACAGTTTTTTAAGAGATAATCAACTTATTTATTGAGTTTTTGTAAACATTTAAATTGAATTCACAGTTAAATTGTGATTGTCCCGAATTTATTTAACTTGGAAACTTTTCCAGAACCATAACGAACAAAAGAAAAAGAATTATGCAATTATCCATCATGAATCATGAGTTATGGTCTAAGTTCATTCAATTCATTCATTTAAAAAATCCCATAGAAAGAGCATTTTAAGCATTTCACGATAAAAAAAAATTAAGGCACCTATTTCAATTTTTAGTTCCATAAAAACCTTATTTGAATTCTTACGTACAATTAAAAGCAAATTGGTCCAGCCGTTATCAAATGTCGGCGTTAACAGCAAAGAGTGTTTCATTTTTATTATATAAAAATATAGATTCAGTACTAGGTAATATAGCATAAATAAGTATATGGACCCATCACCCATCTACTCAGCTATTCTCCTTATCTCTAAGTAGCCTGTGGTCGGTCAAAATTATAGCCCACCAACCCATTACCTACTGAAATACACAGAGTTATTTATAAATTACTAGGAATCTTGATATTAGAGCAATAGACAAGGTATAGAATGAGAATTAATTTATTAACTATTTAAGTAATATGTGCATTATTTTTGAGAAAAAATGCCACTGAAGTATTTAGCATTTAATACACAACTGGCGGTGAGTGTAGGAGCGTATCTATCAATGGCTTAATATTGAAAGCTATTTTTAAAATGAAACTTTTTGAGGCGCGACTAAAAGCGAGTTCACAAGGTTCCATTTCAGTTGATTGACAATCAAATCGCATGTGATTTGAACCGTCTGAACAGACTTTTAATCGAATTGATTAACGAAAACCTTAAGACTTTTATTGATTCAAGACTCTTATTGAAAGCCATTCGACTCGTCCTGACCTGGATCATTAGGGGTAATTTAATGCTTTGGCCGGCGTAATTGTAACGGAAACGTATATAGATAAATTTAAACATTTTCTGCCTTATTCAAAAATGTAGACCAACAAATATTTTCATCTTTTATTATTTATGCATGATGTTTATGGATTTTTAGGCATAAATATCACGCGTAATGATGGCCGGTTTTTTTTTAATACCGTAGTATTAAAACCCCTTGGCTCCAGGATTCTTCTAGTTACTTATAATACTAAGTGGCTATTAAGCCCTGATATATTTTTGACGCTAGATATGCATTTCACTTTATAATATATCTTTCATTGTACACTTTGAAACCGGGGTAAATAGATTGAAACACACTTGAAAGTTGTTGTAAAAGGAACTTTACAGATAGTTCCAACAAAAGTACGCTCACAGACGGTGATAGAAAGTAAGTACTTACTTTCCGTCACCTAACTAACCTGGCTGACCGAGGAGCACTCAATAGTTTTCTACCGTCCAAGTTTCTAAGGTCATTTGTGTCTGTAAATTTTTTGTACAAAACTCTTTGAAACATGCGAGTCTGAAATGAACTGCAAAAATAAATACACAATTCACTTAATACACTCTGCATTAAACAAACTAAATTAATTTTACAAAATGCGTGCATTCATTATGCAATTCAATTACTGAGTGCGGACGATAATAATATATTTTTTTTATTTGATTAAATAATGAGACGAGCAAGGCGTTTGCTTGATGGTAAGCACCACGCCTGCCCATAAACAGATGCAACACCACACAGAACTTTGAATTACAAAGCACTGCATGGCACTAAACTGCGCTCGTCACCCCGAGACATAAGATGTTAAGTCTCACAATACCCAGTAATTTCACTGGCTTCAATGTCCTTCAAACCGATACACAACAGTGGATACACACTTTGCTTGGCGGCAGAAATAGACAAAGCGGTGGTACCGACCCAGACGGCCAATTAAAGTGCACCTACATATTTTTTTTTCGTCCTGACACGGCTATGTACCTACACCGTCAAGTGGCATTGCATCCTTCGACAGTCGGCAGAATTATGCCGGCTTGAAGTTACTGGATAAACAATAGCTCACCCCGGAATACGACTCGCCTAACGGACCAACTATAGCTAGATTTTCACCATGTGCACGATGATCGCTATACAGTCCAGTACAAAATGATCAGGTACCTTTCCACCAGCCAAGCCAAATTAAATGCTTAGTCTAGTCTATTTAACAACATACCGAAATCAAAATATGTGCATTTGCTACCAATAAAAATTGTTTAAAGGCCTCAATATTTATCTAAAATATAATCATAGGGAAACATAATTTTGAGCGTATTGTACATACAAAAATTACAGGACAAGCTAAGCATCAAATAAAGTAAAATGTAACCTCCTACGTCACCGTAATAAAGGGCATTGTTCCTGCTGCTGTGTGTCGCGGTTTCCCCTTTGTGATAACGTACTGTGCCACTATTATTCCGTTTCCTAATTAGAAACGAGTAACGTGTTTCAATTACGTATATTCAACGAGAAATTCATTGATTTATCCACACATTATTCATATTGTATAGTATAATTGATTGATCTGTTAATTTATTGTGTGAGTAGTTTTGAATTTATAATTATGACAGCCTCCGTGGCGCAGCGGCGGCTAGTCGGCTGTGAAGCGAGAGGCCGCAGGTTCGATCCCCGCATCGTGAAAAATGTTTGTTTGATCTACAAATATTTGTTTCGACGTCTGGGTGTTGTGAGACCGAAAGTCTCTCCTAGTTCCTAATACCACCCACAACACAAATCTCGTATCTTACTGTGGGGTCAGGACTATGTGTATGACTGTTGGATGTAATTACACTTATTTATTATCTGATACACTTTTATGAAATTATTTGTCCATAGAGGCTTAGGTATATAATACATACAAGATATAAAATAATTGCATTAGGTTAAAATAAAAATAAAAGAAAAAAAACGAAAAAATCAAATAAACAAGATGACCGATCGCGTAAAATAAAAACGGAAAATTGGTAATATAATTTTCACAGGACATTTGTCAAGAATTGTATGATAGGACTAAAAACAAGCCCACTGAATTTGCTTCACCGGGTCTTCTCAGACAGGGCAGCGTTTAGATCTGATGGTGCTGGTTCAAATCATATCGTCGATGAAGTACCAATACCTCCTAACTGACAATTTAGTCCAAAATTACTTTTTTATTACAATAGACGTAAACATAAACCACATCCCTTAGTTTTTAAAAAAAAGGTAATGTATTGGAAACTATATACTATCAAGTTGATCAAAATAAGTAAAACCTTATTTTAAACAGTTTTTTGAAGTGAAACTTCTTTATCGGCGTTAGAAAAATAAAATCGTCACATTTTTCCGTTACGCGGCGCGCGTCACGTTTTTGACTTTGACTGGATTTTGAGCAGACTTTCACTGGACTTGACAGGACTTTCATCGGACTGCGACCGGATTTTGACCGGACGTTGACCCGACTTTGACCGGATATAGACCGGACTTTGACCC
The DNA here is from genome assembly GCA_949126905.1 of Amorpha juglandis. Taxonomy (NCBI): domain Eukaryota; kingdom Metazoa; phylum Arthropoda; class Insecta; order Lepidoptera; family Sphingidae; genus Amorpha; species Amorpha juglandis. The sequence continues at coordinate 9,391,285 of OX421372.1, forward strand.
AAATTTGACCGGACATATACCGGACATAGACCGGACACAGACCGGATTTTAACCGGACTTTAACCGGGCTTTGACCGGACTTTGACCCGACTTTGACCGGGCTTTGACCAGACTCTGACCGGACTTTAACCGTGCTGACCGGACTTTGACCGGACGTTGACCCGACTTTGACCGGATTTTAACCGGGCTTTGACCGGACTTTGACCCGACTTTGACCGGGCTTTGACCAGACTCTGACCGGACTTTAACCGTGCTGACCGGACTTTGACCGGACGTTGACCCGACTTTAACCGGGCTTTGACCGGACTTTGACCCGACTTTGACCGGAATTTGACCGGGCTTTGACCGGACTTTGACCGGGCTTTGACCAGACTCTGACCGGGCTTTGACCAGACTCTGACCGGACTTTAACCGGGCTGAACGGACTTTGACCGGACGTTGCCGCGACTTTGACCGGATATAGACCGGACTTTGACCGGATTTTGACCGGACTTTGACCGGGCTTTTACCGGACTTTGACCCGACTTTTTTTTTTATAGCATAGGCCGGCAAACGAGCAAGTGGGTCACCTGATGGTAAGTGATCTCCACCGCCCATGTACGCCCACAACCATAAGAATCATGGGCGCGTTGCCGACCTTAAAGGAAAGGGATAATTTGGGATTGGGAAGGGGAGGGGAATTTGGGCTTCCGGATATCTCACTCACCGTACGAAACGCAACAGCAAGCCGCTACTTTACGTCGGTTTTCTGTGAGACAGTGGTAACGACCCGGTCGAGCCAGCCCATTCAAGCTGTAGACAAAACTGTCTACAGCGAGGCTCTACCACTCTACTTTGACCGGGCTTTGACCAGACTCTGACCGGACTTTAACCGTGCTGACCGGACTTTGACCGGACGTTGACCCGACTTTGACCGGATATAGACCGGACTTTGACCGGATTTTGACCGGACTTTGACCAGACTCTGACCGGACTTTGACCGAACTTCGACCGGGCTTTGACCGGACTTTAACGGACTTTGAAAGGACTTTGACCGGACTTTGATCGGAGTTTGACCGGACTTCTTCTGTCGAGCGTCCCGAGACGCACACTTTTTTTTGTATTCATGTCTATGATAAAAGCCTTTTGTTTAACTTTTATCTAATTTAACTTTATTAGACCAATTTCTGTAAAGTTGCATAATATAGTAGATCATTTTTTGAAAAATAAGGTCATAATGAAGTTTCACTTCCTACGTGTGTACACTAGTACACGCACACATTTTTTTTTTAAATAAAACCTTATTTTAAACAGTCTGGTGTATAATTAAATTCTCAATACTTAGGAGGTATTCACTATTCTATTCACAACAATGATGATTGATTGGTGTTCCTAGGTCGTGATCCCACGACCATAAGATACGTAACACTGTGATAATAATATTGATCGCATTAAAAGCAGAGCCATAATAAACCTTCAGTTCAGAGGGTGCGAAGAGAAACAATGACTTTCTATTTCATTACTTCCAATCCCTACTAATTACTTAGTTGAGTTTTATCTAAAGGCACATCGAATTTGTGCATCACTATACATTAGGCCATTAGTTAATTTAGGAAGTTATTTATTATTAGATTATGAATTTTATAATTAGGTTATAAATGTTGTATTGCTAAGTTGCTTATAAAACAGTTAAGGTTTAGTGGCAGTGCACTAAGGCTGAAAGTCGTGAGGTTCTGGGTTCAATTCTTATATCGGACAATCAAAATTTATGTTTGAGTTTTCAATTCGAGAAACCACACATGAATTGCCCAGGATAAGAATTTATGCCTGGTAATGCGATATGCTCGCGCCCTATCCCATCATGCGACGGCAATAAGGTTGGCGAAACATGGGTGCAGCACTAGTTGCACCTCTGCCTAGCCCTGCGGGGATACAGGCATGAAGTTAAGTTACGTTATCAGATTTTATCAGGCGCAAGGATCATTAGTATGGCAAGAGCAGCTACCTAAAACGCTAAACGCATTCTACGAAAATTTCAGTCGGCTTCCTGTTACAGTTCGGAAGATAGAGCCTTTTTAAAGTAGGTAGGCTCTGTAATTCCGGGTTGGGTTCCTATTTCGCTGCGGAACCCAAAGATCTTTTAACTCTGTTGATTTAAGACTCTGTACCCGATATGGCACTAGTCTGATCAATTGGAATGTATATATATAAGCAATTTAAAAAAATATTTATTAGTTACGCCCATATTTTGTATTTCCTTACTTGACCTAAAATGCAAAACATTTCAATTCTTTTATACTTTCTATTTTATTAATTGCTATGTTTAAAAGTATTGTTCTGTTGCTTAGTTTAAAACTGCTGTTTATTGACAAATAAATCGCTTTATGTTGTTAGACATAGACAGCTCTTTGTAATAGAGTGACTTACGCCCGGACCTAGCGGTTCATTCTAAACCCGAAGCTAACCTCAATACAAAATTCATTTTGTATCCTCTATCGGTACACCACAATGCTTTGTGGTCTTTGTTTATACCATAAATGTATAGAACATTTAATACATTGTGGTTGTTTTTGCTAAGTTAATGATGTCAGTTTTTTATCCTATGTCGACAAAGTGACTACACTGGACCGGTTTTTTTTATATTTGAATAAATGACGAGACGAGCAAGGCGCTCGCCTGATGGTAGCGCCACGCCTGCCCATAAACAGAAGCAACACCACACAGAACTTTATGCAACTATTACAAAGCACTGCATGGCACTGAACTGCGCTCGTCAACCAGAGCCATAAGATGTTAAGTCTCATAATATCCAGTAATTTCAACTGGCTTCAATGTCCTTCAAACTGAAACACAACAGTGCTTACACACTGTTGCTTGGCAGCAGAATAAACAAAGCGGTACTACCAACCCAGAAGGCCTCTCGCATACGAGGGACCTACCACCTTGTAAAAGGCTTGATGCTAAGTATAGTAGTCCAAAACACAATGGTCAGAGAGATATTGCATCTCTAGATGGTCAAAATAATGCCGGTCTGTCATTATTAGATTATACACTGGCTGACTCCGGAACGCGACACGCCGGAACAAGCCACAATGGCGGGTTTCATTCGATGTGTATGGTGATGGCTATCACAGAAATGTCAGGTATCCTCTCACCAGTACAACCTATTTACTAACGTTAATAAACTCAAAGAAGTAAAGGAACTATTTCTAGTTAAATCATACGTTTCCTCTGAAATAAAAAGTTTTCCCAAAGCTAAAGTTGGGTATCATGGTTTCAATTTGGGTGGATTTCCTGTTACTTCCGCGTGGTAGCAATAATCGTATATGTCCTAAGAATATAAAATACTTAATGACAGTTTAAGTCTCTGAGTGCGTCAGTAAGTTGTACAAAAACTACTAGTTTGTGAAGTAGTATAGGTACTAGTTTTAGGAATAGTAGTGCGAGTATTTGTATATAGGTAATAAATAAATATATCCTTGCTCATGCCTTACCCGAAGGGGTTGGCAGTGGTGCAGCTAGTGCTGTACCCGTGTTTTACTGAGCTAATTTGCGTCCCATGATGTAATAGGTAGCGAGCCTGTCGGCATACTGGACACTACCTCAAATCTCTAGAATACGTTTCAAACGGTAATCTGACACACGGACAAAATTGTGATTGCCTGATCTGAGATTTGAACACAAAACATCACGGTTTCGTAGTCTATGTAGGCTGCCATTAGACGAATGAGGCGATGATTTAGCAAAAACATGAATAATGTCCGATAAAATACAGTGCATAATGCATAAAAAATAACTTTAATAATCACGTTTCACAGTCCGCTGCGAATGTTGCTGATAGGTATTGTAGTAAGCCGTCACGTCAATATTAAAAATCATTAACATGTCTAAAGTTATTATATGGAAAGCGCCTCCAAGCTGACGCTCACAGAGCTCGAATGGTAAACAAAATGTATATGTATACATTGTCACTGTAAATATGCAATGTGCAGCGCAAAGGGGTGAATGTTCCTGCCAAAGAAAAAATAAACATAACGCTTTAGTTACTGTAACACCGTTTACATTAAATTCTTTTTATAAAGTGGTACCGGTTTTATACGAAACCGAAATGTTTTTTATAAAATTTTATACAGTAAATATTGAGTTTCCATTTTTCCATACTACACTGACTTCTAACACCAGACCATTAGTGTTTAAGCATTATCGGAGGCTTAGCATTCCTAGATTTCTATTAATATTATGTCAATTTGAAAGAAAGTTTGCATGAGGTCATTAAACGATCCGCAAATAGGGCATTGGTTCAGCCCATTCGCTGCCAAATCTTGTCGTCGGGCTGCCGCCCCGACGGCGCCATATACGAATAAACCTTACCCTATTTTACAAGCCAATGTACTCGCAGCCCATTTTCCGTTGCCAAAAAGGGCAATATGACAATATATATTTTGTATAGCATCATATTAACTGAACAAAAAAGCGACTATCTGAAAACTATTTTAATGTATTTCAACTGGTTGCCTTTCCATTTTACATGTCGACGTTTGAAAGGCAAAAATACTTAAGCGACATTGAGTAAACTTTTCAGGAGCCCCTGGCACTGCCGATGTCCATGCGCGGCGGTGACCGTTTACCATCAGGCAGGCCGCTTGCACCACCGCTTCTACCTATCAGGGATATAAAAAAATCTTTAATTTCACCCTTAAATTAAACTGTTGTAGTTTGACTTATATTACCAACTAAACTTTGAAAATGATCAAGCTAACTGTTAAGCAAAACACGGGCGGCGGTGTGTCGTCGGGACAGTCGACAGATCTTATTGAACTTTTCTATATATTTATGCATCACGTATTAATTTTGATGTTACTAAAGTTGGGTTGTATTTGTTTACTCTGAGTAGTTTCAAACAACTTGCCATATATTTATCGAGCAGCCGGCTGCAAACCGAGAGGCCGTGGCTTCGATTCCCGCACCTGCACAAATATTTGTGTGATCCACAGTCACAGCGCTAAATCTTGGCCATAGGACACCTTTACTTCGTAGGTTTTTGTATAGCCACATAACATAGGCATAAATCAAATCATTGGTGTGAGTATAAACTTGAATAGAAAATTCAAGGTATTACAGGAACCGGAGCACCAATATATCATAAATCGGAAGATATTTGTTATTTTTAGAGCTAGCCCACGTTGTAATTCAATCCGTTATATCTGGTAAGGCAACATTTTTGGGGTTCATATTACTCACTCGTGTACACCGGGCTTGTCGATAAATAATGCGTAGGCAGGTGTTCGGGCGGTTGGTGCCAAATGAAACTCTTACGTAGTGGATTAGCAATAGCACTGGCTATTCCAGCCTAATATCCTCACCGACGGTGAAAATACTATGGAATGGAAACAAACATTTAAGGAACAATAACTGAAAATGTGTTTTTTTTTCCGAGCACGGCAAAGTGACTGCACTACAACTGATGGTAAGCGTAGTTCAGTCCAAAAAACCAGCGACCACCGATAAACAGTGAGTTTATCGGTGAGACTGACATTATGCCTATGCCGTAATCAAATACAGTTATTCAAAATAAACACGTCTTTACGCAAATAATTTATATTAGATTTTTAGGCAAACAATATGTGTATTTACAATTACTACTCACATGTTTAGCCACTTTCACTCCTAATAGTGATTTTATTGATTACGCTATTTTCATTATTTTTCCCGTTTGTGCTATCATACCCAAACAGATAAATCTAGATGAGGATCACTCACTGTCAATATAACTTGCGCCTACAACACGGATGCTAATGGCGTACAACATTAGAGGCTATTACTGCAATGATATGCGCTTTTGCTATTATTATTTCGTAGCTAATTTTCAAATATATGTTTTGGGTCTGGGTGTGTCTCCTCCCCAGAGTGGTTGACATCAGGTAAGCGGCCAGTCATAAGAACTATAAGCCAACAATTGCTGTAATATGTGTAAAAAGCATACAAGCGCCGACCCCTATGCGAATGGGATAAAGGCAGGTTAAAGAGAACTTATTTTCTGATAAAAGTAGGTGCCTTTCCCGGTTTCACGTATATTTATGTTAGTGCTCGGTACTACAGAAGCCCGACATATCTTAGAAATAAAAAGTGGCTTAAATTGATCTCTAAAAAGTCTTGGTTCTGCCATTGGGACCTGGCAAATCAGCTGTTTCCGAAATTAGCTTGGGAAAACAGACAAAACTTTTGAAAAACAATGTTTGAATTTTGGTAACGTGCAAATAACCTTAAAAAATGACATCGAAATCATATATATTAAAAATAAATTACACTGGTATATTTCTCGCCAAGTAAACCGTTATATACATTATAGGAACAAAAAGAAAAAAAATAATTCCTTATAAACAAAAAGGTGAAAATTATACGAAATTCTTTACCTGTGCAAAGTTAGCTAAACTACTTTTAATCAATTTAAATACCCGGAGTTTAAGGAGAGACGCGAAATTGGTAAATTTGTTTAAGACTTTAAGGTTATAGATTCGGAAGGTAATCTAACTACATCAAAAGTTTTCTTATTAAAATCCGTTAAAGAGTAACGATAATTATATACCCAACGTATTGGCTTACGAAAGATGTTTTATACTTAGAATTATATAATAATAAGTGGTGTAGTACATATAATTTTATAAGCACGTAAAATTGACTTACATATCAATAATTACAACACTTTCAATATGTCTCAAGATAATACCAATAAAAGGTTTAACATTACATCGCATTCTTGAGATAAAACGTACGATTGTTTAAATTTTCATCGTTTTTTTGTTGGATAAGAATAAAATTCGATGAAAAGTCCGACACGAACCAGGAAAAGCACCCTTGACTGGAATTTCGTAGATAATTAATAAACATAAAATATATCAAATGCCAGAGAATCACACGAAAAGAGCAAAGGCAAAGTTCCTAACTTAATACAAAAAAATATGTATTTAGAAAATCGGTGAGGAAGTAAGGTATACTTTGTGGAGCATTTCAAAAACATAATTAATTCGCAACCAGAAATACAAAAAGGAAGAACAAAAAAATACATTGATCCAGTAAATAAAATGTATTAGAGATGCTTAATTCATTTTTGTTTACATGTGGGAAGTTGGAATCGTTTTAGTAATGGATGATTCGTACATATCATTTTACAGCACCCATTCGGATATCCCGCATAACCACATATCCCACAAGTCAGTTACATTTGCACATTTTCAGTACCGTATACCATTAATAACACACTTTAGGCTTTAAATGAAGGACCCTTTCAGTAGGACGAGCTTTAATATAACCGTTGATACTAGAAATTAAATGAAAATGAAACGTTTATAACTAAGGGCCGACTTTACAAATCTCCAAGTAAACGTTAAGTTATTCTTGTACGTTTTTAACTCATCTATTCTCTATTCCCACGTCTCCACTGTTCTCAATAAGGAATACCTTTGTTGAAGATATGTTTTAATACCTACATTGTTTCCTGAACTATGGACGCTCACTATTGTTTGAATAATATGCCATGTTCACCTGCGCCGTGCAATTTGCTGTAAAATCAAAGTTTGGCAACATACCAGTGGTATTAGCGCTACTAAGATGCTCGGCTCGCTAATACACACCCTCGTATGTCGAGCCAACTTAAATTATAGTTTTTTGTTCACTGGATAACTTTTAACGAGATTCGGTGTCAGTTGAGTAGACTATGATATCTTAGGTCGTGATTTGTGACTAGTGACGTTAATTTAATATTATTTCTTTTATTAAAATGTATAACGCTCACTGTCGCACTCAAAGACGCCCTTTAACTTTAAATTTCATTCAAATAATTCCTTACAAATCGATTATTTCACGCTCAGAACCAGTTAATGCTTTACGATTCATTACTGAATACAAAAGATGCTTTATATTCAATTACCGGGTAAAGAAATAAAATTATTAACGTCTCTGAGTACAGCAGTTAGACCATATAGTATATAACTGTATTTTTTTGAAGTTATACTTCTTTAGGCGCGTTATGAAAAAATGATGAGAGTGAAATTTTAAGATGCGCGCGCACCTGTGACACAAAAAATTAACAGTATGAAGTTAGGCGCGTTAAGAAAAAATGATGAGAGTGAAAGTAGCCGTAATTAATAAACAAATGACGATTTAGACAAAGAAAAACTCTTTAGGTTTTTTCTTATTCGGAACATGTTGCCGTAAAAAGTACCAGGCTCGCATAAACGCGAAGAGAGTAGAATGTACTTCTATCATGTCGAGTGGATATGTTGATATAAATTAAAATACTTTTATTTAATATAATTAACACTAAATATTATTAAATTATTAATGTTACGATATTTCATCGTTGTTGTGAAGACTTGAGAATAAATTACACTTGTCTTTGGCGAAATGCATAACAATGCGAAGCTTAAGAGTGTTGTTACAAAGACTTGGCTGTATGAGCTACAATACCTTTGCCTATTAAAAACCCGAATTTGAACCAAAAATTATAATACCGAGGACTATGACGGAAGTGAATACTTTTTAAATTGTTTTCGAAATTAATAAGTGTCCGTTCTATTGAAACTATGAATCAACACGCATGAAACATTTACTATAATAATAATTATAATGTACATTATAAATAATAATTATTATTATAGTAAATGTTTCATGCGTGTTGATTCATAGGCCATTTTTGACAATGTCCTTTATAATTTATATATATGCTAATAAATTATATTCAGTAGTGATTTAAATTGAATATTTTGATTGATATTACTTACTATTTGTGAATATTAGTGAAAAAAATTGTGCTTATATACTTTTTCAAGTGCTCCAATATAATTGAGGTTAACTATCCGTATGTATTATTTATTTATTTATATTTTGATTGATATTACTTACTATTTGTGAATATTAGTGAAAAAAATTGTGCTTATATACTTTTTCAAGTGCTCCAATATAATTGAGGTTAACTATCCGTATGTATTATTTATTGATATAAATTAAAATACTTTTATTTAATATAATTAACACTAAATATTATTAAATTATTAATTTTAAATACTTATTATTGGTTATTTAATATTCACAAAATAAAGAAATAAATTTAAAAAACATTTAATAAAAAGTTTGTGATAAAAATTAAAATTGAACATCAAATAATAATATTAATTTTTAATATTTGCTATTAAATTGAATAAATAACAAAGAAGTATAACTTCTCACGCGCGTACATAAGTACACGCACCCATTTTTTTTTTTTTTATTGAATAAGGGGGCAAACGAGCAGGAGGCTCACCTGATGGAAAGTGATCACCGCCGCCCATGAGCATCTGCAACACCGGAGGGCTTGCAATTGCGTTGCCGGCCTTATTATGTACTCGTATGTTATAATATGTATGGAATACTATTGTGTATCGAAAAAGGAGTATTATTTTTAATGTATTTGAGCTTTAAAGATTACTTTTGGAAAATTGTTATCTCATTGCAATTTTAAAACAGATAATATAAAATATCAATATAATTGTATCCGAGAAGCATGAAGGTATTGTCTTAGTTGTAGGTTTTTCTTATAATAGGTACAATTACCTGAGTAAATCGGTTGCAGTAATTTGGAGATATTGTTGATAATTACACTTTTGCCACTGCTACATTTTAAAAATAATATGATATTAAATAAAGGGCATCCGAGATGTTCCGAAATGTGTATGAAAATGATATCCAACCCATCAGCAAGATTGTCCTCGTCCGACCACATTAAAGCAAATTGGCTCGCATACGAAATAAATGATCTAAATATAGATGTACGCGTAATCCCTTTTAGGTATTTACAAATGTGATAAACGTTAAACCATTGTGTTTGTATTTTAAGGACTTATTTTACGGAAAGAATTGCCACATGTCGATGATTCATGAACTCAAGTCTAGAATAATTTTGGTTTATTCAGCATATTGTTTCCCAAGGTATTTGTTTCTCCGACCGATCCATTAGTTTCAGTGACTGGCTATCTGTGCAAAGTAATTGTAGTTAAAACTGAAGGGTTCAGATTAAAAATATTTGCATTGTTCTGAGAATGAAGAAGCCGGTCTATATCCATAACCGAAAAGGAGAATTAATTAAAAGAAAATTTTAGTTTGTAATTTATAGATTTTATAAAAAATACGCCATATTCGATGTTGTTATGATCATTATTAAAAAGCATTAATTTAAAACTTTAAATATGTACTTTGAATGGAATTATTCAGCGACATAATTTCGATACAATTTTGCCGTGCTGGGCAAAAGTTTTAAAGAAAATTCTATTTTGGAAATGTCGAGGATTAAGAGCGTAGGTTTTAAAAAAGATTATAAAAAATGCACACTCGCAGCTTGGCCGACGTCAGTCAGAGCACTTTGTACTGATATACATATGTCGTTGGTAGTAATAAATTTTTATCGTATATTTAACAGTCGATCTGGCACCGTATCCGCCATTATGAAAATATCGATGGCAATATATCTGACAGGCAAACATTTAGCAGAAATACACCCCTTTTGTGATTTATGTCCCCAATGCCTATATTAATCATGGCCTCGAATTATGTAAAACTGATAACCGACTTAAATTAATGACGTTTTATTAACGTACATTATGCAAACAATATATTATTTATCACACACAGTATGTGATTGCGTTCGCTGTGATTGTCACAAATTGTTCGGTGATTTGCGAAATGGTATCTTGAATGACATTTCTAAATTTTAATGTTTTTTAAACAACTGAATGACGAGACAAGCAAATCACTAGCCTGTTGGGTAATGGATGTCCACATGATTCAATTTTAGTTGATCAACAAAAACTATACAGTTTTCGTTGATTCAAGTTAGTTGATCAACTTAAATCGATCCGTGTGAATGCGCTACTACACCACTACGCCAGCCCATAAACAGTAGCATCGCTCAGAAATTTAAATTACAAAATTCTGCATGACACTGTACTGCGCCCATCTTCCCGATACGTAAATAGATAAAGCATAATATTTAAAAAGAGAAGATCAAGAACGATTCTAAAAGTATTAACGAAGTATTTTGTGTCATTAACTTGTCAAGGTAATAGCAATTTTATCAATAGCTCGAGGTAGGTGTTTTAAGTTTTAAAAACATTTACTTTCACCCAAAATATAACCGCCTATTTAAATACGTAGTAATTCTCACAAACAATCTAAACAAACGATGAATATACAAAATCTCATCAAATTGTCATAAATGTTTTATGTGTTTGAACAAAAGCTCTACGTTTTCAACTTCGTCGACGATATAAAGGTCATAGAGGTGTTATTACGACTTACACTGCGTAAATAATAACGAGTCTCGCGGGGACCTATTGTAAGTAGTACGCTGTGAAATATATAACATTTTCGACATTTCTTTGTTTTGAATCTATGTATTATATATGTGTTCTAAACAATATAAACGGAAGTTCAACATACACCTTTCGGATTACAAGTGAATCCCACACGTAGCCCATGAGAATCAAACAGGACTACAGCGTAGCGAGATTATGTTCAAAATCTCCCCATCAATATAAGAGAAGCCATTTGTTCCACAGTAGCACGAGACTAATAAGAGACAAAAATTACAAACTCGGGTCTGCTAATTTGCATAAATTGTTATTATGACAACCATACCACTACCATTCCATTGTGACAAAAGTTTGTAATCTATTAAATTCACAATAGTCGGTGGATAGTATCTTGATAGAATCGTGAGGGAATTGTGGTACAAAGGCGATCGGTATTGCCAATAGCATAAAAGACTTGCCGAAGTGATTGTCGAATTACCACTCAATTTAAACCAAATTTATTTTTCCAATTGAGTGTCAAAGGTACGCCAGCAGGAAACCATAATTACTCCACAATGACGTCATTAAAGCAGTAGATTAATAAAACTACCAGAATTAACAATTACGAAACCAATCATCGACCATTGTAAGACGATCGTAATAAGAGACTCGGGGCCCTGTTATTGCCAACTACAACAATATTCTACATGAACCATTAGGCTTTTGTTGCGTTCGAAAATCAACTAACAGTGTTCTCAGTATGTACTCGGTATTAGTTTTAAAATTCTATCCAATACAGAGAGGATTCTGATAAGTATCATCGTTATGTTGGTCATTATTGCTACGAAATTACTGACTTCGGTTCTTACAAGTTGAGGCAGCACTGTCAGTAAATTGATGATTATCATCAAAACATTAAAATAATAATACTAGCCGTGTATCATATAGGTATCATAGGGTATATAGGTATACACGTCCCACTAAGAACAGGCCTTCTGTACTGAAAGAGAGGGGTTCGGCCTTAGTTCACCAAGGTGGCCTAATGAGGGTGGGTAGACTTCACATATATTCATTTATGAAATCATGAAACCCGTTTGAAGTATTTTACAACGTCAGAGCACACTAATTAATATAAGGGCTAAAAATAAATATATTCTATAATTGCTTTACGCCTAAATACACTCATAAAACAAATTATCTTTTGTCGACAGTTTTTGGCGCTGCTCGAACGTAATGTGATAGCAAATACAAGCATCCACTACAGGCAGATGACGCTCTTCGCGCCAACTAACCAAGCTTTCCAGAGATATACCGGCGATATGGACGACAATCTAGTGCTCTACCACATATGTAAGTGCAAGATTATTTGTTTTTATATAAAAAATGACTACATGACTACCTGATCTTAACTATTATACAGTCAAAATATAACATCGACCGTCAAGAGATACTTCGTCCCCGACCGTTGGCAGTATTATGCCATCCTTAAGTTACTGGATATCCACTAGCTGACCCCAGAATGCGACTCATTAGAATGAGCCACTATTGTGGGTCTTTACCTTGTGTACGATGGTTGCTAGCCAGTTAAGCTAAAATACGTTGACCCAACTGAACAAAATCTCAAAGCCCACAAATGACCTTTAGTCAGATACGCCAACGTTGGCGCAGTAATTTAAAGATATACATCAAGTACTTTACTCGGCTTTAGTAGAGGCTCATTGCCCGTAATGTTGACTTAGCATCGATCTTTTCGACTGATTGAAAAATTGCGCCAATTTACTGCAAACTTAACTAAAACACTTTCTGGATATTATATATTTATATAGCAGTGGCCGGTAAACTATCAAGTACATGATCTGATAAAGTGGATCATGAGTGAGACACCGAGTGCCGACTTTGAAGGCAAGGAATGGTGATATTGGAGCATGTTGGGCCAATAGTTGGAAGTAGCATAATGTTATTAACCACATCGTATCCATAAATACTTGTGTGAAAACCAGTGAAGCGGAAACTGTTGAATCGTTAGCGATAAAACTTGGCACAGAAATAAATTTTGGTTCAAACCACTACATCGAATACTTTCTATCATATATCTTTATACGGTGCTAAGAATAAAAGTCCATAAGCAAATCAAACTGAATAATTCAATACATTAGAAAAAGAAAGACTATTTTTGTAGGACTATCGAGATTTTTTTAAACAACAGATAAAATGGAGATTTTTTATTCTAAGACAATATTCGTTTTCTTTTTGGAGTTAGCAAGCACTGATTTAAGAAAAGAATCGCCTCCGTTTGTAGACTATAGAAAAGGGAATTTAGTGTGTTCAAAACGTCGTCAACCTCTTCTAAGTACCTAAAACTAAGTTCTGAAACTTTGTTCGTGACACATGGTAACTCGAGTTCTAAGTGAAAGACGAAGTTTGCTTTGTGCTTACCCTTGCCAATGGTTCTGTTTTGTCTTCTGTTCGTGTTTTGTTAATTTTAGTTGTTTTACCTGGCTGCATTCAAGTTGATTTAAGTTTATTGCGTTTGCCTGACTGAGTTTTAGTCGAGACGAAAAACATTATTACTCTAGGAGTTTAGATATTTTAATTTATATTAGCACGTCTTACCATGTGTGTGTGTGAGCTTGTTGTAAATATGTAGTTTTGGCAGCGAGTTGTCACCTGTCACCTATATATACTTTTAAGTCGATAGTTATAGATAGGACTGCCTCGGTGGAGCAGTTGTATTGCGTATGCGGTACGACGGTAATAAAATTGTGTGATAATAAATTTACATCACCTGCTTCTACGTTAATTTTTAATGCTAGTTTGTGAATTTAATCTATTAATTTTAATTTTGTTTAATCAATTAATTAAAAACTTCTAACTCAACAATGATTAAATGACACAAGCAAGACTCTAGTGTGGTTGGTTAACAACGTAATTCCAAAATATACAATGCATAGTATATTATATACACGAACAACAGTAGTTAACAACGGTTAACTGATTACTTAACCTCATGGAAATAATATCTCTCAACTCAAATTAGTCCATAAGTTCATTCTGAACAGTACGAGTAATTTCGAAGAAGACAGGAAATTAGAAAACACTAATTAAATAATAAATTCTATGATTAATAATTTGTTTATTAAAAATATTATTAAACCCTAAGCTATGTAGAATATATCTGTTGGTTCCTACCAGCAGATATATCTACAGTACAGTAGTCTCCTGAGTACCTGATCATTTTTGTACCTTATTGGATAGAGACCATCGTACACTTGGTGTAAAACCCTTCATAGTGCCCTGTTCAGGAGAGTCGCGTCCTGGGGTCAACCAATATCAATAACTTTAGGCCGGCATAATAATGTCGACCGTCGAGAGACTCAATGTCTCTTGATGGTCGATATCATTTGAGGATTACACGGGACTTAACATCAGGTCCAATGTAGTCACTTTGCCGAGCTAGGACAAAATAAAAAAATCTTAAATCCATTAACTTAGAAATTGTTTCCCAAAATAACCATTATCATTCCGAATAATGGCTCTCTCTATAGTATAATACATTAAAGAGTTCTGTGCAATCTTCCGCTTGCGAGCCATGAAGCCTTTTTTTTATTTAATTCTGAAATGTAATACGTCCATCTGGTGTAAGGATGTTCGCTAGATCACATACAGACAGCGTATCTAAGCCATATGTGGTTTATCACCAAACCCTATAACTAAATCAGATATATTCCGTCAGATATCGTGTTTGATGCGGGGTTGATCTTTGAAAATACCATAAATATATTTCTGTGTGGTGTGGCATAAATAACTAGAACTCTTTCACGGGGAAATGCTTTTCGTTATTGTTGATTTGTCATAGACTAAGTTTGGGGTGCGTACGCCTTTCCATAGCAGTATAAATTGTGAAAATAATCTTGAAATACTTCTATGAGAAGAGCAAAGCCTTTGTAATATTATAACACATAACATTGTTACAGCGAATCTAGCAACAACACTCACGAACCTCGACTACGCAATATCATCTGAGCTCGACGGAAACCCGCCTCTATGGGTGACGAGACGTCGGGACACCATGCACGACGACATTTATGTGAATAACGCCAAAGTATACGTGTCGCGATCTTATCAGGCGCACAATAGGAACAATAAACGACAAGTGAGAATTGCCTGTACTTTATTTCTTGAACAGAACAGTTTTGTTACGTTCCCTGGAATTCTTTAACGTGGAGATATTTTGTAGATGTATTGTCATTTCTGTTCCATACCATAATGTATGTAATCTTTCTGATTTAGTCGAAGGTAGTTAATAATACTTAATTTGATGTTTGAGGGTTATGCTTAATGTAAAATAAAATAAAGCTACTATTGAAGGAAAGGAACTAATATTGAAGGAATAATCACTCTGTATAATGTCAACAGAATCCGCGAAGCTTATGGAACGTCGCCGGAGTGACGAATTATTTCTATAATAAGTTTCGACGGGCTAAATATCCTCTCATCATGAATATTTCGTAGCCAAGCTGCCAATATACATCACAATCATTTATTCATTTCCAACATTGTGTGATTTGAAATCATTGAAGTTTATGGCGACTATTGAATATGTATTTATTTTCTTTAGGTTCTTCATGTTATAGACCAAGTCCTACATCCGCTGCAACCTCATGGGCCGGGTTCCATCAGTACTCCTGTCTACAACCCTAATGCATATCAGTTTTTGGAACATTCTGACGTTTTCAACATAGGACAACATAGACTGAGGTAAATTTATTTTAAATCATTATGGCACCAAAAGCAACTAATTTAAAATAAGTTGGTTTGTTTTTGAACATTAAGTTTAGTGTCTAAATCTTCCATCAGGTAAGGCATATTTGAAAAACCCAGTATATATACTCGTCAACACAGTTAAAACAGAAGTCAACGCAGTGATGTCTATTTCACAACAGTAAATAAATCCTAGGATGTATCGTGATAAGTAAAAACGGTACCTAGTTGAAGTACCAAATGCAATTTTAAAATATACGCACAAAATTATATTTCTATTAGTCAGTGGTAACGACCCGGACGAGCCGGGCCATTCATGCTGTAGACAAAACAGCTTGTCCCTACCACTCATAGGTAGATAGTGTGAAATAGGGGAAGACACTGTAAAAGTTGCTTGGGACTCAACTATTATTTAATATTTAACTATTATTTAATAAAATAAATTAATTAAAATAAAATTAACTTTATTTATTACACTTTATTACACGCTATACTAATTAACGACATAGCTAGAACTATTTGACCGATTAATATGGTTTTATAAATTAATTTTCCTTTTTGCGGACATTGATTAATGACTGAATTTATATAAATTACTTCCAGAAGTGTTATGAGACATATTATTAAAAAAAGATTAACAGTGAAAGTCTCGCAACTCAAAAAGAAAGAATAGAATTTGTCTGCAAGTTACAATTTACAGTTATATAAATGGACTTACGTATTATGGGAGAAACATAATACGAACACTAAAAACAAACCGGCATTGTGAGTTCCCATTAATTAAGCACTACTTCGCGTGTTTCAATTAAAATTTACTCGCGTCGAACTAACTTACCTGCGTTAAACTTTTTGCAACCGTTTCGTGTGTACTTTGTGTACTGTACTACACAGCAATTATACAACATTAGCGCACTTTGTTCTTTGTTTAGTATATTTTTGTATTGTGATTGCTAAGTACTGAAAATAAATGTACAGTCATTAACAATTAACATAATTGTATTTCCTGTAAATGTTGAGATATTTATATATTTTTTATTTTCCAAAAATATGTGTCTCATTGTGTTGGTTTATTTCTACATAAACTCCGTTGTTAGACTAAGGTTATTTTACAGGTCCTTTAGACAGAAAGTTAATCAGCTGCAGAAAAACAAAGTGTTCAGTGCAGATGGTAGACACACTTTCTTCATCCCAGTTGACGAAGGATTTAAGGTTAGTTAAACCCGACCATCGGTATACCTATATCTTTGCAAATTAACTTTGAAGGTCATGAAATAGAAAGTAGGTTTAGTACAAGTTTTCATAAGCTATTAGTCGATACATGGTGAGATAACGGAAACCGTGCATCGACTTTAATACGAACTTAAATATTTTGTAGTATGAGTAATTTTACGTCACATTAATCCATTCAGAAATTAATTTTAGAACTATTATTTTATATTTATTAATTCTTTGCTTTATTAAAGTACGAATAACTTACAAATATGAATACATCGTTAAAAGTAATTACTCGGAAACGGGAACGTCTTTGTAACTCGTACTACACCCACTGAAAGTTATAACTACTTTATTGTCAATGAAGTCTTTTGTTTTCCCGCAGCCAACTACTAGGTCGGACTTGATAGATGAGAAAGTTGTCGATGGTCACGTGATTCCCCACAACGTGCTATTCACTCATGCCACCCCCGATAGCCAAGAGTTCGAGACCTTGGCCTTTGGAGATAATGTCAAGGTTATAATTTCTTTTAGCACCACCATGAATGGACGAGAAGAAATAAGTAAGTAAAGGCTTTTTGCTACATTTATGTGTTTTTTTCCGTCGTACATTGAACTATTCCAAAACGGCATTTATGCTTTTAATTAATATTGTTTTAATCTCAAACGTGTGCAAAAATTGTACTGAAACATGTCGCCTGTGTATACCGTATAGAGAGTGAAAATTTAAGTTTAATTTTGCTCAGTTTGGCTTATCTACACTAATATTATAAAGAGGAAATATTTGTATTTTTGTATGTAACGATACGGACCGATTTCAATAATTCTTTTGCCGTTAGAAAGCTACATTATCACTGAGTAACATAGCCTACTTTTTATTCGGGATAAAGCAGATCACGCGGGCGGAGCCGCGAGAAAATGCTACTTTAAAATATTCGCATTGTAGTAATGTTTGCAGAAACAATAGGTTTCAGATGTTTGATTACAATTAAGATTATGTGGTTTGCAGTAAGTATCCAATTTTACGTTTAACTTTGTTAACTAAAACGCAAGGTATAAATAGTTGCGTGATCAATAGAACTTATGAAATTTAGTATTTACACGCTACTGGCTTCTTCATAATGAAGTCGTGAACTTTATAATAAAATGTAAGCTATTCCTAAATAATTTTACTTAGCAAGTAAAAGTATTTTCTTCAAAACTTAATTATGGGCATAACGGCTTTATTGGTCAACTAGCTTGTGCTCGCGATTACGTACGCCTGAAAGTCAGGAATAAAAAATGGCCTATGTTCTAATATAGGTCATGGTGAGCCAAATTTTACCCAAATCCGGTCAACCGTTGAAAGTTTATCAAACCTTTAAATTCATCATACCACAAATACCCAAACTCACCAACATCCAAACATACACATTTGTAATAGTAGTAGGAAGTAGTATTTCTATAACAATGTAATTTCAGATTACGTGAAGTCAAATACAGTGGCCGGCGATGCCAAGCACAGTCGTGGAGTTGTGTTAGCGGATATCGTGAGGGCAAACATTCCTGTTAAGAATGGAGTGGTCCATCTCATCCAGAGACCTCTCATGGTTGTGGACACCACTGTCATAGACTTTCTGAAGGTGAGTTTACCAAATACTACGTAAAAAATTAACGATTATAAAATGTACATGTCAGAAGCTTGATTTATCTTTGGAAGACAAATATATGGTTTGTTTGAAGTATTGTCTCAACTTATGATATAAATAATACACATATTTATATAAAATTACCACACAATTTGTTTGTAATAGTTAACTTTATTAAATTGATTTCATTAACATATGTTATTCGAGAAGTTTATATTAGTTGAAACATAAAATTTTCAACTGTATCATTGACTTTTCGCTCCATTTTTACGGAACCAGGCTATGAAGGTAAAATAAAGCGACTTATTTATTTCCATTTTATTATCCATCTTTGTGAGTGTCCTCTTTACATCATGGAACTCTATTTCCGTTTCTTTTCGTTTTTAGAATACATTTTGTAATAAATTGAAGCACGTTTTGAAACTTTGCCTATGTTTTCAACCTATTGTTGGATCCAAAGTATTTTGAAGTATTGTTTGATGAGCTTTGATGATTGTCCCCATTGCCATGTAATTACATTTGGGTAGGTTTATTTTTGGATGTTTGACTTTTTCATCTAGTAAATAATAACAAACACTGCAGTATTCCTGGTAATGCGCGTTAGATTTATAATAATTATGAACGACTTGTAAACTAACCTCATGTAGATTTTTGTTTAATGATCAACACATAATGCTTTATCATGTACGTACATATTACCATTTTGGACGAATATTATAATATACCAACATCATTTAAATCGTACCTGACCGTTTTGGTGTCGTGATGTTTTAAATTATATTATGGATTTACTATTTATCTAAAATAGGTTGTGACTACATAAATGTTATAAATAAGAAAAGTTCTTTCTTTTTCACATTTGCCTGTGCTACCCGTCCGCTCTGATGTTGGACTCTGCATGCTCTTGACAACTTTAGGGAATTGTAAGTATTACCAATGCATGCTTTGAGTAGTCCCTTGTCTTATTTTCCCCACTTTCATATTCTTATAAAACATTTTAGGTGCGTGCTTATAACTTTTCATAGTCTCTCATTTTCCTTTGTCATATCTTAGTACGATCCTAAAAGGTAATACAAACTTTTTTTATATTATCATCGTCAAATAACAATTGTATGGAAACGATTAAATAGTAAACTTTTAGATTGAGAAACCTGGAATTTTACGTAATAGTTAGTACTTGCATGCTTCGTTATACATAATTATATAAGTAAATTTCCAAACTATATCATCAAGAATAAATACAATAAACAACTTGTGCAGGAAAAAGAAGACGGCCCACTTTGCAAGTTCTACGAGGTTATAATGGACTTAGGCGCCAACAATCAGTTCTACAACGAACTTACTTTGGCTAAAGACATCACTCTATTCGCGCCATCAAACGAAGCTTGGGCGGAGTTCAGCGTACAAAATATTATAAGGTACTAATTACTATATTTATGTACTTTTATAATAAATAAATACACCCAACAGTCACACATAGTCCTGACCCCACAGTAAGATACGAGTCTTGTGTCATGGGTATCAAGAACTACGACAGACTTTCGGTCTCACAACACCCAGACCCCGAAACAAATATTTATGGATCACACAAACATTAGTCTCGGTGCGGGTTAAAACCCGCGGCCTCTCGCTTCACAGCCGGCTATTCGCCCGCTGCGCCAATGTATAGACCGGCATGTAATGGACTTTTATTTATTGTTGTAGAAATCATCAGAAGCTGAATGATATTTTGAATTTACATTTAGTTCGAGAGCGTTTGCCTATGGACGCTATTATTCACAACAATATGAATCAGGTAAAATATTAGAACTTTATGGCTTCATAACCGCAATTGTATTTTGGAATTTATATTTAAATTAACCGTAAATGCATTCACAAACCACGAATTATAAATTTCAATTCCAAATTAAAATAAATATCGTGTACTGGATTAATCCTTTGGTTTCGCTGCTGCTTATTGGAATCAGCTCCCCGGAACTGTATGTTAATTCAATTTTAAATAAAATTTATTTATTGTTATTTATTTATTTACATTTAAGCCGATTTATGGAAAACATCAACACTCTTACCTAACCAAACGTACCTAACCAAACTGCATGACGTTGAAGTGTCCTATTACATAGTTCCATCATATAATTGATTTAAGTAGTCTATATGTTGAACCCGTATTTTATTTATACCGTCGTTTTTATTAGAAGTATTAATTTTCCCCGTGTCTGTGGCATGTATGTCGTGTAGGTAGAATACACAATTAATAGAAGTAATTTTATCATTGATTTATACCTATTTTAGATCTATCAAGCTCCGACAGCCTTACCTCGTAAATATCTTTACTTTAACGTGCTTAACCACGGACAAAACCAGACGCTTACTGTCGAAGGTGGTGGAGTAAATGCCACCGTCACTCTGCCCAACATTGCAGCCACAAATGGCTTTGTACACATAATCGACAGGGTTCTTGGAGTACCGTATACCACTGTCTACGAGAAATTAAAGACTGACCCCATGCTCAAGTAAGTAAACATATATAATAGGTATTACTAAAAGATTGCAATTAAAACTCGTGAACTCTACAAATGCAGGCAGAATTTCTATATAACTTTACAGACGATCAGAAGCAACTGCAATTTTGTAATTACTTAAAATATTCACCTGCTTCGCCATGGACTTTTAGTTTAACAATTTACAGTACTGAATTTTGATTTCATTGGTTTCGGTCGTATAAGCACTTCGAAAGAGAATAAAATGTTTTTTTTTTATTCGATTGAATGACGAGACGTGCACGGCGCTCGCCTGATGGTAAGCGCCACGCCCGCCCATAAACAGAAGCAACACCACACATAACTTTGAATTACAAAGCACCGCATGGCACTGAACTGCGCTCGTCACCCTGAGACTTAAGATGTTAAGTCTCATAATGCCCATTAATTTCACTGGCTTCTTCAAACCGAAACACAACAGTGCTTACACACTGTTGCTTGGCGACAGAAATAGACAAGCGGTGGTACCAACTCAGACGGCCTCTCGCATACGAGGGACCTACCACCTTGTAGATGTAATATGTGTATTTAATAGTAAAAACGTATAAAAAAACGTTTATTTTTTGTTTTAGCATCACGTATAACCTAGGAAAGCGACAAATGTTCAACCATCAACTGAACGAGATGGAACATCGGTACACATATTTCGTACCGCGCGATCATGCGTGGCTAAAATTCCAGATTAGGCATCCCTCGGCCTACAAAGCACTCTTTAAGGAGGACTTCGGCTATTTCGTAAGATATTTTCTACATTTATATTTCTTTCAAGTATTTTCAGTACGTGTTATTAATTCTTGTTTTCATAGCGCATAAATACTGTTTATACAGCAGCTGGTGCTTAATTGTTAAATTATTATACCTGCAGTATTATAGTTTAAATATAATTTAATAATTAATTAGTCTGTCCTAAATATTACTATTTTTGTGTGAGTAACTGCGGTGGCGCAGTTGTGACGGGTACGCGGTACAATTGCTCTGCTGTCTCGGGTTCAAATCCCGGGTCGGGTAAAAATTATATTTGGTTTTTCTATCACCAAATGCTCAGTATGAGCACGGAGTCTGGAATTGGCCTCAGTAGAGCAATAGACTCGCTCCCTATCACACCATGGGACGAAAATAAGCTCGGTGAATGTGGCTATAACGGGTACACTTTTGTCTACACCGAGTACATAATAATATGTTCATGATATGAAACTCAATTTTAAAATAGTTTCTTTTATTTTATTTGGCACTAACTCAAAATTAATTTAGTTACTGTAAAAATTGCGTCATTAATCGTTACCAATTGTTTTTCAGACTAAGCAAATTCTAGAACGCCATATGATTCGCGCAGGACGTTCATACACGGTATCTGATTTAAAACTACTTGCAAATGAAACACACGCCTTTCTCCTACCGACCTCACGCGATCCTCTTAGACTGCGTGTCAAGGAATCTGATAAGAGTAAGCATTTAACTATTCATTTATTTCTTTATCTTCATTACTGTTCTTTACGTATTCTGATGTAAGATACATTGAACTTTACGGAATAGAGATTTTATTAATAATATAAAAAAAACAATATAAGATTAGGGAAATATTGTCTTGATTTATTATACAAATATTTGTCCAAAATAACAATATTTCATACGTAAATGTTATGTGACCATCCATCATATTCGGAGTTGAATTAGACACAGGGTTGTGCTTCGAAATATATTAAAGTTTGCTTAGTACACTGGCAAGGGTAAAAGATACAATGAAAGTTATCTTTAATGTTTTTATTCAGTAATATTCCTTATAATATTTTTCAAAACTTAGTTCACAGTATAGGTTACCTATACATTTTTAGATACCGTAAATAAGTACGATCACACAAGCTGTTGATCTATATTCAATAGAGTTAATTTTATCTATAACATGAAATTCAGTCATCTTTTGTTAGCCCTCAGACAGTTTGCATTGAAGTTATAACCAAAATGCATTTTTTTTTACTAGCCTTGTATTATATACCTACGTCTCATTGCTGGGCACGGGCCTCCTCTACTGAATAAATGAAAGCAGCGATAGCTCAGCGGGGAGTGGTATGGACTGTCGAGACGAAAGTCGCAGGTTCGAAACTAGCCCCAAGAACATACACCACTGACTTTTCTAAGTTACGTGTATATTAATTGTTAATTATCGCTTGCTTTAACGGTGAAGGAAACATCGTGAGGAAACCTGCATACCTGAGAACTCGATAAGATTTTCGAAGGTATGTGAAGTCTGCCAACCCGCAGTAGGCCAGCGTGGTGGACTAAGGCATAATCCCTCTCATTCAGTAGAGGAGGCCCAAAATACATTATCATTTATTATATATTTTCCATAGATTACTACGTGGAATGGAACGGCCACTGGATTCACGTGTTCAGACCAGATGTAGAGTGCACCAACGGCATCATCCATGTCATCGACGAACCCTTTGTACTGGAGAGTGACATCCGTGCGACCGGCGCAGCTGACCGACTCCGTATAGCCTACGCCATGATCACACTCCTTATCTCGTTCGGATTGCTAAGAATTTTTGAAAATTAACACGTCCAAACATTTATTGAGTTTCTTTTCAAAAGCCAAATTATCGGTTTATGAAACAACTATAGTTCATTTTGTATTTGATTATGAAACTGACTACTCTTATAGTAAAACCGAACCGTCTTAATTATTTGATCTTTAATTCATTTGACAATAGGTTCGCGCATCAGACGCCCACCTAAGTCTTAAGACTTATTTAATTCTTAAAACATAAGCTAAAGTGGTTAATTTTAAATCAATTTAAAAATAAAAATATACCTAACGTAGTTGCTTTTGCGACTGATATTATAATATCTATATTTAAAAATATAATAAATAATAAAAGGTAATGTTAACACTCGTTGTATTTCAGATGTTTTCTTATGTTGTATTGTACAATTTAATCCACTGTATTTGGTCCGTTGTGCCTTCTTTGGAAAATTTATATAAACTTACGTACTTTCTAATAAAATCTCAAATGATTTTTCTTAGGTCTTATAATTTAAACACCTAAGAAATTATTAAATTACATTATTTTACCTATACATTCCATGTTACACTTAAAATATAATAGATTTATCTCATTATTTATTCTTGTTACATATTCTGAAATTATTTACAATCAAAAAAACTATTTCATCTTGACTGAAAATTTTATCTATTTGGTACCTACACAAAAAATAAATAATTAATTAATAATTACGGTAATTAATTATGTGCAAATTTAATGCAAAGATTTCAACGAGAGAAAATATTATGAAATACTGATTTTCAAATCATTTTAGTAAAATTTATGCAATAATTGCAATTTTTCATTTTACTGTTACGTCAATTTGATGGTTGTTTCTTTGCAAAATTTTCTATAGTTTTTACTTATAAATGTATCGTTTAACTTACGTGCAAGTTAACCATGTATTGAATAAATTTGTTTAAAAGAGTAATTAATGATTTTAAATGTATATAGGGTTGAATGTGCTTAGAGGTATAAAGGTGCATTTGTGATTTTCTTTCGTTTACTAAACAGTTGTAAATAATTTGTGTAAGTTAATGATATAATTAATTACAATTATATTATATATTTTTTTGCTGTTACGCGACTGAAACATCATAAATGTCTGGCAAAGCTATTTTAAAAATATATATCCCATTTACAATTTTTTAAGAATGCTGCTCGGTGTTGAATTTTTGGATAAATTAACAAAATAAATAATATCCATGTACTTACTTATTTATAGAAAATAGCTTTAACATTTATATCATAAATGTTTTATGTCGTTGTGACGCAGCATTTCAAAACCGGTTTGGAATGCTTATTCATTTGGAAAATTATCAAGTTTTAACACATTTGTATATTGGAAAGTATATCAGACCTGTCGCTTTATAAACATATACAAGTATTCTCTTTGTAAGTGTAAACACTAGATTTTAAGCCTTTATTGAGCCAAAGCTAAACGCTAATTCAACTGGTAGCATATTTAAAGAATAAGATTTTACTACCGCGATAGTACCTACGAGTATATGAGATTGTTTGTAGTAGATAACGTATACTTAAAGACTATTTGAATTAATATTATCCTTCATATAACAGGATTTTAAACGGATGTCTAGTATTACATGGGAATATCCCAAGACAATATAACTTTGACCAAATATTGTACCAAATATTTGGTTATGTACGAGATTGGATTCCATTTATTAGTGAATGTTTGATGTATTATGAATACCTATGTCAAATTAGTAAAAGTTTATGACGAACGTTTATGAAAATGAATTTATGTATAAAATATAGATATGAAATTACCTTTTTGTTTTATTTATACCTAGGGAATGTTTATATCAGAAATATTTTTTTGTTAAAAGTTTGTGTAATAATATTTTAATGGAAGAATCATCTAAATTGGTGCATATATGTATAACGAAGCTTTACTCTTTAATACCAGATATCACACTATTACTGACAGCCTCTGTGGCACAGCGGGCGAGCAGCCAGCCGTGAAGCGAGTGGCCGCGGGTTCGAACCCCGCACCGGGACAAATGTTTGTGTGATCCACAAATATTAATTTCGGTGTCTAGCTGCTGTGAGACCGAAAGTATCTCGTAATTCCTGACCTCCATGACATAAGACTGGTACCTTACTGTGGTGTCAGGACTACGTTACGTGTTGGGTGGGTGTATTTATTAGGGGTGAAGCTTTTTCTTGAAACTTTTAACATCAACCATCTCTTCAATGAGTATAAAAACATAATTCTAGTTTCTTTCTTTGTGGACAATACCTAATCGTTAAAAGTTACGTTCTTTCTACCAAATCTAAATCTCCAAAAATGGACCCCAACCTTTAAGTGAAATTAAACATTTGAACAGTGGGCACTTAACACTCCAACAACATAAACATTGTTGTTTAATTTTAATAATCTCGGATAAACTTTGCCCACAGTGCAGCGTTGCGTTTTTAAAAGAATAATTGAATACTACGAAAGGACTGTATCTGGCCTTCTAATCCCATAAGTTTGGAGCGACGACACAGTCGGCTCTCTTTACTAATCCCCTTGACGTAGAGTAGGTGCCTAAACCGCCTCACAGGGAGGGTGGACTGTAAAGTAATTTTATCATGCAGGTACATATCGTATAATAGAAGGTATCTAGGAAGTCCGTCTGGCTTGTGATTACCGTGGCCTCAGCGGATCGGTATTCAAATATGTTTTAGATATGTGGCTTCGAGTTTAATAAATTGTTTGTAAACTGATTGCGAATGACTTTCTTGTAATAAATGATTTTTAATGGTGGTGACTTCCATGCAACATACAAAACGCAACTTATATAAATATTGCGTTTAAAATGTATCCTAATAATAATACAATTGTGAAAGTTTGGATGATTTTGAGTTTGTGAATTTAGATGTTTGTTTATCAGTCACGCCTTAATGGCTTAGATAAGATAACATTTGTGACATTTGTATATTATAGACCTATAGGTCATAATATACAGTGACAGATGACCTATAGATTGTGACTTATAAGTCACAATCTAGAAATATCACAAATATATAGATACTAATTCATTAGGACATAGACTACTTTTTTACTTTTCCCAGTTGTACATTCTCGTGAGATATGATACAAAAAATACATTTAGGCGGGCGGAGATGCAAGCTAAAGCTAGTATGGCTACAGTATTACTTTAGTAACATAATAAATCATTATATAGTATAGGGATTAGGGAACTATCTACAGCACAGCTTGAGCAAAGTATTCGTGTACTTGACAGCTAGTAAAATACAAAGATACAGATAAAATGACAAATTAAATAGTCATAGAAGGTATACCTAAAACATCAGTATTTTGTAACTTTACCGACCACAAACATTACGAAAGTACTAAATGAACTTTAAAAACAAACAAACCTACCAACAAACACCTCTACTATGAATATTTTAGACAAACAGCACATCCCCTTAAATCTTTCACAGAATAAATGCAGGCTGTTACGGCATCGTCTTGGAGGAAAATAAAACTTTTTACAGGAAACATTTATCTTCACGGTAAAGTGGTGCTATAGATGCCCTCTCGTTACCCAACACACTCCCTTTATATCCGACTGATATGAATGGGAGTATCAAATGGTTGTATTCCTCTACTTCATAAGATAAATCTGGTAAGCGGTTATTTTCTTCTATTTCTTCACAAAGAGTTTACATAAGACAGTGTAATTATTCTCGATAGTAGGAATATCGAAGGTGAGCGAAGTATTCCAACCCATAATAGGCCAGGGTGCTGGACTAAGTTCCTAAGTCTCTTAACAAAGGAGACGCGTGATCAGCAGGAAAAAACTGGGAAGCTTATTAAGTATATAAAATTAAACAATTAATCTCAATCAATCATATCAATTAAGTGCTCTTTAAAATAAAATAGCAACCTGCCTTACCTAAAAAAACGAAACAAAATATTTACAGATATATGTAACTTTCGCCATAGTAAAACATAGACGTTTGGTTTGCCCCTTTATAAATCAGTAAA
The DNA here is from genome assembly GCA_949126905.1 of Amorpha juglandis. NCBI lineage: Eukaryota > Metazoa > Arthropoda > Insecta > Lepidoptera > Sphingidae > Amorpha > Amorpha juglandis. Next base: position 9,419,269 of record OX421372.1, read on the forward strand.
ATCCATTCCTTCCCAGATAGGGACTGAATGTTTAATAAATAAAACCTTTAATAAGGGATCTCTAGTAACATTAAATTTTAACGCACTCGATCTGCAAGGCAGCACCTTTAGTTGGTAATAATTAATATCAGGAGTCCTTTGTACAAGATGTTATTTAATATATGTATCTACTTGATTTGGAACTCTCAAACGAAAATCCGCACCAAAACAGAATGCTAATAATATCCTTTGATAAAAGCAAAATACATTTTGATGACAAAAGAAAAGTATACATACATTTACCTGTCTCTCTTGTAAACACATGAATGATTATTCGAACGTAGGCTGTTATATTCTACTGGCGTAGTAAAGGATCGTAAAAATTACTTCACATTTTGCCGACAAAAAACGATCTTTGAATACTTCCTGCTGTCAGACAAATGTATTTGTTGAAGAGAATGGGTTTCAATCGAGACACGTTTGCCAACAAATCTAACACTCACTCGTATACGCGCACAGACATAGATCTCAATAAACGACGCAAGTACTATAGAAATATCGCGTACCATAATATCGTAATTATTGTGACGTCGTAAGAGATGAGTGGTAGAGCCACGCTGTAGATAGTTTTGTCTACAGCATGATTGGGCCGGCTCAACCGGGTCATTACCTCTGTCTCACAGAAAACCGACGTAAAGTAGCGGCTTGCTGCTGCGTTTCGTATGATGAGTGAGATATCCGGAGGCCCAAATACCCCTCCCCTTCCCAATCCCTAATTATCCCTTTCCTTTAAGGTCGGCAACGCACCCATGATTCTTCTGATATTGTGGGCATAAATGGGCGCTGGAGATCACTTACCATCAGGTGACCCACTTGCTCGTTTGCCGATCTATGTCATAAATAAAAAAAGAACAATTTTTAATGATGAGTAACTCATTGACCAACTTTTGAAAAGTTCACACAATTATTTGTTCTAGGAAGACGTCGAGTCAATCAGGTTACACGTGCCCTTGATTTTTTTAAGAATTTCTTTTCGACTTCAGGACACGAAGTAGATAGAATTGCGGTATCTGTTAGTAATAGTATATACGCACTCACGTCTGTAATCCCCTAAGGGGTAGGCAAAGGTGTAACTAGTACAACCACATTTCGCCGAGCGAATTTCCGTCCCTTGATGTGATAGGGCGGCCAGCCTATCGCCATACAGGGCACAAACCCCGACCGAGCTGATACTGAGCATTTCGTAATAGAACAACCCAACATCACTTTACCCAACCCGGGTATCGAACCCGAGACCTCAGCACAGCAGTCGTACCGCGTACGCAATACAACTACGCCACCGAAGCAGTAATAGTATATCTATGTATATAAGTGTTTAGTATACTAAATCCAAAGCGCCTCACTTCCAAACGTACCTACTGGGCGCAGTTAACAAGCTGTATCGATACGAACACAATAGTAAATCAGATCTTAATCCAATTGAATTAGAATCGGTTCCATTGAATTTAAGATTTAAATGTAACGCAAAATAAAAGATAGATTGCAAAGGAAATTAATGGCACCGGGCATTTGCAATTCCATCGGCTTATAACAGAAAGGTAATTGTATTTTCTTGATTTCTAATTTTAATGTTTCTATTATTCCTTATCTTAGCACACCCAACCTAGCGTCGTCTGTTTTGCATTCTTATATTGTGCTTATACGACTTGTATATTAATGTGTTTATTTATGTACATAAAAATAAGGAAATGTTTTATTGCCATAGGAGCCTTTAATAAAATGTTTAAATGAGTAAATATTTGTGTATTGACATTCATATTTTAGGACTAAAAATAATATTTTACAGCAATTACTGTTGGGGTCATCAACAGAAAAAAATCTCCGCGTAATATTCGTGGACACATTTAATCCTTGAAGATTTCTTGGGATTTTCTCCAGCACATTTTTTACCCTAAAAACAATAAATCGATCGAACTTAAAGATACGATGCATATACAGTGTAGAATTCTTCAAATTATCAAGAATTAAATGTGTCTACGAATACGCATTTTTTTTGGAAGAATTAATCAATGATGTCAGAAAGCCGTTCATGCAATCAAACATTTTATCATCATCATCATCAGCCACAAGACGTCCACTGCTGAAGCCTCTCCCAAAGATTTCCAGACCGACATGTTGGAAGCGGCCTGCATCCAGCGACTTCCTGCGATCTTTATCAGGTCGTCTGTCCACTTTGTAGGTGGACGTCCAACATTTTATATATAATAATAATTTATGCCGTAAAAATCCTCCTCGCTGCGCGTTGCAGTCTTGCTCATCAAGATCAAAGAAAATGCATTGGTGCGTTGCAGCGTTGTGTGAAATGAGACGCCTTTTTAATTTATTCATACAATTTATTAGATAATCAGTTTATTTGTTTAAGGACGTCGTATAAACGAGGATTACATGACATAAATCAACTTAAACTGACGTTATCAGGACATCGCTCTATTAAGCTTAGTTTACCTGAGTAAATACAATTATAAGTAAGATTTATGTTGTTCGATAAGATATTAATGAAAATGGTTTAAATATGTGCCTGAGGTACAACATTTTGCGAGATATTCTATACTGTCATGTCAGATATTGATCAGATCACAAATCCGTACAGCGCCCCAAACGGATCGTCTTAGTAACATATTTATTTTGTTAGGATGTCGTGACATTGCCAATATATTCGAAAAACTCGCACTTTTTTTTACATTTATTATTTTGACATTATTATTAAGAATTTTCTTTATAAAGTCCTTTAATTAAGTAAGCACATACCTTCTGGCCTTTGATAGTTAGCCTTGGTTAAGCAATAATATTTAAAAGGAGTTTAACAGGTATCTCTAACAATAGATAGTCATATATCCATTAAAACAGTCTAAATAGTTATTTAGAATATACCGAAGTATGTAACTAGCTCCCTACAATAATTTAAATATATAATTTAGTTTAATTTTTTTATCATGAAATTGACACACTTTTTGAATAAAAATGGTCAAAAATACTTTAACAAAAACAATATAGTTAATACCAAATCCTATTAAGATTCATATTATGCCTTCTACTATTCTACGTTGAAATCCATCATTTACTTTTGATGAAAATTTCACTCCGACAATTTTATAAAAGGATATTATTTTTAAGACTTAAGAGAGGAACAAAAACAATTTCCTTTCAAATCATTCGCGTTTGAGATTCCCCGACCTCCCTAAAGTTATTTTTGCGGGAACACTGCGATTGTCACTCACATCGATAACAGCCAAGGCGGTGAAAATCACGCGATTATTCTACAAATCGAATTGCCTTTCTTGGCGAAATAATGTTTGTACATCGCTCAAACTGTTTGTAAGGACTGTTACAAATACAGCGTGCTTAGTTGCTCGTGCAGATTGTAGGTTATACCTTATCGTATTCGTAAGAGATTGCTTTAACTCGAACAAAATACTAGTATCTATATGTTTACCAGACGTCAGATAGACCTATCTGTTATACTGTTGAATATTCTATGTTATAGGATGGTTTAGCTTCCGGGCCTCACTTTAGGTGGCTACTTAAAATCAGCATTTTTGCAATACCTACACAACATTATGCTGAGCTGGGCATATATTTGTCACTAACCATGGTGAAGGCATGCACCATTTTTATAATTCTAAGGTAATTTTCCATTTAATAATATTCATTGTTGTATCTGAAGTTGTATGTTGGCCATTATACGTACATAATATTAAATGTATCTACGTATATAATATGTAGTTTCGTATGTGTATATTGTATCGACAGCGTGCCATTATCAAATATAAGACTTGAGTGACACGTCCGAGTAAACTCAAATAGTATGAAAGTGGTTAATAATAGTAATCGTTTATAAAGCGGTAGAGCCACGCTGTAGACACTTCTGTCTGCATTATGAAGGATCCAGTTCGACCAGGCTGTTACCACTATTTCACAGAAAACCAACGTGAAGTGGCAGTTTGCTGTTGTCTTTCGTATAGTGAACGGTGAATTACCAGAGGCGTCAAATCTTTATTCAATGCATCCATTCTTCTGCTATTATGTGGAGTACAGTGTAGATCACTTGTAATCAGGAGACCCTCCTGCTCATTTGCTGCCCCTTGCTATAAAAAGAAACATTGAAATATGGTAGGGGCGGGAGGTCTCTGTAGAGTAGTGCTTGAAATAAAATAAATAATTCACGTACAAGATTCACCATGTCCATAGAGTTACCAGTATCCGATGGATAGAACCTTGATATAACGAGGTCGTTGATTATATTTCAAGTAATGGTTACTAATGAGATTTTGTCAATCAAGTCAGGGGCACACGCTATTAAGGCTAAAGACAATGTGGGGAAAATGGCAATTTGTACCTGCATTTCTTTTAACAAGTTGTATGTGCTCACGAACTGTTTTAGAAGTAAATGTTAATCCACAATAAGATGTTTGTTTATAAATCGTTTGCAGACAAATAAAAAAATGGTGGTCGCTAAAAGCATGTAGCTGGGACGAATTTTGAAAATTTGTTCAACAGAAATTGGCTTTATCATGTATATATAAGTGTATGGCTCTTTTGATACTGACATTATGTGTAACCAGTAAGCATTGATTATATTAAAGAAGCATGATGACTACAGGATAAGATTGTATTCAGTAGCTATTACGGCCCATTCATTCTACCTTGAAAAGCATAATAAGCAGGATGGAAGGCCTTAGTGGTGCAGCGGGCGAGTAGCCGTTTGTGAAGCGAGAGGCCACAGGTTGATACCGTACCGAGATAAATGTTTATGTGATCTGCAATCGTATTTTCAATCTGAAATTTTTGTGTCAGAACCGTAAGTACCTCTTAGTTCCCGATACCCACGGTACAGGTTAGCCTTATGTAGACAAATGCGACTGCTGTGTATTTATTTCTTAATGATAACAACTAGTAACGCAAATAACAAACAACTCCAAAACAAGTTGGCAAAAAATTAACAGACCATAATTCTATCTCACGAATACTAAAGAGAAGCAAACAATTGAATCGCATTAAAGCAATAAGTTAATTCACGCCACAATTATTTCTATTCTCTTATTATCAGTGGTATTTATCTGACGTGGCCAGGTATGTAATTGGATGCTAGCCTCAAAGCGTCCAATAAACGGTGTTTGTGTAAACAGGAAACATATACATATATACAAGTGCCGATAACGAGCATCGGAGTCTATCGGGAATTTGACCACTGCACAATTGTCGCAATTCAACAATTGAAATCCCTGTAATCTCCACTTTGGTAATGAATTTGTTAGTAAAACTAGCATGTGCGTGTATTTTGTACATGTTACGTTTCGGAAATTTATATCAATCGGCCGAAGTGACACGACATATAAACTAGGGGAACACCCAAATACTCCGAAATATTTTATTCCGAATTTCGATGTTCCGATGTTCAAAAGTCCGAATTTCATAATACCAAATTCAAATTTACGAAAATTATTTTACCGAAAGTTGTAAATACGATCTGTTTGTTTTCCGATTTTTATATGTTCGAAGAGTCAGAGATTCGCCGAGCGCCAGATCCTCTCTATTGTTGGTGAATCATTTGGGTTAGGTTAGAATTGTGACCAGCGAAAAAATATTTTTATTGGAAAGAAATCGCATTTGACATTAGTTTCTACCTCCTCATACTATTATACTTCTCTTTGACAAGCAATTATGTGTTGATTTGTCTTCTATTCAGTTTTACAAGGCGTTTTTATTTCGGAATTTTAATTAATAGGTATTTTAATAATCGGAATTCGTATTTTTGATGTTTCGAATTATCATTAATTCGGACTTTTTGTTATTCGATCTATTGAAACTCGGTATTTTGAGAATCGTAATTATATACGTTAGGAATATTGAAATTTCGGAATTATAAAAATAGGATAAATGATACATCGGAGTTGTTATATTCGGAATTATGAAAATCGGTATTTTGAAATTCATATTGTGACTGTCGGAATAAAGTTTGTCGTATTATTGTAGTGTACCCATAAACTAGTTGTTAAATACTATTTTATGAAATATTTAATTTGTTTTGCGGTAAGATACTGTAAAAATTATCAAGATTAATACAAACACGTACATATGGTAAGATTAAATCTCAGTCTTTACTAAGTGTTGTGTTTGTGTCGGATGTGTTTTGAATACATTCAAACCATTGAATTACTGGACATTACGAGGTTTAATACATGTCTCGTGGTGACGAACGCAGTCCATTGCCATACAGTGTTTTATAATTCATTTGTTCTGTGTGGTGTTGCGTCTGTTTATAGGCAGGCGTGGTGCCTATCATAAGACGGACGACCTGCTGCTTGTTTATTCAGTTAAGCCAATAAAAAAAGTATATTAAAAATGAATAGATTTCATAAAATGATTTTTCCTTAGCATTGTAAAAATAAATTAAAAATTAACAAGGACACAAGGCAACAGAAAGGACCTTTTTATTGTATATTATTGTTCAAACTAGACAATAATTATAAAATAAATTACAATGAACACTATGATATTGTAATAAAATGCATTGACAGAGGTCAAGCAGTCATCAAAACCACAAAACCAATAGTCTTGTAAGATTGAGCAAGATTAACAAATAAATCTTGTGTTCTCAAACGAATAACGACAGACTTTAAGAGTAATGCAGCACAACATAATTGCAATTGCAACACAAATGGGTGCAGTAAAATATACGTGAAGACGGCATCTTATGTAGTTAAATACGTTAACGAATTTAAATTTAACATTAGTGCATGTTAAACGTTGTTACGGGGCGGAAGTGCTGCCGGAAGTCGGTCGCGGGAAGCGTGCGCCCTCTTCATCCGCCGCCTGCAGCCGACGATCTATATTCGCAGCAAACTGCACTCATTTCTCACCGAACCGATTCGAGTAAATCGTTTTTCAATCCTCCTGTATTATTTTTAAAGAGAATACGAGTGTCTTGAATGCGATCAATGTGTAGTTCTTACCTCTATTTATTTTCTACTCAGAAATCCTCGGAGAATCCGTTCAAAGTTTGATATAATATTTGCAAAGGATAGGTTTATTAATATTTGAACGGTTTACTTTATTCTATGGATATTGGATACCCTCAACTCATTTTAACACGTCCTTACTGTGTACGGGTGATGTTTGTATAGAGACGATGACTGTGTGCCTGTCACGTATAGGAAAACAGCGGGCGCGTCTCATAAATCATAATTACATACATATACAAGCTCATGCACACATAACAAGACGTATAAAGATCTATCGGTGCAGTGAGCAAATAGCCGGCTATGAAGAGAAAAGCCGTGGGTTCGATTCCCGCATCGAGAAAATGTTTGCGTGATCCACAAATATTTTTTGCGGGGTTCGTAGCCTGATACCCACAATACATGTTAACCTAATGTTTTTTTTTTGCTGATTGACTTTCTGGTGCGTTTCGTACCGTAACTGAGATTTCCAAAAGCCCAAGTTTGCTTCCCCTTTCCAATCCCTCGATTATCCCTTTTCTTTCCGTATTATCATTGTTTCATATTTTATAACCGTAATTATGTATGTCGTAATTTTCCAAAATCACTATTATCTTTATCATCACATCCGCAGTGCATAATACTTAGTTAAGGAACCGATGGCGTACAAAAGAAATTTGTTATATAGACCACGAATCTTTTCATATTTCCGAGGTAAAACCACAAAGGAATCGCACACCAAAGGTAATGATACGTCGATCGGTTACGGAATATACAAGTAAGACACATACAACGCGTCTTTTAGATTTGTCCTACCAATGATTTATATTATTTATACAAAATATTGCTAGTCAAAGATAGTTCTATTTTCCTTTTGCATTACCAGTTTCCTTAGACATCGTAACATCTAAACGAGTGGAGCGTGTTTTTTTTGTTTGTAAGCTGGTTTAGCCACGCTGTGGACAGTTTTGTCTGCAGCATGAATGGGCCGGCTCGACCGGATCGTTACCACTGTCTCACAGAAAACTGACATAAAGTAGCGGCTTACTGCTGCGTTTCGTACGGTGAGTGAGATGGCTGGAAGCCCAAATCCCCTCCCTTTCCCAATCCCTAATTATCCCTTTCCTTTAAGGTCGGCAACGCGCCCATGATTCTTCTGGTCGTGTGCGTACATGGGCGGTGGAGATCACTTACCATCAGGTGACCCACTTGCTCGTTTGCTGGCCTATGCTATAAAAAAAAATCCCCAACAGCTCCGACCTTATAGCATCGTTATTTCGAATTTTTTTTTTGCATACATTCCAATAAAAGTATTTTCTATTCTAGTTAAGGAAATTAATTATAAATAATTGAAATAAATTCAACAGTTCAACCACAGTCCAAACTAATTAACTAAAAAAAATTGGTGTGTGTCGTGGGACACCAGGTAGGAACGAAGTTCCTTCGGCTAATGTAGAATCGACACAAATTGCAAAAAATTCAAATTATCAACTGAAATAACAAAATAGGTCTCTTTATTTTTGTTTGACAACATAAAATTACATAGAAATAGAATAGAAAAATAGAAATAAAAAAAAGACGTGTGGCACTCGGAGACTGCCGCGGTAAAGCTATTGTATAGCATTTTTTATCAACTTAAAAATAACGGACGGCCGTGTTCTATAATCAAAAATTCAAATTTCAAACCGCGTCTACATTTCCAAATGTCATAAGTTTCACAACCATCTGTTTTATTAACGGAATTTCGACTTTAACTTTGTGTGCTAGATATCAAATTAAGTTAAAAAAAGTCTCATTTAACGGTTTTTATTCCACGCATTTTTCTTACGGTTTTACTATCACATTTTTTTCAGTTCGGTCACGCAGCAAAATCCCTATCCCCTCCAAGCCTGCCGTAAGGAACTTCGTTCCAAAAACCAATTTAGTAAAGTCAGAGATGCATGCTCTTTGGGCTGGTCTCGAACCTGCGCCTTTCGTATCGACTGCCCGCAGCCAAGGGTGAGCTCTAAGTTATCACTGCTTTAGTAAAATGTAATTATAAAACTATTTCGTATGTAACTTTAATATCGATGTTCGTTTGAAATATTATAAACTTAGACTTTATTACATGAAAGATATATATTGAGGACTATGCAGTAAGTGAAGAGGTTGTAGCCTAGACTGTTGCCCAAATGACAATAGTAAAACCATAGATAGAAAGTCTAGGCAGTATGAATATAAATATAAATAATAAAAGCGTGTTAAAGACCATTCATGTAACGGTCCATAAAACGAGGTTAGTGTACCTTCTCCCAGACCTCGGAATGAATTTTATATCATAAATAATAAATCGTCTAAGAAATAAGGCGATAAAAATTGAACGTTTTCTTAAGCTTAAATAAAATCGTGTTTTATTTCAGTGTACATTTAATTGCAGACGAAAAAGTTTTTCAAATCATTTGCTCGAATAAAATACAAAGAATATAAATGTAATCGAAACTCAAAGATTAGGAAACTGAAATTTAACGGGTCGTTGGTCTTATACCTTTTTTTTACGAAAAGAACGTTCTGGAAATCAAATATACATTGCTATATTTGAATAGGTATTATGAAAACTTTGTTGAGCATTTTATTTGTACATTTACTTAAATGGAATTACTTAGCATCCAGACAACGTAGGCAACTATACGCATATCAATGGAACTAGGCTATGCTCGTAGGAATCACTAAACAGGATAGTGTTAAAGTTTTATTGAGCTAAATCCAATGAGTTAAGACTGAAATAGTTATCAATATCTATTATTTACGTACATTATATACATAATAAACATAACTAGTATGTATGTCGGCATAAAGGTCATATATTTTGAGGATTATATAGTAAAATAGTAGTAATATTAGTATATTATGTAATATGAGTGTTAACTGTTAGGTCTGCTGAAAAACCTTAATAAATAAATATATAATTTAAATTATAAGAGATGAACATGAAGTAAGTATGCAAACATATCACAACTGCTGGAAGGTCCTCGATACATTTTTGTACTCAACTGGATAGGTACCACAATACACATGATGAAAATCCCGTCATAGGTGACACATTCAGGCGAGTCAAGCAGTGTATATTGAGTAAGTTTCTACGTTCGACATAGGTATTTGGATTTTACTTTACTTACCGTCACGTCCAGTCTAGTCACTAAGCATAGCTAAGGAAAAAACTAAACAAATATACTCCTCGGTTTACGAACGTTTAATACGTAAGTTCAATACAGCTTATATTTTGGTATATTTTACCTTGATTGGTCCGATCGTATTTCATGATAAAGTCCATGTCTTATTATTAAATCAATATGCCATGTGTGCTTGATAACGAGACATCAGAGAACAATACCGTGGTAAAATCCAATTTAGTACCCACCACAGTTGAATTTAATCTTAAACCTAAGAAAACAGTTGAACAGGGACCAATATAGAGATAGTACTGGACAAACAAATCCGAGGCTTACGTACATTCCGGTTAGAAAAACATTTATACATTCCCGCATATTAACTACAGTACCGTAATTTAAGATATTCCTATTACTAGATAAATACCTACGTATTGCTGTTTTTAAATTAACGTACATTTATAAGAAATATAAAGCAACACCTGAATGAATCGAAAACCCTCTATAAAAGGCAAACGCGTCAAAGAATAGCTTTCTTCTTCCATCTGCTAGTATCCCCCTGCAGTGGAGTTGTTGCAACATTATTTTTAACAAGCTTTTGCTTTTTAGCAAGCTCCCTATTTTTTTGCTGTTTTTTTGTTATCGAAAATTATTTCACAAGAAGTCCATACGAAAATCACTTTGTCAGTCTCTAAAATGCATAAGCTACGTGATAAAAGCAAAATCCTTGATCTTACATTTCATCTATACTAATCCACTATAGTTTACTAATCCATAATTTAACTAATTGCTTATCACTTCTGAAGGTAAATCATTATCCGCGTCAGAGAATTTTGAAAATTCTCCAAATGCGATCTGCCAGAACCAACCTAACATATAACTTTCCTCTCCAAAGATTGTGTCGAACGTACAATGCGATTAACGCTTCCTTGAGTGTCTTGACATTTATCACGATTCGCGGAATGTTTTCAAAGAAAAACTTAGTCAAGTACCTAAAGGTAGAATAAAATTGTTCTAGGCACCAAAATTCTGAGTGATGTTCCGACATCTTTTATACATGTATGTACCTACTTATGATGTGCATTCTCAAACTATTAATATTTTTACTATTTAAGTTTTTTGTTTAATAAAATTGGGTAGAACAAAATAAGAGTTTTGATGCTATTTCTTTGTATACATGTTATAAATATTTCTGTCTCCTCCGCTGGTCATGTCGAATGTTGTAAATAATGGTGCTGCCACACCGGTGTTATAAAATGTTATATAACATTTTCTAACATTAAACATTTATTAACATTATCTAACATTGTGATAAAATGTTAGAAAATGTTTGTTAACAAATGTTGTATAACATTTTATAACATCGGTATGGCAGCACCATTTAGTAAACATTTCTTATCAATTTGTAACATTTTGTAACATTTTTAAACATTCTTTAAACGCGGGCGGCGGTACTTTTGAGAGCGGCGCCGTCAAAGAAGCCGTCAAAGAAGAAGGGCGATGTCATGTTTTCAAATGTTATAGAATGTTAAAAAATGTTAGAAAATGTTAGAAAATGTTTGCAAACATTTACCATCGGTGTGGCAGCACCATAATGGTGCTGCCACACCGATGTTATAAAATGTTAACAAACATTTTCTAACATTAAAATTGTTACATTTTGTTAAGAATTGTTAGATGTTTTAAGTGCTCCCACACCGACGGAAAATGTTTGCAAACATTTTCTAACATTTTCTAACATTTTCTAACATTTTCTAACATTTTCTAACATTGTCTAACATTTTCTAACATTTTATAACATTTTTTAACATTTGCTAACATTTTATAACATTTGAAAACATGACATCGGCCCTTCTTCTATGACGGCGCCGCTCTCAAAAGTACCGCCGCCCGCGGTTAAAGAATGTTCAAAAATGTTACAAAATGTTACAAATTGATAAGAAATGTTTACTAAATGGTGCTGCCACACCGATGTTATAAAATGTTATACAACATTTGTTAACAAACATTTTCTAACATTTTATCACAATGTTAGATAATGTTAATAAATGTTTAATGTTAGAAAATGTTATATAACATTTTATAACACCGGTGTGGCAGCACCATAACTGTTATAGGTGTCGGTATCAGGATATATGCTATGACATCGGTCATTAGCCATAATTCGGAATTGTATACTCCTGTATTTGTATTAGTATATATAAAACATACCTAGACCCGAAACAAATATTTGTGGACCACACAAACATTTGTCACGGCTCGGGGATCGACCCCCGGCCTCTCGTTTCGGAGCCGGCGACTCGCCTACTACACCACGAAGGCTGTCTAAATTACGATGAGTGTATTTTATTTAATTTAGTAATCAACAATTTATCCACCGATTGCCGAGTAAACATCATTCTATGAAGTCGGAAAATGCCTTTCGTTTCTCCATGTGTAATATTCGTACATATTTAACGTGCTTGTTTAAATGAATATGAAGTAAACAAAGCTTTTACGCCAAATCTCGAGACTTAACACCATAACAATAGACACACGACTTGGGTAAACGCAATGTTCTAACGCAAACAATAAAATATTAATATTTTCTTACAACAAAATATATTTCTATCGTTTGGATTGTTTATTACAGACATTTATTGGCAGTGTAACCAAGCTTGGTTGTCGTGGTTTGCTTTTAGTCAAATAGAGGTGTGTCTCAAATAGCAGTCATTAGATACCGTGTTGATATCTAATACATTTTAGTTTTAAATAAATGCCATAAAGTTGTTCCAATAGCCCTTCATTCGTAAATATCAATTTAAATTTTCCATAAATTTTCGATCTGACTTATTAATTAATGTTATTGAATATTTCGAAATTAGTAAATCATAAAACACTAACGCATTTACGCATTAACGTTACAGATTATTAGATTTACATGCGGCTAAATGTTATTTCTTCCTAAGACTATGGTACCTTTTTTTTACCAGCCCTGTCCACCTTTGATAAGTCTAATATAGGTATTGGGCCTATTTGTCTAGTGACTAGTTCGAGTTCGCAATTCGCATGCACCACATGCCTCACATTCAACGCATCCGAAATACCACAAAGCTATAGTTATAAACACACATACAAGCGATTGGAGAGCAAATAGAAAATAAAAAACTTAAAGAATACGTTAAAATAAAACTATTTTATCAATCAATTCTGCTTTTATATGTAGATGAACGTTTGTTTTGATGAAAAAGCACTTTTCCAACGAGACGTATGAATATGCAAATGGTGACTCGTTCGCAACGGTGTGATGTTCGAACGATAAAATTAAATTCTGTGAAAATACCTGGAAAAAAACAGATAACCCCCTAGTGACGGTGGGCATTGCGTTCACAATAACGGGTGCTAGAATTTGCAAAGTTTATTTGCATTAAAGCAAAATACATGCGCGGCGGTTTACATCATTAACATATGAATTCCAAATTAACCATGTGAATACGGATTAAGGATATGTATACAAAATTCTCGCTAATAGCTTCTAAAAGGCTTTGCATTGTCATTTACCGATTCTAAATACATTCGTGATAATTGACATGGGTATACTAATCATTGGAATTTGGAAGAAGCGACCTTTGGCCTACAGTGGCATAAAAAATATCAACTACCTATCACTAAAAGTGCCATGTGACACTTCACTTTCGAAGTTCCGATTAGTAGTAGTAAAAAACAAGAACTAATACACAGATTTTACATAAGTTAAATACAACAACCCATCTCATTGCATTTTCTTTGAATAATATGTAATAAAATAATATATATAGAGTCTTAGATTTAACAAGCTAAGCTGGCAAGTTCCAACATACAAGGAACGTTGTTAATTTTAATAGAATATTAGGTTTTCGGTTGTTTATGAAAGACATGGCCTACTATTAAGGTATTATATATTAATATGTACATGGTTCAAGGTGAGTCATCGATAATCCCTTAACTTGTACTGAACAACATAAATATCACATAATAACAAGTTTTACATTAATTACATATACAAATGTGACAAAATAGAAATAGTACAGAATAAATTAGTTATTTATCAACATATGATGTAAAAATCAATCACTGCTTTTGCTTTTACGTTTATTAGAGATTCCTTACAACTATAACTATTTAAGTAATACTACATTATATCGGATTAAAGCATTTCAGACTACTCCATAAAACACTGAGAATTTTGTAGCAGAACACACAGTCTATAGCACTCAAGTGACGTGGTTTTCTATACCGGATCAGAGCCTAAAATCTTAGGCACATAGGTGCGTCGACGTACAGGTAGAGTAGGCATCCTCTCTGCTCTACTCTGGATGAAGTAGCTAAGTTGTTAAGACCTGAATTAATCCACCACTGAAGTACTGAAACAACCCAGTTTAAAGACAGAAATATAGAGTCTATAACTAAATAAATACACCCAACAGTCACATACATAGTCCTGACCCCACAGTAAGATTTATGTCGTGGGTATCAGGAACTACGAGAGACTTTCGGTCTCACAACACCCAGACCTCGAAACAAATCAATGTGGATCACACAAACATTTGTCTCGGTGCGGGGATCGAACCCGCGGCCCCTCGCTTCACAGCCGGCTACTCGCCCGCTGCGCCACGGAGGCTGTCTGTCAGTCGCTGCATTATTTCAAACAATTATTAATGAAACACAGCATTTCCTCAATATGACAAGTCCATTTAAGCGCCTTTTTGAATCTATAAAAATGTAGTACAAAATGAAAACTTGTTAATAGTCTTTAAATACATAAAGATTGACTTATAAGACGTTTAATTAACCAGTTAGCTACATAACAGTATTCAATGTATAACAGGAAAATCCTTTACGTAATTCCCCATTAATAATTTATATTTTGCAGCTACCGAGACATATTTTTGTTTTCCTACATACGTGTCTGGTCATATAGTTGAATAATAAAAAATAAATAAATCAATACAACCAATATTCCAATTGTGTTAACAGAATGCTTTCGTGAATAGAAACCGCTGAAATGCTATTCACGATACCCATTTGGATGTGGAAACATTAAATACCATACGTTTGTATATACATTGCAATTCAATTGAGAAATCTATGAAGTTCCACAGAGCCCAGGTGTGTTCACAAACATTCAAGATGAAAGTTTCATGGCAATTAGGAACTCCACGGAACTAAGCACAACGCTATGCCAAGAGTCAAAACAATTATTATACTGGTAAGTTTCCACAGAACTACCTGGAAACTATCCTTGTCCTTAAACGGCCGGGTTTATACGTACCTTCGATATGCGTATATACATTTTCACGACTTTATTCCTCAACGAGGTTACATGAAGGTGAACCTTGATGGGGATCATCCACTTTCCGCATTTAAGTCCTTTGCATAATGGGAAATCCGTAAAGTGTCGTATAAATTACGCTTCATTTCATGTTAGTTTATTAACCCCTGACAAAAAAGAGGCGTGTTTTAAGATTGTCCCCTTTGTCTATCTGTGAGTATGTATGTGTTTATCTGTCTGTAGCATCATGGTGTCTAAACGAATGAACCTATTGAGCGCGTCTTTATTTGATGCTGATTGGATTGAGATGGTTCTTACCTGTGCTTAAAGAAAACTATTTGCT
This sequence comes from Amorpha juglandis, assembly GCA_949126905.1. NCBI lineage: Eukaryota > Metazoa > Arthropoda > Insecta > Lepidoptera > Sphingidae > Amorpha > Amorpha juglandis. Next base: position 9,435,025 of record OX421372.1, read on the forward strand.
TATTTAAAAGTCACAGATGTTTTTCTGATTGGCTCCAGGAATTTGTAACGGTAAAGTAATTAAGACATATTTTCCATTTCCATATATTATGAATTCTAATTGAAACGTACAGTCTGTCGTAGTAGTAATATAGTAGTAATCAGCAAGAAAAATATCCTCATTTGTAGATTTGGTTGTAAAGCCAGTTGGTATTCGTAGTACAAATATAATAGTGCGGTGTCAAAAAAAATAACTTTGACTTAAATTTGATAACGGATAATAATTTAATGACTCAATTTTTTTTCTCCATTATGTTTCCTAGAACCACGCTCAAAGTATCCTTTACTTTAGCTGTAATAAATATGGATTAGCAAAGATTCCATCTATTCTGCGAATACCTGTTAGTGTAGAGGACTGTTTAGCCCCACTGGGCATCTGAACGGCTGTTTCTAAATCTCTTGGGTATATTAAACCTCCTTTAACAATCTCTACGACACGAAGATTTTAGCTAGAAACATTATTCGCGAGAGAAATGAAAATATACAAGTTCCTTCAAGATGGACTTCATAAATTTTGATAATAGTTGACTGTGTAAGAAATAATAGGACCAATAAATGTTTAAAATATCTTGGTCTCTTTGAGTGAGTATTGATGATGACTGAAGTGATTTTCGTCCCATAATATCCGTAAAGAATGTTTTCATACGACATGAACATAATTCCAGTTGTGCCAGTCCAGTAATGCCTTCCCCTAATATTTTCTCAATATTTTTGTTGACACTTGATACATGCATCATTTAATAATCTACTCTGTCATCTCTCTAATATAATTAAATAAATATCTAGTAATATAGTTCAGATAGTTTATCTGGTGCCTCTTCAGGCGAATACTGAATTAGTAATTGAATGGCAGACCTTAACCCGGAGAACGACATTAGTTTTAGTTGCAAAAAATTCAATCACCGAATTTAATGGATATATATCATCGCGCAGGTAGTTGCAAGGAAAATCTAGTTGTACGGATATGAAAATGTTACTCGCTGACACAAATTTGCTGGATTAAGGCGCATATGCCATCAGTACGTGTGATTTTAAGAATGGCACTCAGAAATGGTGCGGTGTCGCTGGATCCAATTACTGTAGAAAATAAAAAGCTAACAGACTCCCTCCCGGCTTGTTTACTCCGAAGGCACGTAAATTCATCCATAACGAAGTTGACTTTAACTCCTTGTTTTCATCGTCTATAAAGGAAAAACAAGTAATTTTCTCTCAATACGGATCCCAGTGCTTTGAGATTTTTCTTTTCTACATTTTATATTCAACTGGCAATGAATAAATACAGATAACGCTATCTGGTTTACTTTTGAATAACGTCAACCATAATCTATTTTAATGTATGTAATAAAAAGCAATTTACTATAATTGCTTAGTACCGTGGCTTTGAATAAATAACTGCTGATTTTACTCAGTTTAACATCGCTTTTCTTTATGTTTATGCTCTGCTTTATGTAAGAATTTGTTAAGTATACACTTTATAATTAAATAATTTGCTTTAGGGTGTAGATTTAACTAATATTGATGCGTGGTCACGACAGTATTTTTTATTATCAGCGATTTTATTTGGATGGCGTAAATGGGCCGAAAGCTACTAATATTGTAATTAACTATGTTTCAAACATTATAGAAGACACCTGCGAATTCTTAAAGACAAAAGAATATTTAATTTGTCACATCTGGACCGTGACGATTACAAACTTTAGAGCGACGTGACGGCTCCCAAGAATAGCAAATATTGCGTCTAGGAATGGAACTTTCTCTATGATTTTTAATAGCAGTGGTCGAAAACGGGCAAGTGTGTCATCTGTAGTAATTGATCTTTGTCGACCATAAAATCACCAAACAATAGCAAACGCCAACAATATCAGCCAGAACAGTCATGCATGCGTTATGGAGCTTAAAAGAAAGGAAAAGGAACAGAAAATTGGAAAAGGAGGAGGGGTGATTTGGGCCTACGGAAACCCTACGAAACGTAACAGCAAGCTGTGTTTTTATGTTACGACTGTGGTACCGGGACACACCGACCGGCATCATATATATTATATATCATTATACAGACAATTTTGAATTTAGAATATTTTCACAATTCTGAAAAATATAAATATTTAAATTAAACAACTATCCCAGTGTGTTGTTTCTCAGAAAGTAAAAACTTATTTGGAATAAATTAAAAATCCCGTTTGCATTATTTACATTAAAATAAGCGATAACACTATTTTACATATTTTACAGAATGTATAATAAATAGTGTTGTATAAAATATGTAAATATGGTATTTTTATTTACAACTAGATGTCCCGCGTGGTTTCACTCGCGTACATGTTACCTCTCCGTTCCCGTGGGTCGTAGTGTATATTATTTATTAAATCTATTAAATGTTACACATAATGTACATCATTTAGCTTCAGTCAAATTTTGACTCTACCGCCAGTTCGGAAGGTAAAGAACTGGCAAGAAACTCTAAGCTGCTCTTTATTATTGAGTGATAGAGATATGCTGGGGGCAGTTTTGTCTACAGCATGAATAGTGCGGCTCAATTGGTTAGTTACCAATGTCTTACAGAAAACCGAAGAAGGCTTTCTGTTCAGATGATAGTAATATTATAGTTGAAGTTATTAACCAATAACATGTTTGTATAAAGCTTTAGAATAAAAATAATAACTACATATAGAAGTGAAACTCTTGTAACAGACGAGTTCAAGGTCAAGATAATAGATTGCAGGCGGGCGTCGATTCGAATGATCGAGGTTGACTTAAAACTAAAAAGTCAATCTGGGCTTTCGTCGCGTCCCATTACGTTCGCACATAAGTACACGTACACATAAGTACGTACTTTATACGCATCTTAGCTGTCTGATATAATCGTTGTCATAACGTTATTGGAATGTATATTGGCGTGGACACAATACACAGACAATACAATCTTATTTTTTAATTTTTCCAAAACTTAAAAACATGAATAACACAAGAATGCATAATATATAACTTATTATTGAATAGCTCTTGCTCTGGGGCGATAGCGGGGTGTTCCGTGCTCGGACGGGAGATAGGTATTTTAACGCGGAGTTTTGGATATATGCATAAAGGAGATTCCATTCTAAACTCATATTATTTGTTATTCCTGAGATTGACATTGTACCAATTGGTGACTATTTTCGTTAATTCCTCCAATATTATTACAACACCATTGTAACAATTTTTGTAACGTTGCTAGGTTTTGCTTGTGATTCCAGCCTGGATTTTGTCATAGGCGTCAGTAGAACCGCGTCTGCACGTTAGTACTATGCAGTATGTGAATCTATAATAGATTATTCGATGATAGCTTCAAGCTGCAATTTAGTGCGGTGTTGACAGACAAGTGTCAGTGACGCCAGCGTCTAACAGTTGACGCGCCTATCGAAGTCTGCCTTAAATCTAAACAATATATTGCTTTCCTTGCATCCATATTTAAAGATAATATTTTTTTTATACACCTAACAGTCACATAGGTACATAGTCCTAACGCCACAGTAACATATGAGTCTTGTATCGTGGGTATCAGGAAGTACGAGAGACTTTCAGTCACACAACACCCAGACCCGGAAACAAATATCTGTGGACCACACAAACATTTTTCCAAATATTCTCAGCCGGCTATTCGTCCGCTGCGCCACGGAGGCTGTCAAATTTATTATGAACCAAAACTAAACTCATGAACATTTATACAAAATCAACAAAACCACGGTCTTTCATAATTCATAGTCTAATGGTAGAGCCACCCTGTAACCAGTTTTGTCTACATCATTAATGAACCGGCTCGTTACCACTATCTCACAGAAAATCGGCGTAAAGTAGCGGCTTGCTGCTGCGTTTCGTACGGTGCGGAGATATACTACAGTGGATATACGAAGGCTCAAATCCCCCTCTCTTTCCTAATCCCTAATTATCCCTTTCCCTTGAGGTCCGCAACGCGCTCATGATTCTTCTGGTATTGTGGGCGTACATGGGCGATGAAGATCACTTACCATCAGGTGACCCACTTGCTGGTTTGCCAGGTTATACTATAAAATAATTGTAAAAACATTGCAATCACCAATTTGCAAAAGGTTATTTTATAAGGAAAATAATATTATCTATAAGCAGGTGTATAAACAAGGTATAGAGCAGAGTTCCTCAAACTTTTTTGTGTCGTAGACCCCTTGCCATGTTTTTCCGTGTTGGGTAGATCCCCTACTTACCTGATATTGATTTCCTGTAAATTACGAACTGTAGTGAAGTTTAGTGTTAAAAACTTAAAGTAAAAACACATGTTAATTTATAAATTTATTAATTGAATTTAAATTAAAACTACTCAAGATAACATTTTGTATCTGTTATGTAAAATATACGTAACATTAAAAAACATAAAATAGACTATAAATAAAATAACAAATTAAATATTTTTTTACTTCATAGGTACTTTTATAAACAATGTATATGTTTTGATATTATAAGATAGTATGATGTAACTAAATAGGTACTATCAGTGTATGTGTTGAGATCCACTATCGTGGACCCCATTTTCATTTCATGGACCCCCAAATTTTTTTTCGGTGACGTAGACCCCTTGCAGGTTGTCATAGACCCCCAGGGGTCGATATAGACCACTTTGGGAATCACTGGTATAGAGCAATCGCGTGTTGCATTTTTTATGTCATAACATCAGCTCTTGTATTCTTATTAAAATAAAACCGGTTACTGCGTTGCAACCAACATGTTTATTTTACAAAAATGTGTATGGCAATATTTGAGTACACAACAGTCGCAAGTCAGAGAGCAAAGTACTAAAGTCATTGGTTAATTATCCACGATATTATTCATTTGAACCCAATTTATCTGGTCCTATTTAGGTACCGATAATTGATTTAAATAGTAAGTAGTATTCCTTATAAGGAAGCAGTGGGACCATTTTTTCCAAATAAATTTTATGCGAGTGTATTGAAATAAGTAGGTATCATACTTTTATTATAACCTAGAAATGCATATTATAACAGTATTAAGTAAAGCATTGGTTTATATTATTTTTAAAGGAAAAATTATTATATATTTGAGAACAAGGAAAAAGTATTATAAATAACTATTTACTTTTAAATACTTAAACACCAAACTCGGGAAAACAAACACACATACACAGGGTGTGTATTACATTTACAAATGAGCTTTTTCTACCCATCCACTTAATTTCCTTTTTCCATTTTGCCACATAACAAAATGTTTTTGTATCTTGACATTTTCAGACAACATTTAGATGGATATAATGACAAATCTTTTTATCTTTATTTGTTTGTCTCTGCAAGGGTTTGTCTTAAAAATCTTTGTTATTATGTATATACTTTCTTAAGAAGCATTTTGCGTATAGCTGGTAAATGATCAGAATGTATACTTATTCAAAATCCATTTAAAACACAAGTATTCCTAAATGAGGGTAGAATTTTAAATCAGCATTTTATATTAGGTTTATATCAGCGTACTTATTGTTGTTAGTATATCCATATTAAAATACATCACATGATCACGTTGTTTTGTTAAACATTCACATGATGATAAAGACGACATAATAATTTCCACTGTGAACCGCAAATATTTAGTCAAGATTTGTGTATTACACGCCAGTCCCGCGTAGTTTCTGATACCCATGACGGAAATATATCGAGGGATAACGAGAATATATTTGGCTGTTGGGTGTATTTATTGCGTATTTTTATTTTGGTATATCGTGATATACGTAAGTTTAAAGTGTTAACTTTTAAGTACTACCGTTTGTTGATAGTTGGTAGTGACTTTGTGAAATATTTGATAATTGTGACCAAAGAGTTATAAAGTCAAGTTCTATTCAGAAAATGTATGTGTTAACGTGTTCACACGGTTCAATTTTAGTTGATAAACTGTTAAATCACAATTAATATGAACCGTCTGAATAGGCTTTCAATCGCTTTGACCAATAAAACTTTAAAGTTTTGTTTCTTTTCATCTGAACTTGCATAAGAAGCTAATATATTTCCAATATATCCGTTCAGACGAGATACAATTCAAAATAAATTGCCATTTGAATTCACATGCCAATAAATATGTAAGCTGTCTACAGTAATAGTGGATTCACAGGGTTCAATTTCAATTGATTGCCTGATCCACGAAAGCCGTATTGTTTCATTTTTGTCAACTCGATTGAAAATATGTTCAGACAGTTCAAATCGCATGCGATTATGCAGTTATGCAATTAAAATCGAACTTTAGAACACGCAATAAGATACAAATCAATAACCACAAGTTTCAACCAGGGTCTTTTTCCTGCGGTACTGTATTTCTAGTGAAAAAAATCATCACATTTACGGGAACTTAAATACCGGGATACGACAACTCTAGAGAGTAATGTAGCTGAAAGATAGTAGAGAGATATATTTCACTAAACCTTTTTATTCATGTTATGGAGTTTTGTCATGTGTGGAATAGTAACAGCATAAAGCGGGGTTTTGCTCCATAGGCCATTAGTATAAATGCGGCGGTTGAGAAGGGCGCGCCGCACCGTCGCAGTTCGATAGACGTACAGAGCCACTAATGCAACCCGCAGCTGCGCCGCCAGATACCTCCGGCCGTACGGTTTAATGGACCCACTGATTACCCAATGACCTGGCATGCGAATCTCTGTTTACATTAAAATGACAACGTGCAATGTGTTTTTGCCCCGTTTTTAGTCCTACGTTCTTTCGACTTAACTGTAAAAGCCATACGCCATATTGCATTAACTTATTTCTATTTCTTTGTTTCTAAACATTAAGTATTAGATTTTAATCGCTGTCGGCTGTTATAGTAGTCCGTTTTTTATATATGTTGTCAAAAACCACTTTATCATGGAATTATACATTCTACGATGATGCGAGCGTCGAGGCGACGAAGACGCCAGGCTGTGAAATAACAATTAAAAATGTAGCTGTTACATTATTAGTTTACCGATTATTTTTAAATATATTTGAAAAACTTAATAACAAAAGAATAAGCAAATCAGTAAATATCTTTTATAGATAAAAGGCGCCTTGCTTGAGATAGACTGACTGTATATTTGTCTCAACTCTCAAGTCGCGATATTACGTGATCTAACATACCCATCAAGATAATGGTTTGACATTACCGTCATATTATTATTTGTGTCGGAATTTCTGAAATAACGTACAAATATGTATCTGATCGCTACATCTTTGATTGCAATCCATAGTATGACATTGATATATCCCTTTAGTGTATTTATCTTTGAATTACATAACATAAGCTCACGCCTGTATCTTCGACGGGGCAGGCAGAGATGCAACAAGCGGTGTACCCACGTTTCACCGAGCTTATATAATCCCGGCACAAATTTAAATCCCGGGCTCTCTCACGGGACTCCTGTACGATTATTCGTATTGAAAATTCAAACACAATTTGTGATTTCTTGAGCACGGATTTCAATTTAGGAACTCGCGGTTTCTCAGCTTAAATAGGCTGCCATAAAACCAATGAAGTGGTGATCTTCGTATTTACCATATAACCCGTTGAATATTTAGAACATGCTTAAAAATAGACTATTGATTAAATGGCTATAAACAGAATGATAATTAAATTGCAATTAAATCACCCATTGAATTTACAACCTAGCCCTACCATTAACATAAAATGACAATTTACATTGTTCGAATAGTGAACCGCTCAATACCCCCAATGAAGGTCGACATGCAACTGCTAGTAGTATAACTATACTTAGTCCAGCTGCACACGTATACAGCAGGCATACTGCAAATGTTTTATGAAACATTTCATGCGTCTATATTATACTCATCTGTATTAACACATTCGCTACTCAACACTTAATGTCCATGTATTAGACCACAAAATCATCAAATATTAAGAAGCAAAGAGTGTTCAAAGCTTTCTGTATCCTACTCAGATGTGCGACCGTCCTACAAGCCACAATCGGTGAACGCTTTATTATTGAAGAAAAAGTGCAACATAAAATATTCTGTCTCCTTTGCAGAATTCACACGACCGACGCAACTTCCCGACATAAAGTTGCCGTTTATGACCCAAGCATAATTTACGAATACAATTCTGGACTACATTATTCAAATGTCATTAAACATGTTTGCGAACACATGAAATCTTAAAGACGAGGGCGCGGTTATAACCGAAACAGGAATGACGAAACGAGCTCGAGCTCGGGCAGTTTCAGCGTTGTGTCTGACGAGCGTGACGAGGGTTGTGATATCCTCGCAACCTTCCAGCACTGAATGCACCCCGATATTAACTTCGCGGAGAATATTAATATATATGAATCTCACCGCCAATTTCGCCAACATCTCGTTGGAAATTCATTTTCAACTGGAGACAAAAATATACTTAGCTACTATCATTTATTTGAATAGATTGGTATAAATACCACTTATACTGTTCAATACCATACTCAGCTTATTATTACAATATCGATTCATCCATCATTCTCGACTTCAAGCATTCTAACACAAATAATCTTCTGTTACTCGTAAACATGTCACACTTTGGTTTAGACTCCAGGAATCTCAGCGTACGAGGCAATGAACATTTGGATCTAGCAACCGTTCTATCGAGCGGTAATGCAAATAACTGATGAACTCTATTGCGACAATAATTATTAGGAGCGAAGATGCGAACAAGTTCATTATGTAAGTCAGGTGTGTCTATTTTATTATGAATCATTTTATCAACCCTAAGGACCTGCTGCAGTTCACGCCGAAGTTGGAGAGTTATATCCCAGAGAGCCCAGTAAAAACAAGGACATAAACTAGGATCATAAAGCTACCATAATCCTACTTCCTACTAATATTATAAATGTGAAAGTTTGGATGGATGGATGGATGTATGTTTGTTACTCTTTCAAGTAAAAACTACTGAATGGATTTTAATGAAACTTTACAATAATATAGCTTATACATCAGAATAAGACATAGGCTACTTTTTATCCCGGGAAAAGCAAATCACGCGGGCGGAGCCGCGAGCAAAAGCTAGTAAGATAATACATGGACATGAACAAATGTGGATCGACCGTTTATCTACAAAATGAAAAACAATCCAAGCGACTATTTTATTGGAATTACCAATATAAATCCCTGCTCCCTTCGCTAGCATTTTAAAGATTACCCGACAAAATAGTGGCGGCCCTTCCGTTCAATTTCGCAAATCGTGTTGTGTTGACGGTCGAACGCTCTGACGTATCGCGTTCCAGCCTCCAGGATCTCGCCCTGGCTTGATGGCAAATTGGTTTCTTTTATAAGGCTCTTCGCACTTTGTACCTAATAACAAAATGTTTTTACCCACACTGAATATCATTAAAAGGAATGTTCTATACGCGTGTGGAAACTATTTTTGTAAAACGAAGCATAATATATGAAAATAGTGCAAATAAGTACATATATAAACCAGATTATACCAGTTGTATACTTAATACAACTGTAAAGTAGGAATCTGGTTCATTCTTTAGATTGAAAAATAATTATGTCATCCGATTATCTTTAAATATATTATGTTTCAAATCTAGATACTGGGATGTCGTATTACGTAACATTGTGCACGAATACTAAATAACTTATTAAAAATTACACGTAAAATAAAAAGCCAGACACAAATTTTAATAGCCTATCATAGTTCACAATACAGCGCGCTAAATGAATTCTATTGGTATTCAATATTTAATTGCAAAAGCAGTCGGTAGTGAGAGAAAAAGTTGACACTAGCACCCCGCAATTAATAACACAATAGAAAATTATGGTGCAGATTTGTTCGTGGTAGGTATGCAAACAATTACTTTTTTTAAGGAGACATGTATGTTTAAGGATGAATACACATTAGAGTAGTTTATGTTTAGTGTTGTAATGACGTATCAGCCCTTAACGAACTTTTAATTGAGTACGACGCTTAATACAATAAGCAAACTACAATATAATTTTATTAACTTGGAGCGAATTTGTCTGTCATTTGATCGAGCAAAGAAACTAGAGCTGGTGCACTGTACATCCGACATACTGATATCCTACTTCTTACTACTATTATAAATGTGAAAGTTTGAGAGTATGTGAATTTGGGTGTTATTTCGTCGCGCCTTAACGGCTGAACGGTTTTGGACGAAATTTGACAAACAGGAAGATACTGACCTGGATTAGGAGACAGGTTATTTTTTATCTCATATTCTATAAAAATGAAACTGATTCTAACCGCAAGGCGTTTTCAAGTGGTTATTGAAATGACGACCGGCTTTCGCTCGTTTCACCGAGTGAACTGACATAAACTGTCTTTCAAGTTTTGTCATCTAGATAAATATATATACTATGTACGGTGTAAAAAAAATATGTTTTTTTTATTTGATTGAATGACGAGACGAGCAAGGCGCTCGCCTGATGGTAAGCGCCACGCCTGCCCATAATAGAAGCAACAACGCACAGAACTTTGAATTACAAAGCACTGCATGGCACTGAACTGCGCTCGTCACCCCGAGACATAAGATGTTAAGCCCCATAATGCCCAATAATTTCACTGGCTTCAATGTCCTTCAAACCGAAACACCACAGTGCTTACACACGATTGCTTGGCGGCAGAAATAAACAAAGTGGGGGTACCAACCCAGACGGCTTCTCGCATACGAGGGACCTTGTAAAAATTAATTTGTAGTTAAATATCTAATAATTATTCTAAATCACGAGCAAAAGTTATAAATAAATACTGAATGGTTATTATCTCAAAATAACTTCGACATAACAATACAAATTTTATTTTGAAGTGGGCTATTATTGTGATAGCTGAGACGTCTTCATCAAAATGAAACAATATTTAGTAACTTCATTTTCTTAGAATATACGGCTAAGTTCGGATAGAGATGTTTCTATTATAGTTGAGTATCTGAGTGTATGCAGGGACTACTGGCCTGTTATGATAATCGTGTGGTTACAGTGACAGTGTATTCGGCGGTTTAATTTCCACAAGCCAAATTGCAATCGCATCTTGTTTTATCTATCTTTAGAAACTTTATATGTATGTAAAATTTAGAATCAATTACATAAGTTTTATATTATTACAATTTTCCTTTTTTTTTTCATTTGATTGAATGACGAGACGATCAAGGCGCTCGCCTGATGGTAATCGCCACGCCTGCCCATATACAGAAGCAACACCACAAAGAACTTTGAATTACAAGACACTGAACTACGCTCGTCACCCCGAGACATAAGATGTTAAGGCCAGTTTAAGCTTCAATCGTGTCACTTTGACACTAGGTCGGCCATTAACCATTCGACATAAAATATAATATTTATGACGGCTAGTTTAAGCTTCAATCGTGTCAATTTACATACAGATGAGATCAATGAACATTATAAAACAGAACAATTAAGGCTACAATTATGTAAATGAAAATTGATTATACAGTACATACATATGTACATATGTAGTATATTATATTAATTATTTGAATAGTAATTTAGGCATTGTAGAATGATATTTTGTAAGGTTTCGGTCCATTGCAAAACTTTTCAAAATAAAAAACAAATACAACTTACTTAATATATTGATTTATGATTGATATTATACATAGATTATCTTACCTATTCTATTGTATATAATTCACCCAATACACATTTATATACAGGATAATTTTAAATAAAATAATAGTTCTGGGAAAGCGTACTAATAATATATGTGCAGTCGATGTGTGCAGTCAGTATTTTTTCTTACAATATTATTAATTAATTACCTAGGAAGTTTTTGATATTTGGTTTATGCATGATATTAAGTACTTATAAATAGTATAAACACTTAAACATATTAGGCACTACTTAAGTAAGGGCAAATTAAAAATAAGAAAAAATCCATGTGATTTTCTTAAAAAAAAATCATGTTATATTATTCGTAAACGTATAATGCATGCGATTCAACTAGTTTAATGAATCTCGAATGCGGCACGATTATAGTAATTACTAACTTATACACAGCCACTTCCTGAGGCATCCATTTTTGTCGTTTCACTTTACGTGTTTGTGGTAAAATGTACATGAAGCCAATAAGATAATAATGTTTGATACAGAAGACTAAAAGGTTTAGCACTTCCCGTCGCAGATTTTTTCACTGCATCCAAATGAATACCAAACAAGAAAATTACAAATACACGTACAAGAAAATTCTTATACCTACGTTCAAAAAAGTATTACTCGAAGCCAAGTTCCACAGCCAGCATCGTCTATATTATATTTAGATTTTCCTTCATTAAACCATTAGACTAAATGCCCATTTATATGAACAGAGTTGGTCCCAAAAGGCTAATAATATGACAGAAAACTGTTATTTCTGGGCCGCACCATCCTATTTAAACCGAGAATTGTAGATACGGCCGCGTTGATGACAGTTTTCTGCAATATTTTTCTTATCATTAAGAATTTATTTAGAGGCAAGACTATCTGTCAGAATTATTGATAACAATGCTTATGATAACTTGTATTATCGTATAAACAAACAATATTCAGAATATTTGGTCATCTGAATTCTGAAGACATAAAATGAGCCATATTGCACTATATAATTAGGCCCCATAACAATGCTTCTTTTCTTCTACGTATACTACTGTTTTTCAAGCCACATTATTTATAAATAAATTTCATTTAAACGCAGTGGCTTAGATAAAATTAGCGTCCTCGACAATCAAGCCGAAAAATAATTAATTAATACAAATTCCACCTTAAAAATTGCACTTAAGGTCGGTTTGTAATGATATAAAATATATAGATAACATGAATACACAATCTTTGTATCCGAATTTTAAGGTGGTTTTATGTTCCTATTTTTCATTTATCGTACAAGCTTCTTTACATAGTACCTATAAGATGAACTCGGTTCCACTGTCTATTCGCTTAGATCTTTTAAACTATTCAACGGATTTTGATGCAGTTTTCAGCAATATTTAGAGTGCTTCATGAGAATGTGTAATACATACATATTATAGTATAGAAAAGCCGAAAAATTCAAAGATTTGTAATGTGATGTCGTAACACACATATTTCACAGTAATTTTTCTGACTCGTTACATAATGATATTAAAAATAATACAATGAAATATGTTAGATAAATCATAATTATGATTTTAATTTATTTATTGTACGCTTGAATTATTTAAGTAAGTACCACCTACCTTCAGTTAATTACAAAAAGTTATCCGCCACTCACGAACCTTTACTTCAAACTGAATAAAAAAATGCGCAATATATTCGTAAACCTTGTGGGACAAAGCATACTCATTAATACTCATTATCAATATTAATTTATCTTGCAATACATACTTACATACTTTTAAACTCTTAACAAACTATGATAAAAAAAATAAGTATTTGTTTACCTTACTATCATAAAATGAATATCAACATCAGTCTAGTTTTCTAAACCAAATACATTTGTAAAGGTATGCCGCTATTGCACTGCCAATAAAAGGTCCTGCCCAATATATCCAATGGGCTTGCCACCCGCCAGTCCACAACGCAGGCCCCAGAGACCTGGCAGGGTTCATACTAGCACCAGTAAGGGGACCTCCTGCAATGGATAGCCCAGCGATAGCCAGACCAAATTTGATTGGAACTGACTCCTGTTTATGTTCGTTTACCGGATCCCAACACGCACAATTAATAAAACTGAGCGCTGCCGTCAGAACTACTTCCACGGCTAAAGCTTGCACCAATGTGTGACCCGGATGCGGCACTGTTAAGCACACTCCGATTGGCACTACATCAATTGGAGAAACAGCGACTAGTATTCCGTAGCCTAGTATAGCTCCAACACACTGAGCAATAAAGTACGCTATGGCGAGGGTTATTGACATGCTACCCCATATCACAGCGGCCAGCGTCACTGCAGGGTTCATGTGGGCGCCAGAAATGTGTCCAAATATCTGGATATTAAACGAAACCGTCAACCCAAAGCCAAGCGGTCCGTACAGCGCCGGTTGGGGTGAGAATCCATCCAGCGGTATATTTGCCATGCATCCGAATACAATGAGCAGCATCGTCGACACCAACTCGGCAAGTATCGCTCGCCATTGCTTTGAACACCAACCGCATATTGCTTTGCAAAACGATGCTTTAGCTGGATCCTGTGTCATTTTATTTTCAACAACGTCCACTAGCGATTGAGGGTTTAAGGTCACAGTCATAACGATTGATTTGTTGAAATATTCTTCAATTAACAAACACCTTCACAGAATCGATGATTCACTGGCGCTTCACAACCGTAGGGTCATTGTCTTTAACTGTGTATCCCAATTTTGCACAAATCAGACGACGAATATTTATTCGCATGTACGAGGGCACGCCGTGGACGCGACCGCTTTGCCACCGGTACGAGGTAAAAGTATTTATATTACTGTATAATATGTACAGTCTAGCGGATAAAACTAAATGCACATTGAATTCACGTTGTTATCTCTTCGTATTCGTTGCCCAATAACATACCTACTCATAAATATATTTTATCAAGCAGGATTACGATGCGCCATATGCCGCTATGAAAAAATATCATCAGTACGATTATTTTTTTATATCCCTTTCTCGCCTGCATGGGTCGTGTGTTTAAAATCAATGCCAAGTTTTGTTTTTCCACTATTTTGACAAATTCTGACTTAATAAAGTTCCTGTGCCATAACTTAAACAATTTAGTTATTATTTTAAAATCAATACAGTTATCCGATACAATACCGATATCTTGGGTTTATTTCATCTTTGTAATATTTATATGACAGCAATATTTAAGAAGTAATAACGCTTTGCCGGTTTATTAAGTTATAGTGCAATACACCGTCAAGCTCTTAAACTCTAATCAACACTCCTTCCAGTATTCAAAAGTCAGTAATAGTAGCAAATAACGCTACGTTCATATGACATGAGCGTCATATAAAATTATAGGAGTGTCTTACCTGCAATTATACATATATTATAATTATATTACAGAAGGTTTTTAATGTATGTGGGTGTCATTATTATAGTTCGAACAAATATATTTCAAGAATTTCAATTATTTATTCTTTTTGTGACTTACGGTGTTAATTGTTGACATTTGGTTTCAAGTTTTAATTAAAATGTTATATCGCTTCACATATTTTGTAAAACAATGAAAAAAATAACAATGAAATAAAGCAAAGTCGTTTCTCCAGTAACCACTGAGAACTTGTTAACTTACTCAGTAAATTTAGTTTTAATAAGGTTTTTCACCATGATTTAGTATATATTTTCATATTGGAAAAGGTATTTATTATATGATACGTCAATTATTTGTAAGCTTTGCGAAGCCGGGGCGAGTCGATAGTTTAGGTATAAACTCAAATAAAATGAAAACCAACTTAACTCTATTATTAAGTTAAACTAAATATTACATCAAAATATTAATGTATCATATTTTTGCAAAGTTTTTTAAATAGCGAATATATGTCATTAGACGGTCGACGTTATATTTGGACTGCACTGTACGTATCATCAGGTCTAGACTCCAATGTATTCCATGCCAGGATAGCAAAAAAAAATGAACTTGGTCATTCTAAGAGTAGACAATGTTATAAACAACATGATTGACGGCATAAAATATTATTATATAAGTATAGTAATAAAATTATATACGTAATAGTTTTTTACACTTATCTTTTCTCTTATCACAATCCTTTTCATATATGTAATTTACGAATACACTGTTTTTACAGTTTCGTAGATTACAAATAGAATATATGTGTATCCACAAAATTCTCAGCAACTTATCACTAGAGATTAACCTGTCAAATGCCAACGTCAACTAATATAACATTTATTTACCCGCTCGAATATCCCAGATAACATAAATCACATATTAAAAATCTAAGTAAAAAAGTGGAAAACTGTTGGGGATCTAATCCAAGCCATTTCGTACAATCCCAGTCGGTGGAAGTGTGGGGCTGATTAATTGCCAGAGATCTACAATATGCTTCGGTCGTTGGGACCCATTGTATTAAATAGCTGGGGTTAGCTTTATAATTACTTCTACTAAACATCACTAATGTTAGTACCATAGTAGTAATTCTACCATATAAAGAATAAGGATATTAAAGACCGGTTAAAAGAGCTACGCAACCCTTTTCGTACTTTCAAAGAAACTGGTAACTAGTGAGTATTATTATACCTACCAGAGCTTCTAGGTAGAGTTTGTATAAGGAACTTTGTCGTTGATTGCAAAGTAACTTACTATACATGCCAAAGTAACTCTGTCTGTTTGTCTGTTATGTTTTCACGGCTAAACGGCTGAACGGATTTAAATGAAATTTGGTAAAGAGGTAAGTTTTTTATCGAGGACGAACATACTTTTTGGCCCAGATAAGTATGTTCGAGTTCGAGTATAAGCTTATGAAGTAAACTTATATCCACAACGGATACGGATAACCTACGAGTATATACAATGGATACCGTACTAATATTAATAAATTTGAAAGTTTGGGTGTTTTTGAATTTGTAGGCATATGCCATGACGGCTGAGCGGATTGATATAAAATGTGGCATACATTAACTAAGCTCAGAACATAAACTACTTATCATATATTTATTAATCCGAAAAAGACATTCACGGACGCAAGCCGCTAGCAAAAGCTTTTACCTTAACAAATTACTGTGGACAATTATTGCTGTTTTTGTCACGAAATACCAATACCGACGGAATTACACGGTAAAGGAAAGGAAAAGGAAAGGTGGGCTAATTAAATTGTTTGTCTCGATTACTCTCGATTGGTTTAAAGAACTTTCGGCACAGATATAAAAACGACACATTCGCCGGATTATATTTTACTGTGTATAAAATACGTTATATAGGTTTTTAAAAGTAATGGTGCTGCCACACCGATGTCATAAAATGTTTACAAAACATTATTAAACATTTGTTAACAAAAATTTGATACATTTTATCACAATGTTAGATAATGTTAGTAAATGTTTAATGTTATAAAATGTTTGTTAACATTTTATAACACCGGTGTGGCAGCACCATAAAGACACATAATTACGATTAAGGTCTGTTAAAAGTAAAATAATCTGGAAAATCATATTTTTAACAGACTTCAAAAAAAGGAGGAGCTTTTCATTTCGACGCGTTTTTGTGTGTAATTCGACCGTAATTCATATTTTAAATTAGAACTTCATTTATTATAACCCTTATGATCACTAGCTATGTTACTCCTACCTTTAATATATATATTTAAACCTTCTGGAATAAATTCTTTAAATGATAATGAAAACTGAATCTCAGTCTGTTGCATAGTTTAGAAGAAATAAGCGGACAAATAGGTATACAAACAGAGCGACTTAGGTTTATCTTATGTAGTATGTATAGTTACTACGTACTTTTTTATTTTGTTGTATTACGTCAGACTTGACTTTGACATTGGCAGTATGAACGTAAACAGTAAGTGTTTTGTTTTATTTAATTATATTTAATAAGTATATGTACCATCAGACAGCCACCGTGGGGCAGGCGTGTGGTCGGTTATGAACCGAGAGACCGCGGGTTCGTTGCCCGCACCGAGACAATTTCGTGTGTGATCCACAATTAATGTTTTTTTCGAGTCTGGATGTTTTCTTCACAGAGGGGTTGACGTCGGGCGGGCCTTCTGTAACACGTGCTCAAAAGCATGTGTAATACGCCGACCCCACTGCCAGTAGGATAAGGGTAAAGGGAAGGGATCTATATGTACCACATATTATACATCTATTTTAGCTTTCTGCACTCCTTCTCCATATACTTAATCTTTAACTATGCAAAATCTCACACTCCTTCGTACGCGGAATATGATTAAGAAGGAGTAGAAAGTTTTCTCTTCCTGTATAAATAAATAGATTATTTTTGTTTTCAGTATTTTGCTGTTTGGTCAACAAAACATATAAACCGAAATCCTCGGGCCAAAGCCAAAAAAATAAGCAGCGTCAGAAGCTAATTAGACAGAGGCAAAAGTCTGCCTGTAAGAGTTTTCTGACAATTCCACATGTTTATAAGATCACTGGATTATAATTTTAATTTAATATATACCATGGTTGTTAGTTGTTATGATTATTACCGCCAAAGAGTTCTAATTACCGCTAAAACAAAATAATATTATATAATACATAAGTTAACAAAGGAAATTCTTAAAAAAATTGGCTTGTAACATAGTGATATTTTTGTTGGTGTTGTAATTGCCTTTAATCCTGAATAAAAAATATCTTTGTAATGATCACGGCCACTAATTTAAAATACAAACTAAACTAAGCAAAGCATAACACATGTTAAATATATTTATATCTATTATACGAAAACATTTTACGTTTAATATTTGTCACATATGGCTAATCTTTTTACACATTTATCAATAATTGTTATCGTAGCCATTTATCACTAATTCTCAAAACAAAGTTAAGCTATCAACAAAGAAATTCCCTCCACGTACACGAGACTGGGTACAAGCCACGACTAGACGGGTTTAAGTGGCATATGTTCCGCTCTGGTTGAACCTAACTCAAAACCATATTACGAGGCTTATCCTTTGTTTACTCCTCAACTAATATTGTGGCAACTCACCCGCCGCAGTTACACTGTTTGCTGAATTCTGTAGGCCTAATAAAAGTTTGATGGTTTTATAAAACGATGACTTTTCCGTTTTGTCTTCATATCCAGATTTGTAACCGCTAGAGAGAACTATGATGAATTAAGATTGGTAGTATGATTAATTTTAAATCATATCTAATATTAGTCAAATAGGAATTTGGTTTTGGCCGATTCTTTCTATTTTTCCAGTATAAATTACTAATTTTACACTACTACAGTTTAATTTTAAACGAATTCAAGAATTGTGAACGTATCTGTAACTCGTGCTAAAACTCTTCTTCTTCCACCTGATCTTATCCCACTCGGAGTAGAGTCAGCGCAACGTGCAATTGTAAAAACACGTTTTACAGAAAAATTGGCTTCTAGTTTTTACGACCGGCTGTCATCCTGACGTCAACCCCTCTGAGGAAACCCACTCGTACTGATCTAATTACATTTACATTTTAATTTGAAATATTTAATTTTTTATCAGCTTTAGTTTATGAACAGTATTTTGTACAGTCACTACAATACATATATTTTATAGTAAACAAATCTATCAGTAAATAGAATGTAGGAAACGGCCAATAGTTCAGCATGTATCGTATAAATAAATAAGTACACCCAACAGTCATAAACATTGTACTGACCCCTCGGTAAGATACGAGTCCTGTTTCGTGAATATTAAGACCTAATAGAGACTTTCAGTCTCACAACACCCAGACCCAAAACAGATATTTGTGGCTTACACAAACATCTGTTTCGGTTCGGGGATCGAACCCGCAAATTTTCATATCACAGCTGGCTATTCGCCCGCTGCGCCAGGGAGGCTGTCATATCGGAACCTTAAAAATAACACTATGCACTATGCGTTATTGGAAATAACAATGGTTAACGATATCTATTTATGACAATTTAATAGTACTTAAATAAATAATCTATCTAATCAGCCTACCCACAGATGTCCAATTTACGCCAATTCAGCCGGTCCTATGCGAGACGCATCCAATGAACACTGACGTATCTCACTATATCGTCAATCGATCGGGCTCATGCAAATAAATGATGCAACATATAAATAACGTGAATAATTGCTTGTTACAATAACTTTAACCGACGGATGGTGCAACCTTCTGCTTAGTATTGCTGGTCTAGCTTAAAATACATCCATGAAGATAAATAGATAAATGCCATCCATTTATTATTAATAACGATTACGATAAATTATATATTTGAAGACAAAGCGTATTCTGTAGAAAATAATATTGTTACTAGACCGTTGTTGGAAAATCACTACATATTTGAATGAATTATTTTGTTAAAAATCCAATAGTAATTATGACAAACATGACTTTTTAACCTGATTTTTTTATAACACAAATATTTTTTATTGGGTTTTTCTATCACGAATTGCTCAGTTTCTGCCCGAAGTCTGGCATTGGCCCCAGTAGGACTCGGCCCCTATCACAACATAGGACAGAGATACGCTCGGCGAAATATGTTACACCTCTGCATACCCCTTCCAGGATCACAGGCGTGAATGATTATGTTAAAATAAATGTATAACTGATTACCATAAAACCTTTAATGATTAGTATTGAGAATTCTGCACCCGTTTTTAATTAAAATGACGTGGTAAATAGCAAATATATTTTAGAAGTTATATTCACATTTCATTTCATAAAGTTCGACAGAACAAAAAATATGGTATGAGATATTCTTTTAAAAATGTTAGCTAACAATAGTGAAACAGGATATAGCGAATTCACTTTTCTTTTTCCATTTTGAACGGGATGGTTCGTGGGCTGGAAGAAAAATTGCCCGTGACGGCAGTTAATTGAAAAGAACAACTCACTCAACTAGATTAACAGCAAGAACAATGAGATAAAACAATGCGTATCTCGTATTCTACACAATGAGTATGACTTTAGTCTTACTTAATACAGGTTTAAATGAGCTATATTGTTCTAAGGGCTGATTTTACAAAGCCCGATTTAATGTTGTCTACCAGATAACGCATTATATAACCAATTTAGGAAGTTACAATTTAACATAACGATAGCGTAATCATTTTTTATTCTGCCGTCTTATATTTTATCTAAGAATTAGCTACTGGGAGATTTAAAAAAATGTCCTAAATAAATCTTACAAGAGCCGATTATTATAATATATTAAAACCACATTACGACACTCAACAATAGATTAACTAATTTGTCAAAGGTTTCTTTATAAACTTACACCGAGAGTTTCACTTTGTTTTTATTTCTATTGTCTAAAATTGTATCTGATATAATGTCTGTATAATCAGCTCGAGTCCTTTAACTTTAAGGATTTTTTAAGTACAATGTAAGGACAAGTTTATTGTAATCAATACATGTATCAGTTGAAGTATCGTTTGGATTAAATCTACAAACAACAAAATATTATGTTGATCAAAAGATTAAATTATTAAAAAGTCATTATTGTCGATCAATCAGTGTCAGTGATTAATTAAACATTTAACAAAGACTTATCGCTACTTTGTGATTTTTTCTACAATTTGCATTTAATGCTGAAATTTAAATTTCGACCATCTAAAGCTGATTGCATCCATTTAAATTTTCAAGAAGCGATAATCATTGAACATAAACCTTTTCAATATGATTCCTAATGAGAGTAGAAGGTATAATATAAAATAAATCTAAATAATATAAAATTTTGAAACAGTTGTGAGTTTCGACTCTCACACACTCTTCAAGAGACGATCGAGTCACCGTATTGCTAACTTTGGATTACTAGAGTCACTTTGGTACAAAATTACTATTAATCTTTTTTATATCAATTTCTAAATTCTTTTACTATTTTCATTCTTTAATGCAAATGTAAATATGAAACTACTTATTTTTTATTCGCATTAAAATAGCAAATACCTATACTATCTGACAGATTAATTTTAAGTTGACTTTGATGAGTTCAAGTTTAAGTCGGGACTATAGATCTTAGCCTCAGTAATAAGTCCTGTACCTATTGCTTGCGGTAGTCTAAGGTTTCTACGTCCCAATGTTTTTTTATTTGAAATGTAGTTTTTAGAGACAATAATTATAAATGGAGGAATACAATTCTGCCGGTTTGCCTATCAAAATGCAATCAAAGAATATGACAAATACTTTAACTTGAAGTACTTTTGCTGCTTTTTACGGAATGTTCTTGGTACAATTATTATTTAAAAGTAATTCGTTTAATTGAAATGAGAAAACTTATTAAGTAACAACATATTATATTTATACAGATTATTAATGTTCTCTAAACCCAAGTTAAATTAATTAACACGTATATTTTTATTACAGATAAAATAAGAATCAACAAACATAATCTTGCTCTCTGCCTAGCTTTATACCGGCTTAATGTCAGAGTCCGCCCTCCCATAATGATTTGATAGTGGATTTGGTATTAAGTGGGGTTGACTTGCCATCTGACACCTACGACATGCAACTGGAACAAGTTTTACCATTGCGTTGTTCGTTAATCTGCAGTGTACAATGTTCAGGTGAGATTGGCTTTGGGCCTAAGATGTTGGTTGCCCACTTACTTTGGAATCAACAAACATACTTAATATTCATTTATTCGGTTAAATTATACATAAAAATAAATAACATTTCAGAAATAATACCGAGTTATATGTTAGATAAGTTGTTATTCCGCGAAAACTGCCGTCCGGATATTACGCTCTCGAAGTTTGCAACAAGAAAACTTTGATCTGTATTCACGCGAATACTAGTATTAACTATTCATAAATAGTTGGTATGTACATTTTTAAAGGAATAAAAGTAAACATTTCTCGGTGGAATGTACTTTATTTTTTGCAAGCAACGCAATTAGGATCCAAATCACAGCGACACAACTTAAATAGTAACGAGCCGTCGAATGTTTTCCTATAATCCCATATAACATTTACCTTGCCTTCTACGTACGGTTTTTTCGATTGATTGCTAAGTAATACTGAGCCGCAATACACCTTATCTCCCAAAAGAAAAGCAGTGATTTCAATTTCTTTACCGTTTATGGCGATTTTGCATTTCCACGGAGTAAAAGCCATGTACATATGAATTTGGGTGATTTTGACTACGATGCCTTCTTTAGTGCCACTCTTTAGTGTTAACATTTCTTCGGATTTCACTATTCTCGGACAGAAAGCGGGACCGGACATAATGGCCGATATTTGCCGGGGATATATAATATTGTCATTCCCGCATGATTGCTTCGTGCATATGCTTTTTGTGACGCACCACGAGCATTCAATTTTGGTTATACACGTTGAGCATGAAGATATATTCCTGCACTCGTCATCCTCAGGGTTGTTGTTTATTTTGGCACACACAAGTAATGGTGAAGCGAGTATGCAAGACAATATGATGTTGTAGTTCCACATTTTTGATTAACCTGCACAAAAAACATAAATTAAATTCGTTTGCAAATAGCATCAGAATATTTATAGTAGTTTTAAGGGAGGTCTTGATGTTGACTGTCAATAACCATAATTAATGAATTCCAATGCAACATTAAGTATGCTCAACAAATGCAATCAAACACTCCACATAAGGCACAAAAAGTACTCCAAAATTAATGCATTTAATCAATTTATTAAAGTCGTTATTCATACGACTATCAAAGCAAAAAATAAAAGACAGATCACAGAGTAAATATCACTTAACTTGCAAATAGAAAGACTAAGATGTTGACTTACCAAACGTATAAGCGCTTCTGTTGGTCGGGATATAAGATATACGTTATGATATGCAAATACATTAATATATTAATGTAGTGCAACGCATCATATCACTATAATTACACTTAAGGTCAACAGAAACATACATCATGATACGAACATCTTAAAGATACTGCCGAGCAGCTGATTAAAGGGCTGTAGTTATATTTGCCGTTACGCTGCAAACGGCAGCGAAGTTTTGATAAAGTAGGTTCTTCTTTTTATTATGGCACGAAAAAGTGACTACATTGGACCTTTTGTTATTTGATTGAATGACGGGACGAGCAAGGCGCTCGCCTGATGGTAAGCGCCACGCCAGTCCATAAACAGAAGCAACACCACAACGTACAAAGCACTGCATGGCCCTAAACTGCTAAGTCTCACAATGCCCAGTAATTTCACCGGCTTCAATGTCCTTCAAACCGAAACACAACAGTGCTTACACACTGTTGCTTGGCGGCAGTAATAGACAAAGCGGTGGTACCAACCCACACGGTCTCTCGCATACGTCTTCCATCTTGTGAAACCTGATCTTAAATACTGTGCAGTCCAAACATAATGTCGACCGTCAATTGACAGTGGTTCCTTCGACGTTCGGCAGAATTATACCAACCTGAAGTTACTGTATATACACTGGCTGATTCTGTAACTGATACGCCTGAACGAGCCACTATGGTGGGTTTTTACCCATCTCTACACGATGTTCGCTATCCACTCCAATATCAGATATCCTCCCACCAAGATCAAGACCTTTCAAGATTAAAAGAAGCTTAGCGGTAGATCAAGTACGTCAGTATTATTGAAACGTGATTAAAATAATGCAAGGAAACACGTGTTTCCTGTGCGTAATCATCGCGCAAGTTTGTTTATCATTATCTGCTACTTTTGTTATCTTAATTCGTTTAACCCTCTGCGGTCTGCGAGTGCATCAATAATTCGAAATTTTCACAGACATAAATCTAAATAAACACGACAAGTATAACTTCGAGGCGAAGTTCTTGCGAACGCGTACCTACACTGATTGTCACTCGAAGTTGCCGCAGCCAAAATTCTAAAAATGTGATTTCGTGCCTTAAAGTATCGTAAAACAACTCTAAAGTGTTTCTGCCTGTAAACAGCTGTTTGTAAGCATTGTTATATTTCGATTCGACATAGAAGCCAGTGAAATTTCTGGGCATACAGACTTCAGATCTTATATCGGCGTGACGAGCGCAGTCCAATGTCGTGCAATGCATTGTAATTCAAAGTTCTGTGTGGTACTGTATCTGTTACATACTATGTCTACATATATTATTGCTGGCGATTATTTGTGTCTACGACATCGTAAGAAACGGTTATGTTTACATATTAGACGTTCTTAATAAAAAGAAAACATAACAACACGCATGATTCGCTTGAGAAGCTCGATGCTGAGGTACCTCTGTAGTAGGAGCACACAGAGCCTTATATTGTCATTAATGGTGCTGCCACACCGGTGTTAGAAAATGTTATATAACATTTTATAACAGCGGTGTGGCAGCACCATTTAGTAAACATTTCTTAACAATTTGTAACATTTTGTAACATTTTTTAACCGCGGGCGGCGGTACTTTTGAGAGCGGCGCCGTCAAAGAAGCCGTCAAAGAAGAAGGGCTGATGTCACGTTTTCAAATGTTATAAAATGTTAGAAAATGTTAACACATGTTAGAAAATGTTAGAAAATGTTATTTTTTTTTATAAAATGTTAGATTTAATGTTAGAAAATGTTTGTAAACATTTTATAACATCGGTGTGGCAGCACCATAACGTAGTCCCCGTAGAGACGTAATCTTGTCCAATTATAAATAGTTAATATCGCTCTGAAATCCAATGTATCACCGCGAATCCATAAAGATTACAAATTAAAAACAATACTAGCTTTAGAGTTTTTTATTTAGATGACAGCAACGTAAAGTAAACGCGCGTTTTAAGCCCATACTTCAACTTCATCAGTAACGTTGGATTGGTTCGAACAGTCGTCAATCATAACGCATATCTTGACGGCTTCATCCCATACTTTAGGTTCTGGACAGTCGCATCTAGTGTAATCGCATAATACACCTATGGAGCGTGGGACAGGTTTTCTGCAAGTTTTTTGTGATATAGTAGTTTCATCGCATGGCGGTTCGTATATCACCATCCCTTCTGGACATGGCTCCACGCCTGTAAATAATTTGTGCTGATTTAATGTGACTGCCTCGGTGGCACAGTTAATACGTACGCGTTACGATTGCTGTGCTAAGGTCTCGAATTCGATCTCCAGGTTGGGTATCACGAAATGCTCAGTATCAGCCCGGAGTCAGATATTGTGTTCGTAATGGCGATAGGTTCGCCCCCTATCACATTATGGGACGGAAATAAACTCAGCGAAATTTGGCAGTACTGGTTACACCTCTGCCTACCCCTTCGGAGATATATGAATGAATGAGAACTATCGACGTGAGTGCGTATGTTAGTAATTTAATATACCTACCTCTAAAACTTACATACAATAGAAAAAAATATATATATTTTTTAATTAGGTACGTATTTTCCAATAATATTATGATTACTACATTATGTACCAATTATTTTTATTTATTTCGGTAATTTTAGTGGTATCGTGTCCGTAATCACTAGCATTATCACCTGTCTCAGTTTTTCGAAGCATTTCTCTTAACCCGAGTATATCATAAATTTATATTTTCACATTATGATCCCCGAGACATAACTTTTATAGTACCATTTATAATTAGCGTGCTAAGAAATGTTGATAACAAATATATGTGTATTCTAAGACTCTTTATAAATAAATCCTTAGCCAAACACTAGATACTGCGTCCAGCACCACAATTATAACTTCAAAGAATTCATTTTTTATGAATTGTTACACATAGTTAGATCCATTTTCACATTTTTGCGAAATCCTATTTTATTTATAGTGCCAGCTGTTGGTTTTTGTATGTTGCATTTTATGGCCTTTCTTTCACTTACTTACTTTCTTATTTTATGCCAATTTTTTTTTTTTTTTTTTTTTATCCTTGCTCGGCAAAGTGACTACGCTACACCTGATGGTAAGTGTAGCGCAATCCAAGAATATTGTCGACCAACGATAAACAATGTGTCCATCGTTGGTCGGCAAGATCATGCCGGCCTGTCAAAGGGACAAGGAGGGGGGAAGGAAAAAGGGATGGGAAAAGGGTGAGGATCAGGGGGCAAGCCCCTGGGGAGAACCGGATATACACTGGCTGACCCTGGAACGCGACCCACGCAAGGTGGGCCACTATGGCAGTTTTTAGCACCAGTGTACGGTGGTCGCTATCCGGTCGGATACAAGTATCCTCCCACCAGCAGTATCCTCCCACCAGCAAAATAATTAAAAAATAAATTATTTATTTATATATTAATCTTTGTACAAATGGTATACAGGCGGATTTTAATGCCTTAGGCATTTTTCCTAGTCGACCTTGGAGTGGTGGAGATCATAACTATACGATGCATAATAAAAAAAATTGGTGTGTGTCGTGGGACACCAGGTAGGAACGAAGTTCCTTCGGCTAATGTAGAATCGACACAAATTGCAAAAAATTCAAATTATCAACTGAAATAACAAAATAGGTCTCTTTATTTTTGTTTGACAACATAAAATTACATAGAAATAGAAATAAAAAAAAGACGTGTGGCACTCGGAGACTGCCGCGGTAAAGCTATTGTATAGTATTTTTTATCAACTTAAAAATAACGGACGGCCGTGTTCTATAATCAAAAATTCAAATTTCAAACCGCGTCTACATTTCCAAATGTCATAAGTTTCACAACCATCTGTTTTATTAACGGAATTTCGACTTTAACTTTGTGTGCTAGATATCAAATTAAGTTAAAAAAAAAATTATGTCGTGACAAAATTTTTCGTGCCAACTTTTCGTACCAATTTTTTCCGTCTAGCCCCCTTTCGCAACGCGCGATAAGGAACTACGTTCCAATAAATAAAAATGTAAATTTACTGAAGAAATATTATTAAGAAGAATTATTTAACTAAAAAAATATTTACTACTTACATAATCCGTTCTCGTCATAATTACCACAGTCCTCCGCTTTCATGCCCAATGATATAAATACTACCATCAATACAAACGACAATAAACTGGTATACGAGTAGAACATTTCTGTATTTTTATAACACAGTATATTTAAACGTTGCTCCAAAATTGAAACTGACTTATAAAATAAAAATTAAATATATGCGCAAAATGCCGAAGTTAACAAAAATACTCGTGTATAGTAACAAAACAAATGAATAGAAATAGCGGACATGATCATAATGTTTACGACAATACATTAATAGTTAATTGTTGGAAGTAGGTTAAAATTTCCCGTTCGTAAACCTTATCGATTTAGGTAATTGTTTCCATGTTGATTTTGTAACCTAGTTGTAAAATGTCAATTTTTACAACCTCTTTGGCAACGTGGACACAATTTTGGCAAACTCCATGGTGTTGTTATATTACGACATACTCGTGTCAAAGTAATTTAACTTTAACTTCTCATTGAAATAAACTAATTTAAACGGATTTTATCGCGGTTTTTATCCATTTTGATCCTGACATTTTGAAAGATTTTCAGCCTTCGTGGTCACGGGGTAGACGTTTAAATTAGTTTTATTTCAATTAGTAATATTCGCGTAAACATAAGAAATCATTATTTAACTTCTCAGTTTTTTTGGGTCGGTTTGGTTTTGGTTTTACTACTTTCAGTGAACGAGTCATCAAAATCGGTGTATAAATGTCGAAGTTATCTTTCATTCCCGATTTCGTCCCCTCGGAGTTTTTCTATTTAAAATTTCCATCATATTTAAATGAGCCCACTCTGGGCATGAATTCCATTGAATACAAAAAGATCCAAATGGGTCCAAATATAGCGGAGCTAGGCGTGAATATACATAAAAAAGATAGGTACATATCATTATACAGACGAATTGAGAACCTCCTACGATTTTTTCGTCGGTTAATACTTATTAACTAAGGTGTATATAACCTATGTATGGAAATAATGATTTTAGCCATTTAGCTACAATTTAAATACCATAATCACAGTAAAGCCGGGTTTATTTAATTGACTAACGGCCAAGACGCTTAGAGGCGGTACCTGAGATATAGGTATAGGTACCATTGTATGTGTATAACGTGTCACATTAAAACAAGCAACCATTGAATGGAAGTTATTTGCATATTCGTCAGTTAATTTATAAAACACGAATTTTACCATCTAACTGATTACTGCACAGCTTGTTTGAGATTGATTGATCCACCATACCGGATAAAAACTGGTACTAGATTAATTTATCATCATCATCATCAGCCACAAGACGTCCACTGCTGAACATAGGCCTCCCCCAAAGATTTCCAGAACGACCTGTTGGAAGCAGCCTGAATCCAGCGACTTCCTGCGATCTTTATCAGGTCGTCTGTCCACCTTGTAGGTGGACGTCCAACGCTGCGCTTGCCAGTACGTTGCCTCCATTCCAGAACCTTTCTGTCCCATTGATTATTATTATTACTAGATTAATTATCAGAATATAATATTATTTTTAGCTTTAAAAGTTTTTTGAGTCGGTTGTGATTAATTATTCAAATATATTATTATTGTTGTAACATAACATAAGCTCACGCCTTTATACCTAAAGGGGTAGAGGTACAACCTAGGAAGGTAATGCAACACCCATGTTTGGCTTAGCTTATTGCTGTCCCATGATGTGATAGGGAGTTTAACCCCATACCGGACACAAATTTCAACCCCGGTCGCTTCATGTGTGATTTTTCGAATCAAAATGTCAAACACAAATTGCGAATGCCAGACCTGGGAACTGAACTCAGGTTCACACTCTCAACCCTAGTACGCTGTCAGTAGACCAATAAAACGATATTGATATTGATAATTATTTTAGACTTGCCTATTAAACTATAACAATATATTGAAACACTATATTAAAAAGCTATTTATTTTGTTCTGATCCTCTCATCTTAGCCCGCTGAAACGTAATTTTTATTTAAGAAACACTCTAAAAGCCGCAAGCAGAAGGGTTCAGTGCCTCATTTTTCCTCAAAGACTTTCCGATTAAAATGGTCCTGTTTACGAAACACAGATTATCTTTCATCTAATTTTAAGGACCTTTAGAAAGAAAAAATACCTTTGTTGGTCGGTATTTCATTATTGTTTATGATTTGAAAAACTTTAATAAGTTGTTCTTAATAATTCTATAGAATAAGTTTTAAAGGCTCCGTGGTGCAGTCAGCGAGTAACCGTCTATGAAGCGAGAGGCCGCGGGTCCAATCCCCACATCGATACAAATGTTCATTAAAAATAGTAGCGTAGATATAATGGACGTGGCTAAATAACTATTTTAGTACCATAATATATCCCACATTATTCACAATGAGACTGAATTTTTGTATGTTACTGCAGTAACTCGTGACCGAGCACAAAAACTTCGTTTTCACGAATATTTCGAATGCGTATTGTACAGCAACAAATGTGGTACGTCGCTACAGAAATGCTGAAATGCGGAGATGCGAGTCAGTCTCGCCCACAGATACATGACGCAGCCGATTCCTGGGAAAATGAGCAAGGGTATTCTGTTCTAGTCCGTCTCGATAGTATCGCAGTAAAGGTACGTTTTGATATGGGCGATAAAGACAAGCGGCTGGGACGCGCAACGACAGCGACAAATCTGCTTTGTAGGCTATTGTTTCTCTTGCTATTGGTTATTGTTTTATACAAAGCAGGCGTGTTGCTATCGCGTGATTCGCGTTACCCGTCACAGTCTTCAGTCGCATACTTCAAAACGGGTCTTAAAACATCAATCGAATACCCAATAACTGCACTTATTGCTGGTGGTAGGATATTCATTTCCGCCCGGATAGCGACCGCCGTACACATGGTGTTAAAAACTGTCATAGTGATCCACACGCCTTGTGTGGATCGCGTTTCAGGATCAGCCAGTGTATATCCGGTTCTCCCGCGGGCCTTGCGACATGACTTGATGGTTGGTTGGGGTGGGTATAGAGGTACATCCTTGTATTACTGTGCCTGCATCGGTCATCCGCCTGTCCTGTCGCAGGCTCCTCGATTTGCTTCTTTCCTCCGAAGAGGGAAGAAGCATTTATACAGGCCGGCATTTATACATGTCTCTGGTGACCACCGATAAACTAATTTTTTGTCGGTGGTCGCTTGTTTTTTGGACTGCAATACACCTGATATTAGCGTAGTACAGTCACATTGCCGTGCTCGTAAAAACAAATAAAAAAAAGTCATCAACTGTCACCCGCAAAATATTGTCTTGCGTCATCTAGTTGTACGTTTATCTGTGGTCTCAGCCCTCAGTTAATGCGCGCTCGAATTTTGCGTCCATTGGCTCACTTCGTACACATTACCATTCCGTGCACATATCTACGATGTGAAAGAAATTGTGAGCTCTGCTATGTCCTTTTGCATTTTTTGGTGATTCAAATGTTGCTTACGTCGTAAATGAAGATTTATGATGCACTAAACGTGTATACAGTTATGCATCATAGCGATTTTATACGAATCGTGGAATTCATACGATCCGTTTATCATATTAACTACACGTATAGCACTTGCATATTATCACGATATTAATATAAACAAGGCGCGATAATTACGTAGGTCATATCTATCACATCATTATCTTGTACTTTAAACAATTCATATTTGTGTTCTAACTCACATATAATACAATAATATAGTCTTAAAAATACTTTAAAAATCAAAACTAGAGTTTTATAAGAAATAAAACTAAAAATATAGTTTCTAGTTTATTACACAAAGTAATAGCAGAGTAAATAGCACATTGCAATCGGAATCGGGCCCATCTTAGTGACGCCGTTGCTTCCGCAAGCCTAAACTACATCCGCCGACAACTTCCTTCCAGCAATGAACATTGTTAGGAAAACATCTTTCATTTTGTCTCCACAGAACATTTATAGCACGCGTTACTCGTTCTTTCATAATACTATATCAATATACAGGGCCGTTTACGATGAGTTTAGTTACAAAAAGTTTGTTGAAATATTCCTCTGTTTTTTAAACTAATAAATCATGTCTGTCCAAAATTATTTATGATGGTAGCAGTGAATGAACAATGATAGATCTTTGTCTTTACAAATAAAAACTAAAAAAAGAAAAATAACAAACTTGGACTCAAAATTTGTAAATTTTCGTGGGTTTCTTGTTAAAAAGTTTTCATTTCATTATTTTTAGTGAAAAAATCATCAAAATCGGTGCATAACTGACGAACTTTTGATAGAGATTAAACTTAGGCTCTTACCCACTTGCTGTTGGAATCTCTTCTTACAATTTTTAATAGGACCAGCTTAAAGCCGAATGAAAAGAGAATCATGAAAATCGGATCTCTCTATGAACAAGCTTGCGTGGTTATACAAAAAAGCAAATATATGCGGTGAATTAGAACTTCCTGCGTTTTTATTTTTCGTCGGCTAAAAATAGATCGTCATATTTAATTTGTAAATATAAAATAAATATTTTCTATCAAATATGCTTAAAATAAGTATTGAAAACAAAATAACCTCTGAGACCAAAACGGAAAGCTGCGGAAAGTAAGAGATATCTATCGTGAATCACCTCCGTTCCTCCCTTGGGCAAATATGGAAATCCATATTATTATCTATATATAAAAGCGAGATACCAGTCACATAATCGCAAAAGATACTAAAGGTAGGATCATAAAATTTGGTCAGATGGTAGTTTCTATAATATAGGAGTATAAAAGGATTTTTCGAAGTGTACATTTAATACCGCTGTGAAATTTAGTACAAATATTTCTTATTGAAATAATGTGACACGTGTTGAACAATTTTAATATCCCGGAAAAATACTTACACTCGGGACGAGCCGAGAGCAAAAGCTAGTGTATAATATATTAATGTTCATCATAACTTTCAATTTACAGCAAATTATACAAAACCAATACCTAAAAGTTTGAATTGATTCAATGATATTACCAAACTTAGTACAAAATTTACTACATATCAATACTGTAAGTAGGTAGTCAATGTTAGATTAGTAACATGTGTTTGTAAAAACGATTTTTACGAAAGATGTAATATTTATTTGTGTATATCTCATATAAATTCACTGGCAAAGCAGTAAAAGAGATATTTAGTTACAACGTATTCCCTTAAGCGAAATATAAACAAAAAAATCTGTTTTATGTGTATAATTTTATAAAAAACTGTCTCATAAAGTGTTTCTCGATGTAACATTTTTTTCCCATATCCCTTGAGAAAATTTGGTGTGATACACCGAACGGATATTTTGTGATTCTCCGTGCCCTACTCTCTGCCAGCCCAGGCGTAATAAATCTCCGTTATTAAAAACTGATTTATTCACGAACACCAAAACTGTAAGTGTTGTGTTTAGTTTCTTATTTATTTTTGCATTTAAGCGTATTGTAGACATGTTAGTCAACTGATTATGATAAATTA
This sequence comes from Amorpha juglandis, assembly GCA_949126905.1. NCBI lineage: Eukaryota > Metazoa > Arthropoda > Insecta > Lepidoptera > Sphingidae > Amorpha > Amorpha juglandis. The sequence goes on from OX421372.1 coordinate 9,467,937, forward strand.
TCATTTTCAATAGTTAATAGGTGCCTGAAGACATATTTTAATGAATCCCTAAGAAATTTAAACATACCTATGCTTACAACTGTAGTTACTCCTGAAGAACGGAGTGTTACTATTGTACCAAAACTCTGCAAGCGTATTTTAGTCCCATAGTTTGAGAGGAACAAGCCTATCGCCAAATCAAGCACGAATTCTAATCCCCGGCAACAAGTCTTTGATTTTTGTAATCAAAAACTTAAACACAAAATCTTAATTGCGCTGTTTATGATCTGAACCCAGGACTTCAGGGTGTCGTACCGTATATAGGCTGCCACTAGACCAATAAGGTTATAAATAAGTTTAACTACTTTTGTTAATTAATAGACTTGACCAAACCACGATATATTAAATGTATCAACGTCATAAACTATTTGATTGCATTTGCAAAGGCAATTTGATATCTGCCAATAGGTCTCGCAAAGCTATTCGCCGATAGTGTACACATGACATATATAATTTAGTACACGAGCATCTAAATTAAATGTCCTTTGATACATATAAGGCTCTGAGACCTGCCGATCAAGTGGATAGAGATACAATACAATATATGATATTTCAGAAGTTCTTAATCCACTTAATATTCGAATTACGCAATTGTAACGATAAAATAATATAAATGCGCACAACAGTCACACCCATAGTCCTGAACATACATATTAAGCTGTGTCGTGGGTATCTGGAACTACGACAGACTTACGGTCCCACCCAGACCCGCAACAAATATTTGTTGATCACACAATCATTTATCTTCGTGCGGGAATCGCACCCACTGCCTCTCGTTTCACAGCCGGCTGTGCTATGAATGCTTAATAGTAAAACGCTTGCTTGTACTAAAGCAATTAGTTCACGTTCATAAGCATAGTGCATAATAATATATCGCTAAGATAACATTAACTCTGACTGGACCAATAACAAACCTAATAATGGACCGATTCCAAACGGTTTATTCTAGACATCCTAATACATCACTGGTGGAAGGGACCATTTTATTGGGGTGGGGAGGCACTTCATAATTTTGTACCCGACAGCGACCATGCTACTTTCAGACTTTCTTTACGACTTTTTTACAACAAATGGTAAAAAAACCCGTCAAAGTGGCTCGTTATGTCGAGTCGCGTAATCCGGTCAGCCAGTGTACATCCAGTAACTTTAAGCCGACATATAAGCCGCCTCCGTGGTGCTATGGGCGAGTAGCCGACTGTGAAACGTGAGGCCGTGGGTTCGATTCCCGCACCGAGCAAATATTTGTCTGATTCACAAATATTTGTTTCGGGTCTGGGTGTTGTGAGACCAAAAAGTCTCTCGTAGTTCCGGATACCCACGACACAAGACTCGTATCTTACTGTGGGGTCAGGACTATGTATGTGACTGTTGGGTGTATTTATTTATTTATTTTATTTATTTATAATTCTGCCGACCATCGAGGAACACAATGTATCTCGACGGCGATATTATATTTGGACTCCATTGTACTTAACACCAGACCCGGTACAGTCACTTTGCCCTGCCAGGCTTAAAAAATGTCATATACGAGTAACGCATTTGCAGATAGAATGTACTACGTTTCAAGTGTAGGATCGGTGATGCGCACGTCGGCTTTACTGCGTAATTTCTAGAACGTGCCTGGTCAGACAAAACGAATTTTAAATTTAATTGTACCAAACCTGAGCGGCAAAGGCACATGCTGTGTTTTAAAATTTTGAGCTGCAACACAGCTCCATTTAACTTAATATTAGTGCAAGCTTGTAAACTGATTTATAAATGTTGCAGGAGCATAAATTGCTTAGGAGCAGAGCTCGCTAATGTACCTACATATATCAGTACCTTGTCAGATATTTTTATATATCATGATAACATATTAATCAATATTTATCCTGTTTTCGGGTCGTTATCCTAAAAGAAACTCAATGGCATCACACGGTAAACAAAGAAAAAAAGCGCTCAGGGGTTAGCCGCTGTAAGTATATCCTTTATATACTTTAATCCCCATAATTTTTTTGAGAATTCTCCTTAAATGAGTTTAGCAGGTTTGTGAAATCTACGAACTCATATTAGGCTAGGTTTTAGTCCACTAAGCCCTAACCTTACGTGTTACTAAAATAAGTCAATGCACTATAACAGTATGCTATTATAATGCCATATTTTAGTAGGTAAAACTTTACACCGAAAAACAATGTCACCTTTAACCTAGCACCACCTATACAACTATACAATAAAAACAGTAGAGTTTAATACAAGCAGGTTTTTCCAATAGATTTTCCATTCAATGTATATTTTTTTCAGAAACAAAGCAATTTAACTGGGAACCCGTTGTGACTAATAATACCCTGTCCATTCATAGTCCCTGTGATTAAGTTGTCAGGTAAATTATGAGGTTCGCTGTCTTATTTACAAAAGCCTTTTTGTTTTAAAAATATTGTGATTTCTCGTCAGTTTTCGTACTGAATAAATTGTGAATTCTACGGTTAGAGTTTTTAAAAGTAATATTGCACAAATTATTTTCAGCACTCATCTTTATTTATTTAATTTATTTAGATGATTTTATAATAGAAAAAAGAACAAATGGGTCATCTATGGTACTTGAGTGATCTCTACCACCCATGAACTTCCACAGTATCTGAGCAGTTACGGATGCGTCACCGGTCTATATGAAAGAAATAAATATTAAGGCACTGGGAAAGGGAAGAGAGGGGAATTTGGGCTACCGGATATCTCACTCACCGTACAAAATGTAACAGCAAGATGATACTTCTTGTTGATTTTCTGTGAGACAGTGGTAAAAACACGGTCGATCCGGCCCATTCACGGTCTAGAGCGTAGCTTTACCGCGATGTAATTTCTTTGTTTAGTTATGTATTACGTAGCCCTACACTAGGTGAAGATTTTTCCGCATGTAAATGTATCGAGTGGTGCATCAGTAAGGAGGCTTAGCTATCCACGCAAACTCGGATGATGGTGTTGAAGCTGCAGCACACTCGCACCATTAACAAGGCACAACGATTCCTAATATCGAACCCATCTACGTGCGCCTCTGCGAACATATTCGATGCGCTGCATATTGTGGCAGCCCCGTCAACACGATTTATAAATACACGCAGTATATTGTGTAGTGACCTATTCAGTTGCGGAATTAACTCAAAAGTGGGAGTTTGACTCGTGCACGAAGGTTCCGTACCTTTTTATTATTAAATTCCGTATTTTTTTTTACTTTTTGTTTTTTTATAATTTTTTAGAATATCCTCAATTTTATTTTATCCTGGTACTAAAGTGACTACACTGGACCTGATGTTAAGTACAGTGCAGTCCAAACATAACTTCGACTGTCAAGAGACAGTGAGCCCCTCAACGATCGGCAGAATTATGCCGGCCTCAAGTTACTGGATATACACTGGCTGATCCCGGAACGCGACTCGCCTGAACGAGCCACTATGGCGAGTTTTTCACCATGTGTACGATGGTCACTATCCAGTCGGGTACAAAAATATCAAGTACCCTCCGTTATAGCACTACTAATATACATGTTCAGTGATTCCAGATTTCAGCCATATAAAGCTGTCAAAAAAGACAAAGCTCATTGAAAGTAGTATTCATGGTCAGGCTGTCAAGTAGGTGGTGAAGGCCACATAACACAGAAAAAGGGGTGTTCTGTTATGTAAGCTTAGTAATAGAGTTAGTAAGAGAGTTGTCGGTACCCTTTAGGCACGGAACCCTATAAATAAAGGCGCTGAATATCTATTGCATCACCCTTACATTAAGTCATTGCCTAAGCTGCTAAATACGGCCTACCCGTAACAAAATAACATAGTACAAAAGAGAGAGTTGACACCTCGCTTCTCATCCATCTCTATTATCTTATTAACCTTGATAAAGTCGTGTTTGATAAAGTCTAAGTCGAAGTTTTTTGTAATTAAAAAATCATTTTGCCTTTTAAAACAACGATATCGCATGCAAATCGCACAAAGTGCTGTTGATGTGATTTTTACTTAGAATGTATACGGTATATATCCATAAGTAGCAACTAAATAAAACAATTGGTATGCATAGTTATTTATATTATGCCATTTTCTTAATGACAAATCACAATTCACTCGAAAATACAAACGGACCTGCTCGGTGTTGTCTGTCAGGAGGTGTGTTGTGATTCAATGGTGATTCAATACCATTGAATCCGCGATCTCTGTCTTAGTAGTCTATTCCACCCTTCCCCCCTAACCAAACATTCATCGCTAAATAAGAGCATTATGAAAATGAAATAAAACCAGTTTTAAACATTAAAGAAAAGGAGTTCAGGAGAATAAAACAAGTCCTGCAAGTCTAACTCAATTACTGATAATACTATTTGTAGACTACGCTGCAAACATATTAAAGCTGAATGAAGCCATAAATACAGTGCGGTGGTTGTCTGACTAAAGACATATTATATCATCAATTTGACATAATATAGTTACAATTTACACAAGATATATTGGCTTAATTAAAATAATAATAATATGAAAGATATTAAAAAGTTAATAAGCCATTAAAATTGCTTTTAAAATATTTCCAAGAGTTCTCACTCGCTTTAAAATCGTTAGATACTAAGTGAACTACTATACAGCTGTATAATAATCTGTATGCATCTGTATAATAATTTAGTTAACCACCTATATAACAGACTGTTATAGGAGATAGGTGCACTTCGGATCCGGAAGTTATCCCAACCGCGCGCCCACTTCCGACACTGGACCGTCTGTTTCCTGTTAGTTAAATGAGTTAGGTACTATTAGTTAGTATTTGAATTATCCTATCATACATACGAGTATAACGTTTAAAGTAATCCATAATGTACTATTAATTATGATTCAGGTATTACTGCAAGCAGCTTTATATACATGGAAATATATTTCTTCTCTGAGAACTTTTTTTATATAAAAGGCTTTAACGTAGACCGTGAACAGTTGATCTCAAAAGAATTTAGTGACCTAAGTGATTATGTCCAGATTATGTCCAGTGTAGTGAACCTAGACATCTTCCGCCTTACTTGTTAATATTATGTACCGACGTGGTAAAGTTTCAGTTTGAGGTATGTGACCGAGACGAGACCACTACGTTAGACGAAAATCGCTCATCCGCTTTAAACGTGATTGTATAGTTACGTTTTGAGGTATGGTCAAGACAGGAGCGACAGTTTTTAAACAATTTATTCGAATCCCAGGAGTCGCTATCGCCTGACTCGCGTCGTTTCTTGATCGCGTATCTTATGTAGTGATTATTTCATCTTGTCTTGCTATGTTGAATGATGTATAATGTCAGAGTAAGCTTAACAAAACAATGTATAACTTATATGATATATAACGTTCCTTGAGTAAACCTTCAGAATCCAGAGAAATTAATTTAATAATACGAGTCAACGGAAAACTGCTTTGAAAAATTAATCAATATCCCTGATATTTACTTTCTATGATACAGTAAGAAAGGCTATGTTGCTGTGCCGGACACCACGGTTGCCATTGCCACGGTCAAACAAAGATAACTACGACTTTGAAGATGGTATTTTAAAAGTACAATTTCTTTAATGCGTATGAATAACATATATGAATAAGTAAAAATAAAGTTTTAATACTCAGCCTCGCAGCGAAGAAAGTTTACTGCTGAAATCAGTGAATTATAAATGTTTACATTCTTAAAGAGCAGTGAGCACTAACATATTCCTTACCGAGCTCGTATTTTTAAAAGTTTTTAACTAGGTTTTACGCCACATTTGCTTGTTCTTACACAAAATTATAATTGAGTATCTTTGGTTGGTTGAGTATGGAGCGATGACATACGCAAGTTGGCTGGTAAAAGTTGGATGAGTAGAGCCGAGGATCGGGCTCAATAGCGTGCTTTAAGAGACAGAATTAAGATTTCGAACCTGCTAAACGCAATGCAACGACAGCATTTTTACGAATTTTATTTGTTATTTTAACTTTTTGTTTAGAATTTTGGTTAGGTAAAACCTTGTATTTTTTATTAGATCACAAGAATTATGGATATGGATTTAATTGAAAATTCAATAGAAAATTTTCTTATATTAGAAAATAGCAGTAACTAAAACTTTTTTACAAAAGTCGAGTGCACTTAAACAAATCGTACTTCAAAGAAAGAAGAGCAAGAAAGCTCCATATTTGAAGCTGCATATTTGCACATGTATTTTTATACAGCGGTTAGATCAGCAGATTACTCAGAATTTTTATGTAACCTAACGTAATTTTTACGATTTAGGCTTTGATACAATCTTAACAGATTATTCTATACATTTTCAATTATTTTAAAAACTTACCACCCTTATCTTATGATTCTGGCACTCTACTATGGTTTGTTAACGCCGGAGTACCTTCTTTAAAGTCAAGTGATAATGAATAAAAGGAGGATAAGCGACAAAGTTTGAGAGTTGGTGTGTTCAACCTAATCCACGGAATGGCGGCCGCTGTCTTACTAAATCCGAGTAGTGAGCTAAAGTAAGGTTAGCACAATATTTTCCATTTAACCTTATCCAAGCTGCCGTCCATGTATGTACTTGACGTTGGATAAACATGGCTATATGTAGTTTTTTTTTATTTGATAGAATGACGGGACGATCTTGGCGCTTGCCTGATGGTAAGTGCCACTAGACAAAAGCAACACCACACAGAACTTTTAATTACCACTAACTGTTAATTAGTCACCCCGAGAATATGATGTTACTTCTCATAATGCCCAGTAATTTCACTGGCTTAAGTATTCTTTCCGCGCATAAATCACTCACCAAATGTTGATTTGGTAATGAATATTATCATATTATATAAAGTATACTTTGGGTAAGAAGATACTACGCGCTGTCTAAAATTTCCACAAAAAATGGGTCCAACAGCGTACTGGGACTAAAACTAAACCGTGACATCTTGTTCACAATATGTGTTTATTTTTTGATTCAAATTTACTCGAGTTGTTTGTTTATTATTGGATTGGAATTTGTTATTACGTTACTTTATAAAGAATCATCAAATCTGCCCATATTTGGCAGAATTATTTATTTAACGGAAAACCGACTTCTAAATACAATATAATAGTTTACAACGTAGAAACTAATTGCTATTTACTGGTTCTCACGTATAGTGGTCAGGGCTTTTTGGGACTCATCAAATCGAAATATTCTATCCTTGCTACCTCTGTTGGCTACCACAATAGAGAATTTTCGCATAGGGAATTGTTGGGCGTCTCATCAAAACGAAGCTACTTACGAAAAATTAGCTTGATAGTAATCAAGTGGAAAAATGGCTCAGGGATCCCTGCCTATAGGTATTATGCGTGAACAAAATAAATATAAAAAATATACAGTCCAATTGAGAACCTTTCTCCGTTTTCGTTAATTCCAAATTGATTATGCGAGCCGCTTTCGTAAATTACTAACTAATCTTAATGACTAATATTTAAAACTATAAATACTTGCTTCATCATAAAAAAAAGAAAACAGTTTATTGATATTTTAGTTCAGCCCACGTTATTATATTTATACAATGCGAACCCCGAAACTTGTTGAAAGTTTCACAACAACCCACATAACGGGATCATAGATTCGCCTATTCAAAATAAAATTATCCCTCGCAAAGGTCTGGCTGAAATTTAATAAATATTTAACTACTTTAGATGACGTGCAAAAGAAATATTATATGTGTCGATAGCCGAATATGACTGCGTTTACAAAATAATTAGCCTTTTTACGTTTAAAGATGATAAGAAGATGTTATTTAGCATGACTTTTAGCAAAGAAAAGTAATGATTATCCTTAGGTATTATTCTGCAAAGGAGTATATTAATATTTTGACGGCCTCCGTGGCGCAGTGGGCGAGTAGTCGACTGTAAAGCGAGATACCGTGGATTTGATTCCTACATGGACACAAATGTTTTCGTTATCCACAATTATTTGTTTCTGGTCTGGGTGTGTTTTCTCTCCAGAAGGTTTGATGTCAAGCAGGCGGCCGGTCGTAAAAACTATAACCCAAACCTTTCAGTAACATCCATTAAAAAGCATGATGCGCCGACCCCACTGCAAGTGGGATAAAGGTAGATAGAAGATATTGTAAATGTAAAAAGTTACGATGTTTGTGAGTTTAAGAATTTGGATGATCGTTAAACAATGCGCCTTAATGTCTGAACAGATTTGGAGTAAACAACACAGAAATACCATAACCTGTATTAGGACATAGATTACTTTTTATTCCAGTAGTGTGTCCTTATGGAATATAATATAAAAAAAAAAACATTTATACGGCTCCGGCCAAAGCATCAAAAACTAGATTGAACATAATTTGTAAAATCAATCTAAAACCGAATTAATTAACTTGATTATAATAAACTTGCTTCACGTACAGAACACCTACACCAAATTCTAAACCCAATTTGTTTTCCAACTTCCAACAAATTTGTTTTTGCGTATAAAGTTATATATTATTATGCTTAACTTCACGGTCCAGATTGTAAATAAAATACAAGGGAAAACAACATAAAACAAAATTGAATACCTAAATGAGTTACATAAAATAAACACAGTAATGCGGACTCACGTGTTTTACTTACAAACTTCACATACTTAGACAAAAGCTGAGCCCAAACAAGCCTTAAAGTTCTGCAGGGGCCACACAATGGAGTACGGTGTATTACCTATTCAAAATACGAAATAGGTTTGGTTACGAATGTACACCCAACTTGACGAGTATGAAGCCGTAGAAGATAGAACTTATGCGTGTAGCCCTCGTGTTATCTGGAGTATGCCATAAATCTTAAATTACATACATCATACCTATAAAAAGAAAAGATTATATATCTATCCTCAAGAAAGTACCCAGGAAATTAAATTTCTTCAGAACCGTGCAGTCGTTAATTAGAAATATCATCTTCCAAGTGGAATTAGATTTCATCGCGCGGTGTGTACTTGAAGGATGAAACACGGACACCTGAGGATGATGTTACGGAGTTTTGACCTGCTGCTGCAGTTATAATATCCGAAATATGATCACTGAGATAAGCAACAGAGACCAAATATTCAGTATAACTACGTCGACGGCATTTCATCTTCGTCGCACTGTACGCTCACATTTACGGCCAAAATTAATATAATATAATAAATATTAATGTATTAAAATAATGTTTAATTTTGATTAAAATAATACCACAAATAACACCCACAATACTAAATGAATCATTTATACGTTATCAATATTTAGGATAAGTAAGGTTGGAAAAGTTTTCGGTTCCTGGTAACCTTACTGACGTCCCGATAGGCAACAGAAACATGAAGTTATTATGCGAAACATATACCAACCCGGTCGAGACACTAATTCATGTTATAGAGAAAACTATCTATAGGGGCTCCGTCACTTAGAATAGAATAAAAATCTACTATCTAGGACTCTTAATGATATTGAATCGTTATAATGTTGTTTAACCAGAACTATAATCAATGATATTTAACATGCTATCTTAAGAAAAGCTATTATTACTTGTAGTAATGTTTACTGAAAAGCGTAAATGATTCGAAATTCAGATTTATTTAACGGGAAAAATTGGCAGAGTCCTTAAAAAACCCGGCGAGCGTAATCAATTGCACACAGGATGTATTCAAAATATTTATGGTTGGCATATTTCATATAGATATGGTGAACAATGTCACTCGGACGTACGTGCGGAATAAAACGCGTCATCACTGCCATTTGCTGATACAGCTAAAAATTCGGTCATGTGTAAACTTTACAACAAAAAAGGCTGGTAAGCGCTCTCCCTTCGAAATGTTTTATTCATGTCAACGATTATTTAAAAAAATAAAATTAATAAGTAAGACTTTTTGAACTTTTAAGTATTTTAAGCTGAATGAAGTGTTGTAAGACAAATAAAACTTTTATAACCATAAGTTACTGGGCACACAAATATCTTTCAAATTAAATTTTATTCGGCTTTGAATTGTATTAAATAGATTAAGAAACAAAAATCTTTAGGTTTCGCACACAATCATAACGTCATAAAAGCTCGTCTATAATGAGCCAAACAGTACTCATACAAAAAAATACCAGTATATTAAAATAGTATATGGCTACCTTTCCAACTCGGTTCTGCATAGTGAAAATGGTATACTATCCAAATTTAAACATTATATCGATCAACCAACTTGTTATAACGTGATTTTGATACAATTTCTTTGGGAAAGTTATATACAGTGAAAAACAAACATTTTTTTTATCAACAATATTTCTTTAGATAGATTTCAACGAACCGTCAGTTTATGATGTACTTACTACAACTTCATAGAAATAGTTGGAAAAAGTTATAACAGGGAACCGGGTGAAGGCAATCACCTTGAGGGCTGGAACAATTTCCTTTTGTCAAGCTTCGCAGTGAACAGAGATGTGATTTCACGGTACGTTTACGAGACATATCAGTACAGCTGTGCTTTAACAAAACTTGACGAGTTCTATATGCGATATTAACTTCATGTCCTGTAACAGTGTGCTATGAATGCGTTCATTAGCGCCTATCCGAAAGTTTAGCTGGACATCAGTGAATTTTAAATTGTGCAATTTTGTGTCAGAAGTTTAACGCCACTCACATGTTTGCCTACATCAAATTAATCCATTTATTCAGCAAACTGGAGGGTTTTTTACACGCCAATTAAGTTCCCTTTTAATTATTTTTAACATAAAAAGATTTTAGGAGCCTGCATTTTCCACAATGCAGATAATTAAGCGCGTGTAACTACACACAGAGAAACAAACATTTCCATGCAAGGTGTGTACGTGAACCGCTATAATATTCAATTAGTACAACGTAGTGTAGCATAAGTAATATCCCCGGTACGCTGTAACTTGTAAATGACAAAGGGCTTTGAGTCGTGATGACTTACTATGTAATGTATGAAAGGGGAATTTATGTACTTATTACCTTTTGCTAACGGCTTCGCCCATTTGAATGTCTTTTCAGGGATAAACGTAACCTTGGTACTGATTCAGGTCATGGTCTTTCTGTGTACCAAATTAATTTAGCCGTTAAAGCATGATTGTTTAACAAACATCAAAAATGTCACATCTATATATATATAAAAGAAAGTGGTGTTAGTTACACCACTTATAACTCAAGAACGGCTGAACGGATTTAACTGAAAATTGCTGGAGAGGTAGCTTAGAACCAGGAGATGGACATAGGATACTTTTTATCCCGTTCGACCGCGTTTCAGTCAAGTCACTATAAAACGTGGTATAACAAAAACACATCTGACATGACACAAAACGCAAATGACAGTGGAATAACAAAACTTAAATGACAGCTAAACATAATTTTGTCTTTGGTTAAGTATGGTAAAAAATTTGACAATTATAAAAATGATAGTTAAACGTAATTCATAATATCATCAGTAATTTGTTTTCTCTTTGAATCATCACTAACAATGCCACGACCAAGACGATCAAATCTTTCCCGACAAAACTATGCATTTGATCATGTGATGATCTTTAGCAAAGTTGTTGTGCATGAGCCCACGAAGGTTTCTGAGAGGGTACGATCAATTTTCGACACATGGCACCACTGTTAGGCTACTTTTATCCCGGAAAAAGCAGATCACGCGGGCGGAGCTGCGAGGGACAGCTAGTTTACAATATTAGTAGGATGTAACTAAGAATGTACTTCGATAAAAGAACTCACCATTACATTTAAGGCAGATTCACTAATGCTCGAGACGTCTAAGTTAGCGAGGATAAAACATACGTTTAAATCTTGACGTAAAACGGCTTTTCCGAACTTAAGACCATTTCTACAAATACCCTCGGACATTGAAATAGTATTACGTCGACGAAACTTGTTCCCTGAATGTCGCCTCTGATTTTATAAGCCGGCTTCAAAAGTCCGAAATAAAAATAAAAATAATATTTTTCGAAAAGTAATTTTGCGATATAAAATAAAGCCTTGTTCTGAACGTCTAATAATATGGCAAAATATATTCACGTAATTGTTTTAATATTATTCTAATTGACTATAAAATTAACATTTTAAACTACTAACTTTGACCTGATACTACCATTAGCGTACTAAATGTGCTCAATTTTACCCTTTTCATCGTCACGTAGTTAATCTATAGCAATTATAACGTAACCTTTTGTGATCTTTAAATTTAACAGATAATTTGAAAGATCTTAACCTGACCGTTGAAAACCCTTTAATTTAAAAAAAAAACTATAGTCAGCAACTAAACAAATTTCCTTTAAATATAGTTTAGAACCTTTTCGGTTTAACTATAACTAGCAAAAAAACAAACTAACTGGAACTAACAATATAACCGCAGTCAAGCCGATTATTTCGTTTATAGACGGGTGATTATCCGGTTGAAAATGGTAAAAATAGAAACAAATTTATAGTAGAATCAAACCCATTGTAAAAGGAAGAGAATACAACAAAATTGATAGGAAAAATAAATTAACGGCGATCTGAGGTCGGGAAGTGGGAAGGGGGGGGCTTTTAAGGGTAAAAAACGGTTTATCTCGATTTCCGGAAAAACTACAAGTCCTATGGAAAAAAGTTAAATCGCAAAGTTGTAGGTAATAAAAAGATCTACAACTTTTGTATACACACTTTCTTCACATAACCTCAAAATATATGTGAAAAATTCAAATAACCAAGTTTTTTGTTTTTATTTTTATCTATTATAATAAATCATTTTTTTTCACGAAATTTGGTGAAAACTTACCTTTTTGTATCCCAAATACACTGTAATTTTTTTGATTTAAAATATTTATTTTTGCACCTTATTTTGACTTAATATCGAAAAAGCAGCCTAATTTTCAAACGAAAATTCTCACGTCAAAATATGAGCTTTTTTAAAAAAGTCTGTTGGCTTCTTATTCATTGAATTCTCTACTTTCTGATGGTGTAAAAAAATATATACATTACTATGGTAAATGTGCTCAGAAAATGTAAAGTTATAAGTTAATATTTAATAAGACATATCTACAATATTTTGAGTAAGTTGTAGAATCTTCTTTAAATTATATGCGTAGATGCCTCTTTATTGTTATTTTAATATAACTTATATACCTGAGTGATCTACGGAAAATTTTAGCCCATCATAAAGAAGTGGGGAAGGGGCTAGGTGGGTCTGGGCCTTACTACCTGTTATTTAGTAGTTCGTTTCTTTGCATTTCCGAGCACATTTACCATAGTAATGTATATATTTTTTTACACCATCAGAAAGTAGAGAATTCAATGAACAAGAAACCAACAAACTTTTTTAAAAAAGCTCATATTTTGACGTGAGAATTTTCGTTTGAAAATTAGGCTGCTTTTTCGATATTAAGTCAAAATAAGGTGCAAAAATAAATATTTTAAATCAAAAAAATTACAGTGTATTTGGGATACAAAAAAGTAAGTTTTCACCAAATTTCGTGAAAAAAAATGATTTATTATAATAGATAAAAATAAAAACAAAAAACTTGGTTATTTGAATTTTTCACATATATTTTGAGGTTATGTGAAGAAAGTGTGTATACAAAAGTTGTAGATCTTTTTATTACCTACAACTTTGCGATTTAACTTTTTTCCATAGGACTTGTAGTTTTTCCGGAAATCGAGATAAACCGTTTTTTACCCTTAAAAGCCCCCCCCTTCCCACTTCTCGACCTCAGATAGCCGTTAATTTATTTTTCCTATCAATTTTGTTGTATTCTCTTCCTTTTACAATGGGTTTGATTCTACTATAATTTAATTATGTTTCAAATTGGAAAATCACCGGTCTATTAGCTACTACGACACCACAGACATATTATACATAAACACACACACAAACATGTTTTTAAGGGATTAAATACCAGTTTCAAATGAGAATTTCAGTTATCAGAAGTGCTAGTTTCGCTTCCCACTTCGCTAAACGATTGTTTCTTTGTATTGGTCCTTGCCTTGAAAACTTGTTTAATTTTCCTGTGGACGTTTCAATGGACGCACCTGTTTATTTTGGGAAACTGAATGCGCTTTACTAAAATTCGATTGTTTGTACATTGTGTGTATATGAAAATAAATAGTAATATTTTCTTTTTATTTCAATAGTACGCTCTGGGTGCTGCTCTATCGACCGAATTATTACAGTAACAAAATCTGTTTAATTACATATGGGTTGTTCAAAGTCCAACTATTGTAGAAGTCTCATGCTAGACCGCGGAGATAGCTAAAATATTTTCTCGATACAATCTAATCTGAGACCATTGTAGTATGTCCAGTTGGCGAATTTTTATGACGCTTTTAATCATAAAAGATAACATTTCAAATAAACGAAAAAGCGTGAAAATTGAGAAGTGCCCATTCTGAACGAAAATCCGAAATCATGGTCGTCTTAGTCCGCATTTCTAACTGTTCGGTACTCAAGTCGACATCCACAAGAGCCCTCGGTTCAAGCATAAGCCAAACAGACGGTAAAACTTGGCTAACAATTTCTCATACCTTCAGCATAAAATGAAAAAAATCTAAAACATCTTCTGCTAAGTGTTATTTTCTTATACTCTTTCTTATACACTATTTATACCAGAGATTGCCAAAGGAATCGATATATAAGTATTTTGTATCAATAGGAAAAAAACTAGAGATGGGATTTTTAAAGTAATTCAGCTATGGGGGTCTGAGGTATCGTTCATTTTGGAAAAGTGATCTCTTAGTAGATCGTAGTAGGTAGATCTCTCTTATAGTTTGGGAATCCCTGATTCAAACGTATAAGACATATAATCAAATTGCCTAAGTCAAAATCTACACAAAATCATAAAACTAGTAGTTTCAAGAAAATAAATAAGTAATAAACTGTCTCAGTGGCGTAGTTGTGTTGCGTTCGCGGTACGATTACTGTACTGAAGCCTCGGGTTCGATCCCTGGTCTGGATAATGATGATGTTGGGTGTTTCTATCACGAAGTGCTCAGTATCAACCCGGAGTCTGGAATTGTGCCCCGTACGGCGATAGGCTCATACCACATCATGGGACGGAAATACACACGGCGAAATGTAGGTGTACTGGTTACACTTCTGTCTACCTACTATATGTATATATACATATGTGTATGTATCTATGTAAGTAATAAATAAATATACCGACTAGCCCAACATTAAGCTAACCTATATCGCGGGTATCAGGAACTACGAGGGACTTGCGGTTCCACAACACTCAGACCCGAAACATATATTTGGGAATGATACAAACATTTTCCTCGGTGCAGGCACAGTAAAGGTATAGTATACAGTATTGTATCTTCATACAAATGGATGAAACGCGGGCTATACCTACGCGCCTCGATCAAGGCACGCGCGCGGCACGCAGACAGTCGCGACTGTGCCGCAGTCACGAACGGACGGTATTGTTTTTTTAAAGAAAATTTCACTAAAAATAAGACCAAGTACATATTTAATATGACGATTAGGATATATTGTGCTGTTTTTGGTTGCATGAATTCGTCAATAACGCATCTAGAGATAACTTTCTTTAGATTACCTGGAAACTCTGAAAGGTAAGACTATAAAATAATTTTACTTACTAGTAGGTAGGTACATAATGTGTGTGTTTTTTAATGGATAAGTATTTTATCTCCCGAAAATAAATGTCTGGATTAATAAATAAAGTAAATAGATTAAAGGAAAGTAATTGACACAAGTGAAATAGGTAGTTATAGGCGGTTCATGAATCATGATACGGTAGGTACGCTTGTGTTAAAACCTCGGGGCATGTGTGTTTTGTTTTGTTAGTTTTTGCTGGAGGCGGGGAGCCCTATCGCATGTTTACGTACCGCGCGGCTGTAGGCATTTATTTCTAAAATTCAGCTGAGTTACAATACAGTTTACAGTGGTGCAGGTATCGAACCCACAGCCTCTTGGTACGCAGCCGCCCACTTGCCTAATGCGCTATGGAGGATGTCTTCTAATTTAATATATGCTAATTAAAATTTAAACATTTACCTATTGTTATTGGTATAATTAGCTACATCTTATACCTACCTTGGTATTTAAATTCGAATATATATAACTAAAAGGAAAAGTCTGGCAAATGTAGAACGAAGAATAGAACTTTAGTTATGTTCATCCGTAAAAAAAAAATCCGAGACATTTACATTTAGGACTTACGTCGCCCTAATATAAATTTCTACCTATTTCTTTTAAAGGATTCACTCAACAAAAAATGTAAAAATGCTCCATTGAAACGCAGCTGAAGATTCATAAATCTACGAGGGAATAAAGTTCGCGATCATCGAAGCGTATTAACATGTCCCCGGTGACTGTTGCCTTTTGTTCCGCAGGTTTTACCTACCTACCCGTACTTGTACTTCAGCTTCCAAAGCGTACTCGTAATATAAATGTAATCAAAGCATTTTTTTTATTTCATTGAATGACGAGATGAGCAAGACGCTCGCCTGATGGCAAGCGCCATGCCTGTCTATAAACAGAAGCAACACTACACAGTAGTTTGAATTACATAGCATGGCACTAAACTGCACTCGTCACCCTGAGACATAAGATGTTAAGTCTCATAATGCCCAGTAATTTTGCTGGCTTCTATGTCCTTCAAACCGAAACACAACAGTGCTTACACATTGTTGTTTGGCGGCAGATATAGACAAAACGCTGGTACCAACCCAGATGGCCTCTCGCGTACAAGGAACGTACCATCTTGTAAAGTCAAAATTCGAGCAGTCAAAATTAAATGAAGCCGTACTATTTTGATGGTGATATTTCAAATTATTTAGGTGTGTATTTCAATGTGTAATGTTCGTGTAAACATAAGAAATTATTATTCAGGCCGTTACTTGCCATTTGAATAATAATTTAACGATATCTTTTTTATGGCATTACCTACATTGATAGCTGATTCAGTTAAGTAGGCCTAGTACAAGTCTGAACGTCTTTGTAACTCGTACTACTTACTGGACCTACTGAAAACAGTGGCGTAGCTAGTATGGCTGGCATCCGGGGCGGATTTGATTTGGGTGTCACCCCAAGAATGATTACATTAATATAATACTTTTAATGCATTTTAACCGATTTCAAGAAAGGAGAAGGTTCCCAATTTTTTTTGTATTAATTTCGGGTTATTTTAGGTCGGATGTTATCCAAAAACCAGTGACATCCGGGGCGGACGCTTCACACAAACATTTTAGACCGTAAATACTACTTAATTGTATTTAAATCTTAATTAAAACATTGTGGCAAACAATATTTAGAACCGATTAGATTACCTACGATTTAGAAATTGATTGAACAAATAGATAACAACAGATTAAGAATTCTCATTAAACTCGTCCGTGAAGATTCCTTAAGGTGTAAAATACTTCAATCGTGCAAAAAACTGTCATTAAACTCTTTTGGAAGTAATTATAAGTCCGGCGGAGTGGTGCCGGTGCGACGATTAGACACGGCCATTTGATAGCTATCAGGACCACCCCGTAGACTCGTACTATGTTGGGGTAATTAC
Organism: Amorpha juglandis; assembly: GCA_949126905.1. Lineage (NCBI taxonomy): Eukaryota > Metazoa > Arthropoda > Insecta > Lepidoptera > Sphingidae > Amorpha > Amorpha juglandis. The sequence continues at coordinate 9,485,447 of OX421372.1, forward strand.
AGAAACCTTAATTCATCCGCTCAAGTATAATGACATCTGGACATCAAAATAAAAGCAACAGTCATCGTTATTATTTGAATGTTCTACTAAGATTCTAGATTGTAATATTTTTGTATTTGTCGAGAAAAAGATAAATAAATTTGCTATTACCCTGTATAGTGATACCAGGAGCGCATAGTTGGAGTATGTATGTATATAAAACCTATATACAGCAAAGCGCACAATTCCACAAAATGTTTCTCTCCATCTATCAAACTCCATACAGCGGCAAGTTTTCTCGTGCCACCTCGATAGGAACCTCTACAGATAGCTGTTGTTGCATCGCTTTATACAGTAGTTATTTGAAGCGTGCTTTTCAGCCTCTGCACATTCGCTTTGACCGTTCAAGGCTTATGAGGCAATCCATTCGGCGCCAGATAGTCTATTAAAGGCATAGTAAATTTTCATTAACTTAGTAAATTTGTTACTTATACACTATTCAGACTAAAAAACTGATTAGACTAACGTAATTTCACATCCGTTGCGCAGCGGACTAGTAACTGGATGAAAACGAGAGGCCGCGGGCCCGGGTTCACTCCCCGGACCGTGACAAGTGTTTGTGTAATCTACAAAAATTTACTTAAACTTTATTCTAACAAACATAATTCTAAGAACTATCTTAGAATGTTGTTTGTTTAACCTGCTTTACAGTAAAAAGCTGATTCTAATCGGTCCATTCGCTTAGACGACGACGGCTACGATCTCACAGGCAGAGAAAGTGGCCATACGTTATAACACAATATTTAGCAGGGGTTAATAAGAACATAGGTTTCTGATAAAATAAATGTGATTCACAAAAGATTTTATTGTGACAATTACCTACCTCCGGAAGCAGTCCAATCTCATTTTCCCATTTCACTCGACAAGCTGCATGCATACAGCTCTTTTATTCCCATTCCGGTAAAATCGATTATAAATTTACTAGTGAGGAGTGCACATTCTCGTAGCGGTGAGCGTGCAAACCCTTTAACTAATCAGTGCATTTCTTGCCGTTCTCTTCAAAATCCTTTTTTAATTGGGCCAATTATTGGTGATCAAAATTCAATTCGCACAAAGGAATTATTTTTTCATTCAATTTCCGAGGCGTAGCGGGCGGATAGTCTATAAAAGGAAAGACAAATTTGTGGGTGATCCACAAATTTGATTCTGGTCTGGGTATTGTCAGACAGAAAACCTCTCGTAGTTCTTAATACCCACGACAACTGTGCGGTCAAGGATGTGTGTTTGACTATTGGTTGTATTATTATTATTTCCCATTATATTGACTCGCGGAGGCAAATCAACGTTCATTCCCTTTCAGTTTTCATAAGATACCTTTGATTGTAAGTGAGTAACTAACATCTTAAGCCTAAAGCCAACTTGACTTGCACGTGTTACACTCTGCTAATTGACGGACATGGCAATACCAAAACTAGGGTCCCGTTGCATGCAGGTTTTGGGGGAAAGATGACGGGTCGCTCCAAATAACCACATAATGCCAAATCCGCCGTCAAATCATGATGTGAAGGTGGAACCTGACATTGCGGGATAACGCCACACAGAAAAAAAAGTTTGCCAAGTCGAAATGGTAAAATCATGAACCGATGAAATTACAACCGAGATTAATTTTGTACCTGTATATGTAGATATTATTTATTTACACTTTATATTCAATTTATAAAGGCGGACTGCATGGCAGAGGCATTCTCTCCCAATCAACCTAAATATCAATTCATATAGTTGTACACGCTAATCTCCGCAATCACTATTTCAATTTGGATGTGGTTTCCAGTGATGTATTGAGATAAGCTTGGACTAAAACTATGGGGTACTTTTTATTCCAGTAGTAGGTTCAATTTTCGTATCGAGGAAAATATTTTTAGAGAGGAAATATTAGATATAAAAGCTTCGACCTGCACAGTAGGTATACTTTGCGCCTTCGATGCTGCATTCTCAAATACGCTTTTAAATAGTGCCTTGTTGAAATAATGTATTGTCTACTATAGAAAATTTATAAAGGAGCAAGTTTAATATCTCATAACCGCAGGCGTCCGTTGAACGACGCAGTTCGTGGAAAACTACTTTACCCTGATAAAATGTTATTAGCATAACTATAGATAATTTATTATAGCTACAAAAACTACGCAAAGTTTACCCATTCGAAGCTAGTTACTTTAAAAAACTAACATAAGCATAGAAAAAGTTATTATTTACATCAAAACATTATCCTATTTACATTCGCCTTCCTTCTATTGAAAAACTAGGATTTCCTCAAGAGGAATAAAAAATAAATATTTATCAGTTTAGCGTATTAACGTAAGCGTATTATAGCGTACCTTTTCTATGGCGAAGAACACTAATGGAAATCCACTACGTAAGAGGGTTATCTTATTGCGCCAGACATATGTTTAATATCTGTATACGTACACCGTACAAGTATTTAGATAATGAAACATGTTATTATAGGTATAACATTTATAATCCGATAATATCATGTCAATATAAACTCCTTTGCAAAAAAAACGGGCACCTTACACACACACTTTACCTTAGCTTTTCTATGGGTAAATATTATTATATTTTTAGTATGTCATTAGCTTGGATGACTAGAAATTTCTTATTATCAATGAGAATCTAGTTTTTTAACACTTTTATCCTGGTATCGGTGTTTTAGTCAATGTAAACAGAGAGCCGTGTTAAAATGGACATTTTTATGGGTATAATGAAATTAAGACTACGAGTATTTTTATGGTATTTTAATAAAAGAGACATTAAAAAATAAAAATTAATAACGAGTATGACCTCCTCTTGCAGCGATTACGGCATGTAATCGTCTTGGCATGCTTCCCACCAGGCTTTTGATGGTGTCCTGTGGAATGTGTTCCCACTCAGTCGAGATTACACGTTTAAGCTCTCTGATGTTTTGTGGAGGTGGTTGGACAGATCGTACTCGCCTTTTTAGGAGGTCCCAAACGTGCTCAATGGGGTTAAGGTCGGGGCTCCGCGCTGGCCAATCCAAACGACGAATACCGACCTCTTGCATATAAGCATCTACGTCGCCAGAACGGTGGGCCCGAGCATTATCGTCCATGTAAATGGCATCTTCACCAATTACAGTCAGTGCGGGTTGTGCATTTTGAGAAAGGATTTCTGTTATGTACCTATGCGCATTTAGTGAGCCATTTTCTATGAATACTATCTCGGTACGATAGTTGGAAGTTACGCCCGCCCAAAACATAACGGACCCTCCACCATAAGGGGTGATTTCTTCAAAACACACATCGGCATAGCGTTCCCCTGGTCTTCGTAACACTCGCCGACGTCGGTCCTCACCATGCAGACAAATTCGAGCCTCATCGGAGAAGAGTACGCTACTCCAGTTACCTGGTGTCCAAGATAGGCAATTTCTAGCGAACCTCAACCGCGCAATCCGGTGCTCACGGAGTAACTTGGGGGCCCGCGCTGGTCGTCGACTACGTATATCAGCAGCTAAAAGTCTTCTCCTCACAGTCCATAGGCTAACTTGTGCTCCTCGTACCTCTTCAAGGTTTCTTTTGAGGTCTATGTAACTGCATTTGCGGTTCCTCAGCGCCTGAGTCACTAAAAAGCGATCGTCTCGCGGCTGTGTGCAACGTTTTCTCCCAGAACCTTGCCTTCTCTGAACGGAACCTGTCTCTTGGTATCGAGTCCAGGTTCTTTGTACGGTTGAACGACTCACGTTTAACCGCTGTGAGACGTAACATTGGCTACACCCCTCTTCCAGCAGCGCTATAATTTTACTAGCTCTCATTGCTTTTTCTGCCATTACGATAGACACAAAGATATCTGTTTTAAGTCACAATAAGGCAGAATTATGCGATAAACATAAATTGTTGTACTAAAAATAACGAAAAGTTACTTTTAGTTGCTTGATAACCTTTTAACCGCAAACCCGCGAAAAGTGTCACAAAATGAAAAAGGGATTAATAATTTAAAAAACAAAAGTTTTGAATTTGGAATGAACTTTTTTTCATACCCAGACTCTTTATTAAGTGCCAGTAACATAGTTTGGCTATTAAAACCTCTGAAGAACTAAATTATTACCAATAATGTTAAAAAATCAAACCCGCCCGTTTTTTTTGCAAAGGAGTGTATTTACGTATAAGAAAATATCATAGATAAAACATGTAGATAGGGTATATAAATAATATGGCGCCAATTTATTGGTGCAATAAAGGTACACGGTCTCAGTTATTAATATATTAGTCTATGGTACACGGCAGCAACATACATTGACGGCGAGGCGCTTTGTTGGTCGTTGTGTTGACTATTTTCATGATGGTTTAATATCGATTCCTGCAGGTGCATCCAACGCTTTTCTTATTTTGAGCGGTGGTAGATTAAATGGGATTGGGCATGAAAGACCAAAACTTTGCCATCTATGCACCGATTTTCATGATACTTTCACTCAAAGAAAGTTAAATAGAATTGTTTTAGTACAAATTATTTATTTTAATTTCCTTTATTGTTCAGATACCTAATTTAGTTTTAGCTTTTTAGTTCTTTTTATGTTTTGTTTATATAGAAACTAACTTTTGCCCGCAGCTCCGTCCGCGTATTAGCCAAGTTAGACGGAACCGTTATTATATAGACGCTTGAAAGGCAAAAATATCTCAGCGACATTGAGTAAACTTTACAAGAGAGTGATTTAAAGTTCAAATTATTATAAAAAAAAACATTATCTATAGTTTGAAAAAAAATCCAGTCATGGTTGAGAGCAGTCTTGACTAAAGCAGCTTTCAAATAAAAAATATCACTAAAATCGGTTAATCCATTTAGGCGCTATAATGCAACAGGCAGATACACAAACAAAGGAATCAAACTAACTCCTCGCTTTATTGTTGAGGTTATAAATGGGATTCCTATACACTACAATTGTTCCTTTGTGAATATAAAGTAGCGTGTTGAAATAACACAAAGTATAAAACAACTTTGATCAAACAAACTGTCAGCGAAAATTAACTAAAAGCAACGGCAACTATAACTATGGGAGCACACAAAAGTTTCTCGCATGAAGATATTATGCAGTTGTTGTGGAGTTTAAAATAAATGAACAAACTTGGATCGTGATGTTAGCACAATGTACGTGAGGACGTACCATTCAACCGCGTCATAATAAATAATGGAAATTTAGTTACTCGAGACTCACCCACGCAGTTTTAACTGTTCACGGATCTCATAAACGTAGGTAGGGTCACGATTATGAATAACAATAAGGGACCTTACTAGTTTTAGTGTCCTTATAGTGGGTTCACTTTAGTTTAGTTTTGGGTGCGTTGTTTAAACCCGTCAATACGATTTCATTCAACCCACAATTAAATTTGAAGAAACTTCAGATACCCAGTTAACTATATCAATCATTGACCAATGAAGTGATACTAAAACTATATCAAATACTAACTCGAAGCATAGATCTTAATTGTCATAACGTTGCTTGTTTTACTGAGACAAACTAGTTAACACTATAATAATCTTTTTTTTTTATTTGATTGAATGACGAGACGAGCCAGGCGCTCGCCTGATGGTAAACACCACGCCTGCCCATAAACAGAAGCAACACCACACAGAACTTTGAATTACAAAGCACTGCATGACACTGAACTGCACTCATCACCCTCAGATATAAGATGTTAAGTCTCATAATGCCCAGTAATTTCACTGGCTTCAATGTCCTTCAAACCGAAACACAACAGCTTACACACTGTTATTTGGCGGCAGAAATAGACAAACCGGTGGTACCGACCCAGACGGCCTCTCGCATACGAGGGACCTACCATAGTAATCTAATGTAATCTGCCTCCTATCTGCCTCCGCAGAAGGGTTGACGTCAGGAAGATGGCCAGTCGTAAAAACTACAAGCCAAATCCCTCTGTGACATGTGTTAAAAAGCATGTTGCGCCGACCCTACTACGAGTGGGATAAAGGCAGGCGAAAGATATTACCTGCGAGTAAGACTCACACCCTGTAAGGTTTTGTTTACGCACGCATACGAAAAGAAAAGATACGTCATACATGATTTAAAGATAAATTTAAGTAGCGCAATCGGCAGTTTGACCTCTGCTTGACTTGCCAAACCTTAGTATTCCATATTAATTTCAGCTGTATACGTACACAGATTAACAAAAAATAAGATTTCCATTTCATGGTACGGCACCCTAACAAGTTTTTACCTCTTGAATTTCTTTCTGCTTTATATATCAGAATAGTTTCTTATTTGTTAAGTTGTGCCCGTTACAAGTAGCCAATGCAATTAAACACAACGTCACTTAAATATTACCACGGGATTGTCCCAACCGCAGCTACTAGAAACTTGGACATTTTGGTGATGCAAGTTTACACTTCGCACGTATGTTATTATTCATCTTATTCGGTCGCGCCGCGTTGAATCCAGCGGTAAAGGAAGCCCACCTGAGTTTGTTTCGCCGAGTCATCTCAAGGTGGGTCGTTTTGGATCCGGTGTTGTTTTAAAACACGTGCCGTTTTCGATAATGCGTATGGTCCATATCTATGACCCCCCAAAATATATGATGATTCTGGACTATTCCATAGTAAAAATATGGAAAAATAATAATAATAAATAGATTTAGTGTAATTGCCGAGTGTATTTTGATGATGCTATGTATGTATGTATACATTAGTTGATACTGATTTCTATATAAGTTTCTTTTACTTTTGTACTGACTTGTCATAATGGTCTAAGATCCCGCGGAACATTGACCTTCACCCATCTGTTTACCGGATGAAACATATATTTTCGGGTATAAAATGTGTTGCTGATCACATACCAATAGGGTTGCCTAAAAGAATATGGTCAAGGATATGATTAATTAAAATTTGAAAAATATATTTTTTTTATAATTTCACTGATCTGTTTACCAAAAAAATGAACCTTCAATGAAAAGTGTACAATGTATACTACCTGAAAAAGCTAGGTTGCCTACCTTTTTCTGGGCACTACTACCGGGTTGCCGTGTGCAAAGAGGTAACAAAAAAGTGGTAATTGCGCTCATCTGCTTTCCGCTTCAAAAGTATATTAAAATGAAGGAAATTTCATTGCGAATTCAGTAATATAGGGTTGCCTATGAAAATCTGTTCATGGATAAGGGTTGCCTGGCTTTGAAATCCGAAAATCGGAGCAAGTTAGAGATGAGTTTGTTTCGCCAGGTCTTCTCAGGAAGGGTCGCCTTTGGATCTGGTGGTAGTTTTAAAACAACAATCTGGAGATACACATGATACGTATTAATCTGCCTTATAACTAATTATATATATGACGCGGCGAGCGCCATGTAGATGTGTCAGAGAGGAGGGTTTTACAACCCTTAGTCTTTACTTGATGTGGTCAAGATGTACGGCGAATGAAAACTCTCAATAATAACGACACAGGGTTATCACTTTATCGTTTATTCACTCTTTTAAGTTACTACCGGCTCGGAGGTACAATCTTAGGTGGGAAAAAGAGCCGGCGACAGAAAAACCACCCGTTACAGCGCTGAGGATACTTTAACACTTTGAACCGAAACACCTCGCGGTTATAAATCACGTTATTTGCGGTCAACTAGTTATTAAGATTGACACTGTACTCAAATGACTCTAGTCTGCCATAATTTTAGCAGTTCCCGACTGTTACGACTCGCGGACGGAACTCAACTGAACTTGAAATGACAAGACGCCACTTTATACAGTGTCATTTTGACACCCTATACTTAAATGAAACCATGTGTAGTGTTCGTTAATACAAGTACTTTGAGCTAAGACACTTTCTTATTAAAGGCAAAATAAAAAAATAATATTTCCTAACAAATGAAATGCCGTTAACATTAGATTAATTTTAAACAGTCTGTATACGCGCGCACACACATATAAAAATCAACATACACACCCGTCATCGAATGAATGAGACACACACACACATACATTACCATTAAGCCTGGAATACATGTTGGACGAGCTTAGGCCAACACGAGTGTAGGTAAATTAATACAAGGCAAGCGCTAGTGCCTAGACGTTCGGCAAGTTTATCGAAAACCAATCGAGTAGCCGGCTGTGAAGCGAGAGGCCGCGGGTTCGATCCCTGCACCGAGACAAATGTTTATGTGAACCACAAATATTTGTTTCCCGAAACAAACCAAGACCCCGGGCTGGGTGTTGTGAGACCAAAAGTCTCTCGTAGTTGCTGATACCCACGATACTATCCTGATACCCAAAAATACTATCTATACGTTGGTGTAAGTCATCACTCGGCAACATGTATTGCGGGCTTTATACCGTCGAGGTCAATGTGCCCGCTTTATAAAAACGCCAAGCGTACAGAAGGCAAACGGCTCTAAATAGTAATTTAGGAATTGAAATAAATATTAGATTACCCTATGAAATGTAATAAAATCCTAAGTAAAATCGAATCTTGTAACTTTTATAATGATTATTTGTTTTTAGTCAAATTTGTGTTACCTATTTATAGATATGTGCATTTCACAAACACATTTTTTTTACGTTTTGTCATTATCAATGAACTAAGTAATACTGTCGCAACTTTTTCAGTGAATGTGTCGAGAGGGTCTTTGTGAGTCTGAGACGTATTTTCATATGTATGAAGTTGCCCTTCTTAAGTGTTTGTGTTTTATAATAACATCGTCAGCTGTGACATTTTATTCAATAGAGTTAAGTGCAAAAACCGTACAGCGTGATTTAAAAGGCTCAAAACTTAAATCACGTTTTTTGGCAAAACTACTACAAGCTCAAGCCTCATGTTTGGTACAAGGTAAGCAGAGGCGATGACGAATATGTGGTTTCATTTAGTAACAGGGTGTCAAAATAACACTGTATAGAGGGATTTTCATTATCCCTACTTCGAAAGTAGAATTACTGGGTAAACAATGCAAACCACCCTCAAATTATCAATATGAGTGGCGGTACCGACAATTGTCGTAGAATAACGTTATAATAGTTCAATTCAGTGTCTGTACTCTTTATGCTCCGACATATATAAAAGGCTTTGTATTTCCGCAAATAATTTGGATTGAAAGACCGGACCAAAAACAAGCCCACTGAATTTGTCTAGCTGGATCATCTCAGGGCTGGGTCGCGCCGCGTTGCATCCAGGGGTAAAGGAAGCCCACTTGAGTTTGTTTCGCCGGGTCTGCTCAAGAGGGGTCTTTTTTGGATCCGGTGGTAGTTTTAAAACACGTGCCAACGTGCGTGCGTGCAACCCGGTAGTAGTGCCCAGAAAAAGGTAGGCAACCTAGCTTTTTCAGGTAGTATACATTGTACACTTTTCATTGAAGGTTCATTTTTTTGGTAAACAGATCAGTGAAATTATAAAAAAAAATATTTTTTTCAAATTTTAATTAATCATATCCTTGACCATATTCTTTTAGGCAACCCTATTGGTATGTGATCAGCAACACATTTTATACCCGAAAATATATGTTTCATCCGGTAAACAGATGGGTGAAGGTCGTTGTTAGGTGGGATCTCCTACTATAAGCGCTATTTCAATTGCCTACATGATTAATAAACGATTTCATTTCATATATGTCATAGTTTTCACTGAGTATTGTTATAAAAATTAATTGACGTTGAGGGGTAAAACCTAGCTGTAACTTTATCTACAGCATGAATGGGGCGGCTTGACAGGGTTGTCACCACTGTCTCAGAAAACTGACGCCAAGTAGCAGCTTGTTGTTGCATTTCGTACGGTGAGTGATATCCAAAAGCCCAAATCATCGAAGGATGCAATGTGTCTTGACGATCGACATTATAATAATTGTACTTATCAGATCGAGTGTGATCACCGTGTCAGGACTAAAAAATCCTTCTCATCCCAATCTCTTAAATATGCCTTCCCTAAGGTCGGCAACGCGGCCATGATTCTTCTGCTTAGTGGGTATTCATGGGCGGTGATCGCTTACTTAGTTGATCCACTTGCTCGTTTGCTGGGTTATGCTATAAAAAGATTATCTTCTTCCTATAATCCAAATTATTTTAGTTTGATAAGTCTAAACATTTATCGATAGGTCGATATTTGGTATCGTAGGCACAGTTTGTGCATTGTGCGAAGACACACTCACTTCGAACCGCCCTAATAAAGGTGTGATTGTTCATGTTTTTCTCATTAATATGCATTACATAGCTATTGCTACTGAGTCGTATTTTAGTACATAGTTACAACACGAAAGGCGGAGTAGCTCATACATTCCAGATTTGGGAGTTTGCGCTTCATCGTAAAATACACAGACTTTACCCTATATATCATAGTGTAAATAAAAAATGAAATGTGATCATATCCATTTATTAGTACAATACTCAATTAAATACTTCTATATCCTATATCTACTAAGCAGTAGTAAGTAAAAGCTCATAAACAATATCCACATCAAACCACTTGTGCTGCCGCACTGATTGTTGAAAAACACAATCTTATTTGAGATACGCTGCCATGTTGATTCTCAGTTGTTCTCTTCAACGTCCTGCAAAAATATTTTACTGTTAGGCCTCAATTTATTGTTTACTCTTAGGCCGCAGACTCGAAGTCAGCGGCAAGCGGCGGCGGCGCGGGTGCGGCGCGTTCAAATTCATAGATTTAAATGGACCCGGTCTTGAAAGCCGCGGCGCGGCGCGGGCGCCAGTAGCGGCGTACGAGCGGCGCGCGCCAAATGAGCGGCAACTGCGCGTCTGCATTGACGTAGTGCTGTGTATTTTCAAAAATGCCCGCCGACGTGGTGGAGCAAATTATTTCAATGATTTTTTATATGGAACATCATAATCTCATCAATTTCGTTCGCGAACAGGCACTAATTTCTCATAGTACAACACTACGCCGCTCTAGCGCCGCGCGATCTGCCCGCTGACTTCGAGACCGGTTCTCCGCCGCACCCGCTGACTTCGAGTCCGCGGCCTTAGAGCCTGTTTACCCATCGCTGAGTAAATGCTACTACATGACAAAAAATAAAAGGCCAAGAAAACAGTAAAATTCAATTCAAAATAGTTCGTATTTATTCTATTTGAAGCTGTTGTAGTTGATGTCTATATTTGTAAAGAAATCAAGTTGTCTGAAGACCGACATCGATTAATGACGCTGATGCCGAAAGTATAATGTCATCATTATCGATATTTGTAAATAAGTAGTTTTACGAAAAACACGTGTACACCTAGTGCTAATGGTAACAGACTACTCGAAAATTCGTGGACCAAGCGATGTCCACTCGTTGATCACGCGACGTTCACTCGTTGGCCACGCGAGGTTCACTAGTTAATCGCGCGACGTTCACAAGTAACAACGCGTTGTCCACCCGTGTACCACCTGTCGACAACGAGTTGACGCCAAACGACGAGGCGGTGCTGGTCGGGTGCCGGGTGGCTCTAATGAGCTATGACCTTTACCATGACACGAACTCTCATACACCTTACCGTTGGATCGCAGTCGGCGCAGTGCCACGAGTAGCCACGTTTCTTCGGATTCTTGTTCAGCGGTGGCTCCAAGCAGGTAAAGTGATATCTTTTGTTACACTCGTCACATCTGCGGGCAAACATTCAAACATCGTCATCGTCTTTGTGGCCTGTGATTGAATACATTTTATTATAATAATATTTGGATGCAAATATTCAATAACATTTCAACCCGCATCAAGTAAAAATTGAGGAGTTGATTTTATTTTACTAAATTTATTAGTTTTAAGTAAGTTAAGTTCTGTATTTTACAAAAAAAAAACAAACATTTCCCACGTATGATTATGCAAAATAGAACTTTAAATTATTGATTTAAGTTATTGAATTTAGCAAAATAAAATAAGACATCTCAATTTTTACCTGATGTGGGTTGAAATGTTATTTCATGTTTGTATCTATTTGTTTGTATAAAGTTGTATAGGCATGTACTTATAGTGGCTGCCTAGTAAAAAAGCAAAAGTAAATTGCAAATAATGGCTCGTGCTTTATTTGGATTGCTGTCGGGTTTTGATCATAAACAACAAACTTGGCGAGAGTACAAGTGACGTTTAACATAATGCTTCATCGCAAACGACGACAATGCGACTACCGACGCTTCGGGAATAAAGCGGCGCGTCATTTTCTTGAGCGTACTCAGCGAGCCTACTTATTGTTCAAATATATCAAAATAACGCCATCTAGTGTATGGCACTTTGTAATCGATTCTTTGTTCTAGTGTCTATGAATTAAAGACAGTTTTGTTGCAACAGCTAACGTGTTTCTATTACTTACTAGATCGCAATGGACTTGGCGCTGCCAAAGGATTTATCTTCGGTGCCGTTTGAGAATATATTGAGGTTTTTGGACTATGTTTTACCAAAAGTATGTGTGTTCCACGAGTTGCTGACGGTCTTAATATCTATTGATGGTCGACATTATATTTACACGGTACTGGACTTAGATACAGGTCCAGTGTAGTCTCAGGATAAAAAAATCGTGTCACTTGTTGGGAGTGGTAGTTTTTTTTGACCCTTTGAAATAAACTGCAGGGGTCCATGCTAATGGGATACTGGCGACCCCTACAGTATCCAGAGTCAAGGGATTCAAAGATGAGGTAAAAGGAGGGATTAGGGAAGGAGGGGTGTAAGAAGGAGGGGAGTAGGAACGAGGGGAAGGAGGGGTGTAGCAAGGAGGGGAAGGAGGGGTGTAGGAAGGAGGGGAGGGAGTGGTAGTTGGTACTCACCGCACAAGGTTGGTGCCGTCGCCTGCCTGTAGACACACGTCGCAGTGCGTCATGGGCGCGAGCGCGGAGGGGGCTGGCTCCGAGCCCCCCGCGCCCCCCGCACCCGCCACGCCCCCCGCCGCACCCGACACCCCGTCCCCCCGGCTGGGACGCACCGCACGAGCACGCTGACACAACACAACGGTACAGTCAGGGGTGAAAAGGCGTACAGGAGTGAATCAACACAAAACTTATAGTGGTATTACTAGCTTTGTCTCACGGCTCTACCCGCGTTGATGGCCTTTCCGAGATAAAGAGTATCCATGTTCTAACGCATGGGCTACTGGTAAGTACGCTAAATTTCATCTCAAAATATCCGTTCAGCCATTATCACATGATTGATTAACAAATATTTAAACTTTCACATTTATAATAGTAGTAGAATTACATAGACTGATCGAACAAGATTAGTTTCGAAACCTTAAACATTAAAAGTAGAAGTTTCTATATTCTTTTAGTTGATAACAATTTACACCTATACAGTATGTAACAAAATCCCTTGTAGGTCCTTTTGGGTCGTAAAGATAGACATGTGCGTGCGTTTGATGTGGGGTACCTACATACTGCGCGAACGCTACAACTTGCTATCTCACTCTGTCTCCGCGTCATCGCTCGTGCATAATGTAATCAATCGAAATACGCTTTACAAACAATAAATTAATCAAAGTTCATGAATAAATATGTATATTTTCATAACACACTATTTTTATGCCAATTATTTCCTTAAGTTTGAATATCGATTCTGATATCACAGTTAATACGCCCAACAGGGTTTTTTACATATTGTATAAAAAAATAATCTAGTTTCTTATTCACCCCTCATTCCTATTCACCCCAATTGACAGAAAACACTCAGTAAACGAACACAACACATACAACGACGTTGACCACACTCGTACGCTTTCATGTTAAGGTTGAGCCAGACCAGCCCGATATATGTTTTTTTTTTAAATATCAGCTCAATCCTTTGACATAATATCAATTGAATTGATTTGCGACAATAATCAAAATGCATACATATAATAACTTATTTTTTAAGTAGCTCAACTCGTCTGTGGTAACCCAGTCAAGTCGGTTGCAGTAGCATCCGTCTCGAGTTGGTAACTTCAATAGTGCGGTATGTACTCTCTTACTCTCTTCCACTCACGCACCGCCATGGTCGGACATGCTTGACTGTGCATGGTATGATTCGTAAAACCAAGCACTATGGAAGCCGCGCTTATAGGTCAATAAATTCTTAGCCTTCTGCAGTCGTTTCCACCTTAGAGTAACCACCCATCTTTGCGTGTTTGATATCTCATACACTCAATTTAATATACCACATAACATTAAGTTAGAACTAACTTAAATATACCTTTGGTTTAGTCGTAGCCGGTTCAACCTTTTTTTCCTCCTGAATCGTGGTAGGCTTGTTGACAAAGAGCGATAGTTATTTTAAACACCAACACATTACAATAGCTTATTGTTGCATTAGAAAAAACCCCATCTTATTTACTATCATAAACAAACTTTACATTAAATACACAGTAATGGTAAAAAGACATAATGCACACACAGCAAGTCGTGCACAAACGAGTTAAATAGTAGATAACACTCACCGAAGTAGGTGTTGTGTTTGTAGCGTCAGCAACATCGTCAGTTGGTTGCGGCTCTGCGGGTGGCGGGCTCGACATTATCGATTCTTGCTCGACTTGCTACAAAAATATTAATGTAAAGCACACATCACACACTCAGAACAATTGTTACCATATTAGTCTCAATTCTGTTGTCACCGACTAAACTTTTTGAAGTGATAACTTCTTATGGGAGGGTAAACCGAAACGTTCCGTAACGCGAGCGGTCCATAGATCAACGGAAGAAGGTTCGCGAATATTCGAGAACCTTCCGTGAGAAGTCACGGGGGCCAGTTGTCCAGCCAGCGTTTGCCGACCTCTCTGGACTTTGACAGGACTTTGACCGGACTTATGACCGGATTATTATTTTCTCTCAAGTTTAGTTCGTGGCAACATAATTGACAAGTCAATTAAGAATTGTTATTAACAACTTCACTTGCGTGTTTAATTCAACCCTCTGTTACACATGCATTGTTAATTGTTGCCATCAAATTTAAAATCTAACAAACTTTCAAAAATGTTTACCTTGGAGAGTTTCTTCATAACAGCTGGCGGGGGTCCGTCGTTGCTGTCTGTAGGAACGTAGAACATTTGCGTATCTAACGATCCATCGGGCTTGGGTATTGGTTTGATCTATAAAAAATGTTTGAAGTTAATAACGATAAATAATATCGATATTACACTTTGAAATAAAACTAATTTAAACGGATTTTATCGCGGTTTTTTATTAATTTTGATCCCGACGGCCACCCCGTGACCACGAAGGCTGAAAAGCTTTCAAAACGTCGGGATCAAAATTAATAAAAAACCGCGATAAAATCCGTTTAAATTAGTTTTATTTCAATGTGTAATATTCGCGTAAACATAAGAAATCATTATCGATATTACAGACCAAAGATCACATCAGAACATAGCGTATGACCTACTATTACCTACTACTACGTGACGCACCGACATCTTGAACAACTTTTTGGGCAACGAGCATTATATTATAATTTAGCATGCACCAGTGTCAACTTCGATACACGCGGTAGCGATTGAGACACTTGATTTTTGTACTGGTCAAATTACTTATGGCGGCTAATTAGATCTATGGTCCGTCATCGTTATCGTAGGGTTCAGTATCATTACCGGCATGAGTCGTGAGCATTATACTTGTCATTGGCGAAATGCATAATAATGCGAAGCCATAAATAAAAAAGTAGAGTCGTGAGGATAGATAGGCATTTTGGGGTTGAGGATCGAAAACAGCAATCGGATGTCACCCGAGAATTCAATAATCGACGAGCATCAACTGACGAAAAAATCGAGTGCTCTTCATTCAAACACTTAACATGTTCTTGCTCACGTCTCGTGCAGGCAGCACCTATTAAAAATTACCTTTATAGTAATCCTCGGATGTGGCAATTCCGGATTCTCCATATCTTGTGTCTTCTTCTTCCTTTTGTGTTTGTGTGATTTCGAAGGCGACCGCAATAAATCAGGCGAGTATCGCGACCGATGTTTCTCTTTCCTTCGCTTCCTGTTAGCTTTATACGTAGCGATATCTGACGACAGGTTCGCTAGTGTGTTCTCTATTGAACTCTCGATCGCTTTGCTATCCCTTTCTTTAGCTTCGCTCAAAAGAGATGAGAATGATAAGTTTCGCGGTACGAAAGTCTCTTTGCCCGCTATATTGGTAGATGCGTTAGAATTTTCATTGTGAGAATCATTAGGACTATCCACTACGATAGGCGTTATCGACATAAGTGGAGTGTTTGTCAGCGTCGGTGATGTGAAACTACGTTTATGCAACTTCTTCATAGACACATCACTTTCTCCCGCGGATGCTGATGCGTGCTCCTTCATTTTAGACTTCTTAATTTTCTTTTCTCTCTTCAACTTGATTTCGGAGCTTTCGTTTCCGTCACTGCTGAATTCGAAAGGTTTTATCGTGACTTTAATGGGTGAAACGCTTTCCGACGTGGCAATCTTTATTTGTTTCTCTTGTTTATGCGGTTTGTCCGATTTCGAGGGTGGTGAGTGAGGTGTAGAACCCGGACTGTGTGGTTCTGTGATGATAGCGCCATCTTTACTGTAGCGTATGCGCGATCGACGGGGAACTTTCTTTTCAAGAACTTCTGGCTCAGAGTCGGAGGTTTTATCGCACTCAGAGCATTGCCTACAAATAGAAATAAAAGTGACAATAATACACCAAAACTGTGAAGGCTTTTTTTAAATATAAATATTATTTAAATATGTAGCAATTAAACCATCATTTTTTTCTATAAATAATAAATTATTTTCAATGACTACATACGTTAAATAGTTTATTATTTTTCGATCTCTAGTAGAAAATTGCTATGTATTATATGTCTTAAAAAGGCACTCTGAGCATATGTAATTAGACAAGTTCAGTTTCGATATGAAATCAAGCATTATATTCCACATACCAGCCGTACAGCTTGCTCTTCTTGGGCGGTCGCTGCAGCGGCGGCTTGAGGCAGTGCAGATGGTAGTGTTGCCGGCAGGTGTCGCACGTGGCCATCAGGTGGCGCTCGCTGCTGCGCGCGCACGATGCGCACTCGCCGCCGGACAACGCGCACGTCGCCGCTGACGAGTGTACGAGTACAACATAACGTTTCTATACTCTATCAGTGGTAGGCAGCGGCTTGGCTGTGCCCCTGGCATTGCCGATGTCCATGAGCGGCGGTGACCGCTTGCTCGTCTGCCTATCAAGGCAATAAAAAAAAAAACCTATGCGGCCACAACAACCGGTACACAAACATGCAACTTGCGCTTTTTTACACGCTTTTATTAGCTTCAGACGTGTGTTTGTATCTCAATATATAAAACTCAAAGGTTTCTGACTGACATAGTGTTCTATCAACGCACAGCCCAAACCACTGGAGGGATCGGGCTGAAATTGGGCATGCAGGTAGATGTTATGACGTAGGCATCCGCTAAGAAAGGATTTTGATCAATTCTACCCCTAAGGGGATAAAATAGGGGATGAAAGATTGTATGAAACTTTGTCAATTTTAAACGTTCACGCGGGCGGAGCCACGAGCAAAAGCTAGTGTTAGTATGTAACGGAAACTTTGAACATGACTTTGACCTTCTTCAAAACGTCAGATTAAATCAAAATCAAGCACTCTCCCGTCAGCTTTTCTCTATAGCATGCGTGTAGTACAATTACGCAGAAATACATGCAGCAAATACACAGTGATCCAAGTGGCATGCGTCAAAGGAAGACGCGCGAGAACAGAAGTTCAAGGTAAAAACTCACCAGAGTCTTATATCGATATAATTTATGCACCGACTTTACTACAATATAACCATCGGTCCAAATAATATTTCATGAAAAGTTGCACATAGTTATCATATAAAATCATAAAGAAATCATAGGCTATATAAAACTTTTAATTAGTCTCAGAAAATACTTATTACCTTGTCTTAAAATGACCTACAAGTTATTATAATAGTATCTAAGAACAAATTTTTGTTGTTTCTTAAATTTAATATTAATAAGATAATTTACAAACAAAATATATGAAAAAAAAACTGCTATTATTTCTGAGGAATATTTGCATCAATACAGCTAAGCCGAATTCAAACTAAATTGAGATTTAAAATTAACTAATGACTTTTGAACAACAATATAGCTTTTACAATATCGTATGCGATGACTACTGAAGCAGTCTCTCTGCACCGAGACAAATGTATGTGTGATCTACAAATAGTCACATCTGGTCTGGGTGTTGTCGGACCGTAAGTCCCTCGAAGTTCCCGTAACCCATGATACAGATTATCCTGGTGTGCAGTCAGGACTATGAATGTTACTGTAGGTGCGTTTGTTTATTTGTTGAAATCAACTCTTCGGCTTAGTATTGATGCAAACAACCACGTGGTTTAATATGTCTTACCTTCTAAAGATGTCGACAACACTTTTCCTTGGCGAGCGTCCGGGTTGTCGCTAAGAGGAAAACCAACGCCCATCTTAAGTGCTGCCGCTGTCGGCACAGACATAGACCTGGTGGCCGACCCTCTATACAATATAGCAATTTTCAAGGTTTTTTTATATTCCTACGCAATGTCCTAAGTGCTGGAGCGGTATATCAAATTGAAAAGATGTAATGTGGCTGATAAGTGGCAATTGTAATCTGGTAAGAAATATACCCTACTACGAACAATTGTCGATTTGTTCCAATAAAAAACAAGTGTAAGACAAAAAAGCAAAAAGTGATAGACAAGTGAAAAATTAAATAAAGTAATAACCCGCACTTACGCGATAGGTGGGACCGAGCGATAACCGTGTAAGTCGAATTCGCGTAAGTCGGGGTACAACTTTACATTTAAATACATGTAAAGTATGTTTAATCGGGACCAGAGTCTAAAGAAAACAATAATTTACACGAACGAATGATGCTTGAATTCAACAATTGAGAGTCTTCCACAGCTTCCATATTTTATTCTTTACATTTTATAACCGTTCGGACTGTCGATTCCGGTAGTTAATTTTTTTTTGCCAATATCGCAAATTTTTATTTTTGCTACAAAGTCTTTGATAATATTCAGTTTACGCTCCAAAGACAGTGTTTTTCTTTTCTTGTTGGTTCAAATGACACATTTTTTATTCTTTTGGGTGACATAATTTGAGGTTATCAATAAAACGCAACGTACGTAAAACAATTCCACGCGGAACACATTCGAACCTGTCGTAAACGTACCACTAACATAGCGGAATGGGAGAGCTGATGCGGGCGGCCATCAAAAAGAAAAACCCCTTATCTCCGAATTCGCGTAAGTCGGGGTAGCGTAAGTCGGGGTATTACTGTACATACTATGCGATCTAAATGTGAATATGAATGTCGATTTGTCTATTGTCACTTTATAAAAGGATCGGTATTTTCTATAAACAATGATGAATGAATTCAACAATTATGGACCTGAACATATTACAGATAGCATTTCTTGCCCTTGATATCAAACTCAGGACTGCCCATGGTAACTCAGGCTACTATTCTACTGCAACGTGATATAATATATGAGAGACAATAATTTCAAATAAATTATAATGACACTTCTAGTTTAAATCTAATCAATACATCCCCACAAAAATAATTACAGCATTATCTAATCAAACTTTATTTACCGCTCCAACCACTTAGCAATTTTGCTTGCCCAAATCTTATACAATATGTAACAAAATGCCTGTTGGGCGTTTTACCTGTGGTTTCAGAATCGATACAAAAACATAAGTAAAAAAACCCGCATAGGAATATTGTGTTTTAAAAATATTCGAATTTATTTTTTGAACTTCAATTATTTTTTAAGCTACCTGTGTAAAGATAATGTCACGCTATTGTTTATTTATTGTGCTGCCTACATTCACGACCAAAAATAGACCAACAGGGTTCTTGTTACATACTGTATAATGACATAAATAATTTACATCACTATTAGTGTCAATTCTTTTGTCACTTGACCATACTAAAATTAAACTGAGTATTTTCAATGTAATCCAAATTTTACTTAAAAGTAAATCTATCTAGTGTATGCTAGTCCTATTAAACTAAAATTAGTTATGTCGTGTCGTTTTAGTTCATTTTCAACTATCTGACAGAAATAAAATATATTTAATGTAAGTTTAATCTAGTTTGAGACAACTTAATTGACACGATGATCTTTCTACCGTTGTCTGTACCAAGGTGTAAAATTCATAATAATGTATACTGCGAGATGACAAGTTTAATATTCTTGTATAACATACTACTTTATGAAATTTATTTGCTACATCATAATTTTGAAAATTTTATGTGTATGTATATTGGTGTGAGCTACTGTACCTATTTAACAAAATACTTTGCATAAAAGCCTTTCCAGAGAACACTAAGCAGAGTAGGTTCCTACTTCAATTTTGCACACTACTTTATATGCAACAGAAAATAATGCGAAAGAGAAACCTTATTGCGGAAACAGAATTAAAATCAGTGAAAAAATGTGACTGCAATTGTTATTTTGAATAACGGTATGAATAAAGGTGGGCGCTAAGTGAGAACATACTACACTAGCTCCCCCACGCGCGCCTGCACTGTAATAGTCATTGATGGACAGTGACGTCACGAACCGCGTCGAGCGTCCTTTTTCGATTGAATAACAACTACCGCTTCCATTAGATTTGAATAGCTTATAACTTATTATCTTTCAGAGGATTTATAAAATTCTTATGATAAAACATTTTAGGACATAATTTCTTGACTAGGAAAATTTAATTGTAAGGTTCATAATATGCTAAATATCGTTTATCTATCCAATAAATGTTTTCATATCAAATTATTTCCCTCGACGAACAGTATATTTTTAATGAACATCCCTTAATGTATATAAAACTTACCGTCTCTGCAACTGATGTGGCGTCACTTTGGGTGTTGACCGAGGAATTTCCGGCGGTAATAACGGCTTGTCTTCCAACACCGGCGGTATTGTCCGCTTGGGAGACAACGCTATGATCACATCGTAGATCTTCTTTAAAGTTTCCGTCGTTGATGTCAGCTCGGCTAGTGCGTCATTGTTCTCTTTTGATGCCTAAAGTAATATTTATATTAAAAGAAAGTAACTTTCCGTGTGTTTTTTTTTTATTTATTTGATTGAATGACGAGACGAGCAAGGCGTTTGCGAAGCTAAGCGCCACACCTACCCATAAACAGAAGCAACACCACACACAACTTTGAATTACAAAGCACTGCATGGCATTCAACTGCGTTCGTCACCCCGAGACATAAGATGTTAAGTCTCATAATGCCCAGTAATTTCACTGGCTTCAATGCCCTTCAAACCGAAACACAACAGTGCTTACACACTGTCGCTTGCCATATAACAAATGTTTTGGCTTCTGCTATCGCAAAATCTGGCCGTTATTTCAAAACAATATAAGTACTTACCACGTCATATTCCGATCTCAATTTATCATCATCAGCCAACAACGTTTCGTTTTCTTTAGTGAGACGCTCCAGCGACTTGCGCAGAGATGTGACGCGCGTATTCCGCTCCAAGTAATATCCGACGAACTCGACGGAAAACGCCGGCGGCACGTGCCAACGACGAGACACATCTTTGAGTGCCGAAATCTAGATATAAATATATTGTACAGTCAGAAATGTAATTGGATGTACGTAAACAAATGTGATGCCAATGCAAGGAAAGATTTAAAAAATATGCAAACGTGAAAATGTCATTAGGCGTGTATAAATTTAGTTTATTTTTATAGAATTCTTGAACACGTTTGAAACAGTTTTGTCTATAGGATAAATTGGCCGGCTCGACCGGGTCATTGCTACTGTCTTACAGAAAACCGACGTAACCGGCTTACTGCTCGGTTTCGTACAGAGAATGTGATATCTGGATTAGGAATTTATACTATAAGAACATATATTTATTTCGGACCTGAGTGCTGCAAAGAATATTTCTAAGTTGTTTGTGACATCCATATACAATTATTGTTTGATAATAAAGGTATACACATGTGTTTTTGCCTGAATGACTTATCGGGCAGGTCGCACGTGGTACCTACCCAGTCGGCTCCTCGCATACAAGCAACCTATCACCTATTGAAAGGTTGGTAATGTTTGCAACACTTCTTCCACCTGCCTTTATCCCACTCACAATGGGGTCGGCACATGTTTTTAACACACATTACGTGGTATAAGGATGTGGCTTGTAGTTTATAAAACCGGCCTCCTGCATGACGTCTACCCCTCTTGGGATTACACGTTGTAATTTTGCTTTTTAATTCATTTAATTCGAAAACAATATGGAATTCAAACCTATTGAATGTAAGTGATAAAATATTAAATAAGTTTACCTGTGCATCTTGAAATTCAAGTGCATGCGTATCTATGCCCATGCATTCGGCTTTCCGTTGAAATTTCCTCATTGCTGACGCGCTGCTGTACAGCATTCTTGCCATTTTTTGAGTGGGTACTATGAAAAAGTATGATTTATTTATTGTAAATACTGAATAATAAAAGTATCTTTGGCGTTAGTGCCTATGCCATTGCCGGCAAATGACCCCATAGACTTATAGATATTAAATACACCCAACAGTCACATACATAGTCCTGACCCCACAGTAAGATACGAGTCTTGTGTCGTGGGTATCAGGAACTACGAGAGACATTCGGTCTCACAACACCCAGAGCCCGAAACAAATATTTGTGGATCACAAACATTTGTCTCGGTGCGGGGATCGAACCCGCGGCCTCCCGCTGCGCCACGGAGGCTGTCAATATTGTAATTTTTTAACATTGTTTCTAAAAAAAAATAAACATAAATTTTATTGAGAAGTTTCATTTTTTTACTTCATACTCTGTCATCAAATATTAATCAAATTTATATGCAACCACATCGCAGCTATCGACTGAATTTACGACATAATGACACGGAGCGATCCGCTCTAAGCACCCCTAACATTTCTCCGTGACATAACATTTAAGGATTTCTTATTTTTTGTTTTAAGTCACAACAAAACGCCGCAGTGCATGCGCACATGCACCCGTCCACATTAGCGTAACAAGTAGGTGTAACAGTCTCACGGTGCGACGAAATGTCACTGAATATTGACTCACCTTTATAGAAATAATAATTACTAGAGCTAATTTCAATATCATACCCCATGGTGGATTTCTGTTTTCTTTTTGCTGCAAATATTTTCGCCTATACTTCACGAGTTTACGTTGAATCCTAAGCTTTTCTTCTGTACTGAGATTATTTTGCAACTCCATTCTCCTACAAATAAATAATACAAATAGAATATAGCAATAAATACACGTACTTCACATCTTAAAACAAACAAATACCTTTTTTCGGTCCTTAATTGCAAAGCGAGCCAATTCCTTTTACGCTTTTTAACAAGAGCTTTGTCGGAATGGAGCCGGCAATGTGCGTAAAAAGGATCCGCTTGTTCCGCTTCTTCGGTATGTGCCTCAGCCAACAAGCCTTCACGTTGTCCGCTAAGAGAAACATGAGTAAATATATAATAGCAACCACCATACACGTTGTGGAATACAGAGGGTACATGGTACTTTTTTAAGCAACTGTATAGGGACTACTGTGAACATTGTGAAAGACTGAGGGTACATAATACATTTTTGGACTCAACTGGATAGCAACCTTATGTACCTACATAACTTAACACCGGTGGCTTAAGTGATTTTTTTTATTTGCGTGACATGACACAAGCAGTTCACTCTATTGATGGCGATGGATAGCAACAATACTATCCAGGACTTGTTAAAAATTAGCAATACGAAGTACCGCATGGCACTGCACTGCGTTCGACATACCGAGACATACGATGATCGCTCTCGTAGTACCCAGTAAATTAATTCAAACTCGAAAACAATCTTTTAAGCATTTACTCGGCGCGCTTAACAACGGCTTAATTTGTATCAGCTGTTTATAATTTAGTGATATAAAAAAAAAGTGTGCGTCTCGGGACGCTCGACGGAAGTGTTAACTTAAACTAATGTGGGTTAAAGTGAGATAGGAGGAGCCTGCCTACTGCTGCCGTATGCGTGAGAGAATGGGAATCCAGACAGAGTGGCGCCGTAACTGTCCTGTCAAAGTCCGGCAAAGTGCGGTCAAAGTCCGGTCACAGTCTGGTCAAAATCCTGTCAAAGTCCGGTTAAAGCCGACTGGTCACTGTGTGACGCCACCTGACACTTCGAAAATTCTCGACGACTCACACCTCAGACGCTCCACCTCAGTTTATTATACAGTTAGTTAGAGTTAGTTACCAGGTGACGTGGAAGAAGGTCTTGCACATGCCGGCGTCGCAGCCGACGCAGACGCCGGTGCGCGCGAGCGTCGCGTCCTCGCACAGCGCGCACGACCGCGCGCCCCACCGCGAGTACGCCATCTCGAACAACGTCACGCCCGACAGACGCTCCACCTCAGTTTATTATACAGTTAGTTAGAGTTAGTTACCAGGTGACGTGGAAGAAGGTCTTGCACATGCCGGCGTCGCAGCCGACGCAGACGCCGGTGCGCGCGAGCGTCGCGTCCTCGCACAGCGCGCACGACCGCGCGCCCCACCGCGAGTACGCCATCTCGAACAACGTCACGCCCGACAGACGCTCCACCTCAGTTTATTATACAGTTAGTTAGAGTTAGTTACCAGGTGACGTGGAAGAAGGTCTTGCACATGCCGGCGTCGCAGCCGACGCAGACGCCGGTGCGCGCGAGCGTCGCGTCCTCGCACAGCGCGCACGACCGCGCGCCCCACCGCGAGTACGCCATCTCGAACAACGTCACGCCCGACAGACGCTCCACCTCAGTTTATTATACAGTTAGTTAGAGTTAGTTACCAGGTGACGTGGAAGAAGGTCTTGCACATGCCGGCGTCGCAGCCGACGCAGACGCCGGTGCGCGCGAGCGTCGCGTCCTCGCACAGCGCGCACGACCGCGCGCCCCACCGCGAGTACGCCATCTCGAACAACGTCACGCCCGACAGACGCTCCACCTCAGTTTATTATACAGTTAGTTAGAGTTAGTTACCAGGTGACGTGGAAGAAGGTCTTGCACATGCCGGCGTCGCAGCCGACGCAGACGCCGGTGCGCGCGAGCGTCGCGTCCTCGCACAGCGCGCACGACCGCGCGCCCCACCGCGAGTACGCCATCTCGAACAACGTCACGCCCGACAGACGCTCCACCTCAGTTTATTATACAGTTAGTTAGAGTTAGTTACCAGGTGACGTGGAAGAAGGTCTTGCACATGCCGGCGTCGCAGCCGACGCAGACGCCGGTGCGCGCGAGCGTCGCGTCCTCGCACAGCGCGCACGACCGCGCGCCCCACCGCGAGTACGCCATCTCGAACAACGTCACGCCCGACAGACGCTCCACCTCAGTTTATTATACAGTTAGTTAGAGTTAGTTACCAGGTGACGTGGAAGAAGGTCTTGCACATGCCGGCGTCGCAGCCGACGCAGACGCCGGTGCGCGCGAGCGTCGCGTCCTCGCACAGCGCGCACGACCGCGCGCCCCACCGCGAGTACGCCATCTCGAACAACGTCACGCCCGACAGACGCTCCACCTCAGTTTATTATACAGTTAGTTAGAGTTAGTTACCAGGTGACGTGGAAGAAGGTCTTGCACATGCCGGCGTCGCAGCCGACGCAGACGCCGGTGCGCGCGAGCGTCGCGTCCTCGCACAGCGCGCACGACCGCGCGCCCCACCGCGAGTACGCCATCTCGAACAACGTCACGCCCGACAGACGCTCCACCTCAGTTTATTATACAGTTAGTTAGAGTTAGTTACCAGGTGACGTGGAAGAAGGTCTTGCACATGCCGGCGTCGCAGCCGACGCAGACGCCGGTGCGCGCGAGCGTCGCGTCCTCGCACAGCGCGCACGACCGCGCGCCCCACCGCGAGTACGCCATCTCGAACAACGTCACGCCCGACAGACGCTCCACCTCAGTTTATTATACAGTTAGTTAGAGTTAGTTACCAGGTGACGTGGAAGAAGGTCTTGCACATGCCGGCGTCGCAGCCGACGCAGACGCCGGTGCGCGCGAGCGTCGCGTCCTCGCACAGCGCGCACGACCGCGCGCCCCACCGCGAGTACGCCATCTCGAACAACGTCACGCCCGACAGACGCTCCACCTCAGTTTATTATACAGTTAGTTAGAGTTAGTTACCAGGTGACGTGGAAGAAGGTCTTGCACATGCCGGCGTCGCAGCCGACGCAGACGCCGGTGCGCGCGAGCGTCGCGTCCTCGCACAGCGCGCACGACCGCGCGCCCCACCGCGAGTACGCCATCTCGAACAACGTCACGCCCGACAGACGCTCCACCTGATTTGTTTATACATTTTTATACCAGTAACAAAGCAAACCCACTAGTTTGTTTATTCGAACTTCAGCGCATAAGGCTCTAGCATTGGACACGGATACAGGAGATTTATTGAAATTATAATCTTAATATATAAAAAAGTTGTGTAACGTTGTTTGTGATGTAAGGTAATTTATCAGCTGAATTGAGTAAGTATCCAATATATAGCGCATACTGTATGGAATAGTTTACTACAATATAATTTAACATATACCTTAGCCATTGCAACATTTGGCTGGGTCTGCTAGTATTATATAGAAATAATTACAGTTTTCGATATTTCTTTGATCTGTTGTTCAGACTAAATACAGAACATGCTATTTAAAAACTTTATATGCTGAAGTAATTACATTATAACAAATTTTTTGTCATGATAATTATTCAGTTTACTGAGTTGTGAATTATTTCTCAATATTATTAACACCTGAAGTACACTTAAAACAATAATTACATATCATATAAATGAACAAATAAACATACCTCTGAGAAAGCCACACCAGGCACATAAAGTGCACATACTAAATGTACCCATGCTCCTACTTCTGTTTCTTTGAATATACCACCTAGAAATAAAAATAAAATGTTGAGTTCTAAGTACTAATATGATTTACATACTACAAAATGTATTTCATAATAAAATTTGGTAACCTTTATTGGGACACAATTCACAATATGGATCAGTCACACCAGCCTTGCAAGCCTCACAAAACCATGGCTCAGTGGATGCTGAGCTCACTGTACTAGATTCACTTGTGACATCCGAAACACCGTAACAACCTGTAATGCAAAACATAAATTTTACTTATAATAAATGTAATTGAAACATACCTGAAAAACAAAGACAGATCGAAATTATAATTTCTATATGTATTATAAATTAGTATTTGCTAGTGCAATTATCAAAAAATCAGCAAAATTTAAACATATTTATTTTCACAAATTTAAAAAAAAGCAAACATCATGATTTCTTTATTTAAATTTTTTATAGCATAGCCGACAAACGAGCAAGTGGGTCACCTGATGGTAAGTGATCTCCACCGCCCATGTACGCCCACAATACAAGAAGAATCATGGACGCGTTGCCAACCTTAAAGGAAAGGGATAATTAGGGATTGGAAGAGGAGGGGATTTGGGCCTCCGGATATCTCACTCTCTTTATGTCGGTTTTCTGTGAGACAGTGGAAACGACCCGATTGAGCCGGCCCATTCATGCTGTAGACAAAACTGTCTACAGTGTGGCTCTACCACTTATGTATCTCTTCTATAAAATAACATGGGATAAATAAATACAATCATTAATTATTTGCATGCATCACTTTTATCATAGTATTGTATACATATACAAACCTTCATGTACTGTGACTCCACAACCATCACACTCCACAATTTCATTAAAATCATCACTCCTTGATCCCAAACATCCAGCACATATGAACATACTTGCTAATTCACCTGAAAACTAAATTTTACCTAAATGTAACAACTTTTCATGTTAGGAAAGTATCTATAATGAAAACCATGTCATATTTTCTGATAATTATAAGAACCTTTTTTAATATTCTGTAATTACAATAATCAGAGGGCAATATTGTAAGAAGGAAAAAGTAAATACTACCTTAAATTCTTGCTGTTTAGCTTTCTCCAAGACATCATTAATAGAAACCTCCTCTCCCAGCTTTTTAGTTGTGTTCTTGAATCGACCATCTTCAGATGCTGATTCGTCCCCTGATGAAGCACTGTTACCGCCTCCTTCTATGAAAATTAAACCATTACACATTTAGTAACCATTTTAATATAATAAATCATTCTTTCTTCATGGTGTTATCCTGTGTCAGTCAGAGTGCAAGGGTCAGACTTCCCACTACCAAGACCACTTTGGCCAATCTTGAGAATCCTTCATAATGAGACCATTAGCTCTCATATCTTCCTCTAATATGTTGTCAAGACTTTTTGGATCATCATAAGGAATCATAACTCAGCTACAATTTGTCACAGGCATTGGTGACCAATGTGCACATATAGTTACCTCAAAAATGATTAAACCACCATAAGCTAATTCTCTGATTTTTTGCAGCCATGTCAAAAAACACCAAGGCTGCCAAGGATGTACTCAATGAGTATATGGTTTAGTTGTATTTAAAATATTAAGTAATTCATAATGTTATCATCATAAACTACAATAACAGTGTGGTACTTGCAAATGTAACCCAACACCTAAGTTTACACAACTACTGCTGGCCGCACATAGTTCTAGCCGGCCAGAACTAGGTGTAACCGCATTTCGGCTCTTAGCCGTAACATACCCATTTGATCCTGCCGCTCGCCGGCCGCAGCATTAGGAGCATCATATTTGTGATAGGAAAACAAAACTCTACACGGTACAGCCTTTTTAGGCCCAAAATCCAAGTTCCTGTTTCAAGGTCATACCCTTATTCTTCATAGAATAGAGCGGATCGAATAGATCATGCATTCACTTACAAATCTTTTACTATACTTACTCTTCTCATCATCAGTATTTATAGAATAATCATCACTCTCTTCTGGATGATCTTCTATTCGAAAATCTGAATCATCAGAGCTCTCTCCTTCACCAAGATCGAAATCAAGCAAAGACTGCGGCTCCACCGGCTTAACTTGACGTTTCGCAAGACCTCTGACTGCTGGCAAAATGCAAAACATATTTACCATTTGAAACACATTTACAAAAATTCTATGAATAATATTGTAGAAAACACATACGAGCACTCATTTTTAGTGATGATAAAAAGCCACTTATAAAGTAATTTTACAATTTATGTCAAAACATAATATCCATACACACGGACGACACCATGATATTTAATGTTACCAGCAATAATTCTCTACGTTATAGGGATGTTCAACTCGATTAAACTTTATATAAATAAAATAAAATAAAAAAAAGTGCGGTGTCGTGGGACAACAGATATGAACGATGTTCCTTATTATAAAAATATTAATTTCAAGTTCTATTCGAGGTATAAAGAAAATAATTATTCGGGTATACATTTTTTATTATGATTTTTTTATTGATAAAAATTATTGATAAAAATCAAAAAAATACTTTACAAAATTATTTTAACACTTTTATTTTGTTTACAATGATTTATAAAAATATATAATAAAATAATAACAGTCATCCCGTAGACTATTCATTAGACACTGTATAATCTGGAAGCAGCAGCAGATTCAAATATTTTATGATAGGTAATTTGGTGACTGGCTACTAAACGGTGGACCCCGTGTTCGATATTCAACAAGAAAGGTAATTTGGTGACTGGCTACTAAACGGTGGACCCCATGTTCGATATACAACAAGGCAAGTAGTCTAGTAGGAATCGGCGAATGAGTACCGAAAACTTTCCACCTCCATTTTTTATGCGATCTTCTTCAAATTGCCCTTCTGATGATATAAATGCATGTTCCATTGGAGCTACCCCGTGCCATATTGTTTAAACCGAAATTGTTTAAACAATTGCAAAGAATTGTAATTTTTTAACAAGACAATTTTTTTTATCATTTATTGAAATACAAATAAAAAAGGTCCTATGAGTTTTCACGATAAACTTAATATTTTTAGATATATGAATTTTTAAACGTTCGAAAAATATAAATTTTAGGTAATTTTGACCCATGAAAAATATATCAAAAAATAAAATAAAATATAAGTAATATTTTTTTTTAATTCTTTGTACAATCTAACATATAAAATTCTCGTGTCGCGGTGTTTGTAGTTAAACTCCTCCGAAACGGCTTGACCGATTCTCATGAAATTTTGTGTGCATATTGGGTATGTCTGAGAATCGGACAACATCTATTTTTCATCCTCCTAAATGTTAAGGGTAGTCCACCCCTAAATTATATTTTTTTATGATACAGCATTAAAAAATACATACAACCCGTAATTTTTATCACCTACCCCTATTTTTTAATAGCCATTTTAGTAATTTAATCATTTTTCATTTAGGCTTCTTTTATCCCGGAAAAAGCAGATCACGAGGGACAGCTAGTAGTTAATAAATTCATTGTTTATTCGTGAACTCTTGTGTAACTTATAAGTAGCACTGTCAACACTGGATTCATTGTCATTTTTTGCTCGTATTGTTGACTGTCATCTGTCGAATGTCGGTATTTTGGTGAATGCGCATTTCTTTATATTTCATAGCAATTTTAATTCAATAAATCGCTAGCTAATAGTGTAGTAATAAACGTTTTAAGTGGTAATTAAAGTAGGGTAATAAAAAAGAAGTTATCACATAAAAAAATGGTAGGATTCGATCCAGACATCAACAGAGAGGACGAATGCGACAATATAGGCTTAGGATGTGCTTTAGAGCACTTTTCCGAGGTAGAAGAAGTGATGAATATGATAGATAATGTTAAAAATATCTATAATACACCGGCCCTAGAGGTAGAATACGACAAATTGTACGGAATTCTCAAACAGTATTATGAGCAACCGCACTTACTCGATCCTCATTTGGACAAGATTTTAGCCAAGTTTCTAAATCTTATCAAGGATAAAGAATCTTCTTTCGAACTGAAACATGCAACATTCAACTACATGTACCAGATTATAAGAGTTCGTGGATACAAAGTGGTTGTGAGACACCTTCCACATGAGGTAACCAATTCATAATTTGTTTTTTAAACATATTGTATATAACTTTATGAATCAGTAATATTTCATGAGTGATTTAATTTCAGGTATCAGATCTTCTCACAGTTCTAACATTCCTGGAAGCACAAGACCCAAATGACAAGGAGACATGGCGCAGTAGATTTGTGTTGCTATTATGGCTCTCTATAGTTGTAATCATTCCTTTCCATATGAGTCGACTTGATGGATTTGCACCTGGACAGCCAGGTATCATAGTTTTCATGGAATCAAGATAAAAGTTATTTATAAAATCTCAGGGTTCGAAAATATCTGATATTTATTATAAGTATCAAAATATCGGATATTTATGATATATATCCGATATATATCAAGTTTGATATATATCCATTTTGTATGAAAGCCATATTATTATTTTATTATATTATTTATGAATACTGTTTGCATATGTGTTACATACACATACTAAAATTATAAAATAAAAAACTTCTTTTTGGATAAGGCAAAATCAACTAAAAACCATAAACTCTTCTTTTAGGGCAGAAGTGTTGCCATTTATGGTTTAGAACTTACCATTAGGGAGTATGTTTTAACACTACTCCCACGCCATCTATATTTGGGAAGTAGAAATACAGTAACAAACTCTAAAAATTACTTAATAACATTAATTTTTTGAACCATTTTTGTATTGCAATTTATTATAAAAAAATATTGATATATATCGTCAAACCCAGCTTGATATATATTGGATATATATCCATTGATATACAGGGTAATTTTAAAACACCAGCAACCTCGCAGGGGTAGATACCTAAGGTTATAAGCTACTACTTTTGTTCTACGACTTTTGATAATTTGTTAGATTTTATTTTCATACAAAAATAAGTATTCATTTAATTTCCGTCTTGAATGTTACCTACACGCATCGCAGATTACGTAAGCAAACACGCGAAGCGTGGGGAACCGAGCTAGCGTTGAAGGTCATCGCCCGAGCCAGCTGAGCGGCTTCTTTGAGTCGCGCGCGCACGCCGAACGCTACGAAGAAAAATACGACACAACAAAAACTTGTAAAATCATTTTTTTTTAAATATATTGAGTTATATACAAACTCGTAGAACAAAAGTTGTTCCGTATGGGGTCAGCTATCTGGTCCTGCGAGGTTGCTGGTGTTTTAAAATTAACCCTGTATATCCTCAAACCCTGTAAAATCTTACATTGTTCTTTGTGATTTCAGATGCTGGATCATCTAAAAAACTGACAGTTATGGAAAGGATTTTTAATATTTGTAAAACATATGCACTAAGCAAAGATTCATGTGCCGAAGCTAGTGCTTATTTACTTTCAAAATTTCTTATTAGGTATGTTTTAAATAACATGACATTAAATAAAAGCTATTATTTTGTGTGTAAACATTATCAGAATCGAATATTCATATACAAACATGAGGACTGACTTACTGTGTTTTTAAGTGCATGTCACATATACACTAGGCACACACTAGGTGTGTAATCAAAATCTACAAGGAGGAAGCATCAAGCAGCTCATGGTTTATGTGTCTAAAATCTATAAATGGTGGCCTCACATACCTGTATGTTTCTGCCGGCTGTACATTCCAGACATATTAGCCAACATGTTTTTAGAAGTATGATTATGTACATAAAACATGCTCTGCATTTAGTAAAATGCAAGGCTGGTTAATCCATTGCTGTACTGTATTGATGTGGCAATAAGCATTTATTATTACAGATCTGATGTAAAGGAACTTTACATGGGTGCATTCTTTGAGTGGGCTTGTGATTTACATTCCAATTTGCAAGAAGAAGACACCATTCACTATGGACTACTAGCAGCTGTTGCAGCTGTACTAAAGCATGGGAAAAGAGATGATCTCTATCCTTATGCATCTAAACTGCTAGAATGGGTCACCAACCAAAATTACAAACAGCATAATGCTATGTTGGTTAGGAAGTATGGTGTAAAGATTGTTCAGAGAATAGGTGGGTAATTGAAAAACAGGCTATGTAAATAATAATTAAAGTATCTTGTAAATATTACAAAACTTTTTATCAGTTCAATATTTGCTAAAACTAATTTTTGTCAGATCTTGTATTGACTTCTAGAAGGCAAACACATTAGTGTTATTCTATTTATATGTATTTTTGTTACTTACTATATAAGTTATATTGCACCAGTTTGGTGAATTTCTATAAATAAAATTAGCACTAAGGCTGGCTTGCACAACAAACCTTAATTGTATTTAGCCATTAAACATATTTACTAATTATTATTTTTTATACGATTTTACATTTCTTAAGCAATATATTGGCTAAATACGGTTTAAGAATCATCAGCCAGCCAAAATGACATAAGCGTTTTAGGTGACATTTAGAATTTTGTCTAAGTGGAAGCATACATGTGAGCCACTAACACAAATCTTACATTTGTGTAAGAATAATTTACAATGGATTATTAAGGTGTTAGTCAAACTATTTCTGATGGTATTGCATCTATATTCTACTTCCAACTAATATTATTCATGTGAAAGTTTGGATGTTTGAGAGTTTGAATTTGTATGTTAGTTAATCATTCATTAGATGAAATTTAACATATACGTAAACCATGACCTAGGTTACGACAATAATGTGAGAAATAAAAAACAAGGCCGCGAAAACATGAATTAAAAACCTATAATGACATTCCAGGTCTAACATTCCTACGTCCGCGCGTAGCATCGTGGCGGTACACGCGTGGG
Organism: Amorpha juglandis; assembly: GCA_949126905.1. Lineage (NCBI taxonomy): Eukaryota > Metazoa > Arthropoda > Insecta > Lepidoptera > Sphingidae > Amorpha > Amorpha juglandis. Next base: position 9,519,079 of record OX421372.1, read on the forward strand.
TCACGTTCTTTAGCCGTCACTTTAGGTGGAGTCGCAGCTGCAGGAGACACTGAGTCTATAACATCACCTCCTGATGATGACGATCAGGACATACCCCAAGAGGTGAGTTGGTTGTATCTGTATTGCATTTCCATGTGTCTTGACAACAGGTTTTGTAAATACATGTGCTTAAAACACTTAAGGCAACAAGGTAGTTGATTCATCTCTAATTAATTATTTTAGTAAATATTTTATTATTCCAAAGTTGATGAATGTAAGAATTAATAGCGTTTTCGACTTTGGAAGCGGTCCCTTACACCCACTATAAAATTATTCAGTAAATTAAACATAGGAAACCACTACACTTCAGATAAAGATTGATTATTGATCAGAAGTACTCCATTTATTGTCAGTTAAAAATTTATTTATATATGGCTTTACAACTTGATGGAGCATGCATAAATGACTGCGAAACTATCAGCACAATTTATCCTTTTAGCTTTATTTTGGAATTATCAACCTCAATCATGACACCGGGAATAGCTTATGTCACATGATCACCTGAATGACCCAAATATAACAATTTTTTTTTAGGTGGAAGATGTTGTGGAATTGTTATTGTGCTCACTCCGCGACGATGACACAGTGGTGCGATGGTCCGCGGCCAAGGGCGTAGGTCGTATTGGAGCGCGGTTGCCTGCCGTCGCCGCTGCAGACGTGTGTGAATGTGTTCTCGGATTGTTCGCTGAAAACGAACGCGAGACTGCATGGCACGGCGGGTGCATGGCTCTCGCTGAACTAGGTAATCAGTATTTATGATTGTACAATACGCGCGAAACAACTTGGCCGGTCTGAAGTCAGTCTTGAGCGATGTCGCGGTTATTGTTTACAGTCACTAAAGGATGAGATGGGAGTCTTGGAGGGTGGGCGAAGTATCAAACTTCGCCTAGCCCAAGTTATTTTGCGCGTATTGCAAGTGTGATCAATATTTGATGGTTTCACAACTATGTTATACATAAGATTATGATATTTATTGTTTTTATGCTTCAACAGTAATATGTTTTAATCGAATACTATATCACATATTATATTGTACAGAATGATTTTCGATTTTATTGATATATATATACTTATACTTACTTACTACTTGAAAGGCAAAAACATCTAAGCGACATCGAATATACTTTACAGGAGAGTGATATAAAGTTTTAATATTCAGAAAACAAATCATAATTAAAAAAAAGGTAACTAATTGTCGGATTTCGATGCTTTTAATATACATATTATGTATGCAATATACAATTTGATAACTTTTTATGATTTTAACATGATAAACGATCTTAGGTTAATTCTCTACATAAAGTCCCACAAATACGCTAATAACAGTTTGAATGACTTGAATGTACAAATGAGTTAGTTTGGTGGTTTATTGTCTGTCAGCTCGTCGCGGCCTCCTGTCTCCGTCGCAGGTGGGCAGCGGTATAGAGCGCGTGGTGGTGGCGCTGCGGCGCGACGAGCCGCGCGCGGCGTGCGGCGCGGGGGGCGGCGGGCGCGCGGCGCGGGACGCGGCCTGCCACGCCGCCTGGGCGTTCGCGCGGGCGTACGACGCGCACGCACTCGCGCCGCACGCCCACAAGCTCGCCTGCGCGCTCATCGCCACCGCCTGCTTCGATAGAGAGGTGAGCATTGTTTGGATGCAAATGAGGCTATCAGCGCAAAAGTGGTGTAACCCACAATTCCCGTTAGATACGGTTTTGGTGTAAAATACATTATCTTTCATAATAAAAATAATGTATTTTACACCAAAACCGTATCTAACGGGAATTGTGGGTTACACCACTTTTGCGCTGATAGCCTCAAATATGCATTGAAGTAGTAGAGCCTCGCTGTAGACAGTTTTGTCTACAGCATGAATGGGCCGGCTCGACCGGGTCGTTACCACTGTCTCACAGAAAACCGACGTAAAGTAGCGGCTTGCTGTTACGTTTCGTACAGTGAGTGAGATATCCGGAAGCCGAAATCCCCTCCTTCCCAATCCCTAATTATCCCTTTCCTTTAAGGTCGACAACGCGCCCATGATTCTTATGGTGGTGGACGTACATGGGCGGTAGAGGTCACTTACGATCAGGTGACCCACTTGCTCGTTTGCCGGCCTATGCTATAAAAAATGCAATAACATGTTAACCCACATGCAGTAAAAATTCAATTTTATTTTGATAAATTAACTGACGTAAATCAACAATTTAAAGTTCTATATTCCCCAATTGTATGTGGGAAATGTTTAATTTATATTTCTTTTATGAAATACGGATTAAATTAATACGGATTAAAAAAAATATATAAATTTTGCAAAATAAAATCAACATCTCAATTTTCACTCGATGTGGGTTAACATGTTATTGCGTATTTGCATCCATTTACACTCATTACATCCTATAGTTTATCTTGTATCACTCTGTTATCCCTCGGAGGTCCCACCTTGGCAGAGTATATTCGACATGAATGAACTAACTATAAATGTATTGGTTACTGTAGATAAACTGTCGTCGAGCAGCGTCGGCCGCGTATCAGGAGAACGTGGGTCGGCACGGAATGTTCCCGCACGGGATCGATGTACTCATCACCGCAGACTTCCAATCAGTCGGACCAAGGAACAACGCATATCTCGTCATTGCACCTGAGGTATTGTACATGTATATCATCTTTATCATCATCAGCCACAAGACGTCCACTGCTGAACATAGGCCTCCCGCAAAGATTTCCAGACCAACCTGTTGGAAGCGGCCTGCATCCAGCGACTTCCTGCGACCATTATTAGGTCGTCTGTCTACCTTGTAGGTGGACGTCCAACGCTGCGTTAGACGTCTACCTTGTAGGTGGACGTCCAACGCTGCGTTAGACATGTATATGAAGCCTTTCTAATTTTCTCGTTAATTAATAAACTAATCGTTAAAAAAAGATCTCTAAGTACCAAATGACTGAGCAGATTTTCATCAAATATATCGGAGAATCATCTTGATTAACCTAGCTTCGACGCCACAGACATGAAAATACAGAAGCGCGAACGCGCACACTCACGTGCACGCTCCCACGCACGCATACGCAGACGCACAAAGGGCATGAACTCTTAACATGCATATTTTTTGTCGAGGGTTATAAACTTGACTTAATTGACTTGTTGTGATGTTTATTTGTTTTTTGTAGGTAGCCAAATATCCAGAGTATACGCAACATCTCATCGATCATCTCGTAGATTTAAAGGTTGAACATTGGGACTACGCTATTCGTGAAATTGCAGCAAAAGCGTTGAACAAATTGACTGATAAGGTACGTTTGAAAACTCAAATTATTACAGTATTGTTCAAAATATAAAACAATCAATTTTCATTACATAAATAAAAAAAAAACAGCCTGTTTTGTCTATAACTGGCAATAAAGTTTTAAAATAAGAAATTGATTTTAGAGAAACAATCATCAATATGACAATGTCATTAGTTTATTGTAATTAGTGAGAGTTTGTAGGTTAGTTTTATTTTATTTGTAGATATATTTATTTTTATATGTATCAGTTTTCTGTATTGTGAAATTCGGTTTTTTGGTAAAACATGTCTGTGGTGAGTTATTAAGATGGTGTTTTTTTAATTTGGCACCGCTGAATACTATTTTTGACAGACGTTTGTGAGTTTGGATGTTTGAAAATTTTGTAATTGTGTATGGTTGTTAATCAATTACTCCTTAGTTAGTGAACCGGTTTGGATGAAATTTGGCATTTAGGTAGACCTGGATTACAACATAGGCGACTTTTTATCCCGAAAAAGGCATCAAGACGGCTAGTCACGAGCAAAATATTAGAGTGCCGTAAAGTAGTGGTATATTTCTGGTCAATCGTTATTTGCTCTGAATGTGTTTAACCGTAGAAGGAAGAGCACGTCACTGCCTATGCGGGGTTCCGCGTACCCTTATGTTAGGGATGCGTAATTTATTAAAAATCGATTATCGATTTTTGAATTGATTTACTGGACATAATCACACTAAACGTTCACAAGAACGCATGATCTCATCCCTTGTCTAGTCACGCGAAGAAGATACACAAGTTTTATTTATAATAGATCAGTTATGTTTTCGCTCAAAGTAATAAATAAATAATACTCCCAACAGTCACATACATAGTCCTGACCCCACAGTAAGATACAAGTCTTGTGTCGTGGGTATCAGGAGCTACGAGAGACTTTCGGTCTCACAACACCCAAACCCCGAAACAAATATTTGTGGATCACACAAATATTTGTCACGGTGCGTGGATCGAACCCGCGGCCTCTAGCTTCACTACCGGCTACTCGCCCGCTGCACCACGGAGGCTGTAAAAATGTAATAATGTCTTTGCATTGCGAATTTTTGGCAGTTTTCTTGTATGTCGGTTTAAACTTTTTAATGTCTCTCCAGCTCCCTGAATATGTGGCTACAGTGGTCCTACCAAAACTTGTTGCCAAGACTGAATCCATAGATCTCAATGTTCGACATGGCGCGATACTTGCCATAGGCGAAGCTATATATGCGTTATCACAAACCACATTGCTAAATGGTAAGCAATTTTTTTATTATTTACGCATTTTATTGCAATAATTTGTGTTCTTTTTTTGTATTATATTTTAAGCTTATATTATTTTTATTTCATTTTATCGTAGTAATGATTATATTACTATAAACTTTCTGTAAAATTAATTAATTAAAATAATAGAAAATACAATCAATGCCTACTTACGACACCAATAGTGCAATATACATTATGAAGTATTGTAATATAAGTATTTTATTTATATTCATCCTTATATATTTATATATCTGCATCGTTCATTTGCTTGTCCTGTCGTAGTCCCCTCGATTTGTTTCTTCCCTTTCCGGAGTATGAAGAAGCATTTGTGCAGGCCGGTATGATTCTGGTGATCTAAACTAATATTATAAAGAGAAAAGATTTGATTGTTTGCAGTGAATAGGTTTTGAAACCACTGGACCGATTTGAAAAAATCTTTTACCATTAGAATCCTGCATTATCCCTGATAAACATAGGTGATATCGATAATATAACGGTGCAGAATTTCTCATGGGCGGAGCCTCGAGCGAATGCTAGTCACTGATAAATTTATTGTTTGTCGGTGGTTGTTAATTTTTTAGACTGCATTGTGCTTACCATCGGTTGCAGTGTAGTCACTTTTTCATGCTTGGATAACATGCACTGGTGCATGGTGGTTGCACTCTGAGACTGCTGGCAGAAGTGAAAACTTAAGTATATTTATTGAGTACTTACTCTCAGCTCAACTCTACTGCACTGTCCTGCAATGCACTGCCCTGCTCTGCATTACACTGCACTGCAGTCCAGTCCAGTCCATCCCGGTCCATTCTGGTCCGGCGGTTTACGTTCCCATAAAAGGTTTTCACTTTAAACAATCTGTTATGATTGTCCATCACTTTACGTGTATGTATATACATATACGTACGTGTATATGTATGCGTTGTGGATATAATCGCAGGTGAGAAGGCGGACTCGCTAGTGAGCGCGGAGACGTGCGCGTCGGTGCGTGCGCTGGCACGCGGCGTGCGAGCGAGACAGCAGCTGCGCGGGCTGGGCGGCGAGCTGATGCGGCAGGCCGTCTGCCACACCGTCGCCGAGCTCGCCAGGGCACAAGCGCCTTACCACGGGGACGACACTATCGGTAAATACGGGCTCTTTTTAATTCATATAAGAAGTCTCCCAGAAGGGTTGACGTCAGGCGGCGGCCGGTACTAAACAATACGAGCCAAATGTGTAACATGTGCTCAAAAGCATGTTGCGCCGGTCCCACTACGAGTACGATTGTAAGTGATACTGAAACGAGCAAGACCTAATGAAGAGCGTCATGAGCGCCACACCATAAACAGAAGCAACACCACACAGAACCTTGAATAACAAAGCCCAGCATAGCTTTGGACTGCGCTCGTCGGTCGATCATAAGATATTAAGTCTCATAATGCTCATTAATTTCACTGGCTTCAATGTCCTTCAAACCAAAAGAACAATATTTTACACTGCTGGTCGGAGGCATAAATAAACAAAATAATAGTACCGACCCAAACAACCTCTTGTATACGTAGGACCTACCACCTAGTAAATTGTATCCCAATTTACCTATTTATATCATTACACTGCCTCGTTGGCGGCGCAGTTGTATTGCGTATGCGATAAGACTGCTGTACTAAGGTCTCGGGTTCAATCCCCGAGTCGGGTAAAGAAATTTGCATTTTTCCATCACAACATGCTCAGTATCAGCCCGAAGCCTGGAATGTATGGCGATAAGCTCGCCCACTATTACGTCATGGGACGGAAATACGCTCAGCGAAATGTGGATGTAACCTCTACCTACCTACCTTGAGTGCTAGAGCCAAGTTGTAGACAGGTTTGTCTAAAGCATGAATGGGCCGGCTCGACCGGATCGTTACCACTGTCTCACAGAAAACCGACGTAAAGTAGCGGCTTGCTGCTGCGTTTCGTATGGTGAGTGAGATATCCGGAGGCCAAAATATTTGTTTATTTCAATTGGTCGAAGTTGTCTAAATTTATTTACGTTATACTAAAAACAGCTGTATGTGTTTGATGATGAGATTAGATCTGTCTTACGATTGACGTAGCCTCCTCTCCTGAATTGGGTTTGTAAGTTTTACTTACGGACGTATGTAAGTGGTTTATGAATATGCTTAGAACAAGACTAAATGCTAAGTCAGCCATAATATGTTTCTTAACAACAGCTATGACGTAGTGATGTTTTCAGATGCCACAGACCTGTAATGATGATTTTTCCTAAATATTCTACGATATCCTTATTTCGATATATCGGATAAAATATATCGATATTATATATCGACTTCAATGATTCGATATATCAAATAAATGTATCGATATTTTATCACATATCGATACATATCGAGCACCCCTACTATGACGTATAGTTTAATGACGTGTACAGTAAGACATTTAGTAATGTCTCCTATAATGCTGTTTACATTAATAATTTCTTCGTAATTAACTTACGTAAGTAAAACTTAGAAATGTAATCCACGCCTGAGATCGCATAGGTTATAATGCAGAAATCAAACTTTTAATGCAATCTTTGCAGATGAGTGGCTCGCTCTCATTGAAGAATGTTTGTCACACGAAGTACAAATAATAAGGGACAAAGCCATATATGCTTTACCACTAGTTTTCGACCAGTATTTACGAGACGATAGTCTGAAATATGGAAATGTGACGGCTAAAGAGAAACGGATGCAGTTGATTGAGAAATATTGCGAACAGTTGAGCAATACCGGCGTTAATGGACTGTACCTGCGAATGGGATATGCGCGTGCTGTTGGTAATTATAATTCCTTTATACTTAATTATCGAACAAATAATTCTTAACTATTTATGTATTTTTTTATTTTTTTATTTCTTTGAATGACGAGACGAGCAAGGCGCTCGCCTAATGGTAAGCGTCACGCCTGCCCATAAACAAAAGCGACACCGCACAGAACTTTGAATTACAAAGCACTGTATGGCACGGAACTGGCTCGTCACCCCGAGACATAAGATGTTACATCTCATAATGCCCAGTAATTTCACTGGTTTGGATGCCCTTCAAACCGAAACCCAGCAGTGCTTACACACTGTTGCTTGGCAGAAAAAATAGACAGCGGTGATACCAACCCAGACGGCCTCTCGCATACGAGAGGCTTACCACTTTGTAAAAATTACATTAATTTAGTCATTGGTTTATTTCTCGTCGTCTCGTCTTCACACAGGATCCCTTCCCAAGTTCGTGTTATCGGAACACTTGCCCACAGTCATTCAGTCACTTATCGACTGCACCAAAGTGACAGACGCCACACAGAAATGGGCCGAGGCACGTCGCGACGCGGTCTTAGGGTTGACAGACGTGTGTCAAACTCAAGGCATTGTCGGTGGCGTGGAGAAATACGTGGGTGAGATAGAGGAGGCCCTGCTTCAGTGTCTGTCGGAGTACACTATCGACATGAGAGGCGATATTGGTGCGTGGGTGCGGGAAGCTAGCATGTCAGGTATTTGATTTTGATATTATTTTACCGCTTCGGTGGTGTAGTTGTATTGCGTATGCGGTACGATTGCTGTGCTGAGGTCTCGTGTTCGATCCCGGGTCGGATAAAATGATGAACATTTCAACCCACATCAAGTAAAAATTGAGAGGTCGATTTTATTTTACTAAATTCAATATTTTAAATGAATAATTTAAAGTTCTATTTTGCATAATTGGATGTGAGAAATGTTCAATTTATGGTTTTTTTCGTAAGATACTGAATTTAACCTACTTAAATGTAATAAATTTAGTAAAATAAAATCAATATCTCAAGTTTTACTTAGAACACAGTGGAAGGGTCCATACGGTAAGCGTTTCAAAGGTAGACCTCACACGAGATGGGCTGACGAAATAATAAAAAGGACTTCTTTAGAGGAGGCCTTCATCTTTGCCTAGAACTTTTACTAGTTCTATGTCTTGCACAAGATTTTGTTTTAAGATATTTGGTATTTAGTAATTCTTTTCTCTTTTTAAATAAGAGTGTAAACTAACTTTTAGTAAAAAAAAACTTTGACCATTAATAGCGAGTGTCAGAGCCACGGTGTAGACAGTTTCGTCTATGGCATGAATGGGCCGGCTCGACCGGGTCGTTACCATTGTCTCATAGAAAACCGACGTAAAGTAGCGGTTTGCTGCTGTGTTTCGTACGGTGAGTGAGACATCCGGAAGCCCGAATCCCCCTCCCCTTCCCAATCCCCAATTATCCCTTTCCTTTAAGTTCGGCAACGCGACCATGATTCTTCTGGTGGTGGGCGTACATAGGCGGTAGAGATCACTTACCATCAGGTGACCCACTTGCTCTTTGTCGGCCTATGCTATAAAAAAAAAGTGTGTTGAATTGTTATTGCACATATCGTCGATGAAGTAACTTCTAACTGACAATTTAGTCCAAAATTACTTTTTTATTACAATAGACGTAAACATAAACCATATCCCTTAGTAACTAATAAAAAGGTAATGTATTGGAAACTATTTACTATCAATAGTTGATGAAAATAAATAAAACCTTATTTTAGACAGTTTTTGTAAAATAAAACCTTATTTTAAACAATCTGGTGTAAAATTAGATTCTCAACACTTAGGAGGTATTGGTACTTCATCGACGATATGCATTCATATATCGTTTGTGTGTGCAGGGCTGCTGTCGCTGTGCCGGCAGTGTGCCGTGGAGGCGCCGCAGCTGAACTCTGCGCGCGTGGTGCGTGACGTCATGTGCGGCGTCGCGCAGCAGGCGCTAGAGAAAATAGACCGCACCAGGGCGCACGCCGGCAGGATATTCACCTCGCTCATATACAAGTACACATGGTTTTATACTTTACTAGCTGTCCCTCGCGGCTCCGCCCGCGTGATCTGCTTTTTCCGGGATAAAAGTAACCTAACAGTGGCGCCATCTGTCGAAAATTGATCGTACCCTCTCAGAAACCTTCGTAGGCTCATGCACAACAACTTTGCTAAAGATCATCACATGATCAAATGCATAGTTTTGTCGGGAAAGATTTGATCGTCTTGGTCGCGGCATTGTTAATGATGATTCAAAGAGAAAACAAATTACTGATGATATTATCTCAATTATGGACAGGGATCTCTGAGCCATTTTTCCACTTGATTACTATCAAGCTAATTTTCCGTGAGTAGCTTCGTTTCGATGAGACGCCCAACGATTTCCTGCCGACGAGTTTTGTTATTCCACTGTCATTTGCGTTTTGTGTCATGTCAGATGTGTTTTTGTTATACCACGTTTTATAGTGACTTGACTGAAACGCGGTCGAACGGAATATAAAGTATCCTATGTCCGTCTCCTGGTTCTAAGCTACCTCTCCACCAATTTTCAGCTAAATCCGTTCAGCCGTTCTTGAGTTATAAGTGGTGTAACTAACACCACTTTCTTTTATATATATAGATTATACGTATCATATTACATAACATATTGTGTGATTGGTAACCATGAGTACAGTCTGTAAGATATAAAATTCGTATGGCTGACTATCATGACTATGATAGTAAGACTTTTTTTAAATATATTGATATAGCAGTACCATGTCGTTCATAGAGATAAAAAGACACTGCATGCCCTGTCAATTTGCTAATAAAAAAAAACAAAATAAACTGTAACCAAAAATACTTATATTTATTTGAAATTATAATATCAAATATATATTTTCTAGCGATCCGCCTATCACAAACATTCCCCATCACGAAGCGTTGAAACGCATAATCACTTCCGAAGAAGTGGAACTAAAACCTCATGCGAAAGATTTGGAAGACGACAACGAACAAAGGCTTACCAGTGAAAACTCAAACGTGGTGCTTTGGTTATTCCCTGGACATACAATGCCGAGATTTGTGCAGTTGTTAAGTTATGAAGAGTATAGATACAGTGTCATTAAAGGATTGGTTGTCAGCGCTGGGGAATTGACTGAGAGTTTGGTGAGTAGAATTAATTAAAAAAAATAGTTTAAAATAACACGCTTTTATAGAAAATCTAACAAAAAAATAGAAAATACATTTTAATAAATTAGAAGAAAAAAATGTATTTTTTGTAAAAAAAATCGTGACAATCATACTAACATACAAACATACGTATGAAGCTAATAAACGCGTGTTAAAAATCGATCGAACAGAAAAAAATCAAAGAAGCTATTACGTACGTGATACGTATATCGTCAACTTAATTATAAAGATTCGTAACTCCATTTGAAAAATCTGTATCATTTTCAACAAATTGTTATCTATCAATGATATCTTTAGTTTTATAAGTAATCCATAGGAACTTTGGGGTTATCTTGCGTATAAAAGAACTATTCCATCATGTTAGGTAAAAAGATCAGATATAAAAAAAAACAGTATCGTATATTTTATTAAAAATAAATTACGACCGCAGACTTATTAATTTAACTGTAGTTGCGAATTTTAAATGTCGATGTAAATCAAAATTTCATACTAATCTTAAAACACATATTTTGTAACAACATACAGAAGTTAAATCGATAGATATTGGGGTCCTCTCGATAGAGGCAAGGCAATGCCTTAGTCCGTCCACAGGACTGATATTATTGATGAAACTATGGTTATATTAGATTTGTAGATAGTACACCACATTTTTGAAGTGAAACTTCTTTACGATCGTTTTGATTTGAAACTCGATGAAACGAAAATGCGTCACGACAAAGACAAACATATTCATAAATAGGATCTAGCCTGCGACAGAATGAGATAGATTACAAGTATGCTATCACGTGTCTGCGCCTGCGTACAACGAAGCCTTCGGAAAATGTGCCATTAACAACGTGGCTTATTATTCACGTGTTTTATTTCTTGCATTTCCGTATTAAAATTCGTTTGTTAATTAATTTATTTTAATAATTTTGTAGTTTCACTTCTGCCGTGTGTGAATTGCACACACACTTTTTTTTACTAGCCTGAATGATAAAACGAGCACGTCATTTGCCTGATGGTAAGCGCCACTCCTGCCTATGGACAGAGACAACATGACACAGAACTTAGAATTACTAAGTACTGCATGGCACTAATTCGTCACCTCAACAATTAAATTGTTTTTTTTTTATTTGCTTGCATGACCAGATAAGTTTTTTTTTATTACAGGTAAAACACACGACACAGTCTTTGTACGCGTACTTGAACAATCTACACGATAACAAAGAAATGTTGAAGTCTATCTGTGATACTATAATTAAAGTGTTCGCGGACAACTTGCACGTGAAACGTATAACGGGGCCCATGTTCAACTTTCTGGACAGGTTATTGAGTTCAGGTATGAATAGTTTAATTCACCCGTGCATGTATATATATGTGTGCGTGATATATGTATATAAACAATGACTATTAAATGACGGGGAGGGGATTATGGTAGAAGTCGGTCGTGGACCAAGTGGGTGATTTTATGATAAGTAGAACCACAAGAGTGGTAGAGCCACGCTGTAGACAGTTTTGTCTACAGCATGAATGGGCCGGTTCGACTGGGTCGTTAACACTGTCTCACAGAAAACCGACGTAAAGTAGCGGCTTGCTGCTGCGTTTTGTTTTGAGATATCCGGCGGCCCAAAAGCGCCGTCCCCTTCCTAACCCCTTTCCTATAAGGCCGGCAACAAGCCCATGATTCTTTTGGTATTGTGGGCGTACATGGACGGTGGAGATCACTTACCATCAGGTGACCCACTTGCTCGTTTGCCGGCTTATGCTATAAAAAAGTATTCACCGCCCGTGAAGCCCATAATACCAGAAGAATCATGGACGGGTGACCGACCTTTTAGGAATGAGATAATTAAGGTAACAGGAAGGTCAGGATCGAGAGGAATTTGGCCCTTTTGGAGGAATAGTAAGCTGATAGTTTACGTGTGTTTTCTGTGAGACAGTTGTGGCAGCCAAGTCGACTTGGCCCATTCATACTGTAGACAAAATTGTCTACCACTCCCGAACACTATATTTATTCATCTTACGTCTCAAAATTAGCACAAAATCATGGGGGAGATTTCTGTATACCTATCTGGTCTACTTTTAGTCGATACTGACTGAACTTATTTTATGATTGGTTTTGTATGTTAACTGAAGAGTTGTTCCATATTAATTTGGATAAGGTATATTTTAATAAGATTACGAAGGAAAATATTAAACTCCTCAACAAATAATTTACTCGAAATCGTTTTTTTAAGACATGCTTACCATTATCTCAGGTTCCATATCACCGATTCTTGAAGACCCAGAGTCCACATTCGCCATGGACGTGTTGAAGTATCTGCAGCTAGAGCTTCGAGGTGGAAAGAACATTTACAAGCTTTTGGACTCTATCAACGTACTTTGTCAATTGATTCAGGTAATTGTACATCAAAATATTCCTAAACTTACCTTAACTAACCCATATATAAAAAACTTAACTAGTACTTTTAAATAAAGCCTCTTCCAATCTGACTCTTTGATACAAATGATAACAATATATTGCTCTTATAGCAGGTTCACGTGGTTATATTGTAGTTGATCACATGCGATTTGAAACGTCTGAACAAACTTTCAATCGAAATTATAAACAAAACAATACAGCTTTTGTTGAATCAAGTCACTTAATCAACTAAAATCGAACAGTGAGAAACCGCTATGAATGTGATCAAAATTCTTTTATTTGCGTTTTGTCTGAAAAATCATGTTTACATGCCTCAACGATAATTAATTAATCACAATATGTCTTAATGCACATCTACGGCATAGTACTATTCGAATCCATATGTACGCCTCTTTTTTATAATAAATATACTAAAAAGGGTTCACAACTTATGATATTTGCGTATCAATATGAAGCTTTTAATTTAGTGTTTGAGTTATTCAATTGGAAAAATTACACATGAATAAGCGGGATCGGAATTTGTGCCCAGCGTTGCCATTTTAGCGATTTTATCACTAGATTTAGTGACTTTTTGGGGTGATTTGACAGTGATTTTTTGAAAAAAAATCGCAAAAAAAATATTTAGTGATTTCTAGTGATATTTGGCGATTTTCGAAAAATTGAGAAGTTAAACGAATTATTCTTTAAAAACCAAATAAATCTAATGAAACTGATCCATCTCGGCCTTCTATACACGAATGTAGCTAAAAAAAAAAACAACCACAAATACCAGAATAAGTATTGGATGTTGTTTTTTTTTTTTTTTAGCTATTCGATATTATTTTTGTAAATTATTTTCGCAATTACTTTATTTTGTTATACTTATCCTGTAAAATTATAGTGATTTCTAGTGATTTTTTTTAGTTCCAAATAACCCGGTATCTAGTGACTTTTGAGACCAAATCTAGTGATTTTTTTTTCTGCGAGTTGGCATCACTGTTTGTGCCCAGTATGGTGATGGACTCGCTCCCTATCACATGGAACTAAGCTCGACGAGCCGAGGATGTACAAGTCGCATCTCTGCCTACCTGCCAGGGTATAAAGGCGTGAGCTTATGTTACGTTATGCTGAATCAGGTGGGCGGCGTGGTGTGCAGCAAGTCTCTCGGCCAGCTGGTGATATACCTGTGCTACGCGGATAGATACGTGCGGCGATGTGCCGCCGCCCGGCTGTACGAGGCGCTCACACTGTACGGTGACGTCAGTGCACTGCCGCAGGACAATATCGAACAGGTACAACATCATATTACCTCACGCTGCACTGGGTGTAACGTGACGCGCATTTATATCTAATAAATAACACCCAACAGTCACACACATAGCCCTGACCCCACAGTAAGATACAAGTCTTGTGTCGTGGGTATCAGGAACTACGAGAGAATTTTGGTCTCACAACACCCAGACCCCGAAACAAATATTTGTGGATCAAACAAATATTTGCTCGGTGCGGGAATCGAACCCACGGCATCACGTTTCACAGTCGGCTACTCGCCCACTGCGCCACGGTGGCTGTCTATGTATGTGACTCGTGCTATACTATGGTAGTTGATTAGTTTTTATTATTTTAATCAATAACTTACGCACAAGATGTGCAATCGAAGGAATTTTATAAATTAATTTGAAAATGAATAATTTAATATTGTGGAAAGGGTAATTGTCAAATGACTAAATATGCCACGTGACGCGGATCGTGACGACACCAGCCGCAGTGTTCACTGCATGGTACAGGTACTGCGAGAAAGTCAAATGTTCCTACTACGCGCCCCCCTTTGATCATATCGATATTGATTATATACGGCCTCTTTATTATAACCAATTTTTGTTCTGTTCTCACCATAGTTTTTTATGATTGCGTAGCCAAATGGCAAAACGGAACCGTTATAATTTCCGTCATGTCATTATTTTTTTTGCAGTAGTTAAATTTTGTTAAAACCAACTTTTATGGTATCTTGTACTTGTTTATAACTATGAACGCTTATCTTGACTACGGAATCCTTCATAGCATATGGTCCGACACGCACTTTGTCGGTTTTTTTGTTGTGTATAAAATGTACATTTTACAAGATGGTAGGTTTTTTTCCTGGCTCGGCAAAGTGACTACACCACACCTGATGGTAAGTGTAGCGCAATCGCAGGTAAACCAAACAAAAAAAAAGTACAAATTCAAGCAATGTTTAAAATGATATTATTTTGTTTGAACAGGTAATGTCAATTCTCGCCGAAACTGACTGGGAACGCGACGTATCCGAGTTGAGGCCGATACGAAACGAACTGTGCGATCTCATGGACATCAAGAGGCCAGTTATGAAACAGAAGACGCCATCTTAGATCTTACTTCAAGCATCAAGAATTGCTTGTCATGTACTGCGATATGGAAATTATATTTTTATTATTATATACGGTGACTAAGTTGCTTTGTAATGCCTACGAAAACATTTCGCATTATTGAAGGTTAATGATAACAGTAATTTGAAGTTGATTTATGCAGAATCTGATATGAGAATACGAAAACCGGGTCAACTTTGATAATCGCATAGTTTACACGTTGGCGCGTGAACATATTTTAATGAACATTCAGTGATATGCTTATTTATCTTCGCTTAATGACAACAGTACTGACTTTGGCTAATTAAATTAGGCGCGGATATACCTTGTTTAATAATACTTATATTATATTCCCTTTGGATATGAGATTAAGTGGTGGGTTCACACGGTTCAATTTTAGTTGATCCACTGACTTAAATCATAAAACCTGTATCGTTGTTTGTTGATCAATTCGGTTGAAAGTCTTTCAGACGG
The DNA here is from genome assembly GCA_949126905.1 of Amorpha juglandis. Taxonomy (NCBI): domain Eukaryota; kingdom Metazoa; phylum Arthropoda; class Insecta; order Lepidoptera; family Sphingidae; genus Amorpha; species Amorpha juglandis. The sequence goes on from OX421372.1 coordinate 9,534,873, forward strand.
TTCGAATCTCATGATATTTAGCAATTGATCAACTAAAATAGCCATGTGAACTCGTTATAACGAATAAATTGTAGGTAGCTGTAGGTATATGAAGATTGACAATTTTTTTATGAATTGATGTGAAAGAAAGCATTTACATTGTTTAATGTACTAACAATATACTTATTTATTTAAATTGTGTACGTTTTATTTCATAGTTGGTATATTCAACTCAATTTTAACATGTTTTGATCTGTTTTGCGATGTCTTTGAATAGAGACAATGTCTGTGGGCGTGTTATTATGTACAGGAGGAGGTTGCCGCTTCAATGTCATATAAATCAAAACTACATAGAAGTTTACACACCTATAGTGATGCGTGCAAAAATAAACCGACCACCGATCCTTCATATATTAGCTTTCAGCTTGCGGCGACGTCCGCGTTACATACAAACTTTTCTACCCCTTTTTATTCCCTTAGGGATTAAACTTGGAAAATAACTTCGAAACACGAACAAAGTAATCTGTTTACAAAATTTACTCATAACTTAATAACGCCACTTATTGCGTCCAGATTTTTTATTTTATATTTTGATATTGGTTTTACATGTGTAATTATATGTGTAAAGAAAGCATAAAAACAAAACAACACAAACAACAATAATTTTAAACAAACAACAGTTATTGTTTTAAAACAAATAACATAATAAAATACATAATTTACTAAAGTTCGTTAAAAGTTCTACTAATATTATAAACGCGAAAGTTTGTAAGTATGGATGGATGGATGTATGTTTGTTACTCTTTCACGTAGAAACTACTGAATGGATTTTAATGAAACTTTACAATAATATAGCTTATACATCAGAATAAGACATAGGCTACTATGTTTTTCAAAAATCAACCCCCCAAATTTAAAAAGGGGATGAAAGTTTGTATGAAAAACCTAAACCGCTGAACCGATTTCAATGAATATTGGCACAAATATAGTTGATGACCCAGGGTTAAACACAGAGTATTTTTTTCTTTAAATTTCAACCCCTAAAGGCCCCAAATAGGGGATGAAAGTTTGTATGAAACATTTTTGATGGAGAAACGAAGCTCGCGGGCACAGCTAGTAAATATATAAAGGGCAAACGCAGTTAAATAACATTTCAAATAATTCTTGGAATTATCAGCAAATTAAAAAGATTTTAAGATAGAAATCTTTTTAATTGGGACAAATGTCCCACGTTCTTCGAAATAATAAAACAATAAATATGCGATAAGGATGTTTATTACATACTGGTATAGAATTATTGTCATGTATCAGTCATATACCAAGGTCGTCTGTGAAATTCCCGTTTGAAGATAATGGAAAGTAAAGTAAGTATTACGATTAATATATTCCTTTAGCAGTTTGCCTCTCTTAAAAAAGACGAATATGTAATGTTTAAGTGTAGGTCCATAAATTCATTATGTACATTTTTTCTCCACTGTGACTGACATAATCGTACTAATTTGTAAATGACCGGTCAAGTATGAATTAGCTTGTATACCGAGCTTCCATACCCACACTCTTTTCTTTTTTTTTTACTTAGGATATCAGTCATAATAACACATACAAGGTTAGCATAGAAATGGCGTAAGACGTGGCCAACTTAAAATATCGCCGATAAAAATCCTTAACATGACTATTTCATCTCATAAAAAAATATTTTTAATTCATACAAAAAACAGATACTTATTGATTTTTAATTTTAAAAATTTACATTCCTGTATTACGATTTTTAAACTTACCACTTGGCGGCAAAATTCAACGGAACTGAACCGTACGGTCACAGCTGATCATATATCATAAGGTTAAGTGGTGTGCGTAGTTTTATAAAAGCTTTATACAGCAATGTCTCCGGAACTATTAGATTTATTGAAAAAGTAGCAAGTACTAAGACATATTACACTTTCTGTTTAACCTTGTACAGGTACAATGGAATTTCAGTTATCTAACTACTAAAAGGCAGGTCAGACTGACCGCGCGACGAGGCGAGGCGAAGGCTTAGTAACAGGGTTCTGTTGGCTCCCTTCGTGTCGGGAAATCTAAAAGGGCATAACTTTAATCGTAGTATAGTACTAAGTGGGTACGTAATTTTGGAAGTTAAAAGACCATAAATAAATGTTCTTATGTTCAATTATTGATCAGTCGTGTTTATGAATGCGCTTTCATCCCAGTATTTGAAGCTGCGTCGGGTCTTGTGGTGCTTCTGCTACAAGATTTGACCAAAATGTGCTGTAAGTCTTGAGCACTGTACCCCTGTAACAAATAAATGTACATAATACCAATAATTAAATTAATTAGGTAGGTACGTGTGTTCACCTAAAAGAAAAATTTACAATAAACATGTGTCTTGTCTCTACCATTTTTTGCACTTTGTAACTTGTATGGCGGAGTGTGTGTAAGTGACGAAACCTCATCATTACGATACAACACGACTATAATATGTGCATTTACTCGGCAATAACCATCGTTGTATTTTTAACATAAACGCATAGAGGAACTAAAGGTCACACAAACCACTAATCATCGCGAGAGCTCATTAATGTTACGAAACCATATGTTGAGTGAAAGGAGTTATAGCGTACGCACAGGTCAAACACCTCATTATCAAGTCCGACTCTAAAATCCATGTAGGTAAGAAAACCGAATGCAAGTAAACTTTTTGAATTAGATTGCATTTTTACTTCATCAAGGCGTACGTTCTAAATATACTTGATTTGCCATTGCTCAATATGAAACTACCTTGATATAATTATAGGTGGTGTATGTAAACTGTAATATTTATTTCTAATGACCTCGGCCGTCTGGACTTCCAATGTAGCATCAATTTAGAATTTAAGACGGTTCCCAAGACCAGTCTATTTGGGAATGTTGTACAATTTGACTTCTCATCTAAGACTTATTATATCTCTATATGAAAATGCGAATCAACTGTATTTATTGAAAAGTCTTTATAATATTAAATATGTATACATTTTCACTGAAGCGGAGCGATAGCAAGACGTTTATTTCAAATAATTTGTTTGATGTTTGATCTAATCCTGTTAAATCTGCCGCGCTTATGATAAAAAAGTAATTATGATTTTATCGCTTCATTGGTTTAGCGGCAGCGTAACTTAAATACCGTGAAGTCAACATAGGACTACTTGCACCTCTGCTTACCCCTTGACGGTTAAGGCGTAAGCTTATGAAATGAGAATGTTATGATTTTTTAGCTCAACTGAGTTATGTGTAACCTGTGTAGATTCTTAGTTCTTATTAAACTATTCGATAGCGCGGATGACATCGCCTTCATGTTAACAAAGTAGATATTTAGTTCTAAAAAGCTACATATTACCTATTTTTTAAACGAAATAAACTTACGTGAAATAAACTCTGCCATGGGCATCTGGTGGCGCTCGCCAGACAAGAACGGCTCTCAACTTTTCATTGGGATCTGCGTGTGTGATAGATGAGCATTCTGGTAGCATTGTCGTATTTGCTGTATTTTCCCACGAACCCAACCACTGGTTGGTTTCCACAGATCGAGCTTGCAGGAAGAAACCTTTAAATGGTAGCGCTCCGTCTATTGTCACTGAAATTATTATTGTTATACAATACGAATAAAAATGCTAATGCATACAACCACACTAATGTTGATATTAATATTATGAGTTTGTATTTTGATGATTAGTAGTCTAGTTTAGTTGTTAGCAAACAGCGACTCGCGCGTGTCATAGGTACGAAACCGTCTCTCATCGCTTGAGTCCAATTCTGTATATAAAAAAATACATACATATAATACATTTGGATCGTAAGATCCAAATTCGACACTACGAAAATTTAACGAATTTTTATTCCTGAATTGAACCCAGACCTACTTTTTTTATAGCATAGGCCGTCAAACGGGTAAGTGGGTCACTTTATGATAACTCATCTCCACCGGGCGGTGAGTGAACGGCCCACAAAACTAGGGATCTCAGCGTATTTGTTTTCCATGCTCTAGCTCTAGTAACCGTACATATTTATCGGTTATCCCTTCTCATACGGCAAGTAAAGTGCATATTGCAGTGACCTCTCAGTTATTTTTTAGCACGAATATGTATGTGTGCAGTGTTTTTAAAGCCACTTCCCTCTATATGGGTATAACATTCTATTTCCAACGATTTGAACCGAACCGGTCTATCCACCATAAGTCTCATGACCTACAATACCATGTGTTACACATGAGTAGTAGGTTTGCGTAACCGAACTTACATCCGTTGGGCTAGTTGTATGAATGAACCAATCGCCAAACCCTTTCTACCTTTTTGAATTCACATATTATGTTGCAATAGATTTTTTATAACATATAACCAAAAGGTTTTACAGTCTAGCAATTATTTTTACATATAAATAAATAAATAAATACACCCAACAGTCACATACATAGTCCTGACCCCACAGTAAGATACGAGTCTTGTGTCGTGGGTATCAGGAACTACGAGAGACTTTCGGTCTCAGAACACCTAGACCCCGAAACAAATATTTGTGAATCACACAAACATTTGTCTCGGTGCGGGGATCGAACCCGCGGCCTCTCGCTTCACAACCGGCTACTCGCTCGCTGCGCCACGGAGGCTCTCATAACTTACTACTACATTAAAGAAATTTAATAATAATAATATCTATGTACATATAATGGTTACAAATTACAAAAACAATATAAAATTTAAATAATACATAGAAACAAACTATTTCTGATTCCCACTAATGTAAGCATGCAACCAATGTGTGAAAAATGAATTGTTTGGGCAGTCAGCAAAAGGTCTAAAAATAGTATTATTTGAAGCTCGTAATCTGAACCAAAACGACCCTATGCGAGATTGGATAATAGCATAGAAATGTGAAAAGTAAATTTATAAATTTGTTTCCCCAAAATGTTGTTACTATATACTGTTTTATTTATATTTCTTTTGTCTAAAGTTTTTTAATTACTAAACATTGCAAGGATATCGACGTGTTTCTTCCCCCTTCGTCGAGTGAAGAAGCACTTATACAAGCCGGCATGATTCCGGTGACCATCGATAAACTCATTGTTTGTCGGTGGTCGCTGTTTTTGGACTGCAATACGCTTAAAATTACATAGTGCAGTCACTTTGCCGTGTCTAAAAATAATCACTTTGTTTACCAGATGTCTTTCGACCGGACGAGCTGTTGGCCAAAATTTAATTCATACTAAACCAACCTGTGATGGGTGTGTTTGGTCCATAGTTTGCTGATGAAGCTACTATCCTGTATGGTAAAGTTGAAAGAAATTGTGATCTGTGCTGGCCGTGGTTTGGTTGATTAAATCGCTCCTTCACGCACGTGTCTATTGGTGCTCCGTCGGGGAAACTTTGAACACCACAACATAAAACCATCGCCACTAATAATTTAGATAACATTATAACTTAGTTGAAAGGTAGCGGTTAAACTGTTAAAGATCTCGAATCCGACTGTGTACAAAATTGCAGCGCACTCACTTTTGTAAGCGGTGATCATAAAGATCTAGATCTTGAAATTGAAAGATAAATTAATGTTCGTCAGAGGTTTAGATGTTCCGAAATACACATATCATGTATATTGCACAAGTACTCGTATATTAAGTACAACGGCTCCATTGATGTACCTCATTAATTGGTTACTATGTATTTTGTGAACTACCAACTTGTAATAAAATGCTAAATAAAACTTGTTAAAACATGGCCTTAATTTTAATATTCTATATATTTAATCACATTTAACAATTTCTATTAGGGTTCCAGTTTTAGAATTAGCAATCAATCATTATTATGTGATGACTAAAAGTCAATTGTATATTGTGAACCAGGTCCTTACTGTTATAAATAATCTAATCTATAATTACTTAAATTAAATTGTCCACATACATAAGTTGTTTATTCATCTAAAAAAATAATTTTGCCCTTGTTTCCTCTATTTGGGCACAATAGTTCGGGATCTAAATGTTTTACATCAACTTCATTAGTCGCAATGTATTCCATTATTTCGTCGAGCATGTCATTGCTATATCTACATGTTATATCTTCTTTTTCGTCAATTTCATTTTCTGGATCAATATTACCAACTGAACTCCGATTCATTTTTGGCGAACTGTTTTCGAAATCATTATGGAGTGTATTATTTTTATCAAAGTCCAATTGTCCCCGAGCCTCCTTTATTTGTTGAAATTTAGGATGATTAGGAAATCGTCTTTCCAAATACTTTGTTTCGTAATCATTTAAAGAATTATTATAAACACTGCTTGAAGGAGAAGATATGCACCGAATCCAATCTTGGCAGTCTATGGAAACACTGGATGCATTGGTAAAATTATAATAATCTTCATTGTTATAATTTTTATGCGGAGTAATTCCAGAGTTGTTGTCAAATTCAGTACGTTCTAAGGAATCATATGCTTTATTATCTAAACCATCGTGTATAGTTTCATACACTGGATCCAGTATCTCAGCCAATCGTTCACTTGCTTGTATTGATATTATTTCTGCAACATGTAGCTTTGGCTTTATTGTAGCGTAATGTGCTTTGTCGTTATCTTCATTAGTAGAAGGTAGTCCTGTACTGTAAGTTATTCTCCTCCCTGAATTAGGATCTGTGCTCATACGAGGATAATTTGAATCTCGTCGAATACGTGACACAACAGCAATTTCTGTTTTCTTGTAAGTGGATTTAATTAATACGTGAACCTAAAATAAATCAATTATGTATATATTTAAAATACACATAACAATAAGTATAAAAAATGACAAGTAACCCACACATTTTATCAACATATTTACGAAAATAATGATGTAAGCAAAACAGATAACTCGACATATTTTTCGTACCACTTTACTTTCTTTTTTTGTTTGATATTAGTAAAACTTTAAACATGTCCCTGATAAATAAGTAACTATTATCCCAAAGAATCGTCTTGGAATGTTTTGTAGAAAGTGGAATATGTGAATGGTAAATGACGCAGATGCTCACCTCTTTGTTAACATAACAATACAACATAGCAACAATGAATCCTTGCAAGCCCTCGACGGTATACGCTATGTAATAATAAATTTGCTCCCAACTACAGTCGGTTGTATTCGGTCTAATAGCGGTCAATAGGAATTGTGTACCAAATAGCGGCATCAGAAATAAAGTAGCTTTTGCTGTACTCCTGAAAATAAGTAAAAGGATTCTTAATGTAGATTTAATTTATGTATGTTTAAAATGTAAGTTGTTTCAAATTGTATGTTTATGCAAGTTGTTTATTATAAGAATTCAATTCCTTGCAGTTGCTTCATGAGTTTGTTATTGAAGTATTTAGATCTAGCCTGGGGGTATGCTACAATTTTTTTTATCCTGGCTCGGTAAAGTGACTGCACTAGACCTGATATAAAGAACAGTATAGTCCAAATAGAATCATGACCATCAAGAGATATTGGGTCCCTCCACGGTCTGCAAAATTCTGCCGGCCTGAAGTTACTGGATATGCGCTGGCTGACCCGAAACGCGACTCGCCCGAATGGGCCACATATGGCAAACTTTACACCTTGTGTATGCACGGTGGTCGCTATCAAGTCGGGTATAAAATATCTTTTTTTTTATCCAGTTACGGCAAAGTGAATGCACTACACCTGGTAGTAAGCATAGTGCAATCCAAAAAACCAGCGACTACCGACAAATAATGAGTATATCGGTGGTCACCAGAGTCATGCCGGCCTCTATAAATGCTTCTTCCCTCTGCGGAGAGGAAAGAGGGGGCTGCGACAGGACAGGCGGATGACCGGTGCAGGCACAGTAATACAAGGATTTATACGAAGGATGAAAGATGTATATGGTATAAGGATACCCGCCCCAATCAACCATCAAGCCATGTCGTAAGCCCCTCGGGAGAACTAGATATACACTAGCAAGGTGTGTGGGCCACTATGGCACGTTTTAACACCATGTGTACGGTGGTCGCTATCCGGGCGGATATGAATATCCTGCCACCAGCAATCTGCTATTACAGCAGTATTATCTCGAAACATATACACTCAGTCCATGCTATAAAATTACAGGCGTATTTGTTCATCCGCAACGTCGGTCCCAATTGACAAAAAAATCTAACTGCCTCTGCATTCATTCTATATAATGGACTGACTACGTATTATGTTTCGGGGAAATAGCCCATTCGAATTCACCATATATTAGTCATAAGAGAAAAATTATAAAGGAATCATTGTAGCATATTAAGTATTTTTGCCTTAATTCATATGTTTATTAAGTACAACTATCAACATTACAGCGATAGGGGAATATTTACCTAATAAAGCCTATATCATACTTCTTCATTCTTATTGTTACAGGAATTAATGAATTACCCAGGGATATTTATTATCAAAATATTTCAATATGATAAATATTCTTCCGTGTTTTAAGCTTCTGCAACGTTTGATGACCTACTTGCCCTAATTTTGATTTGCTTTAGCTAACGCGAAGGTCTCTGTAGTCTTTACTTTAAATATATAATTTTCTATAGCTCTCAAAAACTCGATTTAGTTTGCGGCTCCACCTATGTGAAAGCCTTTTGCTGAGATAAAAAGTTCGAATATCGTAATTCGTAAGAGTATAAAACCTGTATGGAATTGAACCGCTCAGTACTTTGACGTGATGCGCCAACAAATTAACAGACAGGCAGCTTAGACTCTACTGTACCTACCTATTAAGCAGATTATGTTTACAACAATTATTTTAGGGTCATTTTTATATAAATTGTTAAAATTAAGTTTACTAGAAACATTATTACTCAATAGTATAGTGTATGTTTGTGGGATATTGTTTTTGTTAAAATTAAATTAAGTATTGACTTAAGTAAATACTTAATTCCATTGAAGCTTCCATTTAAATATTTAAATGGCTTTATACTAAAGATTGTAATCAAGTCTATAAGTATATCTTATAGACGTAGATGGCTGACGAGGAAGTACAATACACTGCGACAGTGGACATCGGACATGGAGCTACATGACCCCACTTAACTTTACCCCGAAGGGGTATACAGAGGCGCAACGAGTGCATCCACGGTTTGATTGATTTTGAGTGATTTTCCGAATCGAAAATTAAAACAATTTGTAATTGCACAATGTGGGAAATAGTCCCAGCACCTCACAGTTCACAAATAAAAACTTTATTTTGTATACAAATAAATAAGGGCACTTTTATATTTCAATACATTAAATTTACATAGAAATCGGTGCTTTGCAAATGACTAAAGTTCTGAGAAGAAGTAACAAGAAACTCGGCTATAAGTTTTAGGTTTTTTTTATTCGCGTAACTACTAATTATTCTAGCCCAATTTTATACATGTACTTAAAACTTATAATTTTTTGCACATTTCCATCAAAAAATAATAGCATGATCCATAACATAATTTAATAATAATACCATTATGTCAGTGTATCAATGTGGTGTCAGTTCATATCAGCTTTAAAAGGCAACGCTAATGTAAATAACAAAATTCTACAGTTTTATCTTTTATAATTCGCTAGTACCTATATTATTTATCTTTGCTAATGAATGACGAACTGTGAATCGGCTTACTATACAAGTTACTATCTTCCGAGTTTACAAGTAGGTACTAACTCATGTTAGGTAGGTACTAACTTCATAACATTGACCCACAGACTTTGTGATTTAACTAAAACATTGCCAAGGACGTTATTTTGTTATGCTAAAATACTCGTATGTAGATATCTCATATCAGTAATTACTTTTTCAAGGTTATGTAATGACACAATTAGAGATTTTTTTAGTTATTTCATGTTATCCCATTCTCGAACTTTTGTATTTTTATTGTAAATATGTGCCAATTTAATAAAATATCATGGGTGCCACGTGTCCGGACTCTCTACTATGTTTTGTATGGTATAATTTTAATACCTTCTTTATACTAAAAGCCAAACGAAGAAGGCAAACGACCAAGTAGGTCATCTGCTGGAAAGTGATCTCCACCGCCCATAAACGTCTATAATAATAGAACCATCATGGACGTGTTGCCGTTTATGTACAGACCTTTCTGTTTATTCCTTAATAGGGACTGGGAATGGGAGGTTGGTAATTAGGGATTCCGAATATCTCACTCAGACTACGAAACGCAAAAGCATGTTGCTACTTTACGTCGTTTTTCTGTAAGACCGTGGTACTACTCCGGCCAAGCCAGCCCACGCATGCTGTAGAAGTGAATGCATCAGCATGGTTGTCAAATGTTGTGTTGTCAAATGTCAATTCTAAATATGGTGATGGCTAACTTGTAGTTTAAAATACATATTTAAAATTACTTACAGCTGATTAGCATTCTCACTGTTTCTAATCTTCGTCAGTAAGACTCTCAACACGTCGACGAACAAGACCGTATTCACAATGAGTATGGTAATCCTCGGTGCGTCTAGTATCCACTGAACATGATCTATAGTGTACACGAGCCAACACGAATGGTCGTTGAGTACGGCCATCACAGCTGCCCAAGCTACTACCGGTGCTATCGCTAATACTATGAACAAAAGTAAATCAATATATTATTATACTAGATCATTTATAAATAATCAAGCGAGCGCCTTGCTCGTCTCGTCATTAGGTGAAATAAAAAAAAAAAGATGTGACAAAACGATTTTGAAAATCAGTAAAGCAGAAGCGGTATGTAATAACATCTTAGCTCCTTAGTTCATTTTAGGCTGAGCCAATTTGGAGTGTTCAGGATTTTATCTGCAATTCATCATAACTTTATATTGTAGAGATCATATAATTACGTTAAGTCATGTTTTACTGCTAATAAGTTTGTTAATTATATCTATCATTCAGAATTTATACAAACCAGCTCCGAACCCATACAGCCACTTGATGTTCAGCTTTTGTTTGAAAACTGCGACGATTAACCGATGTAAGAAGATTCCCTCAACCAGCATGGCTATAAACACAGCGTTGCCCGCAATTCTTTCAGCCACCGCGAGCACTCGACAAGCCAAACCATGTGTGGACATCACAGTATCTCCAGTGTTGGTTAGTTCATCTATGTATATCTGAAGCATTGATAATAAAATTATTCCGTACGAATTTCGTAAGAGTTTACGCACTGCATTCGTTCCGAATTCAAGATTGTAATCTGAACTGAGGATATTCGGTGACAAATATTTTTACGGCATCTTCGTTCTATAAATAAAGCTGTATGCTAAAATCATAATTAGTCCAAAGTACAACTGACCACAACATTATAGTGAAAAATGTATAAACAATTTGATTTCTAGCAATAAATAATAAATACACCCAACAGGCACACATATAGTCCTAATCCCACAGTAAGATAAAAGTCTTGTGTCGTGGGTATCAGGAGTTCCTGACGAGAGACTTACAGTCTCACAATACCCAGACCCTGATACAAATATAAACAATAAAATAATTGAACAATAAAATTTTGGAAATCGGATTTTGCCTTGTGATAGCCATGTTTGACTTTGAATTCAAACAAAAAATAATTTAACGGTGAGATATAATATACCTACATCGTAAATTAAAATTAAATCAAAAGAAGATTAAATATGAATATGTTTAATTAACTTCAATGCTCGTGTTCCTTATCTTTTTGCAGCCCGATGTTTCATAACATTTTACATAATGATATATACATACATATCAACATATATAAATGTTGTATCCGCATACTCAAATGTTAACAAATATGAATGTGCCGGCTTGACCTATCTCTAACAGGAAACCGACTTACAGTATCAGGTTGCTGTTGCGTTTCATACGGTGTGTGATATCCGGAAGCCTAAACCATCCTACCCTTCATAATTCTTTAATTATCCCGTTCATTTAAGATCGAGACTGTGTCCATGATTCTCATAGTAATGTGAGCATTCATAGGTTGTGGAGATTACTTATCGTCAGGTAACTCACTTGCTTGTCTTCCGGCCACTACTATAAGAAATATTGATTATAAATAATTACCTCACTTCTGCTGATTATCACGAGGATGTTTCTCAAAATGATTGCAATGAGCAAGTTTCTATGTAATGCGACTCGGGTGATGCGAAGTCTTTTGTAGAAGAAGAAGATGAATATCGCAGGCAGACAAGAAGCTACGGAGAAGGCCAGAATACCGATGTGGAAACGATACCGGCGTAAAAGTCGTGGAGTAATACTGCATGTGCTGTAATCGGTTTGAACCGCCCATGTTGAATTCGCAAAGCATTCCTTGCTACTGAAATCTGACGAGTTAATCTTATGTGATTATAAATAAATAAGTATAATAGTATGGAATCAATAATGATCAACTAGCATGTCTCGTACGAATTTTGATGTAACTTAGCTAAATCTCTTGTCTTTTTCCGTCCTTCTCCTCATTGGTCTAATAAGGCTGAGAAACCGGTGAGGTGCTGAATTGAAATCTCAGGTCGGGCAATCACAATGTATTGTAAGTTTGCAAATTCCAATATTATAGTAACTCACCAGTTAACCGGGATTGGACTTTTGAAAGTTTGTAAGTAGTAGAGTCACGATGTAGATAGTTTTGTATACACTCTACAGCATGAATAGGCCGGGTCGACCGGGATATTACCACTATTTTACAGAAAGTCGAAACGAAGTGGCAGATTGCTGCTGCATTTCCTAGAGTGTGTGATATATCCGGTGGCCCAAGTTCCTCTTCCCCTTCCCATTCCTTATTCTTTATACAGGGTTATTTTTAAAACACTGACAACCTCGCAGGAGTAGATTCCTAAGGTCATTTGCTACTACTTTTGTTCTACGATTTTTCATAATTTGTTAGATTTTATTCTCATACAAAAATAATTATGAATTTAATTTCCGTCTTGAAAGTTACCTACGCTCTGCGCGCATAGCAGATTACGTAATACACGCAGCGCGCGCGTCAGTTCAATGACCGGCCGCGCCGTATCGATCGATAATACCTACAACCGGCCCTCAGCTGATTTCACTATTGCACGCGCGCGAGCGCGCGTCGGGTAACACAAACACTACACAACAAAAACTTGTAAAATCATTTTTTTTCTTATGTATTGAGTTATGTCCAAACTCGTAGAACAAAAGTTGTTCCCTATGGGGTCAGCTATATGGCCCTGCGAGGTTGTCAGTGTTTTAAAAATAGCCCTGTATATACGGTTGGCAATGCACCCGTAACTTTTCTATTATTATGGATGTTCATAGGCTGCGAAGATCACTTACCATCAGTTGACCCACTTGGCACTTGTTTATTTGCCGGCCTATGGTACAAAATAAAACAAGGTTCGTATCTTAGTTAGTTCGTAATAGTAATTGTCGTTGATATCAAATCAACTTACGATTGCATGATGGTCCTGCGTTGGAATATGCGAATTCAGAACATATTGCCGAAGCTGTGGTACCAGCGTCGGCTTCCTGCCAACATGTCCAGCCGTCGAATGTTGCCTCACATTGATTCGGATCTGAAGGTGAAACACGGATATTTTGTAACTTTATTAACATCACTGGTAAGTGTTACAACATAACCTCGCAGTTAACGGTCGTTGTTTAGTTTGTACTATTTATATGTAGATATATATAAAATGCAAGATTTTTAAAACTATTCTTCTTATACGAGAAATGTTTGATTACGAAGGATTGTACAGTAGGTATTTTTAACCAATAAACGTGAATTATTGAATGCAACCTCTTCGGAGAATGGCAAGCTGTATAAAGCTGTGAATCAGAAGTGGTGCAAGTAAGCCCATCATTTTCGGATTCAACTTGGGTAATCAATTATATATTTACCTGTAGCAGTTAAATTTTGAAGCATATAGTGGCTGCAGCAGTCCCTGGCTGCATAAAAGCATCTTTCCCACCGACCTTGAGCTGAAGGAATCAACGCTTCATTTACTACTCTAGACACTTCCTCCAGCCCTGGATCAAATGGATAACAACCACAGATTCCATCTTCTTTCGGCTGCAATAAATATTTTATTGTAGAAGGATGTCTGATTTAGCATAATCAATCTATTTTTAAAAAACATCTTTAAGCATTTGCACGATTCCGTAATAATGTTACTGATATTAATGAGTCAAATACTTATTGCCGTACACAGATACGTCAGTTGAAATTAAATTAGTGTACTTAGCAACTGAGTATAAACATTTTCTATACTCAGTAACGAAGTATGGAGCATTGATTGATCAAATTCGAAAGCCGTCTTTTTCAGTTTGACAATTAGACGAAACACAATTATTAATTTAAAGTTAAATAAAGTTAGAAAACAAAATTTAATAATCGGCAGTCAAGAAAGTTGATATTCAATAACAGAACAAAAATCTCATAAACACGTTGGTGACTTATTTTATAACATCATTATAGGATGTTAGATAAGTGGAGTAAGGTAGTATACAGTGGCGGATTTATAGATTTGCCGCCCGTAGGCTATTCAATTTTTGCCGCCTCTAAATTTTGGTATGTTAGTACACAATCATATCAATTTTCTATCAATAAAATTCCAACTTTATAATTTGTGCTCCATCATCCTCGTTACATCAACTTTTCCCATAGAGTTATTATTATTGAGAACTATGGTACCGTGTTAGATCCTTAATTATTTTTACAGCAAAGAATTATCCAAAAAACATTATTTTAAGGAAAAAATATCTCAATCATATACCACTTTTAAAGTAAGGCTTACCTTATGTCTTAAAACTATACAATACTTCATTTGTAAACCGAAATAAAAAAATTATGAACTAAATTTGCCGCCCCTTAAAATTTGCCGCCCTAGGCTCCAGCCTACTCAGCCTGCTGGTAAATCCGCCACTGGTAGTATATTAGCTATTACTGATTGTAATGGGTATGTAGAGTCTAATAATAATTAGTTCAAACAATATCTTCGTTAGGACATGCCAAAACTACACGAAATAAAATAAAGATAGTTGAACAATGGGTGCATATCACCACATAACATATTATATTATATGGTGTTAAGCTTTTTAAATTGATAAAAATCTTCACTGGTAATTAGAAAAAATCTCATAAAAAAGCTGTCTCATAGCTCAAGCTACGAACCGTCTAGATAAATAAAAAAATAATAATAAAAAAACGCTCATCGCGTGACAAAAACATTTTTGCGAATTCTTTTGTTTCATACAATGGCACTTAATTTACACACCTGCATGGATATTAAATTATCATTTGATGAAGATGGCTGTTATCGATAGTAGTTTTTTGACATATTATCACCATTATTTAAACAATCATACAACTAAGTGGCGCCAATTAAGGCAGAATGTATATTACTAATTAAAACAAAAAACAAACGTCCTGATCAGTAACGGTTTTACGTACTTACTCATGCCTGTCACCAAAGAGGTCGGCAGAAGTGTAACGATACTACACGCGCGTCACACGTCTCCCTGAAATAGTCCCTGTCTCGGTTGTGTAATAAAAACATGTCGGTTTTCCCGGATTAATCCTACTTGCGCGGCGAACGATTTATAAATGACTAGTCCTTTTTAAAGTTCCGTACTCAAAGAGTGCCAATGGAACCCTATGCATGCCGTGTCTCTCTATGTCGGCCTACCTGTCCTATCTTGAAAAGGATATCTCTTTTGAACTATACAGGTAGCTGGCTGAAATTTTTACTACAGAGAAAAAATAAGAAAAGTGGTATGGAATCCTTGGCGCGCTAGTCCGGCTCGCAAATACCCGGTTTTTTATAAGATGTCCGATGAAAACATTTTATTTCATCAAAATGAAAACAGGTTTTGACAGTTTTATTTCGCGTCAGAAATATAGTGGCGACCTTGTCATGCTTTGGCCTTGGCCTTGTGATGAATGGATATGTAAGTCGAACCCCTGCTTAACTTACGCCTTATCTTTCCACCAACTCCGATACTGATGACATTAACAGAGTTCTTTAACAAGATTGATCTAAACCATTTTAACCATATCTAAACTTAAAAAGATACTCTAAATTTTAAATGATAAAATTATCACACTTACAATTTCCAAGCACGGAGCAAACAAATGGCCATAAAAGCAACCGGCTGTCAAGTTTATGGGATTAAATCCACCTTCATAGAGAAAATCGGGAGTAAACAGCAAACAACCTCGTCCCGCCACCCATCGGAATACTTGTTCGTGATATCTCAAATTGCGATAATTACATATCTTACGTGCATCCGGAGACACGATATCTGGTGGTTCCTGGAAAATAAACGCACTTTAATCAGTTACCGACCGAGAATACATGGTATTGCTAAATCGTAAAATGGTAAAAAAAACCTGAGTAAACACAGTACTAAAATAAATAAATACACCCAACAGTCACACACATAGATCCCACGACCCACACTAAAATAAAAGTTTTTTGTGGTGAACGTAAACTCCATTTAGATGCAGAGTTTCTTGTATAGCATAGGAGATAAAATAACAGAAAACTAGCAGTTACGAAACCGCGTCTACGATTATTTTTCTAAATTGTATGACGCGGTCTTCTAAGAGACTTTCTTCTTTCTAAAAGATAATTCTCGTATGTATTAATTCACACGATAAACGATGAACTCGACATCTAAATGGAGATTAAGGAACAACGAGTGAATTTTTAGTCTCAAAAACCCCAGTTCATTACTCAAATATTTATCTCGGTTAAGACCGAGATAAATATTGCTACTGATGCTACTGATTAGCCGCACCGTCAGTAGCACGGTGCGGCGCGGCAGCGTCTCGTGTCACAGCGGGTTACTCACCTACTGCGCTACTAAAATTCACTAAAGGTTTAGCATCTTTTTTCTAGATGGCTTAAATATGTAATATAAAAAATATTGGGATATAACACATGTTTAATACGACTACGGCTTGATGTCGATTATTGTTAGCCTTTCCAGTAAAACATTCCGATGACATCCTGATTGTTTTAAGATTATCGGAAATGATTATTACTCAAACTTGCGTTTTAATGTTCTTTTACATTCGATTTAAAGTGTGAAAAATGATTATGTCAAATAATATCTACCTAATGCGGGATATATTTTTTTTAGTAGAGGTTGGCAAACAGGCAAGTTGGTCACCTACGAAACCAAGCAGCAGCAAGCTGATAGTTTATGTAGTTTTTTTTGTGAGACAATGTTATAGACCTGATTGAGCCGACCTATTCATGCTGTAGACATACATGTCTACAGCGAGGCTCTACCACTGAGACCATATTGATTAGTATTATATTCAAACAACCACAAGAATTATATGCAGACACCACTCACTGATAAAAGGTCACCAAAACTCCGACGAGTGACTTCGCAAAGATTGATACTGAGACTGTAATCTACAAATAGGTAATATCTAGATATCCTGTTTCTGTATGAGTGGACGATGGAGTGGTGGACACTCATGAATATAAGTTTCTTTTTTATAACAAATACCGGCAATCTAATTGCAGGACGATTTTCTGAAAGACTGTGGTACTAAACTGATAGAGTCGATCCATTCATGCTGTAGACAAAAATGTTCCAATAGCGTTGCTCTACAACCAAAGTCTACCACGTATAAAATTAATAATCTTAATAGCTCTATATTTCACGACAAAGTTATTAATCAATTTAAAATATCTATGGCTGGTTTCAAAATTAGAGTATAAATAACATACAAATAATTAGAAAATTTATAGTTAGATCCAATGTCTGTACATAGTCTGTTATTTCCAGATTTAGAGTTTTAGAAGAAACCTACAAAATGTGCGTCAGCATCGTATTGTGCTTATACGATGGGATCATTAAAGTTTTGTGAAAGTTTGATTAATTCATTTATGATTAGACTATACAAAAATAGTCTATATATAAATACCTTTTAAAACAAATATAAGTAATTAAAACGCGTGTAGATATTGTTTACATTTCAGGAACAGGTATGGCGATTAGCTTCTACAGTAGAGCTTCCTGCTGGGACCACAAAATATGGATACGGACCAAGTTTTATGTCATTTATTTTACTCCCATATATTTTCATCTGCCTGCCTCGGTGGTGCAACTGTATTGCGTTTACGATACGACTGTTGTACTGAAGTCTCGGGTTTAATCCCCGGGTCGGATAGAAGTGATAATGGGATTTTCTACTACGAATTGCTCCGCATCAACCCGGAGTCTGGGTTTTGTGCCCGGTATGGCGATAGGCTCGCCGCCTTTGACATGATGGCAGGAGAATAAGATTGTCGAAATGTGGATTTACTGGTGACACCTATGCCTACCCTTTCGTGGATTACAGCTTGTAATTTACAGGCGTAAGTTCATATGAAAGTATATATATTTTTACCTATAGTCGTAGCGGCATCGCATTGGCGAGCTCAAAGTCTTTGGTCCTATTCTAGCTAAAGGAAACTTGTGTGATAAAGGTACAATGATGACGCGTAAATCGAAGTGTTTGTGTTCTTTTTCTTGAAAATTCGATAACGTTGGCATCTCTTTATGGTTTTACTGGTAAATAACAATTTTGTTTATCATCAATTATTATTTTCCGATATAATTGTGATAGTCTAGAAATGTTATCCTTAGAGAAATCTAAATTACAGTCTATATTTTTTGAGTGGTAGAGCCACGCTGTAAACAGTTTTGTCTACAGCATGAATGGGCTGGCTCGACCGGGTCGTTACCACTGTCTCACAAAAAACCGACGTAAAGTAGCAGCTTGCTGCTGCGTTTCGTACGGTGAGTGAGATATCCGGAAGCCCAAATCCCCTCCCCTTCCCCATCCCTAATTAACCCTTTCCTTTAAGGTTGGCAAAGCGCCCATTATTCTTCTGGTGGTGAACGTACATTGGCGGTGGAGATCACTTACCATCAGGTGGCCCACTTGCTCGTTTGCCGACCTATGCTATATACAAAAAAAACATACATCTATCACTTTTAACCGATGATTTGGTTATACTTTGTTATATCTACCACTAAATTACTTTTGGTTACCTACCTATAGTTGTAATACATAGATATGTCTAGCCGGCTGTAAAGCGAAAGGCCACGATAACATTTGTCCCGGTGCGGGAATCTAAACACTCCTCAAAACTCTCTCTCCTCTCTCTCTCCTAAACTCTAAGCCTCTCGCTTCGCGTCTCACTAGGCTACGGAGGGTGCCTTCTTTGTATAACATATTTTTTTGTTTTGACTACAATTTCTACGTAAATGAATATACAGACTTTTATCAAGACAAGATTTATGATCGTATTCTTTAAAATTATGTGTCAGTATGTTTTCATTATTGTTTTGTATTAAAGAGTTGATAACAACAGGGGATTGCCCTATTTATCGAAACAGAACTTCGATAATCCTTGTATCTTTCAGTTTGGCTTTAGACAGTCATTTCATCTTCTATTACCCTTCCGACAATTAGATTTATTAGACTATTATACAATATATATTATAGATATATCTACCGACTAAAATATACCTATTCAACGGCCGAGTGCATAAGGAACTCTTTTGAGCTACGCGACTGAGACAAGACACTCGATGACAACGGCTTATCCGCTTAGGACACGGTTACCCGCACTCTTTTCTACACTATATCATACAAAGCGGATTGTAACTCTATCGCCTGATTCGCGACATGATTAAATCGCCTGATTAAATTTTTATATGGAGAAACAATATTAAATAGACATTGCGATTTTTCGAAGGGCATCCCCTTAAGGGTTAGGGCAAGGGTTATTCTGGATGGGGTGCGAAGTCAGGAAACCTCCCCGTGGTGCACCCTGGGCAACGGACGGTCAACTTGTTCATGCTTTTTGCATGTGACCGGACGGCCGATATCCTGACAACAGGTGGCGGATGACGGTCGTATCGCGTCGCGGCGACCGTCGTCACTTTCTTGGTCCACTTTGGGCCAAAAGAGTTTGTGGGTGGAACGAGTGGTCGACGGTCGTATCGCGTTGCGGCGGCCGTCGACACCTGTTAGGACCTCCGGGTTCTGTCCCGGGGAAGATGGCGGGCTCGGTGTGCGCTAAAACGCCACCGAGCGGGCAGCGGGAGACCGCTGTCACCGCCGTTCTCGTAATCCGTGAGAGGTCCGTGGCCATGTCTCGCGCTCTCACCGGACCGAGGGTCTTGGCTTCACCGCCCGGGCCGCGAGGTAGAAAACCTCTATAAAAAGTTACCCCGAATCCCAAGCGGCGGCGCACCGCGAGGGGATGCATGGCCGATGGGAGGTTCGGTCTTTAGTGCGACCCCCCGCCGGAGTCCAGCCGAAACTCCGAGCGGGTTACGCCTAGGCTTACCCAGGTACAGGGGGCACTGCCTGGGCGGACCATTTATTTCCCCCATACTCGTGGGATTTATTATGGATTTAATTCAAACTAAACCCAATGACGTGGAGAGGCTGTCTGTGCCTGGGGTCGTTCGCGACCCGAAGCAGACAAAGGAGGGGCAAACGCCCGTAGATAATGTTGCCGCGGTTACGGCGCCCGTCGCGAGTCTCGAGTCCGAGGCTGGGGCGAGTGGTGCGACCAGGCGTACAAAGAGGGGTCGCCGATGTCGAGACCGCACTGCGGCCACGATCCCGAGCGACAGCGACTTCGAGCCGGCGGAAAAGGTACTCGCTGTTTCTGCGAGTCCTACTCCGGCGGACGAGGTCGCTCAAAAGGAGGACGCCGGTGTGCCAGCCGAAGAACTAGACTGGCGCCTTCGGCTGGCTACGACTATCAGGGACGTGTCCAAGAAGTCCAAAAATTTGAAGGGGACGGAGCAGCGGAGGCTGAACCTCGCCGCCAACGAGTTGTTGGAGAGGGCAGGCGAGTCGGGGTCCGCAGAGGTGGTGCGCCTGGAGGCCGAGAAGGCAGCGTTGGCGACCGAAATTGCCAAGTTGAAGGCGGCACAGGCGACGCAAGCGAAAGTCCTGGAGGAGGTGCTCGCGAGCGTGAGGGCGCTCGGGCAGTCGCAGCCGGTGGCTGTTTCGGAGAGCGCGACTGGAGAGACGTTCGCTGAATTCCAGCGACGTCTCTTCAATATTCTGGACGCGCGCTTTGAGGCGGTCTACATGCGGCTGCCCCCGGAACGCAATCCCCGTCCCCCCCTGGCTGCTGATAAGGCTAGGCCGGAGGCGGCTGAGTGGCCGCCACTACCAACGCCGCGCGCCGGGCCTTCGGTGGTTCCCGCGGCTGTGGCGGGGCCCTCCAGTGCTTCGCCCTCTGTTGCCGATCCACCGGCGTCCGGAAAGGGAAAGGGCCAGGGGAAGGGAAAAAAACCCGCCCATACTGTTGCTTCCCGGACCGCCCCTGTGATCGTGGCTGTGTCGGCCGAGGCGGCCGCCTCTGCCGCCCCACCAGTTCCTCTCCCGCGATCATCACAATCGGGGGGGAAGAAAAAGAAGAAGCGGAGCGCGGCTCCGGCTCCGATTCCCCGTGAGCCTCGCCCGCTGCCACCCGCCCCTACATCCATGGACGAGGGGTGGGCAACGGTGGCGAAAAAGGGGAAGCGGAAAAATCCCCAGCCCGCGAAGAGCGCTGCGCTACCCGCACAGCCTCAGCAACGGCCACAGCCGCACCGTAGGCCTGAGCCGAAGATCCGGCTGCACCGCAAGGCGGCCGTCACCTTGACGGTGACGCCGGAGGGACTGGCGCGTGGTGTAACTTATGCCCAGGTCCTCCGGGAGGTGCAGAGGAATGTGCGCCTCGCCGACCTCGGAATAGCGGAGATGCGGGCTCGTCTCATGGCTACGGGCGGGTATCTATACGAGGTACCCGGGCCGGACTCGGAGGCGAGGGCTGACTCCCTCGCCGTTAAAGTGAGGGAGGTGTTCCGCGGTACGGAACTGGAGGGGGAAGTTCGCGTCTCTCGCCCGTTCAAAACCGCGGAACTGCGAGTGTCCGGGTTGGATGCGTCCGCCGACCCGGAAACGCTCGCAACGGCCCTCGCCAGGGCTGGGGATTGTGCAGTCGACGTCGTTAAGGTCGGGGAGATCCGCCCCGACCGTTCCGGTCTTGGCTCGGCATGGGTGCGATGCCCAGCCAAGGCTGCAGACAAGGTCTGCAAGGCGGGTCGCGTATTGATTGGCTGGGTGGCGGCACAGGTCCGGCTTCTTGAGCCGAGGCCCATGCGGTGCTTCCGCTGCCTCTATAATGGGCATGTGCGGATGCGCTGCACCGAGGATTGTGACCGTAGCGGGGTCTGCTACCGCTGCGGTCAAGAGGGCCACAAGGCCAAGGGATGCTCCGCGGAGCCGCACTGCGCAGTCTGCGCAGCTGCAGGTAAACCCGCGGGGCATCAGGTTGGCGCCAAGGTCTGTGTCGCCTCCTCCCGTCCCCGCCGCTCCAAGCGTGGTGGGCGCGGCGGGGTTGTGACCCAGCCGGACCCGTCAACCAGCGTCGCACCTATGGAGATCGCCCATTAATATGGCGCAAAGAATCCTCCAGGCGAATATCAACCACTGTGCCAGGGCACAGGACTTGCTTGTCCAGAGTCTGGCACAGTGGTCGATACAAGTGGCTGTGGTTGCCGAGCCGTATTTTGTCCCTCCCAGGGATGATTGGGCTGGGGACCTAGACGGCTCGGTGGCCGTCATCACTCGGGGCGCCGCCGGCTCCCCTCCCTTCGAAAAGGTAGCGAAGGGTTCGGGTTGCGTGGCGGTTCTGTTGGGGGGGGTCTGGATTGTGGGAGTGTATTTCTCCCCCAACAGATCACTGGCCGAGTTCGAGCATTTTCTAACTCGGCTGGGGGCCCTAGTGGTGCAAGGCAGTCAGCCTCGCCCCGTCCTCGTCGCCGGCGACTTCAACGCCAAGTCCTTGGCTTGGGGTTCGTCGGCGACCGACGTGCGCGGCGAGGCCCTGGAGGAGTGGGCGATCTCGTCCGGCCTGGCCGTCGTGAATCGCGGGTCGGTGGACACGTGCGTGCGGCACAATGCCGGTTCGGTGGTGGACATCACGTTCGCCACCCCAGCACTTGCCCGCCGTGTCCGGGACTGGAGGGTCCTGGTGGACGAGGAGACGTTGTCGGATCACCGATACATTCGGTTCGACGTCGCCTCGTCCACCATCACCCGGTCTGGTGGTGGCCCGACCTTCCCGCGATCGGACGGCCCGCGTTGGGCGCTTAAGCGCCTCGACGTCGAGGCCCTGAAGGAAGCCGCTCTGGCCCAGGCGTGGATCCCCGTACCGGCCCGTCCGGTACGGGTCGAGGACGAGGCGGGGTGGTTCGGGGCGGCGATGTCGCACGTCTGCGACGCAGCCATGCCCCGAGTCCGACGCCTGCCTGAGAAGCGCCAGGTGATCTGGTGGTCGGCGGAGCTCGCGCGGTTGCGTGCGTCATGCGTGGCCACGCGCCGCCGTCTCGCCAGGCACCGTCGTCGCCGGATTCGTCTGCCCGGCGACGAGGACCAGGAGCGGCTGCTTCACGGCCTCTACAAGGAGGCCAAGAGAGCGCTGCATGTGGCGATTGCGAGGGCAAAGTCTGCGGCTCAGAGGGAGTTCCGGAGTACTATCGAGAGCGATCCGTGGGGGCGCCCGTACCACGTGGCGATGAAGAAGTGTCGCCCGTGGGCGCCCCCGCTGACCCAGAGTCTCCGGGGCGACCTCGTCCAAGAGGTCGTCGCGGCTTTGTTCTCGGCCACAGAGGATGTCACTCCTCCACCGATGGCGCCACGTCCATCGGCGCCATCGTCGAGTTCGGCAGGGGTTGTTCTTGAGGTTTCGCCCGCTGAATTGCGGGCGGCAGTGGTTCGGCTGCGGGGCAAAAACACCGCGCCGGGGCTCGACGGTATCCCAGGCAAGGCCTGGGTGTTAGCCCTCGAGCACCTGGGTGCAAGGCTCCGCGGCCTTTTCTCCGCCTGTTTGGAGCAGGGCGTCTTCTCGTCGCGCTGGAAAACCGGGAAGCTCGTCCTGCTTAAGAAGGAGGGCCGACCCGCAGAGTCGCCATCGGCCTACCGGCCCATCGTGTTGCTCGACGAGGTCTGCAAATTATTCGAGCGGATTGTGCATGCTCGCCTCGTCGAGCACCTTGGAGGGGTCGGGCCGGACCTGGCGGATTGTCAGTTCGGGTTCCGGCAAGGCCGATCCACCATTCACGCGATTTTGCGGGTCAAGGCACAGGCGGAGGATGCAGTAGCCCGGGGCAAGTTGGTCGTGGCGGTGTCTCTTGACATCGCCAACGCATTTAATTCGCTGCCCTGGGCTTGCATCAATGAAGCACTGCGGTACCATGAGGTGCCACCGTATTTACGGCGTCTGGTGCGCTCGTACCTATCCGATAGGTACGTTGTGTATCCGGGCGCCGACGGGTGGCACCGGAGAGCAATGGCTTGCGGTGTTCCACAGGGCTCAGTTCTGGGCCCTCTGCTGTGGAACATCGGCTATGATTGGGTGCTCCGTGGTACCAATCCTCGAGGCGTCGCTGTCGTCTGCTACGCGGACGATACGCTGGTGACAGCGACGGCGAGGACCTTCCAGGAGGCCAGTCTGCTCGCCGCGTTCGGTACGGAACAGGTGGTGGGCAGAATTCGGCGACTGGGCCTCACCGTGGCCCTGGATAAAACCGAGGCCCTGTGTTTCCATGGGCCTCGGAAGGGGCCACCTTCAGGGGCCCACATCATTGTGGAGGGGGTGCGGATTTCCATCGGCTCCACCATGAAGTATCTTGGACTGGTTCTTGATAGCCGGTGGAATTTCCGCGCCCACTTTGAGAAGTTGTCGCCGAAGCTGGTGCGGGCGGCAGGTGCTCTTGGACGCCTGCTGCCGAACCTGGAAGGTCCCGGCAACTCCTGCCGAAGTTTGTATGCCGGAGTCGTGCGGTCGATGGCCCTCTACGGATGTCCCGTTTGGGCCGGGTCCCTGAACGCCCGCTGCGTCGCTCTACTGCGCAAGCCGCAGCGTTTAGTGGCGCAGCGGATCATCAGGGCTTACCGCACGGTCTCCCACGAGGCGGCCTGCCTGTTGGCGGGCACTCTCCCTTGGAATTTGGACGCCCGGCACCTCTCGTCAGCTTTTTTCTGGCGGGAGAGGGCGTCCGAACGTGGAGATAGGTTAGCTCCAAGGGAGATTGCGGCCCGATTCCGCAGAGCCGCCGTGGAGGAGTGGCATGCCAGGCTGGAAAGCCCGAGTGCTGGGTTGAGGACCGTCGCGGCAGTGCGTCCTGTCTTCGAGGAGTGGTTGGACAGGCGCCACGGTGCGCCAACATTCCGGCTGACACAGGTGCTGACGGGCCACGGGTGTTTCGGCTCGTACCTGTGTCGGATAGCCGGAAAAGAGGACTCGGCCGTGTGCCACCATTGTGGCAACTGCCGCGAGGACACGGCTCAACACACTCTCGAGGAGTGTCCAGCCTGGAACGACGAGCGCAGCGCTCTCAGGACAGTCGTCGGAGTAGACCTCTCGCTGCCGACCGTGGTCGCTGCCATGGTCGGCAGCCGGAGGTCATGGCGTGCGATGGCCTCCTTCTGCGAGTGCGTCATCTCGCAGAAGGAGAGCGCTGAGCGGGATCGTGAGCGAAACGATCCCGCTCGCCGCCAAGGGAGACGTAGGAGGCGCCGGGTGGACGACTGACCGGCGTCTCCCGCCCTGTGGAATGGGGGCGTTTGGAGAATTCCACCACGGTATCCCCTGCCTGTCGTAAGAGGCGACTAATAGGGGCCATCGGGGGTCGCGGGCGCGCAGCGGGGGACTGTCGCAGCGCCCATTTAGTACCTTTGTACGTGCGACCCCGAGATGGACGGCAGCACGGGTGGTCGGCCTCGTTGCTGCCGTTGACGCCGAGGGCGTCCTTCGGTGTGCGGGGGCTTCTGAGCCCCCCCAATTGGAGACGGGCCGCTAGGCGGCACCGCGCAGGGGCGGTTCCGGCAGCAATCCTTGGATTTCCCAAGGAGACCCCGGGACCGCTCCACATGCGCCGAAGAAGGCCACCGCGGGGTTTTGGTTGGTAGTTACCGGCATAGGGTGTAAATAGTGTTAGGGACTCGGCTCAGCGGTCGCCCGGATGTTTTCCATCTCTCCCGGGCGATTCACTGGGTCGTAAGGCCGGTAGAACCCAACATAACCGTTCCACCTTCCCCCGGTGGGGCGGTAGCAATAAACGGCTTTCCCCGCGAGAAAAAAAAAAAAAAAAAAAAAAAAAAAAAAAAAAAAAAGGGTTATTCTGGATAAAGTTATTCGCACCGCGAGTCAAAGCTAGTACATAATAAATAAGGAGTATATAATATAACTATGTTTGTTTATTCAGTTTTATAAAATGTAAACTAGGGATTAGCATCTAAGCATTGCCACTAACCACACAGCAATACCGCGGGATAAATCACTATCGAATAACTACGGTAATAATTATTATAAACAAATTTATATTTATATGATATTAAATTTAATTATAATTTAATTTCTCTCCATAAGTTGATAACTATGCACACCTAGTTATTTTTATTCAGCCGTCAAGACTCAAGAGTAAAATGTGAATGTGTCACTACTTACCTCACACTCATAGATACTACGCCTCTCGCAGTTCGGCTGGTTAATACCAGACGTTGCGAGGCGAGTGTCACGCTGGTGCCACTCATCAAATTCCAGCTCTACTGGATTAATAGCATCGTTGAAAAGACCGTCCACCTTAAAAATGGCATTACTAATGATAGATCAGTGTCAACAGATTCGTGGTACTGAAAATTATATTATTCACCTATAACGAAATTGATTACCTGAGTTCTATGTAACAATGTCCATACGATAATAAAATTCAATATTTTATCACGTTCACGCATATTTGAAACATATACAACTGGGAAATTGGTGCCTAATAAAACACGTTAATAAAAAAATACTTTCACAAAACTTGTTTCGCGAAAATAATGCACAATTCATTTGAAGACACTTGCACTAACCAGTGAGTCTTCGAGACAACAGTATCAAACATTCCGACGACACGGAGAATATCCATAACAGCTTTTGTCAATTGTCTTCATCATACTGTATTTTGATTCGTGGCGACAATCGAACTAATAGTTGCGCTAAACAATCCGATGTTTACAAATTATCTGCCTCCACAATCTAAAGATATCTACAGATTAATACGTATGTATTTATTACGCTGTGATTGGAGTGAATAAATTCGTCAAAACGCGAGAAAGTTATTTGTATTCAATGAACATAAATATACATTTTGCGCCATTATCTAATCACAAATGTGATTTTTATTTAAAGTATTAATCACCGTGATAAAATAATTCAGCAAAGATTTCAACATTGTCATTTACGAAATTTAATCGTCTTGTTTAGTAACACATTATAGCTGCGTATACTTATTCTATTTATCAGGATTTAGGATTAGTCTTATCACCAGTTACCATTAAAAAAAAAACGAACATTAAAAACCCCCGACGTCGATTAAAAAAATATTGACAACTTCCGTGTTGCAGCGGGCGAGTAGCCGGCTGTGAAAGGAGAGGCCGTGGGTTCAATTCCTGCACCCAGACAGATATATATATGTGATCCACTAATGTTTATTTTGGGCCTTGGTGTGGTGGGACTATAAGTGCCTCGTAGTTCCTGATACCCACGATATAGGTTAACCTAGTGAGGAGTCAGGACTATGTGTACTTGTAAACGACTGAACAAGTTATATTGAAACATAGCTAAGAACCATCTCTATAACACCAGCCTTCAAACAAAATAAACATTCAAATTGGTCTACAAGGAATAGGGAAGGATTTCTCGACATTTGACTCGTTTTGGCGTAACATTGCCAGGAACAGACAGGTACACCCATAGACCGATAAAGGGTTCAAACAACACCCCTTTTGTCAGGGTTTGAACTACGTTGCAATACATCTGCAACGTAAACTTTCAATATGCAATACTCATAGTTGTCAACCTTTGCCACAAGTTTTAAATAGGCGTCGATACTGGCATGATACTTGTAAAGAAGAAACATCAAAAAATTGGCTAATAAACAACATAACATTAAACTGTATCGTGGTTATTAGGAACTACGAGGGACTTGCGGTCCCACTATACCTAAAAGCGAAACAAATATTTAATCTCACATTTATCTCAGTGGGGAAATCGAACCGAAATTATTTATTTATCGATCGAACAATGTGAACTGTTTTCCAGTTGGTTATAATGTCCAAATACTTGGACTACTAGACCAAAGGATTTGGTGTTCGTTTCCATGCCACTAATTTACCGAGTATTGAATTTTTAGTAATATGAATTCAAATTCAAATTCAAATTCAAATCATTTATTCTGTAAATTGGATCATAAAATATCACTTTTACATGTCAATAATTTTATAGTATAATACATTTATTTATCTTTTTTCGGCATTTCGTGGCTAGCCATGAGAAGAAATGCCGAAACAAACTCATGGGTTATGGCCTCTTTTAATGTCCAGACATTGATTTACTAGATTTGTGCGAGTATAATGTACAGGAATTCCAGGATTGACTATAAAGAAGTAGTCCTGAGTATACCTAACATACATGGCACTCGCACTCACAAATAAAAAAAAAAAAAATGGAAATAAACAAATTTAAATTTAATATTTTTCTTAAAAAATATTAAAAATGTCAACTTTACATCTGTACCTTAAATACTAAAAATGCGCCAAAAGAGCAGTCAAGTATAATAATTTACCAGAGGACCATGGACAGCCATATTTTGTATGGAGTGAGCGGCTCAATTCCAAGCCGTTTTGTCTTCCAAATAATCTTTAACATTATAGTAACCTTTTCGGCAAAGGTTCTGTTTAATAAATAATTTAAATTTATTTAGACTTAATTGTTGAATATGGCTAGGAACTTTGTTGTAGAAACGTATACTTTGACATTTGAATGAATTACTAATTTTTTGAAGTCTGGTCATGGGCAATATCAGTTTATTCTTATTTCTAGTATTTAACATATGAATGTCGCTGGTTTTTGTAAAAAAATTAATATTTTTTTTTACATACATTAGGTTGTCATATATGTATTGAGAAGCGACAGTCAAAATATTTATTTCTTTGAATAAATCCTTTAGAGATTGCCCACGTTTAAGATTGTAAATAGATCGAATAGCTCTTTTCTGCAGCACAAAAATAGTTTGAATGTCGGCAGCATTTCCCCATAATAAAATGCCGTACGACATTACACTATGAAAATAACTAAAATAAACTAATCGCGCTGTTTCTACATCAGTTAGCTGGCGAATTTTGTAGACTGCGTAAGCTGCAGAGGTGAGCCTTTTCGACAACTGGTTTATATGTGGTCCCCATTGAAGCTTAGAGTCTAAAGTTATACCCAAGAACTTGGTGGTGTCCACAAGATCCAATTCTTCTCCATTTAAACTAACGCAGGTCTTAATAGTTCTAACGTTAGGTGTCAAAAATCTAACGCATTTAGTTTTATTCTCGTTTAAAAGTAAATTATTGACATTAAACCAGTTCACTACTTTTAAGAGAGTATTATTTACATCGTCAGTAACAGTTTGTTGTCGTTTGAGTTTAAATAAAAGTGAAGTATCATCTGCAAATAACACTATCTGTTGATTGTCATTAATAACATGAGGTAAATCATTTATATAAACGAGAAATAGAAATGGGCCAAGTATGGAACCCTGCGGAACACCCATAGTCACTACGGATCCCAAGGATCTCTGGCCATTTATATCAACTTTTTGAATCCTATTATCCAAATAAGAAATAACAAGATCCAGAGCAGTATTCCTAATTCCATAGTGATGTAACTTCCTGACCAATGTATCATGAGAAACACAATCGAATGCTTTTGATAGGTCACAAAAAATGCCTAAGGCGTCGTGGAAATTGTCCCAGGCGTTAAAAATATTTTCTAAAAGTTCAACCCCGGCATCGGTGGTTGAACGACCCCTTGTGAAACCAAATTGTTTCTTGTGTAACAAATTATTCATGCTAAAGTGAGTTTGCATTTGATCAAGTAGTAATTTTTCAAATATTTTACTAAATGTGGGTAGCACTGAAATTGGTCTAAAGTTAGTGGGGTCGGATGTGCTACCTGATTTAAACAACGGTATAATTTTACTACTTTTCATTAAATCAGGAAATACGCCACAGTCGATACATTTATTAAAAATTATGGCTAGTTCAGGTGCTACTATGGTAATTATAGATTTTGTAAGCTCAACCGAGTTACCCCAAAGATCGGCTGTTCTTTTAACATTAAGGGTATTAAATGTTTTTATAATAGTTATGTCATTAATATAATGAAATTTAAATATATTATTACAACAATCTATATTCTCTTTCAATAGTGATTCAGCAATAGTAGGGGACGAATTCAAAGATTTTGTGGTAGAGATTGGAATGTCAGTAAAGAATTTTTCAAAAGCAGTCGCTACTTCAGAATCTGATGTGACAGTCTTATTTTCAATAGCAAGGCTATAGTCCTTCGTTTGATGTTTAACTTTTCCAGTCTCCTTATTGATTAAGTCCCAAGTCGTTTTAATTTTATTACTACTATTTTTTATTTTAAAACTTATATAATTACACTTTGCTACATGACAAATCTTTTTAAATAATTTAGAGTATTTTTTTACATACTGACAAAAGGCATCACTCTTATTATAGTGTCTCTCTTCATACAAGTCATAAAGCCTTTTTCTACTTTTACATATACCAATAGTAGCCCATTCACTGAATGTTGTAGTTCCTTTAACAGAGATCTTCTTGGGGATAAAAGTAGAATTAAACTCTGCACAATACATTTCAAAAAAGGAATTGTACAGCTGGTTAGGATTGTCACTGTACAATAAAGAGGGTAATTTGCTTAAGAGTTTACTTTTGAAGATCTCCAAGCGACCTGTAGTTTTAGGTACCACAGTTATAACATTATTTGCCATATTTTTACTTTCTTTCCGAAAAGTAATTAACTGTCCACAATGATCCGAGTCTAGTTGATTAATAATTTGTTTAATATTTGGAACAATGTTAGTAAATATATTGTCTAGACATGTTGCTGATGTGGCAGTTATCCTAGTTGGCTCCAAGAAAATATTTTCGAGATTATAGGAGTTAAATAAATTTTTAATTCTAAGACACATGGAAGATTCTTCTAACAAGTTAACATTAAAGTCACCACATACAATAACATTTTTATTTAGTTTACAAATCTTTGCTAACACTTCATTCATGACATTTTCAAAAGAATCATATAATGCCAATGGTGGTCTGTATACACTCAATACAACAAGCCGCTCTAACTCCAAACAGGCTATCTCAATTATCCGCTCAACAGAGAGGCTCACAATATCTTTCCGTTCTTTAAATGTAATTTGTTTGTTAATTAATATTAATGAGCCACCATGAATGGCATTTTCTCTGCAGAACGAACTACCCAACATATGATTATTGAAATTGAATAATAACTGATGGCTTTTAAGCCAGTGTTCTGTAATGCATAAAATGTCAATGTTATTACAGTTCATAAACAATTCAATTTCAAGGTTTTTACTGGAGATCCCCTGAATATTTTGATGTACTAATTTGATGTCCTTGCATTTATTTATTAAATTAAATTGTATAGCAGTACCATTATTAAAGCAAGAGGTTGTCTCTATTGTCCTATGGTTTAATTTAAATTATTACATGTCAAATTTTTCAGATTACTATAATCTAAGTCATTACTATTCTGCTCAATAAAAGCAGGTCTGTTAGCCAAATTCTTGGCTGATATAATAAAATAATAAGATAGCGCATTAGCTATCTGTCTCTTATAATATAAAGGCAGATAATATTTATCTCTTGTCAAAAAATATTTTTTACTAACATAATTGTTAGTGTCTATTATATGGAATTTATGATTATTGCACGACATAGTGTGCATTGTCAAATTAAGACTATATCTTAAATTATTTTCTTCCGCTGGCAAGCTTTTACTATAAGGAAATGTAAACATTACAATTTCAGTTACCGGTAAAGCATGCAATTTGTCAAAACATTGCACTAGCTGCTTTTTGTTTACATTGCCCCTGTTTCCTAAAAATAACACTAATTTTGTGTCAGGTGAGAATTGACTGTTGCAAATTCTCTTTACTATATTCTGATATGAGGCATTAGGCATACAGTTATTAAATACTAATTTTCCCAGGTCCATAGCAAGCAATTGACCCATGTCCCTGCCTATCTCATCGCAGTAAATGATAACATCATGAGAGGTTTGTTTAGTTTCCATATGAACATGGGAGCTGTTGGAACAGTTACTTGTATGTAAGCTATCACAAAGCATTGACTTGGGTGGTGTTTGTAATGAGGGTTCACCCACCAGCTGTGAGTCGCTGAGACATGTACAAGAACATACAGTTGTATGGTTCTGCAAGGAATCAAACCTATCAGCATTATATTTACTTAACTCAATTAATTCAGTCATAGCTGTTGTGTGATCCTCAATTTCTTTCTGAGCGTTTTCATACCTGCTGGTCATTAATTGCAGGGAAGTGTGTAAATTAGAGATCTCCAAGTTCAGTACTTGTGTGTCCGCCTCATACTTAGTCCTGTTTTGTTCTAGTTGTAAGGCATAGATATCTAATTGCTCAGTTAAGTCTAATTTTTCTTTTGTATTATTAACACATTTATTAAATACTTTTTGCTTATTAATTAATTTTTCTGTCTTATTTATGTACCTATTTATTCTAATATATTTCTTAAGTTTGTTTCTACTGGCCCCAGCAATTCTCCCTCCAGAGGTTGAGTGGATTGAATCCTCATTTGTAAGGTCTACTATTAAAGGGGAGGTATTGCTAGGGGCAACAGAAACAAGAGCGGGGGACTCATGCACAAGTTCATCAAATAGGTTCTGGGTTTTTTGTTCACTTTGAGCACGGGAGACCTCTTCCAGCTGCGATATGTGATGATGAGCTTCTCGTAGTTCACATTGCAGGCTTGTGATGGTGTTTAAGGCCGTCTCATACTCTTCGCTACATTTAACAAACCCATCTACAATATCTTTTAAATAGTCCCGCTCATCAGTTAAAGTTAACAGCTGAGTATGTAATGCTGTTAACTCGTTTTTCAAAAATACATTTTTATCTAGGATTTCCAACAGCTCCTTTTCGTTATCATCCCTCTCACGATTTAGCAAATCGCACCTCTCCCTTGCAATCTTTAATTCTTGCAGTGCCACTTGGAGTTTGGACTCCTCCTGGCGTGCTAAGCCTCTACGTGTCATCATTTCGCGGCGGTTTTTTCTAGTATCTGAGTTTTAATGTAAAACTAAGACTAGAAGTGGTGTTATTCAAAGTGCAAGGGAAAAGATTGACAGCTTCGTGCTTGGGTAACCGCACGATATACAAAGTATTGAGTACCTACTTACCTCTGCTTTTACTGGAAAATCAGGGGAAACAGGCAAAAGAAAGTAATAACTCACCCAAATAGTATTATTACTGCTTTAAAACTTCCAAATACGAACAATAATTTCCAAAATTTAACGTGTTACTAATATCTACCTACCTACTTTACGGTAAGCACTTTAGGTCTGTATTTCGTACAATAACTATTACTTACTATGTTTACGATTTAACAGTAATAACACACTTAACTTTAATCACAAACTGCGATATTTAGTTGATAAAAATAATAAATAAACATTTATTAATCAAGGACTGCGAAAATCAGCTGTTGGACCTAGGGATGCCAGCGGAAAAAAAAAAAAATCGTAAATCGGAAGCATCGTAATGAAAAAACTTGAACTTGTAATACATTAAAAATATTCTTTTATTTTAGGTACGTACTTGAGTAATTTTAGCTTGATAAATAAAAGATTCAAAATAGAATATGCTAAACATAAAATTATTTATTTAAATTCGTTTTTTTTACCAGCACTTTATTATATACGTCCCACTGCTGGGCACGGGCCTCCTCTACCGAATGAGAGGGATTAGGCCTTAGTCCAACACGCTGGCCTAATGCGGGTTGGCAGACTTCACATACCTTCGAAAAATTTTATCGAGTTCTCAGGTATTCAGGTTTCCTCACGATGTTTCCTTCACCATTAAAGCAAGCGACACGTAACTTAGTGGTGTATGCTCTTGGGGCTGATTTTGAACCTGCGACTTTCGTCTCGACAGTCCATACCACTCCCCGCTGAGCTGCTTTTAGTTCTTTTAAATTGCATTTATTTGAAAAAATGTATGATTTTTTTGTTATAAATGCACACTCGTGGCTATATTGCGGGAAATAAAGCCAAGAACAATGGCCTATGTTGTATCACTACCTACCCATTCGAGGATGCAGATGTGAGCTTAAATATAAGCATAATAATGCTACACATATCTCTTGAAACTTATAATGAATGACCTCGAATGAGCACGCTCCTATTTGTATAAAAATCACTTTATGCACACAATAATGAATCACAAGGAAAAAAGTGTTGCAACAATGGATTCTTTGAAAAAGATTAATGCTTCCTGTATACGCTAAATACATAGTAAGCATTACATTGATCTAATAATATCTCAAGATAACGTTGAAATCTTTTAACAATGACGTAAAAGATGATAAAAATCTATGTTTTTACTTGTTGTACTTCGGTTACGTCTATATCTCTAGGTTACAGGTAAAAATCAGCGAGTCTATTTTCGTTCAAGAACGTGTAGCTGATTTTCATTAGAATGCAACAACAAATAATAGTTATGCATACTGTTTCAGATTGTTAACGGATATTGGGTATTTTAATTTCAAAATAGACGAGTTGGGATACTTGTTACTTTAGTTAAGCGCATTTCAGATTACATTATCGATATTGTAAAGCATTAATGTGCTTTGTAGAGCGAAGTAGGGTTATTTTGCTCATAACCCTGCGGTACCTCAGGCGATCCCATACGCTCAGATTCAAATAAAATGATTCATCAATTACAAATAATATCTTGAAATTAAGGCTTGTATTTGAAAAGCATGTATAATAAATTTCAGGTAGTATAAATGGCACATGACGGAATGAAGGGATCGACTGATGCATATGTGATGCAGAAACACAAACGAAAATTTTTCTTCGCGGTGTCAGCTCTAGTAGATAATGTAGTTTAGTATTTAATGGGTATCATAGCTTATATCATAGCTTATGAAAAACAAAGTATAATTATTATTTTGAGTTTATTCGATTCGACATGTTATTCATTCGATAAAAAAATATTTCTTTATGTTCAGCAATACAATAGAATTTGGTACTACGGGAAGTAAAATACGTAGGTACTACACTACACGTTGCCTAAATTTGAACCCGCTTTCTGTAACACGTTGAATAATACCATCTATGCGTTATAATCGAACCAGCGATAGATTTTCCATAATCCCACGCCATTACCAAAGGGTAAGTAAGATACGCGACAGAGATAATAGACCGCAATGCTTGACGACAGCGACACGTCCTCGTTGTACATACATAAACATCACAGACTAATTAGAAATATTACACACATAATTGTTTAATGTCTGTTTTGTGGTATAAATTCGAGAGAAGAGACCGCGAAATTCGACGGATTTCATACAATTTTATACAAAGTGGACGTGTAGCTGTCGCTTCTCATACGTCGCGGTCTCCCGATCTCTATGGCGTATCTTAAAAAGACAATAAAACAGTATTTTAATGCTGCATAACGCCTACAAAATTGGACCACTGTCCAACCAATGATAGACCGCTCGCTTCTCACCTCTACCCCAGAGCTGTCAATGACTCCAGCTAAACGATAACAAATGTTTTGTTGGAACTGAAAATAGCGTAACAGATAATACATTATATAATTTCATATAGATTAACTGCTTCAATATATTATGTCTGTGGCCTCAATTATCATCCAACATAATAATATACATAAGTATTATAGTATGGTTAGAAAGGTCAGATCATTTCCAATAGGCTGACACGTGTTGGTCTGGAGTCGCATTTCATCTATTAGATAGCAAATAAACATACAGTACTAACTTCAATTTAATATGCGCCTCATTATTTTAGGGATTCGATAGGATTTTTTTAACTTCTTACAAATCATTAAGAACATAATTATGCAACCAATGTATTGTTGTCCGCATAAAAATAACAACCTGCCAACATTCCATATTCATATTTTAGAAAAAGACAATAAGTTTCGAATTATGGTAGTTACTCTAATCGAAGTGCGGTACATTTTTTTCTATTCTGGCACGGCAAAGTGACTTCACTGGACCTGGTGTTAAACACACTGCAGTACAATTATAATGTCGACCGTCAAGAGATGGATCCTTCGACTGGTCGGCAGAATTATGCCGGCCCGAAGTTACTGGCTATACACTGGTTGAACCTGGAATACGACTCGCCTAAACGTGTAACTATGTCGGGTTTTGCTCCATGCTTACGGTCGTAGCTATCCAATCAGGTACAAACATATCAGTTACCCTTCCACCAGCTAGCAATTATTATTCATGAATCAATTAATGTAAATTAATAATCATAGTAGCCCTATATATTTTTTTAATTTTTTTATTTGATTGAATGACGATACGAGCAAGACGCTCGCCTCATAGTAAACGCCATGCCTGCTCATAAACAGAAGCGGAACGCAGAAAAAACAGAACAGAACAAAATCAATCAATGCTCTTCAAACCGAAACAAAACAGTGCTTACAGACTGTTGATTGGCGGCAGAAAACTGGACAAAGTGTCACATGTCCCACTGTTCGGCACTGAATGAGAGGTTTGGCCACCACGCTAGCTTAGTGCGGATTTTCGAACTGTTCATACCTTCTAAATAATTATAATAATATAATAGGATAATTTTTCAGGTATGCATGTTGTGAGTTTCCTCCAGTGTTAAAGCAAGTGATAATTAAAAATTAATACACACGTATCTTAGAAAAGTCAGAGGTGCATGCTCTTGGGCTGGTTTCAAACCTGTGGCTTTCATCACTACTTTCTGCTGTAATATCGCTGCTCTTTTAATATCCTTCTATAATTAAAAAAAAAAAACAATTTGTCTAGCTCGAATAGTCTCTATGTTTAGCATGAAATACCCAAGTTATTTGTAAATTATCGTCGGAAAATGGTATCATCTATCAATATTATTGTTTATTCACTATTATTTTTCTTAAATATCCATACAACATGTATTTGTAACAAAAAAATATCAAAACTGAGTGAAAACAAGGGAAAACTTCTTAAAATGAAATTATAGAGCGTTCTGTTTCCTAACTCGTTGTCCAACAAAGTAGGTACTTTATCTTGTTTAGTTTCATATTAAAAATACATAATTTATTATATTTTTGGTACCACACAATGTTGTATATCGTATGTATGATATTCCCAAAACTGATAATAATTATATCTACCCATTAAGATAGCGTAGTATATTAATATTCAGGTTAATTTATACTAAAAGTAAAAGTCACACTTACGGACCTAGTGCCCATGACATAAATAAACAAATAAAAATAAATAACCAATCATCGTATCAACATTCGATAAGACTACACCTTTGTCATGTTGTATTTAAATCTCACGTTTTTAAGTCTTCTGCGAATTACTTCATAGGCAGGTTATATCTCTGCTATATAGATTAGACAAAAATGTTATAAAAATAACATATTTTTCGGAATTACGCTCCTTTCAATCCCTATTTCATTTGGGCCGACAACATCTAAAGCCACAGCTTCGTGGTCTCCTCCATCTCGGCTCGAACTAAAAAGTTTGCGAAATCTTACTTCTGCCGGACCATTAAGCTGTGGAATAGTTTGCCGGCACACGTGTTCCCTCCTTCCTATAATATAGGGTCCTTTAAACGGAGTGTGAAGAAGCAGTTAGGCAGGTTGGCATGATATTGCCGACTTACGATTGACACTTTTTTTGGCGTTGGTCGACACTGTTCTTGGTTTGCGCTACACTTACCATCAGGTGTAGCGTGGTCACTTTGCCGACCCAGGATAAAAAAGCCACTCACCTGCACGTGGTCTACGTCGACATGTTGGAAATAGAAGACAAAATACCACAGAGAGTTAGAAAGTACAATTTTCTCTACTTTATGTCTACTTTTTATGTAACGAGTTAAAGTTTTCTTTATAAACAATAGTAATGGACAGGGAGCCCTCGGGTAGCCCCTCCTTCCAATAGGTATGATTACTAACCAGCTGATTTTTTTGTTTTTACTTAGTTAATATTTATATAATTTAACTGTCATATTGTCCTACAAATAAAATAATAATTTTTTGAGTATCATCAAATCGAAATATTCTATCCTTGCTACCTCTGTTAGCTACCACAATAGAGAATTTTCGCATAGGGAATAGTTGGTCGTCTCATCGAAACGAAGCTACTCACGGAAAATGAGCTTGATAGTAGTCAAGTGGATCAGCTACCCGAGGGCTCCCTGTCTATAACTTCGATAGACTGAAAAAGATATCCAGATAAAACTATTTTTTAGTCTACAAAATTATCTCATGTTGCATATGTTTCTAATTATATGTCTATTACTATCGTTATGTGTCTTGGGATTGTTTTTAACTTACTTAAAATAGTAGCATGCATCATACATAATTTTTTATCAAACCATTTTTTATCAATATCGACGTTTCTTTTTGAATATAAAAAATAGAAGAAAATCAAGAATAATATACAATTTTCTTATAAATATACCGCATTATAAAATATAGTAAAGTAAATTGCAATTAATAAACAATCGATGAATTATCAACTCAACGAAATATTATCAAATATTGCAATGCTCTTTAAACCAGAAAAATGTTTACATATAAGTTTATTTAATAAATTCCCAAGTCATTCGATGACCGTTTTGACTTTAGACCTCGCATGTAGATAAAATATCTATGTAGTTTAAACCGGATAAAATATTTACTTTTATTTCCCCATATAAAAATAATAAGCTTATAGACCCAAATTATAATACATTCATACAATATATCATAATATATTATATCATACAATATAATACATTTCGCATCAATCATAAACTGAAGCCTGTATCTCCGAAGATGTAGGTTAAGGTGCAATTAATGTTCCCACGGTTCGCCAAGGCTGTTGTCGCCCTACAATATGGGAGGAGCGAAACGAGGGATTTGTGGAGTGGTCACGAATTTGTTTTCTTCGACCTGGAAATGGAAACCAGGACATCAACACTGTAATTCTGTCTACCACGTGACTAGGCCGGCTAAGTACGAGCTAGTACCACTATCTCTTATGATACCTATGTGAAGTGGCAGTTTCTTGAGATGTTTTGTACAGTTAACAGCCTCCATGACGCAGCGGACAACCGGCTGTAAAATGAGTGGTCGCGGGTTCGATTCCCGAATGGAGACAAATGGTTGTGTGATCCATAAATATTGGTTTCGGGTCTGGGTGTTGGGCGCCGCGTAACCCTCACATTTTAATCTGTATGTTACTCTGGGTCAGGACTATGTATGTGACTGTTGGGTCTGATTACACAGGACTGCGAAAAAAATTTTTTGAAAAGTTTTTTTGATGAATGGTTA
The DNA here is from genome assembly GCA_949126905.1 of Amorpha juglandis. Lineage (NCBI taxonomy): Eukaryota > Metazoa > Arthropoda > Insecta > Lepidoptera > Sphingidae > Amorpha > Amorpha juglandis. Next base: position 9,574,284 of record OX421372.1, read on the forward strand.
ATATTTGTTTTATTTAGCTTAAAAGTAATAGAAAACGGTATTCATATGATATATACCACGTCACATTTATCAGATTTAGATGATATAGTATTTGAATACGGAAAAGAACAAAACAAAAATGTAATAATATGAATGAGGATCATTTGAGATTATTTTGTAAAGTTTTATTGACTTTATAAATACTAAAATACAACATTAAGGTATACATAAAGAAAACAATTACTTATAACGTTTTCTTTTTGATAAAAGCTGCGTTTTGTTGGTTTTCGTTTATGGTTTTTTATTTCATCTCTGTGTATCATCCAGCAACAGTCCGCCATCATATTAACGTCCCAACAGCCTTTATATCATCTGTCCATCTCTTTTATGTCCCGATGCCAACGTTCACCTTGTTATTCACGGTAGTCGCCTAGATTTTTTGAGAAAAAATCAATGTGAGACTTCATAAAATTAATTTTCAGACTCATATTACAGCCCAAATTTTTATGGGCGTTTAACATTTCCTGGACAATATTTTTATACTCAGGATCTTTTGTGTTGCCTAGAAACTTAGATACGACATTTTTAAAGCCATGCCAGGCATATCGTTCCAAGGTTGTCATCACTTTTTCAAATTCTGTATCCCTAATCAGTTTCCTGATGTCAGGTCCCTATTTCAACTTCGCATTAGATAAGCTAGGGAAACATGAACAAATATACTTGAAATTATTTCCATCTTGCGGTAATGCCTTTTGGAACTGTTGAAAGACAGCCTTTAAGCATCTTTTTGGAGAATCTCTAAAGAGTAGCCATTCTTGTGTATTGCATTCGATATTGATTTTTTGTATTAAACCGCCAATATCACAGCCAAAATTAAATTATCCTCTTTCTTAAAATACTCCACAAATTCTTGTTTTCTGCTTCGATACCAGTAAAATGTTGTTGCAGCACCTAATAAATTGTTTACTTTTAGTCGAGAACCGAGAAGTTCTGCAGCGTCCTTAGGTAATCGAAGATCCCATACCAAATCATTCAGTCCTTACTGTTTTAAAGGCCGAGGGTCATTTATAGGATGAAAAATGTCATCACTGCTTTACAGATGATCACTGTGTTTTGAATTTTGTGATAAAGGCGTTACGAAGCTGTTAGTGTTAGTAGGAACTGGTATGGGTAATTTGGGCCCATGTGGAACTGGCTTTGTTACAGACGAAACATCAGGATACACAATTTTAGCGCGGTTTTTAGAATTATATTATATTACATTGGTCAAAAAAAAAATAATGTGACGTGATACGTTAAAACAAAGTTTATGTCTGCTATATATAGACCAACATCTACATGTTGGTGATGAATTTATTTAAAAAACTTTTTCATCGCAGACCTGTGTTATTATTATTATTATATATACATTTATATTATTTGTACGGTGGCTGAGATTTCGATCCTACCCCTTCCTCGATGACCATTCCTTTCCTTAACGATCAGCAGAGGCCCACTATTCTTCTAGTTTAATAGATGTTTTTGGTGGCACATGACGATGAAAATCAATTACCATAACGTAACTCAATGGTCGGTACGGGAATCGAACCCACGGCCTCTCGCTTCGTAGTCGACTGCTCTACCATTGCGCCACGTAGGCTTGTTGATCAATACGATTCGAAAATTGTTCAGACGGTTCAAATCGCATGCGAATAAGCAGTTGATCAACTAAAATCGAACCGTTTGAATTCGTATATTTGGCCTCAGTATTAAATTATGTATTTTTATATTCTTATTTGGATATGTACCTATATTACGTAGATAACACGATTCAATAACGACTTACCACTGAACGCATAATTTGAGCACAAAAACAAAAAACAAAACGGATACAGTAGTTACATATTATTATGCTTAGTATAGATTCCTTAATCTTCGTAGTTATGAAACTACCTGCAATGTTACAAATGTTTTTTGACTGACATTTTGCAAAAACTGCTACTATGACGTCAAACGACAAGAAGAGACGAAAATAGTCGTGAGAATCATTGTTATAAATAATAGTTTTAAAAACACGCCTTTATAGAAAATTCTACTAATAAATCTATACTAATATAATAAAGCTGTAGAGTTTGATTGTTTGTTTGTTTGTTTGTTTGAACGCGCTAATCTCAGGAACTACTGGTTCGAATTGAAAAATTCTTTTTGTGTTGGATAGTCCATTTATCGAGGAAGGCTATATAATATTACGCTGCGACTATTAGAAGCGAAGCATCAGTAAAAAATGTTGCAAATCGGGGAAAATTATTCATATTTGAAGGCTTCCGTTGCTAAGCTACCCAAATAATATTATTTGAAGGCTCCCGTTGCTAAGCTACCCAAATCTATACTAATATTATAAAGCTGTAGAGTTTGATTGTTTGTTTGTTTGATCACGCGGGCGGAGCCGCGAGCAAAAGCTAGTAGGTAATAAATTTGAAGTAAAAATGTATTTTATTGTAAAAAAGCATAAGTATGCCGAATTTCGTTTTGAAGGAGGTCAAAATCATGTTCAAAGTTTCCGTTACATACTAACATACGTATGAAGCTAATAAAAGCGTGTCAAAAACCGTCCAAACCACAATCGTGTATAGGTGATTGGTAGAGCCACGCTGAAGACAGTTTTGTCTACAGCATGAATGGGCTGGCTCGACCGGATCGTTACCACTGTCTCACAGAAAACCGACGTAAAGTAGCGGCTTGCTGCGGCGTTTCGTACGGTGAGTGAGATATCCGGAAGCCCAAATCCCCTCCCCTTCCCAATCCCTAATTATCTCTTTCCTTTAAGGTCGGCAACGCGCCCATGATTCTTCTGGTGATGGGCGTACATGGGCGGTGGAGACCACTTACCATCAGGTGACCCACTTGCTCGTTTGCCGGCCTATGCTATAAAAAAAAAGGTATGTAATGATAAGTAGCCAAATTGCCTCAAAGTTAGATCTTTATCCGTTATACCGATATATTATAACAATTAGAAACTCCCGATGTCAATCAGAAAAACCTATGTGACTTTAAAACAGCTAAATAGATTTTCTTTACATATAAGTAAAAATCATTTCCATTAAATTACCTTTCAAGCAAAAGAAGCGTTAAAATCGGTCTGTTTGTTTAGACGCTACGGTGCTACGTACACACCAATACACAGGCACGTACTGACGCACTAAAAGGACTAATACAACTTCTCTCTTTTTGTCTGAGGGAGTTGTAAAATAATTAATTATGGTAATTGCATTATTTTAAAAGGAAAGCATCTAATATGATAAGTATTGTACATTACTTATTGGTGTTTCTAATAAATAAATATGAAGCAATAATTATCACAATTATGTTTATGATGTATTGTTAGTCTAGCTATTGAAAAAAAAAAATTCATTCATCATTGATTGTTACGAACGGTTTTACAAGTACAGGAACACCCACGTTAAATGGTTGAAGCGCGATTTATATTAGCAAAACTCCTTCAGCACCTAAATTTTATCAACCAAAGGACTAATAGCACCTGCCTCGGACATCATGAATTAAAACTGATGTGCTCAACTATCAACGTAGCAATGATTTGACTTTGGAACTTATTCACACCATATTGAACATATAATTTATGAATGCTTCTATAACTTTAAGCTTATATTTTACAATCAGTACGTTAAACATAATATGCCTTCAGTAAATTAAACGTAATATGGTTACTCAAATGACGTGCGCTACAATAATATTATCGTGTAATCGCAGAGTAAATAGAGGGTTACTCATTATTATAAATCTTTCATCATGTTTTGTTTATCATTTGGTAGATGGCATAAGTTTTTCGATTAGCCTAAATTTCTCTCACAAATTATAATATATAAGTGCTTAAACTAAAATACTACTAAAAAGTGTGTGTGTTCAGTTCACACGCGGCAGAAGTGATACTTCAGAATAATTAACATAATTAACCAACGAATTTTACCAAGTAAATGCAAAAAATTAAACACGTGAATGATACATCAAGTTGTTTATTTCAGACATTTTCCGAAGGCTTCGTTGTACGTAGGCGCAAAGGCACGTGATAGTTTACGTACAAACATGTATACGTAGAGCGCTTGGGCCGAAGCAAGCATATAGGACGCCTTTGTAAGACGATGAGTCTGTAAAATATGCAGTCTTTTGCCTTCCCAATAAAAGAAAAATAAAACAATTAATTAACCAACGAATTTTAATACCCAAATGCCAAAAATAAAACACGTAAATCCAGCACATTGTTTATGACACATTTTCCGAAGGCTTCGTTATAAGCGGGCACAAAGACACGTGATAGCTTACTTGTAATCTATCTCATTCTCTCAGAGGCTAAATCCTATTTATGAATATGTTAGTCTTTGTCGTGACGCATTTTCGTTTCATTGAGTTTCAAATCACAACGATTCTAAAGAAGTTTCACTTCAAAAAGCAATTTCAAATAGTAAAACACATTTATTTTTAATACTTTTAGAATTTATTTGCATAAAATATATACCTTTTGTACATACCTAAATAGCTAACTATTAAGTTAGCTTTAATAAAAATAATATCAGTCTGCAAATAGAAAACATGTTTATTAATAATCAGCAAAATAGTTGAAAGGTTGGTGTTTAAATAACACTGAAGGAATATCATAATATTTTGAACAAGATATAAACAGAAGCGTTGAAAATTTATCACTTCGCGCTAACACTTACATAAAAATGTGTTGAACTTATGCAACTTTTAATAATAATAAACAGAACTATACTGACTGACAAAACTATGCACCACAACCGACCTGACATCACATTCCACAACAAGCTTAATAAAACAGTTTACCTTATAGAAATTCTTCCAATACACACAATGTTGTAGCCACACACACTAAAATATGCAGACTTGACCATTGGACTCAAAACCAAGTGGAGAGTTCAAACTGTCAAGACTATCCCCATAATTCTATCCAGCACAACTTTTTTTAAGGCACAGTTCATAAATGCTTGAGGGTTTACGAAAATGATGGATATTCATACCGTTCTATTCAAAAAATAAATAAATAATAGAGAGGTCGTTTAGATGTCATCGTGCCTTCATTTGACTGCCACTGGCATCCTCATCGACCTTCAAAATTCTTCTACTATCATTTTTTCCATCAGAGAAAGTGCTGTTTTTACTTTTTTTTTCGATTTTAATATCACAAATATTTAATACACCAACCGTGATGCGTGTGCTGTTAGCCGTCGAGGATCCGTAGTGTTTATATTTCCCATTTTAATGAACGTTGAAGACCAGCGACGGCATATAGGTACGCTTCTCTGTCACAGTAGTGTTTTGGGATCTTTTTCACGAGCCACCGCACGGCACGATTTACGGTCTCGATTCAAACCATATTATTAATAATGCTAATAATAATATAGGTACTTGTTCTAATTACTTTTCTCAGTGATAACTTGTACCGTGCTGTGCAGTGTAGCGTCATGATTCTCTCATGACGCTACACTTTCATCCTACTTCCTACTTATCCTGCTACTATTTTAAATGTAAAAGTTTGTTAGTCAATCACGTCTTAACGGCGTAACAGATTTAGATGAAATATAGACAATATGCATACCGGTACACTACGATCTGCATTAGAGTATATGCCATTTTTTATAAAAAGACTTTCAGGCGGGCCAAGGATTTTAGAAGTATGTGGCGCTTGGCGTCATCACCATAACGCTCTAACTCAGTCAGTACTGGCTTCCTCACATAGAGAAAATCATAAGCCTCGACAGTACTTAGACTAAATTTCATACGAAACATAATTGAAATAATAATATGACGGGGTTGGCGAATTGTCAGAAGAACGAGTGAAATGTTGTGGTCAACACAAAAAAACAACAAGTGATGGTTAAAAACAAGCGCTTTCAGAATAAACCAATCGTTTTATGTAGCCTGTCATGTGGTGTCTAGTAGGTTTATTAAGTTTTTCTGTGTTTCCTCTGTACCGAATCTTTAGACGAACTTGACGCCAATTTCCTGTGCACATAATAAAATATCACTTTTTTCGGCGCAAATTAATCCCGAAGTCGACAATATTATCTTTAAATCGAAACAAAAGAGGCATTGTCTAAACAAGTGGAGTAAATATTACATACGTATTAAACTGATAAATGCGCGTATTTGTACACTATAATATAATGTATTGACAACACGAGATGTCCACTCTGAGTTACGGTGGACTAAGCCCCTGAACTGATCCTGATCCACGTGCCCAGTACTGCTTCTACTAATTGCAAATGAATTGCGTCAGTTAAAGATTAGATAAATCTAGGTAATGACGAGCATCAAAATAAAATTGTCACGATTGCGTTGTGTTTGATAGTTCAAAGTGTATCAGTATTATTATCATTCAGACCAATCCGTGTATACTTATTATGCAATAGTATACATAATTTATTTTATATTCATTCATTCAAGGGGTGAAAGAAAGTTTCCAGTATTCCACGATAATTTATAATTTTAGTTTCATTAGTTTTTTCGTGTATTTAATTAAAATTTGACATTATTCCAGAACTTCTTGGCTATAGCGACGTGAAAACTTTAATATAAACGTTTTGCATCTAATCATTCATTCAATTACATCAAGAAAAACACACTTTGATTTAAAACACGATAACTCAAAATGGAACGTGGCGGAACATACGTACATGGGTTGAATCGGGTACGTCTAAGGCTGTTCTACCTTCTGTCTATATGACTTTTGAGCTTCTCTACTTATGGTCCGGAGATCCTGATTTTTTTGTTTTTACTTAGTTAATATTTATATAATCTAACAGTCATATTGTCCTACAAATAAAATAATACATTTTTGAGTATCATCAAATCGAAATATTCTATCCTTGCTACCTCTGTTAGCTACCACAATAGAGAATTTTCGCATAGGGAATTGTTGGGCGTCTCATCGAAACGAAGCTACTCACGGAAAATTAGCTTGATAGTAATCAAGTGGATCAAATGGCCCGGGAACTCCGGACCACTATGTGAGCTTCTGCTTGATCGTAGGTCTTGAGACACCGTGTATAACCATAGATTTATGATAGACTTTCTTGAGTGGTAGAGCCACGCTGTAGACAGTTTTGTCTACGACATGAGTGGGCCGGCTCGTCCGGGTCGTTACCACTGTCTCAAAAAACCGACGTAATGTGCTGCTGCTGCGTTTTGTGAGGTAAGTGAGATATCCGAAGGCCCAAATCCTCATCTCCTTCCCAATCCCTTAATTATCCCTTTCCTTTAAGGTCGACAACGCGCCCGTGATTCATTTGATATTGTGGACGTACATGAGCAGTAGTGATCACTTATGATCAGGTGACCCACTTACTCGTTTGTCGTCCTATGCAATAAAATAAATAAAAAAAATTGGTGTTTGACTTTACATTCAACTTTACATAGAATCTATAATGTTGATTATTGGTTATAATTGCTGAAATCCAATATAATTTAGAAGATTACGATAAAAGATGCGTAAATACTGAGATGCCGAGCTATCGGACTATATTGAGGATAACACTGAAATTGCACATTTTCTTGTCATCGACAATCTCTGGCGTGCTTACAGCTTAAGTAAACATGAACCATTACGAATAATCACAGTTAGCGCCGAGTTCTGAGCACACGTGCTCGTTAATTACCTTTTAGATTAAATAACAAAATTTGAGAACATAGAAGAAACAGCGCGTAGAAAAACTTCTAAGTGGGAATTTTAATTATCAACGTACTTTCAAGGTTTGACTTTCATACGTTATTAATCTATAGTGATTCTTTGAAATAATATTTTGCAATTAATGAAATTTCTTTATTTTCAATGATTAATTAACTTCTTGTTTTGTTTATTCAACAAATACTCGTACAATCAACCCCAGTCTTGACCCGACACTATGTTAAACCTGTGTCGTGGCTATCAGTAGTTACGAGGGTCTTGCGGTCCCATGACACCCAGACCCGAAACAAAAATTAGTGGATCATACAAACATTTCTTTTGTAATTCTTATTTTATATCTCCAGACGCACACTTTATTAGCTATGTAATAATAATAATGAATTTATTGAAATGAATGTTATTTTATATACTTATATTTATCTAATAGATATATATGTAGTCATTTAACTATTATCGACAAAAGTTTTGTATAAACTCAGACCTAATTTCGTGATGAATCCAGTGGCGAAGTCCTGTTGAAAAAAAACCGCATTTGTGGTTTACATTTTCGCTATCCAAGTACTAGTACAAAAGTTGTAATAGCAAAATAAATAAGAACAAAATTACGTAGAGATTTTATTTTGTAACAGACCCTTCGAACTACAGGCCTATTAGCGATGATGTCCTTGCTCTTCAAAGTGACGGCGTGGCCCGTGTCCGTCAATACGGTTTCCGTCACAATCACTCAGTTGAGGATCTCTTCGAGTAGGTACCTCACTCACACCTTAGCTGAAACTTTGGAGTGTAAGGGTGAGGGTCTAGATGGGAGTCTAGACATCGCAACGGCCTTCCATAGGGTCTGGGATATGCCAGCTGTCTATTTTATCGAAATTTCCATGGTATAGTATCCTCAAGACCAGGGGCTCTGCAAATCGATCGCCAGCTTTGTGTATTGCTGTGGTAACAAAATCGTTGTTGATAATATTTTCGGGTCCACGAAATAAAATGCAGTTCCTCAAGTCTCGGTGCTCTCCCCGAAAAATACCAAGACGAAAAGTCGCTTTTCATAATAGGCACTTAATGTTACTTGATTATTAATGACCCAGATTAATTGTATTGGTTAGATATAAAAAACGACTTAAAAATCTAATAGCTACTGAAACATCAAAAATATTAGGTGTAATCATTTTTAGAGTCCTTTTTTGAAGTCGTTGGTGCCATGGCTGCATGTCGAACAACCAAAATTGCACTTTTGAATTAGCATATAAATTCTATTATAAAGGTCCGCCCCGGATGACACCCTAAAACCGGTGACCCGAAATAAACAGGTAGGTACTCAAAAACCGGGAACTTCCTCCTTATTCGAAATCGGTTAAAATACATTAAAAATATAATTTTAAAGTTTTAATTCTTGAAGTGACACCCAAATCAAATCCGCCCCGAATGGCACCCGTGCTAGCTACGCCACTGATGGTAGGTTCCTAGTACTACTAAAACAAAGACAAATAATATAATATAATAATTATCAAACGGTTACCATATTACCTAGCCTTTAGAGTGTAATTATAACATGAAATATATTTTTGTGTTAGGTACTACAGGTGCCTATTATGTACCTTTATGTCCGTTGTGTTTATGTATTTTTACTTCTTTGACACTCCATTATAATGAAACAAAAAATAGGTTATGTTTTACGTTTTTTCCAATACGAACACATTATTGTAGATGTATGTAATGTTAAAATTGGTGAATTAGCGGCGTGGACATTCCTATAAAATATATCGATGAAGTATCATACGATTAGCATTTAGCGGGCATTTTTTCTTATCTGTTGCAGATTGACACAGTCAAAACAAAGTATTTCAACCAATAGGATAGTTTTAGCCGAACAGCAGCAGCGTTCTAATTGGTGGAAACTAACTGCTCTGTGGCGCCTCTCCGATCTTATAAATAACAGCGTGAGCGCTCCGCGGACCTCTTTTCCACAGTGTTAATATAGGGGGACTCTTACGAGTTATTTTTGTGAGCTAACTCTAAATTCAGAATGCCGGAGACCTCAAAAATGAATGGATATGCAAAAACAAACGGACACAGTTATGACATGGAAGATGGATCAGTGTTTTTGTTTACTTCAGAATCTGTCGGCGAGGGTCATCCAGGTTAGTTTTCATAATTCTGATGCAGCAATTGTGATACTAACGAAAAATGGCCGACCGAACATGTGCGCAGATAAAGACAGATTAAAATACGTGAAACGTCTACAACGTTCGATTGGCTCGACAGTCATGGTTTTCTTTAAGTTAGGGGCATAAGCAACTTCCATCACAAGTGAACAACGTCAGTGTTTTATTACATCATTGTACGGTGTACCTGTCGTGGGGGACCGTGAATCACATTGTCAAAATAATCCCAACACGTGGTCGCAGCTAAACAATGATGAAATACCGATACTGGAAAATTGGTAGCCAAATAACAGTTGTGTGTATTTGTTTTCAGACAAAATGTGCGATCAGATCAGTGATGCCATATTAGATGCACATCTGAGACAAGATCCAAACGCAAAAGTAGCTTGCGGTGAGTGTCGATTAATAAAATTATTGGCTTCTGATAACGCGGCAATAAGTAATAGGTCTCGTCCTTAATTAAAAGATATTGTCTACAGAAACTGTCACAAAAACCGGCATGGTGCTGCTATGTGGCGAGATCACTTCAAAAGCTAATGTTGATTACCAAAAAGTTGTAAGAGAAACCGTGAAGCACATTGGTTACGACGACTCGTCTAAAGGTAAGCATATGTACGGTACCTGCTAATTTAGTGATAAATTGTTTATTGGCTTCCAGCCAGACTTATTAGACTTATAACATTCTGCCATATATTGGTAACATCTTGGTAATTATTGTTCAATGCACACTAGGTTTTGATTGGCGTACACTAAACTTGTTAGTGGCAATTGAAGAGCAAAGTCCAAATATAGCTGAGGGGGTGTACCAAGACAGAGAGGAAATTGATATTGGGGCTGGAGACCAGGTACAGATTATGCTCAAGCCTTATGCATGGGGTAACAATGGGTTTATAAAAAAATATTCTCTAAACATACCAACATTGATATCATTTGCATGGACTTGACAACACACATATCTGGGATCAAATTGCAAAACTACTCTAACATCAGTTTACAGAAATGTGTAATGTGATCTGATACCTATATAAGAAACAATATGTTCATGGGAATCACTACGGGCTAGATATAAGATACTATAAGAGTTCATTAGATTTTGTTAACAATAAGCATGTTGGGCCAGGCTTTGATTACAAGACGTGCAGTGTCATGCTGGCCCTCGACCAACAGTCACCAAACATTGCTGCTGGTGTGCATGAGAATAGAAATGAGGAGGAAGTTGGGGCTGGAGACCAGGTAAACATGTCAATTCCTGCTAAACCTCATGTGTCTTGTTTTCCCCAATGTGGTGAATCATTTATTAATCATCAGCCCAGCTCATCTGTTTTTATCATTAAGTCATATTAAAGAGTTATGTGCTTATGAAAAGTACAATAGGTATTTGCAATTGGTACACATTCAAGTTCAGAGGGAAAATGCATTTTGTAATTAGGAATTTTTAGGAAAAATATTTTTATTTGGATTGTACTGTAGAATTACAGCAATTTTTTTATTTACTTGTTTATATTAAGACAATTTAATTAGTACAAAATGTGAAAAATGTGAGGTAAATAGAAAATCTAATCACACAACTCTATTGGGCCAATATAATTGTGACGTCAAAAGCCACATTTAGGATCTCAACAATGGGGTACCCGGGTGTCTGTGGTTGTTTTAATGTTATAATGTGATTCATTAGCACAATTGGTGAAATATTACATTCTTGACTACACACTGCACAAATAATAATGACAAAACATAATGTAAAATAATAATTTGTTAATCATTTGAAAATAGATGCTAAAGCATCTTATTATCATCAAACATCATTATATTTAATAACTACCTATTGCATCAAATCTGGGGTTTACAATAGCTGAGGTCAGAGAAGGAAAAGCTGCAAGATTTAGTGATAAAATATTAGAATTTTTATGCTTTTATACCTATGTTCAATATGTACTAGATTGAGAGTACAATTAATGTAAATTTTCATGAAGATTTCAATCCAGGGTTCATCCATGCTGATTCATAACTCAGTCTCTTTAATTTTTGACTTATTTATGTAAAATTAATTATTAAAATTTGTTGTAACAAAGAAATTTATAATTATTAAATGTTTTGTTACATATTTGATACTAAAATATTTATCAAAAATTGAATAATCAAGTTTGATAGTCACATTTACTACCTATTTAAATTTGTCTTACCAATGAATTGATATAGAACATAAAAAAGGGTACCAGATACAGCACAGAAGCTGCAAATCGCATTCAAATATGTGTAAAGCGGCATTTTATTCTTAAGATAATTATCAAGGTATAGTATCATAATAATGATGATAAATTCAAGAATATTACCATGATATTTATATGATATAATGATCTCTTCAAACCCTGTATAAATTGTCTTTAGTTACACTTCGTAGAAAAATAAGAATATGGAGATATTTTATCATAGCTTTACACCATTTTTATTACGTTATGTTAAGTGATGAAACCTATTTGTCTTTTTTTTATATTAGCTTCAGCAGCACAAACAAAGTTTATTATTTTGTTGTATCTTTTTTCTCTTATTTAATGATAACGGGTCACTGATACCATAGAATGGCTCCTGGTCACAAGCCTGTTGCCCTCCTGCCCTGTTGACTGGCGATGCCCATGTCTGTTGCAATAATATTTAATGGTGCTGCCACACCAGTGTTATAAAATGTCAACAAACATTTTATAACACTAAACATTTACTAACATTATCTAACATTGTGATAAAATGTATCAAATTTTTGTTAACAAATGTTAAATAATGTTTTGTAAACATTTTATATCATTGGTGTGGCAGAACCATTAGTAATAACCATTGCATGTTCAAAGAAACCTATTAAGTTATTTATAAAAGACATGATCCTTGGCATAATGTTCTAACATGGGATTTCCATTTCTTCACATTCTTATGAGGAAACTACTATGCTATTCAAATAATACACTAGACAATAATATGAATTTGATGTATGTTAGATAAATCTTTATTTCCTTTAGGGGTTGATGTTTGGATATGCAACAGATGAGACAGAAGAATGTATGCCGTTGACAGTGGTGCTGGCTCACAGACTCAATCAAAAAATCGCAGAGTTAAGACGTAACGGCGAGTTCTGGTGGGCTCGTCCTGATTCCAAAACACAGGTAAAACTTGCACATTTTGTTCAAAGAAGATTTGTGGGTTACCCTGGTTACCTGGGTAAAAAAAACCGACATATGTAGGTCATGACATCAACTGACATATTCTCATTATAAAAAAATGTATCACTCAATACTGAGTTTGATTACAAATTTTTCACAATTCAATAGTTTCTCTATTCTACAAAAAAAATATTATAATGTTATTGTATATTGTAGGAAATACAGCATTGTTTTAACTATGATTATTTTTATAACAGGTTACGTGTGAATATGTATTTGCTGGAGGTGCAACAGTGCCGCAGAGAGTGCACACTGTAGTTGTTTCTCTACAACACTCTGATAAGGTATGATATTATATTATGTATAGTAATTTTAATTTACAAGTTTCTCCAAAAGGAATAACTGCTTGTTTCAGGGTCACATAAGTAAAGATACATTAAAAATAGCATTGTAAATTGGCATATGTGTAATAAAATAAATCTATATATTTTTTTATGTTTGTACATGCTCCAGAAATAATAAAATTTATCTTCATATGCATAAATTCTAATTGAATGGTAAAACTTAAATGCAGCATAAATTGATATAATAGCATAAATTTATATTACACAATAATTTGCAATGCCCCTTTCAGTTTATATACGCATTAATTATTATCAACTTATGATTTGAGTTGTTTAATAAATATTAATGTTATCTTTTTGTGCACTAAAGAGCATAATTTGTATATTTTTAGATAACACTGGACCATCTTCGTGACGAGATCAAGGAAAAGGTTATCAATGAGGTTATTCCAAGTCAGTACCTTGACAACAACACTGTGATCCATATCAACCCCTGTGGACTGTTCATCATTGGTGGACCACAGGTAAATTATCTATACCAATCGACTTCATATCTCTGCTGTCTGATATTTTAAAAGTGCATCATGTAAAATCTATGGAATGGATTATGATGCAGGTCTCGCTATAATGTTAAGCCATGCTCCAGTAAACATACATATTATATGCAATAGAAGTCTACATTTTATCATAGGAATAAACTTTCACGGAACCAGCCGCAAGCATAAGCTAATTAGTTATTTATAATTAAATAACACTCAACACATATACTCCTGACCCCACAGTGAGATACGATTATCTTGTGTCATAAGTATCAGGAACTAGGAGAATGTCACATCACAGTGTTTACAGATGACATAAACATTTGTTTGTCGAGGTCTCGTTATTTACCGTATTATATATTGTGTATATATGTCGCATAAAAAAAAGTATGTCCACAATCTACCAATATATGCGACAATATGATATCAAATTCGCAGAGCCCTGTGTCATCGAAAATAATGTGTGCAATATGTGTATAAAACCGTGCATGTACGTGAATATATGTGTATTTTATATAATAAATGGCAAACAAGCAAATGGGTCACCTGATGGTAGGTGATTTCCACAACCCATAGACATCCATACAAAACGCAACAATATGTTGTTATTTCTCTTCAGTTTTCTGTGAGACTCGGTCGAGCCGACCCATTCATGCTATAGACAAAATAGGGTAGTTTTCTATGTTGAATATTCTACATTATTCTATACTCAACAGAAAATAATACGAAAATGAAACACTTTTCTTAAAACACAGTTAAAATCGGTTGCAAGCAAAGGTGGGTGCGTAATAGCCATTTTACACAGTGACGTCAAAGTCTGTGTCGTCTGTTACTTGATAAGTACCCCTCCATCAGATTTGAATGGCTTCTAATTTATTTTGAACTTATTAATTAAATTCTTACTGCAATAGGTTATGAGTGACGTAACTTATGGGTCATTCCATGTAAAATCGTCTTATGGAAAAGGAATTTTTCCCCGACTCATTTTAGATTTTGGTGTAACTTTGAGAAACTCTACTCTAGGGTCTCAAAGAACAAAATTTACTCGAGTTTGATTTTTACAAGCGCTTGTTTCCGCCTATTTAAACATAAAATTTTAAAAATCGATATTTTTAAACCTTATCAACAATTGCTGTGAAATTTTTCTGTTTGAAGCTATCTGCATGATCAAGACGGAATTCACAGTGGGAAAGATAGTAGTTTAAGTGTAAATGAGGAGAATTGGCTCGGACGATCCCTTTGAATAATAGCACCATGCTGAAAATGAGTGTTTTTTAGTCATTTTTCGTGAATTTTAATCGACTCTAGCGTCTTAACTGTTGAGAATTAAAAACTCATGCTCCGCGGGAATTAAGTATACATATCATAGACAAAATTCTGCCACAAGTTGACTTGAGCAGCCCACTCTTCATAGAAAAAAACTTTGCTTCAAATTTTGGAATTTTAAAAATTCCCAATTTTCAGGCTATGAAACGAACGTGTTGACTGCGAGATAAAAATCTGATACTCACAGAATCTACTGTTTTTACCTTCAACTTAAAATGACTACATCACTTGTTTTGTTATTTTCATATATGGCCCTGGGATGAGATACTGCGGGGTCGCCAGTTTTCCGTTAGCAGGGACCCCGTAGTTCACCCCGGGAACTTGATCTTGCCGACCTACGATGGACACATTGTTTATCGTTGGTCGACACTATTCTTGGATTGCGCTACACTTACCATCAGGTGTAGCGTAGTCACTTTGCCGAGCTAGGATAAAAAAAAAAACTGATGTGTGTTTGTTTGTGGCAGTCTGACGCGGGCCTGACCGGCCGCAAGATCATCGTGGACACGTACGGCGGCTGGGGCGCGCACGGCGGCGGCGCCTTCTCCGGCAAGGACTTCACCAAGGTGGACCGCTCCGCCGCCTACGCCGCGCGCTGGGTCGCCAAGTCGCTCGTCAAGGCGGGACTCTGCCGCCGCTGCATGGTGCAGGTAACACCTAACACCTAACCGCTAACACCACCATCAATACCAAAAACATTGTCGGTGCATTGCCGGCCAGTGAGGAAAGAGTATGCTCTTTTCTTTAAAGGTTTCCAAGTCGTAATCTGACATCTGTATCTTAAAACGAGGTCCTACACTGATCTCAAATAAATGGGAGACCTGATGGGTTAACATATGCGGCTCAAGAAAATTTTATTCACTTAGTTTATTGATAGGTTGGCATAACTAATGGTAACACATAAGAGCACTACTCGTTATATCAAAAAAAGAGATAAATTCAAATCATTTATACAGCAAATTGGGTCATAAATATCACTTTTACTTGTCAACATTCTTTTCATACTTTTATTTTTATTGATGCTGCCACACCGATGTTATAAAATGTTATTAAATGTTTGCAAAACATTATTAAACATTTGTTAACAAAAATTTGATACATTTTATCACAATGTTAGATAATGTTAGTAAATGTTTAATGTTATAAAATGTTTGTTAACATTTTATAACACCGGTGTGGCAGCACCATATCTTTTATCTGCATATTGTGGCTAGCTATGGGAAGAAATGCCGAAACAAACTCATGGGTTATGGCCTGGCTATCCTAAAATGATGACATAATTTTATCAAATGTTTTTATCTAAGAAATATTATTTAAATATTTTATCTTTAGTTTTGTCATTTTACATTGTGCCATTTGTCAGCGAGATATCACGTCAGCTCATGTTGGCCCTCCTAGAAATTAAAATAATGGTTGTTTTCACTTCTATAGTTGTTGTATAGTTAAGAACATAAATATTTTTTGTACTCGTATTTTGTATTTATAGTGGGGACATCTGTGAATTGCACAGACTGGTGATCAACTCATGTTAGAGGTACCATTTCACCCTTAATCCTTTGTGTTTGTAGGTGGCGTACGCTATTGGAGTGGCTGAGCCTCTGTCTATCACCGTATTTGACTATGGTACTTCACACAAGAGACAGCAGGAACTTCTGGCCATTGTAAAGAAGAACTTTGACCTACGCCCAGGGAAAATAGTCAAGTATGTTATGAAAATATGTTTTCCCTAAAGAGTTTGATTAAGTAAGCAATTTTAAGAATATTAACATTGTAACTCAAAGTTCTGTGTGGTGTTGCTTCTATTTATGGGCAGGCGTGGTGCTTACCATCAGGCGAGGACTTGCTTGTCTCGTCTTTCAATTAAATAAACTAAAAAAGAAACTGTTACCCGGACCATACATAAATAGACAATGTAAATGTTAGTGTGTGAAGGTTTTTTTTGCTTGCCGTGCATGGGCGTCATATTGTACGCTCTATTTATAACGTAGTGCACTACTGAAATGAAATTAATCACATAATAAAAATTTACATACTTTGGTTTCATACAAATTTCAAGTACTTATAATGCCTTTTTACTTCTTTCATTGATAATTAGTGATGTTTAATAACTTTTTTGCTCGGTTACAGAGAACTGAACTTGCGCGCGCCAATTTATCAAAGAACGAGTACTTATGGACACTTTGGACGAGAAGGCTTCCCATGGGAGAGTCCCAAGCCGTTGGTTGTAGATTGACTTCGGACTTGGGCCTTAGAACATTGTAAATATTCATCAGTATATTATAAACACTTAATCTACGTGTGTCATTGTAGCGAGACGCTAGTATGTCGCAGGTGTCTCTCTTTTTAGACGATTAATGTTTATGTGAACCGGACCTCGCTAATGGAACTGTGGCTCGGCTGTGGGCCATATCACAGTTGCACTTACGAGATTCATTGTAATAATTAAGCATTCACTAGTTAGTTGATAGGATCAACACGGTGCCGCCATTTCTGAATTTGAGTTAGTTCACGGGTTTTAATGGCAGTCTTATTGTTTAATAATACATGTTCCTTTACGATTGATGATTTTGTGATCTGTATTTTATATTTGCACTGCCCAATTTTATCTTAGATTAATGAACTTCCCAATGACATTGGCATAATTTGTCTGTATCAATTTGACAACGTTTAAACAAAGGACTGCCTGTAATCTCGATATATTATTTTTAATTGTGAGCTTTACGATGTAAGTTCAACGATATAATAGTAGAGTAGACTACTCCTCTGGTCCTGTCACAGTGTAGTGAGTGTCTGAGAGTGTTTTTGGATAGGTTCACTGAACTGCACGGATATCTCGCTCTCACTCACTACACTGCAAATGTGTTACGGCGCGCGAGCTGTTCGACGGTGTACTTTGTATTTCCTAATGTTTATATTTGTTTTAACGTCAGCGCCACTGTGCTGTGAAATATATTCCTGAATAGTTAATTATTCCCTCATCTCTCGTGTCGTGCAATTTGTGTTGTGTTTCCGAAAAGGATTGTAGTGGAAAAGAGCCATTTTGAAAACACACCGACTGTACCAGGGCAGTAGTGCACTGTGCATTTATTCCTCATAATGATAATTGTAATTCCGCTGTAGGTGTAATTAGCCGAACGCTAACCGTACATTTGACGTTTAGACATTCACTTAGTTTGTTGGATAGGGCGGTTAGTAAGTCATTGTGATTATATTTTTGATCTGTTTCAACTTCGACCTGTTCAAGTTTCTAATTAACGTACTGTGGATTTATCAATTTGACAGATTGTGGAATTTCAAACTAATAAATTATGTTCTCCCGGAATGTTGCCGGGATATAAAGAGTATTTTATTTTAATTTATTTCCCAGACGAATACACGATTTATACACTTATTTATTGAAGCCAGCTGGCTACTATTCTCCGTGCCCTTTGTTGCACTTGTGTCATCCGTATCGTATCCGAAGCTGACCAAGCCCGCATATCAAAACAGTGTGACGCTCTGCAAAAAGAGAAACATCTATAAACTAGACAGATTAACATTTTTTTACAGTAGGGTAGACAATTTTAGATTACATATAATAAGTTAAAATTAATTTTAATATAATTCCTTGTTATTTTCCGGATGTATCTAGCTATATGTATAAAACGGAATATTTGTCTGTATGTGCTTTATAGAATCGTAAACTATGCATTTGATCATATGATGATCTTTAGTAAAGTTGTTTGGCATGAGCCCACGAAGGTTTCTGAGTTGGTAGGATCAATCTGAACCACTTTATCCCAGAACTGTCTCCGCGTGATTTGCTTTTTCCGGAACTTTCGTGGGCTCATGCACAACAACTTTGCTAAAGATCATTATGATCAAATGCATAGTTCAGTTATCGAGCGGGATGAAAAATACTAAAACGGCCATTAAACAATAGGGGTTCGTGATAAAAGGGTAAAAAATTAGGGTTGTATGTATTTTTTAATGCCACATTATAGAAAAATAAAAACATTTTTTTTCCAAAAATTGAAAAAAATAATTTAAGTGTGAACAACCCTTATCACTTAAAAAAATAAAATATAAAATTTGGTAAAAATCAGTAAAGCCGTTTCGGAGGAGTAAGGTAACTAACATTGTGACACGA
This sequence comes from Amorpha juglandis, assembly GCA_949126905.1. Classification (NCBI taxonomy): domain Eukaryota; kingdom Metazoa; phylum Arthropoda; class Insecta; order Lepidoptera; family Sphingidae; genus Amorpha; species Amorpha juglandis. Next base: position 9,593,608 of record OX421372.1, read on the forward strand.
GAATTCTATATATAAGATTTACTTTGAGCCGTGATGCACAATATAAGCCTTATCTATTGGTTTGTTTTATAATATCTACTTGCCTCGCTACTGTATATGTTGGCGAGCCCTCTTGTAGGTCTCTGTCGTACACACCCAGTGCCCGCCACGGGTCAATATATCCGTGAATGTTGATAGTGTTATTTACGACCGGTTCCAACCCGCCGAAGATTAAGTTCACCCGTTCTGCGGCATCGTAGACAAACGCTTCGTCAAATCTGGGAATTATATAACAATCACTACTAAAAACATAGATCTAAACATCGCAAGTAGGTACCACGTGCCGAAACGCAGTATGAGATCTTGTCCTAGTCTAGTTCATGCCCACGGAAATTTTACTTCTGCACTCTATCGCCCGTATTCAGGAAAAATACTCAGGTGAGTACTTTGCTAAATATCTGTTATTCTGTACACGTGACCAATCACGGATTGGTCCGCTTGTGTTTATCGCCAAAAACGGACCAATCACGTGTACTGAAAGTACAGTAAAAACTAGTGTAAGGGCTATTTCTCATCACTGAATTGCTTCAAGGGTTGAGAGCGCTCACCCGAAAGTCTGGTGAAGCTGTATACAGCCGACTCTCGTCAGGCATATAGCAAGCGTCAAAAAAATAAAAAAAATTGCTCTTGTGTCGTTATAGCAGGTACTAAAAAAGTGCAGACGTTTGGTTACACATAAATTGACGTATTTAGATCTGTCTGTGGCCATATATTCACGCCTTACATAAATACTATGTATGATTCATTAAAGCTTCCATTTTTTTTTAACGTGGATGAGTTTTAGTTCACTAAATATTTTGTTACCTACTTATTTTTGACATTGATTATCTTGTAAATCAAATTAATAGGAGTCAAAACTAACATTTAAGCACTAAGAATAAATGGTGATTATAGTTAATGATTGCACAGTACTATAATTAAAGTTATGCGCTTCAACAAACTTCGTTTTATAAAAATCAATATTTTACATCAATGTTCGCTTTCAGTGGACAGAAATATTTATTTATTTATTTATACACATGGTATACAGGCGGACTTTAATGCCTTAGGCATTTTTTCCTAGTCGGTCTTAGGGTGGTGGAGATAATAAATGAGGCAGCAAGTGCATAGTAAAATAAATAAAAATGTAAATATATAAGCACATAATACATAAGAAATAAGCATACATTACGTTGCGGCAGATCTATATTCAATTATGATCAAGAATTGACCCCCGTATACTTTATTAAAAGGTCTCATAGTGCCCGCGAACACGTAGTGGAGCTTACTGTTAGCAGCTGCAACTCACCTTTCAGTAAATGCTTGTTTACACACTTCGACGTAGAAATTCACGTCTAACCAAATCAATGAATCAAACACAGTGCCGCTTCGTGGCGCTGTCTGGTAGAATCCGTATTCAGTGCATGTTTGGTAATACCAGGCACGCGCTAGAATGTTACAAAGATAATATTAAAGTGTCTTAAAATGACGTTGCAATAAGAATAAAAAACTATATAACCAACATATAATAAGCTAAAATTAACAGCCTTTGTGGCGCATTGGGCGAGTAGTCGGCTGTGAAGCGAGAGGCCGCGAATTCGATTCTCGCACCGAGTCAAAATGTTTTATGTGATCCTTAAATATTTGTTTCGGTTCTGGGTGTTTCTGCCCAGAGAGGTTGATGTCGTAAAAACCAAGCCAAATCTTTCTGTAATATGTGTTAACAAATCATGTTGCGCCGACCCCGCTGGGAGTGGGATAAGGGCAGGTAGAAATTAAAACTGTGGTAATATAACGGTATCAAACTACAACTCTTGTCTTGTTTAAATCAAGAAGTGCCACCTACGTTGATAATAAAGAAATCGTAAAACATCAGTAATAAATCGTAATCAGTCTGCCAGCGACCGTACAATGGCGCCTTCCTAATATAGTTAGAAACCACCGACTCAAAATTGATTATTTTGCGCTTTTTACTTTTTTGGTGGAAATTTTAATGAATATATCAATAAAAAAAAATGGGATAAGATTCATAACAATATGGCTATGTATTTTATTATCTAAGTTGTACTAATTGCTTTAGATAAAAAATCAAAATCGTACGTCGTATTCCTACTGGTATGTATTTCATATAGACACTAGATTCTATCAAGTTATCGATGTAAACAGTATAGTTACGTACCTACTTTGTTACGCTTTAACTTGCACCCTGCGTCGTCTGTTGCATTTTTTTGCGTAATGATGGTTGTAATGTCGCACGTGTAAGTATATAATTGAAGCGGGTCATAGTGCTTGCAGTAAATGTACGGTGATTCAAGATGCATACTTCAGAGGAAAACGCAAGATTCAAGATGAAAGCGTAGGACTGAAAATCTCGTAAAATCTAAATCATAGGAGAGCAGCCAGTAATATTTAAATATGCCTTCAGCCATTCCATGTAACATACCTACACACGGACATCATAAGTAAACTTACCTACTTAAATAAATAGTATAAAACAAAGTTTATATTCTCGCACGTCTGTTCGTTCGTCCGCTTGGTTCTACTAAACTACGCAAGTAGATTTTGATAAAGTATTCACTATGATTTAGACTTCTTCCGGAAGGTTTCTATATAAAATATATCGAACTATGACACCGAGGAGCGACGGATGGGAATGACACAGTAAGATGCGCGCAAGTGAAACCGCGAGGGACAGCTAATAAATACATAATATACTTACAATTTCCTACTCTCGAATAAGTATTAATCAGAGTCTGAAAACCCATCGTCCAACAGCCACTGGTCACCAGATTTTGGATTGCGGCTATGAATCCGCCAATTTTTTGCATTGGTGTTTGGCCTGTGAAGAATTTAGATAATGATACAACCTAACCATTTAGTTACAAGCCATATTTTTTCTGTGCTGAATGGGTAGGAACGATATATTTATATAAGCTAATATCTAGCTAACATCGCCGTTATTATTTATTCTTTATCGTGCGTAATTCCTTAGGCGAACATGAATACCCATCTCGGAGCTGTCCATAAAGCACTCATCAAAGGTACTTACTGAATACTGAAGGGTGCATCGGGGTGACAATTTAGTCAAGAAGTCAAGTATCACCTTGGCCTGGCCGTATACTTACAAGACCCAAAAATGACACATAATTATGTACCTTTATAATTAAGGAATACAAATTGTACCTATTTCGGCATCTATTTATTTATTGAAATAAGATACACCTTTAGCTTATCACTATACACTTCAACTACAGTTAAAATTCACAGGCTTAGTCTATGTGAGTCGCCTATTGGAGTATACAACAATTTAGGTAAACTATAAACAAGGATCAAAGAATAACAAATCATCATCATAATAAATCATGCATCATAGCATAATAGGCTTAATAGGACTATATTATCATTCAATACACCGTTCAAACAGCGTCACCATACACTAGCGTTACTAGTTCAATATTTCAATATTTGTAGCTAATGTTTTCAAGAGTCTAAGCCAGTGTTGCCCAACCTTTTTTAAGCCATGCCCCACCTTAACATTTTTTTGTTAAATTTGTCACCGATATTTAGCATTGCATTTAAATAACCCAAAGCGAAAGGTTTAAAGTCGTGTCGAGTCCATTTTTAAATTGCCCCCCTTAACTATCAAATTGCCCCCCTGTGGGGCGTGGGCCCCACGTTGGGAAACACTGGTCTAAGCTCTCATTAAGTATACCTGACTATGTAGTTGGCATCAACAAAAAATGTTTCCTTACACTTGCTCTTTTATTCCTCGTGCTACAAAGATTTGATGAACTGCTAGTGATATATACAAAATCTTTTTTGTGTATAGGTACAGGTAGGTACGTAGAATTGACGACTACCTAGTCGTTTGGGCTAGTTGAGGGAGGTCAGTTCTTTATTACAGGAACCCTTAGCAATGGCCAGTACCTATAGTAGGCATAGATACCTAAGATCCACATTGTTGGTTGCTAAAACGTTACTTAAAACATAGAATAACAAATTAAAATATTTTCCATACCATAAACTTCGCCAGCAAAATTATCACAGATATTTAGTAATGTGCCGGGTCTGGCTGTTTGTACTGCTGATGAAAACGACCAGGAGATCAAGCCGGCGAAATATCCCACATCATACTTGTTATCGTAATCGAGATGTGTACATAATCTGCAAACAGTTGAATAATCATAAGCATCTCTAAATAGGTACTGTTGAATAGGCAAATCTAAGAACAGGAGCAAGGTAGGTTCTGTTGAAATTGTTGTTATTATAAGGCCAAAGTCTCCCAAACTGGTAGATCCTTTCAATCGTTTGGCCGGTCTGATGTTATTTACTTCACCGTCCTTTTACACGACCCCGATAATGATTATTAGTCTCTTGAAAACAATAACAGCTATTCTCCTCATGTCTAACTTCAGAACAACCATAAAGATTGACGAGATCTCTAGTCCACTAAACCAACATAACACAACAACACCAAAGTTACACCTGTAAGCAGCTTCTAAGGCACGTCTTCCTTCCTCCGTTTGCATCGCTGCAAGAGTTTCTCGGATGCCTTGATCGATTTCATTTATACATTGTTCTCCTCCTTCTAGGAGAAAAGCTTCGTGAACAACTTCCAGATATTCTGAAAAAGACAGAAAATGTTATAATTTTAAATTAATACGTTATTTATACAGCAAGGGTAGGTGAGTAGCAAGGGTAGCTTAGGCACCTGATTATTAGCAGTAGCAGAATTATCTAGTTGCGATTCCATCCCCAAGATCTGGGTTTCACAGGGTGGTTTCACTTACACAAAATTTCCTTTCGCGTACAGCAACCTTGTACCACTTTTCGTTTGCTGTATTTCCCCAGGCCAATACGACTTAGGAGCAAAAAGAGCCTATTTATTCTCCAAAGGCTGGCAACACATAATCTACGCTGGTATTTTATCTTTGAGAGGCGGTGAACACTACCACCAGGTGACCCATTCGTTTGGTTGTCCCCTCTTCTATAGAAAAAAGTGTTTTAAACTTACCTGGATAGTCGACCTGAGCTAAAATGGGTCCACTAGATGCCACACCACCTACTACTAAGTGAGGGTAGCGTTTTTTGAACCATAAAACCATGTTCGCTGCGTAAGAACCACCGTATAACACAATTTTACTGTTGGCAAATCGAGGCTGACTTTTAAGATCCAGTATGAAGTATGCAAGATCAGCCAGCGCTTGATCAACGTTTAAGAATCTTAAATTTTCAGTAGTAAAATTTCTGTAAAATAACATTTTCGAATTGTCACTTCCATTAAATTCAAATAAAAATATGTTTTTACAAGTATTTTCTAGATCTATACGGACACCATGACTAACAACTTTCGTGTGCTGACATCTTGAGCAACTTTTTGAGTAGATATACGTTACCGTAGTGACGTCAGTGTACGTTTACGACGTACAATTGCGGTACTTAATTTTCTAACAGATTGAAATATTTATTGTGTTTACTTAAATCTTTAGTCCATCAGATCAAGAAGAATAAATTAAGATAATTTTCCATCTATCACTTACTGGTAAGGCAGTGATTCTCCATAATAACGATGTTCTGTATAAATTTGATATCCATTGTTTTCTCTAGCCAACTCATACATATTGCCACTGCTTAGCCATCCCGGGCTAATGTCCCACTCACCGCCAACTAGTATAAATACTGGATACCCATCACCCCCAAAGAACTCGTCATTATACATGAAACGCTGAAAAGTTAATCATTAGTACCCAAAATATTTCAGATGACGACGACGTAATTGACGGAGCCTGGAAGGCCTAGATGCCAGTGACCCAGGACCTTGAGAGGTAGTATGCATTAGGGGTGTTCTAAGCCAACAGTGGGAAAATGTGAATTAAAAATGATGACGAAAACATTTGAGGCTCAAAGATCGGTATATACCAATGAGTAAAAAATGCAACAACCATATAGCTGTCATTGCAGCTCAAAATAAGTGTAGATATAAAAAGATTTGATATGTTTAGTGTAGCTGCACACTACTGCAATTTCACATTTCCTTAAACCTTAGGTGGCAAGATGCGTAGATGCAATAGACCCTCTGGGTAGGTACCACCGCTGTATCTATTTCTCCCGCCAAGCAATAGTGTATAAGCACTATTGTTTTTTTGGTTTAGAGGGGACCTATTTGCACACTTTACGCCTTTATTCTTGAAGTGAACGAGCTTAGTAACTACACTGCTGCAATTCAAAGTTTTGAGTGGTGTTGCTATTGATAGAGCTGGCTGGATATGCACAGCGCTTACCATCAAGCAAGCGACCTGCTCGTCTCGTCATTTCGGTGAATAAAAAAGTGTTTGCCGACCATTCAATGACTATCCGTTTTGTTATTATATAAATAGTAAACAAATAATAAATATACATTTTAATAGTACAGGAAAATAAGCTGATCCAAAGAAGGCTTTCCTACCATTAAAAAAGTATCAGAGTTTTGTGGATCAAAATGATCAAGCGGCATGCGAATCCAAGATACATATGTATTCCTTGTACTCATTAAATCAAATTCCTCCAGTAGTTTAAAATCTACTCGTATAGGCGGTTCCACAGAGGTTTCTATAAGTACTGAACCCCATGATGTAGAAAATAAACACAAAAACAGGATATATTCGATCTGAAATTAATAATATTTACATGTTATGATAAAAAAATGGTAAATAATTACTTATGCCATATGAATAACTAATACTAGTAGGTACCTATAGGCTACTTAGGCCTAGGCGTTTAAACATACAATAATTGTTATTTATTATTCATTGACATAAAATAGTTGTTGAAGCTTAGAAGAGTATTTTATTATCTGTATTACAAGACGTAGATTTCATTATGTTAATGAAGACAATTTAACACAAGACAATTTTTTTGTTGCAACCCAGGGGTCGTGAAAACACCTATTTTATCATATAACGAATTCCATGTATTCACTACCTATGGGTAAGTACACCAGAATTCTGAGAACTGACTTGCGAAGACGTTCTCGGCAGTGCTGCGACGGTCTGAAGCACCTGCTCCTTTTGCTATGGTGCGACTACGGTCAGCCCGGTTTCTAAACGTGAAGGGTACAAAGGTACCACTGGCTTGCCGCGCATTGCTCATGCATAGGAAACCTATCACGTGTTTTTATTTTAAAACCCAAATCAAAATAATGGGAATTATAGGTAAATTTGTAAACTAACTAACTGTAAATTTGTAAATATAGCTGCTTGTTGACTGCTTACCATTTTTAATTAGACTAATCCACCAATACACTTTCCTGTATGTGTAAAACTAGACCATTTAATTTAGTTACCACATATTTGTATGATAAATAATTAAAAGTGCCTGTTGTTATCTCGTTTCGATTAGTATTTATCAGTTTCAGATAAATGCGGATTAAGATATTTATTTACCCAATATAAGTACCTAGATTTGTCACATTAATATAAAGGTAAGATAGTTTATAATCGTTAACTAGGGCACGTATGTAGATACCTACCTACCTACAGGCAACACACCCATTGATGTAAAATCATTTCAGATTGTATTACGGAGCCATCAAGCGTCCAAGGCGGTTTTAAAAGCGGCACATTTTCTGTTTAGGTAGGTTTACCTAAACAGAAAATGTGATAGGAACCGAATAAATGCGTATTCCCTTCCAAAAATATACCTGTTCCAGAGCCGAAAAAGGTTTCGGCACGATGAGCGATTTATTTGTAAGTATTTCACTTAAATCACAACAAGGCGGGAATGTTGCGAGCCGGTATTTTATTTTGATGGCCCGGTACTGGGTCGCGACCCGACAAATGGGAAACTCTGTCGTAGTGTATTACATCGGTCAGTTTCAGAAATGTAAACAAATATCTACCCACTTTTCAGTGATCTCTATTTTATTTGGTGTATAGACAGTCACAAACAAATTATTTGTAAAATGAGCAGATATTAGTTTACATCTCTGGAATGGGTTAGAATCAAATATAGATAGATATATACTTCATGACAGACTCCTAACAAGGGTGGAAATAAAAACATTGTTATATAACTAAAGTTTTATTAATTTTTAAGAATAATTTCAGTCGCGTCATAATATAATACTTATAGTCTAAGATCTCGTACTATTATGATGTTAACATACCGTTGCACCGAGTTACTTTGGCCCAAACCAGGAAAAAATTAAGTTATAAAATATCGAATCATAATCAATTTCGAACACCAAATATAGATAGTTCACTCACACAGCCACAGCCTACTCTACACACTTATAGTTCTCGTCAGAACTACCGATATTTTTTTTACAAACCCTTCTTTGCTAAAATAAAAGGACTTTTTTTTCAAAGTCCGCCGTTTTGTTATTTATCCATGAAATGTAACCTCAGTAGTTCCGACCAGAATGACATGACTTTTTTAGATTTAGAATTATCAAGAATTTTTGATTTCCGAAAACATCAAGAGCCAAAATCACCGGGGCCACCCACGCGCTTTTTTTTGAGGTGCCAACTTCGATCAGTAATAATAATAATAATAACTGCCGTTGTACTTGCATGTAATCTAAGTATATAAAGTTAAACATATAAACAATAAATTGTTCTACGAACTCATTGTTTTTGCTAAAATATACCATTAAATACAGACTTATCAGTAGGTATAAAAACTTCTAAATAAATGCTTTAAAATATGTGTTTAAAATGTGGTATCATTGTTTTATAATGGAAGTTACGGCTATAAGCTCAAATATTATATTACTACAACTAAAAGCATCTTTTTGGCTATATTAGTATATTGACTTAACATTTGCTTAGTATCATATAACCTTTATCCCATCACAAATCCACAAAAAAAGGCCCAAGATTCAATTTAAAATGTTCGCAAAATCCCAACGCATTCTGTATCACCATGATTTCTGATGACCCCATGGCAACGTAGAACACATTGTCGATCCTAAGATACATTTAATAATTCAATTTATAACAGGCCTTTCCCGTCAGATATATTATCATATGTCGTAAGTAACAACGCCTCAACGCGGCCATATGGAATTAGGGCCATAGACCATATTCCTTAGCGAGTCGTTACTTTGAAACAACTGGGAATCTACGCAGTGTTTTAGGAAACCCAGTTTGAGCAAAGCATAATGTCTAGGTTGTACTTTATACAAGTTTTATACTGCTACAAGTATAAAGATACTAAACGTGTCCTATACTATATAAAATGAATCACGGAGGCAAAGTGCTCATGAAATCTATTCTGTGTATAAGATATTTAATTTCTCCAGGCCTTGGCATTTTTAAAGAATTTTTCGATGGGATTTATTTTTTTCAGTTATGGATAATGAATTATAAATAATATTTGTCATCTATAGGAGACATTATTTAAATCGTTACAACATGCAAATTGTAATATTGAATACATTTCATATAGTTCGATAAAAATAGCTTAATAATATACTCAATCAGCAAATATTACCATAGGGACGATTGCAATTATTCGTAGTGCATATCAGCTTTCCACTCGGTGAACCAGACTTGTAGGGGAGCCTTCCCATAGTGTTACCACTGTAAAGAATTATATAATAATTAGTTTGTCCGTTTTTATCCTGCAACGTTAAAATGATTGCACTGCATCTGTCGGTAAGTAAGCAGTCCAAATAAAATATCCATCAAGGAGCGACGTTGCGTCTTTCGACGGTTGTCAGAATTACGCCGGCCGAAAATAATTGAATATTCACCGGCTGAGTCCCGAACGTGTACGGCGCGGCGGTCGCTAATCCGATAAGCTACAAATAAATTCGGGTATTTTCTGACCAATTATTTTTGTATAGCATAGGCCAGCAAATGAGCAAATGAGTCACCCGATGATAAGCAATCTCCACCGCCCATGTTCGTCCACAATAACAGAAGAACTATGGATGCGTTGCGAACCTTAAAGGAAATAGATAATTAAGGGATTTCGCGATGAAATGAAGACATAAATACTTATATGTGTACACATCCTTGAATATATACTGGTTACATTTTATTTGTTCGAACCCTATGAAAACTTAAGGGCCGTCCGTGAGCAAACGACCTTGACTGTCTCGCGCCATACTGAATCGTGTACTCGGCGAGTGCAGAATATGCACGTATTTAGCGAATAATTGATTTAAAAAATCAGGTTTTGGTCTTTTCGAAAATTTAAAACGGGCAAAATATTCGTTATTAAATTGCCTATCTAGTGATGTTAATCTCATTTGATAACATTCTGTACTTTAAACGGAGACGCACGGAATCTTTGCATTTTTCCCATTTTTATGGTTCATTTATAACGACAATTTAAAAATATATATCAGCATTAACATGAATTTGAATCGAACAAAGTAAAGCTGACAGATTGTAAAAATATATTGTATATTTATTTAATCAATATTTATTTTAAGTAATGACTAGATAGCCTCTAAAAACCTCGATCGCGCGGTGTTTTGCTCACGGACGGCCCTTAACACTCTTATGCAGTCGTGCTATAAAATAATTTGCAACAAAAAACATTTGTGAAAGTAAGTTGTTTTCACTAATTAAAACCGATATGAAAATCGTGCCTAAATAAAATCATTTATGTATGTTTAATTCTCAAACTCACTTATCAACGCGTTTTGTATTGTTAATTTTCTATGTTAGTTTCATATTGACGCCAGTTGATTATTTTCTGTCGAAATCAACATTGTCAGTTGCAATTGAAACAATATCTAATATTAAACATAATATACTCTTTAAATCGTAGAATTAAATCAACATATTAATATACTGTCTAGATAAAATTAATATTAGAATACGATTCATTATAAATGCCAACATGCACAGCTCGGTCGCCTGTAGTGAATACAAAGTCAATTAATTAGCATAGGAACTCGGAAAATAATTACCCAGGGCCGTAGTTGCAAACCACGAAGAATTTATTCCATTTTTCTGTTTGTGTTTGCAAAACCGCACATCCAACGTGCGTGGTGTCAGCCCAAGCCATCTGAAAGAGAAAATATTTTTATCTTTACAATGTTTTATAAACTGAGTGAGTCATACACCTCACACCTCATAAATGTTCTTGCACTGAAAATTCTAGTAATCATTGTTTAGAACAAGGTTCACCTAAAAGGGAAACACTATATCCTATGCCACGCAAAAAATGATCCCAATGCAAGAATCGTAAAATGTAAATGTAAAATAATAAAGAAATTACTTCACATATTTACCCTTTAACCTATATATGACGGAAGAATATGTAAAATAAAAGCATTTATATTGGCATCATTTTATTTTTCATAGCCCTGTATTATATACGACCCACTGCTGGACACGGGCCTCCTCTACTGAATGAGATGGATTAGGCCTTAGTCCACCACGCTGGCCTAATGCGGGTTGGCAGACTACCTATACCTATACATACGACTACCTTCGAAAAATCTTATCGAGTTCTCAGGTATGCAGGTTTCCTCACGATGTTTCCTTCACCGTTAAAGCAAGCGATAATTAATAATTAATATACACGTAAATTAGAAAAGTTAGTGGTGTATGCTCTTGAGGCTGGTTTCGAACCTGCGACTTTCGTCTCGACAGTCCATACCACTCCCCGCTGAGCTATCGCTGCTGTATTGCCAACATGTGAGAACAAAAACTTATTAAATATTCTGAATGTCATTCTTTACGTTTTAGCATTCATATCATACTAACATACAACTAACATAGTTAATGAAATAATTTCAGTAACACACATTTATCTGGCTAAACGTATTTATATACATAATCAATTTTTTTTTGTTTTTATTTGATTGAATGACGAGACGAGCAAGGCGTTCACCCCTGATGATAAGCGCCCCGCCTGCTCATAAACAGAAGCAACACCGCACAGAACTTTGAATTACAAAGCACTGCATGGCACTGAACTGCGCTTGTCACCCCCAGACATAAGATGTTAAGTCTCATAATATCCTGTAATTTGATGGAGGTACCAACCCAGACGGACTTTCGCATACGAGGGACCTACCACCTTGTTTTATCCTAGCACGGCAAAGTGACTGCACTACACCTGATGGTAAGCGTAGTACAGTCCAAAAAACCAACAACCACCGATAAAAAATGAGTTTATCGATGGTGACTAGAATCATGGCGGCCAAAATGTTTCTTCCACCTTCGGAGAGGGTAGAAGCAAATCGAGGGGTCTGAGACAGGACAGGCGGATGGCCGATGCAGGCACAATAATACAATAATGTACCCCTGTACCACCTAACCCGCCCCAACCAACCATCAAGTCATGTCGCAAGCCCCTGGGGAGAACCGGATATACACTGGCTGACCCTGGAACGCGACCCACAGAAGGTGGGACACTATGGCAGGTTTTTGTGTACGGTGATCGCTATCCGGTCGGATACGAATATCCTTCCACCAGCAAATAAATATTACTATAATAATATATATTGCTACGGGAGGGATCGCTGTGTTCACGATCCCTCTCGGCACTCTACTTCTGCGAGATTACGGCCTCGCAGAAGTTGGACACCGTACGCCAGGACCTCCGGCTGTCGACCATGGCGGACACTACGGCCGGCAGCGAGAGGTCACCTCCGATGACTGCTACGAGAGCGCTGCGCTCTTCGTCTCAGGCTGGGCATTCCTCCAATGTATGTTGGGCCGTGTCCTGCAGACAGTTGTCACAATGGTGACACACGGCCGACTCCTCTATGCCAACGGTCTGACACAGGTACTAGCCGAAACATCCGTGGCTAGTGAGGACCTGTGTCAGCCGGAACGTCGCCGCGCCGTGGCGCCTGTCTAGCCACTGGGCGAAGACAAGGCGCACTGCCGCGACGGCCCTCAGACCCGCTGACGGGTTCTCCAGCCTGAGACGCCACTCCTCCACGGTGGCTCTGCGGAGTGAGCCATGTATGTCCACCTCTCTCGGGGCCGGTCGCTGCCCGCGTCTGAACGCTTCCTCCCTACAGTGAAAAGTGGCGGAGAGGGCCTTGGCGTCCAGATCCCACGGGAGGAAACCGGCCAATACGTAAGACATTATACTTAATTCTTATCTTATGTTATAGTAATATTTTCCAACACCTCGTAACAAATAACTTTTGTTGTATGTCTTTTCGGATATTCTTTAGTAATAATAATTGTTTTATAACGTCCTGTTTACTTGAAAGAAATCATCAAGTCATTCATTTATGTATCAATTATTTTTTTACTAATAATATTTCTCTGATTCATATGCAGTGATTAATACATTATATTATTAATTATACATTATAAAGATAATCATAGTTTTTAATCACCGAAAAAAAAGAGGGGTATTTGTGTAACCCCTTTATCGGTCTGTCGCGTCCGCAAACCCGATGGACCGAATCAAGTGGCGTTATTTTATTTCAAATCTGGTTTAACCGATGTATTCATAGCTATATCTGAAGAAAATCTGTTCCGCTATTCAGAAATAACGTCCAGATTTTTTTCAAAATTCACGATTTGAACGGATAATTTATTTTAAATTCTCAGAATATGACTTTTTTTTTACAACATACCTGTGTATAATGACCGATTTGAATGTTACTGTTGAAATCGCTGCGCTGCAATGGCCCATATTTGTAATCCTTGTATTCATTCCACCAACTCGCCAAAGCGTTGTCTATGTTCAGCTTGTAACTGCGATCAGACGTAGTATACCAATATAAATTCTCACCAGTCTTAAATCTGCCCGAACCTGGGAATAAAGAAACAACGTTAGAATTAAACAAATATTATTACATTTCTCATGGCAGTTCACGCGAATTCCACATTACGTTGGGTTTTTTTTAAACCAAACATGTTTAAGAATTAACTAACATTGACACAGAATGGAATCAACGTGCCCATCTATATCTCCCTATCCTTTCGGGGACACCTGCATGAGCGTATTTCCGCGTAAATCGTAGTGTAGCTGGTAGTCCTAAAAGTTTTGTACATTGATTACCTTAATTACATGTACAAAGAATCTAAATTCTCACCAATTGTTTTGTCCGGATTGTGATATTTGTTGTTTGCGGCCGCCCATTTTGCAGCTTTCGCGGCTAGTTCGTCGTCCCAAACCTAAAATTATAACAACTTATGAATGTAACATAGGCTGAATCCTAAAAACCCGGCCAAGTGTTGGCTACACTCGCGCACACAGGGTTTTTTGCACACATTAATTTTTACTTTTTTTACCTTTTGTTATCTTTATTAAGAAATCATTTATTAAGTTTAATCATTAATAAATTATTTCAATTAATTATTCAATTAGTTAATTATTCAATTAGATAATTATTCAATTAGTTAATTATCTAATTAATTATTTTAATCATTTATTAAGTTCATTTATTAAGAAATCCGCCATAATAGTGTTGGCTTTCAGCCGTCTACCTAATACGGTTTTAAAGACAGAATTCTTCATGTAGGAATGACAGACAGGTAGACACAGACAGATCACAGACAGGCGGCGCGGTCCGGTGTAGGCTCTGTAATACGGTTCGATAGGTACCTTTCGTTTTCGGAAAACTAAAAATGACGTTGGGTTGTATAATTTTTATGAAATTTCATTTCTAATGATTGCGTACCTAAAACCACAATTCAAATCGTCAAGGTCATTGATGTCCAGAACAATTTGAACCTACGTGAACTTAATATAGTTTTCTCCTTTTTTAACCAACTTCAAAAGGAGGAGGATTCAAATTCGTCTGTTTATATGTATATTTTTTATCTATACTCATGCATATAAAACGACTTCAAAGAATAGGAGGAGGATCTCAATTCGCATTTTTTTCTTCTTATATGTACTTATTATACATTGATTTCACCGCCAATGGTGGACCAATCTTGTTAAAAAAAATACGATGGAGTTTATTTGCACCGTGCTATATAATAAGTTGAAAGAAAACATACTTGAATAGATTTAAAAAACAACCCTTAGAATAAAGAATTTCAGTGTTATATTTTGAAGTCGGTTCTTAAGTTTTGTTTTATGCTCGATATGGTATTCTTTTACAGATATTGGAGGTACAATGCGCGTAAAATCTAAAATAATTTAAAAACAGTTTATGATTCATATAACCTACGAGACATAGAACCTACGCGATCGAGATTTTTAGAGGCTATCTAGTCATTACTTAAAATAAATATTGATAAAAAAACATACAATACATTTCTACAATCTCTCAGCTTTACTTTGTTCGATTCAAATTCATATTAATGTTGATATATTTTTTTAAATTGTCGTTATAAATGAACCACAAAAATGAGAAAAATGAAAAAATTCCGGGCGTCTCCTTTTAAAGTACAGATTGTTTTCATATGATATTAACATCACTAGATAGGCAATTTAATAACGAATATTTTGCCCGTTTAGATTTTCGAAAAGACCAAAACCTGATTTTTTTTAATCAATTATTCGCTAAATACGTGCATATTCTGCACGAAAACTCACACGCCAAGTACACGAGTCAGTATGGAGCGAGTCAGTCAAGGTCATTTGCTCACGAAAGGGCCATAAATGATAGTCACGACGCAAATACTGTTCCACATTACATAGCATTGTTCGTATCAAAAATCATATAATTTAAGTATATATGCAACGGTTTTAAATTGAAGCGGTTGAAAATAGTAGGAAGAATACTTTTTCTATTTTCGTTTTAGGTAAGTTATTGATATTAAGGCAAACTTAATAACCATAACCATAACCAGCTGATTTTTTTGTTTTTACTTAGTTAATATTTATATAATTTAACAGTCATATTGTCCTACAAATAAAATAATAAATTTTTGATTATCATCAAATCGAAATATTCTATCCTTGCTACCTCTGTTAGCTACCACAATAGAGAATTTTCGCATAGGGAATTGTTGGGCGTCTCATCGAAACGAAGCTACTCACGGAAAATTAGCTTGATAGTAATCAAGTGGATAAAATGGCCCAGGGAACCCGGACCATTATCCTGTCTCACTATTGGCAAGGGGCCTCCTCTACTAATTAAAGGGATTAGACCTTAGTCTACCACGATGACCTACTGCTGATAGTAGTAATGGTAGACTAGACTTACTTAATGGTATACTAGGAATTGTAAACTGATTTTCTCTCGACGTTTTTCTTTAGAGAAAGAAGTAAAGAAAATGATTTAAGTAATTTATACACTTTTAACCTGGAAAAATCATATGTACCCTGGGCGCTGGGTTAAAACTTACGAAATCTATCTCGGCAGTCCACTTCAGTCAGCTAGCTTAACTAGCTCATCGCCGTTTTCACGGTATGTTACACTTTATAAAAATTACGTTATGGTACGTTATATCAAAGTAAAACCATACTTTGCAATACATTATCTAGAAAACTATGTTCATTTTAATAAGTAAAATAAAAAGAAATGCAAAAATATTTACCATATATTTCATTTCAGATGCAGCAGGCTGGCCCGAAACTTGTCCTTTGCTCAACAGAAGCCTTCTCGAATTGTGACCATCCACAATCTGTTTGATTTGTTGACACGACAGCTTCTGTACCGCTGCTATGTGCTGCACTGCTGCTATATCCGTTTTATATGCTATAGTGATTAATTAATTCGTTGGAACTTATATAAAAAGTTTATTTATAGAGCAGGGCAAAGACCTGAATGTTACAAAGGTTCGATGTATAACCATAACAATGGCTTTTCGTTTTATGGTGAATACGCAATAAAGGTTTAAAAAATCTCAGGTATTTAGGGCAGATCACGGTATTATATGCATTTTTGTTTTATAAATCATTTCTATCATGCGTTTTATCAATGAAGCTAATTCATAATAGAACATGTGTGTAAAAAAAATATGAAGCCGGCGTTTAGATATTAATCAAAAGAAATATTAAATAAAAAATCACTAAAATACACACAACTATTATAACCAATTTGATTTATTATTTATATTCGACTTATTTTATTTAACATTTTGTATAAAAGTATAAAATTTACAAAAAAAATTGTTAAACTCACATTTACTATGAATGATATGCAAGCACAGAATGGCCAAAAGAAAAACCTCGCGTAAAGCCATTGTTCAATTGTATGCGGTAGCACTGCGCCGACTGAACGATCGCGTCCGATACTGATTGCAAAGCACTACTGCTTATGTTACTTATATTTATATACCCTCATATAGTGGTGGTTTGGTGACTAACCAAAAGCAAAAGGTAATTAACTTAATTAATTGATTAATTGGTAATAAATTTGTGTTGATTACATGTTAAAAGTTAAAGATATTGTTTTGTTTTATGGCAAATTATACAAAGAAAATAAAATATTTGCACTATTTGAGACTGTGTCACAGAAAACCGACGTGAAGTAGCGGCTTGCTGCTGGGTTTCGTACAGTGTGTGAGATATCCGGAGGCCTAAATCCCCCTCCCCTTCCCAATCCCTTAAGTATTCCTTTCCTCTAAGGTCGGCAACACGCCTCTGATTCTTCTAGTATTGTGGGCGGTGATGATCACTTACCATCAGGTGACCCACTTGCTCATTTTCTTCAAATTTATTTTCTATTTTTTAGTTAGACTTTCTTTAAAAGCGTGTTTTTTAGTTTTTTTTAACTATTATTTTTTATATGAGTGGTAGAGCCACGCTGTAGACAGTTTTGTCTACAGCATGAATGGGCTGGCTCGTCCGGGTCGTTACCACTGTCTCACAGAAAACCGACGTAAAGTAGCGGCTTGCTGTTGCGTTTCGTACGGTGAGTGAGATATCCGGAAGCCCAAATCCCCTCCCCTTCCCAATCCCTAATTATCCCTTTCCTTTCAGGTGGGCAACGCGCCCATGATTCTTCTAGTTGTGGGCGTACATGGGCGGTGGAGATCACTTGCCATCAGGTGACCCACTTGCTCGTTTGCGGACCAATGCTATAAAAAAAAAATATGAAGGGGTACAAATCATTTAAACTTATTGTTTTTAAATAGTTATATGGCTTTGGTACGATAGTTGTGTTGGATAGCCTACTAATATTATAAATGCGAAAGTTTGTAAGTATGGATGGATGGATGGATGTATGTTTGTTACTTTCACGTAAAAACTACTGAATGGATTTTAATGAAACTTTACAATAATATAGTTTATACATCAGAATAGGACATAGGCTACTATGTTTCTCAAAAATCAACCCCTGAAGAGTTTAAAAAGGGGATGAAAGTTTGTATGAAAAATCTAAACCGCTGAACCGATTTCAATGAATTTTGACACAAATATAGTTGATGACCCAGCGATAAACATAGGGTATTTTTAACTTTAAATTTCAACTCCTAATGGCCCAAATAAAGGATACAATTTTGAATGAAAGCTTTTTGATGGCGAAATACTTTTATCGCTTCTGGTCTATCATAACTTACCGGCCGAATGAACTGGGATGAAATTTCGCACATAAGTATATGATCTAGCATAAAAGTTACAATATATTGTATTCAGATAGTCCATTCCCGTGGGACCTATACAAAATTTCATTTACGCGGACAGGGTGGCGAGCAAAAGCTAGTAAAACATATTCGCAGATGGTAATTTGAACTTAGAATAGTTTATGAATAAAATGAATAGAATGTGTCAGTGTATAAAACAAAAGTGTTGATATAAAGAATGAACTGTGACTTTGAAGGGATTACATAAACTACCACTACATCAAATGGTATTATTGTACTCCTGTTAATTATAAAGAACCTGATATTCTCACAAGTAGATAAAACTATATATTAATTATTATATCGTTAAGTAAATGGTTACTTTGACATCATCTGTGATAAAATTCAACTTAAAACTTGTATTTAATTCATATTTAATGACTGTAATATATTGTCCTATTTTTATATAGTGTTTATGATATTTTTATTTAAATAAAAATGCACACATTACATTGTTTGTCTGCATTATTACAGTAATAAAAGTACAGATACATATATAATTAAAATTTATACAATAAAAACATACAATTATAAGAAAACAGATCACACATCTTGTGATTGTCAGTGTCTCTGTACTGTCCTGAAAAATCATTCGTCCGACAACTACACAGTAAAACAGGTTAAAATCACGATAAGTATGCCAATTAAAACATATTCTTAAAAAAGAAGCTTATCACATGATGCATACTTATTACAATATAAATTTTACACAATTATTAAGATATAGCATGTCTCCTTCTCTAAAAACATACTTTCCTTGGCAACTAAATTCTCTTAATCTTATATTAAGCTGTATAGTTGCCCCGGCTATTTATTGCGCGACAACACTTTACATGCTATTATATCCTTACAATATCTTAAAAATTTACGTCTTACTGCACCGGTCTCCAGTATTGTGCCTAGGTTCTCTTTACAAATTTTAATGTCAATTTAGTGCTCAGCTTTCAGACGTTGATACAGAAATACTGGAGGATACTCGATCAACACGTGTGTGACATCCTCTTTAGCTGCTGGGTCACAGATACATGAGGCGATCTCCTTGCACTTAAAGCGATTCAAGTACTCAGAGAATCCTCCATGGCCCGTGAAAACCTGCGTGAGAATCGGGTCCAAAGGCATCTACCGGATTACGCTGTAAGCCTTCCTGGCGTCAAGGAAAAACAACTTGGTCACAGAAGTTGTCTTCCCGGCCAAGTAGCGCTCGTTCCACTCGTCAATCGACTCCTGACGTAACGCTTGACGAATGAAACGGGGCATAGGTCGTAATCAGGCTTCTTCTTCAGCGTTAGAGACGCTGCTTTTGCGAGCTCGTCGGCGCGATCATTTCCAGCCACTCCCACGCCTTAACCCAATAAAGGCTAATGGTTTTTCCGCACTGTACGGCCTTATTCAACAAAGTGTTGACGCCAAAAGCGATGGGGTGGAGGGAGTCTCCGCTCACGACGGACTCGAGCGCGGCTCTTGAATCACAGAAGATGCTGTATTGGCTGCCATCGCCCTGTAAGGTCATTTGCACCGCTTTCCGCAGAGCCTGAGTGGTAGAGCCATGCTGTAGACAGTTTTGTCTGCAGCATGAATGGGCTGGCTCGCCCGGGTCATTACCACTGTCTCACAGAAAACCGACGTAAAGTAGCGGCTTGCTGCTGCGTTTCGTACGGTGAGTGAGATATCCGGAAGCCCAAATCCCCTCCCCTTCCCTATCCCTAATTATCCCTTTCCTTTATGGTCGGCAACGCGCCCATGATTCTTCTGGTGGTGGGCGTACATGGGCGGTGGAGATCACTTACCATCAGGTGACCCACTTGCTCGTTTGCCGGCCTATACCATAAAAAAAAAAGAAAAAAAAAGCCAACAGTTCTGCCTGGTAAACGGTGCAGAACGATTCCAGTCGCATTTTGGTGGCTTTCGTCTCGGCATCGCCGTCCCATCGTCATCGATCATCCGATCGTGATAATCACTATCCGCTAATCCGTCATTTATGCTATCAGCTTCTTCCCTAATCCGTTGGTGTTCTGCGTTGTAATACAGCATATTTGAAAGGTCTACTGGCTGACGAAATGTGTATGGAAATTCCAGAATTATTTAAAGATATTATACATAAGATTCTGATCCAGGAAGGAGGAGAGACTGTTGTCAGGAAGCGTGCCAGGGTGATGTTAGATAATCTAGAAGCAGGTGGCGATGCATATCGTTTGAAGAGATCTCTTTATGGACTGAAGCACGCTGGACGTCAATAGTATTTAAGGCTAGATGAAAAACAAGAGAATGCAGCTAAAACCGACACTAAATGAGCCGTGTATGTACTGTATGTGACTAGGAGAGAGGATGGTAAACTCCTGATAGTTGTGATATAATGTTGATGATATCCTCGTAGCTTCTCAGGACATTAACTGGATACAACGCTTTAAACGAGATTTAAGTAAAGAATTTAAGCTGAAAGGTTTTGAGCTAGGTAAAAGAAAATTCGTATATCTTGTCGCAGCGAAAGTATGTAAATGACTTACTAAAGAAATTCTGTATGGATCACTTTAATTCTGTTTCAACACCAATGGAAGTCGGATTGCAATTAGAATGTAGTGAAGAACAGTGGTCGTACCGTGAATTGATTGGAGCCTTGATGTACTTGATTACAGGAACCAGGCCTGACATTGCGCATACCATTTCGAAGCTGGCTCAATTTACAAGTTGTCCTTCGAAAGTTCATTGGGGTTGTGCAAAGAGAGTTCTTCGATACCTAAAGAAAACTATAGAATTCAGTTTGATCTATTGTAAGACTGGCGACTCCGTGAAAAGTTTTTCTGATTCTGATGTTCTTATACACTGGTTACAGCTCTATGCTTGGTGGTGCAGCTATTTCGTGGAAATCTCAAAAGCAAAGGACTGTTGCGATGTCTTCAACTGAGACTGAGTTTGTAAGTATGGCAGAAGCTATGAAAAAGGCTGTATACTTGAAACGTTTACTTTCTGAGATTGGGTTTAACGATATGTCAAATGTAACATTGTATGTTGACAATCGGAGAGCGCTTTGGCTAGCAAACGATCCTGTTGGTCATTCGCGAAGTAACCATATAGATATTAAGTATCATTTCCTACGAACAGAGGCGTCTCTAGCCCATGTAGCGCCCGTGTGCAATCATTACCCAAGCTCCCTCTAGTAAGAGGAAGTTGGATAGGTAAATTAGTTAGTTTCGCGAATTTTTAAAGATATTATGTGAAACGGATCTTTTAAACAGAATATATAACACGGGCGCAGGTGCATTTGAAAATGCCCGGCCAGTGTGTGAGTGGAGCCCGTCCGGCGCCCCCTAGAACGCTGCGCCCGTGTGCACCGCACACACACCACACCCGGTAAAGACGCCTCTGCCTACGAAGTGTTGTTAGAGAAAAGCGTGTCACTATAGAACATGTATCCACAGAAATGATGTTAGCCGATGTACTAACTAAGGCATGTTAAACATGTTAAACACTATTATTGTGTAAATGGGTTAGGAATAAAATCTGTATAGTGACTATGTCTTAGATTAGTTGTTATGTTTTTATACATATTTATTTTTGATACAATTGTAATGTTTTAAGTGTTACAAGTATGTACTTTGATTCTATTCTGCATCTGTAAATTGAGGGGGCGTGTTGGATATAAAATCGATTCGCAGATGGTAATTTGAACTTAGAATAATTTATGAATAAAATGAAAAGAATGTGTCAGTGTATAAAACAACAGTATTGATATATAAAGAATGAACTTTGACTTTGAAGGGATTACATAAACTGCCACTACATTAAATGGTATTATTGTACTCCTGTTAATTATAAAGAACCTGATATTCTCACAAGTAGATAAAACTACATATTAATTATTATATCGTTAAGTAAATGGTTACTTTGACATCATGTCATAAAATTCAACTTAAAACTTGTATTTAATTCATATTTAATGACTGTAATATTATTACTTAATTAATATTACAGTCATTAAATATGAATTTAATACAAGTTTTAAGTTGAATTTTATATTGTCCTATTTTTCAGATAGTGCTTATTATATTTTTTACAACACAAATAAAATCATTTGCGTATTTCTTATAATCAATATGTAGATATTTTGGCATTTAAGGCAAGTCGCAAAACTGTCATTTTTTTCACTGTATCACTTATAAAAGTGGTAATATCTCGTAAAATAAATTAATATGCAAGCAATTAAACGTTATTTCAAAATCTATCATGTATCTACATTATAGATTTAAAATGTATTATATAAAAATTTACTTTCAATTCGGACAAGGTACACTTACTTTTGAATACGCCCACCTACCCTATGTCAAACAGGTATAGTACCAACATTGCAGGAAACGGGACTAAGTTCACAAAAATCATTTTCATATCCACTGTGAGTTTTTCTTTCAACACATAATAACAATTTTGTTGTTATTCAAAATATTATATTAAATTTATTAAAGATAAGATTTAAAGGGTTTTGGCAATTATTAGCATACTGCGCGACGGAAGTGGTCACTATCTGAAGATAATTTTCATTAAGGAGACTAATAAAGCGATTGCACTGGACTTTATAACGGCTAGAACATTAATTATGTACCCAGTCAAATCAAGCATCTACTGGTTCAATCACTCCAACATCAACTGCTAATTTTCCTATTTGATTTTTGTCGGCAACGGAAAAATCGATTGTTACTTGATAGATTTATTTATTATTTATTCAGTCTGCCGTGAGGCTGGGAAAAATCTTAGGCTAAGAAAGATAAATCATACAAGTTACCTGGTAAAAGTTTGAAGAAATACTTTCTGGGATCAAGATGTGTACTTAGCTATTTTTTTTTATATTTGGAGGAGTCTTTGAAACTACTTCGGCGCTCGTGAGTTGTGCTTGTGTGAATATTTTATCAAATTGGGAAAATATGAAAGCAATGCCCGATATACTGAATTGGAAGTTCAAGAAAGTTATATGCATATACACAGCCCAATATTGTTTAACTTTTTCCTCCCGGATAAAAATTCAGGGTACTAATTTCTTCTTTTTTTGTAATATTGTTTGTTTTTTCTACTTTTTCATTTAAAAAAGTTACCCAATATCGAAAACTGAGGGGCCCGTGCATGCCCTGTATGTAAGCAACCCCGGACCAAGAGGAATTACGTATATGTGCCTGTACAATTAGTTAAAAATCATAATATCCTATAAATATTAGGTCCTTACATATGAAATTGGCGTTTTGTATGGGAGGAACAAAAAGTCGAATATTTTTTAATATAATATATATGTCGGAGCATCAGCACGTGGCGCCATCTATTGCAATCTCGGAGCAACGTCGACAACGATTACAGCGCCAACGGAAACGTTATTGAAAATCGGAAACGTCAAGCAACTTTGTTGCTTGGGTGTCGTCGATACTAGTGGCGCCATTTTAGCGTATTTAAGTTCAAACCGGTGGGAGAAATGGCAGTCTTGATTCGGACGTGGAAAGGGAACGGTCGCCACTCGGTATCGAACTCACCACGTTTCCAATCTAAATTAATCTTTTGATTTTCGATTGTATTCAAAGTAATTTTGTACTACCGAATAAATTGACTTTTGTAATTGAGTGTTGGTGAATGTTATTTTGGATCTACACTATGTCCGGCCAATCTGATGACAAGTCAACCCGAGCGATCTCCGTAATATATATTTAATTAATCAAAGTATGAACCATTATTTTCTATGCACTTTTGTCATCTCATAGGTAGTTCATTGATCCCTTTACTAAAAAAACCAGTCGGACGGGAATCAATAAAATCTTTGAAGGCGATTTGGACTGCCCCATCAGAGTTGAATTTTTTCCCTTGCAAGAAGTTATCCAAATTTCGAAAAAAATGGTAATCTGTTGGAGCAAGGTCCGGGGAGTACGGAGGATGTCTTAGACTTTGCAATTGAAGCTCTTCTAATTTAGTAGCCGTCTGTTGCGCAGTGTGTGGTCTAGCGTTGTCGTGAAGCAGCAGTGGCGTGGAGCGATTGACCAGCCTAGGTTGTTTAGCCGCTGTCTTTTCCATCATGGTTTGCAATTGCTGACAATAGACATCAGCCGTAATAGTCTGGCCAGATTTGAGAAAACTGTAATGAACAATACCGGCACTAGTCCACCAAACGCTTACAAGTAACTTTTTTGGGGTTAATTTTCGCTTGGGGCAAGATTTGGCTGGCTGGCCAGGATCCAACCATTGCGCTGAGCGCTTCCGATTATCGTAAAGAACCCATTTTTCATCACAGGTAATGATTCGGTTTAAAATACCTTCATTATTGTGCCGGTTTAGTAATGTAACCCAGCAGTCGACGCGCGTTTGCCGGTTTGCTTCAGTCAATTCGTGAGGTACCCACCTTTCAAGCTTTTTAATCTTCCCAATTTGCTTCAAGTGAATTAAAACAGTTTTATCACTAACATCGCAGCCTGCAGCTAACTCGGACGTGGTTTGCGATGGATCCGCTTCCACAATAGCCTTCAACTCTTCATTATAAACTTGAGTCTCAGGCCGTCCACGGGGCTTGTTCTGCAGGTCGAAATTTCCAGAATGAAAACGTTGGAACCAAAAACGAACTGTGTTTTCTTTTGCAACACGACCGCCATACACATCATTCACCCTTCGAGTTGTTTCCGCAGCACTAGTGCCACGGCGGAACTCGTACTCGTAAATAATGCGATATTTTAAGTTTTCCATTTTGTAAAATGAGTGACGCAAACAGAAAAAAACAGAAGAAAAAAACAAATGAATGACGATCATCGAAGCACAAATACATGAGTCTATAGCTGTACAAATTTGAATTTGGAATTCCTTACCAAAGAGGAGAAATTTGTGATTAAAGTGGCCAGTACGAAAAACGCCAATTTCATATGTAAGGACCTAATATATACATTTGAAAGAGCAAACGCGTCTTACCATACGTTGATCGCGCAAATCCTCAAGGTCATTGGCGCGGACTACAACCTTAATGTAAAGATAACGGATAATATAATATTGTAGTGTGTTCCATCGGTCAGTTTCAGAAATGTAAACAAATATCTACCCACTTTTCAGTGATCTCTATTTTATTTGGTGTATAGACAGTCACAAAAAAAATATTTGTAAAATGAGCAGATATTAGTTTACATCTCTGGAATGGGTTTGAATCAAATTTAGGTATAAACATCATGACATTAGGAGTCTAACAAGGGTGGAAATAAAAACATGGTTATATAATTAAAGTTTTATTACTTTTTAAGAATAATATCAGTCGTGTCATATTATAATACTTATAGTCTAAGATCTCGTACTATGATGTTAACATACCGTTGTTCCGAGTTACTTTGGCCCAAACCAGGATTTTTTTAAAGTTTTAACATAAATATCGAACACCAAATAATACATAAGTATCAAAACGTATAGCGCCACACGCCATTGACAAATCCAAAACATTTATATGTACAAACTCACGCACATATATAGTAAGAGATGCACAAATAAGTCGAACTAACAATATTATTTAATGTAGTACTCTGGTAACTTGGGCTCAAAAAATCGAAAAATTTAAGAAATTGATGAAATTGGGGAAAATCATGCCTATAAAGAGGATGAATGTACGTATGTATATATGAAAGTTTACTTATGAGAATCTGTTGTTGAATTTTAAACGCGTTTTTTTCAAAACAGTGTTTCTGGTCAGCCCGGGTCCTAACTTTTTCCTACCGAACCGATTTCTTTCAAATTTGAACAGCCTACTCTACACACTTATAGTTCTCGTCGGAACTACCGAGAATTTTTTCACCCATAACTTTTTATTTTACAACCCCTTATTTGCTAAAATAAAAGGACTTTTTTTCAATGTCCGCCGTTTTGTTATTTATCCATGAAATTTAACCTCAGTAGTTCCGACCAGAATGACATGTCTATAGATTAAGAATTATCAAGAGTTTTTGATTTCCGATAACACCAAGAGCCAAAATCACCGGGGCCACCCACGCGCTTTTTTTTCGAGGTGCCAACTTCGATCAGTAATAATAATAACTGCGTTGTCCTTGCATTTAATCTAAGTAGGTATATAAAGTTTAAACATATAAACAATAAATTGTTCTACGAACTCATTGTTCTTGCTAAAATAGACCATTAAATACAGACTTATCAGTATAAAAACTTCTAAATAAATGCTTTAAAATAAGTGTTTAAAATGTGGTATCATTGTTTTATAATGCAAATTACGGCTATAATCTCAAATAATATATTACTACAACTAAAAGCATCTTTTTGGCTATATTCGTATATTGATTTAACATTTGCTTAGTATCATATAACCTTTATCCCATCACAAATCCACTAAAAAGGCACAAGATTCAATTTAAAATGTTCGCAAAATCCCAACGCATTCTATATCAGCATGATTTCTGATGACCCCATGGCAATGTAGAACACATTGTCGATCCTAAGATATCAATAATTCAATTATAACAGGCCTTTCGCGTCAGATAAATTATCATATGTGGTAAGTCACTAAGACCTCTACGCGGCCATATGGAATTAGGGCCATAGAGCACAATCCTTGCCAGTCGTTGCTTTGAAACAACTGGGAATCCACGCAGTGTTTTGGGAAACCCAGTTTGAGCAAAGCATAATGTCTAGGTTTGTTTTATACAAGTTTTATACTGCTACAAGTATTAAGACACTAAACGTGTCCTATACTATATAAAATGAATCGCGGAGGCAAAGTGCTCATGAAATATATTCTGTGTATAAGATATTTAATTTCTCCAGGACTTGGCATTTTTAAAGAATTTTTGCGAAGGGATTTAATTTTTTGTGAACATAGT
Organism: Amorpha juglandis; assembly: GCA_949126905.1. Taxonomy (NCBI): domain Eukaryota; kingdom Metazoa; phylum Arthropoda; class Insecta; order Lepidoptera; family Sphingidae; genus Amorpha; species Amorpha juglandis. The sequence goes on from OX421372.1 coordinate 9,620,885, forward strand.
AGAATATAGAATAATAATACATAACGAATTATAAATAATATTTGTCATGTATAGGAGACATTATTTAAATCGTTACATCATGCAAATTGTAATATTGAATACATTTCATATAGTTCGATGAAAATAGCTTAATAATATACTCAATCAGCAAATATCACCATAGGGACGATTGCAATTATTCGTAGTGCATATCAGCTTTCCACTCGGTGAACCAGACTTGTAGGGGACCCTTCCCATATAGTTACCACTGTAAAGAATTATATGATAATTAGTTTGCCCGTTTTTAATCCTGCAACGTTAAAATGATTGCACTGCATCTGTCGGTAAGTAAGCAGTGCAAATAAAATATCCAACAAAGAGCGACGTAGCGTCTTTCGACGGTTGTCAGAATTACGCCGGCCGAAAATAATTGAATATTCACCGGCTGAGTCCAGAACGTGACTCGGCGAAATAATGTTTATCGCCATGTGTACGGCGGTCGCTAATCCGATAAGCTACAAATAAATTCGGGTATTTTCTGACCAATTATTTTTGTATAGCATAGGCCAGCAAATGAGCAAATGGGTCACCCGATGGTAAATAATCTCCAACCCCCATGTTCGTCCACAATAACAGAAGAATCATGGATGCGTTGCGGACCTTAAAGGAAATAGATAATTAAGGGATTTCGCGATGAAATGAAGACATAAATACTTATATGTGCACACATCCTTGAATATATACTGGTTACATTTTATTTGTTCGAACCCTATGAAAACTTAACACTCATATGCAGTCGTGTTATAAAATAATTTGCAACAAAAAACATTTGTGAAAGTAAGTTGTTTTCACTAATCAAAACCGAGATGAAAATCGTGCCTAAATCAAATCATTAATGTATGTTTAGTTCTCAAACTCAATTATCAACGCGTTTTGTATTATTAATTTTCTATGTTAGTTCCATATTGACGCCAGTTGATTATTTTCTGTCGAAATCAACATTCAGTCAGTTGCAATTGAAACAATAATATTTAACGTATACTCTTTCAATCGTAGAATTAAATCAACATCTTATTATATTGTCTAGATAAAATTAATATTAGAATACTATTCATTATAAATGCACATGCACAGCTCAGTCGTCTGTAGTGAATACAAAGTCAATTAATTAGCATAGGAACTCGGAAAATAATTACCCAGGGCCGTAGTTGCAAACCACGAAGAATTTATTCCATTTGTCTGTTTGTGTTTGCAAAACCGCACATCCAACGTGCGTGGTGTCAGCCCAAGCCATCTGAAAGAAAAAATATTTTTATCTTTACAATGTTTTATAAACTGAGTGAGTCATACCTCATAAATGTTCTTGCACTGAAGATTCTAGTAATCTTTGTTTAGAACAAGGTTCACCTAAAAGACGTGATTCTATGCCACGTAAAAATTGATCCCAATGCAAGAATCGTAGCCGCAACTTCTTATATCTCCTTCTTCTTAAGGTATTAACCATAAACCATTAAATGTACCCACTATCTAACAAGTAAATGATAACATTTTTATAAACCATTTGGCATACTATTGGCATTACATCTTCACTATTATAATAAGACATTACTTATTGATTCTGATGACTGAACAACTATCAGATTATACAGTAATTTCCATAGATTCGCCGTAAAAGGACCGTAAAAAGAGGTCGTTTAGTGTAGAAAAGCGTACCTGTAACTCGTTAGTGCCGGTCTAATTGCGATCGACTTGCATACATATTAGCTTATACATATTATTATTGTGTCCCATTTATAGACTAAAGAAGAACACAATGTACTCATTTTGTGACAATTTTTACTTGAACATTGTTGTTAATATTTATTGTAGAATATACCATCAAGAATTTATTAAGAAGATGAAGCGAAAGTGGTACATTGAGATCGTGTGAAGTGGAAATCCTTAGTCTACACCCATGGGATATCTACAGGTTATCTATACTTATAAAATAACATGTCCTGACTGACTGACTGATTGATCATCGCCGAGCGCAAACTATCAAGGTTACAAGCATGAAATTCGGACTGTATATTCATTTTGTTATGCAGACACGCACTAAGAAAGGATTTTAGAAAATTCCACCTCAAAGGGGTCAAAATAGGGGATGATAATATGTATGAAAGTCCGTCATTTTGAAAGTTACATAAACAAAATTTTGTATTTCGGTTATTGACGTAAAACAAATAAACACGTGTTTCAATAATTTTGGAAATTTTATTTAATAAGGGATGAAAGTAAATGCGAAAGTAAGTTTGTTTGTTACGCTTTCACGCCTAAATCACTGAACCGATTTTGATGAATTTATCTATAAAGACAGATGGGACCCTGGAGACGGTTACAGGCTACTTTTATCCCGGAAAATGCTGTTGACGCGAGTGCGAGCAAAAGCTAGTGTGTAATATATGGTAAAACAGTACTAATTGATAATTAATAGAAACAGCCTTAAGATAATGTTTTGGGTTGCAAGTAGAATGTGTTTTATTTATTCTAATTAATTAATTAATAATACATGTAGTTTCATTCAGCTGTGATCACTGTACAGAGCTCGCCTACGGCTTACATAATGTAATATACATTGACTATTAGATCAGATTCTGGGCCAAAATATAATCTTTTGAGTGTATCATGCCAATGACTGACGGAATATCTCCCAGAATGGAGGTTACTGCGCAGCGTTAGGGCGCGTTTATATGACAAGGAATCCCACCGCGCGGCGCCCGCGCGAGCGCCTCGCTCGAATCACTCGAAAAACTAATGTAAACTCTATTGACTAAGCCATAATGTTTAATTCTTCGCAACGTTCCAACCACAGGGCGACTGCGCGATCGTGTAAACGCGAGCGCGGCTGCGCGCCGGTCGCGTGGTCGCCGCGCGGTTGGTTACTCACAAAGAATTTCAACGTTAAGTCCTAGTTAATAAGACATACATTTGCTATGACTGAAATTTTTCGCGTCGTCTAACCGCAGCCTTAAAATGCAGCGATGCGCGGCGGCACCGTCGCGTCATAATGGTTTTTATTTGTTATTTTTTGTTTATAATGTTGCATAAGTGATACGTCGCGTTGTTTTATTCCATTACAAGGATTATTATCTTAGTTAAATTATTCATTGCCTCAAAGATTACAATAAAACTTTATTTACATAAGTTGAGCACCCAAACAAATTCTGCTTCCACAGAAAGTTTCACATTGAAGCTACACCTATTACACAGTACACACAATATGTTTTCTAGAGCGATTGTGTCAGCAGATTTCTCAGCATTCATTGCCTTATAACCCAATGCCATTTTTACAATTAAGCCTCAATTATAGCCATAATGGAACTATCTACCAGTTTTTCAAGATGGACATTATACGTAAAAGGAAACTACAAAAAATCTAATTGATAGTGAAGTGCTAGGTAACGTATTTTCAAATGTGGAACGCAAATCATCGAGTAAAATATTTGTAGGTATATGATTATAGTAACGGATGATAAAAAATATAATAAAATACGTGAAACACATCATCTTACATAAATAGGTACGATTCTTATTTTAAAACATATTGTTAGAATGCAGCATTAATTAGAATCTTGGAACCGGGCGCTGCGCTTTTAATAATACAAGGCTATATAGCTGGCTGCTCAGCAGCAAAACCAATGTAGGTGTTTTCACAAATATTACAAGCTCACTACTCTTATGCATAAACAATCTATGCGGTAGCACACCATGCTAATTTCGATGTATGTACCTACGATGTACCAAATATTTAAATACAGACTACATACATACGCACTCACGCCTGTAATCCCAGAAGGGGTAGGCAGGGGTTTAGATAGTACACACACATTTCGCGGAGCGTATTTCCGTGCTATGATGTGATAGAGGGCGAGCCTACCGCCATACCGGGTACAAATCCCGGACTCCGGGCTGATACTGAGCATTTCGTGGTAGAAAAACCCAATATCACTTTTACCAGACCCGAGGATCGAACCCGAGATCTTAGCATAACAGACGTATCGTACGCGCAATACAACTCCGCTACCGAGGCAATAAAGAAATTATTTCAAATATTTACCCATTAACCTAGTCGTTATAAATGACGGAAGAATATGTAAATAAAAGCATTTATATTGGCAACATGTGAGAACAAAAACTTGTTTAATATTCTGAATGTGAATCTTTACGATTTAGCATTCAGAGCATAATAAGGTACAACTAACATAGTCCACTGTGGGATAATGAATTTCGGTAACAAACATTTATTTTGTTTTGAATAAGTATTTGAGAGGCTTCCGTTATGACAATGATGCGAGAGAAATCTTTTTTGTTTTTTTTTATAGCTAAACGTATTTATATACATAATCATTTTTTTGTTTTTAATTGATTGAATTACGAGACGAGCAAGGCGCTCGCCTGATGGTAAGCGCCCCGCCTGCCCATAAACAGAAGCAACACCGCACAGAAAATTGAATTACAAAGCACTGCATGGCACTGATCTGCACTTGTCACCCCGAGACATAAGATGGCAAGTCTCATAATGCCCAGTAATTTCATTGGCTTCAATGTCCTTCAAACCGAAACGCAACAGTGCTTACACAGTACACACTGTTGCCTGTCGGGAGAAATAGACAAAGCGGTGGTACCTACCCAAACGGCCTCTCGCATACGAGGGACCTTGTATTACGTATTAAATATTACCGTTTTATTTGTACAATATGATCATTACAGAACGACGTACGGAAATAGGCTCGGCAAAATGTGGATGTAATGGTTACACCTCCACCTACCACTTCAGGATTACAGGCGTGATGAATGTAAACATTACAGAACGATGTACGCGCGTGATATTTTAATATATTTTGAGGATAAAATTCAAATATCTACCGAACAAAAAAGTTAACCGGTTCCTGAGATGTTGCCAATGGGTAATACCAAATTTGTAAGCGAGAAACTACTTTTATGTTAATTTAATGTAGCTAATGGTAGCACGATACATTTTGTTTTATTTATACTTACGTATTATGTACATTGTACATAAGTCTTATCTTATTTTATAGTAATATTTTCCAACACCTCGTAACAAATAGCTTTTGTTGTATGCCTTTTGTGATATTCTTTAGTAATACATAATTGTGTTATAACGTCCTGTTTACTTGAAAGAAATCATCCAGTCATTCATTTATGTATTAATTATTTTTTTACTAATAATATTTCTCTGATTCATATGCAGTGATTAATACATTATATTATTAATTATACATTATAAAGATAATCATTGTTTTTAATCGCCGACAAAAAAGAGGGGTATTTGTGTAACCCCTTTATCGTCCGCCAACCCGATGGACCGAATCAAGTGGCGTTATTTTATTTCAAATCTGGTTTAACCGATCTATTCATAGCTACATCTGAAGAAAATCAGTCCCGCTATTCAGAAATAACGGCCAGATTTTTTTCAAAATTCACGTTCTTAACGGTTAATTTATTTCAAATTCTCAGAATATGACATTTTTTTTACAACATACCTGTGTATAATGACCGATTTGAATGTCACTGCTGAAATCGCTGCGCTGCAATGGTCCATATTTGTAATCCTTATATTCATTCCACCAACTCGCCAAAGCGTTGTCTATGTTCAGCTTGTAATTGCGATTAGTCGTAGAATACCAATATAAATTCTCACCAGTCTGAAATCTGCCCGAACCTGGGAATAAAGAAACAACGTTAGAATTAAACAAATATTATTACATTCCTCAAGGCTGTTCACGCGAATTCCACATTACGTTGGGTTTTTTTAAACCAGACATGTCTAAGAATTAACTAACATATGACACAGAATGGAATTACAACGTGCCCGTCCATATCTCCCGATCCTTTCGGGGACACCTGCATGAGCGTATTTCCGCGTAAATCGTAGCGTAGCTGGTAGTCCTAAAAGTTTTTGACATTGATTAGCTTAATATTACATGTACAAAAAATATAAATTCTCACCAATTGTTTTGTCCGGATTGTGATATTCGTTGTTTGCGGCCGCCCATTTTGCAGCTTTCGCGGCTAGTTCGTCGTCCCAAACCTAAAATTATAACAACTTATGAATGTAACATAGGCTGAATCCTAAAAACCCGGTCAAGTGTTGGGTACACTCGCGCATACAGGGTTTTTTGCACACATTAATTTTTACTTTTTTTACCTTTTGTTATCTTTATTAAGAAATCATTTATTAAGTTTAATCATTAATAAGTTATTTCAATTAATTAGTTAATTATTTAATTAGTTAATTATCTGATTAATTACTTTAATCATTTATTAAGTTCATTTATTAAGAAATCCACCATAATAATGTTATTAAGGATTTCAGCCGTCTACCTAATACGGTTTTAAAGACAGAACAGGTAGACACAGACAGAGGCGGCGCGGTCCGGTGTAGGCTCTGTAATACAGGTCGATAGGTACCTTTCCTGCCCGGAAAACTAAAAATGACGTTGGGTTGTATTATTTTCATGAAATTTCATTTCTAATGATTGCGTACATACAAGTACAATTCAAATCGTCAAGGTCATTGCTGACCACATCTATTTGAACCTATGAGAACTTCATATCGTTTTTACCCCCTTTTTACCCAACATCTAAAGGAGGAGGATTCAAATTCGTCTGCTTATATGTATAATTTTTTTATCTATACTCATGCATATAAAACGACATCAAAGAATAGGGGGAGGATCTCAATTCGCATTTTTTTCTTCTTATATGTACTTATTATAAATTGATTTTACCGCCAATGGTGGACCAGTCTTGTTAAAAAAAATACTATGGAGTTTATTTGCACCTTCGTATATAATAAGTTAAAAGAAAACATACAAATAGATTTAAAAAATAACCCTGAAAAGCCAAAAATAACCTAAGTAATTAAAAAGTTTTGAAGAAGTGCAATTCCAGTTACCAAACTCTAAAAAAACTCTAAAAAACCTATGGATTCACTTTTGGAGCTGAATAATTTAGCACGGTTTTGAACTATGATCCAGACTTAAAATTTAAGTAAACATTTTGCTTTCTTACTTACTACGCTAAAACTAAAGCACTCGCTTTCTTTTAAATCCTTGTAATTCATAATTTATTATTATTAAGGTTGAACTTGGTCGATGACCCTTACTTAGTGCATATCAGAAAAAACTAATTAATAAGTATTGAGTAGGTAGGTACGATGCATTCAAAATGCAGATGTCGATTTTTTTACAAACAATTTAAATGATAGTCACGACGCAAATACTGTTACACATTACATAGCATTGTTCGTATCAAAAATCATATCATTTAAGTACATATATATGCAACGGTTCTAAATTTTAGCAGTTGAAAATAGTAGGTAGAGTACTGTTTCTATTTTTGTATTAGGTAAGTGATTGGTATTAAGGCAAACTTAATAAAAAAAATCAAAATTATACGGATACGCGCTATTTATTTACAACCTTTTTATATTCTCAGGCGTCCAGGCAAGGCAATAATTATTCATCAAGTCGTCTAATATTGTCCTTCTGCGTAATTATATATGATTCACGTGTCTGAAATTGAGCTAGTTTTGATTCCAAAACACTTATTAATATAGATAAGAAAATAATCATGCACTCCGTTAACACTTGCGGTATTGTACGTCTTGCGTGCAAATATATTTGTATTAGCCCTACAATATGTTATTGGCAAGAGGCCTATACTAATTAAAGGGATTAGACCTTAGTCTACCACGATTACCAAATGTTGATAGTAGTAATAATAGACTATAATTTGTAAACTGATTTTCTCGCGCATTTTATCGTTAAAGAAAATTATTTAAGCAACTTATACACTTTCAACCTGGAAAAATCATATATACCCTGGGCGATGGGTTAAAACTTACGAAATCCATCTCGGCAGTCCACTTCAGTCAGCTAGCTTAACTAGCTCATCGCCGTTTTCACGGTATGTTACACTTTATAAAAATTACGTTATGGTTTGTTATATTAAATTACTTTGCAATACATTCTCTAAAAAGCTATGTATTCTCATATAAATATAAAAACAAATATAAAAATATTTACCATATATTTCATATAAGATGCAGCAGGCTGGCCCGAAACTTGTCCTTTGCTCAACAGAAACCTTCTTGAGTTGTGACCATCCACAAACTGTTTGATTTGTTTACACGACAGCTTCTGTACCGCTGCAATTATATGCTATAGTGATTAATTAATTCGTTGGAAATTATATAAAAAGTTTATACATATTTATAGTGTAGGGCAAAGACCTCAATGTTACAAAGGTTCGATGTATAACCATAACAATGGATTTTCGTTTTATGGTCAATACGTAATAAAGGTTTAATAAAGGTTCAGGTATTTAGTTAGGTCAGATGACGGTATTTATATGCGTTTTTGTTTTATAAATAATTTTTATCATGCGTTTTATCAATAAAGCTAATTAATAATAAAACATGTGTAACTGTGTAAAAAAAATATGAAACCGGTGTTTAGATATTAATCAAAAGAAATATTAAATAAAAAATCACTAAAATACACACAACTATTATAACCAATTTGATATATTATTTATATTCGACTTATTTTATTTAACATTTTGTATAAAAGTAAGTATAAAAATTACAAAAAAAATTGTTAAACTCACATTTACTATGAATGATATGCAAGCACAGAATGGCCAAAAGAAAAACCTCGCGTAAAGCCATTGTTCAATTGTATGCGGTAGCACTGCGCCGACTGAACGATCGCGACCGATACTGATTGCAAAGCACTACTGCTTATGTTACTTATATTTATATGCCCTCATATAGTGGTGGTTTGGTGACTAACCAAAAGCAAAAAATAATTGACACTCGTCAACTTCGGATTATCCTATAGGTAATATGGGACAGCACATTAGTCATACAACAAGGAAATATATAATTCACAAGAGTTAATAAAAACCATGTGTCTTTTGTTCGCAAACCGGTGAAAGTAGAGATTACGAGTAACTTGCCTGAGAGCAGCAGAAAAAAAATTGGTACAAGTAGTTGCAATTCACTTATGATGCCTTACTTTCGCTGATAGTTCTTAGAAAACGATAATTCAAAGTAAGTGGGGTCACTTGCAATATTCACTATTAAGTATTGACTGTCTAATCTTAAATTTCAAGAAGGAAAGTATGAAGCGAATGGCAGCGTTCGAAGTAGGATGTTATCTATTTAAATTTCCAGGGTTTTTTTTGAGAAAGCCCCATGTCGCTCAATATTATTGAACATAATTGGAAACAGCAAAGTGGCTTTTTGTGGTCAGGTTTATAACACGCTCCTCGAGGAAAAATACCGGGAAACAGAGAATCCGACCCACGCCGATTGAAATTATCAATCAGAATCGAACGAAATGCATCAAATCTAAATATATAAAACTCAAAGGTGACTGATTGACTGACTGACATAGTGATCTATCAACGCACAGCCCAAACCACTGGAGGGATCGGGCTGAAATTTGGCATGCAGGTAGATGTTATGACGTAGGCATCCGCTAAGAAAGGATTTTGATATTCTACCCCAAAGGGGTCAAAATAGGGGATGATAATATTTAAATGCTGTTCACGCGGGCGGAGTCGCGAGCAAAAGCTATAACTTATAAATTACAAATTAAGACAATTATGCATGACATACTGGTATCACTTAATTTTGTATGTAGAAAGATTCAAAATCGGGTGGCAGGGCGCATCTGCTTGAAATGCACGAAAGGCCACACCATGCCCATAACTTCAGTGTATCAAATACAATGATTTGCGTGCCATGATATGCGAAATGATAGGACCATAATATCGCCACATTTCAGCCATTGGTCACTTTTTTTTTAATATCCTGTATGACGAGAAGAACAGGTCGCTCGTCTGATGGTAGACGTCACTCCAGTTCATAAACAGAAGCAATTACATTTAGAACTTTGAATTATCCTTATGGAGAAGTGTGTTTTTAAATAATAGCCAACAACTTATTATACATGTACACCATAGTCTGTATGTTGATTCTAACTATTCTTAAAATTTGTATTGGAGTAAATGTATTGGTGTGTAATAGCAGCGATAGCTTAGTGGTGCGAACTGTCCAGACGAAAGTCGCAGGTTCGAAACCAGCCCCAAGAGCATGCAAATCTGACTTTTCTTTGTTACTTGTATATCAGTTGTTAATTATTACTTGCTTTTACGGTGTAGGAAACATCATGAAGAAACCTTCAAGTTCTTCATAAGAATTTCGATTGCATGTATTAGACCAGGGTTGTTTTTTTTATTTTTTTTATAGCATAGGCCGGCAAACGAGCAAGTGGGTCACCAAGTGATCTCCACCGCCCATGTAAGCCCACCACCAGAAGAGTCATGGGCGCGTTGCCGACCCTAAAGGAAAGGGATAATTAGGGATTGGGAAGGGGAGGGGATTTGGGCTTCCGGTTATCTCACTCACCGTACGAAACGCAGCAGCAAGCCGCTACTTTACGTCGGTTTTCTGTGAGACAGTGGTAACGATCCGGACGAGCCAGCCCATTCACGCTGTAGACAAAACTGTCTACAGCGTGGCTCTACCACTCAAACACTGTGTTGTTTGTGTGTCAAAGCACTGGTTGTGGACTGAGACCTAACCCCTATCATTCATTATAGGAGACCCGTGCCCCGTGATGGGACGTGTTTTATTACAGGGCTAGTATTATGTTATTATTGTAATACCTAACCCTATCTATAATAATCCTTTATAATCTATAGTTTTTAATAGCCTAAATGATGAAACGAGCAGGTCGCTCGCCTGATGGTAAGTGCCCACGCCTTCCCATAAACAGAAGCAACGACACACAGAAACTTGAATTACAAATCACCGCATAGCATTGGAGTGCGTTCATCGTAACCCCTAGGGTTAAGACGTTAAGTCTCATAATGCCCAGTAATTTTACTGACTTCAATGTCTTTTAAATCGGTTTGAAAATGTGTAAGCACTACTGTTTAGGAAGAGTAACAAATAGACAAAGCCGTGGTGCCCACCCAGACGGCCTCTCGCGTATGAGGGATTTACCACCTTGTGGAAGATGTATTTATAGATAAAAAATGACCGAACAATAATTCGAAGACCTAATTAGACTATTTAAGACCTGGGCCAAATTAGTTTTAAAAATTATGAGTGTACCTCAAATGGAATTGCACACACTAATTAATGTTTGTGGTTGCGTATAGGGTTTACCGACCTATTAAATCAGTTTCGGAAAATACAGCAATGTTTCCAAGGTGAGCACTGTAAACAAAGTATATTTTGCATTTGAATTCAACGTTCGATCTATCAGCAAAAAATGATCAAACGTAGCGCTGCGTACGGAAAGAAAAATAAAATCTAGTCCGTCGTCTTATGTGTAATGTAAAAAATCATCAATTAATCAGTAAACTTATTCCGAAGCAAAGTGCAGGTACTCCCCGACCTATTTAAAATATTTCTGTGACATAATGGGGAAGAAAAAATATATATTTTTAAATTAAAGAGGCTGGCATACGAACATATGGGTTGATGATCTCCACTGCTAATAATGCCTTGGAGGAGAAGAATAGGATTTAGGGAAGGCTGTGCGGATATGGGTCTACGAAACGCAATAGCATTTCTATTTCACGCCGGTTTTATGTGAGACGGTGCCAATGGTAGGTACCGCGCCGATCGAGCTGGCCTATCGAAAGCGTCTATCGCTTTACAAAAGTGCTTAATGATACTTTTTCTTGCTAGTGCAAATCTAAGAACCGCGGTGTGTTTTTCGAGTAAGATATCGAGTCTTAATTAATTCATCATTAAATTCCTTGAAAGATATTAAGTACCGCTATAATTCTGTTACAGCACATTTACCATAGTAATGTATATATTTTTTTACACCATCAGAAAGAGAGATTTCAACGAACAAGAAACCAACAGACTTTTTTAAAAAAGCTGATGTATTGACGTGATAATTTTCGTTTGAAAATTAGACTGCTTTTTCGATATTAAGTCAAAATAAGGTGCAAAAATAAATCTTTTAAATCAAAAAAATTACAGTGTATTTGGGATACAAAAAGGAAAGTTTTCACCAAATTTCGTGAAAAAAAATTATTTATTGTAATAAATAAAAATAAAAACAAAAAACTTGGTTATTTGAATTTTTCACATAAATTTTGAGGTTATGTGAAGAAAGTGTGTATACAAAAGTTGTAGATCTTTTAATTACCTACAACTTTGCGATTTAACTTTTTTCCATAGGACTTGTAGTTTTTCCGGAAATCGAGATAAACCGTTTTTTACCCTTAAAAGCCCCCCCCCCCCCCTTCCCACTTCCCGACCTCAGATCGCCCGTAATTTATTTTTCCTATCAATTTTGTTGTATTCTCTTCCTTTTACAATGGGTTTCATTCTACTATAATTTATTTATTTTTCAAAATGGATAGGATCGGTCTATAATACAAACTTAAGTTTACCTTTTAAAGTTTTCATTTTAGGAACAAAAAATACTTTTATGAAAATAAAAAATAATTAAATATTTAAAAAACTAAAGTAGTTCACTTTTGGAACATACAAAAACTGGGAATGTCCACTGTGTTCATACAAGGAATGTCCAAATGAAATAATTGCTTACTTATTATACATAAAGGGTGGGCCATCTATCGGTTGCTTTTTTAACTATCGATTATTTCGGCTTTGACAGCTCGAATGACTTTGCCAATATGTCAAACTTTTAGTAGAAGGTTTGCGGTTTACGAAATTGTTAAGTTTACGCTCGAAGAAAATTGGGAAACGAAGCAGGAGCCGCTGTAACCGCCAATGTTGAGCGCTATGGCGGCATGTTGGAAGATTTTTACTTTCCCCGAATGAAAGAGGAAGACATTTGGTTCCAGCAGGACGGCGCCACGTGCTACACAGCCAACATTACAACTTAACTTTTGCGCGATACGCTCGGAAATCGCATAATTAGCCGAAACGGCGATATCAACTGGCCGCTTCGCAACTGCGATTTGATCCCGTTGGATTATTTTTGTAGGGAGCCGTCAAGGATAAGTGCTACGCCAACCCTCCAGAGACGATTGACGATATAAGCACGAGATTGAAGTCGCCATTGCAGCCATTGAGGGCCACACCATCGAAATTCTCATGAAAAATTGGATCGACAGAATGGGTTACTGCAGAGCCAGCCGAGGCAGCCATATGAATGAAGTGGTCTTCCACTATTAAACCGCAATGTTGGGGCTATTTAATAAAATAAATATCCACCCGTCTTTTTTTATAGCAATTTTAAAATACAACTTTTTCGTGGCCCACCCCTTACATGAGGAATGCCTTCAAAGTAAGATTGGGCCCCCTCAGAACAAAATCTTTTAATCCATTAAGTCCTTGTACTTTTCTGCACTAATAGGTAGGAAATTTTTATGGGCAAATTCTTACAATTCAAATTCGTTTTATGTGTCTGATCCGGTACCCTTTTTGTCACAATAGGTGATTTCTCCCACAGATCATTATAGTTACTTCTATGTAAAATAACTCTAGGGTGTTCTTTAACACACATTAATTCTCTTTGGGATTGTACTGGAAATGAGCATTTTTTCATATACTGATCTTGAAATAATTATGTAAACTTTCTGATTATCTCGCCTATTCCTACTTCAATCACCTCAAAGGGTTTGGGTCTTTGGCGATTAACTCTTAGCAAATCATACCACTGGTATGGAACTTCCATGTCATTGTGGGCTTTTAAATTGATCAGGCACATATTTTTATCACATTCTAAATATGAATGTCCTCGTATTGGATAAGTAATTTTGATAGAATCTAAATAAATCAGTCAGCACAGCAATTACAAACAAAACAAACATTCGAGATAACCTCAAAGTTGACATAAATATTTTCACAGCTTGGACATTCCTTTTTATGTCCCGGTACAGCATGGACCTTACCTGTTTGTACCTGTACATCGTTTTGAAATTTAAGTGATACATCTGACTATTCATGTTTTACTCTTTTTGTTTAATGCTAAATAAAAATACGCGGGAAAATGAACATGGTGACATCATAAATTAATTATTGGATTTTTAGTGACATTCCTGGTTTTGCCCCTGTACCCTTCATTTGTATTTCACATGAAGTGTCAGGCAGGAAACAAACCTTTAAATATAGACAACAATAATACAAATGACATTCATCGTAAAATTGTGGTTATTTCTGTGGATCCACAATTCGTCAACTCCACAGGTAGGTAGTGAGTCACAAATTAAATGCTATTTTTTTAAATACTGCGACATGAATGTAATGAAGTTCAATCATTGAATTTTTTTCCGAATCAGACAAATGATGATTTGAACACAATGATTGATTTGGGAAACTTCACAGCCAATGAAAGATAAAGCCGGCTGATGATGACTGCTTAACTGGCTGGGCTAGTCCTATAAGCAAATCTACACAATTTCAAGTATCTCAGCGAACGGCAGCGATCCTTCTTTTGGCATCTGGGAGACGGGTACACGATCTCCCGTTACTTATACTATCTGTATCGCATATAGTCGCAGTGTTTCAGATGATAATATAATATTGTGGCCAATATTTGGGTCTAAGACGGATTCAAATAGACATAGGCAATCAGGAAATTATTAAAACACCCTAATCAACAAGTTTGTCTAGTTCGGTGGATTAAACATCTGATTTCCCTATCAGGAGAACGAAGAAGTAAAGCAGAAGGGCGCAACCATTTGTTTATTTCAATAATTGGTAAACGACGTCCTGCGTCTCGAACGGTGATTGGTGGTTGGGTGAAATCGGTATTAAAGGTTGGAGTGATAATGACTCCGGGTAACTTGAATGGAGAATCACCTATAGATGACATACTGGCTAGCGGAAACTGGAAGACTGAACACACATTCAAGAAGTTTTATTGTAAAGAAATAGAAACAGTTTCTAACAGATCATAATTACTTTTCAAGAATATTCAACCTGAATGCATGTTAAAAGTGAGAGATATTGTTTTTGTTTTACGGCAAATTATACAAAGAAAATAAAGTATTTGCACTATTTGACACTGATTGGAAATATAAGTAATATTTTATGGTACCGTGCAATTTATTACACGGTTTATAATTTCAATAAATGTTTATATTGATCTTTGATGCTCTACCACTCAAAAAAAATATGAGTGGTAGAGCCACGCTGTAGCCAGTTTTGTCCACAGCATGAATGGGCCGGCTCGACCGGATCGTTACCACTATCTCACAGAAAACCGACGTAAAGTAGCGGCTTGCTGTTGCGTTTCTTACAGTAAGTGAGATATCCGGGGACCCAAATCCCCTCCCCTTCCCAATCCCTTAATTATTCCTTCCCTTTCAGGTCGGCAACACGCCTATGTTTCTTCTAGTATTGTGAGCGTACATGGGCGGTGGAGATCACTTACCATCAGGTGACCCACTTGCTTGCTGCCGATCTATGACATAAAAGAAAAAATAATAATATTATCAATAATTTACATAGCGTTTTGTGTTTGTCACCGGCAGTTCTAAAACAGGTATCGACGCTGTATGTTTTTAGTAAACACATATTTCGTTATTATATCGTTAAGTAAATAGTTACTTTGACATAATTTGTGATGAAATTTAACTTAAAACTTGTATGTAATTCATATTTAATGACTTTGTAATGACATTTTTTTCACTGTATCATTAAAATTTATAAATGTGGTAATATTGTAAAATAAATTAATATGCAAGCAATTAAACCTTATTTCAAAATCTATTATGTATCTACATTATATCTAAATCAAAAAATCATTTAAAATGTATGATATAAAAATTAACTTTCATTTCGGACAAGGTACACTTATTTTTTTATACGCCCACCTACCCTATGGCAAACAGGTATAGTACCAACATTGCAGGAAACGGGACTAAATTCACAAAAATCATCTTCATATCGGCACTGTGTGTTTTTCTTTCAACACATAATAACAATTTTGTTGTTATTCAAAATATTATATTAAATTTATTAAAGATAAGATTCAAGAGTTTTGGCAATTATTAGCATACTGCGCGACGGAAGTTTTCACTATCTGACGATAATTTTCAATAAGGAGACTAATAAAGCGAATGCACTGGACTTTATAACGGCTAGAATAATAATTATGTACCCATTCAAATCAAGCATCTACTGGTTCAGTCCCTCCAACATCAACTGCCAATTTTCCTATTTGATTTTTGTCGGCAACGGAAAAATTCTGGTGGGAGGATACTTGTATCCGACCGGATAGCGACCACCGTACACTGGTGCTAAAACCTGCCATAGTGCCCCACCTTGTGTGGGTCGCATTCCAGGGTCAATCAGTGTATATCCGGTTCTCCCCAAGGGGCTTGCCCCCTGATCCTAACCCTTTTCCCATCCCTTTTTCCTTCCCCTTTCCCTTGGCCCTGGGATGAGATACCGCAGGGTCTTTATATAGTCGGCAACGCGCCCATGATGCTTCTGGTAGTGAGCGTACATGGGCGGTGGAGATCACTTACCATCAGGTAACCCACTTGCTCGTTTGCCGGCCTATGCCATAAAAAAAAAACGATTGTTACTTGATAGATTTATTCAGTCTGCCGTGAGGCTGGGAAAAAACTTAGGCTAAGAAAGATAAATCATACAAGTTAGGTACCTGGTATCACAGACAACTCAACCTAATGGTAGGGGAGCCCAAGCGGGGATTTCGGGATTTACTAAAGCGCGACAGATTAATATACAGGGGGATACCTTGTACCCGGTTAAGTACCTCCACAAAACATGAGGCCCATATATAAGGCCGCCCGTGAAGGATACAGGATCAGATTAGTAAAAAAAAATTGACCATCAGAAATTCTCGAGCGCGTCAGATTAAGGTAGGGTGAGTTAATTACATCCTAAAAAGTGTATATTCCACTAATCTGACAATTTGAGAGTGACGTAAAAAAAGCGGAGGGCAACAAAGTTGTAAAAAAAAAACGTTATCTCGACATTCTCGAGCGTAGCTAAATTTTTTTTTATTTTGAAGGAAATAATTCAAGAATAATGAAAAATATATAATCTGACGATTTCCGCAAGCCGAAATAACAAAAATTCGTCGATAAAGTTAAATGCGTGCAGTTGCGTGATGCCTACATTTCCTTCTCCGCGTTTCTATTCCTCTCTCACTATTTCTCTATCTATTACTCTCTCACTCCGTCCCCACTCAGGTTTCTGTTGCCATGACGCCATCATTGATCATAAAGACTCGTGGCATACTGTTTACAACGTGTTTGCAATATAATTTTTGGAATAACTTTTAACCGGCTTTATCGATCAACTTCAAAAACTAATCCGCCTTTGAGCTTGAAAAACCACGTCGATCGCCACCAAGCTGGTCAAAAGCGGTTGATTCGTTCGAGAGATATCGTGAACGAAAGAAACCCGAAAAAGTGTTTTTTCGGGATTACTCCGAAATTTGTGGTTCGATCAATTAAAATTGCAAAATTACTTATGAGGATGATAAAACTGTGTCGAATGCCGCCAACCGCGTGAAAATCGGTTGATCCATTCAAAAGTTATTGCGGTTTGAAAATTCCAAAAATAGTGTTCTATGAAACTTCTATCAGACTTTCGAGCTGGGAGAGCTCAAATGCATAGAAATATTATTTCTTTGAACTCAGCAAGCTCAAAATATCACATAAGTACAATTTTAAGAGCCCAGGAATGGAATTAGCGGGAAGTTGCAGGGATGGCCTTTAAGGTGAACCGTTTTTCTAATTTTTTTTTGTCAGATCAGGCCAATCCCTCTAGATAATCGTCAGATTATGAGACAGTACGTTTAGAACATAAAGATGAACTATATATATCTTAATCTGACGCGCTTGAGTATTTCAAAATGGCGAATTTTTTTTGCACATTATGAAAATGGCCGCGAGTTTGCGTCCCATCGAAATCATCAGATTAGTGAATGAGAGCTTTTTTTTGGTGCACTTAACACTCCCTTAGAAAATCTGACGCGCTCGATTATTTATTTTTTTTTTCATTTTCAACTCTTAAATACAACCACCCGCATCATGCAAACGATCAGATTAACATACGTACATTATTAAAAATACGTAGGGCATTGATGCTATCAATATCTGACGCGCTCGAGGATGTCCATGCAACAGTTTTTTTTTACATATTTAAAAATCTATAGCCGCTTCCCCCACCGATGTAAAGGTATATATCATATAACATTTTTTTCTTCATATCATCTAAGCTTTGCATCCCAATAGGTCTCTACGACGCTCGAGTAAATCCCCATTTAGCATCGTGGGCTCCTCTACCATAACAGTATTCAAAATTGTGCCTGTATATCGCCAGATATAGTCGCCCCATATCACATAATGGAATGGAAATAAGACCGGCGAAAAGTGTTATCTTGATTATAATAGCATAATATGCCAAAAAACCTGAGTTTTCCTCATAGACGTAATTGTATTTTTACGTATAGTTTTCCTTGTTTTTATGATACATCAATTTAGTAGGCAAATTAACATAAAATTCTAATCAAAAGCCGTAGGTGCTTATGTTAAAATTACTACTTGTTTCGTGCATATATAACAAGAGCATCGATGCAATTGATTCCCACGCTACTCCGCAGTGAAAACACACACACAACAGTTGTAATTTGTACACGGGCTATAATTTCGATCTATAAAGAAAAACCTCTGCATAATTATTGTCAATGACAAAATTAAATAAGTGCATTAACAATTACAAATGCACGAGATAGTCACATACAGTAAGATTAAGATGGACACCGTGACGAATAACCTAATGTGTCGAACGTGTTTAAGAAAATACACAATGTCTTTGTTATTATTTCAAATGTCGCTATTTTGTTGTTATCATGTCAGCTTGTTTTTGAAACAAGTCTGACGGTTTTCCTTCAACGTCAAATTATTGTACCGAGCGGGTACTTCCAGCAAATTAGATACATTGTGTCATGTGTGTAACAAGTTTTGTATTTGTGACATGAATTAAAACGTGAACTAGAAAACATAAGAAATCTTTTGCAGCTCATTACTTTTCAACGGTTCGAGACACCTACTTTCACCTTAAGTGCCCCTTTCGCTATTAGTCATATCGTAGTTTAAGAAAAAAATAATTAGTATCTGAAAAGCTATCAATGCCCACAAATATTTCCATGCATTATCCCAAACCTGTATAATATGAAGTTAACCAATTAAAAAGTCATTTTTTTCTAATGAAAACGATCGTTTATTACATTAAATCATTTATTTCGTAGTTTTAATTTCTACATCTATTATTCCTAATATTTAAGATTGTAGTTTTGTTGGAATATCAGTTCCATAATAATGAAATTATTTCCGCTTAGATTTGACAAATTGCAGTAACAAGAAAATAATCACAAGAGTTGATTAGTTTGTTCAAAACATTTTGACGGTAGCACTAACTACATTCCCTAAATAGTTATAGATATTTCGGATCCTTTGTGAGTGAGCCTGTAAATATATATTATTGTGTGTGCTAGTACCGCATCAGCTCTCGCGTCGTCATATATATTGACAAATTCACACAGTCATCGTGGTGTATACAAACACATAACCCGCATATAGCAAGACGTTCAAAAATGAGCCGGAATATCGATAACAAGATTATTATTACATCTAAGATGAAATTCTAGTGATGCGATATGCTGATTGAAGCGGCCAAATATTGTCCAACAATGGCGGCTTAATTAAAAAAAACTTACAAAAAATAGTACAGCGATTATATTTTATTTTAATAATGTCACTCATTGTGTTATTAAATAACTTACACATGAATTTTACATTTATAGTAAAGTATGCTTAACTAGTAACAAATATTCAAATTATTTTCATTTGATACATTTTAAAATCGGTATACAGAGTGATGTTGAACGTATGACATATTCATACACGTTATAATAATTTGTTTCTGCCAACTGTTACGTTGTCAAAAATGTAGACAAATAGAGTTATAAAGAAACTTATGACCATCATATACAGATGCACCTAATGTGGCGACTCGATAGACAACAGAACGTCATGCCTACTAATATTATAAATGTGAATGTAAGTTTGTATGTTACGCTTTCACGCGAAAACTACTGAACCGATCATCATGAAACTTTGTACACATATTCTTGTGGGTATTAGAAGTAACATAGGCGACTATTTTATCCCGGAAAAAGCAGATCACGCAGGCGGAGCCGCGAGGAATAACTAGTTACATAATATAATTATGTACCATAGCATGTAGTTAGTAAATCTGACAGAACATAACTAAAACCCGTATAGCCACTAAACTTACTATGGAACATGGGATGTTATAAATTTGCGAACGCATATGGGATATTAATTTATACGTTATTGGTCAGACTTTAGAGGTACACAAAAAAGAACCATTCACGTATACTGAAATCTACTCAAAGAAGTCACTTTCGAGTTGCTTTTGAATACGGATCTCATTTTAGTTCGACAAACTATAGTATAGATTGAGCTAAAGCAAAATTAGTTTTAATTTAGTCAATATCCGAATAGATATAGAAGGTATTAATACGGAATTAACTGTATTAATATATCACTCGGTCAGCCAGTCTTTCGGTATACTAAATTAAATATTTAGGCCTGTTTATTTATTTCATTTAGGTTATGAAATTTCCATAATACGATATTAAAAACGTGTCATAATCGCGTAATATTTAATGGTACAAATACCAATTTATTTATTACCCGGCATTTGGACAGTTGTATCGGCCGTGTTCACGAGTGGATGTGGTCGAAAAGTCGGGATATGAACATATCGCAATTAAGACTCGTTTTATTATCATATTATCTATTATTATATAAATCGCGAGTCTAAAAATTTATGAAATTTCCACACAGATTTATCCGCATCATTTTATTTACATCAATTAATCTTGAACTCGGCCAACGTAAAAAAATGCACTATCAATTCTTGAACCACTCAATGTTGTGTGCACTAAGATTCAAAATCCAGTGGCGACCTGCGTCATTTTATTATACTAGCTCTACAAAATTTTATTCTTGTTATTAGTATTAGTCTATTGTTAAAATTATTTTAAATACATTGTAATGAAAATAGTTTAGGTTAACCTTTGAATCTTTAATTCAAACATAATTATATGAAAACATATGTATACAACTGGTTACTGAAAAGTGAGGTCATACTATGGGTCGTTACATACATCTGACAATGAGTGCTCATGTACCAGATAAAATCTGGATTCAGAGACAATCTAGATATCATAATTTTAATCATTAATTTATTAAGATCGATAAATTCGATCGCACCATTATAATCTATTTGCAATACTTCTGCGTGCCTTGTAACGGCTTCATTCGTATCAGCTGTTTATCATTTAGTGTTGACCAGATACAAGTTACCCAGTCGATGAGTAATAAAATGCAATGCAATTGGGTTTAGTACTACAGGGGGTGAAATACTCGTATCGTATACTATACGTTGCTTAAATTTGACAACTTTATGTAACACGTTGTATATTAAAAGATATAACCAATAATGGCCTTAATTATAAACATTGCCAAGAAAGTTTATGAGTCAGCGTCGACGAAGTTGTGACGAAGAGGCTGTATTCGATAACAATAGAATGTCAGTCTTATTTCATTTTTGTACAACTCATAACAGTATAACATCAACGCTGATTCTTAAAACCTATTTACATTGTATAACGCTGGTACATTCGCTTTCATGTTGACGTAATTTTATGAAGTATTTAAAATATTATTAAACATTGAAGTACAAAACATCAAACTTTACAGTTACATACATTAATATAGAAATTCGCTGATTACACGTACTTAACAATATTGCAACTACTACACAGATCGGTATACTATACAACGCATTAAGACTGAGATCTGTCAAGATAACTTCGACTTAGTCTAAGTTGAAGTAAACAAAAAGGCGACTTGGCTCCGTGAGTTCGACACATACCAGTTTTAAATATTACTACTTTAGAAGAATATTTTCTATCATTTTTCAAAGATATTTTTGTTTTAATAATTCGATAGGATTATAAAATAAAACTTGACAGTTTGAATTTTATTGTATTTTTATTAATATTCATAACTTACCATGAAAATAATTTATTTCCACAATATGCCGTTTGAAGAGAGACATTTACGATTAATATATAATGGCAACACAAAACATGATGATAGAAGTTATTAACTGGGCTCTAATGAAATAGTTGACTTTGGCGAAAGTTAAAGTCTGGACTATAGATCTCAGCCTAAAGAGACCGCCCACGTTAATATGTAGGTAATATTCAATACAAAAATGAACAATAATTACGAAACAATAAATCGACTACGATTACATACATCACAATTTCTACTACAGATAATATACAAAATTATTGTTTTAAAAATGATATGACGTAACATTAGAAAATATACTTAATTACACATTGACATTCCTATTTTTTTTTTGTATTTTAATGTTAACATAAAATATGCAAAAAATACATGACTGGTATCATAAGCATTACACTTTGGCATTGATTTGATTCAGGTGTAAAGCGTATACGTCATTTACGTAATCATGATGTGAATTAGAGCAGATTTATTTAATGATCGAATAAAATGTTGTCTGCCATATTAAAATGCATTAAACAACTAATTTGGAAAGTATCATATTGACTTCGTCATATATTTACAGGATTTTTTGTGTTTTGTCGTCTTATATTTTATTTGTTAAATAACGTGTATTTGGATATTGAAAAATCAGCCCTTGAAAACAGTAAACTGAACAACAAGTAACTGGAAACAAGCTTTGATTTTACTATGTGGCAGGGTGCCTCTTATGCGAGTCTGTCTACCACGACACTGTCTATTTCTGTCCCCATTCAGCAGTTTGTAAACACTGTTGTGTCCGATTTAAAGGACAGTGAAGCAAATAAAAGACTTCTTATATCTCGCGGTAACATGTGCAGTGCAGTGGCATGCAGTACTTTGCAGTAGTGTTGCTGATGTGTATGGGCAGGCATGGCGCTTAACATCAGGCGAGGAAACTGCTCGTCTCTTTATAAAAAAAAAACAACTTTCTAATCAAGCAATGTGACATGCGGAATATATTTACAGTGATGTATTATTTTAAAATAATGCAAAATAGTACTTGTAGTACTACTAGTACCTCTCTTAATAATCCGTTTTGTTTTCAAATGATACAAATCGCAGTCATAAAACTATATCGATTCTTAATATTACGCTTATAACCTTAACGCTTATATTTGTTTGATGATGAATTGATGGTATGAAGTGATTTACCAAACAACAAAGTACAGCAGATACTTAAGACGCAGAAATCAATGTAAACTTGTTCTACAAAATAATCTCCAATTTATTCAAATGAAAGTGCACTACGCTTTGATTAAAATACCATTTAACCCGCATAAGTTTACATTCATTAAATTAATACTCGGGTAAGGCCATAGATTTTTCCACTTTTTTCATAACCAGTCACATTCATATTAATATCATAAACAATTAAAAAAAATTACCAGTGAGAGCAGCACCTTTATTATAAATTATGTTGCTTTTATGTTATTTTTATGGTACCGTAACATAAAAGCGCCTCTGTTAATTTATGTTACAAAGTGGAAAAAACTACTGCCTTACCCACTTATGTGAAAACTATTTGATAAATACATTGTTGAAATGGTAAAAATTCTACTAATGAATATTTATAAATTAAAATCTATGTCACTTATGATTACAAAAATCTACAAATAAAAACATTTGTAGAGTAAAAAAATAGTTGGAAAGTATTTTCCATAATTTAGAAAGACTAAAAGGAATAAGTGAGAGATTGTTCTAGTTAGTGCTTGGGCTGTCTGTGCCACTGCCGCTGTTCTCAGTGTTGGCCAACACTAGTTTAGTGTTTTTATTATTCTTCCTGGCCGTCTTGCTCAGTGTTGCCACCTCTTTCAATAAGTTTTGTATCTTGGTGTTCATCAAGTTGAACTTTGTCTCATTGAGGCGCTCTTTATTTTTCATCTCATTACGAAGGTCTGTAGTGCTGTTTAGATGTTGAGCTTTTAGTTCTGTTATCTGAAATAATTATTTTATTTCTTCAATGGTATGCACAGTCTGGTGTTGCTGTGTTTGTCGCTTAATTCTAAGACTTGTGCCACATCCGGTGGCCGATATGCGATTTTCCATCCAAGCGAATTCACGTACATTGTATCTTCCCTCCAAACGAACAATGAACATGTTAATGAAACGAGTCGCGTATCGTCCACCAAGTGTGGTAAGGTCCATACACATTTATTGAAATTTACGTCAATTTTATTTCATACTTATAATAAGTTATAATGATAATTCTGATCTATCTAGTAAATAGAGTTATATACTCTAACCTAATATTAGCACAACAATAATAATTCTATCCGATCGTTTATAAAACCTAGTACGCGAAACAGGACATCTGTCAAGGAAGGTTTTTCAGGATAATGCATGAAACATATTTATACATTTTGCCCAGGCCCCTTAAATGTAAACGTTTCGTTCTATTTGGTTTTCCGTTTGGATAAAAATCACCTGTACGACAATACAAAGTGCAGATTGTAATGTTGCAAATCCTACCTGTATGTCTTTAGCCAGCAACTCCATATCTTTTTGCTGCACCTTCTTCTGAAGACTAGCGATGGTCTCTTTCAACTGTGTCATTGCCACTACATGGTCCGAACTGTTCGGGTCCAGTTCACCTGGGAAAGTAATAACTACTAAAGGTATTTGCATTTCTAAGTTATGGTTTCTTTGTATGGGATTGTTTGCTAGAAGCACCACATTTTTCCATTTTAAGCAAGTTTTACACAGTTCTTTGGTGCTTATAGCAAGATTTTAAGAAAATTTAAATAAAATAAAAACAACAAAAAAAAATTTAAAGGTACTGTTAATTTTAATAATGTCTTGGAAAATAAAATTACTAACTACCTCATTTGGCGATATGAATGAACTTTAATTAAGACTTAGTATTCAATTATTTGTAAATTCTGAGCCAGTTAGTATTTAATGATCCGTACAACATTCTTAATTGATATCTCTGAGAAATAATAAAATTCTCAGAAATTGTAAACTAGCAATCAAATTTAATTGACATATTTGAGTGCAGCAGTAATTAACACATAATGATAGATACCTTGCATGGGATTCATCTTGGATTTCTTCTCCATTGGTTGAGAATCATTTAAGGAAGAATCACTGGCATTCATAGATTTCATCATGTCGGACTTGCGTTTTTCCTTGTGACCACTTTTAGATCTGTAATATAGTATCATATTATTATTACATTATTATCACATGTAAACCAAATTGTTTATATGCTTTTCATAATAAATTGGTCTCGTTTGGGGAGACCTATGCCAAATGGACTAAAATTTCCACAAATGATGTTTGGTTTTGGTATATTATGACTTACTTGTGCGACCTGTGTTTATGTTTGTCAACAGAGGAAAGATGTTGCTTGGTTCTTGCCAGGGCTCTCTTAAGCGACTGAGTACACAGCCAACAAAGCAATTTTCCATCCACCTAAATAATACAATATTGTATTTAATTTTTTTTACGTATTTACTTATGGAACTTCGAAAGTGTCGAATTGATAACCTCCTCTATTTTTTAGTCAGTTAAAATAGTTTTGAAATTTTAAATGCGCATACAGCCCCCTGATTCCAGATTTGTAGAGGTGATATAACTGGGAAATAAAATTTCTGGAATTCAGAATGAAAGCTCGGGTCATCTTTTCCCAAAGAACCTCTTCTTTAAGTCTGTTAAAAATAGCAGAAACTTTCAGGGGGTGAGTCTTTACTCCATGTTGTATGAAATGAAAAAAAATTATGATTCAAATTCCTTCTTTATATGTTCAGAGATAAAACGTAATTGTATTAAACTTGTTGAGTAATTTAGAATTCTAATTACCTTTTTGCTATCATCATGTCTATCAAAAGCACAACGCTGCTTGCATTGTTCACAGGTGACGGCCGGGCCATACTTGCGTTCAGAGTTAGTGCACCTCTGACATTTATTGCCTGCAGAAAAATATTTTCGAATTAGATTATTACTATATTAAAATACAAGTATTGTAGCTTTTGCTCGCGGTTCTGCCCACGTGAACGGCCCATTCCGGGATAAAAAGTATCATATATATCAATAGTTCATGGTCAATACTGTTTCAATACTATTTAGCCATTGAGGCATGACTGACTGACAAACATCCAAATTCACAAACATCCAAACTTACTCGTATATTATTGTAGTAGGATCGAGAGCATCATTCAATAGGATCGAATGCGCAAAACTGCATTTTTACAGCAGCATAACTGTGAGCTGCAAAATCGTTTTAACCACCCGCAAAAATGTCAAAGACTGAAATTTTCATGAATATTTTTAAACCTCTAACTTACTGTCTCTAATTATGATGGAAGAATACTATATGAAATTTATTTTGTACTAGTATTCATATAGTATTACAATTATTGATAAGTTGCGTTACCCAAAACCTATTATCGAAAGAATTTTATATATCTGCTCAAAAAAAAAATTCAAGCCATTGGCAGCTCAACTGGCCAACTCTGGAAGAGAGGTCATTTACAGATGAATGAAAAAACATGAGAGTCTCGGTTAGTGACGTCAACGACCACTACGTGATGTAGGCGTGCGAGGAAGATAATGAGATTTCCCCACTTATTCACACCTCCACTTGAGCTTAATATAACTACGGATTCAAATTTTAACTAAAAAAACCTTATTGGTTTTAGCAACTAACTTGCAACATTCGTGGTGGAAGTAATAAATAGTTTTTGCTTGCAGCTATACCTAAGACTAAGGGGGCGTGCATTAATTACGTGAGGCGATTTAATTATAAATATAATTTACAATATTTACAGTCCTTACCAATAAAGGCAGCTATAATGTTGCAATATTCACATGCAGTCGGTTTTCCATATGCCTTGACATTGGCTTCACATTTTTTACATATTGATGAAGTATTGGATTTACTGAAACATTTCATTTACAATTAGTATATGAATTAAATATTTGTAAGCAATAAAATATTTTAAAGATCTGTCAGTTAATAATGGTTATTAGACCAATGTGTATCCAAAAGTAATAGGATCTCTTATGTAGCAAATTTTGTAAACTAAAAAAATGGTCACCAGCATAAATGACTGATTTATGGAACGACTTTCTGAGTGGTAGAGCTGTAGACAGTTTGGTCTACATGAATCGGCTGGCTTGACTGGAATGTTGCCACTGTGTCACAGAAAACCAACAAAGTGGTGGCTTGCTGTGTTTCGTACGGTGACTGAGATATCTTTTTTTTGAAGTGATAACTTCTTATGGGAGGGTGAACCGAAACGTTCCGTAACGCGAGCGGTCCATCGACCAGCCAGCGTTAGCTGACCTCCCTGGAACATCGATAATTTCGAAGTCCCAGGTGCGTCACACAGTGACCAGTCCGCTTGGACCGGACTTTGACCGGACTTCAACCGGACTTTGACCGGGCTTTAACCGGGCTATGACCGGAGTTTAACCGGACTTTGACAGGTCCTTGGCCGGACTTTGACCGGACTTCGACCGGTATTTGACCGGACTTTGATAGGGCTTTGACCGGATTATGACAAACTTCGAAAGGACTTTAACCGGACTTTGACCTGGCTTTGGCCGGATTTTGACAAGACTATGACTGGACTTTAACCGGATTTTGGCAGGACTTTGAACGGTATTTGACCGGACTTCGACCGGATTTTGAACGGACTTTAACCGGACTTTGATAGGGCTTTGACCGGATTTTGACAAAATTATGATCGGATTTTCACCGGATTTCGACTGGACTTTAACCGGACTTTATTAGGACTTTGACCGGATTTTGACAAGACTGACATTACTTTGACTGGACTTTAACTGGATTTTGGCAGGACTTTGACCGGTATTTGACCGGACTTTGACCGGATTTCGACTGGACTTTAACCGGACTTCGACCGGACTTTGACCGGGCTATGACCGGGGTTTAACCGGACTTTGACAGGTCTTTGACCGGTATTGACCGGACTTCGACCGGTATTTGACCGGACTTTGATAGGGCTTTGACCGGATTATGACAAACTTCGACAGGACTTTAACCGGACTTTGACCTGGCTTTGACCGGATTTTGACAAGACTATGACTGGACCTTAACCGGATTTTGGCAGGACTTTGAACGGTATTTGACCGGACTTCGACCGGATTTTGAACGGACTTTAACCGGACTTTGATAGGGCTTTGACCGGATTTTGACAAAATTTTGATCGGATTTTCACCGGATTTCGACTGGACTTTAACCGGACTTTGACCGGGCTTTGACCGGATTTTGACAAGACTGACATTACTTTGACTGGACTTTAACCGGATTTTGGCAGGACTTTGACCGGTATTTGACCGGACTATGACAGGGCTTTGACTGGGCTTTAACCGGATTTTGGCAGGACTTTGACCGGACTTTGACAGGGATTTGACTGGACTTTGATCGGATTTTGACAGGACTTTGACTGGTGTTTGACCGGACTCTGACCGGATTTTGACAGGTTTTTGACCGGTATTTGACCGGATTTCGACTCGACCTTAACCGGACTTTGATAGTACTCGGACCGGGCTTTGACCGGATTTTGACAAGACTGACATTACTTTGACTGGACTTCGACCGGATTTTGGCAGGACTTTGACCAGTATTTGACCGGACTTTGACAGGGCTTTGACTGGACTTTGACCGGATTTTGACAGGACTGACCGGATTTTGACAGGACTTTGACTGGTATTTGACCGGACTTTGACTGGACTTTGACCGGATTTTGACAGAACTTTGACCGGTATTTGACCGGGCTTTGACCGGACTTTGATAGGGCTTTGACCGTATTTTGACAAACTTTGACAGGACCTTGACTGAACTTTGACAGGACTTTAACTGCACTTTGACCGGACTTCGACCGGACTTTGACCGGATTTTGACAGGAATTTGACAGGACTTCGACCGGACTTCGTAACGTAACGCGTTATGGCGTCACTCTGGCTTCCCTTTCTCTCATTTTAACCCACATTAGTTTAAGTTATCACTTCTGTCGAGCGTCCCGAGACGCACACTCTTTTTTTTTATCTTTTATTAATTTTTTTTTTTTAATCTGGAGGCTCAAATACCTGTTCCTTTTCCAATCTCATAATTATCCCTTTCCTTTAAGAAAGTATGGAGCCTGGTCCACATCATTGTACAGTAATACCCTCCTTTATGTAAATTCGAAAATTATACTAGCTGTTAACAATGAAAAAACATTTATCAATATGTTTGAAGATGATTCCTACAAGACAAATTGCAAGTCAAATACTTTAGAAAACTATTTCACATAGAAAAATACTAATGAGTAAAGTTTATATCATTTATGACCATTAATAGTGATTTCATATAGAAAACATGGCAGTTGACTAAAGTGGAAGTGTTTTAGTCACACACTGTTTCTTACACCATTATTAACACGTTCATCGCCATGGTGGGTCAAAATGACCGGCACTTGATCTACCCATTGGGGCCATGGGGGGTCAAAATGACCGGCACGCGTCTGGCGTGCCTACTTTGCGAAGCCCGTTCGCGCCGCAAAATGCAAAAGCTGTGTATTCAACCATACAATATGACCGGCGCGGCCCCAATGAACACCTGTAACCACTTGTTTTTTTGATTGTTGAAACATTTGAAACATTGACGACAAAAATGGGGATATACGTAAGTACGCTGACCGGCCTTGTGACCGGCACGGCCTGAATGTAATAATTTGTAAAATATTAGTCGGCGATGAACGTGTTAACCTTTATTATGGGAACAATTATTGTAGAAAAAAAATGTGTTATTTTTAATCTTAATAGATTAAAAATACAAGCTATTTAGAGAAAATTCTCAATTAGCTGTTTCTCTATATCAAGTTATTTGAACCAAGAATTGCACAACTAAATCAAATATGGCACACCAACATCTATAAAATGGTATTATGTCAATGCTTAAAAAAATATACCAGAGGTCAACATATGAGCAACTGGATCACCTGATGGTAAGTGACCTGAACCACCCATGAACATAAACAATACCTGAGGAATCATGGACGCATTGCCAACTTTAATGGAAAGGGATAATTAATGGATTAAAAAAACAAGGGCATTTGGGCCTGCTCATATCCCTCACCATATGAAACAACATGCTAATACTTTACATCGAATTTCTGTGACTGTCAATAGTAACAACCTGATCGAGATAGTCCATTCATGCTGATATATTTAACAATATTGCTATACAATTGAATAATTTACTAACTACAGTTTTGACACACAATATTTATTGTTATTGTCTACTGTATTATAATAATATAGTTAGGATAGATAGCGACATAATTTTTAGCATAAAAGATTATACAAAAAATTATGTTTTACATTGTTTGAAAATTTAGTAAAGATCATGATTTTTATGTAACACCTTAAGTTTGTCAATAGCCAAGAAAGTAACTTTCTCTTCATGTGTTAAAAAAATTGCACATTAGCTAAGTTGTTAGATTACAGAAAATTATAGACTAAAATTATATCTATATTTATACATCATAACAAGTAATAAACAGCTTATTAGAAGAACAGATCGGCGCAGTTTCAGCTTCTACATGTTGGCAAACTACACTGACCTTGTTTGTTGAAACTCTGACCGACAGTACGTACACTTGACAACTGGGAAAGAACCGCGACATTCCTGGAATGCCACAAAGATATTACTATGCGTCATAATTGACGACAAAACACTTGATATAAAAACTTCCTCATACAACTATCGACAAAATGTAAGAGTCCGTTACACACCTTGCATAGCTGTTCACCTGGTGATAATTCCTCGAAAGGATGTCTCGAGAAACAACGAGAGCAAGCAAACAGTGGTGTAGAAACCGAACTACTCATATTTAATAACAAAGTGTAAAATTCAAATTAAGTACAACACAATATGATGACAAATTAAATTCCTCGAGATATTATTTTAAAACGATAAACTATTTCTTGATTCTTCCGTTAATAATCTATCAAAGTACCCAATACCCAAGTACGAAACTATGAACTGTAAAAAAATGGCGACCAGCCGCAGTGTTGCCAAATTTTATTTGTCAATATATCATGACGTGTTACAAAAACTAAGTAGTTCTATGAGTATTCAGGAGTATTTTATGAGTTTTTTGTACTGATATTGCACGTTGCAAGTCCAATAAGTAAAAGTATTCTGTTTAAAAAATACTCTTAACACTTAAAGGGTAATATTCGCTTCAATAGGGTCGATAGTAAATTTACGAGAATAAACAAATCTCGAATGTGGCAGTTTCGGTGGCATAATAAGGTTTTGGGAATATAAAAGTACGGATACTTGAGACGTTTGAACGTGGATTTCCACGCATCTCATATCTATTTTAAGTTATATAGAAAGTTCGAATTATGGTTGTGTTGTTGTGTGCATTTGGTTTCGCGTCGCACATTGTCAATGATACTTCTAAATACTATACACTTTTGTATGAATATACAAAAAAGTATTGAACTTGATGTCGATACTAGTCTCAAGACTCTTACGTGTAATCACAAACGATAATTCAAAGCGTAAATTAATGGAAATGGGCTATTTATTGAATGCTATATTTGTCAGACAATACCTTGTGTTTTGCAAGGTACAAATTGTTTTGATGGAAAGGGTCATAAACTAGATACGGAAACTCCTAAACTTTTTTAGTCTATATCAGTTTATAATCTATATTAGTGGAATTTATTTTGTAGATTTTTGTTTCGTTATGGATCGCACCGTTGTGCGTGGTTTTGATTAAGTGTAAACTTTGTACGTTGTTTTTTTAATAACACAACTGTGGTTTTAGATAGGTGACTAGTTTCAGTATCATTATCTCCAGTAGGAGCCTTTAAAATGGCCATACCACCGTTCCCTTCACAAGATTTAGCTAAGCTCGTTCTTGGTAAGTGCATAGTTTGGCGGGAATCAGTTTGGATTGGTTTGATATGATTTGATACAAGCTCGTTACAATACTTTGGCTTCCATTATTCCAGGGTATCTAGCTGAGGAACAATTGATGACGGCTTATGATGAATTTCTACAAGCGAGCCCATACTTGGATGCGATGCGTAATGAATACGATAGGATATTTATGACATCCCTCAAGAACATATTAGCGGAATATAGGGCTGTAAAAATATACGGTATGTAATCCAACACCCAAGCCCAATACTCTGGAATACATTTCAGCTGTATAGATTTATACATTAATATGACCCTTGTTATTCGTCATTATAGTATCTAGCGGTTGATTCATCATTAATTACGCCCCAAATAATCCAATTGTGTGTTACGAATCTAAAGTGGAAGCTCTAAAGTCTAGATTATGGGTACTATGTCTTAGATCAAATTATGCAGAATATGATGGATTTTTATTTACACTAGCACATCATTTGGTTACTTAACAGTGCAGTATGATATAATAAAGTGTGTGGTTTCTCGAAGTTTCCTGTAAGCCTGTTGTGAAAATTAGATAAATTTAAGATACAGCTTAAATTTAGTTGATATGACATCAAGAAAATATTCAGTATTTTATTTTGAAAGAATTATGTATTTTGAGTATTTTTTGATTTGTGCAGATAATGTCTACAATAAGATTGATATTGATTGATTCCCATTATGTGCCAGTTTATGCTCATGTGGCTGAGACATGCTGTGGGTAGTTTTGTCTGTTTAATTTTCTTTACAGTGCAGTCAGGAAACAACTAAGTAACTCATGATGTTAAGTGATCTTCACCTTCCATGAACACCCACAAAAACAGAAGAATCATAGATGGGTTTGCTGACCTTATAAGGGAAGAAATGGGACTGGGAAGGAAAGGGGGATTCGGACCTCTGGTAATTTGAATCACCTAACAATACTGAACAGCAAGCTGCTTCACATCAGTTTATGTGACATAGTAGCAATAGCTCAGTTAAGACGGCCTATTTAAGCTGTACACAGATGACCACTTGAAAATTTGACTGGATTTTTAAATTTCAGTTTTAAAGTTATTTTTATTTGTCTGTTAAACTGTTTTGTTTAATATCTACTTTGCCAGTGGAAACCTGCAAACCATTCTTACTTAGGAAGAAGCTATTCCAGTGTGTAAATCTACTGGAAATTGTCAAATTTCTTGTGAACAATGTTGATGTTAACAAAATATATGCACAGGATATTGGAGAGAAAAACAGGTGATTTTTACCTATTTGCAGTTTTTTTCTTTATGTCTGGAGTTATTCTGGCTTAATGCCAGGGGCCACCTTCCTATTATGATTTGAAGTTGGTTTTGGTATTATGCAGGATGACCCACCTAACACTGACTTTCACAACCTGCAATGGAATCAACTTTGTAGTAAACTATATTTCTATAAACAGGAGCTACAGTACTACAATTTACTTATGCACTTCCGTTACAGTTGTTAGACACAAATGTTGATTGGGATGATAAAATATAGACCAGTGGTAACATTAAGTCATGCAGTTATTTTACTTTTAAATGCCTGACTGACAAAGCCTAGAAAGCTAGACATTGACTGCAATATTTAAGTGTATTTTTAAATACACTTAGTATATTTTTCTTTAAATTAAGATGATTGATGATGATGATGATGATTAAGATAATAATACAGTAGAATCCCGATTATCCGGATCAATTAAAACCAGGGGTATTCCGGATAATCGAAAATCCGGATAATCGATTTCAAAGTCAAATAAAACAATAATCAATTTTTAATAACTTTTTTGTTATAGAAAGGGACATACATATAAAAAAATCAAGTAGCCTATGTAATTTAAAATGTTGGTTGGAAATAATTTGTGATTAATCTTTGACGTAATGAATCACATTTTACAAGGTGGTAGATCCCTCGTATGCGAGAGGCCATCTGGGTTGGTACTACCGCTTTGTCTGTTCCTGCCGCCAAGCAACAGTGTGTAAACACTGTTGTGTTTCGGTTTAAAGGATATTGAAGCCAAAGAAATTACTGGGCATTATGAAACTCAACATCTTATGTCTTGGGGTGACGAGCGCAGTTCAGCACCATCCAGTGCTTTGTAATTCAAAGTTCTGTGTGGTGTTGCTTCTGCTTATAGGTAGGCGTGGCTCTTACCATCAGGCGAGCGCCTTGCTCGTCTCGTCATTCAATCAAATAAAAAAATCTTTTCATTGCGGCCAAGTCCCTGATACTTTGCTGATGGGAGGATATTCATACCCGACCAGATAGCGACCACCGTACACTGATGTTAAAACCTGCCATAGTGGCCCACCTTGTGTGGGTCGCGTTCCAGGGTCAGCCAGTGTATATCCGGTTCTGCCGAGGGGCTTGCGACATGACTTGATGGTTGGTTGGGGCGGGTACAGTGGTACATTCTTGTATTATTGTGCCTGCCATCGGTCATCCGCCTGTCCTGTCGCAGGCCTCTCGATTTGCTTCTTCCCTCCGAAGAGGGAAGAAGCATTATACAGGCCGGTATGATTCTGGTGACCACCGATAAACTCATTGTTTGTCGGTGGTCGCTGGTTTTTTGGACTGCACTACACTTACCATCAGGTGTAGTGCAGTCACTTTGCCGTGCTCGGATAAAAAAAAAATACGCTTCAGTTGTAATAACTGTATGGGATCCAATTTGTCCTGTCTTTCAAACCATTTAAAAGCGCTAGAGCTCCAATAGCTTCAAATACATCACCAGTTTCAGTCTCTTCTTCATCTTCTTTATCGTTACTTTTCAAATTATTGTTAATGAGTTCTTCATCAGTTAAAATGTGGAATTCAGGGCAGTCATTGAGAGATAACATTACTCTTTTTCGCTTAGACATTGTAGATTTCTAACGCAAAACGTAAACAGAAATGTAAAAAATACAACCTATTAGTTGGATGGTATCAATTAAAATGAAATAATAGCAAACACTATCGCGCACACAAATGAGAGCAGCACTACACTTCAGAGGAAGGAAAAAAACTCGTCGTAAAATGTCTCGTTGCGCTGTCAAATCATTTTTACGGCGGTAATTAGAGCCGTGAAGAATGAGTCCGGATAATCGGATATCCGGATAATCGATGTCCGGATAATCGGGATTCTACTGTACTTCAATTAGATTTTGTTTACATCATACAAAACATTTTTGTAGGTTATGAATGTTTAAGAGTATTTATAGTTTTTGTTTTAATTTTCAGCTTAGAGAAACACAATGTATCATTTAAACATGTTCAATGTGAGGTGTGTGCTTCTTTAAAGCTAGCAAACTGTGTTTGCAAAGGCAAGCAAAACAAACAAAATATTTTGAATGATGAAAATGCATCTCAAATGGAAGAAAGTTCTTTGCAAAATTCTATTGAAACAACTACATTGGCAGATTTACCAGGTAATATATTAACTGAGATTGCTAATATTATTAGCAAACATATTGCCTATTATTAGCCTCAATGTTTTATCAATCTGCATTGAAATCCAAGTTATAGACTCTATTGTCCGGAAGTATCATCACAGGTACTGGGGATGGATAGAATAGCAATAAGATCAACTACAGGATATCAGACTGGGAGACATAATTAGATTTAGCAGGATAAAAAGGTTTGAAAGCTTAGGAGGGGGCAATAAAATATCACTTTAATATTAAAATATGTTGTATAATATTTTAAAAATAGCATTTAAAACATTAACATTTTAAAAATATTCTATTTTTAAAATATTATATTTTTAAAAATATTGTATTACAACATAGATTGCATTTGAATTGATTGAATTGATCAACAGATTATGTTATTATACTCTTTTCGCTAAAATTAATATATTATTATGCCATTTTTCTATTTCAGGGAACAATGGAACAGTAAGAAAAAGACAGGTTAAGAGATTAAGCAAGAAAAATAAATTATTACAATGTGACTTAAATAATGAAAATGATAAAAGTGTTAAACAACCTGTAAGTTGCCTAAATAATTGTAGCATGCAACAACACCCAAAAAACAATAATACCGCTGGCAACATAAATGACGCCAAAAGTTCAACATTGTGTACATTTGAATTAAATGTAAGTGTATCAAAGCACATTATATTTCCATAGTTTTTAGCTATATTTTTATCTATTTATATTCATGATTTTTAGAAGTACCATAAAATGGAGTGAATAGGAACTAGTAAGTGAATCAGGACATAACTTGTATTGAGATTTTTATGTAAATGAATCTACCTAAATGTTAATTGAAGCTTAATTTTTGGTCTAAAATGTATAGGAGTTTTTTTTTTGTTAATCCTATATGTACATACAGTCGACTCTCGTTAATTCGAAACTCAAGGGACTCTTAAAATGTTACGAATTATCGAGTGTTTAAAACATCAAATGGTTCGAAATTTTTGGGAGAAAAATAAAACTTCGAATTATTGAGTGTTGATAATCAATTACAATATTATTTATTAACTGCTATTGTTTAACTATGACAAGACATGCTAAGGTATGATGATACAAGTTTGAAATTGTTCTGCAATGTACTTAGATGTCTCCGCGGCGGGATGGATTACTCGGACTTATTTAAAAGAGGATCAAGTGACTTATTCTTTACGAATTGTCGAGTGTTTGACGCCGATAAGATCGAATTAACGCGTATTTTTTTGCGTAATGTTAATTTTTTCGTTCGAATTACCAAGTGCATAAAAATGTATTGATTCAGTTCGAAATATAAAGAGATTTTCTAGGGAACTCGTGGTAACTTTGAATTATAGAGAGGTTCGAATTATCGCAGGTTTGAGTTAACGAGAGTCGACTGTATATGTTATACTACCTGTCCCTCGTGGTTTCACCTGCATGTTACTGCCGTGCTCCCATGGGCCATAGCGTGATATAAATATAAACCTTCCTCATGGGTCACTATCTATTGCTGAAAATTGCATTAAAATCTGTTGAATAGTTTAAAAGGTCGAAGCGAACAGACAGCGGAAGCGACTTCATTTTATACTATGAAGGTGTAGTCCTTACTCATTCCCTGTACCTAGGGATTGCAATCCGGCGTCATTTTCAATCCGGCCGGATCCGACCGGATTTCCACTGATCCGGCCGGATCCGACCGGATCCGGCCGGATTGATCAAGTCAGGGTGATTTTCGCTTTTCGGTTCAAAATGAACTGTTAGTAAGTTAATCAAGTGTTATTATGCTTAATATAGGTAGTTTATAAAAAATAAAACATATAAAAAAATTATTTCCAATCTTATGTTAAGATTAGACAACGAGCAAACAAATAAAATTTAGTAGTGTAGGTAACTAGTAAAATTTTAACGATAAAACAAATAGCTCAATTTTCACAGATTTCACTTTCACATATAGATCAATTATTTTAGTAAGTAAAATTACAAAATCGAATATAATTAACCTTATGTAATTTATTGAGATGAGATCACAATAATTAATAAAGTATTTGAGAATGCTAACTATTGCAACAAACAAGTCTTATATTTATGACAGGCACCATCATGATTTGATGAATCTTTGTAATGAATGGCACAATTATCACAATAATGAGTTTGTCTTATAATTTCAACTTTTTAGTTTAATCAACTTACGAAAAATAATTATTTTCAGTAGAATTTTAGTAATAATTGTCTTAGTATTCATTATACATAGAAAATCAATGTTGATTTTGAAAAAAGGATCGTAGAAAACAAATATTGTTAATTGTGTCATCTGCTAGTCGACTTTTAATAGAGCTGCAAATATAGCCTGCGGCCAAAAAGGCCCTTTCAGTTTCTACACTTGTCGGCTTTATTGTCAGCAAATAGTCATAAATAGCAGACAAGTATTCTCTTCGAACTCCGTCAAAACTTCGTGACCTTTCAAATGTAGTCATTTAATTTTTTAGTACTTTATGAAAATCTTTCTCTTGTTTAGTATGTAAGCTATAACACATGGTTTCTTGCTGGATTTGTAATTGTAATTCTTCCTGTAATGTCAAATATTTATTTAGTGATGGTGAATCTAAGTTCTCTTCTACTATTTCTTCCAAATTTTTCTTTAGAGTTATCATCTTGAACAACTCTTTCCAAGATTTTTGTCATTTCTGATCGTATGCCTTTTTTCTTTGGCATAGTAAAGTACCTAATAATACGACAACTCTATTTAAATATCTAAAAATTGTAGCACCGGATCCGGTCGCCGGATCCGGTATATTGGTACCGGATCCGGTGGACGTAAAATGATGCCGGATCCGCCGGATTACCGGATCCGGTTTTCCGGATTGCAATCCCTACCTGTACCCCCTGAATTCCTATTCACCCCATTTTACCATACAATTTACAAGGATTGTTAGGTATATAACCATGTACAGTAAAATTTCTATGTCAAAGTCTG
The DNA here is from genome assembly GCA_949126905.1 of Amorpha juglandis. Taxonomy (NCBI): domain Eukaryota; kingdom Metazoa; phylum Arthropoda; class Insecta; order Lepidoptera; family Sphingidae; genus Amorpha; species Amorpha juglandis. The sequence continues at coordinate 9,659,367 of OX421372.1, forward strand.
CTGCGTGTTTTTTATTGCTTTTTCTGTAGGCCAAATGCTCCTCCATGCTCCATGCTCCTTTGACAAGAAATAAGATTATAGTTCGTGGTTTAGATATTTGTCATATGCATTTTTCTTTTCATGTATTCTGTTTTTTATTGATTCAAGAGCAGCCGTTATAATTCTAGAAATAAGAAAAAGCGCGCGGTAATTCCCCTACACGGTTCTAAGCGAGTACCTAAACGTATAAGATTATTTATGGGTATCCCCAAAAATGCGTTTCGTTTTCAATTATAGACAATGTGTTGGTTGCCATATGTGTAAAAAAGTAACTACTACTAAAGTAATCACTATATAGACCCCCCCGCCCCCATGTTATCACAAATCAGCAAAGCAAAGACGTAATTCTTTGACTATAAAATTTAAAAGTCTTTTTCTTTCATTCAATTTAGTTCACTTGTTTTCAGAACCAACTAGAATTAGTATTACAAGCGCAACCTATATAGTTAACATCTTTACAGATATATTACCAATTAATAAATGCATCATTAATAGTCTTGAATCTGATCACTGTGGACAGTTAGTTACATTCAATTGCAAATTCCAAACATCGTCAGATAAAAAACTTACTGTTATGCCAGTAACAAAGGCACGGCTGGAGAAACTTAAGTTAATGAATAAATGTAATATTCCTGTATTTAATAAGAATCTTAATTTATTATATAATTCCTTTTTCAATGAATTTTGTAAGGAGTTTAAATCTATTTTTACATCCAAATTAGTTTCTGCAGGCAAGCTTAGCACTTTTAGCGATTGGGCTACTTTGGGTATCCATAGAAGTAGGAAGAAATTATATGACCTGTATTATGAAAAATCGTACAAGCACAATAACGATTTCATTGAATATGTTAAAAGCTATTCTAAAATATTTAAAAATGCATGTAATCGTGCTAAATCAATATACTTAAGGGACAAAATAAAAACTCCAAAACAAAATTCAAACGACAAGGAAAGGCTCAGTAAATTCATACCTTTCTTTAAATCTGGTAGTGCAACTGACCCCACTAATTTTATACCTATTTCTATGCTACTGTGACTATCATGACAGTTTTTGAGAATTCGTCAATTTATACGCTAATTGTGAGCAGTTTGGGTATATCATGCTCGCCTTAATGTCTGTGCTTGCGGCGTCGTGTGCCGGGTCGGTCATTTCTCTGTAATATGGTTGAGGAGACCGATGGCTGGCTCATGCGTCATGCTCGTGAACGGGTCCTGCTTGTGTGGACTGGTCTACTCAAGCTCTTATTGCGTGTATATTTATTCATGTTGATTTATTCATATTGTTCTTGAGGATCATTCACTAAGACTATTATAATCTAATCATTTTACTTTATAACGTTCCTCATTGGCATAAATTGAGCTGCTCTAATTCAATACATAATACTTCAATGTACGTAGTGCAAATATGTATTGTAAATCAGATTAGAAAAGAGCACTATTAGAGTTTCTTGTCCGTTCTTCTTTAACATAATAGCATCCCGAACTGACGGTAGAGTTACAATTTGACTGAATCTAAATGATGTTTCACATTTTAATAATTCAATAAATAATTTGATTTGGTTTGAATAAGTGCAAAATAACTTGGTCAGGCTGAACTTTGCTACTTCACCCGACCCCTACGTCTTTCGTCACCTTTTAGTATCTGAAATGATTGTGACTAACTTCAGGGTCGCAAAGTAATTTATTTTTGTGTGATAAATATTTTCATATAAGAAATTATAACTGGGACACATTACAGGTTGAACCAACTTGTGTGCAAGGCGCTGAAACAAATATAAAAGTTTGTAATAATACAAAAATTGACAAGAAGAATTCAAGAGTATGTGCCAGAAATAATAGTACATTAGAAAATAAGGGAATTTCCAGCACTAGTTCGTTTCAAGATTTTGCTTCTGGAGTTAGAGGTATATTTTATAGAAAAAAAATCGTTGTAATTTTTATTTATATGTCACCTCCATTGATCTAATCGCATCGTCTATAAGTTGTCAAATGGAATAATCCAAGGTTTAATCCCTACAGTATATGTATTACAGTAGAACCTCTATAAGTCGAACATTAAAGAAGACGCCAAAAAAATCGAGTTATAGAGTTTTCGACTTATAGAGGATTTCGCCTTGAGCGGATACTGATTCGACTTGTAGAGGTTAAGATTCATTCTTACTAATTTTGAATTAGAGAGGGGAAATAAATTAAAAAAAATAGTTACAAAGGTAACAAACATACTTTTATTTATTATAAATCAACATTATTTCAAAACATCCTTAAAAATAAAAGTAAAAATATGTAGGCAATTAAAAAGTCAATTATTATTTTTGCTTTAGATAATTCGGTTGTTCTCTGTCTATAGCATTGTTTAAGGTATAAAGAGCAGAAAATTCTTTAAGTTAATCCTAATTATTGTATACTCCTAAATTGTTTTCTAGGAAACTACGGTGTAGTTACAGTGTCGGCAAATTCTTAAAGTCGGTAACTTATTTTTCTTCGAACTATATACAGTGTCATTTTGACACCCTATACTTAAATGAAACCATGTGTAGTGTTCGTTAATACAAGTACTTTGAGCTAAGACACTTTCTTATTAAAGGCAAAATAAAAAAATAATATTTCCTAACAAATTAAATGCCGTTAACATTAGATTAATTTTAAACAGTCTGTATACGCGCGCACACACATATAAAAATCAACATACACACCCGTCATCGAATGAACGAGACACACACACATACATTACCATTAAGCTAGCAATACATGTTGGACGAGATAAGGCCAACACGAGTGTAGGTAAATTAATACAAGGCAAGCGCTAGTGCCTAGACGTTCGGCAAGTTTATCGAAAACCAATCGAGTAGCCGGCTGTGAAGCGAGAGGCCGCGGGTTCGATCCCTGCACCGAGACAAATGTTTATGTGAACCACAAATATTTGTTTCCCGAAACAAACCCAGACCCCGGGCTGGGTGTTGTGAGACCAAAAGTCTCTCGTAGTTGCTGATACCCACGATACTATCCTGATACCCAAAAATACTATCTAACGTTGGTGTTAGTCATCACTCGGCAACACACGTCCAACATGTATTGCGGGCTTTATACCGTCGACGTCAATGTGCCCGCTTTATAAAATCGCCAAGCGTACAGAAGGCAAACGGCTCAAAATAGTAATTTAGGAATTGAAATAAATATTAGATTACCCTATGAAATGTAATAAAATCCTAAGTTAAATCGAATCTTGTAACTTTTATAATGATTATTTGTTTTTAGTCAAATTTGTGTTACCTATTTATAGGTATGTGCATTTCCCAAACACATTTTTTTTACGTTTTGTCATTATCAATGAACTAAGTAATACTGTCGCAACTTTTTCAGTGAATCTGTCGAGAGCGTCTTTGTGAATCTGAGACGTATTTTCATATGTATGAAGTTGCCCTTCTTAAGCGTTTGTGTTTTATAATTACATCATCAGCTGTGACATTTTATTCAATAGAGTTAAGTGCAAAAACCGTACAGCGTGATTTAAAAGGCTCAAAACTTAAATTACGTTTTTTGGCAAAACTACTACAAGCTCAAGCCTCATGTTTGGTACAGGGTAAGCAGAGGCGATGACGAATATGTGGTTTCATTTAGTAACAGGGTGTCAAAATAACACTGTATAGGTGTAATAAGTTTCAAATAGTTGAGTTGTAAAAGTTGTATAATAAAACATTGCTGTGTTCGAGATACAGAGGTCTAATTTAATTTTTCGAGTTATAGAAGGTATTTCGACTAATAGAGGGTTGAGATTTCGAGTAATGGAGTTTTGGGGCTTGAAGGGAAGGGAACAAAACATTTTTTCGAGTTTTGGAGGTTTTCGAGTTATCGTGGTTCGACTTAAAGAGGTTGTACTGTATTATTATCTCTTTTCTACCCCTATGTTTTTTATATCAACAAAAATATTTAGTTTTGAGTTTTCAGTTTGAAAACGCATTTTTGCCCAGGGTGGACATTTATATTTGACTTGACGATAGGTTCGCCCCCTATCACGTCATGGGGTAGAATTTAGTACGACAATTACTATTCATTATCTCATCACCTTGATTGATTATTTCTATATTAATTTTGTTTTCTATAGCAGGTTGTGAAAATAAATGTGCTACTGCACCTGATTCAAGTACTTCAGAAACTACAAATTTTCAGTAAGTGTACATTCAATTTTCTCTACAACATGAATGAGCGGGCTCGATTGGGTTGTTATCACTGTCACAAAAAAGCCGATGTGAAGATGCAGCTTGCGGTTGCCTTTCGTGTGGTCAGTGCGATATCCGGAGGGTCAAATCCCTGCGCCCCTTCCTAGTCCCTTTCCTTTAAGGTCGGCAACGCAGTCGCAGTTCTGATTTTCATTTTGTGGATGTTCATAGGTGGTGGTGATCACTCACCATCAAATGACTCACTTGCTCGTTTGTCGTCCTCTGTAATAAAAAATATTCTAATGTCTACGAAATTGTTATGAGTAAAGCTCTTAAATTTACTGCATAGCCTGATTAATATCCATTGGCTCATTTCAGAACACCTGTAATTAAGAATGATATGAGTAATCACAGAGAGAATCCTAAATCAAAGATAGTCAATATAGAGCCCATAAATAAAAATATGCAGTCACAGGGAAATACAAGTATTGCTACTGTCACTACATCATATAGCAAAATACAACCAAAAACAGATCAACACAAAATTAAAATATTGTCTGATATCAAAGTTGATAATGCCATGAACAGCAACGAAAGAAAACTAATACCTGCATTAAGAAATGCTACATCTACACCTTTAATGCAGATGCGAACTATTGTTATTAACGGAACACCTGCTTATAAACCAAATCCTATAAATATACCACAGCAAAATTTTACTAAAGATGAGATTATGGCCATGCCTACCATCATCGTAGTTCCATCATCAGGTAAACTGCTAGTTAATATTTTGTAATATGATGTCATCATAAGCAATAAATGAATAATATTTTATATATTTCAGATCCAACACGATTGTCCAGATGTAGACATATAAGTCCCATGACTCAAAGTTCTAATTTTGTATCATTACAAAGCAAACCCTCTAACGTTTTGAGTCCGCTTGTGATAGATGTTTCACCAGGTTCCTCTGAAGATGCTACTAAAGATAATGAAAGTACTAAAGTAGCTGCAAATATTGCAAATGAAGTAGGCATTATAAAAACTGCGGATATTGCGCAACAAAAAATTACTTCAGTACCTAAAGATTGTATTACGACATGTACAGCAGAGACAAGTACTCCCATGGTTATGCCTCCTTTGAGAAAATCTTCCTCGACACCTCGCCGTACATCGCATATCAGAGTTTTAGATTTTACTACTCCTAGAAGAGTATTACATGAAACTGACATAGAACAGGGTGATACACAAGTTGAATTGGATGTAGGCAAAAATATAAATAGAGTTTTACCAGAGCAGGTAGACTTTACCAAAAGTGAAAATAATAAGCAAATAACAAATGTCCTAAATGTTACAACGAAGTCTACAAAAGATTACACGGAAAAAGCGATAACTAATAAAAAAAGCAATTGGGATGCTGATTTACGTGCCATGATTGCAAAAGACGAACAAGTCTTATCTAATACGACAAAGAAAACTAGATTGAAAACTACTAAAAAGAAAAAGACTTCTACGAAGAAGACTGCAGAAAAAGATGATATTTTGGAGAAAAACGTCAAAAGTAGGAAAAGGAAGAAAAAACTTGAAGAAGAAGATGAGCCTGATCTTGCCATCACGTCAGATGCTGTACCAGTAAAACCTACTATAAATATCAAACCTGCTGCAGACAGGGGAACTACTTCGCGTAATATAAAAAAACAAGTAGAAAATGATCAAATGAAAAATAATGAAGAAGAGTGTATTGATACACCTGAAGTTGATCGAATTTCTTTGCAAAATGCAATAGGGGCTAAATTAAATATTTCAGATTTATTAGAAACTCCTTATAAACAAGTTTTTTATGATATTCAAATGGAAACTCCAAGATGTTTAGTCCCTGACATGCCAGATGACCCAATGTCTGATATTAAAATTATGAACATACCTACACCTAGATTTTTCGACAGTCCAAAAATTGTTCAAGCCACTCCATCATCATACTCATCTCGTCCAACTGATTATTCTAGTGGAGGTTCTTATTATAAACCAGACGATCAAGATTATTTTCCTCTCAAAGATGTCAGATGTCCAGTGACATCTTCAAAAGCAGCAGAGTCAAATGTTGAATTATCGAAAGATGAAATTAATGACAAGAAAATTGTCAGACCAGTGCGGCAATGTGCTAAGAATGTGTCGTATTATAGAAGCCATAAAACAAAGGATGGTGAGGATAAAACCGACCTGGCCTCTATTTGCAGTGAAACTGGAAGTGCGAATACATTGCATGATATGGAACTTGATAAAGGTAGCATTTTAAAAAATAGTCAAAGCAATGAATCAACTAAACTTGAACGTACCAAAAAGAATGGTAGAAAAAAGAAATCTCCTAGGGCAAAAGAAAAACCTAAAACATTTATGAAGATTAAGCCAAGACGAATTACACCAACTAAAGAAACTCTATCAGGCAAGTCGCGAAAACGGAAATTGCAAGCAAATTCACCGAAGTTAGAAAAAAAAATATCGAGTAAAGAAAAATATATAAATATTACACCCATTGTAAGTTCTGTCCGTACTACGTCACGCAGGAAGTCTTCAACTCCAAGAAAACTTCATTGTAGTAAAACATTTAACTCTGAAAGTACTGGTCATCATTCGCCTGAAATCTCGGATGACATCAAACAACAAAATGTGACCCGTGATGCGAATTCTTTTAATATTCAAGATTCGGATACTGAACAACTGAATTTACGATGGTCTGATGATGGGTCTCAAGATGTTAAAGTAAATGAAGGTCAGAAAAATGTCAGCGAAAGTGAAGATATATTGCAAATACAAGAATATATTAAAACTACGGTAATAAAGGACTCAACTAAAGAAACTAGTACTGTGCTGCAAACGCATTTGGTCAAAAGAGGATTTGATGAAGTAACGGCTAAAATCATTGAAAGAGACTTATTAGATACACCACCTCATAATGAAATTAACCAAACAGTCCAAGAGAATATGTTAGAGCCAATAGATAAAACAAAAAATGAAAATACGTCTGAAAGGTCGTTTGACACTGACAGTAATATTACAAATGAGTTGCAGATTGTCTCTAACAATAGAGACGATGACGACGAAATAGAATTGTCTGTTAATGAAAACAACGAAGAAACCTACAATTGGTACCATTTAACCTTTAATGATGACTCTATGGAAGATAAAGGTCAGAAGCCGTTCCCAAAATTTAAGGACACATTTTCCATGGAAGTTTGTATTGAGGATGGCATAGCTATTAGATTAAGAGCTACTCCTTTTAATTCATTGTTTGATCTGGAGGTTGATCAAAATGAAACTTTTTGTGATAAGGAAATGCAAGCCGCAGTGGAATCGATATCAACTATTGAGAAACTGTATACACCCCTCAAAGACTCTTTAAAAGCGCAATGTTATGAAATATTTGATTCTACTCTGACTAGTTTAGATACACCTTTAAAGGTGAGTAGCCCAAAAAGAAATGATAGTGTAATTACAGTCACAGAAGTTATTTTAGAAGAAGAAAAGATGAAAAACAAAGACAAAACGGAATCTAAAAAACGAAAGAGACCTCAAAACAGTAACGGCCCTGATGATTCCTTAAATGAAAGTAAGAAAACAAAGCCGGATACTCAGTATCTCCTTACTTCTGCAAATATTCAAAACATAGACATAGAATCTGTTTTGACAAAACTCCATGGTCCATAGCTGTTTAATACAGATTAAAAATAAATTATATCTTGGCCCGTTTACACCAACCTTCCTATAATTTCAGAGCACCCCTAATATCGAACACTCATACGATACGTAACGCATGCATTGGGCGACGTTTCGACGCTTTAATATGTGCTGTGTTGGTTTGTTCTTATTATCGACACTAGCAGGCCAATAGAGTCAAGAGTCTCAATCTTGGAGCTCGAGTATCATTCTAGTAATCTTTCAATATCGTAATGTAAGACCGGACTTAAGAATCAACGTAAGCAAAGATCGATGAAATCGGACATAAAATAGTGGTATATTTTGTTACGATGTTTATGTCCTATACAATTCTTCCATGTCTTTGAGGTTGCCCTATCTGGAAAGTGATAAAATATCACATAAAAATAAACAAACGAAAGTTTCTTGTTCATTTATTCAATTTAAATTTCTTACGAAATATGTTTAGTTATAATACGAACAATATCTGTGAGAATTAGCCAAAGTGAAAGATTTCTTTTTTTATAAATAGATAAGTAGGATTTGTGGTTTGGTAAGATTTGATTGCGCATTCCTTATCAGTAATTTGTTTCATAAGATTTTCTGCTCTTACTATTAGTTCCATATAATTCGATATATATTTTTTTGAGAACCCGAGAAGTTAACCTTTTCCTAAACAGCGCTAATACTATATTATGTAAATATGTTCTTTATAAGCAATATAGTTTTACGTACGGAATCCTCGGAGCTCGTGTTTCATTCACATGGAGCCGACCTTTTAATATTTTGACATATAATGTAGTATAGGATTTAGGGTGCCTTTAAATTTTCCGCCTAGCTAACTTCCTAGCTGCGCCGCGTTGTTGAAACGCGGCTAATATGAACGCACCGTGAATTATTATTGGTTAAAGCCTACTTGTCATAATATCTAAATTCGGGTTTGTAAATATACTTAGGTACATATTTATGTGTTAGACACAGTAAGTTGATTATTATGATGGGATGATATTTTTTTTTTAAGTAATTATCTGTTTTGTGCGAGACACAGAAAATAATAAAAATATATTTTATATTACCACTAGTTTTACTTTTAGGTACCTGTTTTTTATCGAATGTATGACTATATTTTTCACAAAAGTCCTACCTACTTTATGTGTCTGTAATGAAGTTTTAATATAGTGTCGATGACGCTGCAGTGTAAGGGTGATTTTAAAATGGAGAAGGATAAAAAAATATGGCGTCCCTGGCCCGTCATATTTATTCCAAAGTCTGCACTCCTGAGGAAGTCCAGCCGATTTTTGGAGATGTAAAACCACCTTAGTTGTGCGCCTGGAGCAGACGGTCCTTTTGCTATATGACAGGGCTAGCCCAATGACGATAGAGAGACTATCCCGCCCACACACCCGCCACTGTAACTCCTGTGCACCAGGAACAACAGTGACACGCATTTTTGTCGACAACGAGTAGTGAAGCTCGGCGAGTCTCTGGGAATGCCTAAATGTCTTTGTCCCGCAACGAAATTAATGAGATAGAAGGTTTGGGAGGAGTTGGAAATATTAATTGTCCACTTCCCTCCATAGCAAAGCGGCAAACAAAATAATGAAATGAGGAGGTATTAACCTCAAGTGTAAGGAGATTTACAACTGGAGAAGCCAGATGTAAAGCACCACGGATGTCATTAAGTGGGTCCTATCACGCGAGCTGTTATACTTGATTCCAATAATAGGTATGGCGTACGCCGGAAAGCACGGAAGCATCGACAATGCCTTCGACACTTCATGCCAATGTGGTATAATATTCAGTTAGGTGACTGAGCGGACTAGGTACCTATAATTAAATTAATAAAGTGTTAGATTATGTCTGGCATGCAACACATCTAAGTTACCGTCGCGTTTTTCGAAATTCCCAAGGGACTACAAGTGCATCCTGTGTGGCCGAAGCATTTCATGTATAATGGTGAAAAAGAATGCGAGAGGCCCAAGAAATAAACTACTCAAAACAAAATAGGGCCCACCCGCGCTTATCTCGATGTTTTGCCTACCGTATTTTTTTAGGAAAGGTACTGGCGTAGTCAAGTATCCCGTTGCATACTTGACATGTTTATGAAACATTATTGATGTTTTAACCATTATTTTTAATGTTATTCTCAAGTGGGTAGCCAGAAAAAGTTAAGTGCTCCAAAATCACCTTTTCTCAAATTCTCAATCACTTGTGTTCATAGTCTCATTCTGAATGTTACTGTTGAACATCGTTATTTTTTAAAGTTTCATTTGATTTCGCTATTATTCGTGATTATTATGCCTAGGTCTCGCGTTTATATGGATATGGAAACGGCAGCACGAGCGGCGGCTATGCTTGATGAGGGAAATTCTCAGAGGTCGGTGGCAATACAGCTTGGTGTGTCACGTCGAGCTATCCGGAATGCTTGGGATCGTTATCAAGAGAATGGTAGTGTTGCTAGGAGACGTGGAACAGGAAGGACTCGGGCTACAACAGCTCAAGAGGACCGGTATATCATATTGACAGCGCGTCGGCAGCGGAAGGTGACCGCCCGTGCCTTACAAAATCAACTGCGGCAATCTACTGGCACGCGGGTGAGTGATCAAACTATTCGGAATCGACTTCATGAAGATGGCCAAAGATCCAGAACTCGCGCTGTCCAATTGAAGTTGACAAGTGCTCATCATGCAGCAAGATTAAGATTTACTCGAAACCACTCAGCCTGGTCTATGGATAACTGGAAGACAGTACTGTTTACGGACGAAACTAAGGTTAAGTTTTTAAGTGATGATCGTCGAGTGCGCGTATGGAGAAGGGAAGCCGAACGTTTTTCTCAAGCTTGTGTCCACGGAACTGACCGATTTGGAGGTCCAAGCGTCATGGTGTGGGGAGGAATAAGCCTACTTGACAAAACGGAGCTGGTAATTCTGGATGAAGGTACCGTGACTGCTGCTGGCTACGTCGAACTTGTAATCCGGCCTCACGTGATCCCATTTTCACAAAGGATAGGTGAAAACTTCGTGTTTATGCAAAATAATGCCCGCCCGCATACAGCCCGTGTTACTCAAAGAGCACTCTCTGATGCCAATATTAGAGTTCTGCCGTGGCCAGCCATGAGCCCCGACCTCAATCCCATAGAACATCTGTGGGATCAATTAAAAAGAAGCCTCAAGGCAAATTACAGCAACGTCAACAGCCGACCAGACCTCATAAATGCTCTTAAAGTCTTTTGGGAGCAATTGCCTGATCAAGACATAACTCACTTGATTAAAAGTGTTCCAGATAGGCTCAGAGAGTGCATACGGAGCAGAGGGGGGCCAACACGCTACTAATTTAAAAAATTATCCGGTATTTTTTTAAGAATAAAGGTCATGTTGAAACTTTTGTCTTGTCGCTTATTTGTGTAAATTTTCTCTAAAACTCTTAATTTTGCATAATTTGCATAAAATTGCTAATTTTTGCCCAAGTTTACGTTAAAACAATTTCCATACACCTTGTCCATACATACCCATTCATAAAATAATAAAAAAGTGAGGAGTTTTTACAACACAGCAAAAAAACAGGGTGGGCCCTATTTTGTTTTGAGTAGTAGGAATAGTAATTGTAAATTTAAAGTTTCCGGTTGCCAAGTGGAAATTAAATCAGCGAAAAAAATGGATAACTGCTGTTAAAAGGCAAAAGTAAGTATTACTATAACCTACAACCGTATACTATAGAATAATGTCATATACATGTGTATGTCGTGTAAGAAAACGGAGTAATAATTTAATTAATATTTTTTTGTAAAGTATTGATGGATCGTTATGGTCTCCAAAACCTATGGATGTTATATGCAGTGAACACTTCATTGGTGTTGAAAAATCAGATGTTGAATCAAGTCCTAATTACGCTCCAACTATTTTTCCATCAGTTTATAGAAGACGTAAAGTCAACGAATCTACAGTTTTGAGTAGGTACGTAAAAAAATTAAGTTTTGATTAAAATATTTAGATTAATAGAAATAATCGACTAAAAAATGTAGACATATTATTTGATATAGTTAATGATTTAGCAATACCTGTTTTATTTAATTTAATTTTTATTTATATTATCGTAATTTCTTTATTTAGACACAAACGCTTCATGGACAGGAGAATAATAAAAAAGTCAACGGCTGAGATAGATCCGGTGATGAATATTACAGAACCGTCTGAAATAACTGATCAACCTAATACATCCATGAATCAAACGATGGATCAAGCCTGTGAAGCGAATATATATTTTACCTCCAATGTATCATCAAAAACATTTATTTGTAATCGTTATGTAAGCAGTAACAAATGTGATGCTGAGACACAAACAGATATTCTAGAATCGTCGACGTCAAATATCATTACAAATAAAAAAATAGTTAACAAGGAGTGTGGTACACCTCATAGAACGTTTGCTGACCAAGAAACTCAAATAACCAACACGTTTCACGTTCTTTTTTTCAATTTTTCAAGTCTTAACCTAATTCACTTATTGAGACTTGTTTTAGTTGTTGTATTTATTTTACTTACTGTTTTTAGCTGACCCACGGAAAAAAATTTAATTTAATATTCACTCTGTGTAATATATCACATTTCACATTGAAAATATTTTTTTTTCAATTTGATTTTATTTTTTCAATAACTATTTGACATCCAATACATGTTTATTTTCTCAAAAGAGCCACCGTAAGTTGTATCGTTAGATGGCGCTGGAGTCACGCACCCAGCGAATATGGATCTATTACTTTTCTTAAGGGGTGGTGAGGCGGTACATTAAAAATAATCACTGAAGTTTGCTAACTCATTTTTATTTCTTAGACGGTGTGTGTGTTTACAGCCGATGAGCCTGCACTTTCGATCAATAAGCGCGCATAGTATCGTCATAGACAATAAAAAAGGATCAGGAAAGGATAATTCATTTATGCTATCGTCAATGTTTCATGTATAGAAAATTCCGTTAAACTCCTAATCATAGAAATGGTACCTACCTGAAACTGAAACGGTAGGACCTTTGTATGCCGGAAGCTGTCTGAGTAGGTCGTCCCATTTCTACCTATTCCTGTCGATTTCTGCCGCTAACAAGTACCTAAGTACTTTGTAAGCACTATTATATTTCGGTTTGAAGGATATTGAAGCCAGCCAGTTTTTTGTTTCACATAGCATGACGACAGTCAACGTAATATAGTTATGTATTAAGTTTCTTGTTGTATAATAAAACAACCTACATATTTAGAAGAGATTTATCACAAGCACGCATGATTCGTTCAGGTCTACTCGTTAAGCTCATTATTGAGATAACGAGCACATGCGTCTAATTTGCCGGTCGGATTAACGGAGAGCCGAGTGTAATTATTATGATATTCCGTTTAATTAGGTACCTAGCTACCTATTGCAATTAGAATAGCGTTGCGTCGTGCGAACTGTTCATTAATACTAATTTGAGATCCCTCGAGCATCGGCTACATACAAGGTGATCGAAACAAAAATGTTTGTATGTGTGCACACACATGTATGTGTGTACCAACTCATCCTACAGAGATTATACGTTTTGTTGATTTGATTTTAGTAGTCTATGTACCTATTTCAGTATAGGTATACCTACTGGTGTTGCAGAAAGTGGTATAAACGACAATACCAGGCACTGGGTTTGTCATTGCTGGTTTGTGATATTAAATATGTTATATACCATAAAAATTATAAATGTCATAATTTCTGAGTATTTGGATTTTGAACAAAAAAGTTTCGATATACGTGTGACCTTTGAAATCAGATTGTTGTTTATTGATGTTTGTTATACGTGAGGTTATAAATAAACATAATATACAATTATGTGTCACACGACAACGTACCGTAATTGGGGATTATTTTTTAAGGAAACGTAACCTAACCCCCTAGGTAGAGCTGCCTATCTATTTTTATAACCTTAAACATTCACATTTTATAATACTGTCGTTTTTTGTCTTAATTTATTTATCCAAATACACCAATTAAAAATAAGCAGAAAAACTGTTTTGAATGAGTGACTTGACGTAACCTACCCCAAAATATATGTCAGTGCGGAGGGGTCCGGACAGGGGTGGTCGGAAAGTGGGTCACGGATGCAAGCTCCTGACACAAATAGCTACGCCGTATCTTACCACGTGGCCTCGTACTGTAACTCAAATACTCATAATATACCTTCATAAAATGTTACTTAAAATTATCACTTCTAATTTCACCTCAGTTATTGCTACTAGGTAATATAAATTATGTTGGGTACGTTCTAATAATAAACCTAAAGGATAGAATAGAGGGTCCTTTATCTAATCTATCTATAATTCGGCTACTGATTTTATAACATCAATGAATTACGTTATTATTATTATACATTCCGAATGTACTTACATATTGTTATTCAAATAGCAAGAAACGTAACATTACTATGTGAAAACTATTAAGCTTAACTCATTGACTTGTTTCAAAGTAAGTTTTACGCCTATGCAAATGTTCTAATAAACCATAAGCAAGTTGGGTGAAACTAACAAAAAATAAAATTCATATTTATGTAAAAACAAGATTGACATGATATAGTTTTTATAGTTACCTACGTAATGCTATTATAGTTAGTATTTAGATGTTCACATGTAATGTAACACATAGAGTGGATATATATATTTTACTCGTTTGAAGGTGGACATCTCACTTCGGTCTCCTTAACGTGATTATAAAGCAAATGTAGAATAATGAAGATAAAATTCTAAGCTACGTCAACATTAAGAAACTATTCAGCAAATATAAACATTGGTTACTGTTAAAGTGTAGGTACCTACGAAACTAAATAAGCCGGCGAGCGTGTCTTGTGCTGAATTTTGTGACGGCTAGTAATTCTGCAGGCAGTTCGGGTATAAATGATTGCGGGTGATTTTACGCCACCCTTCGGCCTCCTCCCAATGTCTAACCCCTCCCTGGATCCCCCTAAAGTGCAGTGCCGACGCGATGTCGCTCCGGACAATCTGCGTGCTCTGCTTATTTTCACCCGTAATTCCTTTGGCGGAAATTGCCTTTATAAAGAACAAAGAATTTCGTTTGGGAACGTACCACTATTGTTGAAAAGATAAAAAGCTGTAGATACTTATTTTGAATCTGAAAATATATTTGAGTTACATGTCATCTGAATATATAATTTTAGATTTTAATGATATTTAGTTTGCTGTTTGACATCTATTTCAATACATAGGAGAATATAGGAATATGTTTTAAACATATAAACGTAGTTGATGAACTATTATTTTTGTATGCTATCCTAATAATTTACTCCTATTAATCTTTGTCTTTTCTGTGTATATAAAAAAAATAATTGGAAGCCGGTATATAATCTCAAAGCTATTATTTTAGATATCTCCCTACCTAGGTTTGATAACCTACGTCAAATAAAGTTACCCGTTAGCGATTAAATTGTATTTGAAATGATTCAGGGACAAATAACATGATCTGATTAAGGATTTGTTGTTTTATTATATAGAGTATCCCATCCGAGCAATGTCGCTGCGATTAAAGTGGCGGGCGCGGAGCCAACTGGGTCGAGCATTCTGTAACTTTCAGCTGTTTTCTGTTAGTTTCTTGTTGATATACAATAACATTATGAGTGTCATCCGTGATAATTCACTTTTATGGTAACCAATAATTAAATTACTTTAAAGCTTTAGGTTTTAGGTACAGAGTTTTTACTATGTTCAACGGTTGCATTAGTATGTAGTGGTATATTCGCAAAATGCTAGTTTGCGTTCGCTGATATGATACTAAGACATCATAAGTGCCAAGTATTACCTTAAGTGTGTCAATTGGTGGCTCGATGTGCGTGGCCCCCTACTTTCCACCCATTCGGGTGGTAGAGCGTGGGGCAGGTCGGCGGATCGATACCCGACGTCTGGCCCACGACCTCGCCTTTCTTACCACCTTCCTAAATACTAATTACGTGCTTTGACACAGCTTGTACATGCTCACACCGTATGAAAAGAGCTATGGATGTCAACGTGAGCGTTATTAACGCCGTCGTCGCGATTTTTGTGGCGTTTGTTTTTGGTAACGTACCGTTGATGGTATGTTTACATGACGAGTAAGGTTTATTTTGCCAAAACGGGAAATGCGTGGTGGTAATTATATGTACTACAAGAACTTATAAAAAAGTAAGAAATATAACGTAATATATTGTGGTAGTTTTGGGTATTATGGAGGTTATTAATAGCGGTTGTATTTTTTACATTTTGGAAAGTAGAGGTAGGTATACCTTACCTATACAAGAAATTTGAGTCGTATACTGCAGCTTGCCTAAGGCGGATAATATAAAGGAAACAAGATTAAAAATATATTCCTTGCACGTGGGCCATAATGCGATTTATCGGTGCAGGGGCATGTCGTGACTGGGTTTGGTACTTGCAACAAAATACATCATAGGTGCTATTGTGTTCGTAATCCTATCTGGGACCTTTATGTCTACGAGCACATAGTTTGCAATATTTTTTAAATTCCTTTACAATTCTATTATTGCCGTTGCGAATATATCTAAGCAAATAGTTAACTACTGTTATTTAATTTATTCGACAGATCTCACCTAAGTAAGCACTTTGATTTCTTAACTTAGTCTTTCTTGATTGTATTAAATCTATGTCATTTGCAGTTTTCGTGCGAGGGTGCTAAGTACTTACGCTTTACTTATTACATAATATAATTTAAAATAAAATAAAGAAATTTTAGTATGTAGGTATACCGCTATTAGTTATGTAAGGATTGCAGTGTGCAACTTAATATAAATGGTATTGCCACGTGATTATATAACGATCCTTAACTGTAATTGTATAACTCTGAAGATAAAGAAGTTTATTTGTAACATATCGGTACCAGTTTGCTTCAAGTACGACTATATCAGTGTCTAGATTCCGTAAAAAATATATTAAAAAGGGATCAACGTGTCCAAAGCAAATAAAGACGAAATTCATTACCATTACGGCAGCGCGGTGTGGTTACGTCCAGAAACTCGATGCATCTTCGAGAGTGAGCGAGATGCTTGCCACCCCCGCACTTTCGGCAGCCACCCTGCACCCCAGTCGGCGCCCTGGGGCCGGGGGGGGTAATGGACGCACGAGGCTCCTCAGCCGTGCACCGTTCGTTCTTTATGCTGGCTTGCACGCGTGTACTTGCTAGTTTCTTTGACGTCCCTTTGTTGTGGATTCCAATTTCGGTTTGTGATGTATTTATTGGTTTTTGTTCGTGTTAGGTATGTACTTATGTAGCTCTGCAGGGTTCACCTTTAATTCGAATCATCATTTTATTCTCCTGTTTGTTAATTAAGGCTATAGGTTTAAATTGATGAAGAAGCTTTAAAGATAAAAAAACTCGTACATTATTAATAAAATAATTTGGAGAATCTTAATTATTAGACGATTTTCTGTGAGACAGCGGTAAAGACCCGGTTGATCCGTCCCATTCACGCTGTACACAAAATTGTCTACAGCGTGGCTATTATGTATTACAAGTCTTTTTACTTATTATTTCAGTTTCTATTCTACCTCGTTTATTTTATGCATGCATTCTTTTATGCATCTAGTGACGCGTCTAATCATGCAAATTTTCCAAGATGGGTGGGTGGCGCCCTCTGCGACTGAAACTGAAACTTGAACTACCACCCTCCTCGAAGGTCGTTTAAAGTTCTTACAAGAAATGAATCCGCTGCAACGAAACACTTTCATTTAGTATTTTCTTTGAACGTATGTTACGAAAAGAATATTTTAAATAAGTATACCTATTTACGTAAGAATTGAGACTGTGTATCTAAGAGTAAACGTCTCTTCATTGGTAAACTTAGGGTTAGAAAGAATTATGATTGTGATATATCCGAGTTTTACAATTATTTTGTTTTATAGAACAGAACAGACAAGTAAAATATTATTTGTTAAGTATTTTCGGAACCTATATCATGTATCTACTACTAAAATAGAGATTAGATTGTATTTAGCTAAAAGAGATCTTGTACTCCGCCGACATCACATTTACACAATTCATAAAATACTGTATATTTCTTGACATTTTAGAACATTTTAAATTTGACCTTTTGATATTTCCGTGACACTGCGACCGAATAGCCAGCTGTGAAACGAGAGGCCGCGAGTTCGACACTCCGGACAGAGGAAAATTTTTGCGTGATCCAGGAATATTCGTTTAAGTTCTGGGTGTGGTGAGACCGAAAGTCTCTCGTAGTCGAGAGTCTTCCATATATCCACGACACAAGAATCGTACCTTAGGTACTGTGGCGCCAGGACTGTTGGGCGTACGAATAAATTTATTTAATTATTATTCAAATAAGACATCGAATCCGAGTAAACTTTCTTCCAAATGTAATGGTCTACTATATATCATGTACCTACATAAACAAGTAGTAGTGAAAGCATAAATGGTGGAGTAGATATTGTGAGCCTTTTCAGCTGCTATAATGTTTTTCATAAATACTTAAGTTTTAGATTTTTTAACACCACTTGCCTAATAGTTTGACTTATTAGACAAGTAGTGTTAAAAATCTAAAAGTGCTAAAACCTAATATTAATTAGCAGTCTTACCATATCATGGTATCAAAAAGTATACCGCTTATATACCTAAAAAATGTACATCTTTATTGTTTATATTCGTGAAACGACAAAGGAATTTTAATAAAAATATTAAATATTTGTAACGAACAAAGCCTTTTAATTATCGCTACAATATGATGAGGTTGGCATTAAAGGGCGCATTGGGTGGGTGCACTATCGATCTTCTTTGAATTAGTGTGCGGATCGGTCGTCTTTGTGCGGCGGTCGTAGGGCCAAACAGACCAAAACAAGCCTGCCACCCTGCTGACGGCCCACTCGCCCGCTTTGCTCGCTGCCGTCCTTACCTCGTTCCGTGGCGTTCATTTCATGGTACGAGGACACTTCGAATTTTAAATTTGAAATAGGTATACCGTTCCGTTAACCGTATAACCGTTCTTAGTTGGGCTCAATACTGTTTTATTTATTTATTTTTTTAGTTAATATTTATGCTATTGGTATAAGTCGGTTTCAAGCATTTGGCGTAGTTTCGAGAACTAATTATAAGTATTAAACGACAAAAAAAGACGAGAATGTTCTCAATTCGACGCGTATATTTGTTATTTTTTGTATGTATGCCGTACTTTTTCACAGAGACATTCGATTTTGATTTGATTATTAGTCCTATTGAAATATTAAGTTATTAATGTTCTACCATTCCCTATTTATATTGTTCCACCTATAAGGAAAGAATGACAAGAGTCTCGGCATTTATGCACCTATTTTACAATATTTCATATTTTTTATGTAGGTACTCATGCATTGATAACATAACCAATAAATATAAACCAATTGAATCAATCACGTTTTTCTAATCAAGTTAATAGAAAAACTAATTATTAAACATCAAAAAGATTCAAGCTACACAGCGTCCATCTATTGAATTAGTAAAGTCTGTCAAAGTGCATCGTCGAGGCACAAAGGTCGTTGCGTGGGAAACTAGGAGGTTGGGGAGTGCCCACCCCCTTACATCGGTCTCGTGGGCTTGCACGAACTAAGCTACAGCTCCAGAAATTTGCTATGACGCATTGGGTTCTGTCTAATGTTTTAGCATAACATGTCTGAGTTGTGTTTATGTGAAATGTGGAGATAGAGATGTGTCAGGTTGGCATACATATTGTTTAAAAAATATTGTATTATTTTAAACATTATTGAAACATTTAGTTTTAATATTTCAGCCCGGCTTGCACACAATCCTTAATTGTATTTAGCTACTAACGGCCTTACGTAGAAACTTTCTTAGCACTGCTTAGTTAAACCACTATTCTTGTCTCTTCCTATTCACTTTATATTATATCGTGTTGACAGAGGAAGACAAAAGAGTGTTGTGCACAATTAGTAACTTTGACAATTTTTCATACAATTTGACGTTTCGTATACACGTTTAGTGGCTAAATACGACTTAAAGATCGTCGTGCAAGTCGGCCTCAATGTCTTTTCCCTATAATAAGTAGGATTCCGTTTGAATATTCTATAGGCATAAGCATAGTGATAACGTGGCCTAGAAATAATATATTTTGCTTGATCGTAATAATAATAGGCGAAGCATAAGCGAAGAAGTTTGTACATTATAATGATACTAAAATAGATAATGTGCATTGCAAAACTTCTAATATTCATATGCGATGAATTATATTACATAATGACTCGTTTTATAGCTAAGAAATATAACAACGTTAATGTTATAATTGTAACATACTTAATTACACTCACTAACGGCAACTTATTTTAACAACACGCGTGCACATTAATTCATTTTATAGTTAACAGTACACTATATGTCATGTCAAATGATAAATACTTTTACTAGAATCGTGCAAAAAAGTTCATAAAAGAAATGCAGTTATTTTCAAAGCGCGTTGCGTGAGAACGGGAGGGTGACGCATACATGCGAGTCTAGTCTAGACATTATATTATTATAAGGCACCTCGCGCCGCCTCATTGCACTCCGCAGCTGTTACTTGTTTACTACATTAACATCAACTATTAATTAATTACTTATTAGGTTATAATTATATATTTTCTAACTTGTTAATTGTATAATAAGTCGTTGTATTTAACCTTTTGCGTGTAGAAAAATGGTTTTTGGTTTTATAAAATCATTGTATTTACCTTTTTGAAGTGGTAGGGTCACATTGTAGACGGTTTTGTCTACATCATGAATAGGCCGACTCGGTCGGGTTCTTACAACTGCTTCACAGAAAACTGGCGTTAAGTCGCGGTTTTCTGTTACGTTTCGTACGGTGAGTGCGATATCCGGAGGCCTACATGCCACTCCCTTTCGCCGTCAGTTACTTAATTATCCCTTTCCTTTATGGTTGGCAGTGTGCCGATGATTATTCTGGTGCTGTGGGCGTTCATAGGCGATAGAGATCACTTTCAATCTGGCGACCAACTTCCTCGTTTACTGCTGGCCTTTGTTGTAACAAAAACTGTAACGTTTATATATTATTTAAAAATCCACAACCTTTATAATATCTACAATATTTACAATAATAAAATTAACTCTTTTAAATACGTAAAAAATAATAACCTGTATATTATTTTTGTTTAATTAGGTAAGTTTGGTAAAGACTAGTACAAAATTATTATTACCAAGGTTAGATTAATTACACTCATTCGTAGCTGTAATTTAGTGGATTCAATGGTACGTAATATATTATATAAGGAAAAATTAGCCTTGAGATCAAGTTTAAAGATAAAAACAATCGCAAGTAATGCAGTGAAATACTGAATACAGGCACTATCAGTTGCAGGGTAACTGCCGGCCGGATTAATAAATAACAATAATAAAATCCTGAAATCTTTAACTTCGGTAGGTATAGTTGCAGAGGTGTCGAAGTAAAAAATCGGTTGCGCCAAAACAGTTCAGTGACCTCGCTTTATTTTAGCACCTATTCCGTATTGACTGGTATACGTAACGTCGTCTGCTTAGTATTGTTCAGTTGACAGGGCAATGACGTTGGCGGTTCAGTGCAGCGGTTCGTGCAGTCCCCCGACCCCACGTCTCACACCCTGCCCCCTCGTAGCCGACGGTCGACGCTCTCTAAAAGGAAAAAGGAAGCTAAAGGATAATCTATCACGCCCGAGGCCCGACTCGATAAAAATGAACGATTAGAGCACACTCACAATCGATGGTTGCAATACCATGTACGTGCCAACCAATGCTTTGGGCTGTTAAGTTTTTTGACTAGCTAAGGGTTGCTTGCAGTTTATACATGATTGATTGGATATTCACATTTTCAGTCAATCCTTTGTTACTAGTCGTCTGTATGTAATAGAAAAGAGATAAAAAATAAAATTTAGGTTCGTTTTTACGAAGCCAAGTATTCGATACATTGACTCATAATTTATTTGGTTGACCATACATTATTACTACATACTTATTAGAGTACTTTGACCTGCAAAAGCACTTTATGCAAAGTTCATAAGCAATAAGGGTGCATGCGAATTCGGCGGCGGTTAATCAAGTTCAACGTCCGGACGTAGACCTATGAACGTGCTACGCAGCTACGACGTAGGCCATTAACTTATATGTCGAACTAAGGGTGATTAAACTGAATTGTTTAATAAACTAGCCGAGTTTCTTATTAACATTCGTTATCGGATTAATGCAGTTTTGAGTAACATATATTTTTGTAGGGTTCGGGATTCTCTGTTAACATTTGGTATTTAACTTGTTCATTAAAATTCAATATGTTAGTTAAGAAAATATTGCATAGATTTTAATAGATGTCAGTAGTGCATGTTTATATGAAAACAACTTATGTAATCTGTGTTGGCAAGTCTGTTGGCAAACGAGGAAGTTGTGATGATAACAAACGCCTACTGTGTGCTACTCAGAGCTGCCAAATGAGCCGTGACCGTGACTGCTCTTTGAAAAGTATCGAAAAAGTACATCGACACTTATCTTTACAATTTGTAAAATACAGGTGAACAAATCATGGATTTTTTGTTGACGTACTACACTTTTTTGCATCTTCTGTTGGAAGAAATCTAGAAGTGTATTGAGGCTATTAAAGTGTTTACGCACTGCATCCAATCCGTATTCCTGAAATGTCGATCCCAAATCGGTCCAAATATTAGACTCGAATTCGGTTTTCCGAAATCGAGAATATCTTGAATTGGGATCAGAAGCATAGCGTAAGTGAACTGGTGTTTTGTAGGAAACTAATTACTTATCGTATGTCAGCCTATGTCGAAATAACAATGTAACAGTAACAAAAGGTGGTGGTATATGAGTTTTCTATTCTAAAAATCACACATACATTGCCGGGGATTGAAATTGGTGCGCAGTATAATAGGCTTGCTACTTTTTACATAATGGCACGGAAATACTCGTAAGCTCGGCGACACCTGGGTGCGCCTCTGCCTATTCCTTCGGGGATAGAGTCGTGAGCCTTATTTTGGTGTAATATAAAAGCTAGGTTTGTAGAACTAGAATAAAAGAGAAT
The DNA here is from genome assembly GCA_949126905.1 of Amorpha juglandis. Lineage (NCBI taxonomy): Eukaryota > Metazoa > Arthropoda > Insecta > Lepidoptera > Sphingidae > Amorpha > Amorpha juglandis. The sequence goes on from OX421372.1 coordinate 9,682,316, forward strand.
AAGCGAAGAAAAAAAACGTTCTCCAGATTTGGAAGAAACTAGATTCCTGGAGTTTCTTCATCACGAACCGGAGGTTAATATAACTATAATAAAGTCAGATGTATATGCTCGTGTATGTTCGAAATTATGTGTATATTTACTGTTAATTATCGCTTTACTTTCACAGTATAAGACTTTTTTTTTATCCTGGCATATCAAAGTAACTACAATGGGCCTGATGATAAGTATAGTGTAGTCCAAACTTAATGTCGACCATCAAGAGACATTGAGTCCCTCGATATTCACGGGATATACACTGGCTGATCTCGGAAGGTGACCCGCCTGAACGAGCCACTATGGCGGATTTTGCACTATGTGTGCTGTGGTCGCTATCCAATATCCAATTGGTTCAAAAATATCAGCGTGAAGAAGCGGCTTAGAAGTATCCCTAAGAATTTCGACGGTATGTGAAGTTTACCAACCTGTAGCAGGTTAGCGTGGTGGGCTTTAAGGCCAAATCCCTCTCATTAGCAAATGAGGGTGTCTGGTAGTGGGATACAATACAATATAGGGCTAATATTATTACTATAGCGAAAGATGAGAGGAATCCAATTATAGATTTTTGCCAAACAAATTATTTATAGAGGCGTTATTAAAGTTATCATTCCTAATTCCTTTCATACATTTTAAACTTATAAAAAGATATTGCTTTAGAAAAAAATAACATAGGCATTCAGTTTTGCTTTACTCTTCGCATTGATATAATAATACTTAATATTTTTATTACCACAAATGACAAGACAAGCTGGTGGTTACTATAACAGGTAAGCGTCACGCCTGTCCATAAACAGAAGCAGCACCAATTAAAACGTCGATTTATGAAGTACTCATGGTATTGAACTTGCGTTCTCGAGATATGAGATGTCAAGTCTTATAATGCCCAGTAATTTTAATCTATTAACTTCGTTCTGGATCTCAACAGTACTTACACATTGCTGCTTAAGCAGCAGAAATAGAGAAACTGGTACATACCCTGGACCTACCACATAGTATATCATCTACAATTTAAATGTGAATGTAAGTTGTTACGCTTTCACGCGAAAACTACTTAACCGATCATCACGAAACTTTGTACACATATTCTTGGAGGTATTAGAAGGAACATAGGCTATTTTTTATCCCGTAAAAAACACGCGGGTGGAGCCGCGAGGAAAAGCTAGTATATAATAAGTATATCGAAAGTAGATATATCGAGGTCTAAAAAAGCAATTTAATACAATTTAAGCATAAAAAGGAAATGTCACAAGTCGTCGGCGCGGACGTTGCGCTGATTACACAAAACGTCTAGTTATCGCTTACGTTTGTGTTTGTAAATAATCGATTTTGTCTCTTATTACTTTCTGTCGTAACAACATTAGCTTTTCGTTTTTCCGATACTTTGTTACTTGTTACGGATTTTGTTATTTGCACGTTTCAGTAGATTAATTATTAAAATAAAAAGTTCATATGACCGTTGTCTTTGCTTATGGGAAAAGCATGAGTCAGAGTATGAGTCGCGAACCTAAGATTACGTATACACCAAACACGTAATACCCTCCTTATATTTTTATTATTTGTTCTTAATCTTATCTGTCCATCTCATTGGGCGGATCTATTTAAATGAAAAATCAATTTCACTACGGTTTTGTAACTGGTAGAGTTACATTCTAGCCGGTTTAGTCTACAGCATGAATTGGCTGGCTGAACCAATATTACCATAAATATAAAGAAAGCTGATGTGAAGTAGGATGCTTTTCTTGTGAGTGGGATTGGGGTTATATTGATAGGACATAACAAATTCATTCACTCCTCATTTCCATAAGGGTCGGTAACGCGAACTTTAGTTCGTGTGCTTGCGTTCTGTTATTAACAGCTTGGAAGTCATTAGTTTAGAAACATTGTTGAATAATATTCCTATTTTATAGCGGTTGAATTCCATGTTTTCTAATTTATTCTCTCAAATTAAAAAGAGTTTCATGTTGAAAAGGGGATTCGTGTATTTTTATAAATAAAAAAAGTGTCACCTAACTGCGAAACTCAATTATAATAATATTAGCCGTGTATACAGTCTACCGCTGGGCATAGGCCTCTTTTTCTGAATGATGGGCCTTAGTCTATCACGCTAGTCAAAGCGGGTGGCCAGACATCAGCTTCGATATTCTTATGGAGAGCTTCTCAGGTACGCAGGTAACCTCACGAAGTTTTTTCATCGTTAAAATAATCGACTAATAGCAATGAATACACACGTAACTTAGTAAAGTCAGAGGTGAATTCTCTTGGTACTGGTTTTGAACCTGCGACTTTCGTTTCGACAGTCCGTGTTACTTTCCGCTGAGGTATCGTTGCTGCGAAACTCATAATGAATATGTAAGTTATATTCAGGTCTGTCGAACGTTTCGCAGCTGAAAAGGATACCGTTGGCAATATCTATTCAACGACTAAACACTATAATTGCAGCAAAAAATTGCTAAACAGAAATATAATATTTTGTTTTATTCTTTCTCAAAACAAGCTAATGAAAACTGTTAAAAATAAATTGACGTCTCTTTTAATTTTGTAACACGTTATAGATCTAAACTTTTTCCATGTAAATCGCTTCGGTTGATTGATTTGAATAGTTTTTACACATACAAAAGAAGTTTGATTGACCGTTATGTTGTCATTCTATATTTTCATTGTGGCTGGAATGGTTACAGTGTTTCATAAAACTAGTCGTGTGTCTCAAGTTTATGATATCGCCGCGACTTGCCGACCATTTGGAAGACGGATAGATCGTAAAGCTTTAGATATTTTAAAGATATTTCTAGAAAATAACATGGATTAATGTCACACACACGAGTTGAACTACACCCGTAAAAACCATATCTTATAGTTAAATACATTCTCCAGATACCCAACAGTCACACTGATAGTCCCGACCTCACATTAGGTTAACCTGTATCATAGGTATCAGGAATTACGAGGGACTTATGGTCCTACAACACCCATACCTAAAAAAAATATTCGTGGATCACACAAACATTACCTCGGTGCTGGTTAATATTGTAGCAACAAAGACGTATGATCTCATTACATAAAACAATATTATATTTGTACAACATTTATATGTTTTTTTTCCTTTATGGGATATTATCTCATACCTTTTAAACATATTCCAACAAGCCCAAGTAGTAAAAGGTTAACGTTAAGGGCAAGATTATGATAATTAAAAACATGCAACGCTTTTTACAGCAAGACGCCTAAAAAATAAATTATACGTAACCACATACGAGCAAGTTACAAAGAAGCTAAAAACTTTAGTAGCCATTTTTTAAGAAAACCTTTCAGCCATATAATTTCCGCGACGCTCGGGGCCCGGAGTCCCGACTGACGGTAGATAACAAGAAGTGGCGGCCGCTTCACTTCTCAGACTAGATAAGGCCCCACCGCACACCACGTTCTCAAGACGTAGCGTATTTTTTCGGTCTACGAGACGAATTTTACGATCGCATCAATGTTTTTTACTCGAGATGCATTTTACATGTCTGCTACGTGTTTAATTTACTTATGTTTTATACTTGACGTTAGAAATAATTGGAGGTAGCACGTTTTTAGTGAAATTGTTTCGGCTCATTCGTGTCGGTAATTGCATTTACTGTACTTTTAAAAATATATAATTATGTAAGGTTTCGGATATGTCATCCCAAAAGTTAATAAAATGCAGAATAAGAAGAACAGAGATTCAGATTTTCGGATTAATAACATTACTCTAGCATGAATTGATAATTATGAAATATAAATAATGTACTATATGGTGCACATATTTATTTAATTATACCAAGTATCACTGTAATAACATAATTTAATTTGTTACAGTTTTAAATAAACTCAGATATTGTACAAAGAATTTCCAACATGGCAAATGTAACTGATATCTTTATTCTGCAAGAGCTAGCGCGTCATGGAATTTTTCCAATTATATTACCTACCAGCGTTGAAGAGGGAAGGGAAGCAAACGCCAGTTTCTCAAGATCGCAATACTTTTGTTTTTTAAATACATTCGTAATGTACAAAGGGCAACTTTTTGAGTTATATAGCCACGCTGTAGACAGTTTTGTCTACAGCATGAATGAGCCGGCTCGACCGGTTTGTTACCACTGTCTCACAGAAAACCAACCTCAAATAGCGGCTTGCTGCTGCGTTTCATACGGTGAGTCAGATATCCCGAGGCCTAAATACCACTCCACACATAATACCACTCCGCTCCGAAGACGGAAGAAGCATTTATACAGGCCGGCATGATTCTGGTGACCACCGATGAACTCATTTTTTGACGGTGGTCGCTGATTTTTTGAACTGTACTACGCTTACCATCAGGTGTAGTGGAGTCGCTTTGCCGTGCTTGGAATAACACAATTAAATTCAGCATAGTCACTGTGCCATGCCAGAATAATAAAAATAATATTTCAAAAATACATACTAATACTAACAAGATTAATGGATTAATTTAATGTATAAGATTTATTAATATCTGATATAAGTATAATTTATTTCTTTTATAACTAATATACACCCCCCACATTGTCTCGCCTCTACATCACCCGTAGGTTGACTGTTAGATCATGCCTCTGGCATTAAATCCGCCTTTATACATGTTTTGTATATGAAGTTTTTTAAGTAAATAAGATTAATAAATGCATTCGCATGGCGTGAATGCTCTTTAAGTGTTGGTTTTTTCAAGTTTTTAGCACAACTAAAGGTACGTTTTTAGGCATGCGACCGAGACATGAGAACGCGACGTACGATCGTTTTCATTCAATTTCACACAAAACGAACTTGTCGATGTCCCCTGACTCGCGCACCGCATCATGGTCTTATGTCTCGGTCTGCTACCTCAAAACGACCTTAATTATGATTATTACTATGTATGACCATTTTTCATACTACATATATTAATCATTTTCTATATCGAAAAGCAATTTAATTTGAGATTAACCAATATATTATGCAATAGTAGGCGTATGTTCAAGCGAACAACGTTCTATGCTATTTACATGGTGAGCTTCCATTTTGCGGTCATTTAACTGGCCTACACACTTATACGTTTTTGCATACACTACTTGTAATCGTATCATAGGCGCATTTCACATAGCCCGTAGTTTTATATTTTATTTTATATTGTGGTATTATCGGTGATGTATTTTTATGGTTGCATACACAGAATACCCATGGCATGGGACGGCTTGACCGGGTTTTTACCATTTCGTCGCAGAAAATCGATAAAATAACAGCTTGTTTTGTACGATGAGTGAGATATCCAAAGGCTCAAATCTCCCTCTCCTTCCGAATTTCTTAATTATACCTTTCTTTTAATGTCCGCAACGCATCGATACTTCCGCACACTTCATATTACATTCATAATAATGAAAGTTAAAAAAAATGCAATGCATGGGCGGTGGAGATTACTTACCATGACGTGACCCACTTACTGATTTGTCGGCCTCCGATATAACAAAAAAAAATGGGGCTAGCATATAAATGTGCATGTACTATGTGGTCACATCCTTACGCATTCTTCCAATCAATAACGGACGAATAACCTGCACGCCCTGCAACAGTTATTATTTGTTTTAACTTTCAGCATCGTGTTTAGAAACTTGAATAATGGCCTTTACAACATAAACATTATGGGAAAATGTATCTGAGGAGTTGCTCTGTAGGTATTCCAATTTCTATATTCACATTTTTTACTGATGATTATAACATGATATGTATTTTACACCTATGTTTATGTTACGTTATAAAAATGGCCTAGTGACGAGTGGTACGGAATATCAAGACGAAATTCGCAGTTTCGAAACCAGCTCTAGGACACACACCTCTCACTTTTCACGTTTAACTAAACGCCCCACTTCGGTTCGCCCCACTTAATACCAAAAGGAATACCAAAATAAAGGCCGATACATTCAGCCGGGATAACGCCAGGCAGCAAGATAATACGACAGTCATTAAAACATTCAGAAATTGTTCCCTAAGCTCACACAACGTTATATAACTGACAAGGTATACGCTAAGAATGTGGCCTCTCCGGGAATCCTTTTGAAAATAATTAATGCGATAAAATAGTGCGGCTCGGGTCGGGCGCATCAGGCGCGTGACGAGAGCGCGCGCGCGGTCACGACGCATGCGCAGCGCAAAACGACCACATAGCCCGCACGCGCGACCCTAGACCTACCAATATTTGAAATACTCCACTATTTTACGATCAACCGGTGCGATCGAGACAAACTAAGGAATAAAACTATTATGCGCGAATTAAATGAATGAACTTTAACAGGTGTAACTTATAACTGATAATTTGAGCGGTGGAGACACGCTGTGGATAGTTATGTCTACAGCATGAATGGGCCGGCTGGGAAGAACCTAAGACTTTTTCTAAGACTTCACGGTTCTTATCTTAAGTACGCTGCTACTAGATTAATGAGATTAAAACAAAGAAAATGAAATTACATAATAATGCATAAAATGTAAATGGACACAAAGGAGGACAGAAACATTGAATCATTACATCTAGACTCTAGAGGTTGTATTTTATTAAATCGGGCGCGTTGGCCCGACTTTATGCATCTTTTACGTGCAAACGCTTTTTGTGATTCATGCTATGTAAAGTTATTCCAGATTTGTGTAAGAATCACGTTGAAACAGAGTTCACTTGTAATATGTTAAACGGAGGTATGAGACTTTTAATATCTAATTATTGGTTGATAACCCACCTTCGAGGTAGGACTTGTAAGTGCATTTAATTTATAGACATTAAATGCACTATGGGTTTAAAAAAAATACAATATACATATTTAAATAGTTTTAAAGATGTTTATTAAGTTGATCGTCTGATAGTAAGCGCCAATCCTGCCCATATATAGATTTAACACTACACGGAATATCTATTAAATTACCAAAAAATTCATGGCACTGGACTGCGCTTGTTACCCTGTGTGTTACGTCACTGGCTTCAATATCCTTCAAACCGAAATATAATAGTGCTTACACATTGCTGCTTGGCGACAAAAATAGACCAAGCGGTGGTACTAACCTAGACGGTCTCGCATACGGGATTCGCTCGCATTGAGATATTTTGCTGCTAAATCTAATAAGACATACCTATATTTAGAGGTCCACTTGATTACTAGTATAGTTTAGATAATATGTTGGATTTTGACCCAGTAGGCATTATATAATTTATTTATTTCATTTCCTTTATTTTTCAAATGACGATAGTTTCATTCATTTGATGATATACTTTTTACTTAAAGGGCAGACTTCTGATGATTGTGTCGAGTGGCAGACGTTGGCGTTTGTGACGCTCTCACATCTTAACTCCATACTAAAGTTTAGCATAGTAGTCAGTGATGTGCACCAGTCACGATACCGTCTCCTATAGAATTTACACTACATTATTACAGTGTAGACGCAGCGTCACTGACGCGACCATCGGTAGTCTGCCTTTATTATTTATCCGCAGAATTGTCAGAGTGCTGACCATTCAGATCCTACTAATATTATAAATGTGTAAGTTTGTTTGTTTAGGTGTTTAGATGTTTGGATATTTGGATGTTTGTCCGTCAATCACGCTGAAACTACTGAACGGATTTTGATGAAATTTGGTAAACAGACAGGGCTATATGAGCTGACTTGGGTGATAGGCTACTTTTTATCCCTGAAATCCCGGAAAAAGCAGATCACGCGGGCGGAGCCGCGAGCAAAGGCTAGTTTAATATAATTTTTATATTTCTTGATACCGATATAGACCTTTCACTCATTAGTTGGTACAGTGAATACTGAGTACTCATTCATTTATGGTCTCACAGCTCATACTAAGGCCTGGTGCAGACAAGCTGCCGCTACTCAAACGGCGCGCCCTATTGGAACGTCACTCTCGATAACTAATGTCGCGCGCTGGCGGTTACCGTCTTAAGTCTTCTGTCCGATTGCGAGCTATCTAAGAATTAATGAAAGACATGTTCTGGGAGAAATATAGCGCATTTAATTTGGAACTTATAACATTTTTGTAGCGTTTCAGTTCAGTAATCTCAAAACAACAAAACAAATAAGCAAACAATATGCAGTTTTATTTTCTATAATTTGATCTATAGAAATTGTTTTGATAATAGTAAGACATTAACAGTATTTGTAATATTTTATTTATTTAAGCTGTATATTCCACCGTTTTATAGCAGAGGCAACTAAAAAAGTACTAATGATTTGGAAGACGAGCGATGAAGCGATTTCACTTTCTGGATAAAGATTAAGAAATCACCGTACGAAACGCAGCAGCAATGGTATTATTCCGGTCGAACTAGCCTTTGCGTGCTGTAGACGAAACTGCCTACTGCGTGGCTATACCAATTTTTAAATTAAATTTATAATCATAGAGAAAAACCACTTAGAATTCCGAATAATTTAATAATATTTAACTCGTACATTATAAAGTCAGCAGTGTAACACATTCCTTAATGGCGGCTACATAATGATGAGAACGTGTGTATACGTGCCGTTTCAAATAAAAACAATGCGATTTTAATATGCATCATTTATCGCTTTTTATTTCTTTATTTTCTGCGTCAATGCGTCGATGGTACATTAAGGGTACTCGTTAAGGCGACCTTAAAGGAATAGGATAATTGAGATATTGATAAAGAGAGGCGATTTGGGCCTAAAATTGTGGGATCTGTTCGTCTCGATATCAAGGCGAATAGATAAAATCTCAAATATTAGTTTTTAAAGTTCCATATCCAAAGAGTACAACTAAATTTTATTACTAAGGTTACGTCGCGCCGTCTATCTGTAAATGTTTTCCTACATAGATAAAGTGAGTGATAGTAATTATTTACAATACGTAAGTAACTTTTGGAAAATCACAGGTATGTACCTTGTTCTTCCCGCGGAGATAATCAATCTTACGGATAACTTCCCATTCCGAAGTTGGAGAAAAGTTTATGCCCTACTCTCCACCCTACTCTCTCTTCTGGACTTAGTTCACTTCTGAGTGACTCTTAATCGATACCCTAACCAATTGCTATGCCGGTATACTGAATAAATACCTACGATGGCCCTACCTACCCTGCGCTCTGCCGTTGTAGCCTTGGTTCAATGGGGCTTGGAAGCCCCGTCATAGTACGAACACCCTCGCTTCTGCGGCAGCGTGAGGGTTTTGCACTACTGTCCTTCTCAGGGTCGCACCAAGAAAATGTACGAATGTAGGCCGCACATCAACCCCCGCTATGTGGCAAGAAGATATAAAATAGTAAAAAAAATCTCAAAGGGATATAAAAATAACAGTAGTCTGTTGTTAAAGCCCGTCTGAGTCAACCTTCGGCATTCGTGTATCTTCCTCATTATTTTGGCATTTGCATTGAAGTGACTAGGGCCCATTATAGTGCTTTGTTATGTGATATCACAAACGCATTATCTTTCCCATAACTACCTAAATATAATACTACATTTATTTATAAGTAGTAGGCCCCTTATTATATGAGAAGCCATCTAGGTAGAAACCACAGCTTTTTCCATTTCTACCGCCAACAGTAGTGTGTAACTGTTGTGTCCCGGTTTGACGGACATTGAAGCCACAGAATCTACTGTGCATTATGAGACTTAAAACCTTATATTGGCTCGTGCGACGAGAGTAGTCGAGTGCTATGCAGTAAGTACTTCATAGTTTGAAGTTCTAATTGGTTGCTTCTGTTTATGGAGAGCCGTGACACTTACCTTCTATGGACAGCCGTGACACTTACTCTTCTCGTGATTGATGCAAATATTTTTTAATTAAAGTCCGACGGATATACGTTTATCAAACTCCAAAGGATTACAGATATATCTATGCATACAGTACGACGCGACCACATAAAATACGCGCTTCGACACATTAGTTTTTAACAAATATGAAATGAATACCCATCCATCCGGGTCCAGTCAGTCACTCAAGAGAAACTTAAACACAAATTAATTTTGTAACAGATCTATATTTGTATAATTACACGTTATTCATTTCAATATAGCTGAATATTGCCGAAGTGCATAATTTTATACGTGGTTTTGTACATACATTCGTAACATTACTCTCTTTCTGTCGTGCAGTGGGGTCAAAAGGTGACAACCAAATATTGAGCGGGGGTTTTGTGAAGCGTCATAGCGTGTCACCGGTTGATAAAGTAATTTCAATTTTCATGTCAGCTAGAAACCGCAGTTCTGATGAGATTTTTTACCAATGGACATTCTATGTTTCATAATAAATATTTTATACGCGAGCGTAGTGGAACTTAACATATTTTTCTTTAAACTTTGTTAATGCAATTTAGGAAATTTACATTTAATGCACTTAATAGCTTTCTCAATTAGTCACAATTAATTATACAAAGTAATGCCTTCTTATCTTGTCGCTATCGATGTAACTCCTTCGTTAATACCAGACAAACATGGCTTTCTACATGCGAAATGTGAAGCTCTGCTCACGCCCCGTCACACCGTACCGCATTAATTACTGAACAAATTATATGTTCTTTATCACCATTCTTTTTTTTAATAACAGGCATTGTTGTCCATTCGTGCCAAGCAACGATTCTTTTCAGCCAGTGGCTGATTTAATTCGATTTGCTCACGACCCACGATGTATTGTGGGATGTCTTCATCATTTGCTTTGAAACGGTTTAATTATTAAATTCCTTTTCGGAGCCCTTTTTAACGGATAATTTGGGTATTTGTGTCACGCATTATTTTCTCTATAATTTACTTTTAATTGTAAATTATATATTGCTTGATGCTTACTTCCTATTTAAGGAAATTATGTTGGTTATTTAATTATACTTGTATTCTTGATTCCTTATTTTCTTATCCTGGCACGACTAAAGTGACTGCACACAACTAGTCAAATTAATGTAGTGTTTAGTACAAATGTAATGTCGAAAATTGAGAGGCATTGCGTCCATCATTGCTAAGTCGCTAATATTATGTTGGCCTCAAGTTAATGGTGGTGTATGAACAATATACTATGGTTATGTTGTAGTTTGTACTAAGTACATATACGGTGGTCACTATTATGACGTTGTTCAATTTAGGAGTTAAATACATCATAAGTCTCGTAAAATAGACGTATCAGATATTGTGTACACACAAGGTGGTAGATCCCTCGTATGCAAGAGGCCGTCTGGGATGGTAAGCACTGTTGTGTTTCGATTTGAAGGACATTGGAGCCAGTAAAATTACTGGGCATTATGAGACTAAACATCTAGGTATATCTCGGGGTGACGAGCGCAGTTCAGTGCCATGCAGTGCTTTGTAATTCAAAGTTCTGTGTGGTGTTGCTTCTGTTTATGGGCAGGCGTGGCGCTTACCATCAGGCGAGCGCCTTGCTCGTCTCGTCATTTATTCAAATAAAATTTAACTTAATAAAAAAATTTGTTGTTAGCAGGTATTATACTAAATAGCACAGTTTTATGCGTTATAAAATAATACGGTTAGGTACACAATGCAGTGAATTACTTAAATGTATATCATTTCGATACCGGTTTCCGAAGTAATCTGTATTGGACTACAGTGCGTCGGAGAAACGAATGATTAGGTCCCGTTGTATTAAAGGTCTATAACGGGGTTCAAGTAATTTTATACTTAGGCTTTTCACATTTTATTTTTAAAGTAGAAGAGCCACGTTTTCGTCAGTTTCGTCTACAGCGTGCAGTCACGCTCAGCGGCTCAGTAGCCGGCTCGACTGGGGTGCTACCACTATCTTACTGGAAACCGACGTGAAGTGGACTTGTTGATGCGTTTCTTAGTGACAGATATCCGGAGGCCCGAATGTCCTTCCCCTTCCCATTTCCTTAATTACCCCGTTCCTTTAGAGTCGGCAACGTATCCATCATCATCAGCCCCGCACGAAAAATTAAATTCACTTACGAAAGAACAGCTATTGGAAAAACTCGCTATAGAGCTACTCGATGATATACTATGTAGGTAGAACTCTTTGGAGCTACTGGTCAATGAAATGTCAAGGTATTTACCAATAAATCTTTCATTTTTTAAGTCGGAGGTTCCAAACCAGCCCCAAGAGTATGCACCTCTGACTTTTGTAAGTTCCGGCTGGTTATTTATAGCTTGTTTTAACGGTGAAGGAAACATCAAAACCCGCATACCTGTGAAGAGGAGAAAATAAGAATTTAGAAGGTATCTGAAGTCTGCCAACCCACATTAACCCCTCTCGTTCACTAGAGGAGGTTGACTTTGATGAGTTCATATAGAATCATTACTACGCAAAGTCACTTTCTGGATGTCTTAAGTCGGGTCTATCGAACTCGCCCTTAATCTCTTGAGGGGGGAAATATTTAAAAGTTGTTTATTATGCTTAAAATAGCATGTATCGTTTTAAAGTGAATACGAAATAAAAAAGCCGTCCATTTTATTTTCCGTCCATTTTTATTTTATTCTCATAATTGTGATCGCTTACATAGATACAAAAAAATGTGAATAAGCTCCAGTAAATTTTAACACAGTACCGTAAAAATATGTACGATGAAACAAATACGAATAACATAATATGTATTGGTGTTTGTTCACAGTCGTGCTTAAACAAATTGGGCCTCAAGCTACAGGCGTGCCGGTATGATGGGACGGCACGTGCTATGTCTGCAATGTTGTGTGCAGAAAGCCTTATTTATTTAATCAAATTATTGGACAAACTGAAATTAAAAAAGCTGTGGATTTATGGATTATTACAAAACTTCTAATCAGGAAGTTCTATTTTAAGAATAATTATTATTTACAATCGCTCAATTAATAGATGGACTGGTAATAAAAATATTATCTAATTTATTAATCATTAAAAAGGCTTGTGGAGCACCATATGGTAAGTGCTATCCACCGCCAATGTATGTACAATATCAGAAGAATCATGGGTGCGTTGCCGACTTTAAATGAAAGGGATAATTAAGGAATTGACAAGGGGAGGGGGATTAGGCCTCCGTATATCTCTCTCACCGTACAAAATTCAGCAACAATCCGCTATATTACGTTAGTTTCCTGTGAGATGGTGGTAACGACCAATTCCTGCTGTAGACAAGACTGTCTACGGCGTGGCTCTACCACTCCAAAAAGAACTCAACTCGTTCTATAAAGAATAACAATATCTATGAGTAGAAAAAGATATAGTAAAACTAAATAATTATCGCGTATTTTGTATAACATGGTAAAAATCTTACGTATAACGTTCAATACATGTATCTAAATATGTATGCAATAATAACTATAATTACAGCCCAGCTCAAAATGAATTGAGATAATAATCGAAATAGAGTGCAAGAGCATTTGCGAAGTCATTTAATTAATTAAAACCTCACATTTGCTGATATACGTGTATTAATCCAGTGTGTGTCAAGTAGAAGGAGCTAAGTGCAATCACTAATCAAGATGCAGGTGTCCCCCACCTGCATTCTGACACTCATTTAGTTAAGTGCTCCTAGTTTGAACATATGAGCATAGGAAGTAAACAAAATTAGCATTTCGGTGTGAACTTTACTCTGATGACTAATCAGTATTTACACCGGGCTATTAGGGTTCACTCTGCAGTACCGTTATTTGCCTTGCAATTAATTCGTAACTTATATTTTAAATGGACGCGCGAAAATGATAATTAAAAGGGACATCTTTTGTCACTCTTTCATTAAATTTTATAATACGGATGTAGTTTTCTAACATGAGTCGAGTTAATTATCAGCGATAATGTCTCACGCCTATGCCACGCACTAAAAGTTCACCATGATCTACATGCTGAAGAGTGGCCGCGTATCTACCCCAAACATTACCGAAAGTCGAATCAGTGATCCAAAGATCAAATTATTATAGAAATAAAATAGAAAAAAAACCATGCAGGGTTATAAAAAACGTAAAAGTATAACAATCCTTATCAATGACCAATAAACTACAATAGTACTAACTCCTTATTTTAAATTAATTTTAGTTTTTTGGTTTTACAAGTAGTCTTAACGGGAAGCGATAGCTCACCGAGGAGTGATACGGATTGTCGAGAAAAAAAGTCGCATATTCGAAACCAACCGCAATCTTCGACTTTTCTAAGTTCGTGTATATGAATTGCTAATTATCGCTTGCTTTAACGCGAGAAAACCTACATACGCGAGAAGCTCTCTATAAGAATCTCGAAAGTATGTGAAATCTACCAACACGCATTAGGCCATTATTATGGTGGATATTAAGGCCTAGCCCCCCTCGTTCAGTAGCGGAGGCCCACGCCCAGTACCGGGCCGTATATAATACAGGGCTAATATTATAGTACTACTATTTTTAGTCTTTATGCGTCGATTTTATTTTATTAGAAAGTATTTGTTTTATAATATCTTATAGAGAAATAGCCTGAAAGAACCATCTGAATTTTAAATGCCGAATTTGTATGGTCCTTCCCTATTTGTTACAACTCCACTTAACGAGAACCCTTTACCGTGTCAGATTCGCGTAACAAAGATACAAGATTGGATGGTTGACACGTGACATCTTTGCATAAACTTTGTATGACAGCCAGGGGTCCTAGCCCGATGCGAGTTGCCGTCCCTGCATCCCACATACAAATCAATCCTCGCATATTTATGTATATGTATATCATAATAATAAAAATATCAATCATGTATTATACCAATGTTGGGAAAGAGCCTTCTTTATAAATGAGTGGGGTTAGGTTAGGCTTATTACCACCCCGCATAAAGCGGGTTGGCAGATTTCACACACCTTCGATATTTTTATGAGGAATTATTAGGTATGCAGGTTTATAATATTGTTTTCTTAACCGTTATAGCAAGAATTGATGAACATATAAGTAACGTAGGAAAGACTATTTTCAAACCATGTTTCGTCATGGCAGTCCTACCGTTCCTAGCTATAGTATCATCATCATCATCAGCCACAGGACGTCCACTGCTGAACATAGGCCTCTCCTAAAGATTTCCAGACCGATCTGTTGGAACCGGCCAGCATCTAGCGACTTCCTGCGACCTTTATCAGGTCGTCTGTCCACTTTGTAGGTAGGTCCAACACTGCGCTTGCCAGTACGTGGCCTCCATTCCAGAACATTTCTGCCCAATCGGCTATCGTTTCTGCGAGCTATGTAGTATAGTATAGTGGAAAAAATAATATTAGCTGTTTGTACCAGTGACAGTTATCAAATAACACAGTAAAGTAACTATAATGTTTTTAGGCACGAGAAAATGTCGACATGCGATTAAAATTCATGAGTGGGTAAAAACAATACGACAGGTGTTAATTCTTTAACAACTATCGATAAACATGTCGTAAGGGTGGGCGGCAAAGCTAATAATATAAATGAAATATATTTTTCTTTTTGTGTTTAACGAGCAATAACTATTCTTAGTATAGATAATTGTAAAATGTATTTTTACAAAAATAATTAAAATGGGTTACGATTATATACATTTCCAGCTTAGCAATTCAATTATATACGGTAAAATAAAAAAAACTTGAGAGGTGTCAAGGGACACCCGGATGGAACGAAGTTCCTTTCGATTAATTAGTGAAGGAATTTTAATAAAATTTTATTTGTCTATCTATTGTAGTTTCTGAGATATTTGAATTTTTAGAGATATTTTTACAGATCTTTCTTACTGGGGGGTCGAAATTTATTTTTATTGGGGCCAAAGTGTCGGGCTCAATAAGCCGATTGCGACAAGCCGTCGCACGACCCTCTAGCCTCAAAAATTACCGATTTAGGCCGAGGGGGGGTGAGGACAAATTGGGTGGGGGTAGGGGGAACGGGTTTGAACACCTGGTACTTCCATAATTCTCGTAGCTCCAGGGAGGTCGGCTAGCGTTGGCTGGTCAATCGGCGCGCGTGACGTCACCCGGAAGGTTCTCGATTTCTCTCGAACCTTCCGTTGATCGATGGACTGCTCGCGCTTGACCACCTCTCGGGCTTGACTAAAATGATCTCGATCTCGGGGGGGACGGAGGGTCCGAAGGGAGCACACCGGCTGCTACGTCGCCCAGCCCGTAAATCGGCGAGCACCGGCCGGTCTTACAGTCTACGTGACGTCACACCGAACGTTCTAGAGAGTTCCAGAACATTCGATGTGAGTCGTAATATTAAACAGTCATCCCGTAGACTATATATTAGACACTGTATAATCTGGAAGCAGCCAACATTCAAATATTTTATGATAGGTAATTTGGTGACTGGCTACTAAGGCTACTGGCTACATTTATATGACAAGGAATCCCACCGCGTTGTGGCCGCGCGGCGGCCGCGCGGCCGCCGCGCTCGAATCACTCGAAAAACTAATGTAAACTCTATTGACTAAGCCATAATGTTTAATACTTCGCAACGCTCCAACCACGCGGCGACTGCGCGATCGTGTAAACGGCCGCACGAAATTTTTCGCGTCGTCTAAACGCAGCCTAAACGGTGGACCGCCGCGCCGTGTTCGATAATCAAAAATTCAAATTTCAAACCACGTCTACATTTCCATATGTCATAAGTTTTACTTTTATTAACGGAATTTCGACTTTAACTTTGTGTGCTAGATATCAAATTAATATTATATTTATTCTTGGCCGGAGAATTATGTCGTGCCAACTTTTCGTACCAATTTTTTCCGTCTAGCCCCCTTTCGCAACGCGCGATAAGGAACTACGTTCCAACAAGCGTAGTATAAAGATGTATATTGCAAGTTACAATTAGAAATAAGTACTATACGTTTCTTATGTTCATTATTAAACAAACAAGGAGATCGTTAATACTAATTGTTCTGGGATAGAGAGAGTGCTTATAAATGGCGTATTCATCACAGTTGATGTTGATTCAAGCCAAATTTAATTAACACATCTTTTCTATATCTCAAATTATTTGTTTGTAGATGAAATGTTATGTGAATATTTATTTTATTGGACAACACATTCTATTCGACAAAATATTATTTGAATATTATATTAGTGATGTAAATAAAATTATGTAAATTTATTTTTAGGCCCGCTGGCATAACTATGCTTAAACAATTGGTCACTAAACATATTTAAGAAATGTCAAATCGTATGAAAATGTTATATTAGTAAACATGTTTCGTAAGGATTAAAATAACCCTCGTGACGTAGTAGATTAGTAACCAGCTATGAAGCCAGAGGCCGTGGATTCGATTCTTGCACCGAGACGAATGATTGTTTGTTCCATAAATATTTTTTCGGGTCTCGGTATGTAGGACCTTCGTAGTTCCTAATTAATATCCACGATACTAGTTAATCTGCTGAATTTCATTATTTTTAATTACTTCGTTCTTTAATATTTAATTGTGAAATATACATTCAAATAAAAATGCACATTCAAAATATTGTGGCTCTCGACTTAACGACAAGTGATGGTATCATTATAATTTTAATAGTGGTGCGTGATTTACATATTGTCGTGCTTACTGTTGTTATATTGAAATGATAACTTCTTATGGGAGGGTGAACCGAAACGTTCCGTAACGCGAGCGGTCCATCGACCAGCCAGCGTTAGCCGACCTCCCTGGAACATCGATAATTTCGAAGTCCCAGGTTGCGGCACACAGTGACCAGTCGACTTGGACCGGACTTCGACCGGACTTTGCCACGA
Organism: Amorpha juglandis; assembly: GCA_949126905.1. NCBI lineage: Eukaryota > Metazoa > Arthropoda > Insecta > Lepidoptera > Sphingidae > Amorpha > Amorpha juglandis. Next base: position 9,699,969 of record OX421372.1, read on the forward strand.
CTTTGCCACGACTTTGACACGACTCTGACACGACTTTGACACGACTTTGACACGACTCTGATACGATTTTGACACGATTTTGACACGACTTTGACACGACTTTGACACGATTTTGATACGACTTTGACACGACTCTGACACGACTCTGACACGACTTTGACACGATTTTGATACGACTTTGACACGACTTTGACACGACTCTGACACGATTTTGACACAAATTTGACATGACTTTGACACGACTTTGACACGACTTTGCCACGATTTTGACACGTCTTTGACACGATTTTGACACGACTTTGACACGATTTTGAAACGATTTTGACACGACTCTGACACAGTTTTGACACGACTTTGACACGACTCTGACACGATTTTGACACGACTTTGACACGACTTTGACATGACTTTGACACGACTTTGACACGACTCTGATACGATTTTGACACAACTGTGATACGACTGTGTCAGGCTCCTCCGCTCTCACTTTAACCCACATTAGTTTAAGTTATCACTTCTGTCGAGCGTCCCGGGACGCACACTTTTTTTTTATCATATTTTTTTGCTAAGTATTTTTTATAGTAAAGCTCGGCAAATGACCCAGTGGGTTACTTAGAAGTAAGAAATTTCCACCGCCCATGAACATGTACAATACCAGAAGAGTCATGGGTGCATTGCAGACTTTAAAGGTAAAAAGAAATGAGGATTGGAAGGGAGGGTGAATCTGGACCTTTGAAAATCTCACTCACTGTATTTCGTACGCAGCAAACTGTCACTTCACAAAGCTCTTTATGAGATAGTGATAATAACCTGGCCTGCTGGCCTATTGATGCTGTAGACAAAAGTGCTTACAGCGTGGCTCTTCATCAATCAATCAATATAAAACTCTTCAGTTACTGAGTGACTGACTGACTGACTGACGGACAGCGAACAGCCAAAATACTGAGCGTAGAAAGATGATATTTGGTATGAAGGTTTCTCAGGGAGTGTAGGGGAGCACTAAGAGAGGATGTTTGGAAATTCCATTTCTAAGGGGGTGAAATAGCGGTCGCAAGTTTTTATGAAACTTCGTCAATTTTATAGATGGACACAGGAAATAAGGGATAAAAGGTTTTATAAAAGTAACCCTTTCACGCGGGTGGAGCCGCGAGCAAATGCTAGTATTATATTATATAGTTATATAGATGAAGTTTATAATTAAAAAAACACAGTCGAAGCGCTAACGGATACATATACTTACATAGGTGACGCGCGTGGGCTAGTTGTGTGGGCCGAGGGCGCTCTGCACTCGCCAGTGACGCCCTCGGCGCCCTCTGGCACGCTATTCCTCTGAAACCATGGATGTAGGAATTGTCTCGGAACCATGTTTCAACCAGACTAATGGACCTAACAATGCACTTAATGATACCGATTTAATACAATTTATTTCGCAAAAACTGCCATATCGCTGCTATTTCAAACACGATAAATATCTGCGTAAATTGAATAAATATTTTATTTTAGCTTCGGGCTACAAGCACAGGATAGTCGTAATTTTGTGCGCATGCGCAGAACTCTCCGCTCGCAACGATAAGATAATCCTAACTACCGGGTAGTGTGTTCATTAATTTATTTTATTTATAATGCCTCATGTTGATAAATACTCATAACAATACGAATATTTTTGGGTGCCAAAATGCTATAATACAAACGCTTAAATGAAAGTTATTCTAACACCTCTATACGAAATATGTTATGTCACCGTCAGTCGATCAGATTAGTTTCATTTTTCTTTTTAAAGATGTTCATTTATAAATCAATAATGAAACCTGTATTTACTCTGCACGAAAACATCTCATTTAATATTCATAAAAGTTTGATGATTTTTATAATAAACCTTGTAAGGTTTATTTTATGTGCATTTTAAAATATTAGCGTTTTTCGTTTACTGATCAAATTATGGTTAAATCCTGGTGTTTTTTATTTTTACAACTGAGACATATTAGATAGGTGATTTTTTATTAGAAACAGCTTTTCTAACAACTTCTAAGTGTAAAGTTTTGTCAGCCTCTATTTAAAGTTAAACACATTTCTTCGATACTATTTTTTTATCAAAGTCATTATTGTATTTTTTGAATATTAGTACGTAAATAAATAGTCTTATACGTAGCCTTTTCATACATAAGTGTGTCTGGATTCCTAATACTCAAAAAACGGATCGAAATTATAGCATCAAAAAGTGTAGCGAGGTGAAGGAATGTGTGGACGTCAAGGACGGGCTTTGTCTAGCAAAATCTAGAATTTCTCGAACTTTCATTTACATTAGAGCGATGGTAAGCACAAAGGTAAATTATCTATAGTGAAAGTATCGAGTATCAAGGCGCGGGCGTCCCGGCCGGGTGTGCGGCCGCGTCACGACTCACGCAGCAACTTCAACGACGCACCGTCGCGCTATTTGTTTTACATCCGAGACATATTGCCGACAGTTATGTGCAGTTATTCAATCTAAGGACTATTATGTGAATGAAATGAATACTAGAAATCCATAGAGTGCTAATAAGATAAGAAAAACTTATTACCTAATGTTAGTACAAATAACTCTTCGCATAAGTTTTTTCATAATCTGAGAGTTGAAGTTCTCACCAACAGTTTTTAGGATGCTGTTCCGATTGACTCTAATCTTTTCAGAAGCGCAGTCATTTACTTAGCTCTTTGTATAACTACTACTACTATATGTATATTATGGTTTTTTAACCGATGTAGGTTTTAACAATTGAATTAAGGTTTTTATTTATATATTTTTTTATTTTCCAGGGCTAAAGAATATTCTTACTTTCTATATACTTGGTAATTATGCAGTTAAGTTGGAAGGAACTAAAACTTAACATAAACATTAAACTATATTAGTATATATAAACGCCAAATACCACACACTCACTCACCGATGAAATACGATAATTATTATCTTAAAAGAAAATTATTGGAAATTTACATTTTAAAGGGTAAAACGGAGTTTCACGCGGACGAAGCCGCGGGACAAAGCTGGTGAGTTATAAACTATAGTGCCTTTTAGCAGTATGTGCCTGACGCGGATATATCACGGAGATTTAGAAGCAGTACACCCACGCGTCGTGCGTGCTGTGCTGTGCATCTTGTGGACCAAACACCAGATATCTTATTTATAGTTTACAATCGCTGCGGAATGTACAAAATATCAATATATTATCATTTATCTTAGCTATATGATTAATTTTCTATATTAAATTGTTATATAAGATGTATTACGTAAATCACGATTAATCTGCATGATATGATATTATATATATGCCTCCGTGGCGCAGCGAGCAATTAGCCGGCTACGAAGCGAGAGTTCGTGGGTTCGTTTGTGTGATCCACAAATGTTAGTTTCGGGTCTGGGTGTTGTGGGACCGCACGTCCATCGTAGTTGCTGATACCCATGATACAGGTTTAACCCAGTGTGGGGTCAGGACTATGCGTGTAACTGTTGGGTGTATTTATAAATAAAAAAAATAGAAAATAATTTTGAGGAAAACAATGTATTTTATTGTAAAAAAAGCGTGGGGTGCATGGTATTATAATATATGAACACTAAATATTAAATAGGTGCTTTTTAAGATACTATCTAAATGATAATCCTTCTACTCATATCTGTCAATACAATAAAATTAAATATAACTATTGACACCATGCACCCCACGCTTTTTTTACAATAAAATACATTGTTTTCCTCAAAATTATTTTCTATTTTTTTTAGTTAGACTTTCTATAAAAGCGTGTTTTTAGTTTTTTTAAACTATTATTTATTTTTCATTTTTTAGTTAAAATAAAAATATATTGTAGCAGTGAGTATAAATTTTAATTTTAAACCCGAATATCAAAAAAGCGCCATCTATTGACGCTCTTAGATACTACGATATTCCCTCTTAGATACCGATCCAGAAAATACAAGTTTAATTCCTAACCCGAATATCAATAATTAATTAAATTAAATTATTATTATTTTATTATTATTAAATTATTAATTTTTTTATCAAATTAGTGTATTGTCATCGGTCCTCGATAAATCTACAAAGTTTGAACGAAGTCTGACCGTTTAAAGTGGGTCAAAATCGCGCCCAAAGGAGTCGGTTACAAACATACAAACAAACATACAGGTGAAGTTAATAAAAAGCGTGTAAAAAGAATATAAACACATAGTATAAAAATTGTTTATTATTGCTTGTACATATCTATGTTACGATAATACTGAGGTATCGCTGTAAATCCAGACATGAATGGTTGGTGAGATGAGATTAACAAATTTGCGCTTGTGATCGAAAATCGACCATTTAGAAAAAAGAGAATCAATGCTATTTACTTGTTTTCAAACTTTGTGTATGTACATGATTTTGCTGTACTGAGAAAGCAAAGGTATCTTATAGCTCATACAACGTGATCAAAAAGCTTTCACTTGATTGGTTAAAGCCTTTTGTATAGAAAAATTATGTGTGTTTACTCCGTTTTATATGCCTTAAGGGCAACATAAATTTGTTTGTACATCTATAAAGATATAATTATGTTCTTTGATATTGAATACGAAAAAAGAATGATTAATATTTAGTGTTCATATATTATAATCGTCATAATAATATTTAAAAAGAAATATGATGTATTAGTAGCTGCAAAATTGTATGTGACATCCAAAAAGAAAGCGCCTATTATATATTTGAAAAAGAAAGCGCAGAGAAAGTATTTTATGACCTTACTTTGTTTTTGGTTTTATCTTATCACTAAAATTAGTTAAAAATTATGACCATATACAGAGTTACTTTTAAAACACCAACAACCTCACAGGACTAGATAGCTAACCCCAAAAGTAACAACTTTTGTTCTACGACTTTTGGTAATTTGTTAGATTTTATTTCCCTGCATATATTCTCTATTTAATTTCCGGCTTGAATGTTTGTAACTCTATGCCCATTGCACAGATTATGTAAACAAACCTCTGCGAAGCATGAGGAAGGGGATGCAGCGCCAGCGCCTTGGAACTTGACCCATTTATCTAGCCGCAAGTCGTCTGTCATTAATTTTTTTTTTCTTCATTTATTGAGTTATGTCCGAACTCGTAGAACAAAAGTTGTTCCTTATGGGGTTAGCTATCTAGTCCTGCGAGGTTGTTGGTGTTTTAAAAATAACCCTGTATAGCATCACAGATGCCACGTAATACCGAGCAACAGCTGTTAATACCAAATTGATATTACCAATTATAGTCTAGATAGAATGCGTGCTGTTACATGTATCCAACCAACCTCTATCCAGCGCACGGATGTTGTTAAAGTAATTGTTTGGATCATCTAACAGTTAAGCATAACCGAGTACAGACACAGAAGTAAGGTTTGTTATGAATCGAATCGTTGGCCATCTCACTCTCTTGCACGTAACATTGACGTCGATTAAGTTATGCGCTTAAGAACTCCACGTTTTTTACTGATTAATACGAATATCCAATCAATGTTCGGCCATCTTAGTCTGATCAGTTATTCAACAGTACTGTATAATCTAATGTTATAGGTATTGTAAATAAATACACATTTTTATTTTATTCTTATCTATATTAGATTATTTTCACGCGTTTGTATTTCCGAAGTAGGTCAAGATTGCTAAAGCGAACATAGTTTTGTATGTAAATTTTATCAAAACGTACTGAATACATAGCTAATGAATAAACACAATAAAATAACGGTTACTATTATAATGATGTAACTCTACTTTGCCAAATATGGGATATAGAGAGTTGAGACATAAATTCAAACTAGGCTAGTGTATTATTAAAGTAGGGTAAATCCTTCCTTACAAAATATTTTGTTGTTTTTTGTAAGTTGTTGTGCCAAACTGTAGACACTTTTGTATACGGAATGAATGGACCGGGTCGACCGGGGCGCTACCACTATCTCACAGAAAATTGATGCCAAGCAGCTTACTGTTGCGTATCGTACGGTAAATGAGATATCCGGAGGCCCAAATTCCTCTCCCCTTTCCAATCCCTTAATTATTCCTTTGCTTTAAGGTCAGCAACGCATTAATGATTCCTCATGCATTGTGAAAGTTTACGTTTTGTATCACTTACCATTAGGTGACCAACTAGCTCGGTTGTCGGTTCTATAAAAATGATATTGCATTGAAGTAACTGAACCATTTATCTAAATATATAAAATTATCCATTGTGGATATTTGGATCCAGGATTTTAAGTTCCATAACTTGTTGAAATAAAACTAATTTAAACGGATTTTATCGCGGTTTTTTATTTTAATTATGGTCTTAATAACTTGTGAAATAATGGTATACTCGCAGTAACAGTATTGTCGTATAGCATTTAGTAAAAAATAACTTGGTTTTGATCATTGTTTAAGAAAAAAAGTAAAAAAATGCCAAAAAAGTAAACGGTACCAAATGGTTTTGCTTTTTTAACTAAAATAGTGACATTGTTAAATACAGCACGTCTCTAAACAGTACAGCAAAATAAATAAAGAAAAATGGTTGACATAGTTCGGGGCATTTAGGATACAGTTATAAGATAACTATCATGGATAAGGCGTCTGATTCTATGTTTATACAAAAGATTGGTTACTAAGGTACTATCATCGAATATTGTTCGTTGTAACCCGATGGGTCTAGATTTTTCCATTGCTAGCTTAGAGCCATGAACATTTTTGCTCAAAGCGTCTCACGCGCTATTACCTACGTGGGTCCCGGTCGTGATCGCGCTTTGCATCTTTCAAGTATGCCGGCTAAATGCGTACACTTGTCATAGTAACTTTGTATATAGTAACTTTTGAAAGACGATACGTTACAATATAATTTAAATTCATTTTTAAAACCTACAGTACTACAATTTAAATTATGCACTTCTGTATTCACTGTTTATCTGGCGAAACACGAATGGTGATGATGACGAATATATAGTAACTAGCATTTGCTCGCAACTCCGCCTGCGTCGGCACCGACATATTTCCGGCATACTACCATACAATACAATGTTATGGGTACATTACATAAATACAAAAAACTTTATTTCGTCAGTCACAAATACGAATTTCAAAATACCGATTTTCATAATTGCGAATGGTTCAAAATTCCTAATATAACAACTCCGATTTATCATTCATCTTATATCTATAATTCAAAATGTCAGTATTCCTACTATTCTCAAAATACCGAGTTTCAATAGATCGAATAACACAAAGTCCGACTTAATGATAATTCAAAACATCAAATTACGAAACCAACAATAGAGGGTATCTGGTGCTCGGCGGCCGCTGCCGCGGCACGCTTGCTGCGCTCGCTCGCCTTCGTTTAATGGTCATAAATTTGGTGGATTTTGATAGTAGACATTATAATTCCTAGGTATTATGAAATTCGGACTTTTGAAAATCGGAACTTCCAAATTCGGAATAAAATATTTCGGAGTATTAGGTTGTTCCCGAATTTTATACAAGAACAAGCGAGCCAAATGTGAAAAACTGGAATTATGGTAAATTAAAATTTAACGATTACGATGAATCTATATGATTATAAATAACATAATATATAGATTCCATGAGCTTTTTTACAACGCGTCGACTGATTATTCAGCGAGCACCTAAATCATTACTTACCAAAACCGTAATGTATGTGGAAGAGCTGCGATAATTCCTTATTTCCACTGTATTTTAACAGATTTGTGTTAGTAATTAAAACTTGCATCACTGTACAGTATGTTCCACTGTGAGGCAGTTAAGTGAAATGGATCAGTGTTTATGATTCTAACGGCGAGCCAACTGCGCTCTGACTTGGTTTCCCACGTTAAGATTTTGCGAGATTTTCTGATGCTCGTCATTGTTTCTAACGGTCGTGGTAATACATTTCAGTTGAAATAAGTATTTGTGATTAAGCGAGCAGTATTAACGCAAACATATACTTGGCCACGTTTGTGTGCGAGCGAAAAGTATGGAGCGATTTATAGAAAAAAAAATATATAGTGATAATATCTATAGAAAAATATTTAGGTGGTAACTTATGAGAAAGTGAATTTACAAGATTAAAGATATTAAAGCAAAAATATCGTTGTTATTTTTGTAGAATAAATTAACATTAATTCGGAATTAGTATTTTTAACAAGATTCGCTAACAAAAAATGCATAAAAATGCATAAAATAAAGTATTTTAAAATAAATAATTTAAATTTTCAATGTTCTATTTAATCCAGACATCGTAACTGTATATGAATATCTGATCCAAACTAATGATAGTGATGCGTCGCGTTGTTTTATGCAGTTTTTGACCTCCATACGATGCGGTGTATATTAATGTGTATAGAGTTGTCTGGCACCAGCTTTGTGAATAGTGGCAGAGCGGGGCGAGTGCACGCTTGACCTGCGTAATTGTGTGCTGAGCCAGGCCTATAATCCCTCAGTACTCTCCGAGCGCCTTTACACTACGCGACTGTCATGTGAATTGTTAAAATCATCTTTGAAATAAAACTAATTTAAATGGATTTTATCGCGGTTTTTTATTAATGTTTGATCCCCACGTTTCGAAATCTTTTCAGCCTTCGTGGTCACAGGGTGGAATAATTTAAACAAATTTTATCTCGTAGTTTTTTTTGAAAAATCGAGATTGAAATATACTCCATGAATGATTTAGCAAAAAATACAGTATTAGAATCAATTTAAACTAATGAATTTAGCAAAATAAAATCATTATCTCCATTTGAACTTGCTGTGGGTTGGTTCCTGTTTGCGTAAGTAGGTCCAATTAAGATGGTGCTTATCTATGTTTGAAGAAAATAGCGATTTAGAAATTATATATGTTTAACTAATTTATTTCCTGGATTTAAATGCTTTTAACATCAAAATTATTGCTTTTTGTATAAAGATTATTATTTTTACAAGCATTATATGCTCATAAATATTTTTTGTCGAAACATAAACTTGTTTTTTTATTCGACTTTATTTAATTTAGATTATTTAAATGGATGTCTGCAACAGATAGCTGTTGTCGATAAGTAAATTTTTTTAAATGTTAAGTCTTCTGTATGTCGTGTACATTAGTTTAAATATTTTTTTTCTTTTTTATTCAAAAGTGACTACACTTGGCCTGATGATAAGTACAGTACAGTCCAAACATAATGTCGATCGTTGACAGAGAGTCTTGATGGTCGGCAGAATTAAGCCGGGCTGATGTTTCTGCATACACACTGGCTGATCCCGGAACGCGACTCACCTGAAAGTATCGTGTGTACGGTGGTCGCTATCTAGTCGGGTACAAAAATATCAGGTACCCTCCCACCAGAAATTAAAAAAAAAACAAAAAAATCGGCTAAAAATAAGCTTCTTTATCCTGTAAGCAACTTGGAATGAGTATTTAGTAAAAAAGTAGCGAAGAAAAAACATTGAAATAACGTAGACTGTAAATGTTCTTATTTTCAGATCTTGCCTATTAGTATTGGGGCAAAGCGTGCGGAAGTCTGCGCAGACTAATTGGGCTGTACTGAGATCTCACCGGAATGCCATCGCATCGATATTCCTGAATTTGTTAGATAATTACGTCATTTTAGAATTCTAGGTACCAAAGATAGGCATTGTTAGCGTGTCGGATAAAATTCATCTATCGAATGTATAAAGTATGTATATATGAAAATAAAATAATCAAATTAATAACAAATTTCATCATTGATACCTAATTTTTATCACAATAGCAAATAATTTAACAAAAAATAAACGTGTGCATCTCAGGAGATTCGACAGAAGGGATAACTTAAACTAATGTGGGTTAAAGTGAGAGAGGAGGAGCCTGCTACTGCTGCCGTATGCGTGAGAGAAAGGGAAGCCATACAGAGTGGCGCCGTAACGTGTTACTTACGTTACGAAGCGGTTTACCCTCCCATAAAAAGTTATCACTTCAAAAAATACTCTCCTTCTTCCTGCCCTTATCCCACTGGCAGTGAGGGCGACGCAACATGACATGACACATGTGACGAAAAATGTGGCTTGTAGTTTTTACGACCGGCCGCCTGTTTGACGATACTGTTACGATAGTTAAATCATATTCAATCAAAATCAACGTGGAAGCTCAACCGTTGCACGCAGGTCGCTCACGTTAATTTTTCACAAAGCTAACTCGAGCTATTGTAAGGTGTTGAAATGGCTATTGTTTCGTTCACAATAGGCCCACAATGGCCGCGTATCTCTCAAAAGGCCGCGAGTTCTCTGCTTACGACGACTAGTGTGTTGTATCGAGGCACTGATAAAACTTTATACTTACCGTGTTATATATTTTATAGGGATCTCGATGTGTAAAAGTCTTGTAAGTGATGTTTTATAAAAGTTACCTTTGGTTCCGCCTCCGTAAACGGCGATTTCCGTGATAAAAAGTGACTATGTCCTAATTTATATCATAGTCTACCTGTCTGCCAAATTGCATCCAAACCGTTCAGTTGTTAAGGCGTGATTAACTAACATCCAAAAATCACAAACTCAAATACCAAACTTTCACATTTATAATAGTAGTTTTAATGGCTCATAAATCAATATTTAGTGTTATAAACCGATTATAGGGAGGCGTGCAAAGATCGTAGCAAAACGTAATCAGTTGTCACTGCCTACCTCTATGGGAAATAAGCGTAAGTCTATATATGTATGTGAAAACCGATTAAAGTAGACACATATTAATTAATAGACAGCCTCCGTGGCGCAGAGGGCGAGTATGCGGCTGTGAAGCGAGAGGCCGTGATTCGATACCTCCACCGACACAAAAAGTATATTCTGTGATTTATAAATATGTTCTTTCAGGTCTGGGTGTTGTGGGATCGCTAGTTCCTCGTCCTGATACCCACGATACAGGATAATCTGGCTCAAAATAAACTTAAAACAGTAAAGTCGTTAAAGTCAATAACGTTAGGAAATTATTAAAATACGATTTTGATAAAAAATACGGATGAAGTTGATAGCTCAAGAACTACTAAAATTTGCACGACATAAATGGGGGTGATTCAAATAGGCCCTTCCACTTAACCGTAATTCCTGGGAAATCCTTTAAAGTAAGATCAAAATGTTTGCAAACTACCGGGCACATTTTAAATATAATGCCTATACTTGGGTAAAACGAACAACCTTACCTACGTACCTTTCAATAATCTACGTAAAATATTCACTAATAAACTTGTCTGTGATAGACATAGTCGAGAGATGAGATGATTCCGTTAGCTTTAAAATAAAAAAAAAATAACCGACTGTATAACTTTCACATCCCCACAACATAACTCTAAGCATAGTATACGAAAATAAAACGAGTTTTGGTACCGTAGATTTAAATGTTTTAAATGACATAATATGTTAATAGAAGTTAAAGATTCATGTAAATTTCAAATGCAGTTTTTGTATACTTGACATTTGTTTATTTCTTGCTTAGCAGCGACTCCGATTGCGTTATACCAATAAACCCCGTTGTGGAATGGTTGAATCGATCAATTATTTTTTATTCGGCACACGGCAAAAAGACGCAAAGGACTGCCGTAGCGGTTCGGATATTAAACGCCCGCTCGACATAGAAGGATAAATCGTACTGATGGAACGACGATCCCTTTGGCGAATAGTTTATAAGTATATCTACGTCTTACTCTACTAAGTTGTCATTGAAAATTACATTTTCTTGTAATAAATCTTCAATAAGTTATGGTGGGATAGTGATCATTCCCTTTGTCAATTAACATTTGAAAGTAAGTGGATAATTTCTTCAAAATGAGATGGAACCAATGTTGAAGTAAGTACTCTATAGAATAAGATAAGAATCATCAAAATGTGTTATGAAATACAGTGTTCTCTTATCAATAATCTCAATATCTTAATAAAACATTGACGTCATATAGGTGTATATTTATTCGTATTATTATATACCTACACTAAAACCTTCTTGAAAGTATGTGTATTATGTGCGTGAAATAAACATCAAAATAGTATTTTTTGAGTAAATCGCGAATCAGCTTACATATCTATACGGTGAATAAAAGGTGTCGTTACAACTTTTGGTCTTAATTTTCTCCGTCTAGCCCCCTTTCGCAACGCGCGATAAGGAACTTCGTTCCAATAATATATTTCCTTCTTCCTATAAAAATGCGTAATTGTCCAAATTTGTTTGTTTATAGTAATGAGAGTGCACGTGGGTGGTGGGTGGTGAATGGTGATCGTATCGTGTTTCTGATCGATGCAGGCTCGCTGCACGACGCTCGACGCTCGACGCGCCACCTGAGCCTCACATCCGCAACGGCTTGCCTGAAGCGCATTTGCTTTATTGCTACAATAATAACTATGTTGAACGTATCCGTTTACTAGGCACACATAAGCGTACAGGAAATTGTTGGATGATGAGCTAATTCTGTACAGCCTTGTATTGCAAGCCCATAAGACAACTCCCTATTTCGTCTAATATCTCAGTAAAGGTGCTATTTTATCGCCTGTTTGACTTTTAACTCATAATATTGGTCTTTAAAGAATTGAGTTTATGCTGTAGCTTTATTGAATTAAGATCCTATTAACAATTATGTAAAGTCTAATTATTGTGTTCCAGAAAAAAACAAATATCTACCCGCTTTTCAAATAATTCCATTGTTAGAACCCGACAATTGTATCAAATGTAATCGGTATAGTTGAAAAGTGGGTATGTATCTGAATCTACAGATATATAACAGTTTACATTTTTGGAATAAGTAGGGTAATTGCTAGTTTAACTTTACGGTTAGATATAGGTATGTAACATCCTCTCGCACTAATCAAAACTCACAAAAGACAAATATAGCTTAATGAATTAATAATGTAAGGTAATATTTGTTATATATTTGAGTATACCCGACTCTATTTAATAGCACAACAGTAATGAAGTTACATAACAGTTGTTATACAGAAAGTCGGTTCTCAAATTAGTTTAAGTAAATTTAATTACATTAGCTAAATGTCATCAAAACTGCAAGTAAAATGTACTATTTTATAATACTAACGAGGCTGGCTAGGTATTTGCTGGGTTCGGTCTGAGCACCCATTAGTATCGGTCGGAGTCGGCCGACGTTGATCGATGCAGCGCCCTGCAATGCCTCGGATGCCACAATGCGTTGCTTTCGGTGAAGCTATTTCAGCGAAAAGGAAATCATTATACATTTCAAACGAGTAATTCATGATTTTTCTTGGACTTAATTGTGTTAGGGCGTGGTTTCAAATAAGAGAAATTATAAGAGACAAATTAAGTAAACATGTTTACTATGTGGTTGTAGTGGATAAGTACTTAATTATAAGAATATTTCATGTAATGTAGTCAGTATCTAATAAACTTTTGTAACGCAATCACGTCTCTTCACTCATCTCCTCTGTACCCCGCACACCGCATGGTGGTATACCGTATGTCTATCTCTGCCGCCAAGCGGTAGTGCATAAGCATTGTTGTATTTCGCTTTGAAGGATATTGAAACCCGTGAAATTACTGGGCATTATGAGACTTAACATCTTATATCTCGGGATGACGTGCGAAGTCCAGTGTCATAATAGTGCTTTGTTATTCAAAGGTCTGTGTGGTGTTGTTAATGTTTATGGGCAGAGATATGGACGTATTCGTTTCGTAATTTCGTAATAATTCGTAATTCTTAAAAAACGAAGATTGCCGAAGTGCAGCATTTAAATCTGTAGTGCTGTGATTGTCATCACTTAAAACCCATAATAATCACAGTGAGTGGCTTGCATATTAGGCGGCTATTGGCCAAAGAAAATTGGGGGTGATGGGATGGGATGTTAGCTGAAGTTGTTTGTTACGTCAGGGGTGTGAGACGAGGTGGCGGCGGCAAGGGGGGGGGCACATCGTGCGAACAAAGCCTTCCGTGAAAGCCTTCGGACGTTGATAGATGCGATAAGCTCGGATGCAAGTAAGCTGCATACATTTCTTGCTAAAGTTTCTTGTCTAATAATCCGTTCTTTATAATACGTGTAATTAAGCTTAATGAAATGGCTATGGCTTTTTATTTTATTAAAGATAAGGCTAAGGTATAATTCTTGTACTTAAACGTATTAACATCCGTAAATTTCAGTCATTATACGAAACGGAACAGCTAGCTGTCATTTCACTTCAGTTTTTTTCACCCAGTTGAGTTGGCCTATTTACACTTTAGACAAAAATGTCTACAGAATGGCTCTAATACCTAAAGAGTTCATAATAAACTAGCTGCACCTCGCGGTTTCACCAGCTTACATGCTACTACTCCGTTCCTGTGGGTCATAGCATGATGTTATATATCTATGATCCAACGTCTCCACAAAATAAATATTTATATTTGAATATGACCTCAATAGTCCTAGACAAGGTGGTCAAGTCGGTCCGTCGTATGCGAGAGGCCGTCTGAGTTGACACCACCGCTTTGTCTATTGTCGTTGTATACATTGTATAATTTTCATTGAAGGTTCTTTTTTTTTGGTAAGCAAGTCGGAAATTATAAAAAATATATTTTGTTAATTTTAATTAATCATAATAAAAATGTAATCATCAATAGACAATATGATGTATTTCTTTCTTTCTTTTTAATAGAGTCCGGCGTACGGGCAAGAAGGTCGCTCGGTGGTAATTAATCTCTACCGCCTATGAAAATCAAGAGAGTCATGGATGCTTTCCCGACTTTAGAGGTAGATAATGGGGATTGGAAAGAGGGCGGGGGGTGATTTGACTTTTCGGAAATCTGACTTACCATAAGAAACGCAATAGCCTCCACTTCACGCCGATTTTCTGTGTGACTGTGGAATTAACTGTGGAAAAAAATCCCCGGTTGAGCCTTGATTTTAATGTCTCTCATAACTATCTCTAGTGGCTCTAAGTGGTTCTCTAAAATTATGTAAAAAATAAGTTGAATTTCGCCACTTTGAAAACAAAAATTTTGAATACGGGCAAATTTAGTACCAACTATTACGTCGCATATATAAATCAGTTATGTATGTGGTAAGTTGTTATTTATAGTAACTTTTAATACCTATATTTAAGTAAGGCGCGCAATACCTCAAGTCAATACAGGTCAATAAAACAAAAACTTTATGTCACTACGGCGACGCGCACGAAACTACGGTCTTCGTTCCACGCTGTAGCTTAACCGTAAATGCATTTTCTTATAATTCAGAGGCGTCACGTAGCCGCTCTGTAGCTTTATGTTGTAGCTATGTAACCTCTAGGCGAGACCGCACCTATGTATCTATACGACTTTTATGTGTAGGTACGTTACTGAATATAAAATCCTTCACTTTGTACTCTGTTTATATATAGCTTCTACGTGGGACTGCGAAATTGATTCAATGCTTATTTGAATCACTTTCGTAGAGAATAAATATGAGTTATTATGACAAAATTTCATGTTAGGAAGTACTTACCTAGTTAGAGAATCAAGTAATGAATTAATATTCGACGGTTAACAAGCCAATTGAAATGGAATACTCCCATCGCTAAGAACACTTGCCGGCTATTCGACTTTCTAAATTGAATGCCATGTGGATAGACCATCATTACGATTTCACTTTATAAATTATCGGTTTGTTTTAATTGATATCGAAGCGGATAGTGAAGGTGCAGTGCATCATTACAGACGTGTTACTGTTCGTATCTCCTCACCTCGCTGTCAAATTATGTTTGAGGCGGGTAGAGGGTTTCGTGCGAATATTTTATTTGGGCAGTGCGGGGACGTCTCCCTGTGCCTATCCACTGGGGGGAGGATGGGGAGTGGGGGTAAGTGGGTGCAAAAGGGAGGAAGGCGGGCGTGCGACGTTGATCGATGTACGTCTTGCGCCGGAGGCTGCACCCGACGTAATTCATTAAACGCTGAAACTGCAAGCGGATTTTGAGTATTAAAACGATTTCTCACGGGAGCGTCCAGTTTTATGCATCGGAAGAGGGTTGTTTTAAAGTGGTTTACTCACTTACTAAACTGAATAAACGTTAACGTGAAACTGAGACATGTTTGATCTGTAATTTACATTATACATATACATCTACATTACATACAGAAGCGCATGGTTAGACGGTTTTATCGAATCAAACCCGTGTATACATTTTCAATTATTTAAACAGTTTTAAAATATATATTTCATAACAATATATTTTAGACCGTTAATACGTATTAACAGCCTTCGTAGTGCAGTGAGCGAGTAGCCGTGAAGAGCCTTCCCTTATTTCGTACAATTTATTACAAAAAATAATAGCCATTTTCTCCAGCAAAGCTTATTCTTAAATAATCATCGTAGTTAATTTGCATTTACAATATTACTAGCTTTTGCTCGCGGCCCCGCTCGCGTGAACGTTTAAAACTGACAAAGTTTCAAACAAACTTTCATCCCCTTTTTTATCCCCTTGGGGGTAGAATTTATCAAAATCCTTTCTTAGCGGATGCCTACGTCATAATTTCTACCTGCATGCCAAATTTCAGCCCGAGCCCTCCAGTGGTTTGGGCTGTGCGTTGATAGATCACTATGTCAGTCAGCCACCTTTGAGTTTTATATATTTAGATAATAATAAAAAAATTACAGCCTCTGTGGCGCAGTGGGCGAGTAGCCTTGTATCTTTAATATGTAATTGAACATCCTAAAAATCCAAAACTATTTATTTTTATTTTCCTACAAAAAAAAGACATGAAAATCGGCTTAAGTGACCAGATTACTTACTACCTTAAAGTCTTAAGATGTCCAATTCACGGAGTTCATGTTTTTTAAATGCTACTAGTTAGTAAAGAAACGAGAGTAAAAATGTTATTTAATCTAATAAAATATAAGTATTTTGTAACGGGGCGATCGAGTCACCGTATTGTTAATTCAGACATCATTCATTTTCGTCCAAAACGACTTCACTTAAGTCGAAGTTTGTTCTATAGATCTCAGCTTAAGACTCCACCACCTAATGTTTGTAAAGTACGAGAATAATCGCAGTCACGGCTCCATACTAGAATACAATACAATACAATACAAAAACTCTTTATTGTATAACCAATAATCACTTAAAATAATTAACATAGGACTACTTAATGGTTTTACAATGGGCGGTACTACTACTACTACTACTAGTAGTATCTTCCAACAACTAACTCGCAATTATCTATGCTATCTACTGAACATGTTTTTATGATCACGATTATATCGTGCGAATTAATAATACGTGAATATGTTATACTCAACAATTAGCATTACGTGTTAGTTTAGCATGCGTAAATCCATAAAAAACATTATTTTATGTATATTAAACAAAAAGTCAAATATGGTAATAAATTTATCATGAAATAAATTATGTTCTTGGTATTTATTATTTGTTAATAGTTGTATGGCTTGATTATTAATTTAACTATTTAACTTGGTAATTTATAATATCATATATATATTAATACATTTATATTTAATATCATAGGCCTATAGTTCTTAAACATTATTTGCTTGGGTTTGGTCCCATCGATTCTAAGATGAGCAAAGTTTGGGCACCTGCGTCTTTGTTTCGATATTCATAGTGATTTTCAAATAGTTTTTCCCAGAATATACAGCTTGCCATGAAAATGTGAATAATTATAAATAGCAAACTACAATATAATAAAAAAAATAGATTTGTGAAAATGTGGTTAATTTGTCCTATCCTTTACAGCATTGACGCCCAGTTAAGTATTGAACTTACCTATTTAAGAATACTTACGGGGTAATTTATCGAATCAAAACTCTAATACAAATTTTGATTGCCTAACCTGGGAATTGTATCCGGGATATCACGGTTCCCAGATTTTATATTTAAAAAATATTTCACGATTTTAGATTAAAAAAATATGTCTGAAGCCAAACATGAATTTTATTAGTCTTGGTCTTGAAACAAACACAAAAGAAAGAGAGTTTAGATCGAGAAACCTTACCGTGAAACATTTTCACATTAACAGTTTTAAAGTTGTTCGTTTGCGTGAGGCGTGAGTAATACCCTGGTAGTGAAGCCAGGTTTCTTACTGCACCAGCATCAATCAACGTCCGCACAGAAGTGCAGGACACCGTGAGATTATGGACGAAAAACGACTCGACGGATTTTTCAGCGGAAAATGCTCTTGCGCCCTGTAATTCTCCGATTAATGAGCCTTTTAATGTTGTTGCAATAGAATATCGTCGCGTTTTAGTATTTTTCTTTTAATACGGCTGGTCAATCCAAAGAATACAGCCAAGTGCAAGTCAAACTTCTGTTCGTAGGAGCCTAACATTTTTACTATTTAATTTTTTTATTATTTATTATTATTACGGCGGGACATTCCACATAATACCAAATCCACAGTCATATAAAGATAGAGGAAGACGGACCCTGACATTAAAAACCGGGATATTACGATTTATTACGGTTTTACGGTTCAGGCAGAAAGATTTATTATGGTTCAAAAGCTAAACCCCTTCAAAGGTAAGACAGGCAGATGACGTTGGCTTAGCAATAGGGCATTGGGATCCTTTGAGAATGGGACCCTAAAATGGAGTGGGCTGAATTATTTATTTTATAAATAGGAAAATTAGCAAAGTAATCTAGGTCTATCAACTGTCATGATTTGCAAGGCATAATATTTTGGACGGGTACATTCTCCCTACATTGTTTAACCATGACTTTTGTTTATAATTTTATTGAACATGGCAAAGTTAGGTCATTCGTATTCTTATTAATCGATGAAAAAATGGAGGAGGTTCTCAATTGGACGTGGATATTTTCTGTTGTATATTTTTACTTTTCAGTAGAGGTTTGGTGTAAAGGATTTTCAAGAGAGATAATTTTATTATTGGTATTACGTTTTCTGAAGTTTATTACTGCAAATCCCCGCTTAAGGCAGACTTTCTATGATCGTGTTAAGCGTCAAAGTCTGGCGTCAATGACGCTGTCAATACCATACTAAATTTCAGCTTTACAGGCGGTGATGGTGCATGTTTACGTAGTGCATAGTAATAATGCGCAGACTCGGCGTCAGCGACGCGACCATCGAAAATCTGTCTAAACCCTAATCAATAGATTTTTTACAATAGCGTTGCGAGAAATTATTTTCTCTGTTAATGACAGAGAAATTGTTGGTATTGTTGGTATAGAAAAATATAATTTGGTTTACCTATTTAAAACTTTTGTATAGTAAGTACGTCTTAATGACTTCTACCATAACAACGATCATGGCAAGCCTTTTCTAGTACATGCCGTATAATGGCGTTCTTTAGTGAATAATTACCAACTTGAGTCCCGGCAGATGCTTAACCCGCATCAAAATTATAGTATGAGAACCACGGTCAACCAGGAAGTATTATAAAATAAAAAAATGTGTTGAGCTATAAGCACCGTCGCACCCAAAAAAATACACCCACGCGCAAAAACTCGATGGAAGTAATAAATAAATTAAAAGAGTGGAATCAAACTAGTTTTGGTCAGTTTTAATATTGTCTAGTGACTCACAGCATAGACACAAAAATATTTAGTTATGCAACAGGATTAGTGTTAAAAAAACTGTTTTTTTTTCTTAAATAGTACCTATAGGCATTATCATTTATTTTTTTTTGTTGTAGATTATTTTGTTTTATTGGGGCTTTATAATACAATAAATATTAAAGTGTGATCTAACACTAAAATGCTAAAATCATCATAATCCCAATAAAGAAATAGAAAAAATATATTTCTAAATACCATGTTGAACAACTTCAATAGAAAAAGAATAATTCGTTTTTATTTATAACCACAATCATTTTAGTTATGTTAGTTTGCTGGTGGTAGGATATTCATATCCACCCGGATAGCGACCACCGTACACATGGTGCTAAAACCTGTCATAGTGATCTATACACTGTGTGGATCGCGTTCCAGAATCAGCTAGTGTATGTCAGGTTCTTCCGAGGGGCTTGCGACATGACTTGATGGTTGGTTGGTGCGGGTATACGGGTACATCCTTATATTGTATCACTGTGCATGCATCCGTCATCCGTCTGTCCTGTCGCAGGCCCCTCGATTTGCTTCTTCCCTCTCCGAAGAGGAAAGAAGCATTTATACAGGCCGGCATGATTGTGGTAACCACCAATAAACTAATTGTCGGTGTTCGCTAGTTTTTTGGACTGCACTACGCTTACCATCAGGTGTAGTGCAGTCACATTGCTGAGCTCGGATAAAAAAAAGTTATATTACGGATCTGTGCATTTTCCGATTTGATATATATATAGCAAATATTTAGCACATTATTTAAATTAACTATATTAATGTAGTATGTTAACATGATGGGCTATGGAAATTCCATGAATTTTTAAACAATGGTAAATGGTAATGTTTTTATGGTTTATTATACATTTACATGTAAAATGAGTTAGGCATAATATATTGGACAGGATGACATAACAGTTTACGTAACAAGTATGGTACTATTGTTGTCAGTACCTACGCACATATTGTATTGCCTATATATTTTTAGAGTTATAGTTCAACAGAATTGAAGTATGAACATAAAATTTTATTGTAAACACGTGTAAAGTTATGAACCGTGACGTAATATTGTAATACTATATCTATATGTAAATAATTGCAGATAGGCTAATGGATACCTACAGGTAAACTAATAGTAAAACTAACAAAAACATTAATTTCTGTAATTTGGTATTTGGTAATGGTATAGCGTAGGTACACGAAAATATGGGATCGACAACGCATATTTTTATTTATACAAATTTTTGTATATATTAGAGTAATGTTACCACTATTAAAAGTCATATAATATCCTTGTGTGGAGTGGCCAATGGGCCACGGACATCTTAGGCTCAAAGCCAACCTCTCCTGCACGTGGTACCCTCTGCTGATCAACGGACGAGGCAATGGCGAATGATTCCCGTTGCGGGTTGTGGGGGTCACGGTGAGTCCGTAATGGGAAGGCGGATCCTGGTATTAAGCCGGGATGACTTCACGCAGAAAGAAAGTATAATAATGTTCTTGTGTATATAAAAATCTTCCAGGATGGCCAGTTAATTATAATATAATCGGTGGGATTCTGTTCTTTATCATGGCGCCGACAGTCTAATTCTTAGTTAATGGTAGTAATGCACAGACACACATTCTTAAATTTCTAGGTCATTAGCCAAAACTTTACACAAACATCTAAATACAAAAATTGGATGAATTTTTGTTGTAAATGTATCCTGCTTGATATACGTAATTTTAAAGCGTTTGATGAAATGATTTCTATCATACTAATAGGTACACTTTGCTTGAATCTCACGAGATTAATTTAGCGGGTAGTGATGGTAAGCGCTGCCAATGTAGACGTCTAGATGGCGTCACTGAGCACTCCGCCAAGCGGCGCTTTTTACACCGGCATTGCCTAACTTCCAACGATAAACCGCTTTGGTGCACACTACGAACGGAATAAAAACGTAGCTGAAGTAATAGTTCGATTTGTTCTGCAGATAGTGTTGCATTTACAGCTATTTATTTGAAGAAATGTGTGTAGCCCGCTGTGTGTATTTGATTTTTAGATAATTCTAACTTAAGCTAAGATAGTTACTTGTTCTATTACTAGATTGCTACTAAAAAGTATACTTGATATAAATACATAAATAAATAACACCCAAACAGTCACATACATAGTCTTGACCCCACAGTAAGATACGAGTCTTGTGTCGTGGGTATCAGGAACTACGAGTGATTTTCGGTCTCACAACACCCTGACCCCGAAACAAATATTTGTGGATCAGATAAATATTTGCTCGGTGCGGGAATCGAACCCACGGCCTCACGTTTCACAGTCGGCTACTCGCACGCTGCGCTACGGAGGCTGTCAATATAAGGACTCAAACTTCAACATTAACATAATTTTTACATTATATAAATAACTCGTAAAAAGAAACGCAGATGCACGTTATTAACTTTATGTTAGTGGATTTTTATATGAAAACAGTTTGTGAATAAATATTTAAGGCTTATATCAATCATTGGTATTAGCATCACAAACACTGATTGTTAATTCATTTATTTACAACAAGCGCCTTATTCTTTGGATCCTAATAATGTAAAATACCAATTCTAGAAGGTTCTGGTGATTTATGGTTTGCATGTGAGTGTTACCGCGTATGCTATCTATATTATTATTCTAATATTTAGACAAGACCTCGCATGGTCTAGTGGCTTTGTGATTGACATTTTCGATATGAAAAGTCTTACGTTACTTACGAAGATTGGAATTTCTCCCTGGTATGGTGATATGCTCCCTGTCACATCATAGGACGGATATATGCCGGGTGAAACGTGAGTTCACTAGTGCATGTCTGTATACATCTTCGAGGATACAGGCGAGAGCTTATGTATATATCAAACAAGACACACTACAAGCTACACTTACCATTAGGTGTGGCGTAGTCACTTTGCCGAACCAGGATAAAAAAACAAAAAATGTGAAAAAGAGAGACTATTAATACCGTAAAACGGGGTGAATATGAATGCAGGGGGGAATAGGGACAAACTGATTAGTTTGTTTACAGATATAAACTGGGATGAACTTTAGTATATACCTACTATAAAAGAATAATACTTGCTATACATGTTGGGCAATTTTTTTTTGGACGAGCCAGCGGCCCGCCTTATGGTAAGCGGTCACCGCCGCTCATGGACATCGGCAATGCCAGGAGCATAACCAAGCCACTGCCTACCACAAGCTTAAGCTTGAATTAAAGTTTTAATGGATCCGTATACGTAATATTCTCAGTACAAGTTTCGTCCCTAGCCACCCCTATTCACCCCGTTTTACTGTATTTCATAATTTTATAAAACCATAATAAATATGTAACACTAATTACATAATTAAGATGCATTCCATAGTAGGTACGACATTAAGCTGCTATACAGCCCATACGCATGCTAAAACATCATGAAATACATAGTATTGGAACTTGTCTCATTTGTAACATTGCGATTCTTCACTTTTGGCGCGTATGTAGAACGATATTATTTATAATGTTATGTACGCAGTCAGTAAAATTAAGTAGGTTAATTTTCTTTCTCTGTGTCATAATAGTAAAAACAAATGACGTCTATGGTCCATTTGCAATGGTTTCTTGCGACAATGAGTGGATCGCAGCTTAATGTACCGTCACAAATTCAATTAAGTATAAGTTAGATTAAGCGTAACGATGGTGTGTTTGACAACACTTAACGTTGACAAGACCTCATAATTTAAATAGCACCTATTATTAATTATATAATCGTGTAAAATTCAATATATTCCTTTGAATGCATCTACTGATACACAGTAGATCAAAACACAGTAATGCGTTACATAATAAGCATAAAGCAAAAATGCATTCCCTAAATCTGCAATTAATTATGTAGGAACAAACCTTTAACTTAAATCCACAAACTGCAGCGCTTTAGGGTATTAGACTCCCTATTTCCCTACTTAATGGGAGACGAATGTCGTTAGAAGTCGCAAATGCTCGTAAAATCCGGCGGTTTTCCTATTGTCCGTATTTGTACACAGAACTTGTGGAGTGTGCACAGTTATATAACATTTTAAACAGGACAATGGGACACTGCGCGTTGTAATAGGTATACTGGGAGAGTAATATTACTCTGTGGCGGACAGAAAGGTTCTGTTGGAGTTTGAACCTCGTGCGAGTAGGGACGAGTGGTGGAGGCAAGTGGGAGCCGAGACGACTAATTGACCATCGACTACATGCAAATCGCTTATTACCGTCGCCGGTGGCAAGGATTTAAAATAGAATAATGGATGATACAATTATTTTCTGTTGACCGAATCGTGGCTCACCGATAGCATTACGTTTTTGTATACGTTAAGATACTTCTATACAGAAAGTTTATCCGCCTCTTGTCAGTGTGTTTTTATCCCAGATGGGTTGATGTAAGGCGGGCGGCCCTTCGTAAAAACTACAAGCCATTTTTTTCTGTAAATGTGTTAGAAGCAAGTTGAGCCGATCCCACTGAGTGGGATAAGGGCCGGCAGAGGAAGAAGAAAAGATAAGAGAATATATCACATGGCAAAGACGAGATTATAATAGAAAACCCTTAAGAGGCCGTGTCAAACAGTTTGAAAAAATAATCTGTATGACCCGGCTTCGTAAATATCAGCTTATTCTCGCCTATCTCGTACAATTAACTCTTTGCGTCTCAACGAGGTTTTAATTGTTCAAAAGGTTGCAGTCTTGAATACTATTTACATTTAGTTACAACAATTTCCTTCAAAGTATAATAAACTTGTACAATAATATTACTATGCGTGACTGTAGATAGAAAATAATGTCACGTCTGTATGATTATTTTTTATTGTGGCATTGCCTTGAAAAAGGTGTTCATCTTATCTGAAAAAACATAAAAAACAACACGTTATACTCATAGGCAAACTCGTTAAGTAGTTAAGGCTTGAGGGATTGTTGGTACAGTCTTCACACGTACCGTTTACAGTGTTAGTGTATTGTAAAAGAACTATGTACATCGGTTTCGTGAGTCGTGATAACTTGTTTATTATTTATTTTACTTTGTTGAACTTCACACGTGTTACATTGCATGGAGACATATTGTAAACTTACTACGTACTTACACATGTACCTATAACAGGTCATACAGTGATACTATTAAAATGTACACGTCGTTGAATATTCCGTAACCTTAGGCACAGAGAAAGTTCTAAATAAATAATTAAAAAAGCATTTATTAATATTATTTGTTCTTTCTTTAGTATGCTAAGATACTAGTCAGAATTTTAAATTAATACTTAATAATGTGACACGTTTTTGTAAATTTCTAAGAAACCTGAAATCTTTCAAAATATACAAGTATACTGAAGTCAAACGAATATATTAAAACACTGATTAAAAATTATACTTTAACATGCGACTAGAAACGTTTGTTGTACTAGTTGCAGTCCGTGGGGGATTATTTAGTTAATTATAATTTTTTTATTCATATTTGAGGTGAACAACATGTACCGTTGTACGAAGCTTGGTAGTAACAAAGTTATGTTGTGCGCAGTAGCGCCATCTAGACGTCTACATGGATGCTTAGGTAAATTAATTCGTAGCTAAACAAATTGCATCAACTTACATAATACATGTGGACGTAGATAGAGAAAATGTGAAAATACGGTGCAACGTGAATACCAACCAATGGCGACGCGCATTGATACAGTGATTGCCTTCAGGGAATATTGTTTTCTTTCTGTATGATAGAATCTACAGGAACTTTGGTGTAATGGAAATAAAACACTGATTTTGTATTCTTTATATAGTTTTCTACATACAGCGAATTACATATTATGGACGTTGGATCTAATAAAGTTTTACAAGTGCTGTTCCAAGTATTGCTGGTGGTAGGATATTCGTACCCGCCCGACTGTTGTAAACACGGTGTTACTGTCGGCTGCTATAGCGACCCACACACCTTGTGTGGAACACGTTCCAGGATCAGCCAGTCGATATCTGGATCTCTCGAGGGGCTTGCGACATGACTTGATGGTTGGTTGGGGCGGGTATAGAGGTACATCCTTATATTACTATGCCTGCATCGGTCATCCGCCTGTCCTGGCGCAGTCCTCTCGATTTGCTTTTTCCCTCTCCGAAAAGACATACGTACGTGGACTCATAAGTAGGTACATGTAACGTATAAAAGTCCCTAATCAAAAAATTGAATAAAAAGACATAGCGTAATAATAAAAAAGTAGCAAGTTAAACAATACCTACAGTCGAATTTCTACAGAAGCCACATAAATAAATACAAACCTCCTCTTTTGTAAAGTTCAAATTTAGGGGGTTAATTTCTTGTACTTGTTTTATTTATGACTAGCTGCCTCTTGTGGTTTCACCGCAGGCATGTCACTATCTTGCTCCCATGGGGCATAGCGTGATATTTATATAAACTATCCGGGATAAATTCTCTAAATTATAGTAAAAGCGGAATATAAATCCGTTGCATAATTTAGGAGAAATAAGCGGACAAGCAGGCAGACAGACACAGATAGCGACTTTGGTTTATAGTATGTATGATACTTTGTTTTAAACTTTCACTTTTTATTAGTAGACACAAATTATCACTTGCATAAATATATCTCTAGTTGAGACAGTTATATTTTACAAATAAAATGTCCTAAAGTACTGAGTCGTAGGCATTTACAATCGCTTTCCTATAATTTCGAATACTCCAAAAAGTAATATTGAATGTTTTGAATTATTATTCACAACTTTTCGACAACAGCCTGCCGAGACGCCTTGTACTATTATTGATTCATCTATTGTCAATTTATGTTATGCGTGATGAGGAAAACGAAGCGCACAAATTCAGAGAAAGTGTACGACACGGAGTAGTTTATAAATCAAGTTTTTGCACCTTTTTTTCCATTTCGCTTTCAGCAATTATGCCCGCAAGTTGTCAATACAATTAAGGCTACTATACATTAGAAGTTTTAACTTCAGTTTCGCTTGACCTGATATAAATACGTACCGTTACATTACAGCCTCAATATCTAGGAGCATACGGCGGCCGGAGTGACTGAAGCAATTCAGTCACGTCGGCCTTATGTAATGTATTGATAATGTCCATTCGGCAACTAACCAAAAACCAAAAAAAAAATATGACGGCCTGGTCCAAACAGTTTTTATTACATATTCATTATTACATTTTATTACATTATTCAATTGTTTGAAACATTAAAACAACGGTAGTTTAAGATTAAATCCAAAAGTAAAGCTTTAGTTCTTGTAAAATATTTATATGCAAAATGAAGTCCCGTTTCAGTATTAATTTTTATTTATTTTCTTTTTGAGTGTATTAATGCTAAGACAGCATAACATAATAATTGACTTTCGGCCATAATTCACAACCACTACTTGTAGCTGAACTGACGCAGTTTGGTCTGTTCAGTTTGGCCTTTTAATGTATGGTAACCCTAATAGTTAGTTTTTTCAATTCGATACTGCTTTTTAACATCATTGTATATTTACAAATGGACACGAGTTGCAAGATCTATTTAGATATTGCTTTGAAAGTAACAGTAGTATTGTGACTGTTTAAATAAGATTCAAAAGATAAAGAGACAGTAAAAGTGTTAGTAAGAATGTTATACTTAGGGATGGTAACTCAAGTAAAAACAAATGATACTAGCTCTTAATTAAATACTGCCTCATTGTGGCGCACGGGCCGCCTCTACTAATGACTCTCAACCCAATTGGCATGTGTTCAACAACACATTTTATACCTTAAAATATTATTTTCATCCGGTAAACAGATGGGTGAAGGTCAATGTTCCCCGGTATCTTAGACCGATATAACACTATCTTGGTGGAATGATCATTCTTTGTAATTCAGCCTACCCCTTTGATTATAAAACATGATCCAATGTACGGTTTGACGGGTACTCTAGAACTTTATTTTGTATTGAGCTGCTTGAATCAAGGTGCGCATACTTATTATGACCCTAACAAATTAGTTATTTTTATGTATCTGTCACATAACATAGTTTATACTGTCACATTGATTCCTGTACTACTTATTTTATCTTTATGTAAAATGATTCATTTTTATAATATATTCTTGAAATGAAATTCAAGGACATTTAAAATATTGAATACAAGGAAAATCAGAAATTTTAAATTCGATGAGTTTTATTTACATAATATGCATAACTTCCTGCATAGAGAGGTCCGATTTTGATGGTGTGATCGAATTCCACTCGCAAGGAGGTTAATGACTAAAATTTCAAAATTAAATTTTTGCATCGATTTTGATGATTTTTTTACTAAATAAAATCTTTTTATTAAATATAATTCGACCGAAATAAAAACTAAAAATCTCAAATAGCAATCAATGATAAGCGGTGGGCCAAAAACTAAGCATGCGCTTATATCCTGAGGCCCAAACTTCGGTAATAGTTGACTCAAAATAAAACCTTTGTTGAGTTTTCCAAAATAAATTTCAACTCATAAACTTTATTTTTAATGTGGTAAGGACATAATTCTATAACATGCACAAAAGGACAGTGGTGTCGCCGTGAGCTAGTGATAAACTGCAGACTGCAGAGCGGTTGGTCATGCAATATGGCAATCATAGCGTGTGCCGTGTTTTTACATGAAAAAAAAACTGTTACTATAATATTAACACGTTACCTAACTGAACAGTGATAATCATTTGATTTGAGAGACTTTTTTAGTAATTTGAAACAATTACAAGATATTACGTATGCGAGAGGCCGTCTGGGTTAGTACCACCACTTTGTTTATTTCTGCTGCCAAGCAATAGTATGTAAGCACTGTTGTGTTTCGGTTTGAAGAACATTGAAGCCAGCGAAATTACAGGGCATTATGATACTTAACATCTTATGTCTTGGAGTGACGAGCGCAGGTCAGTGCCATGCAGTGCTTTGTAATTCAAAGTTCTATGCGGTGTTGCTTCTGTTTATGAGCAGGCGTGGCGCTTACCATCAGGCGAGCGCCTTTTTCGTCTCGTCAATCAATTAAATTTAAAAAAAAAATGGTGTGTGTCGTGGGACACCAGGTAGGAACGAAGTTCCTTCGGCTAATGTACAATCGACACAAAATATGTCTCTTTATTTTTGTTTGACAACATAAAATTACATAGAAATAGAATAGAAAAATAGAAATAACAAAAAGACGTGTGGCGCTCGGAGACTGCCGCGGTAAAGCTATTGTATAGCATTTTTTATCAACTTATGTAATTATAAATAATAACGAGCTATGTAGCGTAATCTTTTAAAAATCGAAGGAGTATTTTTATATACTTCAATTACAACTGGCTGAATGAATTTCATTTTAAATATGTCTCTTTATTTTTGTTTGACAACATAAAATTACATAGAAATGACTGACATTAAAATTGACACATTGACTGTCGCGCCTGCGCACGTCTCGTTTAACGCTTTTATTCCACGCATTTTTTCCACGCATTTTTCTTACGGTTTTACTATCACATTTTTTTCAGTTCGGTCACGCAGCGAAATCCCTATCCCCTCCAAGCCTGCCGTAAGGAACTTCGTTCCAATAAATAATGGTCAATCAAATGACGGATTATTTTCTTTCTGCGTTAATCTCACGAAACTCCTATTATTTACTGTTACTTAATGTGTATAAATTATAGTATTGCGGTTCCTCGGCATTATAATCGCAATATACGTTTTTCAGAGATCAATTCAACCCTTCTTACACAAAAACCTACAATTTTATTACTACACAGTATATAATATAGCGGAGTGCTTAACCCCCGGATTCCGCTTTAGCTGGTAACATGCATTAGGTCTGTGCATTCGGCGAATGAGTCACGCAGCGGTTGATACGTCACGCAAAAGCGTTGTCGTCGCGTGAGTCACTTTTCATAACCTGTAATAAATACTACAGTTACGTTGTATTATATCATATAAACGTAT
Organism: Amorpha juglandis; assembly: GCA_949126905.1. Lineage (NCBI taxonomy): Eukaryota > Metazoa > Arthropoda > Insecta > Lepidoptera > Sphingidae > Amorpha > Amorpha juglandis. The sequence goes on from OX421372.1 coordinate 9,729,383, forward strand.
ATTTTTGCTGATAATTTTTACTAAAATAAAAACAAATAACAATCATATACAGTCCTCACGTCAGGTTACCCCACGATACTACTATATAATACGAGATGCTTGCGATTCAACAACACCTAAAAGTGTTCTCACTAACTCTTGCATAGGTGCGGGGATCGAACCTGCTGCTTCTTATTTCACAGACTGCTATCGCCCGCTTCCCCTAATGACTATTATACAAAGGTGTTTTTTTTTATCCCGGAGTATCTATACTAGGTTTTGCTGTCACTGCGCCCCCGTGAGATACTCCTGTTTTTCTGGGATAAAAAGTAGTTTGCTAATAAAAATAATCCCAACCCCTTTCGGTCCTTAAGGGGCGGATTTGAAGAACACAGAGTTACATGTTCATTAATTGTGTTGAAACGCATAAATACTAAGTTTCAACAAAATTTAAACACAAACATTTGCCCTTTTTTCCTATGTGAACTCTCTCACTTTCACTCCCTCGTCTTGTATATCATTACAGGACAGCACAATGATTTTTTTTTACTATTTATCCAATTTAAAACAATGGGTTTTTTCGGTACCGGCGGTTTGGTCTAGGCGTTTATGAACAACTAATGTTATATTATATATGTGGCAGAGGTGTAACCATTACATTCACATTTCGCCGGGCCCGTTTCCGTCTTATGATGTCTTATGCCTATTGCCATACCGGGCACAATTCTAGGCTCTGGGCTGATACTGAGTATTTTCGTGATACCAAAACCCAATATCACTTTTACCCGACACGACCCGGAGATAGAACCCGAGACCTCAGCATAGTAGTTGTACCGCGTACGCAATATAACTGTGCCACCCAGGTAGTCGTGATCTATTCGTATCCAGTAATTTTATACGAATAGAAAATGTCATTTTCTATTCAAAAACCTTGTAATGATTAATTTTGATACGTTCTTAAGCTTGCAGTAGGTAAATACATAAATCATTCCGTAAAAAGGTAGTTATACTGTCCTTGACATCCTTGAATTGGGGTCTTGTTATATTTTTTTATTACACCCAATAATCATAATAAACAAGTTTTATTTTAAATTAAAACCTTAAAAAATTCAAATGGTTGCTTGACCGCTTGCTTACACGTGCATGATGGGTGTGTATATGCATTTTGGGTACCAGAAGTGCGGATTTTAATACTCTTCTTTATTTATAGACGGTAGGTACATACACGCCATAGGGAGTTTGGTCTACAACACGAATGGGTCGCATTGAATGATTTGGTAACATAGTTTCACAAAAAAGACATGCAGTAGCAGATTTACTGTTGTATTTGGTATATCGAGTGTGATATTTTCAAAGGCCAAAATAGGTCGGTAATTGACCGTGGAGATCACTTATTATGAGGTTACTTGATCGTCGGCCTTCATTTTAAAAGAAACAAAGCCATGGTTTAGTTGAAATATGATATTCTTTAAATGGACGAGTTTCAGTTCATAAGCTTTCGTCTTTTGTTTGAAAATCATTGACAAATTATATTCATGCTAGGGCAAAATTATGGCGAAGGTTCGCTTTATCACGATAAGTGAAACCAAAACATTTAGTGCGAAGTTTTTATTGAGATCGCGTGAACACGAATGTCGTATTTTGCCACAGCATTTGTCATTCATTCGGCGAAGATTGACAGTCCGTAACTTATAGATTCCATTGCATGCAAAAATCACGTATGTTAATGTATATTCTTACAGATATATTTCTACAAACATAGTTTCTTCCTTTTTAATCTATATAACCGGTGTGTCGTTAACTTATTATGAACGATGCAATGTCACGCGGTCCCCAACTTGTATCATGCAATACGATAATTCTAGTGCGCATGGGTGCATGGCGAATTAAAAACATTATTTTTGATATTGAAGACACATCTAATGCAATAAATATTTATTTTTAAATTTTAATACAATAGATTTAAAAACCTTGAGAATAATCTTTAATATACATCGATATTTTTTTATTACCTTTATGATTAAAATACGAATATATACGAGAAACTTGCATAGGAAAACATGTTTATGGTATAATGTGAATACGAGTAGGATTCCAAAGAACCAGTTCCATGACAATGAAAAATATTTCGATTATTAAACATGTAAATAATATTATAAAATATTTATGTGGTAAAAATTGTTGCACAATACAGTTATTAGGTTAGTTTTGCTTTTCTTAGTAAGCTTAATACAAATTTTTAATAAATAATAACGCTGAGCGTTCCAATGCGGAGCTTATTACGAGTCAACGCACTCTCTTATAGTCGTAGCGTCTTCACATAATGTTCTAGAAAATCCCTGCAGCGTTTCTGAGGGCGGCGGGGAGGTTGTGCAGAATGACGCAGAGGGGAGGGAGTGATGTTGATAACCTGGATCGGGAGCGAGGGCGCAGGGTCTGCGACCCTCTCGCACGACCGCGCCCAATCCGAACCTAGATATCCTCAGGTCTAATGATAATACTTTGAGGATATAAAACATAATATATATATAAAACATAAAAAAAAATATATATAAAACATGAAGTAAAAGAAAGCTGACGATTCCACTTTCAATCAGATATTATTACGAGTTTGACAATTTTGATAGATTTATGTAATTAATCTACAAACAGATCAAATATTTGGACTGCATTGTAATTAAAATCGAGTTCAGTATAATCACTTCGCCCTGCGAGGATAAAAAAAACAATATTCACTCATTAGTTGCTCCTAGTGCAGATTTGTCTGAAGCGTGTGAAGTAGGGGTTGTAGTTCGATTTCTGAATCGTGATCATAAATAATTAAGTGATCCATATACAGGAGAACAAAAGATATTTGTAAGTTTTCATACCCAAGACTCACAGCAAAACTGCCTCCATGGCGCGGGACAGTAGTCGGCTGCGAAACGAGTGGCCGTGGGTTCGATTCCAGTACCGAGACAAATTTTTGTGTGATCCACGAATCTCTAGTATGAGTGTTGTGGAATTGCAAGTCCCTCGTAGTTGGTGATAACCTCGACACAGGTTAATCTACTGTGAGGTCAGAACTACGCGTGTGACTGTTGGATGTATTTATTTAAAATGATATATTACAATGACTGGATATCTTATCTTTATTTTTACATTTTGCAATATAACTATATAAAGTTTCTATATGCTTTATTATAATATGAAAGATGATAATCACTGCATGAATTTTTACATAGTGGTGAAGTAATAAAATTTGATGTAAGATTGTATACGATGAGGTGCACTGTGCACGACATGAAACTTGGACCTGACGTGTTTCGTCAAGATTGTTATAGTGAAATAATTTTAAAACGGCACGCTATTGCCTTCTGTATCACTTGCATCTCTCATATCTTTAAGCTGTGTTGGTAATAACCATAGACTAAATTTTTTATGCATGTTATTTTTTTCGATTAAATCATTCAAGTTTATTCGTTTTTTAGATCGTATCATCAGTATTATTTTCATGAAAAATTCAATAATGGCAGAATCTCATACGTCAATGCAAATAAAATATTCAGCGGGAAAGCACTAGAAAATATATACGCAATCAGTTCATTATACATAGTAGAAGTGGAACGATGGTCTTATGAAATAAAGGCAATGACACAAGCGGCTCCAAAACTCCTGCATGCTGATGTCGGGTGCATCCACCCCGAGACTCGAAGTATTGAGCACTAATATTGAGGGATGTAGGTATAAAGTGCTACACATGAGGTGAATGGCATCCCAAAATATCACTATTAGATAGCGTAATTTTCTTTGCGCCAACTTTAAGGCTTACCTATTTTCTTAAAAGTGATTATTTGGTGTGTTTTTAAATCTTATTACATATTAAGATAAAAAAGCTAGTCGTTGTAATAAATGTCATTTACGGACGGACATTATTTTTATCCGAGCACGGCAAAGTTACTGCGCTACACCTGATGGTAAGTGAGGTGCAGTCCAAAAATCCAGCCACCATTGACAAACAATGAGTTTATCAGTAGTTATCAGAGTCATGCCGGCCTGTATAAATACTTCTTAGGAGAGGGAAGAAGCAAATTGAAGAACCTGCGACAGGACAGGCGGATGACCGATGCAGGCTCAATGATGTACAATACAAGGATGTACCGCTATACCCGCCCCGACCAAACATCAAGTCAAGTCGCACGCCCCTCGGGAGAACCGGATATACACTGGCTGAAACTTAAACGCGATCCACACAAGGCTCGTGGATCAATATGGCAGGTTTTAACACCATGTGGTTGCTATCCAGGCGGATATGAATCCTACCACCAGTAAATCATTTCTACTAATTTTGGTATAATTATTATGATTTACAGTTAATCTGTACCAGTAATATGTTACATCGATGCTGCGAGGTAGACAGTAAGCGCACCTTAGACGACCGAAGGATTTTTATTATAAATACTTTAAGTACCCTGCGTGTCGTCGGTGCTGATATTTTTTATGAATTCATTTTATACACAATTCTACCCATTCTTGCGTATCTTGTTTGGTGCGCGTGATTAGTTATCATAGACACAATAAATGCGTGTGCCGGTCAATAGGCATAAGACCTGGTGCCTCAATGTCACACAAATCAAAACATACGGATACTACCACTGTTTCACGGAAATGACGCGAAGCTTGCTGTTGTGTTTCGTATGGTAAGAGTCTGCGATGGAAATGTAACGAAAAACTGACGTTGAAAGTTGGGTCGGACACATGACATGATACATGTCCAAGGCAGAATAACCGATACTTCGACGTTGCTCGGTTGTTAGATGGGGTGACTGTGTTGTTAATATTGGAATTCGGACTTGATTGGCATTGAATCGAAGCGAATAGTGAGGTACTTATCTCGTTTTTAGTGTTATTAGCCAAATAGCCAACAGTGCGACGAAATGGGCTGTAAAAAATGTATTAAATGTAATAGCAACTTATTCATACATATTATAAAATTACATAAAAATACGACTAGATATTTACTTTTAGACACATATATTTTTAAGATAGGTCAACGTAAATCTTAATAAGTTTGGAAAAAAAGTAATAACTGCAGTATGTAATTGCCTTTTTATTTACTTATTTCCTACTTCGCATATAATGAATACAATGTTTTGATTTAAGTCGACGTCTTTAATTATTAAATTATGTAAAAGATATTATCTATTATAAGATTAAATTTTCGTAATATTATGACTATTGAATGGTTAGTTGCATGCACCAATATAAACAGGCAATTTTTTAAAATGATTTAATCCTTTAACATTTCAAGATCTGCGCATTCCATCAATTATAAATTCTTGGTTTTCTTATTTGAAAATTGAATAATTCAAGGATTACTCAAGAATAACAAAACATCCATAACATACCATTTTTATGTTCAAAACCTCAAGTTTGAAGTATTTTACATGATTATGAAATTTAAGCAGCGATAGCTCAGCGGGGAGTGGTATGGACTGTCGAGACGAAAGTCGCAGGTTCGAGACCAGCCCCAAGAGCATACACCACTGACTTTTCTAAGTTACGTGTATAATATATATTACGTATATAATTGTTAATCGCTTGCTTTAACGGTGAAGGAAACATCAGGAAGTCTGCCAACCCGCATTAGGCCAGCGTGGTGGACTAACGCCTAATCTCTCTCATTCAGTAGAGGAGGCCCATGCCCAGCAGTGGGACGTATATAATACAGGACTAGTAAAAAAAAATATATGAAATTTTATGTAGTTACATAGATTCAGCAGTTTTAAACTAAAAATTAATATGCAAATGTCGGTGGCGGTAGCATCTGTAAAATTATTAAATTGATTTTATGGACCGACCGTTTCAATCATGTACGTTGAAGCCGTCTTCACGACCGTCTTCACAGCCGTTTTCCGTATTTACGATATACTTCTGAGTGGACTTTTTTTGATAACTGAATTTCTAGTACAATGTTTATATAAGTAGCATGTTGAAGAATGAATATTTATCAAGCATTATTTCAGAGTTAATGATTGTAGACGAGGTAAAGACGTTTGACCGTGACCACACTGTCTGGAGTAAGCAAGGCTGTTTACTAAACACAACCAAGTCAAATGCAAATCGTCGAATGACATGCCACTTTTTTGGGATTTAATCCTTATAATTATAATTAATTTAAATTTATTCTGCAATTCTTTGTTATTGGTTTTAGTAGACAGAGGTTAAATTAAAACCCTCCCAAGGTCCGACAAAGCTATTTCCTGGGCCACTTATATATTCGAATCTGGGTCAGACTATACCAATATATATTGTAAATAAATATAGAGTATCGAAATTTTACAAAGTCGTAAGTTTGTAAACATGGGGTTAGTTATATTACGCAACTGGTTATTACCGTTTTTATAACGGTGAAGAAACATTCTGAGGAAACGGGCATACCCTAAGAACTCTCCACGAGGATTTCGTAAGTATGTGAAGTTTGCCAACCCGTAATTAGGTCAGCATGATGGTCAAAGGCCTAAACCCTCAGTATAATACATGAGTGTTAAATACATAGATCTACGCTTACATAATCAAAGGAAACACAAAGGTGCAGCTAGTACAGCCATATTTCGCCGAGCTTGTGTCCGACCCATTATGTGATAGGGAGCAATGAAGATAGAAAATGAAACAAAGCGAAACATGTATAGGATGTGCTATTGCGGACAATAAAATCAGTTTCACGTTTAAAGCATGCTATAATTAAACACAATAGTGACGAATTCGCATTTTAATGAGTGCGAGGAATAGTTTCAGTTTTAAAATATGTATATACCCGATTTGCAACTTAGCCAGAGTGTTTGTTTTGTTAGAAACGTGAAGGTCGTTCGGATTTTTGTTCATTTCTTTGAATGCATGATGAGGGTCACGAGATTGTTACGCGTGTTTATTTTATTTTCAACTGCGGTCGTCGTTTGTTTTTGATTTACGGCTGTGAACTACTCTTAGTATTTTCGGATTTTCTTGTAAAAAGGCGAAAACCTTAGAAACAAAATTGATGATAGATTAATATTAAAATACCTAATTTTGATAAGGTTTACGTTTTTTACTCTGACTGATACACAAAAATTGCACAATGGGTTACAGTGTTGTTCTGCGCATATATGGCGGGAGTAAATTGCGTTCTATTAAATAATTTTTTTTAATAAAATCCTGACCATGTAGACTGTCTACGTGGTTTTACAAGTGGTAGAGCTCCGTTGTAGGCAGTTTCATTTACAGTATGATAAGACCAGGTTGCTACTGTCTCACAGAAAACCGCCGTAAAGTAGGAGCTTGCTGTTGCGTTTCGTACGGTGAGTGTGACATCTGTAGGCCCAAATTCCTATACTCTTTCCCAAACCCATAATTGGTTCTTCCCTTTCAGGTCAATAACACGCTCATGATTCTTCAGGTATTGTGGGTGTTCTTGTGCGGTAAAATTATTTACCATCAAGTGACCCACTTACTCATTTGCAGCCCTAGCTTGATATCTCCATAGTACTTAAAGTCACTTAATATGCTTAATTTTTTATGGTTAAGTCAGATGTTTAATCTGAGTAAGCGTTGGAACTTTCATACGGGTCGAGATAAATTCACTAGAATAATTTTGTCATGTCTTTACTTCAAGAAGTTTTATATATTTCTGAACATATATGCTGGAACACAGTAGGTGCTGGTGGGAGGATACTTGTATCCGACCGGATAGCGACCACCGTACACTGGTGCTAAAACCTGCCATAGTGGCCCACCTTGTGTGGGTCGCGTTCCAGGGTCAGCCAGTGTATATCTGGTTCTCCCCAGGGGGCTTGCCCATCCCTGTTTCCTTCCCCTCCCCCTTGGCCCTTTGGCAGGCCGGCATAATCTTGCCGACCTATGATGGACACATTGTTTATCGTTGGTCGACACTATTCTTGGATTGCGCTACACTTACCATCAGGTGTAGCGTAGTCACTTTGCCGAGCCAGGATAAAAAAAAAGGTATAGTATTATGATAAATAAATAACATTATGTCTAGGCTATGGCATTTTGTCTATGGAGGCAGATTTATGCAGAGAGCGAGCGAGAGTGCTGCATGTCCCCAAAGGTTTTGCGGTAGCAACATTTAACTACATTTTGGCGACAGTTGTCTACATGTATTTACATAATACGTATACCCTCCGTGGCACTGTGGACGAGTAGCCGACCATGAAGCGAGAGGCAGTGGGTTCGATTCCCTCACCGAGACAAATATTTGTGTGATCCACAAATATTTGTTTCGGATCCGGGTGTTGTGAGACCGCAAGTTCGAGTTATGGTATAACTTTAACTAAAAACTTATTAAATAGTACAACATACAAATATTTGCTTCCTTGCCGGGATCGAATACGTGGTTTCTCGCTTCACAGCCGGTTACTGGTCTGCAGCTTGACTGATGCTTTCAAAGGTACGAATTAAGCAAAAATAATATTGTTTGGACGTGTTAAGTGAAAATATTTCAACTTTTCAAATTCTAGTTGCAAAATATTATTTAATAAAATTTATAGAAGGAATATAAGATCAAGGCTATGCTTGTGCAAGCCTTAATCCTTCCTATAATCGACTATGGTGACGTGTGCTATTTTGATCTGAATGCAGACCAACTCTATAAACTTGACCGCATGCTAAATAACTGCATTCGATTCGTGTATAAACTTCGTAAGTATGATCACATTTCCTCCTATCGCATACAATTAAAATGGCTTCCCATACGTAAGCGCCGTTCTTTGCGAGCACTTACCACTCTATTCTCTTTACTCACCTCCCCTACACCTCCTACTTATTTATCTTCAAATTTCCAATACCTTTGTAATAGCCACGATAGGAACCTTCGCTCCTCTAATAATCTTCTTCTGCTGTGTCCCCCTCACAGCTCTAACTTCACACATTCTTCGTTTGCTATTCAATCAATTCTTCTTTGGAATTCACTCCCCTTTGAAATCAGATCGTGCACCACTCGGTATGCCTTCAAAATGAGGGTACGTCAGATGCTGATGAATGAAGCAGAAGAGTCACCACCTTAATTAGTTTTAATATTATATATATGTAGGTATGTATATATTATGCATATATTATTAACGTATATATTTATTCATGTATATGTTTATATGTTCATTTGTTGATTGTTTTTATTTTTATATGTATTGCGTAATTTTGTCACATTCCTTGTTATACTTGTTGCACCTACCTTGTCTATCTCTGCACCATCCTAAGGTTGACTGGTAGAGAATGCCTCTGGCATTAAGTCCGCCTATATACATAATAATATTGTATATGAAGTGCAAATAAAATAAAATAAAATAAATAAAGGGTAAAACACTATTATAATTAATCTTTTTTTTTACTAGCCCTGTATTATACATGTCCCACTGCTGGGCACGGGCTTCCTCTACTGAATGAGAGGGGTTAGGCTTTAGTCCACCACGCTGGCCTAATGCGGGTTGGCGGACTTCAATTAATCTGCTGTTGTATAATTCATATACACATTGTTTTGATAAGCGTAAATATCCTGTAAGACGAACACACACTTACTTAGTGAAAATATATAATTCACAGTCTCAGTGCATAGAAGGTACGGAACACTTTTATTGCGTAATGAATAAGAGGTCGGCGCACGGACCAGGGGGATGGGTGGGGAGGCACTATCAAAAGGGGGGGAGGTGCCACACCACCCCCCAGAGCCTTATTTCGGGTCATCGAGCCCGACCTCGCAAGCTACGAGCGCAAACCACCTTACAAAACGGCATTTTCGTCTTCTATTGTAATTAATAATTTCAACAAATTGTGTTAATTTAATTTAAAAAAAATCATATTTTTTTATTATATTATTACGACATCAGATACTTTATGAATCTTTAGCTAAACATTCATATGTTGAAGATGATTGTAAGTCGTACAATCTCGTTAGTACAACAGTCGTACAACAAGTGTTGACCTCGACAGTAACTGTACCACTGTTTTACAGACAACTGACCTAAAGTGGCAGTTTGTTGGATGTTTTGATATTTTCAGAGGTCCAAATTCACAACAAAAAATCGGTTGTTTGTAAAGTCGGTTTACTGACGATAGTTGAACGTGATAACGTCTAAAGAAAATACTGATGGAATGGTAGCATTTTTCAACGGAAAATTTTAATTTCATTTGTTTAATATTTGATAGGATTTATTGGCCTAATTATAACCTCAAAATCCGAAAGTATTTTATTTATTTTTCGGAATTCTCAAGTGTCCGTAGTTTTAATATAGTTTCAATCAAATATATACATTATCTAAAACCCAAAAAGTAAATTCACCTACCTTTTGGGTCTTAGGCCAACTATGTATGGACGACGAACAATGTCCTTTTCGTAAATCTAGTTTTTAAAAAGCCCGCCTCAATGTGTTTGATAAAGGAGAAAATGTTCCCTTTGACGGATGGCTGGTCTAACCTGTCATTTCAGACACGTTGTTGTGATATGTGGAAGATTTAATATTTATGTTTTAATTTTTTTAAATCTCGAACGCTGCCGAACGCAAAGGCCGATTGTGCTTCTTTGTCGCTCGTTCCGCGCTCTCGCTTGCACTTCAAGCCTTAAATGGAACGTGACGTCTAGCGAGGTAACGACGCATGAGTCATGTTTTTTCGTGCGTGCAGCCGGCTCTATCGAATTATAAGACGTTATCACGTCAAAATGTATATAACTTTTTTTTTATACTTAAATTTACAAGTTCCCTGGTATGCGAATGCCGTCTGGGTTGGTAACACCGCTTTGTCTATTTCTGCCGCCAAGCAACTGTGTGTAAGCACTGTTGTGTTTCGGTTTGAAGGACATTGAAGCCAGTGAAATTACTGGGCATTATGAGACACAATATCTTATGTCTCGGGGTAACGAGCGCAATTCAGTGCCATGCAGTGCTTTGTAATTCAAAGTTCTGTGTGGTGTTGCTTTTGTATTTGGGCAGGCGTGGCGCTTACCATCAGGCGAGCGCCTTGCTCGTCTTGTTATTCAATCAAATAAAAAAAAACAATTTAGATGCAAGAACTGTAAAGTTATCGAAATTATTACTGGAACATAAACTGTCTTTAAAATATCGTCCTAAAAAAAGTGGTCATCGTTCTCCTATGTGAGGTACAGGGCAGAATGAACCGTCTGCTATTCAATAAAGAGTTAAACGTAGTTTTCATTAAACTTCTAATAATCAGTGGGATAGCTAGCACGGGTGGCACCAGGGGTGGGTTTAGTTGTTACCCCAAGAATGAGGACTTTAAAATGATATTTTCAATGTGTTTTAACCGATATCAAAAAAGGAGTAGTATCTCAATTTTCGAATATTTTTAATCGACTTCAAGAAAAGGAGGAGGTTCTCAATTCGTTGCGTTAATTTTTTATTTATTATATAAAAATCGATTTCTCCGTCAATTGTGGATCCAGACTTATTAGAATAATATTCATTCAATATAAATTAGCGGCGATGTGGTCCCGGTGCCGCCGCTGGACGTCAAGTGAAATCTTACCGACTTCAAAAAGACCAGTAGGAATTGTTATTGCTGACATTATCGTTTTTTAAAAAATCCGTTTAAGTTTTGTTAAAATTTATTTTATTACCGACTTTATTAAAAAATGTTTCGATATATAGCTGCAATGTAGTCTTTTCCATTATCTATATAAAATTGTTTAAATCTGACAGAATCAATACTCAATATGAAATAAAACACGTCAACAGATAACAGCACACTCGTCACGATTATGTTATTGTATTGGAATTTACATGCTAGGTTAATAATGAATTTTTTTTTACGTCAGTAAAAGATAGAACAAAGCTTTGTATATAGATTTTTGTACTATATATACAAACACGTATACACGTACGCGGATCGGGTGACATCCTAAAACCAGTGACATCCGGGGCGGACCACCCCGCTACGCAACTGCTGATAACGGACCACCTAACTAGCTACGCAACTGTTGATAAATATAATTATTTATTTAAATTATTACTATCGGTTTATTAAAGCAGGCGTATACAATACACAATACAATACAATTAACATTATAAATAATAAAATTATAGTTTTTAATACCGCCTTTGGTACATTAATGTTTTCTAAGTTCACTTAAGCGTGTAGCACGTGAATATTTTTTTTTAATCTGATTAATGTATTTTCTACTGATAATTAAACATGTTAAAAACAATGTCTTCGATTAGTAGTATGTACTGTACATCATTTGTACTAAATGCTAACAAACTATTTAATGTGGCGATTAAAATTAAAATCTGCTGGGCATGGGCCCGTCTAGGAATAACGGGGTAAGGCCTTAGTCTACCACGCTAGTCTAATTCGGGTTGGTAGACTCTACATACCTTTAAAACTCCTATGAAGAACCTCTCAGGTCTACAGTTTTCTGTAAGATGTTTCCTTTACCGTTAAAGTAAATAAATAAAGGCCATAGCACGCGTGATACTTTCAGCTTTTGCTTTTCATAAGGTCGTATTCGAGTCCGAACACGCCAAAGGCATACATACAAACGCCAGTCGCTTTTTGAAAGTATGGGGCGACGACTGAACGCTACACTCCACATACATTCGGGTATCAGTCGCAGCAATTTACTGAGTCTTTGACATCTAGAATATGTTGCATATGAAAGATCTATGTACAAGTGAACAGTGAAATCAGGCGCGTGTTACTACTACTCCTCACTCTACCTCTCCACCAGATGACATCAGATACAGTCGCTAAAACACACCACACCATGATAAATAAATAATATAATAAATAAATAACACCCAACAGTCACACAGATAGCCCTGACCCAACAGTAAGATACGAGTCTTGTGTCGTGGGTATCAGGAATTACGAGAGACTTTTTGGTCTCACAACACGCTGACCCGAAACAAATATTTGTGGATCAGACAAATATTTGCTTGGTGTGGGAATTGAACCCATGGCCTCACGTTTCACAGTCAACTAGTCGCCCACAGCGCCACGGAGGCTGTCATTAAAGCAAGTCATTGAAATAAAACGGATTTTATCGCGGTTTTTTTATTATTTTTGATCCCGACTTTTCGAAAGTTTCAATAAGTTTTATTTAAATGAGTAATATTCCCGTAAACACAAGAAATCATTACGTAGCAAGTTGCCAAAACGCGATGCAGTATCAAAGCAATCGTTAAAACGGGCGATTTCGCTAGAGCGATCGAACGCAGATAGTCGCCTAAACGCAGTAAAGCATCAATGCAGATGCAAAATCGCCGATGCTAAAAGTATCATGTATGCTATAGCCCTAATAATGAATACATACGTAATTTAAAAGTCAGAGGTTTTGGTTACGAACCTGCAACTTGAATTTCGGTGGTTTACACTACTCGCTGAGCTGTCGATGCTGCTGACTAGCATTATATTATACTTATAAATTTGCGTATCTTGACTATTTGATTTGTGAACGCCCAGACCAAACCGCTGGATCTAGAAAGCTGACTTTTAAAAGGATATTCTTATAATGACATACGGAAGAATTTTATTGTAGCCATCCCTACAGGGGCGACAATGGGAGGCAAAGTTTGTGTGGAAAATAATTTATTTATAAGATCATTAACACTTTGGGCAGCATACTTGATTACCTGCTGTAAAACTATTGAATTGATTTATTTCAAGGCATTTCATTACAATTGAATTACGTATGCGCAGACGGTTTGCATTAACACTTTAATCTTTTGATTATTCTAAATAGTTATGTGACAGAATACCGCTAAGAATATAGAACTAACATTAAAGCGGTGTGCGTATTAAACTTTGCGATGCTATGTACACATGTTAAGGTATCGATGTCTGTTGATTAATATTACTTTATAGGTACATTATTTTATTCAGTAAAAAATATGATAGTAATGTTTATGAAAATTGTGCAGCTCGATTTCTAAATTAATAATACACTTTGTCATATAGTATTCAGAATATTAATTCTAAATATTTTCATATTCATACTGGTAAAATGTCTGTACGATGTGTGTGCGTGAATGCATCTATACGTGCGTGCGTACGTAGCCCCTTCACAAATGGACCGATTTTAATGTGGTTTTTGTTATTTTTAATAGAACTTCATTAAACCAACACCATTTCTCCAAGTATAGCTAAAAAATATCTGAAACATGTTCTTAGCTATGTTTGCAAAAAAATGTTCAGCCATTTAAAGGTTACAGATGTTTTTCTATTTGAGGTTAAGAGATTTTAACAATTGGGGTATTTTATAGCTAAGCTATAGCTAAGCTTTACTTTGTATAGCATGGCCCTCAATTGAAATTATATCACGAAAGCATTATGTAGTTTATGTGCCGAAAGTCCTTCTACTGGCATGATCATCCTCGACATTTTTATATTACATTTGCGTGTAAGTCAATACCTAAAGAATTACAAGCAGTTACAATACACGTGATGAGCTTGAAAAGACGTTTAATTATTATATTAGAATTATGAAATAGACAGGTTTTAATGACATAAATGTAGACAATGACAGTGCCATGGTTTTAAACAAATCTAGTATTTCTATTTTATATTTTTCTATATTATCTAATTTTTGACTTATTATATAGTAAATTTAACTATACTAGCGTGATACGGTTTGCTTATATGATATTCAGGCACAATGTCACATCGTAGGCGTGTAATGCTATATTGAATTACTAGCTGTCCCTCGCGGTTTCACCCGCATGCAACATGCACTGTTTTGCTTAATGTTATATAACTATGAATTATCGTTTCAATGAAACAAATGTATGGAATTTTTTATAACCTGAGTCATTCCAGTCGTTCAAAAGTTATTTGATTCTGCCGCCCTGAAGTTACTGAATATACAATGCCTGACCCCCGATCGCGCCTTGTTTGAATGAGAAAATTTATTTTGTTTTTCACTACGAGCATAGTGGTTGCCATTCAGTCGAGTGCATGAATCAGGTACATTTCCACTAGCTGCATCTTCTTTATCATTATATTTTATTTTTGAAGTGTGACTTGAAATAATAGGTCTATTTGGATCGGTCTATTTGCCGGTGGTAGGATATTCATATCCGCCCGGATAGCGACCACCGGACACATGGTGTTAAAACCTGCCATAGTGATCCACACGCCTTGTGTGGATTGCGTTCCAGGATCAGCTAGTGTATATCCGGTTCTCCCGAGGGGCTTGCGACGTGACTTGATGGTTGGTCGGGGCAGGTATAGACGTACATCCTTGTATTACTGTGCCTGCATCGGTCATCCGCCTGTCCTGTCGCAGGCCCTTCGATTTGCTTCTTTTCTTTCCGAAGAGAGAAGAAGCATTTATACAAGCCGGTATGATATGTGCTCGGAAAATAACAAGTTTTATGCATTTGATGCAAGTTTTTTTATGAAGGCTCGGCATAACATGTGCTGCTAGTTAATACACTATACAACTTAATTTAAATGACAGTTCCATTGAAATACAATTGTCGAGTACTAAAATCGTAGAGCTAGGATATTGAGAATTTTGTCTACAGCGTTAATGGCTGGTTTACCGGGTTGTTACCACAATCTCACAGAAAATGTGAAGGAGCAGCTTGCTGTTGCGATTTGTACGGTAAGTGAGATATCCGGAGGCCCAAATCCCTCTTCCCTTCCCAATCCCTAATTATCCCTTTCCGTAAGATTGGCAACGCGCCCATTCTTCTTCTAAGATATCGTATCATTATCAAAGTTCCGGATTTCATTAAAACTTCTATGATGGGCGTTCTTATTTCCTGTATTGAACATAAATAACTATATTTCAAGTTTAATAATATTAATGAAATTCGAAAATATTTCATTGAAATAGAACTATTGTTAAGATAATATTTCAATTCTGCATTATGTAATTAAACTGCGTAGATTGTTGCTAATACATTTTAAATTATGTATTTCAAGACCACAACTACTGTAAGGCTTTGTGAAGATAATGTAACAAACCATACCAATATTTATTGTTTAAGTGGCCTACAAAGTAAAACTGGAAAATATTTTGCAATATATTTAACAAATCGTTGAAAAATACACGTGAGTATGCAAAATAATTCTAATTAGCATTTTTTCGGTCTTACGATACACACCGTTGAAGGTCGTCTAACGCGTAACTATTTAAAATGTAGGTACATTAATTCTGGGCGTGTTAAAATATATATTTATGAATTTCAGGCAAGTGTTTTTTTAACAAAATTGCGAATGACCGACTTCCGATGTTCCCTTCAGAATCTGTGGCGTCTGTGCAGTTCTCGTCTGTCAACGCCCCATGAAATTGACAGCTAGTGATGTCATGCGTTAGTGAAACTACTGCCGAATGGTCTTTCATAGATTTACATAGCGCCATGCCAGTGTCTCTGTCGCCAGTGATACTCAAAAACCATATAAAAGCGTGGGTTTATGATTTGATTGCCTATTATCTACTCATACTTTATAAATAAAATAAATAAATAACACGCAACAGTCACACATACATAGTCCCGACCCGACAGTAAGATTCGGTTATCTTGTGTCGTGGTTTTTTTTTTTATCCGAGCACGACAAAGTGACTGCACTACACCTGATGGTAAGCGTAGTGCAATCAAAAAACCAGCAACCACCGATATACAATGAATTTATCGGTGGTCACCAGAATCATGCCGGCCTGTATAAATCAAATCAAGGGGCCTGCGACAGGACAGGCGGATGACCGATGCAGGCACAATAATACAAGAATGTACCCCTGTACCCGCCCCAACCAACCATCAAGTCCCGTCGCAACCCTGGAACCCTGGAACGCGACCCACACAAGGTGTGTCACTATGGTAGGTTTTAACACTAGTGTACGGTGGTCGCTATCCTGTCGGATACGAATATATTTGTGGATGAATATATTTGTGGATCACATAAGTATTTGTCTCGGTGCATCAAATCTGCGTCCTCAAATTTCATAGTTGGCTACTCACCCCTTGCGCCACGGAGGTTGTGAAGCTATTGTTACATGTATCGAATTAGATCACATGTAACAAAGTCAAAATGTTAAAGATGGCTCATAGTGTAAAGTAGCAGTATTTTTAGTGCCTGGCAAAACATTTTAATAACAAAACAGCCACAGTTAATGCAGCTTCGCGGCTATGTCTGCGTAGAGACAGGTGACTGCTGATAATCTTGCGCATGCACCTACAAACGCTGTGACCTTTCCGTAATTGAATAGGCGTGCTTGTTGCGCGCACGCCGCACGCACGTTCTAAACACACGCGACCGGTAAACTAGTATAATAAAAAATCGTCTTCGAAGACGCTTACATTTTTGCAATAATAACCGGCGATTTAACGACTCGTTTAAAGAACGCCGCGCCTATACTTTTTAAACGTTGTAGTTTGGTTTTATTATTTAATTAAATTGACTCGATCGCCAAACTTAAAACAAACTTTAACTAGATTTTTTCCTTTTATTTTTTGAGCCAATTGTTTGCAAAACATTTTTTGTTGTGAAAACATATTGAATACCACCAATTTATTTTTATTATTGCTAGAAAGGTGCGAAACCCTGATTTAGCAATAGGTAAATTCTTTTGTGTCCATTTTTATTAGTATTCAATTAACGTTCTAATAATTTAACTGTTAAGTTAAATAAATTTTTAAAAAAGTGTAGTTTATTGTTGACCTTACACCTCCTATATGCATAATAGTATTAGTGTTTGTGAAATAACAGGACATAATGAGATTTACATTGACATTATGAGGCATTATTATATGATTGGTTCTTCATATGCGAAAGGCCGCCTGTGATGTTATCGCCACTGTTTCTGACGCCAAGCAATAATGCTTAACTGCTACATATTATATTTCGGTTTGAAAGACATCGAAGCCAGTAAAATTAATTGGCATTATGAGACTTTACATCCTATGTCTCAGGGTCACAAGATCAGTGCGGGCTCATGTAGTACTTTATAATGCAATGTTCTGAGTGGTGTTACAAATATATTTTATGGGCAGTCGTGGCGCTTGCCATCCATCATCCATCTGCTCGAGTCATCATCGAGCCGAATCCATGCACAATGCACATGCAAATTATGTGGGTATATCGTTTATAAGTCGGATTAATACGATTATGACGGTTTAAAATTTCAGTTGACGGTGTAATCGAATTATTCTAGCATTAATATGGATTCATTCTGAGGTGCAATAGGTGTTAACGTAGCGATCATTAAAAATGTATTTCGGTATCTACATAGAGTTTTATTAACAACGTTCAGTATACACTAAATGTGGGCTGCACCTTCCGTTGATTAAACATAAATTTATTTGCTAACGTAATTAAAGGTTGTCTGTCTAATATGTTTTTAACTGACGTCAAAAAGTTGGATATTCTAAATTCATCTACAAATGTATATATTTTTTGTATATTATGTAGAACTCGTATGGACCGATTGTTTTTTTTTTTTGTGTTGACGCTTGCTGTAAGCCTGACGAGAGTCGGCTGTATACAGCTTCACCGGACTTTCGGGTGAGTATTTTAGGCGCTCTCAACCCTTGGGACCGATTGTTATTTTTTTTTATCCTGGCTCGGCAAAGTGACTACGCTACACTTGATGGTAAGTGTAGCACAATCCGATTATTAATTATTTAATGTAATTATTTACGTATCGTATTCGACAAAGTTTACTCTGATATTGGTTCTATACATAGGTTAAAACCTGCAAGGTAAATGGGGAAATTCGGCAGCGGACAACTCAAAACGCACCACAATGTATACTAATATTATAAAGCTATAGAGTTTGTTTGTTTGTTTGAACCCGCTAATCTTAGGAACTACTGGTGCGAATTGAAAATTCTTTTTGTGTTGGATAGTTTATCGAGGAAGGCTTTAGGCTATATAACATTACGCTGCGACCTTTAGGAGCGAAGCATCAGTGAAAAATGTTGCAAAAACGGGAAAAATTATTCATATTTGAAGGCTTCCGTTGCGTATGCTGCCTAGACGGTTCAAGCTACCCAAAAAATATGTATCAAAGAATTGTTCCTCTTTAATAATATTATAAAGAGGAAAGATTTGTAATTTTGTATGTAACGAATAAACTTAAAAACTATGATTTGGATATGATTTGACTTTTGGAGTTTTTAATTTATCGGTACTAACAACACGCGAAATCTGTAGATTTCGTACTAAATTGCTTGTTCACTATAAAATATTGATAGTGCAAACTATATACAACTTTAAGTAAGAAGATAAACACCAACATATATACCTAAATTGCTATCTATGTTTAAACGAAAAGAAATAATTTGTTTACACAAGTTAGTGCACTGTACAAAGCTTTCGGCTGCTTTGAAAAGTCGATGAACTCTCGTTCAATTTAAATTATATAATTAGAAACTAGATCGCTTTATGGCCACTAACTATCGTTAATTGTGTACGATCCAAATTAACAACGCAAATGTGACCAGCGTGGATTCAAGCTTATTGATTTTATGATTATATTTACATACTAGGTAGACACAAAACTAGGTATATAATATATAAAAACTCCTGACTAATTTCAGGCAAAAAGCAACAGTGTTTGAGCACTGTTCTCTTCCAGTTTGAAGCAGTAATATTACTGGGCATCTTATATTTCAGAGTGAGGTGCCCAGTCTTGTGCCATGCGATGTTCATAATTCAAAATTCTGATTGGTATTGCTTCTGTTTATAGGCAGGTATAGCACTTAACACTAGGCGAGCGAACTGCTCGTCTCTTCATTAACGTTAATAAAAAGAATAGCATCATCATCGCTCAGCTCAAACCTGAGGATAATAATTTTAAAAAGTCCAAAATGTAAGCTTTGTTTAAGAACAAAGGACATTGTCAAAAATGGCCTATGAATCAACACGCATGAAACATTTACTATAATTATTATTATAATTTATAATGTACATTATAATTATTTCAATAGAACGGACACTTTTTAATTTCGAAAACAATTTAAAAAGAATTCACTTCCGTCATAGTCCTCGGTATTATAATTTTTGGTTCAAATTCGGGTTTTTAATAGGCAAAGGTATTGTAGCTCATACAGCCAAGTCTTTGTAACAGCACTCTTAATAAGAGTTTGACACAGACAAACGTCAGTATTCTCAAAACTCAAGTGTTGAGAATACTGACGCTTGTCTGTGTAATTAAAAACCATTATATTATTAACCATGATTATGGTTTTTAGTCACAAACAGTCCGATATGATGTCGCGGAACCATAATACGGCTTGTCAAAATGTTTTTTTTTTTTTAATTTATGGCTTCGCATTGTTATGCATTTCGCCAATGACAAGTGTAATCTATTCTCAAGTCTTCACAAGAACGATGAAATATCGGTGTGGAAGTTTTCAAGGACTTGTTGGAGTTTTGGTGTGCATTCTTTCCAGTACGATACTTAATTCACTTATTTCCATACACTGTTCATCGCCGTAAATGTTTATTGCACACATCCACACCACTTTTATACAACAAACACAACATTAAACTAGTTTTTGAAATAGATTAAAATCAGCGATGAACCGCACTGTCAGAATTCCCGCCAAAACTCCGTCAAAATGAATTAACAGATGACAACATTTGACATTTGATAGTATTTATTGGCCTAATTATAACCTCAAAATCCGAAAGTATTTTATTTATTTTTCGGAATTCTCAAGTGTCCGTAGTTTTAATTTAGTTTCAATCAAATATATACATTATCTAAAACCCAAAAAGTAAATTCACCTCCCTGTTGGTTCTTAGGCCAACTATGTATGGACGACGAACAATGTCCTTTCCAAACGGAGAAAAGGTTCAAAGTTTGTCTAGAACACGGGCGGAGCCGCGAGCAGAAAGGCTAGTGAAATGATAAAATATAAGAGTACGTGCGGCGTGGAGGTGGTGAGAGATTGCACATGATAATTGATACATCCGTGTGTCGCTAATCGGCCGGAAAACCGCTTCACTAGCCGGTGAACATTTCGATTTTTCTCCTTTGATGTGTTTAATAATGCATGAGCCGGATCGCCGCTTTTATACTATTCACGCGGATAGAACAAAACCGTTAGCGACTCACATTACCGCTGTGATATTCTAGTGGATTATACAATTAAATTAACCTTTGAAATATCATTATGTGTGGGTTGCACCAACCCTCAGTAAAAGTTATCAGCTATGTAAATGTTGTTTAATTTGTCTCCGGTACTTACTATCAAAATGTCATAATATCGTGAACCATTGCTTCTCACAATAACATTTACATTAACCGGCAGACTGTGCAAACCCACACTTAGGGCCTGGTTCATAATGTCGAAATAAAGTACTGGATAGCTAACAATTTAATTAATCACTTCACATCTTGTAAGCTTATTAAGCAAAAATAGAGAAAAATAATAAATCATCACAGAAAAAAATCTATGACTTAATTAAGCAAAAAGCATTCCAATATTACTCAATCTAACAATTGGACGTAGTTACGTAAACACGTTGCAACCCACAACAGTGTACTTGCAAAATGAATATAACAAAATAAAACCAATATTTCATTTTGCATTTGCCGTGGGATAAAATATTTCTTTATGACTACGTCCAAATCAAAGTCACATCTCTATAGAAAAAAAAAACAAATTTGTATACAACTATACTCAACACCGATACTGACGACTTTGCTTGGTGGATTTCCGACTGTACGGTTTGTACGACCTAAACGCACATTCCTTTTTACAACTCTTGTGGATTCATTTACAAGATGGTAGGTCCCTCGTATGCGAGAGGCCATCTGGGTTGGTACCACCGCTTTGTCTATTGCTGCCGCCAAGCAAGAGTCTAAACACTGTTGTGTTTCCGTTTGAAGGACATTGAAGTCAGCGAAATTACAGAAACCGAAACACAACTGTGCTTACATACCGTTGCTTGGCGGCGGAAACAGACAAAGCGGTGGTACCAACCTAGACCGCCTCTCGCATATGTGGGACCTCCCTTGTAATGTTGGTACTACGGGGCTTGAAATAATTATATCACTTATATATCTATAGGTTACTTAAATTTAACCACGCCTATAACATAACACGTTGTATCTTAAAAAAATAATAAATCCTATTTATATTATCAATAAGATTGGTGTTAAAAGTAAAATAGTGTAATCGGGTTTAGTCACTAATCTATTTAAAGACGACAAAAGCATTTCGATGTCCACCGTTGGTTAAAGGTAAAATTTAAATTGACGTTTGTATAAAAGTTGCAGACGAAACTGTTATTTATACAGTCTCATCGCTCCAGTTTCATTGCAGTGGGTCAGCGTGGTTGGAGTCTGTTTATTGATTCGCCAACGGTGATGGTTAATTTTGGCGAGGCCTGAACAAGCTCGACTAGTCCGTCTGCCTACTGATGCATTTTTAGTCTATTGAAATTCCCTTCTTTTTTTAAATCCAATAGTCAGTTAATTGCTGACTAGATACAGAAAAATAAACATAAATAATATTGTTACTTTATGTAAAAAAATATGAAATCTTTTGAAAAAATAGGACAGGTAATATATCATATATTCTTGAGACATGTTTGTGATCAATTAAGGATGTTCTTGTTTTGAAATACATCATAGATATAACATAATTAGTCTAGTGCCAGCGTACATCAGTCGAGAATGCGTGAGGTCCCGGGTTCAAATACCAATTCAGGTAATTACATTTGAGTGGTAGAGCCACGCTGTAGACAGGTTTTTTCTACAGTATGAATGGGCTGGCCCGACCGGGTCGTTACCACTTTCTTACAGAAAACCGACGTAAACTAGCGGCTTGCTGCAGCGTTTCGTGCGGTGAGTGAGATATTCGGAGGCCCAAATCCCCCTTCAGTACCCAATCCTTTAATTATCTCTTTCCTTTAAGGTCGGCAACGCACCCATGAGTCTTCTTGTATTGTGGGCGTACATAGGCGGAGGAGATCACTTACTATGAGGTGACTAACTTGCTCGCTTGTTAGCCTGCCCCGTTAGAGCAGGCCCATTCATTCTATAGACAAAACTGTATACAGCGTGGCTCTAGCACTTATTCTAATCTCATATATTAAATAATGCATAAAATAATAGTGTTTGTTTATCGATAATGTATTCGTCTACTAATTATCATATTTAGAATTTGTTCAATAGTATTTTTATTATGAACTAAATACTTATGACGTAAAGCTACTAAACTCCTCATTTAGCACCTTGTTCTTTTTATTAGATGATAACGTGTTTAAATAATTTGTTAGTGTTAAAATGATATATGCAGCTTGGTATCCACATTGATGCATTGGAACAAGTTTTTCCCACGAAAAGGTCACGTACAAACGTTTCAAATTACATTGACAAATAAAATATTATGTATGTAAGTGCACGTTCATTATGTTGCCGCTCACACGGTAATAGAATTAAATTAAATACGAATAATTTTTAAAAAATAATGTTCCATTTAAAACTCTCATTTCTAACTCTGTTTTCTCGAACACGCCCAATAAATGGGTTTTATAAGTATGCAGTTATTGTTTTGACTTTACGCTATAGGTTCCCTGGGCTAATTGGGTCCCTGATCTGTTGATCCCAAACGTAACCCAGTAACTTTAAGTATATTTTTTTAATTTTAATCACAAAGGTCTAATATTACTAGGTATTATTTCACTGCCATTTTGGTGATGACTAATATTGAAAATGAAAAGTACGTTTTTATATTCTAATAGGGTTCTAAACTATATTCCAAGGGCCCCTGCATGGCTTAAGAGAGTCCTATTGACATATAAAAAATTTATAGCGCATTTTCATGTCATCTGCACAAATAAACCGACATTATTTCGCTAAGTAAATTAAATGGTTGAGGTGCAAATATTTTCGCGAATATACTGAAAGTATAATTTTAGACAGCTCGACTTAACCGGTAGAAATGACAAGTGACTCGTTTTGACATAGTGAACCACTATTCTTTTTGCCTGGCTTTATTCTATCTTAATGCCAGGGTCCACCTTCCCATTATGATATTTTGACGGTGGATTTGGTATTATATGTCGAGCGACCCGCCATGTGACACTAACAGCTCGCAACGGGGACCAAGGTTTTACCACGGGTAGGTGCGGTTGGCTTTCGGCCTAAGATGTTGGTCATCCACTTACATTTCATATTTCACAAACAAGTTAAGCACCGAAAAGAATAAACCCCAATAAAACTGTATACAAATACTTGTATAAAATACTTAAATAAAAATACTTTTATTCTAAGAAAGTAAAGTGAATACATTGAATTGGCAATTCCTGTAACTCTTAGACTCGCTGAAACAAGACACTATGGCGTATTTTGCACTACGTATACGGTGGTTGCTACCCAGTCGAGCACAAAAGTGTACTAGCATAGTATCTATTAGGAAAGAAGGTTCACCTGATGGTACGATGGACTTGAACACCCACAAATGATGGGTGCGTTAACAATCTTTAAAGAAAGGCTTAGGTCAGGGTTTGATATGTCTTGGGTTTACGGCAAACGCAACAGTAAAACTCAGGAAAATAAAGTAGGTAACCCAAAGGATTAAAGGATTAAAAGTACCTTGCTGTAAAACTAAAGTAGAAAATCATAGAGACATGAGAGTGGGTAATAGAGCCCCAAAAAAAGACAGTAAAAGTTTTTAGGTCATGCCGGATTCGTGTTCGGTTCGTTTAGTAGTACAACCCAATATCATAGGCAAAACATTTTTATTTTTTAAAGATTTTCTTCAAACATAGTTATGAACTATTTCCATCCAATCCACGTTAAAATAATATATGTTATCGAAATCGGTCTATTAATTTAGATGCTATGATACACGCGCCCTACTCACTAATGTTATATATTGAATGCAAACTTAATTACAGCTTCACTGAATTTAAAGAATAGTATAAATTTTGTAAATATATATCAAATAATTAATATATACTTCTTACATATATTTTTTGTAGCAAAGCGTTATAGCTGCTTATAATATAATCATTAATATAAAAAGTAATTATAAATACTATACTCATAAAATATATAGTATGTTTTTAGCAATCATAAAATATAAATAGCAATTGCGTTTATTCTGGATGTTTCATATCATCTAAAGTCCATACTTTAGTCAGTCGGTTGCTTTTAAAAAAAGCAAAACAAAACAACACTATTGCTTCAAAAAAAAAGGTGCATAAATCTGTTTAATATTCATTAGAGAGATAATCATCCGCCGCTAAGTGCGTCACTGTTACTCAAGTCTAGAATTAAAAAAAACTTCTTTAATTATCAGGTTATTTTAATATAAGATTTTATATTCTAGTATAATGATAGTCATCTGATGGTCGCATCAAGTGTCGGACGCTGGCGTCGTTGACGCTTTTGTCATTAACACCAAGCTACATTTTAGCTTGACAGGCAATGCCATTCTACCATAAATTTTACTTTAACAGATTTTTTTATAGCTAAGGTAGACATACAAAATCGAAGGTACGTCACAGCATCTAGAGACAAATTTGTTACTAATGATTTGACGAGGCGAGACGCATTTTCGGAGCCTAAAGTCCCATTAATGACACATACGAGAATGTACCGAGCAACTCTTGATTACCAGGTCACGTTAAACAGTATGAAAATAGAATCGTATGACGCAGCCTTATCAATACTGCTTTTCTGTTATAAATTGACCTATGTAGTTCGAGACACTCTCTCTAATCAAATGAGGCTTTACTTATGTTTGAAAAGATGTACCTACCGTAAATAAAATAAACACACACCTGTGCCACTGGCAAAAAATACAAACTTTCCATTCTGACTGTTGATTTGCGGTTTGCGTAGCCCATAGCCACTGCCCAAGTATATTATTGCGAAATCTGACTAACACATTTTTTTTGACGAGCTTACTGTTTTTTTAACCAACTTTATGATGGTTTCTAAAAGTAATTATTAGTACGGTTTTCTGTAAAAAAACTGGGTTTACCGACACAGATTAAATGTGTAAGTTAGAAAGCACTTTTTTTTATTATTAACTTTTCTTTTTTGATTAATATTAATGATTCAATCCTGAAATAAACGTTCCTTTCCATTTTTCTGACTCTTAATTATTCAAATCTTTCTGCCGGTTAAATGATACCACATATACATATTATTTTATGTTTATATAAGAAAAAATAATCTGACAATACACGATAACGAAGATAGGGAATGAAACGGTCTACTGAGGCAGTGGTTGAGGTTTCAGGTTCGATCCCATACATACCTCTGACTTTTCGATGTAACATATGTATTTATGTTTATCGCTCGCTTTAACGGTAATTAAATACATCACTACGAAACCTGCACACACGAGAATTCTTCATAATATATAAGAATTTCTAAAGAATGTAAAGTCTACAAATCCGCCTTTATTCAGCGTGTGGACCAACACTCTCTTAAGCGAGGAAGCTATATTAATAAGTACCTAAGTAAGAATAAGTACCTATTAATAAACTTTAATTTATGATAGTACGTTAAGGTATACTAATTATATTTTATATTGTGTCCAAAGCGTGATTACAAAACTCGTCGCGTAGTCCGCAGGTGTGTTGTCATACGATTCCCATTGATGCGAGAATGTATCGAGTAAGCATCACGGTCTCGAGAAATGGGGCCTATGCCGCGGCCGCACATAACGTCCGTGACTCATTCGTGTGAACCTTATTGGATTCCAACAAAATTAATACATGACTGACAAGCGGAAGGTCCTTGCTTGCTGCATATCTTACGCCTATAATCCCCGAGGGGGTAATCAGAGGTGTAACCAGTACATCAACATTCCACCGAGCGTATCTCCATCCCGTGATGTGATAGGGCAAGCCTATCGCCATACCGGGAATAATTCCCGACTTCGGGCTGCTACTGAGCATTTTATAATAGAAAAACCCAATACAACTTCGTCACCGAGGCGTCTGATCAAATTAGGTGGTAGGTCTCTATATGCGGGGGGTTGTCTGGGTTGATACCGCCGCTTTGCCAAGTTCTACCACTAGGCAGAATTGTGTAAGCACTGCTGTGTTCCAGTTTGAAGGACATTTAATCTAATGAAATTACTGGGTATTTTGAGATTTAATGAGGGTCTTACGGTCACACAAATTAATAGATTTTTTTGTATATAGAACATAATATACTGGGCAGTGATTTTTCAAACAATGTACTGCTTTGATATTTTACGTAAGACAAAGCAAATTCTCGTAGACTCTAGCTGGGGGCTAAATATAATTGTGTCTCAGGTATTGTATGCAGATTTTCTCTTTTAAAGGCGTTAAGATTTGCGTTAAATAATAAATTTTCTCCCCAGTTGGCGCTCGATAATGATGCAATGATATCATAATGATGTCTTGTCAGATAAGAGATCGTACGGGCCAGCATAACGCCATTAATAAAGTATTCGATCCTGTTAGGGCTGCGCACGCAAAGTGATCCAACGGAACCCTATTACTTTGTCTGTCTCTCTGTCCAACATTTAGAATCCAAAAGAATTCCCTTTAGAACTGTAATAGCTATTAGAATTTTTTTATGGGATAAATTTATGTTATAGTGACGGATCCCGGCAAAATAATCTATACTAATATTATAAAGCTGTAGAGTTTGATTGTTTGTTTGTACGCGCTAATCTCAGGAACTACTGGTTCGAATTGAAAAATTCTTTTTGTGTTGGATAGTCCATTTATCGAGGAAGGCTTTAGGCTATGTAACATTACGCTTACCATTAGGAGCGAAGCAAGAGTGCAAAATGTTGCAAAAACGGGGAAAATTATTTATATTTGAAGGCTTCCGTTGCTTTGGTAATCAAATATGGTCGGAATTAATGCATTATTGTCATTTATTTTCCAAAGTGTTATCAACATAATATTATTCCTTATCCAAATAAATGTATTGTTGATTAAGAGTATTTCATTGTAAACAATAATTTATAAAGAAGAAATATTTGTATTTTTGTATGTAACGAATTAACTTAAAACTACTGGACCGATTTGAAAAATTTTCCACCATTAGAATCCTACATTATCCCTGATAAACATAGGCTACTTTTTATGCCGAAAAAAGCAGATCACGCGTGCGGAGCCGCGAGGAAAATCTAGTTTAATATAAAAATAATTATTAAAAACTAAGTGACCAAGTTCTACCTAGGGTTCCCCTCAATGCGTTAGTCGAATTCGCATTTGGTTTGTTTTTTATTTTATTATTTCTAATGTGACTTACATTAATTTTAGTAAGACAAAGTCGAAGAGAAATACGAAGCCTTCGAAACTATGCGTTTAAATCTCGTTGCCCGATGAGAGCTTAAGTTATTCTATAAATTGGGTTCCTGTTGCGGCAAACGATCAAGTGAGTTGCTGCTTGTAAGTGATCTCCACCAACTATGAATGCCCACAATATCTTGAGACAAAACTGTCTACATCGTGACTCCGGGCTTTACCACATGACGACTCGTGGACGAACGTCTCAGGGTGTCGAGTGCAGTTCATTTTGAAACTTATAGTTCTGAATGGCGTTGCTATTGTTTATGGGCATGCGTGGCACTTACCATCAGGTGAATGACTTGCACGTCTCGTCATTCTGGCTATTAAAGAAAAAGTAACAAATAGAAAATAATTTTGAAGATTTCGTTTCAAAACACAGTAGACAACCGAATAAAATTTAAATAATTTTTACGACTCGGAATGAGGATGTCTGAATATTTGTATAAAAAGTGCAATAAAAAAATGTCCTTGTAATCATTAGTCGGTTTGGAACGAGACGATTGCGTGCTCGCTAGGTGGTCGAGGCCATAACTGCAGTGGACAATCGATTCTTGGTACCAATGCGGCATAGTATGCGACGCAATAAATTGAAATCAAATTTCAAATTTTAAAGTCTCCTCTAAGTTATACATTGACAGCTGCTAATACACGGCGTCAAGCAATATAGCTGACTACACGGTAATGTACTTCGAACTGCGTTACAGTAACGGCTAACAACTAGTCATATTTTATGAGATACTAATAGGTGTCTCAGCACGCGATTGACACTTACAAAAGAGTCGGGTGATATTATGTGTCATCGATACGAGGTGGGAATTTCGATCAGTTTATATTGAGTTTTGATTTGGTTGTGAGATTGTTAACCGAATTAACAAACTTGCATAAAGTCACGAAGTATATTGCTGTATTCAATAATGTAATTACATGTTACGTTTCTGATGAAAGTAAGGAAATATTGGAAATTATATTCAAAAGGCTAAACGGTTAACGTCTAAAAACTGCTTGCAGCTTGGAACATTTTTGTTGTATTTTTTTTTTTTTTTTATCCTGGCTCGGCAGAATGACTACGCCACACCTGATGGTAAGTGTAGCGCAATCCAGGAATAGTGTCGACCAAAGACAAACAGTGTATCTATCGTTGGTCGGCACGATCATGCCGGCCTGCCTAACTGCTTCTTCACACTCCGTTTAAAGGACCCAATATTATAGGAAGGAGGGAACACGTGTGGAACCTTAAATTTTCCTGTTTGGGTCTATTCATTGATAATTATTAATTGTTTTAACGGTGAAGGAAACATTGTGAGGAAACCTGCATAGCTGAGAAGTTGTCCATAACAATTTCGAATCTCATAGAAAATCGACGTGAAATAGTAGTTTGGTGTTGCGATTCCCATGGAGGGTGAGATATACGAAGACCCTTTTTTTTAATTTAATTGAATGACGAAACGAGCAAGACGCTCGCCTGATGGTAAGCGCCACGTCGGCCCATAAATAGAAGCAAAACCACACAGAAATTTTAATTACAAAGCACTGCATGGCACTGAACTGCGCTTGTCACCCCGCGACATTAAGATGTTAAGTCTCATAATGCCCGGTAATTTCACTGGCTGCAAAGTCCTTCAAACTGAAACACATCGGTACTTACAGACTGTTGCTTGGCGGCAGAAATAGTCAAAGCTGTGGTACCAACCCAGACGGCCTCTCACATACGAGAGACGTACCACCTTGTAAAATTGTATTATTATATTTGTATGCACATCGACCGTTTATGATATCAGCGAAGGCTGATTGGTGATTGATACTGTTTTTGGGCTTGACTTTTTCAAGGGAATATAATTTTCTATTTCTTTTCGGCGGATTCGATCCCCTAGTCGGCTAAAAGTGATATCGGGTCTTTCCATCACGAAATGCTCAGAATAAGCCCGGAGTCTGGTCGCCTATCACTTCATGGGGCGGAAAGAGCCTGGGCGAAATATGGGTATATGGGCTACACCTCTGCCTACCACTTCGGGGATTACAGGCGTATGTATGTATTTTTAATATTAATTTTACCCTGATAGTATGTTTATCCTATGATACCTCATTAAAATCGATCCAATATTCTATCCAAGGCAATAAACTTACAAACATATTACACATACTTAACAGCATTCACACTCCACTGTAAAAAAGTATTATCAATTATTATTTTACTGGGACATAAACTTAATGGCTCTAATTTTTTAATTGCCTCCTATGCGGCAAAGATGTGTGGTACTCACGCATAATAGCGAAATACTTTGAAAAATATGACCTTTGGCTGCACGTTTTTTATAACTATGTTATGAAGTGCATGCTACATCGGAGGTCCGTGTTATTTATAATGTAGAATATTTTTTTATAGATAATTTAATGGTTTTTATTCTATATATCGTGGAATACCACGGTATATAGGATAAAAAACATTGTCTGGAATTTTTTATAATTGCTATATGTATACTAGTTGGTAGGTCCCTCGTATGCGATAGCCGTCTGAGTTGTTACAACCACTTTATCATTTTTTGCTGCCAAGCTACAGTATGTAAGAATTGTTGTTTCGGTTTGAAGGACATTACAGCCAGTAAAATTACTGTGCATTATGAGTGTGTGGCAGTGCTTTGTAATTCAGTATTTTGTGTGGTGTTGCTTCTGTTTATGGGTATTCGTGGCGGTTACAATCAGGCGAGCGACCAGCTCGTATCTTCATTCAGGCTAATTATAAAAAAAAACTTGTTCATTACAGTAAGACAGATGGCGATACTTCGTTGTATCACCGGATTTATTAGGAAAAGGAAAAGGAAAAAACTGGAATGGGTCATTTATTTAAATAGGTATAAAATCGAAATATTTTCTAAATGTTATTTAAAATATAGATATGAAATTGAGTATACATTATTTTAGTATATTTGAAATATTCATGCGGATAGAGAATTTTTCTTGGGTTTGATCACTATACAATATTTTCTTTATTCTCGTAACAGATTGGAGAACGGATATGAATACTTTTCTTGTAGACCTTTTTTAACATACATGTAGTATGGCGGGAAATAAAGAAGTCTGGCCTAATTACACGATCATCATTAAGGAATGACCGCAAATTTTATACCAATTGATCTAAATTGGAGCATAATTTCAACGTGAAATGTCACACGCGGACGGACGGATCGCCTGACGTTTTTGTAAATATGTAATTGTCCATTGTGCACGGGCTTCGTAATTGAAAAATATACTGGTGCATTCTAGTAACCATGGAAAATTGACAGGATATAACTGCGCCGCAAGTAATTTGTTTTAATTAAATGTGTCTAGTTAAACTAATCAGCAGACGTCGGGGTAAACGAACTTTATAATGTAGGAGTGCACCAAATTTAAAGACGGACTGCAAAAACCGAAATTCGGTAGACCGTTATAGATACCGTTACTAATATATCGAGAATTAGAAAGGTTATTTATATAATCACAGCGCAGACAACACCGTTGTGGACAGAGAAAACACAGATTTATCGCTATAATTTATTATTTTCACCGGCACAAAATGTGCAGAAAAAGTTATTCAGTCAACTTATAGCTGTAAGGATACACATGGCTGCATAATGTTGTATTAATTAATTAATTAGTAGATTATTAAAATTTACGTAGATACCTACATCAGTCGTTTTACATTGACAATCTTGATCGCTTTCGAACATGAATTCGATCGATTCGAACATCTGCACCTCAGGTGAGACAGGTTAAATGGACTTTTTAGAGTATATTTATGTGGATAAGTTATTGTACGGCGTTTATCGTATAGGAAGCTTAATTAGAAAAGTGACTTCATTGCACGGTGTGTAGGTAACTATTATTTGTTCGGTTCGTCTGCGGGAGTTCGTTGTAGATTACACAAAATAATATATACAGAAGGCTGATTATATTTAAATAGGATGAATATGTTTATAATTTTTCAGCGTTTAATATTATACACAGTTAAATTATAGTTACCACAACTGTATATATACTAGTTTTTGCATCTGATCCCGTCTGCCTGAAAGCATCGGTGGTATGAGGACGAAAAAAAAATATAGTGAAAATAAGTGTGCATGGTCGATTTTAAGAGATTTTAAGGCAAGACTGAAAAAAATCATGACCTCTTATTGAATTGACATCAAGGGGAATTTTCAAAACATCGTTAAGCAAGTAAAAGGGAGTAGTAACATATAAATATCGTTGGATGATAAGCAATACATCACAATATTTGTATTAAATACTATTCCACTACTAAAAACGGGTTTCTTTTGTATAAGTAAATGTGGGTTGGTCAAGTAGACAACATTTCTAAGATGTGCAAGTTACCGTACGATGATTTCCCTCATTGTTAAAGTGAGCCATAATTAATAGCAAATACAAACACAACTTTGAAAAGTAAGAAGTGGATAATTTCGAACCCGCGACTTCACTGCTCACTTCTTAGGAGCCTTGGGCAGAGGGCCCACTAGGTTATATCTGCTTTTTTAAAATGTTACCATGACTTTTAAAGTAGCTTTCGTTTTTGATACATACGGTTAATATTTATATTATAATTTTTTCGGGGATTATTTAAAATATGTTTTCTTGGCTTTGCTTATTTTATATTAAATATTAATTTAATTCGTTTCTAAAGTACATAGTATATTAAAAATTTTCGACAATGGTTTTTTTTGTACCATACTCCATTTTTCCTAGATATCAAAAACTTTTGAAACTAAGAAAAAATATTTACTACAATTATTTTTATAAATTAGCTGGTATATTTCTCGTATGCGACAGACTGTCTGGGTAAGTAACACGGCATTGTTTATATGTCGCCAAGAAGCAGTGAGTAAGCACTGTTGTGTTTTGGTTTGAATGACATTGAAGCCTGTGAAATTACTGGGCATTATGAGACTTAACATCCTATGTCTGCGCAGTCCAATGCTACACAATATTTCATAATTTTAAGTTTTAATTGGTGTTGCTTCTGTTTATGGGCAGGCGTGACATTTACCATCAGAAAAGCGATCTGCTCGTGTCTTCAGTAACCCTAATAAAAAAAAAACCATGGAGTTTAGCTAGTTACATTAACCCCACAAAATAATTAAGTTAGTAACGGTCTATATGCGCAACGTAAGTTATGATAATATTCTGAAGACTACTTTATGAAGGTATCTGAATTTTCAAGCCACCCTTAGGTTCTCTGACATGACTAAGCGGTTGTTGGATTTTGACTCCAACTAGTAAATTCGGTACTTCTTCCATAAGATTTGAATTTGAGACTTCTGAGTGTAATAGTTGCGTCAAGTGGTTTACTGAGGCATGAGTTTCGCATAATTTATCAACAACGCTACTCCTATTATGTTATTATTCGCCCTTTTTTAATAATATTTTTAGATGTTTTTTTAATTAACATCGGGGTTATAACAGTTAGGTCATGCCAACTGCCTTTAATTTGGATTAGCTCAATAGTCTAGTTTATGGAAGAGAGTTTTTGACGTTCCAAAATTCATGTCCAGACTCACTGAAGGGAGAGCCTAAATCAAATTGCTGGACCAACAAAGCAATATTTTGACAACGTATATAATGAAATAAATACCCAGTATGAAGGTATTATTTTTTTGTATCTGTTATATATTTGATCTCTGGGGAAAAAGGGGATGGAAAAATGTGTGTATGGGAAGTAATATATTTCTGGTCAGAATAATTTGACACTTGATAATAATTGAATGCTTGTAATATATTAATAAATGAAACACGTATTTCATTAAACGACACGATCTACTCTTTATTTTAGACCGGCGAAGTCTAGTAAATCATAGAATAACATTCAACAGAATAAATCAAATTATTATTGTTTATTTTCAGTTCTCATAATGATTTAAAAAATATCATGTTTGAACGCGAATGTAGTTTAATTGTTTTGTTTTGTGACGCACGTGTACTCGCCGCCTAGCTGTTTAGTGTTGGGCGCGTGTCTTCTGTACTCCTCTTTCTTCTTTTATGCTAGTTGCTAGTCGTGCCAGGTCGTGACGTTGTGCGACCTCGCACTTATCTCACAGGCTCTCACGACCACGCAGCGCACACTGCACGACGCTGCTTGCACCGCTTTCGTTAACTATTTGTGCGGCTCTACCCGTACCTGCGCCTATATACTAACTGGTAATGAAATGTTTGCCATTGCTTTCTTAGATTGCGCATGATTTAAGTTGAATTCTGATGATCTTATTCGTTTCTATTTGTTTCCGAGAACACCAATTCTGGTATATAGTTATTCAGTATTATCGCTTCAGTTGTAGATATTACTTTTTTGTGTAAATTTTAATGTTCTAATAATAATAATGCAAGTTCTTTTAGGTACGGACCTCTATTAAAGAGAGGAGCTATGCTTTAGTCCACCACACTATACTGGCTCACTCAGGGTTAGTAGACTTTACACACCTTCGAAATTCTTAAGTATGTAGGATTTTGCGCACGACATTTCACTTAGCCTATAAAGCGACCGTTTATTAAAAATGATACTTGATAAAGTTATATTCCTGAGGCATAAATTTGAAGCCATGATTTCGCTTCCTCGCCTCACTAAACCTTCGTCGCTTTTTTAACATTCTAATAAGAGTTTAATTTCGCTATCGTTAAGTGGTAAGATCTCGGTCTTCAATATTATACAATATAATCTTTTTTTTATTTCATTGAATGACGAGACGAGCAAGCGCTCGCCTAATGGTAAGCGCCACGCCTGCCCATAAACATAATCACCACACAGATCTTAGAATTACAAAGCACTGCATAGCACTGAACTGCGCTCGTCACCCCGAGACATGAGATATTAAGTCTCATAATGCCCAATAATGTCACTGGTTTCAATGTCAAACCGAAACACAACAGTGCTTACAAACTGTTGTTTGGCGTTTTTGTCCTCAATAATTAATAACATACAGCACAAAGCCGAAATATTGTCTAATTCAGAATTTTAAAGCGATTAGTCATCAGGAATACCCACAACGGATTTTACGCAAACTGAACGTATTGTAGCAATTTCACGCACACGTACGACTGTGTGAGGATACTCTTCCATTATTTCTTGTGTTTAATGCCTATTGCCTCGTGTGCAATATAATAGTAAAATTATTTTATAATTAAATAAATATACATAGCCTAAACTACGGAGGTCGTTAAATCTAGTTATTGTACAGTCTTATTGTTAGACGTTCCCACATTTGTTTCCTGTCTGTTTTGAATATGTATCGTTTGGCATTGCTATTATCAGATTTATTTTGCAATTTTTTTTGGCCAGTTCGGACTAACTTTTGTTAGACTAACGTTTAATATTGTATATTGACGTCAAATAGAAGTTTTTAATTGGGTGCGTTTATTTTGTACGGTTAAATTTTTATGACAGCCGCCATGGCGCAGCAGACGAGTAGCCGGTTGTGAAGCGAGAGGCCGCGGGTTCGATCCCTGCACCGGGACAAATATTTGTGTGATCCAGATACTAAAACTAACTGACAAATATTTAAATTAAATAATAGCTTTAACCAGCGAATCTTGGACGTTACGGTTAACAGCTAAAGTTATGACGTCATATAACATTTGTCAAAGTTTAAGGTAGGTTGCAACCCACCCTTAACATCTTATATCTCGGGGTGACGAACGCAGGCCAGTGCCATACCTTTGTAAAGTTCTGTGTACTTCTCAAAGTTCCGTCTAGTTCTGTATCTTTTAATAGGCTGGAGTCGCACTTACCATTAGGCGAGCGACCTACTAGTTTCGTCATTGAAGTTAGTAAAAAAAAACTAAATGAGTGAACAGAATTTTCAAATATCACTAAAAACTATTTTCATTTAAAAAAAATCCACGAGAGACTTTATGTTTTTCAATAGTCGGCAGAACTAAGTCGGCCTGAAGCTACTGGATATACACTGGCTGGCCCCAGAAGGAGACTCGAAGGAACGAGTTTCTATGGCGGGTTTTTCAGCATGTAGAGAAGTAACTTTCACTTCGCCTGATCACGAGGTCCTGATGATGAACCTGAAAGGTGGATAACACATAAAAAAACACAGTGACACATATAAAAAAGTTTTTATTTAGTTTTGCTTAAATTATATCTTTGGAGTAATTTATTGAATTGTGTATACGGAAAACCGATGTGAAATGATAATTTATTGTTGCGTTCTCGTATGGTTCCTTCCCTAACTCCCCACCTTCCCTTTACTGTAAGAGCGGAACGCATCCATGATTCTTCAGGTGTTGTGAATGTTAATGGGCGGTGGAGTCTATTTTTAATAGCTTTTAGATTACTTACTTGCTCGTTTGTTAACTTCTGAAAAAAGGCTGATGTACTATTCAAGGCCATGTTCTATATGTGTGCCAAATTTCATTCGAATCCCTTCAGTCATTAATACGTCATTGATTAACAAACATCCAAACTTTCAAATTTATGTTAGTAGTATTAGTAAAATAAAAAGCTAATATAATCGAAACAGTCACGGTTCCGCGATTGTGACGAATTGATGGCATCCGTTCTTGAATTGTAATTACGAACCAATACAATATTGGCTTGATATATTATGCAATAACCTTTCATCTGTTCAAAGATGATTATTGAAACATTTTGATCTAGTAGCAGCGTACTTAGGCTGAGGAATCGTGACGTCTTGGGTTCAAATACCAGTTCGGTAATCACAAGTGAGTGAGATTTTCAATTTTAAAATTACATATTAGTTACCCGGAATTAGAATTTGTGTTCAGTAAAGTGATAGTTTTGCTTTTTATTACACCATGAGGTGGGAATAAGCTTGAAGTATCTTTTCTATTCTTATATTTATATATTATATTTCTATCTTACATCTTTCCTTACTTTCGGGGGAACAGGCTTAAGATTATGATGTATGTATATTGTGTGTGTTGTTGACAATAGGAACTAATACGTAACAACACATAACATATCAATTTGACATAGCTTGATATGTTATGCAATGACTTTTCTTCTGCACAAAGAGCAGCTGTTATTATGAAACATTTATTCATTTGTTAGTATTGTTTTATCGCTGTTCCTTCAAAATGAATACAGTGTAATTTATTTATTTACCCCGATGATTGTCGAATAAACTCTGAAATATATGATCCTATTATAAAAAAAATATGTATGTAATTAAAATAATTAGGTAACTTTACTATAGTGACATAATATTTTGAATTACGTTACAATGCCATAAAAACTCAAACTTTTATCATTATAACCTAAATTATATAGGTATTTACTAGTTGTGCCCGGCATGTGTCGCTACGCTTGTTGTTATTTTATAAATATTTTTTTTACATAATCCTTACTGGGCATGAGCTCAACAACTCACCAAAGTTTCATCATCATCGAATTAATGGTATAGTCATGCACGGAACATAAATAAACGCATTCATTTTATTTAGAAGCAGCGATAGCTCAGCGGAGAGTGGTATGGACTGTCGAGACGAAAGTCGCAGGTTCGAAACCAACCCCACCAGCATACACCACTGACTTTTCAAGTTATGTGTATATAAATTGTTAATTATTATCGCTTGCTTTAACGGTGAAGGAAACATCGTGAGGAAACCTGCATACCTGAGAACTCGATAACATTTTTCGAAGGTATGTGAAGTCTGCCAACCCGCATTAGGCCAGCGTGGTGGACTAAGGTCTAATCCCTCTCATTCAGTAGAGGAGGCCCGTGCCCAGCAGTGGTACGTATATAATACAGGGCTAGTAAAAAAAAATATATATATTTAGAAGATTAAAGAAAGAAGAGTATATAAAAAATATTATTAAAAGCTAAAAAACAAACAAATAAAACATACTTGAAGCATACAAAGATTCAATAAAATCGAGAAAGGTAAATTGATGGGCATTTAATTATATTGGCGTGGATAAAATGTTTTAATTTATATAGTTAGAAAATCATATCAGATGAGTTAAGCCTCGTAAGGGCCACCGCACACGTTTTTGCCTGAATGCACGCGGGTCGCGCGTACTATCTCGCG
The DNA here is from genome assembly GCA_949126905.1 of Amorpha juglandis. Lineage (NCBI taxonomy): Eukaryota > Metazoa > Arthropoda > Insecta > Lepidoptera > Sphingidae > Amorpha > Amorpha juglandis. Next base: position 9,767,624 of record OX421372.1, read on the forward strand.
ATCTAACCATTTGCATTCAGCGTCTCGGTTGCTTACTTCCAAACTACACTGGCAGAAATGTTTTTGTTTATTAATTTTTTTTTAACATTGTTATATTATTTCTAGTATTTTTTTTATATTTAACACCGAGCTTTCATTATTTTTAAATTATAGTAGTCTTAGATTTTGATAAATTATAGGTTTTCTCAATGTTAGGAGAACAAATCATACTGAAAGAAGTGATACAATAAAAAATCTGCATGTTACCCCTGATTTTAGTAATTATAATCTATTCTTCTTACTATAAGTATGCTTCCAAGAACTATAGACGTGCTGTTTACATGGTCAATTTTGTGCAGACGAAGTCATCAGCACGCAGTCGAGTGAAGTCAGCTGCATATAGACCATGAAAATAAGCCCTTTGCTTAAAAAAAGTAATGAGTTTTCAAGCGGATAATAAAAGTTGCTTTTGGTGATATATTCTATCAATAATAATAATGTCTAGAAAGGCTATTGTCAAATCGTGGGCGACAAATAACTTAAGACTGTCAAAGGTCTCGAAAATAAGTTTTTAATGATTTTTAATCTACTAGCCCCTATGCATTAGCCTAATTCTAGCAGTATAAAGTCGGAATATCTTCCAATTAGCAATCTAAATCGCATAAAATTGGATACTTCTCTATATTCCTACCTTCTGTTTTTTTTTTAAGATTACGAATGTATGCTGGATTTCAGATTATTAATTCAGACAGATATTTCCGCTGTGTGAGGCCAGACTGGCCTTCAAATTTAGTTAATTCCGTTTAATTTGTATAGATGGCGCTGCTAGTAACGCACATATTTTGAAGCAGATTTGAAATCAACAGCTTTCCTCCCTATTTAAAAATGCTTTATTATTACTCCGTAATCAAATTGTTACAGTCTGTGTTATAGATGTTTTGTGGTAATTTTAATAGGATTAAAATGCTTTTGCCCTTCACTCCATGGTTATAAATACATAATGATAACGTATTTAAAACTAATGATATATTTAAAAACAAATGATATATTTAACATAAGTCTTTAAAAACAGCCCAAAATAAATTATAACCTTAGTATGGATATTTTACAATAATCTGCGTTTTAAATTTAAGACAGTAAATTCACGTAATTTCTTTATAGCATACGTTGACAAACGAGTGAGTGGATCACCTGATGATAAATGACACCCACAGCCCACTAAACAATCACACTATCAAAAACATGGACACGTTGCCGGCATTAACGAAAAAGGATTATTAAAGAATTAGTGAAGGGGGAATTTGGGCCTCCGGATATCTCACACACCGTACAAAATACAATACTAAGCTACTACTTTACGTTGGTCAGTGATAAAGTGGAAAAGATCCGAACGAGCAAGCCCATTCATGGCATACAAAACTGTCAACAGCGTGGTTCTGTATTTTAAAAAAAATGCAAATAACTGAAGGCTTAGTCATGTAGCAGCAGCGATAGCTCAGCGGGGAGTGGTACGGACTGTCGAGACAAAAAAGTCGCAGGTTCGAAACCAGCCCCAAGAGCATACACCTCTGACTTTTCTAAGTTACGTGTGTATTAATTGTTAATTATCGCTTGCTTTAACGGTGAAGGAAACATCGTGAGGAAACCTGCATACCTGAGAATTCGATAAGATTTTTCGAAGGTATGTGAAGTCTGCCAGCCCGCATTAGGCCAGCGTGGTGGACTAAGGCCTAACCCCTCTCATTCAGTAGAGGAGGCCCGTGCCCAGCAGTGGGACATGTCTAATACAGGGCTGGTATATATTAGTCATGAAACGTATATTGTGAATTCGCATCGTGCGTGGTCGTGCGCTGGCAGTAATGACAGGCCGCACGCGCGCGCGCCGCCTAATTGATAATGGGTGCGGACGTGCGCGCAAGAGCATGCGCCTGGGAACCGCGCACGACGCCCTGCCTTCACCAAGGATCGGGGATGCAATTATTCGCATCATTATACTTAGCATATATATTAACTTGATGACGAGCTGTTCACAGAATACTTACTGGGTCATACCTGTGTTATAGCTTTTAACAACTGCATGTTTGTATAATTTGCTAGGCGCTTGTTATGATTTTTTCTAGGAAGACATCACCCATGGAATATGCCCGTAACGGATAGTCATGATTTTAAACCGATTTTAAAAATAAGGTTTTGTATACGACACTTTCGACCCGCATAAATGTATACCTTAGCACAAATGTATACCATAGCAAAAGTAAATAGGTATTAATGATTATTATTTTGTGATTTTTTTTACTAGCCCTGTATTATATACGTCCCACTGCTGGGCAAGGGCCTCCTCTACTGAATGAGAGGGATTAGGCCTTCGTCCACCACGCTGGCCTAATGAGGGTTGGCAGACTTCACATACCTTGGAAAAATCTTATCGAGTTCTCAGGTACGCAGGCGTAACAGCAAGCGATAATTAACAATTAATATACACGTAACTTAGAAAAGTCAGTGGTGTATGCTCTTGGGGCTGGTTTCGAACCTGCGACTTTCGTCACGAGAGCATGGGCTGTGGTATGGACCACTCCCCGCTGAGCTATCGCTGCTCAGCGGGGAGTGCAGCTTTGAGATTTTAGAGATAGAAAAAATTGTTACCAGAAAAACTATTTTGCTAGATTTTGCAACATGATGATATGGCTGACTTTATAATTTTACCTAGGTATCGCCCGTATACTGAAACGCTATTCAAGTATTTAAGATCGTTTTAAACAAGTCCCTCTTAGCTGTCAAAATTGTATGAAAATAAGTAGCCGTTAGCCGTCAGACAGCTAAGTAGCGTTTCAGTATTCGGACATAAATGTATTTAATAAATTAGATAAAATAAGTGATGTAATTAATGTTAAACGGTTTCTAATTTATTAGACGTATAATACCGGTGTGGATTAAATTAAAATTAAGATATTTATGTGATAGAAATAAGATACTGAAGCCAGTAAAATTACTGGGTATTATGAGCCTTAACAGCTATGTCTCGGGGTAATTGAACGCAGTTCAGACTCATGCAGTGTGTTGTAATTCAAGGTTCCGTGTAGTGTTATCTGTTTATAGGCAGACGTGGCGCTCACTTACCATCAGGCGAGCGACCTGCTCGGTACGTCAATCACGCTAATAAAAGAAATAAAACATATTTTTAGCTGAACATTTAATTTCATGAGTTCGTAGAGGTTCATCAATAATGTATTGTTTCTTGTAGAGTTGACAACAATATTTTGTGATATTTCGTTATCAGGTAGATAAGTATAGTATAAACCGTAAACTGTTTAAAAAAGTTAAATTACCTAATGTAAAATCCATCTTTGACCCGTTTGCAACCTAAATGCAAACGTTAGGGACACGCAACACTACATTGCCTGCGTGTCATACCGCGAGGCTCAAACATGCAAACCTAACACCTATTTTCACAATGTTTTTTTTTAAATGCCAAACGCATTATCTGCCGGTCAGCCTTGAGATGCATTGATAAGAGATAGTAGGGGTTTAAAATAGTTATATATTAAGGAAAAAAAATAGTAAATGATGAATATTAAACTATCACATAAATATAGTCTATAATAATATATTAATACACCCAACATCACACACATACTCGTAGTATCGACCCCACACTAGGAACCTGGGTCGTGGGTATCAGAAACTACGAGGGACTTGCGGCCCTACAACACTCAGACCCGATACAAATATTTGTGGATCACACAAACACAGTTGTCTCGGTGCAGGAATCGAATCCATGGCCTCTTGATTCGCAGCCGGCTACTCGCCCACTGCGCTACAGAGGCTATCTAAATAATCTAAATATATAAAACTCAAAGGTGACATAGTGATCTATCAACGCACAGCCCAAACCACTGGAGGGATCGGGCTGAATTTTGGCATGCAGGTAGATGTTATGACGTAGGCATCCGCTAAGAAAGGATTTTGATAAATTCTGCCCCAAAGGGGTCAAAATAGGGGAAGATAATATTTAAATGCTGTTAACGCGGGCGGAGCCGCGAGCAAAAGCAGTGAAATTACTGGGCATTATGAAACTTAACATCTTGACTTGAGTAGTAGAGCCACGCTGTAGACAGTTTTGTCTACAGCATGAATGGGCTGGCTCGACTGGGTCGTTACCACTGTCTCACAGAAAACCGACGTAAACTAGCGGCTTGCTACTGCGTTTCGTACGGTGAGTGAGTTATCCGGAAGCCCAAATCCCCTCCCCTGCCCAATCCTTATTTATCCTTTTCCTTTAAGCTCGGCAAGGCGCCCATGATTCTTCTAGTGGTAGGCGTACATGGGCGGTGGAGATCACTTACCATCAGGTGACCCACTTACTCGTTTGCCGGCCTATGCTATAAAAAAATCTTACGTCTCAGGGTGACGAGCGCAGTTCAGTGCCATACAGTGCTTTGTAATTCATAGTTCTGTGGGATATTGCTTCTATTTATGGACAGGCATGGCACTTACCATCAGGCGAGCGCCTTGCTCGTTTTGTAAAACTTCTAATACAATAATTAAAAAAATAACAGTTTCAACAACCTCGATTCTAAGATTTTAAATATTATACCTTTCTTGCGAACAGAATATAACTTTACATATTTTTAATAAAATCCTTGTATTGTCCTATTGCACCGGCCTCCTCTACATGAAAGGTGTTAGGGTTTTGCCCACCATATTGTGCAGGTTCATAGACAACAAGCCTAGCTTAGAAATATCTTCGAAATTCTTATGTAGAATTCTCCGGCATGCAGGTTTGAGTAAAACACTGAGGTGTTTCCTTAACCGTTCTATCGTCCGTTTACTAAAAGTAATCGTAAAAATTGTGGGACAAAATGTCCCTAAACATTTATTTTTTAACAAGCATTATGATCTGTAATAATATCTTTGGTAAAATAAAACAAAGTGGGTCAGAATATCCCCAAAAGTTTGTGATAAATTATTTATTTAGTCTTTCTACTATTACCCATATTAGGTTTATTCACTTATTAGCCTTTTAGTAAACGAACGGCAGCGTTAAAGCGAGGGGTAAAAATACATACAATTAGGTATACATAAATGTAACTTCCAAAAGTTACGTGCCCTGGGGATTGAGGTCAAATCCGTGGCCCCTGTCTCAGCAGTTCCTTCTATTTATCGATAGGTGTTCGCAGCTTAGCTAGACTATCGCTAGACTGTACGGTTAATAAGCATCTAAACTAATATTATAAATGTGAAAGTAGCTCTGTACAGACATAGCTACTTCGGTTAAGCCGTGAAAACGTAACACACAGCTGTCTGTATTTAATTAAATTTAGTACGGATAAAAGATACATTCTCCCGAAGGACATAGGGTACTATTTGACGTGGAAAAAGACATTTTGTCCCCGAAAAAGATATTCACGCGGCCAGAGTCGCGAGCAAAAGCTAGTTATAAATAAAATGATCATGTAGCCTAGGTATTTATTGATTGATATTAAATACATTATATCCCTACATGAATTTGTAAATATTAACATATTTATTTTAAGATCATTGCTTATGCAATGGTTTACGTCGTATTATTGTGCTCACAATAAAGTATTTTATTTTCGCGTCCTACCAAATAAGGTTACTATGGCAATAAATGAAACATTTGAACAAAAGCGTACGTAGACCGTTAATCGCGATGTCTAGTCCAGTGGCCTTTGACAACATCTGCTGCTTATGAAAGTGCAAAAAATCCATTGCAAACGTTCGATTGTCCTTCCCTTGTGGATCGAAATGCCAGGTGACGTGTTTCTGGAATTATATCATTAGATGTGTGCCGTAGTTTGCTATAAGTATTTGAAATTGTTTTTGGAATGCGTAAGCTCGTAAGTAAAATAACTCATTTGTGCACGTTCTGCTCTGAGTGCGTGACCTTGGAAATTCTGGAACTTATGTTTGTGTGACAGATGTGAATATCTTACCAGCATCTACTTCACATAAGGCTGAACTTGTATTTTGTAGAGCGTGATTTCCAGATCAAGCAATCCTTTACAAGATCGAAGGTCCCTCGCACACGAGAGGCCGTCTGGGTTGGTAGCACAGGTTTGTCTATTTCTGCTGCCAAGGTGTAGCGTGTAAATACTGTTGTGTTTCGGTTTGAAGGACATTAAAGCCAGTGAAATTACTGGGTATTAGGAGACTTGACATCTTATGCCTCGGAATCGGAATAACGACCGCTGTCCAGTGTTAGGCAGTGCTTTGAAATTCAAGTTTCTGTATGGTAATGTGGCCGTTTATAGGCAGACATGGCGTTTACTATTAGGTGAGCGACCTGGTAGTTTCGTCGTTCAATTTAGTTTTTCGGTTTGAAAAACGTGACATAATCAGATTATTATTCTCAATGACGTTGTAAATATTATAAATAATTAATAAATACACCCAACAGTCACATACATAGTCCCGACCCCACAGTAAGAGACGAGTCTGGTATATTGAGAATCAGGAACTACGAGACACTTTTGGTCTCACAACACCTAGGCCCAAAACATATATTTGCGGATGACATAAACATTTGTTTTAGTGCGGGAATCGAACCCGCATCTTCTCGTTTCACAGTCGTCTACTCACCCGCTGCGCCACGTAAGCTGGATACGAATCGGTAAACTGTTTATATCGAACTTGACGTAATCTAAGAAATTAGTTAAAGTTGCCAAGCGATTAAGTGCATTATTATGGACTTCAGAACTGATGAATAATGATAAAACGAGATGACAAGTGCCTTTTTAAGAAACGAGCAAGCGTGTCACCTGACAGTACCTGACCTTCACCGTCTATTCATAAACAATACCAGAACAATCAAGGACGCATTGAAAACCCTAAAGTAAAGTAAGTGAGAAAAGAATAATGATTTCTGACGTTTACGCGAAACATTTTTTATTTTACCAAACCAAAACCACCAAGTAAATAAAATAAAAAACCGCGATAAAATCCGTTTAAATTCGTTTTATTTCGATGAGAATAATTGTGCACTTGATGCTTTGTTCTTACATTTGAGTTGGTCAGCTACTTTTAATACATCGAACTTTTATAACATATTCAGAGCTTGATAACCATACACACACATACAAATATTCCTATACCGTATCAAACATCGCTATATAGTTTATATATGCATTTACATACACAGATCTAGGATAAAAAAATCTAATAAAAAAACATAGACGCATAAAAAATTAAGTGTTTCACTGATATTTGACCATGCACAAATATGTATTGGACCAGTTCTTGCATCTAATTATACGAGTTTCGTCTACTTTCTGATTGCAGTTAAGTCTGTCTAGACGTATTTATCACATCCGAGACATGTAAATGTATAGACATGGTTGTAGCACCATTCGCCACGCAATCGAAATACGTAATATTAACGGAAATATATAAAAATGCAGACAGAAAGTGTTAGTGTGACCATGCAAATTGATAAATCAATTGACGGATTGATTAGGATTGTGTAACAAACGCCTTTTTTATTTATTTGTAGGTCTTGGTGTCGGATAATTATGAACGCTAGTTTTTACTTATAGTCGCAAAACAACGTCGTTTGTGTTAGTTCAGTACTTTTTAAGAGCTGGAGAAAAATGATTCTAATAACTATTAGAACTATAGAAATATGTCTAATTGTTACATGGACATCTTTATATTCGCGTGAATGATAAGCCAAGCAGGTCGCTTGCCTAATGGTAAATGCCACGTTTTTCTATGAACAGAAGCAACATCACTCAGAGCGTTGAATCTCAAAGCGTTGTGCTCGTCACCTTAAGACATATCATATTAAGTCTTATCATGCTCATTTCACTGGCTTCAATGTCGTTTAAACCGAAACAATACTGCATATATAGCTATTTGCTTCACATATTTATGCGTAATTATCTAAATTAGGCTAATTTCGCAGTACTTGAATAATATTCTGCGGGGAAGTACTTTCTTCAAGCTAAAAATGTATATACATACATAGACTCAAGTCTGTTTCCCATAGGGGTAGGCAGAGACAACGGACTTCCACCTATAAAAGTGCTTTTGGATTATGATATATGAATTACGCCTAAATAAATTTATGTCGTATTGCAACAACAAAAAATCTCGTGAAGTCTACATAAAGGCAGGCTTCCGATTGTCACGTCAAAACGCAAGTTTTAATGACGTTTTCGTCAGTCAACGTCGTACGGTGCCCGTAGTACAATTTCTTAAGTTATTCGATAGCTGTCGTGTCAAACGTATTTATGAAAACGTGTATGGTGGTGGTTTCGCTGGTGGGAGGATACTTGTATCCGACCGGATAGCGACCACCGTACACTGGTGCTAAAACCTGCCATAGTGGCCCACCTTGTGTGGTTCGCGTTCCAGGGTCAGCCAGTGTATATCCGGTTCTCCCCAGGGGGCTTGCCCCCTGATCCTAACCCTTTTCCCATCCCTTTTTCTTGCCCCTCCCCCTTGGCCCTTTGGCAGGCCGGCATGATCTTGCCGACCTACGATGGACACATTGTTTATCGTTGGTCGACACTATTCTTGGATTGCGCTACACTTACCATCAGGTGTAGTGTAGTTACTTTGCCGAGACAGGATAAAAAAAAAATGCAGGTAAGTAAACATTGCACCCAGAGGATCATATTGGAAACGTATTAGTCTCATACATATTTATCATATACGAATGACGTAACAGCTAAGACAAGGTAAGCGTAAGACACACACTGGGGCTGCTGAAGGCGCTAGTGAATTAGTGGCCCTAATTTACTATTACCGTCTCATGGTCCTCCATAGATTTAATTAAATTACACCAAAAAGTAACTTGTTTCTTGAGGTTAAAGGGTGACGAAAGGCATAGAAGTTAGGTGAAGTGGCTAACTTCATTTTGGTGAAATAATCTTGCAAGTATTGTAGAAAACACAACAATTGCGCAGACACGGCAGTATTGATGCTTAATGCAGCAGTTCTAACGCGTGCGCTTGAGCATCGGAAGTCTGCCTTAATGAATTTATAGACCCACTTATATAATATTGGCTAGGCTTTGTATAATAATAAACAGAAAAACCTAAACGCGAACAGGTTAGGCGAGTCTGGCTTTAGTTGAATCAGAAGGTCATCGTGTGTAACGGCTAAATTTTTTAGTCACAGACATAATTATATAGAGTCGAGTACCATATAATATAATATGCATGGACAACGACAGGCTAGCCAATGCCAAATAATTTAGTAAATTTAATTATATGGTAATTTTGGAATTTTGGCCGTAATTTATAAAACAATTAGCTTTTGCGCGTGGCACACATGAACGTGTATTCTGGGATAAAAGTAGTTACTAATGATTTCTTGCGTTTACGCGAATATTACACATTGAAATAAAACTAATTTAAAGTCCATCCCCGTGACGACGAAGGCTGGAAAGCTTTCGAAACGTCGGGATCAAAATTAATAAAAAACTGCTTTAAAATCCGCTTAAAATAGTTACTACCTTTAGTGAAATAAGTTTTTTTTATTAAATCTGTTAAAGAACATTATTATTAAGTTTCAAATAAATTTGACTGCGAACATAATGTAATTTACCATACAAACTTATCCACCCCGTTTCTCCCCTTAGGGGATGAAGTTTGTCAAACTTAGAAATACATTTCCAATAATTGTGGCGAAGGGTATTGATACCAAGTTTAAAATTTTCTTTCACCTGCCTATCCCACTGGCAGTAGGATGGGCGCAATATGCTTTTTACACATGTTACAGAAAGGTTAGGCTTGTAGTTTGTACCACCCTTAATACCAAGTTTCAAGAAAAGAGCAATAACATACAGTAAATTGTATTAAGATATGTTTATAAAAGATTTTATATATTTTTTTTATTTTATGTTTTTTTTAAAAGAGTAAGTTTAGGGTTTCTTGCCCGTTCTTCTTTAACGAAACAGCATTCAGAACAGGCAGTAAAGTAGGAAGTTGTCAAATTTTAACTTTACTGCCTGTTCTGAATACTGTTGCGTTAAAGAAGAACGGGCAAGAAACCCTAAACTTACTCTTTTAAAAACTGATTTACAATATTTGCACTACATTAATACACTTTATTTTGAAATTTTTGTCAGTGCGGAACATTATAAAGTAAAATAATGAGACTATAATTATTTTTGTTCATGATCTTTATGAGCACGATGAATAAATTAAGACTGTGAAATAATATAAAAGTTGCAAGCAACTTTTATATTATAACAGTCTGGGCAGACTAGTCCACGCAAAGAGCACCTGTTCACGAATATGACATTAATTACACTTTGATGTGCGGAGAGTAACGTTGCGAGCACATTCTAATAGTCCTCTACAACACTGCATTAGTCACATTTCGGTGATAGGATTTTTTTCATTGGGATTGCAAACTTCTTGATGGGATTTCTTAATTAAATGTGTCCTGAACGAAGTCTCATGATCACTACTACCATATTCCTAGATAGTTCGTTGTTATTGAACGTAGAGTCTTTCCATATTTTTAAAATTGTTTTTAAATGAATCCAATATAAAATAAAATGGTAATAGTTAAATTATATTTGATTCCGTCAGTAATAGCTTATTTATAAACAAAATATCCACTAATTAATGGTAACCAATATAGCAGTGTGGGATCCACTATAATTTGATACATATATACCTGGATGATATCTCAGGTGATCAACTGTTTGGTTAGGCCAAACGACTCTCCGCGATTCTGGCATAAGATATAGCCACTGATTCTAAAACTAACTTCATTATGCAACTATGTCTCGTATACAGTAACTTTATTTCTGACTGGCGTTATCCCAACTAGTAAGTGCCAACATAGTTTAGGCGGACGCTGGCATTTGCCGGGGTCTGCATTTCCTTCTCGTTTTTTCTCTTATGAAGAAAATACGTCAGTCTTGTCTAAGGTTTTATTAAGGGTTTTTTCCGTGTCCGAAAATTCATTCCAAAATGCTTTACTCTGGTTCCTATTTTCCAGCTTTTTCTTTTTCCGCGATTTTCCTGTAGATGTTACAAAAGTCTAAGCCATGCTTGCATATGAGATCGTGTTTATGTTTGTTTATGTACAGATTCAGGTATAGACTAGAGTCGTTCGTCCAAGGTCGTAAGGATGTACAATTATTGCACTTATATGACGTAGTATCACAAGTGGCATGACCTTTTCCGCATCTGGACATACAAAGTTCGTTTCTTGACAAACATGAAAAAATGACTAAATCTCCCACATCTCGAATACTGGGAACATACATATGGATTATCATTAGTCATTAATCTTCCTACCATAAATGTCTCTACCATAAATTATACCTGCGTTCGAAACGTTAAACGTTAATCAGTTCAGAATTACGTGAGATAATATTCTTACTGTAGACAGTTTTGTCTACAGCAAGAATTTGTTTGACCGGGTTGTTACCACTATCTCACAGAAAACCGACCTAAAGTAGCGGCTTACTGCTGCGTTTCGTACGGTGAGTGAGATATTTGGAGGTCTCTCCTTCCTATAATATTTATTATTTATTTATTTATCGATTTATTTCTATTTATTGATAATATCCTTTATTGAAAACTGGTGATAGTCATGTAATAAACATGAGCCTAAAACACATAAACACATAAAAACTGCGTTAAATGTCAGTATTTCAAGGTCTCTTTTAATTTGCGTTAGGCAGGCGTATATTCAGTTACAACAGTCGAAAAATGTTTTGTTCTAAATTATGGTTACGGTAAATAATTACCTTATTTCACGCTTATTTAAAATTTCTTACTATGTTTTAATTTACGTAATTCGGTCTGCCGATTGTTAAGTCTCTATTAGTTTAAAAGAACATCTGCATACATTACAGTATGCAAATTCTTAGTTTTGTTATTTGGCTGAATTTTGCGACGTTTCTGTATTTCTGTTGCATATATTAGATAAAATATACGAGTTTTTGTAGACAAACCAGACATTTTATTACATTAATAATGAAATGAATTTACCTGTGCGTGAAGTTCTATCATAATTATATGAGGTGCTTCGTCCGAAGACATTAGTGATTTGAAATATTAATAAACACGATGTAGTAACGCACAGATGACACCACTTCAGCATTTTATTGTATTTATTTTACAGCTACCAGAAGGAGATACACTAAATGAGCATAAAAAACATGCATTGTAGAATTAAATCCAATGTTCCCTCGTAAACAGGCAACCACAACTTACGTTATAGTACAATCAAAAATTATCCTCACTTAGCTATTTATTTGATTGAATGACGAGACGAACAAGACGCTCGGGCACACAATTATAAGGCTTACGTATACTAATAGAAAGTACATTAGATTTTCGTAAGGTTTTAGTTTTGTCTATCTATGAAATCAGGGTCTTAGCGGGGCATATTAGGTTGTTCTCCGTAGAAAGGCACGTGTAACGTAGGGTGAGCTTTACCCAACATAGAAGTTTTAATTAAATCAGGCACTTTGATAATGACGCGATTGCTTATTTTAATTAATTGATCGATATTGATTATTGATAGGGTTTGCACACTATATGCCGTTACAAGAGCAAGCCGGGTGCTACATTTTCTTGAGAGTTTTTCAAGTGAAAGTATTAAAAAGTATTGTGAAAGCATTGGTAGCTAGGGATGCCAAATAATTAAAAACTATGTTTGTCTATATATTGCAACACGTTTAGTATTATAACGTATACGCATTTGAAAAATCTGGAAATTCGCTTATCACTTGATATATTTTCCATAATAAGGGAAAATGCAGGCCTATCAATAGTTTCATATAGCGTACCATTGTTGAACGAATATGTAAGAAACTCACATACTACTAAAATTGATGCTTGAAACATGTTAATATGCAAAATGTAAGCTAACGCTTAAGATAAACTTCATTTTTTTATTTCATTGAATGACGAGACGAGCAAGGCGCTCGTCTGATGGTAAGCGCCGCGCTTGCCCATAAACAGAAGCAACACCACACATAACTTTGAATTACAAAGCACTACATGCCATTGAACGCTCGTCATCCCGAGACATAAGATGCTAAGTCTCATAATACCCAGTAATTTCACTGGCTTCAATGTCCTTCAAACCGAAGTACAGCAGTTTATCACACATGTGACGAGCGCAGCTCAGTGCCATGCAGTGCTTTATAATTCAAAGTTCCGTGTGGTGTTGCTTCTGTTTATGGGCATGCGAGCCGCTTACCTACAGGCGAGCGACTTGCTCGTCTCGTCATTAAATAAAAAAAAACCCCTGGATGAGATTTTACAGACAAGTAGAACACCTGGATTAGGACATGGTCTACTTTTTAACCCGAAACATTCGTTCACGCATATCGGAAATAAACATCTTGCCTTACATGACACGTCCATTGCTATGTAATAGAAGACATTATACGAAATTGTTTAAGAGCCTTATAAATGTGATATCCGTGAAGAATTTTGTCCGTAGCCGCTGGCTAGTGGTCAGAGTGTCCTGTAAACATAGTCGGCTTTTAGTGGAACTATCAGCGCGCGTCTTGCGATGCGATGGGCCTCATTCTAATATTATTTTGGGGCCACACCGTCGGAGGATATCATTACATTGTCACATATATTTTTAAGGGATACTTAAACGTATGTTATGGTATACTATATATAATTAAGCATTGTGCAGTAAAAATTGTCGATGAACATTTAGTATAATATGAGTAGTTGCGTTATATGCGTTAATTCACTTTTTTCTCATTGACCACTTTCAAAATTCTGTTGGTTAACTCTTTGAAGAGGGAAGAAGCATTTACACAGGCCGGCATAACTCTGGTGACCACCGATAAACTCATTGTTTGTCAGTCGGTTTTTTGGACTGCACTACGCTTAACATCAGGGGTAGTGCAGTCACTTTGCCGTGCTATAAAAAAAATATGTTTTCAAGATTATAGTGTAATTTTGAGTAGTATACCACTGAGTGTAGAATTTTAGTATACGCCATTTACGATGCTTTTGATAAACTTTTGTTAAAAAGCCTAATATTTAATAAATACATACAATTATATAACTTTTTATTTCTTGTAAAATTTACTTTAGATGTATAAGTCACCGCATTGATTTAGTGACTCTATACTATGGCTGAGAACCGTAAGGTCTTGGGTTCAATAATTTTTAGTTGGGTTTTCGATTGGAAAAATCACAAACGAATTACCCGGGATTGGAATTAGTGCCCGGTATGGCGATAAGCTCGCCCCCTATCACATTACAGGGACGGCAATAAACTCGGCGAAGCGTGGGTGCTCTGCATACCTCTTCAGGTACAAAGGCGTAAACATATGTTATGTTAATAGTGATATTAAAATATTTTGCTATAATGCTAAAACACGCAACCTTTGTCCTTTAAACTTAATAACAACAATTTTAATACGAATTAATATTTTTAAGGGGTTATTATATAAGTATTTTTTGTTTTTTATATAGATAAATTAGGTATATATAGGAGATTTTTTATTTACTATAAACGAAGCTAAGATTTGTTAATTGCACTGTATTTTAAAGTTGCACTGCACTTTTGCCTTGATAAACTATTTATTTGACATTCTGTTTTTAAATTCATGTCTGCATTAAGGAAATTAGTTCATAGCGCAACCTTTACATTATCACAGGTTGTCACTCATTAAATTATGTAAATAGTCATTTATATATTACATATTTAATTAAAGTATTCATGAGATCGATTAAAACACTTACATATACAGCAGTGTAACGTCATGTTTAGTGGCTCAATGTAAAACACGAAGGGCGCGTGCACCGTTTTCAGTCAAAAACAACGCCACAGCCACGACTACGATAGAGTGTTACCGCGGTTTGGCCGACCGCTGCGCTGTCTAGGTGGGTGCATAGCCTAGCACCGCCATGGAGCTGGATATATCTCTAAAGCGAACTCCTTATTGTGCTGCCACACCGATGTTATAAAATGTTTACAAACATTTTCTAACATTAAAATTGTTACATTTTGTTAGGAATTGTTGATGATGTTGGATGTTTTAAGTGCTCCCACACCGACGGAAAATGTGTGTAAACATTTTCTAACATTTTACAACATTTTCTAACATTTTATAACATTTGAAAACATGGCATCGGCGCTTCTTCTTTGACGGCGCCGCTCTCAAAAGGACCGCCGCCCGCGGTTATAAAATGTTATAAAATATAAAACATTTGTTAACAAACATTTTCTAACATTTTTTCACAATGTTAGATAATGTTAGTAAATGTTTAATATTAAAAAATGTTATATAACATTTTATAACACCGGTGTGGCAGCACCATTACAGCACATAAACAAATTGCATTCAAACGGCAATAATAATATTATTATATAAAGTATAACACTGCCCAATTAATTGAAATAGTTATTAATATTAAACACCTAGTTGTAAACGTTGATTAAAATTTTATTACTCTCAGACGTGGCAGGATGCCTAGTCTGTATAAAATGTCTAAGTATTAGAAACCGGTTTTCAAAACAAAATTAGTGCTAGCCTTCAGACGGTAGTTTATGCATCATTTATATATTAAGCAAGGTTAACGTGTGACGTAATTAGATAATGAATAATATTATTGAAATTTACGTACATACGTTATATATCTATTCGTAAACATTTCATTTATTTGCCTGCATTTAAATAATACATTTAGTACGATATGTAAGCATATTGTTTAAAGGGATTATCAGCATTAGAACCTAATGATAATGGTCTAAGTTGGATGGAAGGAGATGGTTTTGTTGAGTTTTATTTTAAAAAATTGTAAATTGTATAGCTGCGATATAGCTACATCATTTACAGCATGGATGGGCTTTTACTTGTGTATAAAGAAAAATCTTTATGCTGTCGTCTCAATTCTTTTTCATTGAATACTAGCTAGTATTGAATACTAGGAACAGCTGTTCCTCGCAGTTTCACCTGCATGTTACTGCCCTCACATAGGTCATAGTGTATAATGAAGTCGCTTCCGCTGTCTGTTCACTTAGATCTTTTAAACTATTCAACGGACTTTAATGCAGTTTTCAGCAATAGATAGAGTGATTCATGAGGAAGGGTAGGTATCCAGAAATAACTCTTGATAGGGAGATATAATGGAGGTATTTAAGAACAAAAAAATAGCATGGTTTATTAGTGTTCAGTTCCAAAATGACTGTATCTTAATGAAGTAGGTTCTTAGGAAATACAATAGATAAAACATCTAGTATGGGCGTACACGTTAAGAATTCTGGAATGTTGGATCCATATTTAATACTGACCTGATGATTACCTGGATAGAATGGATAAATGGGTACAAACGTTCTCTATGAACTCTTGTAATGTTATTTACTAAAGTTGTGAAAAAGATTAAGAAAACCAAAAATTTAATTAACCTTGAACCGTGAAGGCGTTGCGGTGAAATCACTGACTTAACTATACATTTTTTATTATATTTATATTACGCAAAATAGATTTAATTGCCTCATCAGGTTTGTGGTAGTGTACTTAACCCGTGAAAACTCGTGAGACTTTGATCTCCAAGTCAAGTAAGCACGAAAGGGTTAGCTCAAGCGGGTTGTTTGTGAAGTAGCAGATTGCGTTGCGGTTCATACGGTGAGTGAGATATCTGGGGGATTGAATCCTCTTCCTTGCTGTTTTCAATCCCTAAATCATACTCTTGCCGGCAAAGCTTTCATAATACTACAGGTATTGTGGATGTCTATGGCCAGTGGAAATAACTTACCATTAGTTGAACCTGTTGCTCGTTTGCCGGCCTTTGCTGTTAAGAAAAAAATAAAACTTGTGTTTCTTTCTGTCTTGCGTTATCCCGGTTTAGTGCCAGGGTCCACCTTCCTACTTAAACGCCTCCACTTTGCCCGATCTTGAGCATCCTCTATAGTGAGACCATTGGCTCTCATGTCTCCCTCCAATACGTCAAGCCAACGCTTATTGGGCCGTCCACGGGATCGTACACCTGGTACGATCTGGCTCAGGCACCTGCGACCGACGAAAATAATAATAATTGACCGGGATTTTGATAAGCACTCGATATTGTACAGGGTCGCCCCTATCATATCATATGACGAAAATAAGCTTGGTGAACTTGGCTGTACTAATTAGACCACGGAGTGACAGCAACGGAGTGTCTACAAACCTGAAATTTTTTAAACAAATTATATTTATTTACAGTTTAATCGTCGCACTCAGAACCTTCAAACTACTTCGATTATCATTTAGTAATTTATTAGAATGTAATTATTGACAAACTCTTTGATAGCTATTGCTTTATGCTTCGTTAATCGGTGCAGAAAAAATCCTAAATTATGTCTCTGCGTAATAATCGATTTTTTATCCGAATACGGAAAGTGTCTGTAATACACCTGATGTTAAGCGCGATGCAGTCCAAAATAACTAGCGATTCCCGACAATGAGTTTATCGATGTTCCCGAGAATCATGCCGGCCGTATAAATGCTACTTCACACTCCGAAAAGGGAAGAATCAAATTGAGGGGGCCTGTGATGGGACAGCCGAATCCGATACAGGGACAGGGGTATAAAAATTTACCCCTATACATGCCCCAATCAACCATCAAATCATGTCGCTCGGGGGAACCGGATATATACTGGCTGATGCTGGAATGCGATCTACACAAGGTTTGTGGGTCACTATGTCAGGTTTTAAAACCATGTATACAACGGTCGTTATCCTGGCGGATATGAATATCGTACCAGCGATTTTTTAAGAAATGACTTAATGACAACTAAAGTTCTAAAGTTCTTGATATCAAGTATTGACATTAGTGTTTAAACTGTGTGAATGTCAATATTATATTAATCTATACAATGCCAATGATAAGTAACTCCATAGTTTTTGTTTCCTTGGGCAGTGGGGGCGTGGCGGGAAAAGTTGCACATTATTTACGACGGCCACGAAGCCGATGCGGCGATAAGGCGCGTCGCAGTCGCCGCGTCACGATCTCCGCTATCTCCCGATGCCGATATTGAGACTATAATACTATTAAATACAACTTCACTGCACACTCACCGTGCTATACGTTAAGTCTATTGACCTAATACGGATCAGTCTAAATCAATTTTGTTCGGGTATCGCCACGAACAGACATTGACTACGTGATGTTTTTTTTGCGCGCACTAATTCTACATTATAGATGTTATATAGTACTAGCTTTTGCACGCGGCTTCGCCCGCGTGAACGTTTAAAATTGAAAAAGTTTTATACAAACTTTCATCCCATATTTTATCCCCTTGGGGGTAGAATTTATCAAAATCCTCTCTTAGCGGATGCCCACGTCATAACATCTACCTGCATGCCAAATTTCAACTCGATCCCTTCAGTGGTTTGGGCTGTGCGTTGATAGATCACTATGTCAGTCAGTCACCTTTGAGTTTTATATATAT
The DNA here is from genome assembly GCA_949126905.1 of Amorpha juglandis. Taxonomy (NCBI): domain Eukaryota; kingdom Metazoa; phylum Arthropoda; class Insecta; order Lepidoptera; family Sphingidae; genus Amorpha; species Amorpha juglandis. The sequence continues at coordinate 9,786,006 of OX421372.1, forward strand.
AGATACTTCTCTCAAGTAGGCATTCTCCAGTCGCGTCAAGCGTTACAACGCGCGCTAGTGCTGCCGCGTTTCCACGTTTATACTGTGCACTACATCGATCTATAAAAAACATTCAATAGTAACGTTGCCAAGGCACAGTGTCACGGACGCCGTCAGTATGGCGTTGACAAACGACAGCGATACTGACGCTTGCCGTGACCATCGAGAGTCTGTCTTAAGGTTTCTAAGGCTGGACTACACCATAATAACAGTTATAGTTAAGGTTTATGTCAAATTTGATGGTGACAGTAACGCTGGCTTTAACATTGAATACGGAATATGATGCACCATCGTCTTCCGATACTACTAGATTTCTCGATTAATTCTAGGAGCAGGGACATCATATATCGGCTCGGAGGTTATAATTGAACTCTCTAACAGTTATTTAACTTAAACAATAGCTTTAACTGGCGAATCTTGGGTGGTTACGGTTAACAGCTAAAGTTATGACGTCATCTAACATTTGTCAAGTGGTGCAACTCATGTTTTGCTTAACCAGTACTTTAACATGTTTGTCATTGCTAAAGTAAGTCAAATATTTTATGACTACCTACATTATTTTGCCCACATTTGAGTTTCTATGCAATTTAATGACAATGAACTCTAACAATGGGCTGATTATTATTATTTGTCATGGATATAAATATATAAATATACATTTTAAATTCGGCGAATACTTGCTTTACTGAAATTAGATAGTAATATTATATTATATGCAATGATTGATGATTAAAGGTGCAATTGGAGCATTTTATCGCTAAGTAATGCATAAGGTGATGTCGGTGTTCGATACATCAAGACCTACGATAATTCGATATTAATTACCCACGTACTTCATAATGATACAAAAAATTTAAAACATGTAGACTTAAGCACCTACTGGATAGCGGTTAAGTAAAACTAATTTAAATACCAATTATATTATAGTAAAACTAGGCGATTTTCAGTCGGCTATATTGCAGTTTATTAAAGTTATTTAGTCAATAATTGTAAGCACCGACTTAAAATTGGTTAGCTTTATTTTTATCTTTTTAGTGTGGATCGCGTTCCGGGATCAGCCAGTGTATATCCGGCTCTTCCGAGGGGCTTGCGGTATGACTTGATGGTTGGTCGGGGCGGGTATAGGGAGGGCTACATCCTGTCGCAGGCTCCTCGATTTGCTTCATCCTTCTGCGAAAAGGGAAGTAGCATTTATGTAGGCCGGCATGAATCTGGCCACCAATATGACCGCCTATAAACTCATTGTTTGTCGGTGGTCGCTGGTTTTTGGGACTGTACTACGCTTACCATCAGGTGTAGTGCAGTCACATTGCCGTGCTTGGATAAAAAAAGGACTCTTGTATGCGTGAGTCCGCAGGGTAAGTACCATCGCATTATCTATATTTCTACCGTCAACCCGCAGAGTGCAAATAATATCTCAATAAATATGTAGTGTGTAAGTTGCATTTGCCAATCAAGACGCGATTTCTCGTCTTCTCAAGTTCTCGACAACGTTTTTCTCGTCTCGAATAAGGTCAAATTTTTCGAGAAATCTCGATGATCAACCCTGGGCCAATAGCTTGCTCGTCTCGTCATACGATTTTATAAAATAAACTAGCTGTCCCTCGCGGCTCCGCCCGCGTGATCTGCTTTTTCCGGGATAAAAGTAGCCTAACAGTGGCGCCATCTGTCGTAAATTGGTCGTACCAACTCAAAAACCTTCGTGGGCTCATGCACAACAACTTTGCCAAAGATCATCATATGATCAAATGCATAGTTTAGTTGTAATAAAGTGGCTATTAACAATAGGGGTTGGTGATAAAAGGGTAAAAATTTAGAGTTGTATGTATTTTTTAATGCCACATTATAGAAAAATAACAACAAAAAAAATTGTCCAAAAATTTAAAAAAACATGTTAAGGGTGAAGAACCCTTATCACGTAGGGGTATGAAAAATAGATAGTAGCCGATTCTCAGATCTACTCAGTAAAAATCAGTACAGCCGTTTCGGAGGAGTAAGATAACTATCATTGTGACACGAGAATTTTATGTATAAGACTAGCACTATTCACCGTTGTCACTCACCTGACGGTGTCCGCCACGCCTGCCTATAAACAATAGCAAAATCGCTTAGAACTCTGAATTATAAAGTAAAGCATGACATTACACTACGCTCATTACCATGAAACGTAAGATGATTTGTCTTTTAATGTTCAGTAATTTTACCGGCTTCAATATCCTTCAAACCGGAGCAGAACAGTGATTATACTGACTGGACTGGTACCTACTCTGATGGCCTCTCGCATCCGAGGTACCCACTAAATACTCAACATATAGGTGCATATTGTACAATTAATTGTTTCTGTCACAACAAAATAAAATCAATCTTAATACATTACAAAAAACACGAGATCCTTAGTATTACATCTAAGGAGTTACAATTAATTGTATTACACTATTTGTACTGAATACACGTGTTTTTCAAGATATCATAATGATTGATATATTTCATCGACAATTTCATAGTATATATTTTGATTGAAGTCTGACGTGTAAAGGATATTTATATATTTAAAATGATAAAAAAGATTACATATTCCATTATTACTATATTAGAAGGACGCTATAATATTATCAGACAATTACAAAGACAAATCCTTTCATTTCAAAAAGTGTATATTATCTTTATAAAACATTTAAAAATGTATCTCATGCCATCAGTTAAATAATGAAAGCTGATTATATAAATAAATGCGTTGTGTTTTCTGTGTTAGTTTAGTTTATCTGGGTCATTGATCCTTACACTATTTGAGCGTTATTGTATTAATTATACCAAGCTGTAACGTGTAGTAATAAAACATGCATAGTGTCGAATTATTTTTATTACTTCTTCTTCTTCTTCCATTTTTATACCACTCACCGTGGGGTCTGCGCAACATGTGTTTTAACACATATCACAAAAAGATATGGATTGTAGTTTTTACAACCGTCTGCCTGATTTTCCTTGGAGAGAAAACATCTGGTAGACTTGTAACAAAATAATAAATATTTGTGGAAAACGCAAAAATTTGTCTCGGTGCGGGAATCAAACCCACGGCTTCTCGCTTCGCAGCCGGCTGCTCGCCGACTGCGCTCGGAGGATATCGTTTTATGCCAATTATTTCTATTACAATTAAATCCGATTCTGTGTACATGAAATGTAGCCGCATGCTCTACCGGCAGCCTGCTCAGGCTGAGAAACGTGAACTCCTGGATTCAAATTCCAGATCCGGCAATCACAATTTGTCTAAATAGTTTTAAGTATGAAATATTACACATGAGTCGTGATTGGACCTTATGTCCGGTATGGCGATATAATCACCATCACATCATGGGACGGAAATAAGCACGGTGAAACGTGGGTGCAGCAGTTGCACCTCTGCTTAGGGGATACAGATTTGACCTTACGTTACGATAACTACATGTAATGCATCATATGCAACTTCACACATACGCAGGTACAAATATTTTTTAGAACCTTTTGATGTTATTAAATATCTTTTGATGTTATTGTTATTAAGAGTGGTAGAGCTACGCTGTAGACAGTTTTGTCGACAGCATGAATGGGCTGGCTCGACCGGGTCATTACCACTGTCTCACAGAAAACCGACGTAAAGTAGCGGCTTGCTGCTGCGTTTCGTACGGTGAGTGAGATATCCGGAAGCCCAAATCCCCTCCCCTTCCCTATCCCTAATTATCCCTTTCCTTTATGGTCGGCAACGCGCCCATGATTCTTCTAGTATTGTAGGCGTACATGGGCGGTGGAGATCACTTACCATCAGGTGACCCACTTGCTCGTTGCCGGCATATATACCATAAAAAAAAAAGAATACGTCATAAAAAAGTAAATGTTATTACAGTGCTATCTATCACTTACGAAAAGTAGTAATTATGTATGTGATTATTGCTTGAGCTTATGGTAGACTGTCATTGACCCTGGCTTTACGCGAACGGGGGAAATCCTAACCCAGCCGTGCGTAACCACGTCTGGTAAAAAAAAACTGTTCGAAAAGTTGGCAAGAGCGAATATTTTTTACACCGTTAATGTTCAGTAGATTCTATGCAAAAGAACTAAGAATATTTAACAATCAGTTCAAATTTTGAAATATCGAAGTTGGTATGCAGACACATTTTATTTATGGCCCATGTTTTGCAGTTGACGAAACATATATTTTGTGTAATATATTTGAAGGAAAATAATATTATAATTCAAAATTATAAAAATAAGATTAACATAAACTTTTGAACCGACTTAAAAACTAGCACTAAAAGCACAAATTAATTTCTTAAATAAAATACAGTAATTTATACTCTATTTATTTAGACTGAATGACAAAACGAGCAGATCGCTCGACTGGCAAGCGTAATGCCTGCACATGAGCAGTAACACTGCACTGAACTGTAGATCACAAAAAATTGCATGGCACTGGTCTACGCTCGCCACACGATACATAAGATGTTCAGTATCTTAATGCTAAGTGATCACAGGCTTTATTGTATTTCAAACCAAAACACTTCCATTCTGGTGCTTAGCGGCAGAAATAAATAAAGCGGTGGCACCAACCCAGACGGCCTCTCGCATATGAGGGACCTACCAGCTAAAGTCGTAAATGAAGTCTATAAAAATGAGTCCTAAATATTATTCTATATAATGTGGAACCCTGTCATGAGTAGAATAGTTTGCTGTTGACTTCCCTAATGTGACTTAAATTATTGTTCCGCTCAAAGACTATATCAGACTGTTGGGGTTCTGTTCAAAGATGGTTATCCTAGACAATTAAAAAATATATATACGGCTAATATTGTTTAATTAAATGGTGATTTAGTGATATTCGTGTATAAATGTATACTAACTACATATTTATATTTAGCATTTTTGAATTTCATAGTAGGGATGTCAAACGCATTTTTTATTTTATGAACAACAGTACTTAAATTTTTGTTAGGGTTGTGTACCCAAATAACCCTAACTGAACCCTATTACAGAGCCTATACCACCTGTCTGTATGCCCATATGTCTAGCTGTCTGGCCTACATTGAATTGTTTGCAACCATTATAGATAGCTAAGCTGACATTTTGACATCTTGACGTCACAATTCCAAACGCCATAATAACAAAATGGTTATCAGAATTGTGTTTTAACGAATTAAAAAACATAAATTGAAGTAATCCGCTATTACTTCCGATTTATGTAACTCATCATGACGTGGAAAAGGTAATATGTATGGCTTATATTTGTTTTCCTACCGGCTCCACTCGCGTGAGATCTTACTCATTTAGTTTTTAAAGCGTAATATATTACTGAATATACATTTTTATCATAATTTAACTAGGTAATAGGTTAATGTCACAGGTGGTAGGTCCCTCGTATGCGAGAGGCCGTCTGGGTTGGTACCACCACTTTATCTATTTCTGCCGTCAAGCAACAGTGTGTAAGCACTGTTGTGTTTTGGTTTGAAGAATATTGAAGCCAGTGAAATTACTGGGCATTATGAGACTTATATCTTATGTCTCGGGGTGACGAGCGCAGGTCAGTGCCATGCAGTGCTTTGTAATTCAAAGATTTGTGTGGTGTTGCTAATGTATATGGGCAGGCGGATCTTACCATCAGGTGAGCGCATTGCTCGTCTCGTCATTCAATCAAATAAATAAAGCCTATAATACACCAAAATAGCTCCGTATATGTATTTTCAAAATATGATCAGTACTTTCCGAGATCAAGATTATTAAATAACAAACTTACAAACTTTGCCTCATTATTTTAAATTAGTTTAAATCGCGATGCGTCTCCCAAGCTTTTTTAATGGCGCTACTTAAATATATGTTTTAGGCTAAAGTTGTACCGTAGTGGGTATTTCCATGTCGTGCCGTGTGTTTATGCTTTCATTTTGATCATTAACTACGTAGTTTGTTAGTTTTTATGTAGTAGAGCCACGCTGTAGATACTTTTGTATACAGCACTGATGGGCCCGGCCGACTATTACCACTGTCTCGCTTGCTGTTGCGTTTTGTACGTAAGTAAGATTTCCGGAGGCCCAAACCCCCTTCCACTTCCCAATCACCATTCCTTTGTTTTAAGGTCAGCGACGTATTCATGATTCTTCTGGTACTGTGGGTGTTCGGCGCTGATCATTTAACATCAGGTGATTCACTTGCTGGCCGACCTATACTATAAAAAGCAGTACATTTGTACTTTAAGATAGCGTATTTCAAACAAAAAATAATGTAGAACATCTTGTTTGAGGAAAATGTTTCATGCTTAGATATCATTCTTTGAAGCAGGCTGCCATTATGTTCGGTAGACATCTCGAAATGTTTTTGCGAAGTTGTCACAGTTTTCATTTGTCGTGGTCAGTAATTAGATACCAATTCATTTTTTGTATGTTTATTTCCATTGTTGAATGCTGTTGAATGCACACTAATGAAATTGTTTTAGTTAACTGCAACGTCGCTTGTCTAATGCAAAAAACAGTCAATTACATCGTTACACATGTTAATGGTGTAATTTATTAAAGTTTGCATAAAAATATGACCAAGTTTTATGACGTAAATATATTTGATTTTTTCATTCATGCTATCAATAGTGTCTGCCTCGGTGGCGTAGTTGTAATGCGTATACAGTTCGAATGCTGTTCTGGGGTCTCGGGTTCGATCCCTGCATCGGGAACAGTGATATCTGGTTTTACTATCACGATATACCCAAAGTCTGGAGTTATGTCGGGTATGACGATAGGCTCGCCTTCTTAATAGATTCAGTCAATAAGCTCGACGAAATATGGGTGTATTACTTACACCTCTGCCTACTCCTTCAGGGATTACTGACGTGAATGTGTATATTATCTAGAGTGTCGGTTGATATACTAGATTAAAGCAACGGTTGTCTCTACTTTTATAGATTTTGGATGATTAACTGACTTAAAACTAGAAAAGCTGCACGGTTTATTTTTTAAATACACCCAACAGTCGCACACATAGTCCTGACCCCACAGTAAGATACGAGTCTTGTGTCGTGGGTATCAGGAACTACGAGAGACTTTCGGTCTCACAACACCCAGATCCCGAGACAAATATTTGTGGATCACACAAATGTTTGTCTCGGTGCGGGAATCGAACCCGCGGCCTCTCGCTTTACAGCCGGCTACTCGCCCGCTGCGCCACGGAGGCTGTCGTTGCTCAATGCGGTTTTTGTTGATCAATTCAATTGATAGTCCGTTCAGACGGTTCAAATGGCATTTTATTAAGTAGTTGATTAGCTAAACATGACACATGAACCGTGTAAACTCGCTGTAACTGAGGTACGTCTAGCCGGTATCTTGTCGGTGGAGAGCTTGCATCGTTCGAAATTTGTCTGGTGTTGGTTACGTAAAGGCAACGGGGCGCCCGATTGATCAACCCTAAATTAGTGGGTGCGGGGAGCATGCGGGCGCGGAGGGTTACGGCAAACTAGGTTGGCCGCGGAAGCACACTAACCCCTAGAAAACTAGGGGTGCGAAACTCCTCCCCCTTTTCTGGTCACGGGAGCACAGCGATTGGTCCGTTCGCCTCGCCCCTCACCCAGATTACAATCGGTGGGGTGCGCTCATAGAAATAGTGCTATGTGCCCCTCTATATATACTTATATTATGTATAAGTATATAGTATATATTTATCAGACCCCAAAATGTGACATTGAAAACTTACTTTACTGTCGCAATACGTGCACCAATTCTATAAGCTTTATAAACAGTGTCTTGTAGGAATGACAACGGGCTATGTGTATAATATGGGAATATCGACTTCTTTGCAATTTGCCAGTGCTAGTTAAACCGCTATAAAATATTAAATTGTAGTCAAAATTTTATGTGATAGAATATTTTTATTGAATAGCTGGTTGAAAGGTCATGTCAATACATGTCGTATGAATATATTATTATCATGTATATAATATTTAAACCTCATTGGTTTGATAGTAATGTACTTAGAGTCAGATATTGTGACATGCTGGATTTAAATTCCAGACCCGCTAGTCACAAGTTGTGTTTGAGATTTGGTTTCGAAAAAAATCGGGCAACTCAGAGTAGCCCAGGATTAGAATTTGTGTCCCGTATGGCGATAGGTTCGGGTGAGCCAATCATATTATAGGATGGAAATAAGGTCGGCGAACCGTAGATGAAGAATACATGCATTAGCTTTAGTATGAATCTTAAACTTAAGCTAATAAATTATAAATGTTTTAAATATCTATCTATAAAAAAAGAACAAAATAACCCCAGTGATAATTGACCTGTTAAAGGGTTAGCAATTTGTCATAAGTAGTCGTAGTTATCATAGCTTGATAGTTATAAATTAAAGACTGGGGCTACTTTTACACCCGGCATTCCCACTCTAACAATCGTAATTACAACGGTCGATCGAATAATATCGATAAAAAAATATTTCATAAAGATAATGACACAATTACAACTTAAATACGCGGTCGCGTCCATCATACAATTGAAGGTCATTTAATGCGTAAGAATGTTCGTTCGCCGATGCTATTGTACAGGCAGTTAAAATTAGCCACCGATAAAAACAATACGCCTAGATGAAACACTAGACTGTTCAACAATTTAGAATCTAACACGAAACATTGCGGACAGTAATTTTTATTCTCGACGAGAGGTCACCTACGCGCTATTCAAATAAATGGTTTCATAGTTTAAACAAGACAGTTAAGTGTAAGGAGTTACGATTTGAGAAGGTTCCGGATATTATGTTTTGCACATAGTACTTTTTTTGTAATCATATGTATTTACTCTACACCATGTCATTTATGCTGTGTACCATGGTACACGTAGCAGTTTTGTCTCGTAATTATATGACAATAAAATTTCGTTGCTATCTCATATGTAAATTTGTCACTACGTACTATCGGGTGACACGTTTGCTCGTGTTCCCATTTCAGCTAAAAAATCACTCAGTCAATCGATCAAATAACTTATTGTCTGCACTTCAACTTGATACTTCAAGTTGTTACTTATTTCGACGCATAAGAGTTTAATAAAGCAGTCTAAGGTAACAGAGTCAACATGTAAATGTTATTTTCTATCATGCGGTACCTAACCTAAAAAAAACTATGCATCTCGAATTCATTATTCACTCCATTTGTATTATATTTTTGTATTCAAGTCGTTCAGAATATGTATCATCTATGCATATATAATTACTTGTTCTGACTGACTGATTCATCAACTGGCTCCTAAATCGCTGGGACTTGAAATTTCTGACTGATTCATCAACTGCCTCCTAAATTACTGGGATTACAAACTTGAAATTTTGGCAGCTGATATATTTTATGTTGAAAGCATCCACTAAGGAAGAATTATTAATTGCTAAGGGATTAATTATTAATAATTAATATTGAAATTACCCCGAATTAAATTACCGAATAAGGGGGTTAAATAAAGTATAAGCGGTTGTATGCAAGTATGCCGAAAATATGGCGATGCTAAATTGCACACGGCCGGAGCCGCGAGCAAATGCTACTCTATGTGTAGTGCTAAATTAAAAATAAAAGACATGAAAACCACCAACTAAGAACTGCTAACAAAATTATGCTACCGGTAAATAAGTCGAAAAAATACAAACGCTTTCATACTTTTGTGAATCGATTTTGCTCTTAACAATAAATTGTATGATATCTACAAAATTACTGAAGAATCACATCTACTATCAAAAGATACAATAATATGTACAGTTAGCTGTTACTACACTTTAAGTTAATAAGTACATATAAGTCATTATGTGGTTATAAAGTGTTATTTTTTGTGCAGTAGTTCAACTAGTTCAGTAGGACAATACGCAAACTACATTCACGGTAGAAGTAATTTGTTGGAGGTGTTATTAAACAACAAGTTAGCGCTCCGGCTAAGTTTCAGAACAAGGATGTATGAAACGTTATATTGGGTAAACTGCAAATAGTTTTTTATATTGTTTTATTACTTTTTTTCATTATTTTCTTACATCTGCCTAATAAATAGTCTTTTGATAATACATTTTTGTATGTCAGTATAGAGTTGGAGTTAAAAAAAAACTTAGAACTTAGAACTTCAGAACTATGTAGGCATAGAAGGTTTCTTGGATAAAGTAATAATAAAGTTTACTTTAAATAGAACTTGTTTTTTTTATAGTCCGATTACGAAATGGGCAGGCGTGGCGCTTGCCATTATTCAATTATAAAAATTCAATAAAAAAAACAGTCAAGTCATTCTCCCGATGATTAGCGCCACGCCATACAGAAGCAACACCACACAGAACCTCGAAATATAGAGTACTACATATCACTGGACTACGCTCGTCAACTCGAAATATAAGATGCTAAGTATCATAAAGCTAAGTAATTTTATCAAACCGAAACATAACAGAGTTTACATTCTACTGCTTGGCGGCGGAAATAAAAAAACGGTTGTACCAACCCAGACGGCCTACGAATTAGTAAGTGACAATTGTAGGACAAATCCCAAGACTTTAAAAAATCACAAACATTACAGTTCATGATCTTTATTGAAATCATAATAATATTATGTTACTAGTAAGTTGTAAAACCCAATATTTAAAAATGTCTTACTTATCTATTTTAGTTTAAATGCTTTAAAATCAGATTATATACATACATATATCGGATAACATTTTAATGTTTGTTAATATTGGACAGGACCGTATTTGTTATTAAGAAAAGAATGTTGGATGTGTCTTATTATTAAAAACCATTTATTATAATATCAGGCTTTTATACAGTTCAAGGTTAAGAACATATTATTATATTGACAATATATTTTAAATGTTCAACAGCTTATGCAATATAGCGCAAATATTACAAATCCAGTAGAGAGTGCTGTGATATTAAAATTCTATTCACACTTGGCTATTTCTTGTTTTGTTATAGATTAATGAAAATAAAAATAATTATATCAATTGGGGTGTTGTAAGAGAAGTAAAAGCTGAAATAATATAAGGACAAAATATCTTTGGCGGCCGTCAATTAGCTAATTTGGAGTTAATCTATCTTTTGGAGCGAATTTTTGTTGTATAATTCAATACAATTCTGTCATATTTCGTACATGAATTGTAAAGTGGTAGAGTTATGCTCCAGATAGTTTTGTCTACAGCATTAATAACACCCTCCCCTTCGCAATCCCTTAATTATGCCTTACCATTAAGGTCGGCAACGCGTCCATGAATGCTTTGGTGTTGTGATTGTCCTCTGGTAGTGGAGACCACTTGCCATCTGGTGACCCACTTACTCGTTTGCCGGCCTCTGCTACAAAAAAAGAGTTGCACACGTACATAGGTCGGCGCTACGAGTCATATAATTTTTATAGAGAAATTCAAGTGTTTTTATTCTTAACTAGATTTTCCCACAGCTCCGCGTGCGTGTTAAGGTTTGTCAGTTCGCTAAGGGCCTTGTACAATAATTATTTTTTTCGGAAAGTGGGAATAAGAAGGTTTGTCAGTTCGCTAAGAGATTAGGCCTTGTACAATAATAATTTTTTTCCACATCGGAGAGTGCGAATAAGAATGTTACATAAACATAAAGTTTCAATACAAGACAAACACATAAACATATTTTTTTTATATAATTATATATCAAATTAGGTATGTCTTAATTTATTAAGATTTAAGAAAAAAAAATGTGTATCCATCCAAACCTGATCAGTGTCTCAAAAGAAAAGTACATAATCTTAATTTTTGTATGATGTCATTGTCATCGAATAATTTCCGAAGCGCATTATTTTTACCACAGTACTCTATTTATTTATTATAAATAAAATATATATTTTCTAAAAGGCTTGTCCATAGGTATCTGCTCTATCGCACTCGACATTGGTACTCGCTGCAGCCGCGAGCTAGCCAACTTCGCCTGAATGAAACTCGCGTCAAAAGACTTTCATTTTCCATACGAGTCGCTCACATGTTCGCAGCTTTGCATTTTGTTTCCCGCTTTTTCACTCGTGACGTCATACGATTCATGAACGCGCGGTTTTAAAGCAATATTTATATACATTGTCTTTACACAACAGCCATTCTATTGAATATTGTCTCAAGATCATCTTTGATTAACGATAATGTATGTCTTGTCTTTGTTTGTCGCCTTAAGGGGGTATTCTAGTCTAGAAATTTTAAAAAATCGAATTTTTTTATTTTTCAAAATCCGATAGTTTAATTATTCAAAAATATCTCCCTCAAAGGATTTTTCAAAATTCGAATTATTTTCGAAGTTACAACTATTTTAGTGACGCGACAGCTAGACTGGTTTGAGCGGACGACTGCACAATAGGCTGGTGCACGCTCGGGCTACCTGAGTATGAATAACTCTCCCTTTTTCTTATAAATGATACTAGCGAACCCAGCCCGCTTCGCTGGGCTAAAGCTCAGTTTATTAAATAAACTACATAATAAATAATGTACATATTTTAATACATCTTAAATAATTCATTCTATTATCGAAATAAGTATCTACAATCATCCGTCTTCGAGTTCATTTTCTTGAACCATTCTCTCTAGCGGGTGAAAATTGTTGAACAGACCCATTTTTATTTACAATAACAAATAATATATTTGAAGTTAGCTAATTTGCTTTTTAAATAAATTTTATTTGTTTATTGACAAATAAAGATTAGTTATTCCAATTAAACGGTGCGGAAGTTAAAAGAAGGAAGAACTGCTCGTTATGAGGAGAGAACTGCTGAAAACAGTCAATATGAAGTAGAGGAAGGTCCAATGTATGGAGCTGGGATAGCAGATTTACAGAATGTAAGTTATATGTACTATTCTATCAGTTACGCTGCCAGAAACTTTAACGTAAAACTTTAAACGTGTTTTTCTCGAAACTACTTCTTTCGATACGGTCGGCACGATATCTCAAGTTCTAATGAACCGATTTGCTTGAAGTTTATCATGAATATTCTTTAAATATATCTCTATCGCATGACGCACGAAAAACTGGAAATATCAATTTTTTAATATGTGTAAACAATTCGAAAAAGCTTAAAAATTAGGGAAAAATCGACCTCAATTTTTGAGTAGCCGCCATTTTATGAAAAAAAATTGTTTCCCTTTTATCCTGCGTCATGCGATAATGTCATTCATATTAATTAAGAATTTGTCATCTTTTTTTTTTTCAGATGACCACAAGGGTAGAAATCGTGACGACGAGGACACTGCCTTTTGTTTTCCCCTTCCACTTCAAGGACGCATAATTCCATGAATTTTTTATTTTTATTTTTTTAAATTCATTTTGTGTGCTCTTAATATACAAATAAATAAATGATAAAAAAATGGATAGTAAAAAAATCAATAGCTTTTTTTTTATTCACCGTCAAAAAATGCTCGAAATTCGGGCCTCTAGACTAGAATACCCCCTTAAGGTTATTTTGATAGTAGCCAAACCAGGATGTGGGTCACTTGATGATAAGTGATTTCATCGCCAATGATTACTTACAATACCAGAAGAAATTTGTAGGCGTTGCCTGCCCGTTTACTTGTTGACCTTAATGAAAAAGAATTATAGGGATTCGCAATGGGATTGCAATCCACCCAGGATTTGGACCTCCGAAAATCTGACTCACCGTTCGAAACGTAACAGCAAGCTGCTACTTCACGTCAATTTTCTGCTAGACAGTGGTAGCAACCCGGTTGAGACAGCCCATTCGGGGTCAGTAAATTCAGGCCGGCATAATTTTGCCGACGTTCGAGATACGCAATGTCTCTGGACGGTCCTCATTATATTTGGACTGCACTGTACTTAAAATCAGGTCCAATGTAATCACTTTCTCGTGCCGATAAAAAATACAACAAAATATTAATTCTAAACTTGAACATATATCGAAGGGGTTTGCAGAAGTGCAACTATTGCATCGATTGCCAAGCTTATAACGTTCCTGATGTGATAGAGGCGAGCTATTAATTTTAATGTCGGGTAACTCGGGTTCGGTTTTTGAAACAAAAATCTCGCATAAATATCAATTACCTGACCTGGAAAAAAATACCAAACAAAGCGGATTTTTCACGACAAAACACATCGAAAAAAATGTCTTAGCTTCGATAGTTATGTAGAGATAACTATACAAAACTGGATTTTCAAGTTAAAAAAATGTCGCTCATTTATATATTCATGTCGATACAATTTCAAACCTTGGACTGTATCGGTTCCATAGCATAAATACGGAGACACTAGACTAATAAGTTTTATTTACCAATAAACTACTGTTACTACTCTGTATATATATGTATGTATAGTATCTGTATGTATAGATACTGTAGGTATCTCCTCCGACTCTCACGCTTCGTATTTTACTGTATAATGGTAATGTGGCCTTTTTTATTTTTTAAACTTAAATTTTAGCAATTAAATATTTGCGCATTGTTATTGTCATTTTCTGTTTGTAATTTGTATTACAGTATGCAAATATTTGTGCATTTAAATAGGTAATTGTCTACGGTCAACTTCCGCGATTAGCAAGACTGAATAATTCTAAGGACGTTGGTCTAGCGAAAATTTTGTAAATTTTTAAGTTGCTAATTCTAGTTAGCAACACATATTTTACTCGGTAAAGCAGTACATTTACAGCCAATTTCAATAATTTATAATCGCTTCTAGATTGTGTCTTCCGATCGATCTCAGAAATGAGCTAATAAGAATACTGTTTGAACGTCACGTGTATAAAGTTTAACTAATAAACTTAGTTTGATTGGCCGATTTTCAGGTTCGATCTGGAGAATCAAACCAAGATTATATATTTAAATTGTGTGAAAAAAGTGATTATTTCGGGTAAAACGAGTTGAACAGGATGTTAGATTCCACAATCGGGGTCCAGAGGGGAGGGGAGGGGAAGAAAGCAAGAGAAACACCTGCTTTGACACAAACACACACATACGCATTCAAACTTCAATAAATATATAGTTAATAAGATACGCCACGTGGTTTTTTTTTTACTATAACTGTAATACGTCCCACTGCTGGGCACGGGCCTCCTCTACTGAATGAGAGGGATTAGGCCTTAGTCCACCCCGCTAGCCTAATGCGGGTTGGCAGACTTCACATACCTTCGAAAAATCTTATCGAGTTCTCAGGTATGCAGGTTTCCTCACGATGTTTCCTTCACCGTTAGAGCTAGCGATAATTAACAATTAATATACACGTGACCTAGAAAAGTCAGTGGTGTATGATCTTGGGGCTGGTTTCGAACCTGCGACTTTCGTCTCGACAGTCCATACCACTCCCCGCTGAGCTATCGCTGCTATTTTATATTTTCAATCAACTTCTGAGACATAAGAACAATCAATACCACATGTGTTTGTGTTTAAAAAATAATCATATTTTATTGAATTTTTATTTAATCTTCCTCGCAATAAAAGCGTATATTATATATTGGCAGATAGTAGAAGCACGAACGCAGTTCACAAGGACAAGGTGTGCTGTGATGTCAATGTGCACTATACACGTGCATCCACTAGTATACTATTTTACAGCAAAATATTGCAGGTAATTTTACTTGCCTATCTTTCTTTCTGCCTGGCGTTATCCTGGCCGAATGTCAGGATCCGCCTTCCCATTATGATGTGGGTAACATGCCGTCTGACCCCTACAGCCCACAACGGGAAGCTAGTTTCCCCATTGCCTCGTTTTTTAATCAGCGGAGTATACCACACGCAGGTGCGATAGGATTTCGGACTAAGCCTTTGGTGGTCCACTCCCATTTCATTTGTCTAATATTAGTTTAAATACAAATTTACTTTGCAGCTATGCTTGATAAGGCTATTAAATGCTATAGCGGGATGCAATGCAACTCGAATACGCAGGTGGAGAGTTCTATTTCAACTCCTTGGGCATCCGCCCCTTACTTCTAAGTTACGTGTGTATTATTTATTTAATTTATTACCAATGATGGAATACATCGAAAAGTATTTTAGAGGTTTCTTTCTTGAGCTCTGCATACTGGAGGGTATTCTCTATAGCAAATATTTATAAAGTCTATCAACCTGCATTTTTTTTATAGCATAGGCCGGCAAACGAGCAAGTGGGTCACCTGATGATAAGTGATCTCCACCACCCATTACGCCCACCCCCAGAAGAATCATGGGCGCGTTGCCGACCTTAAAGGAAAGGGATAATTAGGGATTGGGAAGGGGAGGGGATTTAGGCTTCCGGATATCTCAGCGGATAACGCAGCAGCAAGCCGCTACTTTACGTCGGTTTTCTATGAGACAGTGGTAACGACCCGGTCGAGCCAGCCCATTCATGCTGTAGACAAAACTGTCTATTTCTACCACTCAAGATTAGGCGCATTAGGCTGGCGTAGTTGGACTAAGCCTCTCTCATTAAAAGGAAGCCCCTTCTCAGCAATGGGACATTATGTAATACAGCGTTTATATATTTATGGCAATATTGCTTAAAAAAGAAAATATTTTAAATGTTGCAACTACGCCTAGGTAACAAATTTTTCCTTCAATTAAAACAGCTGTTAAAATTGCACCAACAATAAATCGCCTTCGGAATCATATGTAAACAGTCTATAAAGAAAGGCAGACATACAGATGGTTGAACTGAAGGTCTGTGTTGTTTGGATAACACTGTATGCTCTATTATGGATGTACGACATTGTTTTGAGATAATTTCGCGAACGCAGGTGTCACGACGTTCTTATCATATTCGGTAGCTATTTTAGTGACTGACAACTTATACTCGTAGATAACACGTAACTATCTATACGACAATAAATATACTATTTTCTCAACGGCAAAACAGCAACGGATGGTAAAGTATATATACTATCGCTAGTCAAGCTTGTATATTCTAAAATGACGCATTCATTTAAGCTTTGGACTACTGTATTGTGTGTACAGTTAGATTCTAAATCCTATGGCAACGCGCGACATGTCAGACTATTTTTTTTTTCAGTCAGACTTTTTCAAATTTTATTTGAGACTTATGATTCGATTTTATGTTTGTGATCTTCATCTCGCACTAGGCTTTGTTAAATCAATTTAGATCATAATATTAACATGAGATATCTCTTTACGGTCTACATTATGTTTAGACTGCTCTGTAGTTAGTATTAGGTCTAGTGCTGTTAGTCAGTTCGCCGTGCCAGAATAAAAAAAAATTAAAAGCAAAAAATACGACTAGCTATTAATTTAATCTAACCAATTTTGAGGCTGTGCTATATCAGTTATAAGAGTCAACGATTGAAGCACAGAATCTAAATTGGTTGGATTAGATTAGAAACTAATCAAATTATTTCATTTGCTGTTCAGTATTTTTAAGTTAGATTTGTCTATATTACTAAAATATTTGCGTACACGTCGTTGAATCGGTACGTAAATGACAAAGATTCAGTTTTCATCCCTATCGAAGAACAAGAATCATTAAAATTGAATACTCAAAAAATTTATGTGTTTTCATACATTACAACAGGAAAAAAAAAATAAGAATATTATTGAATATAAAACAAATTGCGATCCTCGTTTTTTGCTTTGGTTAAAAAATATGTACAAAGTGGCGTGATGTGCCTTTCTCTAATTTAATGTTGTATATGTGCAGAACATTATTACTGTACGCAGTCATAACATACTTAATAAGTATGTATGATAATTAAATATCTACTTATAATATATATATTTTTTTTTAATGCAATTACGCGGTACACTTTCTACGGTAGATATATTATTCTGTTTCAGCGCCAAAATATCAAATCTTCCCTTGGTCTAAGTCTGTAAGTAATTGCATAGTATGATAAAATTTACGTTAAACCTCCTTGGTTAAGTGATACTTTACTGCATTATATGAATTAAGGCTGAAGACGTCGGAACAGACTGAAAGTAGCTTAAAAAAAGAAGTCATACGAACAAGTCTAGTCGGTTTTAGGAATTCGCGCTAATGCGTCTGGCGTCCCACTTGAATACATTGACCGTCGAACGTTCTAAAATTATTTAATAATACAGTAACCTTAGGTGGAAACTTCGATGTCGATGCACCTGATTTATTCTTTAAACACGCATTAATATACTATAAATTATAACGTTAGTTATAATATTAATTTAGATTTTATACATACATCCTAATCACATTAATATCCTTAAAGAGCAAGACACAAGAGCATCTCTGGTTCACCGAGTTTATAACCTTATTGGCAAGCCTATCGCCATACTAGGCCGAAATTACAAACTCGAGCAACAAATATGTGGTTTATTTAATGACAATTTTAAGTTTAAAGAAGTACAAATGTGAGGATTTTAGCTCTCATGGATTTTCAATTGCAAGAAAAACGCCGCCACTAAGGGACAATGTATTATATTTTATTAACATCTAATAAATTGTCCCCTAGTGGCAGCTAGTCTGCATCAAATTGTTTAAAAACAAAAGACACAGCCGAAATTAGGTTGAGGAAAAAAACACAGCGGACACAAATGAAAAATATGCCAAAAAAAAACAGATTTTTTGTAATTTTTTTCATTAATTTCAAACGTATTTTAATGGTGACCCAGTGAAAATAAGAATAAATATTAAAAGCGTGTTAAAAAGATAGGAATCGGTGAGGCATTTATTTTATATATATTTATATATTATTAATATATATTATAAATAAAAATAACAATTTATAAATAACAAGGAAATAAATTGCATCCGCGGGAGGCGGAGTAGCTCGCTAGTAAATAATATTAAGAAGAAACTTATTCTGCTATGTACTTTTAATAATACAGTGTAAAGTAAGTATGTAAAACACTATGCAAAACTTATTTTCTTCTATAAAAAATCGTTTCACACATTACTATTGGATCTAGATAAAAATAAATATTAATATCACACATGTATTCCATGTTTTTATTGTAGATCTCATAGCCAAGTATGACATAATAATATTTTAACATTCGATGCAGCTTATAAACTCGAGCTTTTAAATTGTTTTTTTACTTTATAGCTGTTACCTTACAGACGTCGAAATAGAGTTCGTTGACCAGCAAAGACAGTCTGGCCTTGTGACTATAGCGTCTAGAATGCGTCTATAAATTGCACTCTTTTATATTTTAGCACGCAACTCTATTATTGGTCAACTATTTATCGCAATTTATTTTACATACATAATGTTAGTCTGTTATCAAATAAAATGAATGTTTTCTTGAACGTAAGTACCCTAAATGTGATTCATGATGAAGCAATTCAAAGCGTAGTGGAGAATCATTAGATTCGTCACGTAGATTTTATGCTTTTTATAGGCAAGTACCTATCAGAGAGTTTTCCTCAATATGTCATTGACTTCTCGTTTGCCTGTAATCAGATCCTAATTCTGATAACTGTTTTCCCACGCCGACACCAAGTTGATAGAAAATAAATTAATAGATGTTAACTTGATTGTTTGTTTCTTATTTTCTAAGACTGGTTTAGAAAAGATTATTTTTCGAATGTGCCTCATAAAAATTTGATATGTCGTATTTTGTAATGTATGCTAATAAATTTTTTGCAGTTGAACTTATTTTTTAACGGTTTCATATAACTATGAATAAATTACAAATTTGTCGTTATGGAGATTTAATTTTTTGGAAATATAAGCTAGGTATGTTAAAATACATTGCATTTTATTCTATCAAACTAAAACGAATAATAAAAAAAACAAACAAAAGAACAAGATAAGATGGCGTCTAAAATACAATGAGTGGTTCAAATCATGTAATTAATTGACTCGTACCTCCTTGTTACCATAGGCCTTATGCCTATTCTGTTCTTTTTTTGGCAGTTTTAAATTCCCATTTGTTTAAAGAATCGATAATCGATTATGATTAAAACAAGATGTATTATTTTTAGACAAAAATTTTAAGTATTAATTTTTTGAGCCTGTCTCTATAGCGCAGTGGGCGAGTAGCCGGCTGTGAAGCGAGTGGCCGTCGGATCGATTTTCGCATCGAGTCAAATGTCAACAAACATTTGTTTCAGGTCTGGGTGTTTTCGGACCACAAGGCCCTCGAAGGTCTTGTGGTACATACAATACACGTAAATTTATATAGTGTATTTTTTTATTGGTATTTTTATTTTAGGCTTTTTAAAGTTGGTCCATCAACTACTCACTAAGGCCAATATAACGAGTCCCATCTCTGTAAGTCTGTATAAATAAGGTTGAGTTTGTGTGACCAACTTTCTCCTCAGCGAAACGTTTTCAATGAACCTAAACACAATATATCTGCTGTTAATTATTTATCGAGAGGTTGAAAGCTGCAGACTTGGTTGCAGGCTTGGCTTGGTTGCAGTATCGGGTCAAGGCTGCAAAGCTAAGAACACTAGATTATATTAATTCTCAAATAATATAAAACCGCATAAAAAATAGTCTATTTGTTTAAGCGCTACCATGCCACAGGCCAATACAGAGATAGACAAAGTAGTAAAATTTATACCCAACAAATCTTTTTTATCGAGGGCCGATAAAATAAACATACGATAGATTAATATTTTTGACACCTGCAAAATAATGTAAGTAATTGTTTTCATGGTCATTGTTTGTATTATAATTATCTACTAACTATTGTTACAAATCATGGTTGAAAACTTTGCACCTATGTTTATATATTTATCTCATTTATATGAAATTTTATTCCAAAAATGTATGAATAAAAGTGCTTATGTTCCTAGTTGCAACATACTTTTCATTTTTTACAATTCTATATTTGTCCGGAATTGAGACAATATAAACGATAATTTTATATCCACTAATCTCATTGATTGCTATAAATTTTAGTTGATTTAAATAAAATCATTCCAATTGAGGACACTTTGGATGGTCTATTTTTATTTTAAAATTAGGCTTGACCTTATCCTAAAATCCCCTTATATTGTTAGTTATATTTCTGTTGTCATTTAAATTAATTGGTGGAAGTTAATGCCGTCCATTTCTTTCCATATCTGCATAGAATGTGACCATTAAAAATACATAATATTTAAACTTACAGTATCTACTTACGTAAAATAATCATCACTGCTGGAAATAAACTATTAAATATAAAACCTGTCTATCGTCTAAGAAATAGTATGTCCGTATAATCAGTATATCGTTTATATTTCCGAGAAACTAGATTGGGGATAGCGTTTTAAACTCGTATAATAAGAGTCCTAATATTAATTTCTTACGTTATACTATTTATGTGGTTGTTTTAAAACTTTTTTCTAAATTAGACTAAGTAAGTTTAATAAGATTCGTGAAAGTCACTTATAGGGTAAATTGGGAGTATCCAAGTACCCGGAGTCTAAGGAGGCATACAATTCAACCTCTCATTTCAACCTAATTCAAAGTCCTCTAAGCCAACCTTACCTGCCTGCGGTGACCCTGCTGATAAACAGACAAGGCTCTGGCGATTAACACCTCACGACCTATGTCCACGGATGATTCCCATAGCATCAAAGCCTGTATCAGAACAGAATCTGATACATCAAGGTGATGTGATAAACCTTGAGGGCGCTGACCAGGATCTATATAATGGCTTGTGGTCAATCACTGCATCTTCAGGTCACCACCGGTCGTATCAGGAAACTGGACCATTGGATAATGGTGACATGGGACGAGAGAGTAGGCATGCAGCAGCGCAACAGTTTGCCCAATTAAAATAACTTCACGCGCAGATGAACCTTGCACGAATTTGGATTCCGAAATTAAAAGTCCTTTGGCGAAAGAGAGGTGGTGGTGGGAATTTGAATTATGATGAATTCAGTTCTTAGCTGTCGATCTGCACACAGGCGGTCAGACGAGAGCGGACGCTCCTGGACTCGGCTGAGTCGATCAGCGCGGATAAAGTAGTATTACGCAGGGATTTTAATGCACGGGTAGGATCAGAACTTAGTATTTGGAGTAAGATCCATGGACAGCATGGTACAGGGAAATGTAACTCTAAAGGGCTGCTGTTAGTAACTCTCTGTGCGGAATTTAATATAAGCGTAACAAACACAACGTAGTATAAGCGTAACGGAAGAACCGTATGCTATATGAGTACAAAACATCCTGATGGACACGACTTTCAATCTAAATTAGGGCTATCTAGTCATATTAGCTCACATTAGCGAAAAACGTAATCCGGAACTACAAAGATTACCGTCGACGGATACGTCGTGGAGGCCATTATCTTCATATTGGGTACGCTAGGCCCCAATGTCTAAGGTAATAAATAATACTAATAAATAAGTATTTTCCTGTTGGAATCTGGTGGTACCACATTTGTAGCCGAAACACCGTTGTTTAAATAACATAACCATAAATAGTAACTACTTTACTTTGTTAGACTAAATGG
The DNA here is from genome assembly GCA_949126905.1 of Amorpha juglandis. Lineage (NCBI taxonomy): Eukaryota > Metazoa > Arthropoda > Insecta > Lepidoptera > Sphingidae > Amorpha > Amorpha juglandis. The sequence goes on from OX421372.1 coordinate 9,808,347, forward strand.
TGCAAGAATTGGGTTCCAAAATCAGTCTGACGGCGCTAGACCCCTTTGGGAAACGAAAATAGACAAATGTGCTGATAAAAATTATATGAGATATTATTAATCTAGCCTGCATGCGATTCCTTACAATAAAAGACTTCGTAGAAATATCTATCGAAATATAGGACAATAAATTAGGTTAGTATCTCAAGTGCGTAAGTAGGTTAAGCCGACACATTTGTTTTAAAAAAATACTATGTACATCTCACTCTCGCAAAATTAGTTATTGTTTCATACCACAAAGTTTAAAAGTGAGAAATAAACCAGAACGGCATACACATTAGTCTGTCAGTTTCTCAAATATAAATTTGCTATTTAAACTTTAATTCTTATGTTATAAGGAAATAAAACTAGCCAAATAAAATAAAATTTGCATATGGTTTGTCTACGGCACGGCAGCCATTATCCTGCAGTTAATAATTATTCATTTTAAAGTTGCAATCGCGCATATACATATATTAGTATTATTTAAATAAAATATAGACTTAAACAGTTTTTTAGCGTCTCGTGTTCATGATGCAATCATATTGAGGGACTGACAAGGTTATATATTTTATTATGAGAACTTAATAAATAGTGGTGTTTTTAAATTATCAAATGATTTAATTTTTATTTAATTGAAAATGATTTATTGGTGAAACATTAATCCGATTACGAGATTATGTTAAACTAGCTTTTGCTCGGACTTCGCCCGCGTGAACGTTTAAAATTGACAAAGTTTCATACAAATTTTCATCCCCTATTTTATCCCCTTGGGGGTAGAATTTATAAAAATCCTTTCTTAGCGGATGCCTACGTCATAATATATACCTGCATGCCAAATTTCAGCCCGATCCCTCCAGTGGTTTGGGCTGTGCGTTGATAGATCACTATGTCAGTCAGTCACCTTTGAGTTTTATATATTTAGATATGCACAATGAAGTATAAAACATTAACGTTGTTATTGAACGTATAACTATTACTCGTTAGTTACAATGACAAACCGAGCAGGTCGCTCGTTTGATTACCATTAGCACCACGATTTCCTAAAGACACAATACCCCACAGAACCTTGAATTACCAAGCACTGCACGGCAATGGACTACGTACCCAGAGTCATAAGATGTTAAGTCTCATAATACCTAGTAATTTCATTGGCTTCATTGTCCTTCAAACTGAAACATAACATTGCTTACACACTGCTGCTTGTAGTCAGAAATAGTCAAAGCAGTGGTGCTAACCTAGATAACCTCTCGTATACGAGAGACCTACCACCATGTTTTAAAACTTAGAACTTGTCGAAAATATCATTAATTTGCAATTCATTTCAATATAGGAGTCATATTAAATTGGTAACATTCGTAAATTGTTCTTACAATCGTTATTAAAAAAAGGAATTTTTGTTGCTCTTTCAAACATGTGGTTGTTTTTAAGAAATATAACAGTAACATAGATTGATCGAGATGTAAGTATCTTTCTTCACGTACAAATGTTGGTTGCATGTGTGCGCTAGGCGTAAAATATTTTTAATGCCAGCCGAGGTCACGACGCGACTGGCTTGCAGAAAAAACGTACCTAACGCGCTTTTGTGCGGTAAAAAGTAGACGCGCCACAAAAAATGATTCAGACGTCGTTGTCGGCGCATAGTGCAACAACAGTTTTGCGATCACGATACATATGCCGGGACGATAATAATAATGTTATTTGGCGAGTCATTATGTTTCAAATTGTTGATCTATGGTTTATGGTTGTTATAGTGTTTAAATTACTAGGCTATTGCTCGCAGCTCTGGTGCGCCCGCGTGCCCCCATTAGATGGGAAGAATGTACGTGATCACTTGTCAGTTATAGATTTGAATGTCTATCACATAAAAGCACAAGTCTCTTAAACTAACATTTGATGCCACTCTAACCCCTTTCGGGGTTTAAAATTCTTTCTTAGCGGATCACTTAAGGCAATTTCTTGTTTTTAATATATATTTAATTAGGGGGTTTTATTCAAAAGCATTATTATTTCAATTTCATTGTACTATTATGTATTGTGTTGCAAAACTGAACCTAAGAATATAATAAAAAAAAAAACTTTAAATTAATCTCACTATGTATGACTAGTAATTTAAATTTATCTGGTAGCAGTTTCTCGTTCAACTTTCTTCCAACCACATTCCATCAGCAAATGTTGAATATGTTCTAAGGTATTACATATTATGTAATGCAGTTTAGTGAGTTATTCTTTTTAAATATAAGGACATTTAAAATTTTATTTTTGACCGATATCTTCTCAACCTCAGGGTGGAAGAAGTGATTATACCAAACTCCTTCCGACCCAGTTATTTGGTCAAACAACTGTGGGATAGGGTCTCTAACCAAAACCCTTACGCTGTCATACCGACTATAACCCCGCGGTGGTCCTCTTTGGCATGTTTTAGATAGTCTCGGGGCGTTTAGAGTTTCTTGCCCCTTCTTTAACGGAAAATTATTCTACTAGCGGTAGACTTGAAATTTGTCGATCCAAGTGATGTAAAATTTCAAATTTATAACAATTCGAATTTCAAATTTATAAAATTTCTAATTACAAATTATACCACTTAAAAACATGTCACGCTTTGTTTTCACACAAAATTAAGTACTTACGTGGTCTATTCAGTTCTATGTCTGTGGACACATGCATTTTGGAACATCTTGCTTTTGCGGTATGTGCTCTATATAATACTGCCATTGAATTCTATAGTTTTGACATCTATTATGCGCTAAGGTCACGTCACGAATTTTACACAAGCAACTAGTTAACGTCAGTCGTCACCTGCCTCCATGGCGCAGTGGCCGAGAAACCGGCTGCGAACTGATAGGCCGAGGGTTCGATTCCCGCACTGAGACAAACGTTAGTGTGGTCATCGTGATCAAATACAGTGAAACCTGGTTAAGTGAGACATCAAAGGACCTGCAATGTTGTCTCACTTATAGAGGTATTCCACTTACCTAGTGTCTCAGATATCTGGGATAAATAAATATCTGTCTCATTTACAGAGGGTTCCATTAATAGAGGTCAGAATACAGGTAATTTCAGGTAGAATAAGAAAAAGTAAGTAAACAAACAAAACGATGTTATCTCAGTTACAGAGGTATATACATATAAAATTCACTCGCTGTCTCAGTTATGGAGGTAACTATGATGATAAATCGAAAGAACGAATCCCAGATATAGAGGTTTGCTTCGTCCCACTAACAGGGGTAATTCAGTGCCAAAGTGTTGGGACCTCAGCATGAGTTCCAGTTATGGAAGTTTCTCACTTATCCAGGTCCCACTTAACCAAGTTTCACTGTATTTGTTTCAGGTCTAAATTTACGATTTCTTTTATATTACGAATTCAATCGACATTCATTCTGTATGCCGAGACAAGCAAATGAAAGAATAATGAATGAAATAGGGGCATTATAATAAGATTATAATAATTATTATTTCTTAAACATACATATATGGAAATAAGTTCTTCGAATCGTAGGTACACCACTAGTTGCACCTCTGCCTACCACTTCGGAGATACAAGCGTGAGCCTATATATGTACAGGAAAATATGTAGTAGGAAATACGCAACAAGCTAATGAGAGCTAGCCTCCTTAAGTTAGATTTAATACCAAAGAATATTTCTATAATGAATCTCCACTAATAGAAATATAATTAAGTACCTCAACATCATGAAAATTAAAGATTTGTATGTTTAAGGAGGAGTCGTATCACACTCACTGTATACAACTTACAATAATAATTATAATCAATAATAAATGTATATAAAAATGTTATTTGTATGCGCCATTTTGTCCTGTAATTTATAGTAGTCTTAAGCCGGCTTGTACAATCATTTGTGATTGTATTTAGCAATAAACATTTCTTTTTTGATTGAATGATGAGACAACCATGCCGCTCGCCTGATGGTGAGCGCCACGCCGCGCCTGCCCATAAACAGAATCAACACCACACAGAACTTTAAATTACATGGCACTGAAATTAACTGCATGGCACTGAATTGCGCTCGTCACCCCGAGTCATAAGATGTTAAGTCCTTCAAACCGAAACACAACAGTGCTTAAACACTGTTGCATGGCGGTAGAAATAGACAAAGTGGTGGTACCAATTCAGACGGCCTCTCGCATTCGTGGGACCTACCACCTTGTAAAATATGTCTATTAATTCCAATTTTCCATAAAATTTTACGTTTCTGAAACAAGTTTAGTGGTTTAATACAATTTAAGAATCGTCGTGCAAGTCCTAAATAACTGTAATCATATGGTAAATTTTATTGTGACAATTAAACAGGAAAACTAATCAATAGTATTACAATATGTTATCATAAAACGTACTCATTTTCCTACAGTGCGTGCTTCAAGACTAATTTCTTAACGTCAACTAGTGAGTGACATTCGTAGCATACACGCACTTTGTAATAACGATTCTGTAGGCTCTACGCAATGTAGAATGCTACGAAACTTTTGTTAGTAAGTAAAGCGAATGCTATTTAGTATATACTTTTGTAAAACGAAGGAGAAATATATTATTACCTTTGTGTTACATACGTAGTAATAGTAATACTATCCTTGTATTATACACGTTACACTTTTGGGCACGGGCCTTCTCTATTGAATGAGAGAGGTTATGCCTTAGTCCATCACGCGGGTCTAATGTGGGTTGACAGAATTCACATACTTTCTAAATTCTTATGGAGAACTTCTCAGATATGCAGGTTTCTTCACAATATTTACTTAACCGTTATAGCAAGCGATAATAAATAATTAATACACACGTAACTTAGAAAAGTCAGAGGTGCATGCTCTTGGGGTTTGTTTCGAACCTGCAACTTTCGTCCCGACAGTCCGTACCACTCTCCGCTGAGTTATCGCTGCTGTTATATTCGCAAATATATGTATGTAAATGAATTAAAAACAAATTGTTTGTAAAATAAAATGCAAGAGTAAATAGATACTTTCACAATTATTTCCTCACCAAATTGTGTTCAGCAAATTCAATTTTTAAGCAACAACAGATTAATTTTGAACTTACATCAAGTTCAAAAACATTGCAAATATATAACAAAGGCAACCTCTTTATATAAAATGCATTGGTTCTGTTCGAAAAAAGAATCAAAGTAATCACTTTAATCGGGCAACACTAAATAAAATCCCGTTCTCGCGATCGAGTCTCACGTTGTTGGTTCTTGGAATCAGTAGTGCTGAGTTTGCTTTCGGTGCTGGATTCTAATAGGAAAGGCACGCCTTTGCCCCACCACTCACGTACTGGCGTACCTTACGTAACATACCAGCTACTGTTTCAAAATATTAACTTTTTTAACCTATTATTTAATAAGACGTTAGTGAATATATAAATATAATATATAAAACTTCTTGTGCAATAATGATCTCATTACAAAACCTATTCTAACTTTTAACTAGGTTGATATTGGCCAGTTTGTTATTGGTTACCATATTTACTACGTTTTGTAATAACACCGGCAATGTTTAATTTTATAAATAAAGTAAACCCATGGGGAGGGAACTAAAGGTGCAACTAGTAGACACACGTATCACCCACCTTATTTTCGTTCTATGATGTGATAGGGGGCGAGCCTATCGCCATACTGGGGAACATTCCAAACTCCGGACTGGTACTGTACATTTAATGATAGAAAAAACCAATATCGCTTTTATCCGACCTGGGAACCAAACCGGAGACCTCAGCACATCAGTCGTACCGCGTACGCACTACAATGGCGCCACCGAGGTAGTCGTAAGTAATCTAACACCAGAAATTAATTTTACAATCCTAGCACGCAGACTGGCTACACTGGACCTGATGTTAAGTACAGTCCAAATATAATTTCGAAGTTCAAGGGACATTGTGTCCGTCGATGGTCGGCAGAATTATGCCGGATTCAAGTTACTGGATATACCCTGATTTACCCAAAACCTATTGTGAAAAGAATTTATAAATCCGTTTGAAGATAAATAATTTAGAAGCAACTCATATCTAATGGAAGTGGTACCTACTTGTCAAATGACAGACGTGGCAAACTTTGACTCACCAGGCAAAATGGCCATTAAGGTGCATGCGTGCAAACGAGATGGTTGAGATGTCCCCATTAAACGCTCACCTTTGCTAATTCCATTTTTTTTTATTACCCAAGCTCTGCAAAGTGACTGCACTACACCTGATGGTAAGCGTAGTGCAGTCCAAAAAACCAGCGACCACCCACGAAACAATTATTTTATCGATGGTCGCCAGAGTTATGTCAGTCTGTATAAATGCTTCTTTCCTCTTCGTAGAGGCAAGAAGCAAATCGAGGGGCCTGCGACAGGATAGGCGGATGTATAACAAGGATGTACCTCTATACCCGCCGCAACCAACCATTAAGTTATGTCGCAAGCCCCTCGGGAGAACTAGATATACACTACCACCAGCAAAATCTTAATAACGAATTCATTTTTAAAACAATTTAGATCGTGTTTTTTAAAAAAAAATTATGGATTTCTTTTCTTTTCTCTTCTGTTGGGTATAAAAAAGATTTAATGAATTTATTCTCAAGAAAAAGAAAGACGTCACTAACATGGGATATAAAATAATGTATAAAATTCCGTATAAGATACTGTCCTTTAATTTGGAATGATTGTATTCTAATATTATTCAAGTGTAATAATGTTTTCAAAGAGCGGTACTTACACAAATGCTGAATGTTAGTTAACTGTTGAAGTAATGAATGTACGTAATACGTTTACCTATAAATGAGAAACACAACACCAAACAACTGTTGTAATATTCTCAGAAATAAAATAATGCTTGCTTTAAAGTATCAGCTACTTAATTTCTTCGACGCCAGGGTCCGTATCAACTCATTTATACGTTTTATAGTTCAATCAATGAAACTTTATCTTTTTTATGGATATCAACTATCTATAAGTAATAAAACTCTCAATAATTAGAAAAAGAAATATAAAGACTGCTTCAGGCTGTTTAGAGGTCTGTCTAGACTTCGCAGTTGTTAAGAATGTGGAATATTGGCATGTTTTAGAATTAATTCTTTTGAGCAATGTGAAGAATATTGTATTTTTTTTTTAATAATTGAAATATATGACTGGAGGCGAAATTACGACTTACATCTTCGGCATGTTAGAGTTACACAAGGTTATTATTGTTTTTATCGTAAAAGAACAACTTTAAAATCCTTTACTGTAACGTTCACATATTGAGGCTTTAGTATTTTTGCCTTTGCAGCGACGATAAATTTAAATAACAATAACACACGCCTGTAATCCCCGAAGGTGTAGGCAGAGGTGTTACTTGTATCTCTACATTTCGCCGAGATTATCATTATGAGACAATATCTTATGTCTTGGGGTGACGAGCGCAGTTCAGCGTCATGCAGTGCTTTGTTATTCAAAGTTCTGTGTGGTGTTGCTTCTGTTTATGGGCAGGCGAGGCGCTTACCATCAGGCGATCGTCTTGCTCGTCTCGTCATTCAATAAAAAAAATGAGTCCTATGATGTGATAGGGAGCGATCGTCATACCGGGTACAAATTCTAGACTCCAGGCTGATACTTAACATTTTGTGATAGACCCAATATCACTTTTACCCAACCCGGGGATCGAACCCGAGACCTCACTATCCTTTATGGCTTATTTATATATTAATAACTGCACAAATATATATTATTAAGTGTATCATAGGTTTGTATTGTGTGATTTGTTGTTTCTGTTAAATAAATTAAGGTCCACTTGCACAACAAACCTTAAATCGTATTGAGCCACTAAACGTGTTTCAGAAACGTGAAATCGTGTGAAAAGATGACATTACTAAACGTGTTTAGCGGTCAAATACAATAAAGGACCGTCGTGTAAGTCACCCTTAAAGTTTCAATATTAATTAATCTTATACAACACTCACGTATAAACTCACAATATGTTTTACACAAACAAATAGCAGCTGAAACAAAAAGCTATTACTAGCTAATTTAATATTATATTTATTCCTATCACCTCATTGGTCTAGTGGCTCTACTTAGCTTTGAGAAACCGTTCGGTCTGAGGTTCCCAGGTTAGGCAATCTCAATACGTGTTTTCCGTTCGAAAAATCACACGTGCCTTGCCTGGTATTGAAGTTTGTGCGCGGTACGGTAATAGGTTCAAATCCTATCACATAATAGGATGGAAGTATTGTGAGTGCACTAGTTGTATCTCTGCCTACGCGCCCTAGGATAGAGGCGTGAGCTTATATTAAGTGTTAATATCATATTTGTTGTGACGGGATTCGTTTTTTGCTATGAAACAATAAATAGCATTGACCTTATGTGCAACTCATATGAAACAAACCAAAAATTGTATAACTGTAACAAAGTATATGTTATTTATAATAGTACACTCATATATCTGGTAACTTCCTTTCGTAAATCCTTACAAATTCAGTGTTTGGCGAACTGAAAAATATGAGTCAGCCGACACTGTAGGCAGAAGCGCGACTTCAGTCACCTTTATGTAACTTTGGCTGCAATGCACGTAGTGAAACTTCCTCAACTATCAATAAATTCTGATTGCGTGATTTGTAGTCTTGAGTATTGACTGGGTATAAGTACTAAGACTATTATGCATATAATGTACTTAAAAGATATAAGACTATTAAAAATGTTTACCTTAAAATTTCTACTCTATGTTTTTTTTATTAGCAAGGTAGCTTTTTAATATATTTTGAACCTTGACATACTGATCGAACTGTTTAAAAATTAAATTAATGATATATTTCTCGCTGTATTTTAATGTATACGATTCGACATGAAGATGGAGTCGATAGACTATTTGTGCTTTTAATTTTGTAGGTGGTAGCGTGTTGGTCGTCGTCGGAGTGAAAGGCGGTGCGGTGCGCTTGACCGCCTCGGTCTGCGGCATCGGCGCCGCCGCCGCCGCCGCCGCCGGAGAGGACGCAAGGGCGCCGTGCGTCTTGCCGAAATTATTCGGGGCTCGCTGCACAATCGATTTTTCCCGCCCGATGCGGAAAATTCTTCGGGGCGGGGCGGGTGTTGCGCGGCGGGAGGAGAGGGGTCGAACGAGGGGGGCGCAGCGCCAGGGGGGCAGGCGGAGTGCAGCGGGGCGGTGCAACGCGCGCCGCCGTCCCGGCCGTCGGGCAGACAGTAGGACGGCGACGCCACTGAGAGTCGGTGACCACGGCGCGAAGAGCGCGCTCGCCGCACAGTGACATGTAGCGCGGCCGCCGCGCCGCAGCCCCGCGACCACACCGCCGGTGGCGGCGCGCCGATGCGCCTGCCGTCCGGCTCGACGCCGACGCCGACGCCGACGCCCGCGCCCGCGCCGCGATATCTTCCCGCGCAATACGCATCTCAGCCTCACCATCGGTGTTGCTTTCACTGTTACGCCTGAAGCAAGCCCTTCAGCCCGTCTGTATTGACGACAGTCGTCGGATGGAACCCGGAGTGCGCCGATTCGCATCAAGGTTAGACGAATATTTGATTGTGAGTGTTTGTGCGCCGCCCGCCGAAGAAACAGCTCGCCCTAGCACATCCTCATAGTTCAGCTGTACACGCACACTACTCAACGTTTGCTATAGGTAGGTCTGAAACACGTGAGAGGGAACTCGACAGTGACTCATGTTAAATTCCATAATATGTCATGCACACTGGTGCAAACTACCCTAAATATCGTAGATCCTAAATGAGTATTCACACATTGTGGAATTCCGATAGATGTAAAGGGTGCAACTTTTACGGAATTCAAACTTCGCAACTTCTCGTATTTTGGAAAATATCTGACTCTTTTTCGCGCCGCCGTTTATAATCAATCATCGCAATCAACCCTTTATTGTTTTGTTATTTGTACTTATGCCCTTAATTTATTCGATTTACGACACAATCTTTTATACACAGAATTTAATGTATTCCTTTCGAAAATTATTTAAGCGTCAGAGTTGTAACAACCCTACTGAATACTACAAATAACTCATTGTTTAATATTACACATACAATACATTATTTGGTAAACTAATGTTATTTAATGTTTCATTTAGAAGAAGCTTTTGTTAAAGGTTAGGATATGATATAGGTACTTCATTAAAAGCAATAATTTTAATTGAGTCGATCGTAGTTTGTGTTTATGACGTTTCTAAAGTCCGTAATATATTTCCTTACAAATGTTCCAGAGCTAATATGCGGAAGTTGATAGATAACAAACAATCATAGGTGCCATAAGGATGTGCCTTAGAATATTACATTTATACAATTCCAACATTAATGATGATATACGAACAAATAAACAATGATGCACTTCTTGCTTTAAAACTCTTAATCAACGGAACAGTTTATAAACTAAGGATTAAATAATTGACCAAGTAACATACATTTGATAAGCCAACAATCAATGTGTAACAACAATTTCAGGGGGGCGGAATACATTGTTTTCTATTTCAATAATTTTGAAGAAGTTAATATTACAAAACATATTTTTGCGATATTGAGGTAGCCAACAAAAATCCGTAAATAACAAAGGTAACCAAGAAATAAAAATTATTACTTATTTTCAAAAATATCCAACCACTACAATAGATTATAAAAAAAATTAAATACAGCATTTAAATAAATAATTTATGGAATCGACTGCCTCGGTGGCGCAGTTGTATTGCGTACGCGGTACGACTGCTGTACTGAGGTCTCGGGTTCGATCCCGGGTTGGGTAAAGTGATATTGGGTTTTTCTATCACTAAGTGCTCAGTATCAGCCCGGAGTTTAGAATTGTGGCCGGTATGGCGATAGACTCGCCTCCTAACACATCATGGGACGGAAATACGCTCGGCGATACGTGGGTGTACTGCTTACACCTTTGCCTACCCTTTCGGGGATTACAGGCGTGAGTGCGTATGTAATTTATGGAATCCATAATGCACTCTTACTTTATAATTGAAATGTATAAAAATGTAACAAAACACTAAACAAGTTACTTATATATTCAAAATCATAAAATAGTATTTGATATGGTATTTATAGAACATAGATTGCGCTAGATCCTACACCTTAACATGAAGAAAATATTTCATACAACTTACTTCTGTCATTAATCACTTACAAAATGTATTAACCGTACATTTAGTACCTATTTAATTATTTGACACAATTCTCGGTTTAGTAATATTAACTACTATTTTTTCGTGTATTTGGTTTATTGTGGTGTATTCACTTTATTAATCACGTTGACAGAGAAAGACAAAAAAATGTTTAACTAAGTGATGGTTGAGTAACGTTTATAATTATGGCCCTATATGTATGGATGTAAGTTTTTAGAAATACATGTTATTTTTTATCAGTAACTTAGATATAGTATTAGCATATAGGCTTCTAAAACACATGTTACTTTAACAATTTCGTTACCATGCATAAGAAATTAACAAAGCTAAGTCATCAATCAAGGCATTAACGGATTTAGTTAATTATTATTGTAAATAGTTATTGTGCTTGCCTATATAAGTATATACTCTAACTACCACCGTAGCTTTGTTATTGTAAATTCGAGGGAGTCTTTTCAAATTTCAGATTGTTGATTCTGCTTGTAAAATTTTAGATATTAAACGTATAATATCTTATTATGATGTTATTAAAATGTTATAAAAATATAATCATCGCAAGGTACCTTCTTAATTAAATATACTTAGATTTCTAAATACATTAGTTGCAGCTTATAATATAACTTTAGTTTTTAACAATAGGCAATGTTACATTAACTTTTTGAGACAACTTACAACCAAAACTTAGTCCGCTCCGTAACCACGAAGGCTGAAAAGCTATCGAAACGTTAGGGCTAAAACTATAAATAAACTAAAATAAAATCTATTAAAGTTAGTTTTATTTCAAACCAAACGTTAGCACAGTGAGTAGCCAATACTTTGTATAAGTTACTCATGTAGAACATTGCATTGATTTTTTTTTACTTGCATGCACGCACCGCACTGTATAGGCGATCGCTAAGTATGAGGATTTTCGTATCTACGTACATATCTTGTTTAATAAGCATTAAATTCAGGCAGTTATGAATTAACAACGTGTTTATTGAAGCATATTCGTGATATAATTGGCTTATAACGTGTTTTAATTTGAACCACGCCTTTTAAAGAAAAGATTTGGTGAAACAAAGAACAATGATACTGCGGCGAGTAACAATTTTTTATTTTATTATTTATTTGATTGAATGACGAGACGAGCAAGGCGCTCGCCTGATGGTAGGCGCCACGCCAGCCCATAAACAGAAGCAACATAGAACTTTGAATTATAAAGCACTGCATGGCGCTCGTCACCCCGAGACACAAGAGGTTAAGTCTCATAATGCCCAGTAATTTCGCAATAACAATTAATAATTTTGCACTTAAATCTACAAAAGAAGCGATAGAATTTTTAAGTCGAATTTCGCGAAAGGTGACAAGATCTGCTTCGGCAACATTACTTCCTAACACTAAACGCAGAAATTGTCAACTTTTTAGGTGAAGATGCAGTTTAATAGATAAAATGAGATGCCTTGACGCTATTTCTCGTGTTTTCTCCGCATGCATGTTACAGCCCTGCGCCGATGGGTCATAAAGTGTTATACATATAAAACTTCCGAAATAAATGAATTGAGAGCGGATATTTTTCGATATTATATATATGATACAGTGCTTAAATGAATAAACCATCAAAGTGTAAAACTTTCGTTGCTCTTTTTTGTACATCCATCATGTAGACGTCTACATGATTTTAGTAAATATATTGTGCAGTAGGTATGTCATGATCATGCAGTATCGGAAATTATTAGGCATTATGAAGCTTAACATTTTATGTGTCTGTACATGCACTGATTTACAAATCAAAGTTCTATGTGGCGATGCTCCTGTTTATGGGCCGGGGTGACGCTTACCATCAAGCCAGCGACCTGCTCATCTCTCTCATTCAATCTAATAAAAAACAATGTTTAAAGCTGTTTACTAACATTCTTTTTTTGATCAGAGACCAGAGCCAAATGATACACGGCCATACCATGAAAAATGGCGACTGCATGATGGCATATACATACTATAATATATGCTACGCATGCTAAAAAGATGCAGCATGCATAATTTCTTTACATTTATTTTGTAATTTTGGCGTGTGGCTCTCACTTGTTTGTTATTTTTCTATTTTTGACCGATTTTGCGTAGTTTGTGACTGTAAACAATATTGCCTTTTGATATAAAGTAATCCTAAGTTTCCACACTAGGCTAATCTGCTTTATTCGTGCATATGTAATACAAATTATGTTTAATATTAACTTATTAAAAAAATGACTAAGGAACTCCACGTTCCTTTGACTAATTTCCAAGTTTACCAAATTTAAATGTGCTTTTCTAGTATGTCGTACTCGGCTATTCCTTTTGTATTCTTGTATTATCTTATAACTAAAATATTGAAAGATAGATGCATGCTTTTAAGTTTCGTAGGACAAAGGGAAGAAGGATGATATCTAAAAGATGCTAGAAGTAATAAAGTGCACTAAACAGCTAATTATAAAAAAAGGATTTTCGAGTTTTAAGCGTAACATTTGTGATGTTCTTTAGCAGGGATTTCTATAGCAGTAATCATAATCCTCATAGATAAATAAACATGTTCTTTAGAAAAGAAATGTGAAATAGGCCCCTACTTAAACTGAATTTAAGGATTTAGGCTAATTTGCACAACGATACTAAATCGTGTTTAATCAGTAAACCACTTTAAGAAACGTCAAATCGTATGAAAAATTAATATAAATCAATAAGTTAGTAGGTAAACACAATATAGGATCGTTGTGTAAGTGGGCCTTAGAAACAGTCGATTGTTTCGATTTTACTAGTTCGTAATTGTCATTCAGTTAGACATGGGACCCGGATGGGACTGACATAATTCTTCTTCTTCCGCCTATCCTTATCCAACTCACAGTGGGGTCGGTACAATATGCTTGTTTATACATGTTACAGAAAGATATGGCTTGTAGGTTATACGACTGGTCGTCTACTTGATATCAACCCCTCTATGGAGAAACACACCCAGACCTGAAACAAAAACTTCGGATCACACAATATTTGCCTCGGTGCGGGAATCAAACCTGCGGCCTTTCGCAGTGCTGTCGACTACTCGCTCACTGCACACGGAGACTGTCAAACAGGACTGATATTATACTAAAATACCATTCCATTTCATTAGGCTAATTTGGCGTTCAGTCTGAAAACAAACATGTGTTTTGTCGTAATATTATGTTATAATTTTTTTTTATGAAGCTGGGGATAACAGAGCTAGCGGGTCACCTGTTATTTGATAAATAGGTGTCCTTTTATCTTAGCAATTAATAGTGTTAACTATATTAGAGATAACAACATTGTAACGAATATGCATTCAATTATCAATAGGACGCTCTAATGTTGTTCATGAATGAGTTGAATACGGAAATTACACATTACAAATGCAATTATATACTTACGTTAAATAAATTCTCGAAGTTATTGATGAAGGTATAATGTAATACAATTTAAGTTATTTCTTACTATAGTTTCAGGAAATTAGAAGGTTTTCACATGGGTTGATGCGTTATTGACTCATTTCAATATTTTGCAAGACAAATCTTTTATATCAATGACCTTCGTTTTACCCGGCCATATGCATTATTTTCCAAATTTATTTGTATTCGTTTATCTTTTAGAAATATTGAAGTAATCTACAGAATTAAGGTATTTTGGAGTATTCAAATGTGTATTCAATTGTTAGTAATAATTTTTTAATGATGTGAATACATTGAAGTGATAGAACGTCAAGAATTCAAAACAGCTATAGGTATAGGTAGGCATGCAAAAAAATATGATTAAATTAAATACGTTGATTTCAAAATAAAAAGGGCTGATAATATGATATATTTATTCCATATATCAGACAATTTTACTATCGTGGTGCGCGCCACTGTTATAGCTGAATTCTATATGACTTTGCCACACACATTAATTTAACTAATAATACTGTCAAGTGCTTGACCAAGCAATAAATACTAAAAAATATTTACTGCTAACTTTATATTTAAGTAACTCAGTATTACAGGAAAGTAGAAGTAGCTTAAGACACGATAAATCTGATTTTATATTTGACTTTACTAATGATAACGCATAGCCGCTCACAATAAGTACAACTTACGCTCAAGCCTGTATCTCCGAAGGTATAGGCAGAGGTGGAACTGCCGTCACAGTATATTCTATCTCTATACCGGGCACAAATGAACGAGCCGATCGCCATACCGGACACAAATTCTAGTCCTGGGTAACTCATGTGTAATTACCTAGGACTAGAACCCAGGTCCTCACGGTTTCTTAGCCTAAGGAGGTTGCCAAGATAGTTAGGAAAACATGTTCGATATGTACAAGGTGGCTTATTTATAGATGAAAATACGTGGATGTGATGTACCGTGCGACAGGAAATGGCCAAACAATAACAAACATCAACCGTTTTCAAGAGAACTATCCTTAAATAGTGTATATTATGTATGACGATCTAATAAATTAGACATTTAAATTAGAATATCATGTTAATAGACTAGTCTTCCGTAGATCGCGATTCTTAATAGACAAATCCTCCTATAAAAACCACTTATATACGTATCGCAATACTAATGAATCTGCGTTCTTCGTTAAAACCTGAAATCATTAGATACATGCTTAGCGAGTAAATTTAATTAAACTTATATAACAAAAGACGAGGATATATTACATTTTTAGACAGATGTTTTTATATTATGCTTCTAATTATAAATTAATTTACAGCTTTATTATTTTATAGTAACTGATTAAACTATAATAACTTTATACAATAATACTTTTTTACCCCAAATATCTCCGAATGGAGCATTGAACAAATATGCACGTAATTTTTTCCTAGTTAATATTTTTTGTGTTTAAACAAAATGGCAGCGAAATAATAATCACAATTTATTATCTAAAATGCGCGGGCGGGTGCAAGCAGCGAGCAACCACGTCGCGTCGGCGCCGGTTATAATGCCTAGCAATTAGCATTGACGCGAATTTCATCCGTGTTATATTTCGGGCATAGCAACTATATCTGCAATCGAAAAAGTCAGCCGCCGTCGCCGACACTCACATGTAAGTCGCACCAACACATGTGCACTCCTCTCACAATAGGCCTAGGCATATATCGTGAACACTAGTCTACACGCACACATGCATAGGCCGCGCGCACGTGTGCTCGGACGCAGACTTTACCCTTGAACGTATGCGAAACGCTAGATAATTCCACGCCGAAATATGCATTGATAAAAAACACGATAACCTGAATTATCCGTGCCCAGGTTTTAGTCAAAGTGACGATTTTTGAGATGATGGATTGGATGTATTTATATAAAAAAACAATTTTGACGCATGGGAGCGTTTGCAAATGCATGAGAAACTAATGTTTAGGCAAATACGTGCAAATGCTAAACTTTGTTTTACCCACATTGACGTAAACATGCAAATTCTATTTATAATCTCATTAATTAAACTACACCAAGTTGGTATATTTTGGCACTCGTTGCAATTTAAAATAATTGTAAAATATTTAACTCGTGTATAATATAATTAAATATACACTGTTTATTCATGATTTTGACCGCGTATCTAGACTTTTACACCTTGGTACCGGTAGTATACTAGGTAACGTAAAGAATTATATGAATAATTATAAAGTAATTTGAGTTTTTTTTATTCTGTGGGCAAGCACTGATGGCAATACGGCGTAATATTGGAATAGGCTTCCTTTGGCACAGAGAAACGATCCATCTATTTTATTTTCACCAATTTCCAGGTATGCAATTGTTAAAAATGTAATTGGACGAAAACATATTGACTCGATATGTTTAATTCGAAACAATTAAGTAATTATCTGCGTTACGTCATTGATTTGAGTTGCGATCTTCCTTTGTATTTATAATTTACAATTTGTGTTAGGTCAGGACAATGTTTTTACATTTGGTGCATGTCTTATCACTAGATTGTTGAGGAAGAATTACACGAAATACAGTACAAACAATTGTAATTGCGGTGTATTATATTACCTACGTATTACCGTATTACATGTATTTCGGTTACTAACCATTTTATTATATTTGGTGTATTCGGTCATGAACGGTTATTAACGACGCGACAATTAAAGAATTAATTCAAATTACTTACTTCTATACTTACTATTACTAATTTAGAAACAGTACTTGTCTTTATTAGTGAGTTTCAAAATTAAATTAGTTCTAGGACTCTCCAGTATTCTCTTTGACTTCACCTTGGAACAAAGTCACTGGGTGGGTGGGAGTATTACGCGACAGTACTGAGCCACCACTGTTCCTGGTGCAGCTACAAGGGAAACATACCCCACGAGTTCTGTTTAATTCCTACGTTATTCCGACATTATATTATGTGTCGGGGTATTATTATTCCAACAAGTTGCTTAAGTCCGGTAAAGTTGTCAGGTAGTTGTAAAACTAATGATTTATCCGAGCACGGCAAAGTGACTGCATTACACCTGATGGTAAGCGTAGTGCAGTCGAAAAAACCAGCAACCAATGAGCGAAAACATTAAGGAATACCGTGGTCGACTCTACATAGCTTAAAGAAATGGTTATATTTCTCGGTAATTAAAAAATCAGATAATAAAAAATAATAAAATAAATAAAAAAGCCTTAATTTACCAAAATGTAGTTATTATATATATTTGATCCCGTTGATGTCTATTCAAGGGCGTCTTCCCTTTCTAATACGTGTTATGTAGAGTAAAAGTATGGCATAGTTATTTACGTGATTAGTAAACAACTCAACACATATATGTTTTGTCTACATTACTTATATTTAAAAAAATACATATTAGTGTTTTATGTAGGTGTTAATCTTAACAATACAGGAGACGCCAAAACGTGTTGGAAGGTGGTAATGCGGCAATGTATAGGCTATAATTGCCTTTATGATTACTTATTACGCTAACTATCAGGCTTAATACATTAATAATTAAAAAATAATCAATGAAACATAATATAAAGATTCAAATTCTGTCAACAGGATTCTCTGGATGTTAAATGTCAAAACGTTATGAATAAAACAG
Organism: Amorpha juglandis; assembly: GCA_949126905.1. Classification (NCBI taxonomy): domain Eukaryota; kingdom Metazoa; phylum Arthropoda; class Insecta; order Lepidoptera; family Sphingidae; genus Amorpha; species Amorpha juglandis. The sequence goes on from OX421372.1 coordinate 9,826,505, forward strand.
GCTTCCGAAGCAAAGATACAACCTGTCGCCTTTTGTTTCGAAGTGGCCTAATCGAAGGGAGTGGAGAGTGGAGGAATCGAAGTTTATTACATATAATACTTAATAATAATAAGATTTCGTAACGAAAATGATCGAAACGTAGCCTTGAAATATGATTACCATAACAAACATACGTAAAAAGTGTCCCAACTAACATATCGGCCATATTGCGAAAGTAGTTAAACGAAAGCTTGTAAGCTTGATATTTTATTCACTCAAAGTAGAAGAAACCTACTTATGTGAACATTTGTAAAATATATTTATCTTCCAGATAACATATCTTTCGTAAAATGTCAGATATTAAAGTTTATTACGAAAATTAAAATCTTACATTGCGAATGTAGCACTGTGATAGTAAACACTAAAAATATATATACACCGATTATAATTATATTCATATAAATAGCTTTGTTAAATTTACTAATAAATTATAAATAGGCAAAAAAATATTAAATGGCTGTTAGTAACGTCCAATTCGGTGTATTAAAAAATGTATCATGAATTATGCTGGCCTCGCATTTAGATATAAAAAATAGACCGGCTGAGGTCTGAGCACCAGTCTTAACGGAATATTAAACCTGTAAAACAATTTTGATCTTTAATCATATTTGACACATGTTATTTATTAAATGGTATTATATATTACTAGCTTTTGCTCGCGGCTCAGCCCGCGTGATCTGCTTTTTCCGGGATAAAAAGTAGCCTATGTCCTATTCTGATGTATAAGCTATATTATTGTAAAGTTTCATTAAAATCCATCCAGTAGTTTTTACGTGAAAGAGTAACAAACATACATCCATCCATCCATCCATACTTACAAAATTTCGCGTTTATAATATTAGTAGGACTAGCTTTTGCTCGCGGCTCCGCCCGCGTGATTTGCTTTTCCCGGGATAAAAAGTAGCCTATGTCTTATTCTGATGTATAAGCTATATTATCGTAAAGTTTCATTAAAATCCATTCAGTAGTTTTTACGTGAAAGAGTAACAAACATACATCCATCCATCCATCCATACTTACAAACATTCGCGTTTATAATATTAGTAGGATATTTATTATAAATACAATACCAGAATAAGTAAATAACTTTTTATGATATTTTAGATATTTTTTATTATCATATTTTAGATTTTATTATAGATATTTTTGCCTTTCAAGCGTCGATATCGATATCGATAGTATCATTAACGACAGTATTTTCACCTGTTATGTTTATATGCTTGCCATGTATCACGTCATGGAACAGAAATACGCTAAATAAAAATATTATTAACTGATCAGGACTACATAACCATAGTTTAAAACACATGTCGAAAGGTAGCGCTATTCCTTTCTAAAGGAAATAAAAATAAAATATACCCACGAGCTCTTGTATTATAATATTAATAAACAGATGGAATAATATACATACTATTTATATTATAATTTAAATGCACAATGTATGTTGAAATATAAAATTACTATAAAAATCATACAGTACACATACAAAAGTATTACGATATAAACAGTTATGTGAGCAAGCAAGTAAAAGTAATAGATAAATTAATAGGCCTTTATTTCTTCGTATTTTCTTCAGCCTTCAGATTTAAAATGTCTAATGAATGGGCGGGCTTAACCAGGCAGCAAACTATTGCATTTCACACGAGAGGACGATTTCACGACGAGGCCTAAATTCCCAATCCCCACTATCTTCCTTAAAGATCAGCAACACATCTAGGATTCTTTAAGTGTTATAGGTATTTTTGGGTGGTGGAAATCACTTTCCATCAGGTGACCCACTGGCTCGTTTGCCAAGTTTGCTATAAAAAGGCTAAAATGATTATTTGTATTTTAATTATATTATTGCAACAGTCGGGTTTGAACAGCTAGAGTATTTATAGTAATCTGTATGAGCATATAAAATATTGATAGTACATATGTGATATGTTCACAATATTTTTAAACATATAGGTATTGCGTAATGATACGACTTTCTTTGTTATCTAGTTATTGCTTTCATAATGATTATATCGTAGGTTTTTATAATATATTAAATTGTTATATAAACTTTATAGAGGAAAATGTTGGTGTAATCCATAAATATATTTTGCGGTTCTGGATGTTGTGAGACAGAAAGCCTCTCATAATGCCTGATACCCAAGATATAAGACTCGGATCTTAGTGTGGGGTCAGGACTAATTATTTTACTGTGAAAAACATGTATAAAAACGGCCTTAATGCCAGAGGCATTCTCTAACTGATGCAAACACGAGACAATTTATATATTTATATAACAGCTTGTACAACGGGTACAAAAATATTTGACTTGTAATTTTTATGACTAGCGGCCCGCCTGACGTCATGTGTGGAGGTTGATTCAATATTGTATAGTTTTATTATTCGCTATGTAATTATTACTAATTTTTAGTACTTTAATTTTTGCACATAAAGATCCTTAATGGTACTGATTTCTACCTTCCCTCAATAACAATAACGCTTAAAGTTTTATTTTATAAGTGTCAGTTGAAACGTCGTAAATTCAACTAGGTTTTTTAAGAAAGTGGGGGCAACCGAGCAAGTTACTAGATTTTTACAAAACCTAGTCCCATTTAAATGTAACGCACAGTTTCAGATTATCGTTGGTGTTATATTTTATATTAGAATAAAATAATATAATAAAACGTCCATTGTCAAGCTTGTCTCAAATTACACAGATTTATTTTTTTAAAGTTTTCTCACTTGACTAACAAATAGGTAATAACACAATACTAAAGAGTTCTGATATGTAAACTAATAAATACTTCAGTTGGTACATTAAGTAGAAAATATTCACTAGTTCGGCAAGATATACATCTTAGTTCATATCGTATACATAGAAAATATTTAAGTAAAATTGAAAATATCTCTTTTTTCTACACCTGCCTTTATCATAGTCGCAGTGACAACCTCCTTTTTAGTACATGTTACAAAAAGATGTGGCTTATAGTTTTTACGGTAGGCTACCTGCTTGACGGCAATCCATTTGGGAAAAATTGAAAATATCTAATTAAAAAAATAATAGCCATAGCTAGAGCCATGCTGTAGAAAGTGTTGTCTTTTCCCCTTCCTACTTAATTTGAGTGGTAGAGCTACGCTGTAGACAGTTTTGTCTACAGCATGAATGGGCTGGCTCGACCGGGTCATGACCACTGTCTCACAGAAAACCGACGTAAAGTAGCGGCTTGCTGCTGCGTTTCGTACGGTGAGTGAGATATCCGGAAGCCCAAATCCCCTACCCTTCCCTGTCCCTAATTATCCCTTTCCTTTATGGTCAGCGACGCGCCCATGATTCTTGTGGTGGTGGGCGTACATGGGCAGTGGAGATCACTTACCATCAGGTGACCCACTTGCTCGTTTGCCGGCCTATGCCATAAAAAAAATAAATAAAAAATAAAAATCCTACTTAATTATCCTCTTCGTTTAAGGTCGGCAACGCGTCCATGATCCTTCTAGTACTGCAGGCATTCATGGGCGATAGAGATCACGTGGTCGTGATTTCATTATATCATCATTACATATTATTTCTCACTGCTTGTTTGCCGTCGTCCCCTATAAAAAATGTGTTTACTATTTTACGGCTTGCACTTTTATTAGCCTCCGAAAACTACTTTTATCTCGCAGAATGTCATTGGAAGTTACTTTCTGAAGTGCTTCGAAACAAGGTCGTGAACTTTCTTGCTCAGATGTTAACATATAATTGCACGTATAAGACGGTATTAAAATACAAAGCCGATATAAGTTCAACGCAGTGTGTAAGCTCACGCTATTATAATGTCATAACATTAAACATGTAAATTGTTTAAAATGAGATTCTAATCGATTCTACTATTTCCATAGAATATAGGTTTGTTCGACGCAAAATATCCTTGTTAGCTTATACATTAGTACGTTAAGGCAAAGACATGTCTGGTATGACACATGCTTTACCGTAAAATGTGGCTATATTTATTTGTATCATCGTAATGTTCTTTTTTAGCTTCGGACTTTTTATTATTGTAATTAACTGTGTCATAAAATGTTATGAATTTGCTTTTGGTAAGCCTTTTGCATTTATAAAATAAATATATGTATAAATAATATTTGTATAATAATTAGTGTTTATTTATTATGAATACTGAAATATTTGTACAAATAAACAACACACACACACACACACACACTTTCGTAAGCCCACTATAACATACAATTCTATTTCTCAGTTATGTAACTACCAGAGACTTTCGGTCTCACTACACATAGATTTGAAACAAATATTTATGGAACACATAGTCATTGGGATCAGTGCAGGTATCTATTAAAAGGGCCACCACCCGTTTCAACCAGCACAATAAAGTACAGTATAAACTTTTTCCTAATTTTGCACTTTCGACATCCGGCTAAGCATCTTTTTATTTTTTTTATATATAGTATTATTTAATTTATGACATAAAACACAATTTCTTTGTCTAAAGCTATCGATCTTCAATCTTTCAATTACTGCCCTCCATGCGGCATGCGCATGGGACTCCGTGTATAAGAAGCATAATGTGCATAGTGCCTACAAAGCTTCCATAATGTGTATAAAATTTACCTGCGCGGCAAGATCCAAATTTTTTGTTTAGAATAATATAAATAATTTTCTGTGTATAAATTTACAATGTAATTAAATATGCATAGACTATGCTAATTATAGTGATTATTAATTTTGTAACTATAACTCAGACCGACCATAATATTGTTATTTTAATTCTCTTTTTATTTACTAATTTGCATTCAATAAAATAGCGGCAGCGAGCAATAGCAGCGATAGCTCAACGGGGAGTAGTACAGACTGTCGAGACGAAAGTCGCAAGGTCGAATCCAGCCCCAAGAGCATACACCTCTGACTTTTCTAAGTTAAGTGTATATTAATTGTTAATTATCGCTTGCTTTAACGGTGAAGGAAAAATCGTGAGGAAACCTGCATACCTGAGAACTTGATAAGATTTTTCAAAGGGATGTGAAATCTGCCAACCCGCATTAGGCCAACGTGGTCGACTAAGGCCTAATCCCTCTCGTTCAGTCGAGGAGGCCCGTGCCCAGCAGTGGGCCGTATATAATACAGGGCTAGTAATATATTCAATAAAATTGAAGACTATTAATGTATTCACAAACAAAATAATGTATTCATAACGTATCATAGTACTCGCGAACAAAACTATACATAGTAAAGAGCTCATTGCGTGAGATCACTGTAGCCACTTCAAAATATTTTTTATGTAATAAATCATTATCGATATCAAACAAAGTATTTAAAAATATGCTCCTGTAATTAGCTATTTTTAATATAAATAAATCTTTAAAATCTTACACTTACGCTTGTATCCTAGTAGGAGTAGGTAGAGAGGCAAAGTTGCAATGAATGTACTCGTGGTTCACCCAGCTTATTACCATCGTGATAGGGAGCGAGCTATCTCCATGCACTAATGTATATTTTTATAGAAATAAAACACAAATTTCGTTTGCCCGAACTGAGATTTGAATCAAGGAACTCACGGTTCCTAGCCTAAGTCCGTTGCCACTATACCATCGACCCTAACTGACCTGAATTTTCAGACATCTTACTACTATTATAAATGTGAAAGTTTCGATGTTTGTAAGTTTGTGAATTTGGATGTTTGTTAGTCAATCATGCCTTAACGGCTGAACGATTTTGGTTGAAATTTGGCCCACAGGTAAACCATGATCTGGAATAGGACATAGGCTACTTCTCATCTCGTAAAAGGCCGCTCACGCGGGCGGAGCCGCGGGCAAAAGCTAGTTAGTTATAAAATACATGGAACGGTACTTCACCTGCAATTCAAACAGACTAAATATTTATGGGTCAGAAATAGTGTTGTTTTTGTAAGAAACAGCTTTAACTGTTAATTATCGGCCACTCATTCGCATCATTGTAACATCACCATTATGTTAGCCCATGTGTGTGAATCACGCGTCGGTTTTTTTTGCTTAGACCGCACACATTAACGCTAATTATGTAATTATAATATTCGGTCTGACTCTACGTAAATTATTTTTTGTTTATTATTTTTTTCAGCAGTTTCTTCTGCCTAAAATGAAGAAATATTATTAAAGATTTCTTACGGTTACGCGAATATTACTCATTGAAATAAAATAAATAAAAAACCGCGATAAAATCCGTTTAAATTAGTTTTATTTCAATATAAAACTAATTTAAACGGACGGCCCACCTTGTGTGGGTCGCGTTCCAGGGTCAGCCAGTGTATATCCGGTTCACCCCAGGGGGCTTGCCCCCTGATCCTAACCCTTTTCCCATCCCTTTTTTCTTCCCCTCCCCCTTGGCCCTTTGTCAGGCCGGCATGATCTTGCCGACCTACGATGGACACATTGTTTTTCGTTGGTCGACACTATTCTTGGATTGCGCTACACTTACCATCAGTTGTAGCGTAGTCACTTTGCCGAGCCAGGATAAAAAAAAAACAAAATACCTACATTCAATAAGTTTTAAAAGATATCGAATACAATAATTTAAAAATATTACAATACATAAATAGATTCACGCCTGATTCCCAAGGGTAATTACAAGGGTATTACATACTTATATATCAATGAAATATGTGTCTGTGATTTCGAAATAAAAGCTGTTTCTTAAGTTTATTAAAATGTTACTCGATTTTTAAACATTTTAGCCTCTTTGTCTGGATTAATCTCTGAAATAGCTGAAATTATTTTGAAAAAACTTGTATTGATAGATTTAAGACTTTTCAGGGAGTATTTTGGCTACGTTTTATTATGGAAATATTCGAGCGTCTGCGGGAGAGGAGTAGCAAAATTTGCACTAGTAAACCGTGAGGGTTACCTATAGTTAAGTAATGATACTAACCACTTTATTTTAATTACAGGTTGATAAAATTGTCATCTTAATGATGAGTTGAATCAATAATCGAATGCAGCAATCTTTTATTAATTATTTTTAGTAGTTCATGTAACGTTTCTATGCGACACAGACGTTGTTTTTTAAAGTTCTTCAAAGGTCATTAACATTTAAGCAATTTACACGAAACGAAATATTTGTATGTCTGGAATAATTTATTTTATGGACGTATGACTCAACGGCGTCTAATCGGAGTATGATGTTTTATTTTCTATTTATACTCTTTTTGTTTTAGACTCACGCTTAGCATGGGACGTTTCATTATGCATAATTTAATCGTTTTGAGTCAAAGATTTCTGTTTATAATTCTAGTGTCTACTTCTTTTCAGACATTGTTTTCTGTCTTATATTCTTTTATTGATTCATTAACAGTACATCGTCTAAATATAATGTCTTAATAGGCCACCGTCGTTACAGAAAACACTTAATTAATAATATCAACCATGTATTACGTGGGACACCACTGTTGGGGCGCGTTTATATGACAAGGAATCCCACCGCATTGCGGCGGCCGCGCGGGCGCCTCGCTCGAGTAACTCGAAAAACTAATGTAAACTCTATTGACTAAGCCATAATGTTTAATTCTTCGCAACGCTCCAACCACGCGGCGACTGCGCGATCGCGCGGTTAGTTGCTCACAAAGAATTTCAACGTTAAATCCTAGTTAATAAGACATACATTTGCTATGACTGAAAACTTTCGTGCACGAAATTTTTCGCGTCGTCTAACCGCAGCCTTACAATTAATTAATTAATTTAGCCTTTCTCAAATATTCTTATTTAATGCGAATTGATACACTTCACTTACTTTCAAAATTATTAGAGACAATTCTCATGTATGCAGTACAGGTTTTTTCGCAATGTATTCACTTGAAAAGTCAAAAGTACCCGCCATGAAGGTGTTTTATTGCCTTGGGATGTCACCGTCTGTCAGACGAGCATGGCCTACCGGATGGTAAGCGGTCACCGCCGCCCATCGACTTTAGAAATTCCAAGGCACAGCTAAGCCACTGCTACCGGCTGTGTTCGAATCTACGACATCTGATTTGGTAGTCCGTTCTACTCAAAATATCGAATACTAGCTTTTCCTCGCGGCTCCGCCCGCGTGATCTGCTTTTTCCGGGATATAAAGTATCATATGAGTAAATAGTTACTCAGTGATAATTTAGCTTTCTAACGGCGAAGGCTTTTTGAAATCGGTCCAGTAGTTTTTAAGTTTATTCATTACATACAAAAATACAAATATTTGTATAGATTGATTTATTAAATATGGAGTAACTAATTTTCTTTAATATCCTGCTATTTTATCAATATCCTATATGAATCAAAAAGATAAAATATTGTAAAAAATAAAATAAAGTTTTTTTTTTCGACAAATATTGTAACCTGATACTTACATGCCACTTTTGAAACCTTTTTATTGAACTAAATTGTTTTGCTTAAAATTTACAAAAGAGCATTTATATGTCATTATTTATTATAACAGTTATTAAGACTTAAGAGCCACTAGAAAAGTTTTAGTTGGCAGGCGCGTCGACCTCATGTTGTGGTATAATTTTTTGCGCCTCTAGTTATTTGGGAATCCCAATGAGCCTATCTACGTAAGTACATACGATGAAGCCAAATAAAACCCAATCTTAGAACGTTTTGTCGAAAATGATTTGAGAACATTGAATTTACAATACGCGAGTATTTACTAATAACATGTTAATGTAAATAAAATGTTTTCTTTATTTTCCCTTACTTTTAACAACATTATTTAAATTTAGATTTACATAAAAGGTACTATTAAGTTTTTAAAGAATTAATTAGAAGATAAACGAGTCTGCGAATAACATTTATTTTCAAAAAGACTCATAAAACAGTGTACAAAAATAAATATTCTTTAAATTAACCAAACATTTAGTAGATAAGTAGTCGCAGACACATTTTAATAATTTAATTACCATAATATACCTTTTTCGATATAAACGTCTGCGATGATTCTTGCGGCCGTCGACGTCGCGGTCTTGGCGGATATGCATTTCAAACGTAACAGACTAAAACTACTAACGTTTCGTTTCGTCTACACCCAGCAAGCTAGACAGGTTTTACGCGCCAGAACACAAACAAAAAAACTCCGCCGAAATATCTGTAGGTATTTTATTTGGAAGTTTTTACTAGATGTGCATCCCAGAAGGATGTGTCTGCGACTTTATAATATAGTACCGTCTGCGTAAAATTTAAATTGGACTTTTGGTAGAAACGCATACATTAACCATTCGATAAAAGCGTTTGTGTTATTTTTATCTATCTCATTATGTCAGATGATTACGAATAATGATTTAGATAAAAGATATTTTGACGTGATAACGTCTTATAATTCGATAGAGCCGGCTGCACGCACGAAAAAACATGACTCATGCGTCGTTACCTCGCTAGATGTCACGTTCCATTTAAGGCTTGAAGTGCAAGCGAAAGCGCGGAACGAGCGACAAAGAAGCACAATCGGCCTTTGCGTTCGGCAGCGTTCGAGATTTAAAAAAATTAAAACATAAATATTAAATCTTCCACATATCACAACAACGTGTCTGAAATGACAGGTTAGACCAGCCATCCGTCAAAGGGAACATTTTCTCCTATATCAAACACATTGAGGCGGGCTTTTTAAAAACTAGATTTACGAAAAGGACATTGTTCGTCGTCCATACATAGTTGGCCTAAGAACCAAAAGGTAGGTGAATTTACTTTTTGGGTTTTAGATAATGTATATATTTGATTGAAACTATATTAAAACTACGGACACTTGAGGATTCCGAAAAATAAATAAAATACTTTCGGATTTTGAGGTTATAATTAGGCCAATAAATACTATCAAATATTAAACGAATGAAATTAAAATTTTCTTTTGAAAAATGCTACCATTCCATCAGTATTTTCTTAAGACGTTATCACGTTCAACTATCGTCAGTAAACCGACTTTACAGACAACCGATTTTTTTAAAACACTGTATTGTGTTTAATCTAGCTCAGTATTTTGGTCAGTTATATACATGTTATGAGTTTTGACATGACATATCATATGATGATGATGATTTACGAATCGGATGATATCGTATAATAAAAAAAAATAAACTTAGAAATCTACTACTACTAACTACTACTACTTAACTTAAAAAACTTAGATATAAAAATAGATTAGATACTTTCATTGGAGAATGCTAACAATTTAAATATATTAGATGGTTTTAATAGCAGTGGCCAGCAAACGAGCAAGTGGGTCACCTGATGGTATGTTGTCTTCACCGCCGATGAACATCCACAATATCCAGGAATATCCACATATAATTCTGACAAATAAAATTTTGCAGACTACAATTCTAGCTTAATACTTTATGAGATTTCGATTTGTTTTCATGAGTTTTCAGTTGATAGGTTGGTTACTTATACCCTTTTGCCAAATTATTTATTTATTGTTAAAACCAGCAGCCTCATTAACATTATTAGGAAATTGTAATAGACACAGAAAGGTAAATACAGGTTGTCATGGTTAACTAATGGTAATATAAACTTTTTGACACAAAATATACCTACACAGATAAAGTGCCCATAAAGTATAAAAAAAATATTCCTTTAGGTATGTATATGTTCACACATATATATTATGAACCTTAATATTATTTTGCTAGCGGTACGATATTCATAACCGCCAGTACCGTACACATGGTGTTACAACCTACCATAGTGAGCCATACTTTGGGGGAGGCCTATGTTCAGCAGCGGACGTCCTGTGGCTGATTATGATGATGATGATGAAATATTCTTTAATAGTCCCCATTGTTTATTTTTGTTCATTGTTCTTTTCATTGTTCCCATAAAATTACTTTGCAATAAGCGATCTCATTTGAAACTCGCGCATTTAATATTAAAATATTATACGAGTATACACCAAATTCTTGCTTAAATCATAATTATTACATTAATAAAACTAAAATATCTGTCAACGATAAACATCTTAAAGTTTAGTTTTTCATATCTTCAGGCGGTGATGCGTAAGTGTCTCAATCATAGTTAATTGAAATACGACTTTACAAAGGTCTAGGACCCATTTTATTGTGCATATGTCTAAGTAGGTAATATAACAAAGAGTACCCCTGAACTGTGAATAATTCGCACAGAATAAATAAATAATATTTATTTCAAGGCAAAGGAATTAATGAATCTTCTAATTATTTGAAATTCCAATCGTAACCTATGTCTAGGACGATATTGTAGTAATGTAATAATTAAGACTGTTACTAAATTATTAATATTATGTTTAACTAGCTTATGCTTGAAGCTGCTCCCGTGCGAATGACTTTTTCGGGGTTAAAATGTCCTATTATTCTTAGTCATGGCCTACTTATGTACCAAATCTGTACGGCCGTTAAGTCGCGATTGATTAAAAAATGCCCAAAGTCACAAAAGTGCAAACTCAGACGTTATAATATTAATAGGAAATAGGACAACTACATTTTGAAAGCACAAATTTTATATATTACTAGCTTTTGCTCGCGGCTCTGCCCGCGTGATTTTCATACAAACTTTCATCCCCTATTTTATCCCCTTGGGGATATAATTTATCAAAATCCTTTCTAAGCGGATGCCTAGGTCATAACATCTACCTGCATGCCAAAATTCAGCCCGATCCCTCCAGTGGTTTGGGCTGTGCGTTAATAGATCACTATGTCAGTCAGTCACCTTTGAGTTTTATATATTTAGATTTTGCATTTGCAATAAAGTATTTGAGTTGTATTTTTAATTAATTTAATCAATAGTCTAAAATTTTTTATCAAGCGAATTATTTAAATGAAGTCAAAAAAAATTAGAACCTATGTAAATCTACTGAAAGGGGTAGTTGGCAAATGACGGAAAAAGAATGCACGGCATAGCATATTAAGTCACAAGGCAGGTCACGCCATTTAAGGTGCACGCGTGGGCGGAAGATAGCGACATTTTCCACTACGTACCCACCTTTGTTTATTCCAATATTTAAGAGTGGTAGAGCCACGCTGTAGACAGTTTTGTCTATAGCATGAATTGGACGGCTCGCCTGGCCCGTTACCATGGTCTCACAGAAAACCGACGTAAAGTAGCGGCTTGCTGCTGCGTTTCGTATGGGGAGTGAGATATCTAAAGGCCCAAATCCCCCTCCCCTTCACAATCCCTAATTATTCCTATCCTTTACGGTTAGCAACGCTCATGGCTATGCTAGTATTGTGGGCGTACATGGGCGGTAGAGATTACTTACCATTAGGTGACCTACTTGCTCGTTTGCCGGCCTATGCTATGAAAATAAGAAAAACATGAACTGAAGCCTAATTTTATTTTATATTTTTGTCGGTTGAATATAAAATAATGTATAGAATTAGACATATTCAATTGTCAAACTAACAAACGATAACTTTAAGAATTTAAATATATTTGAATATATTTATTCTAAAATAGATAGTATGTAGACTATTATAGACTAACTTCGGTATATCTTTAGTGTGATTGGTCTTTTATAGCATTGAATAGAAAATATTATAACAAATAATGACGTTACAGTTGCAATTACCTACATTAATAATCAAGATCAATGCTTAGAAATACCAGAAGCTGATAAATTGATGTTTTTTAACGATTACGCAACTGATTTGCGTTTCTGATTACGAAGCTTCAACTTATCAATACTTGCAAGTTTAAAATACACTAAGTCTTATTCGCAGCACTGTTTTGATCGAAATTCTTAGCCAAATTACTAAATTATACACATTACGTTATCAAGATACTAAATAGATATTTTCTTATTTTTATATTTTATCTGGAAGTTTTATTATTTGTGCTTTTAAACTCTAATAGATACATATTATTACTAGTGTTTTTTGTTAGAATTTAAAAAATAATTTCTTAATTCGATTACACTGACACCGACTCTGGAAGTCTTCTATTTTTTATTTCACAAAATATATTAATGTTAGGGTTGTTTGGTCTTTTTATAAGTTATAATTAAATTTAGCTTTAAGAAATAATTATGTAGTGTGTTCCTATTTTTATCGAGACGGAAAGTATGTAAAGAGAATATTATTTACTTGTGCAATATTTTTAAATGATTGCAATACTAATGTTTATGTTACTCATGTATGGTATATGTATTAAATCTTCGTATATATATTGCGTTAACCTCAAACAAATAAGATACAGTTAGTATTTACAAAAACTAGTATTATAATATTATGAACCCAGGTGTCGGGCCTAAATAATAATAAATTGATTTGGGTAATGTGAGTGGTTATCTTCATTTATTATTAATGACGCGCTAAATTACAATAGTGTTTATGCACTGCGGTCTATCCGAATCTAAGAAATGTCGATCCAAAGTAAATAGCTACGCACTATATCCGAATTTCATTTTCTAAAGTCGAGAACCAGCTTGGACCATAATTACCGATTCGGATCGAACGCAATTTGTAAGCACTCTAATACGTCAACAAGTAATAATATATTTAAATGTTTTCACGAAGTAACACGTAACACACGCAACACGTTTAGAAAAAAGAATACAATTTGTAAATAGCTGCATATTTATAAACACGAAATATACAGAAATATGTACGGAATATATATACGGACCTAAGCCATTCCAATATGCAAAATTAGGTGCTTTTAATTTTTAATTCAAAAACTCATTAAGTTTGCTGTAACTCTATAAATCTACTGAATTGATCATGCGTGCCCATAATGTAAATTTAAACATATAAATCGAGCGTTTCAAGATGTCACGCAGCACGGCCAACATGGTGACATTCTATAATAATATTATATGAAAAGGATTTATTACGGCGATGCCGGGCAATGATAGAGATTTTCTGTGCAAAAATCGTAGTGTGTAGGCGCAACATATGCAACGCCCGCGCCATTTGTGCGCCCATCATCTAATCTGATGAATAAAATACTGGTATAAGAGGCAATGTATACACTTCTTTAAAAAAATAAAGGGAACTAACAAATTTAAAGTAAATACTTAATTCGAATTATAAGTTTATGATTTTGAACGATGTTTGGATAACCCTAATATTGAAAATACACCGGCAGTTGGGATTCTTTTTCTTTATTATATTTTTTGCCATATTAATGTGATCCACGAGGTCCGGCCCCAATATAGGTAATGTAATATGTGTAAATAATAATATCATAAATCTTTAATCGTTATAGAAGAAGTTATTATAATTGTTATATGCTTTAAAAGAGCAATGGGATCATATTGATATATAAGTATCTTCACGTAATATTTTTGTCCAATAATATGTTATTAAATATTACTACACTCCAATTGTCGAGCTTTTCATTTCACCTCGGAATTATGTAAAACTAATGCCTAAATAGTGGCTTTATTACTATCTAATCGAGTAGTCTCTCGTATGCGAGATGCCGTCTGGGTAGATACCACCTACTATGCGACCCAGCAGCAGTGTACAAGCACTGTTGGGTTCCGGTGTGAAGGACAGTGAGCCAGTGAAATTACTGAGCATTATGAGACTTAACATACGCCATATACTACATAATTTAATATAATAATAGTTGCACTTGTTTATAGGTAGGCATGACTAATAAAAAATAATACGTAAGTACCTATTAAAAAATCGCATAGTTTCTATATCAAGCCGCTTGAAAATTACTATTAGTGAAGTAAATAAAACCTTGAAATTGTTTTGAGGAACGCAAATTTTAAATAGATACATATTATTTGAATAACAAAAGCATTTGCAAAATGTATGCAAATATGTTTCTGTTTTACGTTGACCTTTATATCTGTAACGTCTGTAACAATGTAATGCTCTATTGGCTTTATTTTCTTTCTGCTATGCGTAAAGTATGAGGCGATCCTAAAAAGACAAATGCATTCGTTTTACATACAATTATCACTTACGTGCCCGACTGTTCAATATCTAGACAAAAGCAACAACTATTTGTTCTCATTAGCTGCTTCAATAAAATATAGGTTTTGAATTCGTCTGTTTTTTTAGGTAAGTTCACGCGTAATTCCGTCAAATGTGGATAGATTTAGACGATTGGATTGATTCCTCGCTGGTGGGAGGATACTTGTATCCGACCGGATAGCGACCACCGTACACTGGTGCTAAAACCTGCCATAGTGCTCTACCTTGTGTGGGTCGCGTTCCAGGGTCAGCCAGTGTATATCCGGTTCTCCCCAGGGGGCTTACTCCTAACCCTTTTCCCATCCCTTTTTCTTTCCCCTCCCCCTTGGCCTTGGGATAAGATACTGCGGGGTCGCCAGTAATCCGTTAACAGGGACCCCGTAGTTCATCCCAGGAACTTTGGCAGGCCGGCATGATGTTGCCGACCTACGATGGACACATTGTTTATCGTTGGTCGACACTATTGTTGGATTGCGCTACACTTACCATCAGGGGTAGCGTAGTCACTTTACCGAGCCAGGATAAAAAAAAATCTTTATGTATTCGATAGGGTTTATTACGGTCATAGTGTAAATTAAATTGAACCTCTTCTAGCTTTAACCTCTTGATTGAAATTGGAAATGAAAGATTAAAACACTGTCAGTGCATTGCGTAACTATGTATTTTTAGTGGTAAAATAGAGATATTGCTGTGATTTATATTGAGTTTAGATAATACTTTCTAATATTTCATTGATCAATTTAATTTTTATGGTATTATTCTCTTAAACGTATTTATATTGTAACACCAAGGATAAAATTACTAATTGGGCTCAGCTGAAAATCAACGTGGCTTCTACGCTGCAACGATATGCTGAGATGAGTCCAATTTTATTCGATTCTCTTTTATGTAACTTTCTTTTAAAATGTACCATTGCTAAATGAAAAACCAAATAAATTTTCTTTCTTTCTTCTTCCTTTATGCACTGATTCATAATTCTTTTGTGAAAAATCTTCTTTTCTTCCTCAAATTGAATCGTGATTTATTCATGAGTCATTTTTATAATTCTTTCACTAAAAATAGTAAAGATAAAACTTTTTAGCGTAAAATAAAACTGAGTCAAAAAACTAAAACGCTAAAAATAAAACTAAACAATTTTTTGTCGGTGACCTGGTATCAAAACTGTTTAGTTTTATTTTTACCTATTTAGTTACTTGTCGGTTTTGTTTTTTGTTAAAACGTTTTTGTATTTTTAACTTTGCTAACAAATTTTAGCGAATTGGAAAATAGATATTAGATCATTTTTTTCCATATTAATGTATAAAATCGAAATATTTGTATGTTATCAACAATTCGAATCCACCAGAAAGACATTAATTACTTTTACATCTTTTTTATGAGGGCATCAGAGCAAGCGGGTCACCTGTTGGTAAGTAATCACCGCCGCCCATAGATACAATTAATACCATAGGAATTGACGATGTGTTGCCGGACTTTGAGGAAAGAGTTGGCTCTTTTCTCGAAGATTCCTAAGCCGTATCGGTTTGAAAATACCGCAAGTTAAAGCTGATTCAACAACGATGCTGTACGGGGAAGAAAACTTCGCATAAATCGCACCGTTGTGGAACGCCAGCCATCTAGATTGTGGGATGGAATCCCAAATTGTGACGTGTCGTGCGATAAATAACTAATATACATAGAAAATTACTAGATTACGTATATGTTAATGATATGTGGGGCATTATTTTTTCTTCAAGGTATATTTGTTGCGAAATTTTATATTCTCATAATATCTATCATTAACTACCTTTTTCTCGCGCACGCAAGAAGTTTATCACATATAAAAACTCTTTAGCTGCTTTTATTGTTTTTTCGTCGTTATTATTTTATTATTACCTAGAAAGTATTAATTTGACATAATACGCATCAGTACGTACGCACTCACATCCGTAAACCCGGTAGGGGTAGGCAGATGTGTAACCAGTTCACCTACATTTTACTTATCTATTAGTACCTTTTACTACCTACTACCCGTTATCTATACGTCCCAAGATTTGATGGGGGACGGGCCCATCACCACACTGGGCACAATTTCAGACTCCCGGTTGATACTAAGTATTTTTTGATAGAAAAACCAATATCACATACCCAACCCGGGGATCGAACCAGAGACCCCAGCTCAGCTGTCGTACCGCGTTCGCATTACAACTGTGCTACCGAGACAGTCTATTCAGTTACTTTCACATTGCGAAATAGGCCGTTAGTTTTATTACTTTGTATTTCAAATAAACGTCATAATGTTGTATCACAGAACCGGTGAAGTAAATTATTATGTTTGAAACCTATAAAAAAACTAGATTTTTATAATATTAATGCATATTTATATGCCTAATAACCTAGTAGATACTTTATTACCAAAATAGAAAATCACTAGATTACGTAAATGTCAATAATACGTGGGGTTTTTATCACATTTCCTTTAAGGTTTATTTCTTGAGAAATTTTAAATAATATCTAATATTAATTATTGTTTTTTTTAATCCTGGCTCGGCAAAGTGACTACGCTACACCTGATACAAAGGGCCAAGGGGGAGGGGAAGGAAACAGGGATGGGAAAAGGGTTAGGATCAGGGGCAAGCCCCCTGGGGAGAACCGGATATACACTGGCTGACCCTGGAACGCGACCCACACAAGGTGGGCCACTATGGCAGGTTTTAGCACCAGTGTACGGTGGTCGCTATCCGGTCGGATACAATTATCCTCCCACCAGCAAATGAATGATGAATGAAAGTCCATCACATATAAAAAGCAGCTTAAGCGTCCTTATTTATTATTATTTAGTATATTGTGAGTAAACATACGTATTTATGTAGCTGTAATAGCAAAGACCTCCTTAATAAAAAGAGTAATCGGATCCTATTTATATTTTCTATTCGAATGCTATTTTCGATTCGAAAAATCACACATGAATATTCCGAGATTGGCATTTGTGCCCGGTATGGCAATAGGCTCGCCCCCTATTACGTCAATAGACGGAAATAAACATGGCGAAAAGTCGGTACGCTAGTAATTGTACCTTGCCTACCCCTTCGGGGATAAAGGCGTGAGCTTATATATGTATGTAGGCAAACTAGAAATATACATTTTAATGGTTACTCTATCGCAATGTTTAGTAGCAACAATGTCTGAAAGACCGGTATGTTCGTAACACGATTACAATTATTCGATGACACAAGCTAGTTCCTTAATATGTTGCTAATTATTTTGAGCAATTTATCACAAATTCTAGTTTCAGTTTGGTAAAATTACTGATTAGTTTAAGCAAAGAAAAACATTAAAAAATTCGACTTTTTGTTACCTAAGTGTACAGACGCTCGCAGAGTTTATATCATATACATCAATACAATATAGGGATGAGATAAACAATAATAAATATCATGCTAATAAAGCAAAGTAATAAAGATGTATTTATTGATAACCTCCGTGGTGGAGGGGGGAGTAGCCGGTTGTGAAACGAGAGGCCGCGGGTTCGATCCACGGACAATATTTGTCATGAGTTTGGGTGTTGTGAGACCTAAAGTCTTTACTAGTTCCTGATACCCACGACACAAGAACCGTATCTTAGTGTGGCGTCGGGACTATATGTGTGAATGTTTGGTGTTATTTATTTATTATTAAATATTATGTATGGAGGTCTCTGTATGAGAGTCTGCCTGGATACCACCGCTTTTACTTTTTCAGGAGCCAATAACGTGTATGCATTGTTGTGTTCTAGTTACGATCGGTTCTAGTTAACACTAGTACAATTACTGAGCATTATAAGACTTACGATTTAATGTCTGTAAAGGGTCAATGCATAAGTTATGCATTTATACATATTTTTTTATAGCATAGGCCGACAAACGAGCAAGTTGGTCATCTGATGGTAAGTGGTCTCCACCGCCCATGTACGCCTATGATTACGGAGAAATTCATGGGCGCGTTGCCGACCTTAAAGGAAAGAGATAAGCGATCGCGAAAGTGGGGGATTTGGGCCTACGGATATATCATTCATCGTACGAAACGCAGTGCCAGGAGGCCGCTACTTTACGTCGATTTTCTGTGAGACAGTGTGTAACAGCCCGGTCAAGCCGGCCCATTCATGCCGTAGCCTATAGCGTGGCTCTACCACACAAAGCTCTACCTCGACCTGTTCGACTAGCGTTAAATTCATTAGAATACTTAATACTTTTATTTCATAATCAAGTAATAGATAATGAGATATTATTTATTGACCCGTCACGAAGGTCACAGGAAGCCATTGGATTTAGGTGCATATTTACACATTCACAAGGCTAATCTTTGGAGTTAGTCTAAAGGTGCATACTGGACACAGTATCTAAATAAAAACCTGCCAAACGCGAGTCAGATTTGCACGCCGAAGGATCCGTAACACCTGTTTAAATAATCCTACTAATATTATAAACGCGGAAGTTTGTAAGTATAGATGGATGGATGTATGTTTGTTACTCTTTCACGTAAAAACTACTGGATGGATTTTAATGAAACTTTACAATAATATTGCTTATGCATCAGAATAGGACATAGGTTACTTTTTATCCGGGAAAAAGCAGATCACGCGGGCGAAGCCGCGAGCAAAAGCTAGTATTTGATAAATATTCTGTAAAAAATCAGTCAGTTGTCCATAACATTTCAAAAGTTAAGCGCTTTACGGGTTCCTACGTAAGGATAGAGCAAGAGGCCTAAGCTTGGGAATAGGATACTGTTGGCTACGGAACGTTAGAAACGAAGTACGCGGCATTATAAGCGTTCTTTGTAGCACTAAATTTATCGCGATAGGTAATAGGTGTGACCGGATGCAATGCCGACACACCGGCTCACACTTACGATTCATACAAATAAATTAAAATAAAATACAACGAGGTTACCATAGTTAATACTTTAGCTTGAATGGCGAGACGAGTAGGTGGCTCGTCTGTCCGTAAATAGAAGAGAAACCAGAAAGACTTTAAATCACAAAGCACTGCATGGTACTGGACTGCACTTGTCACCCTTAGACATAAGTAGGTAAGGCTATATATAGTATAGTATAGATAGTATCTCGTAATTTCACTGGCTTCAATGTTCTTCAAACCAAAACACAACAGCGCGCACACACACATAGTTACACGCTACTGCTTGGCGGCAGAAATATACAAAGTCGTACTGGGTAACAACCCAAGTGACCTCACGTATACGAGAGACTTACCACATATTGAATTACAAAAATTATGAATAAGTTAAAAAAAAAATTGATTATGTGTCTGAAAAGCTGGGCTTATCGAGGAAAACTCTAAGTAGAGGCGAATTACTCTTATTTTAGATTTATAATAATCCATTATAATACATAATTTTCTTGTTATTAAAATTCTATATGATAATACGAGCATTACAGACATACAAAAATTATAAAAATACGTTACCGTAATGTAGAGCAACTCATTGCTTTCGCAAAGGCCGTAATGTTTTCGCTGAATTTAAGAAGTGGGTCTTAATAATAGAACGTAAATATTAACATGAAAAAAAACAAGCTTCAATTTGTATTTATTCTAATACACATCAATAAGTTATATTGTTTCCTTAAATTAACAAGTGCATACAATGTACTGTATAAAAATGTTCAAACTCAGGAATTACATGCAACCAATTACCTTTATGCGTTTTTCATGCCATGTGACTAGCAACAAATCGATCTGAAGGTGAACGCGTGAAGATATCGCAAACGTGCAGCGGGACGTATGCGTTATTTCGCACGGCGACCTTGATCCCCACGCAGCACACGCAGATCTGCGCGTGTAACGTAAGGCTACATACACACTGCACTTTCAGGATACGTAATTACGTCAATAGGTACCGAATCATCGCGGTCGTAGCGATCGTCTCTAATGAGGAAGATATCTATTGACAACACCATACATTCGTTCTAGCCTGGTGTATCAATAGTAGGCAATGGCTTTGTAACAAGATTTTAATGTCACTGTATTTAGGACAATGTAAAGGTCGTTGCATTCATGTCAGTTGAATTGTCACGTTTTATCGAGGTATTAATCTTATCATTTTGATTGCAGGAATAATCTGTGAGGATAACGCTTTTTGTTTCTATCAAAAACAGAGAGAAAAAACAACAAACTGTTTTATGTCAGGATTAAGTGTCTACTTATAAAATTAGTAGCTATAATGTTTATTGAAATTAAATATTATGACGTATTCACAATCATATAAACACAAAATGAAGGCTAAAATTTGTCCATTACGGTTATCGTAGTGAACAACACAAAATATAATGTCTTAAATTAGCATTATGCTTCATGCATATTGCTCTATTCAGGACAGTAACACACTATTCGCGTGGAATATAAATTATTCTCCAATACATCTGGTATATAGAAATTTATGATTGCCTCTTTAATTCAACGATCACTTAATTCTTTTGGACACATCCCGGTTCCTGCATACGGTCTCACGTTGAAGTTTCACATGACCCGGTTTCATTTCCGGCAACGATACGTGCGTATGCTCTGTCAGTTCCACTATATATAAGTCTTTATCGACTAGCCTACCTGGCAAAGTATGAAAGATTCCGGTGTTTTTCATACACCTATAGTCGTGCGGCAGCCGGATAACTAACCGGATGACCGAGACTGATGCCCGTGAAGCACTTACTATATACATAAATTAAGAAGATGTAAGTTATTATATATAACTCACAGCAATATTACTTAAGCAATCAAAACACTAAAAAAGTGTGGATCAATGTATGGCTGACTTCCTGCGCCTGAATAATGAAATTCCGCGATATTTTTTTTAAGTATTTGTATGCTTAATGATTAATAATTTTTATGAGTTGTTTGTAAGGAAATAAAAAATATATATTATTTGTTGAAAGATGATTACTACTATAATACTATTTGAATTAGAATTATTTATTGGCTTGCTGGACGTAGTGTAACATACAGTATTACGATTCAAGCTATACCAGCTTGGCAATTTTTTATGTATCATAGAAAAAGGGATGATGACGATCTACTATCGAGGGAGGATAAATGCATATTATTTACTTATTTTTACATAAAGTACATGACGAGGTCAGAGGTCTAGCTCGACATTGTTTACATATATTTGATCTAAATAGTAAAAAATCTAGACTGACAGACTGCATATTTATCTTCGTGCGTATAAGTTGCTCAGTTGCATCGATCCATCATATGTCCACTCCCTTAAATGTATTCACTAGACTATTGTGCGATCAAGGCCGCGCATGGTTGTAGCAACATTACTGACTAGCTTCACGACTCTATAACTGCGTTATATAATGCTTTATACAGCACCATTTTCACTTCCTAGGCGAGATCATTTATGTGTACGCTCATCACTCCAAAGATTATAAATAATATGAGCCTATTACTCACCATCTAATTGCTGACTCGGGCGTGCTCTATTATTGAAAGTGATTAGACCTTAAAGGTCTTAAGGTACAACATGTTGATATAGTGCGGGTAGACTTCACATTTCTCATAAATTCTTATGAAGTTTTCTTAGATATGCACGTCTCCTCCACGACAAACTTCGAAAAGTTAGAGATATTTGGTATTAACCAGCGATTTTTGTCTCGATATTCCGTTCCTCTCCCCAGTAGGCTATCGCCGTTTTTGAACCCATCAGCAAGTCATTTTTCATTGTTATTTATAAGGTGAAATACATTATATGTACAGGTGTTGTACTTCTTATATGCGACTAATTACGAATGTATTGTGTTTCGTACGTGTCTTTATGCCTGCAGGTGTTGCCAGAGATGTGGTACAAAATATATACAAGTTCCCAGTTCCTTGCAATGATGATAGATAATTGCATAAGAAAAATATTGAATATTTATTAAAACTAGTAAAAGGTGAAATAATTACTCGGTCATTTTTTGATATCATTCGTCAAGATATCATGATCAGTTGAAAAAGTAATGTATTGAATGTTATTAATTATATTTTCACGACATCTAAAATCGATGGTATAGTGGCAGGGTACTAAGGCTGAGAACCGTGCGGTGCCGGGTTGAATTCCCAGGTTGGATAATCACCATTTGTTTTGAAATATCACACATAAATTGCCCGGGATTGGAATTTGTGCCTGGTATGGCGATAGGCTCGGTCCTTATCATACCATGGGACGCAAACAAGCTCAGCGAAAAGTGTGTGCAGCAGTAGTTGCACCCTTGCCTACCCCTTCTGGGTAAAAGGCGTGAGCATATAGATCTAAAATCATTTAATAGCATTGTTGCAGCACTAGTGCAGTGCCAGATATTAATTTTAGTATGGAGTGAGATCAAAACCTGGCACCTCATTGCTCATGATTACACATATGAATAACCAAAATCGTGAGGTCCTGAATACAATAAATACGATATTCTAAAAGAATGTATCCAACGCCGCGTTCTATTATGTCAAAATTTAGAGCACTTATATTAATGTTTAGGGTAGACCGGGGACAATTGTAGCATATTTTGGTTAGCGTTAAATTTTGAGTTTATTATTAATATTGTGTCAAAAGTGTCAATAACCATTGACACGTAGTTTATTCGGCTATAAGTTCGCATTATCTTTAGACGTGTAGGAATAATACAATCATAGATATTAAGCATTAAAACGGACTGAGTGAACTGGTACAAATGTCCCCGCCAGTGGGTTAATTGTACCAGCGATGTAATTTAATAAAACTCAGTGTTATCATTACATAAATATACTTCTCTAAATGGTAATATCCCAACAGAACAGCTTGTAATCTAATGACAAACAAAATACAGTAAACTTCGTTAGGTTAATCAATATAAAAATTAAAAACATAAAACAATAGTTTTCTCACCCTAAACGATAATAACTAAATTAAAGATTACAACAAAGTATTCTTATAAGTTCTTATTAAGTATTGACCATCCTATTTGTGGTGTCGTATACTTATAATTAGTCAAAAACAACGAAAATCACAAATCAAAATATTGTATGGTAAAGCATTTGGAACGATTGTCCCCATGGTACAATTGTCCCTTGCATACTTAATTTTATCATTTTTTTTATTATGTATAGCTACTCAGTCCAGCACAATTTTATCCCATCGATGCCAAAGCTCCGGGTGTGGATTTTTCTCTTTTCTTTTTATATCTAATTAGAGAAACATGGCACAACCTAAACATAGACCTAAACATAGCTGTGTGTATAGATTTTCCGGTTTGGATTCCCTAATATGCTTTTTCGTAGAAAAGTATCTTTCGACGTTCTATCAGTCTTTCTTGTTCTATAACGCGGCATCTGTTAAAAAATAAACTTTATGAATAACAATGGAAAGCATAGTTCAGCCATTTTTTTATTTAAGTTTTAACTTGAACAATTCTTAAGACGACATGATACCAATACCCAAACCGAATGCAACCATTTTTCATAAATTCGTCAAAAAATTTCGTCATAAATTCCAAACCACTCCTATGAAAGACACGTAGTCCGATTTGTAAAAAAATAAATAATAGTTAAAAAAACTAAAAAACACGCTTTTATAGAAAGTCTAACTAAAAAATAGAAAATAAATTTTAAGAAAACAATGTATTTTATTGTAAAAAAAGCGTGGGGTGCATGGTGTCAATAGTTATAATTATTGTATTGACAGATATAAGTAGAAGGATTATCATTTAGATAGTATCTTAGAAAGCACCCCACGCTTTTTTTACAATAAAATACATTGTTTTCTTCAAATTTATTTTCTATTTTTTAGTTAGACTTTCTATAAAAGCGTGTTTTTTAGTTTTTTTAACTATTATTTATTTTTATTTTTTTAGTTAAAATATAAATATATTGTAGTCGGTTGAGGTCCGAATATCAAAAAAGCGCCATCTATTGACGCTCTTAGATACTACGACATTCCCTATAATTAGCAAAGGTCCAGAGAGTATAATTTCAATTGACGCAGATTGACAATCTATTGACGCATTCTTATGCGTCGTGTAGATGGCGCTAAACTAAACTACACAACAATTATTTATAATTATTAATCACAATTTTCAATACTTTTTTTGATATATATATAATATTGCATTGTCATCGGTCCTTGATAAGTATGCCAAATTTCAATTTAATCCGACGTTTTAAAGGAGGTCAAAATCACGTTCAAAGACAAGTTACAGACAAACATACCAACATACCAACCTACCAACATACCTACGTCTGAAGCTAATAAAAGCGTGTTAAAAAAGACTATTATCGCTGAATTGCGTCTCTTAATACTGCAGTTCCCAATTGTTAACAATAAGTACAGTTACACATATTTAATCCCAATGATCTTTATCTTCTAAATTCTAACTGCTGGTGTGCCTGTATGTCTGTCTGTCATCCGCCTGTCCTGTCGCATGCCTTTCGATTTGTTTCTGCCCTCTTCGGAGTGTGAAGAAGCATTTCTACAGGCCGGCATGATTTTGATGACCGCCGATAAACTCATTATTGTCGGTTGCCGCTGGTCTTTTTGGAATGCGCTTCACTTACCATTAGGTGCAGCGCAGACACTTTACCGTGCTCGCTAAAAAATATAGTTCATTAAGTTATGAATTAAAGTTATAGTTAAAATAAATATATATTATAAATAAATATATATATTATAAATAAATATATATATAATATGGGGTCAATTTTACCATGGGGACAATTGTACCGTTACAAACGTCCCCGAAATATTGCTACAATTGTCCGCATATACTCATTTCATGGATAATATAAAAAATCTCCTAAATTTAAACTAGAATCTAAATAAATACGTTTACAAATAAGAGATACAATAGTGAGAAATGTTTAAACTTACACTGAGTTAAAAATGATGTTTTGATTTCCTGCTATGACCAATGATAATAGATGGAAAAAACTTACTTTGACTGCACCAAAATTTCATCTCGCCGTCATAAGCGTCTGCGTCGAGCCACACGCGCGAGCAGCTGATAGTTAGTCGGCAAGCAACCAAGGGGGGCGCCAAGGGGAATGGAATGTGTGTGTGAGGTGTAGTTAAAAAAATATTCCCCTTGGTACTACCGTACCCTGCTACAAATGTACCCGGTCTACCCTACTCTTGTTTTATGAAAACTGTTTGGCACTAATCACGATTTGACAATAAGTAATTTTAATCATATGGCTTCCACTTAGATTTGCTTGATTATACAATAGGTAAGAGATTATCCCGCCCACACACCTGCCACTGTAACTCCTGTGCACCAGGATCAAAAATGGGCCGCATTTTCGTTGACATCGAGCAGTGAAGTACGTCTCGTATCTGGAAATGCCTAAATGTCTTTGTTCCACAACGAAATTAATCAGATAGAAGATGATGGAAAAATTTATTGTCCACATTGATACAATGTGTAAGGTATTGGATAATAAAAAATATGCAATAATAATTTTGACACCTCGTGATAGGAAATATATAAGAGATACATGTAATATAAGACCGATTACCCGCATTCAAAATGTGCAGAGGCACAACAAAGCATAGGTAGAGACCTTGCATCGACTGATGCGATAACTGAGATAGCGACAAAATATTGCATTTTTTATCAAATGCATGTTAAGAAAGTAGATACTGTTATCAAAATCAGCTTACGGACGCTGTAATGATAACAATTATGAAAAATTCTGTATACCTTGTGATAAAACACAATAAAATACCAAGTGCTTGGCGACTAATTAATGTATTCCATAAGGGAATATTCAACAACAAAAACAAACTCGTTTTATAATTTAATGGTCTGCGTTAATTCGATATTTTACGGTAACTTACGGTGTATTTAGAATCGAACGATAATTACGTATACGGGAGTTAACCTCTCACATGACCTATCAGATTATTGCAGACCACCATGGGCTGGTACAAATTTAATAAACTTTACTATTATACCAACCAGACATAACATAATAGCAACACACAATATGTACGGTCAAAAAATTAAAAATAGAATGTTCCGCATCCGAGGCCTTTAGAACGGGCGTGTGATGCGAGAGCGCGAAGTGGGGGGACTCAGACGGCCCGATGACATCACACTGAGTTGCAGTGCGGTGCGACCGCCAACTCTTGCGCAATCGCGCGCGCCCTTGATCTTGACTGCGTCGCGGCCGCAACGCACGCGTGTGCGCACCAACGCCTACATATAAACACTAGGTAGGTACTCCCGCAACTATATTTATCATCGCGCGTGTAGGCGCGAAACCGTAATCACAAGTATACAACAGTGTAATGGCATTTTGTACTCATTAGAGAATCTGACAGTTCCGGCTGCTGAACGTGCTTTAGGTAAATGCTGCAATTAGCGCTTTGGATGCGTCGAGTAAATAACATCTAATTTTTATTTACGGAGATATTTAATGTTCCTACTTTATGAGTTCGAAAAATTATCCCCACATATCATAATTGATTTTAATAACATGACTATCAATTTCATTTTAAATTTGCAATTTTTGTAAGCACGGCGAACTTTTAATGCAATTTTTATTTTATTTTTCAATTGTACGTATTTTTACTATGTTTTTCATCCTAGCACGGCAATGTGATTGCACTAAACTTGATGATAAGCGCCGTGCAGGCCAAAAAAACCAGCGACTACCGATAAACAATGAGTTTATCGGTGGTCACCAGAACCATGTCGGCCTGTATAAATGATTATTCACACTCCGAAGAGGGAAAAAACAAAAACGAGGGGCCTGCGACAGGACAAATTTAAAAATAATAAATAATAAATAACACCCAACAGTCACACACATAGCCCTGACCCCACAGTAAGATACGAGTCTTGTGTCGTGGGTATCAAGAACTACGAGAGACTTTTTGGTCTCACAACACCCAGACCCGAAACAGATATTTGTGGATCAGACAAATATTTGCTCCGTGCGGGAATCGAACCCACGGCCTCACGTTTCACAGTCGGCTACTCGGCCACAGCGCCACGGAGGCTGTATAATTATTACTAACTCACAGCGAGAAGAGAAATAACTCCACTCCTATAATGCTCTCTACATGTTACCAAGATTGTGGCCGAATCTTGACTTACTTCAATACACGATGCCGGCTGGTAATGATAATTTGAACTCGTGCACAAAATAGGCCTCAAACTGATAAGAATTACACGTGTGAGATAATATTATGTTTTAAATTAATCATAAATTATGTCACTAATTCAGAAGTGTGATTTAAAAGATATTTAAGCCTGTTTTATTTTAATTTGGGTAATTCTGGTAACATTATTAAAAAAATAAAATTACAAAAAATATCTCTTATGTCATTCGACATAATTTAGACTATTTACATTATAAATTATACTATGTGTATAATAATG
This sequence comes from Amorpha juglandis, assembly GCA_949126905.1. Taxonomy (NCBI): domain Eukaryota; kingdom Metazoa; phylum Arthropoda; class Insecta; order Lepidoptera; family Sphingidae; genus Amorpha; species Amorpha juglandis. The sequence goes on from OX421372.1 coordinate 9,854,777, forward strand.
TTTACATTATACAGTGCCTATATTATAAATAACATTGCCTCGGTGGCACATTTGTATTGCGTACGCGGTACGACTGCTATAATGAGGTCTCGATATCGATCCTCGGGTATTTAAAGACAGACTCTTAGCAATCACAGGATTTCGGATACATCTTCTAATGCCAACAAGGAGTAACGTAAGACAGTATGCAACCAAACAACAGGAAATTCTTCCTGGTTGTTCCTATGAACATCAATATGCAGACGGTTCGCCCATAGGTACCGTCCTAGCTGATAGCGACATCTATAGTCGCAGAGGTGCACTTTCTGGACCGGAAATTCACGTAAAAAAGGCTAAAGTATACACGACGTCTTCTAAACAATGCTGCATGTTTTCCTTTTCCGCACATAGTATCGGTTGTTGTTATGTAAAACCGTTATATTATTTTTCAATTAGGTAAATAACAAATGCTGGTCGATACAATATTGCATGTTATTTATATTTTGTTTTTCATAACTTGCAGTGATCAAATAGTAATTTCTGTCACAGATGTGTAAGACGGCCTAAACCATACTAACAGTTGTACGTAACATAACTTAAGCTGTCATGCATGTACATAATACATACAAACCGACTTATCGTCCTCGCCGCCGAGGATCGCGCCGCGTTCCCCGCAACCCCCCCGACCCTAGTACCGACCCGCAAGCCGGTGATGACAAAGCAGTTTTAATACCAAACCAACAATCGCAGATGTCTCTGCCCTCCCCCAGTGGCCGTCCTGAGCCGAGGTTCGTACCCCAAAAGGAGTGCCCTCAGCGTGGTCACTTAAATGTAAGGGTTGAGAGCGCCTAAAGCGCTCACCCGAAAGTCCGGTGAAGCTGTATACAGCCGACTAGCGTCAGGCTTACAGCAGGCGTCAACACAAAAAAAAACATACATACAACATATCTTTGAAAGTGTAGGCAGAAGTATTATTATTGCACCTACTGTTCACCAAGCTTATTTCCGTTCCATAATGTGATAGGAGGCGATCGGGCACAATTTTAAAACTTAGGTGACATTTTTCGAATTGGAAATTCAAACAAAAGTTGTGATTATCCCGACCTGGGATTTAAACGTTTTTGAGTTCATATTATTTCAAATTATATTTCGTGTTATCATTTTAAAAATATTCAAAATTTGCATTCTAAATATCGTATACAGGTGATTATTAATCCTCGAATTCTCTCCAGCGGTAGGGACGCATCACGATACGAGTGGTAATAAGTTCAATTTGCCACTGGAAATGTGATCTGAAAAAAAGATATATTTACTGCTTAAAACTATTTTTTAAAATATTAAAACCACCTGTATATAATCGTTGCAAAGACGATTAAACATGTCTGATGATATAAATTATACTTTCGGAAAAGTCATTTAATAGATATTTTAGTTTCTCTTTGTACTTCTTGCTATGTGTGTGTGTGATGTGTTTATATAAAGACAATGTCTGGGTGAGATTGTTGGTATTAAATTAAATGTTTATATGTATATATATGGCTAACGAGTCAATTTCATACATATTTCAGTTCGTCGTTGTACGTTTTGTTTTGTGAGTGAGCTTGTAAATATGTAGAGTCTTATCGCAATACCTGGCCAAAAATGTAACAAACGAAGTACATTTTGAATTATCTCTACTGTATACGGTGTAAGTGACAGACCATAACAAGGGCATTATTTGAAAAGTGGGTAGATATTTGTTAACATTTCTTGAATAAGTATGGGGATAACTAACTCACGCACACATAAAACCATGTGCAACAAATTAACTAATACATCTATATTGTACGATAGTAATGTTGACTGTATTATATAGTATCTACTGCCTCGGTGACGCAGCTGTATGGCATATACGGTACGACTACTGTGCTGAGATCTCTGGTTTGATCCCTGGGCCGGGTAAAAATTATATTAGTTTTTCTATTATGAAATTATTAGTATCAGCCTGGAATTAGGAATTTCGCCCAGTATGAAGATAGGCTCACCCCCTGTCACATCATGGGATGGAAATAAGTTCGGCCATATGTGGCTGTACTGGTAACACGTGCGTATGTATGAATGTATGTATGTATTATTAGACAGTAAAACTATGAAAGATTGACCCTGGGCAATAATTCGGGATAACGACAGGTCGAAAGAAAAAAGTATTAGTTGGTAAACGCACTTTTATTTGTTCTTACAGCGGCGGGAGCTAGCTCAGACATGGGAAGTGAGCACTATTGCCTAAGGTGGAACAATCATCAGAGCAACCTGCTGGGAGTATTCAGCCAGTTGCTGCACGACGAGAGTTTGGTGGACGTCACGCTTGCATGCTCCGAGGGTGCCTCCATAAGAGCTCATAAGGTAAATTATATATTACAGCTATACATACTTTATTTTTATTATTTTATTGAATGGCGAGACGAGCAAGTCGCTCGCCTGATGGTAAGCGCCACACCCGCCACTAAACAGAAGCAACACCAAACAGAACTTAGAGTTATAAAACACTGCATGGCACTTTCACTGGCTTCAATGTCCTTGAAACCGAAACACAACAGTGCTTACACACTGTTGCTTGGCGGCAAAAACGCCAATGAACTTACGATTTGGGCTCTATGCGCTGATACAAAACAGCTATAGCACCGTAGATTTCACATCTCACGAATACCGAAATAATTTGTATGAATGATTAACATAATTTATATTTAGGATACAAAGTACCACTCACTTACACAATGACTTACTCACTGAATAATCACGGTATATCAAAAACTACTAAAGCTAGGATCAAGAAATTTCGTCACATGACGGGTTGTAAACGTCCCTTATATGATGTACGTAATGTAAGAGCCCGTTAAAAACTAATTTTGGAAATTTTCTTATAGGAAAGAGAGGGTGTAAACTTCGTAGAAAACATTTCTATAGAACGGAATAACACTGTGAAATTGAGCACAAATTTGCTTACAAAAAATAATTAGACACATATTCCACATTTCTGTAAAATCCCACTCACAAAGGGAGGGAGCCCCGAACTTTGTTTGAATCTATTTATTTTACCTTTCGGACAGCAGCTTGGCCGATTGACGTCATATTCACACCATACATTCGTTTTCTGAACTTCGTATGAAACATCTTTTATGGAACGAAATACGACTGTGAAATCGAGTACAAATATATCTTATAAAAATAAAGAGACATGTGTTTCACAGTTTTGTAAAATTCTCACGAGGGGGAGGGAAGTGTTGAATGTTGTATATTGTTAATGTGAAAGTTTGCATGTTTGTAGATCAATCTCGCCTTAACGTCTGAACTGAATCGAAAAAATGGCATATAGGTAGACCAAGGAACATAGGCTACTTTTATCAAGACATTCACGCGGACGGAACCGCGGGTAACAGTTAGTAATATACAGGGTTATTTTTAAAACACCAGCAATCTCGCAGGGGTAGATTCCTAAGGTTATAAGCTACTACTTTTGTTCTACGACTTTTGATAATTTGTTAGATTTTATTTTCATACAAAAATAAGTATTCATTTAATTTCCGTCTTGAATGTTACAACGCGCATCGCAGATTACGTAAACAAACACGCGAAGCGTGGGGAACCGGGCTAGCGCCTTTGACGGTCAACGCCCGAGCAGCTGACCGGCCGTCTTTGATGTCGCGCGCGCACGCCGCGCCGCGCCGCAGTCTAAGAAGAAAAACACGACACAACAAAAACTTGTAAAATCATTTTTTTTTAAATATATTGAGTTATATCCAAACTCGTAGAACAAAAGTTGTTCCGTATGGGGTCAGCTATCTGGTCCTGCGAGATTGCTGGTGTTTTAAAATTAACCCTGTATAATTATAATCTGTTCGGCGACCTGGGGATTGCCATCGAATAATAACTAATCCCTACATATTTTATGAGGATATGATAAGTAGTATTTTTATAAGTGTAATAACTTACGGCATCGCATTGCGTTATGGCACGTGTTTATAGCCAACCACGGTTAATTTTACTACAAGGCATTGTTACACAATAACAGTAGGTATGTTATAATTGCAAGATTAATGTGTTATTATAATTCGCAATAACCAGTGAAATGTAGCTAGGCTACAATAAATACAATTGTTTATTTCCTTACACTGCATAATACAAAATATTCCCCATAGAATATTATTATTAGGTCGTTATATTTTGTAAAAAGATTAAATTCAAAGTCAAGGGGTTTTGTCAGCCATAATCAGCCATAGTCTTTAAGAATTGATTTATTTAGCAGTGCACTAAACTATTAATGGCCAGAATAAAACCTTTTTTTGCAATAAATACACCTTTACAATTGACCGTTATTAATTTAAATATAATTTAGACCGACTTCAAATAATGAGGAAGTTCTCAAGAACTAAAATTATATTTAAATTCATAAACCTTTATTTTTAATGGTTTTCCATTTTTGTATATGTTAGTACATCGATTTCTCCGCCAACCGTGCTTTCGAAGCTTTATCGTTTGATCGATTTGTACAAATGTTTGTCAAGGTTTTTATGTGAGTTTTAAAAATTAAAAGAAACAAGGCTTTACCTGCTTTCATCGTACTTAAAAATGTTATAACTTCGTAGAGTGTCATGTAAAGCTTATTAATATTAGGTCCTTACATATGAAATTGGCGTTTTTCGTACTGGCCACTTTAATCACAAATTTCTCCTCTTTGGTAAGGAATTCCAAATTCAAATTTGTACAGCTATAGACTCATGTATTTGTGCTTCGATGATCGTCATTCATTTGTTTTTTTTCTTGTTTTTTTCTGTTTGCTTCACTCATTTTACAAAATGGAAAACTTAAAATATCGCATTATTTACGAGTACGAGTTCCGCCGTGGCACTAGTGCTGCGGAAACAACTCGAAGGGTGAATGATGTGTATGGCGGTCGTGTTGCAAAAGAAAACACAGTTCGTTTTTGGTTCCAACGTTTTCGTTCTGGAAATTTCGACCTGCAGAACAAGCCCCGTGGACGGCCTGAGACTCAAGTTGATAATGAAGAGTTGAAGGCTATTGTGGAAGCGGATCCATCGCAAACCACGTCCGAGTTAGCTGCAGGCTGCGATGTTAGTGATAAAACTGTTTTAATTCACTTGAAGCAAATTGGGAAGATTAAAAAGCTTGAAAGGTGGGTACCTCACGAATTGACTGAAGCAAACCGGCAAACGCGCGTCGACTGCTGCGTTACATTACTAAACCGGCACAATAATGAAGGTATTTTAAACCGAATCATTACCTGTGATGAAAAATGGGTTCTTTACGATAATCGGAAGCGCTCAGCGCAATGGTTGGATCCTGGCCAGCCAGTTAAATCCTGCCCCAAGCGAAAATTAACCCCAAAAAAGTTACTTGTAAGCGTTTGGTGGACTAGTGCCGGTATTGTTCATTACAGTTTTCTCAAATCTGGCCAGACTATTACGGCTGATGTCTATTGTCAGCAATTGCAAACCATGATGGAAAAGCTAGCGGCTAAACAACCTAGGCTGGTCAATCGCTCCACGCCACTGCTGCTTCACGACAACGCTAGACCACACACTGCGCAACAGACGGCTACTAAATTAGAAGAGCTTCAATTGGAAAGTCTAAGACATCCTCCGTACTCCCCGGACCTTGCTCCAACAGATTACCATTTTTTTCGAAATTTGGATAACTTCTTGCAAGGGAAAATATTCAACTCCGATGGGGCAGTCCAAATCGCCTTCAAAGATTTTATTGATTCCCGTCCGACTGGTTTTTTTAGTAAAGGGATCAATGAACTACCTATGAGATGGCAAAAGTGCATAGAAAATAATGGTTCATACTTTGATTAATTAAATATATTATATTAAAAAATATTCGACTTTTTGTTCCTCCCATACAAAACGCCAATTTCATATGTAAGGACCTAATATTATTCATATTATGATCTATTCTAACTCTCTCGGTTGCACAGTTGTATTGCGTACACGATACGACTACTGAGCTGAGGTCTCGGGTTCGATCCCCAGGCCGGGTAAAATTATATTGGGTTTTTATCATGAAATTCTCAGTATCAGCCCGGCGTCTGGAATTGTGCTCGTTATGTCAAATGTGGATAGGCTCGCCCCCTATCACATCATGAAACGGAAATACGTTCGGCGATATGTGGGTGTACTGGTTACACCTCTGCCTAACCCTTCGGGTAAAAAGACGTGAGTGCGAGTTTTTAAATGTTTATTTCATACATGTCGGTGTTACTTAACGGTTCCATTATTACGATCAAGTAATGCCCGGCTATCCGGGCCTCATTTAATGTTATAACATCGTTATATTCGATCATCTTGATCGCACTTCGTGTTTTCTATGACAAACGAAAATAATACCAAAGCGCATAATTTAAATAGTGGTCGTTTATGTCTATATCTATCCAATATTTTCAATATGCTTATCATCCGTGTGCCGATGACTTGCAGTTGTTTTAAAAGCCTTATGTCATTCATGTGATCGCAGACAAACCCGTACTACGTATCGTTTGTTCGATAGTCTTTACGTAATTCGTTTATGAGAAATATGTATGAAGTAATGTACTTCCAATACGATCCGCTAGGGGCGCTGTGCGGATTACATATTAATTTAGATACGGGTGACCTGACAGCTATCGATAACTTGCAAAATCGTACTATGGGCACTAAATTATTATTGCCAAGTAGACAGAACACGACGATAATTCCACTAATTTAGATATACCTAATTAATACCATTGTCATTATTCCGGTGTACACAACTGCAAGCAGCAAACGACAGTCAAGTTAAAATAAAGTCTGCATGAACTATAATTGTGTACAAGCATGAAGCATACATAAAGTCGGTGTATAGCCGACATGAACAAACATTTAGTCCAAGCTTATTTGAGCACCTGTATGCTAAATTTGTGCAAGCGACATAAAGATTGATTAGAATCAATGAACCTTTAGTTGCTTCTATAAGTTGCTTGAACAAGTCACAATTGTGTACACTTGTCATGCTTGCAATTACGTATGTGGTCACCTTAACACAAAGACGATGCTTGTACAAGCCTTAATTCTCTAACCGACGATGGAGATGTGATTATATTGAACTGAATTTAAATCAGATAGATAAACTTCTTCTTCTTATTTCAATAAATAATTCTCCCGAACTTGCTTCGTCTCAAAATTAGGTCTTCCACCACCTTGTTAGCTTTCAAACGGAAAGATCGGTAGTTGTTTGATATAAAAAGTAAACAACTTCTTCAAATATTTCAGGTAGTATTGTCGGCGTGCTCTTCGTATTTCCGTTCGCTGTTCGTGGACCACCCGTCGCGTCACCCTATAGTGATACTCAAGGACGTCGGCCTGGAAGAATTGCGTACCCTCGTCGACTTCATGTACAAGGGCGAAGTAAACGTCCAGTATTGTCAGCTGCCCGCTCTTCTCAAAACCGCTGAGAGCCTACAGGTAGCTTTTATTTTTATAGCATAGGTCCGCAAATGAACACCCAGGGTCACCTGTTGGTAAGTGATCTCCACCGCCCATGATATCAAAAGACTGATGGACGTGATGATGACACTACAGAGTGATATTTAAGGAAATGGAAAGGGGAGTGGGGATTAGCGTCTCCGTATTCTCACTCACCATACGAAAGGCAACAACAAGCTGCTTCACGTCACGTCAGTTATCTGTGAGACAGTTGTAACAATCCAGTCGAGCCAATTCATGCTGACTCCAACTTCAATACTCAATTCCATGATCTATCCTACTATTAAGGTTTTGTATCCAAAAGTTACCAAAGGATTTTTAATGCTAAACCTGCGTCGTCTGTTCGTTTTGTATATTTTAAAGCGTTATATTTTGATATTGTCACGAATATCCTAACAACTAATAAAATAGTAAAATAAATATAATAGTCTCTCTTTTTAAACATAAATATTATCTCTATTACATCTCAACAGGTTAACGATCCCACACGTCTTTGGAAATTCCATCGATGATGCTGTATGTCTCTTCATATGAATAGATTACGCTTTTTAATTTAGGAGAAATTAACAAAATCTTTAAAAGTATTTATTTTAAAATTTTACAGGTCAAAGGACTCGCTGAAATGACGACGTTAAGCGCAGCAGGAATTGATACAAGAAGCGTCCCGGAACCGATGGACCAGTGTCAGGGTCAGGACACCAAGGAGTGTCCTGATCTGCATGAACGATTAGATTGCAGAGAAAACCGGGAAAAAGATGAAAGACGCGACACAAAAGACTCACGCGATAGAGAAAATAAAGAGGGTCGTGATTCAAGAGAGAGTCACACGCGGGAACCTAGAGAATCACGGGAACATAAGGAACAAAGAGATTCCCGTGAAATGAGAGACCCTCGCGATCTCAGAGAAATAAGGGAGCCACGAGACGCTCGCGATTTGAGAGAGCCCCGAGATTTACGGGAACAAAGAGATCTCAAAGATATTAGGGAAATACGAGACCCACGAGATTTACGTGAAGTCCGGGATCCAAGAGATTCCCGAGAAATACGAGATCAAAGAGAGGCACCAGAAACATCACCTTCGAGGATATCTCCGTTGCTAACTGTACGACGGTTTAGAACAGAAACTACAACAGAAACGCCTACACCTACGCATCCTCCTTTGCCTAAAGTTGAACCTCCCGACGAACCGATGCGGTCTTCGTCGCCAGAAGATGATTCTGTTTCAATAAGGTCCAATGGAGCCCAAAATGAAAATGTTGGTAAGTATTTGTGCTGTCACCAAAAATCTTAGGCCGGGATCTAAAAAGAAACTTTGAATGTCTGTATCAAGTCTAAATTAAAAATATGGTGACTAAATCGCAGCGCAAGTTGGACTCTCAATGAAATTGTTTTCAAAAATATTATTTTGTCTTTAGATTTTTTATCGTCACTTTCTTTAAGAGTACTTAGTATTGTTTTTTGCCATTAATGCTTTTAATTATTAATTATATGGCAACATTGAGAACTACTTACGTGTTAATTGTTTATTACAGTTATTTTTCTTAAATCTTTTTATCATTTAATACATTTTCTTTTTATTAATTATTATGTCTTGATAAACATTATGATTATTATTATCTTGTTATTATTATTATCATTATACCGTTGTACGTTCATTTCTCTTGGCTGCTGGCCTCACGACCCTTTCTGCATAGCGCATCAATATTCTGCGATCGTCATCATCTAACAGTAGTTTTGCTTATTTGTTACTTCTGATCTGGCATCCCAATTCCTGTGTTGCGTCATGTCGCCACGCATCATATCTTGGGCACTCATCCAATAGATCGGGCACTGTCTCCAGTACGTTTGAGCCGCAAGAGCAATTTGAATTAGTACTGAGCAAATCAATCGAGGTAGGCCTTGAACCCTTCATACCCCGTCAGTAGTTACGTTATAATGTTCGGGCATTTAAGTTTTTCGGCTATATTATTATGGTAAGCATCACAAACTTGAGGGAAGAAGATTTTAGTTATTGCTCCCGTTGTGGCTGCATTGTATCTATTTTGCCACAACTCTAATGAATTCTGGCGGAGAGAGTATTTAACACAAGAAACCGGGATTATATCATACACTATCTCTGTAATGTTTTGTAGCGCTGCTTCCTTTGCGAGGTGATCTGCGCGCTCATTGCCTTCGATACTCTCATATTCTTTAATCCAGTATAGGTGTATGGCGATGTTTCCTTTAGTAGATCATGAAGCCAACTTTGGATCTCAGCTACAAGAAGGTTTCAAGGTCTTCAAGATGCGCTATGGACTCCAAATCTTGAATCGCTAATGGTGTTAGCTTGTACTTTGTATTTACAATGTTTATAATCAAATGTCCGTTTTTTTTTCATTAACTGGGTGATATACACATTCTTATGTTGCCTTTGCAAATTTGGCTTTGGTGAGTTTTTAACGACGCGACGTTTACGTACGTAAAGTCAAGTCCAAATCCAGTCCAGTCCAGTCAAGTCCTATGTAGAGTTATTTTTTAGAAGATTTAAGTTTGGTTTATAGATAGCATCCTAAATGTTTCATAACAAACTATTAGATGTAAATATTACATTTCGATGGGTTTCATAAAGGAAGCTAGTTCCAATATCTTAAATTTCACTAAAGAGCACACAATTATGTCAAACTTTTTTATTATCGATAATATTATATAACTATCCCTTTCACCGTAATTTAATCATGAAATTTCATTGTTTGAACAATATAAATTTATGTATTTAATTATCCTAATGTCATAAAATTACTTTAGATAAAAATTATAACTACCTCCTTATTTAACCGTAGTTTTGTTATTATTCCGGATGAAACAAAATTTTCGATTTTGTGAGGATTTAGTATAAGTCACAGCATAGAAATGTTCATAAATGCCTGTGTGCTTTTTAATCGCATTATTTTTGTTCCAATGTTATTTTCATTCATTGTTTCTATTTGAGCAATGTATAAAAGAATTTAAAAAAATACATCTAATAAGTATTTGACTCGATTACCATGGACTAAGTATACATCACTAAATTGTCAATAGGAAAAGAGAATTGAAATGTCAATGTCACTCCACTCGCCAGTAGGGATGATAATTCGATCTGAAAAAATCGATTATTTGATCAATTTTAATTGAAAGCAAAAATTGAGAAATTAAAGAATTTTCATATGTACAGGCAAAAATGTGCGGAGACTTCAACGTAATGGTCTTTCTCCAGTAGATCCCTGGTAGTATAAAAACCCGTAGTAGGTACCCGTAGGTAAATATTAATATTCCCGCTAAAACTTTTAACAACACTTGATGAACACTTGAACAAACTTGACACTTGAGTTTGGCGGGAATTCCTACAGTGCGTTTCATAACTTATTTTATTGGAACGAAGTTCCTTACGGCAGGCTTGGAGGGGATAGGGATTTCGCTGCGTGACCGAACTGAAACAAATGTGATAGTAAAACCGTAAGAAAAATGCGTGGAATAAAAACCGTTAAATGAGACTTTTTTTTAACTTAATTTGATATCTAGCACACAAAGTTAAAGTCGAAATTCCGTTAATAAAACAGATGGGTATGAAACTTATGACATTTGGAAATGTAGACGCGGTTTGAAATTTGAATTTGAATTTTTGATTATAGAACACGGCCGTCCACCGTTTAGTAGCCAGTCTAAATCTAAGTTTTTAATTAGAGTTGTTACACTTCGGTAGTGTTTTGGGATGAAATATTACTGAATAAAAGTTTATTGGAACGAAGTTCCTTACGGCAGGCTTGGAGGGGAATAGGGATTTCGCTGCATGACCGAACTGAAAAAAATGTGATAGTAAAACCGTAAGAAAAATGCGTGGAATAAAACCGTTAAATGAGACGTGCGCAGGCGCGACAGTCGCATACACAGAATTGAGCACGACTTTTTTTGCGATTTGTGTCGATTCTACATTAGCCGAAGGAACGATTCTACATTAGGTAGGAACGATCCTACCTGGTGTCCCACGACACCACTAATTTTTTTATTTCAAAAACTAGTTTAGAGTTGTGTTTATTATATAAAAGTGGTGTGAATTTGTGCAATAAACATTGACGGTGATGAACAGTATATGGAAATATTGACATAATAATTGAATTAAGCATCGTACTGGAAGGAATTCACACCAAAACTCCAACAAGACCTTGATGATTTCCGCACTGATATTTCATCGTTCTTGTGAAGACTTGAGAATAAATTATACTTGTCATTGGCGAAATGCATAATAACGCGAGGCCATAAATTAATAAGAAGAAGAACTTGACACTTCGTACTTCGTATTTCGGTTGTTTGTTTTTATTGAAATCTTGATGCAGTACATGCATATATATATTTTAATTATTAATATTAGTCACTAATAATTATTAATCAAGGAATGAAAGATGTAAATTGTAGAAAATATTATTAAAGTTTCCAACAAATACATATATTTTATTTTGTACTGAAGTACACAATCATGGTTTTGTTAAAACATAAAATTGAGCCTTCTAATGGAGTGGTTACACTTGTTTTTATTATAGCGCTTAATAATTATTATTATATTTATATAACAAGTTTCATGCAAAATAAACACTTTGGTAAATTATGCAACCATAAAATATTCTGTTGCAACAGGTAATTTCTATTCAATTAAGTGTATAATTCTTAATTAAATTTAACTTTATTGTTTAATATTAACTATATGGTATTGGATAACTAGTTGGTACATATTAAGAAGTTACATAGTATTCATAGGTTCAAATTAAAAAGGAAATAGTAATATTTATGTACGGGTCATTCATTGATACATCCCTGTTTTTGTTGGGTATAAACTACATTTTAAGATATGCATTGATACAAGCCTTATATCATATACTGTCTCACTGTTGACAGAATTCCTCCACTATGAGGGGTTAGACCACCAAGCTGGGCTAAGACAAGTTTGTAATATTGTTTTTCTTTTTTTTTTTGTAAAACAGTTCTCCAGTGTGTTGATTTGGTCATGGTGTTTTTACTCAACAAATCACAAAGCAAGTTATAATAATTAACATAGAATACACACACAACTATAAGTGAGATCTGTGTGCCTCAGGCACCATCAACCCCATTGCCTCTGTGTTAATTAATCCATTTAACTCCTAGTTAGGCCAAATAATTACCAAATTATTATTAAGACTATGACATTATTTTCCATACTTATTTCCAGGTATAAACATGACTATAAACAGTCACAGTAGTGTCCTTGGTGCAAGGTATTCACCAGTAGAGCGGTTGAGTGTCCTGAACACTATACCACATCCAGGTCTGACCCATCCATCTCATCCTTCACTGCCGAGTCCAAGAAGTGAGCCCATACCGGGACCTTCTGGCCTTCCACCTGTTCAACAAGCACCTTTGGTAAGTATAATAAAATAAAAACATGAAATTCACAGTCTATTTAAATTCCAGTCAACTTTGTGGCAAAATTTATATTCAAGACAAAAAAACATTCATATCCTTTTAAGGGTCTATGGCACAGTGGGTGAATAGAATAGAATGACACAAGAGTCTTTGGGTTCGATTTCCATATTGTGACAAATGCTTTTGAGATCCACAAATATCTGTTTTGGGTAGATCCAAGGTATACAACTTTGTTACTTACTGCAATAAGTCTGATGAAATTTCATAAACAATTGTGTTCATTTCATTCTACCATTTATAATAGATTTTGTTGTCTTAAATTGACTTGGTGGAGTGAAGCAAAAAATGTTGTATTCAATTCATTGTTCCATCTAGTCAATAAGTAGACTTTTTTGTCTAAAATTTGTTTGGTGGAATCAGATAGGAGAGGTTGAGTGTAAGTCAATAATGTCTACTAGTTCAAGTCATCGGACATAGTCTATAGTACCTCTTAATAAATGTAGTTATATTATCTTTCAATATTTATTTATGAAAATGAGTTCAAAGGCTTAGTATATAGGTAGTATTACTCAGATTCTAGGTGTACTATTAAATAATAGCTTTTCTTACCGCTGTTTCAGTCCCTCAAAAAAGAGTTAGTAGACTGGGAGAGAAGTGCTGAGGAAAAGCTAGGAGAGTCTTCTTCGGAATATAGGCTACAACATGAATCGGTATGTTATTTATTGGTGTTGCTTGTCGTAGATTTATAATTAAAGTAATCACATGTATGTAAATATTTTTGCCATGGAAATATATCTTTGATACTACACCAACTTTGACTTCTTTTTAATATGTTGTAGAAGCAAAATAAATGCTATATCTAATTTATATATAATTTCCAAGTTTTACTTTATTTAAAAAGTGTGATTGCTTTAATTGTTTATAGGTATAAATGTTGCGTTTTATGTAAAAACCTGATATTTTATTTCTGTATATATACTGGATGTGCATGTGTATACACAGTATTTGTTGTGATAATGTTTGTGATAGTGTGTGAGAGAGAGGAAGTTATTTTGTGTTGCATGAGATTGACATTATGCTGTATTATGCATTATATGCTGTTGACATTATGTAGGTGTAAAATATGGAATTTATGTTGTAAATTTTAAAGTAATTTTGTTGTCATTCCCAAATAATAGTATTATTATTAAGCATTGGTGTTTGGGTTTATACACAGATTGCCTGAAAATTCTTTTAAATATATAAATTGGTTATATCTCCAACTCTTTGGAGTACAATATTTGTGTATGTATTATGTAAATGATACTGAATCCAGTCCTCAACTATTCACATTCGTTGATTGTTGGCCAGTTTTGTGAGCTAGTCAATACAATTTAAATTGCTTACATTATAACAGACTACTTGTTTAATTAAATTAAAATTATAAGCATCAGTTTCTATGTCTATGTTTAGTACTATTGATGGCAATACTTACATTATTTTTATTTAAATGTTTATGATCAGTATTAATTTTATTTAGCGTCGGTGTGTCATGCGGAAGTTGATTTTGTTACATGCATGCTTGATTGATATGCTGCGCTATTTTAAACATCGAGTACTATGCCTTGCTGTCAAGAAGTTGACCTTCATTTTGTTGGCCATCATTTTTATTACCATTCATTTGTTTGATATATATTTTGAGCAGTTTTTTTATTATTTAAATTTTGGCCATATACTCGTACATACATACGTTACACAGTACAGTACGAATCCCTGATTCAGTACGCGCGCGCGTTGCTAAACAACAAGGCATAACGCGTAGCCGGCTCCCGGTCACTCCTGCACATTTTTTTGGGCAAAAATGAGCGTCAACTTCTTATTTAGATAGTGAAAATAAAAAAGAAATATATCGAGACTGCATCTCAATTTAGAAACGTAGTGGTAGAATTAATGCACACACAATTTGGTCCGTGTGATAAAGGAACACGAGAAAAAAGAAGTTGATGTTCTTTTTTGTGGTTGCAGGAGTACGATGGGTCCGGTAGGGGGCGTGTTGAGGAGGGTGAGAGGGGGTTCGTTTGTATGCACTGTGGGGCGGCGTTCCCTCACCAGAGCAAACTGACCAGGCATATACTGACGACGCACACGCTAGACACGCTCAAGTACCGCGATAACATATTAGGACGGCCCATGGGGCTGCCTCTCATAGGGCAGTATAACGAGCCACCCTACATGGCAATGCACGCTGAAGAATCTCCGCTAGATTTGGACATCGGACCCGTGGAGCCCGGGAACGTCGTGTTGTGCAAGTTTTGCGGCAAGAGTTTTCCGGACGTGTCATCGTTAATAGCACATTTACCAGTTCACACGGGCGACCGGCCTTTCAAGTGTGAGTTTTGTGGGAAAGCGTTCAAGTTGAGGCATCATATGAAGGATCATTGTAGAGTTCACACAGGTGAGTTTAGTAATGTTTTATAATCTGACTTGCATTCATAAATAATGTTGCCCTGTAAATAATGAAACATTATTTTAAATTGTATTGTTGATTATATTTTAGGTGAGCGGCCCTTTCGGTGTGGTTTGTGCGGCAAAACATTCTCCCGATCCACTATATTAAAGGCACATGAAAAAACTCATTATCCCAAATATGCACGTAAGTTTCTGTCGCCGAGTCCTGTCGACACAGAAGAAGAAAGCCCGCATCAATGAGTATGGCACCTCGATAGTGTCCAATTAGCCTTCGATAATATATTAGCCAACGGTATACATTATTGTTGGAAATAGTCAATGGTTAGCGAAGTGATGGTCGAATGAACAAATGGAGGACAATATGTTGTAATTATTTAAGAATGTGATTTAAATGCCGCAACTGTGATCTGAATGATATGAATAATATTTGATATTTCACTAATAGATAATTGACACTAAAGTTGTTACTTCTTAGATTTATTTTCAGAAAGCTGATCGGTTGTTCATTTTCGTTTGCTTGTTTTTCAAATAAACCTTTTGGAATTAGGTGCTTTCTGTATGCTTTAGATTATAATAAATAATGAGGAACTCGTTTCACTATGGGTCACTTACACGGCATAGCCAAAGTTAGCTAGAGAAGTAAAACTTCCTATTTTGTTTCATAGCGAAGAAACGAAATACAGCTTTCGTTTAATTTGTTTGCTTAATTTTATTGTTTTTTTTCTTATTAATACACTATCTGTTTCTATATGTTGGGGAAAGCCTTGTTTCGAGTTGGGTTGCCATTACAAAACTTTGCAAAATAAAAATGAAACTGTAAAATAACACATTAATTTAGAGGTGACATAATCATTAGAGACTTGCATATTTATTAATGTAGTTTTGTGTCAGAGTTCGTTTTATAAACAAAATTGAAGATTGATAATGAGTGCTTTAATTATTATTATTAGAAAACATACGAATAAATAAATGCACTCAAAATAGTTTGTAATAATTATAAAGTTAGGGATTTGAGATTTTTACTAATTTTATGTCTTTCGAAAGTTACGACGCACGCTCCCCTGAGGTAATTCAAAAGCAATATTACGACATATAAATGTAAATAACATATAGTTTGATAATATCGGATTTTTAGGAAATTTATTAGTGTGTAAACCGCTTCGGTAGCTCTGTATTTGATAACACGGGGAGGTTGTGGAAGTGTGATCATGGGAATCAAAGCTTTAAGCGTTGTTTCGTTCGAACACTATGCCTCTTTTTTCTTATATTTTAAACGATGACACTTCGAAAAGATTGGAATTATTGAATGGTAGCACTGTGCACTAATTATAGGATTTAAGGGGCATTGTGTATATCTATAAGTATATGCAAAAATTTTCTATCTATTTTCATACAGCAGAGCTACATTGTTGCTAGAGGAAATTCAAATATTTATATGCCTAAGTTTGTGTGTGGGTATTATTTGAACCGCGGTGTTTTGCTAAATGTAGCTACCTGATTATACTAGAACGTTTAAAACACAAATTAAGACGTAACATAAGTTTACGAGAGCGAGAGAGAGAGAGATATCTATGACGTAGGAAATCAGTAGATATGATTGAGAAGCCTTTACGTTTGTTCCTACGGAAACACATATAAACCGCAACATTACTAGACAGTACTAGAATAACTACTACTCATGCCTCGAACGCATTTCAATCACAACGCATCGACTCTTGACGAATGAACGATAACATAACCACGCGTGCTGGCTTGCGGAGCCACAGCTTCGTGGTATCCTCTATCTCGGATCGAACTAAAAAGTTCGCAAAATCGTACTTCTGCCGGACCATTAAGCTGTGGAATATTTTGCCGGCACACGTGTTCCCTTCTTCCTATAATATGGGGTCCTTTAAATGGAGTGTGAAGAAGCAGTTCGGCAGGCCGGCATGATCTTTCCGACCAACTATAGACATACTGTTTGTCGTTGGTCGACACTATCCCTGGATTGCGCTACACTTACCATCAGGTGTGGCGTAGTCATTTTGTCCAGCCAGGTTAAAAAAAAATATATTTTTGCGATACTCTCTTGTCCTCGTTTTTTATGTTACTACTTAGATGTGTTCTTTATGCCTAGCCTTATGTCGGTTTAATGTCACCTTCCCATAGTGATTGGACGCTAAATTTGTTATGTGGTGCGGTCCCTCATCTGACCCCGACATCCCGCAACGGGAACCAAATTTAGGCATTGCCTCGTCCGTTGATCAGCACAGTGTACCACGTGCAGGTGTGGTGATCCACTTACATTCCACTAATTAGATCTGATCATGAAGAAAATTGAACCGTGTGTAATTCACTATATTGTTTTGATCCAGTGTGATCCAGAGTTCGTGGGGTTCCAATTTTTTCTTTTTTAACATGTTCCATATTTTTTCACGTCAAATATGTTACCGCAACATGAATAGATAATCATTAGGTGTATTGTATTTGAATTTCCTCAAAATAATCATTGTGTTCAATAAATTCAACAGAGTCAAATACAGGGATATTTTATGGATCGTGAAATCGATTATTTTACGATGACACCATAATTTTATTTACCGATACAATGTTAGATATACGCTTTATTTATCAGGCTCAGTGTTAACATTTCAGTTATTTCCGAAATATAATTTACAGTGCATCACAACAGAGTGTATAAATTCTATAATATGTAATATCTCTAAAGCTTTGATTTGGTACTGATTGGATGTTGGCTCACTCTAGTATGTAAGTTGGATTGAAAAATATATTCGTACGTTCTATTTGAGTTGCCCACGGTACTCTATGGCTGGACCGCTTTATTTTTATTCGTACGATGCGAAAAAAAATAGCGCTTTCTTGAAATATTTACATGACTATATATTACTAGTCGATAGATATACCTAACCATTAAAAATCATTCGGGCGTAAAACATATCATTATCATTTGACGAAAAAATATCATAAAATTTACAAATAGTTCAAATTTTATTACGAAATATGAAAAATAAAAGTTATATACAAAAATATAAGTTAAATTATTTTATTGGTTTCTATTTGAATGTAGGCGTTTTAATAATATCTTTAATTAGGATTTTAATTGATAATAATTGGAGTTTTTATCAAAAGAAAGTATTACTGTAAATTAAGGAAAAGATCTGTGATACTATATAAAAATAAGGTTGCAACATCTGGGAGTTAAAATATATGTAAACGTCAGACTGTCGTTAGAAATTTTTATGACTACGTCTAGCAGTCGAATTTTTTTAAAAAAATTATTATATTATTTCAAAAATAAAACATAGTTTTAGGAGACAGACGCTTATATTTAGTTAGGTAACATTTCTCAGTGATGGTGTGTTTGTAAACGAGAATAAAATTAAGTTTTATTGGAGTCACTTAAAAGACTAGGACGTTAAATTAATTGCGGTTATGATTTTACTTGTATGAAATTTATATTTTTTCTAAAACCAAGATCTCAATATTACTTTTTAAGTTTTAGGCGTCGATAAGAAATTTAGTGACTTAAGCCAAGTCTAAAGACACGTAAACCGTTAATATACATTTATATAATTTGCACTACACTTATATACAGTTATAAGTTAAAAAATGTTACATGTCATTTTATATCACATTTCGAGTTAGTGGCTTCAGAAATTGAAGAACCAAGTAAGAGTCTTCTCTAAGAGAATGTTATTCAAAATTATACATTTGTGTTTACTATCAAACGCCTAACATTCCAAAATGATTCCAGTTTCTTTAATAATTCTATTTGGAATGCCACCGATATTGCATAAGTAATATTTAATTAATTAATTTACAAAAAAAAAACGTGTAAATTCATATAGTGTCGTGGTCGCCGTGAGTACCGTAGGATATCTAAATATTTTATCACTTAGTTTATTTCGTTTCGACAGTATGTTACGATGAATAAGTAATGAATAAATGATGTGGTAGTGTCCTTAGGAAAGCTCTTCCAGTTGCACGTGGTAATTATAATTAGATCTTTCACGTCTTTCGTTTGTATTGACGGACTGTTGCGTTACGATTTCGTTTGTTAAAATGTATGATGAGAATGTGCGGTTTGAAAACAACTAAAACATTCCATTCACATTTGGGTATTTAAATTTATTTATTTTAAGCAGTCTATACACAAATTCATATTCAAGCCGGCCGTATGCCCAGTGACAAATGAATTTAAATACCTACCAATAAATATAACGTATCTGTTTGATTGGTAACATTGTTTTTTATAAATCTGTATAAAGTTTAGCGAATTTACTTATTATGAAATGAATGCGAAAATTACAAAAAAATTGGTATATTGTTAAAATCACATTATATATAAAGGCATTTTAGGTAATAGATTGGTAGATGCGCTACTTCCCGGAGCTAGTATTTGGAGAGTTCTAAAAGTTGATTAATATGTATGAAAATGAAACAACAATGTTGCTATTTGAAAAGCTGCACTCGTTTTTATTTTACTGAGTCGAACGTTACCAAACATTGTAGCAATATTGTAACCTTGATTAATGTTCCTCTTCTTATTTTAAGAAAGATTGAATATTTACAATTTACACAAATAAATAATAGCAATAAATAAATGATGTGAATTAACAAATTTGTACGAGTTTTTATCAAATAGTTTTTATAGTACAGATGAATGCCGTTTAAAATGCTATTTTGTTTCCTAACTTTCAGAGGTACTATTTATTAATGGATTAATGATAATAATAGAATATAATATCTATATATCTATGTATTTACGTGTATATAGACAGTGTGATGAATGTTAGTGACATGCATACGAGTTACGAGTACATGTGACACGCATGCGCAATAGACGATACCCCCAAGTGCAGTTATTCAAATTTTAACATTTACTAATTGTTGCCACGTCCCTGCAGAGATTACACGCCGTTAGCACAAATATACGTATATGTTAAAGAACATGGTACACTGGTACCTCTATTTTATGTAGTTTTTTTCGTTTTTTTGACACCTACCTGAGCATAGCATAAATTTTAAGGAAACACTAGCACGAAACATTTCATGGATTCAAATAGATACGAAGTAGATTCATTTTTATATAATAAATTGTGACCACAGTTTTATATTTAGAGTGCCTCTTGCCTGTACAAGACTTATATAAAGGCTGCAATTCACGGAATATACATAGTATATGTAGCGGATAGAGAAAACTTGTAATTTTTATGGTGAAAATTGTAAGTTGCGTTATGATATGTGAATAGCGCAATTTCTTCTGTCCAGTAACCGGGTGTCGTGTTTTATATCGTGTATCGTGATGCAGCAACGATCGCCGCGCCAGTGTCATCTCCGTAGATAGCGCATTCCAATCTCATGATTAAAACAACCAGTGCAAACTTATTTCCACGACCAATCTAACAATAGGTTTATTTCATATTATAGTGTTAGATAATACAATTAAGTTGCGTCCGACTAGAACGTTCAGGAGTCAGCGGTACCGTGAACTGGTTAGTTATTATTTAATTTACCATTTTTTTAAAGTGGCATACCTAAATATAGAACTTATATTGCAATTTTTCTAAGTTCCTGTAGGTGTATTATTGTATATTGGTACAATTTGTTTTAATGATTATAATGTGTTAATATAAATTATTTAGTGTAAAACTTTGGTGACTAATGTTTATAATATCATGATATGCAGCATGTGATTGAAATTAAGGTTACGTGTATACATAATGATGTTGTCGAATCGCGTTATTGCAAGCTGATTTGACCGTAACGTATATTATGGTATTATAAAATGATTGAAGCACAAGTTCAAATAATGTAGGTCCACTTTATTTATAGAGCTTAATTAATTAATCGTTATTTCTTCGTCAGTGAAACTTATGATTATTTTCCGTAAGCTGTTTTATTTAACATCATTGTTGACATTTTAGATTAGATAAATCTGTTTTGCCTTAACTTTATTAATAGTTCATAATGTAACACAGAGCAGTACAGTTATGTTAAAAGATTGTTACAGTATATCAAAAGGAACCGAGGATCAAACGGTGTAATATTTTGTCAATTGTGCAACAGTCAAAACGGAGACCCATCGCTGTTGATCGATGTAACTTTTGAATCAAATATAAGCATATCATAGCTGTAAAAATACAATTTTGACAAATAAAAGCTCTACAATCATTACAAAACAACTCTTTTATTGCTAACTAGCTGTTCCTCGAGGTTTTACCGCAGTCATGTCACTGCCCTGTTCCCATGGGTCATATCGTGATAATAATATACGAATAAACCTTTCGGAATAAATTATCGAAATTATAGTGAAAACGGCAATCCCTTGCCTAGTCTAGGAGGAATAAGCGGACAAACAAACAGACAGACGCAGATAGCTACTTTGATTTACAATATGTACCTATTGAGAAATAATCATCTATAATACAACGTACAGGTACGTGGTGAAATTATTCTGAATGTTTACCTATATTGAGAGGAGAGTGGGTGTAGTAAATGGTTTTGTGTTGTTTCATGTGTTCAGATGCGGCTGGACATGTCATGCGCGCCGAGTATCGCGAGCCCGCTGCCTCCTCGCAGTCCTACAGCGTTGCCGCTATGGTCGCCGCTGCTGGCGCTTCAAGCCTGTCGCCTCCGCAGGTACCTCTCAGATGACTGTATGGCTTATCCGAGCAGACATTTGATGCATTCCGAGAGGCGTCGATGTGGCGTCTGTTTAGCTTCTTTTCCATCAACATGGCTGCTGGAACGTCACGCGGCTTTGCAACACGCCTCCCAGACATCCTGCGACGACAAGCCGTTCGTCTGTGAACAATGTGGTCAGAGCTATAGGTACAGGTCCGCCTACGTGAAGCATAGGGAACAGAACCACCGAGCCAGACTCCCCGCTGACAAACTCTTCACTTGCGACGTGTGCGGAATGCAATTCCGTTACCTCAAATCGTTCAAGAAACATCGTCTTAACCACACTTTAGAAAGACTTCACACTAAAAACACTGACGTACCAGAGGGCACTGACCATGTCTCTAGTACAAACGAAGCTTTGATAGGCCAATGTGGTGAGATGGACTTGTCCATGAAAAAGAAAAGGACCGACGGTGTCAGAAGTCCGGCAGTCCCAATACGTGATGCCGAACAAGACAGTACCGTCGATTCCAACGACCCCGCCGATTCAATTGTTACAGTTGATGATTCTGCTGACTGTCGCACCTCTGGCGTAGACAGTGAAACGAAACGCGACACTTCTGAGGAGAGAAGACGTATTCCCGTGTCTTTTGCCAGTATTAGCTCGATGGCAGACAGTTCAGAGAACGAGTCTCGAGCTGATAGCAAACATGAAAGTTCCAGTTCACATTCTGGCATCCTAGGATTTATGCAAAGTGATGAAAGACAAAGAGACAGGGAGCGAAGATTCGCTTGTCCCTTCTGCGGGAAATGCGTAAGGTCGAAGGAGAATTTGAAGTTACACGTCCGGAAACACACTGGCGAGCGTCCTTTCGTGTGTTTATTCTGCGGCCGGGCGTTTGGGGGCAAGAGTGATTTGACCCGACACCTTCGGATCCACACCGGTGAGAGGCCGTACCATTGTGAGGCATGCGGAAAGTGCTTCGCTCGCGCCGATTACCTATCGAAGCATCTCACCACCCATGTTCACAACACACGCTGATCTTCGAACGTCGGAACGCGCCGTCCTGTTTCAAATCTTCGCATACCTCTATAGTTAATGACCGAGTCATGTTATAACAGTAAATCGGAATATTTTTTAAAATGTTTTTAAACTATACAACCTAATTATGGATATACTTAAGCAGGTTTAATTAGAAATTTACAGGTCAATTTTCATTTTGGAGTATTTTATATATTGTGTATTTATAAAATGATTTTCTATATTGATTCTAATAGCAAATAACTAATGGATACCTCTTATCTATTTTTGCCAATAGACAATTTTTACCAATAGTTTCGTCAGGTGCTAGGTGAAAGACCGTTAATATCCGAGAGTATATTTGGGTAGGTACCGCCTCCACTTTGTCTATTTCTGCCGCCAAGTATCAGTATCTAAGAACTGTTATTACTTTTTCTCTACATGCTATTTTTGAACATACTTAACATCTCATGTCTCGGGGTAACGAGCGCAATATATTGTCGTGGAGTAATGTAATTCAACGTTTAGAGATGTGCTGTTCATGAACAGGCACTGCGCTTACCATAAGGCGAGTAACCTGCTCGTCTCGTTATTCTAGTACTTGTACATGAAAAATGGCAGTAATGCGCAAAAATATTATGTAGAGAAAAGATTTTTCTACATTTTCCACAACTACAAACGGGCATGATTTCATGACTATTCTGTCGGTGAAGTTAAAAAATAATACGTATGTCAAAATGCCTCCTTTGCACGGTTGCAAAAAGAGTGTGCATGCAGCCTAACAAAAAAGTATATCATATTTATTTGAAAAATCAAAAACTTATATTATTTTGCTAGGCTGTGTTTATACATTGTTTCTATCTCCCTTGTAAAATTAGTTTTTTTGACACGCACTGTTTGAACTGCACCTATAATTTGCTCGTCTCTCATCGTACCAAAAAGCCAAAGTCTTGTATTTGTTACTAGTACATTGTAATTTATAACTATTCATCGCAAGGTTAAGTGCATTTCTCAATAGATAAGGGGCCAAGTACACTCAAAATTTGCTTTTTATGCGTTAGATTTCAAGTTTCCGCTATTGGTTTATGAATACGAGGAAAATGCAGTCCGGTTTATAAGAGATGCTATGTTTTTTGCCATATTTTGTATATCTGCCTATTTTAAGAATATTCATTCCAATGAAACGGAACTAGAAAATTGGTAGTCGCGACGATAGGTTAGTAGGAGAATGCAAAAACTGTGATTTGTATGATTAAGACCAGTCAAACAAGTTTTAGAACATCGAAAAAATGTTTTATGTAATTTAAAATCAATAACGTTATGTAACAATTAGAAATATACATACGTATAAATTAATAGTTTTAAGAAGTCTCTCTGTGCCAAAATATGTACCTCATAAAAGTAAACATTGAAGTAGGTAAACTAATTATCGACGATTGTTTGTACACATCTTATTTTATATTTCAATACTATGGATTACACAATTGCAGGGTTTTGTTAATGTTAATATTTTACTTTGAACATTAGCTATCCACAAAAGAAGTGTTTGTAAAGCTGCTCTCGCGTAGAATTTAAAACAAGATAGTATAATTATCGGCACGAGTCGTGAGTACATGTAGTGCCGGCGGCCGTTATCGAGTCCAATAGATGACGAGCATTGATTAATAAACCAATGGCATGAAGCGTTAGCGCCTTACGCTCCTTCATTCCGCCAATCAGAACTATAAACGAAATACGCGCAGGTGAAGTTTGTCCTCACGATACGAGCCGATACCTGTAGGTACGTACTATATAAAAAACATTCTTGCTCGCATTTCATTATATACAAGATTCATAATAATAACCTTCTGAAAGTAATAGTAACTGCCGATATTGTGATATTTTGTATATTTAAGTGTATACTATACTTCAACAAGATAAATATTTTACACAAAGATTTCATGTCCGCAGTTTCGTTGAACTAGAATAAATAATACCCACTAGTATAAATAGTCTACATCATTTTATTTTCTTCGGCATATGATGCGCAGTCAATTAAATAGGATAAGTAATTCTCTATACAATAAGTTTTTGTTGGTATTTTGACATGCGAGCTAGTGTTTTTTCTGCAATAGTTACTAACATCGACACGAGCAAACATTTATTTTTATACGATTATTTTGCCTACACTTATAAAACATTTAAATGAATAGTGAATGCAACGAAAAACATAATGTTATATGAAGTAATTTAATATAGTCTAATTATTGATTTAGTTATTACTGTTGTCATAGACCGGTTTTTAGCAGATGGTTTAAACGTTTTTAAATATTTTTATTTGTTCATTGTTATACAATATACACTTAAAATAAAATGTATGGTATATATGTATTGCTGATTATAATATCGACTTTGCCAGAGGGATATAATAAATAACGTAGTTAATCGAAAACTTTTAGTATAAACGAGAAGCAATACTCTGAATTTTTTATTTTTATTAATGAAATACTCTAATTGCTATCAAAGTAACGACGAAAACTGATCTACATTTATTTGTGATTCACTATTAATTTACCATAGATAAGGTTTTCACGTAGCTAGCTCTCAGCGAATAGTTCTAATCGTAACCATTGTTTGACTCACCAGCGAGAGGTCTCGTCGCCTTGTCGCGTCGTCTTGGATGACAACGATCAGTTTTCGTATTTTCTCTGAACGAGTTTATACATTACTATTGGGATAATCTAATGATACATTCACACTGTGTATAATGTAGATATTTTGCCATTATGTCAAATTTATAATATAAATATTATCCAAAATTGATGTTGACTGTTTTTATAATTATATTATTCAGCGGTAGTTATTGATGTTGTGGTGTAATTTAGTGTCTTATAGGTTTAAGGTCATAAACCACTCAAAGTATGCGTACGTTTGTATCCCGAAGTATATTCTAAGGCCAGTTTTATAATATAAACCGTTTCGGTGTTTCAAAATTAAAAGCTACTTTGAGTGGTTCATTATTTTGAATTCTCGTAGTGTTTAAAGTTGGTGTGGTATTCTTTATATTATCTGTTCATGTAACATACATTTTAACTATAATATTATAAAATATAATTTTAAATCAGATTCTAAATATAATGAGCACAGCAATGGTTGATGTATAATATGTGCGTGTGCTAACCAGGTCAAATGTGATAAATTAGGGTTTAAGTGATTTTTGTTCTTTTTTACTAAAGGCCTTTTAAAAAACATCTAAAACATTTTACCATTATTTATGAGTTAAAGCTGTAACATATCTTCGATTGTTTTAATCATAAATGGGCACATAATATTTCTATATAATTTTCATAATATATTATTTTACCATCGACTGTGAGCTTAACGGGCATTATTTCTTATACACTTAATTTACGTATATTTCGGAGGACTTCCGCGCGAGGAGAGATTACATTACGGTCTGCGATTGTCGAAATTCAGTCATGTAACGTTGTAATGACGCACAATTTTAACATTTATAAAGCGTTTTATACATTGTCTCCGTCCAATTAACATTGTATCCTACGTCATAATAATTTTAATTATTATATCTATCAATACCATGTAGCTCATGAGTTCGAATTCATATTACAACCACTACATAAATATGTAATTTGATTGATGCTAAATAATGTAACGACCGTCGTATTTATATTTTGGGTGCGTAGGATCAGTTTCAACGCCAAACATTTAAACAAAATAAGACTAACTATGTACTTCTCATTCAATTTAACGAATTAATGCGTACTTATTTGTAACTCTCTTGAATTAACCATTGCACGTCATCATTTGAATGTTCAACACAGTTAATCGGGTGATAAGTGATAGGAAGGTTAGGGACGGAGCCATTTCGGAGGCTGAAATTATTGTCGACGACATGTGATTATGGAATATGGAATCGCCGGTAGGTACTGATATGTAGCTAATGTTTCGCGGTGATTGCATTGAATGTGATATTATTTTAAGACGAATCATCGATACGGCACGAATACATGAAGTCTCTCCACAACCAAGCCAATGACGATCGAATGTAGATAGACTGATTTTCGGGTAGAAGTAAAGTAGGCCAGAAGTTTCGCAGTCAATAAGTAATTTTTTATGAATAGGTGTTGATTTAAAAAAAGATTTAAAAGCCAAAATACAGTCTCAATAGTTTACGACATAAAACAATAAGAGAGTTTATTTAATTTTTAAACATAATATACAGAATGTTTTATAATATACCAACCTTAAATTATTTGCAGATGTATTGATTTTTATACATCTCCATATACAACAATGAATAGAGGTAAGTGTAGAGGTAGATGGGTCTATTAACTGTGAGGTGCTACAATGTGTAATGATATGTGATAGAAACTATTCTTCAGAGACATTTTATTTATTAAAGCTTCCATAGGTTATAAATATAGTCACATTACACTATAATATACCGTCATCAGCAATAATTTGGTTTAGGTAATTACTTAAGAGTTTATTTTGTCCAGTATTTTTAATGGTGTCTTGTGGTTGGTCGAATGTCTCTTAGAAACCAAAGTATAAATTTAATTTAAGGTGTTTCGAATGCAAGACTCTCGTGGTTAGACCATTCCGAAATAGCGACACTGTGTGTACACGTAATTTATTTCTCTGAGATTTACATCGACCGAAACAACGACGTGGTGGTGTGTTTTTAAAAAAGTAGGTTTTTTAATAAATAATTTTCTCACAAATACGTCCAAGTTTTATAACGATTTGTTAACGAGACGACAGTCGTTGATGTATTTAAAATACCGAAAATGCTAGTTAGGAAATTTCATTAGAGCTCAGTTGATTTTCATATTTTATACAATTCTAAAAATACATGTGTACAGTTGATTTATGGCCTTATTAATATAAAGTCTCGGGGTAAACTGTATAAACAAACTATCCAATGACTTTATACAAATTAAACAGATCACTCCGTGAATATGTCTAGCGTATGCAACGCCCTTATAATTTGTCTGTATTTCCGAATAGGTTTAGTGTTTGATGGGCACTAAAAATTGCAAAATGGTCTTTGTTAGATAAAATATTTAATGCTTCGGGTTTGATTCTGAAACACTAGTTGATAATACATAACTGTTACATAATATATTTTTTTTACTTGTATATTTCAGATAATTATTATTGTTAAACAGATCGTCCTGTTTTATATTTTAACACAATTAACTATTAAGTACTTGTTTTACAAGATTTTAATTTTGCAATATGGGAATTTGTCTACCGAAATGTTCATAATTTATTTATTGTAATATCTTCACTGTCCAAACTAACTTAGGCATAGTTCCATATTTTGGATGTGTATTATACCACGATCTAAATTAAATGCTATTGTGTATATTATTTCATTTAATATCGATGTGCAAAATTATAGTAAATGTCTTGGATCTCTAAAAATAAGAAAAAAAAAAGACAAAAACACTTTACGAAATTTCTAAATGTGCAATAAATATGTGTGTTGTAGTGTTACCATTAGGCGTAAAAAATTTAGCTTCGCATATATAGTTACAGTTGATATTAGTGAATAATAAATGTATTTATTGTTCAGTTTACGTGTTGTTTAATATAACAATGATCTCATATTATCATCTGTAACAATGTATGTGTGGCATTATTAATTAATAAATTTGGCACTTTAAAAAAGGCACATTTCCCTATCATAATTGAAAATGGTTTGAAACGTGTTGAAAATGGATTTGTTGGTAATTAATTTCACAATGAAATAATTATATTTGTTTCATTAATTAAAGTTATTTTATTTCATCAAACCTCCCTCGACGATCAAAATATTTATTTACCTTCTGGGGCTACATTATGTTTGGAATTAATAGTAACAAAACTGCCAAGTTATTATAATGTTACATATTTTTTTACCGAAATATAATTTTTGGTTTATAATCCAAATGTGATAAATATATATTTTTTTATTGAACTCCTAATTTTCTTCCCATCACAATCCTTATGAGCAAATATATTTATTATTATTTATAGTATAGGCCGGCAAACGAGCAAGTGGGTCAGCTGATGGTAAGTGATCTCCACCGCCCATGTACGCCCACCACCATAAGAATCATGGGCGCGTTGCCGACCTTAAGGGAAAGGGAGGGGAATTGGGCTTCCGGATATCTCACTCACCGTACGAAACGCAGCAGCAAGCCGCTACTTTACGTCGGTTTCCTGTGAGACAGTGGTAACGACCCGGTCGAGCCAGCCCATTCATGCTGTAGACAAATCTGTCTACAGCGCGGCTCTACCACTCTAAAATATTAACCCATGTTTGAAGAAAATCTGTGGATCAAATATAAAGTTGATCCACTACACTGTCAAGTGCCAGTTGACGGATGGTTTATACATTATAGACATTATGGATTTAAATTGCTCTTAAAGTTAGTTACCTACAACTGAAACAGGGTGCCGAGAAACTTAAAATAAATGTGTACATATACACATTTATTTTAAACTAGCATTTGCTTGCGGCTCCGCCCAGGTGAAATTTTGCGCCGTTATATTTGCGCATATATACTTCAATAAATCGTTCATCCTTTATTTTACCCCCTTATGGCTGAAATTTCCAAATTCCTTAGTGGATGCTTACAACATAAAAAGCATCGACTGCCAAAACCATACCAAGTCATTACCGTATTAAAAACAAAAAAAAACATATTTATACTTAAATCCCAAGGTTAGCAGTCTTCATGAAGCATCTTTGATATAAAACGTTTAATGCGGGGAAAACCTTCACATTGTGTGTGACGTAGTAATTTATACATTTTATTTCTATATTCTTGCCAAAGAACCATTTTACTGCTATAAAATTTGTTTAGTCAACCGGGTAAGACGGAGTTTGTTATACGCAGAGGTTACGACATTCAGCAGTTTTATTATGTTCCTCGATGATAATATAGGGTATAATAAGTACTCTACTGTTATACACAGATGACTTTTCCCACGCCTTATGTCAGTTGAATATTTGCGCTCATTCTGAGATTTAGTAGGATGGCGTATAGGTAACTGCGACAGAAATTTTATTATCCAGGTATGTCTTGTTCTAAGTAGAGACGTAATGTCCAAATAGCAAAATAAATAAATGGAAAATTATGTTCAATTTACCTACCAATATCGGTCATTGAAAATAATAACAAAGTATCGCCACCCACATTGCACATTCTTATAATTTTTCAAAATTATGTGTGTATTCATTTGTCATAAATCTTCGCCCAATAAAGGCGAAGGAATAAATAGCGAGGAAATATATACCTATATCTGAAAAAAATCCAAACACTTTCGGTACCTAACATATTTACAAACACTTACGCTTATATACTTACTCATAAGTATTTGTAGTAACTTGCTGCTGCACTCAAAGACGTCAATTAAGTATTTCATTATTTAAGATTACAGTAATACGCACTCACTCACGCCTATAATAGGCAGAGGTGTAACCAATACACCCGCATTTCAAAGAGTTTATTTCCGACCCATGATGTGATAGAGGGGAACCTATCGACATACCGGGCACAATTCCAGACTCCGTGATAGAAAAATCCAATATAATTTTTCGCGACCCGAGGATCGATCCCAAGACCTTGGCTTCGTACCGCGTAGGAATTACAACTGCGTCACCGAGATAGATCATTCCACACTAAAGAGGTTGGATACAATTGACTAAGCATAAAAATTACAAGTCCTATCAGAATTTTTGAGATCGTGTTATAAAGTAATTTAATATCTATTCTGAAACAACCTGTGATGAATTTCAATGAACTCTCATTACAACTTTAAAAATTTCGCATTTTACTTCTTTCATTATATTCAAAACTTTAACGCTATTTTTTATCTAAGTATCTATCGACATTTATTTATGCGTTATAATTATATATACTTTTATATTATGGGTCAGGGGTGGGTTTTATGTGTAACCCGACCCGTCTATTTTAAACTTCTTCCTTTTATGTTTATTTTACAACGGCTATTGAAAGACTACCTGCTATATCTGATATTATAAGATTATTTATAAATAAAATGATTTATAAAAATACACGGTTAGGCATATATTATTATATAGGTCGTAAAATAACGCGGGAATGTGAGTTACAGTCGCATAATATGCGAAATATGTTAAGTATATACCTGCTACGTTTATTATTGCTATTTAATACTCGACATTGGCGAAATCAACGAAAATCGATGGATTAGAATAGACAAAATATAGCATTTTCCGAGGAGTGGCGGCATAAGCACAGAAACCACTACCCTTATCTCTTCCGAGGGGGTCTTAAGAGGCGATCAAGGGATCTATAAGCATATCCTATATAAATCATCCTTCCACCAGCTGAGCCAACAATAGCGTAGGTAGGTAGTAGTAGGTAGATAGGTAATAACCGTGGTAGGATGTTACATTCAGCCAGATAGCGACCACCGTACACGTAGTGTAAAACTTGCCAAAGTAACCCACATAGTTTGTGGGTCGCGTTCAGCCTGTGTACATCCGGTTCTTTCGGAGCCTGTGACGTGACATTATGGCTGGCAGGGTCGTGTATGTCGGTTTACTGACGGATGGAGATATATTGATTCGCCGGCCAGCGAGACCCGTAGAAATGGTTGTTCCGCTGGCCGCCCGTGGTACAGTACAGGGGCCCAATCGAGACCTACCACCTAGAGAGGCTGCCCCACCATGCTACGCATAACCTTGAGTAGGTTTGGGCATTTGTAAATAATGTAACTTCAAAGAAAAGACAGTAAAAGTAAAAAAATGGGAAAAGCCTAGTTATATTTAATAAATATCAAGAAAGGTACATGTAGCTGAGATAGTAACTCATAATATTACACAATCTCATAATATCTAAAACTATTTCGATTGAACCAGCTTTTTCGATTGAAACGCATTCAAATACGTCCATTCGTTTAGACTTTAGACGATACGATACTAGAGGCAGATAAACAGAAAAAGGTGTGCATTGATTTTTATTGATAACTTTGTTATAAACGTTTAATCATATTTGCGTCATATTGGATATATACATTCGTTATGGGTTTCGAGTGTGATTAATTAAACCAATTATTAAACTTATACCCTTCTGTCGTGTAATACAACGTTATGAAGTGTATTATGGAATTTAATTACTTCGAATTTAATAACTATGAAATGTGTTCTTATTTTTACGCGAATATTACTCATTGGAATAAAACTAATTTAAACGGATTTTATCGCGGTTTTTTATTAATTTTGATCCCGACGTTTCGAAGGCTTTTCAGCCTTCTTAATTAATAACTATTTTTAATAATCCAGCTATGATTTTTTTCCTCTTTACGTAATTGGTTATTAAGCAAGATAATTATTATCTATATAAAAATCTTCATGAACTATTTAACAGTTAAATAAATAG
Source organism: Amorpha juglandis (assembly GCA_949126905.1). NCBI lineage: Eukaryota > Metazoa > Arthropoda > Insecta > Lepidoptera > Sphingidae > Amorpha > Amorpha juglandis. The sequence goes on from OX421372.1 coordinate 9,887,179, forward strand.
GTTATTTCTTAACGTCAATTAAATAGTAATAAAATACTTGCCAATTATAAATCATATCAATGAGACAGCTGTGAGTGTGCTGTCTCATTGATGCTGAATGACAGCTGTGAGCTGTGCATTCAAATGTCATTAGTCGACTTTAAAAAAGGAGAATATACTCAACCCAGTGCGGTTTTTGCTTTTTTATGTATTTACGTCGATTTCTCCTCTGGAAATAAAAAATAGTTATGATTGTGAACAGATCCTTAATTTCTTTAGAGCAAGTGGTTCTTTAAGCGAGTACATCTAAACTAAACATCTAAACATACCCTTGCATAATACCAATTTGTAATTTATTCATCAGGTTCAATGTAATCAAGAAAGTTCCCTCTGAGTGCCCCAATTTCGTTGAAAATTCACGAACAAGCCAACCACGAATCTGCAATTATTTAATCGTTTTGGAGGTGTTGCTCTACGGAAACTGAGAATTCATAACAATGTTTTCTGAACGTTCCGACGCTGAGCATAGCATATACATTAATGAGTTATTATAAAACATAGTAGCATTCCCACCTTGTTAAAGTGTAATGGATAAAAAGTGTTGGAAAATTCACTGCAGGCTAATGATGTAGTAAGAGCAGCTATGTCGTATAGCTTGCCCTGGGCGCAATACCCTTCAGAAAGAAAGATCATCCACAGCGAGTGAGGTCAATGTTCAGGGTTTCCCGAGAATATTATGCTTTTCGCATTACTATTAAAAAATCATTTTATGAACACACGTTTCCATTTCATTGAATAGATAAATAAATAATTACGCACTCATGCCTGTAATTATTAAAAGTATTTCCGTCCCATGATGTGATAGGGGGAGAGCCTATCGCCATATCAGGCACAATTCCAGATCCGGACTGATACTTAGCATTTTGTGATAGAAAAACCCAATATCACTTTACCCGACCCGGGTATCGAACCCGAGACCTCAGTTCAGCAGTCATACCAAGACGCAATTTACAACTGCGCCACCGAGATAGAGCATCATATTAATAATATTAACATGTTTTACAGGACACCACAAACATAACATTTTTAAGTACGATGAAAGCAGGTAAAGCCTCTTCAAATTTTTAAAACTCACTTATAGAAATAAAACTAATTAAAACGGATTTTATCGCGGTTTTTTAAGTCTAAATATAATTGGCTGAAAAGTTTTCGAAACGTCGGGATCAAAATTAATAAAAAAACCGCGATAAAATCCGTTTAAATTAGTTTTATTTCAATGAGTACCATTCGCGTAAACGTAAGAAATAATTAACTCACTTATAAACAATATTACAATGATTACTAACATAATTAAGTCCTGTGGACAAGCATTTGTAGATATCGACCAAACGATAAAGCTTCGCGTTTATTAATTCTAAAATCAAGGAAAGCGTTTCACGAAGCTCGCCACCCTTCTGCCACCGACCGGTTCTCGCTCGCTACTCAGTATACCAGTGTACTCCGCGTCGTCGACGAAGTCGTACCTCGCCCGACGTTCTCTCCCACCCTATTAATTTATTACACTAGAAAACGCGAGTGTGTGTGTGTACCTTTATACGAACTTGAGTGTTGATTGCACCCCCCTTTATCCGAACTATCCGTTCAAGGTCATCATTCGGCAATTTGACACCTGTTGTTTGTACTACATGTATGTAATTTATACATTATTAGCGTTATTTTCATTTGATTACGTTTGATTTTTATAGATTTTGTTAGATATTCGGATTTACGTATTATGTCATTATCTTGACCTACTTCGATGCTTCTTATAATGATGTTTCTTGTTATTTTTATCTGTAAATGGGTGCTTTTTGTTTTTTGTTTGCAATTTCGTTTTTACATTTTGTAGTTAAATATATTGTGTGTTCATGTATTACAAAGCTACTCAGTTGTTCTTAATTTGTATTTAGTAAATATAATATGTATTATACGAGTAAAAATCATACTTACGAGTACTTTTTTACTAAATAAAATAATGATACTGTTTTGGCTACTAATATTTTAAAACTGCTCAAATAAAAAAAAAGACCATCGGTAAAGACCGTCGTATAAATGTTACTTTTAAAAAGTATTATGATTTGGAAATTTATTCGCCTACTACAAAAAAAATACACGTTCGCAATAATGTTTTAATCTCGGTGCGAACTATGAGATAATTAATATTCACTGTCTATCTTCTTGCGTAAGACATTATATAACGTACATCCTTCAATCGGCCACAATATTGTTATTGTGATAAATGCAATTGCAATGGAAAATGCCACGATAAAGAAACAAGCGGTCTAGAATCTTATTAAATATATGTTCCAATTTCGTATTGTGGATATATTACAGCCCACTATACAAGGATTCCTGTATACCACAAACGCATTACGAATCCTCAGTTCCGAAAAGAAATACAAATTTTAGATAAGGCACATATGTGCCAGGCGAATTCCGACTCAAGACCATATAGAGATAACTTTATTACCTCTTAGCTAATTGGGTCTTAAAAAGATTAAGTACCTCCTGGATACAGTTGAATCTTTATTGAGTTTAATTATTTTATGGGGTCTAGGGCAAATACTCGGATGTTACTTGATATGCAATGAGGATTAGTTTTACTATGTTTATATAAGGTGTTTGGGTATTTGTTAGAATAATTGTACAAGGTGGTAGATCCTTCGTATGTGTGAGGCCGTCTGGGTTAGTACCACCGCTTTGTCTATTTCTGCCGTCAAGCAAGTGTGTAAGCACGGTTACGGTTTGAAGGACATTGAATTAAATGGCCAGGGCCATTAAATTACTGGGAATTATGAGACTTAACATCTTATGTCTCGGTGTGACGAGCGCAGTTCAGTGCCATGCAGTGCTTTGTAATTAAAATTGAATTCAAAGTTCTGTGTGGTGTTGCTTCTGTTTATGGGCAGGCGTGATCAGGCGACCGCCTTGCTCGTCTCGTCATTCAATCAAATAATAAAGAACTTCAACTATTGATTGTTATTATAACTTTAGCCACAATCAACGAATGGACATTTTTAGCCTTTATGAGTAGACGAGCAGGTCGCTTGTCTGATGATAAGGTCAATGCACGCCCATAAACAGGAACCAAACACCACAGAACTGTGAATTATATAGCACTTCATGGCACTGGATTGCGCTCATCGTCCCAAGACCCAAGTTATTATGTGTCATAATGGCCAGTATGTCCGAACAGAAACACAATAGTGCTTACATATAGTAGCTTGGCGGCGGAAATAAGAAGAAAAAAATCTCATCCAAGAAATACTGACTACGAAAGAAGATTACTTAATTACGCAATAGCCTCTTATTAAATAATTTACTTAACGATTTAATATTTGGCTTTGAAATACTCAGTCACTTAATTATACCCAAGCGTACCGTTTGTTAGATTCTCTCTGGGTTTTGGAAACCCTAAGGGCTTCAGTATATGAATTCACTTTTCACAGACTAGTATTACATTTCTTAAGTCTACATTAAATGTTGTAGTTCAAGAAGATATTATCTAAATAGATTATCAAATCATGTTCACATTGCGCGGTTTTAAATATAACCGAATAGTAAATCAATTATTGCTCTTATTTATTTACCTTACCAATGAACTATAAATCTTAAAATACAATACTAAAAACACAGAATTCACATTTAACACTATCTTATTCTTTATAAGTATTTGTTAGTGTCTATATTTTTTATTGTATTTTATTCTCAATTTTACAAAATGTTTGTCTTTATAGCCGACTGCTTTCTAGTAGATAGAAAATTATTGTCAAACTAATTTTCGGTCTCTTATTATATGCATTCGAAACTTGTATATATTTATCAACAGCCCATCGCTTCAAACGGTGGCTGTAGTTTACCACGGTCATATACAAATATTTCTGTCCAAAATAAGCTCAACAACACGCTACAATGTATAAAAATACGACATAAATGAACAGAAATACATATTTTCAAGTGACAATTGGTATATCCTGCACAGTGGGCCGGGTCGGGGCGGCGGAAACGTCGGGTTCATTCAAATAATTCAATTAAATCTCGCGCAGAGCAGAGGGCACTCTCGATTCACAGCTGCAAATCGGAATAGGGATGCACAGTGTTGTATTTAAAATTGTTTGTTTAATCGGCATGTTAAAGTAGTTCATCAATGCAATAGTGAGCACCAGTTAAATTCATCGACTTAACAAAAAAAAAATATATATTAATGGCTTTTTGGCACCCGAAGCAAACAGAAAGAAATGACTGCTTGCACATTTCCAAAAAGATAAAGTGAAGAACATTAAAACATTCTCCTTGAGTAAAAAAATGTTGATACTGATTCCGTCAATAAAATAAATTATGAAAGTGGAAGAACTATGCTATAGACATAGCATAAATGGGCAGGCTAGGCCGGCTTATTACCACACTCTCACAGAAAAACTACTTGCAGTGGCACCTTGTTGTTATGATTCGTACGGTGAGTGAGATTCCCGGAGGCCTAGATACCACTCGTCTTTCCAATTCCCGATTTCTTCGTCTATGGTTGATCACGCATCCATAAGTCCGTTCATCTTGCATGCATCTTCTAGTACTATGGGTGTTAATGGACGATGGAGATCACTTATCAGGTGACCCACTTGCTCGTTTGCTAATCTCTGCTACAAACAAACAATAATATATTATTATACATTCAGAAGTGTGTTTGTTGTGGAAAGGATTGACATGATTTATTTTATAGCGATAGATTATGGGCTGGAGAATAACATACCTACTTTTTTATCATACGCGCATCGACGCTGGCGGTGTCGTGAGTATAAACTAGTAATTAATAAATACGTCCATCTGACCAAATAACAGTGCCAAGCAATTTTTACAATATTTAGTAAGAAAAGAATTGACCTATACCTTAATATATATAACGAAGAGTTTACCGACGTTATATCGACATATTAGCTATTCGGAAATCATTGTTAAATTAAAGGAGCGATAAAACCAAGAAACATCGATACTTTCCCTTCCCTAATGACTGCATGCGGTTGGAGCGTGGGTCTAGCGTTCGCTGACGCTGACAGAAATGCATCATCGTTTCAGCGCATTCTAAATTCGTAATAACCTCGTACAGTTTAATATAACACAGACTATCTATCCATTATATTTACCAATGTGAGGATGCTTCACTACAGTAATAAATGTGACCTCTTATTTATGGACTGGCACGGCGTAAAATTTTAGTAATGCTTTACCCATTGTAAAAAGTGTGACGAGTGCTTTTTGGGTCGTAATTTTTATTTGAACATACATGGTACGGAATGGTGTGGATTGGTACGGACTATTAAGGAAGTCACAGGTGCGCACCTGTGCGCACCATCCAGCCCTAGGGCACACAACTTTGGCTTTTTGATGTTATGTGTGTAATCATTATTATTATTATCGTGAGCAGGTATCCTGCATAGTTGTGAATCCTACATAAGAATTTAGAAGGTGTATGTATAGGTATATGTAGAGGAGGCTCGTGCCTAGCAGTGAGACGGAATAATACGGAGTTGATATTATTATATATTAATGGACCTTGATATTGCGGTTGGAGTTGGCCGACGACATTGCAGCTGAGATGCCGACATCCGGATCTCACAAATATTTTTCTCGACGACCAAAGGAATATCATCCGGTTCAAAACTATTAATGGTATGAACTAATTAATATTATTTGCCCCTTGCATAATATGCAGGTACACCCTATGTACTTATCAAATACAAATATAGGACGGCAAAATAAAAGATTGTGACGCTGTAAATATACTGTTCAATGCGTAATCTTGCAGTTAAATTAATATCTCATTGTGAAACAGGCCCTTGTTACATCGAATAAACAACATTCAATATAACTCATACTTCTCAGTTAGAATTGAGCAAAAATACAATTCCAATACACTGGGATATTATTTATTAGGCATTGATCGGACTGCAAGGATGATCTATGTATGTCTAAGAATTAATTGGATATGCCTTAACGACAACTCATTTAAAAATCCCATTCATTCAATCATTACCCATTTATGTCAACATTTTACAAACAAAAACTACATACACGAACATGTAGGTACACTGTATTGTTACAAGTATCAACATTACTAAATGGTAGCACCGTGGTTGTTACGTCACACTATGTAAAGCTTTGTATTGCCGGCTAATACTTAGGCCGCGGACTCGAAGTCAGCGGCAAGCGGCGGCGGCGCGGGTGCGGCGCGTTCAAATGCATAGATTTAAATGGACCCGGTCTCGAAAGCAGCTGCGCGGCGCGGGCGCGAGGAGCGACGTACGAGCGGCGCGCGCCAATCGAGCGGCAACTGCGCGTCTGCATTGAGGTGGTGCTGTGTATTTTCAAAAATGCCTGCCGACGTGGTGGAGCAAATTATTTCAATGTTTTTTTATATGGAACATCATATTCACATCAATTTTGTTCGCGAACAGACACTAATTTCTCATAGTACAACACTACGCCGCTCTAGCGCCGCACGATCTGCCCGCAGACTTCGAGACCGGGTCTCCGCCGCACCCGCGCCGCCGCCGCCGCCGCGCCGCCTCGCACCCGCTGACTTCGAGTCCGCGGCCTTATACTTATTCCATCTCGCTATTGTTACGTAGTTCATACTTGAACTAATCATATACATGTAACAAAAAAGTTTTTGGTCTGTTAATCTTAGAGCCTTGATGTTTAATTAAAAGCATGATAACATCACCTAAATTACGCTTGATTACAGTGAATACGAAAATTTTCTTTTGATACTAAATCATCGTTATAATGACTACTTGTTAGAATAGGAATTATTGTAATGGCCTTCCCAGACGACTATCTGGGAAGGCCATTGAAAAAATAGACGTATTTTTATCATTTTTAATCTAGACTCAAGAGACGAAATGAAATGGGGTACAAATCGCTTGCAACACAATATTATAAAATAATTTATTAAGTACTGAGTTTTGCTTGCTGCTTGACTCACACGGAAGTCTTTTCCGTCATAATTTCCTACTTATAAAACCACTTTTCTTGTCAGGTGTAAGAAAATATACAGTAACTAGCTTTTGGTAGCGGCTCTGCCGGCGTGTATATATTCTTTGCGAGATAAAAAGAAGTCTATATTGTCTTAATTTAATCCACTTGTCATAAGTCATCCGTTCAGCCGTTATGGTGGGATTTATTAACAACTAGCTGTCGCTCGCGGTTTCAACTGCATGTTACTGCCCTGCTCCCATGGGTCATAGCGTGATATACATATAAACATTCATCATGAATCACTCTATTTATTGCTGAAAATTGCATTAAAATCCGTTGAATAGTTTAAAAGATCTAAGCGAACAGACAGCGGAAGCAACTTCATTTTATACCATGTAAAGACTATCAAAATTCACAATCTCACAAACTTTCAAACTTATAAGAAGTATTACGATGATCAATCAGTGACAATATAAACAAAATCATTCAAATAATTTTATTTCATTGAAAATAATGAAATAATCCAGTAGTCAATTCAGAGCCACTATGTTGTTCGAACCGGAACTACCTTTATATATTCAAACGCCCCAACAGTATTCCGCCCTTCTGAACTTCTGACAGTATCAATTTATTTGGCCTCCAAGTTTTGTAGGCCCTTATGTATCTCACGTATTTTGTTTGTGATAGGGATACGTAATGTTACGTTCAGGCTTTGGCTTTTATCTAATTAATTTAACAACTAATTAATTTTTGAGTGGTAGAGCCACGCTGTAGACAGTTTTGTCTACAGCATGAATGGGCTGGCTCGACCGGGTCGTTACCACTGTCTCACAGAAAACCGACGTAAAGTAGCGGCTTGCTGCGTTTCGTACGGTGAGTGAGATATCCGGAAGCCCAAATCCCCTCCCCTTCCCTATCCCTAATTATCCCTTTCCTTTAAGGTCGGCAACGCGCCCATCATTCTTCTGGTGGTGGGCGTACATGGGCGGTGGACATCACTTACCATCAGGTGACCCACTTGCTCGTTTGCCGGCCTATGCTATAAAAAGAAAAAAAAATTAACTTGTTAAAATCATGCTAATTTCAATGTTATTTATTGACTTTTGTAATTGGTGAATGGACCAGCACGGCCGGGTATGACTATTGTGTCACATTAAACTGTAAAAACGTGGGAATATATTTTATCCCATATTATATTGAGCCTGTCGTGATAGAAAAAACCTAATATCACTTTTACCCTACCCGGGGATCGAACCCGAGACCTCAGCACAGTAGTCGTACCGCGTACGTAATACATCTGCGCCATTGAGGCAGTTGTTTGAATATTCATAATAAATCATAAATAAGTTTCTAAAAGGAATATAACCATAGCGAATCATTTAAATCGTTATACTGTATTTACTTGCGTACCACCAATAACGTAATATCACGTTTAGTATATTTCCGTCAATGTAACTCTCTTGGGGTTTTGCATTTGTGCCATAATGCGACAACCGGAATTCTCTTCTGTATTTCTAAATCCAATTCTCTTTTCATATTCATGAGTACTACAGTATGTAAATGCAGAGCATTGGAATCTTTTGATGCAATCCAAAATGGAGGTACTGGACACATACCTGCTCTACATTTTTTAGATAAACATTATCAATACTAACCCAAGTTTCGAAACCGCACATTAAAACTTCTCAAGTCCTCGTTTATCTTTTTATTATATTATTCAATTTTAATTCAATCATCATAATTCGTTCATATTATAATTATTCAAGTAATTCAAATTATATAAATTAAATGTATTTGTATATATGACTTTTTGTATTTAGATTTCATAGATTTATATCTAAAATAAATAATTTGATTGTAGATTGATTTTGACATTTTTTTTAATAGCCTAGACCGGTAAATAAGCAAGTGGATCACTTGATGGTAAGTGATCTCCACCGCCCATGTACGCCTACAATACTAAAAGAATCATAGGCGCGTTGCCGATTTTAAGGGAAGGAATAATTAAGGGATTGGGAGGGGGAGGAGGATTTGGGCCTCCGGATATCTCACTCACCATTTGAAATACAGCAACAAGCCCTACTTTACGTCGGTTTTCTATGAGACAGCGGTAACAACCCGGTCGAGCCGGCCCATTCATGCTGTAGACAAAACTGTCTACAACGTAGCTCTACCACTTACAAAACAATATTGAGTGTAACAAGCCCACTAAACTAATAAAAATATAGTTTGAATGGCGATATGAGCGGGTCACTCGCCTGATCGCTCAAGCTTGGCCATAAACAGGAACAAAACCACACAGAACTTTTATTTACAAGGCACTGTATGGCACTGAAATGTGCTCGTCACCACGAGACATAAAATTCTAAGTCTCATAATGCCTAATAATTTCACTGGCGTCAATATTCTTTAAACAGTGCTTATACACTGCTGCTTGGCGGCAGAAATAGATAAAGCGGTGGTACCTTCTACCTAGTAAAAAGGTAAAAAATTAAGGCAGCTTAAACTAGAACTAAAGGAGTTCTAACATTACACAGTGACTATAATATGTATCAATTTACTTCCATAATGCCCTCGTAATACCTCGCGTTGTGACCTACCTTAGTTGGTTTTGCGGCTATGTAAATGTTTCATGAAACCTTGGCTTCTAAAGCAAATTTATTATTGCATGATGTTATTTAACACTCTTTGTTAATATATCGATAAAATGCTCATAATGAAACTGTAATAAATAAAACATTACTTGGATCGTGGTGTTATGTTTTAAGGAGTCTACGTAACCAAAGGTATTCATTATTAGGTATCAAAGGTTCACATATATTATTGAATTATTTTAAATATATTTTACAAGCTTCAAGCTGCCACTTCACCTGTACTCAACATATAAACAATAAGACAAAATATGAAAACGATTTTGGTTCTGAAACTGATATTAATTAATTTTAAATCTACCTTCAAAGACGTGGTCGTGGTGGTAAATTGGTGAAATCGAGGATGAAGTGAGTTAATAAATGTCCTGGTACATATTTTGATTGATTGTTACGGTTGGTGAGTGTTTCACAATGTGCTAAGGGGTCTTTAATTTAATCAACTGTTAATCTTAATCACCGCTACAGGCCCTTTACATACGTAACAGACGATTAGATTAGTGTCAATTATTCATGTTAAATACGTATACAAATCATATTGATATTTCGACGATGACACGTGTTGTGTTATATTGACCCAGTTAAAACAACGCTCATGTCCAATTCAAGGACGTAAAACAATAACATTTTATTTTGGACGTTATGGAATGTGAGTGAATGTTTTTAAAGTCATTCAAATAAGTTTGATTTATTAATGGTCTGTTACAGTTTCACCATGACTTCAATTTGTTAACATAAATGGCTAAGTGGATAAATGTATTATCATCACTTGTATATTTATAAATGTAATTTTTTCAGTTTTGTCAGTAACAACACAGTTTAACAAAAATAAATGATATATTAACTAATTTTACCAACTTTATAATACAATGTTAGATTACCTAATCTATAACCAACCAAATACTAAGTTGTAGAGTTAGATAATCCGACAACTTCCATTCGTAGAACGTTTATAGAGAATCAATAGTAAATCGGCGCGGGGCGTAGCGACAGTGCTTCGTAGCATTCTATTCGTCTATGTGATTCTACATTTCGTAGACGATGTGGACGATTAATCAATATAAATGTAAACATTTTTGTTCAAACATGTGTGTGTCCGTAGTAAATATGCGTAGCGTGGTGGTAGAGGAACGTGCGAAATAGGCTGGGCGTATAGTCCGGCGCGTACAATCCTAGGGTTGACAAATGAGAGATTTTCGTATAATATTCTATGTAATATTATTCAGATTTTTTTATCGGTTTGGTTGTTTGTTTAGATATTAATATAATTCTAAAGTGCAACGATACCTCTTAATATTTTCATCCCTGTTTAGTAAGTATGTTGTTTAGATATGAACCAAACTTCTAAGTTTAGTTTGAATTGTTGAGTACGCAATCTGGTATTTGAATGATAATCTAGGCTAGACTATTGGTAAATAGCAGTTAGGTCTCAACCGCTACTCAAATATGTAGGTATATATGTTAGTTGATCCGAAACGTTGATATTAAGTTTGCGTCTTTCAACGCTTAATGATTTATACATTCCTTATTATAAGTTAGACATAATTATTCTGTTACAATATTTAAGATAGAATGTTTTGTCACGTAGATTTGTAGATTTATTATGAAGAGGACCTTTATTCGAGTAGTAAAATATTAGTCAATAAAGATGCAGGATTATTATAAGTTACGAGTAGGTAAAACATTCTAAGTATTGCTGACAACTACCCATATAATATTATAATCGGTAATAAGTTGTTTATACGTTTTGATCCCATAATATGGACACGCCGTTACTTTAGTAACATAATATATTATAGGACACGCCATTTAATAGTACTCTGTAGCCGGCGGCGTTGACTACCGCAGTATTAAACACCAGTTGAACCAATAGCTCATCACATCATTTATGTTAATAAAAAAAGATGTAATGATTTCTTACGTTTACGCGAATGTTACTCATTGAAATAAAACTAATTTAAACGGATTTTATCGCGGTTTTTTATTAATTTTGATCCCGACTGAAAAGGCTGAAAAGTCTTCGAAACGTCGGGATCAAAATTAATAAAAAACCGCGATAAAATCCGTTTAAATTAGTTTTATTTCAAAAAAAGATGTATTTAAAAATGTAATAACTTGGATCATCATAGTAAATTCATTAATAATTTCTCTTAATCTTAATACATCTGTCAACCCTACCGTGCCCCACACGGAACTTGATATCAGCACTACTACTGCCGACCGCATCGCTACCGAGGTACAATTGTAACAGGCATGTTGATTGATTTATATTACCTATCTATCTCTATATAATCATTTCATCATTCCATGCTTTGCTGTAGTCGGGTAAAATGGATTTCGGTATATCTGAGATTAAAAGACTTCGACACTGATAGACCAACCATCGTGAGAGTCAGTGCATAATATAATTAAGTATACCATATTTTCTTGGAGACGATTTTTATACTTTCCACTTTGTTGTAAGATGCTACGTCTATATCGTCCAACCGATTGTCATGAATATTAGTATAACTAGATACATAGGCATGGAAAATATTTTAGCGTTATCCATTTTGTTGTAACTCGCCTATAAATGTTGCTATTCGTATACAGTATTTGAGCAAGGAGAATATTTTTTATTCTTCTTTTGTTTATAGGTAAATGATATTCCATTCTCCTTTTGTTTATATGAGGTTTATTAGGTCCACGCACAACTAAATTATCATTGGGCGAGTCATTTGTCACCAAACATGAAAGCGCTCTATACACGGTCCATCTTGCCGCACGTGCCGCTAAGGTCACATTGCTGGACGGCAGAGCACTATCGTGTGGCACATCCAGCGTGACCAATGAAACGGATCATTGTAGTGAATTAGTCACTAATGTAATCCAAATATGTATTATGTAAAAATTATATTATATACGCAAAAATATTAACGAGTCGCCAAAAAAGGAAATTCTCGTATTATTATTGTTGGCACAAAAAAGTTACGAAAATACATAATGATACATAACAAATAATACATTCTGTATGAAAACAATTTGTAAAAACAGATCCCATACAAAGTTTATATAGTTCATTATCTCTGTCATCATATATACCATTAACAATAATGGAATGTTATCAGTATTACCCATTGTTAATTTTTAAATGATGAATAGATTTTAGGTTATATACAGATTATCCATTAAACTATATACAGATTTAAATATATACAGAATAACGATTTTCGGGTTTTGCTAATATTAATCTAAGCCAGTACACTTGACATATGACGAAACACAAAACAATTTACCTACTACTAGACATCCATTTGCGTTGTCGTGTCACGACTCTATCAAGAACGGGGCGGAGAAAATTACCATGAAGATTACTCAATTTCACGCTTGTTTTATCGACCTCATACAAACCTGGCGACGTTTTAAATTCTGACCCGAGAAAAATAAACAATTGTGTATAAAATTACACACGAACGTAAAGTAATTGTTAGTAAGAATTGAAAGGAAACTCATATATACAGTTTAATTACGCGGTTGCTTGATATAACGATACAATTTAAAACCTTCAAGAAAATACCATATTCTTTCCACAAAGACTAATGCACTAGCCATTGTTATTGATGGCGTCCATGGGCGGCGGTGATAACTTATCATCTCGTCAAGGAGGTTTACATTTTTTTTTTTTTTTTTTTTTTTTATCCTGGCTCGGCAAAGTGACTACGCTACACCTGATGGTAAGTGTAGCGCAATCCAAGAATATTGTCGACCAACGATAAACAATGTGTCCATCGTTGGTCGGCAAGGGGGAAGGGAAGGAAAAAGGGATGGGAAAGGGTGAGGATCCTGATCCTCACCCTTTCCCATCCCTTTTTCCCCCTTTTTTCCCATCCCTTTTTTTGCCCCCTGGGGCAAGCCCCCTGGGGAGAACCGGATATACACTGGCTGACCCTGGAACGCGACCCACGCAAGGTGGGCCACTATGGCAGGTTTTAGCACCAGTGTACGGTGGTCGCTATCCGGTCGGATACAAGTATCCTCCCACCAGCATACATAAAAAAGTATAAGTTATTTATTATGAAAATAGATGTTATATTTTATTTTATTAGCATAAATGACGAAACTACTTGATCGCGCGTCTGTTGGTAAGTGCAACGTCTGCTCATAAACGTAACTAACACCATAACTTTGAATTACAAAGTACTGCATGGCACTGAACTGCACACATCGCGTTACTCCGAAACATAAATTGTTAGTCTCATAAGTATTTTACTTTCCTCTCGCGTACGGTGGATCTAACACCTAGTAGGTAGTGGTAGGTCTCTGTATGCGAGATGTCGTCTGCGTAAATGCTAGTTTTTAATTCTTTGAGAAATTCATTTATTATGGTACAGCTAATTCGATACTTACCATACCGTCTTGATTTTCTGAATCAAGGAAAAACACTAACTTCATCACATCACAGGACGAAGGTGCTGTTGATGAAAGAAAACACTTTGAGAGATAATGTATAGTTTAATCACATAATCCAAATTTATTGAATTATTATTGATTCTTATATGCAAAGTAAGTACTCTGTTTATCTGAATACGCCTACAAGCAGAATGTTTCGGATCGGGCAAAACATATCTTTATATACCAATATACCTGCGTCCGTTTATACTCCAATCCTCATCCAACACGCACACGTATCACCATACCTGCGGAATATTAAATATTGCCGAATAAAATATGAAAATCACCAAGGCTATAATCCTACGTGAAACACCATTTTACGCTGAAATATATTATTTATGTAGATAGATAAGTAGGATTCGAGAGTGAAATTGTTTTATTCATGAATTCACATTTCTTATGAATTTATGTGCTATCATCTCTTTTATTGTTGGCTAGCTTTCTTCGCGATTTCGCGCACATACCAGGTTATGATAAATTACGATCGAATTTGTTATAAAATTATTATTATTAAAGTCCTTTTCTTCCAACTGCCCTTATCCCCGTAACTGGGGTCGGTGTTTTAGTAAAACTAAAAAATACAATAACATATTATATCTCCATTCTCAACGAAAACTAAATTGTATGATAAAAAGGGTTAGGGGATTAATATACCTAATAAGAGCAAAGCCAATAAGCTGCTGCTAGCTGCTAGCTGGTGATAGGATATTCATATTCGCCCGGATAGCGACCACCGTACACATGGTGTTAAAACCTGCCATACTGATACACACGTCTTGTGTGGATCGCGTTCCAGGATCAACTAGTATATATCCGGTTCTCCCGAGGGGCCTGCGACATGACTTGATAGTTGATTGGGGCGGGTATAGGGGTACATCCTTGTATTACTGTGCCTGCATCGGTCATCCGCCTGTCCTGTCGCAGGCCCCTCGATTTGCTTCATTCCTCTTCGAAGAGGTTGTTGGTGTTTTAAAAGTAACCCTGTATAATCACTGGTTCGGACTGACTGATCCATCAACGCAGAGCGTAAACCACTGGGGCTACAAATTAGGGGGATAAAATAAGGGATAAACGGTTGTATTAAAGTAAGCCGGAAATATGACACAAAATTTCACGCAGCCGGAGCCGCGAGCAAATGCTGTAGATGATAAATGCATGAATTACAAAGTAAGCATGGGATGGCACGTACTGGCAATATTTTTGAGCACCAAAAAGAGGTTGTGATAGTGAAGAGAAATGTCGTCGCTTCCTTTCAACAGACGTTAATTTGTTGGATCGCGTGCCCATTATTATTACACGGTAAAGCCTCGGCTCACTCGCTGTCGACATTAATAATAAATAACGTAGCATTCTAGAAGGTTGACAACAATAATTATTTTCACGTTTACAACAATAATTATCATGAGATTTGTATTCACTAATACAAAAGAGCTTAATTACAAACATTATATTCAAGCCCCTAGGCTCATTTGACGTTGATATCGGTCAAAACTAATTTCTGTATTTGGCTTAACTGTAAAAAGGAAAAACTAAATAATTGTTTATTAATCAGTCCTTAAATATTATATACTTGTTTTTACTCGAGGCTCCGTCTGCGTGAACAGCCTTTTCCGATATAAAAGTAGCCTTTAACCGTCTCCAGTATCTAACCTATCTATTACTGTACAAAATTCATCAAAATCAGTTCAGCAATTTATTTGTGAAAGTATAACAAACAAACTCACTTTGGCATTTATAATATTAGCTAGGATTAGGATGTAACATCTGTTAACCCTGAAAATGTTAATGGTACAGTTTTGAACTGAAAAAAAGTTATGTATTGTAAATAGGAAATTAAAAAAAAGTGATTTAAATTTATTCTTTAAATAGATTCAGAAATTCTATTCACTCTATATTACTGTATAAAAAATCTTCTGTAAGTATTTTACTTCGAACTTTTTTAACATGTTAAGTTTTTGAAATATGAGATATGGAAATCCACTTGGCTTTTTTGTTCTGGGGATGGAACTTAAAAACAAAGAAGATTTTTTTGGATTTAATATTTGAAAAATTAATGTACGATGGATATTCTCTAAAACAAAAAAAAAGCCGTTCAGTCGATTTGAGAACGGTAGAGATCTAAAAAGCAAAATACCTATTTATAAATATTGCTACTGCAGTTTATTAGTCAATGATTGATAGCATCGACTCAAAACTTTATATTTCAGCTTTAAGTTGTCAGGTTCAAAAAGGTTGTGTTTTATTAATTTTAGTAAAACTTATCATAGTGGGTGCTTAAATGTCTAATTTTTATGTTTTATGCACGGTTGTCTCTTATGTGTGAAATTTCTTCATATCTAGATAACATAATATCACAGTTAAAACTCATGACAAACTAATATGTTCTACCTTTTATTTTGTGTAGCAAAAGTAATATTAGACAAACATATGTATAGTAAAAAGCGCGAAAAAAGAGCGTTATAAACACAATTAAGGCATCTCAGAGGCTACACAGAAGGCTCGTGAAACTCATAAATCAAACTCAATTCTGCTCTAAATCTCACTCGTCCACGCTCATCCGTGAGATGAATGTTTATTTGTTTGTTTTTACATGAAAATGACAATATTTTGTAGTGATATTTAAAATTACTATGGCCACACTCACCGCTTTCCTAAAATTAAATGTCGTTTAACTAATGAATAGTTTAACATTCACACAATCCTATAATAGAGCATAATAGTCGCAATAAATACGTATAATACTGTAATAATACAGAGCTGTTATTATATTAATAACAAAAACGTGTTAAAAATATATTTTATTTGATAAGTAACGTTTACTTGGATATTATGGGATCGGCGCTAATATTAAAGTGCTCAAACTTAAAAATTAACTGATTAAGCGTCGTTACAAAGTAATAACAGTATGTAGTGCCACTTTTTTGATAGCTGTCACGTGATTTGCAGAGAAATAAATTATATGATAATCTTAGACTATTTCTTAATTGTTGATGATAATACACTCAACTCGAGCAGCGATAGCTCAGCGGGGAGTAGTATGGACTGTCGAGGCGAAAGTCACAGGTTCGAAACCAGCCCCAAGAGCATACACCACTGACTTTTCTAAGTTACGTGTATATTAATTGTTAATTATCGCTTGCTTTGACGGTGAAGGAAACATCGTGTGGAAACCTGCATACCTGAGAACTCGATAAGTCAATAGAGGAGGCCCGTGCCCAGCAGTGGGACGTATATAATACAGGGCTAGTAAAAAAAAAAAACACTCAACAGTCACACACATAGTTCTGACGGCAGACACCACCAGGTGAACTTGTATCGTAAATATCAGGAAAATGCGATCCCACAACACCCAAATGAAACAAATATTTCGGATCGCACAAACGCCTGGCTCGGTGCGGGAATCGAACTCACGGCTTCAAGCTTCGCAGTCAACTTTTCACCCACTGCGCCACATAGGCTGTCAGTTAATACGCTTCCAATACAATCTTTCAATACTTGTAACAGGTTTTAGCGACTAATACCTGATGATTTACTCATCGAATAAACAACCAACTACTACACATTTTAGGGATGTAATAATAATATGCTCTACTACCCGTACGAAACCGAGGCGGGTCACTAGTATATCTATAAATTAGAAACACTTCAAAACTTCTTCGTCAATTTGATTGGATTTATCAAAGTAGATACTAAATATAACTATTTTACGTAATCTCTGACCCTCACTCTGTTACAGTATTTACTTTGTGTGGACTCAAGAGAAACATTATCAAAGGTTTCAAACTTTACACTGGCATTACTTTGGAAGTCGACGATATTTGGAATGGCGTGGCGTGTAGGATAACATTTTATCCATTTTAATTTTCATGTTATATAACTGTGAAACATCTGTGCCTACTTACATATTTTTTTATGGAAGAAGGAGCGACCGGGCAAGTAGATCACCTGATCAGCCATAGTGCATAGGCACTGGGGGCATTTATAGAATTCCACCACGGTGTACCCTGCGTGTCGGAAGAGGCGCTAACTAGGAGCGCCTGGGATCGTAGCCACCCGTTGCGCAGTCTTCGTACGTAATGTACATCCAACGAGCGACCCCCATGCTGTCGATGACGTCGAAAGATGTCTTTATTGTGTGAGGCTTACAAGCCCTCTAAGAATCGGGCTGCAAAGTGGCACAGCACAAGGGCGGTACCAGCAGCAGTCTAGAGTTCACTCGGGATCCCCCAGAGCTGTTCCTGGGTCAGTCAGTGTATAACAATTACTTTAGGCCGGCATTATTCTGCAGACCGTTTAGGGATTCAATGTTTCTTGACAACCCCCATTATATCTCTACTTACCACTAAGTATAGTGTAGTCACTTTGCCACGCCAGGATCAGATAAAGCGATAATTTTGTATACACGAAAGATCCAAGGGAATAGGTATTTGCAAATCGTAGTTGATTGCCGACTAAGCTATTAACATACTTATTGCGAATTAAATTTCGCTTTCCCATGGCGTGACTTGGCGACACTATTCATGCACCGTTACCATAACACAAGTGTAATCTGTACCGGCCTATTAAAATGTTTAGGGAATATTCATGGCAGTCAGGTTGACTTTGACTGCATAGCTCGTAATTTATATCGCTTATTAGATTACGAAGTATTTTCACGCAATGGTGATAAATGTAATACATATTTACAACAGTTTCGCCCTAAATACCAATAAACTTTTCGAATAAACTGTTTCAAACACAGTAACATTACAGGAGTTTAAATATTTCTACGATGCATAATTTTCTTTAAACATTGATGACAATAACTGGTGATAATAAATATTGGACAGTAAATAATATCATAATTTATGTATAACAGTGCCACTGATCTCAAGTTACTGTATATACACTGTCTGGCCCCGGAATGCGACTCGTCCGAACGGGTTGTTCACCATGTGTTTGGTTGTCGCTATCCAGTTGGATACGAAATTATCAGGCAAAATTATGTCATCTCATTAGAAATCTTTATATATATAATTCTTCTGTGAGTGTGTATGTTCCTGAACTTCTCTTAAACGACTGGACCGATTTTGATGAAATTTTTTGTGTGTGTTCAAGGGGATCTGAGAATGGTTTAGATTCACAATTTTGTCCGCTGGACAATGTTTTTTTTATTAATTTTTAATTTATTAGTAGTTGTTGATTTTGGAATGTTCATTTTCCAGTACAAACTGTTCCTGGGTACTATAAGCGCAGGTATAAACCGGATGGTTGCCGTTGCGAAGCTTGCCGTGATGACGGGTCGTATAGCGTCTAGACTGGACAGGGACAGGACAGGGACAGGACAGTGAGACAGGACAGTGAGACAGGAAAGTGAGACAGGACAGTGAGACAGGACAGTGAGACAGGACAGTGAGACATGACAGTGAGACAGGACAGTGAGACAGGACGGTGAGACAGGACGGTGAGACAGGACAGTGAGACAGGACAGTGAGACAGGACAGTGAGACAGGACAGTGAGACAGGACAGTGAAACAGGACAGAGAGACATGACAGAGAGACAGGACAGTGAGACAGGACAGTGAGACAGGACAGTGAGACAGGACAGTGAGACAGGACAGTGAGATAGGACAGTGAGACAGGACAGTGAGACAGGACAGTGAGACAGGACAGTGAGACAGGACAGTGAGACAGGACAGTGAGACAGGACAGTGAGACAGGACAGTGAGACAGGACAGTGAGAGGACAGTGAGACAGGACAGTGAGACCGGACAGTGAGACAGGACAGTGAGACAGGACAGTGAGACAGGACAGTGAGACAGGACAATGAGACAGTACAGTGAGACAGGACAGTGAGACAGGACAGTGAGACAGGATAGTGAGACAGGACAGTGAGACAGGACAGTGAGACAGGACAGTGAGACAGGACAGTTAGACAGGACAGAGAGACATGACAGAGAGACAGGACAGTGAGACAGGACAGTGAGACAGTACAGTGAGACAGGACAGTGAGACAGGCCAGTGAGACAGGCCAGTGAGACAGGATAGTGAGACAGGACAGTGAGACAGGACAGTGAGACAGGACAGTGAGACAGGACAGTGAGACAGGACAGTGAGACAGGACAGTGAGACAGGACAGAGAGACATGACAGAGAGACAGGACAGTGAGACAGGACAGTGAGACAGGACAGGACAGGGACAGGACAAGACGGGGACAGGACGGGGACGGGACGGGACGGGGACAGGACGGGGACGGGACGCGGACAGGACGGGGACAGAACGGGGACGGGACGGGGACAGGACTGTCCAACCGGAGGGAGGTGGGAGACGACCTGACTTAGGTCGTCGAAGTCAATTAAATGTGCGACGGGCTACCTCACGTGCAATGGCGCAGTACCTCACTTAATTGCATTTAATGTAAATAAAACATTTGTATTAAGTTTTGACCACATTTTACACAAATATATTATGTAGGTGATACGAAGTTCACCGGGTCATCTAGTTATTTAAATAAAATTATGAGCATAATAATTGTCGATAATATCGATAATAATTAAATATATATTTTTTATAGCTTCGGCCGGTAAAGGAGCAAGTGAGTCACCTGATGGTGAGTGATCTCCACCGCCCATGTACGCCCACCACCAGAAGAGTCATGAGCGCGTTGACGAACTTAAAGGAAAGGGATAATTAGGGATTGGGAAGGGGAGGGGATTTGGGCTTCCGGATATCTTACTCACCGTTCGAAACGCAGCAGCAAGCCACTACTTTACGTCGGTTTTCTGTGAGACAGTGGTAACGACCCGGTCGAGCCAGCCCATTCATGCTGTAGACAAAACTGTCTACAGCGTGGCTCTACCACTCAAGAAACGTTAATATACTTTCCGTTTGCTCATATTTCGTATTAATTATCGTGCTTCGATGAACCGTTGCAATAGGTCTAAAATTTTACGATGTACCGCGAGTATTATTGGCTAAAATATAAATGACATCGCGGCCTCGCACCCACCTTTGCGCCCTTGTTACTATTTCTATCGTAGTCAAGCTACGAAGGACAGTTTCAGCTGAAAATACCTGATCTATATGTAAATAGGAACATGTATTAACGTAGGTACTATCTAACTATATAAAAGAACTACACTCATCCCAAATAAAATTAAAATTTTGAGACGCTGTTGATTCTAAACCGTAGGTATTGTTAGAGACACAGTATCTCGAAATTCAAGGTGGTAGATCCCTCGTATGCGAGAGGCCGTCTGGGTTGGTACCAGGTACCACCGCTTTGTCTATTTCTGCCACCAAGGAACATTGTGTAAGCATTGTTGTGTTTCGGTTTGAAGGACATTGAAGCCAGTGAAATTACTGGGCATTATGAGACTTAACATTTTATGTCTCGGGGTGACGAGCGCAGTTCAGTGCCATGCAATGCTTAGTAATTCAATGTTCTGTGTGGTGTTGCTTCTGTTTATGGGCAAGCGTGGCGCTTACCATCAGGCGAACGCCTTGCTCGTCATTTAATCAAATAAAAAAAAGAACATGTAAGGGGATAAAGAGGTGGATAACTTTGTTCGGAAAATAATATTTTCTGATCTTCACTTGAAACTTGTTGTTAAACGACTCAACGTGAGCCGGGAGCAAAAGCGAGTAGCCTACTTATGATTATATTTCGTTTAGAAACCATGCTTCATGTATGCCTTAAAAGGCAAAATTATTATTGAATCAATGTTAAAACTGAGACCAAGAAACTAGGATACTGGTAAAAAATACTGCAGCTCATAATTTTTAAAATAAATTTAGACACACTCACTCGCACCTGTAATCCGCGAAGGAGTAGGCAGAGATTTAACCAGTAAGTACCCACATTTCGACGAGCTTATTTTCGTCCCATAATGTGATAGAGGACGACCCTATCGTCATACCGGGCATAATTCCAGACTCTGGGCTGATACTGAGTATTTCGTGATAGAAAATCCCAATATCACTTTTATTCGACCTGGGGATCGAACCCGAGACCTCAGCAGTCGTACCGCATATGCCATACAACTGCACCATCAAGGCAGTTGCTTAATAAGTCATAATTAGATTCGTTCAAAAAGCGCGATGGTACAGTACTACTGTACTAAACGTGGATGATCTAACAATTTTCGACCTGTTATTGTTTTCAGAGTGAATTGACAGAAACGTTTATTCAAATGTATAAGGTGGCAGGTCTCTTATATGCGAGAAGCTGTCTAACTGGTACCACCGCTTTGTCTAATTCTGATGCACAGAGTACAAGTACTGTTGTGTTTGAGTTTGAGGAACATTGAAGCCAGTGAAATTACTAGGTATTTTGAGACTTAACAACTAATGTCATCTCGGGTAGATGAACACAGTCCAGTACCATATAGTGATCTGTAATTCAAATTTTGTATAATGTTGCGTCTGTTTATGGGTAGCCGTTGCGCTTACCATCAGGCGAGCAATCTGCTTGGGTCGTCATTAAGTCTAGTAAAAAAAATTGTCATAATTCCCAACACATGGAATAACTTTGGTGAACTTGAAGAAAGAATTCCGGGGCGGGCACATAAACTCAATTAAATCGACGAAAACATTCTACAAAGTACCTTTCAAGTAGTGTTTTTCTGTCGCCGTCTCTCTTGTACTTAGAGTGCCTTTATCCTAATAAATATTACCAACTCAAAAGGGTCTTATACAAACATAATAAAATCTATTTGCCTGTTTTTTATTTTCTTAAATAATGGAAAAACTCGAGAGTTAGTTCTTCAAGACATATTTCAGATTTCAAATACATAATTAATAAGAATACATTTAAGTACATTGATTTAAAACATATTGAGTAAAGTGTACACTAAGATATTGTTATAAAATATTCACCAAAAATGTCTAGTATTGCTTTTATACTGTCTGTAATTTGAGTTTTTACATAATGTTAGCATTATAAACCTTTGGTCGTGCATTATATCCATCCTTTAATCAAGGGAAAAGATCTAAAAGAATAAGCTGTAATAACATGCAGAAAATCGCACACACGATTTGATTGAAACATTCTAGAAATTCTTTTCACAAAAGATAATAAAATTGACATTCAAAGGGGGACTAAAAGTTTCGTAGAATATTCAGCTTATACTTTTGTCGTCTGACGACTGGATATATAAAACTAATTCGAAGTCTGTGAACGTTCTTAAAGGTAGTTTATGTTTTTTTCGTGATAATCACGTAGGTATTGATCGGTCTAATGCATTGTTCATGCAGTTATAGAATCAGTGTTATGAAAATTACATTGGCCTTGAACTTTGTACCACCTCCACCTAACGCTGTATATGGGTCAGTTTTACTGCGTTGTGCGGAAAGTCAAATGGCAAGCTGATTGTGGACTGTGAAGGCCGACTTGAAATGTTAAAACGTTAATTAATAATTTATAGAGACCACGGAAACTGTTTTAAGTGAAAAGTTAGACCGAAGTGTTGTTTTATTTATTTAGGTGTTTCCTAGTCCAATCCTTGACGAGATGTTTGAAAATATGGTAATTTAACATACCCTTAAAGGAACATAATGTCATAAAATCTAAATTGAACCATCGGTGACGCGTTCGAATGTAACAAAAATTCGAATATTTTTGTTATGAAAGTATTTTTCCGGACGTAATCAACGTCATAAATCTAAACAGCGCCATTACTTTAGTAACGCACGTAAATCTAGCACTTAATAAAATTAATTACGTCAAAATAAGCCTCTGTACACTAGTAGATTTCTAATCCGTTAGTAAAACTGGTCACCATACTTCTATGTTAGAAAAAGTATATTATTATGATAAGTTATGACAGTCGTTAGGTTATAACAGTTAGATAAGTCATAAAGACCTTAAGTTGGCAATGAACTTGGCAAGTAGAGCGGGGGTGTGTCTTGCAGGTTGCAAGTTCTCAAGGCCGTCCCACCGCACCACCGCATCACCGCATAGCATTGTATTACTCACATCGATTTATTGAGCGGCGCGCGCCGGCCTACTTGCCTCCCGCCCCTGCCCTTCTCTTCTCTACCAAGGCAGCCGCCATATCGACAAGATGATGTCTGGAACGACGTTGTGAAATTAAATTAAAGTCACACAGAATTATGGCAGTCAGCCAACGTGAATTTTCAATCTTTATTTATGGGAATACACGGCATTTGGGGTGCGGGAATTGAAATAACGGTTAGCTTAAGATTTGTAAGTTTATGGAGTAACTAATTCTCAGTAATTATTTATAATTGTGATATTAATTATTGAATTATTTTCAGTGAAGTCAACTATTCTACATCTGCTTATTATTGATTAGGTTCTAACTTCGAACTCTAGTGAAATAAACAATAGTTATACTTTGATTTTGTAACCTATATTGTACTACATCTCTTAATCTGCTAGTTTTCACATAATTAAGTAGTTATTCGTTGAAATATTTATTAGAGTAAGTCTTATAACTTGTATTAAAAATTCCGCGTTCAATTAATTTTTTGAAACATATAAACACAAATCTCATATTAAAAAAATACTGAAAAATAACCTCTTGAATTCTAAAAGATTCCTGAAGGTTTATAATTAATACTTCAGCTAAAATATGTCTATGATCAATAAATTCTAAAGCACCTCATAAAACGGATCACAAAATAAAAGTTATTGATTTTGCATCCATCATTATGCAATAATTAATAAAAGTTATTTACTATTATCTTCATTATAATGTGTACTAACGTAGTAATCTATTAGTATCTGATCATATCTAAAAGCCAATGATATAAAACTACATCATCATAAAAGAGTAATCGAGAAAACGATTGAATATTTAGTACACCCTCAAACGCTCCATTCAAAATATGATAGCTTCGTAATAGAAGACCTTTATTCACAAGTATTCTCTAAAGTCGACCCGTTGAGACCCGAAAATTTAACAGCGCTTTATAACTTAGATATAACTTGTACATACCCCGTTCCATAGGGTCTCGGACCTCGTTAGACGACACGACAGTCTGCATACAGAGTAACCTTAAGTTAATTTAGAGCGAAGTCTACTCCCGAAGGATTCCGCGGATGATCCCGACAAACGTATTTTGATATGCGCCAGTATCTTGCATGAGCTGAATTTGTTTACAGTTAGCTTAAAGTGCTCAAATAAACCTGATAAAGAGTTTTAAACATTGGCGATATTATTACATACAAAACGTAGCCTAACTTTAGGCTTTGTTTATAAGTAAATAACAAGTTACTACGTTAATTAATAAAAAAAGGTTTTATTTACTTATAAATACTATTCAAGCGCTGATTAGTTAAATAATATTGTGTCTTTATCTATCAACGCCATTTAGTACGTTACTAGAAATAGATAAAAAGACCCTAGATGGTTAAAACTAATGAATAAAATTAGTTTATAATTTAGAATAAGGCCGTTTACGTTCAGAATGGTATACGGTTTATCAAAACTGACAAATGCTACCGTCTATTTAATTAAACGAACCGAGGAAATTGCTTTAGGTGCTCGTTGTTTTTATTAAGTAATACAAATTGTTTTTCCTTTCAGTCGTGGTTTATACTTGGGATACCCAAATCGAACCGTTACGCGTCCCCGGAGGCCAATACGATCCGATCACTCGATGATATAATGATTATCCAAACGAATCTGAGGTGGAAGATAGGCGCGACCTTTTGCACGATCCGAGATGATCATAAATTACGGTCGACTATCTGTTGAATGTCTAAGAAATTGATATTTGTTAATCGTGGAAAAAAAAACGATGTGGGTAATTCTTATAAGTATTAAGAATTAAGAATTTTATGAATTTGATAGGTATCCTATGATCCGTACCCAAAAAGGGCCAATAAAAGCCTATTACTAATCTTACAACATAATAATATGGATGTCTGTTTGTCCTGCCTTTAAAAGGCTTTTTATGTCATTATGGAAAATATTTTACAAATAAAAATTAAAAGCTGTGGGTACAGAAACATCGTTGTGTAAGTCCGACTCTTACTTGACCGGTTTTGATAACAAAGTACTGGAAAATTTGTGCTAACAGATTTATTAACAAATATATTAGAAGAGACACATAATAAACAATTTGAGCAACCCTACGGCATTAATCCATTGAATGGCACCGTTATCTCTAAACAATCAACTCTATCCACGCTATAAATGATTGTGATTGATTTAAAGGGTCACGGTTCCTTTAGCTCGTTCCTGTTTCGGATCGGAAAATAAGACAATGCTATGTGGCAACACTGCGGCAACTACCCCGAGAACATAACCCAATACACTCTTGAAGAGGGTCCACTCTAGGCCAAAGAACGCAGCGTTCTCAAAACCTTCATCGATAGAGATCTCTTTTTGCGTATGAGACATAGATCTTGGCGTACAATGACGGAGAGTACCGAATGGGATCGGGAACGAACCGATTCCTCTCTTGCCATAGGAGAAGGAACCGCCAGGTGGACGCCTGACCCGCGCCTCTTGCCCAGTAGACTAGGGTCTTTGTAGAATTCTACCACATTATTCCCATGTCTGTCATAAGATGGGGTTACCGGACGCAGCGGAGGGTGCGCAAACTACGTATATAAAGTACACTTTACGGTGCGACCTCGAGATAGATGGCAGTAGGAAAACATCGTGCTACCGTAGACGATGAAATATCTCATTAATGTGAAGGACTTGTGAGGCCCTTAAGAGACGGGCCACAAAGCGGCATAGTGCAGAGGATGTAGCGGCAATAATCCAGAGTTGACTTAGGATCCCCTTGACCATCTCAGTTGCACCGAAGAAGGCGACCGCGAGATTTTTAGTTACTTAGGTACCCGATTCAGGGAGACTGTATACAATAGGCGCATTATATCTCAAATTTAACACATAAACAATA
The DNA here is from genome assembly GCA_949126905.1 of Amorpha juglandis. NCBI lineage: Eukaryota > Metazoa > Arthropoda > Insecta > Lepidoptera > Sphingidae > Amorpha > Amorpha juglandis. Next base: position 9,914,109 of record OX421372.1, read on the forward strand.
TGAATAGATCACGTGTAAATTAAAGTGTCAGTCTAATAAGCCAAACTATATGCAAGTATAAAGTAATAGAAGATATATGTTAGAAGACTAAATATATATCGAAAAGCTTTTAAAGTTTAATACATACTATAATGTGCTATTACTAGATTATTAGACCGATCAATTTTGTTGCCTAAATAAACAATTGTGAACATGAATTTAATTTGTTTCAGGTACAACCACAACTCTTTAGCGCCGGAGTGAAACCAGAAATGTGTTACAACAAGTACCTGATTAGGCTGGCGGACTACTTCCGATTGTGCTTTGAAACATCTCGTTAAGTGTTGAATTGACTATTTGGTTCGAAATGATAAGCAACAGGAAAATTGTTTTTACCAAACTATTGCTATGTTTTTATATTTCGGGTGCATGGGGGCGATCGTGGGCTAATCATCATGATACAACAACTTCTACAACACAAACCACACCAACAACCAGTCCAATACCAAAGAATTTTCATAATGATCCACTTATTGTAGAAACCAAGAGCGGTCTTGTTAAAGGTTACGCGAAAACAGTGATGGGTCGAGAGGTACACATTTTTACTGGGATCCCGTTCGCTAAACCACCCCTCGGACCGCTCAGGTTTCGTAAGCCCGTCGCAATTGAACCGTGGCATGGAGTTTTAGAAGCGACATCTATGCCGAATAGTTGTTATCAAGAAAGATATGAATACTTCCCTGGGTTCGAAGGAGAGGAAATGTGGAATCCGAATACAAATATATCAGAGGATTGTCTCTATCTGAACATATGGGTGCCTCAACACTTAAGGGTCCGACATCACCAAGACAAACCTCTCACAGAAAGACCCAAAGTGCCAATATTAGTCTGGATTTACGGTGGTGGTTATATGAGTGGCACGGCAACACTTGATCTATATAAAGCGGATATAATGGCTTCTTCCAGTGATGTTATAGTGGCTTCCATGCAGTATAGGGTTGGCGCGTTCGGATTTTTATATTTGAACAAATATTTTTCTCCCGGCAGCGAGGAAGCTCCAGGTAACATGGGGCTATGGGATCAACAGCTGGCCATTCGTTGGATTAAAGATAATGCACGTGCTTTTGGGGGTGACCCAGAATTAATTACTTTATTTGGTGAGTCGGCTGGCGGTGGCAGTGTAAGTTTGCACATGCTTTCACCAGAAATGAAAGGATTATTTAAGAGAGGAATACTTCAGTCGGGTACTCTGAACGCTCCTTGGAGCTGGATGACAGGAGAGAGGGCGCAAGATATCGGAAAGGTGTTAGTGGACGATTGCAATTGTAATAGCAGTTTATTGTCTGCTGATCCGAGTTTAGTCATGGATTGTATGCGAGGAGTGGATGCAAAGACAATATCTGTGCAACAATGGAACTCGTACACTGGTATTTTGGGATTCCCTTCGGCACCGACTGTGGACGGTGTATTCTTGCCTAAAGATCCGGAAACAATGATGAAAGAAGGCAGCTTCCATAACACCGAAGTTCTTCTGGGAAGTAATCAAGATGAAGGTAAGTTCTGCATGTATATAATTTAATAACTCACAATAGTTTACTATTAAGTTGGGTCTCTAGCGCATGTCTTGGTCTACACACTACACAAAATATTGTTCTCTTTTACATTTTTCCTGAAATCTTGTTTCATATTTTGACAGCAACGTATTATTTATTACAGGGTTTAAACCCTTACATTAATTGAAACCATTATTGATATAGGTATTTTAAAACCCCTTCCAAATATGGTAATTAAAAAGTATACTCACCCGCATTAGACCAGCATGGTGGGCTAAAGACTATTAGTGGAGTAGGACTATTTATTGCATGATTTAATTTACTGTATAGGTACTTAATAGAATACGTTAATTGTTTAGCTTATTTCTTGGTTGATCATTTTTTACAAACAATTATGCACATAATTAACATAATAGCTTGAAATTAATTATCTTTATCGTATGATATCCAGATGTTAAGGATATCCAGATGTTAAGGATATCATGAATGTCAATATAATTAGTGTCGAGATGGAAATCGAACGACCACTTTTGACGTCCTATGCTCAGCTCAACTGCACCACAGATGTTACTTACGTCTGTCTGCGTTTACGGGACCTGGATTCGCCATTTATTAATTATTATTAAACCACTAGGTATAATTTGAAACGTATCATACAGTTATCAATATTTCATATAACATACATTTGTTTTTTTTTTATTCTGTTTTTAAAGGGACTTATACCCAACAATGGTATGCCAGTACCATCATACCCTAAACATTATCAGTCTTAAGAATAATATTATTACTAATAAAAAAAATCAATGACGTATAAAGGTCTCAAATAGTAAACTAGCTGCTTCTGAAGTAGGTTCCGATAAAACATTGTCAAAGGTGCCTACGTCATACTTATTTAATTTAAGTTTACGAATCAACATTTGTTTTTGTATAATATGTGGTTGGATTTATAAAGGTTTTACGTTAGTATCAAGTGTAGAGTTCGAGGTCATTCGTATGTAGCTCCGGATAGCAGCCGTCGCCGGGACGTCGCGCCTGCGCAAATCTATATAGACACAACAATAACATGCTGTGGATTTTAGTCGTACTACAAAGTACTACAGACTCGCCCACGCTCGGTGCCTCCACCACCCGGTTGGGTGGTTCCCCCCTTCGTCATAGTTACCTCCCCCTTCCAGTTGCTACGCACCCACCTCTCTAGAGACGTCTCCAGCTTCAGTTAAAAACAAGTCGTCGAATATAAGATATTCTGTTTGCAGCCGACTTTAAAAATTTAAATACAACCTTTTGAGACGCGATGCTGCCGTTATCTAGATTCTATAGGATAATTTGTGTTTTTCTGAATACGCCGAGACATAAGGAAGTTATTCTATCATTAACATGAAATTTATGAGTGGTAGAGCCACGCTGTAGTCAGTTTTGTCTACAGGATGAATGGGCTGGCTCGACCGGGTCGTTACCACTGTCTCACAGAAAACCAACGTAAAGTAGCGGCTTGCTGCTGCGTTTCGTACGGTGAGTGAGATATCCGGAGGCCCAAATACCCCTCCCCTTCCCAGTCCCTAATTATTCCTTTCCTTTAAGATCGGCAACGCGCCCATAATTCTTCTGATATTGGGGGCATAAATGGGCGGTGGAGATCACTTACCATCAGGTGACCCACTTGCTCGTTTGCCGATCGACGCCATAAAAAAAAGAAATCTTATACAGGTTGTTACAGTCAGGCGGTACAATTACGACATGAATTAATAGCTAGGGCCAAAATATTGTTTTGAAAGATGGCAGTGAGGTCGCAAAAACTAAACACGCTAGCATAGCGTGATCTGAAATATGATAAGTGACAGAGATTATCTATTAGTTTTTTTGTTATTGCGATGCTCGTGGACACGGAATGAAAAGTAATGTTGGCTTTAGTATTTCCAAATGCTACGATGATTTTATGCCAAGTTTACACATGTCATTACTTATTGAAATACTAGCTTTATAATAATATGTCAGACGAGATAAAATGATACAATATTAAAATGGCTTAACTTTGTATTGAAACACCAGGTATTAACTTTTAGTTTTATAGAATTTTGTTAGTTCCGCTTTTTTTATTCAATTCTATTTTTTTTTATTGCCTTAATAGGCAGACGAGCAAGCGGCCCGCCTGATGGTAAGCGGTTACCGCCGCTCATGGACATCGGCAATGCCAGGGGCACAGCCAAGCCGCTGCCTACCAATTCTATGTTCGTTTGCGGTTTCATCTACCTCTATATATATTTTGTATGATGATTATTGGGAGAGAAAACTTATTCAAGTAGTAGAGTAATACTGTAGGCGTGAGGTTTGCGTACAACGATGATAATCTTTTTAGAAATATAAAATACAGGGTTATTTTTAAAACACCAGCAACCTCGCAGGGGTAGATTCCTAAGGTTATAAGCTACTACTTTTGTTCTACGACTTTTGATAATTTTTTAGATTTTATTTTCATACAAAAATAAGTATTCATTTAATTTCCGTCTTGATTGTTACAACGCGCATCGCACTTTACGCATCGACTTATAAAAAAAGGGGGACACCACGTCCCATACATCGAAAGTGAAGTGACCCATAGTGTGCCAGAATGCTGTACGTATACGGGTCTCACGCACACACTCTCATCATAGTGTGCCAGTTTCCGCCATTACGCGACACGACCGCCTTGTGTAACGTTCACTCCAACTTGGATTTAAAAAAATATAATACCTAATGCCGACATGTGTCATAAGACATTGTAAAAACAATTCGACATCGAAAAAGAAATATCAAGGAATTACTTAGCACAGGTAACATATGAATTTATAATCACTTTTATAATGTTTTTGGTAAAATTATTTACGTAATATTCGGAACATAAACGTCAACTTCACGTGCATGTGTTGCCAGAAAATAAATGAGGTATTTTCCCCAAAGTGTGAGTATTCCGTTGTAATTAAGAACATTAGTTCAAAAATTACTAACCGACTTTAAACCAGGAGGAGGTTGTCAATTAAGCGTATATTTTATTTTTTAATGTACGAACATATATTTTCCCATCAAATATGGACCGCTTTGTTGAAATATGTTGATGTTCGATAAAGTTTAAGTACTAAGCGGTCTCCTATATACAGTGGCGTAGCTAGCACGGGTGGCACCCGGGGTGGATTTGATTTGGCTGTCACCCTAAGAATGAAAGCTTTAAAATGATTTAATGTATTTTAACCGATTTCAAAAAAGGAGAATAGAGGAGAGGATTTCCCAATTTTTGAATATTATTTCGGGTTATATCAGGTTGAGTTCCCAAAACCGGTGACAACCGGGGTAGAGTGCCCCCCTCTCCCTTCCTAGCTATGGTACTGCATATATATTTTGTTAAAATCTGATAACGGAATATGGAGTAAAGATATTAAACTCCTCGAACAAACAAATAAATAAAAAAATAAATTCACCGAATTGAGAACCTTCTTTTTTGAAGCTTAACCGGCTTCATATTATCAAGATTACCAAAACATAAAATTTATCTTTAGAAACTCTGTGAGAAGTAAATAATAACATTAATGTCTAAAGGTATTTTTGGATTCTGTAAAATTTGTGTTGCGCGGCAGCGGCACAAGCCCCGACTTTTTTATTTATCAGTGCGTTTTGAACTTTGTTTTGTACAGTACTCTTTATTTAAAAATAATAATTATTATAAATAATAATAAAAAATAATAATAATTGAAAATAATAATTAAAAATAATAATAATAACTTCTTCAAAATGATTTTTTACATTTTTAAATATTAGTCACAAAAAAAAACAAAACATTTAAAAATAAATATCATAACCCTCCAATGACGAGGCCTATGACCCAAGCCACCGGCGGTTAGGACCTAAGAGAGAGAAACCTTCTCACAATGCGTGCTGTGACTCTGTCTAATCTAAAGGGGGCCTACATTTCCCGGCTGAAGATTTATACAAAGTATGTCGCATTTGCGAGATGGCAGCCAGGAGGCTCATAAAAGAAAACATTATCATTTCTAATGAAAAACAACATACGTATATAATATAAAAAATATTGGATTCTTTTATAGCGAATAATAATATTTTTTTTAATTTGGAACTAGAACACACTCTGGCAGGCGCCGAACATAAGATCAATTTAATTAAATGTATCTTACAAAATATTTGAGCATTCGTTTCCACCACATTTCTAAATTAGAAAGTATTCAACGGTCCGTGCAAAGTAAGAGGCATGTGTATAGAAAATTAAATAATTTTAAAGGCTTTTAACTTATTTTTTAATTTTTTATTACACGAAACAATTAATTGTTTGAACTAAGTACTTAATTACTATCTACATACTTTATTCCAATAAATACGGGCCGAATATAATACCTCCTCTTAGGAGTTGGTTAAAACTGGGGAAAATTTTCATTTATCTGGTATCCCTCAACTTTCGCACACATATATCATAAACCTGCATCACTGACGATATTAGTAGCGTTCTATCCTCCTTTTTTATATATCGATGACTTTACGTAAACAAATACGCGAAGCGTGGGGAACCCGACTAGCTCCTTTGAAGGTCAACGCGCCGCTCAGCTGAGCTGTGGCTGAGCGGCGCCTTTGAGTCGCGCGCGCACGCCGCATACTACGAAGAAAAATACGACACAACAAAAACTTGTAAAATCATTTTTTTTTTAATATATTGAGTTATATCCAAACTCGTAGAACAAAAGTTGTTCCGTATGGGGACAGCTATCTACCCCTGCGAGGTTGCTGGTGTTTTAAAAATAACCCTGTATACTACAACATTAAAGAAGCAATTCACGAATAACACAAGTAAAAATATTCCAAAATGATTTAAATTATTTAATTTCGGTGATCGTATAATAAAATACATGCATAACATCGCGTTTGTATCTCTGAAGGGATAGCTGATGGTGCAACTTTGCAATCACATTTCGTCAAGCTTATTACAATCCTATGATGTGATAGGTGGTGCGCTCAATCGCCATCCAGTCATGGTGCTGCCACACCGCTGTTTAAAATGTTTACAAACATTATTAAACATTTGTTAACAAACATTTGATAACATTTTATCACAATGTTAGATAATGTTAGTAAATGTTTAATGTTAGAAAATGTTTGTAAACATTTTATAACATCGGTGTGGCAGCACCATCACAAACAATTGTCAATTCACTTGAGACACGTTAAATTAAAAGTTCTTTTATAGCATAGGCTGGCAAACGAGTAAGTGGGTCACCTGATAGTTAGGTGGGTAGCTAAACTCCGCCGCCCATGTACGCCCACAATACGAGAAGAATCATGGGCACGTTATCGGCCTTAAAGAAAATATGTAGTTAAGGTATTCGAAAGGGAAGGTAGTTGTTTGGTTACTGCCTGTAGACAGTTCATTCACATCCTCAATTCTCGCGGCATGTAGATGTTTTTGGATTTTGGTTAGTTAACATCAGGTAACCTATTTTTCGTTTATCCATAACCAATTTACAAAATTAAATAAAATAAATCTAATATAAAAAAAAAAGAAAAACCGCGATAAAATCCGTTTCAATTAGTTTTATTTCAATGAGTAACATTCGCGTAAACGTAAGAAATCATAAATCTAATATACTTGTATACTTCTTAAAAAACACATTATTTGTACATATGTATGTACCTATATCAATTAAGCAAAAACTCGTCTTTCAATATCGTAATTATTTTTTGTAGGGATTTTGTGAGTGCCCGCTTCTATTTGTCCCTGACCTGACAATCGCTATTGAAGATAGAATCGAAATCGAAATCACAGACATTTATTGGCGGTTATGGACATCGCAATATGTTGTTTTTCATGATAATATATTCTTTGCTTTAATGTCTTAATAGGGGGTAGGTCCCTCGCATGCGAGAGGCCGTTTGGGTTGGTACTACCACTTTGTCTATATTTGGCGATAAACAGCAGCGTGTAAACACTTTTGCGTTTCGGTTTGAAGGACCTTGAAACCAGCGAAATTACCAGGCATAATGAGACTTGGTATTAAGTCTCGGGGTGAATGCGTAGTCCAAAAGCATGTAGTGCTTTGTAATACAAACTTCTGTGTGGTGTTGCTTCTGATAATAGGCAGGCGTTACGTTAAATTATGTAATAGATTCCTAATGTTCATTACAATTTACCATACCTACGTAATAATAATTATGAATAAATCTGATATTCTAATGCTTAACAAAGATATGAAACTGCGGATTAAAACTACACAAATGCGTAGTTTCTCAGAACTCAGAGACTTGGCTCCAAACAAGTTTAAGCATTAAATCAATACCGTAATTTTCGAGGAAGTATAACAACGTTCTCCGAATTGTGCTTATTACAGGTTAATAATATAATATTGGAATGTTGTATTATAAGTAATAAAATTTTCACGAATAATAATTACTTGTAATTACTTTTTGGAAAAGAGAACGAATTTTGTTTAAATGTAATGGATCTATTAAAAATTCACATCGAGTAATTATTATTTTGAATTACAAATAAATACTTATTATGTAAGTTATTATACACGGATACAATTTAAAGTCCCGTGTAATAACTCTGTCGTGACAGGAAGAAATTACAACATATGCACAGTTATAATAGTGACCATTAATGATAGATGCGGTATCAAGAAATACAAACGTTGTAGTTATTAAACGTTTGCTTTATAACAAAAAGGCATAAAAGTTTATAGTCATAAGACTATAATTCATTTGCTAGAATTATTGCTAGTATTGTCAATTTAGAACGCTCTTCAACCACTAAGCAGCACAATCATTCTTCAGACAATCAATTCATTTTATAGTATATTTTTTTTCTTCATGTTACCACTTATGTATGGTCAAAAGCATATAGTTTAGTTATTTTTTTTGTTTTTAAAATATAATCTATACACGTTTAATTACTTGTCCTGACTGGCTGACTGATTCATTACGCAGAGTCTAAACCACTGGAGCTACATACTTGAAATGTCGGCAGTTGATACCATTTATGTTGTAACCATCCACTAAGGAAGGATTTTCGGAAATATCACCCTTAAGGGAGTAAAATAAGGGATAAAAAGTTGTATAAAAATATGCTTGTCACGCAGGCGGAACCGCGATCAAATGCTAATTGTGAATATATTTTCGATGATATAAAGGATTTGTTGCAAACTGTTTGTTTTCGTCTTGAACGTAGAATATTTGCAAGGAAATAAACTTGAGTCACAAGCCACAATAAAACTCAGAGATGTATACCCTATACGTGTGTATATGCCCTTACTATAGAATGACAAGTAACAAGCACTGTTTCCGGTTTGTTGCCCCAATCAACGCATCACCGCGTCAACTGTACTTCGTTAAAGCGTCACAAACACTTTACGGCTTTGACTTAAGATCAATATCGCTAGATATTACGATATCGATACATTTTTTTTGTAGTACAAAGTTACTTTATTTTCTGCTACATTAGATAGGTATAGTTTTTTTTTCTTATAGCATAGGCCGTCAAACGAGCAAGTGGGTCACCTGATGGTAAGTGATCTCCACCGCCCATATACGCCCACCATCATAAGAATCATGGGCGCGTTGCCGACATTAAAGGAAAGGGATAATTAGGGATTGGGAAGGGGAGGGGATTTTGGCTTCCGGATATCTCACTCACCGTACGAAACGCAGCAGCAAGCCGCTACTTGACGTGGTTTTCTGTGAGACAGTGGTAACGACCCAGTCGAGCCAGCCCATTCATGCTGTAGACAAACTGTCTCTAGTTTGGTTGTTTGCTGGTACAATCTATAAATAAGATTATATAGAATAATATACAACGTGTTATTGAAAGGTGTGGTATATAATGTGGTATATATAGAAGGTTAGGGAGGAGTTGGAACTTTAATTGTCCACTTCCCTCCATAGAAAAGCTGGAGACAAAATAATGAATTGAGGACGTATTAATCTCAAGTGTAAGGACATTTACAACTGGGGAAGCCAGATGTAAAGCACCACGGATGTCATTAAGTGGGTCCTATCACGCGAGTTGTTACACTTGATTTCAATAATAGGTATGGCAAAAACGCCGGAAAGCACGGAAATTCTTTCTAGTCTCCACAAGATCCATATAGTATATAGCTCCAGATGTTATTTGCATACTGTCTAACATAATTCGTAGGGTAAGTGAAATTTTTAAATTCCGCCTCACTTTACCAATCCCTATACCCTATCTATAATTTCGGCAAATCATCGACCTTTTTTCCGATATTATGGGTAAATGTGATGGCGACCTACCTGCTCGTTTCCTCTGATTTAAAAAATAACATCATCAGTTTTTCTAAGTTTTGGTTCCAGATATTTTAACATATCAGGCTTAACATTTACGTTTACTTTTATAAATGAAAGAAAACTGTAATACTTTAATCTTACTCCAGTGTGTAATCGCTCTGACCTCTTGTTGAGGTCAGATTATCCGAGTAATTTTTAATAAAAGTAAACCAAATTATGGCTGAGCCCTTTGAAATATAGCTTTCAGTAATGTATACAGCATTGCATTAATAATAAGCAACGTACAGTGCACGCACACTGCCTTGGCAACATTTATACCGTCGTAAATAAAACTTTTGCGGGGGTCTTTGGACCATTTTTTTTTTGTAGTGAAGAAGAAATTAAATATTAACCCGTATAAGATTTCACGTATCCTTGAAGGATTGAATAGAGCTGCAACTAGTACACTCACAATGCACCGAGCTTATTTCTGTCTCATTGTGTGATAGGAAGGAAGCCTATAGCGATATCGGGCAAAATTTCGGGTAAATCATGTGTGATTTTAGAATTGAAAAAAAATAAAACAAATTTGCATGTCAAACGTACAAATTTCTTAATTTGATTGGACGATCTTCTGGATCAAACTGGAGAAACAAGCCAAGATTGTTTATTAAAATCGGCTGTGAACCGATAGGGTTCATTTCTAATTTGCTTTAACTTCAATACTCGATGGTGCCTTTTTGTTCCTTTTTTAACTCTATTTTATTGAACTTATATCAATTACGTTTTGTTAGAAAATAACACCCTTTATTGTTAGTCTTGGTTACTAAAATTATTTTAAATATGGCCGTTCACAATATTCTGTTTATCGATCGATTTCCTAACTTGCAGTACATATATGACACATTTTGTATGGAAAATCCGTCAAAATAGTACCTATTGGTACTAAGAAAATATATCTGTAAATAGATTATAGGGAACGACCAATACTTAGACAACAACATATACTCAAATAGTTAATTAGCTGTTTTAATTACTATACCCGGAACGAAGCACGTGCCTATATTATTACACCAATGACGCAAAGACGGCACCCAAAGTGTTTTTCTTTTTATTTATTCAAAGTACATATTTTTTAGTAAATTAGGATATCCACAATAGATTATATAGGTAATTCGTACACAGCTAAGTTTAATGTTTAATTTGATTGCGCCATTAACCAAATTTACTTACCTTCCAGGAACATATTTTTTGCTGTACGATTTCCTCGACTACTTTGAAAAGGACGGGCCAAGTTTTTTGCAGAGAGAGAAGTTTTTAGAAATCGTTGATACAATATTCAAAGATTTCTCAAAAATTAAGAGAGAAGCAATTGTATTCCAAGTAAGTATGCATCACATTTACATTAGGTAATCACAGCTTTGGCACGCATCGTGGTATCTACCGATAATTCTTTAAAAAAAATCGTACGTTGACACCGAGATGTTAAATCCTTCGCCATAAAAAAAATAACAAATTCATTCTATAATTCAATAATGACGCCAGCAAAAATATTTTACAGATAGCGGGACAACCGTAATAACATTTAAGATATTAATAGGGTTGACCAATGTTTACAAACGTTAAAATGAGATGAATGCGTGCTTGTTTTATTTAAGTTGACAGCACATGACAAGGATTATATTGTCCAAACACAGAATTCTTTATGACAAGGGTTATCTGAGTTTATACGAATTATTATATTTATGTTGAAAGATGTAGTATCACAAAACACCAGCTGTATAAATGACACTTAAATGAAGAAGTGCCGCTTGCGTCACACGCCAACCAACTAAATAGGATGTCCTATCACAAATTACCGTCAATAATGCAAAAATACACTCAGTCATTCATTGCTGCACTCATTCTCGTAATCTACCAATCAAGATGCCGTTATTGCCATTAGTGGCTGCCATTATATTGATTATATTTTTGGTAAACATGATTATTGAAACACATTATAATATATTAATAAGCAATTCGTTATAATCAATTTAAATCTCGCATCATTACGCCATGGTTAATAAATGAAATTTATATTATAACTAGCTTTTCCTCGCGGCTCCGCTCGCGTGATCTGCTTTTTCGGGGATAAAAAGTACCCGGGGATCGAACCCGAGACTTCAGCAAAGCAGTACACAATACAACTGCGCGAACGAGGCAGTCATATCACAAATTTCATACAATTTTTTTGGGTAGCTTGAACCGTGTAAGCAGCGCATGCAACGGAAGCCTTCAAATATGAATAATTTTCCCCGTTTTTGTAACATTTTTCACTGATGCTTCGCTCCTAATGGTTGCAGCGTAATGTTATATAGCCTAAACCTTCCTCGATAAATGGACTATCCAACACGAAAATAATTTATCAATTCGAACCAGTAGTTCCTGAGATTAGCGCGTTCAAACAAACAAACTTTTCAGCTTTATAATATTAGTATAGATTCGAGACTGTTTTTATTTATAGTATCCTATAAGTGTGAAAGTTTGGTTGTTTTCGTGTTTGGGAGTTTGGATGTTTGTCATCAATCACGCCTTAACGGCTGAATGGATTTGGATATACTTTGGCACACTGTTGGTGAGAGGTTACCTGATATTTCTGTACCCGACTATATAGCGACTACAGTACATATGGTGAAAATCCGGCGTCAACCTGTATATATATCCAATAACGGGAGGCTGGCATAATTCTAGCGACCGCCGAGAGATGAAATGTCTTTTGTAGGTCGCTATCATATTTGAACTGCACTAAAATAACTGGTGCCAGCCTAAAATACACAGGTAGACCATGGACTAGGGCATAGGCTACTTTTTATCTGGCAACAAACTGAGTCGCGAGCAAAAGCTAGATAGTATGTATTTTTTTCCAAATGTACTAAATACTACAATCTCGCCTTCAGACTACTAAGTAATTTAAATTTGACTAAACTACTAATGAGACTATGTCTCAATTAAGAGAAGAAGACACAATGTTGACATGTTCTTTACAAGTATGTAAATAAACCATTCAAAATCTTAGAATGTAAAAATGATTTTTAAATGATTTATGTGTTAATAATTTCTAGTGGATGTATTTGTCGTTCAGCTATGTCGGATTACATATTTTAGACATTTATTATTATTTTTTACAGTACACCGACTGGGAAGAGATTACGGACGGTTACCTTAATCAGAAGATGATTGCAGACGTGGTGGGCGATTATTTTTTCGTCTGCCCCACTAACTATTTCGCAGAAGTGCTCGCTGATTCCGGAGTAGACGTCTATTACTATTACTTCACACACGTATGTAATTTTTTTTGTAATCACTTTGCCTCATTCAATGCATGCTTTATTTTTTCCTGCAAAATTAATTTATCTTTGTGTTTAGGTATTTGTGTAGTGGATATTATAAACGCTTCTTTCACAACCTCTGAGTATATGCTACGTACATTTTAGTTCAAATGTCACACTATGATATTTACACCGGAAAAAAGATATCTAGATATTTCAAAAATATTAATTTTTATTCGAATGTTGTGAAATAGGCTTTAAGTGTGGATTACACTATCCATCGGTTAAAGATAAAGTGACTGAAAATTGTAACATGCAATTGTTCACGACACATAAATGTTACATCATTTGTTTTCAGTACTATCAAAATGTCCCAAATGTCAAAATTCCCCTTGGTCCTTTGGTAGGCCGGCATGATCTTGTCGATGATCATGATCTTGATTGATTGGTCCAAGTTACTTGCCATTGGATGAGACCTTAGTTCGTTATTATACCCGACTGGTTAACGATCACTGTACACCTAATAAAAAACCCGCCAAAGCTATCCCGCGAGTTGTGTTGCGAGGTCAACCAGTATAACCAGTTACTTCAGGAAAAATTCTGGGGATCGTCGAGAGATGTAACTTTACTCGACATTATAATTGGGCTACACTCAAGGTACTTACCACCAGTCCAGTCACTTTTCTGTTCCAGAATAAAATAAGTTTTTCTGGTTTCAACTGAATTTACCCGGTATTTCTAAAGTAACCCAAAATTACTGTGTATTTCAGAATGACACCCAGTATTTTTGTAACTTAGCTTGTAATAGAACACGCCACGGTAACTGCTAAGAGCTTTTCATATTTTCTTGGTTTATGTATGTCATGTACGCATTTCAGAGTCCACTATAGCATTAGGTTTTCTGTAGCCATATGTCGAGCCAGGGTAAAATATATTTTGCATACGTAATCCCTATTCCACTATACACTTTCTTGAAGGTTATTTAAATAAATTATTAACTTAGAATTAAGGCGTGAAAACATTTACGTCATCAACATAAAGCGCTCTAGCACCTGACATGTCTGCTGACATTTCAAAGGCATTCCTGTGAGGAAGCACGCACTCTAACCTGCAAAACCGGTCCCAGGCTAACACGTTAATTTGGCTAACGAACCAGACAGAAGGGCCCTTACAGAGAGGCCGCGCATGCTTTTTTGCTTTGACGTTGCACCTGAATTCAAAGAATTTGAGTTCGTGCTTACGCTAAACCATATACTCGTGACTTAAAAAGTATTCGCTTTGAAAATGGACCAAGGTTATTTATTATATTAACGTTGCGCTTTATGCGTCTGTCGCGTGTATAATAGATCACAGATATCTACTTACGCAGAGAATAATCAGATATATAAGCTCACGCCTATATCTCTGACGGGGTAGGCAGATGTCCAACTAGTGCACCAAGTGCTGAGTTTTGTTTATTTACTTCTTGTTCTTTTAAATAAATAATATTTTGTAATACTTTAGAATAAACGAGTACAATGCTACTGGTGAATAATGATGTACTTGTTTGGCATATGTATTAGGCCTGCTAAAATTATTTTGATGTACATAAAAATGTTTAACATGTATGCTGTTAGAGAGGCTGCAGATTCGATACCCGCTCTAAGAGAAATGGATCCACAATGATTTGTTTCTGTGCTTTCTCCCGGCCGGTCGTTAAAACTATAACCCATTTTTTTTGTAACGTTGTAATAAGCATGTTGCGCCGAACCCACTGAGTGGGATAATGGCAGGTGAAACTAATATATGCTTTATGATTGATTTGACTATAAAAACAAAAACGATCATAATATTTTTTCTTGGTTGTCTTGGTATATTTAGGGACAAGTAACGGTATTTAGAGCTATGGTTACTGTTGTTTGCGAGTACTATTATTTATACATTTGAAACTTATCTTTCTTTCTTTCTGCCTAGCGTTATCTCGGCTTATGTGCCAGGGTCCGCCTTCCGACTTAAACGCTTCCACTTCGCCCGATCTTGAATTTGAAACTTATCGAATTAACTAATTTATCGTGGCAATAAAATATTCAGAGGACATATCATTACATGTTATACATCAATATAACTATAAATACTTTATTCTATTATTTCTATGTTACTAACCAAGGTAAAACGTACAAAGGGTGATGCCACGGACTTGTTAAGAATATCATATCACAAACGTCACCTCGGGGCATTGACGGCAACCCTTTTGTGAACTAGCGTAACCTTGTGTCTGCACACAGATCTCTGGGGAGTTTAACTGTATAATTGTATGTTACTTGCGGGAACAAAAGGAAATTATAAATGAACCTTAAAACCGTAATTAAGCTGTGTTTGAAATAAAATCACTTATGTTGTTAACAGTCCTATTATGGCATAATGTTATAACAAACGACTATAGTCTATCGGGAGTCAAATTAACAAGACAGAGGACGTGGATTCGATCCCGGGCACACATTTCTGATTTATTAGATAAGTGTGTATTCATAACAAATTATCATTCGCATTGACAGTGAAGAACATTGTGGTCAAAATTGTCTACCTGAAACTTGATCAAAAATTATTTTAAAGGAATGTGAACTCAGCCTTGTATTATAATATAAAATAAATTTATGACAATATTTTTAATACAATACATAAAACATGACTAAACCTTACTACGATAAAGGCGTATGCAAAACGTATCAATTTGATGAATACAAGGACGTAGTGTAAAATTAATTATCTAGAACTCAGCCACATCTTGAATATCAATTCATATTAACACATAATATGTAAGTAGGAACACATCATTGTTTTATTATTTTTTAGAATATCATTTTAGATTTTGTATTTGTTTTAAGAGATTAGATTTTTTACAACTGATTCACAAGACGAGTGGGTTGCTGAATAATAGCAGCAGTAACATTAAAGCTTTGACTCATAACGTACCGCATGGCATTGCACTTTGCTGTACTTATCATCCCGTGTCATAAGATGTTAAGTCTCACAAAGCCCAGTCATTTCACTAGCGTCAATATGGTTGTAACTAGAATAACTGAATACTGCTTCTAAATCGTTGAGTGATTTAAATATTCCTTAATTATTGTTCTCCAATGGTCCTAAACAATCTCATCCTAAAATTGTCAATAGCTCGAAAATCTATTCGTTTTCTGAATTCAAATTCAAAATTGGCATTGCCGATGTCCATGAGCGGCGGTGACCGCTTACCATCAGGCGGGCCACTTGCTCGTCTGCCAATCAAGGCAATAAAAAAAAAAAAAAATTGGTGTGTGTCGTGGGACACCAGGTAGGAACGAAGTTCCTTCGGCTAATGTAGAATCGACACAAATTGTAAAAAATACAAATTATCAACTAAAATAACAAAATATGTCTCTTTATTTTTGTTTGACAACATAAAATTACATAGAAATAGAATAGAAAATAGAAATAAAAAAAAGACGTGTAGCACTCGGAGACTGCCGCGGTAAAGCTATTGTATAGCATTTTTTATCAACTTATGTAATTATAAATAAAAACTTATTAATTTAGACTTAGACTGGCTAGTAAACGGTGGACGGCCGTGTTCTATAATCAAAAATTCAAATTCAAATTTCAAACCGCGTCTACATTTCCAAATGTCATAAGTTTCACACCTATCTGTTTTATTAACAGAATTTCGACTTTAACTTTGTGTGCTAGATATCAAATTAAGTTAAAAAAAAGTCTCATTTAACGGTTTTATTCCACGCATTTTTTCCACGCATTTTTCTTACGGTTTTACTATCACATTTTTTTCAGTTCGGTCACGCAGCGAAATCCCTATCCCCTCCAAGCCTGCCGTAAGGAACTTCGTTCCAAAAAAAAAAAATAACCCCACATGTTGCCTACATGATATGGCTCCGTCCTCCCGTTATGTGAAACGCCACTTTATTCCGACCGTGGGACTCAAGCAAGCTGACTTCACGAACAAATATAATTAGTGTATCTAAAATGATCCAAGTTGAACGAATTGATTTTTAGTTAAGTACATACATTAATTATTATCTACATATTCGGTCTGTCATTTGAAAACTACTTTCAAAACGTTTTATATGACACTATTTACCTATTTTATTAAACAAAAAATTTTAATTGCCATACTGTTCTTCAAATTTCTCCTTATTAAATGATACAATTATCTGAAAACTGTCACTTTTGACCTCGATATTTATAAAAAAGAAAAATGGCCGACAATAAATCAGGAAGTTAGCAGGAGCGGCGACGTCCGTGATTTGTCGCCCAAATAGCGATTTGACAGACGAGCAGAGACTGCGAACACTCTTTATGGGTCACGAGTCACCAAAACAAGCCAAGTGACGGCCAAGTATTTGTCTTTCCACACAATGAATAATAAAAGAGCGGCCCGTGAATTTTTAGGTAGCTAAAGTTCTATTACATTTTCTACCGAACATAAATAATAATAGTGGTGGCCTTATTTTGAGGCTATTTTTTCGTAAAAGATACGTCATCGTTTGCTTATAATACTGTCTTCTGACACATTATACGGTTCTTCGCTAGCATTTGTTTTTGTTATACACGTTTTGTCTTGTTTAAATTACATAGTTAAAATTGGTTACGTATGTATTATATATTAACAAACCGGTATTTCTAGCAAATGTGATCCCAATAGTTGAATTTTATAACTAGACCAATTAATTGCTTCCAAACTTACTGTGAAATGTCAAAGTATTGTTAAACAATCCGTAAAACTAACAAATCAATTATATCAAGCGAAAACTGTATTTGCAATGCCGCTAACAAACGAGTGTAGTTTTAATAAATTAGGCATGGGTCAGGCTGACTACCGGGGCCAAAGGTCACAGATTACCAACGAGCTATTTCGAGTTGTGACCCGTCGCTGTTCCATTTCTGCTCCCGACACTGCGTCTAGTTTATTATCGTACCTTTATTTCCAATGTCTTGTTAGATTCATTATAATGCTTGTATCCTTCCCAAAAATCTACCTCTATTATTTTGAACTATAATTTATGGTTGTTATGTCACTTATTAAACGACTTATACCTATATTATTATGTAGTAAGCCTTTAAAGAAAATTATATAGCTATCAGCCTACGTTTCGGAATCTTACGCAATAAATCCAAGAAAACTTACTGAAACCTACGATAACAGTATTAAATTGAAGCTGTGTTGTGATAACATTTCAAAATTGAGTAGGTGGCGGTAGCAGGCAATTATAAGGATCTATTAATATTCACAAATATACGTGGAAATATGCGTACAAATATAATATATTTGGATATCAGTACATCTACATATTTTATGATATCATAAATATCTACATCCGTATAATGTAATGATGTAAAAAAAATACTAACAAGTAGAGATAGCACCAGTTTATCACCTATACCAGCATTATGTTAATCTATTATATAAAAATAAGTCGGGTTTTCCTTCCTGACGATATAACTCCAGAACGCACGAACCGATTTCCACGGTTTTGCATTCGTTGGAAAGGTCTCGGGCTCCGTGAGGTTTATAGCAACGAAAATCTAGGAAAAATTTCAATAGAAAAGCGGGAAAATAGGGAAAATCATTTTTTAAATACAGCGCCATCTCTGATACATAGCATGTACTACAAACCAATATTTTAAGTAGATGGCGTCGGTGCGTGACACATTGCTGACAGATGGCGCCACTGTTAGGCTACTTTTATCCCGGAAAATACAGATCACGCGGGCGGAGCCGCGCGGGACAGCTAGTTATTACTAATATTATTATAATTTCATTTCGTGAAAGTTTGGATGGTTGTGGGTTTGTGACGTTTCGAAAGTTTTTCAGCGTTTGTGGTCACGGGGTGGTGTCCACCCATTTTATTCCAATGAGTAACATTTGCTTAAACGTAAGAAATCATTATGTATGTTAGTATTCAATGACGCCTCAACGATTAAATGATTTCGATGATGATGATTTGATGATAATTAGGTTCTTCGAAGAGCACAATATTAACTTGGTAGTCTTATGGATCACCTTATCCAACTAAACACGTTACCGTCCTTTATAATAACACAAATAATAATTATGACAAACCGATCGAAAATACCCACTAAAAACATAAGTAGTTTAGTTTATAAAATAATAAAGTATCAATCAAATGTCGCACGCAAAACCAATCACTTGTTGATGTAATTGCAAAATAGCACTTACATAATAATTTTCAGTTTATAAATGGACACGGAGGCGGAAAACTTGAATTATGTAACCTTATCTGCGTTACCCAGATTCAGACGCGTTACATTATATGGGGAATGACCTTTCTGCTGTATTATGTATGTTGCTTGAGCTCATGCATGACAACGCATAGCAAGCCTGGCTACCTGCCATGCCGCTTTTACATTATTAAACAGGCTTTACGTACCAAACATTTTTTTACACCCACAAACATTGGTTTTTAATAACATGCCATACAAAAACATCACCATATAAACTTATTGAATGAATAATACTTCGAAGAATAAGCCTAGACTGTATTTTAAGAAGGATATAATTGTTTATTAAAATCAATTAGGTAGCTTTCCTTTCTAAAGTAGAAGGCGTAAGTTTTATTCTATTAACTCATAAAGTAAACAATAAAGTTAACTGCGTAGGTTGATTTATGTGGTAGGCGGTTCTAATTTCAACTTAATTCATAACTTATGTAAATCAAAAGTTTACTAAATGTTGAAGAAAATAGTTACTTGTTATCTATCTGTGAAAACTCTTAAATGGCCGTATCATACCTACTCACATTTCTGTAACATTGTATTTATGTTCGTTGTAAGTTTTCCGAATAAACTTAAATAACATAAAATAATAGTATCATGCGATTGTATTAGCATAACCACATAAAGACGTCTGTTCTACGACAAAAACAATAAACATTTCAATCGTAACAATTTATTAAACAGATATTGCAAAACTATACAGGGTTACTTTTTAAAAGACCAACAACCTCGCAGGACTAGATAGCTAACCCCATAAGGAACAACGTTTGTTCTAAGATTCTTGATAATTTGTTAGATTATATTTTCATATAAAAATAAGTATTAATTTAATTTCCGGCTTGAATGTTTATAACTCTACGCGCATCGTAAAAATTACATAAACAAACCCCTGCGAAGCATGAGGAAGGGTGTGCAGCGCTAGCGCCTCTGAATTTGACCCATTTATCTAGCCGCCAGATGTCTGTCATTTTATATTTTTTTTTCATGTATTGAGTTATGTCCAAAAAAAATAAAAGAAAATAATTCTATTCAAAATGGCCACCGATGGCTTTGATACAGGCCTTTAATCTGTCTTTCTTTGACTATGAATCTATGGATTTACGCACTGTTTCCATGGAAAATGTAGCCTCTGCTTACTCCAGAGATTTCTTAAGAGACACAATGTCAACATGTCGAGCAGGATATTTACTCTAAAACTGATTATAATTTGTAATCTAAGAGGTTCAGACCTAGATCTAGAGGTTCAGTTTTTATAAAGTCCGGCTGGTTTCTAGGATCCAGTTCAGCTCTTAGAAAGTCCGGAATGTTGGTTTCAAGCCAGGCTTGGGTAGATCGTGCCTTGTGACCAGGTCAAAGTCCTGCTGTAAAGTCCACGGTACATTTTTAGAAAGTGTATTGCAGAGACCACAACATGATCCAAGACAGTCTTGATATACTTTTGATGGAGTCTTTACTCTTTTTCCACAAAAATGAAGTTTTGTGACTCTTTGATAAGACACCCCCTACCACACCATTACTGACGCAGGACGCTGACCACGCTGACCACTTGGGCGGCTTCGATGTTTTAACTGTAACAGTATTTATTGCTAGACTAGTTACTGTTATATGTATAAAAAAATAAGTTTTAAGTAATTTAAGCTAAATTTAGATGGTTTATTGTGTAAACCGGATCAATAAATATCACTTTTACAGTATTTTTATGCTAGATGGCACCCTCTGCTCTTTTACCATTCCCACATTGTAGGCGCTGCATGATTTTTTATATATGTCGCGGAAAAGAAAATTTTACGACCTACTGCCTCACATAAACTTCCAATATTAAATATGTATGGAATGATATAGTTGGTAGATACTTTGTCACAATTTTTCAGGGCGACGTACATTACATTACATACCCAAACCTATTTCCTGTAAGGATAGGCAGAGGCAACAATTTTAATAATTACAGTAAATATATCTGATTATCTCTTTTCCTTTACCAGTAAGCTAGCCAGCTAGCTATGTTTGAGAGTCCCGACCCTATATTCAATTAGTGCTACTGTATACTGGTACAGTAAAGAATTTTTATCTTCCTAATTACGAGGTTTTTATAATGATGCACCTTTCTGCAACATTATTTAGATAGTGTAAGAATTATTTCTAATTATTTTTTTCAGCGTACGAGCACTAGCTTGTGGGGTGAGTGGATGGGCGTGATGCACGGAGACGAGATGGAATACGTGTTTGGCCATCCGTTGAACATGTCACTGCAATATCACACGAGGGAGCGCGACCTCGCCGCGCATATAATGCAGTCATTCACAAGATTCGCCCTCACCGGGTAATTATTTTCCCTTTGAATAGCTTTTTAGCATGTCCGTGTTTTCAGCAGGAGTGTCTTTATATAACAGAGGTCGGCTAATGATTAAGTGCGTCACTTGATAGTAAGTATCAGTCTATAAACATATTTTTTTCCTGGTTTGGCAAAGTGACTATGCTACACCTACATTTGAACCAGTTTCATGGAAACATTAAACAATGAAATCAAAAATATTAAATCTAAATATTCATAATATACTAACAGTGTCAGTTTGCAGTTTATAAAGCAGTCTTTACACTACAATAAAAATATCTTTGTGACTTCTTACGTTTACGCGAATGGTACTCATTGAAATAAAACTAATTTAAACCGATTTTATGGCGGTTTTATATTTTAATTTTGGTCCCGACTTTTCGAAAGCTTTTCAGCCTTATGATATGATATTTCGAATTTAAAAATGCTTGCTATCTTACGTAATATAAATAATATAAATTGTCATGGCTATTTGAGAAATGCGTGATCAGCTAATTGATTTCGCGAATCCTTGACGTTTTAGATCACTCTTCGTCCTTGGAAAACTTTATACTGTGTGATATTTTTTCTAAAGTACAGTATATTAGTTCACTTTAATACGCCGTTATATTTGTTACGACCGATTTATTGAACTATAGAATTAACGACAAGATCGGTCGTGACTCGCGACCTAGTTCTTGCAGATCAGATGTCAGAGCAATCTTTCAAATTAGGTCGCTCGGAAACGGCATAAAGCTATTATAAAAATCCCGGAGTTTCAGATGTTATGACAAACAATGACAAAATATTATCGCAAGCTTAATTTTTGTCCAAAATGCATAGGCTTTATTATTACAATTTATCCCATATCATATATTGTGTAAACAAACTAAACTAGTTTTGTTCTTATTCAACCCTATATTACAGCCAGCCTTTTCAGACAATTCATCCTCTGTGGCTGTGAAGAGACCGCGGGTTAGATCCCCGCACCGAGACAAATGTTTGTGTGAGCCACAAATATTTGTTTCGGGGTTTGAGTGTTGTGAGACCGAAAGTTTCTCGTAGTTCCTGATACCCACGACACAAGAGTCGTATCCTACTGTGGGGTCAGGACTATATATGTTACTGTTGGGTGTATTTATTTATTTATAATCCTCTTGATCCCGTTGTATTATACGTTATGCAGTTTATTTTATAAAAAATAATTTATGAAAGGGATTATAAATGTTAAAATCGCACTTTACATAATACTTACATACATACGTAAGTTAACACCTGCACTATATTCCCAAAGGTGTAGGCATAGGTGCAACTAATACACCCACGATTCACCGAGCTTATTCTCGTACCATTATATGATAGGTCACCCAGCACAGTCTAGGTTCTTACTAGGTGGCAGGTCTCTTCTATGTGATAGTCTATGCGGATAGATACCATTGCTTTTGTATTTCTACGCCCATGCAGCAAGTTTAAGTACTGTTGGATTCCATTTGGACATTGAAGCGAGTGAAATAACGTATTACGAGACTTATTATCTTATGTCTCACAGAAGTAGGTACTGCAACTTTGTAGTATCAGTTATAGTTAGTACTATTACTAATTACTATTAATGGGCAGGTGTGGCATTAATCATTAGGCGAGTGACCTTTTATTGTATTGTCATCCAGCTATATAAAAAGATTATATGTTGCAATGCTGCGAAATGCCTGCCCTACAGAGACCTATGTTTATAGTGTATTCTATTATGAGACTTTACATCGCCTCATTGGTCTAGTAGCAATATTCTAAGGCTGAGAACCATGAGGTCTTAGGTTCAAGTCCCAGGTTGGGCGATCACAATTTGTGTTCGGTTGAGTTGTCTATTTAAAAATGATACATGAATTTGTGCCTGATATAGCGATAGGCTCACAACATTTTTTTTTTATTTGATTGAATGACGAGACGAGCAAGACGTATGCCTGATGGTAAGCGCCTACCCATATACAGAAGCATCACCACACAGAACTTTGAATTACTAAGTACTGCATGACACTGAACTGCGCTCGTCACCCCGAGACATAAGATGTTAAGTCTCATAATGCCCAGTAATTTCACTGGCTTCGATGTCATTAAAACCGAAACACAACAGTGCTTACACACTGTTACTTGGTGGTAGAAATAGACAAAGCAGTGGTACCAACCCAGACGGCCTCTCGCATACAAGGGACCTACCTTGTACATTACATACATAACATTCGACGGAAATAAGCTCGGCGAAATGTAGGTGTGGGGCTAGTTGCAAATGTATTTATGTATGTAATATACCACTTAATATGTTCCAGTAAGCCCCATAAGCCAGATGAGAAGTGGCCGCTGTACTCGCGTTCGTCGCCACACTATTACACGTATACCGCTGACGGCACCAGCGGCCCTGCAGGGCCTAGAGGACCCCGCGCTTCTGCCTGCGCCTTCTGGAATGACTTTTTGAACAAGCTTAATGGTAAACTAAAAAAAATATTCCTTTTCATAAACGTCCATGTCGCTTTTTTATCTCGGCACGGTTAAGTGCACTGGACCTGATTGTAATGACAACCAAATGACAATATGGCAATCCCTACTAATCCTACTATCCTACTTCCTACTGATATTATAAACGCGAATGTTTGTAAGTATGGATGGATGGATGTATGCTTGTTACTCTTTCACGTAAAAACTACTGAATGGATTTTAATGAAACTTTACAATAATATAGCTTATACATCAGAATAAGACATAGGCTACTTTTTATCCCGGGAAAAGCAGATCACGCGGGCGGAGCCGCGAGCAAAAGCTAGTAATATTATAAATGGGAATGTAAATTTGTTTGTTACTCCTTCACGCGAAAACTACTTAACCGATCATCATGAAACTTTTTACACATATTCAAGGAGGTATGAGAAGTAACATAGCCTACTTTTTATCCCGGATAAAGCAGTTCACGAGGGCGGAGCCGCGACGAAAAGCTAGTGAAGTAATATCTCGTAGAATATGTCGAGTGTAGATATCGATCTGACCAGAAACATATTATTTTCCCTACAAAAAAATCTACCTCCTTTCCCTCCATAAGGGTAACTAGCCCCTTTAGGATCGAGTGTCAAAAGAGAACTTTTCTTAGTGTAAATCTATGTTATTTTAGCTTTTAGGTCCAGTTGTTTATTTGAGCGTTGATGATTCAGTCAATCAAGACGCCATTTTTTAAACACGTGTAGAGCGTATGTATCTTTGCGACCAAGAAGACCTACGTTTTTGTATAGCTACTGATAATTTTTGTCCTTTGTGGTCTACAGAGGCTACATGACCGTTTTGTCATTTTATTTTTTTTCTATATTCCAGAATTGGAGCACGTACCTTGCGACGGCGCTGTAACTGGCCCGTACAGCAGTGTCGCCGGTACAACACTACCCATAGTGCTGCTCACTACACTGGCTACAACCGTGTCATTGTAAATGTGCTATGTCACGTCACTGCGAAATCTAAAAGACTTATAAAGTGAATATATTTTATATGTTTCAATGTTCAGAGTAGACAAATTATTTATGTTATTGATGTTATAGCTAACCTGGTTTGTTTCGGCCGACTTGTTGATTAGTAAAAGGCAAGGACAGGAAATAGAAATGCGTTAAACGGTAATCGAGTGCTAAAGAACATTTCTATTTCAAATGTATACATTGAACATAAATGCAAATGATATGTCCTCCAATGGTCCAGTTAAACGATGCGTTCTAGCGCGAGTTCAGCCACGGACGGGACGTAATATACTCGGATACATGACACCGTATACTATTTGTCGTCAAAAATTCTAATGTCGAGTAGGACACGATTTTTTAATAAGTTTGTACGACTAGCCTCTTTTTAGTATGAGCGAGTACAATATCCCACTTCAAATGAGGCAAAGTGTCTTGAACATCGACGGTACATTTGAGTTATGTTGTGGTTTGTATTGCTGTACCTTACAAGATTATCCGCCTACTATCAAAATGAAGAATGTGACTTGCTCGTTTTCACTCTTTCATGTACACTCGCAGTCCGCGTTATGGAGTTATTAAAAGGGTAACATGGCATAGGATTTTATGTAGTGTATGCCAAAATTTGGAGACGTTCTTACTTTAGTTTACTATGTACGAGACATATTTTCCGCCTCGTGTATGTCCTACTCAACACTAAAAAATTTGGTGCTTGCCGCGTCATGTGTACGAATAAATTGTGCCTCGCCTCGTTTTCGTGGCTTGCCTCAGGTCGAGCAATCACGCGTGGTCTAACTTCAACGTAAAGTACAACTGTTACCTACTATTACTATCAAAATATGCGTTCAATGTTTTGATAATACGATAAACGATAATATTATTATTGTATTTTAATTGAGACGGACTGTGTTTGGATGAAATCAGTGAAAAGATTGAAATTAAGGAAATAAATATTTTGAGTGAAAACTAAAGCATTTATTAGGCGGTTATTAAAATACAAAACATTGTTTCAATTATTGATCAAATGTTTATTTAAGGTTGAATAATAATCACTTATGTAACTGCTTCATGATATGAATTTAGCAAATAGTTATATGTTAAAAAAAATTAGATATATGTTTAGTTTTGACAATGTTCCTGTATGTAGTTGGCGGATGTGATGTT
Source organism: Amorpha juglandis (assembly GCA_949126905.1). Classification (NCBI taxonomy): domain Eukaryota; kingdom Metazoa; phylum Arthropoda; class Insecta; order Lepidoptera; family Sphingidae; genus Amorpha; species Amorpha juglandis. The sequence goes on from OX421372.1 coordinate 9,940,426, forward strand.
TTATTTAATTGACGTATTCCGTATTGAATATAACATTAATTATAAGGTAATAAAGTATTACAGATCGGCAGATTATGATCCTTAGTATGTGTTTGTGTATTATATTATTATGATGTATTAGTAAAGTACGTTGGCTTTGATTGTTGAAGCGATGCTTTCACTCACGATAGTTGTTATATCACTATACATATCAAAGTGTGCCTCTGCTTATAAGCAAATGATACATATCTCTATTGTAGCAAAATTTTAAGATTTTATATCGGTCGGATGTATATTGTGAGAAGAATTTTTAACAATATATTTACTACTATTGTATTTAGATTGCTATTGAATTCGAACCACTTGAAGATCTTATGAACTCTAAATTCTTATGACTTCGGACAGATGATAGTATATTTTGTAAATAGTCCTTTCTTAAGAATTAGTCGTGGTATGAAAATAAAAGCACATATAAACAACATTTGTCTTGACTGATTGGGTACTGTTAATGTAGACATACCGCCTACACACATATTTAAATATTTCAAATAGATAAATTATTCACACAACATGCACTTAATAAATAAATCAGACAGTAGGTATTATATCTTTGTAGACAATGCAACCTTCGTAATTAAACATACTCGAATATTTACAACACAATTTATAAAAGATATATACGAAGAATGGACTCGGACCCTTATTTATTTTATAAAATCGACAAAACATGACATATCAGTACGTGATTTGTAGCTTAATAATGCTTTAAGTGAAAATTATCTTATGAACTTAGTAACAATTTTTATACTTTTAACATAATATTTGTACTAAAGAAAATGTTAGCTGTAATAAAATATTTATAATATCAAATGCGATTGTCAATTACTATCACTGAGCGAGATTCAAAACGTTGGGAATATTCTGGAAATGTTATTTAATACTACTCGGCCAAAACAATTAGCCGCATGGCAAATTTGACGTTTTTACATTCAATGGTGAGCGATTTTGAATATCCGTGTATAAGATTACTCCATCTAGTGCCGGTCATTAACGTGCTTAAACTATGATTATTCCGTTTATCTTGACATGCAATTAATAGAACAAATAAAACCGTAGTGAAAATCAACAAGTTTGAAATATAATACAGTACACCTAGTGCGAGATTTCCTTCACATTTGATCCCGATAAAGTTGACTGCGATTTGTATAAAATAAATACAGCAACATCGAGTGTTAATAGGCACATGTGCGTAGTAAATGCTTGGTGTGGTGGCATTACTTGCATTCCTTTCGTGCACCTAAATGTTTTGGTTGTCTAGTAAACCATTATTATAATTTAGACACGTTCATTTGATTCATTCCATATAATTATTCTATTAATACTTACCTGTGAAATGACACCTTTGTACTATATTATATGCATGAATGTAGTGTTTTAATTTCTGAGCGCATTCGTAATGTCAGTAAAAGTGTATATGTATAATTAATATCGCTGTCTGTACACATCATTAATGTAAAATCATGAATATCTGCACAACACTCGCTTTCTCGTTGAATTAAGGCACAATTTGAGAAGTTGTATGGGATAGCTTTAATTAGTAATAGTAATGTGTAAAATGATTTAACTAAGATTTTTATTATAAGTAGGTACTTCAAATGACAAGAGCTTATTGATCTGTAATTGCAAACATAACTTTGTAACAGTTTGAATGGAAACGTAGACAAATGTGTCATTACACTATTTGATCTATAGAAAACAAAATTTGGAACCAGTGTTTAATAAAGATCACAATAAATAGTGTTGGAATATCAAAATTAATCCTAAAAGCAAAGTATGAATGAATTATTTGTTACTGCTCTAAATGTATACTCTATATTGATCTGCTTCAAATGTAATCATAGTTTAAGTAATTATTAAGAAATGGCATAACTGTATGTATTAGTTAAAATAATATTTCGGTTGCCAAGTTTGGAGTCGTAACGCCTAACTGTATAAAATTCAAATTTATTCTTATAAAGATATTTAGGGCCTGTTTCACCACCAATTAACGTCTATGACAATTATTTTTGAAACTTCCTAGGAGACGTTTTTATTCCGATATACATGTCAGAGTGTGGCTTTTGTATTCGAATGTATCGTGCTTTACTTATAAACTTTCATAAGCATTGATTAGTTTAAAAACGGTTTTCATCTCTTTCTAGCCACTTTATAAATTGTGTTGACAGAAAAAGACAAAACAGTATTAAACTGATCAATGCTTAAATAACGTTTATAAGTAAGGTCCGTCATATATTAATTAGTAAGTAGTTTTTACTTAGAAATGGTGAAATGAGCGCTAAATGTAATTTTCATTTATCCTGAAACTTAACCTATTTTTGGAATATGATATATTAAGTTATAGTAAAACAAGTGTCTGTTTTCATATCTCACTTATACATTACATACATTATATTGTACATTTATCCAATATTAGCAGGTCTGATGTAGAGATAAGTAGGTTACTTCAGCTAGTTTTATGGCAGAATAATGGTGAACGGTTTATCTGATGGAAAGTGATCACTACTTGTAAATTACATCCATAAATGGCAGAGGTATGGTATGTCAATAACCTTTAATGGAAAGAAATGGCGATTGGAGAGGCGGGGAATTGATAGGAAAACAATCTGATCTGAATAATAATACAAAAATACACCCAACAGTCACACCCATAGTATATGAGTCTTGTGTCGTGGGTATCAGGATCTACGAGAGACTTTCGGTCTCACAACACCCAGACCCCGAAACAAATAAATGTGGATCACACAAATATTTGTCTCGGTGCGGGGATCGAACCCGCGGCCTCTCGCTTCACAGCCGGCTACTCGCCCGCTGCGCCACGGAGGCTGTCATTTAAATTAACGTAACGTACGTGTAAAATTAAAGCAAAATTAACGTGGTACTTAATTCGTCGTAGAAATGGATTGACACTTTTGGGTGGCAGATAGTTTTGTCATTTTAAATTTGAATTCAAGCTTTCAAGGTCAGGTCCTATCTTATGATCGCAGTCTGAAATTCAACATGTGAAACTTACTTATTTATAATTCTTTGCCGCATTTAATATATCAACATTTAACAACACCTTTTATGCGCCAGTTTCTTATACTTTTTAGATTACAAAATAATTAATTCGTCGTAAAATACAGAAAAATTTGTTCATTTGTGAACTACTAATTTTCTTTCAATTAGAAGATTGATCATTAAATCCACTGACCACAAGATATATCTACATACAGTAGCTGTTACAGTAAGATGGTATAAATATAAACAACGTGACGTAGTAACGTGAAAAGATAAACATGATTTTTTTACCAATGTTTTATAATTCCGAAATTAAAAGCTTATTGCAACCTGAAATATATCATCTAATGCAGTGTCAATCAACTGTTTATACATTAAATTAAAGCGTTAATTCCTCTCTCTCCCAATCTCCATTCCTCTCCTTTATGGTAGGTAGCGTAGCCGTGATTCTTCTAATATCGTAAGTGTTCATGGGGGGAAAAGATCACTTAACATCAGGTGGGCCACTTGCTCATGTACCAGCCTCTTCTAAACTTACTTTAGAACTAGATATGCAGCAGCTAATCCATGAATTAATAAACGAACGTTTGGATATATCTTCTAAATTTGTATTAAAATAATAGCAATCAAATCTATTTGTTGATTAAAAATCGAGCTTTAAAATACTTAGATACCTCATATTTATGGACTCTACCAGAAGACCTACAAAATAAAACGTTATTGATAATTTTAAATATAAAAACAATTTAATAGAATAAAATGATTGCCTGTGGTTAAATTAATTGTCAACAGCTTTTCGTTTCACAAACACGCTAAACGAAATAAGAGTTATTTTTAATCCAACTTCTAAGCCAGTTTCTATCAAAACGCAAATTGGCAATTTGAAATGTATTTTTTTTTAATTTCGCTTTTAATATAATAAAAAAAATAGTGATTTGTGAACATTTGAAGGTTAGGTAGGCTAAGAATTTTTATAGGTATCGTAGTGTAGATAGAATAAATGTTAACGGTTAGGTTGAATGTGATTGTAGGACTTGTGCTAAAAGCTATACTTTATGATACTTTCATGAGAGTATTTATTCAGCACAATATTATAGTTTGGAATATGTACGTGTAATATTTCATATCAAACGGCTTCGATCTTATTTAGTAATAAAAATATATAGATGGCGCAAGTGTGGACCTTTACTAGAAAAGATGTTTATAGGTATATAACAAACACCCGATCAATTAGGTCATTTCGTGATCTAACTTGAAAGAGTTTTGAATATAACAGGCTGTCAGATAATACAATATTTGCGTATAAAAGTAGATTAAATGAAGTTAATAATGTATTTTGTGTCATACAGGTTATTCAATGTGTAGTCTATTAGAAAAAATCTACAATGGTATTCTTTAGTAAAGTAAATGTTTATAGGTATACTTTGTGTAAGCTTATATCTGTTACGCGAAAAATGATACGTACTCGTAGGTACTGCTTTACAATTTAGGTGCTAATTTCATAACATACGTATACATAAATGTGCACTTATTTATTTTGTAATACTGCGAACAACTAAAATGCAAATGACATCGACAATATCTGTTTTTTGTATTTTGAAATTCAATGTACCTACTGTATGCTTTTAGCGCTTCAAGTAGAAGATGTATACTTCCTTCACGCGTTAAGCATTTCACTTATACGAAACTGTTAAATAAGTTAGTTCAATTTCATTATAGATTTTGAATATTGTGTAGATGTTTATTAAGATTTTGTCATTATATAAATTCGTTTGTACAGTTGCACGAAAATGTTTTATTTTGATGTAACAGAACCATAATACTTTTATCTGAATACTGTTAGACAATAGATCATATTTTGCTTTTAAATATTTGATTAATAATCTATTCAAAAGATTACTCAATAAAATATAACAAACATGTGTTTTTATTCTGATAACCTAATGCTGTTAGGCGCCTGAAAATATTCTATTAGCAATGAAACATCACGGTATTTCTCAAGGAATACTTTTATACAATATACAAATTAAAAAAAATGGGCCGTATAAGACGGCTCACAGTCACTCAGCGAGCTATGGAGAGAGCTATGCTCGGAGTTTCTCTGCGTGATCAAATCAGAAATGAGGAGATCCGTAGAAGAACGAAAGTCACCGACATACAATATACATATGTATATGATAATATCATAAATATTTACCAAGCTATGAGAGGTGGTTTCTTTCAAATAAAAGCATATACCAACTACATCCATTTCAAGTTGGGGTGAAAAGAGTAAACAAGGTTTTTTATCGAGTATTTGTTTAGGATAGTACATTTTCAAACCACTACCTTGTATCACTTCCATGAACTGGCCACACAATGTATCCGAGGATTTATTATTCGAAGTTCGAATTCAAATTTCATCTTATGTTATGAAAATAGAATGCTAAAAAATCAGGGATAAAATGGTCATTTATTTTATAACAACAAACATATTCTTTAACAATTGCAATATTAAGAACCCTGTATGATACTCTCCCACTGCCATCCACAATTTTTCTCTACAACTATTCTCGGTTAGGTTAAACAGAAGTGTTTAAGCAGTGTTGTTCTTCGGTTTGAAGGCCATTGAAGCCAGTGAATTTACTGGGCATCATGAGACTTAACATCTTGTGTCTCATTATGACTAGCGCAGTCCAGTGACTTGTAATTCAAATTTCTACGAGGTTTTCGCTTCTGTTTATGGGCAGTCGCTCTCGACATTCAACCAAAAAAATAACAAAGCAAAATTTATATGACAATGAAAAACACTTTGACATATACATTTATTTATTGGCAATTTGTGTGTAAAACATCTATAATTTATTTTTGACTAGACAAACATTGAAATCTGTAATCCATTTCTAATGCATATTCTATACGGTGTGGTCATAGTTTAGCGACTATTATCAACAATATATACTTATATAATTTGTCGATATTCTCATACCAGTTCCGAAATGGAATTGCTTAAAATAGCAACTACGATATTTACTGAACTGTCTACACGTGAGATAAATCTTCACAATCTACATTTTATAAACATTTTCTGTTGTTTTATAAAATATTCGTTATTCTTCGCTAACTATCTATACCTCCAGACCACAGTGAATTAAGACCTAGTAACACAAACTACGAACATACACGAACTTTACAACGTTTTAAGCGAGATCTGCGAGGCGTTTATTTAGCCGTCCCTGGTTTTACATTTCGTTGAGGCCGCATATAAGGTTGGCGTGGTCGATGTCATCAAGGGATAGCGGTGCGATAGCCAGAGTCACGGAGTTGTAGTACTGTCCGCTCGATACTAGCCGCACTACAGTATCTTCACAAGCGATGAGAGCCGCGTGAGGAGCTTGTAAAAAAAACAGTGTTAGTCATTTATAAGAGTCCCTGTAGTAGGTATGTAAGACTACAAAGTAAACTTAATAGTTCGCTAAATCTTACTTCTGCCGTACCAATAAGCTTTGGAATAGTTTGCCGACACACGTGTTCCCTGCTTCCTATAATATAGGGTCCTTTAAACGGAATGTTTTTTTTTTTTTTATAGCATAGGCCGGCAAACGAGCAAGTGGGTCACCTGATGGTAAGTGATCTCCACCGCCCATGTACGCCCACCACCAGAAGAGTCATGGGCGCGTTGCCGACCTTAAAGGAAAGGGATAATTAGGGATTGGGAAGGGGAAGGGATTTGGGCTTCCGGTTATCTCACTCACCGTACGAAACGCAGCAGCAAGCCGCTACTTTACGTCGGTTTTCTGTGAGACAGTGGTAACGATCCGGACGAGCCAGCCCATTCATGCTGTAGACAAAACTGTCTACAGCGTGGCTCTAACACTCTGTGAAGAAGCAGTTAGGTAGGCCGGCATAATCTTGCCGACCTAAGATGGATATGTTGCTTGTCGTTGGTCGACACTATTCATGGATTGCGCTACACTTACCATCAGGTGTAGCGTAGTCACTTTGCCGAGCCAGGATAAAAAAAAGATACCGGTGATCTAAAAGATCGGTATAACGGTGAAATAAGTTAACACAATACGCAGACTACTTATTCCCTCTTCGGAGTGTTTTATTATTACTACTTGTATCCTTTTCCTTTCCTGTTATGTACATTGTAGAATATAAAAACATCTTAGATGGTAGATAATGTTGTTTTTTAATTCGACCCGAGGAAGCCCCGAGGATAACATTCATGCGGTTTTATTAAATAAAATAATTTTGGCAACACAACTATTATCTTTATACATTGTAACACAATGAAACAACGTTCTGTATTTTTCTGTAGAGAACATATTAATTTACTTTGGATCTTAAAACAAGTCCCAAGTTCATTCATGTATTTCAGCTGTATGTGAAATTTACATGATGGAAAATATCAAGTATCGTTTTAGTATTACAAAATACATTTTTAATGCAATGTTATAGTTGCCCTATGTTGGAGTTTATAAAGATAAACAACGTTTGTTGAACCGTATAATTTAAATACGTACGAGTACTTACATTTATAATACGAGAGCAAAGATTTAGTACGACTTAATCAAAGAAAACATACGCGAAACCCCTTTTAAAATGTATGAACTCATGAATACGATGGACATAATTAATGGATGTAACACGGCCAGTAGGTACTGAATACTGTTCTAAATTAGAATAGTTACCTTCATTAGAGTCGAGTCCGCACACACTGTCGAGGACCTCCATTTTCGTGTGGTCGAGACCGCTGGCGCCACCAATGTCTACATGATCAGGCAACCCACGCTTTGTGCACTGTACAGATAGATGTTTGGACATTCTTGTATAAAGCCATTCTATTCAACTATAGTTGTTTTTGAATGGTAATTTTGTTTTTAGAGTAAAGTAAAATATCTCTAATATTATGAGATTTCTAGGAAATTATATATTTATGTTCTATTTTTATAGCTAATAGTTGCTTAGTTACGTCGTAAAACTATTGGCTAGATTTATACATAAATTACATTAGAATATTCACTGTGGAAAACTTTTAACTTCAATATTGTTTATAAGATATCTGTGACGAGTTTATGATGCGTAGAATAAAATTTCACACTCCTTTGAGATGAAATCAAAAAATATTTAGATTTCATTATTTAACTTTATTACGTTCTTCTTTGGCATAAATTAAGCTGCACTAATTCAAATAAATAATATTTCAAGTTAGTGCAAAATTGTAAATCAGTTTAGAAAAGAGCAACTTCAAAGTTTCTTGTCCGTTATTATTTAACAAAACAGCAATCCGAATTGGCGGTAGAGATAAAATTTGACTGAATCTAAATGATGTTTGACGTTTTAATAATTTAAAAAATATTTCATTTTGATTTTAGATTTAAGACCGACGAACTGAGATAGCAGCATAGCCCGCAGTATACGGCCCACATATTAATAAAAAATAAAACCAGATTACATATTTGACACAATAAAGTAAAGACTACCTATAAAATCAATGATATAATATTTAATTACTAGTTTTTCTCCCGGGTCCGCCGGTTTCTGAAAAATTCTGAGATAAAAAGTAGGCGATAACCGTCTAGGGTCCCATCTATTTCTGTACCAAATTAAGAAAAATTGGTTCAGTGATATAGTGTGAAAGCGTAACAAAAAGACACATTTTCGCATTTATAATATTAGTCAGGATTATGTTCCTAAACAGCGTAGATGTATATTGTGTGCTTAGGTGTTTATAATATTAATAGATTATCCCACTAAATTATTATAATATATCCAAACCTTTTCCAATACAGCCAAGAACTCACATAAAACCCATTTCATATCTGTTGCTGAAGCTTTTAAAACGGTCTGACCCGAAAGATGATTTCGCGTTTATTAAGTTAAAGCTTTGATCAAGTCAGAAAGATTTGTTTACTTTCATCTCTTGTCAAATCATTTATGTAAATGAGGTTTCGACGTCTATCATTTATAAATTAGATTTATTAGCTTATTTCAGTAAAGTTATTTCAGGAGGAAGATGAAATCGTTTCCGTTATTTGATCCAAGTTTAATAATTAGATTAAACAACTTGAATAGCTTTAAGATGAAAATTTGCGTTCTCCATAAATATATTTTATAATACGATAAATCTACACCCGGCTGTGCCTGAGCTGTATAAGCTGTAAAGCTGGCCGGGTATAAATATCATCGCACCTTGATCAGAATTCCGACTCTGCTTGATCTGGTTATTACGCCCTCGATGTGATTCTTTGGATTCAGATCGCAGCAATCACCCATACCCAGGATACTTAGGCTATTTCTGAAGCCTCTATACACTAAAGAATGGGGAGATTTTAATGTATCTTAGAAATGCTTTGACTTACATGGTGAATAGATCCAGTTTCCATTTCGAGCAAGCGTCCTTTTTTAATTATTTGTCCAACGTTCAGGTCCAGTATACGTACAGTAGAAGGAGAAACGGTTAAAAGAGAACAATTGCCGGTCTCACCGTGATTGCGTAATGTATATACACCCTCCGAACCAAACACCATCACGTTACAGGCTAGAACACAATACATTTTATATGACAGAGCAAATTACTATGGAATTACCAGTAACTATGGAAAATAACTCTAAATTAAAATATACAAAAACGCATAATATAAATAATATTAAAACGTAAATTAAGGATGTGAAGCATGTGCTTGCTTAATAAATGTTTATTACAAATATATTTACCAGTTAAAGCAATAACTGATTAAATTGTAGTAGTACTAATATAGTAACAATAATAATATAATCTTTATTTCAGACCTAATTCATATAAAAATCAAATGCAGTCGAGTTAAAATGTAATAAAATTAATTGAGACTTCATGTGAATCTTACATTGTTTTGCATAGCTATATGAATAAAGAAATATAAGCGAACGATACAAAGACGCATCACTTACGACGAGCGTTTCTGACATGTCTAATGGTGACTGCGAATCCTTTTCCTTGAGCCGGCACGCGATATTGAACGAGCGCGGCGTTTTGTCGGGATACGAGTTTACGTTGCGGTCGTTGATCGCATGACTCCACCACTCGGTCATCATCCCAAGTGTCCGCAGGCCAAACTTGCCCATTTAGCTCCCATCCGTCCACCCACTAAAAAGTATTGAGCGGTGGTTAAACTTTAGAACTAAATTAAGGCCATTTGTAATTTAGATATGTCTTTTTACTAATATATCGTTTGTTCAGTTATATTTAATGTTTTTTGAGAAAATAAAATCACTATAATTCCTTTATCTATCTAGAAAATTCAATTTAACTTCGTAACTCTGTTGTGATTTAAGCAAGTCATAAAGGGCCTAAGAAAAATGTAACAAGCCGTTCAATGTGCATAGTTGAGATAAAATGGCTAAAGATTCATAACATTAGCCCGCATACGTAGGTAAGTTATTTATAGCAAATAGTTCTAAGGGGAAACTTTAATACGATTTCATTTGTACTCTACTATATTAGAAGATAATGTATGCAGCGGTAAAGTATAGTAGGATGACAAACACGACAAGTTTACAAGCCACCAGAAATATAATGAATAATGTATTCTTAAGAAGCTGGTTTTATTATTTTTGGAACATGACCATTAAATAGTGACATAATAGATTCGGATGACAAAGAAGCTCATACATCAACAATAGTTGGATATCAAATAATTATTATCCAGCCACGAGCGACCATCTAAAGAAAAATAAATGTCCTTTTTATGTGTTAATAGCTTTTGCTCACTGCTCTACCCACATGAAGTCGTGGTGACTTTCATAAAACATTTCAAACCCCAATTCATCCTAACATGGATACATTTTTGTATAAACTCTTAGTGTCAATTTCAGATTCGAAATATTAAGTAAGAAGTATTCAGAAAACTTTTAATATTAATTATTACAACAAAAAAACAAATTATAACATATACATATATATATTCATTAAACTCATAAAAAATATATATTTTTTATAATATACAAAAAATAAAATTTTACATTGTTCCAAAGTACCTATAGAATATATTTCTTCGTTCCCTTATTCACGGTATAAATCATTAGTCATTTTACCCACTAATAATCAATACTCGGATTAAGTAAGATATAATAGTTGAGTCAGAATGATCAAGAAATGAAAATTAAAACTGTCCAAAACTTGTTTGAATTGTCATTTGGCTGGTATACCATCCGCATTTATATTCATAGCTACGTAGTGTGTCACTCATCATTTTATCCACTTCACTCCACTGTCCGCCATTTTTTTATTTTCTCGAGTAAACTCTAACTCCGCCGACATGGGCCGTGTAAATGATTACTTTCGTTTGAAGAACTTATCCTTGGTTAATAGTTGATAGAACATAAAAACTGTTTATTCCGGAGTATTTCGCTATTTAATCTTGGATAAGGACTTAGTTCAGTTTCATCTAATCGGGCCTTAGCCTGTTTCACAATATCCAACTAAACATTATTTATCAAATAAAATAGACATTCAAAATATAAAATTATCACACTGTCAATACAAAATGTAAAATTTATATTTCGTAAAAGCCCTTATATTAATATAGTCCAGACTCAATAAGATACTTACCTATACTCGATTTCAGTTTTCAACATAGTAGTTCTTGAGACATTGTATTAATATGTGAGCAAGTTTTTTGCTTATAAAATAAAGATCAATTTTTTACCTTGGATATAAAAATAGTCTACCAATTATACAATCAAATTACCGCAACTAATCCTCCGTTTTCACATGGCACGTCAAGGTAATTGAAAATTACTTCAATCCTCTTATTTGGCTCTGTTATCATATAGATGCCACATACAGATGGTTCATCGGATGGCGATTTATAGAACAGTTCCCCTTCTTCTGACGTCACCAAGAAACAATCTGTGTTCAAAAGAATTATTAATTATTATCGCCTCATAGTATAAATACTTACGCTGAGAAATCGTGAGAGCCTGAGTAGAACTTGAAATCCGGGTCAGGCAATCACAATTTATAGTAATACTTGATATAATAGTTGCTCGGGATTGGAATTTGTGTTCGATATGGCGAAAGGCTCATCCTCTATCACATCATGGAAGAAAAAAAGCTCGGTGAAAACTGAGTACAGCCCTAGTTTTGAGCCTCTGCGTACCCCTTCGGGGATACAGACATATGCTTATGTTATGTTATTAAAGACTGATAATAGATTATTCTCATTTCCGTAAAATGTAATTAAACCTACCGAACCGTAGCTTAGCCAAATTATGCATAGTAAAGCAGGGTAAAGGAATACGTTATATAGGTTGAAAAGACCCTTTAATTCCATTATTTAGATATGAACAATGTTTTCTTATATTCTAAAAAAATAAATACTTGTATTCTGAATACGGCCTCAGTAGATTGGGATGTAATACTCAAAGAAAGAAGTGCTTCTGTTTATAGGCAGGCATGGCGCTTACTATCAGTGTCACTAGAAATGATAATATATAATAATATTAAGAGGTGAATAGAAATCATTGTACACCTTTTTAAGCATATTGCACGGAGGGGTGTGAGATTTGGCATAATTACAGTTTATATGAAGAAGGAGCGTAGAAAGCAAAATTTGATTTGAAAGCAAAATTTTTATGAGTGGTAGAGCCACGCTGTAGACAGTTTTGTCTACAGCATGAATGGGCTGGCTCGACCGGGTCGTTACCACTGTCTCACAGAAAACCGACGTAAAGTAGCGGCTTGCTGCTGCGTTTCGTACGGTGAGTGAGATATCCGGAAGCCCAAATCTCCTCCCTTTCCCAATCCCTAATTATCCCTTTCCTTTAAGGTCGGCAACGCGCCCATGATTATTCTGGTCGTGGGCGTACATGGGCGGTGGAGATCACTTACCACCAGGTGACCCACTTGCTCGTTTGCCGGCCTATGCTAATAAAAAAATAAAAAAAAATATAATTGTATGTAATATATTAACGAATATATTAAATTAAATAAATCATTCTTTGTTTACGCTCATACTGCTATTGTCAAACAGGCTAATATTACTCGTATACTCGCTCGCAGCTGACGTAAAAGAACAAAATTAAAAAATCTTTGATCAAGAAACTCAATAATGTCCATAACAAAAGTAAAATATAAATTACGTTGAAATTGTGGCTACTAGGCTAACAATACGTAATCAAAATAACGATTTTAATTACCTACAGAAATCCGATACTCACCCTCAATAGGATCTATAACGCGATGCGTGGGCCTGGACAAGCGTCGCACTCTGGAAAACCAGGATATTGCAGGCGCTGAATTTCGCACATGTTTGAACTCCTTATCCTGTGAACAAACATACATTCTCGCATTATGAGAAATTGTAAGACTTAACAGAATATTTCTAGGGGTGACGAACGCAGTCCAATGCCATGCAGTGCTTGTAATTCAATTTCAAGATAGGCGTGGCGCATGACTTGGTCATTACGTCGTTCACACAAATAAAAAATGTCATTAACTTTTATTACATTACAGTATAGATGTTACAGTTCATCTTTCCACGTCTAGCGTCTTTGTATGCGTGAGCCGCGGTCGACCTTTGATATTAATAGACAGCGTGTATGTACCTCACACTGTCATTACTCTGTGCACTTCATAAATAAAAACTACACCAATCAAAGTTCAAATTATGAATTACTGCATGGCACTGGACTGCACACTTAAGATGTTACGTCGCATAATGCCCAATAAATCCACTGGTTTTAATATCCTTTAAATCGGAATATAACGGTGCTCACACTACTGCTCGGCGTCAGGAATAGACAAAGCGGTGGTATATCAACCCATATGACTTGTCACATACGAGAGACCAACCAACTTGTAAAATAAAAATGTATTTAACTTTCACCAAAAATACTAAACATATGAAACCATGTAACATTGCAACTATATAACAAAATTAGACCTCAGTTACCTAAGTTACTTAAACGAAAGTGACATATTAAGTGTACGAGTACGTAGGTTACAAAGTTTCTAACACATCTAAGTAATCATGTTTCGGTACAAACTACTTTCGCGTTACTTAATAAGTTGATACAATAATTGAACAGGCTGCCAAGAACTCTGCACAGCTGATTTGTTGCTTTAGGCGGTAAATCGGAAAAATTATGAACTACCTGAATATAAACTATGACATTATCTGACATGATGGACCAAGTAATAGTGATTAGTAGTGTTGTGTGAGTCATCTTTCATTCCCCGCTTAGTGTTGTTTTTTATCATGTATGTGTTGCGCATTCGAAAAAAAGTGTCGAACAACGACAAACAATCAATCAACAATACAATCTTCGTATATTTCAGAAATACGAAAAAACGATAACCTAATATACATCATTCATAAATAATGTACTTATTTTTGATTCTCGAGTGATTGTCCGGAGTCGGATGGACTGGATGTCTAGTGTGATCATCATTCGTCGGTATACAAGGAGTATGTATGTCGATAAGTTTCTAATATGATCTTTTTTATAGCATAGGCCGATCGAACGAACAAACAAACAAGTGGGTCACTTGGTGGTAAGTCTAATCTCCACCGTCCATGTACGCCCACAATATCAGAAGAATCATATTATCATAATACCGAAGCGCAAAAGTTTAATCGTAGTATTGTATACATCGTGACAGTGTGATTGATGTGAATTTTCCTCTTACTTACTCTTCTTATTATTTATCGTCTTTTTTTAAGGTAATAAAATGTCGTTAACATAAAACACTGGCGGAAATAATTTGAATAAATCAGTTTAATTGAGTGTGATAGAAATGAACCCCTATAATTGAGGTAACATTTCAAGAATAAGCAAAAAGCGGATGACTGGAAGTCAAACACGCACACCAAGGGTTCCGTACCCTTGAATTTTAACCCCAGAAAAATGAAAGGTGTGAATGAACTATTTTATATTTTTATTTATATTGTCCCATTACCCCATTTATATTGTCCAGAAAGTGACTTTGCGTAGTAAACTTAGATATGAACTGTTAGATATGAGTTACCTTTCTAAAATCAACGTAAGAATGTTTATTTCGTATTGTTAGTTCAGACTTAGCGACGTCATTTTCATACAAAACGATCTGACTTAAGTCGAAGTTTGTTTTATAGATCCCAGCTTTAGATTTGCTGAAGAAAATCTTTTCAGTCACTTAAAAATTACAGTTTTTTTTTCATTAATGGCGTCAATGTTTAACTCTTATTTTATTATATCTATTTTATTTAGTTTTTATACTTTCCGCATGTTGAATCAAAATTTCAGCATGTTAACTTTAGGGTTTAAAAGTTTTTTTTTGTCAGAGGGTAGCATACGACCAAGAGATCCACCTGATGGTAAGTGAGATGGAGTCCTTTTAAGGCAGAAAAAAAAACAGACGGCGACTTAGTTATAGCCTCCGGTTGGCACCTTTTGTGCACGGAACTCTAAAATATAAGTGTCGTTACTTCCGACAATGCCCACAGTCCTTAGATAAGCCTTCGCTCTGAGTGATTTTAAATGTAACGGGAGAGCATTTTCGTCCATTAGAACGTGAACGCCATATATATATGGTCAGATCCATTACTTTTTGACGAAAGTGTGGGGGGTGGGTCACTGATTTTGATGCTGATATTTTCCTCGAAAGTACATCAGAAAATCAGATGATCCTGAAAATTTGAGCCCGATTCGATCAAATTTGGCCACTGGAGATTTTTTTTAATTTTGAAAAAAGTAGTTCTTTTAAGTTTATATCTCAGCTTCTATATACCTTAGAGACATGTTAGTGGCGGAGTCAAAGGCGTCTAAAAAAGATTTGAAAGCGTTTTGACCATTAAATACACAAGACTGCACCATTGTTATAAGCCAAGTTCTGGGTTTAAATCCCAGAACGTGTGTTTCAGTTTTCGATTCAAAAAATACACATAAGATTGGTATTTGTGGCCTATATGGCGATAGACTTGCCAGCTATCTCATCATGAAACCAAAATTAAAAGTAAATCTCATTTTTTTACATTTAATTGAATGACTAGACGAGCAAGGCGCGCGCCACGTCTGCCCATAAACAGAAGCAACACCACACAGCACTTTAAATTACAAAGCACTGCATGACTCTGAACTGCGCTCGTCACCCCAAGACATAAGATGTTAAGTCTCATAATGCCCAGTAATTTTACAGGCTTCAATGCCCTTCAAACTGAAACACAACAATGCTTACACACTGTTGTTTGGCGGCAGAAATAGACAGAGCGGTGGTACCAACCCCGACGGCCTATCGCATTCAAGGGACCTACCACCATGAAACATCTACCATACCACCTTGAAACTACCATCTTCTTAAAATGATAAACAAAGTAATGGAAGATAAATATGTAATGCAATAGCAATAATTCTGAATGTTTTTCTTTCATTGTGTCAACCAGGTAAATAAGATAAAATTGTGTATTTGATCTCCAGCGCCGTCTGGAAGGAGTGTTGTGTCTTTTATTTCATTAACTCTGTCGGTTAATATCAAAAATGGATATATCCAAACGATTTTTTTTTCATGGTTATTATATTTTAAAAACTGATAATTGTGTATAGATTTACGTATGAAATACATTAGATTTAGATGTATTTATATAACACGATCGTTTTATGTAGCTTAGTTATAATCGAATAGGCATAAATTTCGTAAAAATACCAAAATAAATTTTGGATATATCCAAGTTTGATATTTTCAAGTGGATTTTACTACTTTTGAAGTAATTCACATGTGGATTTATCTTATTTTGATCTACTCTGTTATTGAATATCAGGGTTAGAGTTGAAATCAAAAATAGATAAGAATGAAATCTTATAACTAAGTATATCTGTTTAGTAACTCAACTCGACACTGCACTGCACTGTACTGAATTGCACTGTACTCTACTGTGCTGCACTACACTGCATCGCACTGTACTGTACTATTACACTACACTGCACTGTACTACACTGTACTGCACTGCACTGTACACTACTGTCCTGTACTGTACAGTGCAATACAGTGCATATTGCACTGTACTGTATTGCACTGTACGGCACTGCACTGTACTGTATTGCACTGTACGGCACTGCACTGTACTGTACTGCACTGTACAGCACTGCACTATACTGCACTGCACTATAGTGCACTGCACTGTACAGCACTGCACTGTACAGCACTGCACTGTACTGTACTGCACTACACTGTATTGCGCTGTAGTGCATTGTACTGTACTGCACTGTACAGCACTGCACTGTATTGCACTATAGTGCACTGTACAGTACTGCACTGTACAGTACTGCACTGTACAGCACTGCACTGCACTGTACTGCACTGCACTGTATTGCACTGTAGTGTACTATAGTGCACTGTACTGTACTGCACTGCACTGTTCTGTAGTGCACTGTACTGTACTGCACTGTACACTACTGTCCTGTACTGTACAGTGCAATACAGTGCGTATTGCACTGTACTGCACTGTACTGTATTGCACTGTACAGCACTGCACTGTACTGTATTGTACTGCACTGTATGGCACAGACTACTAAAAGAAGTTTTCACTTCAAGCGTCTCCTAACGGTTGAAGCGTCTCGCGGTGTCGCGAGCTCAGAGATTTTATCTCATGTAAAATATGCGTATCGCGCTAAAAGAAGTTTACACTTCAATAACCCTAATTACCTAATATATTTAAGTTTTTTTTTCAAATTCTCCGTGCTCAGTCTGTCATCAGATCTTAACTAAAATATTGGACCATTGTGGCGTGACTCCTATTCAATACAAAGACAAATCATCAATATCGGTCCACATTTGGCGAAGATATTATCTAACATATTTGCATAAAACATTACGGACGTATTGAGAATTTTCTTTTTTTAATTCGGGTAAGAACTAAAATCACGGCATATTAAGTTCACCAATATTCTGCTACATTACCTAAGATGTATAGCACACTAGACAGTGTATACTGTAGTGTAAACTGTCTACATAGTGTAGAACCACACTGTAGACAGTTTTGTCTACAGCATGAATGGGCCGGCTCAACCGGGTCATTACCACTGTCTCGCAGAAAACCGACGTAAAGTAGTGGCTTACTACTGCGTTTCGTATGGTGAGTAAAATATCCGGAGGCCCAAATCCACTTTTCCAGGTCGGCAATCTCTCAAGTCAACTGACGAACTGACGTAATGACGGACTGACGTACAGACGCACTGACGTACTGACGGACACACGGGCTGACGTACTGAAGCACTGACGGACGAAATCTACAGCACTGCGAATGGCGGCCAACAACTTTGACAACCCTTGCAGAAGTACTAACAATTCTGCAGCATTACGTTTGCAAACTTACCGACTTTCCTTCAATTGCGCGTTTTTCTTAAAAGTTGCATAGCTTTTACGGTTTCTTACTTTGTCTGAAGTAACTTTTGGTATAGCACTCATTTCGAAAGTCCGTAATTATTTAAAAATATTAATAAAGACGGAATACGAACGCTCATTACGATCACGTCAGATTTGAAATTATCGGCCATATTGCAAAAATGCGCCCTCGTGATTGGTCAAAATGGATTTTGCCAATATTGATAAAATGTATAGTCTGGATGTTGCTGAATTTGATATACCGTCAAACTTTAGACCAATATTACTATGGTAAAATAGTAGATTTTTACACTTTTGTAAATAACGTCCTTTCCGTAAGAACCCTTTAGTGGTGATGGCATAAAAAACAATGTTTTAGCAACAATGGATTTAACCAGTTTTGATGTTTACATCTAAGTTAGATATTCTATCGTGCGCTAGCTGTGCGAAAACAATTTTTCTATCAAGCCGTCACAAAGTTGATTTTATTTAGGTAGATATAACATGATTTTTAACATAATAATACTAATAGACTGCCTTGGTTGCGCAGTTGTAATGCGTACGCGGTACGACTGCTGTGCTGAGGTCTCTGGTTCGATCCCCGGATCGAGTAAAAGTGTGTTTTTTTACGAAACACCCAGTATAGCCCAGATTCTGGAATTGTGCCCGGTAAACAAATATTTGTGGTACACACAAATAATTGTCTCGGAATGGGAATTGAAACCAGAGATTCACGTTTCACATCCGTATCCTCGGCCTCGTCGCTCAGTAATAGTATATATTTTAATTGCATTAAGGCCTATGTCACAAAGTGCCAGTAAAATTTTACCACCAATTAACATCTACTTAAAACTTCGTCAAAGCCGAAAAAGACAAGCTGTCCAAATATTTAGACCTGGCACTGAGAGTACTGACATGTGGGATGTGGTCTCGACAATTATTGTTCCAATAGTATTTACTGCTAAACGGTTGATACCAAAGTTGGGTCAAGAGCCAGATTCAGAAAGCGGTGTTATTCGACACGGCAGGCATTGTGCGGAGGTTCCTCACACTGGCGTCCTAGCCATCGGTGGCTTGGGTCCTAGACCTCGCCATTGGAGGGTGATTTAATTATATTTTTAAATGTATAATTTTTTACAAATGTTATATTCAAGAATGTAACACATTAATGTCCAATAATTGACTTTTACACCTCTGTGTTTAATAATTTTCTAGACATAGAATATTGTTTTAGCTGATTGGCAAAGTATTTATTCGAACGCGACGGTAAGCCTCATTGATTAGTGGAGCTAGCAAAATTAGTGTGATAAATAACATTTTAATTATTATAATATCGAAAAGTTATAAATCTACGTATAATAGATTTGCCATAATAAATTATATCCACTAAAAATCGAAATAACTAGATAATATATAAATTTGAAATTGCAAGATGGGCGACGTCAGTTCCGTTCCGTCACGACACGTGGTACAGCTGACTACTTTTTTTATCCTGGCTCGGCAAAGTGACTACACTTCACCTAATGGTAAGTGTAGCGCAATCCAAGAATAGTGTTGACCAACAATAAACAATGTGGCCATCATAGGTCGGCAAGATCATGCCGCCCTGCCAAAGGGCCAAGGGGGAGGGGAAGGAAAAAGGATGGGAAAAGGGTTAGGATCAGGGGGCAAGCCCCCTGGGGAGAACCGGATATACACTGGCTGATCCTGGAACGCGACCCACACAAGGTGGGCCACTATGGCAGGTTTTAGCACCAGTGTACGGTGGTCGCTATCCGGTCGAATACAAGTATCCTCCCACCAGCAAAGGTTCACTTCAGGACTATTAACCACAAAGCGTAATTTATGAAATGCTTACTATACCAACACGTTGTTTCAGATCTATATGGTAGTAGTTATGTATATAGAGTTCGGCAAAATCTTTATTTTTCACGCTGTTTGTATACTAACAGAATTTTAGATTGAAATACTAAAAGCAAAATTACTCAAAACTAACTTTAAAGCAAAGTTCAAAATAAGAGTAATTTTAGCCCAAGTTCAAAGTTGGAGTAATTTGCGTTTACTTATAAATATTCAGTACTAAATATTTGATGCGATCTTTATGTACCATATAAAGAGAATTGACGTCTAAAAGAATATTGTTGAACACAAAACAATTAATTTATATTTGCTGCAAATTTATAAAAAGCATAAAATTCGATGCAAAAAAATACAAATATAATAAGATCATGTTACACGTCTGTAAGTTCTTACTACAAAAAGTTTTTCTTGTTCTTTATTATAAACGCTGAATTTGAAATAGTTATTTTCCCGAAACATTGTATACTCAGTCCATGATATGACTGAGAATATCATGTCACCTACGACGGACCTACCCAGCAGGTGGTAGATTGTTGCCTATTCTGTTATTAAGAATGAATTTTATATCGTGGTACATAGCTTTCGTGAAAATAGCCAATTCAAATTCACCGTCTTTAAAAATATTAGGAGTAATCTTAAAAGCGAAGTAATATTATTAAATCAAAGGACATTGTCAAAAATGGCCTATGAATCAACACGCATGAAACTATTACTATAATTGTTATTATTATTTATAATGTACATTATAATTATTTCAATAGAACGGACACTTTTTAATTTCGAAAACAATTTAAAAAGTATTCACTTCCGTCATAGTCCTCGGTATTATAATTTTTGGTTCAAATTCGGGTTTTTAATAGGCAAAGGTACTGTAGCTCATACAGCCAAGTCTTTGTAACAGCACTCTTAATAAAAGTTTGACACAGACAAACATCAGTATTCTCAAAACTCAAGTGTTGAGAATACTGACGCTTGTCTTGTGTAATTAAAGACCATTATTTTATTAACTATGATTATGGTTTTTAGTCACAAACAGTGCGATATGATGTCGCGGAACCATAATACGGCTTGTCAAAATGTTTTTTTTTTAATTTGTTTATGGCTTCGCATTGTTATGCATTTCGCCAATGACAAGTGTAATTTATTCTCAAGTCTTCACAAGAACGATGAAATATCGGTGTAGAAGTTTTCAAGGAGTTTTGGTGTGCATTCTTTCCAGTACGATACTTAATTCTCTTATTTCAATATTTCCATACACTGTTCATCGCCGTAAATGTTTATTGCACAAATCCACACCACTTTTATTCAACAAACACAACATTAAACTAGTTTTTGAAATAAATTAAAATCAGCGATGAACCGCGCTGTCAGAATTGCCGCCAAAACTCCGTCAAAATGAAATAACAGATGACAACATTTGACATTTGATAGTATCTATTGGCCTAATTATAACCTCAAAATCCGAAAGTAATTTATTTATTTTTCGGAATTCTCAAGTGTCCGTAGTTTTAATTTAGTTTCAATCAAATATATACATTATCTAAAACCCAAAAAGTAAATTCATCTCCTTGTTGGTTCTTAGGCCAACTATGTATGGACGACGAACAATGTCCTTTCTTGTGTAAAGTTTATAGCGTTTCAACTTACTCTTCATTCAACTTAAACTTCTTACGTGACTTATTAGTTTAAAGTTAAAACGAAGTCAAAGATGCTCTTTAATGAACCTGACTAATAATTGGATTTCTGTGAAAATCTGTCTCCATAATCTGTCATATTATATTATCATATTATATATTTATGAGTGGTAGAGCCACGCTGTATAAAGTTTTGTCGAGTAGGCCGGCTCAACCGGGCCATTACCACTGTCTCACAGAAAACCGTATAGTAAATGGAAATGGTAAATGGATAAAAAGTATATATTTTTTTAAACCTTTAGATGAACTGTAAAAATATGGAAAGTATATTAAGCACTTCCTCTTAGCGTACTTATCAAATAAATGTATGAGACAGGAAAATACAGCAATAAGAAAGCGAATGTCAAATTGGTAAGTATTTCCTTAATTATTAGCTGTTGAATGTGTTATTCAATAAATAAAATTTAAAAGCACATTATGAAATAAGATCTAAATAAAGAAACGAAAGAATAAAATTATTAGCCATGAAAAACGTGAGCTTTTTCAATTCTGAATTATTTTATTTTTGGTATCTCCACTAAGTATTAAAAAGTGTATTTCCAGATCGTACTGGTATTATAAATGCGAAAGTTTGGATGATCGTAAGTTTGTGTTTTTTATTAAAATGCAGTCGGATCTGCTACACCTAATTAAAATCTAACGGCTTATTGTAACAGTACAATAAAATATCATATTTGCGTGTGACATAGGAATAATAATAATACACCCAACAGTTGCATAGTTCTGACCCCACAGTAAGATATGAGTCTTGTGTCGGGTATCAGGAACTACGAGATACTTTTTCAGTCTCACAACACCCACACCTCGAAACAAGTATTTGTGGATCACACAAACATTTGTCTCGGTGCAGGGATCGAACCCGCGGCCTCTCGCTTCACAGCCGGCTCGCCTGCTGCGCCAGTACGGAGGCTGTCGAAGAAAAGGTTGCATATGTATATGAAAGCAGTTTTTAATTTGTAACTATTTCTAAGATTGTCATCAAATCTTCTTAAATTGTGGTCTGAATAACGATGGACGGAAACCTACGCAAATAAGTGAAGTAGATGTCATTCATGAATGTTATCACAAAAATAATTGAGAACGGAAACAGTGCTCGTAGAGCAAGTTTTTCGATAATTGTCATCCGTATTTACAAAAATATGTCTGCCGATCCGTACAACGAGTCTATTAATTTTATAATGCGAAAAGTATTCATTTTATTCATATTTCTCGTATATATGGATGATGTGACAGGTATAAAAAAAAAATCAATTGGCACATATAAAAAATTGGTGTCCTAAAAAAAGTGCAGTTTTTGATCGCGCCTCTGAGACACACGTGCCTCGGATACGTAAATATTTCAAAAGTAAAATAAGAATATGGCAAATCTTATGAAAAAGAAAGTAAAGCTCAAAAGACTCTAAAGTTCGTTTATTAAATATGTTTATAATAAATAATTTTAACAATAGCCATGTCAACAGTATTTGTACAAAGCCGGAAGAATTTGAGGATGTACAAATGTTTGCGATCCATTACATATTCTTTTCTGTACGGAATCCTAAAAGAATTAAGTGGCATTTATTTTATTTACCCTATGTAAACCCATTGGAGGCAAATAGAATATTCCATGGTGCGAGTATATAATTCCATAGATTATTGAAACCTTCAAAGAAGAGAAGAGATTGGGATGGGAAGGAAGGATTTGGGCCTTCGGTTATCTTTTTTCTCTCTTTTGTAAACGAGGTATAAGTAAGTGATCTCCACCGCCCGTGAACGCTCATAATACTAGAAGAATCACGGACGCGTTGCCGACTTTGGTACTCCGGATATCGCACTCACCGTACGAAATGCAACAGCAAGCTGCACATTGGTTTCTGTGAGACAGTGATAAAAGTCCAGCCGAGCCGGCCTACGCATGTTGTTGACAAAACTGTTTACATCGTGGCTCTAACGCTTATTATATTTTCACAATCATATCATGAAGGTTTTCAAGATTATACTATATTTTTCAATTTCTAGGAAAAAAAACTCATTTAGAAATTGTGTCAAATAATGTTAAAACTACATACATAAACTGTTTTTTGTATTTACTGATAAAGGTATTAGAAAGTAACAACGTGACATTGGCGGAATAGCTTCACAGTCGAGCTCGTCGCCATCAAGCAAAGAAGAAGAAGAAGTATTAGAAAACATTTCCCAAGTGCTGTGCAATTATATATAATACACCTGTATACATAGTTCATATTTCATATTTCAATTTGCAGTGTTGGTAACCGAACTCTTTAACCCTTGTACAATACAATTATTAGACGCTGTTCCGAGGCATGATCATAACAATTATTTGATATATTCAAGTTAAAATACTCTGGACAGAGTTTTGTAAAAAAATAAATAGTCTAAGTTGAATCACTGTCAATTATTAGGAATGGGTACTTATACGAAAAATAATTTAAAATATATATGCATGCTTCGAATTAAATTCATTCTGCTTTTTACAAGGGATAAAACGAGTAAGTTAGAATTATTTGAGATAGATACTTCTTCTTTACCTTAAAAGTACTAATATTTCATTAATATGTTGTATATTTTTGAACTGATAAATATATATAGCAATTATACATTATTAATGCAATATAATATTAGATATATAAACTGAGGCCATGATTCTAAATAGTTCTATGTACAGAGTTTCGTTTATACATTAATCATCTTCTTCAGCCAATTCAAGAAAGTTATTTGAAAATAGCCTTATGCACATATTTATTTATCTTCTTTAGTCGCACAGGAATGAAGTTTAAGAAATTAGCTATAATTATTATAAATTTAAAACTTCGAATGCATTTGCTTTTATTCGTTGAGAATTGACAATTTTTTCCCTTGAAACTTGTCCGTCATTAGATCTTCACCGAATATGAGAACAGTTTTGGCTTAAATTATCCAGCCAACAATAAAGACAATAATCTAAATAAAGCTTTCTTTCTTTCTAAACCGGCTCCCATTTGGCGGAGATATCACGTAACATACATTAAAAAAATACGATTCTAATTCTTTCTTTTTAGTAGAGGATCCCGGGTAGCATCGACCTTCACCCATCTGTTTACCGTCAGTTATGACGTTGACGTTATGTGTTCAGCAACACATTTTAAACCCTAAAACATATTTTTCATTCGGTAAACAGATGGATGAAGGTCGATGTTACCCGGGATCTTAGACCATTTGGAGATCTGTTATAACTGAGTTTAGGCTTTCAACTGTTGCACGTGTCGATTCATCTAAAAAATTTATTCATACATAGCTCACATTCATGAATGAATATAAAATCGTATTGATCAAATTAGGCGTGAAATGTATCTCTGCATTCAATAATTAATTGATTTGATACAGCAACAGCGTATAACATGTTTATGACGCAAACATACGTCTCTCGCAACGCCACATCATTAAAAAATTATTATTATAAAACAGACGGCAATGGTAATAAAGTATTATTTATTGCACATAAACAACACTGTCAACATAGAATTGAAGAGATAGACTTCAAATAAAATGTTCATTTCGAATAATGATATCTTGAACCCGCCTTAATCCAGAAAAGCAATAGTTTTTAAAGCAATAATATATATAAGTTATATAATAATAAGTTGAAGCGTTTTTACAAAAACAGAAAAGTGAGGTCTAAGACTTATTATTATGTTCCTGTTAATAAACGACATAATTATAAGAATATAATTAAGCAATAAGTGAAAAGAAAATATAAATAAAGAAGTATACACTCGTAAATACTAACTTACTTAATCCTCAAAAAAGTTGATAGAACGTTTGAAGCCGTTTCAATAGAAAGAAGAAACTTTAAAAGGCTGAAAACTACGTTTCTCTAAAAGGGCTACATTAAATAGACTTCTTTGGAGGAACCGACGATTCAATCTATGTAATCTACACTTTCTTTTATGGGTATAATTAAATACGATTAGACATTATTGGTTTTTAGATTATTATTGACATTCTAAATAAATACATTTGGATTTTAATAAGTGTGTGGTGATTCTTAGTTTCAAACCAACTATAATAAATGCAATCAATAGAAGTTGTCTATGGTTTCTAAAAACTAAAAACAATGAAGTAAATGTCGATATTGTTTTTCTAATAACTGGGAGATAAAAATTTCATAAAGAGACTTTAAAACCCGAAACGCGTTGCGTTTCTTGTTTCCGATGACAAGTTTGCCATTTTCATCATACACATCAGAACATAACCTCCATTTAGGTAAATTATCTAACATAAAAAGAATCATCGAAATCGGTACTCATTTGGTGGAGATATCATGGTGCTGCCACACCGATGTTATAAAATGTTAACAAACATTTTCTAACATTAAAATTGTTACATTTTGTTAAGAATTGTTAGATGTTTTAAGTGCTCCCACACCGACGAAAAATGTTTGCAAACATTTTCTAACATTTTTTAACATTTTCTAACATTTTATAACATTTGAAAACATGACATCGGCCCTTTTTCTTTGACGTCTTCTTTGACGGCGCCGCTCTCAAAAGTACCGCCGCCCGCGGTTAAAGAATGTTCAAAAATGTTACAAATTGTTAAGAAATGTTGCTGCCACACCGATGTTATAAAATGTTATACAACATTTGTTAACAAACATTTTCTAACATTTTATCACAATGTTAATAAATGTTTAATGTTAGAAAATGTTATATAACATTTTATAACACCGGTAATATTTTTGTACATAATATGGTTAATTTCTCAAAAGTAAATAAACATATATTTTTTAAAATATTTTCAACATATTCTATATTTTATATTCCTACGTAATTGTAATAAAAAACCAGAAACTGGTATTACATTCTAAACAGAGATCGTAAATTTCGTATCCTAAGGTTTAAGTTTACTTATCCGCGTTACAGGAGGTTATTTGATGCCATGACTGCGGACGGCGCGGCGCGGTGACGGATCTTACGCAGACGGCAGAAGATGTGTGTGCGAAGTTACATGTTCATATAATTATACGATGACAACGGTGTGTACGACTTGTGCAACGCGGATAAGTACACGTACACCTTTAAACAAAACAAATTACTGAAATAAAACGGATTTTATATCGGTTTATTTTTACTTTTAGTCCTGACGTTTCGAAAGCTTTTCAGCCTTCGTAGTGACGGGGCGGACCAAAGTAAAAATTAGTTTTATTTCATTATATAATATTGGCATAAACATAAGTGATCGTCAAAAATATCTGTGCCGCCTTTCTTGTTGCTCGTTTGAATGAAGCGTAACGTAAGCGATCACGATCAATGAACAGATAAATTTAAGAATCTCAGTCTGTTGAATTTTTCTAAATCGATGAAGAGTAACAATCAAAAATATGCTTCAGTAAATATTTCACATTACCTTCATTTTATTTTCTTGCATGGCTCACTTCAAAATTTTGATTGGGATAAAAGTGAAGTTGGGATAGAAGTTTTTCATAAGAATTTAGAAGGTATTAGAAGTCTACCAACCTTATTAATTATCTGTTATCTAAAAATCTTCTTATAATCAGGCCAATTAAATTCATACCAGACTAAAAACTATATACATGCTTCTTGTTTAATAAATATCTTTAAACTAATCCGTTCAGTGTTCCTATTTAGATTGAGCTTTTGGTTTTAATTAAATCATCTATAGCGTAAGCTGAGCCTCCTGTTTAATATTTGGAGCTATAAGTCACTATGTTCTAAATTAAAAATCTTCCTCGTGGCCTTTAATCATTATGCAAATTGCCACGTGACGCAAAAATCAATCACACGGTTTGATTAGCTTTACAATTCAATTTTTAAAAAACTGTTACTCAAAAATACAAATGTATAATAGTGTTATTTAAAGAGAAACGGCGTCAACACCGCAAGTGGCGTCAGCGGATCAAATCAATAATCACATTGAAGTCAATATAAATCATCAAAATTAAAACGTCAATATGTATAAATATCAACTAGGTGATTATTTTGTTGGTTAAGCTCTTTTTTTCTCATTATGGATCTATGTAAAGCAATATTGTGAAGCGGCAGGTGCCCGCCGACTCGCCAGCATGAAATTATTTTCTGAGACACAAAATAGTTTTCCATAAAACCTTTCCCACCACTTTTTCGTCCTTTACTGTAGAATATTAAAAAAAAAAGTCTAAAAAATAAGCTCAGCGGGAGTGGTAAGGACGATCGTGACGAAAGTCGCAGGTTCGAAACCAACCCCAAGAACATGCACTTCTGACTTTTCTAAATTACGTGTGTAATAATTGTTAGTTATCGCTTATTTTAACGGTTTCACAAACATCGCGAAGAAACCTGTATACCTAAGAATTCTCCATAGGAATTTCAAAGGTATGTGACGTCTGCCAACCCGCATTAGGACAGCGTAGTGGACTAAGGCCTAACCCCTTTCATTCAGTTGAGGAGACCCATGTCCAGCAGCGAGGCGTGTTTAATACCGGGGTAGTATTATCATTTAATTCAAAATAAATTCGTTATCTAATAATGACCAGCGGTTTTGGTCTCTGTGTTGGAATTAATCAGTTATGAGTCAGGACATGTCATCTTATCCTACTAATATTATAAACGCGAAAGTTTGGAAGTATGGATGGATGGATGGATGGATGTATGTTTGTTTGTATTATTATATACTAGCTTTTGCTCGCGGCTCCGTGGCGGGCGCGTGATCTCCTTATTCTGATGTATAAGCTATATTATTGTAAAGTTTCATTAAAATCCACCCAGTAGTTTTTACGTGAAAGAATAACAAACATACATCCATCCATCCATCCATACTTACAAACTTTCACGTTTATAATATTAGTAGGATAGAATACTTTTATATACGGCCACGCTTGTATCCCCGACAGGGTAGGTAGAGGTGCAATTAGTGCTGCACCCACGTTTCACCGAATTTATTTCTGTCCCATGATATGATAGGGGGAGGGAAGTTCAGGAGCTCACAGTTTCTCAACCTCACTAGACTGCCACTAGACCAATGACGCGATAGAAAAAGAGGCATAATATTTTCTCTAACATGTTCAGTAAACAAGCCCCAGGGGGCCAATTCTGGTAATTAAAAATGTTCAAAATATCATTCCGATCTAGTTTCAGTGCCAAGAAAGTTACAAGTGGCATTCCGTAAACCATTAAAACTGTAATGCAATCAAAAGTATATTGAAAGTTGACTAAATTGACATCGAAATGTAACTGAAATGATATTATGAATTAACTGAAATATAGTCAATCATATCGATATTTATATATGAAGGGTTATTTACAAAAACAACATATCTGAATTGAATGTCATTTATCAGAAACCGGAAAAAACTTAATTTCTTTGTCAATAATCATGACTGATGCCACATTTCTACATATTATATAAAGAAATAAATACAGATTAGAAATCATCTCAGTTTGATATTATAACTGTTTTAAATAATAAGATATTTAATAAAAGCTATCTGACACTTATGCAGTTTTTGTGAAATATCCGTAGTTATGTTGTTTTTGTGAAAAAAAAACACAAGTTTTCCAAAGTTATGTTGTTTTTGTGAAAAAAAAACACAGTCTGCTAAAGTTATGCTGTACCTATTTGCAAAAAAATATCATATTAATCATGATTATTAATCTTCTGTGCCACTGCTATTGTCCTCGTTGTCCACATCATCAGCTAAATTAGTGGGTGCTGAAGTACTCAGAAGATTTTTATAGAGTTGTGAGATGCAAGGTTTGACAAATAAGGCATCAGCTTGCGTAAATCATTTACTTTATGTGGATTCAAAGGCAGCGATGACTGGTACATCCTACTTAATTACAGATCCTCTGGCAATTTGCGTTTATTCCTTAACATAATTCTATGCCAAGGACCTGTGAACGGATATCGTACTAAAACAAAAGGAACACCCGTCTTTATTTTGATCATTCGAACTTCTTTAAGTTTCATTGGAGGTTTGCTTTGACGTAAAAAAAATGGCTAACAGCTTCTTTTATATAAAAAAAACATGTCATATGTTATTTTTTCGACATTATATGGTGATGGATGTCTTCGAGCTTCTTCCGTTATAATATTCCAGTCTTCAGGTGTCTCTGCAGTGTATTTCTATTTTTATCCCCAATCAAGCTAAAATCCTGATCATTAGGTAGGTATGTGTGTCCTCTTATAGGAAATATATATTTGATTGAGTTAAATACACCCAAGACATGAACTAAACAATAAAGAAAGTACACCATTATGTAATTTTTATTTTGTCCTGAGCATCCATCACTGATTAGTACTAATTTATTAGAATGAATCTCATACTTATTTAAGTATCTCAGTAGGAGTGATGTTACATCATTCTGTCCCTCCCTCCCTCTGTTTCTAAGCAGCTATTCAAAGCAACTGGATTATTTCTAACATGATGGATCCCAAATACATACATCCATAGTTGACGACATCGCGACAGTAAAAGACATTACTTGTCATATAATGTAATATGTGGCAGAGGGAGATTCTGTATGAAATCAAGGGTTAAGCAGACAGTTTCACCCTGCTGAGCCTTTTGTTTTTCCAGTCGTCTCTCATTAAATTTTTCCACTTTGACCACAGACATGATATTTTTTACAAAAACTACTTAAGTACAAAATGTTATGCAGTTTTTGTAAAATATTTATGAAGATATGCTGTTTTTGTAAAATGGCATGATTTTTAAAGCCAAATATCTTCGAGATACGTAGTTTTTGCAAAACATGTAATATATCATTCGATAGCTTAGTCAAAGACGAACACAGTGATACCAATAACAAAAAAGTAGTGAAAATGTTGGTTATGTAGTTTTTGTAAAAAGCCCTTCATATATGCATGGGTAATATTCTATGTAAATACGTCACAATCAAATCACAAAGTCGTAAAGAAACATTATATATTAACAATATAAATACAATACACTATTACATACACACTCATATTACACATTGCAGCTGAATCCATGTTTTTTGCACTGTGTGAACATAACCTTTTGGATAATACACTGTCCTTCCTCCTTCAGAGTCGGCTCAAGGCCTAGAATTGGTGATCCGAATTGCTTCAGTGAAATCCAGAAACAGTTCTAATTGTTTAGTCATTGTTTCACTAACACTTTACTAACAGTCCACTAATAATAAACTCCCGATATTTTGCCAACTTTCAGTTAGTATTTACCGCGCGCAATGGATAATCATAATTAACTTATTATAGAAATTGAAAGATACGTACTTAAATAACATACACATAACACAACAAAATTAAATCACGGAACAATAATAATAGACATTCTTTTTTAATAAAAATTTTACGGCTCTCGATCTTAGTACTTTGAGCCTGCAATAACAAAGGTGTAATCACTGGGTGACCCACCACGACAATAAATTAAAGCATATGTTTTCACTCACAATTCACAGAAATTCGAAAAAAAACGGGTTTTCAATTTAGGGGAAACATGAGAAATTACCTAATCAATTAATCTATATATATAAAAATGAATCGCTGTGCGTGTGTCTCGCAAAAACTCGAGACTGGCTGTACCGATTTGGCTAATTCTGATCTTGTAATATCTGTGGAAGTTCAGGGAAGGTTTACCCGGTGAGAAAAAATGAGTAACATAAATAATAAGTAACGGAAAACACTAAAAACGACAACTTAATTTTACCATACAAACTGTTCCTGGGTATGAAACATTTGACATCTTTTTGATGTGAAACATCTATAAGCGCAGATATAAACCGGATTGTTGGCGTTGCGAAGCTTGCCGTGATGACGGGTCGCCACGCTATACTAGACAGAACAGGACAGAACAGGACAGAACAGGACAGAACAGGACAGAACAGGACAGAACAGAACAGGACAGAACAGGACAGAACAGGACAGAACAGGACAGAACAGGACAGAACAGGACAGAACAGGACAGAACAGGACAGAACAGGACAGAACAGGACAGAACAGGACAGAACAGGACAGAACAGGACAGAACAGGACAGAACAGGACAGAACAGGACAGAACAGGACAGAACAGGACAGAACAGGACAGAACAGGACAGAACAGGACAGAACAGGACAGAACAGGACAGAACAGGACAGAACAGGACAGAACAGGACAGAACAGGACAGAACAGGACAGAACAGGACAGAACAGGACAGAACAGGACAGAACAGGACAGAACAGGACAGAACAGGACAGAACAGGACAGAACAGGACAGAACAGGACAGAACAGGACAGAACAGGACAGAACAGGACAGAACAGGACAGAACAGGACAGAACAGGACAGAACAGGACAGAACAGGACAGAACAGGACAGAACAGGACAGAACAGGACAGAACAGGACAGAACAGGACAGAACAGGACAGAACAGGACAGAACAGGACAGAACAGGACAGAACAGGACAGAACAGGACAGAACAGGACAGAACAGGACAGAACAGGACAGAACAGGACAGAACAGGACAGAACAGGACAGAACAGGACAGAACAGGACAGAACAGGACAGAACAGGACAGAACAGGACAGAACAGGACAGAACAGGACAGAACAGGACAGAACAGGACAGAACAGGACAGAACAGGACAGAACAGGACAGAACAGGACAGAACAGGACAGAACAGGACAGAACAGGACAGAACAGGACAGAACAGGACAGAACAGGACAGAACAGGACAGAACAGGACAGAACAGGACAGAACAGGACAGAACAGGACAGAACAGGACAGAACAGGACAGAACAGGACAGAACAGGACAGAACAGGACAGAACAGGACAGAACAGGACAGAACAGGACAGAACAGGACAGAACAGGACAGAACAGGACAGAACAGGACAGAACAGGACAGGACAGGACAGGACAGGACAGGACAGGACAGGACAGGACAGGACAGGACAGGACAGGACAGGACAGGACAGGACAGGACAGGACAGGACAGGACAGGACAGGACAGGACAGGACAGGACAGGACAGAACAGGACAGAACAGGACAGAACAGGACAGAACAGGACAGAACAGGACAGAACAGGACAGAACAGGACAGAAAATGACAGAAAAGGACAGGACAGGACAGGACAGGACAGGACAGGACAGGACAGGACAGGACAGGACAGGACAGGACAGGACAGGACAGGACAGGACAGGACAATACAGGACAGAACAGGACAGAACAGGACAGAACAGGACAGAACAGGACAGAACAGGACAGAACAGGACAGAACAGGACAGAACAGGACAGAACAGGACAGAACAGGACAGAACAGGACAGAACAGGACAGAACAGGACAGAACAGGACAGAACAGGACAGAACAGGACAGAACAGGACAGAACAGGACAGAACAGGACAGAACAGGACAGAAAAGGACAGAACAGGACAGAACAGGACAGAACAGGACAGGACAGGACAGGACAGGACAGGACAGGACAGGACAGGACAGGACAGGACAGGACAGGACAGGACAATACAGGACAGAACAGGACAGAACAGGACAGGACAGGGACAGGTCAGGGATAGGACAGGCACATGACAGGGTCAGGACAGGGTCAGGACAGGGCCAGGGACAGGGGCAGGACGGGACAGGGACAGTACAGGGACAGGGACAGGACTGTCCCATCGGGGGAAGTAGAAGACGACCTGACTTAGGTCGTCGAAATCAATTAAATGTGCGACGGGCTACGTCACGTGCAATGGTGCAGTACCATTATTAAGTTCTGACCACATTTTACACAAATATATGTAGGTGATACGAAGTTCACCGGGTCATCTAGTAAATTATAAAATCTATTAATCAAATTTTAAATAAATAACTTCGTGCTC
The DNA here is from genome assembly GCA_949126905.1 of Amorpha juglandis. Classification (NCBI taxonomy): domain Eukaryota; kingdom Metazoa; phylum Arthropoda; class Insecta; order Lepidoptera; family Sphingidae; genus Amorpha; species Amorpha juglandis. Next base: position 9,974,156 of record OX421372.1, read on the forward strand.
GAGTAATAACTTTTCCATCCAATTCAAATCGCCAAAATTACTCACAATGCCAATATATTTTGTCCGCTGGCAACTTTATTATAACATTCGCTTTACATTTTTTATAATTTAGTCTGTGGTGGCTGACATTAGTTTGGAATTAAAATGATATCGAATTGACATCCTAATGCTACTGGAATGATATTGGAACTTTAAGCGGAGCAGAATGCCACATTTTATTTAATTCGTAGTCTAATCTCAGTTTGGTTAAAGTTCAGTCTCAGTTAATGTTAAATACGAGAATTGGCCCACTGATGTTTAGACGTCACTACGCATCAACGTAACATAATTTAATACCTTCTAATCGTTGTATATACATATATATTAGGGTGGGTCAAAAAAATCGACTATTTTTTTTTACAAGTGCAACGGAAAAATGGGTTCCTAGACACCTTAAAAAAATTCCCACCAAATATGAGCTCTTAATTTTGAAAGGAACATCCTCCGCATCACAGTTTTTTATTTTTTTTTCAGTCCAATAGAAAAAAATTCATACCTCTCTATTAATTGACTGTACAAAAAAATGTTTCGAATAAATTTTGTAGGAAATTTGATGCTCTACAAAAAAGGTGTCTTATATTTTTTTCGTAAACCTCGCCATTTGAAAGATATAAAGTATTTAATTTTGATTATTTTATGATAAATTTCATTTTTGTTTATGAATTTTATAACTCGACAATAAATGACTTTTACGAAATGCGAAATACCAATTTTTGTTGGAAATTAACTGCTCTATAAAAATGGTTTCTTATGTTTTGGCGATAAAATTAACCGTTTAAAAGATATTCATCATCAAACTTTCATGTGTACGGATCTTAAAAGTTTTTGATTAGATATTCGAAAAATTTCAATTTAATTTATGATTTTTAAGAAAATTTACACGAATTTTAGTTGTTATCGATTGAGAAACGTCAAAATATTTTTTAAGTTTTTATTTATGTTTAAGTATATTTGTCTCGATTTAAAAAATAAATTGGACATTATTTATCGCTCGGTTAAATATATATTGATAAAAAAAGCAAAGTTTTCATTATACATATATTATGATATGTTTCAGTATCAGAGAAAAACAATGTCCAACTAGTTATAAATAAGTATTTTATTTCAATTTTCAAACAAGTTTTTGCACAAGTTTTCCGATCAAATGAATTTCTTTATCCATATTTTCGATAAATATCAAGTTAATTCACGTAGTAACCACAATATTTGTAAATAATTAATCGTTCGATCACATATACAAGACCATAAATTTTGGAAACACTAAAAATGCTGTAGAAATAAATGTATACAAACCAACGACAACATAACGATGAAATAAAAAGTTCACAATTCGAACAGATGAAATAAAATACGAAACAAAAATTCTCTAGAGATGAAATTTTCCCTAGGATCGTGATTTCTAATGATTAAAACTAAAATGTTTAGAATAATTGAAGAAAAATTTTGATAATTTTGAAAATAAAACTCAAATAATACTTATATTAATGACAAGCAATGAAATTTATAAATTAAATTGAAATTTTTCGAATATCTAATCAAAAACTTTTAAAATCCGTACACATGAAAGTTTGATGATGAATATCTTTTGAACGGTTAATTTTATCGCCAAAACATAGGAAACCATTTTTATAGAGCAGTTAATTTCCAACGAAAATTAGTATTTCGCATTTCGTAAAAGTCATTTATTGTCGAGTTATAAAATTCATAAACTAAAATGAAATTTATCATAAAGTAATCAAAATTAAATCCTTTATATCTTTCAAATGGCGAGGTTTACGAAAAAAACATAAGATACCTTTTTTGTAGAGCATCAAATTTCCTACAAAATTTATTCGAAACATTTTTTTGTACAGTCAATTAATAGAGAGATATGAATTTTTTTCTATTGGACTGAAAAAAAAATAAAAAACTGCGATGCGGAGGATGTTCCTTTCAAAATTAAGAGCTCATATTTGGTGGGAATTTTTTTAAGGTGTCTAGGAACCCATTTTTCCGTTGCACTTGTAAAAAAAAAAATTGTCGATTTTTTTGACCCATCCTAATATATATGTTCTAAGCTGAGTCAAAATAAAAAAAAAAATACATTTTCATACATAGCTTAACTTTTTTTTTTTTATAGCATAGGCCGGCAAACGAACAAGTGGGTCACCTGATGGTAAGTGATCTCCACCACCCATGTACGCCCACCACCAGAAGAATAATGGGTGCGTTGCTGACCTTAAATGAAAGGGATAATTAGTGATTTGGGGAGGGGATTTGGGCTTCCGGATATCTCACTCACCGTACGAAACGCAGCAGCGAGCCACTACTTTACGTCGGTTTTCTGTGAGACAGTGGTAACGACCCGGTCGAGCCAGCCCATTCATGCTGTAGACAAAACTGTCTACAGCGTGGCTCTACCACTCTGAAACTAACTTTAACTGAAGATCATAAAGACTTATAACGTTTTTAAGTAAGACTCTATATGTGAGCCCCAGCTTGTGTAAAATTAAACGTAACCTTGCATACCGATCTGGACTTACAAACGGATAGATGTGAGTCATTTTCAAAAAAAGTGTACTTTTCACTCACAATTCTTGTCCCACCTGAAAAATAACGTAATGTTAAAAAACTATTGCTAATATAATGATTTTGTTGTGTTCTTAATATTATTTATAATATAACTTATCAATTCTACTTCTTTATTACTTCCATTTCAATTTAATAAATAATAAAATAATAAATAAAAACAAAGAGTCATAATCGATTCGATCGATTTTCCATACAAATGTGAATGTGTCCACTAATGCTTTCGATGACGAAAACGTTAATTGAAGCTTATTTCAAAGAAATATTATTAAATTTTGTGTAGTGTGTTATGACTAAGTTACTGAACTATCGATAAAAAAGGAAATTATTGTAATAATAATAATAAAGTAAAGCAGAATTGAATTTAAATACATGTCCACTTTTTTGTCCTTTGTGTAACACCTATGTGTAACGACGATATCACAGATATTTCATTAATTTTGAAAGCATTTTTAATTTATTCAACACTGGCATACTGTACACTACTGCCAACCTAACAATTTATAAACGCAGCCATATTGGTTTCCTGGCATTTTGTCTTAGACTGTGATACTGGACTTTTGTCGCTAAAAAGTTTCCTCCGTATAACGTGGATTTCGTACGTAAGTACCTGTAAATAACTTAAAAACGATATATTTCTATGTCATTTCATCAGTATCAAGAGAATCATTATGCAATCAAATAATTCTGTTAAGATATTTTTCTGTGATTTGTTAAACTCTGTGTTGACGCCATGATTTGTTGTTCTTTTGTGTAACATTGTGTAACGTTACACGAAGGAAAATGTATAAAGCTGTGAGCATATTGCACAAGTCAGTGTTTTAACAGATTAAAAAAAGGAAGAAGTTCTCATTTTTGAAGTGATACTTCTTTAGAATCGTTGTGATTTCAAACTCAATGAAACGAAAAAATAAGTCCATAGAGACACAAACACAAATGTATAGGATTCAGCCGGTGAGAGAATGAGATAGAACACATTAGATGTTCTCGGTCTCCTCTTTGTGCGACTCTTCGTAGCATCCCCACTATCGTCTACAGCATATCTGACAGGGCTTTGACCGGACATTGACCGGACTTTGACAGGGCTTTGACCGGACTTTGAGCGGGCTTTGACCGGACTTTAACTGAACTTTGACCGGATCTTAACATTGACTTTGACCGCTCTTTGACAGGACTTTGACCGGACTTTGGCAGGACTTTGACAGAACTTTGAGAAGACTTTGACCGGACTTTGACAGGTCTTTAACCGGACTTTGACAGGACTTTGACAGGACTTTGACAGGAATTTGACGGACTTTGACAGGACTTTGACAGGACTTTGACAGGACTTTGACAGGACTTTGACCGGGCTTTGACCGGACTTTGATCGGGCTTTGACCGGGCTTTGACCAGACTTTGACAAGACTTTGACCTGACTTTAACCGGGCTTTGACAGGACTTTGACAGGACTTTGACCGGAATTTGAATGGAATTTGACTGGACGTTGATAGGACTTTGACCGGACTTTGGCTGGATTTTGACCGGACTTTGACCGGACCTCGACAGGACTTTGACCGGACTTTGGCTGGATTTTGACCGGACTTTGACCGGACCTCGACGGGACTTTGACCGGACTTTAACTGGATTTTGACCGGACTTCGACCGGACTTTGACCGGACTTGACAGGAATTTTACCGGACTTTGACCGGGCTTTGACCGGGTATGACCGGACTTTAACTGGACTTTGACCGCTCTTTGACAGGATTTTTTTTTATGATTGAGTTTTAGAGACAAAGTTGTATTACTTAGTTAGGAAAACGATCTAATTTTAAAAATAATTGTAGTTATATTAATAATTTAATAATTGTATTTCATTTGAAAATAAAAAAAAGAACAATGTAATGTTTTATTTATTGTTATTTTTCTCTGTAAATACCTATTAATTAGAATTAGAAGTCGGGTGGGCTGGGGCTGAGGGGCATTATGAACTGTTCTTTATAAATTCTTTTGTGTAACGTTATAATCCCTTGTATAACGAAAAAATTGATTTGTTTTTCTTTTGTGTTAGGTACACTTTTTTTGAAAATGACTCATTTACGTTTGTATTTGGGGTGGATACCCCACCACACCTTTAGCAGAACGAATTTTATAAATCCAACCAAAAACGAATAAGCCATTCAAATCTAATAGAAGGAGTACTTTTCAAATCTATACTAATAATAAAGCTGTAGAGTTTGATTGTTTGTTTGTTTGTTTGAACGCGCTAATCTCAGGAACTACTGGTTCGAATTGAAAAATTCTTTTTGTGTTGGATAGTCCATTTATCGAGGAAGGCTTTAGGATATATAACATTACGCTGCGACCATTAGAAGCGAAGCATCAGTGAAAAATTTTGCAAAAACGGGGAAAATTATTCATATTTGAAGGCTTCCGTTGCTAAGCTACCCAAATAATATTATTTGAAGGCTTCCGTTGCTAAGCTACCCAAATCTATACTAATATTATAAAGCTGTAGAGTTTGATTGTTTGTTTGTTTGTTTGATCACGTGGGCGGAGCCGCGAGCAAAAGCTAGTAAATATATAAAACCGGTAATACATTCTGAGTATACTGACTTTCGCAAAATGTGAGACATATTTTATTTTATTTTACTGTCAGCTCTTTGCAGCATTTTGTTCTTATTAAAAATAATATTATGAACTTATTTTTGTAGTATTAATTTATATAATTAAAATAGAGCCTTATACTATTCTTTACAAATCCGCACGACGGTAATGAAAATCCAACGTAATAAAGCACGATATTATTATGTAAGCCTTCTAGACTGGATTATAATGTTAAAAAAACGTTTTATCCTTAATAATAATGGTATGCATCAATACCTATATTTGGAGCTCTGAATTTCCATATTCTGACTGAAGTTCATTGATGTTAAAAATAGTGCTAAGCTATACTTGGGGCGATGTGATTATGAAGTACCTACGTCTGGTACCGGAAAAACACGATGAAAATAAGGCATGCTAATATTAGATATTTTATTAATATCTAACATAATCATAAAGTTCATATTATTATGGACCCAATTAACACACTTTGTCACGTATGTTTCTATATTTTTTTTATCCAAAACACAGTATAGTACGATGTAAGTTACGTGATTTTCAATCTTCATTAATCTTGTAAAAACCTAGGGCGGTAATGATAATACAAAATAGATTAGTTAAAACATTATGAACCTTTTTTTACGCAAAGTTCGTTGATCGCGTATTCGAACTTAATAGTAAAAAAACGAAGATTGCTAAAGAGCATTAATAATATCGTACCTAACTGTACCAAAAAAGTAAAATAGGTTTTATATTGGTAAAATAATTGTTGTTTATAATTACGTAATTGTAAAAATAACAAACAAAACATAATTTTATCTTTTAATCAAATACATAAAACTAAAATAAATCTTCGAGAGAATGAATCAATTTACCTCTCATTAAAATTTCTTATTAAAAACATCTTTTAAATGGAGTCAAGTCAACGTCAGATAGTGTGTAAGTGACGGAAGCCATCGTCAATCAAATACTTGACCATAAAGTGTTTGATGCTGCTTTGATCAGTGTAGTCAGCAATTTCTGTAGAATTTCCATCGTACATCCACCCTACACTCAAGACGTAACCTACAGATTAAGAGGTCTTTAAAGGATATTACGTTAAATATTTTGAATGAAAATATAAATAGTACTTAATACTTAAGCGGGAAGTTATTTTAGAAAACTTATTGTGTATCTTTTTGGGGTATTATGCTCGTGTTGTCGCTTTTATAGCGACATCTGCCACTATCAATCTTATTGTCCTTTTCTATGTATTTACGAAGAATTTAGCCACAATAGATATTTTTAATACTCGAATAGTGAACACACTTGATAGCAAAGGCAAAGTTTAATAAGCGTCACGCTCACTTTCAAAAGGCAACAACTATTATTTGTAAAGCCTATATAATTCTAGCAGTTCTGTAATTGTTAGTAAGCCCACTGTAGGCACAATTCAGACGCAAACATTCGGAATGTTGAATGCAGTGGACGAAAATAAATGGTCCGCACATGAAATGTATGTTGACATTATCACATTTTCCTTAATATATTATGATTGTTTATAGCTGACGTACAGCTTGTTTTGATAAATCTCATTGAAACTTTTAAGCAGACAGCTAATATGAACATTTAAGCAGATTCCCCATTTTCTCTCCTGCTTTTAGTCAGATCTTTATAACATTTACATTTAAGAAACTACCTTCGAGATAACCAATACCAAGTCTAAGGATTGCAATACGGCAAAGTGGGATTCCGAAATTTGTAAACCTGCAGAAATTCGTACCAATTTACGGATTTGCAAGTAGTTATCGCGGCGTCGGATCGTGCAAAATCCTGTCAAATCGGCCGTCCTTTCACAACAACACTGGTGTATTTGATTAAGATATTTTTTTCTAAAAAGAGAACCAACTTAATTGATTAAAATACTTTTTATAATTTTATTAAACCAAAGTTTCCTGATATTTGATGGTTGTGTGTTTGGTTTCTTTTTGTCATGGTACGCCAAAGTGACTTCACTACACCTTGTATAATATCGAACTTCGAGAGATTGTATCCCTTGGCTGTCGGCGGAATTATGCCGGCCTAAAGTTACTTCATATATACTGGCTGACCCCAGAATGCGATCCGCCGGATCTATGGCCTGTTTTTCACCATGAATAGGGTGCATTCTATATCTAAATATATAAAACTCAAAGGTGACTGACTGACTGACTGACATAGTGATCTATCAACACACAGCCCAAACTACAGAAGAGATCGGGCTGAAATTTGGCAATCAGGTAGATGTCATGATGTAGGCATCCGCTAAAAAAGGATTTTGATAAATTCTACCCCCAAGAGGATAAAATAGGGGACGAAAGTTTGTATGAAAATCACGCGGGCGGAGCCGCGAGCAAAAGCTAGTAAGAAATATTTTCAAGTGCCCTCTAACCAGCAATTTTTAGCATAGGCCGGATGCTGAGAAAGTGAGTCACCTGATGGTAAGTGATCTACACCGCCCATAAACATCCACCATTCACGAGGAATTATAGAAGCATTCCCGGCCTTAAAGGAAAGGGGTAATTAAGAGAGGGGGTGGGCCTTCGGATATCTTACTCATCATACGAAACGCAACAGCAAGCTGCCACTTTACGTGGTGGTAAGCGTCTATCCTTAAACAGAACCAACACCACACAGAACATTAAATATTCTAAAACATGGCATCCCTAATCAGTTTGAAGCAAATCACGCATTCCTTCACTTCAATACATTTTATAAACTAGATCAAAGCTTTGTGTTACGGTCAATTTTACCTAAAGCAATGTGATCCACACAAAACCTCTGAGAAGATTGTATCGAGTTTCAAAATCGGTAAAGTGTATTTTCAGCATCGTGAGTAAACCCCAAGACCGGCGTTGAAACTCGATATTTGCGTATAATTCAATAAAATATTCGGTTTCAAGTTTGGTAACGAACAGTTAATTGGATGAGTTTAACTATTTAGAAGATGATTTATAAGTAATCGAGATATTTGTAAGCAATATCGTAAAACAATTAATCGTATTCGATTTTGTAATAGTTCTTCTAATTTGAAACGATAATAACTTTTGTCCTTATCCTTTTATCCTTCCATCCATCCATCAGTGTATCATTCCATCGCTGGAAATAGACCTTTCCCAGATCACGCCGTGTAAATTATATATTTCCATAATCATTTTTATTAATATATTTTATATTAAATTTTTATTACATAACTACTCATAAAACATATCCGAGAGGCCGTCTGGGTTAGTACCACCGTTTTGTCTATTTCTGCCGCCAAGCAACAGTGTGTAAGCACTGTTGTATTTCTGTTTGAAGGACATTGAAGCTAGTGAAATTACTGGGCATTATGAAACTTAACATCTTATGTCTCGGGTGACGAGCGCAGTTCAGTACTTTATAATTTAAAGCTCTGTGTGGTGTTGCTTCTGTTTATGGGCAGGTGTGGCGCTTACCATCAGGCGAGCGCCTTGCTCGTCTCGTCATTCAATCAAATAAAAAAAAACATGCATAGTCTCCCCGAGTATAGGTTACATATAGTAAGTAACATTATATAAATTACATTTAATAAGTTTGAAAATCTGTCGGTCACTGATCGTAAAAACTACAAACCAATTCTTTCTGTAACATGTTCCAACATATATTCTATGATATAATTTGATAATATAGTGCATTAAACTTTATTGTTTAATTTTTTGGTCATAATTAAATTAACATTTTTGATTACTGGGGAAATTACGCTTTTTCTCGCGATCTATGTTCACACGTACCTAATAATTGGTAGTATTAATTAAGTAAAATAATAATCTAAATGTCATATTACTTGAACATATTAATACTCACCGGTAAATACAGACAATCAATGGCATCCCATGCGAGCGCAACCGCTGCCATGTAGAGAAATGCTTTCATTTTTTTTTCACACCAAAATTTCACTTCACAAAAAAATTACCCGAGATCGAGTCTCAAAGTTCTACAAGATGTGTTCCCAACTTTACCGTGACGTCGATGTCAGGTTACTTGTGAATGGGGCGAGAGTTCCCTTCCCTTTATAGGGTTGGCGAATGTTACTGCGCACACTGACTGCGCGTTACAACTATTTCATACACTGTGAATATTTCCTAACTTAGCTCCAACCTTAGGTTCAACTATTATTTTCTTGGTTGTATACCGTTGTATTTCCACCAAACAATATGTGTGACAAATGTGACATATGAAATAATGGGAGTACACATTTTACTGAATACTAAGTATCGTCAAACGTCTGTCAGTGCAATTATGAGACTGAAATGTTATCTGTTCGGAATGTAAGCGGAACATTATCGGTGTATTTTATTTAATTAGCAAACAATCCAAACGGGAATGCTGTAATTACTATAAAAAACTATGGTATATTTTTAAAATATATTTTTTACTAAAGCGAAATTAATTCTAAGTAGTGTTCCATCCTAATGTGATTTTATTTAAATACCATGATGAGTATTTTATAAGGTACAATTAGGCAAACAATTACGTGCGTTCTCATTTTTAAATACTCTTCTTTTCTGCCTAGTGTTATCCCGCCTTAATGCCAGGGTCAGCCTTCCTCCATCATATTTTGACGATGGATTTAATATCTGGGACGATCCAATGCCTGACCCCCATAATTCGTAAAGGGGCCAAGATTCGCCATTGCGTGCGTCAGCAGAGTGTATCACCACGTACAGGTGAGGTTGGCTTTGAGCCAAAGATGTAAGTGGCCCAATTACATTTTTTTTGGAAATACACTATATCTTATACTAACATATAGTTTTTAAATGGTTTAACCATGACACGTAATATTTATATTTGTTCTCTTACACTGTCCACAAGCTTTTATAGTGAATGGTTCGACTACACCACATACATTTTTTGCATATACATTTTTAACCGACTTCAAAAAGAAAGAGATTTCGAATATAGCATGTAGGTGTGTATTTTATTTCCTTTTTTATGTATATACTAGATGACCCGGTGAACTTCGTATCACCTACATATTATATTTGTGTAAAATGTGTTCAAAACTTAATACAAAATATGTTTCATTTACATTAAATGCAATTAGGTGAGGTACTGCACCATTGCACGTGAGGTAGCCCGTCGCACATTTAATTGATTTCGACGACCTAAGTCAGGTCGTCTCCCTCCGGTTGGACAGTCCTGTCCCCGTCCCGTCCCCGTCCTGTCCCCGTCCTGTCCGCGTCCCGTCCCCGTCCTGTCCCCGTCCCGTCCCGTCCCCGTCCCGTCCCCGTCCTGTCCCCGTCTTGTCCTGTCCCTGTCCTGTCCTGTCTCACTGTCCTGTCTCTCTGTCATGTCTCTCTGTCCTGTCTCACTGTCCTGTCTCACTGTCCTGTCTCACTGTCCTGTCTCACTATCCTGTCTCACTGGCCTGTCTCACTGTCCTGTCTCACTGTCCTGTCTCACTGTCCTGTCTCACTGTCCTGTCTCAATGTCCTGTCTCACTGTCCTGTCTCACTGTCCTGTCTCAATGTCCTGTCTCACTGTCCTGTCTCACTGTCCTGTCTCACTGTCCTGTCTCACTGTCCTGTCTCACTGTCCGGTCTCACTGTCCTGTCTCACTGTCCTGTCTCACTGTCCTGTCTCACTGTCCTGTCTCACTGTCCTGTCTCACTGTCCTGTCTCACTGTCCTGTCTCACTGTCCTGTCTCACTGTCCTGTCTCACTGTCCTGTCTCACTGTCCTGTCTCACTGTCCTGTCTCACTGTCCTGTCTCACTGTCCTGTCCCACTGTCCTGTCTCTCTGTCATGTCTCTCTGTCCTGTTTCACTGTCCTGTCTCACTGTCCTGTCTCACTGTCCTGTCTCACTGTCCTGTCTCACTGTCCTGTCTCACTGTCCTGTCTCACTGTCCTGTCTCACTGTCCTGTCCCTGTCCTGTCCCTGTCCAGTCTAGACGCTATACGACCCGTCATCACGGCAAGCTTCGCAACGACAACTCAACAAATACTAATAAATTAAAAATTAATTAAAAAAACATTGTCCAGCGGACAAAATTGTGAATCTAAACCATTCTCAGATCCCCTTGAACACACACAAAAAATTTCATCAAAATCGGTCCAGTCGTTTAAGAGAAGTTCAGGAACATACACACTCACAGAAGAATTATATATATAAAGAAGATAATCTTCGTCGAGTATAGACTGAATTTATGACACTTTTTTGTTCGTTAGTTACCTGCGAAGTATTCCCATATAATTTTGATCTGATGACGGAGTGACTAAAGAAGGTGAAACTCCTCATCGATTAACAACACACACATAGAGGTTACGGCCCATATTTACAAACAAATGAGCCCTTGCTTAGTGTAGATTTCTGTGTATATGATTGGTCTATTTTTATTTAGCGCCTAAAACTTATCAATCATGTTTAGAAAAATCGTGCGTTTAAAAAAATGCGTTTGCGCTCATTGTAAAGCCTTATTATAACGTTTATGAATACGGATTAAGACTGACTTGCATGAAGATCTTAAATCATGTTTAATCACCAAAAATGTTAACTTATATGTTGTAACGAACCCTTAGAATTCAATTTCAAGTCGGACTCGCGCACCTAGCATTCCATATCGTCATTTACTTACACCATATTTTTATTACCATATTTTTATACAACTTAAAATGTATATATAATTTTTTTAATTATAATTCAGCAGATAGAGTCCTTTAATTGTAGGAGAAAAAGACACATACACAAAGACACATGGCGTAGGCTCTATAATAGAGTTCCGTTAGTGCCCTTTGGGTGCGGAATTTATATATTAATATTATGTTTCTTATAATGCTTCATTGTATATTGGAACAAAATAGGAAGGCAAAAAAGATAGATACTTATTCATTTAGGCACGGTACAATTAATACGTGAAGAGAAAATTTTCACCCCTTTTTAACCAAATTGTACGCACGGATGAGTGATTAGTTACATATAGTTTGAATGGAGAGAAACATATTCATTTAAGCACGGTACAATTAATACATGAAGAGAAAATTTGCACCCCTTTTAAGCAAATTGTACACACGGAGGACTGATTTGACATAGTTACATATAGTTTGTATGGACAAGTGCAGAAAGCTAATTAAATAAAATATATGTAACAAATACAAAAAAAAACAAAAAAAACATTCATTACTTACGCTCATTTTGACAATGTCTACAAGTCAAATCTCGAGCTCTAATAGAGCATAATTCCAAAAACATTATGATTAGGTCGAGTTTCGACCACTACTAATACCACTATTAATACAATTTTCAAAAGCAATAACTACTCCTGTATTTATTGTTTGATGTGTGATATATATGTTTTGTTATTAGTCGAAGTAGATGAGATAAGGAATATAAGTGAAAGACAATATAAATTAATACTCGTAGTTTGTCATATTTACGCACAACTACAAAAAATATTTATCTACGCTTCTAAACGTGTTTGCTTTTTTCTTATTGTGTCGTCTTCCGCGTGAAACCATGAAATATGAATTATAAGTGATTAGTGATGTGATTATAAGACGCTGACGAGTTATGTAATTCATAATGCATATAAATAATATCTTTTTATTTCTGCCTTGGGCTATCCCGACTTAATGCTAGGATCCACCACCCTTTAATGATTTAATAGTAAATTTGATATCATGTGGGGCAATTCTTTTTTTTTTTTTTTTTTTATAACATTGACCGGTAAACGAGCAAGTGGGTCACCTGATGGTAAGAGATCTCCACCGTCCATGTACGCCCACCACCAGAAGAATCATGGGCGCGTTGCCGACCTTAAAGGAAAGGGATAATTAGGGATTGGGAAGGGGAGGGGATTTGGGCTTCCGGATATCTCACACACCGTACGAAACGCAGCAGCAAGCCGCTAATTTACGTCGGTTTTCTGTGAGACAGTGGTAATGACCCGGACGAGCCAGCCCATTCATGCTGTAGACAAAACTGTCTACAGCGTGGCTCTACCACTCATAAAATTTCGCCGTTTGATCTCCACAGCCCACAACAAGAACCTCGTCGATTAATCAGCACATTACCAAGTGCTATAGTTGCCTTTGGGCCTAAGATGCTGTTGGCCCACTTACAGTCAGATTAACTTACATAAAAATGTCGAATTTATATAAAATTAGCACATAGTAACACTCGCATGGATTTAAAAAATCGGTGAGGAACTATAGGATATTTTTTCTTATCCTACAGACTTTCACTGCTGGCTTTTATGCAGACTGCTGGCTTTTGTGCAGACTGCTGATAGTTACGTTACCGGTGTCAATGACGCGATAGTGGTACGTTTTGAAGTACGCAGTGTTACGAGTGGTGGAGCCACGCTGTAGACAGTTTTGTCTACAGCAGAAATGTCATGTTTCGTTCCTTCTCCTATCTCGATCGCACAGCTTAAAATGTGCCGGTATTACATATTACAGATGTGTCACTCATCGTAGTCTCTTGTCTCTGTCGCGTGCCCTGGAATATGCCTTAACGTCGATCACGCAAAAAAGAAATGCCCAAATATAATTACGTTTTTATCTGTGAAGTAATTTCGTAATCAAATGTAGTGTGAGCTCACGTTACAAAAAGGTAGAATTAAAAGACAGATTCCACTATCTTTATATAAAAAATTCTCTTCCTTTTCTCTTGGATCTTTTTATGTGAATTTTGATTAAAATATTATCTTTCAGAACATGTATTAAAGTAACATGAGTCTGCATAGTGTAGGTCGATCGGTATGCACGCAATATAACTAGGCTACCATGTCACTGTAACTGCGATCAAAGTTTGTCAGAACATTTTTAAAGTTAATAACAAAATATTGCTAACACTTTGCGTCTTACTTATAAACGTTACTTAAGCACTGCACCGATTGACCGAAGCACTGTTGTAGGCATTATGAGACTTGACATCTTATGTCTCGGGGTGACGAGCGCAGTTCAGTGCCATGCAGTGCTTTGTAATTCGAAGTTCTGTATGGTGTTGCTTCTGTTTATGGGCAGGCGTGGCGCTTACCATCAGGTGAGCGCCTCGTTTCGTCATTCAATCAAATAAAAAAAAGCATGGTTTAGTGAAACACGCTTTTGTCTTTATTTGTTAACGCGACTTATAAAGTGGCTAGAAATAGACGAAAATGGTATTTAACATTTGCTTAAGAAAGTTTATAAGTAAGGTTCTTCTTTTTTGTGTCAGTAAATATACACCATAAAATGTAGAGCTTAGCGAAGTATCACGCCTTTGTGTACCATTTTTTAATAACAATGCATATTCCAGGTCGTCTTTCGCATTTTCTTGTATAGCGAAATATTTAAATGGTAATTTGATTATGCAATCTTCTTGTCCTAGTTATTAAGGTTTCATAAAAAAGGTGGGTTGTACGTCCAAGGATACGTTTGTAGCCATAGCGACATATTTTATATAACCGTCGTTATTAACAAATTGCAGGTAGTTTTTGCGTGTTTCATTTGTTTATTAGATAGCTGACGAATTAGTTTACAACAACAATCACGAGATGGTAGTGTAAGAAGCCTCGAAAAATAGTTTCTTAGGTCGGACGTTCAAGTGGTTATGCATACAAACTCATACTTTAGAATGTTTATTTTCGTTAAATATCAACCCAAATAGCACACGCTCTGTTTAAGAAACTAAGTAATAACATATTTACAATTTTTAGTTCTACTGTAGGTGTATGTTCCCAGTGACTTAACTCTGTATATCAGCAACATAAATTGTTTGTAGCTTTAGTTTCGCCATTGCTTAAGAATCTACCACGTGCAGATGAAGTTGGTTTGGGGCTTAAGATATTAGTGGCCAGTGATACTCCAAAAGTATTCATACCAATAATATTTATTCTGCGGGAAAACTATCTTCGCAACTTTGGACGAAACATATGGGTATATCAGACTCATCAGCCTTCAATTATCTTTGCCTGAACGACCGCTGAATCCCCTAATTTTTACGCAGCTATACTGACTAGAAACTAGGCGGTTGCCTTTCGGCGCAATTAAGACCGTTTAGGGCGAAACTGAGTATTCTTTGAATTGGTATCGGAACCGCCTCTGCACTATATGGGATTTAGAAGCTCCTCACAATAATAATGTTCTCCTATATGATGCGGTCGCAGGTCATTGCAGGCCACTCTGGCTAGGAACTCTTCGAGGGTGTGTTGGGCAGTTGCCACAATAGTGGCATATGACAGCCTCCTCCCTTCCAATCCGACACAGAAACGAACCAAAGGAACCGTGCCCCGTCAGCACCTGTGTCAGACGGAACTTTCATACATACCATATCTAACCAATAGTATTGCTATATAAATCGGCTGATGTTCATTTTACTGAATTTAAAGACTTATGGCCATATTACAACACAAGACTTCACCAGTTATGCTGCCGTCTGCCAATCAAAAAGTCGTCCAAGAAGGGTATTGATTGAGATTACGGATACATGTTTACAATGTATTTATGTCGGATGATGCAAGTTGAATTATTCATGGCGGGTCCTGAGTGAAGGACATAGCCTTCTATTTTGTACGATACTTCCAGTACTCCCAGTACTTCCAGTAGATCCGATATGAGGTAGCAGGAGATTCAAAACAGGTTAAAGTATCGGATATTCTCACTGATGATCAAGTCTTAAAGTACATAATTTAATTGTCTATATATTTTTTATGGTATAGGCCGGCAAACGAGCAAGTGGGTCACCTGATGGTAAGTGATCTCCACCGCCCATGTACGCCCACCACCAGAAGAATCATGGGCACGTTGCCGAAAGGGATGATTAGGGATAGGGAAGGGGAGGGGATCTGGGCTTCCGGATATCTCATTCACCGTACGAAACGCAGCAGCAAGTGAGACAGTGGTAATGACCCGGTTGAGCCAGCCCATTCATGCTGTAGACAAAACTGTCTACAGCGTGGCTCTACCACTCATACTATATCATTTATACTTAAAGATTTATCTTTTATATTTTTTTGCATGATTTAGCATTAACATCCATCCTCGGTAGTACCTAATAAATATCAAAGGTAAGTAAATAATTATTTATTTTATGTCGATCTCTATTATTTCTGAATGATTTATCAAGGTACGGTATACCGATTTCATAAACGTAGATTCGTTCAAAGTTATACGGTTGTGGTTAATTCATATTATATATTTGTTCCAAGAAATTTTGATTGTAAGTAATATATTTTGTTAGTTAATATTTTCAATATTAAACTTCAGACTTTTTCAGACAGATTATTTCCCCGCGGGCAATAAAGCACATGTTAATGTTATATTTTTAATAAGTTAAAAACATGTTCTACAGGCCATGTCTGTAATTTATATGCTAGTCTAAAAGTTGGTATTACATTATATAAAATAGATTTGGTATCTGCGTTTATCTGTGTGTACGTTAATTTCTTCTAAACTATGTAACGGATTTAGATGCCGTTTTCTCTATCATTTAGAGAATTTATTACAGAAGATATATGCATATTACGCCATGACCCATGGAAGCTGGGCAGTAACATAAATTGTAATAAACATCGATTGGATTCTCGGTGAATTATGCAGATATACAATAATTATGCCTCGAGTTGAAAATAATATTTGATTACGCTCTAGAAACAGGGATTTAGATTATGGGGCTAAAAAAGGTTGTCCCGGGTAGAGTTTTGTTTTTCGACCACACTATGCCGCTCCTCATGCTAAGTAATGCACCTTTTTGAGAAAATCGAATAAACCCTCTCTGACCATAAAGTGTATCCATAAATTATGCAATGTAATGATATCGTTACATTCACCCCGCAGCCCATCCACTTCACTCAGTATCAACTATCAACATTTCAACTCAGACTCAGGATTACAGACATGAGTGCTTAGACAATATTAAAAAGATAGTATTTGTAGACATTTAAGTTACTTATATCAGATTTTATTATCTTAATAAAAAAAATATTGCCTTGTAATTAGAATGGTAACATTGTTTTTACTAAAAGCATACATATATTTTTTATGCTTTATAATGTCAGTAATCTGGAGCCATTATAATATTTGTCAAGTTTAGGCTGTATGTCTTGCCCTACCTTTGTGGTTGCACCGTTTTTTTCAACGTTATCCAATCCCGCCAACTGTCGCTATTAGAATTTTGTAAGTCAAGTTTATGTTATTGTTAAATTGTAAAATTATTATATGATATGATTCTTGTGGTATTTTGGGCGTACATGGGCGGTGGAGATCACTTTCCATCAGGTGACCCACTTGCGCGTATGCTATAAAAAAACAAAATTCTTTCACTTGCAGCCACTTTTGGTTTGGTTGGTTAAAAACTCCAAAACAGCTATAACTAAAATTATCTCGATTAAACTAGCTATCTAACAAAAAAAAACTCATTGAAATCATTCATTTATACGCTACGATGCCACTGACATAAATGGCTCAAGCGTATAACACCCCTCTTTTTGTTAAGTGTTAAAAAACGCTAATTTGGGATTCTAAGAGAGACATATTTTTTTGGTGTGCAAGTTAGTTCTTATTAAACTCCTGGTGATATTAAAGTACGTAAATTTACTCTGAAGATTATTTTTCAATTATGGAACGGCGTCGTCTCAAAGAGTCTGTATAAATTTTTAAGTGCACATAGTTTGTCACACCGGGTGCTGATAATTCAAAAGTACGCGAAGATAGGTTATATAAAATGTTTAGTTCAAAAAGAATAATGTATAAGATTAAGGTAAGGCGTCATGATGTTTGGAACCAAAAATTCTGTTAATTTATTTTCAACTTCGACACCTCGGTAGTAATTGTAGTAAAAATCTTCGTTCTTGAAGCAAAGTTCTATTGGAGTGTCTCCCCCATAGCTTTGACTTTACCCATTCTACCTTTACAATAAATGTATTGTCTATTGGAACTCGCTTCTTCTCGAAAATAGGACGTTCACTAGTCGCCTGACGTTGAAAACCTGTGTACGGCTACTGTTTACCGGAGTGGCAAAATCTAGTTAATGTGCCTAATAATCATAATCTTCGCCTTAAGTACTCATGATGGTCGTGGAAGCCACCAGCGTTTACGGCTTATACTTAAACTAACGTATAAATAGAATATATCAAAGCATGGATGCAACTACCAAGTTCTTTAACATTAAATTATGGCACCTTTAATAAAAATGTTGTATTATCATAACACAATCACCAATAGCCATTTTACCTACGTCATATGTAGGTATAAAAAATTCATACGTTTGTTACGCGTCAGCATAATAAATAATGTAGGTTATTGGACTATGCATGTCATGTATTTTTATAGCGTCAGTTACATACAAAAATATATTTACGACCGTCACTTTAATGTCAAAATGGTTTTTCCATTAGATGTTATATCAATAAAACTCCGCTACAATCGGATGGATAGTAAGTACATATGACGTACAGCCATAAGTATTAAGAGGTAAGTAAAAGCATTTGATAACAATGCCATAAAACACCTTTAATTTAGTACAAAGAGAAAAGTAAACCTTTATTATACACGGTTATTCCCCGAAACATAATATAGTTACACAGTCCATTATATAGAATTACCGTACATACATAATTTCAGAATATAATAATACTACTTTTTAATTTATATTGTAGCTAAGGACCTGTTTAACCGCGAGATATGCAATCTCAGGGATTATTTCCTTCACAGCGAAGTGGACGTGCATAGAGATGTGGCCAAGTTGGATAAAGTGTTTACTTCGCTCTCCCTGGCAAATGAGGACTGGCGCGCTCCTGTGGTACTGAGTACTGGTGAACGCAGGGAGGTATGAAAGAGCAATACTACATGGGCGATTCTATCGAGCTCTAAATCGGCCCGATGTGGACCGACTTGCTACGTCTTGGCTACGTTTCTTTTTTACTTTTCGGGGAAACTGAGGGTATTGTCTTTGCAATTATGGACGAAGTTATCAAGACGAACAACTACAGAAAATAAATCCTGAACGGCACGGTCGATAGATAGATAGATAGATAAGATAACTCTTTATTGCACACCAATAATTAAAATTATACAATAAGAACCTTACAACTAGATCAAGTAACAAGAGGCGGTCTTATCGCTAAATGCGATCTCTACCAGTCAACCTTGGTCGATATCTGTCGGGTATGCCACCGTCCCGGAGAATCAATCAGGCTTGATTGTTCGTATCTTGCTAACGGCGAGTACTTACATAGACATAACCTAGTAGCCAAGATCATATACCAACAACTTGCCCTTCAATATCGTCTTGTGACCACTAAGGTACCGTATTATCAATATGGTACAAGGTGGTAGGTCCCTCGTATGCGAGAGGCCGTCTGGGTTGGTACCACCGCTTTGTCTATTTTTGCAGCCAAATAACAGTATGTAAGCACCGTTGTGTTTCGGTTTGAAGGACATCGAAGCCAGTGAAATTACTGGGCATTATGAGACTTATCTTATGTCTCGGGGTGACGAGCCCAGTCCAGTGCCATGCAGTGCTATGTAATTCAAAGTTATGTGTGGTGTTGCTTCTGTTTATGGGCATGCGTGGCGCTTACCATCAGGCGCGTTGCTCGTCTCGTTATTCAATCAAATAAAAAAATTAAAAATGTCTCCCAACTGATGTGTTGACCAACGCGCGCATGAAATATGTTATGGTAAACGTTTTTTTCCAAACTATTGTGTAATTATGTACTTGTATAGAATTATTCCGAGAAAAAAGCCAATTCATATTCATCTGGTACAGTATCTTTAAAATAAAATATGTACTTGTCGGCATTTAGTACATACATAGGTACCTAATATAAAATAAATATTCCACAAGTGCCGAGGGAAATATAAAAACTATAAAATAAACTCTATGTTACCGTTTCACTTAGTATTGGATCGTAAAAAATAAATGAACACAAAAACAACAGGGGAAAAGAATCGATGTATGTATTATAAATATTTAATACAACGCTAAAGCCTTGTGAAAAATATTTTAGGTTTCCCGAATTTCTTATATTAAGTATTCGTGTGGTATACGAGTATATCGTATTTAGCAACAAAATGTAGATGCTCTAGTTATATATCCACCTACCTGTACGGGATAAAGGGATGAGCTTATGTATGTCCGTATTATGAACACCATTTTTGTAGTCATTACCGTAGACATAATAAATATACTCCTTTTACAAATTAATATAATAAACATCCGTAATTGCAATAGGTACTAAAATTAAATTAGTATCAAAGTAAAAATTGTCCTCAGAAGAGTTGGCGTTAGGCAGGCGGCCGGTCGTAATTAAAACTACAAGCCAAATCTCTCTGTAAGATGTGTTAAAAAGCATATTACGCTGACGCCACTGCGTGTAGGATAAGGGCAGATGGAAGAAGAAGATTATAGTCACAATAGAAGGCACTAAAGGAGGACATAATAGGCTAATTATGAATAGTTTCAGAATATTAGTCACTAGCTTTTGCTCGCGGCTCCGCCCGCGTGAACGTTTACAATTGACAAAGTGTGATACAAACTTTCATCCCCTATTTTATCCCCTTGGGGGTAGAATTTATCACAATCCTTTCTTAGCGGATGCCTACGTCATAACATCTACCTGCATGCCAAATTTCAGCCCGATCCCTCCAGTGGTTTGGGCTGTGCGTTGATAGATCATTATGTCAGTCACCTTTGAGTTTTATATATTTAGATTAAATGTCGACTTTGGCTTTTGATT
Source organism: Amorpha juglandis (assembly GCA_949126905.1). Taxonomy (NCBI): domain Eukaryota; kingdom Metazoa; phylum Arthropoda; class Insecta; order Lepidoptera; family Sphingidae; genus Amorpha; species Amorpha juglandis. The sequence continues at coordinate 9,995,039 of OX421372.1, forward strand.
TTTAAACAATAAGTTCAGTGCACTCTAAACACGAAAGAACAAAGCCTGAACACTATTTGGCCAAACCAACCGCCGCAGTTGTTTCAAGCGTAACATCTACTTACATATACTTATATGCGATAAGTTCGCATTTACCGAACATACTAAATTATCTTATATTGAAATCTTTCTTATATAGCTACATTGCCGGTTAATGCTTCTAGTGCCTAATTATCTTGGTCACATTTTCGCAATCCTGCTCTGATATTTCAACAGACCCTGACTTCTCATTCATTTCACAAAGCATACCATTTCTCTCGTAGAAATTAAAATAAATCCAATGTGTTGAATAAAATAAAGAGAATATTTAATTTCAATACTTTGTTTTTGCTTTTAATTTTTATTTAAACACAATTAGTTAATATTGCTCTTATATTACTTTTGTGTATACGTACCTATTTTATAAGTTATAGTTAATATTATCTACCTATGACCGTTCTTGACGCATTAAACTGAGTAAATAATATGTCCAATCAAATTTTTTCCCATGGTTTTACGATCAGTTTCCTGTATAACTTTAAAATCCGTTTGGGAATAACATATCACGTAGTTCATAAACAGTGCGAGATGAGAGACCCTGGGCAGATGCACAGTGGTCGACAATTATTATCGATTTATTACATGAATTGAATATTTATCCATTCCATTATACGGCCTCCTTTACCTTAACGTAAATTATGGGTGTCTCTTTCGTAAGGCGGTACTAATACGACCCCAGAATCTTAACTAATATTATAAAGAGGAAAGATTTAATTGTTTGTTTGAATTAAATAGGCTCAGAAACTACTGGTACCCGTATGAAAACTTCGATAATACTATATAAAAGCGAAATACCACTGACCCACTCACTGAATAATCACTATGTCTCAAAAACTACTTAACCTACGATCATGAAATTTGGTCAGATGATAATTTATGTAATCTAGAGGCCCGCTATGGAAATTTTATAGGGGAAAAGGAGAGGTTCATGCGGGCGGAGCCGCGCGCAACAGCTAGTTAAAATATAAAAAGACTAACTTACCAAATGACTTTCAAAATGTTTGAATGACACAATGAAAAGAAAATTCTGGATATAAAGGTAGAAATTTACTTTATAAAATCATATAAAAAGAGGTATAAGATAAACATATAAAAAATGACTTGTTTTGAGCGAAGGGAAAAAGGGAAGGCGTGTGACGAATAAGATATTATTATGTCTTATTTTCCTTGGTTATAGGATTATACTCTTCTCGTTGATGGAGTTACGGGTAAAAGCTACGCAGCAAATATATCAAACAATTTACCCAAATTCCAAATTAATTATTGTTAATGTTTTATTGAAATAGTTTTAGGTCTATGTAGAAGTGCTTAATCATATTTTGTTACTGGATGCGTAAACATTAATAATATTTATAGAAGTTTACGCGCATTGCCTGCTCTAAGAAGGAAATAGCTTTTGATCACATCGATTGCCAATTTGTGAAAGATGCGGAGCGTATAAGTACAGACGTAAAGTTCTCGCTAGTGTTGCCCAAATTCAGTCTTGGTCTTGCAGTCTTGGTCTTGTTCTTGCGTTTTTGCAAGACCAAGACCAAGAACAAGACCGCGTATTTTTAGCAAGACCAAGACCAAGACTGACCGTGCAAGACTTGAGCAAGAACAAGACATAGCCTGCAAGACTCTTGCGTCTTGCAGCTAGGACTTAGCGCTATTTCACTGAGTAGTTAGGTGTAACAGTTCGGTGTATAGGTAGTTACGCTTAGAAATTCTATGAGACGCAAAAAACTGTATCAAAGAATAGGTATGAAAAACTGGACCTATCTATTAAAATCAAACTGAGTGCATGCATAGTTATGTTTTAACCATCGGCACTTTGATAATGCGGCTTCAAAGGTTTTGTACTTACTTCTCAAAGAAATTTGCCGCTTTTCGGAAGTACATGGTTACGATACACGCGCCGGCGGCTTCTTTTGAAATCTAAAACAATCGTTGCCGCCACGCCGAAATCATAACATTTGACACTATTTGATTGCCGCCATAGGGCGTAGGCGTAGGTATACTCGTGCAAAATAATTTCGAATTTTAAGAGTACCTACAGGTGTTCCAAAGAATAAATAAGTTTCAGAGTGCTTAGAATGAAAATGAATACATTATACTGATCACGCAAGTGGTATTATGATTGGGATAAAATGGTAAGGATAGGTAGTAGATGTCAAATTAATTCATTCTAGTAAGTATATATTATAATATTGATTACTTATATGGTTTTAAACTAATTACTTAGGTACTATTATTGTACATTTAGTCATTATATTTCTTAAGTTTTTACAAGAAAAAATAGCAAAAAAGTGTTCAAATATCACCCCGCACCCGTTTAATAAATATTGTAGCCACTTTTAAATATACTTGAAACGTGTAAAAAAATTCTACAAAACTAATAAAATAATATAAAAAGCGTAGGTACTTACCTACTAATAAAATAAAAAGCCTGCGATAAGAGTTTTGTATTACTTACCAGCCCGAATATCTCTGAGAGAGATGATGAGAGTAAGTATTTACTAGCTGTGCCCGCGACTTCGTCCACGAGGAATAGTAACTTTGGAGGTATAGTGACGTTCAGGACTTATTTATTTATTTTAAAACTTCTGTCATCAAACATACAAACGAACTCTTCAGCTTTATAATATTAGTATAGATGTACGCCAAAACATTCACTTATATGTAAAGAATAGTGATTTTCACTAATTCTTTATATATATTTTATTCACGCGTCGCGTCTGTACAAGTAGGTAATATTTAGTGTGTGTTTGTACGCCGCACGCGGCATTATTTGATTTGCGGCGGCATCCTTTTCATAGAGCCGGCACGTGGCGAGGCGGCGCGGTAGAAAGCAAGGAAACGTACTATAAATAAAGGAATTATTTTAATTCCAGTCATTTCCAATTGAGCTGTGCTTCGAGTCTAACTTAATAATTGTTTTTACTAATTCTTGTTGTTTTCTAAAAACGTATCACGTGTACAATTTAATATGAGTGACGAAGATTCAAATTATTCGAGTCCGAGTAACGAGAGTTTGAGTCACAGATCTAAAAGACCCAAAAGCAAATTTGAAGAGTTTTTCGAAATAATTCATGCATCCCAAACTGCCTTCTGTAAATTGTGCCAACATAAAAAGATTGAAATAAAAATGAAAAACAGAAACACTTCAGGCTTAAGGAAACATCTAATATCTTTCCACAAAAAGGAATCAGAAATATTTCTTCCTGTTAAAACAAAATTAAGTGGAGATATCACAAGCTTTTTAGTAACCGCTGGAAGAAGTGGACAGGTAAGAATATTTTTTTAACTCTGCATAGCTATTCATGCGATACTTTCAAAAACGCCATTAACTTACGTAAGTATTTTTGAGTTAGTGGTGTTTTCATCTAGGGGTGCGACATATTAAGTATGTAATTATCGTCTTAAATATTTTTTATAAACACCCATATTTTCATTTAATCGGCCAGTAACAACTAAGTACTTTATTTTGGTAAATTACAGTACAGTGCAACCTTAATATAACAAATATCAATTTAACGATTTTCTCGATTTAACAACAACATACCTCCTCCTCTTATATGCTCAAACCTTGTATGTTTTAAATAATAACACAAGATTTATTGTTTTGTTTCAGTCGGAAAACAGCAGTGACAACATCACGACAGCTACAGTTGATTGGGTGGTGAAAAAATATCTTCCCTTCTCATTTTTCGATGACGAAGCTACACAAGTATATTTTCGACGTATTTGCCCTAATATGGTGTTTCCTAAAAGGTCTACACTTAGAAGGAAAGTCAAAGAGCGATTTGAAGAGCTCCAATTGAATCTCAAGGAACGACTTCAACAATTATCATCTAAAATGTCTTTTACCATTGATGGGTGGACGTCAATTGCTGGTAGGAGTTACTACGGGGTTACTATTCATTATATAGACAACGAATGGAAGTATCAATCTGTAGTTCTTGATTTTATACCATCACGCGGTCGACATACTGGGGAAGATATTGCAACGATTTTCCATGAATGTTTATTGGAATATGGCATAATTGATAAAATACAAGGTATCACGGTCGACAACGCAACTGCAAATACCAAATTTATGTATGAACTGGGCAAACAGCTGCCGCCACACTTTGATTCAGACAATCAACATTTCCGGTGCTTTGCTCACATTTTAAACCTTGGTGTACAAGATTTATTAAAGACCTTAGCATTACACTGTGAGTCTGACACTAACGCGCAAGATCAGCAGTACGAAGACTATGCAGACGAAACTGAGGATGAGGAAGATGAAGAATCTGCACCAAATATTGCTGACTCGCGTACATCTGTAACAAAGTTACGCAGTGTGAGTGAGATAGTGAAGAAGAAGTTTCAGTCTGCTTGTGAAGCAGCTGGCGTGCCATCAAATCTAAATGCCATTCTTGACTGTCCAACGAGATGGAATTCCACACATGATATGATTGGATTTGGTTTAAAAGTGAGAGCGGGCATTGACATATTGTGCAGTTCTGTCACCGAATTAAATGATTTTCAAATCACAGCTAATGAATGGCAGGTACTCGAAAAATTACATAAATTTCTAATAAACTTTAAACTTTTAAGTACAAAACTTGGTGGAGACAAATATGTTACATTACCGCTAGTCATTGTATCATTCAATCTTTTGCTAGATAAAATTGAATCTATGGTAAAACAGTTAGATGAGAAACCTAATCGATCTGAAGTGGATGAAAGGCTCATTCTAGCTTTCCAAGCAGCTCGAGACAAAATGCTTAAACATTACAAAAAGAGCAACTGGATTTATTGTACTTCTTTAATTTTAGACCCAAGGCATAAGGCTCAGACTTTTGACCTGACAATGTGGGGGAAGCAACTTAAAACAGAAAGTCTGCGCAAGTTCAATGAACTTTATGAAGAATATAAAAATCTACACTCACTGAACAAATCTCTGGAATTACCAGAAAAAGAAAATAAAGTATGTGATGAAGATGAAGACGTAATAGACTTTGATAAACTCTATGAATGTCCCTCGACGTCATCTGGATCTTGTCTTCAAGGCTTAGTGATAGACGAGTTGGAGGAGTACCTGAGAAAACCAAGAACTGCCAGCTCGGAAGACATTTTAGATTGGTGGAGGACGCATGAGACAGAGTATCCGATTTTATCGAAAATGGCCCGTGATTTTCTCTCAATACCTGCAACTTCAGTACCTGCTGAGAGGTTATTTTCTAAAGCATCATTAGTAATTAGAAAACATAGAAATAGGTTAAATGATGAGTCAGCCAGATGGTTACTTTGTATTAATTGTTGGTCAAAAAAATTGATATAAAGTATCATAACCTAATGATAAAGCTGTTGATTAGTGTTGTATTTTATTTTTTGTTCAAATAAATGATAAATCGTAAAACTCTTTTATTAAATTTCTTATAAGTTGAGGGTTCAATCTCTTTTTAGACAGATAAGTATTGTTCTTTAAAATACAGTCAAGTTATTGTAATTAATTTGTTTTTTTACATGTTTTAGCAAATGTAAGCTTATAAATCATAAATGTTTATTAAGAAACAGTTACTTCCATGGAAAACGACATATAGGTCAGTTAATTTTTCGAATTTCTTATTAAATCTTCAGTTATTTGTTAATCTGCTTGATCTTTACTATGGCTATGTTAATTCAAGCTCACAATGTTCCAATTCTAATACGTTTTTTTAAGATTTAAAGTAAACTTTAATAAATAGTAATAGACTAATAGGTAATTGCAAGACTTGCAAGACTCTTGCTGCAAGACCAAGACCAAGACCAAGACTGGGAGCGCAAGACCAAGACCAAGACCAAGACCAGGTGTATTGGCGCAAGACCAAGACCAAGACTGGCTAAGTCTCGTCTTGTTCTTGCATTTGGGCAACACTAGTTCTCGCATAAGCTGAGTGATAAAGAAGACTCACTTATTTTTCTTTGCATAGAATGTATCAAATAGTAACTTATTATACAAGATCACGCCTTTATATCCGAAGGGGTAGGTAGAGGTGCAGTTGTTGCTGCATTCAGGTTTCGCCGAGATTTTTTCCGTCCCATGATGGAATAGAAGGTGAGCCTATCGCTATACCGGGCAAAAAGTCCAATCCCGGGTAATTCATGTGCAATTTTTCGAATGGAAACGTCAAACACAAATTGTGTCTGCACGACCTAGAAATGAACCTAGTACCTCGCGATTCTCGGCTTTAGCACACTGCCACTAGATCAATGAATCGATCGCATCGAATAGATTTGCTAGTCTATTTTAATTCGTTAAATGGCATTGACAGCTTCCGTCACTCAGTGGGTAAGAAGCTGGTTGTGAAGCGAGAGGCAGTTGGTTCGATTCCCGCACCAAGACTAAAATGTATGTGTGATCCACAAATATTTGATTCGGGTCTGGGTGTTTCTCCCCAGAGGGGTTTCAAGGCAAAATCGTATTCACATTAATAATATCAATAAGAGAATAATATGAAATAGGGAATTATGAATAAACTTTTCAAAATACTATAATAGAATATCATTCTGGAGTTATTTTGACTAACTTATATATTTTTTATATTCTATGCATGTATTGCTGTATTATTTTAAGCATTCGGACATTATCTAGACGTGATATAAATAGATGAAAATATTTGCAAGGGTTCAGTAACAAAATATGGGAATAAAGTTATGTATTTTAAATATAAAAATCAAATACAAAACACCACCATGTATTTACACTAAAATATTAAAAATATGACCTATTTATAACTTACATATACATGTCTATTCGGATATAGCACTTGAGCAAAATATGAATAAATACTAGTAACTACGTTATACAATGCTCTAAATAGTTGTATAAATACATCAAGCTGAAACCACAGAAGTGGGATCTTGAAATGTCAGCCTATTGAAAGGCAGATCTAAAGTGTAGTCGGCCTGAACTTCTCCGGGTCGTGTAGTCAAATCTATTATCGGTGTTGGCGCATCAATGGCAGTAAACATAGCTGATTGAGTGTTCTGTTCTCCTGTATAGATAGGATAAACTCTCGGTTCCGATTCACGCTTAACAGCTTTAGGGATTTCTGGCTTCCATGTCACTGTTTCGGCATTGCGTTTTGTTTCTCTATCTTTAGTACGCGGTATGTGTATTCTATCGGTTTTTATGCTGGTTTCTATATCACTCCACGGGTTATGTACGGATAGTGTAGGTGGGGGTGTGGCAGCCATTAATGTCGGTGGTGGCCAGTCGTCACGGCTTCGCTTCTCATAATGATCGTACGGAGGATATGCGTGGTAGAGGCCGTAGCTCAGCGGATTTGCACCGATCTGGAACAGAACATCTATTAACGGGTTATCTTCGTTATAATTAGTAGTTGTGCTTTTAAAGCCTATGTGTGTAAAATTTAAATAATTAATATATTATATATATTACAATGTAAGTTATGCACTGCGGCAAATCTTAGTTTTTTACTGTTTACTAAAAATATGCAAACACTTTTCAGCTTTCCGGTCCTCGTCTGGCACTTATAAGAAAATTAAGTGCATATTATTCTAATATAATTACTCTATAAATATATTATTATTGTCCTTCATATTTTATAAGATAAACGAAGATTGCCGAAGCATATAACTTCATTCGTAGTACTGGAATTGCTATTTCAATACATCACGGATAGATAGAAGTAGAAAACTATTAATGTGAAATCATACCTTCCCCCTATCATGATACCCATGATACCCTTCATTATTACTGTCTACCTAAAAAAGAATGTTAATTTTTCAATATTCAGTTAGTTGATTAATATATAATTGTATGGCTTTGTACGGGATTGTTATGAATTAATAAGTTAATGTGTGTGAATTCAGATTATCCCAATGTTAATACCGTGGAAAAATAATGTATAATTATGTATTATGTTATTGGTAATTGATAAGTCTCTAACTGCCGCACTAAGAGTGGTTTCCAATCGTGTATTTCTCATAAGTGACTCGCCCACTGCGCCAAATATAAAAAACATAAATGATTACCTTTCTAAGACCTTGTATGGAGGCCATAATAAGGGCCATTTTGGCAAGTAGAAGAGCTTTTCCGCCAAGAACAGCGAGGAACTGAAATCCCATCGGCACCATCACCATGCCGATAGAAACGACACCGAACATCATCATTGTCATCATTTGGATCCGTCGTCTACCGCGATACTCCACTGTAAAGACAATGTTTTGTTAAATAGTTGAATAAATGGTATATCTTTATATTAAACAAACTTGTCTTTACATAATCTTATCATAAAAGTAATTTATGCCATATGATAAGATGTTACCAGCCGACATTTTACTACGTAATGTATGGAGCTCCTGTTTAGGATAAACAAAAATTACTGTTTTATTTTGCTCCTCTCATCTTTCCCGTCTTATTTCCGGAACAGAAAGTAGTCTATTAGAAAATCATATCGATCCATCGTTTCTTTGCTATGTGAAAAAAGGCCAAATCTAATCTCATCTTTTCTGAGTGGTAGAGCCACGCTGTAGACAGTTTTGTCTACAGCATGAATGGGCTGGCTCGACCGGGTCGTTACCACTGTCTCACAGAAAACCGACGTAAAGTAGCGGCTTGCTGCTGCGCTTCGTACGGTGAGTGAGATATCCGGAAGCCCAAATCCCCTCCCCTTCCCAATCCCTAATTATCCCTTTCCTCTAAGGTCAGCAACGCGACCATGATTCTTCTGGTGATGGGCGTATATGGGCCGTGGAGATCACTTACCATCAGGTGACCCACTTGCTCGTTTGCCGGCCTATGCCATAAAAAAAAAACTATAAACACACTTTCATATTTGTATAAAATAACATCAGTTATCGCCCCATGGGTCATTGGCCAGCGCAACCTTCGGTCTTAATACGGTGGCAGCATATTAAGGCTGAAAACCCTAAGTATCTGGTTCCAATTCCCAGGTGGGGCAAACACAATCACAATTTGATTGAATTACAATTCGATAAATCACTCAAGAACTACCCAGGATTAGAATTTATTCCCGGTACGGCGATAGGTTCGCTTCCTATCACATCACGGGACTGTAATAAGCTTGGCGAAACGTGGATCCAGCGCTTGTTTCAGCTGTGTCTACCCCTTCGCTCTTCGGCGAGCAAACATTATATCTATCAGTACTAACAGTTAAATATCTTGTCAAAACAAATAACCTTTTTCTATAGATTTGCCATCATCAAAATCAAACTTGATAACATGCGTTCGAAGAACCTTCGCCATTCGTTGCAGGGCAAGCGTACGCCACTCACCTTCCTCCAGCTCTGCATCTGTCCAATAACTTTGAACCAAAAAAATAAGCAAATGTTATCAAATAATAAAAGCCATATATCTAGGAAATAATTCAGTATGGTTAATATGGAAGCAGCAATAGCTCATCGGAGAGTGGTGTGGATTGTTAAGATGGGAGGCGTTGGTTTGAAACCAATCCCACAGCATTCATCTAACATCATGAAGTTCTATCATCTAGCTTTTCTAAGTTGCGTGTGTGTTCATTGTTATTATTTTTTATACAGCATAAACGGCCGGCAATCGAGCAAGTGGGTTCTCATGGTAAGTGATATCCACCGGCTATGAACGCCCACATAACTAAAATCATGGATCCGTTGCCGTTTATTAAGAAAAGAGATAATTAAAGGACAGAGAAGCGGAGAGAAATTTGGGCCTCCGGATATCAGATATCACCTGACATACGAAACGCAGCAGTAAGTACCCAACGTAGTGCGACAGTGGTGACAACCCAGGCGATTCCGTCAATCCATGCTGTAGACAAAATTTCCTATAGCGAGGCTCTACTACTCAACCTATCGAATTCTTTAACAGTGTAGGAAACATCGTAAGGAAACCTGAAATTTCTCTATAAGAATTTCGAATGTGAAGCCTACCAATCCCCACTATGCCATTGTGGTGTACTAAAATCTAAACTCTCATTCGTAGAGGAGGTCCGTGCCCAGCAGTAGGACAGTATAATACAATTCTGCTATTATATTTTATTATATTGTAATAAGTCAACAAATGATTCCCCTAATAAATGTCGACTAAAGTCCATAAGCGGTCAAAGCAGGCTCACAATTCATGTATGTGTTTATTATTTTTATAGCTGCCGAAACAGTTTCGCATAGTGGACCATTAACATGTAAAATGTTTTTTTTTTTGCGTAGGCTGCCCGCTGTTTTTAGAGGCGTTCGCTGCATCAATATTTTCGCCACTTCGGTGAAACTGGAGCGCGTGTTGCGCAATTTTTTACACGACATCCACTCTACGTGCGACGTTGACGAATTGTTTCGAGGTCAGTAACCTGACGGGTGGATTTTTTATTCCGCCATTGTGTAGACATGAACTACCATAATGTCGTAAGCATAATTTATTGAAATGGTGATAATAAGAACAATGTGAGGAAAAGTATTGTAATAATTGAGAAGAAATTATGGCGAAGACCGATACCGGTAACTTAAATGATAAGATTGAGATCTCGTAGATTGACTACGAGATAAAAATCTGATACTCACAGAATCTACTGTTTTTACCTTCAACTTAAAATTACTACATCACTTGTGGCTGAATGTTGTCTATGATAGGTATACTTAATTCCCGCGGAGCATGAGTTTTTAATTCTCAACAGTTAAGACGCTAGAGTCGATAAAAATTCACGAAAAATGACTAAAAGACACTCATTTTCAGCATGCTGCTATTATTCAAAGGGATCGTCCGAGCCAATTCTCCTCATTTACACTTAAACTACTATCTTTTCGACTTTGAATTCCGTCTTGATCATGCAGATAGCTTCAAACAGAAAAATTTCACAGCAAAAGTTAATAAGGTTTAAAAATATCGATTTTTAGAAGTCTATATTTAAATAGGCGGAAACAAGCGCTTGTAAAAATCAAACTCGTGTAAATTTTGTTCTTTGGGACCCTAGAGTAGAGTTTCTCAAAGTTACACCAAAATCTAAAATTAGTCGGGAATTTTTTTTTTTCGTTTCAGACGATTTTACATGGAATGACCCATATGGAACAGAATACGACAGTGGAATTAAATACATACATTACTTATTAAAAAATATTAAATACACGTTTCATATTTTTCTGTAAAATTCTACTAGTAAAAGGCGGGACACGCCATATTAGCTTAACGGATTTGTTTACAATTTGGTACACAGATAAATCACACTAGAATTAAAACAAAGGTTATTTAAAAAAAAAATAGAATTTCTTCATAATTATCTAATATTTTTATCATAAAACCTTTTTATTAATCCTGCTAAACATTGAAGCGACAAATTACAACAAAGAAAATATAGTCTGTCTATCTTAAAGATATAGTATAGTTTTCTTACCTAGTATAGTTTTCTGGCATTATATTACCGGAACGGTCAACAAGTTCGAAACGTACTAAATTGACTCCTTCTCCTATAGGGACCACATCAGGGCTTAGTGTTTTGTCAAGTGCCCGTAAAGTTTTTCTTTTCATACATCTCACGAACTTGGGGAAGTACTCCTTATGGTCGATGACATCTTTTACGTCCATCAACTGCAAACATATCATACAAAAAGTTTTATATAAAGAAGCGTAGTCGTGTAAGATAAATCGCAACTGTATTTGTGTGGCTCTCGTTATCTTAAACATATCGGAGTTCTCGTTTTCTATTTGTTCTAACGTTACACTGGCAGAATCATCTCATTTTAAACTTTTACTGATGCGTTTAAAAGTCGGACTACAACTACTAGCCTAATTAGATTTTGAAAAAACCTGATTCATGTAAAAATTTAAAGTAGGTGAAAAACATTTTTGGGGCGACTTCCGTAAGAAGAATAAAAAGACTTTAAAATATATTTGTTCTTTCCTAAGTACGCATAACTTTATATAATTCTTCTTCTCCTTATTATTGATATTGGCTTTTTGCAAGGGTCCTCCTTCCTACATAAACACTTCCACTTCGTCCAGTCAGTCATCAGCATCGTCCATCTTTAAACCATTGGCCTTCATAAATTCCTTTCGTCTGAAAGGATGTCTATCCAGCCAGCACTTTTTGAGCCGTCCGCGGGTTTGTACCCCTGGTACGATCTTCATAACTTTTACGCAATTATATTTTCTAGGTGGTAGGTCCCTTATACGCGAGGGTATGAGTGGGTAAGTACTGTTGTGTTTCAGTTTGAAAAACATTGAAACTAGTGAAATTACTGGATATTATGAGACTTAGGCTTATGTCTAAGGGTGATGAACGTATTCCAGTACCATGCAGAGCTTTGTATTTAAATTTCTGAGTGTTGTTGTGTCTCTTTATAGGCAGGCGTGACGCTTCAACATGCTCGATTCTTAAAAACATGCTTAATAGATGAATAACATAACATTATTAATACTATTTACTATGGTCATTTACTACTATACTATGGTTTATGTAATTACATAATAATTAAAGTAATAACTCGATTTTATTATTATCGATTTTATAAAAAACATTGTTCAAATATCTGACATTTATTTAGACGCATTTAATATGTACGCGTACATACATAATTTCATTTGACGTAAGTATTATACATTGTTTAATACTGAAATAAAGCTTCCAAACGCTAGATTTTCTCAGAATAAACCCACTCCAAATAATTGAAGTAAAATACTAGTCGAGACAAAATTGTGTTTCCAAGATAATCATTTATGTACACGAGCACTCATTTCTTTCTACGGTAGTTTAATAAGAAATTCTTCCTCAAGTATCCAAATTATATGACGCTTACTTTATTTATTCAAACATTATTACAGTTTTTACTTACTTACTTACGTAGGCAAAAAAAGAAAGTAGGTAAGTGAGTTTTTAAACTTTATATTTCTATTCTATATCGAATGGTAAGTTGCCAACGAAGTGTTACTTTTTAAACCAGCCGAAGGCCTTCGACTTAGCTTTATCATTTCTGTCAGTGAATAACAGTCGGGATCGACTTTTTACGTGTGCTCCTAAGCATGGAGACGTTCACCCATGGGCGGTCACCCATCCACAGACTGTCCGCGCCAAGAGTTGTTTTACTCGCTAATCGTTTACCGATTACTATGTGCAACTGACTATAAGCGCTTCAATAAGATAGGTGGTTTTATATCCTAAATGTCGCTTAGATATTTTTGCATATTTAGCCCATGGAAACTATAAAATGAAAAAATATGTATTTTTTTAATAAATCATTACTCTGCCTCAAAAATAACAACCAATTTCCACCTAAACTCTTAAATAATTATCCATCCAAAAACCGCGAAGGCCTAGCGGGTAAAATATGGACAATTGAGACAGGTCGCAAATTCGATCCCAGAGCCCAGGTCACACACCACTAAGTTACATGACGCTGTTTTATTGTTAATTACCGCTCGCTTATCAGTGTAGAAATACATCGTAATGATATCAGCACACCGAATACCCTAACGAATTTCAAAGGTATGTGAAATATACCAACCTACATTAGTCTAGTGATGGACTAAAGCCTAAACCCTTTCATAAAGACTCGTACTCATCATTAAGACAATATTTACAATGTGTTACAGAAAGATGCAGTCCAATTTAAGCAATAATATACGGTATAAGTTTTTTTATTTGATTGATTGACGAGACGAGCAAGGCGCTCGCCTGATGGTAAGCACCACGCCTGCCCATAACCAGAAGCAACATCACACAGAACTTTAAATTATAAAGCAATGCATGACACTGAACTGCGCTCATCACCCTGAGACATAATATGTTAAGTCTCATAATGCCCAGTAAGTTCACTGGCTTCAAACACAACACTGCGAAACACAACACTGTTGCTTGGCGGCAAAAATAGACAAAGCGGTGGTATCAACCCAGACGATCTCTCATACGGGGGACCTACCACTTTGTATATATAAGTATTTTACAAATCCGATTGCATTGCAAGAACAAAAAGAATGCATATTCTTTTTATCGAATGATTAGCAAGCATGTCCTATATTCGACTAGCAACGTTGGACAACACTTAATGATAAACAGCTGAAACGCGTAGGGTTATGCAAATAATTTAGAGTGATATAGTCGAACTTATCGATCGTAATATATGGATGATTAAAATTAACGTGAAATTTTAATTTATATAGATTTTTATAGGTTCCGGTAAATAAAAACTTACTGTCAGGTGTATGTAACAACCCTCAAAAATTTGATGAAATAATAACAACCCTTAATTAATATGACCACACCTTCCTGTAACACGTTCTATGAAACCGAACTGATTGTGTTATCATTATTATTAACCATCGATCATATAAATTGTGTTCTCAAATTGACATTTTTACGATAAAATTAAATTATTAAACGGCAGTTTGACTTATCGTCATCCAATTAATAGTCTATTAGATAAATTAAAACTTTTTATATCTACTAGTAAACGGTCCATTATAGAAACTGGTAATATTTAGTAACACCTGTACTAAGTATAAACAAAACAGACTTTTTTCCCAAGCAATAAGTTCCCATCAAAGTTAACATTACAAATGGCATCTTTGAAGATTACACGTCATGTTTCGCTTTACTCATCGTTAACATAGAGGAGTAATCTTGATACTTTATGACTTTAAATAAGCAATCGTTTTCTTTTTTTAAACGATTTATCAATTCACAGAGAATCTACCATCAATTAAAAATACTATTAACGATTTATCACATTTATCATCCACAATGACTTTTACAATGTTTTGAAGCGTGAATATTTTTTATTTTCTTTTGCAAGGTGTCTTTAATGTCAATAGTGGTCGATTAACTTTTCCGAATATCGAGGATACATGACATAAGACAATCTTTTTAAATACGCTCGTAATTACTACAGAGTAAGCGAAAGCGTCCATCCAATGTTGACTAAGCCGATTACTAGATACTGAGCGGCTATTGAAGAGATTATACGAGATATCAACATGAGTAGAACAGACACTTTGTTGAACGTCCTTATATAGACTTTAATGGATCGTGTAGATAGATTATACGTCTTTGTGTACTTAATTATGTACGTCCACTCAGATTTAAGGGAGGGAGGCGGTTGAATAAAGAATTTTTCGTATCTCGATTAAAGGGAATATAAGAAAATGCGGATAATTTAAAAATACAATCGAAAAGTCTGCCAACAAAGCTCTTAAGGATATCGGAATTAACAAGATTAAATTAAATAAGTAGAATACATTTTACACATAAGTACCTACTTTTACAAACTGTACCGAGTGATATATAGGTTATAAATTTTAATGAAACAAAAAATTAATTGGCTTTCTATTCGCGTATTTAACAGTAAAAATAATAAAATATTTACCTTTTTTGAACAATCTCGCCATATGATACGGACAACGTCGGCACCTTCTAACCACAAATCGGCAAAAAATCGGCTAAGATACGTATCTGTATCCTCATTTTGTCCTCCATGACAATTACTAATTAGACATAAAGCAAACAGCAATACCACAACGAGATTCTCAGATCGATAACCCATTATAATGTTAATCAACTAGCAGTCACTTGTCACATGTCTCGTAGATAGAGTATTGAGGGATAAAAAACTGAAAATATTAATTAAAATGATACAATGAATACAATAATAAATATATTATTTATGGCACTAGCAAGCGATGATTTTAAGTAAACTGAAAATATTTGCAGTTTTATTAAAAAAGTATTTTGATAACGTATAAAATATGTTCTTGAAGATAAGATGTAATAGGCTCGACCAGGAATAAGTATAATGTAATTATTTATTGTACTAACTGTATTTTCTAAAAAAAATACGAATTTTGGACAGTTACAATACCTAATACCAGTTTGTGATTTATGTATGTAACCAACTAAAAACAATACGATCAAAAAATATAATATACAGAAATCTGGAATGAATATGTATAAATCACAATTCAACTGTCACAGACACGTTAGTCTACTGGCAAGGTCACACAAAGAATGGAAATTTTCTTTGACCTCTATACATTATATCCTCCTTGGGTGATGGAAAGCGAACAATTTTCCACATGATCGCAAACCAAATCATGTTAATGAATATACGCACAGGCATTTGCGCAGAACCATGACGATATGTGCTTGCCCACCCTAGTTTTGTTTATAACAGGCTTTCTCTAAAAAGTAAAATTAAATGACAATAATATGTTTAATGGCCATAAACATTATTGTAAATATTTTTCATTCATAATACTGTTCATCATAAATATCTGCATCACAGTCGAACGGTGAAGCTGATGCTTATTACTCTAAATTATGTATCCATATTGTTTCATAAATATATCTTAAGTTTGCAAAGAGATATTTATAAGGGACTGCCTCCGTGGCGCTGCGTGCGAGAAGCCAGCTGTGAAACGAGAAGGGGGTTCGAGACACATGTTTGTAGTATCCACAAATATTGGTTTCGGGTCTGTAAGTTGTGACATCGTAAATCCTCAAATATGTGACTGTTGGGTCTGTATTGATACAGCAATTTAATTACACAACACTAGATTTTGCTTCTCTCCGACCTTCGCCACTGATTTGCATAGCCAGTATTAGTCCAAATCAATGGATGGGTGATAAATTATAGCTACTGTTACAAACACCAAATGGTCGCACCACGGTTATGACGTTACTATGATTGTATAGCTTTATTGATTGACTTTTTATTTTATGACGTAGGTTTATAATTATCGCCATTTCAAAAAACGTTAAAGCATAAACAGAATAATCATAGAAACGTGATCGAATTTTCTACAGTAGTTTTTGTGTGATGCAGTAACGAACCTACCGACAGCAATTTTAGAAATTTCAAATAATTTGCTTGTGTTTTAGAAGATATCAGACATGCATATTGTTTGTATAAATATTACATATTATATCCAGTATTAAGCACACTAAATATAAATGTACTCGTACAAAGAATATATGTTTTCAAAGTAGAGCCACGTTGTAGACTATTTTGTCTACAGCATGAATGGGCTGGCTTGACCGGGTCATTACCACTGTCTCACAGAAAACCGACGTAAAGTAGTGGCTTGCTGCTGCGTTTCGTACGGTGAGTGAGATATCCGGAAGCCCAAATCCCCTCCCCTTCCCAATCCCTAATAATCCCTTTCCTTTAAGGTCGGCAACGCGCCCATGATTCTTCTGGTTGTGGGCGTACATGGGCGGTGGAGATCACTTACCATCAGGTGACCCAAATGCTCGTTTGCCGGCCCATGCTATAAAAAAAAAAAAAAAGTCAGTTTTGTTTACGTCATAATAAATGGGTCGGTTCGGTCGAATTATAGCCACGGTCACAAAAAAACCTGGCGTGAAGTTGCTGCTGCGTTTCGTGTGTGAATGAGATTTCCAGAGGCCCAAATATTCCCTTTCTATTCCAAACCCCATTACTATTCTTTAATATCGGCAATGCATCCATGGAGCGTTTCGTACTGTGGGTGTTTTAGTTCATTTACCATCACCCACCGTGACCCACTTGCACTGGGATCTATATAAAAAAACTTCGTATTTTATAGAAATATTTAATCAGTAGATTCACGTGACCAGTATTGTTTACACTATATGTATTGGAACCCTTACATTTTGTCTCGCCCAGGCATCAGGTAATCTTGCACCAGGTGCCATTCCACTTTCCACTCAGATTTTATTATCTGGAGACGGTATTCGGGCCTGATGGTCACCTGATATTAAGTGATCATCGCCTCCCATGGCCATCAACAGTATCAAAGGAATAGTAGTTACCTATTTAATTAGAAAAGAATCACGAGTAACTTCCAAGAAAAGATTTAATAACGACTACTAAATTAGCTTTAGTGTTTGTCTTTGTTATTTTTTAAGTGGTTGTTATTTGAGTACTAGGTTTTGCTCGCGGCTCCACCCGCGTGATCTGCTTTTTCTGGGATAAAAAGTAGCCTATGTCCTATTCTGATGTATGAGCTATATTATTGTAAAGTTTCATTAAAATCCATTAAGTAGTTTTTACGTGAAAAAGTAACAAACATACATCCATCCATCCATCCATCCATACTTACAAACTTTCCCGTTTATAATATTAGTAGGATTATTTATGTATGACATCTTTCCGCCGATCTATCTTTGTGCCTTTGTGAATGTGTCATAATTTATTTGTTTTATTTTCAAAATTCTGTAAGGTGCCGCTTCTGTTAATGGGCAGGCGTGGTGCTTACCAACAGATGATCGACTTGCTCGTTTCGTGATTTAGGCAAAAAAAATATAATAAATACGTACACTATAAAAGCATTACTCTTACTTCGGATACTCGACTAAAAGTAGATTTAATATTATACACTCTTATTTCGGCTTAAATGAAACCGGCCGGAGAGTTCTTTGTTATGTAAATCGCTTTTGTCGAGTGATAGCAAATATGCCTTCATTTTAGTTTTAGTCAAAAAAATCCTTTGATGTTCGTTGTACCGCTCACGACGCTTTTTCCGCCAATTCGTCCATTATCAAGTTTTGGTGGTTTTTGTACAATAGTATAATAAGCTTTTTTTAGTGTTCTGTAACCAACGGGAACCAAAGGAATCCTATTACTAAGTCTACGTTGCGCTGTCTGTTTGTATGTTATTAATTAATATATCTGTCCTTATTTAATCAAGTTTATTAATCTATCTGTCCTAATTAATTTACAAGGTGGTAGGTCCCTCGCATACGAGAGGCCGTCTGGGTTGGTACCACCGCTTTGTCTATTACCGACGCCAAGCAACAGTGTGTAATCACTGTTTTGTTTCGGTTTGAAGGACATTGAAGCCAGGGAAATTACTGGGCATTATGAGACTTAACATCTTATGTCTCAGGGTGACGACCGCAGTTCAGTGCCATGCAGTGCTTTGTTAATTCAACGTTCTGTGTGGTGTAGCTTCTGTTTATGGGCAGGCGTGGCGCTCACTTGTAAATAAAATAAAGAAACTAAATATAGAAAATCTTTCATGTGGGCCGAGCCGTAAGTAGAAGTTAGTAATAATAATACTGGTCTTGTAGATTGTAAAATATACACCCCACTTTCGGGCACTGCCTTTCTCTTAGAATAATGAGAGGGATTCATTCGGCCTTAGTCCACCACGCTGGCCAAATGCGCGTTAGTAGACTTCACATACGTTTGAAATTCTTATGGGGAACTTCTCAGGTATGCAGATATCTCAGGTATATAGAAAGTACGGCAATTCTTCCTAGTCTTCACGAGATCCTAAAAGTATCCAACTCCAGGTGTTATTTGTATACTGTCTAATATATTAGATGTACCTAACATTGTCTTACTATCAAGACTATGTGTTTCGCTGTTGTGTGTTATTTAAAATATATAAGATAGATAGATAGATGCATATTAAATGCAAAAGACTGACAAATCCGCATTCACCGCGAGTAGACACACGAGAGAGTCTAGGATGAAAGATCATTTAACTAATGGATCGAACGTGTCTAGAATAGCCTATTACTAATTGATTTGTTTTAAGCGACCGCGCCCCGTGAGCACATACAGGGATAAGTACTTGCCAAGATCCATTAAATAGGTTTTTCTTTGTACTTTCGTATTCATTTTACACAAGAACAAATTCTGGAGAGGTGCCATGAGTGTGCGTAGTATTAAAATATGAATTACTAGCTATCCCTCGCGGTTTCACCCGCGCGCATGTAACTGCTCCACTTAGTGTAGTTTAAAAAAACGGCTTTTCTGTACTTTAATATGTATGTATTATACACATAAACCTTCCTCATGAATCATTCTATCTATTGCTGAAAACTACATTAAAATCCGTTGAATAGTATAAAAGGTCTAAGAGAACAGACAGCGGAAGCGACTTAATTTTATACTATGTAAATACATATAAACCTTCTTCATTAATCAGTCTATTGCTGAAAACTGCATTAAATTCCGTTGAATAGTTTAAAAGGTCTAAGCGAACAGACAGCGGAAGCGACTTCATTTTATACTATGTAAAGATTATATAAAACTATCACGTATATTTTTACTTACTTTTTTTTTCAATTACTCTGGTAAGTGGGCCACAAACACCTTAGACCCAAAGCCAACCTCACCTGCGCGTGTTACAATCTGCTGATTAACAGACAAGGTAACGGCGAAACTTTTGCCGATTGTGGGGGTCAGACGGCACGACGGGTCACTCCATAAAATACCTATTCCTCCGTCATATAATGATGAGAAGGCGGTTTCTGGCATTAACCCGGCATAACACCAGGCAGAAAGAAAAACTATACTATGATAAGTCATTGTTAACTACTTTGGAATTTCATTATAATATTTCTTGCACGGCTCGATCCCCAAATGAGACAAATGATTGTGTGGTCCACAAAATATATTTGTTTCGGTCGGAATGTCAAGCGTTCGTAATTCATGATATTCACGACACAACACATATACCTTACCGTGCAATGAGGAATATGTGTGTGACGGTTATTTAATGTTTATGGAATAAATACTTATATTCCGGTATAGATTTTTTTAATAACATAAACCGATAAACTTATCAATTGGGTATAGCTGATGTTAAGTTATCTCTACCGCCTATAAACATCCATAAAATTAGAATATTCATGATCACGTTGCTGAGCTTAAAGGGACAAGACAATTAAGGAAATGGGAAGAAGATGGGGGACTTAGGCCTCCTCATTCCGTAACACAGTGATAACAACCGGGCGAACTGGTCCACTTGTCACTTTTTTTTTTATCTCTTGCTCGGCAAAATGACTACGCTACACCTGATGGTAAGTGCAATCCGAGAATAGTGTCGACAGTGTCGTATTGTCCATGTGTGTATTTATGGAGACAAAACTTTATTTTATAACATAGGCCGGCAAACGAGCAAGTGGGTCACCTGGTAGTAAGAGATCACCACCGCCCATAACACTAGAAGAATCATGGGCGCGTTGCCGACTTTACAAAAGAGATTGGAAAGGAGAGGGGGATTTGGGCCTCCGGATATCTTACTCATCGTACGAAGCGTAGTAGCAAGCCGATTTTCCGTGAGAATAGGGTAACAACCCGATCATGTAGACACAACTGTACAGCGTGACTCGGCTCCTTGAATTATTATATTCAAATAGAAGAATGAATCACATCATCAAATTGTGTCGTAAATATGCTCGATTCATTGGAATGTTCAGTTTCTACAAGATGAAATGTGCAATTAGGTACATATGACTGTTAACCATATACGTTTCGCAATTATTAAGGGGTCAACGACGTAAGGTGGATTATATTGTTGATTAAGCTTGAAAATTGTGCGCCCGTAGAACGTAACTTTGTACACTTCATTATATTGTGACATAAATAACACAACGATTTCTATTAAAACATGAGAAAAGATAAAAAAGGGATGGAAATGCTCTGCCAGAAAATCTGAAGGAGCAAGGATCGTGGCATGCATATTGTGTGTGTATCCCGCAGCCCCCGCACTATATAAGTACTACCGCGCTATGCTATAGAGCAGGAATTATGAATTAAATAATGATGTAGGTTGTAGACCTTACTCATTATAATGTAGCGCTTATGATGCTGTTTCCAAATTTATAGTTTTGGTCAAAGTGATAAATGCGGTTAGCAACAATAATAAGGGCGACATTTGGTAATGTAATAATATTCGGAAAATAAACACTTAAATAAATAATTTGTAAGGCAATGTAAAATGTGTCTCGTCTCTCTCGTCTCGTGCAATAGTGCGTCTGTATTGGTACCATCGTTTTGTCTATTTCTGCCGCCAAACACCAGTGTATAAGCATTGTTGTATTTTGGTTTGAAGGATATTGAAATCAGTAAAATTACAGAGCATTATGAGACAACACACTACGTGTCGAGGTGACTAACGCAACGCTGTGCTATACAGTACTTTGCAATTCAAATTTCTGTGTGGTGTTATGTCTGTAAGTAAATGGACAGGCGCGGCGTGCCGTTTACCATCGGAGGAGCGAGATATTCATTTCGTCATTCAGGCTAATAAAAAAAGTTAAAAAAATTGCGTAATTTGCATGTCGTAATATTCTTGTTTTAAAAATTAGCATGATGATACGTACTTTTTACAATATTATTACATATTGGTGTCACTAAAATATCATTCTGGATGAAATAAAATTTTGACTATGTCACTCGCAGCTAGCTAACTAGACTTAGTATGTACCTATATATAGTTGGAAATAGCTTTTCTTCAAGTATATTTCCATAGATAAATAGGTTAGGTTAAAACCAAGATAATTAATGCATGAAAGTAAATGTGTTGTATTAATCTAAGAATCAATCAAATATTTTAAAACATCATCAGGATTGACTTGTGCCAAAATGAAAGTAATCACCTCAAATCTCGACGCCTCCATGATTAAATTATATCTGCATTATTTAATTATTATATTTATAATTCTTTATTGTACAACGAATAAATACATACAGGTGAAACAGTTAACGATACCAAAGTACAATTGGCGACCTTATCGCTCAAGGTAAGCTCTTCGAGACAACCATGGGATGGAGATAATAAATAATTATTAGTATGATAATAATGGAATCTATATAATATTATAGTAATATACTATTTGATTTGATGGGACCTAAGCGTGGGTTGCTTTACTATGTACCGAAGACCCACGTATGTGCGTAGGATGTGCTTTATAACCCTTTTAGAATAAGTACATACAATATAAATACAATTGTGGCATCTTCTGATACTACGAAGGGAAAAAAATATATCAGACACGGCGCTTAAAATGGTTTGGTTTATTAACACTTATGTATATTTACTATGGTTTAGATCTCGTAAAAGGCCATGTAAATGATGGGCATAAAAATATTCACGTAGACTTTCTTTGTCAGAGTATTGTAATAAAATAAGTACATGATCAATTTAGCAAGCAAGCAGCAATATTTCGGCGGGTAATGGTATGGACCGTCGAGACGAAAGTTGCAGTTTAAAAACCAGTCCCAAAAAGACGCACCTCTGGCTCTAATTTACGTGAGTATTCATTATTATTTATCGCTTGTTATACCGATAAAAACCTGCTTATTTAAGAACTCTCCAAAAGGATTTGTACCACCGATTTGTCTATTTCTGCCGCCAAGCAATGTTCTGTTTAGTTCACATCTCATATTTTGTGTGAGCACATGCCAGTGCCATTCAGTGCTCCGTAATTCAAAGTCCTGTGTGGTGTTACTTCTGTTTATGGGCAGGTGTGGCGCTTCCCATTAGGCGAGCGACCAGGTCGTCCGTCATTTAAACAAATAAATACAAATCATAAATAAGTCTAAATATATAAAACTCAAAGGTAACTGACTGACATAATGATCTATCAACGCACAGCCCAAACCACTGGAGGGATCGGGCTGAAATTTGGCATGCAGGTAGATGTTATGTCGTAGGCAAGAAAGGATTTTGATAATCTACCCCCAAGGGGATAAAATAGGGGATGAAAGTTTGTATGAAAATCACGCGGTCGGAGTCGCGAGCAAAAGCTAGTTTAACATAATATATAAACGTGTTGATTTACGTTTAATCAAATGACTGACGAACGAAATATGATTCTACCCCGCGATTCGATAGTCAGCAAAAACTGTACCGTTACCTCATTGTGTCGGTGACAGTGGGTACCCGTGAACAACTGTGTTTAGCATTATTGAGTGACGGAATGTGTTCTCGTGATTTGTGATTATTTATCCATGTAAAATACTAACCTAACCGTAAGTATGCAATAAATATTTCTGGTTAAATTAAAAATATTGGGATAAGATATTTTGACTATCTATACTTATAAAATAACATGTCCTGACTGACTGACTGATTCATCATCGCCGAGCGCAAACTATCAAGGCTACAAGCATGAAATTCGGACTGTATATTAATTTTATTATGTAGGCACCCACTAAGAAAGGATTTTAGAAAATTCCACCCCTAAGGGGTCAAAATAGGGGATGATAATATGTAAGAAAGTCCGTCATTTTGAAAGTTACATAAACAAAATGTTGTATTTCGGTTATTAACGTAAAACAAATAAATACGTGTTTCAGGAATTGTGGAAATTTTATTTAATAAGGGATGAAAAAGGGGGTGAAAGTAAATGCGAAAGTGAGTTTGTTTGTTACGCTTTCACGCCTAAATCACTGAACCGATTTTGATGAATTTATCTACAGAGACAGATGGGATCCTGGAGACAGTTACAAACTACTTTTATCCCGGAAAAAGCTGTTCACGCGGGCGGAGCCGCGAGTAAAAGCTAGTTTTTGGTAAAAATCAAAAGTTATTGTATCTCTTGCTTCTATTTTCATATAATAATTCGAAAAGATGCCCCTCATAAAATTTATTAATTTGTTTAATGACCTGTCATTAGCATCGTTAAACTTTGTGAAAATTTCTCGTTTGTAAGTAATTTGTAAAATGTTAACAAATTAAAAATTTCAGTACCATAAAGCAGTCGTTACCCAATTAAAACATTTACCACCATCCAAGTACAATTTGTTACATTACTGGAAACAAATTGACTGCCATGTCTTAGATTAATATAGCTATTTGTGACAAATATTATTGCCCACGGCTGGCAATGTAGATGTCAATGTGTATTGGTACTGGGCGAGGCCCCTTTGTAGAACATTTAGCACTATATGATAGACACGATATGATGTTACTCAGATGTAATACGCCTTTCATCGCATATTATTTGCTTAGTAGTTGTATACCCACGCAATATTGATGTCACGAGGGATGTATAATTTAGTGCCTCGAAAACAATTAAAATTTCTGACATTACATAAATATACTTTGTATATGCAATATACATTGTACATATATGCCCCTCTCTAAAATTAGACGTAATGATAAATATTATCCATGTCGGGCAATCACAATTTGTGTATGAATTTTCAATTCGAATAATTACGCATGATTTGCCCGAGATTAGAGTTTGTGCCCGATATGGCGATAAGCTCGTCTTCCCAAAACTTCATGGAACGGAAATAAGCTCGGCGAAACGTAGCTATGTACACCTCTACCTACGCCTACGGGAATAAAGGCGTGAGCTTATGTACTTATCAATTGTAAAAAAAATTCACAATTTTCAAAAAAGTTAATATAAACGCAATATAACAATACAAATGTTTTTTTTTTATTAGCCCCATATATTATATTCGTCCCACTGCTGGGCACGGGCCTCCTCTACTGAATGAGAAGGATCAGGCCTTAGTCCACCACGCTGGCCTAATACGAGTTGGCAGACTTCTCATACCTTCGAAAAATCTTATCGAATTCTCAGGTATGCAGGTTTCCTCACGATGTTTCCTTCGCCGTTAAAGCAAGCGATAATTAACAATTAATATACACGTAACTTAGAAAAGTCAGTGGTGTATGCTCTTGGGGCTGGTTTCGAACCTGCGACTTTCGTCTCGACAGTCCATACCACTCCCCGCTGAGCTATCGCTGCTTATACAAATGTTTATCATTATAAATTCTTATACAGTTTCGTTTTAGCGCATGCACACGGTTTGATTTTAGTTGATCACTTAACTTGAATCAATAGACGATTCAAACGGTTCAAATCGCATGAAATTTAGCAGTTGAGCAACTAAAATTCAACCGTGTGAACCTGCTGTAACGAAAACAATATACCTACGTTTTAACATTTTTAAATAACTGCAGATGACAAGTGAACGGATAAAAACAGAAGGATCATTCGATAAACTCGGTTTACCGCCGATGGAGTTAGCAGAGACATCTTCAAATGGTACGGTTTCATACTAAAATATTTTACAGTACAATGAGAAACACTTTTAATTATTTAATATATATTTAAACACCTACCTCATTCGTATTTCAGTTAGAAACTCCAGACAGGCGAATAAATGTATAATTTCTATAGTGAAAAAACTAATTATCACACTTTTATTAGTTCTTTTCGGAGCGGGAACGTATATTTTGTTAATAAAATTGTTAGAAAAAAATGGTAAGTGCTAAAATAGTACAAAAAATATTTTAATAAAATGTAGTTATTATTTATGAAATTAATAATTATATAATAGCTGTTTCAGATAATACTCATAGTACCGAAATTATCTTAGTTACCGAAATCCGAGAAAACTCGAACATAACACTTGAGGAAGATGACATGGAAATAATATTTCGTCTTAAAAATAGCTCAGATCCTAAAAGAGAAAGAATAAAACGAAGTACATTTCCTACAACAAATCAACGTGATGCTGACAGTTTACAAGATATTAGAGACATGATTTCAAAATATGGGTTGCTTTGCCATCGTGACAGTAAGGAACAAGTATGTAAAGAACTATTTACGCGATTAAAAATGATCGCAGATAAAGATAACACTAATTTAAACTACAAGAATAACTTTATTGAAAATATAGCAAGAATTAATTTAAAGCCAGAGAGCCTTGAAAGTAGTGATGAATCAAACGATTCAAGTAATCGTCAACATATTCCGGTGTTACCAGAAACATTAAAAAAACGTGAAACAAATAATATTAGCAAACTGCAAAATATATTGGAATCTATGTCAATCCCAGATGGCAGGGAAAATCATGCTTATGGATATGGGAATCCAATAAACATGATACACAATGGGCATGCACCAACGCATCTCACCGATACCTGCTTGTTAGCAAGACTTTTGAAGAATAATTATCCTCATCTTCATGGTAATTGTATAATTTGCATAAGTTACTATTTCTTTAGTTTAATTACACTTAAAAATGTATCATTCTTATACGACAGGCATATATGACGTTCCAGCATCAGAACATTTAGGACCACAACAATACGAGCATCCAACCTTACCCCATACTAGGTACGTTGTACCCATAATTTATAATGAGTATCGAAAACATTCATTTGTTTACATTTCATTCTAACTTTTTATTACCTTTTATAACCTCCATGTAAAAAGCAATAATTACTATTTCATCGCTTTTAGGTATCTACCACCAGGGCCGCCAACGTATATTCAAGGGCGAGATACTGAAACACCAAAAAGCAAATTGCACCCTCAAGACGTCGACATATTCATGAGCTTTTTGACACCTAAGTTAGTATTAGCATTTACGCACTATAGCCATATAAATAACAACGAAAAAGAAATGCTTTCTATTTACGAAGTTAAGTATAATAGAAACACTGCAATAATTAATAAGATAATTATTATAGTACATCATTTTTATTAACTTTTTCGAAGTTATTACACATTCACATGGTATGTATCAATTTAAAAGATTATAAGCTCTTCTGAGAAATATAAGGAATACATTTCTTAGACCTGCAGCATCTTCAATGGAGCAAATATCGAATACCACAACTCGTGAAGTGGATTGTGCTCCGGGAAACGTTCCTTGCGACAGTGGAGAGGATTGCATCTCTAGTCTCAAGTGGTGCGACGGGAACGTAGATTGTTCAGATGCAAGCGACGAAGCCAGATGTGCCTGCAAACACAGAGTTGATAAATCGAGACTCTGTGATGGCTACTTTGATTGTCCTTTTGGGGAAGATGAAATGGGATGTTTTGGTAAGTGATATTGAAATAGTGTCTGTATCAAAAAAAGGGCCAGCAATAAAATACCACAATTAAATAATCAGTAACTATATAATAATGGGTATTTTATATCTGTCCTGTGACACCTGTGGCTTATGGCTAAGAATGGCCCGATTTAGATGCATTTTATTTATTTGAAAAATCACAAAAATGTGTATAATCTTACAGTAGAAAATTTACTGGATTATGAAAATTTTGTTTATTGTAACTGATATTGTTCTGTATGTTTCCTTAATATCAATAAGTAAATAGATAATTTAATCGAGACTGCTCGTATGGTCATTGAATAGGTTTCAAAGAATAGTTAGCTTACAGATGGTGATCTGGGGGTAATGGAGTAGGAAGGTTGGCCCAGTAGCCGAGTTTCATTAAACTCTGCTTTATTCTTGTTATGTGCTTATTAAATGATGACGGGGGCTCTTAATAAAATGTTAGATCAATATATACTGGGGATGATAGACATCTTTCTTACCACTTACAATACACGAAAATTACAGAATAAAACATATTTTATACACAAAATGTGTTTGTCGTTTAAATAATTCTTAGTGTCGTCATTAATATTCACAAAAAAACAGCCAAGACTCCTTTTATTTTTTAAATGATTACTTGCGCAATTCTCTTTGACTGTAAGGAATATTTTCTTGCAACTGTTTATTCAAGATTATTTACATTTTCTAAAGGTTGCAATGAACACATGTTTAGCTGTGAAGACTTTGACATGAGTTCCCAAAGTACGTGTTTTACAAAAGAACAACGTTGTGATAATACAGCTGAATGTCCTAATCACAGGGATGAAGTTGAGTGTAATATGTTAGCGCCCAGTTTACACGAAAAACCGGTAAATTAATAACTATAATATAGTAAGCTATAACATTTGATATTTTTATGCTGTGAATTACTATGCTATATAAAACTTATTTTAAATACATACAAAGCTCTTTTGATGATAAAAGTAAAAAACGTAGTTAAACTAAATTTGATCATGTATAAACACTTTAATGGAAACTTAAACAACTTTAACTACTAAATTGTTTTAGCTTTTTGCGATTTCAAACACTGAAGGATATTTACACAGAAATTTTAAAGGGGACTGGTACCCAGTGTGTAAAAACCCTTATATGTGGGCACATGATGCTTGTCGTCGTGAAACAGGTATTATAATCAGGTGAGCTAAACTTTTAAGCTGCTATTATATTTTAACCCCCTACAAAAAAGAGTGATGTTATAGCCTCTTTTTCTGTGCGTATGTTTGTTTGTGACACGGTAGCGCCTAAACGAATGGGCCAATTTGAATTTATTTTATTTTGTTTGTAATATAATTTATTCGAGATGGTTCATAACTATTATTAAACACAATATAAAGATATGCAATGCAACTCTATCTACAGCAATTTCAAATACATAGTTACACATATTTCATTTCAGACCTCCGTTTATTCAAATTCTTCCCATAGATCCATTAGTAAAGGTACACTACCTAAACACAGGCCCAGGTGGTCTGTTACAAACTAGTGACACATGCTTCAACTCTTCAGCTGTCTATGTTACGTGTCCTGATTTATTATGTGGAACGAGAGTGTTGAGTACTTCACAAATGCTACGAGAGGTAATTTTTTGTTACATTT
The DNA here is from genome assembly GCA_949126905.1 of Amorpha juglandis. Classification (NCBI taxonomy): domain Eukaryota; kingdom Metazoa; phylum Arthropoda; class Insecta; order Lepidoptera; family Sphingidae; genus Amorpha; species Amorpha juglandis. Next base: position 10,024,296 of record OX421372.1, read on the forward strand.
GTTATATGGGGACGATAATGGTACAGCCAGTAACCAGCAAATAAATAGGAATGATAAAGTGAACTTTATTCCTACGTTGACATTCGCGTAATCCATTTTTAAATACCTAATAAGTAATAAGATACGAGTATTGTCTTCTAGTCCTACAAGTCTCGTTCTACATACTACTATCATCATCATCAGCCATAGGACGTCCACTACTGAACATAGGCCTCCCCCAAAGATTTCCAGATCGACCTGTTGGAAGCGGCCTGCATCCAGCGACTTCCTGCGACCTTTATCAGGTCGTCTGTCCACCTTGTAGGTAGACGTCCAACGCTGCGCTTGCCAGTACGTGGCCTCCATTCCAGAACCTTTCTGCCCCATCGGTTATCGGTTCTGTACATACTACTATAGTACATCTAATCCGGCTGACTCAACTCTCAAGTCTTCCTACCGTACTCGAAAATGTTACTTAATTTTTATTACTTTTTTAAACTTTATATACAAAATATGTATTAAGGCGGACTTAATGCAAGAGGCATTCTCTAACAGTCAACCTAAAGGAAACATAGAAAATGTGGGTGTAATTTTAATTGTCATTAAGTGATTTCTCAGAATTATATTATTTCCACACTCAGAGACAGCTAAGGGTTTATACTCCGTTACTAGGTACCGAAGTAGTTCTAATTGACGTCTCTGTGAAATAATAGGATTCTAAGATATGACATTTAAATTTAAGTTAAGTACCGTCTGTGTGTTCGTCAGATAATATACTACTAACAGATATCCATTATTTAAAATTAATATACCTACCTTTCAGAATGCCGCTGTAGAAAGCCATATTTTCGGCAGAAATAAAAGGTTTCTTCCATCGAATCATCCTTACCCTTTGATGTTTTATGGAAATCGCAAGAAAAGAGATATTAACGTGAACAGCGTTAAAAAGAGGTCCTTAGATGACACTTTTACAATAAACGAAACATTATACCAAAGTATACTCGAATATATAAGGAACAGAAGGACAGAAAGAGTGGTTGGTGGTAGACCCAGCCAGCCAGCAGCATGGCCTTGGATGGTAGCTATCTATAGAAACGGCATGTTCCACTGTGGTGGTGTTATATTGACACAAAATTGGATAATGTCCGCTGCACATTGTGTTCACAAGTACGTACTTCCTTACATAATAGCACAGGCTAAATATAAACCAAGCTTTCACAATATAATTAATAACATACGCTATAAAAGACAGACGCTACAGTTAGGCGTGGCTGAATAAGACGCCATTCGCCGCAAACACCAAATATTCAGACGATCATATTTTATTCCATCCTAAATAACACCCACTACATTCTACGTGGATGAATTTCATAAATCTTGTTTCCTTGTCATGTATTTATAACACCGTATATGATATTACATTTCTACCGACAAAGATATTCATGATTTAAATCTAGGAAAACTACAATTTAATAAATATGTAGCATTTACGTGATTCTATAATATAATTAAAATATATATTTCGTATACACAAAATTCCTGTCTAATCGGGTAATCGTTTGTATAATATAATAAAATATTGATGACTTACGAAAAAGAAAGTAATAAAATATTCACTCAGTTTTTTGTCAATGATAATAAATTAGGTTATAACTTATAGGTTCTGGGATAATTACTACGAAATCCAAGTAGGAATGCTCCGCCGATTCTCTTTTTCACCGCAAGAGCAAAATCACAAGGTGACACATATAATCGTAAACCAGCATTACAAACAAATAGACATGAAAAATGACCTGTCGTTATTAAGAGTTGAACCTGTTATACAATTTAGTCGATGGGTGCGACCAATATGTTTGCCAGCACCTGATACCGCAGGTCCTGAATGGTTATGGGGACCTTCTCCTGGCACAATATGTACTGCAGTAGGATGGGGTGCGACTGTTGAACACGGACCAGATCGTAAGTGATATATTATAATTTTTACGCAAAGATTTATGGAATCATTTAAATGATTTAAAATAATGAAAATTTTATGTATAAAGCTGATCATTTGCGGGAAGTCGAAGTTCCAATTTGGGAAAATTGCAAACATCGGGATGATAGAGCTGGAAAAGAAATATGCGCCGGGCCTGTCGAAGGAGGAAAAGACGCGTGTCAGGTATTATTAAAATACATAAAAATTGTAGCCAGATGCCATCGTTTAATAAGTCTTAATTTTACACCTGAAATATCGTAACTTTCAGAATGAACTGATTATCGAATAGAGTAGTCCATATCCTAACAAAATTTGACCTTTTGTTGAAATTATTTTAGGGCGATAGTGGAGGACCGCTTTTGTGCAGAAATCCTTTGAATTCACAACAATGGCACATAGCTGGGATCGTGAGTCATGGTGATGGCTGCGCTCGTAAAGATGAGCCTGGAGTATATACACGCGTCAGTCTTTTTGTAAAGTGGATTAGGTACCACATATGTAAGTAAATTTTATTAAAATTAAGTATAGGCTAATTTGTAGAAAAGAATGTCAGATCTTAAAAAATCCAATATCTGCTGCTTCAATCACTATACAAAGAACAGATACAGATACATGGAATAAAAAATTATTACAGAACTTTTTGTCCAAGTATAATGTAAACAGCTTCATTTCCGGTATTTTAAAATTTGCTACGTATTTCGTTTACAACGTTCATAATAATATGGACAGGGAGCCCTTGGGTAGCTGATCCACTTGACTACTATCAAGCTCATTTTCCGTGAGTAGCTTCGTTTCGATGAGACGACCAACTATTCCCTATGCGAAAATTCTCTATCGTGGTAGCTAAGAGAGGTAGCAAGGATACAATATTTCGATTTGATGATACTCAAAAAATTATTATTTTATTTGTAGGACAATATGACAGTTAAATTATATAAATATTAACTAAGTAAAAACAAAAAAATCAGCTGGTTAGTATTCATACCTATTGGAAGGAGGGGCTTCCAATAGGTATCGATAACGAGGTCATAAGAATGATTACTAACCAGCAGATTTTTTTGTTTTTACTTAGTTAATATTTATATAATTTAACTGTCATATTGTCCTACAAATTTAATAATAATTTTTTGAGTATCATCAAATCGAAATATTCTATCCTTGCTACCTCTGTTAGCTACCACAATAGAGAATTTTCGCATAGGGAATAGTTGGTCGTCTCATCGAAACGAAGCTACTCACGGAAAATGAGCTTGATAGTAGTGAAGTGGATCAGCTACCCGAGGGCTCCCTGTCCAATATTATTATAATATAAAAATTTAAAATCATTAAAAATCCACATATTCGGTCGCTTAAAGTTCAAATCATCAATATTATGAGTTCTGTAAGTGGATTTATATCAATGTACAACAAGTGCAAAACCTACTAATTTAAAACAAATATTCAACAAGTCTGATATGCCTGTAGATTACCTAGTTAATATGCAAAAAAACGGATTATAAAAATTATTACAATTAATCTAATGAACTATTCTTTTTTAGCTTCGAAATCATTGCCGATATTACAACCAATTCAAGATTGTCCTGGTTTTAAATGTAAATCAGGTATTTCTAAATGTATCCCTCATAAGAGAAAATGTGATAAAATAATCGATTGCCTTGGAGGCGAAGATGAAGTTGGATGTGACTTCACAAAAGCTGCTAATAATTTTGGAAGTAATATATTTTTAAGCGAAATGTTCAAAAGTAGCGAGAACAATAGTAAATCTGAAGTTAATCGCATAACGAAGGAAGCAGAGAGTAGTTTCCCTACAGAAAACTCTGTTGTTCTTGAAATAACTAAAAACACTTTTAGCACTGAAACTCACACTGAATCAACTGATACACCGATCCCATCAAGTACAATAACTTATATTACAAATAAAGATGCCTTAAAAGAAACAACCAAGCAAACAGACATTGATTTTAAATACGCATCTACAATCGAAATGCCTTCTCCAACAAATATGGATGATTCAGATTCTGATGAACATTTGACTACAACTATTTCAGCTTCCACCTCAACGGAAATAACACAAACTACAAATATTGATGATATGCAAAGTGTTGCTGTAACCTTTTCTGGAGATATGTTAGAATCAAGGTCATTTATTTTAGAAAATGAAATTGATCAACAGGCTGCAAACAGTGATAGCCTTAGCAATACGAATATCAAATGGGACAGGACCACAACTGACGACACAACATCAACAGATTTCTCTAGTACAAGTTCGATGGAGAATGATAACTCGGAATCTTTTGGAAATAATTACATCGACACAACTACGGCTATGAATATAAAAGTTGATAATACGTCTTTAGATAGTATAAAAAATTTGGTAAATAAACGGGAGCCATTTAAATCAGACGAAAACCAATCATCTGAAAAAACAACTGAAGAATTGGTTATAGAATTATTGCCTAATACAGAAATACCAGATTTCCATTCAACAAATGCAGAATTTAATGATAAAGACGAAATAACAGAAGAACAACCGCCAGTCGACAATAACAGTAAACCATTTTCTTCTAAACAACTAACAGATTTTGAAGACAAACAAGATATTATACACAAGATGGAAGAGATTGTGTTTTCTGAACTTCAAACAGCAACGAAAAGAAGAAAACATCGGATTCCTAAAGAGTTTGAATGTGGACGGTAATAATTTTATATTTAATACTTAAATACTTAAAATAGTATGTATTTTTGATAATACATTTATTGATGTTTATATTGTTTAGCATAACTCAAGTTATTCCTTATCATGAACGTTGTAACCAAAAATCTGATTGCGAAGATGGCACAGACGAACTTGGGTGTACTTGTATAGATTATTTGGCAACATTTGATGAAAATCTTTTGTGTGACGGCTCTTTTGATTGCGCTGATGGAGAAGATGAAATAGATTGTTGTGAGTTACAATTAAATATTTTTTATTATAACAATATTCCCTTAGACAACATGCTTTTATAATATGCATATTGATTTTTTTAGTTAACTGCCCAGAAGACCATTTTTTATGTAAACGAAGTCAAATTTGCTTGCCCACGAAACAAGTGTGTGATGGAAAATCTGATTGTCCACAAGGCGAAGATGAATTAAACTGTTGTAGGTATCGAAAATAAATAATATTATTTGTTGAGTGCATTCTCTAATCTGCTTATATCATATTATTACAATGATTACTATTACTGTTAATGCAATCAGCTATATACGTTAATTTAAAACTAAATATGTTACATTGTTCATTTGTAGTTGCCCTATCAAATGGAAAAGAGATACAGTATGATGTTGATGATAGGCCCCAAATTAATGTAGAAGGATATGTCACAAAGAGGTATAAAGACGAGTGGCATATTGTTTGCGAAGATAAAATGTCACTTGATCAAATGGAAGAAGCCACTAGTCGTATATGCCACTACTTAGGATTCAGGTATGAAACCTAATTGATAAAAAACATATTAATTAAATCTATATCGTGTTTATTATACTTTCTCGTTTTTTCATAGTGCTGCTAACAGATATTTCATCAAATACATAAATGTTAAAGAAGATGATATATCAAACGCAAGTTCAAATGACAAAAGAAAGAAACGGCAAGCCGATGGTAGTATACCTGTAAATTTTGCCTACAAAAAGGCTGAAGAAGGCAAAGAAACAGCTAGGCATATCATTATAAAAGAACCACAAATAATACCGGAGCAATGTGTACCAAATATAACAAAAACATGTAAATCACTTTACGTCTTCTGCGATCGCTCCTTATTTACGAATTTTGCTGGATCTGAAGATAATTTTATCAATCGGGCAGCAATGACCGAGTCAAATAAACTGTGGCCCTGGATTGCTAAAGTATACGTTGATGGGCATTATAAATGTACAGGTGTTTTAATTGATTTATCATGGGTTTTAATAAGTCACTCATGTCTTTGGGATACGTAAGTTAAAATAAAGTGCATTCCGCTGTCACGATTGCATGTTTAATATACATTTTATTTTTATCTAACTTTTCAAGTATATTTCAGAAATACGCACAATTTTATATCGGTGATACTTGGAGTACAGAGGATATTGAGCGCTACAAAAGGCCCTTATGAACAAATATACAAAGCAGATGCCAAAAAAGATTTGTATCGCAATAAAGTTATTCTATTGCATTTAAATAAACCAGCAAAATACTCTAACATGGTAAAACCCATGATAGTAACAAGTTCGTGAGTATTTCATAAGATTTCCAAAGCATAATATTTTTATTGCATAATATCAATTCCAAATTACGTGTATTATATTTTATTTATGTACAGTAATCTTTATTTTAAAAGGCTATTTTTACTTTTTTAAACATTAAAAAAATAATCACCCTCCCATGGCGATGCCTAGGACCCAAGTCACTGGCGGTTTAGACCCCAGAGTGAGAAACCTCCTCACAATGCGTGCCGTAAACAATAACACCGCCTTCTCAATCTGACCTTTGACCCAATGACCCATTAAGAGCCTATGGAGGTGTTGGCCGAAGCTTTTTGATATCAACCCATTAGCTGTAACGATTATCGGGACAATAAACGTCCAATAAAAGTCCACATCCCACATGTTAGTAAACTCGTGTGCCAGGTCTAAATATTTGGACATTTTGTCTTTTTCGGCTTTAATGAGGTTTTAGTCGATGTTACCATGCGGAATGGTAACATCGACAAGTATGCTGACGTGCTAATCGATCTAAACCACAATGTCAACCGTACCTTCCTTCAGAATTAATTTTCTCTTGTTATTCGTCTTGACAACCTCGTCCGTAATTGCACAGACAAACCCTTCAACGGGAGGCAGCGGCTTGGCTGTGCCCCTGGCATTGCCGATGTCCATGAGCGGCGGTAACCGCTTACCATCAGACCACTTGCTCGTCTGCCTATTAAGGCAATTAAAAAAAATAAAAAAGTTTCCCCGAAGACATCAACGAAACGTAGCCAAGAGACGGAAGCAAGTTGATCCACATCGGGCCCATTTAGAGCACCGCCCGTGTAATTCCTTGCTTCTTCATATCTCCCTGCTTTCACCAGTTCTCAGTACAGTTATTATGTGTTCCGTTTGACGTCTGAAGTCCATATTATGAGAGAGTACATCGCTTCCTTCCGTCGGTTTTCGGCTAGGTGTCGCTACTTTCCGTACGCTTCCGGCCTAAGCGCCCTCTGCTGGCCTTAGCTGTAAACTAATTTACACGAGACAAGCCACAATTTTGTTTCATCATTGTTGCGTCGTTTTTCAAACAGTCGTGACGGTTAGGTGATCTTAAGTATTAAGAATAATTGAATCTTCGATATTTCGAGAATAAAGTAGAAATTTCGATAAGATTTTTGAATATTTTGGTTTTCCGTACGCATTTATTCCAATATGGATAAAAATAGTGATAAGGGTGAAAAAAGTATCGCGTGTTCGGGTTCTTCAAGAAAACGGCCGGCCTCACCACCACCTACGGATTTGGATGGAGCATCCGAGGAGCATAGCGGTTCATCATTGTCATCAAGCAGTGACATAGCCCTCCGGCTCGTAAGTATAACAGCGGGAACGTAGCTTGGAAAGGAGGTTTGAAATTCTTTTGCAACAGCTGGTGAGTCATGTAAATAATATTTTGTGTGCGAATTTTATTGTCAAATTAATTCAATACGAGGGCTCAGTCATCGGCTTCTAGACATTTTCATTCTAGTACTATGAGTGTGGAGCCATCAGCTTCTTCTCAAATTCAAAATGAGGAGTTTTTGCGTCTACCCTCAGATACTAATACGTTTGATTATATTGCTAATTTAGATGTTACTATTAAAGACCCAGCGGTCTCTAAAGCGATTCCTGACCTTATAGCTTAAATTTCTTCCATACAACGATTTGACTCGCCGTAATGGAATGCAGTACGTTACTCAGATACCCAGAAAAAGTACGTGGCATTTCCAACATTTACTGAGTTAAGTGTAAATGAAGAATTGAGACGGTTCGAAGATCCTTTCGCCCCACTGCGTTGGTTTCAAATGTAACGTAGTTTGGCAATGCTTTCAAATGCTTTTTTTGGCTCAAAACGAATTGGTTAATATTGCTTTGCAAACTTTTATTGATTGGTCAGCAAAGTCGGATACTGCTATAAACTCATCTGCAATTTCCAATAAACTTAAAGATTTGGTCGGTAATGGCTCAGATTATAAATTTATATCTCAGGACAACGTCTTCGGTCCTTGTTAAAAGCTGTAAAAGATAAGTTTATATAAGAAGACTTGGCTAGAATTCCCCCTTCGGTAGAATATATGTTCTATCCTGATGGCTAGGCTCATTTATTCAAAAGATTGGTGGGGTCGTTGGAATTGCAAAGCAAACCAATTCTGGACGGCCTAAAGCTAATTCTCCAGAGCCATCTATGTCTAAAAATTTCGAAAATACCATTTCAAAAAGAAAGGGTGGGCGAAAGGAGAAGTCGGGTAGTAGAACTAACCGTAGAGATAAATAGCTCGATATTCCCAAGCTTATTATCATCTGCCCATAAAACCGGAGCACAGGCGCTTTCTCCGATTCAATTACATGGGCCAGCTGCTGCAGATGCCTTCCTTTCGGTTTGGCAGCAGCTCCAAAGAGGTTCACAACAGTGACAAACTGGATAGCAGAGGTTTTACGATCCAAGGCTCTACGTGTCGTAGTATACCTCGACGATTTTTTTTGATTGCTCACCAATCACAGAGCACTCTCGCCACCTAAATAACCTTAGCACTTCACCTACTAGAAACTTTGGGTTGGTGCGTCAATCTAGAAAAATCCGTCATCATTATTAGATCGTCTCGCAGCCCTCAAGCATGCGCAACGTCTCTTAGGGTATGTTAACTTTGCGACCTTCATCACCCACCGGGGAAGGTTGCATTGCCGCACGCTGCAGAGACAGCATCACTCCAACAAGGACGGTCGAATTTCTAGGCATTCTAGGGGACACACAAACAAATACAAAGTCCCTGCCGTTAGACAAAGTAAACAACGTTTGCCAGTATTTAGTGGATCGTCTCACAGCCGGCAGTTGGACCCTAAAGCAGGCGCAACGCCTCTTAGGGTGTGTCAACTTTCCGACCTTCATCACCCACTGGGGAAGGTTGCATTGCCGCACGCTGCAGAGATACAGCATCACTCCAACAAGGGCGGTCGAATTTCTAGGCGTTCTAGAGGACACACAAACAAATATAAAGTCCCTGCCGTTAGACAAATTAAATAAGGTCTGCCAGTATTTAGTGGATCGTCTCACAGCCGGCAGTTGGACCCTCAAGCAGGCGCAACGCCTCTTAGGGTATGTCAACTCTGCGACCTTCATCACCCACCGGGGAAGGTTGCATTGCCGCACGCTGCAGAGGCACAGCAGTCAACTTCGCAAGTTTCCTCGCGCCAGCAAACCATTTTCGATGGAAGTGCGGCGCGAGATACAATGGTGGATAGACAATATCTCCCTGGGAACAGAGATTCACCCAAGTCCAAGACCAACAAACTATTTGATCACGGATGCCTCGGACATACGAATGGGGTGCTGTGCTGAACAACCAGAGAATTCAAGGTACCTGGGGACACCATCAAATAAACTGGCATTGCAACTTAAAGTAGATGTACGCTGTGTGTGCGGCTTTATCAGCCAAAGCCACAGCTCTAAAAGACTCGGAAGTCTTATTACAGAGCGACAACAAGACTGTGGTGGCCTATATAAAGAACCAGGACCAGATCACAAAAAACTATTGGACTTGACCATGAAACTACTGCCACTGGTGGACGATCACATCACAACCTCACCACCTACCAGGAGTGTACAATACAGAGGCAGACCACTTGTCGAGAGATCTAAGCATCGCAGAATGGTACTTGGTAAGCGAGGCAACCGAAGAAATCTACAAACATTGGGGAACTCCGGTTATAGAACTGTTTGCCTCGCAGAACGCTCATGTCGTTCCCATTTGTTTCTCGAAACTTGTCAGACTCGAACGCTTGCTTTCACGACGCGTTCAGCGAGATCGTAACGCGTTCAGCATTACGATCTCGCTTGGATATTATTTAAACACATGGCTGCAATTGAGGCGAGCAACTGACTTTATTACATATAAAAAGACAATTCAGATCTGGGATCATAGACAGTGGCAATTACTTGTAAACTAAGTACATAATATAGGTAATAGATGGCGTTCGTGTCCTTGATGTATTGTAACTTTTTAATAATCTCATCCACATCAAATGAAACTATTATTGCACAATATGCAACCATAAATAGTTATTTTTTTACAAGTCCTAAGCTTTTAACACAGTTATGATGCTTTCTGGGACTGAGAGCTTCAGTAAGTACATCAGCCGGCAGGTCATCAGTTTGCAAATACTTTATAATAATATTTTTTTTTTCTTTAACAGCATCTTTTAAAAAATGATAATGGAAATCAATATGTTTACTTCCTTTATGTAAAGAACAATTATCTACTAGCTTTTGTACACTCTGACTATCAATATATTATTATAACACTATGGGGTACATGTGATTAGTAATTTCATATTGCAGAGCTTTGAGATACATTGCTTCTTTGCAAGCCTCTGCCATAGACATGTACTCGGCCTCCATGCTTCATGCTGGAGAGAGTACTGTCCTCTGCTTTCTACTCTCCCATGAAATAGCTCCCCCTGACACAGTGCCGGATTTATATTTTTTGAGTGTAGACCACTTTATTTCCGCCGCCCCATGTTAACAGTTTATATATGTGTGTATAGGTTTCTAAAATACTTAATAACTTTCCATTTCCTTCCATAATATTAATATTAGGGAAGGCACTAAAGTTAAATAAACGAATGAGTTAGAAAGTTATTTATAAAATTATTAATTATTTAAAGATAATTAGTACTTTTATACTTAAATCGAGTGAGCGTCCTCTGAAATCTGCCGCCCCTATGAGACTGCCACCCATAGGCCGCGGCCTATACGGCCTATTAACAAATCCAGGACTGCCCTGATATAGTAAAACAGTAACCAGTATAGCCAGATCGAAATATTGACCCTGTCTATTGGCTAAAGAGGCTTATAAACTTGACTCGAGACATCAGGGACTCTGTATTGAATTTGTTTCTTACAACCAAAGCACCTTACAAATCTGCCTCACCCACTATAATTGGTGACTGGGTGAAACGGCTTCTGTCGGAAGCAGGAATGGAAGCCTCACCGGGCAGCTTTCGAGCAGCTGTATCTTCTTTGAATTGGATTAAAAACTATCCTATCAATGAAATATTTGCTAAATCGAATTGGATGCACGAACGTTCAACGTTCCGAAAATATTACCAAAGGCATATACTTGATTCTAATATTCCAAATAATTCGGAGAAATCGCTATCTCAATATGTTTCTGTGCCTTGATTCTTAGTTAAAGTTTAAGTATATTGTTTTGCTGATTAACAAAACTATTTTTTGTTAAATGCAGTACATTTATCTAATGCACATCAAAGTAAATTATTGGTAATTCCATAATAGCTTCATTTAAATTTACACTACAGTAGATCACATTATTGCGTCTTTACATACAAGCCACCAGGAGATAACAAACAGATCTCTCATAATATGGACTTCAGACGTCAAACGGAACACATAATATAAAAATTTTACCTTCCAATAAAATTTGTATTATGTTTCCTAAGACGTCTGAAGTCCAAGTGATGTCTTCCTGGTGAATATTACATCCATCAATGCATTATGAGCCCAACAATGACGAAACAAAATTGTGGCTTGTCTCGTGTAAATTAGTTTACAGCTAAGGCCAGCAGAGGGCGCTTAGGCCGGAAGCGTACGGAAAGTAGCGACACCTAGCCGAAAACCGACGGAAGGAAGCGATGTACTCTCTCATAATATGGACTTCAGACGTCTTAGGAAACATAATACAAATTTTATTGGAAGGTAAAATTTTTATATTATTATTGTACTGTTATTTATGTTATTTATTATTGTTATACTAATTACTTTTTTAGAAATAACAACGTAGAAAAAAATCACATATGTGTGACAGTTGGTCAAGATGTTCATAACAGAACAATAAGTGTTTTTCTCGAAGAAATAAGTGAAAACTGCACTTCCCATAATATATGTTTTAAACGGAAAGATAATCAAAATATATGCGATGTGAGTAAAGTTATATTTCATTCACGTTATAATTAACAGCATTGTCTTATCATCATTGCTCGTAATTATAAAATTACTTTTGAGTGGTAGAGCCACGCTGTAGACTGCTTTGTCTACAGCATGAATGGGCTGGCTCGACCGGGTCGTTACCACTGTCTCACAGAAAACCGACGTAAAGTAGCGGCTTGCTGCTGCGTTTCGTACGGTGAGTGAGATATCCGGAAGCCCAAATCCCCTCCCCTTCCCAATCCCTAATTATCCCATCCCTTTAAGGTCGGCAATGCGCCCATGATTCTTCTGGTTGTGGGCGTACATGGGCGGTGGAGATCACTTACCATCAGGTGACCCACTTGCTCGTTTGCCGGCCTATGCTATTAAAAAAAAAAAAAAAAAATCTTGGGCGTCAGTGATCCTCCAAAAAACGATGTCTAATTAACCATAATTGGTGCTGAATACAATCATGAGATTGTATTTAATATTTTCACTGAACCTGATGACAAATTAGTAAATGTTAATTGTGATATCATCTATGTCTATGTTAGTTGCAAGTGTGTGTTAGCGTATAGATTCACATAATGATTATTTTTGTCTAGGTAGGAGAGAGAAGCAGATTTTCAATATCATCATAGCCTTGTTGCATTACCCAATGTGTCACTCTTTTTTATTTTTTATTTTTTTCACTACTGCTTTCTATAGCCTGGAATGTTCTCAAGTCGTGAATGGCCTGGTATCATTAGTTGCCATTCAGAACAGGGCTGGTACCCAGTTGCTTCTTTCATCGATAGTAGAGGGGAATGCGGTCTCGGAAACCATATCATAGCAACAGAAATCGAAAACTTGAAAAACGAAATCAAACATTACTCAGGTACAGTAATAACCGATGGATGAATTAAATTATTTACAATTACATAAATATAAGCCACTAATAAACCTAATGATACAAATGTACTATAGATGAATGCTTTAAGTTTATTTTTTTAATACAAATGCGAAAGTAATACTACGCTTAAATAAGATTTTAATCCATGATAATATAGTAAACCTTCGTAACACTTTAGTAACATTATATAAATTAATAATATTAGCCTTATTATATTTCACTGTCCCACTGCAAGGGCGTTCTTTGTTAATAAAAGATAAATACTAGTCAAAATTATATTACACACAGCTACTGAATTAATAGTACAAAAAACATATAGAATTAAATTAACCCATGACTTTAGAGTATAAGGTGTATGCAATTGATAGACAGACATTTTATTTCGGTTCATGCAACACACAGAATATTGACAAAGTAATATACATTTTAATATAAATTGGTACATAAGTGTATATGCTTTCCAGGAAAGAATCTTTTCTCTGATTCAATGGAGCAAATAGATCATGATGATTGCGAAGGCCGCAGATGCAGCCGAGGCCGCTGCATAGGTTTAACTGAACTGTGCGATGGCATTAGACATTGTGAAGATGGAAATGATGAATCTGCAGAAGCTTGTTACAAAAAACATAAAATTTGCGAAGAAGATCCATTTACGACAGGATGTGGTAAAATATCAATTACCTTGGGACTATTAGATTATAGTCAATTTATTACATTGCAAAACTTACGATGCGTAAGGGTGAAATTTTAATAAACTGAGTAAATTCGTACTCTATGCGTAAATTAATAACTATTAATTTAATCAATCTATCTATGTCATAAGTACAAAATCATACGTTTAAATATTTAGATCGTTTTATTGATCCAATTATGCATTCTTAATTTTATGCGGGCATGGAAAAGTGACTGCACTAAACCTGATTATACTACACCTACACGTAACGCAGTCCAAGAAAACCAGCGACCACCGACAAACCATGTTTTTATCGGTGGTCACCAGAATCATGCCGGCCTGCATAAATGCTTCGTCTCATTCCGAACAGGGAAGACGCAAATCGAGGGGCTTGCTATAGGACAGGCGGATGACCGATGCAGCCACAGGGATACAAGGATATAACCGCCCCAACCAACCATCAAGTCATATCGCAAACCCCTCGGAAGAACCGAACTGGTTTTAATTTAACTCAGAATGACATAAGTTTGAAGATCCTGTATATTAATAATAATTAGAGAAGCGCTTGTCATTCACGCTCGCATCTCAACTTCAGATCAAAAGCTTCGATGACCCGCGTGTCTTTTAGATTTGACCGAGTTAAACGTTATTGACGCGGGCGTTTGTTCCCTTAGATGATGATTGGAAATCTATATCAAAAAGGTCATAAGTGGCACTCAAATAGCACCAATGATCTGAGTAAACATGACATAAAATACTTAAATCGTTATATTGTATCATTTGTTTACTTTTCATTTGTAAGGGAATTAGAAACAAACTATGCCTAGCAAAATAAATACTATTCTCTCACCAAAAGTAAATGTATGGTTCTTGTTTATAGGTAATACAATCCGAATACGGATCCGAATTTTAATAATTTACAACTATTATTTATAACTCCAATGAAAACATTAGATGACAATATCTTTCAAACTTCTGTTATTATAGTTTACTATCAGTTAGGGAAATCGCGAAGCTTTAAATAACTTTGAATAAGTTATCATTACTTTCATTTCAGTCTCAAACTCGTTACAAGACATGAAATTACTTTAAATAGCAGATATTATTGGAAAAGCTACAACAGAAGTTGCAACTAATTTTAATTTTAGATAAGAACAAAATTTTTACTTATACATTTAATTCCAGAATGCTCATCCGGGCAAATGAAATGTCGTAATGGCAAATGTATATCCAAAACATTATTCAGAGATGGTCATGACAATTGTGGAGACGGTACTGATGAACCTGGCTACACAACTTGTTCCGATTATCTGGCCAGAGTCATGCCATCAAGACTTTGTGATGGTATACTACATTGTCACGATAGAAGTGACGAAGATCCAGTGTTTTGTAAATGCTATGCAAAGAAAACATACAAGTACGTCGTATATTCATTATATTCAATTTACATTATACTTTATATTTAAAAACAAATCGTATATTTTAAAAAAATCCATTATTCCGTATCTAAAAACCATTAATCAATCGCATGGAAGCATCTAGCAACATTGAATAATTTGCCTAATTTCCTACATTGGTATTAGAGTTAATTGACATTGAGTTTTTAGAAACATTCAGGATAATGTTGATATATTGTTATATTAAACAATCTTTTTCAATCGTTTTTGCCAAAAGAAATGTGGTTTCCTCATCGTAAACGATACTATAAAATTAGTAATTTTGTAACTTCCTAAATAGAATTTGGAACAATTTTCTATAAAATACAAAGGTATCAATCATAATAAATCTTTAGTGTTAATAGCTAATTTAAATAACAATATACGCCTTTATTCCTTTCAAACAGATGTGGTAGGAGAAAAAGTGACGGTGACCGATGCGTGGCGCCGGATATGGTTTGTGACGGCATCCGTGACTGTCCCAACGGAGAAGACGAGCAAACGTGTATCGGGCTTAGTGCTCCGGACGGAACTCCGTAAGTAAACAAAGCTTTGTGAATTTTATATAACCCTTGAGAAACAAATGATTGTTGGACACGGACTTTTGTACCTTTCGTTTGACTACGAATTTCAAATACTTTTATAATTCTACGGATTACCTGACGAAAAAGTAACCTTTTGATATAGTGATAGCACTGAATCTACATTTATCATCTCCTATTTGTTGACTAAAAGCGTTAAAAGGTTTTGAGTCTTCAATATTTTTTATTTATTAATTTAATATAGAATGTTTATAATTTTCATTCATTTATTGCTACAATAGAAACAATGAAAGTAAACGGCGTGATAAAATGACTAGATATGTTATGATTATTGTGATATATCAGATATTGGAGCCACGCTATAGTTAATTTCATCATCTTTATGAATGGAGGATTCGACCGGAGTTGTACCACTTTCGTACTGACAACTAACGTGAAGTGGCAGCTTGGCTGTTGTGGTTCATTCGTCGTAGGTACATCCAACCTGCTCATCTCCTACCAATACACTCTGCAGTCATGCCTACACGTAATTATAAACCGCACTAATATGAGTAAATTTACTTAGCAGTTAACCTGTATGATGAGTATCAGGAACTGCGACGGGTTTACATTCCAACAATACCTAGACCCGAAACAATTTATTATAAATAAATAAATGCACAAGTCACAACATAATCCTGGTTGGTTCACAGTTGGTTAAATTTATATCGCGGGTATCAGGAACTACGAGGAACCGTCGCACAACAGCCAGACACGAAACAAATATTAGTGGACCACACATACTTTTGCCTCAGTGCGGAAATCGAATCCGCAACCTCTCGTTTCGCATCTGCTAACTCGCCCACTCCGCCAGGAAAACAAAACACAACAAAATTATACACAAAACATTTTTGTTACAGTCATGGCACAGGACAAGTTATAGTGCGCTCTCATGGCGTCTGGCACTCTAAATGCTACAACACACCGAACCATACAAAATCAGAACTTGAAGCCATTTGCAGAGAACTAGGCTTCATCAGCGGTCATGCAAAGGAAATTAAAGATATGGATCATGCTCACCCACATAATAATTTAGTTATCGATTCATTCAGTAAGGTGGTCCTTAACAACAATACTGTAATAAGAATGAGGAACACACAAGATCCAATTGCTAAAGCAGTTTTCAATGAAAACATGCGAGATTGTTACCCAGTATTTATAGAGTGTCTATAAGATTATCTTAATGCTTTTATTTATTTTGTATTTTTTATTTATTTATACTTTAGTAATATTTTAAGGTGTTATTTTAAATAAAAAATAGACATAACTGTGTTTTTATTTATCAGCCTTAAGTTTTATTGAAAACGTCGCGGTGACTCATTATAATACGTGTAAACATATCACTAACTTTAACTGGTCCTATTACAACTAGTGACTATGGTTATCGACATTACAAACTCATATAAATATAGTTTAATATTATTCTACATTTATAAAACAAGCCCGCTTGTCTTTTAACAACTCTTACTTTTATTCCTGTACACACACGCCATCTTATTACAAGTTATTCAAAAGAATCATTAAATTTTTCATCGGAACACCCAACGAGAGAGAACATTCGCCAATTCTTCAAAAATATATAGAAAATGCCGGTAGATGTCGCTCTACGGTAGTAAGCGGTACAGTGGTTCAGCTTCAAAGTATTAAAATTAAATAAAAACGCAAATCTAGTTGGAACGAATAATGTTTATACATTATTATAAGTATGTTGTAAGTGCTAGGATAAGTATCTCGACTATGATAAATATGCGGAATCTCGTAGGGGATTTTTTTAAATTATGTCAAACAACAACTAAAAAGCTAAAATTAACCAATTTAGACTCAGCTATTAATATAATGGTCAATTATTATTGGTAGAAAGTAACAACTCAAAATAGTTTATTTACATTTTTAGCATTTTATTTGACTTTATTTTTATCAAAACAGTTTTATTTTAATGTTCCTAAGAAATTCGAATGAAATAAAATGACAAAGTTGTAGTCTTTCATCCCCGATTTTACGCCCTTAAGAGTAGAATTTTTTCTTCTTGAAATTATATACTTTTAGCTTTATTTTGAGCGATATAATCCATTGGAAAGAAAAATAATCATTAAAATTGGACCTCTCTATGAAAACTTAAGTATAGACAAACAAAAAAAGTCAAATGTATCGAATTGAGAACCTCCTCCATTGTTCTTCATCGGATAGTAATTATATAGGATTTGAACTTTAAAAAATGCGGATACCAGTAAGGTAAGGCCAATTTCAAGAATCATGTACAAGAAAGAATTCATTAAAAGTTGATGTCAGTCATTAACTAGCATTCTTGGTGTCTTGCGTCTCAAAACTATAGATATTATCTTCATTGTATAATTAAAGAAAAAAAATCATAACAGACAAAATAAATAATAATTACATCAAACTGTCATACACATAATCCTGATCCCATACTAGATTAACTTGTATCGCGTGTATCAGGAACTTCGAAGGACTCTATGGTCACAATCTATGTCAGAAATCTAATCCTAATGTTGGAGGGATATTTAAGTCTGATTGCCTACTTCGGTGACGCAGTTTTAATACGTATGCGGTACGACAGCAGTGCTGAGGTCTCGGGTTCGATCCCTGAGTAGGGTAAAAGTGATATTGGGTTATCACCCCGCTATCCTGAAATGCTTAGTATAACCGAGTCTTAATTAAAAAAGTCTTACTTGTCTTACTTGTGCCAAGTATGGCGATGGCCTCGCCCCCACTTCCTAGAATGGAGTTTAGATTGGCCAAATGTGGGTGTTACACCTCTGCCTACCCATCTAGAGTTTACAAGCGTAAGTGCGTATGTGTTGAATTTTTAAGAGATTTTACGTGTTACATTGATGTTTTCCGTCTAAAGTCGATCTGGAAAGTTTTCAATGTTTATAAGGTTATAAAGGGTATACGTAAGGTATTCGTATACGTATAAGGTATACGTTTAAAAGGTTGCTTAGACATAAAAGAATCTGTTAATCAAAATCCTTGACATCGATTCAGACATATCGGAAATTAGGCCGGAAAGACAGAGAAAAATGTGGAAACCGTGTTTGGGTCTTAGTAACGTGCAATAATCAAAGGAAATTAATAAAAATAATTTATTTCAACATTACACGCATATACTATCAAATATGTATACAATACTTCTTTCCACATTATGTGTAAAGGCTTCGAACACTGGTAATATCATATGGTTTCATCAGCTATCTTGTTTAAATAATGTAGGCAAGTTAAATCTTGTGGTAATTCTTAATACGTTATTAATCCATGTTGATTGCAGAGCTATAAAAAACGTCAAATATTAACATGTTTTAGGATCGTCAAACAAGTTGGCTTATCTTATTAAGTTTTAATTAAAAAAAAATCTCTGCTGGTGGTAGGATATTCATATCCGCCCGCATAGCGACCACTGTACACATGGTGTTAAAACCTACCATAGTGATCCACACGCCTTGTTTGGATCGCGTTCCAGGATCAGCCAGTGTATATCCGGTTTTCCCGAGGGGCTTGCGACATGACTTGACGGTTAATTGGGGCGGGTGTATATCTACATACAACGATGTACCTCTATAGGTACATCCTTGTATCACTGTGCCTGCATTAGTTATCCTAGGGCGAGTGACCTACTCCTTCCATCATTCGGTGATGAACCTTCGACATCCTAATAGAAAATTCTGAGTTATACAGGTTTCCACATAGCGCGTTACTTGTACACTACAACGACGAAGTGTAATCGCACTTTATACAATTCTAGCTTTTGCTCGCGGCTCCGCCCGCGTGAATAGCATTTTCCGGGATAAAAGTAGCCTGTAACCGTCTCCAGGGTCCCATCTATCCCTGTAGATAAATTCATCAAAATCGCTTGAGTGATTTAGGCGTGAAAGCGTAACAAACAAACTCACTTTCGCATTAACTTTCACCCCCCTTTTCATCTCTTATTAACTAAAATATCCAAAATTCCTGAAACACGTATTTATTTGTTTTACGTCAATAACCGAAATACAAAATTTTGTTTATGTAACTTTCAAAATGACGGACTTTCATACATATTATCATCCCCTATTTTGACCCCTTTGGGGTGGAATTTTCTAAAATCCTTTCTTAGTGGGTGCCTACAAAACAAAATGAATATACAGTCCGAATTTCATGCTTTTAACCTTGATAGTTTGCGCTCGGCGATAATGAATCAGTCAGTCAGTCAGGACATGTTATTTTATAAGTATAGATTTTTCTCTACCAAAACAAAACAAAAATTTACTATAGAGTTCGAATTCGAGTGATAGAACCACGCCGTAGACAGTTTTGTCTACAGAAGGAATGGGCCGGCTCAACCGGGTCGTTACCACTGTCTCACAGAAAACCGACGTCAAGTAGCGGCTTGCTGCTGCGTTTCGTACGGTGTGTGAGATATCCGGAGACCCAAAGCCCCCTCCTCTTCCCAATCCCTAATTATCCCTGTCCTTTAAGGTCGGCAACGCGTCCATGATTCTTCAGGTATTGTGGGCGTACATGGGCGGTAGAGATCACTTACCATCAGGTGACTCACTTGCTCGTTTGCCGGCCTATGCGTAAAAAAAGTCTGAGAAAGATCTTGGGGCTGGGATCGAACCCACGACGTATGTTTCGGTTGTTATTTTCACTCCTCGCTGGACTATATCAGCTTTTATTAGTGGGTGTTTTATACATATTTCTGCGTCCTTACATTATACTTCGATTTTGTTGGTTATAAAAAACACATATCAGATAACTTCTGTAAGTCATAACTACATTGGACATTATATATAACTAGATGACCCGGTGAACTTCGTATCACCTACATATTATATTTGTGTAAAATGTGGTCTAAACTTAATACAAATGTTTTATTTACATTATGGTGCTGCCACACCGGTGTTATAAAATGTTATATAACATTTTATAACACCGGTGTGGCAGCATCATTTAGTAAACATTTCTTAACAATTTGTAACATTTTGTAACATTTCTTAACATTTTATAACCGCAGGCGGCGGTACTTTTGAGAGCGGCGCCGTCAAAGAAGCCGTCAAAGAAGAATGTTCAGAAATGTTAGAAAATGTTAAGAAATGTTATAAAATGTTAAGAAATGTTATAAAATGTTAGATTTAATGTTAGAAAATGTTTGTTAACATTTTATAACATCGGTGTGGCAGCACCATTATGGTGCTACATACATACATTTACATACATTTTATAACATTTCTTAACATTTTCTAACATTTCTGAACATTCTTCTTTGACGGCTTCTTTGACGGCGCCGCTCTCAAAAGTACCGCCGCCTGCGGTTATAAAATGTTAAGAAATGTTACAAAATGTTACAAATTGTTAAGAAATGTTTACTAAATGATGCTGCCACACCGGTGTTATAAAATGTTATATAACATTTTATAACACCGGTGTGGCAGCACCATTAAATGCAACACAGTTATGCACTTAATGTCAATAAAAAAAAAGTGTGCGTTTCGGGACGCTCGACAGAAGTGATAACTTAAACTAATGTGGGTCAAAGTGAGAGCGGAGGAGCCTGCCTGCTGCTGCCGTATGCGTGAGAGAAAGGGAAGCCAGAGTGGCGACGTAACGCGTTACGTTACGAAGTTCGGTCAAAGTCATGTCAAAACCCTGTCAAACTTCTGTCAAAGTCCTGTGAAAGTCCGGTCAAAGTCCGGTCGAAGTCCTGTCAAAGTCCGGTCGAAGTCCGTTTAAAGTCCGGTCAAAGTCCAGTCAAATACCGGTCAGAGTCTTGCCAAAATCCAGATAAGGTCCGGTCAAAGTCCGGTCGAAGTCCGTTTAAAGTCTGGTCAAAGTCCGGTCAGAGTCCTGCCAAAATCCGGTCAAAGCCCTATCAAAGTCCTGTCAAAGTCCGATCGAAGTCCGGTTAAAGTCCGGTCAAAGTCCGGTCAAAATCCGGTCGAAGTCCGGTCAAATACCGGTCAAAATCCGGTCAAAGGCCGGTCAAAGCCCTATCAAAGTCCTGTCAAAGTCCGGTCGAAGTCCGTTTAAAGTCCGGTCAAAGTCCAGTCAAATACCGGTCAGAGTCTTGCCAAAATCCGGTCAAAGTCCAGTCAAAGTCCTGTCAAAGTCTTGTCAAAATCCGGTCAAAGTCTGGTCAAAGTCCTATCAAAGTCCTGTCAAAATCCGGTCGAAGTCCGGTTAAAGCCCTTCCAAAGTTTGTCAAAATCCGGTCAAAGCCCTATCAAAGTCCTGTCAAAGTCCGGTCGAATTCCGGTTAAAGTCCGGTCAAAGTCCGGTTAAAGTCCGGTCAAAGTCCGGTCGAAGTCCGGTCAAATACCGGTCGAAGTCCGGTCAAAGTCCAGTCTAAGTCCGGCCAAAGACCTGTCAAAGACCTGTCAAAGTCCAGTCAAACTCCGGTCATAGATCGGTCAAAGTCCGGTTAAAGTCCGGTCAAAGTCCGGTTGAAGTCCGGTCAAAGTCCGGTTGAAGTCCGTACAAAGTCCGGTCCAAGCTGACTGGTCGCCACCTGGGAAATCGAAATTATCGATGTTCCAGGGAGGTCGGCTAACGCTGGCTGGTCGATGGACCGCTCGCGTTACGGAACGTTTCGGTTCACCCTCCCATAAGAAGTTATCACTTCAAAAAAAAAATTAAGTGAGGTACTGCACCATTGCATGTGAGGTAGTCCGTCGCACAATTAATTGACTTCGACGACCTAAGGCAGGTCGTCTTCTCCTTCGGTGTGCGGGGGCATCTGAGCCCCCCTACATTTGGAGACGGGCCGCAAGGCGGCACCGCGCAGGGGCGGTTCCTGCTGAAGCCGGGGCACTTCTCGCTTCGGGAACCCGGGGCCGAATATGGCCACTGCGGGGTTTTTAGTTGATATTTGCCGTGCATAGGGTGTACATAGTGTTACAGACTCGGCCCAGCGGTCGCCCGGATGTTTTCCATCTCTCCCGGGTGGCTCAACGCTGGGTCGTAAGCCCAGTAGAGCCCAACATAACCGTTCCACCTCCCCCGGTGGGACGGTAACGACAAAACGCTTTTCCCCGCGACAAAAAAAATAAATAAAAGAAGTGTGGTTCTCGAGACGCTCGACAGAAGTGATAACTTAAACTAATGTGGGTTAAAGTGAGAGAGGAGAAGCCTGCCTACTGCTGCCATATGCGTGAGAGAAAGGGAAGCCAGACAGAGTGGCGCCGTAACGCGTTACGTTACGAAGCGGTTTACCCTCCCATAAGAAGTTATCACTTCATTGGATTGCTCTGTACTGCACTGCACTCCAGTGCGGTCAAAGTTCTGTAAAAGTCCTTCAAAAGTCCGATCAAAGTCCGGTCACAGCGCGGTCACAGTCCAGTCAAAGTCTTGTCAAAGTCCTGTCAAAGTCCGGTCAAAGTCCGGTTAAAGTCGGTCAAAGTCCGGTCAAAGCCCGGTTAAAGACCTGTCAAAGACCGGTGAAAGTCCTGTCAAAGTCCGGTCAAAGTCCTATCAAAGTGCGGTCAAAGTCCGGTTGAAATACGGTCAAAGCCCCGTTAAAGACCTGTCAAAGTCCGGTGAAAGTCCTATCAAAATCCGGTCACAGTTCGGTCAAAGTCTTGTCAAAGTCCGGTCAGTCCTATCAAAGTCCAGTCAAAGGCGGTAAGAGTCCGGTCGAAGTCCGGTCAAAACCCGGTTAAAGACCTGTCACAGTCCGGTCAAAGTCCTGTCAAAGGCCGGTCAAAGCCCTGTCAAAGTACTGTCAAAGTCCGGTGAAAGTCCTTTCAAAGTCCGGTCAACGTCCTGTCAAAGTCCTAACAAAGTTCGATCAAAGTCGGTGACAGTCCGGTCAGTCAGTGAAAGTCCGGTCAAAGTCGGTCAAAGTCCTGTCAAAGTCTGGTCCAGGCAGGTCCAGTCCGGCCCAGTCCGGTCCAGTCCAGTCAAAGTCCGGTCCAGTTCGGTCCAGTCGGGTCCAGTCCGGTCCAGTCCGGTTAAAAGTCCGGTCAAAGCCCGTACCGTAAATAAAGTTCTCGGGCACTGACAAACTGATGATGAAAAAAAATAAACTGACAAATTGTCTTGAAATTTATTTATTTATTTTCTTTTTTCGTCAACCAACTGATACTTTTACACTTTTTTTATTTCTGAAACAAAACTGTATTGTATTCCAACAAAACAGACCAAAGAGATCGGACCTCATACCATATATATATCCATATTAGCTATGAAACAGACAAATTTCTGAACGCACCTATAAATATTTGACAACCAAGTGTCAATTTATTTCTAAAATGACAAAACACATCAAATTTTTCATACCTAGGAACGGTTTGTATTGGAAACTTGAATTGTCGTTTTTGGTATTTTCCTTTACTTATTATTTATTTTTCTCACCGGGTAAACCTTCCCTGAACTTCCACAAATATTTCAAGATCAGAATTAGCCAAATCGGTACAGCCAGTCTCGAGTTTTTGCGAGACACACGCACAGCGATTCATTTTTATATATATAGATTTATCCACAATACTGACATCACGTCTTTGAAATTACTTCCATCCGAAATAGTTAATATAAAAATATAAAAAAATATAAACCATTTTCCTTTTTATAACATTATATCGTATAAATGGTCCTTCGATCGAACATGAATATCCAAGCTAACCCACCAAAGCCATTTAAAATTTTATTTATAAACATCCGTAGTAGCAAATGCAAGAATAAAGCTTTTTATTAAACGTTTCATGGGTCAAGATTGTAACCCAAAAGATATCAATTTGCTACAAGTCAGACTATTATAATTGTTTATGATCCATACATATGCTTAAATAAAATTAAAGAAAACAACGTCAAGAATTGTTTGTTATTATGGGAGATAACAATATTAAAATTATTTACTTAATCCAATGAATATAAATGATAAATGTGCTATAAAGATAAATAAACCGTTTAAGTAGTTTGATAGTTAAAAATAATGATGTCGAGCTAGATGTAATATTTTATTAAATTACTACAAAGATTTTAATTTTATATGTAAACATTATAATTTGTGATATTTCATGTATATTTTTATATGAACTCGCTATGTCAGAAAATTTAATTTATGTCGTATTACATAATATTATTTAGATCTTGTTTTTAATTTACATATAAATTACAGATACGTCATCCGAGAATCAAATAACACAATTGTATACGCAGCCACAGTATACCTTTGATTTAATATTATATGTCATGAATATGTTAATAAGGTATACGTGGTAAGTAAATAGAATCGTCCCGAAAACTTTAATTATGCGAGATGAAATGACGAGTAAATAACCAAAACCATTATAAAAAAGGTGGGCAAGTCGTGGCGACGCCATAGAGTCTGCTTAAGATGATGACACCGCTATTTCAATTTAAGCCATTTAAATCTGAATACATTAACAGAACCATTATGCAAATCGTTATCATTTTAACATTTTCAAGCGGCGCAAATTCCTTAAGCGGTTCTACACTACCACTCTCCTCACAAATGACAAATGGTAATAAAATTTAACACGACATGTAATTTCACATGTAATGCGAGGGATTATTGAAAAGAATATATAAATTTAAAGATGCACATTGTATTGTAATTTTAGTTATAAATCAGGATATTGAATGCTTCTCTTTAATTTGTGCCGACCGATTTATCTTTATGCTAGCGGAACATAAGACAACTTTGACTGTTACAGTATTTACTGCCGCAACACACGCGAAGATACTCGTCTATATTTATTTTCTCTCGCGTTTCTAAAGGAACAACATTTAAAGTACGAGTATTAACGAAATAATTCTAGAAAGAGCTATCTTGGATTAATCTGGACAGATAACATGCGACGCTGCTCAAATAATTTCGTGAATGAAACATCCGATTGGACAACATTATTAATGTTGGAGCCGAAAAACAACGATGACTCAGGATAAAATACTATAAATTGATCAGTATTATTGTAATGCCATTTATATTAACAAAATTTGAACATCGATCTGTTGTACTTGTTATTTGTTTAAATAAATAATAATTGCACGTCGAGGAACTTGACCTTGACTTAGGCATAGTCACCAAAAAAATATGATGGGTCGGATGAACAGTGATTTTACATTAGAGGTATGAAGCAAAGCCGCTTGATATCTTTACTTTGAATCATAGATTCGTTAGCCTGTGTTGTCTATCTAGTCGCCTCGAATTTCTAATCTAAATTTTATAGAGAATTAAAAATTTCATCAGTTAAAAGCCTTTATACGAAAACATCACTAAATTTCGTTTAAAAAAATTAAGCAACATTTAATACTTGACATATGGGAGTAAGCATATAGCGGGAGCTTACTGATACCTCCCTTGCACGCCTCACCGTATATTTAACGTCACGTTCATAGTAATTGCATACTTTTTCTGTCAATATTCGAAATCTTTGTTATTGATTATTTTTGAGAGGTATCAAAATCATTTTTTTTATTTAAAGTTTAGGATATCGTATTTGTTGATAAAAATTCGAGGCAACTGTTGATTTATTACCCGTATCAATTTAGTACGCTCCGCAATGAAATTCATTGTCATATACATTCTCTAATATTAGTTTTATGACTAAATAAATAACATTGCATACCACAAGTAGAAATTCAATGAAATGTCTTGCGAGTCCATGGTTTTGTGAAGATATTTTGTTGATACTTAAATGTTCCCACTAGTCCTCAACATTGTATTAATCTGATACATGAACGCGTTGACTTTATACATGCGAAGGGCCTTCCTCCCAAGGTTTGTTAAAATGGTACCATCGGGTTTTTTATTTCGCACACGTAGGTAACTGTTTTACCGATGGTTATCGCCAAAAATAACCTTTAATTACCATGTAGTTTGAGCTGCCCTGACCTTTCACACATACACTTGTAGAGGCTGCCTTCTCGCGTAGCAATATGTAATACATAGAAATGTCAAAAATTATCCCTCATGAAACGTCATAATAAAAACAAGTGGCTTGACATTTACACCATATCAGATTAAACGCCATAATCTTTCACATTTAAATTGTCGTCCCAAGACAAAACTCTCCGTAAAAGGTCCGAAGAGATAACAATAAAATAAACATATATACTGTAAAATATGTATCTTTGTTGCAATCATTGCATAGGGAGGGAATAAATTTAATATATGATTTGTGAGCATATCGTCACAATGTATAAAACGCTTTAAAACTTATATTAAATGGCTTTATAAAGGCGGTTCACACTTCGAGTGTACCTTTTTAAATATATATGCTATATATGTACTAAATTTCACCCAAATCTTTCAGACAGTACAGTAATTAGGGCGTGATTGATTTACTAACATCAAAATTCACAAACTCACAAACATTCATTTTTAAAACACATACGAATAGGATAGTAATATTTAATGAAGTATAAATCGACCACCAAGATCTTAGGAATACTCTGCTGATTAACGGATGAGATAATGAAGTAACTTGGTTCGCATTACGGGTTGTGGGGGTTACACGGCGGGTCCCCATATAGTAACAAAACCACCGTCAAAGCATGATAAGGCCGACGCTGACATTAAGTTGGGTAAACGCCAGGTAGAAAGAAGAAGGATTGTAGTATTCAATACTACTTTACATTCAGGATGATCCCATAATATAATAATCAGACGCAAATAGGGGATTATTAGGATTAGGATTATTTCGTATAATCCGAGATAGCTAGCGTGGCTATGACAGACTCCATAAATGACGACTACAACGCCTACCACAGAAACTGAAAAGGAGTATACTGAGAAGAGAGAAATGCTAAGATATAAAAATAAGATATTTGCCAAGTAGTGGGCAGGTACGTGAGATAGTTGGGCCGCTATTAGTGAGGTCTCTCCTATGCTAGAATCTATCTAGATAAGTAAGTACCACTGTTATGTATATTTCTAACGCTGAGCTACCAAACCCGAACATTGCCGAAGTGAAGCTATGACTTCGTACTGAACGCGAATTTAGTTTTTGGTACTCTCTGCTAGATTGCTAAGACTGTGTACGGTCAGTTGTTGAATTATGCGACACATCGATTACAAAACGGAACACGGTATCAATTCAGTGGCGGGCGCCTTTGAACTCCGACCGTGCCACTTTATTGGTCAATATGTGATAATAAATATCACCTTCTATAACTTATTTACACGTTCTTGATCCTTTCCCTCAGTTTGTCGAATTAATAATCAATTAGTCATTTTAATCGGGTCGTATTTAAAATTTAAAATAATTGTGTAATTAATAGCTGCGGTATTATAATTAAAGTACTACGATTAAAGTAACGCGTTTCGACAATATTCGTATATTTTAAAAATACGAATAATAAAAAAAACTAATAAGTCTAATAACTGCTATATTATAATATGCCTTTGTTTTTCTCTTGAGTGAATAACCAGGTTCATATGTATAGAATTTGAATACATTTTCGTACAAATTCATCAAAAACGAAGATTTCTGAAGCATACATTTCGTAGTATTTACTGTACGCACAAGCTGTAGCTTCTGTAGACCTAGCGCACTCGTACTTAATGTGAACAAATGAAAACATGTATGAGCTTGATATGCAGCTTGACATGACTACGGTTAAAAATGAAAAAAAAAGAGAAGCACAGCAGAAATATTTATTAATTAATCTTCATATCAGCCTGTCATACTACAACGTAATTGAAGTGTATCAGACGTGTTCTATAATATTGGTCCCTCGTATGCGAGAGGCCGTCTGGGTTGGTACCACCGCTTTGTCTATTTCTGCGGCCAAGCAAGCGTGTTGCAAACCAAGCACTGTTGTGTTTCGGTTTGAAGGACATTGAAGCCAATGAAATTACCGGCATTATTAGACTTAACATCTTCTGTCTCCGGGTGACGAGTGCAGTTCAGTGCCATGCAGTGTTTTTAATTTAAAGTTCTGTATGGTGCTGCTTCTGTTTATGAGCCGGCGTGGCCACCACCAGGCGAGCGCCATGCTCCTCTCGTCATTTATTAAAAAAAATACACAAAAGATACATTTTTCTTTTTATTAGCTTGAATGAGGACACGATCAAGTGGCTTGCTTGGCGGTAAGCCTGCCTATAAACAGACACAACATCACACACAACTTTACATATCAAAGCATTGCATGGCACTGGACTGCATTTGTCACCCCGAAACATAATTTGTATTAAGTCTCAAATGCCCAATAATTTCATTTACTTTGCTGTCCTTCAAACCGAAACATAATAGTGCTTACACACTTCTACTTGGCAGCAGAAATAGACAATAGTGTTACCAACGGAATTGACTTCTCGCATATGAGAAATATGATGGCTTGTAAATTTATACAATACATTTTTTTTTAAATGCAAGACCTGCGATGCTTTATAAGCTTAAGTTATTTAAGATTGATAAGCATTTTTGATAAGCATTTCATATACCTATCATGTCCCTACACATCCAAACATGGTGAGACTAAATCGTACAGAAATCCGGTGTATACAGGCGATAAAATCTTGCTATAAGGGTTCAGTTTGTATCCTCGAAAAGGTAGGTAGAGGTGTATGTGATGCGCATACCGTTCTTACCTCCCAGAGGTTGCATTACACACGGCCATGTGAAAGGGTAGGCAATTATACGTACCCTGTTACATGGTGATTATTTAATCATCATATTGGGTACAAATCTAGTCCCGCTTAATTCACGTGTTTTTCGAAAAGAGGCGGAATTTTTTCTTGTTTTTACGAATATATTATATTAGAACCCCTAATATCGTCTTAATGTTATAGTGGCAACGTATTAAGGCTATGAAAGCGGCTAGCCATAACTGACATAGGATATGGGACGAAATTAAAGTTGATAAATTATGACAGTTGTACTAGTTCTCTGCCTACTTTTTGGGTTATCACCCAAAGGATAAACTTTTGTTACATAGAAGTCACGATATATATTTCGATATATAGAACTCACTAGCTTTTACACGAGGCTCCGCCCACGTGAACGGCGCTTTTCCAGATAAACAGTTGCCCATGTCCTTATCCATGTCATGTTTACATATGTTTCTAATTTCATTCTAATCCCTGCATCCTTTAAAGCGTGATTATTCTACTTCCTACTTCCTACTAATATTATAAACGCGAAAGTTTGTAAGAATGGATGTATGTTTGTTACTCTTTCACGTAAAAACTAATGAATGGATTTTAATGAAACTTTACAATAATACAGCTTATACATCAGAATAGGACATAGGCTACTTTTAATCCCGGGAAAAGTAGATCAGGCGGGCGGAGCCGCGAGCAAAAGTTAGTTATTAATACATTAAAATTCACAAACTCACAAACATTAAAACTTTCTCATTTGTAATAGTAGTTAGTAGGATAGTAACTACAATAGCATAGCATAGCGGTGCTATTGTACCTATTCACAATGTAGATAAATTCAAATTCAATACCTCATTTAAGAATCGTATTTTTTTATGATGTAACCTGAGAAGGTTATAGGTCGTTGTATTTATTATTTTTAGATTAAATTAGGCGCAAAACAATGATGCACAACATATATTTAACACCAGGAAGAATTAACAAGATATTACCTTGTACAAGTAATAAATCTGTCACTCGGCACATATCAGAGATGTACATCGATAACGAACCAATAAAAAGGCATCTAATTAATGATTGTTCAAACAAAAAAAGACGATTCATCGCTTCCGACATCAGTATTTATATACTTTTTGACCATTCAAAGTTGCGCCAAAATGTATACTTGACTTTTTGTATCGATAAAAAACGACACCCGTCTTCATTAATCATTTTCAATCATAAAGTTGCCGCCAATGGTTTTTGCAAATGTCTTATTATCTATTCACACCACTGTTTCCTGAAACGTAGTTAACATTTTGTTTCTTGTCAAAACCACGTTTCAATTAGTTAACAAAAACTCATCAACGTCCAATAAACGCAGAGAGGTTTACACTTCTGCTTCTAAAGTAGCTAAGCTAATTTCCTTTATCAAGTTGATTAATTAGAATTAAGTATTCATATTAATAAAACTCTCGCAGAGAGAAATCTTCAACAACTTTTTTTAGTAATTTTTTATTTATAGTATTCGCTTATAAAAATAATGTTCAAGTCTTTATTTTGTAGAATGAATAATAAGTAAAAGTTTCTAGTAATATAAAAGAGTTTAACCCTGAGTGAGGTTAATTTTTTTACATTAATTCTGAGTAAAATTTTTAATAAATAAAAATAATGGCTATCAATCAAACATATTTTAGAGACGTTATTTGTTTGTATTCAAACATATCCTATTTTTAAATGATTTATGTGTGGAATTCGCGCAACCGAAGCTAGTTGTGATACGAGATGTAACTTCAAAGTATTTTCAGCGGAGGCCTATATAAAGAAATGGACTGGACTTCAATTCTTCTGGTAGACCTCATTGTAGATACAGTCTTTCTGTTTTTCTTTCTTTTTGCCTGCCATGTTATCCCGACTTATTGTTATTGTCCGACTACCCACATTGTGTAGCCCCTCACTAGTAGCCACTATTGAGTACCCTTGTAGTGAGACCATCGTAAATATAGTAAAGAATATAAATAAAAAAAGGTCAAATATATAATAACGCTGAACTGTAAGTGCGCTAATTGCACTTATGCCAACCCCTTTAGCGATATAGGCGTAAGCTAAGGTATCCCAAACTAGACATAAACAAAATTGAATTTGTGGAGAAATTTGAGTTATATTAAATAAACACATAATCACACACTAAAGTCTTGGCCCCATCTATACTTCTGTAGTATTGTGGGTATCAGAAACTACAAGCGACTTTCGGATTCAGAACAATCCCATCAAAATTATATTTGATTTAATGTAATTTGTATGCCAATAGGCAAATATTAAATAATTTAAAGGAATAGGTATACAAATTACACGATGATTCATTAATATAAGCGAATTGTTTGAAACGCCACACCCGCTTTTCAACATGACTGTTTAGAAATCGAAATAAACTCATTATCTTATTTAACCACTATTTTACTGTATATAATATGTAAAAGAATACTGTAGAATCTTATTAATATCAATCTTAATAAGGCGTGAGTCATCAGTCGTGACATCATTTACTGTTTTACTTAATGTCTACAAAATGTTAAAAAGTAGAAGAAATATTGATACTGCGCTTGAACTGTTGACCCGTTACTAGGTATGCCGTTTATTACGTAGTTTATTAAATGGAACAAAACCGTAAAATGATTCATTATGATAATTTATTCCGACGATAACCTATAACAATAGCATTACGTCACTTTCCAAACATTTGCCCTTTCCTGCTTCTTTCTCTAACAATAGATTTTAAAATAATACAAAGAAGGTATCTATATCAATAATAATATACCTATCATTATTACTGGCATTAAATAATTAAAGCCAATCAATAAATTGCAATAAACTGGCCAATCGAGCCATATGAAACTTGACACCTGATTCGATCTAAAATGGAACCTTTTATTTTTGTGTACAAGAAAACATGTAAATTTATTTTTCGCTTGGATTCTGAATTTGCTTAATATATTTTAAGTATAAACCACATACAACTATTCCTCCTGTCATTGATCGTTTTTTAACCGACGAAAAAAAGCGGGCTCTCAATTCGACGCGTACATGTAACATGTATTTGATTTTTTATAAATGTATACATTTTCACTGTGTGCTACAAATATGATGACACTTTCTTTCGATAAAGTTATACTACAAAGTTTGAAGATAAACTAATTTTTAAAAATAAATTCAACCCTCAATTACGGTGAAATCGGGGATAAAAGATCAAAGGTTCGAAATTTATGCACCGATTTTGATCATTATTTTATTAAGTAGTAAAATAAAAACATTTAACAAAAGTAAGACCGACTCAAAAAATATTCTTTCTGACTGGCGTTATCCCGGCCTAATACCAGGGTCTGCCGTTCCAACATGATTTAATGGTAATTGGTATAATACAAAAATAAATAAAAAAATGTTTCGTTGCTTTATATAATTAACTAATTAAACTGCAAAAGCGCCGACTCATGGTTACTTTTATATTAGCTCTTCAGTTTTTTGAGTTGATTTCATTTTTATAAAAGTTTTCTTTGTTTAAATCACTCTGTCTAGATATCGATACAAAGTCATGATTTGGGCCATCAATAAGCTTACAAACAAAGTTGCCGGGCAAGACTCAAAAAGACAAGCATGAATTTATGTCCTTAATAACTTATCTACGAGACATGGATACATGTTTAAGTCACTTGTTCAAGAAGTTGAAAGAAAATATTTTGTAGGCATGTCTGCGGTAGGTACCACCACTTCGAAAGATGACTGGACAGCGATCGTCGAAGGTTAACAAGGTGCTAAAGTAAACGCTATTCCGAACACTCATAAAAAATTAACGATCGAAAATTTTTAAACTTGTCAAATGCAACAAGAAATATTGTAATACTGAATACTGATGAACATTTATATAACGGGATAGTTTGAAAAAAAATTGACAATGCAACATAAACTCATGCCTGTATCTCCGAAGAGGTAGACAGAGCTGCGACTAGGACAGGTTTTCCAAGTCTATTTTCATCCCATTATATTATATGTAGCGAACTTATCACTGCATCGGGCACAAATTCCCAACCCGGGCAACATTGAGTCATTTTTTAGACAAACAAATTACCCAACCTAGGGATTTGAACCAAGTTCCTCACCGACATCTCAGTCTAAATACGCTGCAACTAATCCAATCTTCTTTTTCTTCTTTCCTTGATCTATCCCACTCGCAGTGGTCTCAGCGCAACATCCTTTTTAATAGAAAAAATGGCTTGTAGTTTTTACGACCTACAACTTAAACCATGAGAGGTGATATATTAAAAATATTATTAGAATATATTGTTGTAGTCTGTATAAGCAAGTATTTTGTCCTTGTTGTGATTATAAGTCACAACAGTAAATTATTCGTCATTGAATTCCCCATGAGAGTAGACATCGAGGCACGCCATTAAAAACCTCGACAAAACTTTTATGTATCAAGTTTAAAACATAAGCGGCGGCAAAAGCGTAATGTCCTACCGGGGAGTGATAAGAACTGGCGAGACTGAAGTCTCAGGTTCGAAACCAGGCCAGGCACATATGTTTGACTTTTTGAAATATGTGTGTATTTTTATGTGCAGACATAGTTAATTATCGTTCACTTTAACGGTGAAGGAAAACATCGTGAGAAAACCGGGATACCTGAAAAAACCTAAGAATTTCGAAGGTACGTGAAGTCTACCAATCCGCATTAAGCTAACGTGGTGCACTAAGGTCTAAGCCCTCTCATTTGTAGAGAAGGACCGTAGTGAGTCGAATATAATACAGGTACTGGTTTTATGACTAAATTTGAGACACTGCCTTCGCCTGCCAGTGAAATTTAATGGCTTGATGAAGACATAACTGCACGATTTAAATCCATTCCTAAGACAACTGTAGTATTCCTAAATTAATCTATATATTATACAAAAAAATGTACTGATTGACTCACATTCGACTAGCTGAAATCGTTGAAGAAAAAAAAATTGTTGGGTGACAATTTTATGTTGTAGGCATATTTTATCAAGGTATTACTTAAAGGCGTAAGACCCGTAAAGCAAGAAAAGGTATATAAAATTTGTATTGGAAATAAAAATATTGGAATAACATCACGCGGGCGAAACCGCGAGTAAACCCAGTATACGATAAATTTCCATGGGTATAGAGGTACAGTACTTCAATAAACGAATAAATTATAATTAGTAAAGACATAAATATTTATTATCCAGCTGATTAAAATAAAACGTCAAATTTTAATATAAAATGTCTGCAGGTGCACGTCGATAAATGTCTAATGATTAATGCTAAATTGACGCCAGCAGGTATATTAAAGTAGATTTATATGATCAAATCTGCGCTAAATAAACATATTGATCCTCGTGATTTGAGATTTAGCGAGTTGTTGCCACTCTGTCTGCAGCCTCTTTGGCTAAATTAACATAAGGTACATACATATCGAACGCAACGTGACCGTCCAATACCTACACATTCAACATGAATCGTAAATTTCGAACAGCAAATAAAAAGAAGATGTGACGCCCGGCCACCTGACCACTTTACTTGCGATCATGAGATAAAATTCGAGGATGAGATTTATTTCGCGCCGTCGCTGCGATTAATCGAGAAATATTAATTAATAAGGCTGAGGTCAACATTCTATTTATTATTATGAATACGGAACGTAGTCCTGTGGTAAAAGTGGAATAAATGAAGTTGGTAGACTGGTTAGCGAAACGTGTAACCAAGAATATATTATTATTATGTCGCAAAATGGTACAGAATAGCAAATAACATTCGTTTGTTCTTACCACAGCTGAGTCTATAGTTAATGAAATATGTACATATTAATATATTCATGGCGGCGCGGCGGCGGCATTCGCGGCGTGGAGAAATGTCCATCGAACGCCTTGTGGTGCAAGAGAAAGTCGAGGGCACATGGGCGCGAGGGAGATCACCGATGCGGTGGACGGATCAGGTCGAAGCACTGGATGCTTCACTACATTTTTATTTCCTGGTGCACATCCAGGAAAGCAGCAATCAGAGAGGAGTGGCGCAGGATTATCAAGCAAGCCACAAACCCAGACGTGACGACCACGACAATCTGCCAAGAATGTAACGACTAAGAAAATATATTTTTTATTCGTCAACCGATTGAAATGAAATAATCTGACAGCCTCCGTTGCGCAGCGGCTGTGAAGCGAGAGGCCGCGGGTTCGATTTCCGCACAAATGTTTGTGTTATCCACAAATATTTGTTGCTAATCTGGGCTCGTTTTCTTCCCAGTTAACAATATGTTACCACGCATGTTGCGCCGACTCTACTGTGAGTGTGATAGGGGCAAGTGGAAGAAGAAATTGAAACGAAACAATACAGTCAATGTTAGCCTTATCGTAAAAAAGCTTAATATAAATATATTGGAAACTATATCAAAATTAGTTCAATGGTTGCGTCGATTACCATGCCAAATGGTATCCTTACTGGGCATAATATAAAAGAGCGGAAGCGACTTGCATTTTTGAAGTTATACTTCTTTAGGCGCGTTATGAAAAAATGATGAGAGTGAAATTTTAAGATGCGCGCGCACCTGTGACACAAAAAATTAACAGTATGAAGTTAGGCGCGTTAAGAAAAAATGATGAGAGTGAAAGTAGCCGTAATTAATAAACAAATGACGATTTAGACAAAGAAAAACTCTTTAGGTTTTTTCTTATTCGGAACATGTTGCCGTAAAAAGTACCAGGCTCGCATAAACGCGAAGAGAGTAGAATGTACTTCTATCATGTCGAGTGGATATGTTGATATAAATTAAAATACTTTTATTTAATATAATTAACACTAAATATTATTAAATTATTAATGTTACGATATTTCATCGTTGTTGTGAAGACTTGAGAATAAATTACACTTGTCTTTGGCGAAATGCATAACAATGCGAAGCTTAAGAGTGTTGTTACAAAGACTTGGCTGTATGAGCTACAATACCTTTGCCTATTAAAAACCCGAATTTGAACCAAAAATTATAATACCGAGGACTATGACGGAAGTGAATACTTTTTAAATTGTTTTCGAAATTAATAAGTGTCCGTTCTATTGAAACTATGAATCAACACGCATGAAACATTTACTATAATAATAATTATAATGTACATTATAAATAATAATTATTATTATAGTAAATGTTTCATGCGTGTTGATTCATAGGCCATTTTTGACAATGTCCTTTATAATTTATATATGTGCTAATAAATTATATTCAGTAGTGATTTAAATTGAATATTTTGATTGATATTACTTACTATTTGTGAATATTAGTGAAAAAAATTGTGCTTATATACTTTTTCAAGTGCTCCAATATAATTGAGGTTAACTATCCGTATGTATTATTTATTGATATAAATTAAAATACTTTTATTTAATATAATTAACACTAAATATTATTAAATTATTAATGTTAAATACTTATTATTATTGTAATCAATTATTTGCATGCAATTAAAAACTATTTTTTAATGATGCCAAAGAAGTATAACTTCTCACGCGCGTACATAAGTACACGCACCCATTTTTTTTTTTTCAATATACGTATTTATAAGTATTAAATTTTCTTAGGAACATAAATATTTTTCCATATTATAATTCACATTTTGCCGTAATTTTGACACAGTTTTTTAATAATCGTTTATTCTGTATCGTACTAAAACCTTACAAAAACATGCTCGTTTTTATAATTTTATATCATTAGATTGCCTATTGAAGTAGCACCTAAAGCCTATTGATGTAGCACCTATTAAAAACAATGATATATTATTTTGTAAGCAATCAATATGCTAAATGTACATATTACGTTATATAGCTTTAAACATTATAAGATGTCTTCAAGTAAAACACGCACTCACTGTGCTTATTTCTGTTCTCACTTGTCCTAATTCCCGTTCTTACTTAACTTTCAAATTTAATTTTCTGGGGTCTAACCACGAAAGAAAACTCCACTGCTCAATTAATCTTCTCCTACAATGTCTCTCTTATAACTTCTTTCTTCTAACTAATAACTTATTTTTATAAATATGTATGTTCTTATGTATAGCATTATTTATAGTAGACCGATGCAGTTATTAGTATCATATTTATGTCTTTCCTATTACCACTTTTCTTATCTATGACTTACGGGCGTATGTATTCATGTCTATGAAAGTGTCATTCGGCTGTCGAGTACGGTTTGAAAGATGTGTGCTATACAGATCTAGAAGGCCAGATAAAGAGACGGCGTGAGATGTAGGTTTAGGAATAAAGTGCCATTAGCACCTTTTGTCTACGGAACCCTAAAAAGAATACAAGTCCATTATCATAATATAACAATATTAAGATAAGGTTGTGTTTAAGATACAATTCTGCTATATAAATAATCCCGTTTTGCCTAATTGACCTAAATGTTATTGACATTGTTTCCAAGAATTTATATTATGACCATAATAAGAATAACACTTAGGAAAGAGTGCTGATGGCTTATAAATAATTAATTAATAAAATCTCTACAGTAGGATGGTTCACACTTAACACACGATTTTTTTACCGACGCAAAATAGGAGGAGGTTCACTATTCAACGCGAAATTTTTTTGGTCCCTTTATTCGTATGACACATAATATCTTTTCAAAAGTGATCTGATTTTGATACTAAATATTATATTCATTAGGGTATATTATATAAAACTCAACGTTGGTCTTATTTAGAATTAAAGAAATCTTCACTCCTAAGGGAGTAAAATTGGGAATTAAACCTTATTAGAAAACAGCCAGCGCGGCAGGCGAGAAGCTGGCTACGAATGGCTGTAGGTTCGATTCCCGCTCCGAGCCAAATGTTTGTGTGGTCCACAAATATTTGTTTCAGGTTTGGGTAATTTTTCTCACCAAATGACGTCAGGCACTCGGCCGGTCGTAAAATCTACAAGCCAAATCTATATGTTAAAAGGTATGTTGCGCCGATTCCACTGAGGGTAGAATAAGGGCAGGTGGAAGAAGAACAAACATAAAAGTGACCAAAAGTCAGAAAATAAATAAAATTAGCCATGGTGATAGTTGATAAAGATTGATAATATTTTTGGTTAGTTTACCTTTTAAAAGATTTAATTTCTCGGTTCGGCTTTCCAGTTTTGTCAAATATTTTTTATATTTTTAAAAGGTTCAATCAATTTAATTATCCTTTTGACCTGTCCGCACCCACCGTGTCCTCAACTTCACCCTACAAGGCTATCGCTGCTAATATTTAGTGGACAACTTTATTACAGAAATATTCGATTATCACGGATTGGATTACGCCAAATTTGCATTTTCTGCTCTTTATTTGACAAGGGTAAGAATTATGTGCGAAGTTCAAAAAAACATTTGAAACAATTATTCTTAATTCCAAATAGCTTAACAAAAACTAAAATGATATATTTTTCGCACCTAAAGTCTAATGTATTCAAAACTAGCTTTAGACCGCAGCATTGCTTGCATGATTAAATTTATCGATAACCTAGAGCCAAAGGTTGTATGTACCCTATACAATAAATAGGTAGCTATTTATGTAAGGCAAATTTTACGAAATAGCTTTTACAATTTTAATGACCGACCAAGGATTCAAATTAGTTTGCGGTTTCGGATAAAAAGGCTGGTTTCGGCCATAGTCATATCGTCGAGAAAGAAATAAATAATAGATACACACTTTCTAACTTCCTACTTTCAAATCTTCCAACACTACGCGATTAAGACCTATTTAAATAAATATTATAATATATTTATACAAATCGCGAAGGCCTAAGATAAGTAGTACCTAGTACTGATGATTACGGACATGGTACCACTAACTAAATCGCAACATGAAATACATTTCTTTTTAATATTTCGCGCAGTATCATGTTTAGATAGATAAATACAAGGGTTATTCATATATTATCGTTAAAATAATCATGTAAATCACTTTATTAAAAGAGAAGTGTAACGCCAGTAAAAAAAAAAATTACGCTCGGGGTTAACGACGCGCGTGTGGTCATAAAATATAGCTACATATAATAATAATACGAGTGCTTCGCATTATACACTTCCCAATGCTAGTCACGGGTCTCCCCTACTGAATGAGGAGGAATAAGCATTAATCCACTACGCTGGGCTAATACGGTTTATCACACTTCATATACCTCCGCCATAGGAATATCCTATGGTGAACTTATCTTACTTACTTACCCGCTGAGCTATCACCACAGGTAGACATATTTCACATTTTTTTGTGGTATCATGTCTGTAACCATCAGCACCACCAACTGTCTCAGTTTTTGAAAGCGTTTACCTTACATCCGAGCAAACAATAATAGTTCAATATTACACAATATTTTCCTTTGTAAAAAATTCCCGGTGCGGGAATCGAACCGCTACCTATATAAAAATACCCTATATTTTAGACCAAGCTCATCTCAATACATCGCTGAAAGCTAAATCCAAATTGGAGATTAGCGCACAGAACGCAGTCTTCTTACGATTTTATTGTATTGTATATATGTATTCAATACATAATGCAATATTTCTATAAAAGCACGTATTTATATGTTGTACTGAAGCAATAAACACGGTGATTCTAGACATCTGATCAACTCCCACATATTACAATTTCAACTCCGGTTGAATATTTCCCTATTATTATATTCTTCTGCTATTGTTGGTATTCATGTTAAGCTGTGAGCACTTATTGTGACACCCATTTGCATTATGCCGGCGTTTGACAAAAAATCTAATGATTTAATAAATCATTCAACTGCCGAAGTGACATGATATTTTTTAAGTAATTTATCTTATAACATATCCCTGCGATATAAAATAGCCTTTAAGTGGAATTATGTAGTGTCAGTGAACTTTTTGTAACGATATACATAGTTTATTAATACATCTCGTGATTAATATCATATTGTCATGCACAATGTTTACGAATCCTTGCAAATAAAATTCAAATAAAACTGACTATAAAAAAATACGACCACAAACAAATTTTTGTCAAAAACAAGTCTATAATAACAATCGTATTCTGTATATTCACAAGATTTTAAACACCATATTTCTATAAATCTAGAATTTTAATTATGAACTTCTACGCGTAATTTTGTACGGTGAAAGACCTTCTAAATTAAGTTAATCTTAGAATTTATGACTCTGTCACAGTTTTTCTAACGGTGGTGACCGTGAACTAAATGTTGATTACAAACGTTATATTCACTTTACAAAAATACTAAATTGTAATTTATATTTTTATAAAAATAGTTTTAGTAGGAGTAGTAGTACGTCCTATTGGCACAAAAATTAGCCGCAATACAAAAAATAATCAAAGGTTATTCTTAAATAAGATTTTCTATATAATTATTTCTAATGCACTAAATCATAGTTTAATGCCTAACAACACATAATAATATAATTTACTTTTACATAATTTGATGTCGACTGTATCGAAACTGCAGATTTAATTGAATCCATTTTGTTTTAAAACAAAACGCTGACAATAGACAAATTTAATAACAATTCAATCTATCGCGATCGGCAAAAAGAACATCGTATCGAAGGCAAAATAACGAATTTACTATGTTGTTTTAAAATAGTTTCGAGACCATATATGTGTTTTTTCGTTTATTGTTACTATTAGCAACCCGGCTAATATATAACAATATACATTACCAACTATAACGTAGTTTAACTCCAATTATCAGAATATATTCTGCACATAATATTTACTTTTACTAGAGAAATACATATTTGCAGATCATTTACATTTACGCAGATTGGTACAAACTGTACAATAAATGTATATTTCATTCCGTTTGTTATTCTCACAACGATTGACGTAGTTAACACGAACAAAACAAATAAATATACCGATTCTAAGGAGTTACCAATGTGTAGAAAACAATTTTCCTGTTTCTTCTAGCACTTAAGCTCTGGGTACTACTATTGCATTTCTTAAAACACTGATTCGCTGAAATGTATATTAAATAGACTAATCTTAATATATAAATACGATAAATCATTGATAAAAAATAGCATCGACTCAAAATTTGTTGATATTATTTTAGATTTTATTTTTTTTTAAGTCTTCTTTTACTGTAAATGATAGAGGCTATTTTTTATCCTGAATGTATTTTTCACACGGGCACAGCCGCACGAAACGTCTATTATTTGCATCTAATGAACCAAGATCATAAAAATATCTTATACATATAAATAAATAAATGCAACCAACAGCCACAAACATAGTCTTAACCCCACACTAGGTTAACCTGTAACGTGGCCCGTGGGTATAAGGAACTAAGAGGGACTATCGCAGCTAAATAATGCAGTATATGCCATTTCCTTTCATCTATTAGTTGATTTTTACTAATGACAATTTTTTTACCTCTCACATAAAATGTCATAATTTTTGTACGTAAATTCAATTAAAATATAATACAACTCGTCTATATCAGCGTGATATTTAAAAAAAATGAAAGACGCATTTCACTATCAAACATTGTAATTCTGGCCTTCAACTCTGTTACGACAGCTTTGAACCATTGTTAACAAGGAGCTTGCGAACTACGCTTTTTACGCCATCATTAACTTTATTAAAATAATATTATTTGCATATTTTATTAGCCGTAATGTCGAAACGAGCAGACCGCTCGCCTGTTGATAAACACTACACCTGCTCATAAACATATGCACCACCTCTCAAAACTTTTTATTACAAGCAATTCGTGGCACTGCACTGCGCTAGTCACCCTGACTCATAAGAGTCTCATAATATCTAGTAGTTTTACTGACTTGAATTTCTTTCAAACAGAAACACAATAACGCTTACACACTCCGTGCCTAGATAGTTTTTTTTTCTAGAGACATTCATCGTAGACATTCATCGAGACAATCGTCTCTTAAATTGGTTTAAAGCTTAAACCAATTTAAGAGACGAATGTCGAGATCATCAACATATGTCATCTCACTGCTGGGCAAAAGCCTCCCCTTCATCTCTCCCCTGATCCGGTCCTTCCCCTTCAAGTTCCCACCAGTGTACACGAAAGGCATCGAGGTCATCTTCGGTGATCCGCCACGCTTATGCTATCTGTCTTTGAGCTCTCATTGTATAACGAACCCGGCTCATATACGACAACAATTTGCAGTTTTATAAGTCAGCTATTGAAAGCATGGCCTAAATATCATCGATAAGGAGCAAACATTTTTGGCTAGTCTGTTTTATAGTAACAACTTATAGTGAAGGAATTACCAAAATCGGCACTTAAATGTTTAGTATTTCATCCCAATTTTATCTCCTTTGGGATAGAATTTTGTCTTCAAACTTAAATAGGAACAACTTGGAGGTATACTTTATCAAATAAAAAAAATCATATGCGTATTCAAACATTTATTTTTACTTAAATGATATATGCGTTGAATTGAGAAAATCGTTTTTTATTCGGTAAAAAATATGATTTTACAAGGCGTCGCATTCGTTACAAAGCATAAAGTAAGCTAGCTCTCGGTCAATGAATGTACTATGTACATGTCACACCGGTTTCATATACCAAACCATATCTCACCGATATTTAAAAACGTATTATCATATTAATTGCTGATACTTACGAATTCATGCTTACGTAATACTGGCAAAGGTAGTTTAATGATATAGTTATGCATACTGCGTTCATTAGGAACACTTCTAGAGCCTAAATTTCAACTTACCTTTGACAGTGCGTTGGCTTGTTGATCCTGCCAATGAAGCCCCCAGTCCTTGCACCCTTTCTGTGAAGCTTTATCCCAAATATGTTTTATACCACAGCACAGCAAACGAGCAAGTGCTTCACCTTATGACAAATGATATTTACCTCCCATAAACATCTACCTAATAGCTATACGAAACGCAGCAGCAAGGTACTACTACTTCACGTGGATTTTCTATGAGACATTGAAAACAACTCGATCGAGCCGATCCATTCATGCTATAGACAAAACTGTCTACAATATTACGCACATCATGCAGCTTCCTTCCGGAGAACTATTGTAGTAAAGTTAAATATACCATCACGACAACTGAATACAATACATTCGCAAACTTAGACATCTATGATTAACTTCGATTTTTTGAGAAAATGCTTTTTCCATAAACAATTTATGGATAAAACTATAATAATAAGTTTTGTCTTTAATATGCCGTCTAGTCTGGGTGCTATTTATCGATGCAATTTATTTTACGATATATATGTAAATAGTGTTGCGTATAATTTTCAGATAATAAGTCGTCACACATAAGTTATACAAATGAAACCTAACATTTATTTCTTACTAAAATGTTTGTTGAATCACGTAATTTATTATTTGGGGCACATTTTATTTTATAGAACTGGTTCTTTCTCTGACTGAATCAATGTGTTATGCTTATATTATATGATATCTTTTTTTAATATGTTAACAAAGTTCATATATTAAACACTTTTGTAAAGGTTTTATTTGTAGAAATTAAAATGCTTTTTTATTCAAGCACGGCAAAGTGACTGCATTACACCTGATGGTAAACGTAGTGCAGTCCAAAATACTAGCGACCACTGACAAACAATGAGTTTATCAGTGGTTACCAGAATCATGCCGGCCTGCATAAATGCTTCTTCCCTCTTCGAAGAGGGAAGAAGCAAACCACGGGGACTGCGACAGAACAGGCAGATGACCGTGCAGGTACAATGATACAAGGATGTACCCTTATACGAGCCCCAACTAATCATCAAGTTATGTCGCAAGCCCCTAGGGAGAACCAGATATACACTGGATGATCTTGGAATGCGATCCACAAAAGGAGTGTGGATCATTATGGCAGGTTTTAACACCATGTGTACGGTGGTCGCTATCCGGGCGGATAAGAATATCCTACCACCAGGTAATATAATTTTATACAAATAT
Organism: Amorpha juglandis; assembly: GCA_949126905.1. Lineage (NCBI taxonomy): Eukaryota > Metazoa > Arthropoda > Insecta > Lepidoptera > Sphingidae > Amorpha > Amorpha juglandis. Next base: position 10,068,490 of record OX421372.1, read on the forward strand.
TCTCAAACATAATTTTTACTCGCGACACATTCTTATTGAATTCATAGAAAAAGAATTATAGAGTTAGAATACATTTAATCAAGTGATAAATCTATACTAATATTATAAAGCTGTAGAGTTTGATTGTTTGTTTGTTTGAACGCGCTAATCTCAGGAACTACTGGTTCGAATTGAAAAAATCTTTTTGTGTTGGATAGTCCATTTATCGAGGAAGGCTTTAGGCTATATAACATTACGCTGCGACCATTAGAAGCGAAGCATCAGTGAAAAATGTTGCAAAAACGGGGAAAATTATTCATATTTGAAGGCTTCCGTTGCTAAGCTACCCAAATCTATACTAATATTATAAAGCTGTAGAGTTTGATTGTTTTTTTGTTTGTTTGATCACGCGGGCGGAGCCGCGAGCAAAAGCTAGTCTTTGATATTTCTCGATCATTCATCAAAGCCGACGAAAAATTTATTAACATAAACTCACGTCTGTATAAATAAATAAATAAATACACTCAACAATCACACACACAGTTCTGACTCATGGTGTGGGTATCAAGAACTACGAGGGACTTGAGGTCCCACAAAACCCAGACCCAAAACAAATATTTAAACATTTAACTCAGCGTAAGAATCGAGCCCATGGCCTCTCACTTCGCAGCCCTTGCCGCCTACACCACGGAAGCTGTCATTACCGACGGGTTAGGCAGAGGTGTAACCAATACATCCACAGTTCACTGAGCTTATTTATATACACTGGATGATCCTGGTACGTGAGTGGTAGAGCCACGCTGTAGGCAGTTTTGTCTACAGCATGAATGGGCTAGTTCGACTGGGTCATTACCACTGTCTCACAGAAAACCGACGTAAAGTAGCGGCTTGCTGCTGCGTTTCGTACGGTGAGTGAGATATCCGGAAGCCTAAATCCCCTCCTCTTCCCAATCCCTAATTATGCCTTTCCTTTAAGGTCACCAACGCGCCCATGATCCTTCTGGTAGTGGGCATACATGGGCGGTAGAGATCACTTACCATCAAGTGACTCACTTGCTCGTTTGCCGGCCTATGCTATAAAAAAAAATTGACGATACCTATGAGACGATTGGTCTAGCGGCAGCGTAGTGAGGCTGAGATATTGACGTGTTTCTGGGCGTAAAACCTAGGTGGTGGTGGTGGGGCAATCACAATGGGATGAAATTTGTACCGAATATGGAAAAGAATTTATGATGAGGAAAAGGTAATACGAAAATACAAAATTTTTTGCATTCAAAAGATTAACAGAGATTTGAAACCGACAGCGGGGCAGTGACACCGCTTTTACAATTAGGCCCTGGTTTCAAATCTCAGAATGTTTATTTTCGATTTAAAATCACACCTGAGTTGCTCGAGATTGGAATTTGAGACCGATATAAAAACAAATGGATTGCATTTAATACGGGGATCGTAAAAATAATTTTTAAACGTTCAAAAGTTCAATAAGGGATCGAAACAACCGAGCAATGGCCCCGCTTGGGTCATAACTTAACCGTGAGAGATTCAGAGACCAAAATACTTTCGTACATAATGAGATGAGCGTACAGTAAACGCCGCACTGCTGCACTCAGAGACGTCCATTCAGTTTAATTATTAATTAACCATTTCTTAGAATTCTATTAGGAATGTAACAGAGACGTCAGTTAATATTATTTTTGTACTTAGTTAACGGTAGCATAAAGCGTTAACTCCGTCCGACTGGGATTATAACCGAATTTTAAGAAACTACTAATTGTCCATTAAAGTTAATTGACATATCTAAGTGCGGCAGTGAGAACATCATTGTTATAAGACTAGGCAGTGTCGGATCGCAGGTGAGGCAAGGGCCGTCCGTGAGCAAAACACCGCGCGATCGAGGTTTTTAGAGGCTATCTAGTCATTACTTAAAATAAATATTGATTAAATAAATATACAATATATTTTTACAATCTGTCAGCTTTACTTTGTTCGATTCAAATTCATGTTAATGCTGATATATATTTTTAAATTGTCGTTATAAATGAACCATAAAAATGGGAAAAATGCAAAGATTCCGTGCGTCTCCTTTTAAAGTACCGAATGTTATCAAATGAGATTAACATCACTAGATAGGCAATTTAATAACGAATATTTTGCCCGTTTTAAATTTTTGAAAAGACCAAAACCTGATTTTTTAAATCAATTATTCGCTAAATACGTGCATATTCTGCACTCGCCGAGTACACGATTCAGTATGGCGCGAGACAGTCAAGGTCGTTTGCTCACGGACGGCCCTTCAGTTCATGCCTGAGTAAGCAGGTGCTTATGATTTATTTGCCTTTACATAATTTCAATGGTCTAGAGTGCAAACGTGCTAGTTACAGAATCGGTATGTTTTAGGAGAACAGTTGTACAGTTTGACAAGTTACCATAGAAAATAACGGACAAGGTTATTTTTTTTATTATGACGTTTCTTGTGATGTTTTAAGGTTTTTATATTACATTTTGCAATTCATATATAATTGCTTGATAAATTACGCCAGTCTAGTGGAGTGTAATGTTGTTTGTTATTCAAAGTCCTGTATGGTGTTGCCCATGGCTGCCCATAAACAGGAGTTTATGGGCAGCTATGGCGGTTACTATTAGGTGAGCGGCCTGCGCGTTTCGTAACCTAATATATAAAAAAAAACATCAAAATGTTCAACCTCCATTATTTTGTACTTCGAAGCCATCGATTTAACCCAAGTATGAGTTATGGGTAAACATGGCATATGGTAAATAACAAACAAAGATAAACTAACAACAATTGCGTTGGTTTGTTACCGGTTAGGCAGAATATTTTATTTTGTAAGAGCAAATTGTTAACACTTGGTCGAGGACGTGAAAAATAATTATTTACCGAGCTACCTACATGCTGTGTTCTATTTGGTATTATGTGGGTGTTTAAAGGACGGAGGGCTCGTAACAAAACCTAGTAAAAGAGTAATTCAATAAGTAATAAAATAATAAATTTTAATGGAAAAGAACTGAATTAGACTTTTTTGAGTAGTAGAGCCACGCTGTGGACAGTTTTTTTCTACTAAACGAATGGGCTCAACCGGGTCGTTACCACTGTCTCACAGAAAGGTGATGTAAAATAGCGGCTTGCTACTGCGTTTCGTACGATGAGTGGGATATCCGGATACCCAAATCGCCCTCCGCTTCCCAATTCTTCAATTATCCCTTCTCTTTAAGGTCCGCAACGCTAAGGGCGTACATGGGCGGTGGAGATCACTTACCATCGGGTGACCTACTTACTCGTCTGCTATAAAAAGAACTGATTCTTCATAAGAATATTTAAAATATTTTAAGTCAGCCAATCCGTATCAGGGCAGTATTGTGCATTAAGGCTTGACTCTTCTCATTCGGAGACGAGGCTTGTGCCCTGCGGGACAATATGAATACAATGCTGATTCTCTTTCTTCTTATGCTTGGCGTCCTTCAACTTAGGCTCGCATTTCTACTAAAACGCCTCAACATCGGCCTATCTTAAGCATCCTCCGTACTCTCACCCTTGGTTCTCACATCTCCTTCTAATTCGCCAAAAATTTCCTTTTTTGGTCGTCCGCGGGATCGTATCCCTGACAGGATCTAGCTCAAAATCAGTGACGTCATTGTCTATCAACGCTCTATATCAGACTTCAGTGACGTCGTTAGCGAAATCATACAAAAGTCTTCCATACGTTTACTTAGCACATAATATACACGCGCTGACGCGGTGGCATTGATACTACGTCGGTGACGTGCGCATCTGACACTTGAAATCATAGGTCAGCAACGCACCCGTGATTCTTCTGGTTTTTTTTTATTCGAGCGCGGTAATGTGCCTGCACTATACCTAATGGTAAGCGTAGTACGATCCAAAAAACCAGCGACCACCAACAAACAATGAGTTTATCGGTGGTCACCAGAATCATGCCGACCTGTATAATGCTTCTTCCCTCTTCGGAGAGGAAAGAAGCAAATCGAGGGGCCTGCGATAGGACAGGCGGATGATCGATTCAGGCACAATAATACAAGGATGTACACCTATACCCGGCCCAATCAACCATCAAGTCATGTCGCAAGCCCCTCGGGAGAACCGGATATACACTAGCTGATCCTGGAACACGATCCACACAAGCCGTGTGGATCACTATGGCAGGATTTAACACCATGTGTACGGTGGTTGCTATCCGGGTGGATATGAATATCCTACCACCAGCTATTGTGGGGTGTTTATGGGCCGTAAAGATCAGTTCCCAACAGATAATCAACTCTCTCGTTTACTACAAAGGATTCGTGTTTAAATACTCGTAACTCAATATTTTGATTTTTGTTTCTTGTTTGTACTAAGCTTTATTTAGAGAGATTTTTCATACGACATGCGAGAATATACAGAATTATTATTTTGTGACAGACCTGTTAGTATGAATTATCTGTTAAAGGCTTACCTCGATTGTGTGATAAATTATATCCATCTAAACGGGGCTTCATCATAGAGAACAATGAGCAATTTTTATGGACTTGACACCAAATCTCCAACACATTAAAGATTTTGTTGTGTACATTTTTTTAGAGTACAGGCATTAATGTATACGTCAAAAAAACGTATGGCATAGTTTCGTTATGGGATTTTATATCTAAACATCGATTGGATACGTTATTAATGCACATTAAATTAAAATTTAAGTTACGATTTCATTAATCATGTTACTATTAATTAAAAGTGTCCAACATAATATATTGGGCAGTTTGGGTGGACGTTTCATTGACATAGTAGTACGCGTCGGTCACTGAATTAAATTATTCAAGATATATGGATAGGTAGCCATCTGATCAAGGTTTGACCGTTCAAGGTTACTAAGTTTTAGTAAATGACGTAATTTATCAATTATATAGGTCCTCATTTGCTTTTATGAACAGATTAAAAAATAATATAATGACACGTCGGAAAGAGTATTGTCAGTTTCGTTAAACAAAATTACAAGCATTACAACTTTTTTAAATCTAAGGGCGGCAAACGAGCAGGTAGGTCATCTAGTCTGGATATCTCACTTACAGTACAAAACGCAACAACAAAATGCTACTTCACGTTGATTGCAGAATTTAAAATCTCATTTTTTTTTATAATAATTATGCATCATTGTCAAAAGAATCAATTAACAAACTTAAAAATGCGCGGTAACAAAGCGGAAGTCTTTCTTTCCTTTTTAATAGTTTATAGCGCTGTTTTTAAAATCTTTCCACTTGCTACTGTGGCACCACCCTTATTTGCTCCCTTTCAGCGTTCTCTTTTTTTATACACTGAGTTGGGCGTCCTTACTTCTACACTCCATAGTTTTATACTATGAATTGAAACTTCAAGAAAAGCGCATAATTTTTAATTACATAATTTATAATTATATAATTTATAATCTCGTCACGGTTTTAAAGCAGATTTTGTTTCTCCAATTGAAAGAAACAGAACAAAAGAGCAATTTTATGGGTTTAATTAAATATTTAACAAGTATAAACTATAGTCGTAAAATCTACTTAGGTTTTAATATACAAATAACTGTATTATACAATAAGCTACATAAATATAATAAATGAATATCTTGTCAACGTCATTTGTCTGACAAATTAAATCTGACCATATATTATCATTGTGACCGCTTCCTAATAAATAAAGATTATATAATTTATTTAAACTAAACAGTTATAATTAATATGATAAACACCACTTGTCTATGTTGTCCTATTAACACGTAATTTAAAACAATAACTCATTTTTTATTTATTGAATTAATTTATTGGTTGATTTATGCCTTATATTGTCATGGTTTTCTTTTATAGTATTTTAAAAACAAAAACATATTTCGTAAATATTTAAAAACACAGAATACATGATTACAAGTAAATTTTTATGTAATTGACATTTGTTTGCTACTCAATCGTATAGAGTTCATAATAATTTACTTCTAGTGAAGCCGAATGCTAGATAATTATTTTAATAAATTTGTTTGTAATTAATAACTCGGCCGTGTTATAATTCTGTGAATACCTAAATTGCTTTTTATTATCTTGAATGACAAAACAAGCTCCGCTTTTTATAGTGCTTCTTCTTTTCCAAAGAAGCCAAAGTACTGAGATTTCATATTCATAGCTAGGGCAATAACTACTATACTGCCATCCTAGGATCTCCTGCTCACCACCAGCTTATTGAGCGACGGCTATATTCTTAAACCTAGAATATGCAACACTTCAAAGAATATCCGAAATTTCTTCTCCCACGCATCTGTAATACAATCTACCGAAGACTTAAATGAACCTTTCAGCATCAAAACTCAAAGGTGAAGTAGAATTTTGAGTAGTAGAACCACGCTGTAGACAGTTTTGTCTACAGCATGTATGGGCTGGCTCGGCCGGGTCGTTACCACTATGTCAAGGTTACAAGGTGGTAGGTCCCTCGTGTGCGAGAGGTCGTCTACTCAGACGGTATACCAACCCTGGTATCACTGCTTTATCTATTTCTGTGTGCAACAGTGTGTAAGCACTGTTGTATTACGGTTTTCAAGGACATTGAAGCCAGTGAAGGGCATACTATACTATACTATACTGGGCATTATGAGACTTAACATCTTATGTCTCGGGATGCCGAGCGCAGTTCAGTATCATGCAGTGCTTTGTAATTCAAAGTTCTGTGTGGTGTTGCTTCTGTTTATGGGCAGGCGCAGCGCTTACCATCAGGCGAGCGCCTTGCTCGTTTCTTCATTCAATAAAAAAATACATGAATCGCAAATCAAAACAATCTATGCGGCATATTCTTTCCAAACTCATCAATAAGTTTTAATTCCCCTCCATTTTTCACCGCCCACGTTTTATGTGAATCGTTTTGTAAAACATCCAATGACAATTTATAGTGAAAGTATTAATTTTATTTTATTTGAATTGATTGAGTTCGAAGATTATGCTGGGCGAGTTTTTTGAATTGATAAATGTGAACAGTAACGGTGATAGTAAAAGTTAGTCAGAAGGTCAATATGTTCGACATAGCTGTTGGAAATAATCGTTGGTGTCATTTATCATAACAGCATAGTGTAGACGCAGAACATATTGAATTAATTAACCAATTCCGAAAGCCTACTTGACACATATAAATAAATTTCGTCCTGAACTTTACGGTGGTTATTCTGAGAAACGTAATTGGCGGCCGAAATTGAACAAGGTCATTTTATAAACGTAACTTCTTAAAAGAAATATAATTAAGTGTCATAATGTTGACCAAAATTTTGATTTATCATATTATTCAAGCACCGTTAAACACCCCTTGAATAAAATTTATCGGGCTAATAACAATACAAAATCAGATTGTAAAATTAACAACGATTAAATTTTCCACTTTAATCTTTAACATTAAAATAAATTTGTTCATTACCATCTGGTGGTGGAGAGGTAACTAATACTATTAGTAGTAGTAGTAGTAGTAGTAGTACTAATACTAGTACCCATCAGGACAGCGAACACATGGGTGAAATTTCCGCCACAGTGGCTCGTTTAGGCAGGTCACATTCCTGAGTCAGCTAGTATGTATCCAGTAACTACAGGCCGATATAATCCCAATTCATCCTCTAAGGGGAGAAAGGGCACAGGCTTTTATCGGAAAACTAATTTTTATCCCACTAAATAATTTAACGCCGGTAAAGCCGCAGGTCTAAGCCATCCACTTATTAAGAAACATAACGAAATGTTATATCTATCTAGCTATATACCTACTTACATATTTTCTACATATTACTTACAATAAAGGAAATTGATAATAAATTATGAATCTTACAAGGCATAATGAATAATCATTTACAAAAATTCCATTTGTACAAACTAGCAACTATTTCAGACGATAATAAATATTGTTTATCAAGTCGTTAGCACGTGGGATGTCTGTTGCATGTAACGTGTTTATTAGAAAGGATAACAATAGCACAAGGTGACGAAGTTTGCACAATTGACTTTTATATCTGAGGTTTAGAATACAGTCCATGCCACTAAATGTATTGCCATGTGACGTTTTGGATTAGCTTAGGATTCAATTTTCCTAAGAAGAAGAGAATTTCCTAAAGTTTTGATTTTCTTTTGTATCCCATCATACACGAGAGTCATAATTAATTTAAATAAATAAATACACCCAACAGTCACATACATAGTCCTGACCCCACAGTAAGATACGAGTCTTGTGTCGTGGGTATCAGTAACTACGAGAGACTTACGGTCTCACAACACCCAGACCCCGAAACAAATATTTGTGGATCACACAAACATTTGTCTCGGTGCGGGGATCGAACCCGCGGCCTCTCGCTTCACAGCGGGCTACTCGCCCGCGGCGCCACGGAGGCTGTCTAATTTCCACCACCCGATTATACAGTTTTATATAACCCTGCCATTTAATCTACAGTGACCTTGTGTAATAGAAAATAGATACCCAAATGCCTCAGAAACGCCAGGAACTTCATATTCCAGTAAAAAAAGTTACGTTTTAGGTCTCAAACATTTAAATTATCCTCATACCAAAATATCAAATTGGTTTACTCATAAAAATAGACTATTACGCATTCATAATAGTCGCGTAAATTAGTCTTCCTCCACCTGATCTTATTCTACTCGCAGCGGGGTTGCAGACGGCGCAACATGCTTTTTAACATGAAAGTTAGTATGGTACATAATGAAAATAGCACAATAAATTTGTGTTTTATGTAGAAAAGTACAAATCTTAAAAGGTTTAAAAAAACATACTTTTTAAGTCGGTGATTATTAAAAAGAGTTTTCTTCTAAATATATACTTGTACGGTAGGTACTTATTTTATGTGAATATGTTAGATATTATAATATTTTTAAATTATTCCATGACGAGCATTTATGAACTTCACCTTCACCTTTAATAATTATTGAAAACTGTTTTTAGTGTATCTAATTATTACAATCATCAGTTATAATGCAAATACCAAATAAAGTTCTTTAGTAAAAAACGTTAAATAAATTATCAACAGGTATGTCAGTGAATACGCCAGTAACGCAGACACTTCACGAGTATTGGTATTGTTAATTGAATATAAATATTAGCATGTGTAACTACATATATACTCCAGCCAACCTCGTGATGAATAAGATATTATTCAATACTACTTTTTGTATATAACTGCCAGACTTGATGAACATTAAAAACCCCCGATATCAAGATAATGATCTGCAATTTATAAACGGCTGAACTGATTTTCTTCAAACATGTCCAAGAATCAGCTCTATTGAACCAGCTTTTAAATAAAAAAATGCTTTTAATTGGTCCACATATTAGGGCGCGACGCGACGGTGCCACTGTTAGACACATATGCCCACAGAGATACAAAGGGGTCATACTTACAACATTCCTTTTAAAAGAGATTATACATATAACACATCTGTTTTTATTCGGGTGTTAACATTAATATTATAACATTTCGCTTTTATGGCGGATGTTAAAAGAGGTTAAACTAATAACACATTTTTTGTTTGAGGTTAATAGAGGTTAAATTTATAACACTTCTTTTTTTCTCGGGTGTTAAAATAGGGTAGACTTAATAGTCAAAACTAATAATAAATTTAGAGCCCTCTTTATAAAGTTATTGAAATCCCTTTTTTTAAGCCCCTTATGATTGTTCAACATTGTATCATTAGGTATATTATCCTAATTTGAAAACTTATATATCTTGCATAATATTTTATTATTTCTTTAAACCAATATTACTAAATAAATAAAAATACACACATACAAAGGTTTGGTTTGGTTAAAATTGTCTTGTTTTCAAAAAAGGATATTGCTTAAATTTTATAGTTAGATATTTTTTAAGACTCGTATGAAGAAGGACTATTTATGGCAGTCGGTGAACATTGCGACAGGGGTTCATTTATGAGCTTACACATGGACGGTATAAATGAAACTGGATCCACACCGTACTGGGCGTTATCGTTTCTCTGTACTACGAACTTCGGTAAGTAATAGTTGTCATATCCTATAAATATGTGTAATTAGACTAATACAATTTAGTGACCTGAGGGCCATCATACAACAACGCATAAAGTCTAGTTACGTACAGTCTTAAATATTTGTCCTGTCTGTGCATGCCTCGTATATTAATGAGCATATTATTCAAGTCATGGTAACCTCAGCATTTGGCCGTGACAACGAAAACTTAACTCTAATTAATCGCAGTCGCCATGCTGATGTACTATGGCCGACAGACTTTTTCAAAATGTGCGCGTTCTTCGAACGCGGGTCACTCGTGAACGCGACGAGAGTGACAAACGATATAGAGAATTCAGGACCTAATCCTGACTATCCTGTCACATTACCTGACGGTAAGTGATCTCCACCGCCTATGAACATCCACAATACCTAAAGAATCATGGACGTGTTTCCGACCTTAAAGAAAATTTGTGATTAAAGTATTGTAAAGGGAAAGGGATTTTGGCGTCTAGAAATATACTACACTCACGGTACGAAACGCAACAGCAAGCTACTATTTCACGTCTGTTTACTGTGAGACAGTGGTAACGACCCGGTTGAGCCAGCCCATTCATGCTGTAGACAAAACTGTCTTTACAGTGAGACAGTGGTAACAAAGCGGTTAAGCCGGCCCTTTCATGCTAAAGGAAAAAATGTCTACAGAGTGGCTCTACCAATTACAACGTGTCTCTATAACTTTCAAAAGTTGTTAGCTATTCTACGGTATAATAACGTAGGTATGTATCAACTAGAAGTTTAGTAAAGTGTTTTTTGCTATTACCAATTTTGCGAATATATAAAATTTTATTTGATGGAGATAAAATGGAAAAGAACTGAATGGTGTTGACTCAAGCAGATGGATTCACTTTACACGCAATAAAAATTAATTTACACCTCGATTGCATATCAATACAAATATTTTATTGCCGAAACTGTTTACAATCTTTATAATAATGTATAATATTTTCTTTGTAACAAACTGTTTCAAATTAAGATATGTCATAACTCGGATTTTGTTCGTACGAAGACAAGCACATCAGAATCAGTTACATAGCCAAAAAAGCGATAATGGCATGACCGTTTCCTTTCGAACGTCAGGAGTGACAGCTGATCTGAAATCTAGGCTTTATTTTAGGATAAGCGTAAAATAGATCGGATGAAATAGACAAATAACATTAAAACACCGAATCCTGGTTAGATATGTTCCCAGAATTTCCTATTTCATAATAAAATATTTAGAAGCAGGAAAATAAAATTAATTTCAAGTATCTATAATTCCCCACTTGCATGCACATTTTAGGAATAAATAGAAGGAAGGAAGTCAGTCGCATAATATGATTATGACAAAAATAAGGCCACCATTTACCGCGAAATTAAAACGAATGAAAAATTTGCTAAAACCAGTCTTAAACATTAACATGTTAATAAATTACTAACAAGAAATGTTTTACAAATCTTATGAGCATATTTCTTAGGATAGGTAGAGAAAACACAGCTCAAGCCAACAACTACACTACTACAACTTGGTTTGGAACCTCAATGATCGACTTCAAGAAATTCATCCCAATTAGAAAGTGCCACGCCATGTCAAGCATGGACGACTTGACATTGTTATGTTTATTTGCAAAAAATGCCTCACATTTGATCAAAATCAACTTTTTACCATAGTTTCATACGATTTCTCATGCAATAAATAGTAATCCCACAATATACATACAATAGAATATATGTACATTATATAAACAGTATACATAATACCTACTTTGAAATATTTCGATGTATGTGAATTTGGATGCTTGTAACTCAATCACGCCTTTATGGCTGAACAGATTTGGATGAATCTTGGTACATATGCAGAATATGATCTGAATCTGGACAAAGGTATTGTTATCCCAGATAAATTTTCACTAGAGCGAAGCCGCGAGTAAAAGGTAGTCTGTTATAATATGTCTGCATACTTTATTCTCCTAGTTACTTTAATAACAATATATCATTGTCCTAAAATGCCAAACCTGCTTGACGTAACCATCCCATATTAAATTGAATCAAACACCGACGCATTCATTGATTCATCAATGATCTTGAAATTTAGGCAAAGCTTAGTAATCTTGTTTAAAATTTCAATAAATATGGCAATAAACTGTTATTTACCGTATTTAGAATACATTGAATTAAAATATTAACGACTAGTGGCCCCACCCGGCTTCGCACGGATATTTAATAAAAATTTCAAAAATTATAAATTTTAACACTCCGCAGCGTACGCGTTATAATGATTTTTTTGGTATTTTTTTCACACGTTGGGTAATATTATCGAAGTTTTCATACGCATCCCTAACTTTTAACAATAGTCTATCGCCTATGTTCATCAGGGATAATTTAGGATTCTAATGGTGAAAGAATTTTTCAAATCGGTCCAGTAGTTTCAGAGCCTATTCAATGCAAACAAACAATCAAATCTTTCCTCTTTATAATATTAGTTTAGATTTATCGTTTAAGCTGACACTAACGCTTTCTGGATGCATTCAACCGGAAATATATAATATACTAGACAAATTGAAATACACATGTTATAAAGGGTCTTCTTAACTTTCAGGGTCGTTGTCTATAAATAAGGAAAACGATCCGATGATGTGTCAAGGCTTTATATCAATAATATTATTTTTATGACCGCATGTATTGTGGTTAAAGTAATCATTATATTTATAATGTAAATCATATGGTCTTTCATTTTTTTTGACACGGAACGCTTTCTTTCGTGCTGCCGGTTCCTTGATATTATTAAAAGTACAAAGAAGGTAAAGAAGCCTTGAGTAAAAGGGCTTTCATTTTTACTTCGCAATATATTTTTCTTATGTGCATATTTATTTATTAAAATAACATGTGCTAGCTGCCGCAATTTCTTTTGATGAAATATTGGTGTAAATCTGGTGATAATTATTGTAGAACATAACCAAGTGTGTGTTTTAATTTGGTAAGCCTTAAAATGGATCTGCCAATCCTAACTGTAGTATATTCACAGATTGCTAGTTATTGTTCAGTAGGTTATTGTGATTCTTAAATTCAGATCACGGTACATATGATTGTTCTCGATTAAATAAATATTGGACGGATAGGATTTTCGTTGAGAGGCCCATTGTGTTATTGTTATGTATTTTGTCGAGAGGAGTTAGTAGAAAAGGTTCGTGCTCAACAGTGAAACAGTATAATAGAGGGCTGATATTTATTTTTTCGACGTACATAGAAATTATGGCTTCGGATGTAAAATTAAAATAATGCTACTACCCAGCTAATTTTATAATGTTAGCTAATTTTGTAAAACAGTGTGCATGTTTGTGAATTTGGAATTCATGTTTTAACGGCTGAACTGAAATTTAGAATACAGGCAGACTATGTATGACAAGGATAAAGGCTAATTTTATCCCAATAAACTGTCTACAAACCACAAATTTTCTTTATATTTAAGACGTATCAAAAATTCTTCAAGATTTGCACCTGTAATTATTTTATGATACTGATTCAGGAACTTAAATAAACACACTAAACACACGATAAACCGATATACCTATATCAAATAGGTAGCTGTAGAAACATGTAATTATTAGTACCATCGCTAAGAAGTAGTTGACACTGTGGACACCAAGGTTGATCGTGTACAACCAGATATTTCAATATATTTAGTTTTTATTGATCGAGTAAAGGTTCATACTGTTTATATAAGGAGTGCATGGAAGGCGCGATCACTTTTGTTATCGTTTTCTATTTTATTAATTATTTGCTTTAAATTCAATTATTAATGTTAGAGTGTGGATTCGCAAATCATTTAATTTACTGGGTACGTAACTTTATTTTTAAGGCCAAAACGTGTATTCTATATAAATTTCAGTGAGAAATTCTATTGAAAATAAATTATTTAACACAATTATTTTATTGACTAATGCTTCTGTATTTTGAATCTAGTCTATGTTACAATCACACTTCAGATGAGTCGAAACGTTTTATCATATTAGTGTAAAAAGCCGAAAAATTTTCTCATTAGACCATCTACACATTAAAGCATCCGTTAAATCTGTGGCCTTCTCTACTAATCAGGTACCTTACTTTTTTCTGCCGACCATCGAGGAACGCAATATCTCTTCACTGTTGACATTATATTTGAACTGCACTTTACTTAACATCAAGTCCAGTGTAGTCACTTTGCCAGGTTTAAAATTATATGAGAAATTGAAGGTGGTTTTCATTAAAATATTTCCATTACGGACACTATGCAGTGCCAAAGTAACGGACTCAGTTTAAGGTGAAAAGATCAAAAGTTTGCGGTGTTCAGTCACCGACCTCATTAGTAAACTTATTGTTGCATTAACTGCGCATTTAATGTTGTGATTCATCGTGGTAACCATTCAAGTCATAAAGAACAAGAATTTTTGAGATCGTCTTTTATTTATTAAAGCATTTATTCCACGAAGGGAAAACTGCATACTCTTTCGTTTCTTTGTTTGGTTTCTGTATTTTTCCTCAAGAATGTAGATACCTATAATTTATCAAGAGGCAAACATAATTAAATTGATGACAGCAGTTCAGCTTGATTATACATCCCAGTTAATTGACTCTTTAACTTTGACACTAGGTTGGCAACTAACCGTTTGTTGTAGACTATAATACAGCACAGAGCTGAGCATAGTTGCCGATCATCATCATGGTATTTTCACCAACTAAAAAAGGCAGAGCCTCACAATTCGTCTGCATGAGATTTTTATGTATGTTACGAGATATCTCTACAAATATTGTTCATTTAACAAGTCTCGTCGTATATACGAAACATAAAATGTCACCTTTACATTAACGTAAGAATTTTTCATTCGCTATAAATAAGGTAATCTACACTAATGTTATAAAGAGGAAAACTTTGTATTTTTGTATGTAACGAATAAACTTAAAACTACTGGACCGATTTCAATATTCTGTTGACGTTAGAAAGCTACATTATCACTGAGTAACATAGGCTACTTTTTATCCCGGAAAAGCAGATCACGCGGGCGGAGTCGCGAGCAAAAGCTAGTCGTTTTATAAAACAATACCAACCTACGATAAAGATTACGCTTAGATACTAAGTACTTAACGGTAAGGCCTTTCTGCGTTTTTCCGTTTAGATAAAGGGAACAGGCAAAAAAAATATATACATATGATTGATTTTCATTTATCTTTATAATTTGTGAGGCCTCACACAGCCTGCAAAATGTTTATTGTTAGCAAACTATACTACTACTTACAATCTGTACGTTTTTATTTAGATTTTTTGTATACTGAACAGACCGATTTGTTTGTCGTCGTAGTTAGTAAAGAATATGTTATTGAGTCGTAACTTCAAAACATCTGTTTTTCAAGCTCCTAAATTATTCAATAACTTTTCATTAATTATATTATTAACCGACGCAAAAAGTGGAGGCTCTCAAATCGATGCCTATGTTTTTTTCGCCACTACGACCACGTATGTGATGTCGGTCTCACAGGAGAGTTGTCCGATGTTGATGATTCTCATTTTATTAAATCAAGGATGGAGATGAGATGGATGGAGAAGTCAATACGGGTCCCATCAAAATTTGAACGACAATCGCTATTTGTAATGATGTGAAATCAAGAATGAAAAACTAAAACTTCGACATTCTTCAATTAAAAGTTGCAATACATATTTATTCATAATACTAAACACAACTCAAAAAACTAAAACGTATATAAAATTAGCTGCTAATTAAATTCAACATCAGTGTTGTCAATTATTGACACATTTGAAGGAAGTCGAATAGTTCATGAGAAATTGCCCATTGAAAATGCCACCCGGCCGCTGGCATCACGTCTATCTATCTTCTATCTATAACTTTCAATATAAAAGTCAATTGCTGTTCGTTAGTATCGCAAAAACTCCAAAACCGTTGGACCGATTTCGATGAATTTTTTGTGCGTGTTTTATTGGGTCACTGGATGGTTTAAATTTACAACTAGACATGATAGGTGGCGTTGCAATCGGGTTCTAAGTCTTTACTATTTTTTTTGAGATTTTCGCATACCACCCACTACCCTCAATATTTAAACCCTTTTAATTATATGTTGCGGGTGGAACCGCGCGAGATAGCTAGTATTATATAAATTAACGTTGCATTCTAATGCAACATTAAGTATACCTTTATGCTTACAGAATGAATTTTAACAGGAAACCCTTGTGAATATTATGCATTTCTAAGAATTATATTACCTGAATATATTATATTACCTGACTCGAATCAACCCGACTCCGGATATCTCACTCACCGTATGAAGCGTAACAGCAAGCTACACGTATTTTCTGTGAGACAGTGGTGACAACCCGGTTGAGCTGGCCCATTTGTACTATAGACAAAACTGTTTAGAGCGTGGCTCTACCACTTATAAAAATATCTTTATAATTGCTTTTACAAAGCCGACGTGTATCTGTCGTTATGCCACGGTCTCTGGTCTCGATCGCATTTCATATAATTATTTAAATGATACACGAATTCATCACTGTCAACTACTAATGTCAATAATGCATATTTTTTACACTTAGAAAGTAAAACACTGTAGTGTAAACATGAAAGTGATTTCTTAGAATTTTTTACCAATAACTCAGATAAGAAATGCTCAGTGAAATAATGATAAAATTTAAGTATACATTTGCATAATGAAGCATAAACACTGTTATAATTAAACAAGCACATTAAATATTTTATGTAAATATTCCTGCTTAATTAAATTTCTTATATGGTATAACATTTAAAGAGCGGTGTTGCTAAAAGACAGTATAGGGTTTTTGTGCGCGATTCGATCAGGTTACTTACTCATTTCGCGGTGACTCAAACGAACTGTTGGTAGAATATAAATGTGAATAAACCGCAATAAGCTTCACTAAATGATTTTTGTAACCGCACAATAATGTGATATAACAATTCGTTTCATACTTCCTTAACACATTCAAATACATAGTTGGTCGTAATCAAACATGACACAAACCATAATCAGATGCAGGTTTTAAAAGGAAATGTCATTTTAGTTGTATTTGCCAAATTAAAGATGCATTTATTATTTATGTGTAGTAGTGAACTTTAGTTTTATATGTTTTTATTATTAATTTATACTTTTATTGTTATTTTTTTTTAATTGGAATATTGTAAGATTTAAGAACTTATGTTTCAAGGTGACCACAGACAACCTAACCTAGAACGCAATCCAGTGCCATACAGTACTTTGTAATTCGAAGTTCTGTGTGCTGTTGTGTTCTGTTTATGGGCAAGCGTGTCGCTTGCCATCAGGCGAGCGACTTGCTCGTTACGTCATACAGTTACTACCAATACGCATTAGGTCCGAATGGTGGACTAAGCCTTACCCTATGTCATTATTATAGCAGGACAGCCCAATAGAGGGACAGTGTATACTACACCAAAAAAACTAGAAATTATCCTCATATGAAATTCTATCAATATAGAAAAGAAATGGTATAACTCAGTTTCATCATAACTGGTCATGTTATGTAGATGAGGCTGCATCATAATCGAAAAAGCACGAACACTACAAATTTTGCTGGTGGGAGGATACTTGTATCCGACCGGATAGCGACCACCGTACACTGGTGCTAAAACCTGCCATGTGGCCCACCTTGTGTGGGTCGCGTTCCAGGGTCAGCCAGTGTATATCCAGGCCTCCCCAGGGGGCCTGCCCCTTGATCCTAACCCTTTTCCCATCCCTTTTTCTTCCCCTCCCCTTGGCCCTTTGGCAGGTCGGCATGATCTTGCCGACCTATGATGGACACATTGTTTATCGTTGGTCGACACTATTCTTGAATTGCGCTACACTTACCGTCAGGTGTAGCGTTGTCACTTTGCCTTAAACATTTTTCATTCCTAATTTTAATAAGTGAATAAACTAAGTGATAAATATCTATCAAAAAGTCATATTGCTATGTGTCTCGTGTAACCTTCAATATACAGAAGAATAAAACATAATTACTTTTAGTTATTTACTGCCTGTGCAATATTTATTTTTATTGAATAAAATATTTGTTTACTGTTTTAAAGATTTATAATCCTGCATATTTTATTTATGCGAGCCATAGCTGTGATCCTAATGTGTCTTCGTGCCGTTATATAAAAACAAGTTGAATTAATGAACCTCATTAAAAGCTTCTGCGTAGAATGATCATAAAACGTTATATGTATTAATCAGTTCCAAGAAAGTGATTAATAATATAGAGACCAAATCCAACTTTTCCTTAACTGTTGTAATACCAAATTTAATAATTAATTGTCGCATATATTATTATGAGATGTAATCATGAAGAAACAGGTTCCAGACACCGTCAACTGCTTACACAGAATACTAGCCCACGATGATTATGTTATCAATACGCACATTTAGTTGAAATATATAGATAAGGAATAAAACAAGATTTTATTCCATACAACTCATTACTAAGACTACTAACTTGAAAGTTTTGCTTTATATATTACTGAATTATGTTAAAATGATTTTGAATAAATAAAAGTTAAAATAATATATCTCATAAGTAGTATGACAAATTTAAAACCTCTATACTATGTTTATATAGTATATATCAGCGAATGAGCAAGTGGGTCACCCAATGGGTTTTACGCATCATTGTGAACATTACCGGACCGCTTACATTTAAGTACTAGTGGTAAATGAAGTTGGTGGTAAGTTTAGTTCCATCAGTATGTATGTTTAAAGTTAATATAGAATTTATCACTGTTTGTTTACCCTAATAAAAAAAATGGTATATTATGGTCTTCTACGCCCATAAACGCCCGCAATACTAGAAGAATCATGGATGCGTTGCCTGGACATCCGAATATGTCACTCAACGTACAAAGTCGACAGCAAGCTACCCCTTCACATTCTATAAGGCTTCCTGTAAGGTAGTGGTAACAACCCGATCGAACTGGCCCATTCATGCTGTAGACAAAACTGTCTACAGCGTGGCTCTACCACTAACGAAATATATAGGTATGTGTATTGACATATCATTTCACATAAGATGTTTGATAATAATATTCGTGTATATTAAAACTCGATCATCCACTCAATTTAATAGTACCTAATTTATATTATTATGAATACCAATCAAAATCTTAATTGGTTAATGCTCTTAAAGTGTTAATATGTATAGAAATTAAATCGCTTATACTGTCGCATATATTATAATACCAATAAAGACCCCCAACTGATAGAATGTGGGAAAATTAAATGATTCATAAACTATTTATTTTGTGGATTTCCAATTAATTTGAAACATGATATAATATAGTAATAATAATTAGATATCTAGTTTTCCTAATTGAATTGCGTTGTTAGCAGGATGTGCGATGTTGGCCGCGAACAAACGATGTTAAAGCAAATAAACGCAGCACAGAGGTTATTTACGTACGTTTTGACATGTACTTCGAAATTATAAAAAAACGAACAATATTGACTAAGTGCCGGTATATGTACACATTGAGACACCAGTCCATATAATCCGGTACTCTTATTGCTTATACTACAATTACAGCAATTGCAAATAATTTTTAGAATAAAACTTTTTAATATTTTTCATGACGCTCATGACAGTAAATGTTTAAAAATTCTCTTAGCTTCACAATAAATGAATTTTCCTCGAATAATATACAGTGTGTAAATACCTAAAACTATACTTGTAATAATGTTCAAATATTTGTTAAAACCAACAAGGAAATCAAAAACCACAAGCCCTCGTATTATATTTGCATATCAGTAATTTTGTTCATGACTTCTCAGACACGACAGATCCGTCTTCCTATACACAGTCGTGATGACACAAAGAAGCTAGAATTGCAGGTAAAAGCCTCAACCATGCGTTATAATCAAAGCCTATTTCGCACCTTGACTTTATCATCTCCTCACGCAAAGAATACATGAATAAAACTTAATCAATATCAGTTTATGAATCACTAGAAACAATCAGTTTTAATCTTATCCGAACATCTGTATATCGTTAAATATCTTCACCCAGAGAGTCTTTACTCCATTGTTCTCGAAAATTGATAGCTTCTTCGCCTGAATCGTATTAAGCATGTTCGATAAACATTTAATTGGAAATATTCATTCCCAATTCAATATTACCTTACACGGAAACGCGATAAATGTTATTGTAAAATCACCTGTTGCAACATTGAATGTTATCGGTAATGCATCAAAATGAACAATTGTAAACACACATTTATACACGCAAGTATTTAATTCATGGATAAGGTACTTTGTGTCTACACAGACGACGCTTTGTCTGCCGATGCTAAAGCTTGCTCAATACCTATACATTATCACCGCAAAGTTGCCTTGCAGTCTTAGTCACCAGTACACTAGAACGAAATACTCACACGTTCGCTTCCTTGTCGACTTTAATTTATAGTATATTGTTTAGATCAATATCTGTAGTAATATAAATTGTTCATGTCTTTGTTTATTACAATAATCTTTAGAAATAAACGATGCATAAGCATCAAAGCGCAGTATTCCTTGAACACATGAAAGTATACATCGCGAAGATATTCTATTATATTGGACTATTTTGCCTATTAAATAGGATCGTGTGAGAGGAAAATTAAACAAGAAAGGAGTGGGTGTTTAGTTGACATATAGGGATAAATGGAAGCGTAAGATATACTGCGCCGACTCCAGTAAATAAATTAAATCTCAAAAGTAAATTTTGAGAATAATGCTGATTGGATTGTTTAATTTCAATAGCGTTTGGACAGGATAATTTCATCTAGAGGATAGAAGACTACAACGTTTTCACTGGTTTATTTAATGATATTAATAAGGCTATTTATTTAAAGGTCATACAAACTGGATCTGACTTTCAAGATGAGCTCCACTGTATTTTATGGGTTATTACTATCAAAGATAAGGAATACGTGAATATTTTAACGTTTTTATTATAATATTTGATATTTTACATGGTATTAGTGTGAAGTGAATGCCAAATAGCTCGGTTGTATTGTTATAGGATTACTGAGATTTGCCGTGATTTAAACTCAGATTAAAGTATAAAAATATTTTTTTAGAAGTCGTAGCAACTGAGTAAGTGAGTCAAGTGATGGTAAGTAATCTTCATCGCCCATAAACACCCACAATACCGGAATAATGTTATCTTAATACCTATAGGAAAGCATGATTAGGGGATTGAGAAGCTGAAGGGGATTTGGGCCTCCGGATATCTCACTCACTGTCTTCTTCCACCTGCCCTCATCCAAATCGCAGTCGGCGCAATATACTTTTTAACACAGGTACGTCTGCTCTGCTAACGTCTCGGGTACGATCCCCGGGTCGGGTAAAAGTGATATTGTGTTTCATCATCATCATCATCAGCCACAGTGCGTCCACTGCTGAACATAGGCCTCCCCCAAAGATTTCCAGATCGACCTGTTGGAAGCGGCCTGCATCCAGCAACTTCCTGCGACCATGGGTTTGGGTTTATCTATTACAAAATGCTCAGTATCAGCCCGGACTGTTCAAGATTATTATTTAATTCGGATTTATTAGTTAATTCGGCTATCCATGGTATTCTCAGCACCCAGAAGATCACGAAGAAACTTTTATATCTGAACCCGGTGAAGTGACTGCACTACACCTGATAGTAAGCGCAGCGCAATCCAAAAAAACAGCGACCACTAACAATGAGTTTATCAGAAGTCACCAGTATCATGCCGGCCTATATAAATGCTTCTTCACACTCTGAAGAAGGAAGAAGCATGGCTAGTATGACCACATATGGCTAAACTGAAATAAAGTTAACACAACAAAACCACATCAACCCTTTAATTTTTTGAAGTGAAACTTCTTTAGAATCGTTGTGATCTGAGACTCGATGAAACGAAAATGCGTCACGACAAAGACAAACATACTCATGAATAAGATTTAGCCTGCGAGAGAATGAGATAAATTACAAGTATGCTATCACGTGTCTGCGCATGCGTACAACGAAACTTTCGGAAAATGTGTCATAAACAACGTGATGTTTTTATTACATTATTCACGTGTTTTATTTTTTTGCATTTGCGTATTAAAATTCGTTGGTTAATAATTCTGAAGTTTCACTTCTGCCGTGTGTGAATTGCACACACACACACTTTTTAAATGTATAAACTTGAAGATCGTAATATCGTTACTATAGAATGAGACAACAAAAATCTGATTCTAGAGAGGACCTCACGTGAAGGTCAAGAAAGTCCACTGCCAAGGTCTAAGCAATTGAATACGCTTAGAATTGCAAATTTTAGTCTACTACTATGAAATTGTCATTCTATCAGAGTGTTGTGTTTTTGTTTAATTATTAATAATTTAATAATTGTATTTTAACTCTTCAACGTTAGTATTAAAACAACATAAACATTTGCTATATTTTTTTATATCCACGAGTCAAAGATATTTTTTTACATACAATTACAAGAACTTAGGTTAACTTTATATTTAATCTTGTCTATTATATGTCACATTAATATTATAAATGTGACAGTTTTGATATTTGTGAGTTTGTTAAATTAATAATCATCATGGTAAACAATCAAGTAAATTTTGAGTACAGCATGAATAGGCCGGCTCGACCGGGCTATTACCACTGACACAGAAAACCGACGTAAAGTAACGGCTTGCTGCTGACGAAATTCGAAGAACCAAATTCCCCTGCCCTTTGCAATCCTTTAATTATCCCTTTCCGTTAAGGTTCGCAACGCGTCCATGATTAGAATTATCATGGGCATTAGTATTGTGGGCAGTCATGGGCGGTGGAGATCACTTACCATCAGGTGACTCCACTTGCTGGTTTGCCGGTCTATGCTTTGAAAATCACCATGATTTGATTGAACTTTGGCACCTAGGTAGAACTTGATCTGGATCCACTTAGAATACTTTATATCCCAGTAGTACGTTCCCGTCGGATATAAATAAATAAAAAAACAATGCGATAGTAGCCGCGAGCAAAAGCTATACTAGTATTAACATAATCAAATGCATACAGCATGATAATTCGTTTTTTTACAGTAATATTTAATTGTGTTAACCTGTCTAATCGCTCAGCCACCTGCGGGTATCAACGTGTTGTATTTTTAAAAGAGGTTTCGAACCATAAATGTTTTTTTATTTAGCCTCACTTCTATACATATCTAACACATACATAAAAATATTATTATACACAATATCCGTAAAAGGATGAACACTCACTCCCGACACGGTTGGGTGCTGGATAACGATGCCGGCGAGAATATTTTGCCCGAGCTGATGCGTGTGTTTCGTAACCGTGTTTATTTTTTTTATTTGATTGAATGACGAGACGAGCAAGACGCTTGCCTGATGGGAAGCTCCACGCCTGCCCATAAACAGAAGCAACACCAAACAGAACTTTGAATTAGAAAGTACGGCATGGCACTGAACTGCGCCCGTCACCCCGAGTCATAACATGTTAAGTTTCATAATGCCCAGTAATTTCACTGGCTTCAATGTCCTGCAAACTGAAACGTAACAGTGCGGACACACTGTTGCTTGGCGGCAGAAATAGACAAAGCGGTGGTACCAACCGATACGGCCTCTCGCATACGAGGCACCTACCACCTTGTGTATATGAATGTTACTTTAATGTATACAAGTTTATTTTTCTGTATACCATAAAGCCGATACATTACAAATAGATAAACTTAAAACCAGTCAACAAAGGTTTCCGTAGTGTAACTCAAAATACACTATATCACATAAACTATATAACCTAGCTTATTGAAACCAATGTTCGTTGAAAGTATATTTTAGGTTTTACTATTTTGATTTTTTTCAGAACTTTCCACCTCTTAGTTTGGAAGGGCATTTTTCACGACTTTGGACTCGCATATTCACAAACTTAAAGTTAAAAAAAAAGTGTTTGTGTGCAATACACAAGGCAGAAGTGAAACAACAAAATTATTAAAATAAATAAATTAATTATCGAATTTTAATACGCAAATGCAAAAAAATAAAACACGCGAATTTGTTGTTTATGACAGTCACCACGTTGTTTATGACACATTTTCCGAAGGCTTCATTTTACGCAGGCGCCAAAACACGTGATAGCATACTTGTAATCTATGTCATTCTCTCGCAGGCTAAATCCAATTTATGAATATGTTTGTCTCTTTGTCGTGACGCATTTTCGTTTCATCGATGAAATCACAACGGTTCTAAAGAAGTTTCACTTCAACAAGTCCTTTAGCAACTTCTATATCATTTTTACCATCATTGGTAGGTTCATAAAAATCATTTCCACATATCAATGCACATTCTGTTATCAACTCTCACTTATATTGTATGGAGAGCCAACCAATTTGTGTTTCTTTAATTCACTATACCTTTATGTAGCAGTTGAATACTACTTCCACAAAATTTCATCCACAAAGTGCTAATAGTTTGAGTAAAATGGCTGTAACATACTGACGAACAAACGCATGAGACTAAATTTAAAGCGTCTGTTTTTGCCATTTAAGAAACACGTGCCAAACGTAGGGTCAAACGCTGGCATCGGCGACGCTCTCATTAGTCAGGACAAGTTGAAAACTAGTGACGCCGTGCGTGCGCTACTGACGAATGATCACCCAGAGATACAGCGTCTCGGAGTTACTAACGCCCGTGACACAACTATCAGCAGTCTGCCTTTAGCCCTGTTCATGACAGAAACAATGAATATACAAATTTCAGATTAATAATATAAACATACATACTTACATCTGCCGAAGTCAATTTAAATGCCGAAGTAATTTCAAAGTCAAGTTAAAGGTCGAGTGAAGTGACATTAAAAACCTTAAATTAAATATTGTGATTAGTTGTAGACGCTTGATTAGATCGAAGCATTTAATTAAAAATATATTGGCTACTAGCCTGTGTGCCGTCACGTAAAATAAAAAGTCAATAAAATATCAGTCATTAATATGCAAAATAAAGAACATACAGAAATTCACCTCAGGTGGTAAACCGGATTGGCTAGCAACAGACAGGTTGTCACCTAAAAGTTTTTTGGTAAATATTAGATTGTATTAACGACTTTCTATTGCGATTTCGTGGAAGTTGTACATATAAATATTATTATATTCTAGTAGGTATCTATGCAAAATCTGTAACGCTTAATAATAATGGATATTTATCTATATAATAAACGATGCACTCAAACCTATCAAGAGTATTAAAAAATCAATATTTTCCAAAATGACGGAACCTCAATATAGTATAACATTATTTATCACTTTCGTCATAATAATTTAACATCACATTGATCAATAACGGAACGTTATCAATATAACAATAAATTTTAATCAAAAATTTAAATGAACTGAAAGATTCGCAATGTGAGTCATCTCTCATAACTATGATAATAATTGTTTCTCAAGATATCATATCATCTGTATTAAGGTACAATTTAATACATAAATTCACATTTCCATTTTCTAAAACACCTGCCTTATCTATATTGTGAGTCACAGTCTGAGGTAACCTTTGTCAAAACAGGTGATTACACATTACTCTTTCCTTGTTTTTAGCTGACTATAATTTTACTTAAAGAGTACTTCCGTTTCGACCAATATCTGTCAACATATTTCCACGTTCAGTTCGGGCACATCACAAGAACTCGATTTCATTGACAACCACCGTGTGCAGCATAATGAGTTTTAAATTATTACCGCAGATAAAAAGTAGCCGATGTTCCTATAACCTTTTTGTATTTCGTAACTGAACATACTGCACGATCGATGGATAAACGGCCTGAGTTTCATTCGATAAGTCGAAGGGTATTTTTAAATTATTATTAGTGTAAATATTATTAAAATAATTCATTCAATTTGTAAATTTAGGGGATGGTGTCGGCGGGCTGGGCGTGCAGGGCGGGCGGTGCGCAGACGCAGCGGGCGGCCGGCGTCGCTCCGTCTCCATGGTAACGACGCGTCGAGTACATAAGCGTTGGCGCGGCCGGCTTGCCGCACAGATTGCTAACGCCTGGGGAGCGCGCAGCACATAGTGCAGCGGATCACCGGGAACATAATAATCACTCAATCAAGTTCGACGTTTCGTCAATTAGAAGTGAAGATAGCTAACTTTAGTTGCGAATCTCAACTTATAGGTGTAACCCGTTTTAATTTCAAAGTGTACTGTGAATTAACTTTCAAAATCAAGATGATGTCCTTAGTGTTGTTTGTTTTGGGAGGTATTTTTGCAGCAACAGAAGGCTGTGGTGCTGGAAAACAATTGATAAGTGAGTTATTTTAATTATTAGTGCGTTTTTAATGTTACTTAAAATCTACTTACTTAAAATCTTAATAATAATTGTAATTTTTAAAAATCGTCTCTTATTTAACATAAAAAGCTTAATATTACACTATGATAATATTTTTATACTCATATTGCACTTTAATTATTTTGTAGTGCTGTTTAGGCTATATTTTATTATTGCTCTTCATTACAACACGTAGCGTATTTTGTAATGTACAATGTAAAAATAATTAGAATTCTTAAAATACATAAAATTAAATTGAAAGAAATGTACACTGAAATTGTTATATAAATCCTGTAAACAATAAATTATTCTCGCCGCCACCCAGTCTACATTTCGTGAACCAGTTCGATCAGAAATGTTAATCATATTATTAACATACTCGTCTGGGTGGACGTCGTAAAATTTTATTGTCATTTACACTTGTGTTAGCACGCAATGGTCTGATAAATCGAATAAACCTGATGGATTATGAAATCACACTTATGTTAATTTCACCTTGACACTTCAGATCTGACCACATCACGAGTTAATAATAGTAGTTTTGATAAGAGCATTTATTCTAGACGAGTTCATGGCTAACGTTCATATTGAATTACATTAAAGTGGTTTCTTGTATTGTTATTCATAGGGTCTGGTGGGTTGTCGTCGCATGAGAAACAAGCAATCGTAGACGCACACAATCGCCTTAGACAATCCGTTGCTCTGGGACAAGTCCCCAGCCAGCCTCCAGCAGCCAATATGATGGAAATGGTATATAACTCATATATTGTTTTTCTTAGTCATATTTATTTTTATAATCAACATGTTTTGTGGCTATAAACATTTAGTTTAAACCTATGAAATAGTTAATAATTTGAGAGAAATTATCGCACTTATAACCTAATAACCCATGAAACAATTAATAATCTTTGAGTATTATGACCAAATATTTGATATTAGATAGTTAAATAACAATACTGCAATCGAGAAACTTTTCATTTAGTTAAGTTGAATTTGTATCAATTTACGACAGATATTTAATTTAAGCATAATATCGAATGCCGTAAAATACATAAAGACAGAATTATGTCTATAGTTGTAAAATGATCGGCCTCAAGAAAGTTCAATGTCCGATTCGCCTACCTGCAAAACCGTATCTGGAGGCCGGCCAAATTATACAAATGGACTATTGGAATGTAAAAGAATGAATTCGACTGTGTATAATTTTCACAGACTTGGGATGACGAATTAGCAGCGACTGCACAGCGTTGGACCGACCAATGCATCACGGCGCATGACCGCGCCGGCCAGCGAGACGTCGGACGGTTTTCTGTCGGTCAGAATCTCGCAGCCACATGGACTACTCGTCCTCCAACAGGACCTTCTGGTTCCCAACCTGACTTCCAGAAACAGATCAACGCATGGTTCGACGAAGTCCGCATATATGGCTTCAAGCCTATCACTGGTGGTCATGGAACAGGGCACTACTCTCAGGTAAGAATTATTTTTAAATAACATTATTTTATATTCAATTGCAATAATCGCAGTCCGCGTCAAATAACTGCCTCTTTGAGGTAGGCAAATAAGAAAAAAGAAGCATTGTTATTTGTAGACAATTTTAATTAAGTCACTCAGGCTTGAAAAAAATGTGTAAACATTTAAATAAATATTATTTTTTGTAGCGATAAAATTTACTAACGAGTTTTTTATTGCAGTTGGTTTGGGGCTCCTCATCACACGTTGGCTGCGGCTTCACGTTCTATTACGACCCCGCTCGTGGCTATACAAAACTCTACGTTTGCAATTATGGCCCCGGCGGCAACATTATCGGATCCAACCCATACGAGAAGGGTAACCCCTCATGCAGTAGCTTCGGACTCACCGAGTCGAGAAAATACTCTGGTCTTTGCGGTACGTACTGAATTTAAAATACTAATTTAGCATCCTATACAAACAATTGCTGTTTGCGTCATAGTTTAGTAAACAAAGCTTGTATTTACATTTCAAAATACAATTAAAACTCTCTCTCAATAAATTGCACGCGTTTAAAACAAGCATGGTTTCTTTATACTAATCTACTTTTATTTACAGCATCCGGATACTCAGCGCCAACATACCGGGAGAACTCCAACAGCTATATCTCTAACGCCATCCCCGACAGCACAGGCGGCATATACGGCAACCAGTTCTACAACCAATACCAGTATCAGTACCCACAACCTACCCCCTACTACCCGGAAACCTCCTCGTTCAGTCCTCTCCTCAGCATCCTCAATACTGCCTCGAATATCTTCGCGAAACCAAATTCACCAGTGAGACTCGGACCTGTGTTCGTGTAATTCCTACAACAATGTTTTTTTTATTCATAGCAGTATTTATAAATTATTGTGACAGTTGTGTTACTCGACTGATGATTCGGAGACGCTGGTTTTCGGAACTTTGTAGATAGTAGGTATTGTTATTCCTTGGTTTTACAAGGAAGTTAGGCCTATCAATAATTAATTTCCAATATTTCGAAGGTCTTAGTAGTATTGTGTTAAAATTGCATTGCTGTCGAGAATGGCCTTCTAGTATTAGCAAAGAGTATGTGAGAGTTGTTATTTAGATTTAGTTATATTTAAAATAAATAATATCCTATACATAACATCGTGTTTTTTTACCAATTAAATGTTAACACCAGATTAAACATATACCCATGTGTTAACTTATAATTTTAAGTGGGCCCAAGTTTGTTTTGCACATTTATGTATATCGATTTATAAGCCCTATGAATGAAAACATGTTTAAATTTCTTTATTTTATAAGTTTCCCCTGTCAGAAGTTAATAAACCTAGTCACGTTTTCACAACATGTCTGAGTGCACGTGACGAGTATAGTGAAGAGTCTGTCTTGTTGGTATTTACCTAAACATTCTTGTTAAATTATCCACTTGTATACTAACGTGCAGCCAGACAGGATTCACAATTTCCAAGTATGTGTTTTTAAACGTAGTCTTTCTTCGTCTCTTTGATCATAAAAAATAATATAGACGACGATTTGTGTGGTATCTAATGATTCAACACCGTAAAGACACCACAATTTATGAAATTTCAGTGCCGTTAACGATAACTTTCGAATAAATAAACCCACAAATATAGCTTCGTGAACGTTATCAGTCAGGACGAAACAAACCAAATTATCTATAATATCGTAAATATAGCTTGAATGCAGGACGTATAATGATCAAGAAAAGGTCAAGGTACTGTGAATATGGAGAAAATGTCTTGAGTGATGCAAATTACCATAAGAAAGGACAAAAGTTCATACCAAGCATGTATTTTATTTAAGTGTTAGTAACGTAAGTTGTTTCAAATGGATATTTATTATTTCGAAATTTTCTGACGATTAATACATTAGGCATTACTATATTAGTCTGTTTGTGAAAAATACTGAAATATTACTACTAATTAAAATAATATAAATATTAATACTGAAATATTAAGTATACCTATTATTGCTTTCTCAAATAATTATTATTATGACAATAAAATTATTCAGTAACAATGCTTCTACAAACTATATTACTCTAATTAATACGTTTTAATGATATTACATACAGTCTATCATAATTACCAACAGTAAATAAACTTACTTTTGAGATTGAAAAACGTTAAAAGTTTGAAAAAATTGGTGTGTGTCGTGGGACACCAGGTAGGAACGAAGTTCCTTGGGCTAATGTAGAATCGACACAAATTGCAAAAAATTCAAATTATCAACTAAAATAACAAAATATGTCTCTTTATTTTTGTTTGACAACATAAAATAACATAGAAATAGAATAGAAAAATAGAAATAAAAAAAAGACGTGTGGCACTCGGAGACTGCCGCGGTAAAGCTATTGTATAGCATTTTTTATCAACTTATGTAATTATAAATAATAACGAGCTAGCGTAATCTTTTAAAAATCGAAGGAGTATTTTTATATACTTCAACTATAACTGGCTGAATGAATTTCATTTTAAAAAAGGAACTAACGCTGGCTGGTTATGCGACTGTCGCGCCTGCGCACTTCTCATTTAACGCTTTTATTCCACGCATTTTTTCCACGCATTTTTCTTACGGTTTTACTATCACATTTTTTTCAGTTCGGTCACGCAGCGAAATCCCTATCCCCTCCAAGCCTGCCGTAAGGAACTTCGTTCCAATAAAACTAATCCGTAAGTAAATTTGCGATGTATCCGCAAATTTTTTATTGTAAATTTTTATGCAAACCCAGAAACTGGATACGGAGTTATTAATGAAATAATAACTACCACTATACAACAACTACTACAACATACAACACTATACAACTGTAACACGTGACAACATTCATGAATACATTATGTGGAATTATATAATGTTTTTGTTCTCTTGCGTATTACTTGTTATGTGGAAACTGTTCCCTCGGAGAACAATAACGTGTAAATCAATATTTGAACAGATGATATTATGCATTTTACGTAATTAGGTAAACCGTATGATAATTTAAAAACATCAACATAAAGTCAATGAAGACTTTTATTTTCTGTGTCAAGCAATAATTTTAACGCTAAAGTTTTTTTTAATTTTCATATATTATTGGCGGAGGCCAGTAAAAGCCTACTCAGAATCCTTACAAATGTATGCGTCAATTGTAGAAGTTAATATGTTACATATATTGAACTTCGTCCATTTGCCCTTATCTCACTCGCAGTGGGGTCGTCGCAACATGGTTTTTAACAGATGTTCGGAAAGATTTGGCTTGTAGTTTTTACGACCGGCTGACAGCCTGACGTCAACCCCTCTGAGGATAAAATATGTGTAATATTTATTATGGTCCGGAGTCCCTGGGGTATTTGATCCACTTGATGAGTATCAAGCTCATTTTCCGTGAGTAGCTTCGTTTCGATGAGACGACCAACAATTCCCTATGCGAAAATTCTCTATTGTGGTAGCTAACAGAGGTAGCAAGGATACAATATTTCGATTTGATGATACTCAAAAAATTATTATTTTATTTGTAGGACAATATGACTGTTAAATTATATGAATATTAACTAAGTAAAAACAAAAAAATCAGCTCATTCAAATCATTTTTTATGACCTCGTTATCGATACCTATTGGAAGCCCCTCCTTCCAATAGGTATGATTACTAACCAGCTGATTTTTTTGTTTTTACTTAGTTAATATTCATATAATTTAACAGTCATATTGTCCTACAAATAAAATAATAAATTGATTGGGAATTGTTGGGCATCTCATCGAAACGAAGCTACTCACGGAAAATGAGCTTGATACTCATCAAGTGGATCAAATACCATAGGGACTCCGGACCATTAATAATAAAACGGATTACGCATTTTTAATGTTAACTTTTATAATGTCACATCAAAAAGCAACTTGACTTCTATAATTTTATAATTACATATCGGTTGGAGGACGAGTAAAAACAAATCGAAATGTTATCCATACACGCGCTATAAGCACCTCAATGTCCCTGACCTCAGAACGATGCCGAACGGTCGGGGACACTTACGTAAAGCGAAATGTAAATATCAAACTTATCGAACGTGTTAAAATCAACATTTTCCGATTTACACTTCCCTCATATAGAAAAAAGAACGTATATTTATGTATATGTTATAAAATTGTGCAAACACAACTCCATAACACCTGGATAAAGCTACATGACCTCTTAGACTCTTGTATGGTGTTTTGTGACATTTTTTACCGACTAAAAACGGTTAATTTATCGGGGTCGGCCCAACATGCTTTTTAACACTTTACAGAAAGATTGCCGCCTGCCGCCTGCCTCACCTTAACCCCAGTGGGAAGGAAACACCCAGACCCAAAACATATATTTGTGGACATGAACATAAACCTGTTGTAACCATGTTGTATGTTAAACAAAATCTAAAGTGGTAGAGCCAAGCTGTAGACAGTTTTGTCTACAGCCTTGATGAGCCGGCATAACCGCTTGTCATTATGTCACAAAAAACCAACGTGAAGTAGCAGCTGGCTGTTACGTTTAGTACAATGTACGAGATATCCGGAGGCTCAAATCCCCTTCCCCTTCCCAATCGCTTTATCATCCCTCTTCTTTAAGATCGACAATGCATCCATGATTCTTCAGTTACTGTGGATGTGCGTGGGTGGTGGAAATCACTAACCATCAGGTGACTCACTTACTAATTCTCTGTGCTCTGCTATAAAAAATATAAAGAAATAAACACTTTTCGGGGTTACAATCCAACATACCCTTGGTAAGTAGAACATTCGAATCGTATTTTATAACTCAAACACACTAACGACTATATTAAGTAGATAGTTGCGGAAAATGTACTCACTTTATATATTTTTTTTTTATGGCATAGGCCGGCAAACGAGCAAGTGGGTCACCTGATGGTAAGTGATCTCCACCGTCCATGTACGCCCACCACCAGAAGAATCATGGGCGCGTTGCCGACCATAAAGGAAAGGGATAATAAGGGATTGGGAAGGGGAGGGCATTTGGGCTTCCGGATATCTCACTCACCGTACGAAACACAGCAGCAAGCCGCTACTTTACGTCGGTTTTCTGTGAGACAGTGGTCATGACCCGGTCGAGCCAGCCCATTTATGCTGTAGACAAAACTGTCTACAGCGTGGCTCTACCACTCAAACCATAATAATATAACCACAAAAATAGAATTTATGATTAACAATGTATCTAGATTTCCATCCGAACCATGACGCGTCTCACGTCACGAATTCTAAATAGTTATATCATTTCGATACCTAAATACCTATTATAGTATAAGTAAGTACATTTAACACATTCGTACGAATGTTTGCCCAATTATTATCGAGATAGCAACAGCGAAATGGTACTCGACTCGATAATTTTATGAAAATGGCCTCTACATATAAAAAATTAAACTGACACACGAGTGATAATTTGCTTAACAAGTTCTACATGCATGGCGTGTAGTGGCTATTGGTCGAACGTACAGATAACTTAAAGATAATATTAGCAAATATTATGAAATTCGGTAAAAACTTTTACTTTCATAATTATCACCTATAGTACTACTGTATTAATTTTATAAGTGGTAGAGCCACGTTGTAGACTGCTTTGTCTAAAAACATGAATGGGCCGGCTCGACCGGCTCGTCACCACTGTGTCACAGAAAATCGCCGTGAAATTACAGGCTTTTATTCTGTTTTATACGGTGAGTGAGATTTCCATAGGCCCAATCTCCCACTTCCCTCCCCGTACAAATACATTTATCTTTCAATATCGGCCACGTGTCAGGCTATGTGGTGCAGCGAACGAATAGACGCCTGTGAAACAATAGGCCACGGCTTCAATTCCCGCCCGGAGACAAATGTTTGACTAATCCATAAATATTCGTATCAAGTCTGGGTGTTATGGGACCGTAAGTCCCTTATAGTTCTTAATAGCTACTATACAGCCTAGCCTAATGGATTTAGGAATTTCTGTAACTGTTAAAAAAGTATCTATGATTGTTCTGGTATCGTATTGGTATTATTTATCCATTGACTGTTAACAATTATTATTATCAAATGACTCACACGGAAGTTTTCCAGCATCTATTTTTTGTAGATAAACATTTTAGAAAACAAATACTTGATGTAGAGTTCTGATTAGATCACCTGCCTTGCAACTTATTCCTGTTTTACAATTGAATGAATTCACATAATTTGCAACGCCATCTAAAAACCGTATATTATTTCAAAACCTGCTAAAACTATTCTATAGTGATATACTGTGTCAATGAGTGAGGATACTTATTTAAATCTTATTTGTGCCAACCATAATGCACTAAGAAACTCCAAATAATTAGAATACAATAAAGCCAAAAAACAACAACGTAATAAATAAATGTATTTATAATTTCATTTGCGAAACAATCCGATAATAATATTATTAGCAGTCAAATCATTTTTTATTTATTTAATATAATGAAAATAACATAACATTTCAAAGTCAAAATCATTTTCATTGTACTTTAAGAATGAGTTTTTACTAACTGTTTTAAGTTAAGAACATTATTACTTATCTTTAAAGTATAAAAACGTAAATGCAGACTATGGTCAGACTCTATCACCCATTCGAACCCGCGTCGCGTCGCTCTCTAGTCTCTACCGTTGATTCAGAATTTCGCTCTCTATTGAAGAAACGTTGTAAAATGATACATATCTGATCAATTACTTCAATATTTATAATATAGATTAATATGAAACTATTACATAATAATAATAACACGTAAACATTACAAAATCGTTAAAAACATTGCTTGAAAAATAAATATTGTGAATAATCATACTTTATTTAGACACCCATTAAAAAATAATAACTTTATATCATTATGAGCGCTCGCAAATTCTGCAAAGAAACGCGTATTACATTTTAAGATTATAATATAATTTATGTTACCACATGTGATTTGTATTTTTATATCTATAACTAGCTTTTGCTCGCGGCTCCGCCCACGTGATCAAACAAACAAACAAACAATCAAACTCTACAGCTTTATAATATTAGTATAGATTAGGGTAGCTTAGCAACGGAAGCCTTCAAATAATATTATTTCGGTAGCTTAGCAACGGAAGCCTTCAAATATGAATAATTTTCCCCGTTTTTGCAACATTTTTCACTGATGCTTCGCTTCTAATGGTCGCAGCGTAATGTTATATAGCCTAAAGCCTTCTTCGATAAATGGACTATCCAACACAAAAAGAATTTTTCAATTCAAACCAGTAGTTCCTGAGATTAGCCCGTTCAAACAAACAAACAAACAAACAAACAAACAATCAAACTCTACAGCTTTATTATTAGTATAGATATTTAATACAATAAAAATGAGCATATTAAAAAAGTTTTTTATTTAATATAGTGACATCTATCTGTAAGTGTAGACTATAATAAAGAAACTACTTCACGATTTTGCATATTTCTCAATGTAGGCTCCAGCTAACAACGTGGTATTACATAAAAATATTGCTTACTGGGTAACACAGATGGCGCTTTACAACTAATCTATTTTCATATATAAATACAGAGACACAATCATAATGTAAATATCTAATAGTATATTACGTCACGTAATGGTGCTGCCACACCGCTGTTATAAAAAGTTATAAAATGTTTTACAAACATTTTCTAACATTTGTTAACAAACATTTGCTAACATTTTATCACAATGTTAGATAATGTTAGTAAATGTTTAATGTTAGAAAATGTTTGTAAATATTTTATAACACCGGTGTGGCAGCACCATATCATAAAATTCCCGCCTTTATCCCTTAAAGTGTAGATAAATAGTACTGATTTACGTATCATAATATGACAGGGCGAATCCATTCCGTAATGGCCTCAAATTCCAATCCTCGGTAAAGTAGGAAGTGTATTTTTCGAATCGGAAACGACCACAAATTTGTGCACCATTACGAGACTAATAAAGTTATATCTTAAAACATAATTAAATTATTTGTAAATTATGGTGATATTTGTAGATTAAGGATGCGAGAATATCTATCGTAGGCAAAAGTATCTAATCTGCTCAAGTTGTTACTTCACCCAACCTTTACATTTCATGTCATCCTTAAGTCTCTTGAAAACCTTTACTGCCACTACTTGCACCACTCGCGACTAACTCCAGAGCGACCAAATTGACGAGACCTCTACCTGACGAAGTAACGTCTTAATCATTGAATTAGATACCTACATCTTAAAGAAAAATTCATAACACTATTTTGTGTCATTAAATTCTTATTTACGCAAATATATCAAGAGAGGCAATAAATCTATACTAATACTATAAAGCTGAAGAGTTTGTTTGTTTGTTTGTTTGAACGCACTAATCTCATGAACTACTTTTTTGTTGGATAGTCCATTTATCGAGGAAGGCTTTAGGCTATATAACATTACGCTGCGACCATAAGGAGCGAAGCATCAGTGAAAAATGTTGCAAGAACGGGGAAAATTATTCATATTTGAAGACTTCCGTTGCGTGCGCTCCGTACACAGTTCAAGCTACCCAAATCCTACTAATATTATAAACGCGAAAGTTTGTAAGTATGGATGGATGTTTGTTACTCTTTCACGTAAAAATTACTGAATGGATTTTAATGAAACTTTACAATAATATAGCTTATACATCAGCATAAGACATAGGCTACTTTTTATCCCGGAAAAGCAGATCACGCGGGCGCAGCAGCGAGCAAAAGCTAGTCTGATGGTTCAAGTCTGCTCATAAACAGTATAATACTTTATACTTAACTCAAAACTTTGTACTATAGAGTATACTATACTATAATACTGTACATGTACCACCTAATTAATACCTGTCAATAAATGCTTTCTTTCTTTTTTACTGCATCGAAATTAGTTTTATCCCATCCATATATCTACTGAACTGCGGGAAGAAAAATGTTTATTACAATGTACATAATATTATCACGCCAATAAACTGAACATTATTATACAATTACCAAGAAGATACCTTAGAATGGATAAAGGATTTCTTAAAATAAGAAAGAAAGACTAGGTAAAACAGATATTCATTTACATAATTGGCAAAAGGGTTTAAATTCAAATTCTCATCAACTTTAATAACCATTCTTTGGCGTATAAGAACGAAAACGTGTCCGAAATTTACACAAAAGATATTGCACTGTGTAAAAAGGGAAAGTTAAATGATTAAATAATAAATTGAAGTAGGTAAGTGTTAAAAAGATACCCTTAATGTATTTTTATCAAATCTATCTACGTTAAGTTTAATTATGCAAATCGCAGGTTCAAACGATGCCAATTGCTTTCAACAAGGGATTTGAATTGACAAAAACTGTAAGGGAATTAAGCGGAAAGTCTGTTCAGACGGGTCAAATAAAACCATGTGGACCCGTAATTATAACATATTTGTTACGCTGAGTTTTTTTATTCTAGTTCTGCAAAGTTCCCTTCAAAATCCTAACGTGACTGAGGAAAGATACATAAGTAGTTACCCACCTACACATTTTTAAAGATATACTAACATAAACCTAAAGTGAAGTTTTTCAATAAATCGTAAAATATTGCATTCATTTACCTGTTCCGAATATTGTAGATACATGTCCTTCCTTTCTCACTTAACAAGTGAGGAAATGGTAACTGAATATGCAGTTAATATATGTCGATTTAAATATGTTGCTGGATATCAATAAAATATATTGAATATTATACTCGGAACAAAATGATCGACCAGAATAAGTTACTTGAGTATCAATATTCTTGAAACAGACCATAATTATTTGTCATCAAATATAATAAAGTAGTATAGTTTAAGTAGTTCACCTTCCGGGGTCACGGATAATCACTTTATTTTCGTTAAAAATAAGCGAGAATACTAAAAAGTAGATGGTATTTATGGTCCGGAGTCCCTGGGCCAACTGATCCACTTGATTACTATCAAGCTAATTTTCCGTAAGTAGCTTTGTTTCGATGAGACGCCCAACAATTCCCTATGCGAAAATTCTCTATTGTGGTAGCTAACAGAGGTAGCAAGGATAGAATATTTCGATTTGATGATACTAAAAAATTTATTATTTTATTTAATAAAATATACAAGTGTAAGTTTTATATAATTTTGTATAAAAGGTATATGCTATATTTTATAAGGTACGGTCAATGTAGGTACATATCCAGTTAATATAGATGCAACATTTACTTTATTATTATTTTATAGTTATATACTAAGTTAAGAAGCTTTACATTAGCAATGAGTATAATTGGGGTATAAATATTGGGGAATAAATGGTAAAATAAAAAAATATTTGGATCTATCCGCTATTTTCTTTTACTGGCTTTCTATGAAATTACTTCCTTAGAAGTGATTCCATAGATAGAACCCTCCGGTCTCTCACAGACGAGGGACATACCACCTATATAATAGATATAATATCTGATACTAGATTGTAATGTCACCCGCAACAAAATTGTGTTCAAAACTTTAGCTCAATCTGTTGGATGGAACTGGTTTAAAATTTAGTTGCAAATTTCACCCACACATACTAACCAAGTGAAGTTAATCAAAAACTTGTAACTTGCAATGTTCATATTAATCGATTTATTACTATGGTATAGTTCCCTAGTAAGCAAGGGGTCGTCTAGGTTGTTACCACTGCTTTGTCTATTTCTTCAGCAACAGTACGTAAGCACCGTGTCGGTTTGAATAACATTAAGCCAGTGAAATACTTGTGACGAGAGGTGACGAGCGCATTTCAGTGCCATGCAGTGCTTTGTACTTCAAAGTTCTGT
This sequence comes from Amorpha juglandis, assembly GCA_949126905.1. Classification (NCBI taxonomy): domain Eukaryota; kingdom Metazoa; phylum Arthropoda; class Insecta; order Lepidoptera; family Sphingidae; genus Amorpha; species Amorpha juglandis. The sequence goes on from OX421372.1 coordinate 10,107,107, forward strand.
GTGGTGTTGCTCCTGTTTATGAGTAGGCGTGGCGCTCACGATCAGGCGAGCGCCTTACTCGTTTATTCATTCAATCAAATAAAAAAATACTGGGCATTACGAGACTTAATATCATATGTCTCGGGATGACGAGCGCAATTCAATGCCATGCCCCTGCAGGAAGAAGAAGCAGCAACACCACACAGAACCTCGAATCACAAAGCACTATTTGTGATTCAAGGTTCTGTGTGGTGTTGCTTCGGGATATGGACAGGCGTAGCATTTACCATCAGGCGAGCGACCTGCTCGTTTCAATCATACAGGCTAGTAATAAAAAAAATGACGCAACGTGTTTCGATTAAAATAAATAAATTTTCATCAAATCTGCATCCATCACAATAGACTAAAAACAACATCCAAACGCATTGTCTGATCAAAAAAAAAGGAATAGGCTTAAATTCAACGAGCATGCGAGATATGCCAAACTAACAATGCAACACAAAAGTTCGATTAATTATAGAATCAAAGTTAGTATCTATAAATTGGCATTTCGGCACCTCGAACAATAATTGCATCCTTAATTACGATATTTGTAAAAAAATACAATTTCCATTAATTCACTTTCACTGGTAACAATCGAATGTAATTAACATCATAATTCTGAAATCGAATGATGACGCTTTAATTTTAATATTTCATTAACCTCGGTGAGGTCTTTTTATACCAGAGGCCGGCAAAAAACAAGTGTGTCACCTGGTGGTAAATGATCTCCACCACCCATGAACATTCATAGCGGGGAGTCATGGAAGCGTTATTAGTCCTTAAACGAAAGGGGTAATTAAGGGATTGGGAAAGGGAAGGGATACCGAAACGCAACAGCTAGCTACCACATTACTCGATTTCCTATGAGACAGCGATAACCACCAGGTGGAATCGGCCCATATGTGCTGTAGATAAAACTGTCTACAGCGTGGCCTAGCCACTTAATGAAAGTATTTTTTTAACAGCCTAGATGACGAAATCAGCAGGTCACTCGCCTGATGGTAAGCGTATCGCCTCCGCATAGACAGAAGCAACACCACACAGAACTTTAAATTTGTAAGATTTTAAGCCTCGTAACGAAAGATAATATAGCTTCATTATCCTTCAAACCGAAAGACACACTATTGCTTAGCGGTATAAATAGAAAAGGCGGTGGTACTAACCCAGACGGCCTCACACATACAAGAGATCTACTACCTACTTCACAAGATAATGTTTATGGGACATGATACCATTAAGGGGTACTCTAGTAACAAGTTAAACTGTTAGCAATCAACTTTTTTTTATCTTTTACAGTCTCCGTGATGCAGCGGGCGGTTGGCCGACTGTGAAATGGGAGGTCGCGGGTTCTATTCCCGCACGAATATTTGTGTGATCGACCAATATTCCTTTCGATTTGGGTGTTTTGGGACCGTAAGTTCCTCGTAACTAATACCCACGAGACAGGTAAACCTAGTGTGGGTCAAGACTATATGTGACTGTTGGGAGTATTTATTTATATTCTAGAACTCCTTGAGGTAAACCTAGTGTGGGTCAAGACTATATGTGACTGTTGGGAGTATTTATTTATATTCTAGAACTCCTTGCTATCGAATTCATATTACTTTCATCTCGTACTATGGCTTTTATTTTACTAGCCGTGTATTATACATGTCCCACTGCTGGGCACGGGCCTCCTCTACTGAAAGAGAGGGGTTAGGCCTTAGTCCAATGCGGGATTACAGACTTCACATACCTTCGAAAAATCTCATCGAGTTCTCAGGTATGCTGGTTTCCTCACGACGTTTCCTTCACCGTTTTGCTTAAACACATCCTATATTTTGATAACTATTACTTACATACTGTCCTAGTTAACAACCAGTTTATAAGCAATATAAATATCAGAATAAAAACCGTCACACCTATCGATGCAGGCCGGTACAATCAGTCGGCCATTCGATTAAACTCTATTTGTGATGACGGCGTTGTATTTATTCGACGTATTTTCAATATTTTTAAATTTACGCTTGTTATTTCGTTGCTGTCAGATTTTTTAATTAACAAATATAGTTTTTGTAAATATCGTTTGTAGATAAATAGTTTGAATGCTCATATTTCAATTCAACATATATGTCAATGTATTTTTAGGTAAATAAAATGTTTGTAATAAATGTATGGGTTATTTTTGGGTTCGTTTACTAGGAGGTAACGAGGTGAGACTTCTGCTAACAGAGTACACATATAATAATGTAAACTTACAGAATCGTATATTCGTACCTCAAAACGTATTATATATTCAAATACGAATGGAAATACATCAGAATGCGGCTACATTGAATACACATCCAAAAAGATGCGCCAGCGTCGCCATGCTATTTCTTATAGCGACTACGCGACTCTTACATCTTAATAAATTGAAAATTATCGCGCAAAAAAAGCGATAGAGAATGATTTAGGCATTATGTCTGTCTATTAAACTTCTATATAATTGTAAATAAAAAATAAAAAATTGGTGTGTGTCGTGGGACACCAGGTAGGAACGAAGTTCCTTCGGCTAATGTAGAATCGAAACAAATTGCAAAAAATTCAAATTATCAACTAAAATAACAAAATATGTCTCTTTATTTTTGTTTGACAACATAAAATTACATAGAAATAGAATAGAAAAATAGAAATAAAAAAAAGACGTGTGGCACTCGGAGACTGCCGCGGTAAAGCTATTGTATAGCATTTTTTATCAAATTATGTAATTATAAATAATAACGAGCTAGCGTAATCTTTTAAAAATCGAAGGAGTATTTTTATATACTTCAACTATAACTGGCTGAATGAATTTCATTTTAAAAAAGGAACTAACGCTGGCTGGTTATGCGACTGTCGCGCCTGCGCACGTCTCATTTAACGCTTTTATCCCACGCATTTTTTCCACGCATTTTTCTTACGGTTTTACTATCACATTTTTTTCAGTTTGGTCACGCAGCGAAATCCCTATCCCCTCCAAGCCTGCCGTAAGGAACTTCGTTCCAATAAATGAAATATACACGTGTTTTTACACATTCGCGTAAATTTCACACTGATGCCCAGTAGCGGGCTTTACCTTTTTTGTCATTTAAGCTAATATAAATTTATGACATCATTTTTCATGACGTAGGTTTTTTTTAGCTTAGGGATATACATCGATACCTGTAATTTCAATTGTCGTAAGGGACAAAGGCTTAAACTTTTCTGACGATTAATTTAAAAAAATATTAAAAATTAAATTACAGGTATCGGTATGTAGGTTTTAAATCATATTTTTTTTTAATGCATGTGTACGATATATAGCCCATGTGTCAAAACTAAAATTGAATACCAAAGCAGGAGACAGCGACGTGTGACGACAGCGATACTTCCGTTTTGTATACAATTTTATTCCGTCTACATTTTGGGATATGCGACCGAGTTTGTCGAACGCGACACGCGACCATTTATTTCCATAGAGTTACTTATAATACTACCCATGTATTACACGTCCCACGGATGGCCACGAGCATCTTCTACTGAATGAGAGGGATTAGGTATTAGACTACTACGCTGGCTCATACCTTCAAAATTATTTTGGAGAACTTCTCAGGCATCCAGATTTTAATTTAATTTATTTATTTATTAAACACAAAACAGGTTACAATCATGTAAAAATATACATTATGAGATACATTTGATGAACAATAATTATAACCCAAAACATGTGTTCCAAAAAGTAATATATAAGTACGAGTAGATATTATTAATAATAACAATTACGTTTGAAAAACTTACAAATAACAAACAGGCATCAAAAATGTGAGTTACGAATCTTTGAGGATATTATGAATTTATATATTATATAAATATATTTATTATATTTATTTTATATTTTCTCTCGATATTTCCTTCACAGCCAAAGTAAGTGAAAATTAACAATTAATACCCACATAACTTTGAAAAGTCAGAGGTGCATGATCTTGGGGCTGGTTTCAAACCCGCGACTTTTGTCTCGACAGTCCCTACCACTCCCCGCTGAGCTATCACCTACTTTTACTTACCTACATACCAAGCGGAGGTATCGCTATGGCTTGATTCGCTTCATGCTTCGCGGTCTTCTTGTCTCGGTCGGCTACCTCAAAATGTGCCTTTAATTCGCATTGCATACTGCAAACGCACATTGATCCATGTACCTAGGCAAGATTTTTCAATCTATCACGTTATTCGATTATCTATGCAAAATATATATGAAGCAATTTCCGCTAGGGGCGCGATACGAATCTACATACATTATTTTTAAAAATACGGATGACGTGACCGCTATCGAAAAATGCGAACTAGGGCCACTGAAAGGCATGCCTCAAAGGATTATGCGGGCTTCAGATATTGCAGCGTAAAAGTGCGTGTTACAGTATAAAAAAAACAGTACATAATCAAATAATAATTTACGTTTAATTATGCCCCTAACTACCAAATAATAAGCAAATTCGCGTGTACAATAGTAATTCACGCTTTTTGTAGTGGGTAACTAATTATTTTCAACTTGCACCTTTTCGTAAGTTTTACGTGAAATACATATCACGCGCAAAATGACCACTATTTGCTCCCATTAATTAATCTATTTATTAATTACACTTTTTATACGACATCGTTAGAGCGGACATAATAGCTGAGCAATGCGCTACCTGTAATCTTTTGGGTTATTAATGTACATTTCGAGGCGGGCTTGGGTAGATGCATCACGGAGGAGGGTTTTACAACCCTAATTTCTTCACTTGATGTAGTTGAGGTGTACGGCGTATGATAAGCCTCAATAATAACGACACAGGGTTATTATTATACATATACATAATCAAACTACATAACGTCTTGGAAACGAAATTTTCAAATTGTAAAGTAACAAAAACAATACTTTACTAGACTACAATTAGTAGTTAGTTCCACCTGCCCTTATTCCACTCGCAGTTCGATCGGCGCGACATGCTTTTTAACACGCTTTTATTAGCTTCAGACGTATGTTAGTATGTTAGTGTTAGTATGTAACGGAAACTTTGAACACGATTTTGACCTCCTTCAAAACGTCGGATTAAATCGAAATTGTGCATACTTATCAAGGACCGACCCCAATTGAATATTTTAAAATATATATATTTTTTTTTTACTAGCCCTGTATTATATACGTCCCACTGCTGGGCACGGGCCTCCTCTACTGAATGAGAGGGATTAGGCCTTAGTCCACCACGCTGGCCTAATGCGGGTTGGCAGACTTCACATACCTTCGAAAAATCTTATCGAGTTCTCAGGTATGCAGGTTTCCTCACGATGTTTCCTTCACCGTTAAAGCAAGCGATAATTAACAATTAATATACACGTAACTTAGAAAAGTCAGTGGTGTATGCCCTTGGGGCTGGTCTCGAACCTGCGACTTTCGTCTCGACAGTCCATACCACTCCCCGCTGAGCTAGCGCTGTAAAATATATATATTTAAAAATATTAAATCAAATTTTAATAAATTTGAAGAAAAAAATGTATTTTATTGTAAAAAAAGCGTGCAAGTCAGTCACGATTCCGTTTTTATTGCGGATAATCACAAGTCGTGCTGATCAGTAACCATCAGACGATTTACTTGCTCTTATCTGCTTAATACTATAAACCAGCGGGAACCACTACGACAAGACTCTTGTAGAGGGTGGTGGGAGGATACTTGTATCCGACCGGATAGCGACCACCGTACACTGGTGCTAAAACCTGGCATAGTGGCCCACCTTGTGTGGTTCGCGTTCCAGGGTCAGCCAGTGTATATCCGGTTCTCCCCAGGGGGCTTGCCCCCTGATCCTAACCCTTTTCCTATCCCTTTTCCTTCCCCTCCCCCTTGGCCATTTGGCAGGCCGACATGATCTTGCCGACCTACGACGGACACATTGTTTATCGTTGGTCGACACTATTCTTGGATTGCGCTACACTTAGTGTAGAGTAGTCACTTTGCCAAGTCAGGATTTAAAAAAAAGACCAACTTACTGAAGTTGGTCTTTTCATCTGATTTCATCATCATACTGATGCATGGCGCTCAGCAGAACGTTTCGGTAGTATCTTCCGCCTGTACTACACAAGTAAGGCGGTGAACATAGTTATGTACATGCACCTGAAGACTAAGTACTCGCTGAGGGTACAGACGCTGGAATCGCACCATCACGCCAATATCAAGGCGTTCGTGATGCGTGAATTTTTTTTCTGCTTTTTGTCATGGAAGTAACTTCTTGACCATAGGGCATAGTGTTCCGTCGCCTCCACCAACGAGTGCCGCATAATTATACAGTGATTACACAATTACTGAAAATGACGAATGGAAAGCAGATATTACAAGGATTCTCGAAGAAATAGCCTATAGATTAAATTAAAATGGTTGTTTTACCATTTTTACTTTCTTCCAATATCAAACCCTGGAAAACAATGCATAAAAGAGGTTCAATATCTTATTGTACTCGTAATTATGTATACACTGTAACTTGAGAATAGTTATGACTTATGAATCATAGCAACATTTTTATTTCGTTATTTTAAAGTAATAATAACACAGGCCCACAAATTTCAATTTTTGGAACGTTGTTTTTATACGAGTGTTAAATATCGCTAATTTTAAGTGTTCTGAACATGGAAACACCACTGATTTTTTTATATCACATCAAGTTTTTTTTAAAAGGGTAAAAGCTTTTATCTTAAAATGTTAAGAAAAATCGATTATTATGTTACAAATACGTATATTTCGACGTTTATAAATGAAATGTTAATTACAATTATTACTATAGGATTATTTAGAGTGACTTCTTTTTCGTTTTCCTATAAAATTACTCCTGGGTGTGACTTTTTTGTGAATATTATACTTCTGTGAATTGCTGTGGCTGATTAGAAAACGGTTTGAAAATTTCCATTGACCCTTGACGCTGTATATTTGGTTCTGACGATGTTGAACTAAGATCAGAAGTTTAATTTGGAAGTACAGGGTATCATCCCTAGTACAGGGTAGTGCAGGGGCGTGTTGCACCCTACGATGACGGGGTGACGACTGACCCGTCTTCACCAGCTGCGCAGTTACCTATTTAATTTCTAATGCTGTTACACTAATTGTTTTTTTTACATAATAAAGTATTTTGAATTTTGATTTGAATTAATTTGGAAGTGATATTGGAATTTCTGGACCGTGTGGGAATGGAAGAGTAACTGAGGTAACATTTGCATAGGCTATTTAATTTTTATTCTTCGGACTAAAACCTTTCACATCCGTACAGCATAAATAGCAATCATTGATATGATTAGTTGGCTCTCTCCATATAATAGGCACACCAATAGGTAACGATTTTTTTACGATTTGTCCATTGCCTTAATTGCTCGACACAAATCGAAGAAACTAACTCCGGAGTCCACAATTTCAGTTGTATTTTGAAGCCACAATAAGCATTATATGAATATTGCACAAAATCATTAATATTTTGTTTTTTCTACGATGTTATAAAATTGCCACAAACGTAACAAAAGGTGTTTACATTATTTTTACACTGCCTTCGAGCCATTTTGTTATAAAAATGTTGTTCAACCACAAATCATTGATAAGATTCAATAAAATCAAAAGTAAAATTGTAACACTCTTTTTTTTTATTAAATACTCTAATTTTAGTATAAATTTTGTAAACAACGTTACTGTAACAGCTTATTTTCAAGTAGCGTCTTGTCACTGGGTGTATCGCTGTTGCAACTAATAAGTTTTGTCACGAGAAGTCGCACAGTTTCAAAAATGAGCGTCCAAACTTAATAATTCAATTCACTTTTACTAAAAACATAAAAGATTCTGAAAAATTATTTATTTTTTACATTTGATGTGATATGATAAAATGAGGTTCGGTCTCGCCATCAGTACTATAAAACTGTTAAAAAAAATCAATAATATTTGAAACAACGAAAATCATGTCGGCCAGTGTATAATTAACTAAAAGTCTTCGTTGTCGACATCCGCCAACGTTTCGCCTTTATTTTTTTATCAATCCTTCAAACAATCTATGTAAAAAACAGAACAAAACACATCGATATATTACAATTACACTCTTTTACACTATGCAATTTACCTACAAAAACATTTTATTCATTGCTGCATAATTTCCGTAAACAATACGGCATACAAGCAGTTACAATTCGCGCGGCAAATATTTACAGTGAGAGGAACAAGTAGCTGCGGAATCACACACTAAAAACTGTAAACGAAAACAAATACGTTGAGCTTGGCACTTTCACAAGCCACGCACGTATTAGCAAGCTGAGAAACATAAATAACATGCGAAACAATTTACCTACGAGCCTGGCTGAGGTATTCTTACAACAGTTTAGTTTGTTCAATATATACCAGCCCGTGATACGTGCCACGCATCCAGCCGACATAGCCCTGTGTGCTTTATGATGCGATGACTGTACTGAATTGGTTCTAAGTCGCGTGTTAGCTTACTATCGCGATTTTGTACATCTTCATCGTCTCACCGCTCATGAATGGAAAGCAGTTACTTGATATCCGATGAAAACGGAGAACTGTTTCACAACAACCACAATACTATAATAATACTTGCTTTCATTGTATAAGTATTGATTAGGTACTTAATGACTATCAATAACCGTTAACAAACAACTTTGTAGATTCAAAAAGTTGGTAAGTACTTAAAGAGCTCGTCTTATTATGTCACGTACACAATTTTCGTAATAGCCGAAAATATTCCATTAAAATAAACCTGCTACAAAATCCTGTTCACAAACATTTTAGTATTATTGATGTTCTGGATTCCACGCTACGTGCATGCCTAATAGTCCTACCTACTAAAACTATAGAATAACCCCAATCGTAGACGATGGGTTTTATCAAAACCTTATTGTAAATCCCCCTATATCCAAGCTTAGAATCGAACTCAAAAAGGTAATAAGGCAATTTTCTTGAAAATCCCTAAACGTAATAATGTGCCGAAAACGTTTTCTAAATTTACACATATTGTGCTCGCGGTAGAATCGCTGTAGTAGCGTCGATCGGAATACTCAATGCGATGGGGTGAAATATCACAGAATTACTCTCACATTGCCACTTACATACTAGATACTAGTATCATTGCACATAATTTTCCATATCCGAAGATATTCAAACAAATACTCGAGCCAAAATAAAGCCCTGAAACTCCATTGCTAAAAGTGGAAATGAATAGATTAAATAAAGTCTGAATTGAGTTGAAGCTATTTAGATACACCACTCAGAGCCTGGTTTTAGATAGCTAAATCATTTTGTTCAGATATAACATTTTGAAGAACATGGAGTAAATTTATTATTTGCGCGGCGGGCTGCGGACAAAGGATTACGGCTTGCTGAATTATGCAAATAAATTCACCATTTTGTAACATTTGTTGGGAATGTCTTTATTTCTGTAGATTTCTTAAAAGGCCCTCAAGACTAATCCCGCTTTTGGCTTTTGAATCTTCTTATCTTGAACGAATGTACGTTCATACACCTGCCTGCGAGTATTAACATATTATTTAAGGGATAAAGGTAAAAGCACTAAGCCTAGTGGGTATTATTTCAACACGAAATTAACATAAATCTCAATACGTCGTTTATATTTCTTCCTTCTTTAAAGACAATTTTCTCGAAACCGACAGGCTTATTCTTTACGGACCCGCCTTTGTTGAATTATGCTTTCAGAATTTTACACGTTTGGATTACACATTATTTTAGGGTTTTGATTTATAATAGTTACTAGCGGACCCGGCCACGCGTTGCTGTGCCTAAGGTATATGTTAAATTATATTGTAGTAAACCATTCAATGCAGTATGCGCCATCTATTGGATACTTACTCAATTCAGCCGATAAGTTATAGTTCAGTCCGGTCCCCAGTCCAGTCCGGTTCCCTGTCCAGTCCGGTCCCCAGTCTAGTCCGGTCCCCAGTCCTGTCGGGTCCCCAGTCCGGTGCCCAGTCCAGTCCGGTCCCCAGTCCTGTCGGGTCCCCAGTCCGGTGCCCAGTCCCTGCCCCAGTCCAGTCCGGTCCCCAGTCCAGTCAAGTCCCCAGTCCAGTCAGGTCTCCAGTCCAGTCAGGTCTCCAGTCCAGTCCGATCCCTGGGGATCGGACTGGACTGGAGACCTGACTTCGGACTGGTCCTGTCAGGTCCCCAGTCCGACCCCCAGTCCAGTCCGGTCCCAGGTCCGGTCCGGTCCCCAGTCCTGTCCGGTCCCCAGTCTTGTCCGGTCCCCAGTCTAGTTCGGTCCCCAGGTCAGTTCGGTATGACGATTTTTATTGTAAATGATGCTAAAAAAAAAACATATTTAAATGAAAAAAGGAAAAGTATGCAATATATAATTGATGGCGAAAAAAATAAGCCCGGAGTTTCTTTCTGCCTTTCTTCTTCGGGTCGTCATCAGTAGGCAGCTAGAGAAAGGTTGGTAGGTTAGCTAGGCTAGGGATATTCCTGCCAGTTAGGTCCACGACACATCTCCTTACCTTTTAAACCCTTACAATTTTTTTGTAAACTTACCCTACTCCTCTTGCCCTATCCCGATTTCCATATCCTAGTCCGTGAATCCCTTCACTTAAGGATGCCCTCCCTTTTCCCATGCTTGTTGGTGTGCCCTTTCCTGCCAGCCTTTAGCGCGGCGGTTAGTCCTAAGTTCCCTTAATTCTAAGTTAGTCTTTTTAATGACAAATTTTCTGTACTTGACCTGTCATAAGCGCTATATTAGCCTACATGATTAATAAAGATTTTGATTTTGATTTTGATTTTGAGTCCAGTCCGATCCCCATTTCAGTCCGGGTCCCCAGTCCAAACCGGTCCCCAGTTCAGTCCGGGTCCCCAGTCTAATCCGGTCCCCAGTCCTCTCCGGTCTTCAGTCCAGTCCTATCCAGTCTCCGGTCGTGTCCGGCTCCAGTCCCAGGCCCCAGTCCGGTCCGGTCCCCAGTCCTGTCAGGTCCCCAGTCCGGTACCCAGTCATGTCCGGTCCCCAGTCCAGTCCGGCTCCAGTCTGGTCCCCAGGCAAGTCCGGTCCCCAGTCCAGTCCGGTCTCCAGTCCAGTCCGGTCCCCAATCCAGTCAAGCCCCCAGTCCAGTCTGGTCCCCAGTCCGGCCCCAGTCCGGACCCCAGTCCAGTCCAGTCCACTCCACTCCAGTCCAGTCCAGTCAGACGCGAAACCATAAGTTTAGCCTCTACCAAAAAGTGCTCAACACGGCTAAAAAACGTTCCAAAATCAACAACTACTAATAAATTAAAAATTAATTAAAAAAACATTGTCCAGCGGACAAAATTGTGAATCTAAACCATTCTCAGATCCCCTTGAACACACACAAAAAAATTCATCAAAATCGGTCCAGTCGTTTAAGAGAAGTTCAGGAACATACACACTCACAGAAGAATTATATATATAAAGATTGTATTATCGTGTTTACTGTATAGGTATCTAAGCATAGGATATTGAAGCTAGTGAAGTTACTGGGCATTGTGACACTTAACATCTTATGTCTCGGGATGACGAGTGAAGTCCAGTGTCATGCAGTTCTTTGTAAATCAATTAATCAATTCAAAGGAGTACTCTAATGGCCGTTCCCTTTAATCTATTTATAGATAGATTTATTTACTATCAATAATGTTTTGACAGATCTTTCATACAGAATATTATGTCAAAAATGTACTGCCAGTAAGTATATCTATCGGTAAACAGAATAATAGGAACGGGCTAACGCCCGACGAGAATGCATGATTGATAAGGATAGAAAAGTGGAATTGGTATGTCAGGACCATTTAAAGTGAACATCTGTAGCCTCCACTTATGCGATATAGATGTAGGATTAATGTCGAATTTAAGAAATTAAATCCCAGTTTAGAAGATGTATTTCAGAATAATGACGGATTTCACACAAATACTGTGGTTCTAACTGGAGTAAACCCTAAAAGTACGAAATTAAACTGCTGTGGAAAACTTGAACGTTTATTATATTTCGGACGAATATTCCACAATGATTCCAGAACGAATATCGAGAGAACTCTTTATGAACATTTTCTGAATCCCAGCAGTATTATTTGCGCTTCTAAGGCGGTTCCGGAACGTTTAACGCAATATACAGTGTTCTGTAGCGTTAACAGGTTTGTGGTTTCATTTAAATAAATATCTTCGAGCTTCCTTACATACATACAAATTGTATAATTTCGGCGAAATAAGAATTGTTTTGGCAGATCCTTTTATAGCTAAGATAACAATAGCTTAATAATTCCATTTACACCTTTACAAATGATCAAAGCAAAGTCTGTACTACTGAGGTTTGCATGTCAACTCCTTGGCGCAACACTCAGCGCAACGCGTCAATGTTTATTATAAAATCTATGAGCACCGCGACGACCTTAGCCTATATTGTAAAAACTAGGACTATTTAGTATTTAGTTTATCTAAAGATCATCGTTTAAGTCATGTCTTAATTTATCAGGGATTTGTGGTGGTTGCGTAATTTAAATATTGAATAGGAAGTTTATCTTGTCAAGTTTCACGTGTGCTCAGTGACAATACCGTACTTCTAGAATCCGTCTGCTACTTGAAAGCGCTCACTCGTCATATAGATGGTAAAGGCTGCTATCGGACGTCTCTTCGACAGCTCTGCAAACCGTCGGGGTTTGCAATCGATTTCTATGTATTTTCGTAGAGAATACTGTTCGAAGTAATGGTTATTATGGTTTAGTATGACATTCTTTATTTAGCACTTACTATCCATAGACAGTCGTATTTACCTGAATGGTAGAGCTACGCTGTAGACAATTTTGTCTACAGCATGAATGGGCTGGCTCGACCGGGTCCTTACCACTGTCTCACAGAAAACCGACGTAAAGTAGCGGCTTGCTGCTGCGTTTCGTACGATGAGTGAGATATCCGAAAGCCCAAATCCCCTCCCCTTCCCAATTCCTAATTATCCCTTTCCTTTAAGGTCGGCAACGCGCCCATTATTCTTCTGGTGGTGGGCGTACATGGGCGGTGGAGATCACTTACCATCAAGTGACCCACTTGCTCGTTTGCCGGCCTATGCTACAAAAAAAAATCGTATTTTCCCATTCAAACAATTTTGTAGATATATTTTGAAATAATAGTTAAATATGTACGAACTAAATTCCCGCGACGTTTAGTTTCTTTAAAAATGAATGCGCTTTCCCCAGAGTAGTACCGTCATGAATCGTAGGGACGAGTCATGGTTTTTCCCTAAAGTGCAAGGAAATATTGATCGAATAGCCGACCATTATTTAGGGGGAAAAGCAATAAACATCAAAGTAATGGTATGTTTCATTGAATTATAAAAGCTACACAACGACTGATTGTGTTGCGTTTACTTCATTAGATTATTATAATAAACTAGCTGTCCCGCGCGGCTCCGCCCGCGTGATCTGTATTTTCCGGGATAAAAGTAGCCTAACAGTGGCGCCATCTGTCAGCAATGTGTCACGCACCGACGCCATCTACTTAAAATATTGGTTTGTAGTACATGCTATGTATCAGAGATGGCGCTGTATTTAAAAAATGATTTTCCCTATTTTCCCGCTTTTCTATTGAAATTTTTCCTAGATTTTCGTTGCTATAAACCTCACGGAGCCCGAGACCTTTCCAACGAATGCAAAACCGTGGAAATCGGTTCGTGCGTTCTGGAGTTATATCGTCAGGAAGGAAAACCCGACTTATTTTTATATAATAGATAACTACACAACAGCTTAGCTCAAAAAGATGCCACCTATAACAATCACTATAATATAGTAACTACTAACTGAAAAAATCACTATACAGCGGAAAAGTCAATAAACTGAATAAAAAGAATATTACGTTACTGTATGCAATAAGTAGTAACACAAATTTCTAATATACACATAATTTCAATAAAATATCTGATTCGTTAAATAAATTAAGATATATACGTATAGACGTGAAAGTGAAAATTAAGAGGAGGCTCCCTAAATTGTACGTTAGTTTCGATGACCATACTGCGTCAATTATATATCCAAGGAATATAAAACTTTAATATATGATTTTTCAGTCCTATTTCTTTCCGTTAATAAGACAGTTACACAATTGTGTTATTTTCCCTCGATACATTTTTATTCCGAAAACGATGTATTTTTGGTAGAATTTTTGCTGTTTCTAATAAATGGCTTGAGTAATATGTCTAAAATAAATATTCACAGTTAGTAAATATTGTTTATTATCCACTGCTAAGATATAAATTACCTAGATCAATTAAAACTCATAATATAAATTATAATAGATTTGCGACTTACGTCATTTACTTCTGTGCATTGATAAACGTCCGACGATGTGCGCAATATTCAACCTTATGTCATTTCTCATAGTGTGTTGAGTAGTGCACGGTAACTAATAATTAAAGCTATTTATCGTTAGTACAGCGCCGTGCTTCAAGGAAAGACTACGTGTTTTATGCCGCGCGAACGCTCTGCCCGAGTGTTGAATCAGTTTATTATATTTGACAAACTATGCGAAACAGACAATAAATAATTTGTGCAAAAAAGAAAGAAAGTGAATCGTTTCAAAAACTTTGCAATGATTATGAGAGAAGCAAAAGCGTAAGTATTTTGTTAGAATGTTATTTGTATATTTTGAAATTAAAAGTATTATTATATATAATATAACATATTTTAATAACATTATTTCTAAAATAGAATTTAACTATTTACATTATTACATACATAATAATGCCTCGGTCGCGTAGTTATATTTCGTACGCGGTATTGCTATGCTGAGGTCTCGGGTTCGATCCCCGGGTCGGGTCAAATGATATTGGGTTTTTCTATCATGAAATGCTCAGTATCGGTCCGGAGTTTGATCCCGAATTGTGCCCGGTATGGCGATAGGATCGCCCGCTGTCACATCATGGGATGGAAATACACTTTGCGAAATGTGGGTGCACTAGTTACATCTCTGCCTATCCCTTCGGGGATTACAGTCGTGAGTATGTATAAACAATCATTATAATGACTTATATACCCTATCTTTTTTAGAAAAAGAAATAAAGAAAATCGAATGATGGTTATCCGGAACAAAGAGTCAGTGGAGTCGCCTCGGCAATTATTTGATTTAGTTTCTACTTTTGTGATGCATGAAGAGTGAGTTACTCTAACATTATATTATACTATACTAATAATAAGATTATAAGCAAGTATGCATCTAATCGTCATGTATAATTACTAACTTGATATTGTAAGTAATATTTACTTTATCTTCTTCTTCACTAGGTGGTCGGTCCCTCGTATGCGAGAGACCAACTAGGTTGGTACCACCGCTTCGTTTATTTGTCCTACCATGTAGCAGTGTGTAAGTACTGTTGTGTTTCGGTTTGAAGCTAGTGACATTACTGGGCATTATGAGACTGCAAAATTTGTGTCTCGGAGTAAATATCGCAATCCAATATCACGCAGTGCGTTGTAATCTAAAGTTCTGTGTAATATTGTCTGTTTATGGTCAGATGTGGCGCTTACCATCAGGCTAGCAAAACGTTATTCATGCTAATAAAACAAACTATTACATATTTTATTGGCATTATTATATGATAATGGGTAATAACTACTAACTATGTATGTAATTATTTACATTAAATCTAATCTATGTTCTTTTTATTATCATGGAGAAACAAAATGACGATTATTTTGCTATGTAAAGAACCATGCTGTAGACACTTTTGTGATTTATCTACAATCTGAATAAGCCGGCTCGACTGTTATTCATACTTAAGTGATCTCCACTCATTGATGATTTATTTACATAATTACCTAAATCATTGTTACATTATTATTTAATCTATTTACATAAATCACCAATGAGTGGAGATCACTTACCATCAGCTTACCTACTTTTTGTCCTAGCACGGCAAAATGACTGCGCTATACCTGATGGTAAGCGCAGTGTAGACCAAAAACTCCAGCGACCATCGATGAACAACGAGATTATCGGTGGTCACCAGAATCATGCCAGCCTAAAATAATGCTTCTTCACACTCTGGAAGAGGAAAGAGGCAAATCGAAGAGCCTGCGACAGGATAGGCGGATGGCTGATGAAGGCACAGGGATACAAGGATGTATCCCTATACCCGTCTCAACCAACCATCGAGTCATGTCGCAAACTCCTCGGGAGAACCAATTATACACTGGCTGATCCTGGAATGCGATCCACACAAGGTGTGTGGGATCATTATGACGGGTTCTTACACCGTGTGTATGGTTGTCGCTATCCGAGCGGTTAGGAATATCCTACCAATAGCCAATTCCTCAATTGATTACATAAATGGGTAAGGATGAAAATGATGATGATCCTGAGCTCTAACTTCTAGTGATGTTAAAAAATATGATTTGATTATATGATGATGATTGTTGATGATGTTTTTGCAGACTAAACTTGATAAACCTTGAATCTAGCGAGAACACTGAAAACATAACAGCTATTCATCGTGCATATATTTCGCCACCATCAACTCTCGGGGACAAACCTCCCATACGATGTCAAAGAGAACATTTCTCATAATATTTGTTCCATGAAAGCAAATATGACAATATATAGCCCTTACTTGATGCAACTGACATTGTATGGAACGTACTGTTATGTTGTTTAATTTATGATATTTTTTTTTTATATAACAAAATGTATATTATTATGATGTCTTTCAGATTGATGTTGATCATGAAAAAATCCTTACGAGGTACAAAATATAAGGTGAAGATGTAAGATTTTGTTGTTTTATTTCGACCTTAAACCATTCTATAGACACATGAGTATCATCCTAATAAATAAATACACAGTATTTATTCCTTCTTTTTTGCACTTTTCGTTATTTCCTTTTGAATACACGTTCTAATGGGTACACGTATCATCGACGTACAGTCATTTTTTGAAAAACAAAAGAAAATTAAACTATAGTGTAGGCACACACATGTAAACTATAACCTAGTTAGCGTGAAGCGTGCGTGAGTGACGAATGCAATATTTGCTTAGTTGTAGTTTTTCTATGTATATTATAGCAGGCAGCTTTGCCCGCCGAGTTAGTTCTTAGTTAGTTCTTATAAAGTCGCGATTAAACCATGTGAATCAACACTTGTCTATAATTGTCCATCCTCATCTTAGGTAATAGACGCCACATCTATTATTACCTAAACTGGTGACCCGACAATAACCGAGTGTGGACAATGGTTAAATAAGTGTTGGAAAATGGATATTCAAAATTTCGTTTGCAAATGCGTTCATCAGCGATCGGGTTCCGCCATTTACACGGAAACACGGTCGACGAGATGGAGGTTGGCGCGACGGGAACATCATGTGGAATAGGCACCTTCCGTCAGCAGTGATGGAGGCGTCCAGGCCACCGGAGGTGATGGAGCTCGCGAGGCACATATCGCGGATCCCCAGCACCACAGAAGAACTCATAGCCGCATTGGAGGAATTGAGTCTCGAAGTTGCCGAGTTACGGCAATCAAGACATCAATCCACAGGTCGCGGCGGGGCAAGAGGACACCTTAACCGCTCAAGATCGCGGACGCGGGACGCTAGGAAGAATCGTAAGCACCCAGATTGGCTTTGCTTTTATCATTACCGGTATGGACTTAAGGCCGAAAAATGCATCCAACCGTGTAACTGGAAGAAAAGCAAGGCCTCACCGCGTCCGGCGGGAAACTTAAGGCGATACAACCGAGGGCGGAGGCTTGTATCGACAACATTAATCACCGCCTATGCGTAACTGATAGGAAAACAGGTCTTAATTTTTTAATTGACACGGGCGCCGACGTTTCTGTTCTCCCTGTGTCAAAAGTGTGCGTGTCCGGGAAATTCGCGAGTGATTCCTCATATAAGGTTTTCGCGGCAAACGGCACGGAAATTAAGACCTACGGTACGCGAACGTTAGTGTTAGATTTAAATTTAAGGAGGGCATTTAGATGGACGTTTATCATAGCCGCTGTTAAACAACCCATAATCGGTGCCGACTTTTTAGGCCATTATGGTTTGTTAGTTGATTTAAGCGCGCGGAGATTGAGAGATCAAATTACTCAACTAAATGTCCTCACTTCAGTTGTTAGAAATATTAGCTGTGAGTCATTAATTAAGACTATAGATTGTAACAATACATGGCATGAACTTTTAGGTAATTACCCGGAACTGACTAGGCCTGTATCATACAAAGATACTCCTAAGCATTCCGTGTATCATGTGATCGAGACCACCGGACCCCCGGTGTATGCGAAAGCAAGACCTTTACCGCCCGATAGGTACGCTAAAGTCAAGGAGGAATTCCGGATAATGACCGAGTTAGGTATCTGCCGACCGTCTAAGAGCGCATGGGCAAGCCCTTTGCACGTGGTACCCAAGAAAAACGGGGAACTGCGGCCATGCGGCGATTATAGACGCTTAAACGCGATGACTAAGCCCGATCGTTATCCGATTCCCAGGTTGCACGATTTTAAATATTTATTAGCTGGTAAGAAGACTATATTTACTAGGCTAGACTTAAATCGTGCATATCATTTTATTCCAGTTGCTCCGGACGACGTCGAGAAAACTGCGATCATAACGCCATTTGGGCTGTTCGAATTCCCACGGATGACTTTTGGGTTGCGCAACGCTGCCCAGTCATTCCAAAGATTTATGGACAGCGTGGTACTACGAGGACTAGATTTTTTATTTAATTACATCGATGACGTCATCATTGCCAGTGAGACTCTCGAACAGCACAAAGAGCATTTGAACACAGTTTTTAAACGGTTCAACGAATATGGTATCACGATTAATGTGTCTAAATGTGCTTTTGGTAAATCTAGTCTTGAGTTTTTAGGTTTCGAAGTGTCAACGAACGGGCTCAGACCACTTGACGACAAAGTGCAAGCCATCATTAATTTTCCGAGACCCGATACAGTGGCGCAACTGCGACGATTTCTAGGTATGTTAAATTTTTACAGATCGCATATACCTAGGGCTGTCGCATATCAGTTAGAATTAAATAAATATTTGCATAACACTAGGAAAAATGATAAAACTATTATAGAGTGGACCGATACAGCAATCGAGGCATTTAAGAAATGTAAGGAAAGCTTACAAAGCGCCGCTACATTATCTTATCCATTGCCTGACACCAATTTAGCGCTGATGACAGATGCATCAGATACTTGTATTGGTGCAGTTTTGCAACAATTTGTTGACAATGTTTGGCAGCCACTCGGATATTTTTCCAAGAAATTAACGCAAACAGAGAATAAGTACTCTACGTATGACAGAGAGTTGTTGGCAATATTTATGGCTATTAAACATTTTAAAAGTTTAATAGAGGGTCGATCATTGACAATTTTTACAGATCACAAACCCCTTATTTTTGCTTTTTCAAAGATTAATAGTGATAAAGAGAGCCCTAGAAGGATACGACAACTGTCATACATCAGTGAATTTACCACTGATATAAAATATGTGAGTGGCAACCATAACGTTGTGGCTGACGCACTGTCTCGTGTTGAAGCAATTAATTGTCCTACCGTGTTAGATTTCACTGAGGTAGCAAAACAACAGACTCGTGACACATATTTACGGCAGGCATTAGGCTCATCAGGCAGTAATTTGCAATTTAAGCAAATATGTTTACCAAACACTGGTGTAAATATTTATTGCGAGACTTCGACAAAAAATATAAGGCCATATTTACCGAAATCGTTTAGGGAAATAGCATTTCGTTCTGTCCACGACCTTAGTCATCCAGGCATTAGAAGTAGTAAACTGTTAGTTAAGCAGAAATTTTTCTGGCCGGACATGGATAGGGATATTGCGAAATGGGCAAGATCGTGTATGCAGTGTCAAAAGACAAAAATCACAAGACACACCATAACCGGTCTAGGAGAATTTGAGCGATCGGACAAATTTTCACATGTGCACATTGACATAGTTGGCCCACTCAGTACATCAGTTGATGGCTATCGTTATTGTGTAACAATGATAGACCGTTTTACTGGATGGCCTGAATGTTATCCTGTACGAAATATTACAGCGGAGACGGTAGCTAGGGTAGTGTTTGAAGGATGGATTTCTCGTTTTGGATGCCCTGAGAAGCTAACGAGCGACCAAGGCAGACAATTCGAGAGTGATCTATTTCATCATTTAATGAAATACTTAGGCATCCATAAACTACGTACTACACCTTATCACCCGCAAAGCAATGGCATGATCGAACGATGGCATAGAGCACTGAAAGTGGCTCTTATGGCACGTTTAAATTGCAACACGTCATGGGTCGACGAACTGCCAGCCGCGTTACTAGGTTTGCGAGCGGCACCTAGAAGTGATAGTGGCGTGAGCGCAGCTGAGTTGACCTATGGAAAAACACTCAGACTACCAGGCGATTTTTATGATAACGCGAAATTTAGTGGTTCGGACTCTGAATATTTAAGTAAGCTCAGAGACACCATCTCTAAATTGAAACCGAGGCCACCTAGTCATAAGAATTCACGCTCTTTATTCCTTCCCAGCGATCTCGCTACGTGTAAAAGTGTTTTTGTGAGAAGCGAGGTAATGCGAAAGTCTCTACAGCCTCCTTATGATGGCCCGTACAGCGTCATAAGAAGGCAGGGCAAGACTTTCGTCATTAAGGTAGGGGATAAAGAGACGACCATTTCGGTAGATAGAATTAAGCCGGCGTATGTAATTAACGACTCACAGGCTACAGATATGTGTGATAATGATATTATTGTTAGAGATAGTAATTTTTGTTCCGATAACGCAGACACTTCTAGCAAAGTTTTCCATCCGAAAACGACGCGGAGTGGACGCATTATCAAATTGCCCATACGTTTTGCGCCGTAGGCAAAACAGTGCATGTGTTAGGTATATTAAATGTATGTTAGTAATGTAATGTATGTTAGTAGGTCACCTACTGGTCACATTTTGTACAATGTTGTAATTTGCTTTTATTTTCTTTTATGTGTGTTTTAATACTTCTATATGTTTGTGTATTTTGTTTATCTTGTGGTGTGTCCCTGTATTTTGTATAAGTTTGTACCCCATATCTGTGCAGTTTCTTTATTTTTTGTAAGAGGGGGAGTACTGTAGGCACACACATGTAAACTATAACCTAGTTAGCGTGAAGCGTGCGTGAGTGACGAATGCAATATTTGCTTAGTTGTAGTTTTTCTATGTATATTATAGCAGGCAGCTTTGCCCGCCGAGTTAGTTCTTAGTTAGTTCTTATAAAGTCGCGATTAAACCATGTGAATCAACACTTGTCTATAATTGTCCATCCTCATCTTAGGTAATAGACGCCACCTCTATTATTACCTAAATATAGTCTATTTTAAAGAAAATTCATTTATTTTTTGTTTTATATACACATGGTCTGGGTTCCCTGGGCCATTTTCCCACTTGATTACTATCAAGCTAATTTTCCGTGAGTAGCTTCGTTTCGATGAGACGCCCAATAATTCCCTATGCGAAAATTCTCTATTGTGATAGCTAACAGAGGTAGCAAGGATAGAATATTTCGATTTGATGATACCTAAAAATTTATAATTTTATTTGTAGGACAATATGACTGTTAAATTATATAAATATTAACTAAGTAAAAACAAAAAAATCAGCTGGTTAGTAATCATACCTATTGGAAGGAGGGGCTTCCAATAGGTATCGCAAACGAGGTCATAAAAAATTATTACTAACCAGCTGATTTTTTTGTTTTTACTTAGTTCATATTTATATAATTTAACAGTCATATTGTCCTACAAATAAAATAAAAAAAAAATTGAGTATCATCAAATCGAAATATTCTATCCTTGCTACCTCTGTTAGCTACCACAATAGAGAATTTTCGCATAGGGAATTGTTGGGCGTCTCATCGAAACGAAGCTACTCACGGAAAATTAGCTTGATAGTAATCAAGTGGATCAGCTGGCCCAGGGAACCCGGACCATGTGTATATAAAACAAAAAATAAATGAATTTTCTTTAAAATAGCACCAACACATTTGTTCAAACGAAAATATATTTCATTTAAATTTTGAAGAAGAAAAAAAGAAAAAACACTCAAAAGGCGCAAATAACATTAATTTCTTTCATGAAACTACTAGAGTATGTTTTTGTAACCAGTCTACATTTAGCGGCATTATGCGTGAACATATAATAAACAAATATATTGTACTTTTTTTTTTACAGCATAGGCCGGCAAACGATCAAGTGTGTCACCTAATGGTAAGTGATCTCCACCGCCCAAGTACGCCCACCACCAGAAGAATGAATCATGGGCGCGTTGCCGACCTGAAAGGTAAGGGATAATTAGGGATAGGGAAGGGGAGGGGATTTGGGCTTCCGGATATCTCACTCACCGTACGAAACGCAGCAGCAAGCCCCTACTTTACGTCGGTTTTCCGTGAGACAGTGGTAACGACAAAACTGTCTTCAGCGTGGCTCTACCACTCAAAATGTAATGTAAATGTATGTTCGCAATTCGTCTGTATATATATATACCTCCTCTGTTTTTCCATTGGTTAAAAAATGTGAAAAAAGCATCAAAGATTCTAAGTTTGGAAATATGCATACAAACTGCGATAATCCTGTTCATATTTCCATTCAGTGGGTTTTCGTGTACAATACACGCACAAACATACAGACAAGATAATTAAAAATATATATTTCTGTAATCGAATATGTTTATCATTACTTTTTAAACATATCAAATGTACAGACACAGCTCTGATACAATTTTGTTATATTATATCAACAAAACATTTGTCTTTCAAAACAAAATATATTATTAAAAAAATATTTATGTACAGAAGTCTCCGTGTATTTATGCCCACTACTATAACGTCAAGCGACGCGCGAAACGACGTGTTGCGTACAAGTGCAGAGGGTAGCGGGGTGGATGGGCGGAGCTAACGCACGAAATATTTTAGGCAGCATGCTCTTAAATAAGATATTAAAGATTCATCTGTGTGGATTGAACTTCCTCGGATCTTTTCGGAGCGCCTGATATCGTGTAACGAAGCGTGATGGTTCATTTTATTTGCATAAATTTCGATATCGAGATTTATGGTTGCGTTCCGAATAAATTAATTCTAAAGTAACATCATTTATTTTTGAAGAAACTTATTTTCATTTAATTGTAATTGAATAAAATGAAATATTTCGCAATGCTTAGACTATCGTAAAAACGAGGGAAAACAATTTTTTTTTAAATAATTTTACACAAAAAGTTTACCTATCTAAACTAAGACTATATGTGTGTTTTATGGGTGGTAGAGCCACGCCGCGCCGTAGACAATCATGTCTACAGCATAAAAGCGCCGACTCTACCAGGGCAGTACCACTATTTTACAGCCGGTTCGAAAGATAAGATACATCTTATCCTTCACAAGCTCATGTTCGTAATTCCGCCTTTCTAATCCAGATCATTGTCTGCCTGTGTGCCAAATATCATCCAAATCCATTCAGCTGTTGATTGGGAACTGTGACTGATTGAGTGACAACATACATCAAAATTGGCAAGCTCGCATCATCATCTTATTTCATTTCATTTAATTTCATCTTAATTTCACATTACATGATCGATATTTGTAGAAAATAGGATGATATTCTAATTAAAACTCCAGGAAATACAGATAATTAAACTATATAGTACACGGCGGCCTATTTATTTGAATATTAAATGGAATACAATGTACCCTCGAAGTATTCGAGAAATAAGTAGTCATTCCGGAAATAAATAATATCATTTATATTATACAAAATTGCGCTATTATGAATACATTTCAATGAAACGTATTCATAATATTATACACTTTGAGAATTAATGAAATATTTATCGTATCTTCTGGACAACCTAAATAAATAAAATGTGATTTTTTTATTAGCGTTAACACTTAAACTTTGCGGCAAAATCAACATCGTGATATTGTACCAAAAAGGCTTTGTTATTATCTGCGCCTCTCCATTAGTCGTCACATCTATTGCCATTTATTTGTACTATGCTACAAAGTTCGCGTTTTATCACAAAAATTCAAAGCGAACACTAGGTACAGGTCGTGTTCAAGACAGTTATTCGTTGTAAAGTGCGGAAACAACATTTCCCGCTCAACATGAACCGAATTGCACTCCCTAGCTTGTTTTCTCATTTTACTACTGTTTCTTTATTCTTTGGTTAGTTTCTTGATCACGCTTTTGTGTGAAGCTGAAGGAAAGAATGTTTACCGTTACTTATTTCACTACGTACAAAGTTGCAGAGTTTTATTAAAAACCGTGAATATTAAATCTCATATGTAAAACGTTTCTTTGACTGTTTATATTGCGCATATACCCACAACATGTACCGGTGTTACTACAATGGAGGTTTCAGCTTGTGTAATGTGTATGTCTTCGTACACAGTAAATGGAATTTTCTTTTAGACATTAACACATCGACTAACCTGAAAATCTTGACTGTAAATCTGTGCTGTAAATAGAGAAATTATTCGACGCAAGCTGTACGACCTCTGTCTCGTATTGACATTAAACTTTAGAGCTCATCCCAGTGTTTGTTCGCCCTTTATTATTTCTTCATTGTCTGGTACAAAACGTAGGCAGTGGGTAATTAGGTGCTCAGCAAACATAACAGTTCAGATATATCTCGCGAAATATGAAAACGAAACTGTTTTCCATGACCGAAATGAAAATGAAATACTTTCTCTATCTGCGCAAATTTCAAGTTACTCCTATATTCAGTTTGATATAATTTAAATAATGTTAATTGAAATTCACACATAACCCCTAACTTGATCTGGACTAATAATCTGTTGACGTATGTCAAGTTTCTTGTCTAGCTTTATATTGGAATCTAGATTTCATACATACGCACTGACGCCTGTAATCCCTGTAGGGGTAGGCAGAGGTGTACACCCTGTCTCAGTGGTTGTATTGCGTACGGGGTACGACTGCTGTGCTAAGGTCTCGGGTTCGATCCCCGGGTCGGGTAAAAATTACATTGGGTTTTTTCTATCACGAAGCGCTTAGATGACGATGACGAAACAGTAGCTCGCTCGTTTGATGGTAAGAACAGCGCTTGCCAATAATCAGACTCAATACGGTAATAGACTGCGATCGTCACCCGGAGATATGATAAGTTATTACGTTTCATAATGCCTAGTAATTTCACTGGATTCAATGTCCTTCAAACTAAAACACAATAGTGCTTACACGCTGCGGCTTGGCGTCAGAAATTGACAAAGATGTGGTTCCAACCTAGAAGGCCACTTACATATGAGAGACCCTACTACCTAGTAAAAATGTGTATCTAAATGGCTTAGATTTTGAAACCACGCACACCAAGGTTATATCCCATCTTAACATCAAATCCGACACATCATAGTCTCCGTACGCGCCTACGTACGTAATATGTAAATTTTCTTTTAACATGAAGTAAATTCATAAAATAAAATATTTATACTTACATTCACATAATTACAAAAAAAGTTCTCTTTGGTTCGTGTGTTTATACCTCAGCAAATGAATACACGTGTAGCAATGGATCCTTGTACAAAAGTAAGACGAATTTATTATTTTCCTGTAATTAATTAGCCACTCTTACTCATATTAAAGGTATTATTACTCACAAAATAAGTAATTAATGGCCGTTGTATGTAATAAAAAGGAGATTAATTGAATCCTTAAAAGCGGAAAGACAAAAGACAACGCTGTTACAATTTACAACAAGCTCCTTTTGAGATGGAAAAGCAAAAAGGAACCACTACTCGTTAAAGATTCGTTTTCAATTCGCCGGCCGCATTCAATTTCAATTTCTGGATAATCGAGATCTTGCTCAATTGAACACTCGATTACTCGTTTACGAGGACATCCTCAATGTTTAAGTTTGCAGAGTTTGATTGGATTTGAACTGCAGTGAGATACTATTACCCGCTAAACACAATTATTGTATTATTTTAAAACTAAATCACTTGCAATATTATAAATAAGTTATGCTCATCGGCAACTTTCCTATATCTTGAGATACAGATTCATGATTATCTAACACAAATCTGTTAAACATTATATTTATGTTATATACAAGAGAATATAACCTTATACATTACATTCTCTTGTAGATGACCAATTTCGGATGACCGGACATTGATTACATATTACTCGTGGTTCTGTAAATACACGCGTGTTTAGTTCTGTTAATATTAAAATGCATTAATGTAAGTCCACTACTAGTATTTCATCTATATTCAAACTATACATACCTAAGTACGTAAGTAAGTACCTAAGTACTTAGTATAAAGGTAAAGTATTGGGTTCAATTGTCAAAACGGCAATCTCGCATTACTTAGTATATCAATTCTTTAATGACGATATTAATATGTCCAATATGGCGATATGATTGCCCTCTTTCTTAGCCTCATATCAAATTTCCATAGTTAATAAACAAAATTCAATTAACATTATACACAGTATCTTGTTACACAAACATAATACATACAGAATTAGCTAAATACAAATAGAATATTAATGAATATTATAATAGTTGTAAATATTCTTTGAAATCCATGAATAAATTAATAATGTAAAATTCAATTCTGAGACAAGGTAAAGCTTAACAGGCAAGCCTATTACACCGTCAGGCTGTACCCTGTAGTACACTAGAATGTTCGAGTGGCCATAACGTAGAGATGGAAAGTTGTCTAATTAGCATCCCACTAAACATTCGAATAACGAATTTTACTAATTGAATGACCATTTTTTAATTATCCCGAATGCTGATCCAATTAAATAATTCAAAACGAGTTCTCGTGGCTTTGTTCGATTTAACTCTTGTAAAATCTAATATTAATAGATATTGCTATGTATTCCTTTAAAAAGTAAGCTCGTGGTCTAATATTTAATTATTTTTTTATAAGTATGATAAGTATTAGATATGTAATACCAAATTGTGTTTCTAGAAAACATAGACTCAACTACTTACCTACTTGTAATTTGTACCAGTAGCTTACAAAATAATTCAGTAAATCGATATAGCATAATATGAAATACTTGCTTATTTTTTTTATTTCCCAAAAAACATTTCAAATGTGTTTTTTGTAATCTTCATTAAAAAATTCACCATTCATACCTATTTCATAATGTGCGCGTAGTATTAACTATCAATATAACTTCTAAGTCAGCTGTTTTCGAAAGTACCTAGTATCATCATTATTCCAGTACCTACATTTATGCCAGAGTGTTACTCTAGCCGTCTAGTGATTCTCTACTAGCATTTACTCAAATGTGATGAAACAGGCGTCAAAAAATATAACTATTTTAATAAGTTTGTACCTGTTTCACAATATTAAGTAATCTTAACTTGTGAAATAAAATATAAGAGCAAAATACGACATAAAATTCGTACATCCTAAATTGCTCGTAAGATGACGATCTGTTGGTTAAAATTTAATTGCACATTATGAAACAGGCCCTAATGTATAAAGTTCGGAGTAAATTTTCTTCATATAATACTTTTTGAATAAGTGGAATAGCGAAAGCTACTTAACAATCATAAATAATCAAATAAGTCTACACTTAAATTATTCCCGCTATAATATTAATATTCTTAGGGTCTGATTCACAATATTCGAGTAAGATTTAACCTTTAATTAACGTGTGATAGCTATTTTTAAAAGTACCTATTAGATATGTCCCTTTTAGTATATTTGTCAAAGTGTGGCTTCTATTTATTTTCTATTTGAACGTATATGTTGTAATAAAACTAATTTAAACGGATTTTATCGCGGTTTATATTTTAATTTTCGTTCCGATGTTTCGAAAGCTTTTCAGCCTTCGTGGTCACGGGGTAGACTGAAAAGCTAAATTAGTTTTATTTCAATGTGTAATATTCGCAAACAGAAGAAATAGTTACATATCGTATGTTATTTCGAAAGTAACATTAACTGAGAGGTGGTAAAGCTGGTGCGAAAAATCTAAATATGATTATCGTAATACCTTCAAGTATTTTATATCTAAAGTTTCATACACTGATACTGATAAATGATAACTGATACATAAAATCTCCGACATCAATTATAAAGAGGCCTGTGATTTCTAAATGGCTGAACGAATTCTCTTTAAACCATGTTTCAAAAAAAAAATAGCACTTAAATTAGTCCACTCGTTTAGACGTTACGCTGCCACAGATAGATATACAGACAGAGAAACACACAGATGGACTTAAAATATCGCTCTTTTTGTCAAAGATAAAAAATAGCAAAAAAGTAATGAGGATCCATTAGATCTGACAATATAGCGTGAGATTTTTATAAAGACAAGACTAGCAATTTAAACGTAAGTAGTTTCTCTAATATAGACTGAAGCCAGCTGCAAGAACGTAGTCAGGAATGGAAGGGGGTCTTAAACACTAGGGGCCTTGCTTATAAACTTTTTAAGCACTGCTTACTTAAACACTGTTTTCGTCTCTTTTTCGCCACTTAATAAGTCGCGTTGACAGAGAAGGAGAAAGAGTGTTTACTATCAATGCTTAAGTAAAGTCAAAGTGAGTAAGGCCCTAAGAGTTTGAGGTATCGTATTGTTAATTTTATTATCCCTTGCTTTAACAGTGAAGGAAAGATGGTGAGGAATCCTTAATACCTGTTAAGTTCTCCATAAGTATTTAGAAGATATGTGAAGCCTGCCAACGCGAATTAGGCCAGCGTGTTGGAATAAGACCTAACCCGTCTCTTTCAGTAGAGTGGGCCCGTGGCCAGCAGTGGGGTATGTGTACAATGTAAGGCTAGTAATAGCATTATTGTTGAACTTTCTCTGATATGTCTACGGCTCGCATCACTTAACAAAGAGAAACTAAAAGTAGCGGAGTTGCAAAATTGCAACATGGGCACCCACGCTTCAGTTTAAGAAAAAAGACAAATAGTAATCCCTCATTTTTATTTTGTCCCCCTCGCCAAAATTCCTGGATACGCGTGTGGACTGTTGAATTGTTAATTACACAGCGCAAGTTTTCCACTTAGCGCCTCGGAGTTAGTTTATCTGATATTACCGCGATTTATACGTTTTAGATTCTAGTCTGATACACGAACACTAAGCCTTGCTTGACACCGTGTCGTTACAAACTTACCATTTACAACAACTCCAGCAAATAATACTAACCAATGGAGCTGAGTTGATTTCTTTTTTTCAAAAAGTTTGACTATGCGGGTTTTACTCGCGACTCTTACTAGGTTTAACATATTGAAATAAAACTAATTTAAACGGATTTTATCGAAGTGAACAGTTCACCTCGTGACCACGAAGGCAGAAAAGCTTTCGAAACGTCGGGATCAAAAATTAATAAAAAACCGCGTAATATTCGTGTAAATATAAGAAATCATTAGGTTTAACATATGCGAGTGACTGTTTAAGTTGCTACCACCGCTTCATCTATTTCTGCCGTCAAGCAGCAGTTTGTAAGCACTGTAATTGTATTCCGGTTTAGAGCAAATTGAATCCAATGAATTTATGTGCTATCATGAGACTTAACAACTTATATATTGACAAACGCAGTGCCATACAGTGCTTCATAATTCAAAGTGATGTGTGGTGTTGTGTCTGTTTGTGGGCCCCTTTCCGCTTTTCAATCTAATAAAACCAACCGCCTCATTCATCGAGTAACGTAGATCCTACCGATAGGAAAAATTGTAAGTTTTTTTTTTTTTATTGCATAGGCCGGCAAACGAGCAAGTGGGACACCTGATGGTAAGTGATCTCCACCGCCCATGTACGTCCACCACTAGAAGAATCATGGGCGCGTTGCCTACCATATAAGGACCCTGCGATATCTCATCCCAGGGCCAAAGGAAAGGGGAAGGAAAAAGGGATGGGAAAAGGGTTAGGATCAGGAGGCAAGCCCCCTGGGGAGAACCGGATATACACTGGCTGACCCTGGAACGCGACCCACGCAAGGTGGGCCACTATGGCAGGTTTTAGCACCAGTGTACGGTGGTCGCTATCCGGTCGGATACAAGTATCCTCCCACCAGCAGTTTGTAAAATAATCACATATGGACGGTTAAATAGATTTTAATGAAATTTGGCACGCATGGAGAAATTAGGATTATAAGTGTACCCATGCCTCTATAATCCAAAAAATTAAAAGTACTATATGGAGTACTTTTTAGCTCAGTAGTACATTTCCCGTAATACAAAACAGAAACTCAAGCCAGAGGAGACGCGATCAAAAGCTATTGTAATATATTTATCATACATATGTATTTCATAAATTATCAGATCCTGGTTTTGATTACCATGTTCAGAATTCCTTTGTGTAACCTAATCGATTCCAAAGACATGCGTTGCTCGGATTTGAGATTTGTACTTGAAGTGGCAGTATCTCTAAGTATATCTAATATAATACATATACGCATACGTAACTTCACGCCTGTATCCCCCAAGCCATAGGCATAGGTGCAACTAGTGTTACACTCATGGTTCGCCGAGCTTATAACTGTCCTATGACGGGATAGGGCCTATCGCCATACCGGGCAACTCAGGTGTGGGTTTTCGAGTCAAAAATTCAAACGAATTGCGATTGCTTGACCTGGGATTTGAACCAAGCACCTTGCAGTTTCTTAACCACAGTCGGCTGCCACTAGACCAATGAGGCGATTCAACCCAATCGACGCAACGTAACGATGAATATACCGGTGAACTATATAGTTCACCGGTATATTCATCGTTAGGTACGGTTAGTAGCAGGTAGTTAGAAGTATATACTTCTAACTACCTACTACGGGGGTACAGGCGTAATCAGTTTATCATAAATGTGTTATGTTTACTTTATCATATACTACACCTTTATAAGATAGAAACATTTCGAGGTTTCGCAACGGTGAAAGTATTTTTCAAGGATAATAATTTCTTTGTATAATCATCCACAACCATCCAATAGCGTATAACACTGGATAACGTTACTTTTAAGTAAGTAAATAGTAACTTTAACTTTCTTTGTAACGTAACAAAATTTACCTTTGAAAGTTTGTGAGTTTGTTTGTAGGAAGTAATTAATTTCTGGGACTACTGGTGCGATTCTCAAAATTCTTTCACCAATAGAAAGTTACATTATAAAACATGTACATGTAACAAACATTTTGGTAAATGACGGAATCACTAATATAACAAGTTCAGTAATAAGTATATTTAAACATACCATGTATAGTTGAAAGAAATTGTCGTACAAAAGGCTTTTTCACGAACAGTAGAGGAAAAGAAAAATAATTTACCATCGTACAGGCGTTTCATCTCACAAAGTAACTTGCTCTGGCCAAAAGTAGCTTTACTTCATAAAGAGTTTATTTACAATACAATCTTCCATTAAACATAGAAGCTTGCCGAATAAATCACTATCCATTTTCGTCCCGTCAACCTTCCCACGACATTTTATAAAAACGGTTGCAACCTCAGAAAAAATATACTTTGGTATTTCTATAGGTGCTTCTAACATAGTTTTTATTATTTAAAAGCCTTACGATGTTACAAAAATTTAATCCTTTTTAAACATTATATGCTTTATATAACGCACTATTCGCAACATATTGATACTTTGGTTATTGTTTGAATAAAAAGTGAGCATGAGATATGGGTTTTGAATATCGATATTTCTTCTGCATTGCTTCGTTATTTTTTGGCGATATAAGGTGCATTGGGATAATTATGAAAATTTAAGTATTAAAATAATTCGAAAATTATGTATTACTACTAAACTAGGCAACATTTTTTGCTTTGGCAACATTTACCTAGACGCCACATCATTCACCTCTCCGTCTTTAGTCACGTTTACCCAGAGGGTTGATTCCTAATGAAAGCTGCGTTTCCATAGTAGTTTCTAGTGGTTGTCAACATGAACATTTATTTTGTCAAGTATCGACACAAATCCTGAGCGTTAACCTTGAATACCAACAAGTCGCCTTTCTGGGTCCTGTACCCAAAAAAGCTAATGGAACTGCATTACTATGCCTATGACGGCTGTCTGTCACGAGATTATATCATTTAAATCGTAACAGGTATTATTTAGTTATTATTTTCACTGGCTTTATATAATATGTTACTATGCCTATGTTATATATAGTAAAATTCACATAATGGTGTTTTTTTGTTCCAGATAAGCATTATATTATGAGACTTAACATCTTATGTCTCAGGGTGACGAGCGCAGTTCACTGTACTGTGTGTTCTGTTTATGGGCAGGCGTAGCGCTTATCATCAGGCGAGCGCCTTGCTCGTCTCGTCATTCAATCAGATAAAAAAAAACATATTTTTTAATAGTGTTTGATATTCTTCTCTTTATTAATGTGATTCTACCTTGCAATTAAAACAACTACACCATTGTTCATTACACTGATAAGGATCAAGTAATAAGACTAATCTTAACGTTGGGGGTACACATGTGTGTCTGTAGTTAAGCTTAGACACGTCGTATATAGTTGTGTTGAGTGCCAAATGCTCAGACGGAGCTCCAACTTGCTCAAGTTTTGCCGTTTTCTGCTTCGCTGTTATACGTATCAAGTTGGGTTATGCTTGTTTGTACTGCATTAGATAATTCTTAGCATATTTGACTGCATTCATGTATGAATAAATTATGATTATACGGATTAATAGTATGTAGTCGAGAGATCCCTTAATCAGTGGTTTTTCTCCTTGTAAATACGTAGTGGAAACAATAAATCTTTAATAAAATATCACGTAATTTATTTACATGTACTAACTTTTGCCTTTATTATATATAATACTTATATAAAATGAACGAATTTCCTAAGAGACGCATTACTTGTTGACTTGACGCATAACTTGATTGTACACCTAAAATACAATAAATAAAACAAATAATAACAAAAATTGATGCAAAATGTTATGTTTATTTATGTATTTCGTAATAGTCCTAGTTTAAACTTGTTGCACCTACCTAAAGCACCTATCTCTGCACCATCCTAAGGTTGATTGGTAGAGAATGCCTCTGACATTAAGTCTAAATATATTTTGTATATGAAGTGCTAATAATGAAATAAATAAAATATTTTATTAATTATTCCTCATTTAATATATTAAATTAGTTATAGAACATAGAACAATGAACAAAATATAAATAAAACAACGAAGTTTGCCCAACTTATACTTTATTATGCCACTAGCTGTCCCTTGCGGTTTCACCTGGATGTTACTGCCCTGCTCCCATGGCTCATAGCGCGATATACATATAAACCTTCCTCATGAATCACTCTATCTATTGCTGAAAATTTCATTGAAATCCCTTGAATAGTTTAAAAGATCCAAGCGAACAGACAGCGGAAGCGACTTCATTTTATACAATGTAAAGATTATGTACTTTTCTCTCCGTTTCTTTACAACTATATCCAAGTATGATCTCAAAAATAAACTGCAAAAAAAAATTACAGCAAAAGCCATTCATAATAAAATAATAACACTGGTATTTTTTTTATTCGCACTAACCATTAATCCGAGAATAAATCCAACTTTTCTCTAAGCTACACAGCAGATCCTTTTATAATCGAAGTAGTAAACAAACAGCACATAAAATGCACAATTTCGTGGCGACTAAGACATTAAAATAGTACTAAAAAGTATTTAGCTCGAAAATATAAATAATTTTTAATGTTAATGTAATGCGACGGATCAACATCTGCCCGTGTCTAAGCCGTTAGTTTTGGAGCTTATCCGACGAAAACTTTAATAGTTTAAGCGCTTATATAAGATTAATAGCGTAAAGTGGCACCTCCAACTGAAACGATGGGTTTGAAGTACTGAATAATGCTTAAATAACTAATGAAGCAACACGCTGTAAAGATGCAAATACACCCGAAGTGCCATTGGATATCACGGTGCAAGTCTTTATCGGTGGTTTAGCATAAACAATTTACAATCCCTCATGATCTATAATCGTAACCAAAGACTTTATCCTTTTCTGCATTTACGTCTCATACTTAGGTATGTAGCATCGTACCTATTAAATATTATACTCATCATAAATAAAAACGTTTAAAACGAAATAATTAGTGCATAAATAACGAAGTTTTAGTATTTTATTCCCGATTCCATCCTCTTAGAGGTGGGGTTATAAAGTTTTGTGAACATAAATAAAAATAAATATATACAGACTTCTCGGCTGAAAATAGGTACTGCTTATACTAATATTATGAATAAATACAAAAATAAAGAAACTTTTTTTAAGAGCAGAGCTCGGAGAAGAGCAAACGGGTCACTGTATGGTAAGCGATCACCACAGCCCATCTACAACCCACAACCCTATAAGAATCATGGATGCACTGTCACGTTTAAGAACAGGAATGGTTATTGACACAGTTTTTTTGACACGGTGTCTATGACATTCAACATAAGAGAAACACTGGTTAATATATTCTATACATAAAAATTAAAATGATCTGATAACTTATATAAACTTCATACCCATAACATAAATTCTGAACGTATTTTGACCATAACATGAATTTTAAACGACAAGGGATGGCCAATAAAATTGTTATTTCGGTCGTACATCTAAACATCAATCCTTACAAATCTTTTTCTTTTGTTAGAATAGAAGATGTATGGCCATCAACCAATGAATTATATTCTATCTTAATATAATACTGTTTTACCAGAATGTGGATTTATCAGAATATATTAAAGTTAACATTAAACATACAAACATAAATTTTAGCAATGTTTGTATTGCAAACCCCCACTGAGAATGGAAAGTTTTCAGGAATAATTACGATTTACACTACATAAAGAGAAATGATAATATTATGAACTTCATCCAGTTCATGTGAGGTAGTAACTTTTATTGTTGACCCAACATATTGTTACATTTGAACCTCGTATCTTATAATGTTTCTTTCCTAAAATAATATATTTTGACATCGCCCGTACGTTTTCTATGAATATATTTGTGTGCAAAAACAAAATTCCTAATTCAAAAAATGACTACAATACCAACCAATTATTTAATCCGAGCATAGAACGGCCAGTACGAAATGTAGTTTTTGATTCTCTAATATGAGAATTAAAAACTGAATAAACCAAATTGTGCTGTACAATGAACTCGCAGAAACTATTAGAAAGTTCCAGGAACAAGGCTCGTGGTGCCTAACCGACGGGAGGCGTGTCCCAAGAACCCTCGCTACAATTCCTGCATTTGGTACTACGAAAACGGTAATTCCACACGCTTAAATATACATTACTCCCTCTACCAGGAATAATAACGTTGATATTTTTACAATTGATGTCAAATGTAATCTTACATAGACCTCCAGATTTTGGTACATACATGCCTGGAATATTGTATAAAAACTACAAATACTTCACTAAAACATTTAAAAAGTTGTAACTTCGTTGTATAATTCACATCGTTTCAAATCATTTGTAATCAAAAAAGCGTTTGTAAAAATCATCGATTTATGAAATTTGATAAATATATAAAACATTCCATAAATACTGTGAACCATTGCTTCTTACGAACGCTTTTATGATTAAGAATGGTTTGAAAAATCATATGCCAATTCTTCAAAACGTACATCACGAATGCATATAGTGTTATAAAGGCGAATTAAAGAGACCTCCATTTAAATGCAAAGGTTAATATTAGTAAAGCCGTGAGATTGCTTTGATCTCAACAAAAGATCTTCGGACCGACCGGCTTCTTTAATATTCGCCGGACGGCAAACAGATTAATCCACTTTTGTTCACCAATTTTAGCATGTTTAATAAGACACTTCTAGCGAACATTTCCTATGCTCTTGTTTAAATATTACACATTAATTACAATACCTTTTATTAATTAACTCGATGAATCTTTTACGTAAGCGAATTTTTAAACAATAGATGATGGAACTTTGCCATACTTAACCGGTGATTGTAATCTTAAACTCGAAATATGTTATATCAAAGGAGAATGGGTGATAGGCATGGTCTACTTATTCAACGGAAATGAAATATGCGTTCTTTTCTTTCTGCTGGGGTTTCTGATAACAATAGAAATATTTCGACAACTATAGCAATTAATGCAATATTATGTAAAAGTGTTATAGTGAATAACACGTCTTAACATAAATATATTATTTTTCGTATTACAAACTTGACCAGTAAATGTTCTTCCTGAACGACAGTTTTCGTCCATTTACTTGGCTCAGATCCTTTGGTTAAGTATGTCTGTAGCTTTTAAACATGCGATCCGTGCTTGCATCGGTATTTTGTATATGGAATTAGAATTTCGCAACGAATTTTGCAAGTTGGCACAGCGTGAAATTGTATCTGGCTTGCAGCAGGCGTCAAGCTGACGCGGAAATACTTCCCTTGGACAGATGTCATAAGTTTCGAATATTCTACGATTTCATAAATAATTTTCAGTTGATGTTTATCGTTACATTTCTAATACAATTTCGGAACCTTCAAGTTATGAGGCTATACTTTTCTCAAGGACTGGCAATGCAAGAGTCGTCTCGTAATTTGGTGATCATGGGCTGCCTTGATTTACCAATTTTTTTTTTCATCCTGGCAAAGGGACTAACATGGACCTGATGTTAAGTTTTTTTCTTTTTATCCTGGCTCGGCAAAGTGACTACGCTACACCTGATGGTAAGTGTAGCGCAATCCAAGAATAGAGTCGACCAACGATAAACAATGTGTCCATCGTAGGTCGGCAAGATTGTGCCGGCCTGCCAAAGGGCCAAGGGGGAGGGGAAGGAAAAGAGATGAGAAAAGGGTTAGGATAAGGGGGCAAGCCCCCTGGGGAGAACCGGATACTGTGAATTCCAAATATAATATCGACCGTCAAGCGCCATTGCGTTTCTCGACAGTTGGCAGAATTATGGCGGCCTGAAGTTACTGGATACACACTGGCTGACCCGAAATACTGACCCCGAAACTAAACGAGCTACTATGGCGCGTTTATCACCATGTGTACGCTCTTCAGTCGGGTACAAATACAGTAATGGTTGCTACTTCGAGAGCCGAAGAGTGAAAGTTCGCTACGCCGGAGTAGAACACATGAGAACGACCACCAAGGGATGTGTCCAAGGGTCTATTGGTGGTCCTATCATGTGGAACTTGCTCCTCGACCCACTACTGAAGGAGCTCGACAAGCGGGGCGATTACTGCCAGGCCTTCGCCGACGACGTTGTTTTGGTGTTTCACGGGGATGAGACATCAAAAATACAGAAACAGGCCAACGATGCCCTAGCGTATGTGCGGAGTTGGGGAGTTCGTAACAAGTTGAAATTCGCCGCTCACAAGACGAAAGCTATGGTCGTGACGCGGCGACTTAAGTACGACTCTCCGATCCTGCGCATGGGCGGCGTCGATATAGGCCTGTCGCAACAAATCAAGATACTGGGCTTGACAGTGGATAATAAGTTGACGTTCAACACGCATGTCTCAGATGTTTGTAGAAAGGCTATTGCCTTCTACAAAAAGTTGGCAACCGCTGCAAAAGTGCAGTGGGGATTGGGACCTGAGGTTGTGAGAACCCTGTATACGGCGGTAGTTGAACCCACCATACTTTATGCAGCCAGTGCCTGGGCGCCTGCAAGCAATAAAATATGCATTCAAAAGAAGCTTGCAAGGGTTCAACGGGGCTTTGCACTGAAGATGGTGAAGGGCTACAGGACCGTTTCGCTGAACTCGGCCCTGCTGCTTGCTGGGATCCTTCCGCTAGACATTCGTGTCCGAGAAGCGGCGCTTCTATTTGAAGTGAAAAAGGGACACACTCGGCAAGTAGTGGGGGACTGGGAGGTGGAATGTCCTGTGCCATTCGCCACCTTTAAACACCCAGCTGATCGCAGAGCGCTGCAGTTCAGACTTCAAAAAATTAGTAATTCATTCAAATGTCAAAGTATACGTTTCTACAACAAAGTTCCTAGCCATATTCAACAATTAAGTCTAAATAAATTTAAATTATTTATTAAACAGAACCTTTGCCGAAAAGGTTACTATAATGTTAAAGATTATTTGGAAGACAAAACGGCTTGGAATTGAGCCGCTCACTCCATACAAAATATGGCTGTCCATGGTCCTCTGGTAAATTATTATACTTGACTGCTCTTTTGGCGCATTTTTAGTATTTAAGGTACAGATGTAAAGTTGACATTTTTAATATTTTTTAAAAATGTCAACTTGTTTGTGAGTGCGAGTGCCATGTATGTTAGGTATACTCAGGACTATTTCTTTATAGTCAATCCTGGAATTCCTGTACATTATACTCGCACAAATCTAGTAAATCAATGTCTGGACATTAAAAGAGGCCATAACCCATGAGTTTGTTTCGGCATTTCTTCTCATGGCTAGCCACGAAATGCCGAAAAAAGATAAATAAATGTATTATACTATAAAATTATTGACATGTAAAAGTGATATTTATGATCCAATTTACAGAATAAATGATTTGAATTTGAATTTGAAGTTCGAATGCGTGGTGAACTATGCAGAACTGATCCTCAAGGCTGCCAACACCGTCAAGGTGTTCACAGATGGCAGCAAAATTGGTGGCCGAGTCGGAGCATCGGTGTCCCTATGGGACAGCGACGCCGAGACGAAAGCTACCAAAATGCGACTGGAATCGTTCTGCACCGTTTACCAAGCAGAACTGTTGGCTCTGCGGAAAGCGGTGCAAATGGCCTTACAGAGCGATTGCAACCAATACAGCATCTTCTGTGATTCAAGGGCCGCGCTCGAGTCCGTCGTGAGCGGAGACTCCTTCCACCCCATCGCTTTTGGCGTCAACATTTTGTTGAATAAGGCCGTACAGTGCGGAAAAACCATTAGCCTTTATTGGGTTAAGGCGCACGTGGGAGTGGCTGGAAATGAACGCGCCGACGAGCTCGCAAAAGCAGCGGCTCTAAAGCTGAAGAAGAAGCCTGATTATGATCTATGCCCCGTTTCATTCGTCAAGCGTCATATCCGTCAGGAGTCGATTGACGAGTGGAACGAGCGCTACTTGGCCGGGAGGACAGCTTCAGTGACCAAGTTGTTTTTCCCTGACGCCAGGAAGGCTTACAGCGTAATCCGGAAGATGCCTTTGGACCCGGTTCTCACGCAGGTGTTCACGGGCCATGGGGGATTCTCTGAGTACTTGAATCGCTTCAAGTGCAAGGAGAGCCCCTCATGTATCTGCGACCCGGCAGCTATAGAGGATGTTGCACACGTGTTGACCGAGTGCCCAGTATTTCTGTATCAACGTCTGAAAGCTGAGCACGAAATTGATATTAAAATTTGTAAAGAGAACCTAGGCAGAATACTGGAGACCGGTGCAGTAAGACGTAAATTTTTGAGCTATTGTAAGGATATAGCATGTAAAGTGTTATTGAGAAATAGATAGCCGGGGCAACTATGCTTCCTAATATGATATTATGAGAACTTAGTTGCCAAGGAAAGTGTGT
This sequence comes from Amorpha juglandis, assembly GCA_949126905.1. Classification (NCBI taxonomy): domain Eukaryota; kingdom Metazoa; phylum Arthropoda; class Insecta; order Lepidoptera; family Sphingidae; genus Amorpha; species Amorpha juglandis. Next base: position 10,146,544 of record OX421372.1, read on the forward strand.
TCTTAGAGAAGGAGACATGCTATATCCTAATAATTGTGTAAAAATTGTGTTTTAGTAATAAGTATGCACTGTGACTGTTTAAGCTTCTTTTCTAAGAATGTGTTTTTATTGGCATACTTATAATGATTTTATTATTTGTTTTACTGTGTAGTTGTCGGACGAATGATTTTTCAGGACAGTACAGAGACACTGACAATCACAAGATGTGTGATCTGTTTTTACAATTGTATGTTTTTATTGTGTAAAATTAAATTTTTAATGTCTCTGTACTCTTTATAGCCGTATTAATGCAGACAGACACTATAATGTGTGCATTTATTTTATTTTTGTTACTTATGTATTTTGTATATACTTTTTTACTCTTGCATTACTACGGGGTTTTTATAATAAAAAATGTTGAGAATTTACAGATGGGTAAAAACTCTGAAAAATAATATTAGAGGGACGAGAGTGGGGCATAGAGCCCCACAAAAAAAAAAAAAAAAATACAGTAATGGTTTTGCTATGATGAATGATATGCCGTATGCACGTATTAAGCACTACTCTGCTAAATAAATATTATAAAGCGAGGAGCCATGATTCTTTTGTATATAATAAGTTGCTTGAATAAATACATATTATAAAAGCTATTTATTTATTTATCATATTTATATATACAATCCGCAATCCATGGTTTATTTATTATTGTGGACGTCTATAAGTGGTGGAGATCACTTATCACCAGATGTCGCACTTGATTATTGCCAGCCCATGATAAAAAAACATTTAAAATATACAATAACTAACAACATGGTATAACATAGTAAAGAACTAGTGCCGGTGGCATGCCGGACGTATGTAATTATAGTATCCCAAAATGCAATATATAAAAACCCATATCCCAATGCTACATCCATTGAGAAGTTTTCCATTTTCCGTCACACTCCCTCATCAGATGTTAACCAAATACATAGATAACAAGCGACAGTAAAATAAATCCTTCTATCTGTCTGGCGTTATCCCAGCCTAATACCGGGGTCCGCCTTTCCATCCTGATTTGACGGTAATTGATATTATATGGGGCAACCCGCAGTCTAACCCCCACTACCCACAACGGGAACCAATTTTCGTCATTGCCTCGTTCGTTGTTTTTTTTTATCCGTGCACGGCAAAGTGACTGCACTACACCTGATGGTAAGTGCAGTGCAGTCCAAAAAACCAGCGACCACCGAAAAACAGTGAATTTATCGGGGGTCACCAGAGTCATGCCAGTCGGCCTGTATAAATCTATAAATCCTCAAATCGAGGGGCCTGCGACAGTACAAGCTCATGACCGATGCAGGCACAGTTATACAAAGATATACCCTTATACCCGCCACAACCAATCATCAAGTCATGTCACATGCCCCTCGGGAGAACCGGATATACACTGGCTGATTCTAGAACGCGATCCACACAAGGCATGTGCATCACTGTGGCAGATTTTAACAGCATGTGTACGGTGGTCGCTATCCGGGCGGATATGAATATCCTACCACCAGCAAATCAATCAAGTCCAGCAAACAGCAGAGTCACGTGCAGGTGAAGTTAGTTTTGGCCCTCAGAAGTTGGTAATCCACTTACCCAGTAAAATAAATAACGTAAATAAATGAGGTAATATCTTAACTCACTATCGTCAACATGCATAATCGTTGCATGTTTTTATATTAAAAATAACTGCTAATATACATCATACATTATTATCGCATCAAGAGCGCTCTATGTATTAACAGCGAACGTTGTAAGTTGTATAAAATAAATTGTCATTATACTATGGCAACTAAAAGACGAACAAAACACTCCGAGGGCTGCAACAGACCTGTAGGCTATAGAGGCATAGATATTGTGCTAACTCTGCACTTGAACTTTAACAAAGCTCAAGTACCGTATAACTTGACCATATAATGGTTTAACTAAATCAATTACGATCAGTGCAATATTGGAAGCAACTCTTCTCAACTGTGAATAGAGGAAGATATAGCTCAGAGAAGAAACTTCAGTTATTAATCGATAATTAATCGAACATTTATTAATGGATGAAAAAAACAGAGGAAGGTTCTCTATTCAAATTTACTCATAAGTTATAACTCTGCCAAATGTAGACCGATTTTAATGTACATTTTGCAGTCGATAGGACCTACATCATTGCTGCTTTATTTAAATTTGAAGAAACAAAATAACTACCATTAAAGTGGTCAAATCAGGCATGAAAGAGAATGTTCGACAATGTTTGTTATTTACAAATCATTAACCTATCTCCTAATTCATGTCATGGTTTACCTGTATGGCAAATTTCATCCAAATCCAAATTAACAAACATCCAATGACACAAACATCAATACTATTGCATTTTTAATATTAGTATGAAGTAAGAATAGTGCTTCCGTTTTTAACATTGTATTAAAATACAGCTGTTGGTTAAGTTATGAACTGATATCTTTATTGAATTTAGAACATAATTTATGTTCCACAACATTTATGTCACAATTATAATAACTAAATAAGACGTATAGGTAGCTTATATCTTCTTCTAATAATTATACTTATCAGTGTTTTCTAGTCTCACAAACTTCACTTTTTTTATAACACAGGCAGGCAAACAGCAAGTGAGTTACCTGATAGTAAGTGATATCCACCGCCCATGTTTGCACACAATACCAGAAGAATCATGGACGCGTTGCCGACGACCCTATAGGAAAGACGTAATTAAGGGATCGGGAAGGGGAGAGGGATTTAGACCTCCGGATATCTCACCCAACATACGAAAGGCAATAGAAAGCCGTTTTACGTCGGTTTTCTGTGGGACAGTGGTAACGACCCGGTAGAGCCGACCCATTCATGCCGTACACAAAAGTGTCTACAGCGTGGCTCTATTACAAATTGCTTTTCCTTTCCGGTTTCAACTAATTGTTATAATAGCTCTACCACCCATTCAATAAAATGTTCCTTCTGCATAAGTGAAAAGTGAGGTTAAAAAACAATGAATGTAAGATCCAAAGTGATTTTGTAAGTGGAAACGAAATCTTCTGAGCTTTATAATGTAAATATCGCGTGACTCTACGTAGCGTGGTGAAGGTGTACCAAAGAAAGGGGTAATGTAACTTAGACAAGTCGCTGAATACCTACACAGTAATACAATATAAGATTGAGTTCCGATACGATACTAAATTCACATACAAAGTACGTAATTAAAGTTAAGTAAATTGGGACATTAATTATTATTACGTAAAACACTAAACTTAACTACGCTATTGCTTATCAATACTAAATAATTTGGTCGACAGCTACCTGTGGTATTAAATAATAATCTTATAATAAAAAAATAGCTCAGCGCAAATCTTGTCATGTAACTGTGTAAATTATGATTAACAGAGCATTGAAAGAATCATTTGATTTGGCAGCCTGCGTGGCACAATGGGCGACTAGCCGACTGTGAAGCGAGAAGCTGCGGGTTTCATTCCCGCATCGAGACAAAATGTGTGTTCCACAAATATTTATTTCGGGTTTGGGTGTATTTTCAATTTACAGGCGGCCGGTCGTAAAAACTACGAGCCAAAACTTTCTGTAACATGTGTATAAAATAAAATCGTTAAAGGTGGTAATATGTGTATATAATAGCTAATAGTTTTCTTTAACTCTTTATTAGCAAATGTTTGATAATAAAACAAATAAAAAACCAATTTTGTTATAAAACAATGATTTAGCAATGAATCTAAAAAGCTATTTAAATATAACTAAATCAAAATTGTGTGCACACAATATTAATCGAAATATGATTTAAACTACCCGTTCTAGGAAAAAGAAAGAACATTTTAATGTATTTTCCAACCGTAATAACGGTTGACTTCTTGTTCGCTTTAACCCGAGCCGCATGAAGGCGATTACCGTAATGTAAACATAACATATTGTGTAACCAAACCACGTACAATTCATGTTTGTTTTGACCTATTCAATTGTTGTGAATCTTATCACACTGAAGATGGTGTGGCGATTACCACAAGAGTAATTTATTATAAATGTACAAAACAGTTTCACATATTCCTTCAAAGTAGAAGAAAATGAAATTAGTGAATGATTCATTACAATCCTTCAACATAACATAATATAGCTCACGCATTTATGCCCAGAGGGAATATAGAATAATAAAAAACATTTTCCACAAAAATTATTAAATTAGACGAATCGTGTTTGGGAACCGTAAAGGCCCATTTCCGAAAAGACCCAACGCTGAAAAGGCACATAACTGAAAAGGACCATAACCGTAAAGGCCCATAACTCAAAGACCCATAACCGAAAAGACCCAAAACCGTAAAAGCTGATAACCGAAAAGGCCCATAACGGAAAACGCCCAAACCTGAAAAGGCTCAAACCTGAAAAGACCCAAACCGAAAAGGCCCAAAACTGAAAAACAACGGGTTGCAGTCCGGGAGTGCCGACAGAAGTGAAAACTTGAATATTGTGCATTTTTGAATATTTTGGAATGGTTAGGGAAAATTTTCGCTCGAATTGCTTTATTTATCAGTATAAAAGTACTATAATTTATGTGGTTAAATACAATATTCATTTTTTGCGCTAGCGTATACAAAAACGACAATTTATATTACATCAAAAATTTAACACTCCGTATTACGAATTTTCGATCAGATCACGTGTCACAGGATCAAACGCGAGTTTAACATTTTATACCCATCCCAAGAAAAGTGCTCAACGCCGAAGAAGTTAAGACTTAAAGAAGTTTTCACTTCATAAAATTATAACTCATTAATTATGAAACTAAAAAAACTAATAATTATTATTAAAATCATAACATCAAAAATACTTTCAGAATTATATACGTTATGTTCGTAAATATTTAGCACAGAACACGGTAAAGAACCAAGATATTCTGTTCTTAAAAATAAACTTTTAAAACGGTAAACAAATCACATTGCATTCGGTTAGGACACTAATTAACTAGGACGTCCCACGGAGCCACTGTTACAGATGGACACACAAACCAATTAGACCGTGTAATTAGTCTAACCAGTTCATATGGTTCATGCTTTATGTTTACGAGAAAGGAGATTTTTTTTCAATATCTAAGAATTTTGGAAGCAAATCTATCAATCTGTCGACCTGATCAAGGGACTGATCCCTAAGGCCTGAGCCTTATTCCACAAAATCGCAAGTCATTAACATAGGAGAGTCGTGCCTAACAGCACACCAGGACAAATACAGTTATAATATAAAAAAGTATTATTTGTATCTTGGATACTTAATTGGTTAAAGTGTTAATTTTAAGCATTATCAATTTGCCTTCTGAATTATACCTACAGTTTTATTCTTATCCTGTATAAAAATTGGAATAAAAAATATTATAGCTTCTTAAAAATATCACCGCAGTAAAATTAACAGCAGGCCGTGAATTGAGTTCGTTAAAAAAACCGGTGCGTATTATAACCGGTTGTATTAGCTATGAAATCGAATAAATATTTTAAATTACAAAGGCTCGATAAGTTTGAACTTTTTCGTCTGTTGGTCTGGGTACCCGTTTACCCGTTTTTTTTATTAGAAAGCTGATTTTATCGAGATGGTTTTTAGCTACGTTTAAAGAAAATCCTTTAGTGGTTTAGAGATTACAGGTCTTTTCCTAATATATATCGGGAGAATTAACTCGTAGATTATTTCACCTGAAACAACTAATACTATCGACTTTTAAACATAATACTCAGTGGCGAAGCATGAGGGGAAGTCGATAATTCCCCTATACCTAATGAAATCAAAAAAATGAAACTATGTTATTAGTTATCTCGAAACCTATTAATAAAACATATTTTATAATTTCGTTGTGATGAAGATTTTATTTCTGTAACAAATATCTGTGAATCACACAAATATTTGTGTCGGTGCGAGAATTGAACCACGGCCTCTCGCTCCGCAGCCTACGTGGCTACGTGCCCGCTGCGACACGAAGGCTGTTGCATTAGAGAAAATACCCACACACCCCGATTTGATAGATATTAAAGGACGGAAATTAACTTGGGGAACTGTGGGTGTACTTTTTACACCGCGTCTCAATCCCTAACACCTACCCAGACGGAGTTTTTTTTAATTCTAATACAGCAAAGTTACCACACTCCACAATACGTACAGTGTAAGTATTAAAAAAAATTGGTGTGTGTCGTGGGACACCAGGTAGGAACGAAGTTCCTTCGGCTAATGTAGAATCGACACAAATTGCAAAAAATTAAAATTATCAACTGAAATAACAAAATAGGTCTCTTTATTTTTGTTTGACAACATAAAATTACATAGAAATAGAATAGAAAAATAGAAATAAAAAAAGACGTGTGGCACTCGGAGACTGCCGCGGTAAAGCTATTGTATAGCATTTTTTATCAACTTAAAAATAACGGACGGCCGTGTTCTATAATCAAAAATTCAAATTCAAATTTCAAACCGCGTCTACATTTCCAAATGTCATAAGTTTCACAACCATCTGTTTTATTAACGGAATTTCGACTTTAACTTTGTGTGCTAGATATCAAATTAAGTTAAAAAAAGTCTCATTTAACGGTTTTTATTCCACGCATTTTTCTTACGGTTTTACTATCACATTTTTTTCAGTTCGGTCACGCAGCAAAATCCCTATCCCCTCCAAGCCTGCCGTAAGGAACTTCGTTCCAATAAACTTTTAAAGGTGATCGCTGTTCTGTTGGGTACAAAATATATATTTTCCACCGGCATACAAGAAACCTACCACTAAGACGTAGGAAATAATAATGCAACGACTCTACCCAAATCTCTACAATGTTTCCGTCTTATGATCAGTTCAAATGTGCACAGACGTTATCCGACTTAGGACAATTTTCATGTTGGGTAACTTTTGTTTACTGTTTAACTCCACATTCTTATATTCCTCGACCGATATTCTAAATTTGTAAAATAAAATAATAATTTACTTAGATCTTCAATAATTTTCACGTCCATTAATTGAACATCCATCTTAGTGAGATTACTAACAATATAATGAAAAAACGTCGATTCACCAAAAAGTGAATTTTCGTCTCGCTTTACAAACCAAGTGAAATACTTCATATTTTAAGAAGTAGTAACATCGTTTTATATCTCCATTATACTAAAGTATAACCTTGACTTGAGTTATGAAATCGTTGGAACAGCGACGCAAAACTTATATTAGCCTGAGATCGGATGGTCGTGGCTAAGGTAAGGTAAGTGCAATGGCCGTTGTGGTTTATTTTTTATTTTCATTGTATGCCAATTTTGCCTGATGAAATCGATCCATTGTTCCGCTACCTATTCTTTGTAATAATATTAACTCGTCTTATAATCGGGTAAATGGTGGTTATTATATTTGCTTGTCCACTAATAAGAGTCTTCATAATCTATCAGTTGCAATCAATGTACGGGCAACTGGAGATAAATTATCTATGGAAAGAGACATTCTTTTGATCCCAGTTAGAGTGAAAGGACACTTTTAATTTGAGAAATATCATCATCACCAGCTTGCTCGCGATTTCGCTTGCATAGATGTGATATACTACAGGAGCATACTGTACAGATAAAAGTATCCTAATCCAAGTCATGATCTACCTGTGCAAGTTTCATCCAAATCTGTTCAGCCATTTAGGTCAAATTCACTAATTCATACAGACCCAAATTCAAACATCCAAACTTTCATAAGAATTTTAATAATTATCGCATAGTTTCCATGATAATATAATACTGCCAAACTTACAACTTTATGAGCCACTATAATATGTTATGGTATAAAAAACAATACTTTCTCTAAACTTGGACGGGAATATTTTAATAAAGTTACTAACATTTCAATTACCCTCATCAATAATAAACAAATAAATTTATAGAGTCATTGTTGTAATGAGAACAGCTGTAAACACTGCGAAGATGTTCCACGAATAGGGCCAACTAATTTGGACGACACGCTTTAAAACGGCGAATAATAAAAGTTAATGGAACCACTCTTTTCATGATTCCTGGCGACGTTGGGTGCTCATTTCCCTGGCCGTCGTTTTCTATGTTAATTAGCATTTTGGCACTAAAATACGAAAATTTCGAATGCCAAGAAGTTACACGAATTGGGTTTTGTATTAAACTAATCGTCCACCATAATATTGCAGACACTTATTTACCTTTGATTGTTTCAATATAGTTCCATACATAATATTATTTTTATATTACTTATAATAATGTTACTCATATTAAATTATACTTACAAATAGTTTAAAATATGCAAATGTTCCATTTGGCACTAACAAAATCTATCAGAGCCTACTGTTTTTGGTGTCTCCTTTTAAGTATACAATATCTATGATATGAGACACTGCTCTTTAAAATACTAGCATTTATTCGCGACTCCGTCCACATGAAATTCTGCACCGTCATATTCCCGTCATACTTCGCTCGCGCACGTATTGTTTTTTATTGGCTGAATTCTGTTTTGTGTCTTTACTAATAAATAAAATACAAAAACTACCAACATTTCATGTTTGTAGCCCCAGCAGTATAGGCTCTGCATTGAGTCAGTCAGTCAGGACAATTAATTATATGTATGTAGATATATAAAACTAAACTACATTTTAATCAAATATACAGATAAATATTAACAGGGCAATTACGTGATAAAGATTATTCAAAAAATTACATGCAATATTGTAGTATTGGAATATTCATTGATCGACATAACGAATTTATATTGAATTTCATTTTATGATATAGATGGTGGAATGCAAACATTTAACATAAATAACGTTTAATGCCTTATACAAAACATTTAATTTCCGGATCCCAGCCGACCGTGACACATGTTACTTTAACTGCCGACTCAAACAAATTGATTTACGTCGATTTATCTATTCACAACATATTGAATACGACCCTCGCAGTACTGGATGAATTTAAATTCGACCAAATACCACCATTTGAATCCAGAACACCCCATCAATATAACAAATCATAATTACTCTTTTAAAACAAAATAAAATATTTTCCTATTGCTTTAGTATATTTTATTGCAAAATAGTGGTCTTTTAACGATTTCTATTTCTTTTGAAATATAATTATTTAGATTATCAGTTAACTTTCTGCATAAAAGCACTAGTATATATCTAATATATTTTGAGCATTCTGCTGTCGATACCGATAATATAGAAGAAAGTAGTCGTAAAAGAATATAACTGCGAAGTACTGTATGTATACTGTATGTACTCTGTACATTTTTTGTACAGAAAATTCTGACCCACTTATTACAATTAGCTGCATCAGCTTCTTTTGATAAGAAATGTTTATACTATTTTTAGGACTTCCCACTTTAATAGACCGAATAGTGTTTTTCCCTCACTTTTATGTTTTCTTAATTAACTGCTACCTCACTACGTAATTTATCAGAATATTTTAGTAGCTTCTTGTAATTGGATTGCAATTTTATAACTATTATTAATGGTAAAGACCTTCCTGGACATTTTAGTTTAAAGTTTGCTTTTACAATTAGAAATAAGAAATTAAATGCGAGCTCATTTCTGTCTGAATTGCAGTCAGAGCAATATTTTTTTCGATAGCATGAGTTAAAAAATATAGTATAAACGAGACATGAATCAATCTCGCTAAAAAGCAAGATAAACAATCTTATACCAAAATTAGCGAATTAACACTGCTATCGTCACGTAATTTAAAACTAATTAAGAAAGGAAAATGCTTGCTCTGAATGCTTACATTCAGAGAAAATGGACTTTGCAAATATTCGTCCGAGAATAAAGTGACTTGGGGCGTTTAACTTTTGTATTCAATTAAATAGAAAGCTCTAGAAATAAACGGCAAGGATAGTAGAATCGTCCTCATAAATTTATTGCGATTTGATCCTGGTTTTACTCTGGGTTTGCAGGTACAATTTTATTAGCAATCAAATTTATTATTCAGGAAGATATTGTAAGGAATTTATATATAATGACTTTTTGTATGTGTTCACTATTATTTATTATGTATAGTGTGTTGAATAATTAACACAAAATGAATTTTTTTGACTACAGATGTGTCTTATATCATAAATTCTTAAAACGTTGGCTGAAAAATAATACAAACAAGAAATTTCTTCTATTTTCTCAGGTAGGTGCGATATTCTTAAATATTCCGAGCAGGGCTAGATTTATTTTATTCAAGTTTTATTTTGCTTTATTTTATAATACTTTATTCATATTTCATGCACAGAAAACACAAGATTTAAGTAGATTCAGCAAATGAATTAAAAAATGCATTCGAAATGATTTTTTTGAGAATGCTAAATTGTTAAAAAGGTAGAGTTAACTAACTCCTTCCAAATATTATTCAATTACCGTTTTCTATTTATCATATGACGAATGGTGTGGAAATATTCCTAATAAACGAATAAATTTTAAATACCTAAATAATGAATACCGTTATAAAGTCTATTGTGTGTCAGATTAGCACCTATCGCAATTAACATGAACATGAATACCGCCACAATAACCGCAACGTTATCTTCATGCGATTACCTTGAATGTTGTAACGTGACTAGTTGACATATGTCATATGAAGGGCCCTAGTGCCTAAGTCGCTCTTGAGAACGCTATACTACTGTAACTATAGATTTATTTACACTCGACACGCTCCGACTCAGGTGCAGCTCTCGTAATAATATCGCTGCTGAAATACCTATGTTAGTCCGGGGCCGGATTAAAAAGCTATCAATGTTATTTTAATCATTTTTTTTTATCCTGGCTCGTCAAAATGACTACGCCTCACCTGATGGTAAGTGTAGCGCAATCCAGGAATACTGTCGACCAACGACAAGCAGTGTGTCTATCGTTGGTCGGCACGATCTTGCCGGCCTGCCTAACCGCTTCTTCACACTCCGTTTAAAGGACCAGCAAATTGATTGTCGACAATCAATAATCATGCGCTACATTGTTTTTGACTGTAATTTGGATAAACGGCGTTACTATTTTTAATACTCTTAAATTATACGTAATCGTTTCGAAATCAATTCTCATTCAATTGGTTCGAATGAAATTGCAAAATAAAGATAACGTTGATTATTTTTTATCTGCTCAGTATTAAACCTACTTTTTCACTACTAATGACAGTGAAATCTATCACGCTGGCCAAAGGCGGGTTGTTAGGCTTTACATACTTTCGAAATTTTAATGGAAAATTTTCAGGTATGCAGGTTTCCTCACAAATTCTTCACCATTAAATTACGCGTTATTTTTCAATAAATGAACAGGTATCTTCGAAAATTCAAAGGTGTGTGTCCTGGGATTTAAGATCGAACCAACGAATAATGTTGAATTCAAAAAGATATTCCTACTTACTACAATTATAAATGTTGAAGTTTTAGTTCAGACTTTTTATCCCGGAAAAGGCCATCCACGCAAGCGGAGCCGCAACCAAAACTAATAAATGTATAATACTTTTATAATGATTTCTTACGTTTACGCGAATGCTACTCATTGAAATAAAACTAATTTAAACGGATTTTATCGCGGTTTTTTATTAATTTTGATCCCGACGTTTCGAAGACTTTTCAGCCTTCGTGGTCCAGTCCTCCCCGTGACCACGAAGGCTTCGAAACGTCGGGATCAAAATTAATAAAAAACCGCAATAAAATCCGTTTAAATTAGTTTTATTTCAATAATACTTTTATTCCAATTGTTAGGAAACTTAAAGTAGATAAGATAGGGAGACCATATTCATTCATCTTCAAATTCAATCTTAAACGCAACGTATATGAAATTATTAAAATTTAAAAGTACTATTTAATTTTAATTACTATTGATGTAATATAATAATTATAGAAGTATGATGATTGATATTTTATTTATCTAGTAATAGTTAAAAATAGCACTGCTTAATTGCCTCTATACAATGCCCGCTACTGCTTGTACAACATGCATGCATGCATGCATGCATTGCATGCAACATGCTTAAACATATTTAGCCACTGAACATGTTTGAAAAACATCAAATCACACGAAAATCTGACATAATTAAACATATTTAGCAGTAAAATACGATTAAGGATTGTTGTGCATATTGGCCTGGATGTTTTAATTAAATAATTTTGAAGTTCTAAATGCGGCCCTGCCTCAAACGACAAAGCAAGCGTTATACTGAACCTAATAATATATAGATCAGTTACAAACGCAACATTCGCTCTCAGTTATTTCATAATACAGTTATACTGATGGCAGGTCTTCTGAATGGTAGAGTCACGCTGTAGATAGTTTTGTCAACAGCATCAACGGTTATACTCCACCGAGTTTTACCACTATCAAAATTAAATTCAACCATTTTGACTAGGTGCGATCACAGTTTAATAGTCAATGATTAATAAAACTTACAAAAGGTGATTAATTTTATACACAGCTCTCCAATTTTTTGTAGACATTTTTTTTTTTTGTGACTTCGCTACACCTGATGGTAAGTGTAGCGCAATCCAAGAATATTTTCGACCAACGATAAACAATGTGTCCATCGTTGGTCGGCAAGATCATGCCGCCCTGCCAAAGGGCCAAGGGGGAGGGGAAGGAAAAAGGGATGGAAAACGGGTGAGGATCAGGGGGCAAGCCCCCTGGGGAGAACCGGATATACACTGGCTGACCCCGGAACGCGACCCATACAAGGTGGGCCACTATGCCAGGTTTTAGCACCAGTGTACGGTGGTCGCTATCCGGTCGGATACAAGTATCCTCCCACCAGCAGATTATTATTGTTATATTATTGTTTAACGTGTTTTTTTACTATTAATAGTGAAATAATCATCAACAACTCCACAGAAATGCTGAATTTTTCATTCCCGAAGTGAAACTTTTTTTTAAAGTTAAATGGAGCCACGTTTTGACGAAGTTATGCACAAACATACATTAAAAATCTTCATTGTTCTCCAAGCTGAAACACAATAATGCTGAGCAACAGATATTCCACTAGTGGTAGTACCAACCCAGACGACCTCTCGCATACTAGGGACCAACCACATAGTAAAATGTAGACAATTTGCTTCATTGTCATAGGAAAATCACGCATAATCGATAAAGCATACTACATAACCAAACTTGATTTTCATAAAAAAGATTTAAAAGTGTTTCAGACTTAAAAACTGTATAGTATTTCCCCATGCTACCCTAGTAAAAAACACATTATATAACGGCAGGCACACACAGTCTATACAATACATCACGCACACTCAGCACTGCCCGCAAAAATGAGTTGAATGAATTTTCTAAATACGAAGCCACAGAATTCATTTTAATTAATTTAATTAAATTGTTTATTTATTCTAATAAAACAGATAAAACGTTGACTGTGGCGCATTTTATCAAGTTTATTTGTATTCACTATATTAAAACATTCAATCTAACCAGTAACCACATCAAAGACTTCAATGTTGCATGTTGAACACGCGGTTTACATGCTCATATTAAATACATATTTTTTAATCATATTTATTAAATATGTCACAAATAAAAATGATTTTATCTAAACTCTAAAGAATAAAACTTATGGAATGTCTATGAAGTTAATATATACATAATTGTTTTTATTGTTAGGGATAACGTGACTAGTAACGAAAAAAGCAGACTTCATTTCAAGTCGGACTCGCGCGCCGAGTCTTTTGGTGTTATCCCGGTGCACCGAGTACAAACACTTAATTTTTTAATGTTTTTTATCCACCGGGATATCATCACGCTACGACCCACGGAAGCAGCACAGTAATATGCACGCGTGTAAACGCACGGGTCAGCTAGTTAATAATAAAGATACTCGCCCTATATTTATATACGTCTTACTGTTAGGTATGGACCCGTTTATTAATCAGAGGGGTTAGGCCATAGTTGAAAATACAGACTATAAAAAATTAAATGGTAGGGAGAGATGTAATCAGTACGTCCAGATTTCACTTTAAATGTAGTACAAAAACAAAATCTAAATATATCTTGAATCCATATACTGTTACTACATTATATTTTAATTTTAGCTATACCGCCAATTCGCAAAGCTGTTTCAAGGACATTGAAGACTGGGCATTCTGAGACTTAACGGCTTATGTCTCGGAGTGAGGAACGCAGTCCAGTGTCAGGAAATGCTTTTGGAATTCAAAGTTCTGGGTGAAGTGTCTATTTATGGGCAGACCAGGGCAGTGATGTGTATATTTATGGGCAGGTGTGGCCCTTACAATCAGACTAGTGACATACTCGTTTCGAAACTCAGTAAAAACACTTTAATTGATTGCTATAAAATTACCAGAACAATAACAAATATACAAAATGGCACATGAAATTCTCACATGGTACGATTTTTAAAATGAATTCCCAATGTGCCATTTTTGAGATTTCGTTTAAATACCTTGTAAATTGAGATAGTAAGCCTTTAGTCACGTTTAAATTTTGGCCTTTAGCCTTTAATCTTTCATTTTCAATAAAACCATTTTAAATCATAAGTTAAAACAATGTTTGTAATGACAGGATCCATATTATTATGTACTTTACGTATGAAATTATTGGTTTATAACGTAATACAATGAGAACAAATGAAACCCCTTTTTTGTGTGACTCCTTTATATAATAGCTTATTAAAAACTGATAAATAAATAAGTACCCTATATTCAGAGCCAAACTATACATGAGGATAGTCTCTGGTACTTCTGAACGGATTTAGAGATTTGCAAATATGATATTGTAAATTAGTTGACCTATAAAATTCCACAAACGTATTTTCCTAACTTCTAATTGCACAAGAAGCTTGCATTCACTTATATCTATTAAATCTAAGTTAGAGTTAACTACGTCGATGTCCACGGCCCTTGTCGTTAAGAAAAGATAAATGTAAGTGTTCCGTCAACTGCCAGCTTGATTGATAGCTCAGATCTTGGAACAAAGACGTCGAGCATTTCCAGTATCTCTTTGTACCCATATCCAATTATTATGACAGTCCGCAGGCTCAATTAAACCACAAGTATATTCCACCAACCTTATTGTTTTCCAATGTAAACCATTGTATTGTGTATTTGTAACCAATTAAATTAAATAAATTGATAGATTACATATCATATTGTTTATTTAGTAGTCATTATTTTCTCACTTTCTCTGTGTTAATACAAATGAGTACGTTGTTGTGGCTTTCGTATATATTTTGTTTAATTACCTGATAGTGGTAGTTATCCTGATAGTCGGCTACGAAATAAATATTTATTTTTAATAACTTGAATGTTGAGACTAGCAGGTCTCTCGTCTGATTGTAATCGCCACGTCTGCCTATAGACTGCTGCAACACCATTCAGAAATTTATTTCTAAAACGCCCACTAATTTCACTGCCTTCAATGGCCTTTAGATCATAACACAGCAGTTCTTACAAGCTGCTGCTTTGCGGCATTAGACAAAACAGCGAAATCTACCCAGATGGCCTCTCGCATGCAAGGTACTTCCACCTTGTATGAAACAACAATTTGTAGCTTCAATCAGTGCATCTGATAAATAGGCATTATTTTAAAATAGATCAGAGTGATTCAGCCGCGTTCTATATTAGTTCAATTAAAGTTTTCAGTTGTTTCCTCATAAACTTTGCCAGTATGGTTATTCTAATTTTGGCATTAAGCCAAAACACGTGACTATCTAAATGATTCATTTCATATGGTTTAGAAAGAACATGTATGAACAATCTACTCTTTTACAGTATGGCTTTAATAGCCTTACAGAATGCTATTTCCTACTTTTATTTATTTATTTATTTACACTTTATATACACTGTATAAAGGCGGACTTAATGCCAAAGGCATTCTCTCCCAGTCAACCTTTGGGTAATGCAGAGATGAACAAAGTAGGTGCAAAAAAAGATGAAGAAGAAGATACATAACATAAAAATATTACATGTTTGGTACATTAAAGTACCGAATTAAACTTTGACTTTTAACTATCAACAATTCAACTGTAATGAGAAAGTTCGGATGTTTGTGAGTTTGGATGTGTTATTCAATCACACCTTATCGGCTAAACAGATTAGGATGAAATGTCGCACATAGGTAGATCATTATTCGGATTAGGGACATAGACTACTTTTATCCCGGAAAAAAAAAAGATTCACGACGACTAAAACCCGAGCATAATCTAGTAAGTGCATAACATAAATTATTTGAATAATGCTGCTTTTTCGCATTTTTGCCAGCATCCGAGCAAGTGAGCCATACCCACCATCCATTATTGCAATTCCTGATAAACCATGGATGCATTGTCGACCATAAAGGAAAGAATGCAGATTGGGGAAGGGGAGGGGGGAGATATTTATTTGGGCCTCCAGAAATATCACTCGCTGTACGGAAAACAACTGGAAACAGCCACTTCGCACCGCATTTAAGACGTCATTACTACCTCGGTCAAGCCATGTTCATGTAGACAAAACTGCCTACAGCGTGGTTCTACTAATTACAAAACATTGTATGTAACATAGTACAGGTCTGTTGGTTTTTATTAAAAAACCTCACCCTGCCTAAGGTATGTAAAAGATATTATGTAGGTATAGACGAAACTCCGTCGCCGGTCGAGACGACAATAACATCATTGTCCGGAACATTTAACTGCAAAGCCCTTTTTTAGCATGCTAATAACAATAACAATGTACAAAAAATAACGGACTTAGGTGTATTTTGCATTTGGCTATATTTTTCTGTTACTGAAGTGAAATTGTGACTTGCGTGTGATTATATTCTCTGAAAATAGTAAAATAAAAATAATTAGAGCGAGATTGATTGAGAAATGGCTTATATACCCAGCCGTAGGCTAATAAAAGCCGATGTTGATTATTTATATTGCTCATTTATTCGCCGTTTATGATTTAGTTTGTCAAGCAAAGTATCAACACCATTACTCGAAACGCAACGACTAAACAAATCTTGAATATAATATCAGAACATTTTATTCTAAATGCATTTTTTTTATATAGAAACAACTAAGGCCGCGGACTCGAAGTCAGCGGCAAGCGGCGCGGCGTGGGTGCGGCGCGTTCAAATGCATAGATTTAAATGGACCCGGTCTCGAAAGCAGTGGCGCGGCGCGGGCGCGAGGAGCGACGTACGAGCGGCGCGCGCCAAATGAGCGGCAACTGCGCGTCTGCATTGACGTAGTGCTGTGTATTGTCAAAATTGCCCGCCGACATGGTGGAGCAAATTATTTCAATGATTTTTTATATGGAACATCATATTCACATCAATTTCGTTCGCGAACAGACACTAATTTCTCATAGTACAACACTACGCCGCTCTAGCGCCGCGCGATCTGCCCGCTGACTTCGAGACCGAGTGTCCGCCGCACCCGCGCCGCATCGCGCTGCACCCGCGCCGCATCGCGCTGCACCCGCGCCGCATCGCGCTGCACCCGCGCCGCATCGCGCTGCACCCGTGCCGCACCCGCTGACTTCGAGTCCGCGGCCTAAAACCTAAAAGCAGATCTTAAATGCCAATCGTATTGTCAGGCGTTAATGCATATCAAATTTTCTCCTCACATCCCTTCATCATAACCATATTTTTCGGTGTCGATTCTATCGAAAACATATAGTATCGGCCCACATTCTGCGAACATATTATGAGAAATAACACGATGAAATAATTTAACCATTAAGAGTCAAATTTTAATAGCCTGCCGACCAAATTTTGTGTTGTATTACCCAACATTTTTTGTACAAGAAATAACTGTCAGAACTCTACACTGAGCATATCTGAAGCAGGGCAAACCAGCCAAGGAGGTCGTCTGAGGAACAACGACGGACGAAAATCTTAAGCATTGCCCAATATTTTGTGTTTTCGATTCACTAAACTTGTTTACTTAGGCTAAATTTTATGTTTCTTAAACAGGTTCAGTAGTTAAACAAGATTTAGTATCGCTGTGCAAGTCATCCTACATATTGTCCTCAATAGGTTTTGTACAATTAATTACATTACTATGACTAACTTCTTACATAAGATATACCTATAGATACTACGTTCCCGACTTATTCGTAAAACCGTATAAAATCACGGCTAATATGCGTAAGAAAACTCTAAAAATAATATTAAAACAGTTCATGCACAAAACATCCAATTGTTGAACTAGGTAAAATCACTTGGGTACCATCATTCACTTAGGCACATTACGGCTGGGTTGGCCCAACTTCGGGTCCGGAGAGGTAACAGCGAAAACAATTGTGGAGCCATGGGAGCTAACTTGCGAGCCGCTACTGCAATAGTTCGGTGAAAATTGGCATAGAGTTCGCTACAAATTCTTTTGTAATTTAAGGGAAATTAGCCTAGAGAAGTGTTTGTAGCAATCACCGAGGATACTTTTTGTTATTAGCTTGAATCACAAAACGAACAGGATGGCCTGATGGTAAGCCTGTTCATAAACAGAAGCAACACAACACAGGATATTGAATTACAAAGCTAGCTTTGACATTGAACTGCGCTCATCACCCCGAGACCAAAGATGCTAGGTCTCATAATACTCAGTAATTTCACTGGCTGTAATATCCTTCAAACTGAAATACAGTGTGTACACACTGCTGCTTGTCGGCAGAAATAAACAAAGCGGGTTGAACCCAACCCAGACGATCTCGGTAATGCGGTTATATCCTTTACTGCCTCGTTTAATTTCATACTTCATACTCAACATACACGCTCACGACCTGTATCTTTCAAGGGTTGGGCAAAAGTGCTAGCCACCGATGTGGTAGAGCGGTGATGCTGTCGCCAAATCGGGCACAAATTCCAATACCAGGCAACGCCTGTGCGAAAAAATAGAAAGACGTCGTCCGATCCGATCGTATTGGCATCTGTATCCACCTTATCGGAAAAGAACTCTGACGGTATATATTTTTTTTTAAAGCATAGGCCGGTAAACGAGCAAGTGGGTCACCTGAAGGTAAGTGATCACCACCGCCCATGTACGCCCACCACCAGAAGAATGATGGGCGCGTTGCCGACCTTAAAGGAAAGGAATAATTAGGGATTGGGAAGGGGAGGGAATTTGGGCTTCCGGATATATTAGCTACTTATGTGATTTTTTTTGTTTTGACGCTTGCTGTAAGCCTGACACTAGTCGGCTGTATACAGCTTTACCGGACTTTCGGATGAGCGCTTTAGGCGCTCTCAACCCTTAAACTTATGTGATTGAGATTGACCAACACCAACAAAAAATACTTATAAAATAATTTAGTTTTTACACTATCGATTTTAAACATTGAATAATGAATAAGCAATTCTTAGTAGACTACTTTGTAGAATTTAATAATGTTCGCTGCAGGCTAAACGAACTCGAGCGATGTTCTTTTTCACAGTTAAGAAAAGAAATGGATGATATCAATTATTGGAATGGGTTGCGACTTATTTAATTAAAATCTGCTTCCAAATTATCTTACATGTAAGTCAATGTATCCGTAGTGGAAGGTTTTGAGAATTATTCGATTAGTGTCATTTCATCCCTATTTATGAAAATATGTAGGTACCTATCACTGATCCGTACAGCTGGTTGTATTGGAAACTTTATATAATTTGACTCATGCATATTATAGGTACGAATAATGAGATAGCTATCAACAAGACGCACTAAGGCTACTAGAGGGATTTACCTACTTATGTTTACTTAGTATATGATATGTATCTAATATTCGACTGTTGGAATCCTTTCTGCCTTGATTTTAAAAGAACATATATTGATATTTAAATTTTTTTTTTGAAATTATAATCTTGTATAATTACTTCGCTATTAACTCGGAATTAGTTTATTATAGTTGACAAACAAAAATTAATTTAATTCAATAATTACACGCACATACATCCGAAATATTGATCGCGTAAAATCTATTCAAGCTTTGTCTCACTACGGACCATCATTAGTATTTTACACAAATAAACCGTCAGCGATATACCATACAGATTACGCCGACAGTAATAGATTCTTGGGTGTTGAATATTACAATAAAATATTTATAAAAATATTAGAACTATTTGCTCAGGCAAAAGTATAGTGAGCCAGCCAACAATATTTTTGTTGCATGATGTAAAAAGTTCCATATTAACAATCACATTGCGCGCAAAACCTATTCCGGGTGAAAAAATTAGCAAAACACCCAAAATATTGCTCAAGTCGAACCCAAAACCTCTCTTTTAACATTCCAAACATACTCCAACTAAATATATCAATGAAGCGAATAATAAATAACTTATCCTATAAACTGATATACGCGAATGAGGCTTTGTAACCAACATATTAATAACACCACAATTTACTCGACAGCTATTAATTTATTTCAGGAAACATGATAAATGACGCCAATAATCTGAAAATAACGTATGAATATTTTTTTAAGTTCTGAGTTCTTTTATTAATTATTCATTATGTGTTAAAATTCATATTGCGCGGATCCCACTACGAGTGGCATAAGGGCAGGAAGAAGTTTTTTGAGTTATTGTTATTGTTACAAGAATTCACGGGACCAATATTTTCAACGTTTCAACGCAATTCAACTAATGGTATAGGAACATATACGGGGGCGAACAAGGAAACAGGTTATTACAACATATTATATGTACGAATTTGGGTACGCCGTGGAAGGGTACCGGAAAGGATGGCCGAATAGAAACAACGTTTTAAAACAGATGGAGTAGATAACAGAATTCAATTAACTTCCTATTAAAGCCTGAATTCATTATTATCTCTAACTGTACAACTTAGCCTTACAGTTAATAATCATTTTGTTCCTTTCCATACTTAATGTAATATAGTAGTATTGATGTTAAAGTATGTATGTAGGCCAACAACATCCTAGGTCCATAGCCAATCTCATCAGCACGTGGTACACTTAACAGACGAAGCAATGGTGAAAGATCGCGCTATTTGCAAGTTTAAATCATTTTTTTTTCATATTACTTCCACATATATATACACTTTAAAATAAATCTTAACAATAGTTTTTTCGTGATCACAAGGGGAACCCTGGTACTAAGTAGCCTGGCTTCACGTCGCGAAAGGACGAGCTTAACAGATTTTATTAAACATTATGTTACGTACCTGAAGCAATCTAATTCTATTCTAAGTGTAATATTACATAATTTTTATTTTCAGTAACCAATAAATAAGCGTAATATAAGCTAATATTTAAATTACTAATCATAACAATATGTGGATAAAGAAACAAAATAGGAATAAACAAAAAACTAAATGCTCCACCTTATGTAATGCTGCCATCGCGTGACCAAGAATGAATTGTAACTGATGCCTAATGGAACGAGAATCATCACATTTACCGGAAAACCGCTTTTTACCTATCATCCTTAGATAAATGGTCGAAATAATAATAATTTCCTTCTGTAATGTGTTTCTGATTATCTGATTTTGGAAGAAAAATATCAAATGTACAAGTGCGTGTCAACCGTGCATTAACTTACTTGCCGAACTTATAAGAATGTTCTTAATATATCATTCGAACAATTTATAATTAATTTACCACGTAAAATTTCACTCTACTTAAAGTTAAACTTCATGCACTTAATTTACTAAATAAAATATACTTTGAGTGTAACTAAAAAAAAATTAAAGCCATTAATTTTCATTTATATTTTCACCCAAATGAGAGTTTCTTTCTGTAATATATCTATTAATGTTCTAAATTAATTTATGACAACTTCACATTAATAGACACAAAAAGTATTTTAATATTTAAATTAATATAATACATTAAATAGTACACAGATAATATATTAGATAAGTAGTAGAGCTACATAGTTTTGTCTACAACATGAAGGAGTGGGCTCAACCTAAGTCTCTCAGAAAACCAACGAAGACGTAGACTCCCCATTCCATATTCCCATCCGACTTGCTTCTCTTTCTTCTCGGATTTGCAGTGCACTGAGATAAATAAACATTTACACAATAAATATTTGGGGTTACACACATCTTACAGCGGGTTCATACAGTTTGATTCTAGTGTAATAACTGCTAAATCGCATGCGATTTGAACCATCTGGACCGACTATCAATCAAATTGATCAGCCCACAACATACAGCTTTTGTTCAAGTTCAAGTCAGTTGATCATGTAAAATTGTATCGTGTGAACACGCTATGATGTACAAAGATATAAAGTAAATCATATTAAAACAGACTTCAAAATAAGTCACAATTTTATCTTCTTATCTTATTTCGTATGCGTACTTTAAACTAAATATGCGCCAAATATATAAAAATTGTCGATTTATCAAAAGCAATGTAAAACTATCAACTTTTCATGAGTGAAATCCGAAAGCACCGCTGTTATGAACATTTTTAAAAGTAAAATGCGGTCCCCCATGTGGATTCAGAGTTTTGCGGATATCAATGGAGCGCAATCACAACATAGTTTCCAAGCTTTTGGTACTTTACTTAGCGCCGACAAGTATGCAAAATCAATATTTTCATACCGATTTCGAACGACTGCATATAGGAATAAAGTAAAAATAGTACCTTAGTATGGCGCCATATTATAGGTACAGGTGGATTTATAGACGTACGATCATAGCTCATTATGTAAATTTATATCACCGTATTATTATTTGTTAGAAAATTCACCATACCTGCTTACTATCACGCCTGTATCCCCGAAGGGATAGATAGAGCCGCAGCTACGCTCGTATTGCCCAGCTTGTTAACATTTCACAATGTTCAAATTCCAGTCCCGGGCAACTCTCGTTTAACTGGCAGAGCTACGCTGTAGACAGTTTTGTCTACAGCATAAGTGGGTCACCTCGACCGGATCATAACTATTTTTACAGCAAACCTATATAAAGTAATGGCTTTTTGCTACGTTTCGTACGGTGAGTGAAATATCCGGAGGCTCAAATCCCTCTCCCCTTTCGAATTCCTTAATTATCTCATTAGTGTAAGATCGGCTACGCGCCCAAGATTCTTTTGGTATTATGGGCGTACATTGGCGGTGAGAAACACCATCAGGTGACCCACTTGCTTGTTTATGTTTGTTTAAGTTTGTAGTTTTGAACCCATACCATTGTTATGTTCTACAGTTACTTTTTCTAATCATCAAACAGCCCTTGACGAGCCGTTTTTCAAAGCACCCTATTAGTCTTAATATATCAGTGTAAGCACAAACATTTTAGCTGCTACTATTTCTGTAATCCACTCATTCTTCTAGTCATCACTGGGGTCAGAATATTCCGATTGCACATGCGGTTTATAGCTACGATATAGGGTTTTACTAAAAAGTTTTCACTATGATAAATGTACGTATAATTATAACAAATATTTCAAAAACATAAAAAATGAATAACAATAACTTCTTACATAAATAGAATATGTAGTATGCGTGCCAGTACCGGCGCCAGTTAACTGAACCGTCTCCAAAACAAATTGATATTATTACTGGCTTTTCAGCGTTCATTTTTTAAATTGGGTTTTAAGTTTCAGTTAGTGTACTACACTATACTTACATTTAAGTTCATTGTTATACATTTTGATAATATAAAATCAATTAAAACACCTCAAGGTAATTAAAACATGCCGCTGCGAATTCAGGAATCTTAACTCGCAAAGTGTATATAAGTACCTACGTATTCTCAACGATGTAAAGCAAAAACCGTGTCGTGTGTCTCTCCAAGCCGTTTGTATAAGTGAAGGTAAGCGAAAAGCAATGCTCCCACAATTTCGTATAGGCTCTTCTTTAATGAATATTCATTACTTCATTTGCTTGAAGAAGCGTCATATATAACGGTAACAAATGCCGCGGAAAATATTAGAACTTTGTCGTTTTCTATGGTAAATTCGAATGAATATGCATTAGTATTACAAATATAACAGTACTATTAGGAACAAAATTAATGTTTTAATTTTATACACGAAGTTCATTTATCGATTTTTGAGATAATTATCCTTATATGGGACAAGGATATTAAGCTTTCTTTCAACCAAAATATTATTTAAATTAATATAACTAAGATTTCAATTCAATCATATTTCTGTAATCTGGACAAGAAGAATGCCATGACTGAATAATACATAAAGAGTTTCTATGAATGCATGCTTACAATTTACATAGCAAAAAAATACAATATTAACTTCAAAAATTACTAATCATGTGAAACGAATTCCTCTGCAGCCCATTACAATAGAACATGGCGTAACCGACATACGTGAATAAATGACACATTATAATTCAAACCAAAATCATAAGAACATATGAAAATTTTATAATTGGCAAATATTTTATGAACTCAAATCTAATGGCAGTATGGCACGAAGGTACTTCTAGCCATTTCTAAGGTACTGATCGAACGTTACGGCTCATTATAGGCCTTGTTATACGGACAGAGTTATGCAAACAAGTATGTTTATACTCTGCTAATTCGTAAAAGTTCCATAATTTTGTTGATCAAATATGATTTGAGTTTCATTTTCAGTTTTGGATAGACAATGATAGAGAAATAACATTTAAATCAATGTTTATGAAATGATCAATTTATTCATATCTATAATTCGTTAAAGTAACAGTATTTAACTACATCAAAATTATGTCAAAATTGTTTTTGTCATGATTTCTACTCTTAATTTGGTAAAAAGTTAAATATTACCTCTATACTATGTACATTTTATGTAATCAGATAAATGTAGTTTTAAAGTATTGTTGTATTATACTGACACCCTCCGTAGCCCAGTGGGCGACTAGCCGTCTATGAAGAGAGAGGCCGTGAGTTCAATTCCCGACCGAGATAAAGGTTTGTGACATCTACAAATATTTGTTTCGGGTCTGGGTGTGTTTTCTCTTTAGAGAGGTTAACACCAGGCAGGCGACCCGTCGCAAAAACTACAGGCCAAAACTTTCTTTAACATGAGTTAAATAGCATGTGCGCCAACCCCACTGCGAGTGGGATAAGGGCACAGGTGGAAGGAGTACTCTATAATAGGTTGATTTTGATACGTGGTTTTATTATTAGTTTTATTTTGTTGATGAACATTAAGAGCCTTATTTTTATAAACATTACTTAAGCATTGCTTGGTCAAACACTTTTTTGTCTTTCTCTGTAACGCGATTTATAAAGTTAGTAGAAAGAGACGAAAATAATGTTTTAACTAAGGTGCTAAGAAAATTTATAGGTCGTATTCGTCGGTTAAAGGCCGTAAGTGTTTAAATATAATAAAAAAATATTCTAAGGTGTTCCTTAAGCTATCGCGTGACAAAATAACTATCATGTAGTTAAATATAAAGATATTAAGAATATAAAGGTACAGGTAAAAAATACATCGCCGGTACATTAATTCACCGCTGTTTGCACTAATCTAATGACAAGAACGTTATCGTTAAAAATATTTTAACTTTTTTATTTCCATAAATCTTAATCTTGTCTGCAAGTTGAATAACACCATTCGACGGCAAGTGTGCACTGAAGCGTTGACCCTTGATTCGGTCTCGATAAAACCCAAAAATACTTTGTCGACTAGCATACCAACGAAATTGGGTCGTATAAATAAATAATTTTACTATGTTACCTCAACAACTAACACTAACAACCAACCCTCATAATACATTGTTAAAGACTCGCAATAAAGCCTGTGAAATCAAAAGTAATTGCTGTTATATATAGACACTCTTCCGACCAATTAAATTAATACCTGGCTATATATGACATTAGATTTTTAAATAAAGAAACGTATTGGCAATTTAAAAAAACAATATATTATATGATCACATAATTGAATTTGCTATTGTCCGCCTTTCGCAGTGGGGCGTCCCTAATCTCGTGCAGTCCTTTTGTTTTGGCTATAATTTATAAGTAGATTTATCTTAAATTTATAATTGTAATTCGTCAATCAATTAGACGATAAGTTCTCAATTTCTTACATAGTGTGAATACATGATTATTTTATATGCTTACTTAAATACACATTTAATTAATATTATCCCTACTAATAGATAAAAGCGGCGATACCGACAGGGAATAGAACTAACTGCAAAACAGATCTCACAGGTTCGAACGTAACATACACACGTCAGTCTTTACTAAATTATGTTTTGGTTCACTGTTCATACTCGCTTGCATTAACGGCGACGAAAAGCATTATGAGAAAATTTGCATATCCCCGCATTATGAGATTATGATGTTTAAAATATAGTTTAACACAGTAATACTTGTTAGATAACTAAAATATGAATCAAAGTAACTATTCCTAGCAAAAAAAACATGACTCCGTATTTTAATAGATTAATATATGTTACGTACAGGAACTGCAACATCGTACGAAAGGCTGCCTGCTTGATGCTTCAAGCCGCTATTTTACATCGGTTTCTGTGACACAATGGCAATGACTCGGTCGATCCGGCCCATTCTTGCTGTAGCCAAAACTGTCTACAGTGTGCCTTTACCACTCTAGCCTAATAAACTATATCTTGAGCTTTCTGATATGATATAATACTCGTTTGAAATCCATCCTATCTTACTATAAATTCACAATAAACCAATCATAAATTGAAAATAATTTAATCATTTTTCCAATGTGCGTATACACATATTACGTATTACACGCTAATATAAAATAGGAGTAAATATAATTAAGAAGTATGTTGAACATTATAGATAAATAACTTCGCTACAATTAGATATCCATATTGTAAATAAATTATTTATCTTCATCGGATTAAAAAAAAATGGCTTGGATTTGTTAGGCAATGAGTTCATTGTGGTGGACTAAAGCCTAACCACTCTCATTAGTAGAGAGGGGACGCGCTCAGCAATAGGATAGTATTATAATACAGGGCAGAGTAATATATGAAAGAATATTATTTTCGTCATATTCGAATCGATCAATACCGTCCTGCAATGTAGTAGTCTATGGAAGAAGGCAGTAAATAAAGGCAAACAAACTATTTACATATTTATGCAAAATAATCCCGAATATTTTCATGCTTAATTACTTTTTGTTCTGTTTAAAATGGGAAACCTGCCCACGGAACTACAACTTAATATTCCGAGGTAAAATGTAACTACTATTATGAACGAAGGTTACACTTATAAGTATTAAGCAAAGATAACACGTTCATTAGTGCATAGATTAATTGCCACATCACGTGAACGCAATTCAATATCTAGATAAAAGAAAAAATCGAAAGAAACAGGCGTCACTGTCGGGCTTCCTTTTACACATTAACTTAAAATTGACAATGAAACTGACTTAAATAACTAAAAAGGTAAACTAATAATGAAATTAACCAATTTTGAATCGGTGCTTATGCAATTTAATAGCCATGATGGGTGAATGGCACCGACTCAATTTTATTTTGAGTAGCATTGGCAGTTTTTTAAAGAATTATGAATGTTTGTTTTTTGCATCGGTTAAAAAATAACACTTTAAAGTAATAAATCATCAATTCAATGGGTCTTATTAGTGTAGATTTTGAAGTTATGTTTATTAGAAGCATAAAATAAATGATTTATGAATATGTTACCTTTATTGATTGTAAAACACAATAAATTGTATTTTACACTTGTGTGTTAACTACCGCAACATGTTAAATATGGTTTCTTAAAATAAAAAAGACATTGAAATTTATTAGCATTGTGCTGAATGCCAGAAAACAATATTTAATACGCACAGTAATGTTATCTTGCCTTAAGGTAAACTGGACCGTACTAGCCTCTAGCTGAAACTCTATTCGGGTGAGGGTTTTCTTGGATACAGAGTAGCATTTTTATGTGATTTCTCAGTTTTTCTACTACCTTCATGCCGAATTCAGAGTTCATGGTCGTTAGCCATACGCTAGCAGCGTGCGCGTGGTGGTAAAGAGAAATACATTTATTTTGCAATTTATTTAGTGGTATCACATCCGTAATCACCATCACTGGTAGTGCTGTCTTACTGTCTTAGTTTTCGGAAGTGTTTCCCATACACCCTTTATACCATGCATTATAATTTAATAAATCTCTAATTGCGATGCGTTTGTTGTTTTCCATCGAGGAGTTCTCCATTTTTCGTCGTACATCGAATAATTTTGTTTTGTATGTGTACCTAAGTAGAAACAAAAAAATGATATTTCAAAGCATGCCGGGTTGTGTTTACTGAAAGAAATCATTTTTTTTTTTTTTTTATGGAATAAGGGGGCAAACGGGCAGGAGGCTCACCTGATGGAAAGTGATCACCGCCGCCCATGAACATCTGCAACACCGGAGGGCTTGCAAATGCGTTGCCGGCCTTTAATAATAAACAACACATTAAAGCATTTTCTCATGAAACAAAATTGAAGATTATTTTTATAATATTCTTATGTGATATATTAAAAGCCCAGACATTTTACGACTCATAGCAAATATGCATAGCAAATTTCAAAAGATTCCTCACATTACCATAAAAAGAAGTATGTAACGTATAAAGTTAGCTTAGTATATCTTCGCATATTTTCACGAACATAGCTCAATTACTCCGCCTACATTATTTGCATAAAATTTCATTTCCTCAAACATAACGGTGCACTTTATTAAACGAAAAAACCAAACTTTTGTAATAATAATGGTTATAAAAGAAGTAAATTACACTACAGTTAAAAACACGATAATAAGCTACGAATGTTTCACGTAAGAACTATTGATTAAACTATTAAAGGTTGTCGTAAAACTTTATTTACGTACACACTTACGCACAGCAATGTGGTTTAGTTACATTTAATTTATTTTGAATTTAAATTTTATTTTTTCGTACATACACTACTGCATTTTTTCTTTCATATACCTTCAAACTTCATTTTGGGAAATTCTCAGTATTCATCAGATTGTTTCCTCCACAATTAAAGCAAACAATAACTGGGAATACACTTTAAAAACTCAAAGGTGTTTGCCTGAATATGTCTATAAACTAAGCTGTCACCGCTAATCTAATCTACTTGTCTCATAGTGGATAAAACAACCTCCTTTTAAGTAGGTTGAAAAAATAAATGAAACCTCATATGGAATAGTAATTATAATAAATTTTATCCGATATTATTTTAGTAGCATCTACCAATTCCAATACTACCACGAACGTATGAATAAAAAACGATGTTCAATTGTCACAAAGGCCAAAGTATAAAATATTGAGTAAATATTTTACGAAGATCAAGGAATCAAGTGTTACGATCTGATATCGATGTTAATAAGTCAATAAAACGTCGACGGAGTGGAAGCAATCTCTTTTTATGAGTCCCAAGACGATAACTGTTAACATTCAGCCTTTCAAAACACCTACTAATACATTATTTGATATATGTGTAAAAGAGATCTACACCACTTACATATTTTCTGTAGTTATATTATAATAATAAATAAATACACCCAACAGTCACATACATAGTCCTGACCCTACAGTAAGGTACGAGTCTTGTGTCGTAGGTATCAGGAACTACGGGAGACTTTCGGTCTCACAACACCCAGACCCCGAAACAAATATTTGTGGATCACACAAGCATTTGTCTCGGTGCGGGGATCGAACCCGCGGCCTCTCGCTTCACAGCCGGCTACTCGCCCGCTGCGCCACCCAGGCTGTCAATAATTGAAATGTGGAATCATTTGAGCAAACAGTCCACAGAAGTAAGTTTGTTTTGTTTAAAGCAAAACTGAGAAGCATTCCAATTTCTTACAGTATATAAAGTTCAGAAGACGAGGTTAAATTAATGAGTTTTCTTAATTAACCTATCGTTTCACTTGAATTTTGATTTATTGTCCCGAAATTCAACAAAAGTTACGAAACAAAATGCGAACCCAACAACAGAGCTACAAAACAAAAAAAATGACCAAGCAAATGTTTCGATTAACAATAGAGTTAATTTATTTTAGAACTACGTAAACCAGGTTGAAAATTTGATATTTTTTTACCGCACAACCAATAAATTGAGCTTTTGCTAACTCTCCAGACGAAGCTTTTAATTTATTCATCCCGTTATCAAATTAGCTTACCCGTTATTTTTACCATTATTTATTTTTACTCGCTCCTTTAATTTTTTATTAATTAACACGAAATATTTACCGTCGATTATCCACGAGATATAATAACTTGAAAAAAAAAGTATAATTATTAATTGGAAACTTTCCAGTGTGATAATTTTAAATTGATGATTTAAATTACATTAGGTTGACATCTAATAAACTGGTCAAGTGCGATTTGGTGTCGCTGACCGAGAGTTCCGTGCCACACCACTTTTTGTGTTTTGATTTGTTACGTTAAGGCCATAATAAGACTAATTCTGTAAACATTTTAGCCAGCTAATGGTTATGAATTATAAGATCTTTAATGGAAATACCGACAAATAGACGGATACACATCGTAGACTTTAGTATAAAGTTCCATTGGCACCCTCTGGATATAGAACCCTAATAGAAACCAAAACATCTTACGCCAATAATTCATATTCATGGCTGTTATTTAACGCATAATGATATCAAACAGGATGTTGGACATTGGGAGACGCTTGTTCGCACACCTCATATGTTAATATCGACAACGCAGTTAAGCTCCGTAATTAATCGAAGCAGGGATACAATTTGTCTTCGTCAAGGAGCAAATAGCTAATTCCCACACATTAGGAACACAATGGTCCGACCGCCAGCTCTTATTGATTACCACCTATTGTTCGCTTTCGAACGCCTTAAATGATACACTTGGCACGATTTACGCGACAACCACCATCGTTTATAGATTAATGAGCTAATTAATGACTGTCGTTTCAGACTTTACTGTAAATATATGTTGATCGACGATACCCGCTATTTTATTTACAACCGATCCATTTTTCATATCTGATTTCAATGACAATTGTAATGCTACAGGTAATTTTATACTTAGGGCTTGTTTCACAATATCCAAGCAACCACTATAATTTAATAGATGAAATATTGGACGGCAAAATGGTACAAAGAAGCGTATGTCAAATTAGTACTTCCTATATTGATTGTATAACGTTACCTGGCGGATGAAATTGAAATGAACATCTCATAATAATTTGCTTCCATTTCTTTCATATTGTATATTTTTATATATATATATATATATATATATATTTTTTAATTTTGCTGTCATAATTTATTTATCATATCCCTACTAATATTATAAATGTGAATGTAAGTTTGTTTGTTACGCTTTCACGCGAAAACTACTTAACCGATGATCAGGAAACTTTGCACACATATTCTTGGAGGTATTAGTTGTAACATAAGCTACTTTTATCCCGGAAAACGCAGATCACGCGGACAGAGCCGCGAGGAAAAGCTAGTGTTTTATATTTTATGTATCGTTCACTTGGACTTGGAAAAAGCGCTTATGTAAATAATATTTTATTGTAAGCTAAATTATATCAACAAATGTTCGCCGTCACGTCTCAAAATTCACGCTTTTCCGCATTTTACCAATTGTATTATTTTACGACTTAGCAGTAGCTTCCTTCCTTTGATCTTAAATTATAACATTTGTCTTTATGTTACATGATTGTGGACAATAAGCGAAAACTGCTACAAAAAGATTTAAGTGGATAATAGTATTGTGGCATTTAGTTTCATTTAAGAGTCATAGAAGAAAATATTATTTATCGCAAATATTCATTCGAGCATAACTTCTTTAATATTTGTATTTAAAATCTATAGCATGCAATACCAAGACACAATCAAAGTGTTCATCAAAAAATCATAACCACTATGCAATAGACCACGTGTAATGGTTATACTCCACACACAAATTATGGGATGGAAATTAGCTTGGTTTAATGGGTGCAATAGTCGCACTTCTGACTACCCACCTTTTTTTTATAGCTTAGGCCGGCAAACGAGCAAGTGGGTCACCTGATTGTAAGTGATCTCCACCGCCCATGTACGCCCACCACCAGAAGAATCATGGGCGCGTTGCCGACCTTAAAGGAAAGGGATAATTAGGGATTGGGAAGGGGAGGGGATTTGAGCTTCCGGATATCTCACTCACCGTACGAAACGCAGCAGCAAGCCGCTACTTTACGTCGGTTTTCTGTGAGACAGTGGTAACGACCCGGTCGAGCCAGCCCATTCATGCTGTAGACAAAACTGTCTACAACGTGGCTCTACCACTCAAAAACTACCTTCTGACTACTTCGTGTACATAGGCGTGAGAGGTTATGTTATAGACTACGTGCCGAGTAGTTTAGATGCTCGTTTAGAGGAGTGGCACGGACGTGCAGGATCACATTATGATGACATTATTTTTGTAACGCCACGTCTACGTCAGCAGAACAAAAGGAGCATCCGATTACGATGACGTCAAACCCATAAGCAGTGCCTGCATCGTCCCAACACAATTTCATCGTCATCTTAGAGATTGTTCTGACTATTATACGAGATAACGGTCAGCCAGTCATATTATGCATCTGGCCGAGAGATCTGCATTATCTCAGAAGATATTACATACCTGGCTAATGGATCTTTTCCTCCAGCATCATAATCCATTTCCATTTCTCATATTCTAAACTTCAAACTAAACTTTAGTTTAGTTTACACTAAACTTCAAACGAAATATTAACATTTTATTTTTTAAGTTCTGGCTTATGGCCGTAATAAGTGCACCTTAACTGTATTTATTTAATACCAACCCATGCCATACTATCTGAACAATAGGATTACTAAGCATTTATTCCATACTACCTTTTGATCGCGACCTCGCCTACATGAATTCCCTTTTCTGGGGTAAAAAGTAGTAAGTCCTGATCAAAATTTCGTACATACTCGTTCAGCCGTTCAGCCCAATCGATTAGCAAATATCCAAACTTTTACATTTACAATACTAGTAGCATATTAGTATCATAAACAGTTCCAGCAGTCGAATATTTAGACCGATCTAACTATAAATAAACTCTAATATAACAGCGAATACACAACATTTTATTAACTTTCCGTAAGCGTGTACACAGATTAAGTGCCAAAACATAAATCACTCGTATTCGCAGTAGTATTTATTTATTTTCCCAGTTCGGTACAATTGACTCTTAGAGAAGAAGAAAAAGTCACTTATCGTACCACACAGCGACCCTGTTCAAACTTTATTAACGTAGTCACGGTCTATTTACCAGGAACTATTTATTATTCTTGCTCATGGTAGTGTAATGTTTATTATTAATCACTAAAAGCAGCAGTACATGTTTTGTTTACTTAATATCAAATTCTAGATCACACACAAATTAAACTAACAATGACTAAAATTAGATACATTTAACCCTTAAATTGGCAGTACCTGATCCCGATGATTTTTTCAGACTTTTTATAAATTATGTATATTGTTAGAGATAAATAAAGATAACATATATGAAAATTAAACAAATATATTATATCTTCACAGGTTTTTTTAATGTCACTTATAAGTGACATTGCAAACTAGTCTACAGAATTGAGCGCAGCATATATGTCACATAAAAAGTACATTGCCAGTTTGACTAGTTAACAAAATAATACAAAGTAATATAAAATTATTAAAAAAACATTCGGCTTATAACTAATATTGAGATCAAGTTACAATTTAGGAATTATAGAATATATAAATGTTACAATTAACAAAATTAAAACTTAAAACTTGCAAAAAAAACTTAACTATACACCTTTGGTTATAAAAATAAACTTCTAAACACAAAATTAAACAAATCAATTTTACTTATTTTTGTGAAATAACAGGAAACAAAACAATTTTTTTTTATGTGAAACAAAGTCTTTGTCCACATTTTGAACACATTATCATCGTCTTTCAGTTTTTACACAAACGGCATCGTCCCTGAGACGTGTAAACTGGAAAATGATCGAAACAATCAAGACGTGATTCATCGACGGGACGGGGTATGAAAGGCTTGGTGATGATATCAGACCCAGGTTCAAGGGTACCTCTTTGGAATTGAGATTTGGTGTTGGTTTTGATGAGTATAAGAGCAGCCTGTATGCGAAACTCTTTTAGGGATAATTTATTTTCGTTTCCAAGTTGTACACAATCACGGCGGTGCAATAGCCAGCTATTATTGAGTGCAATAACCATAAGCTGGGCAAATATTTACATATACCATCGCCTCGTTTTAATACGTATTCTGTATAGTGCAGTCAACATAACTCCAGTAATCTTCATTTGCATATTAGGGCATCTTTACAATTCCCATAATAATCCCGATACCTAATACTATTTCTATTTCTTTTCTTGTTACACAGATAGATTTACCTTGTCGTTGTACTGAATACAGGTTAGTTATGTCTACAATATAATCTAACAGATCGTCATCAAAAAATAATTTGAAATAATGCTGCGGAGACTGTAATTGATACTTTTCTGCAAAACTAACAGTTGCATCCACTTCCAGGGCTCCTGTATATTCGGTTTTCTTAAATGTAAATCCTCATTGTTTTAGTTTACGCTTTTTTGCAACAGGTTCTGAGGATAGAAGTAGCATGGGGGACGACTCAATATTGGCGACATGTCTAGTACGGCGACGTGTTGTGACTGTGTTTGGTGTCAGTGGAGATCTTATGGAAGTTGTAGATGGTTGCTGGTACAACGCAAGCTGGTAGAACTTGAGGTCTAGCTACTAATGAAGATGATGCTGATATCATAGGCGGTGTTTCGTTTTGGTTTACTTGGTTTTCTGATGTAAATCCCCCTAAATCTGCCTCTGCTGGTTCTTCGAATTCACTGAGATCCTGAATTAGGTCATAAATAGCAGGCGAAATACTTCTCACTGTTGAAGAAGTGTGAGAGCCAGTGTAGTTGTTTATGAAGTACTCACGCGCTAATATTCTTCTCTCCTCATCATCTTCAGATTCAATCTCCGAATCTTCAGAATCGGAAGGAGGTAATAGCGCAAGTATTTGCTTAGACCTCCAACCTTTCCTCGCCATATTACTGAAATGAATATCGTCGATTTATATTGTAAAAATGTGATATGTATCTATATTATATAAGATATAATGTAAATAGATAAGTTAAATTCTACTAGTAACTAACTGGCAATGTCCGTTACAAATGACAAATATAAGTAACCATCCTTCGTGAGACTTTTAGGCAAAGTCCGTTATAAGGGACAAACATAAAAGTCACTCCTTATGAGACCTAATTGGCAATGTCAGTTTCAAGTGACATTAAGATTTAATTAGATATCGAAAAAAAAATACGAATACTACGGTAATAAAAACAATTGAACACTATCGATTTATCATTATTGTAACTAAATTAAACATAAAAAGGATATAAAACAAAGAAATACTTACGTAATAATAATATTTTTAACGAGTGCAAACTTAGTCCGCCATTGCAATATTTCAAATGATCGATACAACGCATCTATCGATCGAAATAGCGATTCAAATGCGCGAGTACGTAAAGAATAGCCTATAAGAAGCGACGTACCACGTGACAGGTGCAAGCGTAATCTCAAATCACATTTGTATGCGTTTTTATAACACGTCACATAAAACGGACAGAAACAATTTAAGGGTTAAGGTGGCATTAATTATAATTCACATTAATTTTCTACTGACCCTTTATAATGTACATTGTTTAAAAAGGAGAATAAATAATTAGAATACAAAGGAACACCTACAAAAGAAACACTATTACTACATTTTCTTAGTAACAATGGCAAAGAAAAGATATTATACTCCTTTTATAAATTACATTTCGTTCAAATTATATGAAGCTTGCTAGACTATAATATAAACAGCCCACATTTCTATGCACTACTTTGAAGAAATCTAGAACATCGAGGATACTTAAAATTGTTCCTTGAACGCCTGTGAAGTTTAAAACTCTTACGGCCTTTCATTTTAAAAGCGGGTTTTTCTATTGGCACGTGAAGACTTCCTTTTAACAATCTGTACTTATAAAATAACATGTCCTGACTGACTAATTCATCATCGCCAAGCGCAAACTATCAAGGCTACAAGCATGAAATTCGGACTGTATATTCATTTTGTTATGTAGGCACCCACTAAGAAAGGATTTTAGAAAATTCCACCCCAAAGGGGTCAAAATAGGGGATGATAATATGTATGAAAGTCATTTTGAAAGTTACATAAACAACATTTTGTATTTCGGTTATTGACATAAAACAAATAAATACGTGTTTCAGGAATTTTGGAAATTTTAGTTAATAAGAGATGAAAAGGGGAGTGAAAGTTAATGCGAAACTGAGTTTGTTTGTTACGCTTTCACGCCTACATCACTGAACCGATTTTGATCCATTTATCTACAGGGATAGATGGGACCCTGGAGACGGTTACAGGCTACTTGTAACCCGGAAAATGCTGTTCACGCGGGCGGAGCCGCGAGCAAAATCTAGTTAATTATAGTGTCTGAATTGAAATTAAAAGGTCAACGAATACCAGGTGAAATATAGCCTTAAACAGCGGTTGCGGAAGAGTTGCGACAACTGGAGCGTGCCTTTCAAACATTTCCAACACTTTACATTTCAACGGATATAAAGCAGAGCAATTTACCTTTAATGATCGACCGTGTAGACCTTTTTTTCCCCAATATATTTCACGGAATCCCAGGTTTTTATGGGAAGTGAAATACAGAAGGGATAAAACGGAATTTTCATTGCTTTTTACCTCATAATATTCATATTGCTCAGTCGAGCAATTCCAGGTTGATAATCCAGGGTTTTATTTTAATGAGGACAATGTTAACCCTTCAGATTAACAACCGTGCTTGCATGGTGTGCATGATTCCATTATATCCCTTTTTGGTTCCGGTGTTTTAGGAACGCGTGGACTAAAAAGCGACAATCTCATTTAAAGATTATTACGACATGATTTTTTTGAATTTCGTTTAATTAATATAAAAAACGACATATTACCATAAATATAGTATAATCTAAACCGAAAAGCGTAGCCTGTAATTATTATCAACTTATATTCATAAGGAAACCCATTGGGAAAAAGTAAGTTGTTCCGGTTGGCCGACTAAAAGTAGCTAAGTGAATACATGTAGCCCTAGGGTATCACAAACATCAAAAGCATATTATATCACTTGTGAGGATTTTACACTTAAATTATCAAATATATTGTACTAGCTGTGCCCGCGAACTTCGTTTCGCCTTCAAAAAGGTTTCATACAAACTTTCATCCCCTATTTGGCCCCTTTAGGGGTTGAAATTTAAAAAAAAAATACCCTATGTTTAACCCTGGGTCATCAACTATATTTGTTCCAACATTCATTGAAATCGGTTCAGCGGTTTAGATTTTTCATACAAACTTTCATGCCCTTTTTAAACCCTTCAGGGGTTGGTTTTTTGAAAAACATAGTAGCCTATGTCTTATTCTGATGTATAAGCTACATTATTGTAAAGTTTCATTAAAAACCATTCAGTAGTTTTTACGTGAAAGAGTAACAAATATGCATCCATCCATACTTACAAACTTTCGCGTTTATAATATTAGTAGGATAAACTACAGATAAAATTGACAGCTGATACAAAGTTTGATTATAATTCGTTGTATTGAAGTTCAGTAGAACTATGATGGTAGCCATACACGCTAGGGTTTGCCTGATGGTTATAACCTTACAACCATAACCGATACGATAAACAAGTTTCATAAAATACATGCACGTTAAGGTTTGTATGCACAGTTTAACCATATCTTGAGCTACGGTGACGGTGTTCGTAGAACATTCCAAATCTACCGTGTACGGTGTCACCGATAATATACTACGATTATGTGAAATCTTTAATTTGCGTTGTTTTTTTTTATGCGTCGTGTAGATGGCGCTAAACTAAACTACACAACAATTATTTATAATTATTAATCACAATTTGCAATACTTTTGTTTTTTTTATATAATATTGCATTGTCATCGGTCCTTGATAAGTATGCCAAATTTCAATTTAATCCGACGTTTTAAAGGAGGTCAAAATCACGTTCAAAGACAAGTTACAGACAAACCTAACAATATACCAACATACAAACATACCAACATACATACGTCTGAAGCTAATAAAAGCGTGTTAAAAATGAGGCACATTCATTTCATAGCAGTAACTGAAAATTATAATTACTGTGACACTTACCTTTCTGTTTCTGATTTAACTCAATCCTATATTTACCTACCTTTTCTTGGTTTTTAGGTGGACAACATGCGAATGAGTTGTAACTTGCGTGAACATAGAATATTATTTTTTAAACAGCAGTATTTTTTTTTTATAAATACACCCAACAGTCATACATAGTCCTGATCCCACAGTATGATACGAGTCTTGTGTCGTGGGTATCAGAAACTACGAGAGACTTTCGGCCTCACAACACCCAGACCCCGAAACAGATATTTATAGATCACACAAACATTTGCCTCGGTGCGGGGATCGAACCCGCGGCCTCTCGCTTCGCAGTCGGCTACTCGTCCGCTGAGCTACGGAGGTTGTCAAACCCTACCTTATTGTACATGGTCTTGCGCTCCAAGATCTTTTGAGTCATTAAATTTGACTATAACTAGAATGAATGCACGCAAGTGTCCTTCGCAGGTTTCATCAGTAACAAGCGATAACTTCATTCAAATAGAATGCAAGTAACTTGCATAATCGACCGTGGGCTGTAACCGAACCGAATTAGGTAGTAGGTCCCTCGTATACGAGAAGCCGACTGAGTACGCAATCCAGTGCCAATCAATGCTTTGTAGATTGCAATTGCAATCTTGAATGAAGAATCATTCAAGATTGCAAGATTCTGTGTGGTTTTGCTTTTGTTTATTGGCAGGATAGAACTTAACTTTGAGGTGAGCTACCTGCTCATAATAAAAAAATATATAACGTAGATATATGTGTGGAGACAAATAAGTCGCTTTACACGACGGACTACCCACGGTATGACGCTGCGGCGATTCCAGTAGCAATAAGAGGTTTCACTTCATGGTAGGTAAACCGGGGCTATCCGTCATATGTCAAAGGCTACCGCGGGGTTGTATTCTGACACCGACGGAGGTAGTCGGCCAGTGACCCCGCGACACACCTCGACTTCCCAGAGTGGTGCGAGATCGTTGATTTCCCCACGGATAAGAAGATTTCACACACCTTCTAAATTGTTATGGAGAATTCTCTGATATCCATGTTTCCTCACGATGTTTCCATCATCGTTAAAGCAAGGGATACTGAAAGCACATGTAACTTAGAAAAGGCACAGGGCTGATTTCGAACCTAATGCAACTTTTGTCTCAGCAGTCCGTGGGTAAAGTATCGCTGCTTACTGTCAATAATAGTTAGTGATCTAATAAATCTCACTCTAGAATAAACAATAAAATCTATAATCTTCAAATTATAAAAAGTGTCATTGCATCAGAGTTGATAAAGGACCAAGGTGTATCCCATACACGGCTCTGCTGCTACATGACGGGAATATTAAACACTCCACTCGTTATAGTTAACGCCTCCATCACAGATTCGTTGATAAAAGCTAGTTCGATTTTTTGGCAAAAAATGTCATATGAAAATAAATATGTAACCAAAGAAATATTCATTTTTAAATTTTTCGTAACCGCATACCACTAAAATGGAAGACGATATAACGAGGTTGACACGATAAAATATTTTCCATGAAATACCTGTTACCTATCCAAACCTCAACCCAAAATATATTTCCCAAGCAGGGGACAAAAGCTATTTTTTTGTTTTAACCTTATCTTTTATACGATATTTTTTATATTCCTCATAACTACCAGATATATGTATAACTCCCATAGCCTGGTTGAAATAGAACAGACTGCGGAGATGAATTCCGTTGGGGCCACCAGGGCATGCACGTGTTACTTTTCGATATTATATGTGTATTAATTCGTTGTTGATCATCGCTCGCTTTAACGGTGAAGGAAAACATCATGAGAAAATCAGCACACCTACGAGTTCACCAAAATGATTTCGATCATTTGTGAAGTTTACCAAGCCGCATTGGGCCATTTTTTAATCAAACACAGCTACAGATTAAGTGTTAATTAACCAGTACTTATGTATATGTATATGCAAAACGTAGACCCCTTCAGGTTCCTTCCCAAGATCCTTCAAGTTTAATTACTGACTGTATTGAGGCAAAACAATTACACGTTATTACCTAATTGTCTACAGCCACAGGCAAGCTTTGACTACAATGTAAACCCACCCATGATTTGTTGATAAACCGAAATCCTTCGGATAATTATTAATTAATCTCGTATGTATGTAATGATTTAGTTATTTGGTAAAACTCAGTCGTAAGACATTTACTTTACCTTAGTTTATCAATTGTAATAATTATTGTAGGCGCCTTGTGGTAGCGTACAATAGGCTATGAAATTGATTTGAGACCATTAAATTAAAAAAAAAAGAGTTGCTGAGTTTAAAACTCATGTCGGGCTATCACAAAACGTACAAAACAAAACAAAATTCGAAATATCAGACAGAATTTCCTGGGCCTGCGGGAAATGGCGAGAGACTGACCACCTATCATATCATGGGTTGGAAATATGGTCAGCAAACTGTGGAAGCAGTAGTTGCACATCTGTCTACCTCTTGGGGATTCGGGCGTGGGTTAATGTATGTATGTATCAATTGTAATAAGTAAATATATTTTTATGCTGTCATAAATCTAATGGACAGGGAGCCCTCGGGTAGCTGATCCACTTGACTACTATCAAGCTCATTTTCCGTGAGTAGCTTCGTTTCGATGAGACGACCAACTATTCCCTATGTGAAAATTCTCTATTGTGGTAGCTAACAGAGGTAGCAAGGATAGAATATTATGACCTAGTTATCGATACCTATTGGAAGCCCCTCCTTCCAATAGGTATGATTACTAACCAGCTGATTTTTTTGTATTTACTTAGTTAATATTTATATAATTTAACTGTCATATTGTCCTACAAATAAAATAATAATTTTTTGAGTATCATCAAATCGAAATATTCTATCCTTGCTACCTCTGTTAGCTACCACAATAGAGAATTTTCGCATAGGGAATAGTTGGTCGCCTCATCGAAACGAAGCTACTCACGGAAAATGAGCTTGATAGTAGTCAAGTGGATCAGCTACCCGAGGGCTCCCTGTCTATAATACGTATTGTAAGCGAACCTTTTGTGAAAAAAAAGATTTAGTGTTAGGTACGGCCCATATATTAAACATATTAACGACATCATATTACTACCTACGCCGAAAGCCTTTACTTTTGGAATTTTTACCTGTTTTATACGAAAATAATTTATGAATACGTATGGTGCTTCAAGCACAAAATAAGAATAGGTATTGTTATTGAACCAATGAATACGCCCCGCGTTCCGGGCACCTTGCCACACGAATGAATTCTCCAACTTACCAACTTCTTAGTGGATAGTGCAGCTGCTTACAGAGTTATTTATGATATCGTGTAAAAAAATGTTGTAATCAACATGTGATTTATAATATTTGTGCTGTTTACACGAGGCCCTTTCAATTGTAGTGCGCCTGTTATTTAAATTCCCTTAAACTATAAATAAATACAATATAAATACACCCAACAGTCACACACATAGCCCTGATCCCACAGTAAGATAGGAGTCTTGTGTCGTGGGTATCAGGAACTAGGGGAAACTTTCGGTCTTACAAGACCCAGACCCGAAACAAATATTTGCGGACCACAGAAACATTTGTCTCGGTGCGCGGATCGAACCCACGAGCTCTAGTTTTATAGCCGGCTACTCACCCGCTACGCCTTGGAGGCTGACTATTGATTATGAATACATTAAGCTACCAACAATTCGGGACGATGTGTACAACATATAAAGTGTTTAACGTTATAGAAAGCTGAAACGCTCTTGAATCACATCCTACAACATTTTGCTTCAGGCAATTTATCTGTCATAATAATTATGCAGAGTATTTTCAACATTTACCAAGTAAGCGTCTATGTCTATAGCTATATCTATAGCTATAACATCTTTAAGATATATATATAAGACATATATCTTAAAGATGTTTTGTATATTTATTTCTTTCTTATATCCTTTAATTTTAAAAGTATTCATACTTCGGCATATCAACAATCTTAAGACGCCCAGCTTTCATCGAATAAACATAACAACATCGTTTAGAATAGTGATTGAAATTTAGCTACAACATATTCAATATGTTTTATCACTGAAATCATTTACTGAATGAAGACTTACCTTTTTGTTATGCAACTGCATTTACACACGAAGATTGATAATAAGACGTATTAAACAAAGTATTTGTTGGTCAATATTTATTTAACCTTTTTTCTTCTTTTGTGTCATTAACATCAGTTATTATTAATGAATATACTTACTATACTAGCATTTACTGATCTAGTAGCAGCATAGGTAATTAGTCTGAGAAGCCGGTGAAGACCTGGCTTCAGATCTCAGGTCGGGCCATCACAATTTGTTAGATTTTTTTGTTTTAATAAATAACAGTGA
The DNA here is from genome assembly GCA_949126905.1 of Amorpha juglandis. Lineage (NCBI taxonomy): Eukaryota > Metazoa > Arthropoda > Insecta > Lepidoptera > Sphingidae > Amorpha > Amorpha juglandis. The sequence continues at coordinate 10,188,977 of OX421372.1, forward strand.
GTAATCCGGGATCTCGTTGCCCCACCATTTTTAAACGAAGAAATATGCTGGCTCGGAGATGTTGAATTCATCCTACAACATTCGTAGCCTACAATTGATGTATTGATTTCATGGGCGCAACTAGGTATGGGCAGAGACAAGTTATTTAAATAAGTGCGCGCTGCCAACCCTAGTAACCTCATTGCTGCCCCTAGGAAAAAATCCTAGCTACACCTGGCTTGTGCCTACCCCTTCGGGATACAGGCGTGAAGTTATATTTATATTATGTTTCGTAAATTATCGTATAACATATATTTATATGTCACTCCAATCTGATATATGTGCCCCTAACCCAATAGTTGACGTATCTATCTATCACAGAGATCTGTGTTCGACATGTTATAAGCTATTAGGAGTAATATTACATTCCAGTGTCATGTCGATTTATTTTCGTCGCTACAGGACTGTTGAAATATGTATGTGGATTATTGTTGTTACGGCTAAACACAGAAACGAGTTACTGTTGGAATCCAACATTTAACAAATTATATGCTTGCTGCTTTTACGACAAATTATTCCATGATATAATTCGAAACTATTTTTATCGGGTGTATATATAGAAATATGATAAGGATCGACATGATTTTCGCATACAGATAGTTTATAGGGCCGAAGAGTAACATATGCTACTTTTTATCCCGAAAATACAAGTGTGACGCGGGCGGAGCCCCGAGCAAAAGCTAGTACTGAATTTCATGAATGCAAGCATGAATGAATGCATGCGTGAATTTCAAACTCTATTCTGATTGGCATATTTGTGCGATCTATTCGAAAAATCGAACTAAGATCGCTTATTGAAAATGGCCGTAAATCGGTTACTCATTAACAAGTTCTCATACGACGCATGACACAGTAACATTTGTAATATCTATTTAAGTCTATGTCTGTAACCCTATGTTCAGGAGGCTCAACCCCTTGGGGTTGGTGGAACACGAAGAGAACATAAGTAGCGTGTTGTTACTAATTACCTTATTCCCATTGTACTGTTTTATGTCAATAAATAAATGTAGATTCAGATATAACCTTCCTTTTGATATTCTGAGATGATACTGATGAATACCAAACGTTGTGATTAATTAAAATATTGAGTTACATTCATACATAAGGATTATATGGTATGTTACATGTTTACTTCATTTCTATTCTTTATGTCGATTTATGTTTTGGATATTTTCATTTGAAGTTATGGATCACTCGATATTACTAAATATTTAATTTTCAAAAGAAACTTTATAACATAACCTCACGCCTGTATCGTCGATGAGGGTAGGCAGATGTGCATCTAGTCCATCAACAACGATTTAAGTGATTTCATTGATATTATGTCATATCGTATGTATTGAATATTGTATATAAATGTATTAAATATTGTATACGAATACTATATGTGATATTAATTAAACACAAATATGGATGCAATTTAATTTATTTTGTACGGGAAGCAACAGTGGTCCGCATTAATTATATTATCGACAATATTGACGTATTAACAAAAGCCTAAATATGAGAATAATTATATTTCTAAAACGTTTGTAAATTGACAACTATTGAAAGCAATATAAGTGTTATAAATAATGAAAAACATTACTGATATTAATTTACTTCGTAGTGATATATTTGCAAAGGCAATAAATGCCCACTGACCTCACATTTCCCCCTCATTATGTTGATATAATTGACTGTCAATTGCAGATTTTCCCGGAACTTAAAAGCATGTAGGTACAAACTTATGTCGGTAGCTACACAATAAATTCTTACTCTCATACATACATATGTACAAGCTTATTTTCCTCAGAACTCAGTCTATATTTATTAATACTTTTATTACACTTGTATTCTTATGTTATTCCGTAAACAATATCTACATTTAATTACCTATGTGTCTTTTTAGAGATCTAATAGATATGTTATCTTAGATATTACACGCCTCTAAATATCTAGACTAATTTTCAATAATATAATATAAAAACATATTCAAAACTAAAGAAAACATATTTAATATTATCCATCAATCTATACATTTTTCTAGTCTCTTAAGATTAATATCATACTATTATTATTACTAATTCAGCATAACTTTACTATTAGGAAGATATGCTAATAGATAGGTACTCGTATATTTATTCGCGCATGTGACTCATATTATTTCTAAATGCTTCATTTAAGCTCCATGGTCTTATTTGATATGTCTATTGCGTAATGAAATATAATTACATAATAATATTTACAGGTAAATAAATCTATAATTGAAATTACTTTAATGTGGAAAGAAAGCACAAAGACGCGCAAGTAGTTAACTCAAAAAAACATCCGATAAAAACTAGCTTATCAACAAATAGATCGTCTGTTGCAGCAGAGATAATTACTTTATTATATTTTAATGAACAAAATGTGAAAATAATACTATAAGTATTATATTAACAGTCAAATGTTTTGTATATAACACAGTGTGTCGATGGTAAAACATCAAAGCAATATTTCCATCCTAAGTGATAGCGCTGTACGTCGAGATATAATTAATTTCTTATTTATTCAAAGGAAACAAAACCCTCAAGATGTCATTATCTTGATTAAAATGACTAATGAGAGCAAAAAACCGTAAAAGAACCGATCCTTCGTGACTGCCCCGTTGTAATCTTGTAACCTGAAATCTGAAACATTTTGCTAATTAGCCTGCGAACAGATTTTTTGTTGAATAAATCCCCGAGGATTTTCTTTTCTTATTCATAGATACACTGCTTAATAGAATGTAATGTTTACCTTCTGTATTCATATATTTATTTTGTTATGAAATATTTATTACTGGTTTTCGTAAATTTGGTTAATTGATATGGCTTTATTTTCGTTTCTAATTAAATTTTGTAAGTGGACATGGCCATATGGGCATACCAATAACGTTTTGATTGTAATTTAGTCATTAGTAATACAAATCGTGATTAAAACGCAAATGCATCGCAGTTCAATGCAATTTGATATATTATGTGTTGTCAAAGCGACCAGGATTACACTTAATTGCGCATTTAGATTTACTCACCCTGTGTTCCGAACGGTGTGCTCTCAGACGATTTGTCAGCCACGATATTTAGTCTCTGTACAACTGGAAAATTAATTAATAATTTTATACAAATAATATAGGAAAAGTTCTATTTAAAAAAAACCATGATCCATTAGATCAATTAATCGTCTCATTCGTCTAATGGCAGTGTACTTAGGCTGTGAACTATGAGGTGCTGAATGCAAATCTAAGGTAAGGAAAAAAAAAATTGAAAAATCACATGAATTGCCCGGGATTGAAGTCTGTGCCCAGTATGAAAAACTCACCCCCTGTCAATTCAGAGGTGAAGTTATGTTGTTATGATCCATGAGAATCACAAATAGGCGGTTTCATACTTAATCCGTCCACCGTCGAAATCCGTCCACCCGTTTTTACGTGATAGGCCAACATATGAACAGACAGACAGACAGCAGAGAAACTACAGTTTTATCTTATGGCATTGCTGTGATAAACATACCATTTCTGTTTTCCATCGGTGGTAGAGGCATAGCTGTCGTAAATAAATAAAGCATTATTTATTAAGTTACATTAATTAACCTTCAAAACGGAAACTAAGAATTGATTTAGAGATTTCTGTTTCAATTCTAATATGTTTCAAAACAAGTCGTAAAAAATTATTAAAAGCGGGTCTCAGAGGCACTAGGCGTAAACTAAGGAAGGTCGCCTGTCTAGTGCGAAAATATAGCATTAATGAGACCTTCTGAGGGTTTTATGGGTATTAGCATGCCAGCTAATACCTGAATCTATTAACGTCTGTACGAGGTATATAAATTTTATTTTAGTAACGTGTTAGTACTAATAAAGCCTTTGGAAATATATACATCATAATTTATGTTACAAAAGTTATAAAATATACATTTCTGTAGATATTTTTTACGTAGGTATCGATGAAGAGTGGCTTTAAAATAATGAATTTTGCCCACTACGCAGTCAATAATACAGCTTGCGATATCATATTGTTTACGTAAATATACCTAAACCTAAATATAGTTTACATAAACACAAAAAGCAGCAATAGCTCAGCGGGGAGTGGTATGGACTGTCGAGACGAAAGTCGCAGGTCCGAAAACCAGCCCCAAGAGCATGTAACGTTGTACGTTACCTAGTAACAGTTAGCAAAAGATTGTATAAAAATTCTTAAAAATTAAATATATATTTTTGCGCGGCGCACACCGCGGGAAATCACTTGTATAGTCATTTACCGTTACACGCTTGGGCCGCAGGCGTCGACCGGCCGGCAGGGGATAAATACCGGTGTCGCAGCGGCGACCTCAGAGCGTAGACCTCGCAAGGGTAGGACTTGCGAAGGTAAAAAAAACTCGCAAGGGTAGACTTGCGAATGTTATACTTGCACCCCGATGGGGGTGCCCAGGAAACCAGAATGGTGTATAATGCAATACACGCTGGAATCTCCCGGATTGCCACGTAAATGGTAACGGGACAAAAAAACTTATCCACGGCACACAGACACAGTGGAAGTAAACCCGTCTTGACGCTTGGGTGACCGACGACAAAATGGCCGAGTATGTGCCGGCCGGTCGACGCCTGCGGCCCAAGCGTGTAACGGTAAATTACTATACAAGTGATTTCCCGCGGTGTGCGCCGCGCAAAAATATATATTTAATTTTTAAGAATTTTTACACAATCTTTTGCTAACTGTTACTAGGTAACGTACAACGTTACAAGCATACACCACTGACTTTTCTAAGTTACGTGTATATTAATTGTTAATTATCGCTTGCTTTAACGGCGAAGGAAACATCGTGAGGAAACCTGCATACCTGAGAATTCGATAAGATTTTTCGAAGGTATGTGAAGTCTGCCAACCCGCATTAGGCCAGCGTGGTGGACTAAGGCCTGATCCCTCTCATTCAGTAGAGGAGGCCCGTGCCCAACAGTGGGACGAATATAATACATAGGGCTAATAAAAAAAAAAAACAAAAATATGTCAGTTCAAATGAATAAGACCTCATGGAGGCTACAGACGCTGATGTAAGTGTAGCAAACTGGTTGAATAAAACATAATATTTTAATAAAAAATATCTAATATCGTATATATTTTATAGCCATTTAGACGATAACAGAAGTGAATACGGCCCACGTTGACCTAAAACCGTACATTTAAGTTATTGTAACATTATAACCTGTAATACCTCTATTGACCTTTACGGTACTCTTACAAGACATTTACATCTTATATTACAGCGAATAGGTCTGCGAAATATTGTGACGTCATTATTATTGCTTCCTACGCTGTCTGTGTCTATTTTTTACAAACAATATAAAAGTTTGCCTTAGATACTACGAATTACAAATAAAACCATATTTGAAATTAATTAAAAGAACAATTTAATGCAATAAAAAAAATTAAAATCATTTAATGCAATAAAAAAAAAATCATATTGGTTTGCAAAAATATGATTAGACTGGCGGACTGATAACCCAAGATACTAAGATTTGTTACTTCCCCCTTAAATATAGAGCATCATAAATTATATCCTGAATATTAACCTACCAAAATCGCCTATTTGTTGGCATTACGTCCATAAAAATTGAATTCATATGAAAATATATTTTGTGTATTTCAAAGTAGGCTTTCTCGATTATTAGTCGGACAGTATTTAAAAGACACATGATTAAATAATAGAAAAAATAATAATAAAAAGGCCGTTCCTCCCCCCAGCTCCTCCAATAACGGGAACCAACTTTCGTCATTGCCGCGTTCGTGAATCAGCAGGGTACCAAGAATGGCTTAAGGCTTAAGACGTTGGTGGCCCACTAACACATATTACAGAGGATTGCCGAAGCGCATAATTTAAATCGTAGTACTGTTGAAAGTTATACTTACGATATAGCTTGATAGTGCCATCAGTGTCACCCAGAGAATTTTTAGAAACACATTTGTAGGTTCCGTAATCGGTATCCGCGACCCTTCGTATGGCAAGCCGTAACACTGAGCGATAAGCTCCATCGATCTTCTGCGGCTCCAAACCGCCCCCTGTGCAAGAAAAATATACACTTTAAGAACCCTATGAAGAAAACCAAATAAATACGCCCAACAGTCATACAGTCTTGCCATTATCAACCTGTATCATAGGCATCAAAAACTACTAGGGACTTATGGTCCCATAACTCCCAGACCCAAAACAAATATTTGTGGATCACACAAACATTGGTCTCCATGCGGAAATCGATTCCAGGGCCTCTCGTTTCGTGGTCGGCTTCTTTTCGCTGCGTTACGAAGGCTCTCATAAAATATAATATTTAATTTATTTTGTTGGACAAAATCACCTCATTGATAGATCAATGAGAGTGACACTAATCACTAGAGTGACAGCCTACTTTGGTTAAGAAACTGTGAAGGACTGGGTTCAAATCCCAAATCGGACAATCACAATTTTGTTTGAATTTCGAATTCGATAAATACCTCATGGTTTGTCCGGGATTGGAATTTGTGCCTGATAAGGCTATAGGCTCAGACTATCGCGTGACGCTAATAAGTCTGAGAATTATTGTTACAATACTAATTGCATCTCTGCCTACCTCTTCGGGGATAAAAGCATGAGCACAGGTATGTATGCACAAAATGAATAAAACCTTTTGACAGAGTAAATGCAGTTTCAAACAATTATGATTATCGCAATGGCTACTACTAGGTAAGTATGCCCCAACTCGTGGGAAGTATAACAGAGCACATGGGTACGTTATGGTAAGCCGTAAGGGTTTATAATGTTTTTATACTACGTCATATTCGGTGGTCCCAAACTTATGTCGAGTTTATTCCTCATCATAAGATGGCCTAAAGAGTGAAATCTACCACTAAATTGAAAATATTCTACTTAAATTCTCTGTAGTGTTTTATGAGTCCTATGCCAAAAGTTGAGAGGAACTGACAAAGCTGTTTTTATTATAACTTTAAGCCTAGGCATTATTTTTTTTATGAATCTACTAGAGATGAGAAATAATAAGATTTACTCTTACATTTGCCATTACATAACATACGCTCACGTCTTTATCCGATACGGGGTAGGCAGAAGTGCAACTAGTGCTGCAGCCACGTTTCGCCGAGCTCATTGCCGTCCCATGATGTGATAGAAAGCGAGCCTGTTGCCATACCGGACATATGATGTGTAATTTTTTTGAATTAAAACTCAAACAAAATATAATTGCCTGACCTAGGAATTGCTACTTATTACCCAAACCATATTCAGTAATATCTAATGAATGTTGTTTTCGGAATACGGTATACGTGTAGAAATTAATAATAGGTTGAACAACGACCATGAAGGATATCCGGACAAGTGATTAATATGAAAAATATTTAGGTACCCGTTAGTACTAGTATCACCTAATTGAGGCAACGTTCTTAAGTTGAGAAACCGTCGAGTTTTCAGGTAGGGAGATCCAAAAAAATCCACATGATTTGTCAATGATTAAAATTTCTACCCGATGTCGTGATAGGCTCGCCGCTTATCACCTTGTGGAACGGAAATGCACTTTGAGTGCACTAACTGGCACCTCTGACTAGCGCTTCGGAGATACAGGCGAAGGCTTATATTTTATTAGACTAGGTTTTACTCACAGCTACACCCGCATTATTGACTTTCCGGGATTAACAGTAAAAAAATCCTTTATTACGTAATTAAGCTCCCAAGGGCAGTTTAAAATCATGTCACGTCATGTTTAAAATCTATTGGTGCTTCTGAAATACTCACTGATCTGAGAAGAAGCACCAAGAAACTCAGCGACACATAGACATGTCCTAATCCAGGGTCTTCGTATGTGCTCAATTTCGACCAAATACATTTAGCGATTAAGGCATAATTGATTCACTTTCACAAACGTACGAAAATCCAAACTTGCAAACATCCAATCTTTCACAGAGAGCACAAATTTATATGCAGATGTGTTTGACAGAGCATAGCAGTTTCGCAAACGAATACTTTTTAGCAGTGATAGCAGTGTGAAATATGGTGTTTCCGGAGTCGTCCTTGTTGTGAAAGGCTCCTTAGTCCCCTAGGAGACGAGCCGCAAACGGCACAGCACAGGGACAGTTTCAGCAGCAATTCAGAGTACACTCAGTGTCCCCCGGGACTGCCCCACTAACGCCAATGGAGGCTATGGCGGAGTGTTTATTCAGTATAGCGGAATAGGGATTTTGGTGGACCCGATCCAGCGATCGTTTAGACAACTGGGACGGAAAGGTGGTGAGGGGGAAAAAACATATCCCTTTGATTTCGAATGGCAGATGATAAGTATAAATAGTACGTGCATAAAACGTTAAAATGTTTTTTGTTCACAAATTCGGGAAATAAGTTTTTCGTACCACCTTCTGTGAAATAAAAAAATCCAAGTCGGATATTTATCGACAAACAATTAAATAGTTTGGCTAAGGGTTGAATTAAAATATTGACATTGGCATAAAACATAAATAATGCCATCCAGTGCTGATTCAGTCGCAGTACGAATTTACTAATTTAAATACGGTCATTGGAAATAAGACACCTGACTTCACGAAGTTTGTGCAGTCATAGAGAATTAGGACCGCAATTAGTAACGTACCTAATTACTTATGTAATGAATCAATAATTTGACCGACTCTGTCTACTAATTATCACATACTATGTCGAACCAGGTTATTTCCAATTGAGGCCAAATTATTTATGTGCTCAACAAGCACAATTAACTGTTGAAATATGATTGTAGCTCACTGAAATATTAATGGCTTACATGTTTCATCTATGGCTGTTTGAGAGATCGCAAACACGACGACACCGACACGTCCGCTTTGTATGGAATTGTATACGTTTTGAGGTAACGACCGAAATGGTCACTGGTTATCAAGCTTAATTTTTGTCTTAAAAACATAGAACCTTGTTCTTTTATTGTAGTTTATAACCGTTAAGTCACCTTATATGTGTATAAAAGAAACAACTTTATTCCTATTCACAACATTTTATCGTATTCGTGCAAAAGCTAAGTTAAGTGTAGAAAAGTAAAGTGGATTCTTACCAACAGGAAGTATCTCTCCATTGTCCCTGCTCCAGTAACTAACTGGCTTCGGGTAAGCCTGAATGTCACATTCCAACACCAAGTCCGTGCCTAGTGCCGCCCCCACCAACTGATTCTTTATTGAAATCACCGGTGGAACTGATAAGGAAATATTAAATGAGTAAAAAATACACTTTATAAATACGTGATTATGATCAGCTATTGAAAAATGCTGGAAAGCTATTGAAATGTCGCTGGATGCAGGCCGCTTCCAACAGGCCGGTCTGGAAATCTTTGGGAGAGGCCTATGTTCAGCAGTGGACGTCTTGTAGCTGATGATGATGATGATTGAAAAATGAAAAGCCAGGATTACATACACCAAAAAATTGTTTAGTCATATAACCAGTGGCACTACTGCAAATTTTTCGAAAACTGTCCCGTCATCCATATTTACAGAAATATTTTATATATGCATCCGTACAGCGTCCTTAACGGATTGTATTGGAACTCATTAACCTCATACAAATTTCTCCTGTGTGAATGACGTGATAGCTATCGAAAATCTTGCAAAAACTTGCACTAAGGGCACAGAATAATATTAATTTACTTACACTCAACAGTAAGCATTATGCGCTTGCTTACAGTTGGTGGTACGCCGTTCGAAGCTATACATAGATATGCCCCGGCATGTTGTCTGTTTACCCGGCTAATATTTAAAACCGGGCCCTCCAGTGATGTCACTAAAAATAAAGGCATAAATAGTACTTGTGGTCACACATTTAATCCAACATATTACAAGCTCCGTCTTGTGTCGGACCAAAAGAAGGCATAGAGCCACCCCAACATCACTCAACAACAGGAGATTGAATGTAAAGTCGGGCCTCAGGCGACTACTTTTGTGATATACGACACTTTTTGCTTCAAAATCATCGAAACTTGTCACTAAATTCGTTTTATAACAAATAAGTTAGAATTTTATTGATAAAGAATATTGCAGCTCTGTCGTTGTCAATACTTATACTTTCACAAATTCCATTGTGTTAAAATAAGATTTTGTCACCTTGAATTCCATCGGAGACGCTAATAGTCTTTGAATGTTCCCTTCGCCAAGTGATTTGTGGATGAGGCGAGCCGGTGGCGGCACAGGTTAAACTTATCGAAGAACCTTCCCGCACTGTCTGATCTGTGCTGGTTCCGCGATCCAATATATCGGGCGGAACTAATGGGACCCAAAATAAATCGTATATGAATTAATTAAAAGCCTGCTAAATTTACATTGCACGTGCACATTATGAGGCAGTTCATTTATCAGTCGGAAACTATTAATTTCGCACATTTATTACAACCTACTTAAATGACACGTAGAAAATCTATAATTGATTATTAATTAAATTTTACAACAGGTAACCAATTAAATAAGTTTAAGCTAATATAGCCTCCGTGACGAAGGGGGCGCGTAGCCGACTGTGATATTCGCGCATCGATTATCGAATTCTTGAGTGGTATAGCCACGTTGTAGACAGTTTCTACAGCATGAATGGGCTGGCTCGACCGGGTCATTACCACTGTCTCACAGAAAACCGACGTAAAGTAGCGGCTTGCTGCTGCGTTTCGTACGGTGAGAGAGATATCCGGAAGCCCAAATCCCCTCCCCTTCCCAATCCCTAATTATCCCTTTCCTTTAAGGTCAGCAACACGCTCATGATTCTTCTGGTGGTGGGCGTACATGGGCGGTGGAGATCACTTACCATCAGGTGACCCACTTCCTCGTTTGCCGGCCCATGCTATAAAAAAAAACATGTTTGTGTCATTCACTAATATTTGTTTCGGCTCTGGACGTTGTGGGATCGTAAGTCCCTCATAGATACCATTCCTGATACCTACGATACTGGTTAAACCTAATTTGACTATGTCATGTTGGGAGTATTTATTTATTTATGTAGGTGATTAGCTTTTGCTCGCGGCTTCGCCCGCGTGATAGGCATATTTCCATACAACAGTTTATCCCTTATTTTACCCCCTTAGGGGTGAAATTTCCAAAAAGTCAGTCAGTCATTACAAGTAATTAAATATTTACACATAGATTGAAGATAGATAATTACCAACAACATCTAAGTATCCAAGTTGACTTTTCATGGGATCAGTATTGATCTGACACATGTACCATCCTCTATCCGTCTCCCGAAGCTCTCTGATATGTAGAAACCACGTCCGATGGTCGCTGTGGGTTACACCCACTCGTCGACTTCTCGAAATCACGTGTGTGTGAATCGTGAGGATTGTCTGTGTGTCCACTCGTAGCCAAGCGACCTGTTAAAACAATGACACCGTTATGGCATTAGCAATTTTATATTAATTATCGTATAACAGTTTTCTTTCCTGGCACCATCCCGGCCTAATTCCAGGGTCTATAGTTCTTCATCATGAAGTGACAATGGATTTTGTATGACGTGAAGCGAACTACAGTCCAACCCTCACAACCCGCAACGGGAACCAAGTTTCACCATTGCCTCGTCCGTTAATCAGTAGAATGTACAACGTGCAGGTGAGGCTTTTGGATCTATATCTATATAAGATCTTGGTGGCCCACCTACTCACAATTGTTACGTTTAACATATTTTTTAAATATTTAGGGACGATTTTGTTGATTGATTTGTATTTCTTTAAAAAAAATATCTACACAGCCAATTTAATAACTAACAATACAACATACGCTACTCCGTATATTATATCTTACTAGCTTTTGCTCGCGGCTCCGCCTGCGTGATCTGCTTTTTCCGGGATAAAAAGTATCCTACCACCCAATTCAGCTCATACCCTGTCTGTATACCAAATTTCATCAAAATCCGTTCAGTAGTTTCAGCGTGATTGACGGACAAACATCCAAACAAACAAACTTTCACATTTATAATATTAGTGTGATTGACAACGTAATAACTTTTAATCGACTTTAAAAAGGAGGAGATTTTAATTATTCAGTATATATTTTTATGTATATTCACGCAGATCTCCGCCAAATGTGGACTTAGGAATGTGAACATGATGATGACTTTGATGAGGTAATGCATTTTATAGGCTTTACGCCGATGGTGGTCCCATATTAAATTTGGTTAAGATCTGATGACGGAATACGAGGGATAATAGCAAATTCCTAAACAGACCACAGCAAACGCACTGTGACTCGGGGTTTGAAGTGTTTTCATATATATTTCCACTGATAAACATCATTCGGCCTATTTTTACGACCGGATGCTTACTTTATGTCAACCTTTCTAAGGAGAAAACACATTCAGACCCAAAACAAATATTTGCCGATCAAACAAACATTTGTCTCTCGGTCAACAACCGGTTACTCGCCTACTACACCACCGAGCTTGTCATTATACAAAATGTATAATTTAAAAAGTCGTACCTATAAGGTGAATTATTAATTATAAATTGTAGTTTGATTTATTAAAAACGTCTGCTGTATTTTAAACAGAGCTAGTGTATGCGTGAGTGTGAATATAACTCGATTCATTCTATTCGTGAACACAACGAGCGACCTGACCTTTGATGGAATTATTGTGTACCACTTTGAAGGGCAAAAGACGTATAAACATTGCCTTTGACAGCGGAAAATATCATAAATCAACTCGTCTTATCACTTTATTTTATTCGTATGTAATGATGTGAGGCTTTTGTTTAATATCAAAGAACGCTGCTAGTTTTCATGGCAGGGTTGAGCCGTAGAGCGACGTACGTGCTACCCGTGGCACGAATGGTACAAATTCGATGATTTATTTATATAAAATATACTTTTCTTCCTCCAATATTATAATAACATTTATATCCTAATCCTACTAATATTATAAATGTGAAAGTTGGATGTTTTATTGTCAATCACGCCTTAATATGAACAGCTTTCGATGAAATTTGGGACACTCACTCCCTTAAGAGTAGATGTTTTTCCTCAAATATGATCACCACACTAACGTATACAAAAAAAGTCTCACAATTTTTGAATGGTAGAGCCATCAGAACCCGATCCATTCTTTTACGCATAACAAGGTCACAGATAGATCCGGAAACAAATGGCAAAGAATTGAAACTCAATAATTTTTGTCGGAGTTACAAATTACCACCCATAATCAATGTAACAAGAACGAATGATTGATCAGGGAATAAAACTACTGTCTTACTACTGTTCTACTACTACCACTAGCTCAGTGGTAAAGCTTGCTCGTTTACCACTGCAGTACTACTGCTGGTATGCTGGTTTAAACATCGAGGCACTCATAGCCAGGTGCACTCACTGATCGTCAAACAGTTAACAAGTTAAACAACCCTTGGTGAGGTCAATCTATAGATTGATGACCGCATAGTGGTATTGCAACCGAGCGTCTCCATCCTTCGGAAGGCACGTAAAAAGTCAGTCCCGAGTGTTAGATATCAAATAAAAGCAGTCGTTAAGTCAAATAGGAGGCGGTTTTAAAACTTTTCATAATGTTGCAAACTCAAAGCCTCAGATTTTATACTATAGTATACTGACAGGACTATATCTAAATACCAACATTATTCATCATAAGCAGAAGTTACAGTATCTATCAATTTATTAAGTCGTATTTACCTCCAAACAAAAAACACTAAAGACAAAAAGAAAGACAAACACAGATAAAGACACACACACAGTTTAAGACAGAAAGGTCGTCTATCTATCATACCTTGTAAGTGGAGAGGTTGTGTACAGTGCAGGCGAGTATCGCCTCCCGACCCAGAGGCGCAGTCACGTTTGCTATAGGCGCGCTGAAACCCGGCTCATCTGAAACAACATTACTGCATTGATATACTACTGTCAACCATACTCAGTTACTTAAACTGATTTATTTTTATTTTTGGAACGAAGTTCCTTATCGCGCATTGTGAAAAAAATTAGACGGAAAAAATTCTCACGAAAAGTTGTCACGACACTTTTTTAAAGTGATAACTTCATTTGATATCTAGCACACAAAGTTAAAGTCGAAATTCCGTTAATAAAAGTAAAAGGACTTAATCCCATCCAGACGGGTGTGAAACTTATGACATTTAGAAATGTAGACGCGATTCGAAATTTGCATTTGAATTTTTTTTGAATATCGAACACGATGTACGGGCTGGGCGACGTAGCAGCCGGTGTATTTCATTTCTATTTCGCATTGAACAGTGTGGTGTCGCGACGATTATTTTTGTTGAGGGTATACAGGTTTTTTGTAAATAATATTATTACGAAAATTGAGCCTACTGATGAAGTTTATATAACATTATATTTGTTAATAATAAAAAAAATATTATTATAACTTAAAAAAAATAAAATTTTATTAAAATTCCTTCACTAATTAATCGAAAGGAACTTCGTCAAGTCTCAAGTTTTTTTTTATTTTTTTTTTATTAGCCCTATATATTATATTCGTCCCACTGCTGGGCACAGGCCTCCTCTACTGAATGAGAGGGATCAGGCCTTAGACCACCACGCTGGCCTAATGCGGGTTGGCAGACTTCACATACCTTCGAAAAATCTTATCGAATTCTCAGGTATGCAGGTTTCCTCACGATGTTTCCTTCACCGTAAACTGAATTATTAATGAATTATATATTTGTATTATACATCGTTTATAAAAATAATCTTGCAGAGGCCAACAAACGAGCAAGTCACGGTAAGTCGCCGGACGGTAAGCGATCTCCACTGTCCACAAACACCTACAATGTCATATGAATCAAGGATGTGTTGCCGCACTTTAAGTAAAATAATGGTGGTTGGGTAACGATTTGGGTCTTCGGAAATGTTACTGACCACACCAAATTCTAGAACAAGTTACTACTTCATGACAGTTTTCTGTGAGACAGTGATACAGGCCAAGTCGAACTGGCCCACCAGTCTACAGCGTGACACTTAAAATGAATTAAAATTTATCGGACTTTTTACATCAACATCATAAATCGTGCAGTTAGCACGAAAATCAACATTATTTGCTTCAGTTTTAATCATAATACCATTCTAGTATAAATAATATTATTATTTAAACGCAATGAGCGTGAAGGACCACCTCTAAAAGCCTATTTTAAGGTGCGCTACCGAAACAAAAGACCACGACCCGCCTCAACAGCAACACGTCCGCATACATACCTACGCACTGACGTTTGTTATCCCTGGAGAAGAAGGCAGATGAGTACACCCACATTTCGTCTAGCTTATTTCCGTCCCATGCTGTGATAGAGGCTTGGCCTTTAACCTTTACAGGCACAATTCTAGACTTCGAGCTGGTACTGAACATTTCGTGATAGAAAACCCCAATATCACTTTTACCTCAACCGAGGATCGAACCCAAAAGATATGCGACCGACACATAAAAACGTAAAGCGCGACCGTTTTGATATACGAATATATTTTTTATATACAAACGTGTCGTTATCGACTGGCTCGTAATGTATACATCAAAACCGACCTTTAATATACCTTTTACTATGAAAAAATAATTGTATTAGCATTACTTAAACATTATTCATGGCCAAGGGTTAATGAAACCTATGATTCACCTTTTGGAAAATCATAAACGGCTTATTACCAAATATAATGGTAGAATTTTATTTAATTTTATATATTATCGTTAAGAATATTTATTTGAAGTTAAGTTAATAATTGGCTTCCATGTTTCAGTATTTATTTAACAATAGAAGCGGTGAAAGGAGTTAATGGTGCCGAAGATTGATGAATAATTACAAAGAAAAGGCTTAAGTATTATAGAGTATAAATGGTTCAGTCAACGAGATTTTATTTGCTTTCTGTACAAACATTTATATTATTGTGTTTTAAAGATAATAGAATATCTAAGATTAATTATAATGTGTAGTCAAACATAGAACTAGAACTTAGACGAACCCGGTGATCGTAAGAACCCGGCTTCGCATGTGACCTCCACCACTCTAGAACATCAACGAAACTAGAAGAACATACTGCATTTACACGTGAATGTTACAGGTATACGAGCGTTTTTAGGATGTTGAACTCAAAGGGAATTGAAGTATGTAAGGAAGCCTACGCCGTCTATCTGGCCTATAGGGCATCTAATGTTTGAACCATAATACGTAACTGACTGAAAATTTAGTATTATGACAATAAAAAGAATAATAAATAATGCGTATGGAACTCTCGGTAATCAAAACCGACTCGCACTTGACCGATTGTTTAAGCGTGTATACGCGTCTAGCTCGTGTAGATGAGTCAATAAAGTCGATTAAATATAGAGGAGCTTGCAATTACTTTTATTCGTGTAGGGTGCGCATGTTGCAGAGTACCATAGCCACCTAGTAACCACTCAACTAGTATGCGAATACGCGGAATGTGTAACTGTAGTTACGGCACGTTATTAGGTACGCGAGCGACTCCAATGGGCTACAACGTCACCTGTCGTTTATCTACTTGTTGGATTGACGCAAATGCTTAATAAATAAAAATTAAAAAAGTATTTAACAATTTTTACTGCTGCACTACTCATGATAATAAAAAAAACTTTTCATTATCACTTTGGATAGTAGGGTATGGGATAATGATCCAATTGCTTGTTTACTTACAACAGCGTTTTATAAATAATATTCCAGTAGATGGTAGGTCCCTCCTTGGAGAGGCCGTCTGGGTTAGTACCATCGTTTTGTCTATTTTCGCCGTCAAGCAACAGTGTGTAAGCACTGTTGTGTTTCAGTTTGCAGTAAATTGAAGCGAGTGAAATTACTGGGCATTATGAGACTTAACATCATATACATCAGAGTTACGAACGCAGTGCATTGCCATGCAGTGCTTTATAATTCAGAGTTATGTGTGGTGTTGTTTCTTTTTATGGGCAGGTTACGCTTACCATCAGGCGAACGACCTGCTCGTTTAGTACGATGAGTACAAAAAGATTTTATTTTAGTCAACTAGGTATAAAAGAAGTTTGATCATAGTTGCGGCGTAAGCATTATGGAGACTTAATGTTAAATTTCATTACGAAACGGCACGAATAATTAATTACAAAAGGTTCCGAAATTGTATCGTTTTGAAATTCAATTAAAGAAGCAATACCGATTTGATAATCATTTACCAAATGAAAGCTAATAACGAACAATAACGTTCAAATAACTATTCCGAATGAACAATATTGTAGTTTAAAACTTTTTTAGGTTCTAGGCTCTTTCTCGTGTAACAATACTAAATAATGTTGCATTTACTTTTAATAATTATAATATCAGTAACAAGTTATGTCAGGCCACCATCAACACATGTGACTTTCATAGGAATCCATGGTTGTTTATGTTTGGCTTCGTATTTAGTTTACTTGTATGACTTTACTTTTAAAATAAATACTACGCTAAGCAAAATTCTGGAAAATTTAATTTAAGACAATGTATCAGCCTTGTGATCTTACCAGTGTTAGCTTTTGGTGGTAAAATTGGGAGCCTTACAAGATTACTTTCTTAATTAATAAAAGACAGGTGGTCAAAAGGATATTGAAAAGAGTACATTAATGGTTATTCCCAATATTATGTTTGTACATAGATTCGCTTACTGGCCGTAAATTTTGGCACATCTATACTTATAAAATTACATGTCCTGACTGACTGACTGATTCATCATCGCCGAGCGCAAACTATCAAGACTACAAGCATTAAATTCGGATTGTATATTCATTTTGTTATGTAGACACCCACTAAGGAAGGATTTTAGAAAATTCCACCCCAAAGGGGCCAAAATAGGAGATGATAATATGTATGAAAGTCCGTCATTTTGAAAGTTACATAAACAAAATTTTGTATTTCGGTTATTGACGTAAAACAAATAAATACGTGTTTCAGGAATTATGGAAATTTTATTTAAAGTGAGTTTGTTTGTTATGCTTTCACGCCAAAATCACTGAACCGATTTTGATGGATTTATCTACAGAGACAGATGGGACCCTGGAGACGGTTACAGGGTCCTTTTATCCCGGAAAATGCTGTTCACGCGGGCGGAGCCGCGAGCAAAAGCTAGTTTGTATATAAGATCTGTCAGGGTAGGGCCACTAAGGACCCCAGTACAACTATATATCTTAGATAAGAAAATAAAGTTGCAGACACCAACAAGCACGTCGTATAGCTTAAATGGCAATAAAAATTGCGAGTGAAGAATACCAGAAGCACAGCTCCTGCTGTGGCAACACGAATGGTTCTGGAGTAGCAACACTGGCAAAAAAGGAAGACTACAGATGTGTTAGATGGATAATGTAAGAGGGCAGTAGGATCTAATTGGAAGCGAATAGCACAGACTCGGGATGTATGGCCGCACTGTTTAACGAGGCCTGCACTAAACATTATATGGTAGTAACATCTAAAAAGCAGGAGAAAAAGATACAACTGAAAACATATTGTTATTTGTAATGAAATTTCGTTTCTAAACACATTATAACGCATATTTATACCAGTCAAATATCCATGAATAATAACGTTTTGATCTGTTTCAAAACGTCATTATGTTTGTGATTTTCTTTTATCGGTTGTTTCAACACTTATTTGGTTTTCTTTTGGATTGCCCTTACCATTGTTGACTTTCCTTTTGTACGAATAAATAAAGCGTATACTATATTTTTCTTTAGAGCAAACATGTTATCAAGTGTAATTCGATAAGGTGTTTTACTTAAGAACGTTAGTGAGTGACTCGAAGCTGAGCGTTAATGCCAAAATACCCTTTAATAAACCGTGTTTTTATTAAATTAGTTCGGTGGCACGCGACACACGAAACTCAAATATACTTACAAACATTTAGGTCAAACTAACATTTTTGTTTTTGAACTATAAGGTAAAATAATATTCTAAATTCCATAGATATGTACAGTTTTCTCACGGTGAAGATTAACATTATTTAAAAATAATAATATTAGGGACATAGTAGTTGACTTACATACGCACTCACGCCTGTAATCCCCGAAGGGGTAGGCAGAGGTGTAACCGTTACACCCATATTTCGCCGACCGTATTTCCGTCGCATGATGTGATAGGTATACTGGGCACAATTCCACACTCCGGGCAGATACTGAGCATATCGTGATATAAAAACCCAATATCACCCAACACAGTGATCGAACCCGAGACCTCAGCTCCGCCCCCGAGACAGACAATAGTTATCATGTTTTTTTATTATTTAATTCAATAAGTTACTTAACCCAAACCTTATCGCAGAAAGAATTTTATACATCTATCGAAAAATAAATACGTTAGAAGCCAAACCAACCAATTCAGATCTGATGGAACTTGTCAAATGACAGGAGACGCAAACCTTGACGTCACCGTGTTAAATGGCCATTAAAGTGCACTCGTGTGAGCGAGACGGTGAGATATCCCCATTACATGGCCATCTTTGCTCAAACCAATATTTAAAATCATAACTGCGGGCTAATGTTTGAACCAATTTTGTGCTTCAACGATAGGTTTTTTTTATGTTATTTTAGATTGCGTAAAAATCCTATCCTACTAATATTATAAACGCGAAAGTTTGTAAGTATGGATGGATGGATGTATGTTTGTTACTCTTTCACGTAAAAACTACTGAATGGATTTTAATGAAACTTTAATATTATATAGCTTATACATCAGAATAAGACATAGGCTACTATGTTTAAAAAGGGGATGAAAGTTTGTATGAAAGCTTTTTGATGGCGAAACATAGTTCGCGGGCACAGCTAGTTATTTTATAAAATTGAACACAAAAATCTACTATAGGTATACTGCCGGCCTGAAGTTATTGGATATACACTGGTTTTCACCATATGCACCTACGATGGTCGTTTTCCAATTGGGAACAAAAATGTATCGACCAACCTCCTACTAGCATTCTTCAAACATTAATTGATAAAACGTCCTTCAAAGTGGTATAAGAAATAAAATAAGTTTTTTTCTTGTTGGTGCATCACGCAACCAATCATAAAAATACACTATGCCCCAGCACGGCATTCTAATATTTGTTCGTCTTTAAAGCGGTATAAAGACTATATAAAAACCTTACAAATTTGTTCATAATGTTTATATTATACCCCTTAAATAAGGTCGTTTTAGAATATTATTTTATAAATATGTATTCAGCAATGAACATTAAATTGGATTCTTTCCAAAACATATTACGTACTATAAGACATAAAATATAATCGGCATGTGAAGTCATATACCCTTATATCTTCATTATTATCTAACCTTTACGTAAAGAAAATAACTTTTTTTTAAACCCCTCAATTTAACTATAAGATAAATGATAAATGATTTTTCAATTTCCAAAAGCGTTATTATCAAAATAAATCATATGGTATATTTGACGGCATTTATTACAATATTTTCACGCTGGTAATATACACCGAAAAGCGTATGTCAGATACTTATTAAAATGGATGTTATCTGGGCGATTTCATTTATACGGACATTGAAAATCGTCCCTTAACCAATCTCACTACTTTCAACAGAAATTGAAGATATTCAAAACTATTTTAGGATTTAATATAGTTAACGTTGCTTGACGTTTTCTAAACAACACTATGATGGTATACTTTTAAAACTAGGCTTGTTGAACTTCCGACGCTGTCACTTACAAATTATAAACACACCCCGCTGTTTTCCTTGCCCTTTCTAATTGACTACACGTCAAATTCCATCGCTATAATATAATTTACTAGTGATTCCTTTTAGCTTTTTAATGTCATAAAATATTGGGCTGATATATCTGTATACACAAGTGTGCCAACCGAAAAGCTTTCTACGTAATCCCAAAGATTTCCTGTCGATTTGAATATTTACTAATTAATGGGGCTTAAATGCAACACGCAATTTGTGTGATTACTTGGCGCAAACGTCAAGTTATGTGGGACAAATTTGTGTCCCCGACTCTGACCGATGTAAAATTATATTTTATATCGGGTCAGCGCAACACACATTTTTTTATGAAAATAACTTTTTTTTTTATTCTGCCTCGGCAAAATGACTACGCCACACCTGATGGTAAGTGTAGCGCAATCCAGGAATAGTGTCGGCACGATCATGCCGACCTGCCTAACTGTTATTTATCGACGCGGCTCAAAATCAAACAACGGTCATGTTCATTTATATCTTATTTCAGGTATCCATCACAGTCAGACTTGTCAGTCTTCATGCTTTACATATCTGGGTGATTCTATTCTACAGCCAAAAAAGTGTGCATAAAGCATATAAATGAATTATATTTACTTGGTGAACTCATTTTTAGCTCTTTCGATTGCAATCGACCTTAAGTTTAATCGGTTATAATCAATCAAACACAAAAATAAAATAAAAAATAAAAAGACTGTGATTTACGTAGTAGTTGTCACGTTCTGTTATGTGTGTATTTCGTATATTGTTGGCTTTAGACATCATTAAAAAATATAAATAGTTAACGAAATACATTTTCCTTTCTTGATTAACTCTAAAATACAGTCGTAATGGTGGTCCGTAAAGTAAATTAAATTCAGTGAAGTTCACTTGTAACTGTACTTGATTCTACTCTTGTTACAAATTAATCATCACTTATGTTATCAAGTGTAAATAGGAAAGAATTGACTAGTAACATTAGTTGTAGTCCGTTCAATTTTATAATGTTGCAAAACCACCTACTTGTCATTCGCATGCCGGCTTCAAAGTGTGGGAAGTTTTTAGATTTTTTTTATTAAAAACTATTTTCCATGCAATTTTCATAGTGTAAAAGTTCGTGCATCACATCTGTTCAAGCTGTATTAAGGTAAGATTTTCAAATTAAAATATAAAATCACTTAGCCTGTATGTGTTTCATGTCAGTTAATACGATTGAGTGCAACAAAATGTTTAAACTTGAATTACAAGAAATTGTGGTCACTCGTCTTAAAGTTTTTCATTTCTGTGATCGTCACAACTGTTATGTTTATTTACTGTTTTTATTTAATTTTCATTTTATAGAAAAAATATATATTTTTTTTATTTTTTTCTTTACAATATTGAATTGTCATTGGTCCTTGATAAGTATGCCAAATTTCGATTTAATCCGACGTTTTGAAGGAGGTCAAAATCATGTTCAACGATCCCGTTACATTAAACATACGTCTGAAGCTAATAAGAGCGTGTTAAAAACAGAAGACATCTAAAGATGGAGAATATTTGACTGAAAGAAAAACTACACCTTTTAGACAATAGAGTGATCTTTCACTCACTCGTACAAAATGCATTATAATAGATCTATGACGTAAAGATTTAACCGACTACTTGTTTTCAAAGTTACCAGGTTTTATGAAACGTTTAAATATATTTACCTACAGTACCGGGCTATCAACTACGGAAAGAGGCAAATTGATGAAGAAACTGTTATATTACACATAGATTTTGCAGAAAAATATATTTGTAAAATATGCGGAAAAAGTACAAGTTGTAAACTTTGGGGCATCCAAACCTCAGATACCCACTTCACACAGCAATCGTGTACCATTTGTACTTTCGATTTTATTCGATTATAAATCTATTCTGAAGAAATCCAAGCTCTTCCTCCATCATCCCATCGTAATTCTATATCTGATATAAAGTTATTCGAGGATTCTGGCCCATCAAGCCTTCTTTCGCCTGCTAGAAATGAATATTTTACGTGCAGTAGAGAATCTGACCATGAAGACTGTGTTATAATGTCGGTTCTGTCCAAACGTAGGAGTAACTTCTATTATAAACCCTGTTATGTATCTTCCTCAGAAGAGAGTGCGGACGAAGAAATTAAGAAGAATCGTTATGTTGGTTGGGTATACAGTAAACGTTCGAAGTTTTAAAAAATACTAAATTGTCACAAAATAGTGGCATCTGACTCTGCCGATGAAAATATATTTTAAAATCATAAAACTGAGAGATAATTCTGATTAAAAAATAATTGTAAGCGGTACAATTATTTTTTAATATATCTATATCTATAATATGTAACGCCATTGTTGTTAGAAGTTAACAGTAAAGACACGTCACTTCTGTGATCATATCTTTAAGTTTTTTTTTATGTTTACCTGTTATTCGTTTTAAGATAATTATTTTTGAGTCCAGATAATGACCATGTTTATTATTAAAATATAGTCTGTCGGCGCGTCTATTAAAATATAGTGTACTAAGAGTGACTTGTATTCACTCTGACGTAATACAGAACACTGGTGCTCTATAAGTGGGTAGGCGTGATTCGATTATTCGTTTACCATGACGGGTGTGAGACACTTTTGGTAGATGGTTGGTATAAATTGCCTAGCGCGGGTGTCGGTCGGGACATTATCGGTTTGGTGCGCGCCCGAGCAACACGTGTTGTGTAGAACGTCTGTAGTACTAGTAGTAGTATCATTGTTAACTGTAATAATGAGAATATATAGTGTGATTAAGACGTATCGAGTCATTTTGCCTCCTCGCCCGAATAACCTACGCGCTTGTGTACAATAAAGCAATGACGGAAAGTAAGGAGCAACGAAGTGTTGTTCCTACCCCGGGACACGTGACCCTTCATCAGAAGCGGGATGGACCCACAGCCTATCCATTGAACACGCCCGATGTCTACGAGTGATTTGATGTGGCGCATTGAGCGCAACATATTTGTGCGCAAGAGTTCCCGATCGCTGAATCATAGCGGCGTACCCACGGCGCGGTGTGGCGGTGCACCGGTACGGCTTACAGAGTGACTGCGGGATGACTGTGATCAAACGCATTTATTGAGTATACGGCGAGAAACTAACAAGGATTTGGTGAGATCTTTCCATTTTATGTAGCTAGCGTATAAAAAGTAATTTGAAGTGCCTACAGGTTTTGTAGAATAGTTAAAATGTGTAGTGTGTGTGTAGCGATTGCCTACCTTTCGGTACATATGCAATCAAAATGGATTTCACTATCTAGCACAGCTGTGTACTGTGTTCACTAAATACCTAATGTAGGGAATCTGTATCATTGCATTTTACATCAATCCATCCTGATATGATTGTCGTTTTAGATGTGAACGATAATTTCTTTTTGATTTGATAGAGGGTTAATGACCCGATGTTTCGTAAAATAAAAGTTTAAAGTATCTCATAGTTTCTGATACCTGCGACACAAGACTCGTGTCTGATTATGTGTGTGTGTGACTGTTGGGTGTATTATTGACATAATTACAAAAACTGTAATTCCTGTAGTACTATCGCGTTCCAGTAAAATTTATCACTTGCGATCGTTATGCGGAACTGAACTCGTAAACAGTTTTTCAACTTTTTAACGTAATACCTTTGGGGTCCCTGTCCTGGCAGACTTATTTCCCAATACGAATCAGGCTTCTGCCTGGCACACTTTAGTGTGGAGAGAATTTTGACAAACTTATAATCGTGATAATCACCTGCCTTCTCGTTTTGGTTTTTTGGTTTTCAGGAGCAGTGGTGACACGTAACGCTGGCCGGCGTTTATTGTGGCGCTTGGCGGTTTTCCGCTTCACGGGCGTTGGTCGACCATCAATGGCATACGTAGTTGCTGAAACAGGATGTTTGTGCCTGCATGAATAAGTGTGCGCAAGGTGAAGTATCCGAGCCGGGGATGTTGAGTTTGGTTGCTCGACCGCATTACAGAGTTTTAAGATAAGTGGGTGGTAAACTTACGTTTCCCCCTTAAAGATGTTTTTAGTACTCGTGGCGATCAATCGGACCTAGCTATCTGACGGCTGGGACTGAGACATTGAATGGGCACTATGGCCCGGTTACACAGTTCGAATCGGTTTGTTTAGAGAGTACAAAAGTACATATTTCTTGGGTCTTGTGAGCTGGTCTTAAGTCTTAAGGTATGTGGGTGACAGACGTACGTCTTCCCCTTAAAGATACCTTCCGTACTGGCGGCGTAGGCTATGAGTATCCCCGTTAATGAGGTTATTTAAGTCCGACGCGCGCTTGTAATTTCGCACCTTTATATCTGGGCCACTAGGTGATTTGGATAACATGTAATGCTTAGTGACATGTGGCGGTGTATGGGGAGTGATTGGAGTCCGGATTCTGTCATTCTGAGATTAATTTTTATTCGTGTAATGTCTGAAGACAATAAATGTTGAATCAATTATTTTATTACTTACAAGACTCTTGTCTGTGGGTGCTGGAATAGTACAGTTTGTCACTTCATTTGTTACAGTTCTTTTTTTGAAAAGATAAAAATATTGAGAAGTTATGCTTCAGACACATACGAACCTGTAATAACCATTTTTAATGTTCTCCTTGTGTTTTTTTGCATGGATTCCTGTGCTGAGCCTGGTGGTGCTGACAACGATGAAGAGGTTCAAACGGAGTCTGTTGGTGAGCCTGGTGCTGACGATGATGAAGAGATCTATCCAGTGGATTTGCCCTGTCGTTTGTCTGCACGCCCTGCTGAAGACATCTAAAGACGGATGAGTATCTATGTGAACTAATATGTTGTTTCCGAGAGTAAAATTAATTTTGAATCCTAAAATTCGAAACCTTCACAAAGGCTGTGAAGTGCAACGTTGTGAAGAATACAATGGCAAACTTGTTTCTTTAGCATTTCTTAGCGAAATTGTATCGGTGTACATTGTGATGGTGATTATTGCGTGGGTGGTGCGGAGAGGTATTAAGTGCCTGCTTCGCCTAGAAACGAATCATTTGCATTCTATTTAGAAACTCATTGACTGTGACAGTGTCGACGACAAAGATTCCATTGACTTTGACTGATAGAAAAACACTAAACACGATGACTAAAGTGTTGAGTGTAGTGTAGTATGCAAGTCGCTCAGATAGCTTGCACCTCCAGTCATTCGTAGGCGTAGGTGTAAAACCGGGCCTGATTTCCCGTCTCAGTGCGGCCACGATTGTGAGTGGCGTGCGAATGGCTTAGAGATGTAAGCAGTCGCTGTTGAATTTCCCGGACGGAGGGAATGGGTTGTGATATGGGTACCGGATGGAGGTCACCCTTTAGAGTATTGTATACTGACGCTCAACACTGACGACTGCCACAATGCTGATGACTGATTCTGACTCGATGAATCGCGTAACCAAATCAAGTCCGTTACGAGTTACTGATAGGTAAGGTTAGCAGGACTGTAATTTCATTGGGAGGTTTTGCCAATACTCGCCACGCTTGGCAGGCGGGTTGGCGAGCGCGGAGGCGTAGCTTCTTGCGCTGAAGATGCTGCTGCCCACCATCAGCCTGTAGCATTTAGCTACGCTATTAATACGATGGTTATACCGCCATCAGCCGGTCGCCAGAGCCTCGTCCATTAACCAGCAGGGTGCACCACGGGCAGGTGAGGTTGGCTTGGAGTCCGAAAGATGGTGGTTGGACCCCCTTACACCCCCCACCTACAAGGTGGACAGACGACCCGATAAAGGTCGCAGGATGTCGCTGGATGCAGGCCGCTTCCAACAGGTCGGTCTGGAAATCTTTGGGAGAGGCCTATGTTCAGCAGTGGACATCGTGTGGCTGATGATGATGATGATGATGAAGGTTAGCAGACCTCTGGAGGTTATGTTAGCTGAGGACGTGGAACAGGACCTTGACTTGGAGGAGTTGAGATAGAACGCGGTGACTAAAATTAACAAAATAAATTCTGACTGTGACTAGGCTCGATTCGACAGGACGAAGGCTAAAATTGTTCCTTTTTTTCTTTGGGTTATTATGTCCTACTAAAGAACGAAGAAGTACACCCATGATCGCTTAAGAACAATGTCCGGAAATGATAATATTTCTGATTCTAGTGATGTAGAAGATGTAGAGTCCAATGACCTTAACTGAATGATGAGTTAAATTTAGTGGTGCTTTCTTTCTGATTAGTGAACAGTAATTGGTATCATTACTAAGCTGGAAAAGGAGCATATCGCTCGATTTAGGAGATATATCACTCGATAGAGGTGGCAAGGTTAACGTCACTCGATGAAGGTGGCAAGCTTATCGTCACTCGATGGATGTGGCAAGGTTATCGTCACTCGATGGAGGTGGCCATTGAAAGGCGTGGTGGCCATTCAAGGGCGAGATAGCCATTGAAAAGTGAAATCAGTAGAATAAAAGAACGTAAGGGAACGAGAACATTACACCAAAGGTGGCACCGAGCAATCGATTGTTGCAAGCGAGACAACGTTCCTAACGCTACGAAGAAGATTGCTGACAAGACGGGAAAGACCTGCGAACGGGCATCACCTGCTTCATTTGTGGACGCCCTGGACGGTCGCGTCAGTATGCTCAGGGCGGAAAGGCGGAGGTAGCGGACCGTCAACAACTAAGGAAGTACAAGTGTGTGAGTGCAGAGCCGTCAGAGGAACTCTTTCTACGTCATTGGGTGAGATCGTTCTTTTTCTTTTTGATAGTAGACCCGCGTGCCTTTTAGTCAGACAGTCGTAGGGGCTCCGATGAGTGGTAGCCCAGTCTGGCTTTGCATGAATAATACAGTTGTAGGGGCTCCAATGAGTGGTAGCCCGGTCCGGTTTTGCATGAATAGTAGACAGTTTTAGGGCCTCCAATGAGTGGTAGCCCTGGCAGTCGTAGGGGCTCCAATGAGTGGTCGCCCCGTACGGAATTACACGAGTAGTAGTAGACAGTCGTAAGGGCTCCAATGAGTGGTAGCCCAG
Organism: Amorpha juglandis; assembly: GCA_949126905.1. NCBI lineage: Eukaryota > Metazoa > Arthropoda > Insecta > Lepidoptera > Sphingidae > Amorpha > Amorpha juglandis. The sequence continues at coordinate 10,216,649 of OX421372.1, forward strand.
TCCGGCTTTTCATGAATAGTAGACAGTTGTAGGGGCTCCAATGAGTGGTAGCCCGGTTCGGCTTTGCATGAATTTTAGACAGTTGTAGGGCCTCCGATGAGTGGTCGCCCGGTCCTGCTTTGCATGAGTGGTAAGCAGTCGTGCGGGCTCCAATGAGTGGTAGCCCGGTCCGGCAGTCGTGGAGGGCTCCAATGAGTGGTAGCCCGGTCCGGCAGTCGTGGGGGGCTCCAATGAGTGGTAGCCCGGTCCGGCAGTCGTGGAGGGCTCCAATGAGTGGTAGCCCGGTGCGGCAGTCGCAGGGGCTCCAATGAGTGGTCGCCCGGTCAGGCTTTGCGTGAGTAGACAGTCGTGGGGGCTCCATTCTCCAATGAGTGGTCGCCCGGCAGGCTTTGCGTGAGTAGACAGTCGTGGGGGCTCCATTCTCCAATAAGTGGTCGCCCGGTCAGGCTTTGCACGACTGGTAGTCGGTAGTGGGGGGGCGGGCTCCAATGAGTGGTAGCCCGGGCCAACTTTGCACGAGTGGTAGACGGTAGTGGGAGCTCCAATGAGTGGTAGCCCGGGCCAACTTTGCACGAGTGGTAGTCGGTAGTGGGGGGGAGCGGGCTCCAATGAGTGGTAGCCCGGGCCAACTTTGCACGAATGGTAGATACTTATAGGGGCGCTAATGAGTAGTAGCCCGGGCCGATTACGCGTGGAGTACGATAGTGGTAAGGGCACCAAACCGTCCGAGGTCTTTGAAGTCAGTGATGGGCGAGCCAGTTTTATGAGAAACCTGATGCTGTTTATTTCTGTTACAGATTGGTCAACGGCGTTAGTCGCACGAGGATTACGCGTGTATGTGCGATAGTGGTAAAGGCACCGAACCGTCCGAGATGTTCGAAGTCAGAGATGGACGAGCGAGTTTTATGAGAAACCTAATGCTGCTTATTTTGTTACAGATTTATCAACGGTGTTAGTCGCACGAGGACGAGCGACGTGTCAGTATGGCCGTGTCGGCGCGTCTATTAAAATATAGTGTACTAAGAGTGACTTGTATTCACTCTGACGTAATACAGAACACTGGTGCTCTATAAGTGGGTAGGCGTGATTCGATTATTCGTTTACCATGACGGGTGTGAGACACTTTTGGTAGATGGTTGGTATAAATTGCCTAGCGCGGGTGTCGGTCGGGACATTATCGGTTTGGTGCGCGCCCGAGCAACACGTGTTGTGTAGAACGTCTGTAGTACTAGTAGTAGTATCATTGTTAACTGTAATAATGAGAATATATAGTGTGATTAAGACGTATCGAGTCATTTTGCCTCCTCGCCCGAATAACCTACGCGCTTGTGTACAATAAAGCAATGACGGAAAGTAAGGAGCAACGAAGTGTTGTTCCTACCCCGGGACACGTGACCCTTCAAGTCTATAATGTACGTTTTGCTGTTTGTAAACAAGAACTATTTAGAATATCGTCATTTCTGTTATGTTGAGCATCACTTCTGTTACCAGCATTTTACGTTTATGACCCTATTTTCGGGTTTAAAAAAGGAAACGACCTCGGTTACTATATTTTTCGTTGATTGGTTGCACTAATAAATACAATACAACTTTAAAGAATATGCAATGCGTTATTTTTTTTTAATTTTTTTTTTCGTCCCTAAAAGTAGAATGACCCATCTACATATCATACTGAGATTTGAATTATACCCTTCAGTAATCTTTCTACCAACCTATTGGTGTATAATTGGTGTAATCATTGTCAATAGATTAAAGTCTCCCCGTGACCTAGGTGTATAATTAATTATACCATTAAGCTGTTTATCAAATAAAAATCTTAATAATCTTTTTCGAAGAGATCGTTTTTTCACAAAATACTGCAAACGCACACTGATCGGACACTGATCGTCCAAAACCATATGCAATTATCTGGCTTTTCTTTTCGTATCTCACGTAAGCAATTATCTATTATATTTCAAAAAATAAAACCGATAAAATGATAATAACCTATTTTGAGTCATTGCTTTTGCATTTTAATTTAATGGTAAATTTTTGCTAGAAAGTACTGCCTCAAAATTGGTTATTTATGTTTGATTACCTTGCTTTTAGTTTTTTGTTTCTGTTTTATTATTGTGAATCGTTATTTTACTATTTTTAGTGATCATCGAAATGTGTACATAAATTAAGTTTTAATCTTTCATTCCTTTTTTATTCCTTTAGGGATGGATTTCTTCTTGAAATTTATGTGCAACAAAGTTGGAGATATACTCTATAAATGAGAAAATAATCATCAAAATCAGAACACAGTGTATTAAGCGTGGTTATACTTAGACACAAAAAAATAAATACAGGGTGAATTGACATGTCCATTTTTTTCATAGGTTAAAAATTAAAATATGTATTTTTTTCTATATATTTCTTGATCCTTAAATAAACTTATTGGCAACTGTTAAATATAAAGTTATTAGTTATTATATAACAATATAATAACTTAACCGTTAAATTGCCCGACGTTAATTTGATGGCAGAAGAGATTTTCTTCAAACATAGCTAAAAATAATAACCATCTCGATTAAATCAGCTTTCAAACAAACAAAACCACATTAAATCTTCCCACTTGTAAGACGCTACGATTCCACAAAAAGGGCTTAAACTTGCCCCTCACCTATATCCTTCTTTTTAGGGGGTTAAAATGATCAACAGAAGAATTAAATAGCGGTAATATTTCAGAATATGTAAGAACTATGTATAATTTACTGATATCATCAATGGAAATTCCACCATCTAATTAACTGCCTAAGAAGGTTAGCGAGGTACTGAATTATCCCGATCCGATATCATTACAGTTACACGTTTAATAGAAACTAGTCAACGCGATTATATAAGCATACCAACGAGGCGACAGGCAATTACTATTGTTCTTGCATGCCTATTGGTTTTTCGATCTTACTAATTAGAAAATACTATGTTTCTTTAGATTCTATAATAGGAAATCTACACATTATGATTTTAAATATTGTTTATGGCAGATATGATTACAGTCTAGATATTTATGATTTCGCAAATTTGGATGTCTCTTAATGAGACATCTCAGTAGCTCAATTGATTTAGATAAAATTCGTCACACAGGTAGACCATCCCGTGCAATAATAGATAGGCTATTTTTGGTATTAATTGCTGTTGGTAAAAAACCAACATTGCCCAAGCACTTAACTAGAATCATTGTACTAACTGTAAGTGTATTACAGACCTAGGTAGAGTTTACTATATCTCTATTTTGATCCCAAACTAGGTTATATGATAGATCTGACATTGTTTTCTGTACAAATTACTAACACAAATATAATTATTATTCCAGTCTCACACGCGTTTGTACCGGCTGTTTCCTTTAACCGTAGAGTGTGTTATTCTACGTAACTTAATTCGTTAATACTACTAAGAATACGGTACTTTAATGTTTCATTTCGATAAAGTACTTCTTATCACATCATGGAATAGAAGTAGATAACAAAAAAATAAAGACAACTTCGTAATTTACACTATCCCGACAGCCTTGTAATGTACTGCTAGGCTTAACTAGCCTCCTCTACTAATGAGAGAGGTTAGTCTGTTAAGTATGATGGGGACGTATGCAAGTTGCAGAAATGGGTGTTTACAACAATTTAAAACAATAACACTAATTTGATAATAACAATAACACTAATTTTTAATTTTAATGGGTTGATACCGAAGAGCCTCGACCAACATCTTCAGAGGCTCTCAATTGGTCGTCAGGTCAAAATCCAGATACAGAAAGCGGTGTTATTGGACACGGCACGCATTGTGAGGAGGTTTCTCTCTCTTGGGTCTTAACCGCCGGTGACTTGAGTCCTAGGCCTCGCCATTGGAGGGTAACGTTTTTTATATTTTTAACCGTTTTGTTTGTAGCTAATACTTAAAAATGTAAAAAAAATCGTTTTAAAATAATGAGTACTGTACAATAATTTCATATATGAGACAAAGTGGCATGTAATGTTATTTGTGACTTGAGTCTTAATCTTTGAAGTCGATTTTAGCCAAACTTATTTTAATTTAGTGCACGATAAAAATATTATACCTAAATAAATTGAATACATTTCCAGTAAAATGTTCCTAAAAACTATTACTGCAAGAAGAACTGTAAAGAGGACAGTAGTTTTATATTAATGTAGTATGAATATTATTTAAATATGAATGTAGTATGAATATTATGCTTAAATAAAATCCGGAATAAATTAAAACCTTTTGTTATGCTTTCAAGAAACATATTCCGGTCGGTTTTTATGTTCGTTATATTAATTGATTTATAATTCTAATATCGCTATAGGAAGTAAATCAATATAAAAGTAAACTCGCTATTAAAATATATTAATATACATTTTGTACTTACGTGTAGTAGCGTCTGTGGTACTTGCTAATAGCCAATCCAGTACAAGCAATCCTAGTAACATCTTCCCACTATTTAATAAATTAAATTGAAAAGTATAAACCATAATGCATGGTTCATAAACGTTATAGTTAAAAAATATATAACTGTTGCTAATCTTTCAATTATTTACATTGATCTCATAACAAATTATAAAACATTATCCGGAATTATGTGACTAGATAGAATACCACGTTGGGCGCCAATACTGTACAATGATGGCATGTTTAACAAAACTGTCATATTTAACGATTTAAAAGCAATTATAATTGAAGGAAATATCGAAATAATCAATAGATAAAATCGGTAGAATATACTGAATGACACGATAAAACATTTTTTAAATTACATTCAACACACGCAAAAAAGTGATTATGTAAGCGGTCAACTTCTAAAGCGAATAATACTTTCCCGATATCCCGTGAAAAGTTTTATACGTGACGCCGTCCTAGCGGGTAGCACGCGACCATCACCACTGACGGCCCAAATATAACTGATGCAAGCAACATGCAACGCCGTCGGCTGAAAGCACCACCCCTTTCTATTGCTATCCTTTTCTCTTCAACCAGACACGCGTGAAATTCATAGAAAGTCTACGTCTTAACCTTTTGATTGTAAAATTTCCTTGTAACAAGCAAAGTGAAATCAAAGTTTTTGATTGTTACTTGAATAGCAAATTATAACTTAATAAATGCCATTAAAGAAGTCAATGAATGGATTATTATTATAGTTATATAATGTTTACATGATAGTACATTTAATATTTACGGGGTGGGTGGTAGTAGGCACAACGTCATTAATCCTTTACCGACTCAAAAACATTTATTAGCTGATATTAATATGAACAATGTTATAATATTTTAGCTTTTCAAAGGCTTCAATCGGTTACCTGTTTGGTAAGTAATTTGAGTAGGTACTTCCTAACGTTCTCTAAATAATATTTCATTACAATCACATTGTAACCACAACGGCCGGAAACCTAACAAATGCTTTTATATCGAACATTGATTTTTTTGTTTATTTCGACGAGTGACGTAAATTTTCTCTTTGACTTCATAAACTGAACTACTACGTCAATATTCTATAATATCGATATATGAAAATCAAGTCTTGCCATGAAATACTCAATGTATTTATTATTAATGTTACAAATTAGAATTGAATAGTACTTATTGTTGACACGTTACCGTTTTTTGGAATCTAATTAAATTACTTTAGTTGAATTCGTTTTAATTATTCCATTGATATACAGGCCGATTCTAAAAACATTTCCATAATTTATTTGGCTTCCAGGTAAATAATGTACGGCAAGCCGGCGCCATAGAATTGACTTCTGCGAACCGAGGGGTATTTCCTTGCAATTCCCCTAGGTCACCCTACCGGCCTGAGTACTACCATTAATATTTATACCGACATACGTCACTCGTATTCAATACACGTTGCAATTGAATCTCGATAAATAATCACGTTTCTTTGTTAAGCCAGTATGCACTTAGTAGCATAAAATTATACCTCTAGTAAAAAAGTTTTATATTTTTAGAACCTTGTGAGCATTCATTGTATCCTCTACGCTACAACACTAGGTGTAGTATGCTATACTACATCACGTACGGACATATAGCGCAACTTTTTGCGCTACACCCCCTATATCATTTATACGCACCACGATGTCAAAGTTAGTTTATATAGTATATTTTACATAGTAAAAATCGGCACGCTTGGTTTCTGTATAGATTGTAATACTTGCCTGATCTATATTGTCACAACAAAGGAAGCGTTACTTTATTACACGTGTAGACATGTTTCACACCATAAAATATGAAAACAAAAAATAAATAATATGGCGGAGAGACATTAAACTAATAAATGGGAGGGAAAATTGTTTACGCCTTTGTTCTATGTTATAAATGATATTCACTTATTTCTTTTTATTCTTTATCTTGCTTTAATTTTCAATTCTAGCTACCGTTATTGAAATACGATGTCAATAACACTAAACAATACACCTAATAATTTCAAAAGGAATTCTAAGTAACTTAACAATATTCAATTAGAAATAGGGATGAAGCCGTGTAAATGTCATAAGTCATAACAAACTTGTTATGCCAACTGACCATTCTTAGCGCTAGTTCGAGTCGTTTCATAAGCTGTATTGTCATTTTTATTCAATAAATATTATGGTAGAAGCTAATAAGTTTATAATATTATCCGCTAGGTGTGAAGTAAGAATCTGTACACATATTTTCGTAACTTTCGTGACACGTATTAAATTTTTTTTTATAGCATAGGCCGGCAAACGAGCAAGTGGGCCATCTGATGGTAAGTGATCTCCACCGCCCATGTACGCCTACCACCAGAAGAATCATGGGCGCGTTGCCGATGTTTGGGCATCCGGATATCTCATTCACCACACGAAACGCAGCAGCAAGCCGCTACCTTACATTGGTTTTCTGTGAGACAGTGGTAACGACCAGGTCGAGCCAGCCCATTCATGCTGTAAACAAAACTACATAACATTTTATAAACCAAAAAAACGCATATGTGTCAACTAATATTATTTTTACATTGAACGATTGCAACATCAAGGTAGTTTATTGATTCTTCAATATTTGAATCGGTGGCAACTGATATTGTAGCTTTAAGTTAACGCCCGAGATAGAGAAGTGAGGATTCTCGCTGTGAATATGCGACATATTGCTTGAATCTGCTGCGCTCTCAAATCCGTCAAGCGTTATTAAACTATGACATCTGTGATTTATGTTCTCCCATGCTCGACTTCATTGTCGCGTATATATGCGGAATAGATTATCTAAGCAAAATATTGAATATGTGCTAGCCGGTTCAGTGATTTAATATAAGATATAGTTTTAAAAAGCTTATAAATTTTAAATCTGCTTAACTGTCTGCCTGTTGACTTGTGCGCTTAGCAGGTAAAAACAGCTGAAATATCACTGACTTATTAATCAGATAATCTCAAAACTACTTATACTAGGATCATGAAATTTGATCAGATAATAGTTTGTGTAATGTACGGGAACACAAAAAAAGAATTTTTGGAAGTAGTAGTTGCCCTATTGATAAATTTATCTGCAGATAATATCTAGAGATCTGAATAGGCCCGCTCGATTGAGTTATTACCATTGACTAACAGAAAACGACGTGGTAGCAGCTGGATGTTGCGTTTCGTACGGTGAATGAATTATCCCGAGGTCCAAATCCCCTTTGCCTTCCCAATACCATAATCAACCATTACCTTTAAGGTCTGCAACGCATCCATAATTCTTCAGGTAGTTTTATTTATTTTATTTTATTTATTATATTTTATTTATTTTATTTTATTTTATTCGGAAAACTTACAGCTAGCATAAATACAATGTTACAGAAATGTGAATAGGTATGAGAAGGCCATTTAAAAGTTTTCACAGATAGAATGTATCAGAGTAATTAACTAACGTCGATAGCACAATACACACAGGATATATATTAATAATTACTAAAAAACTTATAAACAAGTATACGTTTTTGTTGAGAAACACTAGTATTAAACAAATCTAAATCTAACTCACATGATAGATCGTTGAAGAGTCTACTCGCACGTATAAAAAAGCTATTTTGTCTATACGTCGTGTTGACACATGGAACATGCAGTAACGTAGGTTTACGTAACATGGCGGTACGTGTTATAAGCCCTATGTTACTTAAAAGTTCAGGGCAGTTGATAGAGCCATTTGCTATTTTTGAAAGATATGTCAAGTCAGCAATGCGTCTACGCTCATATAAGGGCAAGAAGTGAAATCTTTTACACCTAACAATGTAGTTTGAAATATATCTACCGGTTTTGAACTGCAAAAATCTCAGAAATCGCCTCTGAATGCGCTCAATTCTATCAATATACACGTTATAATTCGGGTTCCAAACCTGAGAAGCATATTCAAGGTGGCTGCGGACAAAAGCGCAGTAAAGGATTTTAAATGTTTTCACATTATTAAAATCTGCTGCAAATCTCATAATGAAACCAAGTGCTCTGTTCGCCCTATTGATGGTATTCTTGATATGAGAGCTGTATAAAAGCTTAGAATCAAAAGTAACACCAAGGTCTTTGATGGTGTCAGTTCTATTAATGACTGCATTATGCAATTTATACCGGAATTTTAGAGGGTTACGTTTCCGAGTGAATGAGCAAACAAAGCACTTGGCTACATTGAGTTCAAGTTTATTGCGAAAACAGTAATCTTGTAAGTTGTTAAGATCTTGTTGGAGGTTACCACAACTATTCTGATTCGAAATGGGACATAGTATTTTCATGTCGTCAGCGTAGAGAATTATCTTAGAGTGAGAAAAGCAGGAGCCAATGTCATTGATAAAAATAACAAATAAAAGTGGTCCCAACAGTGATCCTTGGGGTACACCGGAAGGTATGCGAGTTGGCGCTGATTGGTAACCGTTCAAAACAACTACCTGAGTACGATTTTCAATATACGACTTGAACCACCTGAATAAGTTGCCTCTGATACCAGCTTTGAGAAGTTTACACAAGAGTATATTATGGTCAATTCTGTCAAAGGCCTTACTGTAGTCGGTGTAGACTACATCCACCTGAGAAGGTTCAGACATGAAACGTGTCAAGTAGTCAGAGCATATAAGTAGGTTTGATACAGTTGACCTATTTCTCAAACAACCATGTTGATAATCACTAAATGAGTGAACAAGCCCATGGTAAACCTGAGAATAAACCAACCTCTCTAAAAACTTGGCAAACAAGCAAAGCTTGGATATCGGTCTGTAGTTTACAACTTGATGCTTGGGACCTTTTCATTTCAAGGGTATTGTGGTTATTCGTAGACGTTCGAGACCACTTACCATCAGGTGTCCTCTTGCCCGTTTGCCGTCGCCGTCTTCTGCTGTAAAAAAGGGTTTCACAATTATCCTGGAAAAAGACTTTCACGCGGGCGAAGGCACGAGCAAAAGCTAATAAGGTACAAAAACTACATTATATCTCAAAAGAACCGTAGAAGCAAAAAGCAATATAATGTTGGTTTAACACATACACAAAATATTTTTAATATCGTACAAGGCATTCCCCTATAGCATAATATTATTATCTTGTGGAACTTTCGGAACGACTAAATATTTTATATAGAAATAATTATTCCAAGTCAATTAAGACTTTACAAACAAAATGGCCAAACGTCGTGATACATCTTTTGTTTCAAATTAGCTATCAAACTTTTACTTATCTTTGTTACAAATCACGCGGCAAGTTCTTGTGGGGCAGGAATTATAAAATGTTTCGTATTTACGATTCGTCCATATTCGCTTTATTACCATTTATGTGCTACCGCTAATTTACGCCACAAATGTGTATGGCACGCAATCTATGTATCGAAACGAAACGAAAATAATCCTACATCTAATTGGGCTTACATAAAACAATGTATTGAATTATTTAATTGTCGTATCGCCTCATTAGTCTAGTGGGAGAGTACTAAGTTGAGGACCGTAACGTCCTGGGTTTAATTCACGGGCAATCTCAATTTGTGTTTAAATATCGAAGTATTCGAAAAATCACATCAATTATCCAGAAGTGGAATTTGTGGCAAAAACAGGCTTGCCCCCTTTAACACCACGGGTTGGAAATAAGCTCGGCGAAACGTGTGTGTAGCACTAGTTGCTCCTTGGCTACCACTTGGCTACCACCAATACGCGAGCTTATGGAGAGATGTATTGAATTATTTCGAAATCAGTTATACTTCAAAATGCGTATAACATAAATAATAAAATAGCTGTTTAAACGTATAAGTAATTTAAGTGTAGGCCTATATAATATAATAACCTTTATTAACACTGAAAATCCAACGACTGAAAATATTTTTATAAGCTATCTACACAATGATAAGTCATTACATATAACATTGAAGCGAGGCGGGGAGCATAAACAACCAAATAAGATACCAACTTAGGGTCATCTTCACAAATGGCGAAGCAATTCGCAGTTTATTTGGCATTTAAGCAAATTTAGAGAAGCCCTCCTTTGCTGGCATTTTGTTTTATGTGTCTGCTCGTTACCGGCGGCGGCCGCGCGTGAAGTTACGGACGCGTTGGGGCGCGGGCGGCTCAACTCACTACGCATGACATTCGCGCCCGCTGCGTTCATACAATAATAATCTTAGGTTCTGGTTCGGCGGAATCTTTGCGAATTATGTTTTTTTATCCTGGCTCGGCAAAGTGACTACGCTAGACCTGATGGTAAGTGTAGCGCCATCCATGAATAGTGTCGACCAACGACAAACAATGTGTCCATCGTAGGTCGGCAAGATCATGCCGGCCTGCCAAAGGCCCAAGGGGGAGGGGAAGGAAAAAGGGATGGGAAAAGGGTTAGGATCAGGGGGCAAGCCCCCTGGGGAGCACCGGATATACACTGGCTGACCTTGGAACGTGACCCACACAAGGTGGGCCACTATGGCAGGTTTTAGCACCAGTGTACGGTGGTCGCTATCCGGTCAGATACAAGTATCCTCCTACCAGCACCAGCTTCATTTTAGTTGTATTTTTTAATTCTGCTGTATTCAAGAGGCCATAATTAAATAACAAAATGACATACATTTTACCTCTGATAATACTCGTAACATGATAAGCTCGCGATTATGGAAATTCAATTTTTACATGTTGCTGAAAAATGGGACGAAAAAGCTTATCTGTTTATTACTTAGTGTTGTCCACAGTTGCAATTCGAATATCGATATACGTTATTGTCATTCGTTAAAAATATTTTACTTATGTCCTAGCAATGCAATTAAATGCGGATTAGCAAGCTGAAGTGACAGTGGGCAGGCCACATAGCTCGCAGAATCGATAACCGTTGGGGCAGAAAGGTTCTGGAATGGAGGCCAGGTACTGGCAAGCGCAGCGTTGGACGTCCACCTACAAGGTGGACAGACGACCTTATAAAGGTCGCAGGATGTCGCTGGATGCAGGCCGCTTCCAACAGGTCGGCCTGAAAATTTTTGGGGGAGGCCTATGTTCAGCAGTAGGACGTCTTGTGGCTGATGATGATGATGATGATGAATGCAATCGGATTTGGTAGTATGGCGCGGCGGGTGAAACACTTGTATCCTATACTAGACGTTGCTTTTAACCACACCTTTCTGCAACACATTATATATATGATTACGAATCATTGTTTCCAAGCTACAAACGTCACTGTAATAACTATTAGTGCGTGAAATGTCCAAATCATGCTCGGAGGAATACGATGCAACTCGCATCTCACTACAAACAATATTTTTATATTTCCAATGCATTTCTGTTCTGGTTGCATATAAAGGTAGTGTTTATCAGTAAAACAAAAGTAGATACGTTAAACAACGGGTTTTTGTTAAACTCGTTATTATCCCTTATTTTGACGTATATTACTTGTTGCGCTTGATATTTATAAAATAAAGAGCAATGTATTTTTGAGCTCTTAATCTACTCTAATGGTTTTGACAGTTTTAGTTAATAATTTATAACATCGAGTCAACTTAATTTATGTCATACAAATTATATTTTCGGATTTTTAGTTTTTAGTAAGTTTTGTTTATTGCTAAAAAGCTTTCACCACCATTAAACATTACTATTACTAGAATCCCAACTGACGGATTTTAGCTACACACAAATAAAAGATCATCGAACCAGTGCATAAATGCCAAAGTTTATTGTCTTTATATAATATTTTATGTCCTTGAGATATTTTCAATTGGGTAAAATAAAATATATTTAGTGGAATACTCTCCCAAATCAAAAGAAAATCAACAAATCATTGGATAGCTCTGTCAAAAAAAATGCATAAAATAGAAACAAGAAAATATATAAATATAATAATTGATAGGCAGCAGTTTGACTCTGCCCTGCCATTGCCTAAAATCCATGGGCGACGTTAACCGCTTACCATCAGGCGGGCCGCCCCCTCGTCTGTCTACTCGGGCAATAACAATAAAAAATACCCTTCGAATTGAGAACCTCCTTCTTTCGCGTCGGTTAAAAATATAACGTTTTGCAAACGATATATATCAGGTATTTGTAAAATAAACACCGACTAAAGCCATTTTCCTTTTCAATTTCCCAAGATTCCACGTAACTCATACAGCTCGGTCCCTTGTCAAATAAAAACTTTTTCATGTATTATCGAATCAATTACATTAATGGATATAAGGCTATTTTATTTCTGGATTCCAGCCTCTATTTTTCATCATTTTGTAGATAGGAAATGACACATTTACGTAATTTGACAAAAGAACAGTAACTTTCTGAATGAGACTGTCGTTTTATTTACCAGGATTCTGTATCTACTAAATCAAAACATAGGCATTTTTTATTTTTATTAGATTCATGTTGTTAGTATGATAGACTTATCGACTCCAGTTATCTATCAACACATCAAATCACACGTGTTTGATTCAAAGAGTGGTTAGAAAATTCAAACACTTAATTCAAAAACTATTATTTTAAATTCATGCTTATTTAGCACTAATGTAATTGTTGTGCAAACAATGGTCCTTAAGTCGTATTTAACTGCTGAACAAGTTTAGTAATGTCAACTCTTCATACGATTTGACATTTCATAAATAAGTTTAGTGACTAAATACTATTTAACAATTGTCGTGCAAGTCGCTCTAAACGTAGTTTCGAACATTTAGTGTGTATGTGTGTGTGTGTTAATTCATATGTTTAAAGTCTACACAAATGAATGGATTAGATTGCGTTTTTTGTTTTCAAGCTTAATCGGAATGAATCTTAGCTGTTTGAACAAAATCTGTTCATAAGTACGAAACCTTTACACCAACGGTTCGTTTTGCATTTGGCCAATTTTTTATATTAGCATCCTGGGAGTAGTTAGCTTATTATGCTTGTCAAAACTGTTTTGATACTTGTGTACCCTAAGGCGATATAATTCAAAGTTTACCCTACTAATCAACAAAAAAAAATGTTCCCCTCCAACGCGTAGGAGGGGTAACTTAAATGTCAAATATTTCGTTATGTTTCCGGATGTTGAATGATGATCTGTCGACCCAATATTAAAATATAAGCAAATTGTTCTACTGTTTTTACTTACTGATATAAGTTGTATTTTATATGGAATAATCAGACATATATAAAAAAACGAATATTCATAAAACACAACATGTAAAGAAATGCTTGTGTGATCATCGAATATTAGTTTCGGGTCTTGTTGCTGTGTGATCATAAGTCCCTCGTAGGGACTACGATAATACCCACGATACAGCTTTTACCTAGTATGGAGTCAGGACTATGTGACTTTTGGGTGTATTTTAATTTAAAATACTTATATCAATCTTACTAGAATTTTCTATTAAACAAGAAACTACATTATGAAGATAGTTTAACACTAGATCAATGAACAATTTAATGAATCTCAATGAAGGGGTTGTACAAAAATGAGCGAAATGGGTTCTCCCTAGTTTTGAAGAGCAAAACAACTTTATAGCACTCAGCAGGTGTACTTAGTTGAAATCAATGCAAAAATTGATTAAAACGAACAAATATATAAAAAATAAGTAAAAAATTGTTCAATGAAGCTTTTTCTTTGTGGCAAAAATATGTTATTTTATTGTAAAAGTCATCTCATCAGTCATCAAGAAAGTATCTGTAAAAGTATACTCCCAATGAGTTAATTAACAGTAATCGTGTATAACAAAAGGTAGTTCAGAGTATTGCTATCCTTATGCTAATTGAAATCACAAAGGGATTAATTGGACTGATTGTAAACATGACTGAACCAAACCAACTTCTAAAACATCAAGTACTGCGTTCATGTTCCATTAAGAACGTGTTATATTACATCATGCGATGTGCATAGTTCTTCTTTTTATTTATGGCTTTCGCAGTATTATGCATCTAGCCAGTGTCAAGTATAATTTATTCTCAAGTTATTTTTACAAGAACGATGAAACACGGGTGCGGTCGATTTCAAGGTCTTGTCGGAGTTATGGTGTTAACTCCTTTCAGTACTATTCTTAATTCACTTATTTCAATGTTTCCATACACTGTTCATCACCGTCAATGTTTATTGAACAAATCCACACCACTTTTATACAACAAACACAACTCTAAACTAGTTTATGAAATGAATTAAAATAAGCGATGAACTGCACTGTCAGAATTCCCGCCAAAACCGATGTGCATAGTTGTGATACGACTATCTAGTAAGTGATAGGTCCATGCTTTAAAGCTATGTTTACACCATGAATAGGTCCGCTCGACCGGAATGGTATTAACGTGTCAGAGTGAAGTGGCACCTTAACGTCACGATTAGTACGGTGAGTGAGATTTCTGAAGACACAAATCTTCCCTCCCCCCCAAGTTCAATTTATGGTATAGTATTATTGGTGTTCAACTGATCGATTGCTCGTTTGCAGGCCTCTATTATAAAAATAACAAGCCACATTCCTAAATTAGGAAGAAAGTGAATTTATATTTATCTAAAAATTGTAAAAAAGAGTCCTAGGAACAATAATAATAAATACGTGGAACCCTTCATATCTCATTGTTGTCATGAAATTGTAAAATCATAATTTTGAAGTAATTATTATTTTGGCACATTAAGTGCCACGTAAAGATTCACATGTCATCCATTAAAATTATTGTACTGAAAAATACTCAGAATATCGTAACATAATAAAAAATATTAATAAACGATACGATACACACTGTCAATGCTTTCCAACTTTGGCAAATATGTATAATTACACGTATACATAATGCATAACTATGTTTTAATTTTTTTTGAAGTAAGGTACAAATTTTATACTGGCGGTGGCCGGCCGCTACCGCAGTACGTAAAACTCGTTTATACATAATAACATACAGGTGACTCTTTTGAGGTCCTTGATCTTTATTTTTAAAAACATACATCAACATTCATGCCAATATTTTTATAGCATAGATAGGCCAGCAAACGAGCCAATGAACAAAGAAAACAACACCAGAAAAATAATAAACGCGGTGCCCCTATTAAAGGAAAGGGACAATTAAGGGAAGGCGAGGGGGATATGGACCCCTGGCTATCCCACTCACCGAAGGAAATTCAATAGCAAGCTGCAACTTTACTATTTTAAGTTGTAAGGTACTCTTACCGTTGTCTAGATGGTTTACTAATTCTGATAAATTTAGATATGAATTTAATATAACTTTAAACGGATACCATAGTAAAAATCAAAATATAGTCGAAGGGACAAAATATAAATTTACAGGTCAACAAATAGGGACGAAAACTTTCATGTTCAACCCTACCTCGGCGAGCTTATATCTCAAGAACCGTAAAATATTTTGCGAACGACTCGACGTATACCCATCCACTAGATATATAATTAACCAGATGAGACACAGAAAATATCAAGTATTGGTTCAGCATTACAATACCGCTGACTTCATGACAGTTCGCATGGAGTAGGGAAGCCAAGTCGCTGGATAAAATATATGTATCCATTATAAACAACACAAAAGTAAAATACATGATGAATTATATTTGCTTCCTTTTCATCATCTTCTGATATATAAAAACTAATGTTTGATTGTTTGTCCTCTATGCGTGGCTAAACCATTCATCCATGGCAGCACAAAGCAAATATATTTATAAATATTATTCTTTGTGTGTTGTCTTCTATGCGTTCGCGCATTGTCGTCGCCCCGCTCTTCCATAAAAAAGCATTCAGCGTTCGTGCCGATTGAGATGAAACTATAGGCTGTAGCATGTCATGCGTCAAATATTAACGAAATGAATACGCTTCCAACCCAATCTGCTAGGGACGCTGTACGGTGCATGACGAGTACAGCTATCAAATATATCGTAAAATCTTATAATACAGGCACTGTTGTTAAAGAAAAAAAAGAAATAAGGAATTTTATTATTGGAGCAATAATTGCAAGCTTATAAATAAAGTGAAAAAAGCAAAAAAAATGAAACATAAACTTCAAATACGCAATTATTACTGCAATAGTCCATGAGCAATACTGCAGCGCTAGTTTTCAATGAGAAGCCTAAGGTACTTGTTGGCATTTGCATGAAAATTTGTGTCAATGACAAAATATAATGAGTATTAAACGAAAAATTCATTGTTCCTAAACAACAATGAATTAGCATTAGCGAGCATTAGCGAATTCAAAATACAGCGAAGAACCTTATTGATATTACCATGTAAATTATCCGAAATTGATGGAACACATCTAGGTAGATTTTAGTTTTGTGTTATCCCTCAGCAAGGGCACTCCTCGAAAATGGAGGAAGCGCCCAATTTACCCTCTAACTGCATCTGAATGCTACCATATTCGTGGAACAAGTGAAGATTGAGCTGCGAATGGTTTTCTTGTCGTAAACTGCGTGTCTTGTTACGTTTCCCAGCGAACAAAGGCTAAATTTATGAAATCGTTACAGTCTCGCGCCGCGCCGCGCTGGTAAGTGAAAATTACTTTGTTTTAGAAAAAATAGAAACACTTTTAGCGTTTTACACGTACATACATGTTATTATTTACAGTTATCTATATAATTTGAGTATGCATATACTTATATATTCATAGCACGATGGCTAAATTAAATACAATATACGACGTTTTTACGTATGAAATATTACAGAAACAAGAAATGCATCAAACACCAACATACAAATGACAAAGTGGCTACAACGATTTGTAATGAAGCTTGTTAAAATCAATCAGGGTAAAATCCTGCGGTACTTAAAGATAACCCGTGCTCAATTTAAAACGGCTGTGTCGGGCAAAAATAAAATGATATGGCACGGTCAGACTTACATAATTCAAATAAGAGGCCGTTACTTTTATCTCGACAGTCCCCGGGCAAAAGTTAAGGCCGCTGTTCATTTTGCTCCTTTCTAGGGTATTCCGTGAAAAATGCAGCCAAAAGCAAAAGTCACAGCATAATATTATAATGTACACTTTACCGGTAAAACCAAACAGTAGCTAGACTAGACACAACATTTTTTAATACCTTTTAAGTTACATTTCTCTATCGATAACTGAGTAATAATAGTTTTTGAATTATTTTATTCAGGTAATTCGAAATCCAACACCCTGCAGGCTTTTTAACTCAAGGCTGTTTGGTTTTGCTTCTGTTTATAGGCAAGCGTGGCGCTTATCATCAAGCGAGCGACTTGCTCGTTTCATCATTAAAGCTAATGAAAAGAACTATACCTTTCGAGTAAATTGTTTTAGTGGCTTTTCGTTATAACAAGGTGATAAAAAAATCGAATTTTATTTCAATATTTCACGTTTATTTCTTTGTTAAAAGTACATAATTAAATTAAATATACTTTTCTATACTATTTAACTTTCACCAGGATACGCAGGTCGAATATCCTAAAGCATTTTACGGTAAAACTTTTCTAATTAATAATGTAACATCTAATTTAAGAGTCCCCATAATTTAAAAGTCAAATATGCTGAGTCTTTAATAATATCTAATAATTTGAAGAACAAATTAGACATGTCGATTAAAAAACGATTAAATAAATAATCGATTTTTATAGTAAAAGTTTTTAATGTTTAATTTAATTATATGTGTGTTTGGAACGCAAATCATTTTAGTTGAATTAATGAATTTAATGTCTTATTTTAATGATAAATTAATATATTTATTGGCCCAAACAAGAATATGCGTGAAAATAAAAAAAAAATATGTCGACTTCGGGATTTTTCTTGACATAATGTTTGTAATCACCAGCACTACCACGTGTCTTCGTTCTCGAAAGCGTTTCCCTTACACTCCGCATGTAGTAAATTTAATTTGACTCAACACGCGTCGGGTTTCATCGAGTCGCATTGGGTTTCCGTAACATGTTTCTACCTTAAAAATCGCATTGTACTAAGACCACTTAAAAAAATACCTAGATTAAATTCCATACGATCGCTACACTTTAATCAATCTTCAATCGTTATATATCAAAAAGCTATATTTGAATCCAATTTAATCGAGGATTATTTTTTTGACGTTTGATTCGAATCGATTCAATAATCGTTTTTTTTTTTAGGAAGAGTTAACATCGTTAGAACAAATGTTTTTACAATGCCTCCTTCGGATACTACCTAAAAAGAAAAAAATATAATAATATTATAACATCTTATATCTATTTATTTGTCACTTCGACTGATAATATCAAATTTGATTTCTGTATTATTTGTTGTAACTTTGTATTTTGCATTTACGTCTCTTGATACTTATTCTGTATAAACATCGCGTGAAATAACAAAAAACTATTCAATATAATTCCGATTCGTATCACAAAATTAAATATTTTGTTGACATGACCCTCCATCCAATTTCTAGAGCTCAACAATCTGTGCCATAACAATCGGTGGAAATAAATCATTTTTGTAGTATAATTAACCAAACCCACTACCGGCTAACGACTAACAAACGTCGATAGGTAAGGGTCAACAACTGAAAAACAATAAGAAATACAAAAAAACTCATTAGTCACGCGAACCAGCTTTACTGCTGCTGTTTCGTTACGGACGTTGAATGTAACCCTAATTATTTTATTTTCTAGGTGCATCACATTAAAAATTATAGAACTCAAATTATTAATGGTCGATATATTATTACCAAAACAAAAATCCAAAATGTAATTCTTGCAGGAAAACATGCGTGTCGCAATATTGAAATCTATGATCAGCATCAGATAGACTCTGGATTTACCTCACCTGGTTGCTCCTTGCGCGTACAATCTGGTCTGACCTTTATTACTAACGGTAGTTACATTTTCATGTCACCCCTACATAGCGTTCAAAAAATCTAAAGCACGACGCGCCGCGGTCGCCGAGTATAAAAAATGTTAATGAGATTTTAGGTGGAATTCCTTCATAATACGATTACGAATACCAATCCTTTTTACCGACATTGCTATTTCCTTTACCCGGCTGTAGTAATTTGTGTCATAGTGACATATAGACTACCATAATTATAGCTTGGCGATGGCAAGTTTTAGAACTAATTGAAAATATTGTATACTATAGTATACGTTTCAATTATACGTATTATATCAGCTATAAACGTATATTGTATATTTTTTGATAGATTATTATAAGCTATCAAAATTGAAAATCGCGAAATGCGCTTTTAAGGACGCGGACGTCGTCGGACGTCGGACGTCTTAAAGGACATCGGTATGAATACAACACCGAGACAAATATTTGTGTGATTCACAAATACGTGTTTCGATTCTGGGTGTTTTGGGATCGCAGGTCCCTCGTAATTCCTGGTGCCCACGATACAGGTTAACGTAGTATAGGCTCAGGACTATGTGTGAGACTGGTGGATGTATCTATTTGTTTATAAAAATTACAGTCTTCCAATATATTTGCCTGTGATGTATGAGAAACTCACCCGAATAAGGCTTTTGTTTCGACGCACCTTACTTTTGTTCAAAAAAGTCTATTATTAAAGTATAGTGTATAAAATGCGAAGACTTTAATGAAATGACGATATTGCTATGGAAAGCAATACAGTAGTTTAGATCTATGACTGACTGTGACTTATTATATAAACGTACTCCTTATTTATTATCTAAAACTCCATACTTTTAGTTGATTTTTTTTGCAGATAAGGTTTCAAACCAATTTCAAATTGCTTTAGACAATTTCACAGTTAATAAAGAAACTATTGATGAATAATCGTGTGAAGAAAGTAGATAATATGTCTACTTTTATTAAATAAAACATTAAATTGGTAATTAGGAACATTGAAACTTTTATTCGCTTCATTTTGTTCACAAATACAAACACACAGAATTGCCAAATCAACAACAATGGGCGCCGCATTACCAACGACACAGAAATAGGGACAGACCCAATAAAAAATTATTAATATTGAAAAAAACGTTCAATTTCCACATTAAAACACATTATGTACATAACATAATGATATGAAAGACGAGCCAAACAAATATGCAGCTTACGCAAAACCTGTAGAAAACATTTCCCATAAACTCTTTATATATTGAATACATAAAGAATACCACGCGATGATAGTCGACCATGTCTTAGAAATGAATCACATAACAG
Source organism: Amorpha juglandis (assembly GCA_949126905.1). Lineage (NCBI taxonomy): Eukaryota > Metazoa > Arthropoda > Insecta > Lepidoptera > Sphingidae > Amorpha > Amorpha juglandis. The sequence continues at coordinate 10,237,143 of OX421372.1, forward strand.
TAATCAAAAATCAAATATAAAAATGTTCAATTTAGGCATATTATAGAACACCATTCATCGCAGTATCGGGTACAATATGCAAATGGAATGAAATTGGAATTTGGAAAGAAATATGTTAACACGGAATGATAAAAATAGCACAAAATATACCACCGGCAAATTTAAACGGACTAAAACGATCCAGTAAAGTATGAATTCGTAACATCAGTCAATTACTTGTATAGTAATATCCTCCATGTACCAGCATTAGATTTTATACCGCCCATAGACATAGGTACTAATTTCAGACGAAAACCACGAAAACATTATATATTTTTTTTTATCCGCGCACGGCAAAGTATCAGTCCAAAAAACCAGCGACCACCGAAAACAATGAGTTTATCGGTGCTCACCAGGTCATGCCGGCCTGTATAAATGCTTCTTCTCTCTACTGAAAAGTAAGACAAAAGGAACCTGCGACAAAACAAGCGGATGACTGATGCATGCCCAGGGATACAAGAATGTACCCTTATACCCGCCCCAACCAAACATCAAGTCATGTCGCAAGCCCGTCGGAAGAACCGTGCTGCAGCCAGTGTAGGCTGATCCTCGAACGCGATCAGGGTTTTAACACCATGTGTACGGTGGTCGCTATCCGGGTGGATATGAATATCGTACCACCAGCCAGCCACCATGAAATATAATGGTCCGAGTTCCCTGGGCCAGCTGATCCACTTGATTACTATCAAGCTAATTTTCCGTGAGTAGCTTCGTTTCAGGGAACCCGGACCATAATAGTAGAAACAGGCACAGAACTAGAATTATACTCAGACGGACAACAAATTATATACAGAGCGATGAGATATCCACAACTTAAACCGTCAGTGATGGGTTAAAGAATGTCTGGTTATAAATTTACAGAAATATTTCTGGATCCTCATCCGGTCATATACATATGTGACAACCCTATAGAAAAACAACCGGACCGATAAGTGAAAACATAGAATGTGCCAGCACGAGCTAAACGCAGAGCAGAACCTGAAGAATACGGTGATATATTATTAGAAGAAACCCAAGTATGAGTCCATTCGAGTCACCTGAACATGAGTCTGCGTCCCCCGCGACGTCTTTGTCGTGTTGCTGTTTTTTCGATAGACATTATCTCTGATTGCTTTAAAAAAATTAATGCATTTATTCAGTTTTTCTCTAATAGCCATTCAGCCTTCTATTTCTCCACATACGTTGTTAAAGCGGCTGAACAATAGCAAGGGTTTACGTTAACGAGGTTTTAATGTAGAAAAGAGCAACGAATCCGGCTTATCGTTATCTGAACCAGTATAAGTCATGTGATTCCGTAATAGAATGACTGGTCACTGTAGAACAAATGTTCTAAAAGGTTCTTTGTGCAAGTGTAGAAAATATTAAATGTTATATGCCGCAGCGCATTTATTTAATAAAACTTGTAAAATTTAACGAGTGTATGTTGAAATTAGTCTTATCATTTCATATTGTACAAATCTTCTAATTTACTTTGTTCTACTTACAACTTTGTATGAACTACGTCGATATTTTACATGTTCAGACAATTTCTAAACGGCAAAACTTTTTTGCTTCACCTATATACTGTGATACATTATTACATTCTCAAATAAATACAGCTAAAGTTTCCAACAAAAGTCCACATACGTAAATTTAAGCTATCTAAAAGCAATATCGAATATTGATCATTTTACTACGTATAAATAAAGAGAAAGTGAGGTTTTATAGGGCAATAAGAAATTGTTACAGCTATAACTTAGCGTTCTCAATCTCTCTGATATTGGAGTGGATGAGTTACGCAGAAAACATTCGACATCGCACTTATGGAGGGGCCACGCGTCCGCGGTGAATACTGATAAAACTTTTTTACTGCGAACAATGACATATTTCAAGTAAACTACCATGCTCACTATCTTAATAAGAAACCCTCGACGATCCAATAATATATAAATCTGTAAACGTCGTAAACACCGCAAAGAATAATATATTCCACGAAGAGAGAGAAGTACGTGGAAATGTACATGGATTTAGAGACGTTTTAGCTTCACAAAATGTAAGTACATACATAAAAAATAAACGGTAAAAACAAAACCTCGTAGATCTCCCAAATCCTCAAGGTGAGTCTCGGTAAAGTCTGTTACGAAAAATTTGTTTAACTTCGGTTGAAAAGGGGCAGATACCTTCAAAACAAAGTAAAAGATTTGAAAGACAGCTTTGTACGAAAACAACGTGGGAAATCTTATTCACGGCACTTATCCCCCAATTAATATTTGACGAGAGTGTTATTGTATTGAGTTTAAATTGTCTTTTCCAATTGGTGTTCTCTTAATTATTATTATTAGTATCTATAATATAACTTATTATATTATGTACCCATACTTGTATGCCTAGACTAAATGGGTGTACAAATACATATTCCGTATAAAGAGACATATTCATCGGTGAATTGGAGTAAATCTATTTTGAACTATTAGTTCTAAGTTTTGTACCTGTGTGGTTACACATGTATAAACTTACCATACAATAAGCATTAACAGTTTCACCAAACTTTGCACACAGTGATCCGTTAATTCAGAGGTTCAGACTGGAAACTTTCCAATAATTTAATTTTAGGTTTTGTATAACTATAGCTTAATTTCTTAGTGAGCATAGATATGATATTCATTGTTAGGTACATTAATATGAAATTAAGACGATGTTATCATGTAGAATAGAATCCAATGTTGAAAAATATAATATATAAGGACTCGTTAAACTTAGTTGCGCTTGAGTTATTTTATTCCCTATTTGAATATTTCTAATGTAGACCCATATCAAGGTTGCCATATTGACTTACGCTATGTATACATAAACCTGTCCCTGTGATTCTCTACATCCTATGTCAAAGTGTTTTTCATATTTTATTCAGGCTTTCTAAAGTGAATCTACGGATAAAAAATATTTATTAACGCAGTACATGAGTGGGGCAGTAGTGACCAGAATTACTGGGCTCAATTTAATTCGGAGATAAAGTCGATGTGATGTGGAAACTTTGTTGTTGTGTCACAACGGGCACATTTATGTTATGTATGTATGTACTGGGTACACCTCTGCCTACCCCTTCGGGGATTACAGGCGTAAGTATGTATGAGTATATATGTATTCTTTAAATATTAACTACTTTAATGTGATTAGCAACAAACACTCAATTATTTAGGTAATTAAAATTGAAGTAGTGTATACGATACCCTTGACGTCTCCTACAACAAAACCACGATATGAAAGAGCTATTGATATCCTACTGCTAATAATTTACCTACATATAAGACATATATTTTTAAAGTACCCAATAGAGATCGTTTTCCCGATATATATATTTTGTATTTATTATATAATCAGGCAAATGAGTAAGTGGATATGACAAAATGTGACTTTTGCATTTAAACGTGTCATATTTTATTTTGTATCTTTTAGTATTTTCTAAGAAGTGGTGGCCCTTGTAATAGCAACTATTTGATAAATTTACAGTTTTCTTATTTTATAACCTTAGCGACATCGAATCGTTTTGTTGTTGTTTTTGGGATAAGTACTCACAAACTGATTTTATGAGAAAATGGAAAACCCCACATAACTAGACTACATCAATAACTACATCAATAAATGTACTAGATTGTGTAGTAACATAATAATATATGGTTTTTACTTTCGGCCCACGATATTACTCTACGTTCAAGTTTAAATTAAGATGCGCGTTAAGCTCAAGTGGATGAAACAAGTCTAGAAACCAGCTTTAAGTGCACATAAAGCGGGTTAGCTGACGTCGCTCGCCTAACCAACGGGTAATAGTAGACCGTGTTCTTTTTAACGAGCCTCCTGTCGGCCATAATTCATAGGATACAAATAAAAACGGAACTTGTAGCATACGTTCGGAAGACGAAAGAAACATTTTTTGTGCTCCTCACTACCTTCGTATTTATTAAGATCTCTTGTGGCTGCGCTTTTCTTTGTATACAATTAATTTAATATCAGCAGGCGCTATATTCAATGAATGTTTCTGTGACATTTAAAATATTCATAGGAACGTTACCTTAAACTTTAAAGAAATTGTGTAAAAATATTTGCTCCGAAATGTAGGTACCAATTCTTTATCCGGAGCAACGTGTACGAGACCAAAGGAGGTAAGCTTATAATCTTCGTTGAGCTCACTGAATGGACTCGGTTTGGCTCAAGCCCAGACCTGTTCCAAACAGGTCTAAAGCTAAAAGGTGAACAGTATTATGCAAATTATCATACTCTTTGTTCCCTTGTGTTATACTATTTACGTTTTATTTATTTGCAACAATATAATGGCAGGGTTATTTACGGCCACCTAACCATTTATTATCGAAGCTTATTTAAGTGGTTTTGGGACATACACTGTATTATACAGCGGTATACAACTCCTACGGATAAAATGTTAATATATTGTTAATATCAATTGGTTGGTATAACTGGCCCATTATGCCACGCAGGTTATCACATATTATAAAACAATACTATAATAAAAACTGTAATTAGGTTAACGTTTAAATTTTGTTATAATTAAATTTTAAATTGAGTGTTGGGCATGCTATTCATATAACAAGTATGATTAAGGTATTGTTAATAATGAGGGATACTAATACAAAAAATCTGTATCTCCACCATTCAAACTACAATCCAAAGAAATACTGAAGATAATATAAGATGTGATAAGGATCTAAATACTACCCAAATTATTTTCACCTTTTTTGCGAAACCCTTTATGGGTACCGCTCCACCGCATGACCAGTCGGTGCGGTTATGACCGACTCCCACGGACTAAAACCCAATGATGTTCCTCCGGGTGCGCTTGTTCGATCGGGGATGCGGGTACGCTTTTGCACTCGTCCGCGGCCTCGGCGACGCCTGCTCATGGGCCTCTCCGGTCGGTGCGGCCGGTGGGTGACGGCAGAGTTAACCACCCACCTCTTAACTCCGCTCAGACGAGGTTCGCGCGGGAATACCGCGCGTATCTACTCGAGGCTGAGACTGTCGGGCGACTTTCCATGTACCCGCCGCCGAGGCCTCAGTCTGGGAGGTAGGAGTGCCCCCCGCACGTGACGATGGCGAGGTGGAGTGTCATTTCCCGCTCGCATTCCGCCGCCTTCTTCCGCGACATCAATTATTCGCAGAAGTTGGTCATTGCGTTCTACGACGGAAGGTCGTCCTCCAATTCTGTGACGAGCTCGCCGCGCTGCTCTGCCCACGCAGGGCGACGTAGTGGACTAAGGCTTAACGCCTCTCATTCGTATACGGGGCCCGTACCCTGCAGTGGGATACAAGGCTAATAATATTATATTATTAACCAATAGCAAGTCAGCTAAGTGAACTTGTAGAAACATTAATCTTTCATTATCCATCATTAGTGCAAACAAGTTTGCAAACACCAATCCTGATCGTTGATAATCCCGATCCCGCGAGATAGAGTTCCAACACTCAATCTTATTGTAAGCGATCAATTCATTTCATCCCTTCTTCCGACGTATCGACATCCTACGTGTCATTAATTTACCTGGATTTATTCAAACAGATTGATTATAATTAGTCAAGAAATATATTGCACTAGCTCTTTGCGGTAAATCTGCTTTTTCATTGAACATTTGTTTAAGCAATGTCAGCTTTGTATGACTGTTTTCTTTTTTATATGCACCCTATCCAAGATAATATCTTCATCAGATCAATATGAATGAGTTTCATACATAAACTCACGCTTATACCATCGAAGGGGTAAGCAGAGGTGCAACTAATGCTTTTACTACTTTTATTTTTATTCTTAAGTATGCTTCATATAGTCCATAACAACACATATTCACAATTTCAAACAGCTAACTAACATAGTTCACTCTTTGGGTACGGAACCCTAAAAGGGATCCCTCACATAAGTAAACACGCGTTTAACTAGAATTTTGAAGATCTCTCCACAACTCCTGTATTTATTAATTTCATCATTAACGTACAAGCGAATTGCTAAAGCCGTGTGAATTAATTTTATATTAAAATTTATCCCATCCTACATTAGTTAATCAGGAGTATTTACAAAAATGTTTATTAGTGCGTATACGCTTTAAAAATTAATACAAAGCTCTTGAGTGACAAATTATATTAAAGGTTGGAGATGAGGCGTATTTATTACCACAGCTAGATTAAAACACATTATGTACGTCGAAGACAATTTAGTTATTTCATAAAGTAATTTACCGTGGGTTACCCGGTGCCATATTTGTTTTAATATTCATACATATTTTACTAGGTTTTTGATAATTTATAATTATCATTTGGTCGCGGTTTTACTCGTTGAAGGACTTCAATATACTATTCCTCTTAGAGGTTAAGTTTTGAAAAACACTGAAATACAAATTGCATTAACTGTGTTGAAAAGCATTAATACCTTTTAAGCAAATATCAGAAAAATATTTTCCATACAAACTTTACATTTAATGGAATGAAAAAAAACTGAATTCTTAGCCAAGTCATTATAGAATACAGGGTTATTTTTAAAACACCAGGAACCTCGCAGGGGTAGATACCTAAGGTTATAAGCTACTACTTTTGTTCTACGACTTTTGATAATTTGTTAGATTTTATTTTCATACAAAAATAAGTATTCATTTAATTTCCGTCTTGAATGTTACCTACGCGCATCGCAGATTACGTAAGCAAACACGCGAAGCGTGGGGAACCGGGCTAGCGCCTTTGAAGGTCAACGCCCGAGCAGCTGAGCGGCGCCTTTGAGTCGCGCGCGCACGCCGCGCCGCGCCGCAGTCTACGAAGAAAAACACGACACAACAAAAACTTGTAAAATCATTTTTTTTTAAATATATTGAGTTATATCCAAACTCGTAGAACAAAAGTTGTTCCGTATGGGGTCAGCTATCTGGTCCTGCGAGGTTGCTGGTGTTTTAAAATTAACCCTGTATATTGTCAATTTTTCAGCTTTTTAGATCCACCGGATTGGCCTCGACGGTGATTAATCAGATAGGACGTTGAATTTTAAATGCATAGACATAGATAAAGAGATGAAATCATACACTTCCAGAAATAAATGCAACCCACTTACAATGGGAAACTACACGATATTATGTAAATACAACAACAGAGCACTACTAACATTGTACACATATATGTGAGTTTAGTTCACTTCAATTCACAAACGAGCGAAGATCCACTCTCACGTGGCATTCTCGAAAACCTGAAATTGCATAACAAAAACAAACACAAGTGTAGAAACGAGCGTTGTCTTTGTGTAGGATCCGTCTTGCCAGGTGAAGGAAGCTAAACAATGGTCTGTTGAGTCTAACACTGCGGGCTCAAGCCCCTAAAGTCTACTGAGCGAGACAATAGTAGCGCGAATGTGGGCTCGAGAGAAACGTTCTTGTCTTGTTACTATGAACAATATTGTTAGTTTTATGAGGAACTGAAAGAACCCTTTGTGCGGACTTTTTATAGTAACGACGCAACAGTTAATTTATTTCTGGGTAACCAAATAGCCTTGTTATGAAACACATTTTAATACGGCCTTTTATTACTAAGTTATATTACACTAGGTTGCTAAAAAATCGTCTCGACTTGTGACATGTCACCGCACCGAGAGGCATGACTGTGACAAACATGCGTGACAAACTATAAAGTGTAGGTGGTTGTCAAGTGTTTCGAAAAAATATCACGGATCGATCCGCTCTAAGATCTAAAGTCATGCCATTTTTTATTTTAAGTCACGGCGAAATGTCGAAAGTCTAGCTGTATATTGCAGTATTTGATTAAACTGTACATTTTGATTCATCCAAAAACATAAAAGTAAATTTGGCTTCAAAGTTGAGGTTTTGACCCAATAATTTTCAATAGATGGTAAAAATCATTTATAATTTTCGAAACGGCACGTTTAATACTAACTGTAGCATGAAAGGAAAGTTAAACTATTGCGAAATGTGGATCAACTTCGTCAAACGAATTTCATGGGGATTTCGAAAGTTTCAATAGTCACCGTCGTCAACATCTCAGATGGCAAATGGTATTATTTATTAAATTACATTTATGTTTAGTGAACCAATGTGTAAAGGTAACTGAATATATGTCCGAAACGGATTGGCATTACATTATCTAAACAACATAGAAGGCTTGATCAAACGATGGGCAGATCCATGATTGAAAGGGGACGGACCTAACTGTTCAGTAAGCAAACACCGGAGTTGTGGACAATAGACCAAAGCCTCTGTTTGTGCTATCGAGTGGATACACTTTTGCAATTAGCGTAACAATCGCAGACCGCGTTCACATACCCGCCGAAAGATAAAAAGCAGTTCACCACGTACGTAATTGATGAAGTGCTTATACTTTTTCTGACGAATTTCATTTGTTTACTATGTGATAGGTCCCTCGTATGCGAGAGGCCATTTGGATTGGTACCAAAATGTTGTCTATTTTTGTCACCAAGCAGCAGTTCATAAGCACTGTTGTATTTCAGTTTAAAGGACATTGTAGCCAGTGGATTTATTGGGCATTATGAGACTTGACAACTTATATTTTAAAGTATTTACTCGTTAAGTGACCCCAGATAAAAAAAATACAATACTGTGACCGCATCACGACAAGCTTGAGACTGGTCTCCTAGGTTCCTTTATTATCACTGGTTTGTTTACTGTACCCGATCTTACAGAATTTAAATTGAGGTGTGATACTACTTACCTTTACTTTGATATTAAAACAATTTGTAATTCGAATACATTTCGTTTCACACACCATAGAGTTTTATTCAATAGTATTATCTGAAATCGATTGATGTTTATACAAAATTTCACAACAATTTAACACCCGTAGCAACCCTAAAATTTCACATTAAATGTATTAATACAAATTTTGTATTATACTTTCAGGTGGCAGCCCAAACCTAACAAGACTTAAGATATGTCACGTACTTATGCATAAGTGGAACCGAAAAATAAGCTCCCGAATTCGACATTATGCAGAAATCATTTTTGTCCCTGAAAGGATTACAATTTGTTATTCAATTATATTTTGTATAACACACAACCCAGAATTTTATTCAAACATAACATTGTGAACTGACATCAATTGGGGCTGACACAGTTTCCTAACATGTGGCAACCCTAGAAGTTCACATTTGTGTAAAATTTCCAGGTGGCAGCACAAACTTAACAAGACTTTAGACACCTTATCCGTTGGCGGAACCGAAACGTAAACTCCCGGATTCGTCGAAACTAAAAAAAACTTAATTATACCTTAAAATACCGTATCACAGAATAAGTCAACATTTAGGAGAGGATCTTTTGATGCATATAGCATGTGCAAAACATGTCGGATTTGACTTGATATGACATGCACATGTTAACTGTTTGATGACTTTTTTTTTATTTGAATGACGAGGCGAGCAGGTCGCTCACCTGGTAATAAGCGTACAGTACTCAGAATTACAAAGCGCTGCATAGCACTGTACTACGCTCATTATCCCGAGACATAAGATAGTTAGAAGAAGAAAGAAAGGAGGCTTATAATGCGTAGTAGTATTCACTGGCTTCAATTTCCTTTAGACAAAACACAGCAATGCTTACACACTGCTGCTTGGCCGCAGAAATAGATAAAGTACAGGTGGTCCCAGCCCGGACGGCCTCTCGCATATAAGCGATCTAGCACCTAGTGAAAGCGTCTAAACTATGCTTAAAGTGGTAGAGCCTGGTGTAGACAGTTTTGTAACCACTGTCTCACAGAAAACCCACTTGTGTAGCTTGCTACTACATTTCTTATGGTGAGTGAGATACCCAGAGATACCCAAACAACCCATTAATTATATTTTTTTTAATAAAAAGCCTTTATTTTATTGTCACCACATACCAAACATAAAAGCATACAATTAGCATCGATCATGCGTTAGTTACTTATAGAAAGTAAAACGAAAGTCATGTAGTCATAAACAATTGGATATAAAAACACAAGACTTTAAAAAATATTTATACTACACTCGTAATTTAATTCCTTTGGTAAAAAGGTCATAACTATATGCCGCATTAAAATACTTTTACGACTTGATTATTAAAGACTATGACCTCTAATAACTGAAAAATATAAACTCGAAACCTTAATAATGGGTACAAAAATATTGAAGTTGCCAAGAAAACAATATAAAACTACTATTTGGTATTATATGTTCTAGGTCAAATAAATTATTAATTTATGTGTAGGCAAAACAAGCCCACGTACTCGTAGTTACAGCGATTTCGCTTAATTATGTCGAACATAAATCTTTAGATATTTACTTATTATGCCTTTCTAATTTTAGGGTAAGTATACACAGCCGTCACGCTATAGGGGAGAAAAAGCAGGTATAATTTTCAAACTCGAGCAATAAGGAAATCGGTAATTGTATTGTGTTGTGTAATTTAGACGCAAGTAGATGCCCAAACTAACGATAGAAAGGGAAGAGCTGAAGTGCTACTTAAGCTATAAAAAGGTTAAGATCTGAATATAACTGCAAATAAATTAGATACTCGGATGTTGTTTTTACATCGAATTAATATGGTTATCATAGTTTTGTTAACTTTTCAATGTATATATTTTTTTTTTTTTTTTTTTTTTTGCATAGGCCGGCAAACCAGCAAGTGGGTCACCTGATGGTAAGTGATCTCCACCGCCCATGTACGCCCACCACCAGAAGAATCATGGGCGCGTTGCCGACCTTAAAGGAAAGGGATAATTAGGAATTGGGAAGGGGAGGGGTTTGGGCCTCCGGATATCTCACTCACCGTACGAAACGCAGCAGCAAGCCGCTACTTTACGTCGGTTTTCTGTGAGACAGTGGTAACGACCCGGTCGAGCCAGCCCATTCATGCTGTAGACAAAACTGTCTACAGCGTGGCTCTACCACTCAAAAAACTTTTATAGGTGAAGCTGAAAAGCGAGCAAGTGGTGCACCTGATGATAAATTATGGTCACCACCCATGAACACATATAATACAAGTATCATAGATGCGTTGCCGACTAGAAAACTTAATACTACTGGATTTGGAAGGAAAGAGGGATATGGGCCTCTGGATATCTCACCCACCTTACGAAACGCATCAGCAAGTTCATGCTCCCCGTTGGTTTTCTGCGTGATACTGTTAACAACCTGGTAGAGCCTTCATAATGTACATATTGACAACGTAGCTCTACTTCATTCTTTTTTATCTAAATATATAAAACTCAAAGGTGACTGACTGACTGACATAGTGATCTATCAACGCACAGCCCAAACCACTGGAGGGATCGGGCTGAAATTTGGCATGCAGGTAGATGTTATGACGTAGGCATCCGCTAAGAAAGGATTTTGATAAATTCTACCCCCAAGGGGATAAAATAGGGGATGAAAGTTTGTATGAAAATCACGCGGGCGGAAGCTAGTTTTAATAATATGGAGCTATGTACTTTGCTGATTATGGCCAATTCATAATAAGAACTAAACGACACGCCGCGCCGCCCCTAATAACATGTCTGTATCAATCAGAACACAAGATCCACGCTCTTTTACAGGAATACTAAAGGAAAACAATGTAAATTGTTCAACAAAAATACACTCCAAAGAACATTATACGCAGATTACACCTTTAAGCAACAAAATGTGGTTAGTCGATACTTCCAATTAGCCGCGAACCTATTTGTAAGTGTGTGAGTGTTTAACATTAAATACAGAAATTTCAGCTATACGTATGTTTCAACGCAAGTTTATCATAATTTAAACGCGAGTGTATTGATGTTTCGATGCTGACAATGACATAAAATTTGTCTTGATTTTTATTTGAATTTATAAAGAATACATGTTAAATAAATGAAGATTCAATTATTTAGAAGCTAAATACGATTAACGGTCGTTGAAAACTTGGCGTAAATGTGTACTCATAAATTGTATGATTCCAAATTAATAGTCAAAATTCATCGATACCAGAACAATTTTATTACTAAAATGGTTTTGAACTACACACACATTACAACATCAGTACATTAAAATAACATTCTTCAATATCAGCTGAACATAATTATAATTCACAGATAGGCAAATGCATCTACGTTTTTGTACATGTCTAAAAAGGCGTAAAGCTATTCGAGATTTAATAGGGTTGTAATTATTCTATTGTTAATGAATATCATTATAGAGATAACGCGTCTTCGCACGTGGATACAGAAACCTTGACTACACATTAATGAATGTGAAAGTGAGTCGTGAAGCGATTTTTTTCAAGAAAAATATAATTACATGAATGGAGCCACGAACAAAATGTAGTGCTATTATTAAAATTAGTATCAGTCTATTTAATATTTATTTGTACATATATAATAAGTATATTCCTAAAATCTACTAATGTTAACAATACAAATATATTTTCCAATTAATTTGGACGAGTCTAATATTTGGTCGAATAATACAATAGTCATGGTGACAGCCCTAAATAGTAACATAATTCTTGCAACAGCATAGAGTTTGGAGTACAACACAAGTGCGTTCGTTATGCACGCTAGGTTGTAAAAAAATGTTTTATTTTTACTTAAAAATTTACATAAATGCTTGGTTTTATTTTAATCTGTTTCCATTAGCAGTGACCGAGAATTCACTAAAACATTATCTATTGACATAATAAAAATCCTTTAAACGCCCTTGTTTTATTAATCGGGCCAATTGATATCATGAGTATTGAATAATATTTTTATGCTAACATTTAATGGAAATTCGACATATGTATTTAAGCAGAAGTTTTGAGACCACCACACTGCCGCTTTGCAGAAGAAATAGAGAAAGCGATTATACCAACACAGACGGCCTATCGCATATAAGGGACCTATCGCCTTTAAAAGAGTGTGGAGTGTGACTCAAAATAAGTAAATGAAGGTAGTGCGACTATCAAATGATTCGCAACACAGGCACTGTGACCCGTCACATCCAATGATTACACTTAATTTAGTTGCTTCATTTAAAATGATTTAATTTCGCAGCATTTCAATGATAGTACACGTAGATACAAAATTGAATTCGGCTTGCGCTGTTTAAATTACCGCTACTATTATTTTCACATGAGTTTTTTAGTAACTGGTATATCGTGCGACGTAGCAATATGTTTTTTATTTTTGGTATCAAAAAATAACGGTGACGAATGAGCTCTGTAACTGTAGTTATGCGTGCGTGACACATGAACATTATATGATTTAATAACAAACCTAATATTACAAGTTTTGGCTTTACAACTATCAAGTCACATTCTACGAATATGAACAAAACATCTTTAAAATTGTCATAACTTCTGGAAAATGTTACTATTTTAACACGTAACTAGCTGTTTGAAGTGAAACTTCTTTAGAACCGTTGTGATTTGAAACTTGATGAAACGAAAATGCGTCAGAGAAAAGAGACAAACATATTCATAAATAGGATTTAGCCTGCGAGAGAATGAGATAGATTAAAAGTATGCTATCACGTGTCTTTGCGCCTGGGTACAACGAAGCCTTCGGAAAATGTTTCATAAACAACGTGGTGTATTATTTACATGTTTGTTTTTTGCATTTGCGTATTAAAATTCGTTGGTTAATTAATTTATTTTAATAATTCTGAAGTTTCACTTCTGCCGTGTCTGAGTTGCACACACACACTTTTTTTAAATATGTTCAGTTTGAGAACATCTAAATGACTGACATAGTGATCTATTAACGCACACCCCAAACCACTGGAGGGATCGGGCTGAAATTTGGCATTCAGGTAGATGTAATGACGTAGGCATCCGCTAAGAAAGGATTTTGATAAATTCTACCCCCAAGGGGATAAAATAGGGGATGAAAGTTTGTATGACAATCACGCGGGCGGAGCCGCAAGTTATATCAAATAATAGAGATTGTAATAATATCAGCTTAATATCTCACTGCTATGCACAAAATTCCCCTATTGACATGGAAAGGTAGAGAAAATACTTACGCGATGATCGCAAGTCTACCTTAAGGGCCTTTCGTTCACCATGATGAGAAATGCGCGTTATACTGAGCATTTCATGATAGTAAAACCCAATATCACTTTTACCCGACCCGAACCGCGTATGCAATACACTTGCGCTACCAAGGCAGTCTATACTGTCTTGACTGCAGCAATTATTTAATAAATGAATTAAAAGTACACAAGTAAATTTTTGGAATACTTAATATTAACAGCCCATTGGTCTAGTGCCAATATACGCAGGCTGACAAACCAGAGAGGTCTTGGGTCTAAATCCCAGCTTAGGCATTTACATTTGGTGTTTGAATTTCGATTTGATAAAACACAAGGGAGCTGTCAAGGATTGGAATTTATAAAAATTTAATTTATTTTTCTATATCCTCACAATAAATGACCACATTACCCAAAAATAATCGTTCCACGTATAGTAAAGAGTTCCGTAGGTATAACCGAAAATATGGACTCCGTGACATAGTGGACTAGTAGCCGACTATGAAACGTAAAGCCGTGGTTTCGATCCCACAAAGAGAAAAAATATTTATCTGAACCAAAAATATTTGTTTCGAGTCTCTATTAATGCCTGATACTCACGATACATGATAATTGTATCTTACTGGGGGTCAGGGCTATATGTTTGACTGTTGAGTATTATTTATTAGTCCATATCTGAAAAACTATACAATCTAGCTTATTAAAACCCATTTTCGTTGGAACTACATTTTAAGTTATACTAATTTATTCATTTTCCACCTCGCTGTTTAAAAGGGAGAAAACACATTTTTCACCATTTTGGACAGGGGCAAACAAAAGGCTTATACAAAAAGTCATTCAGTAACCTCTAGGACCTATTTAATGATATTAAACATTTTTATGTGAAACAAGAAAATCCCTCAATTACATGTATGAAGATTCTCCCCATAATCGTTTTTGCCTTAACTTCACTACACTTCTAGGTTCGTAACGGTTTATAGAATACACCAAAAATGCAAATTTCATCCATGTGGTGCTAATAGGCTCCGAGTAAAACGGCTGTGCCGTAAGGACGGACAGACGGTCAGATAGGCAGACGGACATGATGAAATTATAAAGGTTTAGTTTCTTATTTTTGTTGTTTTATTTATGCTACGGCACCCTAAAAAGGATTTATCCTTCATTGTGGCTGCTTACATTATCCACATAATACCTAACGGAAATACCTATCTAATATTTTCTAAAATATGCATGTGTGCATTACCTATTAATAAATTTTAAAATGAGTCATTATTAGATTTGTATTACTATTTCTATTATTTAATACCTATTGTGATACACTGGCAGGCACTAGGGCCGTATTCGGAAATTTACTGATAGTACTATTTACTAAAGCTAGTTTTACTAGTAAACCGGGTTTTATAGACAGTTACTGATAGTGTTACACTCTAAAGCCGAAGTCAGTAATTCCGTAGTACCAATAGCCAACATACTAATCAGTATCCCCAACCCAAACCGTTCTCACAGTATTGACAGTACTATCAGTAAATTTTCGAACTCGCTCTAGGTTCGTGACGTGAGTTGTCACAAAAAATTGCCACGTTGCCACACAATTGCATAAGTGTCCGTCCACATGATAATGTGTATCAGTAGTTGAGTTTAATTTAAATTAATGATGACAAATATTTATAATTTATCTTATAAAACTGCCTCTATTTTGACGCGATATTAATAAAACATTTTTATATGAATTCCCATATTACTGATTGCCAGTTTTCTTACGTAAAGCAAACGGTTGAAGGCTACGAGTAAATCTGTTATTTCAACTTAGCAGCCCGATAGGAGCCTCTAAACCACCCTTACCTAGACGAATGTGCGGAATAAATTCCAAGAGTTCTTTGAAATAATATGTCTGGAAGCAATAAACCAGCAAGTTGGAACACACTCCCGAGAAATATACCAAAGTTTTCAGTGTGAGTCGTAACTTGTGGATACTTAGCGCTGTGGTAATAATTCGCGTATCTACATAAATTTTGTTAATGATTACTCGTGTCGACAAAAAAAATCTAATAAAGAATATATAAATAAAATTTAGTAGCCTCACAAAAAACGTGAATATTACTTATCTTTGGCTTTGTATTATTAAGTATATATTTCTATATTGGTGTTAATTCGTAAAAAAGAAGTGCATAATTCAAATTGTAGTACTGTATATTGTAATACTGTGACAGCTATCATAACAAAAGCGTTATTTCCTATCACAAAATGATAATCATTCGGCATCGATTTACTTTTGTACCGTGTCGGTGAGACAACCTTTAAAAGTGATAAAACAACTAACTACCGCGCGTCGTGGACAAATTGCGGCCAACCCAACTGACATTCTACTCTACACCATAGATTGGTGATAAGCGACCAATTTGAGGAGGCGCCACGACGGGGTACGGAAGTCGTTATTACAGTAGGCGGTGCGACCTAGCAAATTGCACCCGAACACGCCATCTGAACGTGACAGCGCTGTCGAACACATACCTTATTTGAAACGTCTCAACTTGACATTCGAACTGTATAGATATTAGAAATATTGAAAATCTATATTAACACTAGCTTTTGCTCGCGGCTTCGTTGGGACGAAATTCTTTTCTGGAAAGAAAACTATTATAGTTTCACAATACAAACAATTCCATGCCCTTTCTTTTTCTTCAACACAATAGTGTCAAACAGCATCAATACCAAGTTTTAAGTACATATTATGACTAAAAATATTATTTCCTTTTAAGAATGGAAGCTGGGAGCAGCATCGCCAACCATTTGCGAAAAACCAGCTGGTAATCTGCTGTTTGAATCTACGTAACTATTGTTTTAGGACCCGCTCTAACATAACTTAGTCGTGACTTCCAAACCACCGAAATTAAGCAATGCTGTGCTTGGGAAAACATTACCTATTTAGTTAATACATGTTAACACGCACTACTACGCGGTACCGATTTGCTACGGCCTACGCAGCTACGAAAAATATACACTTTACATGGTTCATTATATTCTCGAAATAAATCCGTAGCCGTATAGCGGGAGAGTCCATAGACTCTTGAATCAATATGATTTCATTCTTTGTAAGGCCCCTGATCGACCAACGAATATAATCGCAGTTTTAGAGCTCATCAGTGAGGTTCAATCTTTCCATACTTGGTGAATAATAATTGCACATGTGCGAACGACGAAACAAACAGACGGACACACGTTATCCTAATAGATACGTCAAATTATATGCTTTTTGTATTAACGTAAAAGTCAGTGTTTGATTGAATTGTTTGTGTAATCTTGTTCAATATGTTTATGTCCTCCTATTTTTGAGTTTTTGTATTGTATTGTCCACGGGTGTCTCATCGTTGTTTTAAATACTAACGAACATTATTGTTCAATCGTAATACAAGTACTAAATAAAGCATTTAGCTCGCGTATCGATCGGCACCAGTCTTAGTGAGTAAAACAACGGTTCATATTACAGCTGTCAAACATCCGCTTTATAGTATCTAACATCAATATTATTAGTTAGTCACATGCTACGTCTAGTCTAAGATATGGACTCGCCACAGGAAATAGTTTACTAATTTGAGTGGATCAATTATGTTACGTCAGCTATTCTTAACGTCGCGTCTAGAAATAAAAAACATACCTTCAGTTATTTACGCAATTAAGACCCGTTTTAACTATTATAGTATGAATACAAATCGCGAAAGTCTCAAAACATTTATTGCAAGTCCATCGTGTCTTTGATATGAAGTACCAGTTATAATATACAGAAAAAAAGCCTTGTTTGGTCGTAAATGAAATATGTGTATTCAAATAATGTATACCCTCAGCTATGCTTACATGATTACGACAGCTGTAACTGAATTACGTAATAATACATTGTATTCGTTATTCTTGGTATCAATGTTTACCAGTGTGCGTAGAATACAAATTATGCCTAGTTAATAAATTAAGACGTCTCATCGATCTAAATGTCTTGGTAAAGAGCTGTAGGCACATAAATGCTAATAGGAAAAACCGTATAAATTTCCATTTAGTGAGAAAGAATATGAAGTCCAGTTGAAAGAATTGTTAAATGGCGGTCGTATATTTTAATTAAGGCCCAGTGAGCATGCCGTCGATAAGGCGAGTCGGGCTGTTACGATATGGTCGCGTCAGTCGGTCGCGACTCGCGCGGTCTCGTTGCACCGCGTTTTATTTCACATAATAACATATTAGGAAAAGCCCCGCGGCACGCGCCCATTGCGCAGCAACCCGCGGCCAGCTTGTCGCGTATTTCATAACCCGAGTAAATAAAACTTGCTAAACGACTGCACGAAACAACGCCACAGTCACTGGTCGCCGGATGTCGCGCCGTGAATTATGTTTTATACGAATAAAATGTGATTTTTTTCACATGTTTTATCCATTCCTCCTTTTAGTAACACTAATTATTCATTTAAATTATCACGCTAATTATAAAGTAATGATGACTAAGCGTGTAACATTGGAAACCAGCCCCTGGGCACACACCTCTGACTTTTACTCTGACTAATTATCGCTCGCTTTGTCAGTGAAGGAAAACCTGCAAACCTGAGAAATCTCCTTAAGAATTTCGATGATATGTAAAGTCTGCTAACGCGCATTATACCAACGAGATGGACAAAGGCCTTATTCCTCTCCTTAATAGTACTGCCAACTGTCTTTCGGCTTTCAGAAGCGTTTCCCTTACAACCTTTATAATACATGGGTGGTATTGATATTGAGAAAACTTCATCCGGTTTAACAAGAGGAGATTCGAAGTGGTGGGATCTTACTTGTGTAAGGGTACCTGATCATTTTGTACCCGACTGGACAGGGACCAACGTACACATTATGAAAAACCCGCCATAGTAACTCGTTCAGGCGAGTCGCGTTCCAGGATGATCCAGTGTATATACAGTAAATTTATTAAGGCTGGCATAATTCTTCTGACCATCGAGGGAAGCAATATCTCTTGACGGTCATTATATTTGAACTGTGCTGTACCTTGTATCAGCGCTAATGTAGTCGCTTTGCCGTGCCAGGATAAAAAGTTAAGGCAACAATCTAGACAAATTAGTCTACAGCAACAATAACTACTCGAACAGGTTAGAACCTACCATTATCTCACAGAATGCTGACATGAAGAAGCAGTTTCCAACAGCAAGTACCTATCACTCAACCACTTACCGTGCAGCACTTAAAAATGTTTCATGTGGCGTGTGATATTTCCGGAGGCCCAAACCCTTCGTATTACCCATTCCTTAGACCTTACCCACCCATCTATGATCATTTGCTCGTTTTCCAACCTCTAATATAGGAAAGAAATGTCGTAAGTGCCCTTTAGAAGAATCTATCATTAATTCCATAATCTTGGCCTTCTGTTATTTTACACTGAAATAGAATGAATGTTTAATTCAGTATCATAGGTTATAAATATCAATAAATTCCATTTGATAAATCGTAGCAAAACACAAATTATTAAAATATAAATAATTCATATACAAATACCCCAATGGCCGCCGCAATAAATGCGTATAAGGGGAAGTGCGTGGCAGTAGGCTCGTGGAATCCACAACCCGTGAGCACACACTGCACTGGGGCACTCCTAACGTGTTTACTAATAAGAACAGGTGCCCATAGACAGCTGGGGTATAGACTTTACCCTCGTATCATCTACGGATGGGCGGCCGCGGTAATGAGGGCGAGTTGCGTAATTTACGACCGAGGGACGTAGTGAACTCGGTGTGCAACTGTTTGAAGTTTTTACACGCGTTTGGTCTGCATACAACAACTTGTCTCACAACAAAAAGTTCGTATAGTCACTTGAACTTTACGCTGAATAACTTCATACGGTTGAAAGCTACGCAGCACCGAAGCACGTCCGCGTCCCGAACGTAAAATGTAACTCACGTAAATATGATGATAAATCATTTTAGGGACTGTGTTTATTTGTTTTGAGTCGGAGAGCCACTCTGTAGACTGTTTAGTCTACAGCTTGAATGGGCCGGCTCGACCGGGTTGTTACCACCGTTTCACAGAAGACCGACGTAATGTAGCGACTTGCTGCTGCGTTTCGTACAATGAGTGAGATATCCGATTTAATCCCCATCCTCTGCCCAACCCCTTAATTTTCTATTTCTTTTAAGGTCACCAACGCGTCCATGATTCTTCTGGTATTGTAGGCATTCAGGGACGGTGAAGATCTTATCATCAAGCAAACCACTTGCTCGTTTGCCGACCTATGCTATTAAAACATATTTTAGTCTATCAGTGGAGTCATTAACCGCGTAACGCCCTATATCGATTATATAGTTATATACATTATTTTGTCATATCGAGTGACATTTATCATCAAGAGGTATACAGCGGTAATTTATAATACCCACAATGTACCTTTTTTATAAGCAGTAGCGTCATCTGAATGAATCAGCTGGGCCTGTATCTTATAGAAAATCGTCATGAAGTTGCAGCTAGCTGTTGCATTTCGTACGATAAATAAATTTACCAGAGGCTCAAATCCTCCACTTCTCAGTCTGTATACCTTGCCTTGAAGGTCTCCATGAATCTTTTACTATTGTGGGTGTTCATGGGAGGTGGAGATCATCAAGTGACCCGCATGCTTGTTTGCTGAACGGTGCTATAAAAAAATATAATACAAGAGAACCTACTTAATAGCACATTGCTATTGGGACTATTAATATCTTACTCTACATCTTTATGGCTACCAGACTGTTCGTGGTCCTTCAAAAATATGACAAATTGTACCCAAACAGATAAGATCTTTATTAATTATTTTAGAACCTGCCTGAGGTGGGCACGAATTTATCGCGAAAGCCACGTTTAGTAATGATCTGATAACTTCAAAACGTGGCAACAACACCGTAACTCGCACCCACTTTAGCTAGTTCTTTAAATGTACATATATGATATATTATTATGTATCATTTATTTGCTTGATTGACATGACAAGCAGGTAGCCAAATCGCCAGATGATAAGTGTCACGCCTGCCCATAAACAAAAGCAACACAATACAGAACTTTGAATTACAATGCACTGCATGGCACTGGGCTATTCTCGTCACAATATTTGTGTCATCCACAAATATTTGCTTCGGGTCTGGGTGTAAGGGACCGTAAGTCCCTCGTAGGTTCTGATAACTACGATATATGTTAACTTAGTTTGGGGTCAGGAGTCAGGACTATGTGTTAATATCTGTTGGGTGTATTTATTTATTTAAAAAAGTAGTACTTTACTTATTTGGTGCAACTAGTACTGCACCTACGTTTCGCCGAGCTTATTACCATGCCATTGCTAGGAGGCGCGCCTATGGCAATACTAGAAACAAATTCCAATGCTGGTTGACTCATATGTACATTTTACGTATTAAAAATTCAAACACATTTTTTCACTACCCGACCTGGGATATGAAGCCAAGGACCCGTGCTTTAAATCTAAAAATTAGATTATCCTATGGCCCTATCAGTCTTCTATCATTAATCATACAAATAGAAACGTAAAAGTATCCAACTAATAGATATCGGATCCGAATGCGCCCGCCGCCCGCCGCCCGTTCATAAGCCAATAGATATATTTTACCGGTCTAACGCCTTCGTACCTCATCCGCATAACGTAGACGGCACCACACCCTTCTCATTTGTCAAATCAACAGAAATATATGCGTGAGAACTCACAGATTGATGGGGTGGCCTAGATTGAATTACATCTCGGTAAAACCTGACGAGGGTCTAACATTCCATGCGGGTGTATCTGAGAACAAGAATAATATGAGAATACGGTTCGATATCCGCGAAGGAAGCGGGGAGTAAAACACCTTTCGGTTTGTATGCGCGGAACATTTCCTTTACTTGATCGGTTTAAGAGCTTTACTGAACACTAAAGTAATATGTTAGATTTACTTACATTATTTTTTTTTACTGTTTAAAAAGAGGACGTGGTTCTTCTACGCGAATTTACTTATTTATTTTACACACTTCATACATAAATGTTGAGGCGAACTTAATGCCGAAGGCTTTATTTAATTATATGTTACGCGAAATTATCACCAAATGAGAACCAATATTGATGATTCTCTTTGTAGCCGATAAGCCTTAACTTAATGATGATGGTAAGATCTGATGATAGAGTACGAAACAAATTAAACACCTCGTCAAATACTAACAAATGCATTTGAAGACGATTTTAAAGTTTAGCTTATAAATTATTCTTGTATAAGTACACTAGCTTCTGGTATAACGAAACAGGATCTTAGCGTATGCTAAGAAGGTTTAAAGACTTAGTAAAACTTGTTTGTGAAGAAAACAACTTACAATCTTCTCGGACACGGTGTTTCTCCCCGTCTATAACATAATGTTTGAAAATAATATTGTAGTAAAAAGTAGATAACCTCGTCATATAGTAAGTATCATTGAATGTATTATGGCTTATTAGTCTTTTAGGAAATGATTGTCACTTATTTATTGCGATAATATGATGTTGCTTCGATTCTCCACTTAAACATAACTCCGAGTTAAGGTTATGTGTACAAGTAATATAAACTCTGTACGCTCATAGCTGAGCTGCCGATATCTGTAGTCATTCCAGCCGTAATACTTAAAATAGTTTTTCATATGTTATTTTAACTTTTTGTTTTATGTTGTAAACGTATAACGTAACGTATTTTTGGTTCACAAAGTTAAATAACTAAATAAATACATTTCCACATAAACTCAGGTCTATGTGTGTGACAGAACAGTAGGTTAAACCTGTATCAGATACTATGAATATCAGATACTATGAGGGACTTTCGGTCCCAGATCAGTTCCCCTTTCTCCCTAGAGAGGGTGACGTCAGGCAGGCGGTCAGTCCGTAGAAACTACAAGCCAAATCTTTCTGTATTATGTGTTAAAAAAGAACTTGTTGTGCCAACCCTGACACGACATAAACATTTGTCTCAGTGCGGAGATCAAACCCGAGACCTCTCGCTTCCTAGCCGGCTTCTCACCCTCTGCGCCACGGAAGTTGTTAAAAGATTTCTTTGGTTTAGAATTCATATTCACAATGATCACGTAAGGTGAGTGTTCTTACACAAATTCTATTTTATAAAACAATTACGTTATAAAGGTATATTAATCATATTTTTATAACGATTAATTTAGCAGATCCTTCAAGAACATCTTAGAACTTAACGTTATTATTACAATGTGTATGCGGTTAATGCGGAAGTTAAAACTGGCAGCACCGAAGCCCTACCACATCATTTTAGAATAAGTACTCCTCGTATACTGGTGGTTCATCATAAACATACTGCTGTATGATATATGGATTTATACATGCTTTGCATCACTAGTAAAGTTTTGATGTAATAAAATACATAATCTTTATTAGCCAAGCCTTACCGTAAAACGTTGCGCTGTTAAACATTACTTAAGACACAAAATATACAAGATCGAGAAGATTAAACAAAATCTAAGTAAATTTATATGTTAATATACAATAAGCAGCAACAAGCGAGGCGACGGAAACTAATGTGCGGTCAGAACGATATTCATTGCAAACAATTTAGGTATGCGAGAACTGAATTTATCAGAACGTTCAATCTTCAATTGGTAAATAGAGCTTATCTCAAGTGTGTAGTTTAATCGGATGTTTATCCAACTAATTGGATTTTCCGTAACACTCCGGCTCGTTCCCCCCTCCTCGCCCTGCTGTTTCCCCTCTCCTTCGCAGAGACCTCCTCATACGGGTAGGAAGCTTCACTTCACACTAAACGTGCAGAGTGCCGTATGTAGACACCGACACCCACGCATTCGGAGTTGAAATTGTTTTGATATTAATGTTGTTCCTATACTAATATGTACTCATCTAGTCTAACTTATACTTGCACCTAAGCTAACCATACCTCTTTAGATGTCAAGATCGCACAGTTACACCTTGTACTATTATATACTTAAGAGCATGCTGCCTAAAATATTTCGTGCGTTAGCTCCGCCCATCCACCCCGCTACCCTCTGCACTTGTACGCAACGCGTCGTTTCGCGCGTCGCTTGACGTTATAGTAGTGGGCATAAATACACGGAGACTTCTGTACATAAATATTTTTTTAATAATATATTTTGTTTTGAAAGACAAATGTTTTGTTGATATAATATAACAAAATTGTATCAGAGCTGTGTCTGTACATTTGATATGTTTAAAAAGTAATGATAAACATATTCGATTACAGAAATATATATTTTTAATTATCTTGTCTGTATGTTTGTGCGTGTATTGTACACGAAAACCCACTGAATGGAAATATGAACAGGATTATCGCAGTTTGTATGCATATTTCCAAACTTAGAATCTTTGATGCTTTTTTCACATTTTTTAACCAATGGAAAAACAGAGGAGGTATATATATATACAGACGAATTGCGAACATACATTTACATTACATTTTGAGTGGTAGAGCCACGCTGAAGACAGTTTTGTCTACAGCATGAATGGGCTGGCTCGACCGGGTCGTTACCACTGTCTCACAGAAAACCGACGTAAAGTAGGGGCTTGCTGCTGCGTTTCGTACGGTGAGTGAGATATCCGGAAGCCCAAATCCCCTCCCCTTCCCTATCCCTAATTATCCCTTACCTTTCAGGTCGGCAACGCGCCCATGATTCATTCTTCTGGTGGTGGGCGTACTTGGGCGGTGGAGATCACTTACCATTAGGTGACACACTTGATCGTTTGCCGGCCTATGCTATAAAAAAAAGTACAATATATTTGTTTATTATATGTTCACGCATAATGCCGCTAAATGTAGACTGGTTACAAAAACATACTCTAGTAGTTTCATGAAAGAAATTAATGTTATTTGCGCCTTTTGAGTGTTTTTTCTTTTTTTCTTCTTCAAAATTTAAATGAAATATATTTTCGTTTGAACAAATGTGTTGGTGCTATTTTAAAGAAAATTCATTTATTTTTTGTTTTATATACACATGGTCCGGGTTCCCTGGGCCAGCTGATCCACTTGATTACTATCAAGCTAATTTTCCGTGAGTAGCTTCGTTTCGATGAGACGCCCAACAATTCCCTATGCGAAAATTCTCTATTGTGTTAGCTAACAGAGGTAGCAAGGATAGAATATTTCGATTTGATGATACTCAAATTTTTTTTATTTTATTTGTAGGACAATATGACTGTTAAATTATATAAATATGAACTAAGTAAAAACAAAAAAATCAGCTGGTTAGTAATAATTTTTTATGACCTCGTTTGCGATACCTATTGGAAGCCCCTCCTTCCAATAGGTATGATTACTAACCAGCTGATTTTTTTGTTTTTACTTAGTTAATATTTATATAATTTAACAGTCATATTGTCCTACAAATAAAATTATAAATTTTTAGGTATCATCAAATCGAAATATTCTATCCTTGCTACCTCTGTTAGCTAACACAATAGAGAATTTTCGCATAGGGAATTATTGGGCGTCTCATCGAAACGAAGCTACTCACGGAAAATTAGCTTGATAGTAATCAAGTGGAAAAATGGCCCAGGGAACCCAGACCATGTGTATATAAAACAAAAAATAAATGAATTTTCTTTAAAATAGACTATAGTTTAATTTTCTTTTGTTTTTCAAAAAATGACTGTACGTCGATGATACGTCTACCCATTAGAACGTGTATTCAAAAGGAAATAACGAAAAGTGCAAAAAAGAAGGAATAAATACTGTGTAATTAGTTATTAGGATGATACTCATGTGTCTATAGAATGGTTTAAGGTCGAAATAAAACAACAAAATCTTACATCTTCACCTTATATTTTGTACCTCGTAAGGATTTTTTCATGATCAACATCAATCTGAAAGACATCATAATAATATACATTTTGTTATATAAAAAAAATTATCGTAAATTAAACAACATAACAGGTCGTTCCATACAATGTCAGTTGCATCAAGTAAGGGCTATAAACAACAACAAACAAATATTATGAGAAATGTTCTCTTTGACATCGTATGGGAGGTTTGTCCCCGAGAGTTGATGGTGGCGAAATATATGCACGATGAATAGCTGTTATGTTTTCAGTGTTCTCGCTAGATTCAAGGTTTATCAAGTTTAGTCTGCAAAAACATCATCAACAATCATCATCATATAATCAAATCATATTTTTTAACATCACTAGAAGTTAGAGCTCAGGATCATCATCATTTTCATCCTTACCCATTTATGTAATCAATTGAGGAATTGGCTATTGGTAGGATATTCCTAACCGCTCGGATAGCGACAACCATACACACGGTGTAAGAACCCGTCATAATGATCCCACACACCTTGTGTGGATCGCATTCCAGGATCAGCCAGTGTATAATTGGTTCTCCCGAGGAGTTTGCGACATGACTCGATGGTTGGTTGAGACGGGTATAGGGATACATCCTTGTATCCCTGTGCCTTCATCAGCCATCCGCCTATCCTGTCGCAGGCTCTTCGATTTGCCTCTTTCCTCTTCCAGAGTGTGAAGAAGCATTATTTTAGGCCGGCATGATTCTGGTGACCACCGATAATCTCGTTGTTCATCGATGGTCGCTGGAGTTTTTGGTCTACACTGCGCTTACCATCAGGTATAGCGCAGTCATTTTGCCGTGCTAGGACAAAAAGTAGGTAAGCTGATGGTAAGTGATCTCCACTCATTGGTGATTTATGTAAATAGATTAAATAATAATGTAACAATGATTTAGGTAATTATGTAAATAAATCATCAATGAGTGGAGATCACTTAAGTATGAATAACAGTCGAGCCGGCTTATTCAGATTGTAGATAAATCACAAAAGTGTCTACAGCATGGTTCTTTACATAGCAAAATAATCGTCATTTTGTTTCTCCATGATAATAAAAAGAACATAGATTAGATTTAATGTAAATAATTACATACATAGTTAGTAGTTATTACCCATTATCATATAATAATGCCAATAAAATATGTAATAGTTTGTTTTATTAGCATGAATAACGTTTTGCTAGCCTGATGGTAAGCGCCACATCTGACCATAAACAGACAATATTACACAGAACTTTAGATTACAACGCACTGCGTGATATTGGATTGCGATATTTACTCCGAGACACAAATTTTGCAGTCTCATAATGCCCAGTAATGTCACTAGCTTCAAACCGAAACACAACAGTACTTACACACTGCTACATGGTAGGACAACGAGGGACCGACCACCTAGTGAAGAAGAAGATAAAGTAAATATTACTTACAATATCAAGTTAGTAATTATACATGACGATTAGATGCATACTTGCTTATAATCTTATTATTAGTATAGTATAATATAATGTTAGAGTAACTCACTCTTCATGCATCACAAAAGTAGAAACTAAATCAAATAATTGCCGAGGCGACTCCACTGACTCTTTGTTCCGGATAACCATCATTCGATTTTCTTTATTTCTTTTTCTAAAAAAAGATAGGGTATATAAGTCATTATAATGATTGTTTATACATACTCACGACTGTAATCCCCGAAGGGATAGGCAGAGATGTAACTAGTGCACCCACATTTCGCAAAGTGTATTTCCATCCCATGATGTGACAGCGGGCGATCCTATCGCCATACCGGGCACAATTCGGGATCAAACTCCGGACCGATACTGAGCATTTCATGATAGAAAAACCCAATATCATTTGACCCGACCCGGGGATCGAACCCGAGACCTCAGCATAGCAATACCGCGTACGAAATATAACTACGCGACCGAGGCATTATTATGTATGTAATAATGTAAATAGTTAAATTCTATTTTAGAAATAATATTATTAAAATATGTTATATTATATATAATAATACTTTTAATTTCAAAATGTACAAATAACATTCTAACAAAATACTTACGCTTTTGCTTCGATTTGATTCACTTTCTTTCTTTTTTGCACAAATTATTTATTGTCTGTTTCGCATAGTTTGTCAAATATAATAAACTGATTCAACACTCGGGCAGAGCGTTCGCGCGGCATAAAACACGTAGTCTTTCCTTGAAGCACGGCGCTGTACTAACGATAAATAGCTTTAATTATTAGTTACCGTGCACTACTCAACACACTATGAGAAATGACATAAGGTTGAATATTGCGCACATCGTCGGACGTTTATCAATGCACAGAAGTAAATGACGTAAGTCGCAAATCTATTATAATTTATATTATGAGTTTTAATTGATCTAGGTAATTTATATCTTAGCAGTGGATAATAAACAATATTTACTAACTGTGAATATTTATTTTAGACATATAACTCAAGCCATTTATTAGAAACAGCAAAAATTCTACCAAAAATACATCGTTTTCGGAATAAAAATGTATCGAGGGAAAATAACACAATTGTGTAACTGTCTTATTAAGGGAAAGAAATAGGACTGAAAAATCATATATTAAAGTTTTATATTCCTTGGATATATAATTGACGCAGTATGGTCATCGAAACTAACGTACAATTTAGGGAGCCTCCTCTTAATTCCTTTTTGCCTGCGCTACAGTAATAAATAAATACACCCAACAATCACATATATCAAGTGGTAAATAGCATCCGTTTGTGATTTCAACAAGAAAATAATATTTTTGAGGGAATTATAATGCTAAATACGTATCTAAATAATTAAGTTTGTGTTTGGCCTGAGGTAATCATAAATACAACAAACATACAAAATATACTAAACCAACAAACTTACCTACCATCAGGTTATAACAATAAACAAAATTTCGAGGATATCATGGAAGTTAAGAAGTTCACATAAAAACATTAACTGAAAAAGTACAGTACTACCTATAAACATTTTAATTTTTTTAGCTTTAATACATAATATAAAACTTTGGCTTACTTATACGGTATATACTAAATAGAAAATGCTTTACTTCAGTTATTGATCCGTAATTTATTATGCCAAATCAAACACATACGAATCTTCTTCTTCTTCCACCTGACCTTATCCCACTAGCAGTGGGGTCGGCGCAACATACTTTTTAACACGTGTTCCAGAGAGATTTACCTTGTAGTGTTTACGACCGGCCGCCTGCCTGACATCAACCCGTCTGGGAAACAAACACATACGAGTAAAAATATCAAATTTCAAATACATATAACTGTAGCAATCATATTACGTACATGAGTGAAATGGTCAATTGAACATAGAATTAATGATAGTAATTATAAAAAAAATAATTATTTTAAATATTGTGCTCGCCTTTTTACATATTTTTTCAAAATAATTATTCAATAAAATTAAAACAGTCGTTAGTTTTAAACACATGCATTAGATATTATGTAAAAAAATATATAAATGGTGCTTTAACCGATTTAACAATATTTATTCCGTCTTATTTGTATGTATATTGCTTCACGAACAGCTGCTACAGTAATAAAACAAACACCAACAAAGGATAATAAAAATTAAAACTGTCTAGAAAAAGAGCGACAAGAATATTCCATCACATACATGAACTTTACTCGCTTAAAATATTTTTTCGTGAAATATACAATTTAGCAATTAAAAACTATTTCGGTAATATTTAAAAGAAAGAATAATATATAATCGTAAATTGGTACTAATTCATAAATAAAACCGTCCAAGTACGAATCGTACCAGCTCACAAAAGGTTCCTTTCCACCTAAAAACAAACATTTCACTTCTTTTTTCATTCTAAATTTCAACTAGCCTATAAATTACAATACAAAAATCTTTATTCTATAACCAATAATCACTTAAAATAACGTAGCATAGGACTACTTAATACTATATTCTACTTCCTAGGATTCAAAAGATAGATCCCTTTAAAGGTAAAGGGCAGTGACAGAAACGGTCGGGCCTAGGTACCTTGGTGTACGGTACCCTAATAATCAAGATTTCGGAAGCGCATAACTTTAACCTTAGTACTGTGCACACTCGTGCTTAAAGATGAGTGATCAACAAAATCATAAGTGAATACATACAATCTTAATAGTCTCAGCATGTGCTTGCTGAGCTCCTAAACTAGATGTTGCATATTCAACAAGCGATTTGCTTATGTAAGCAATCGCTCATATACATAACTACATAAACATGTCTATGTACTATTCACTAACTTCTATTTCCGAAACTATCACGTCTGCGCGCGGTTTACAAATGAAAATATGTACTTATATTGTTCTTTAATAGCTCTATGTTTCATGCGTGTACGTCTATTACGTGATATTAGTATGTTTTGCAAATAAATAATCTTCTTATTTTATGATCCAGTATCAGTACTTATTACTAATATTAATTTATATTTAGGCTTATGATAATTTAATAAAAACGATACGATAATTGAAATTGAAAAGATTAGCGTTATCCCATTTACTATACAATTAATTATTAACGGTCACATAGTTCAGTGATTTGAAAAAGGCGGCAGAAACAAGCGCCACCTATTAAGACAGTAAAGCAACAAATCTGTATAAGCGGTAGTCACGCCACAGACACCTTTGCCTACAACATGAATGGGTCGGCGGGCTCGACAGGGTTATTACAACAGTGTTACTCAAGAACGACTTGTAGAGACAGCTCTTTGTTCGTTTCGTACCTCGGGTGACATTACTGGAGCCTCGAATCCTCCTTACTCTTTCCAATCCCCGTTCTTTTGCTTTAAGATGTAAAACACATCCGTGATTCCTCTCGTATTGAGAGTGTTCTTGGGCGGTGACAAACACTTACCATCAAGTGGCATACTGGCTCGTTTGCTGATTACTGCTATAAAAAGTCCCAGAAATCGTACGTGTTGTCGTTGGTAGCGATGAATGAAAGAAGAAAAGTCCTTTATTTAATCACAATTGCAGTGATAGCTCAGGTGTGGAACAGACTGCAAGGTATAAGCTGCAGGTTCGAAGACGGCCCCAAGAGTATGCACCACTGGCTTTCAAGTTACATATGTATTCATTATTAATTATTGCTTACTTTAACGGTGAGTAAAACATCGAGAGGAAGCCTGCATACCTAAGAAGTTCTCCATATGAATTTCGAAAGCATGTGAAGTCTGCCAACACGCATTAGGTCAGTCTGGTGAATTAGACCTAATACCTCTAATGCATTTAGTAGAAGAAGCCAGTGCCCAGCAGCGGGATGTGTGTAATACATGGCTGGTATTATATTATTACTTAAAACCCTTTGTATGCAAATAAATTTAGCATCATACTCAACCGTGCTAATAAAGTATAATTATCCCTGACAACGTTACCCACTGGAAGTATTTTATTTACGAACTTGACGCCGGTGCTGTCGTGCTGAAATATATAAAAAAAAGTTAAAGTTATTCTTGAACTTTTTAAATTAAATTAAAATATAAGCACCGTGAAAATAAAAACATAACTTTATTTATTTTTTATAAAGTCTTAACTCCAGTTGTTATGACCTATTTGCCAAATTGAGCTATCATATTCACATAATTCTTACTAACTTACAATGATTTCAGCTTATTAATATACAAATTCGTCTGTGCAGCTCTTGGCACATTTGAATCATAATTAAAAGGACACTTTATATTATTCAAGACGAGAAATAAGCATATTTTTTTTATCCGAGCACGGCAAAGTGACTACACTACACCTGAAGGTAAGCGTAGGACAGTCCAAAAAACCAGCGACCACCGAAAAACAATGAGTTTATCGATGGACACCAGAGTCATGCCGGCCTGAATAAATGCTTCTTCACACTCTCAATAGGGAAAAGGCAAATCGAGGGGCCTGCCACAGGATAGGCGGACGACCGATGCATGCACAAGAATACAAGGATGTACTTATACCCCTTTACCCGCCCCAATCAACCATCTTACATTGCTTCTATATTCTCTCAACCTACTTTTTGATCGACAAAACTTATTACAAAAGAAGTGTCCATGGAATGGAAAAAATATTAGGCCGATAAGATCAACACAGCAACAATACAATAAATACACAATATACATAACGATATAGATAATTTTTTTTTTTTAATACAAATACATATTCTATTAGCCAATATTTAACCAAGAAAAATGGCTGTTTATGTGGTTAATTGTTCCCTAACGACATGTTTATAATTTGAAACCGAAATTGTAACACGGAGTGGAGATTTTGCACACTTAAAAAAATAAAGAAAATATGTGCGTGTTGATTAAGTCTATGTACAATAAATAATAGAGTAATAATTAATTTAGTTGTATTTCCATTTTGGTATTATCAAAATAGCAGCGAAGGGCGTTAAATCGTTTGTAAAATGATTACATAATCGAATATTTTCATTATTTTATACTTGGAATGTACTCCTTGGTGACGTCTACAGATGCTGTCAAGGATTTCAATTAATTTTTCTTACTTGATCGATCGGCATGCGCGAGAACAAAGCAATTACAACATCCGAACGTAACCGATAGCAATTAATTTGTTTTTGCCTCACCGAGCAGGCGATCAGACGAGTCCTTTGTAGACGTCAATTCGACGCCTTTTATATTAAATTGTTGTTTGCACTTAAAATACGCGAGAGAATCTGCTCACCGAAAATCTATAATCTTTACTCTGTTAGCAAAAAAGTCATACGATCGCGAAAATGGATTTTGGTTAAAAGAAAAAGCCATATTAAAAGTACCAGTAAAACAAAATAATGTTGTTTTTCTATGATCAAATTTGCCAATGACAAAACTTTGAGTTCTTCTCATACATTCTTTTATTTGTAGTATAGACCTGCAAACGAGCGTGAGAGTGACCTGATAGTAAATGATCTTCACCGGCCATGAACGCCCACAATACCAAAAGAGGCATATACTTTGCTTACCTTAAAAGGAAAGGATAATTAAGCGACTTGGAATGGGAGGGGGTGTCGAGGCCTCTCTCACTCACTGTACGAAACGCACCAGTAAGCCGTTACTTTATGTCGGTTTTTTGTGACGTAGTGGTAACAACCCGGTCAAGCCATCCCATACTGTAAAGAAAACTATCTACAGCGTTGCCCAAAATATCTTTAACAATATAATGAAGAGGTCATTGGTGTGATGCTTATCTTGGCGATAGAGTTTTTTGAGTATTCCCGGTAGTTGTTTTTAAGAATAAGATGAAGAAAAATTCAGTAAACAATTTAAATCGCACCACTAAATGCAGTCTTCAAATTAAAGAATGTTTAGAAGAATTATGTAATGCTTTTGCATTGTGTGCCACTACAGAATTTTATGCAGGAAGTATGGAACCAAAGAGACTCAAATTAAAATGTAAACCTGATTACTCTTACGTTAATCTGCAGAGTGTACCCAGTAAGGGTGAGGTTGGTTTTGGGATTATGATGTTGTTGGTCCACTTCCACTGCATTAGTGTAAACTTTGGTTGCTAAGTCAAAATTGAGAAGTGAATGTATATTTCGAAGAAATCGTCCAACACATAAATAAATATTTCTATATCCTTGGTATTGTGGATGTTCATGAGCGTCGGATATTACTTACACTCAGGTGACCCACATGCTCGTTTGCTGGCTTCTGCTATAAAATACAGGTGACGCGGAGCATAAACATGTAGCTATTATTAATTGCTGTTATTTATAAACACAAAGTACATAGTTATGCATCCTGCACCTGTTCATAACAAGATAAATATTTGCTGACCATTCAAATTAGCTTTTTTCGAACGTATGGACTTTATGTAACTCTATCCGTTGAAAACATGATCATATTTCGCTGACCAATGAATTTTGCACGTGTTCTTGTTTATATTAAAGTTCTTGGAACTATATGAAAACATGTTGACAGTAAAAATGCTGACCTGGTGTCTGAAGAGTAGCCTTGTTATGATCAAAATTCCTAGAACTGAATACGCATTGTAAATAAGTTAAGAGTATAAATAAGGATAATTGTTCGATTTAATTTAGTCTCAAATAAATCTTCATCGTGAAGAGTTGGACTCTACATTTTTGATTCAAAAACCTCATGGCGCTCCCGCGTAACTTTTATCTGGCGCAGCCGGTAGGATACTCATATAATCCAAGCATCGAAGGATACTAAAATCGATCCTGAGCTTATGGTGATGAGTATTAGCGAACCAATTGGTAGGATACTCTTATAAACCGAGCATCGAAGGACACCAAAAATTGGTCCTGAGCTTTTAAGGTGTTGAGTATTCGAAAACCAATCGCAAACAAATAAATTTGATAAAAGGAGGGAACCGAAGGTGGTTGGTCGTCTACAAGAGCAGCTTTACGTGAAGGCATTGGATCGAGCAGACTGTAAGTAGACCTTTTACATTTCCTGTCTCATCCTTGCTATTTCCTGTGGTTAATCTTGTACGACTCAAAATTACGTAACTTTTAACCCAACATCGTTGAAAGTTATTTGACTTCTGCACTAAAATAGGCAGACTAATTTTAAGTAATTTTGTAAGCTGTATTTTAATTTGTATTAATGTGTTATTAATTATATAAAAGTAGAGTCATAATTTTCGGACAAAAATCGTTGAAAGTTATTTGACTTTACGAGTTAATTAAATAAGTTATTTTAAGTTTTATTTGTTTAAGCTTCTGCACGAAAATAGGCAGGCTAATTTTAAGTAATTTTGAAAGCAGTGTTCTAATTTACTATGTGTTAATAAATATATTGTATAAAATTAAATTCTTAATTTTCGGACAAAAATCGTCGAAAGTTATTTGAATTTAATCATTAATTAAGAAAGTTATTTGAATTTAATCATTAATTAAGAAAGTTATTTGGATTTAATCATTAATTAAGAAAGTTATTTGAATTTAATTGTTAATTAAGAAAGTTATTTGAATTTAATAAGGTATTTTTTATTTGTTGAGATATAAGCATTAAGTTTAAAGCATAACCATTAATTAAGTTATTTACAATGGCCGAGCAGGTACAGATATTTTTTAAAGATTTGCACATCCTGCCAAATTTTTATAGGGACCATATTATGTTAAATTTACTTAACAAAACAATGTGAATTTATATAAAGAAATGTCAATTCACCAAATACAGTAATAGAATCGAATTATGTATTTCATGTTATTGTGTACTAGCTGATTGTGTAGTAGAGCCGCAGTTTTATTAAGTGAAAGGAATGTTTTAACTTATTGGTAAAATTTAAAAGGGATATTAGTATACCCAGTAAGCTATGGTAACCTTAATTAGGTTATGATGATGATGGTTATGATATGATGATGGTTAGATAAAATTATGTATTAAGATAAAAGATTATTTGAAAAGAAGTCAAATAATATTCATTTCAGATATACCTGTAATAGAAAATGAAATGTACATTTGTTATAAAGTAATTTAAATACCCATTACCCAATTCCTTTGTTAAGACAACGATCATATTCCAAAATATCCCTACCTCCTAGTAAAAGGGTCATACATGCTCTCACTCTACCAGCCGTGCAGTGAACTCTATGAGGCAACGTTCCTGTGCTACGAGGATGAAACTCAGTTAACCTTAGAAGACACTTGTCATCTTATCATCATGGATGAAATTTTCTCATTGGCAATCCAAACCAGTTTAAACTCTATACAGATAGAGCCAATAGAGAAAGGAAGATGGATTCCCTACAGTAGAGCGGAAAATAAACTTACAAAAAGCTGTGTAATAACGAAATAACGACCATAGAGCCACAGACACAATGGACACCTATAAATTTGGATGCTGCCGAATTAAGAAATCTTCAGAATCAAAATAACCTACTGAAGAACAGTGAAAGTGAAGTGAAAAATTGTGAAATGGGCATTAATGTGAAAAGTGTTAGCGTATTTACTCTATTATTATATAATCATATTTCTGTAACCTTTTAAGATATATTTTTCGAAATAATCAGAGCAATAACCATTCCTCTGATAATTTCGAAGCTATGGGGGGAGGAGTTATGCATCCTGCACCTGTTCATAACAAGATAAATATTTGCTGACCATTCAAATTAGCTTTTTTCGAACGTATGGACTTTATGTAACTCTATCCGTTGAAAACATGATCATATTTCGCTGACCAATGAATTTTGCACGTGTTCTTGTTTATATTAAAGTTCTTGGAACTATATGAAAACATGTTGACAGTAAAAATGCTGACCTGGTGTCTGAAGAGTAGCCTTGTTATGATCAAAATTCCTAGAACTGAATACGCATTGTAAATAAGTTAAGAGTATAAATAAGGATAATTGTTCGATTTAATTTAGTCTCAAATAAATCTTCATCGTGAAGAGTTGGACTCTACATTTTTGATTCAAAAACCTCATGGCGCTCCCGCGTAACTTTTATCTACATACATGAACATGTTAAAAATTATTTTGTTAAAGAAATAAATTACTAAGTCAGACATAAGCAATACTTTAGTGGCATTATAAACGTTTTCTCTAGGTAACTTTTGCTTTTAAACAGTTTACGTCTAAGTAGCAAGAGTACCCTCATTGAACACGAATCTTTTTATATTGTCTCTAAATCCAATACAGAATGACAGTCTGATGCAGGCTCTATCGAACACGTATTTCAGAATACCGGGTCACGGAGAGCAACCTAACGGACGTGTAATAAACTGAAGACGTGATACCTACCTTTTTCCGGCCGACGTTTGGGAAAAATGTTTCTCCTTACCGAACAACAAATGTGTTTAATTATACAAATTTAACGTCGCGGTTGTCTTGGATTTAATATACCACAGTGATAATGAAATGACTTTGTGGTTTAATAGTTAATTGAAACACTGTGTGCTTTTTATTTTTATTGGTTTACCTACAACTTACGTTATCTTACATCTGAATAGAACGTTTTATAATAGATAGCTAAGCGTAAAAAATATAACAATAATGCCAGCCTCCTGTTATATACGTCCTATTGCTGTGCACGAGTCCTCTGCTAATGAGAAGGGTAAGTAAGGCTTTAGTCTACCACGCTGGTGGTAATGCGGTTTGGTAGACTTTATATATCTTACGTTGATGTTTTCTTTCACAGATAAAATAATTAATAAACAATGAATACACATGTAACTTTGAAAAGTTAGAAGTGCATGCCCAGGGGCTGGTTTTAAACCCGCGACTTTCCTGTCAACAGTTCTTACCATACCCGTTAGGCAACCACCCCTTTTTATCGCAATATTTTCATATAAGATTAGCGATTTTCATTTTTTAACTTAGTGATACCAACCTGTAGTTAATGAAAGGTAACGCAATAAAAACGAAAGACAATGTTAAAGTACATATAATTTATAAAATGAACCCGAATGGGTACCATAAACTGGAATCATGAAAGTTTATACCCTGTTTTAGTTAAGGGCGGACCATTCAATCGTGACGTAAAAAATTTACGATCACACGTCAAGAGAAACACCAATGAGGTAGTAAACAGTCCCCTTCCGATAGTTAAGTGTCTACTTGTAAAACTCCATTACCAATTAATGTTATCTTCTTTTGTTTTGTCATAAGTACTTTATTTTCGCTGAACATAGTCTCCATACCCACTTCAGCCAAACAAACAAGCAGGTAGGTACATCACACATATAGTACCTAACATCACTCAGGACTCTAAATTACAAAGTATTGAATAGCGGTTAAGTTTCATAATGGTCAGTCATTTCACTAGCTTCAATATCTTTATAAAACCTAGTATATTACTCGTATAAATATATTGCATAGTCCCAAGTGTCAACTAGAAAAGTAGCCAATTCCAACTGTCAATTATAACTATCGTAGATTTCGGCAGGAGTTTCGATGTGTTGAATATTTTATCAGTTGGTTTAAGTGTCCTTTTTGTTATAAGGTCGAAAGGGTCGCGAAGTATTCGACAGAAATTCAATTATTCAACCACTATAACTATAACATAGTGATTGAGTGATTTAACAATCATGGATGTTTGTCAAAAGTTTTATTCAGCGATAGTCAATAGTATTCTTCTTGGAGATAGATATGCGATCATAGATATATGTAGGTATAATAGGTATAAGGCCGCGGACTCGAAGTCAGCGGCAAGCGGCGGCGGCGCGGGAGCGGCGGACACCCGGTCTCGAAGTCAGCGGGCAGATCGCGCGACGCTAGAGCGGCGTAGTGTTGTGCTATGAAATTGATGGGAATATGATGTTCCATATAAAAAATCATTGAAATAATTTGCTCCACCACGTCGGCGGGCATTTTTGAAAATATACAGCAGCAGCAGCAATGCAGACGCGCAGTTGCCGCTCGACTGGCGCGCGCCGCTCGTACGTCGCTCCTCGCGCCCGCGCCGCGCCGCTGCTTTCGAGGTCCATTTAAAGCTATGCATTTGAACGCGCCGCACCCGCGCCGCCGCCGCTTGCCGCTGACTTCGAGTCCGCGGCCTAATTACCTCATAATTTATCAAAAATAAACAAAAATACACCTATTTTTTGTACACAATTGATTTAAATACTGTTTCACTAACATATGAAACGTTTCTAGTCAAAATGTTCACCTATCTCAAGATATTCCCCAAAAATCTTATTTCAGATCCTGTGACCCCGCTCGTTGCGTGATTAATCGAGCACGCGGGGATCGATAGAGTATTTTCACATAACATTTCTATTACTAGGTTTAAGATCCTTACTTCCCAAAGTGGTCATGGACTCGTCGAGGGTCTACGTTGGCGTGACAAAAAAATGGAGGTTCATAATTCGTAAGCAGGGGACCACCAAAATCTGTTTTCGACAGTAAAGAACTAAAATGTCGGCTTGTATCAATGTAGGCAGATAATATTTTCAACGTAAATTTCCATAGTTAGATCTAATCTTCACATTTTTGTCGAATTTTGTAGACATTTCCACCATATTCTCATCGCTGCAGGGGAACCTGGAAAGGCCTAACCTGAACCAGCCAAATTTTGAAAGTGGTCTATGAGAAAAAAAGTCTAGGAATCTCTATTCTAGATCATCAGCTTTAAATATTGAATACATTTTCCTACAGTCCTTCTGCCAGACGTTACCGCGGCTCACTGTTAGGATCCCCTTTAGACACATTCACTTAGCCTGATCATGAAAATTCTCGATAGATTCCTTACATATTTTCCTGTACTACACATGTTAATTACCTTTAAATAATTTATATAACATAATAATATATTAGGAAATCGATGTATTCACTTTATGATTTTAATTATAAACACATATAATGAAAAATAAATAACGTGTAAATTGAAAACGTACGGTAAAGATAGATATATAGCTTCGTATTTTATCTCTAGCTTTTACCTGAACTAGTCCGAATAGTTTTTTGAACCAAAAACTCGTTTAAAAGCGGATATTGCATTCGAGAGCGTTCCAGTTAGATCGATGCTATGTAAACTATTCTTTTGCGTATTAATACAAGCAGATATACAAGTTGCAAATATGTTGACGCAAGTCATAACATTATCAAAATTTAAGTGGTGACGGAGGAAAACCGCTAATATTAACTTTACCTGACAAAAAAAAGTATAAAGCAAATTGTATTATTATTTAATAAACCATTTATACAAAACCGTACTAAATGTTTTATGTGACATTTATGTGACAAATCATTGCAATCCTGAAAGCTCCTTATCTATCTCATTAAGATTAAAAAGAGTTTTCGTTACGTATAAACGTTAAAAACGTCGAAATACGGGGAATTAACTGTGGATTAAGGCTGAACTGGCGAGGGCGATCCTACACTCTGGTAAAATATTAAACGTTTGGGCAGATGGTAATTAATAATGCGGTACCATACCACGGCCCGTTGGACGTCTACCGGCCGGATATAACAGAAAAATTGCCGGATCAGGCACGAGAGCGCGCTTAAAATTCTCGAAGCAATTTTAATCTAAACTGTTAAAAACTCATGTTGGTTTTAGTGATCCTAACCGATACCCGAAAGCCACTAACTTCATTATGGATGGTTTCTGTACATAAATAAGTACGTTTCCAGAATGTTTTAGATAGTAGTTAAAACAGATGTAAAATTATAAGATATATTTTTAACTGGCACAGATTGCCAGGTACTCACTACACGCATAAATAAATGACACCCAATAGTCACACACAGCCCTTACCCCACAGTAAGATACGAGTCTTGTGTCGTGGGTATCAGAAACTACGAGAGAATTTCGATCTCACAACACCCAGACCCGAAACATTTAATTGTGGATCAGAAAAATATTTGTCTCGATGCGGGGATCGAACCCGCGGCCTCACGTTTCACAGTCGGCTACTAGAATGAAACAAAAGGACGCAGACAGCCATACCTATTAAATACATTTATTAACTAGTGTATTTATTAACTAAATATATATTTTTTCTTCTTGACGCTCATACACAAAAGTTAATACACATTAATTCATTATTTTATAAATATTAATCAAGCTGCTTATTCTGACTTAAAAATAATTATTAATGTAGTGCGAATAATGTAAATCAGTTTTGAATAAATAACGTTAGACTTTCTCTCCCGTTTTTCTCTTACGAAACAGCCTTTCGTATTGGCAGTAGACTTAAAATTTGACTGAATCTAAATGATATATATGATGTACAACACATTACAGATTCAATAAATATTTTCATTCGATTCCATTTGATTACCGAAACAACTCTGCACAATCTCGTCATTTTAATATCGGTAATTTTAGCAATAGCAACGGTAATAGATTGTTAACGATCTTCTTTTAGTAACAGATTTGTGACCACGAATCATAATAAGTTTTTTTCTTATATCCGAACACGGCAAATTGACTGCACTACGCCTGACGGTAAGCGCAGTGCAGTCCAAAAACCAGCTACCACCGAAAAACAATGAGTTTATCGGTTGTCACCAGAATCATGCCGGCCTGTAAAATCGAGGGCCCTGCGACATTACAGGCGGATGACCGATGCAGGCACTGGGATACAAAGATGTGCCCATATGCCCACATCAATCAACCATTAAGTCATGTCGCAAGCCCCTCGCGAGAACCGGATACACATTGGCTGATCCTGGAACGCGATCCACACAATGCGTGTGGGTCATTATGGTAGGTTTTAACACCATGTATACGGTGGTCGCTATCCGATATAAATATCCTACAACCAGCTTAATTTTTGTATTTAATTTTCTTGTTACTCACATAAACATAATGCACTATAGCGCTTAAAGCATATTAAAAAAATTAAGATTTTAAATTTATATCATTTAAATAATAATTAAACATATATTTATATAACTCTATAAAAGTATAAAGGCATAAGTTAACAAAATAAACATCGGCGAAACATGTAACAAAATTGAAAGCCTCTACTCAGTTTGTAGCAAGTCCGAGTCAAAGTTCGATTTAATAAGTCAATAAACCGTCGTCGATTGAGCCAATCTCATTTTATGAGTCCCTCGGCTGCGCGATCAGACGTTCTATAAGAAAAGTTGCCAGTGAAGAGGGAAACAGCCTGTCTGCGGCCTTTATCCCGTATTTGAGAACATTCACTTCTTACTGTATTGCTGACTAAACATCCACAAAATCCTCCGCCAAAAATTATATTTTGATAGCATTTTTTATGAAATACCAATGAAATATTTGCGTTTAATAGATTTAAAGTCCTAGATGTGAGTAGCCCTGGACCGCGAGAAATGGCGTGCTTGAGCACCCCCAAACACGCCAGAGGTATCCGTCCGTCTATACCCAACAGTGGGTTGATATGAGGCTGAAAATTATTATGATGAATGAATAATTTATAAGTTGGCTGTAGTAATGATATCACACCAGTTCACTTAACCATTTAACTTTATTTGGTAATTTATTGTCGCAAATAATTCACGGAGGAGGCAACTTGACCTAAAAAAAATTGGTGAGATAATTTACTCAGAGTACCTGCAAGCACATTTTAAAATTAAAATTTTCTTATCTGTATCTACTGGTCATCCCGCTCATTGGTCGAGATAAAAAATGTGTCCCCATATTTTATGAAGGAACGCTGAACCTAAATAATTTCACTAGGGTCTTTCTTAAAAGGGGACAGCTACGCTGTAGAAAGTTTTGTCTACAAAACAAACAAATCCGACCGGGGTGATACCTCTTTTTCACAGGAAACTGAGCGAATTAATGTAACACCACTGCTGTTCCGTGTAATCAGTGTGTATGCGAGAGGAGCATGTGAGCACAACTAGCCTCTCCTCTCCGCAATTACATTTTCTTTTCCTTAACAGTCGACAACAATTTCGAACTTCCTTGGTATTTTACATGTTTATGGTGGGTAGCATTTGCTTACCTTATCCCTTCCAATAAGCAATAAATTAAAATGGTTAAAATCTCGCCCAATGTGATTATTTATAGTAATTAAAACAGCCCATACTTATTTATTACAATATTGTAGTTGAAGTAAAGATAATTGAAATGAAGATTATCAATTTAGAAACTACTTAATTATGTTCAAAGCCTAGACAGCAACCTTAAAGTGGTTGGTAATTAAAATTTTGACATTAAGCCTGGCCAAGTTGTAATTAAAAAATAATTTTGAACAATACTTATACTTGAAAGTCTTCGACGTTTATCATGTGTATTTTATTTTTGTAAGTATTATATTCTGATATATTAAACATTTCAAAAACATATACTCGCAAGATATTTTGAAATTAATCCAATACAATAACAATACTATTGGTACCTTTGTTCCTGTCTTTGTTACCTTGATAGATAAAAATTATGTACAATATTGGCTTGTGGTAATCTTTATTTTATATAATATTTTTTGCCTGCCTGATGCGTAGGGGTATGTGCATTGAGATACATATGTCGCAAATTCGAAAAATAATCTAGACACACGGTCATATGCCCGCCAAGTTGTAGGAAGAATTTTATTTTATTTTTTTTATACACCCAACAGTCACATACATAGTCCTGACCCCACAGTAAGATACGAGTCTTGTGTCGTGGGTTTCAGGAACTACGAGTGACATTCGGTCTCACAACACCCAGACCCCGAAACAAATATTTGTGGATCACACAAACATTTGTCTCGGTGCGGGGATCGACCCCCCGGCCTCACGTTACACAGTAAGCTACTCGCCCACTGCGCCACGGCTATCAAATGAAAATGAAGAATCGTGAATCCCAATAATTCAACTCGACAGTCATATACAAAATTTAATTTTAGATATCTTAATAATCAAATTTTACGTTACTTAAGTCAAAGATTGTTAACCGGAGACTCAAAGAATGAGGGTGAGCTCGGGTGGGTAACGAGCACTCAACTCTGAGTGGCGACTCCTCAGTCCTCATGAGCATCCCTTTGATCCACCATTTATACGCCGACCTTGCCGCCTAATGAGACCAGAGCCATTTTGAGAAAGTTTCACAACTGTATTAAATAATTATGAACAGTTTTTAAGATATAATTAAAACGACATGTATCGTATTTGAAAAAAAGGAGGACAAGTACACATTAGGTACATAAAATTACAGAATTAAAATTTCAAGCAATGTCACCACTTTTTGTCTTTTTGTCCTGGATAACGTAACGAGCAGGTCGCTCGCCTGATGGTGAGCGGCTCGCCTGCCCATAAACCAAACAACACACAGAGATTTGAATTCCAAAGCACTGTATGGCACTGGACTGTGTGCATCACATAAATTTGTTAAGCCTTATGCACAGCAATTTCACTGGCTTCAATATTATTCAAACCGAAACACAACAATGCTTAATGATTTCTTATGTTTACGTGAATAAAACTAATTTAAACGGATTGTATCGTAGTTTTTTTTTTAATTTTGGTCCCGACGTTTCGAAAGCTTTTCAGCCTTCGTGGTCACGAGGTGGACTGAGGTGTCGGTTATCCGGAAAAGTTAATGTTATATATTGCCTACCTTTCGTTTACAATTATTGTTAAAATTTATTAATATAATTATTTATATTGTTTAAA
Source organism: Amorpha juglandis (assembly GCA_949126905.1). Lineage (NCBI taxonomy): Eukaryota > Metazoa > Arthropoda > Insecta > Lepidoptera > Sphingidae > Amorpha > Amorpha juglandis. The sequence goes on from OX421372.1 coordinate 10,281,002, forward strand.
ACCCTAATAACTAAATTATCCTTAAAGATACATTTTCCTTGAGTAAACTTACGCAGACTAACTGTCTTGCGCTGTATACAACATACACTCGGCATCATCGCCAGATGGCACTACACGCGTATATTGCACTGCAACTTATGCATGTTACGTAGACACCCGGATAAATTATTTGTTTTGTTAATTCAGCTAAGTTAGTGCTTAGCGCAATATAATCTCTACATTTGATACTACAAGCTATTTGAATGTGGATCATCAAAATGTAATGTTACTATCCTTTGCCAACTGAAACAGGTAAAAATAGCGTTTTGTCATGACTCGTACATACCATACTGCAGCACTCAGAGACGTTAATGAATAATGAATACACCCAACAGTTACATACATAGTCCTGACCCGAAGATAAGACCCAGTAAGATACGAATCTTGTGTCATGGGTATCAGGAACTACGAGAGACTTTTGGTCTCACAACACCCAGACCCCGAAACAAATATAATATGTGGATCACACAAACATTTGTATCGGTGCGGGGATCGAACCCGCGGCCTCTCGCTTCACATCCGGCTACCCGCCCGTTTTGCTATGGAGCCTGTCTGTTAATTAACTTTAACTAGTCATTAGCCATTTCTTACGTCGGCTAAGATTGTTTCTGTACTCATTAAATGAGTATTAAGCATTTTCTGTACTCAATAACGGGACATAAAGCATTTACTGACTGAGTGTGAAAATAAAAGAATTTTAAATATATGTCTTGAGGTGCGTGACGGAGACTGGAGATCCCTACATACGACGACCACAACAGCAACATGTCACTTGATCGCATACCTCAAACCGTACCTTAAAAATCATGTAATAATGTCATAAATTAAATTGATAAAACAAAAAAGCTGCATTTATTGCAGAGGCCTGGTTCGTAAATAAGGTACTGTTAATAGTGCCGCCTTTCCACATTCCAGTGATGTAGCGACGGTCGTGTACATAAAGTGTTGCTACAACAAATTCGGAACACTATGTAAGCGAATTAAGATACTCTAAGAGTTGTAGTATAGTTTAAGGCAGCTTTTCTTGCTTACTCCTTGCGCCAGTTAATTAGATCGTCGGCACGCTTTACTCCAGCGTGGCGTCTCGCAGTTTACTTTAGCGACAATCATCTAATGTAATGCAACACTACTTCCTAAATGCTACATTGATTAAGGTATCTTAAATAATTTACCATACGTACCTATATGTTTTTAAATATTAAAAACAAAATACACAACAAAATGCATTCTTAGTACTATACTTAGTAGGTACAAATACAAACCAAAAGTAGAGAAGTAAACGGCACATTTTAACACAACAGACAACTTACTTTAAGCAACCTGTCTTTTAAACAATACTATTCTACAATGTTCACGATAGAACAATAGTAGTACACTTATAAGAAAAACATCCAGGACGAAATACATAACATTATGCAACATGCAACATCACCCCTCTATTCTTTGGACGTTCCCCTTCAGAACCCTAATGGGACGTTATATGTCCCACCCTCTTCCAGATAGTTGCTTGCTACTCATCCATGTCATTTTTTTTCCAATTTTCACCTGTGGGTGAGTACTATCGTCATATTGTTTAAATATTTACATGCCAATTTCAGATAATTAGAACGAATTTTCCTTCATTAGGGCAACACCAACCGAGGCGATTCTGTCTTGGTAGAATCATCATATTATGTATTTTTATGTGTTACTTTTAGTAGAACTCCGTAGATGTCACAAAATCGGTAAAGTAAGCATACCCAAATTAACTATTCATCATTAATAATTCGTGTTATTTTTTAAATTTGACCTAAAGTCCTAAATTGGTCCATACGTGAAAAATAGTAGATTAGATCTCTGCGAAGCCAATGCCTGCCTGCCCAATACTGTTGTCACTCAATTTAAATTGCACCAATTGCGAGAAGACTTCTACTTTACTACGTTTAATGTGAGAAATTAATGTTACGACTCTTGTGACTGATTTTCAACTAATAAATTTATCGATTTTTTAGTTTTTGTTTATGCTCGTACCTAATATCCATTACAAATACCAAATCTCGATATGTTTGCTTATATCTATTTAGGATTCCCCAATTTTCCGTTGGTACTCAATTGTCACTTCTTAACTAAACGGAAATATGGCACAACGTAATTTAAAAAAATACAGTTTAAATGTAGTCGTCCTCCTTGTCGAAGTAGGTAAAAAAGGTAAATAAGTGGTTAATTTTCCTAACATTTCAACGCTACCTTTCAAAATATTTTAAATACTTCGTGAAACATTACAAGTACAATAAATTTAAATGTCATATTTTAAATAAGATAAAACTAAAATGTAGATATTTCATATTAATCGTCGCTCTACTATATTTATTTCCCAAGTCACAGCTTGTTGACTCTGTAAAAGGTCGCTAGGGAAATATACTTTCTTTCTCTGAATTTTGTTTTTTGACTGGTCATGCCAGAATTCTGTTGTACTATTTTCCATAATAATTATTATTACGTGTTTTATCTTATACTTGTTTCTTTTCTGACCGTTTCATATCTTATTTACTGATTAAATTCAACAGTTTAACGCTATTTTTATAAAACTTCAATGGTGGTTGAACCACACTGTAGACAATTTTGTCTACAGCATGAATGGGCCGGCTTGACTGCGTTGTTACCACTGTCCCACATAAAATCTACGTTAAGTTAGTAACTTGCTGTTACGTTTCATACGATGATCAAGATATCGGGATGCCTAAATCCCACTCCCGCTTCTTTCCCAATCTCTTAAATAATTAAGATTATTTTGATATTAGATTTGGTTGCATTGCCGACCTAACGGATAGGGATAACCGATACCGACCTAATGGAGAGGCCATTAGGTCGGCAACGCATCAACGCATCTCCTCAGGTATTGTGGATTTTCATGGGCGATAGAGATCACTTACCATAATCTGACCGACTTGCCCATTTGTCGGCCTCTGCTATAAAAAAGATTATTAAAACAATTAATTTCATTCAGGTTGCGAGAATTGTATATAAAAGTATACGTACCTACAGTGTCAACGAATTCAGCAAGACTTGTAGGTAAATGCATTGCACTTGCAGCTAACGAAAACATATGTTTCGTTAAGCTGCATAAAATACAAAAACAATGATGACTATTGTGAAAACTCTATTGGCCACCGCGTCACTTGGCACAAACGCTTCTTCACGCCTCATTTATTAAAGGGCCGATATTAAATGAAGGAGGAATAGTCCCGAAGCCTATATTATAGTATAAAGTATTATCCATGTTCTGGTCATATGGGAAATACTACCAAGATATATTAATTTTCAAATGAATTGTAAATATGGAATCTGTTTTATTATTATAACTAACACGCTTTAATTGTAGTTATTTCATTAATAAAATGATTACAAACATCATTATTTTGAAATAAGCTCAATGGCTGCACTATTCCTATCATCCATTAGAAAGATCTGTAATTTCTAAATAGCTGACTGACCAGTTTTTCTCGAATCAATATTTATTTATTTAACTATTTATTGGCAAGTAAAATGAGATCATTATATGTATTTTTACTCCCTCCAACGTAGCTCAGCTGCACGTGGTCGTACTGAAACATCACTGAGATTACCTTTGAGTAATATTTTCTGACTATATTTTCGTTTTGAATCTTTCAATTATTTCAGATTTTTCTTCTATCTTTTACTTAAAGAAGGATATGTACGTCACAGAATCCCAAAATGTGATCTTTTATGTCCTTAAGTTCAACTTTTACCTGCTCTTTATGGACGTTCAGGACTGTAGCCAATTTTTGCTACAAGTATCCGCGAAATTTGTTTTCTATCTTCATCATCATCTGTGTTCAGCGAAGACTTTAGCTTAGAACCATACCAATTAAACTGATATAGATAATCTAAGTGAGTTTTTCTCCGTCTAAGTGCTATGATGTTACAGATATTTTGGCCTTTCAAGCGTCGATATACAGACAGCTAGACAGAGAAAGTAATCAACTTATTACACCCGTTTTTAGCGGCGTTAAAAATTAAGATACAGTTACCTGCAACTCTGCAAATTTCAACAATTAAGTCATTGCTTTCATATACATAGATGTAAAAATTCCCAATAAGCGGATATTGTAAAGAAAATTTCGCGCAAACAGGCTCACACGACTTTATGGAAGGCTAGCGTTTCTAATTTAATTATACGATAGTTTTGTGTTTTCTAGCATTCCATATTGTGCATTTGGTACACACGGTAGTAACTAGTTGTACAAAGCCTATAATTCAACTAGAATTCTTGGCTATTCTCCAAGGAAAAGCTACTCGAAATCGGCTCAATATATTTCGAATTCATATTACAAATATGCGTATTAAGTGCCTAAATACATATATTTTATGTATGTGTATGTTAATACGAGTATTTACTTAATCTAATTATTAAAATACGTTAATCAATATAGAATAATATATATTTATGGGAAATTAAATAGTTTATTTTTTCATGTAACGAAAAAATAATAGCCTAGTAATAAAAACAAAACAAAAAATACCTTATCAAAATCATGACACATCATGAATCATCATCATCATCAACAAGTCATCATTTACTGCAAGGTTTAATGGCTGTTAAAAGCAATATCGATTGGTTAGGTATTTCGTAAACTATGTAACATAGTATGTTATTTTTAAAAGTAGCTTCAGCCCATTGTATAGTATACCAATACTATACAATGGGCGTGGCTCTACCACTCTACTGAATGGTAGAGCCACGGTGTAGACAGTTTTGTCTACAGCATGAATAGGCTGGCTCGACCGGATCGTTACCACTGTCTCACAGAAAACCGACGTAAAGTAGTGGCTTGCTGCTGCGTTCCGTACGGTTAGTGAGATAACCGGAAGCCCAAATCCCGTCCCCTTCCCAATCCCTAATTATCCCTTTCCTCTAAGGTCGGCAACGCGCCCATGACTCTTCTGGTGGGCGGTGGAGATCACTTACCATCAGGTGGCCCACTTGCTCGTTTGCCGGCCTATGCCATAAAAAAAAAACAAACATTTGTTTCCACAATGGAGTTATTCGTCATGTTATGGACAACATAATATTGTGATTAATCGAAGAAATATTTCAAACAGAACATATTTCGAAAAATGGTTTAACAAATCTCACAATCATTTTAAATTCTCTTTACGACAATCTTCCGCTCGATGTGGTAAGTAAATGTTGCTTGTTTTGAATTTTGATTCAAACCCTTAAAATTGTGGATAGTTAGGTCACCTCAAAACCGGCCGCCCGCGCCAGCCTGACGTCACGACCCTCTCGGGAGAAAGTACACTTAGATCCAAAATAAATATTTGTGGAACACACGAATATTTGTCTCGTTGCAAGAATCGAACTCGTGCCCTCTTGCATCATAGCCGGCTGCTCGCCCACTGTGCCACGGAGGCTGTCGATTTAGAAAATCTATTACATCATAGAGCGGAAATAAGGTACGTATAATTTATTTGTTTTTGTAAAACTGGCGATACCGTGGCGGTTATTTAATTTTTAGCAAAATTATCTTGATTTTTATACTTACTATTACTATTTACATGACATAACATAGGCATTCACGCCTTTAATCCCCGAAGAGCAGGCAAAGCTTAATCATACCTATACAATTTATACTCTGAATATTTCAAAAGCAACATTAATAGATCCAATAAACCAAACACATGTATATCCTTAAAAGTGACATATAAAGCGTCTACAAAATCATAGTCTACATACACAGCTCACTTCTTAATACGTAGGTAAGAATTGGCTTGTGTGAAACTAGAACACATTGGCGTATGGGCTTAAATTTAACTTTGGTTTCGTTTGCCAAAACTGTGTCGGTATAGATACGTATGTGATAGTAAGCAGAAATCAGGATTAACCGGCGCTGCAGCGTGGTCCCGGGCGAGCGACACCGTAAATACACAAAAACTTCCCTGCCAAACTTCCGTTGCACTTGTTTATGAACACGCCGCGCCGCTCCGCCCGCCGGGGACCGACCATCCGCATAAACGATGTCTCCAGTTATTTTGCATATATCATACACAATTTCCATTGATAAAATAATGGAGTAGGATTTCTATTTTTAAAAACATGTTACTAAAAATCAATACTACAAGGTGGACAGACGACCTGATAAAGGTCGCAGGATGTCGCTGGATGCAGGCCGCTTCTAGCAGGTCGGTCTGGAAATCTTTGGGGGAGGCCTATGTTCAGCAGTGGACGTCTTGTGGCTGATGATGATGATAAAAAATCAATCTGAAATGTACCGCTTCAACTTAGGTTCAAACCATATTTTACTTACCTGTGCTAGATTCGCACTAGATTCTATGGAAGACCTATTTATGCAATGCAATCTGGGAGGGATCTAAACCATCTAAGACTCGGTAAATTATTTATCAGCTCACTTATAGTAGTTTACGTACTTACAGATATCTATACTTCCACATTTATAATATTAGTGAAACATCTGCAATACACAAGTAACAAACATCATAGGAATTTCATACGTCTAGCTTATGAAAATTCCAACGCAAGAAGATGTTAGCAACGACTTGTAGTCCTCTTCGATACGAAAATGTCTTCTAGAATTTAGAAAGTAAGTAGCAGCAGTATCCAGATAATATTTATACTAACTGTGATTTAAAAGCCGTTCCGACAAAATAATTTAATAAGCAGGCATTCTATATCATGCTCTCGTATAAAAACTGTTCATTATAACATGAATAATAGATTAACGATATGAACGTTTGGTTCAATATTTTTGACTTAATAATACAGTTCACTATGAAACAAAAATCAAATAGTAAATACCTACCTACTGCTATATATAAAAGTATAAACAATCTTCGTAATATCTAGGGTATCTTCGGAGTTACGTGAGACAAGTATTACTTTAAAGACTCAAAACAACAGTTTTCAATTATATTCATAGTTTATTAATCCCTTATACAATGTTACTGCTTTCCAGAGCACAACCCAATGTCAGGATTATCTATAGACTGCTCTTTAACTAATTAGGTATAACCAAGACAGAACTAGGATCGAACAGTAAACCAGCAGAGCTACCGCGTAATTAACTCTTGGACTATCAACTATAGACTGATCACTGCGAACTGATTGAACTGAACGTGAATTGACCCACTCCTAATTCTTTTGTTGTTTGACGTTCATGCTGATAGCCCAACTCGAGTCGACTATTTTCAGCTTCACCGGACTTTTGGGTGAGCACTTTCGGCGCTCTCATTCCTTACATTTAAGCGTCCATGCTGAAGGCACCCCCTGTGGGGTACGAACCTCGATGAGTCAGCAACCGTTCTGAGGAACGGTTGCTGGAAAAAGAGGGCAGAGACATATGTATTATTATGCGATATCTGCAATTATTGTTTTTGGGAAATTTTAAAACCAGTCATCATCATCGGCACGCGGGCCGGTACTAGGGTCGGGGCAAGGAGATCTCGGTGAGGACGGAAACAACGAGCGTGTAGAGTGTAATTATTTGTTGAACTCCTACATCCGTCGTATGGCCAAATTGGTATCATCGTCGGGATCGGTGAGGACGCTATACGGTCTTCTCCACTTTACTCGGTCAAGAGAGTGTATATTGACGCTTTCCGGATAAGCGTATTGGAATGATGCGCGGCGCGATCGAAATAGCGCTTGCTGGTCATTTTCATGACCTGCCGGATGGTCGGCAATTTTGTGTCCACGTGGAGGTTGCGTTTAAGCACGTACCACGGGGCCCCAAGAATCTTACGCAGGAAAATATTCTGCACTGTTTGCAAATGCTTAATCCAAAGCGGGGGGATGTGAGCGAACACAGGCGACGCGTACGTCATTATCGGCCTAACACACGATGTAGTGATCCTAATCTTGTTGCGGATGGAGAGTTTGTTTTTCCTGTTAAGGAGCCAGTAAAACTGGCTTATCGCGAATGCGCGTGTACCGCATTTACGTTTGGGATGAATGTCAACCTCTAGTCAAGGATCACTCCAAGATATATGACCGTTTTAGTCCAGAGAATGCACGTGTCGCACTTGATATTCGGCACTGGATCTGATGATAAACCGACTGGGGTACCTATCGAAAAGGAACGCAGCGCCTTTGGATTGACGGTAATTCGCCGTTTGCGGAACCACTCGCCGAGTTCGTCGGCAGCGGCTTGCAAAATACGAATCACATGAACCGGGTATTTGCGCGATGCCTAGATCGCGGTATCGTCCTCAAAGAGTGCTAGATGGGCGTTCTTAGGTTTGGGCATGTCGCTGGTATATAGCGAGAAAAGAAAAGGGGTCAGGCGCGGCCTTGCGGGACTCAAGCCATAGTAAAGCTGGTGGGAGTTAGTTGCTGGTGGGAGGATACTTGTATCCGACCGGATAGCGACCACCGTACACTGGTGCTAAAACCTGCCATAGTGGCCCACCTTGTGTGGGTCGCGTTCCAGGGTCAGCCAGTGTATATCCGGTTCTCCCCAGGGGGCTTGCCCCCTGATCCTAACCCTTTTCCTATCCCCATTTCCTTCCCTTCCCCCTTGGGATGAGATACTGCGGGGTCGCCAGTATTCTGTTAGCAGCGACCCCGTAGTTTATCCCAGGAACTTTGGCAGGCCGGCATGATCTTGCCGACCTACGATGGACACATTGTTTATCGTTGGTCGACACTATTCTTGGATTGCGCTTCACTTACCATCAGGTGTCGCGTAGTCACTTTGCCGAGCCAGGAAAAAAAAAAAGTACAGTAGCAGAACATACTCATACAGAATTATCCGTTGGCATAGAGCTAATTAAACAAATTCCATGAATGTATTTACAACAAATAGTGCTTTCTCCGTACGCATGAGATAAAATTACTGATAAAATAGCAACCTAAAATTGTATGATAATTAACATACATACTGAACTAACATAAAAGTGTTTACTACTGCATATTAACACATAAAAACTTTGTTCAGCTTGTTCGCTATTTAGGAGATATGAAACTGCAATTTTCTTTACCATGAAGTCAACATTGTAAATAATAATGTAAATAATAATGTAACTACGTACATCACAGCAATTTTACTCGGCCACTCTAATAATAATCATTCTATACAGGACAAAAATCACAATTTTTGTTTGGGTTTTCGATTCGTAAAAATCATAAATGCCCGGTAGTCAAATGTTCGATACATGTGATATTTTTATGTCAGCAGTTGGAGATTTACCTTTATACAATATGTAAAGTCGTTAAAATTATGTTTATCCGACATCAAGTGTCACCTCTCCCTTTTCAGCTATGGACGGAAAAATTCTTAAAACAAATTAAAAATTCGTTTCAGTAAAATATTTTGTGTAGTTTTTGAGATATGGGATTATTTTCCGTTACACGATATTTGAGTCAATCGACCGTAGATTCAGCTAAGTTATTCACAGTCAAGTAATCTATCATTTGTCAGCAGTGTTTGTAATAATCAAAGAAAAATGCGATGGAATTGACGCCGCCGCCTCCCCAAAAAAAATATTCCGCAGGGCACATCGATGGTAAATATACCTACCTAAATCAATGGACATAACTATTTTTGAAGTAGGTACTTTGAATTAGAATACTATACTATACTTTACTTTATCCTACTATACTTTATCCTATTAAAAAATCATTATTATACTTATCAATATAATATAGAAAGTAAAATATGCCTCAATTAAATCTCATCTTTTACACTTTACAATAATAATAACATCTGGAGGCATATAAAATGATTAAGCACTCTTTTTTAGTGGTGGACCTATTCTGAACGAAAAGATGAATTATGATTAAGCAATATTTCAGATCAATTTTTATCAGACCAGTGATCCGTATCATTAGCAGTTTCTGCAAAGTGTCAGTACTCGATCTAACAACTATCAATCTTCAATTTCATTCATATATTTTATATGATATAATACAACTTCCATACCCATTTGCGGTAGTATATTAGTATAGGTATATGTAGTGTATTAGTTGGGGCACTTCGACTTCACTTGAATGCTAGGTACTACTTTCTCAATGTAACTACTAAATAATGATTGTGATAAAAGTATACGACATAATTAAGTACGTATTAATTAAGATTGAATCGCCATTAGATAGAATAGAAGTATGTTTGTTTGAAAAAAAATGGTGAAGGAGCACTATCTCGGTGCTACTTAGTTTGTGACATAACTACACTGGCAATAAATTATATATATTTATATGTATATATATATATACGTATATATATTTTATATACATATGTATTTTATAGTTAGTTTATATATGTTATGTATGTATATATTTATTATAAATATTTAATTAGTAAATCAATTATATTTGTGTATACTTCTGATATTAGCTTATTGTACACTCTAAACTGCCCTTTCTTTTTCCTTCTTTCATCTCCATCCCATGGTTGCCTGTAAGACATTGCCCTGAGCGATAAGGCCGCCAATTGTACTTCTCATATTTGTTATATTTAAGTGTTCTGTCCTGTACTTCTTGTGTGCAATAAAGTTTAAATAAATAAATAAATAAAGTTTGATCACTTACAGAAATAATAAAATCCAAAGAGTCCAAAGAATTGGAGTCGGTGCAATTTCAGTTGACCAGCAGCGACACAGGCACCAGCTTCAAAGAAACCTATAGAAATTGTTATATTTAACTTGTGAGTGTTATTTTATTGAAGTCGGTTATTAAGTTTTGTTAAAACTTATTTTTTTTTCAAATTTCAGTGTTAAGTATATCTAAGGTCGTTAAGCTATCTTTATTATAGTTATCAAATCAGGAATGGCCTAGACGAGCCTCAAGTTAAAAAGGTGGTAGGTCCCTTTTATACTAAGGGCTTTCTGGGTTGGTAACACCGCTTTGTCTATTTCTGCTAGCAAGCAGAAGTGTGCGCACTTGTAGCTAGGTTTGAAGGACATTGAAGGCAGTGAAATTACTAGGCATTATAAGAGGTCTGTAAAATTTGCTATGTGTGTGGTGTTTGTCTGTATATGGGCAAGCGTGTCCCTTACCATCAAGTGAGCGACCTGCTGGTCTCATTATTCAGGCAAATAAATAAAAAAATAAGCAATCTATGTCTGGATGAACTACCCGCGACATTGAAAAAGGTTTCTGAGCTACAATAACTGCTATCTACTATGACTATACAATATATATATGTTTGCTCGTTTCTGATAACGCATCGCAAGCAAGTTTTGACAAGCATTATGAATAAACGGTGTGTGGCTCGAGGCTCGGCGACTCTGCACGCGTCGTTTAACTGGACCATTACATACGTCCTACACTGCTTCCTTTCTGCCTGGTGTTATGCTTAGTGTTAATACCCGGGTCCGCCGTCCCATCACAATATGACAGTATATCCGGTATTGTGGTGCGACCCGCCGTCTGACCCCCACAATCCGCAATAGGAACAAAGTTTAGCCATAGCCTTATCCGTTAATTCAGTAGTGAACCACGTGCAGGTTGGCTTTGGGCCTAAGATGTTAATGGTCCACTTACACTCGAACATGCGTCCCGCACTGCATTAGCAGTAAATTAATGTTTTTCGAAGTTTGTCAAATTCAGAAAACTCACTATTGGTACCAAGACCATGTTTTTATTAGTATTATTATTCGTTGTTCAAGTCAGGAAATAGATATTTAAAAAAAACAATATTTATTTAAATCAAAATGTATATATCTCATGAAATATTAAAGTTACTGTCATTAACTTTTATAACAATTTTCAGATTTCTCCCCTTATATTTAATGCTTATGTGTACAAGTAGCTATTACATATTATTTTCTGCTAAGTATAAAAGACTGAATGTTAAAAAAGAACACACAACAGATTCAATCAAACACTTATTAAATTAAACATGTAATATAAAATAAAAAAAAAACAACAAAATACAGTTCTCATAAACTTGACAAACTTCTGAAAATGAAAATGCTTATGTGACATGTTAAAACTAAACAACCTTTGATTGGCTTGGATGGAAACGTTCATTATAAGGCAACTTCTTATTTAGAACTTAGATATAGTTTACTTACAAGACAAGTATTGCAAAAATATTTTTACTGCAATATGTCTTCATTCAAACCATTTGCTTATTACAAAGTCCATGATAAATATAAAAATCAATGTAATAATAAATTAAGTCACCAAATAATAAATGTAATTAAGGCTAGAGAGAACTTCATTTAATCATAGAATTAAAATACATCCACAGAGCCAATTGTATCTCCTTACAAAGCTTCTTCAGCAACCTATCAGATCTTGGTTGTCACTCCCTGTGCACTAGGACATAAATCGCTAAGCAGGCCAACACAGCAAACTATAACAAAGAAAAAAAATCAGAATTAAACACACAATACCCAATATAAATTTGAGAATGCTAAATGGTTATAAAATACAATTCCTTAATATCTTTAATTTTATTTGAAATATTTGTAAACAATATTAAATAAAGACATATACCAAACTGGCAACCCAACAAATCTGTTTCTGTGCATCTCTAAAACCATGACATATCAATCATTGTTAAAGATCCCTAACCCCTAAAAAATAACTAGATAAAGATAGAAGTGGTTACTATAAACCTATACATAGTTACCAGCACCTGTTTTGTTCAGTTAAATGGATACTTTGATAACTTTATTATACTAACTACAGAATGGCTGATCTAGTCATTTATTGCTTGGAATGTACCAATTATGAATTTATATTTGTCAGCAATTAAAAATAATATGTGTACATTCAAATGGATAGATTTTTACAAAACTTCAGTGATAACCAGCATCAAATGTCACAACAATAGAGATTGATTTTAATTAATCTGTAGAAAATAAATACACAAATAGGCAGACGAGGTCATTAAATGAGAAATTACACCAATATGGCAGTAGAAAAAATAATAGAAACACTGTCTAATGAAGTGTTTAAGTATGTAATTCTCCAATATAAAAGCCATAGATCAACGATTATTACTATATGACAAAATTACTACAAACTGTACATAATAAAATTCTCTAATATAAAAACCATAGATGACAGATTCTTATTATATGACATTATAACTACAATCTGTACAGAAACCAAGTGTGCTAACTGCTAACCATAGACTGTTGACGTTTAGTGATGTTACATAGATTATAAAGTTCACATTGGCATGTGGCACTATATGTCAGCACATAATATAGTTTAACATCCTTGATTGTAGGTTCCTTATCTCCACACTTAGCCCGTAAAATATTGGGCCATTGTGCGACAGTTTAATATACAGCATCTATTAAATTATATGGGCTCTATGATCTTAACTGTTAAGTCACAAAAGAATATTAATAAATAAATGAGAAAAATTACCTTAAACTTAGGATATTCATTCATATATATTGTGACCATTCCAACATAGGGTAAGAATCCTCTTGCACGACCAACAACGTCTTTCTTTGTTAGCCACAACTGTCCTTGAGCATATAAGCCCCTATCATCCACACTGTTATTGTCACCTTTTGTCAAAAACTTTACTGTGCCATTGTTCCTGGAAAAAAACAAATTATAGTATTTTATAGCTATACTAGCTGTCCCGCGCGGCTCCGCCCGCGTGATCTGTATTTTCCGGGATAAAAGTAGCCTAACAGTGGCGCCATCTGTCAGCAATGTGTCACGCACCGACGCCATCTACTTAAAATATTGGTTTGTAGTACATGCTATGTATCAGAGATGGCGCTGTATTTAAAAAATTATTTTCCCTATTTTCCCGCTTTTCTATTGAAATTTTTCCTAGATTTTCGTTGCTATAAACCTCACGGAGCCCGAGACCTTTCCAACGAATGCAAAACCGTGGAAATCGGTTCGTGCGTTCTGGAGTTATATCGTCAGGAAGGAAAACCCGACTTATTTTTATATAATAGATTTTCACAAATAGAATTAAAATAAGCAGACAACTCCAAGAAAATATTTGAAACTGGAAAGAACTATTACATATAATAAACTAAAATACATTTCTTGATATGGGTTTCAAACGAAAATAATTCTTCTGTGGTACAGTGGATAAGTAGCCGACTGTGAAGCGAGAGGCTATGGGTTTAATTCCTGTACAGTGACAAATGTTTATGTGATCCACAAATATTGGTACCAGATCTGGCTGTTGTGGGACCACAAGTCCCTTGTAGTTCAGCCGATACCCACAATACAGGTTTCACCTAGTATGTGGTCAGAACTATCTGTGTGTATTTATTTATGCCTACAGTCATTTACACAAAACTATATGCAATGAGTTTATATAAAAACAATATTTAAAAAATACAACTCCATTGAGATTTATGATTAAACTAGCTGACCCGGCAAACTTTGTTCCGCCTTAATGGCAATAAATAAGCAGATTTATTTTTTAATTGGAAATAATACAAAAAAAAGAAATACCTATATTAATCATTCATAATTATTTCTATATTTTAGTACATAGATTGCTCTTCATTTAAGTACCTTGTGATACACGACATTTTTTATTTTATTATCAGGCGCAAAAACAAACAACGCAGATGGTCTTCCAACCCGTGAACATGCCACGTATAATTGACCATGGGAAAAACATGAATGTTCTAGATTTAAACCACAAACTTTTAAGGATTGGCCTTGTGTTTTGTTGATGGTCATGGCAAATGCAAGACGTATCGGAAATTGAAGCCTTTTAAATTCAAACGGCATATCGGTTGGGATCATCGGTATCCTCGGAATGAGAACTTCCTCACCTTTGAATTTTCCTATCATTATCGTAGCGTAAATTACATTGTTCGTCAATTTTCTAACCACCAAAAAAACACAAAGTCGAGCCATACTATCGCGGCGCTGTTCACATGCAATTTCTTGTTCTTCTTCAGTCCTTTCATTTGCAGTATTCCGTATTCTTCTTGCATCACGGCTTTGTCGGGAAAGATTCGATCGTCTTGGTCGCGGCATTATTAATTAAACTTCACTTCACCTAAAAACTCAAATTTTCATACCGAGTTTTATAGTTCACTTCACTTCACTGTTTATACGTCAGAATTAGCAATTTATCTAATTGTCATCCATACTTCATTACATAGCTGTCATTATACGTCAATTACATAGCTGTGATTTACGTTTTGTTATTCCAAGTCTGATTCTTTTTTGTTTTTATACCACGTTTTATAATGACTGATGTTTCATATCGAACAGGATAAAAAGTATCCTATGTCCTTCTCCTGGCTCTAAACTACCTCCCTGCCAATTTTCAGCTAAATCGGTTCAGCCGTTCTTGAGTTATAAGTGGAGTAACTAACACGACTTTCTTTTATATATATAGATTACATCTGTTAAGGATATCAAATAATTTAAGTTTTTAAATCATAACATAAATACATCACATTAACTTATTTAGCTTGCCTGGCAAGTCATGAATTTTCCTACTGTTCATTCGACACAAACAAAATGTTGTTAAATTTATGAATATTGGTTTTTGGTTTTCTATAAAATTATTTTATTAATACTATTTTTTAGTTCTGACTAATATTGAAGAGACATATTTTTTATATAGATATATTTTTTGGTTCACCGATCTGGGAATTAAACCCAGCACCTTAAAGGGTTCACAGCATACACAAACAGCTCATAGTAGCAGTTTTCTCTATTAGTAACATTAACCGGTCAGTGGTCTAGACCAATGAGGCTATTGTACTATCAATTTTGTCAATCAATTTATCCAGTCCTAAAGACTCCATACAATGCAATTCCGTCTGGCTTCCCTTTTTAATCTTATCCAAAAGTAATTTCTATATATTAAGTGTAGCCTATAATTTCATATATGTTAATAATTGCATGAAAAAAAAATTCTTAATTGATAATATTGATAGCAAAATCAATTCATAATGAATATTGCAAAAACTGTAGAGTAGTCATCTTTATAAGCAACAGGCATGGGCTTCCTTTTGAAAAAATGACCAATGCCAGTTTAGCAATTATTTTAGTTACAACAACCAATTATTTTAGTTAAGCTATTGTATGGTAGATACTTGATATGTAAGCAAATAGTTGTTTGTACGGTAAACGCTTAACATATCACTTATGATGGTGTTATAATGCATTATTTTATTCTTATGATTAAAAGCTACTTAGAATACTCACTTTTCATGGAGCTTTAAAACTCTATGAACAATTGGGATGTCACGTCCCTCCACTTTAAAAACAACAATCTCGCCCACTCGCACGGGCTCTTCAGGATAGTTGGTCAAAAATAGTAGGTCGCCTCTATGAAATGCAGGCTCCATACTACCAGACAGTACCACCACTATTGGACTCTCACTGCCAGTCACAACCATTAAACCTTTCCATATCATAAGGGCTGATGATACTATCATACCAAAGCTCAACACTTGGTACATGAACTGGAAAAACAAATAAAAAGACCATCAAGATAAAAACGCCGATATGTTACCATACATTATAGACACAAATTATTACCTGTCGCTTGTTCATGCGCTTTACATCGTCAAATATGCTGTCCAACATTGTTGATGAATGAATATTTTTTTCCAACTTATATTGAAAGTATTAGGTTTTTTGATTATTTATCACGTTTACCTGTTTTGCCGAACACCACGAATTCATACGAATTTATTCTTGACATGACACCACGTCAGATGTGTAGGGGTGTACAGATTTTGTTAAAAACATTAAACAATCGATCAAAATCGACTATGATAAAAAATCGACATTAATATTTCCATGTTGCTTTATGAGGAGAGCTAATGTTTGTGACTATAACATATTATGTACTTGCTATAATACCTAGTCAATCAATTAGACATGCGCAAAACAGTACGCTATGAAGTAATGCCATATGGCATGTCATTTCGTACGGCGTAATATGGCACTATAGCATGGCATGGCATGGCATGGCATTACTCTAGGCATGACCTGACATGACACGCTATGTGAAGTAATGTGTACGGCCCACTATTACTAATATGGCACTATAGCATTACTCTAGGCATGACCTGACATGACACGCTATGTGAAGTAATGTGTACGGCCCACCATTACTTGTACAGCTTGGCAAAAAAGAGTATGGATTTAATGAGGGCGCTTATGGATTTAATATGGCAACCCGGTATACTACGACATAAAATGTTTAGATACTTGTTATTTTTATCTATTGATGTTTAATGGGCTTTAGTGGGGTGATTTCAATTGCCAGCTAAAAAATATTTTTTGGAGGATAAAATAGTGTCAGATAAAAAATATATTTGTATATGAGATTTATCTACAGTAATATTATAAAGGGAATGATTCTTTGTAAGCTTATAGGCTATATTTCATCCCGGAAAAATATATAGCGAGAAAATTATCCTGGAACAATTTTATCACGCAGGCGAAAGCTAGTAATATATATTACGAAAAAAAGATATTCATTACTTACACAATTTCTATATATTTTTTACACAAAGTCTTTGACACTTGAAATTTAGTTTCGGAGTATATCGAGTCTTAATCCCTCAGATGGAACAGAGGGCATCCATAGTGGCAACATAATATTATGAACCCTCACAGATTTTTTGTTTTTATAATTTAAATTATTAGTCTTCCTTACTGGGGGGAGATTCGAACAGGTTTGATAATTTAAATAAAATACCATTGTAGTTTTAATAGGATAAAAAGGAAAATTAAACCTTTAAATCATAGGAGTACTTTGAATTTATTCAAATAAAACAAATTAACATTTTAATTCAATCAGATTCCAAAAGACTTTCGTCTAGATATTCTATCCCAGAAAAGTCTATTGAGTCTTGACTAGACGATCCTGCAACAACAGAATCATCTGAATCACCCGAATATGTATCTGTATCGCTACTGCTATCTCTGAGGTTAATGACCAATTTTTCTATGTCGTCATACATGGTAATTCATTTACAATTTTAATAGCATGTTTGCATGAGCTTTTCCAGTTTTAGCACTAATCGCGTGGAATGCTTGTCCAGCTGACATCTGTTGGAATGAAATATTATTGATTATGAGTTCAACTTAATAACATTATGAAAATCTAATTATGAACTAGATCTACCTTTATGTCAATGGACCTTACGTTGACAGAGGCAATCTTATTTTGTGATTATCTCGCGATAGCTCTCATCCAAATAAATATTTTTTTGGAGTTCTATTGGTAAATTCCCATTATGCATTATATTTTTTTTTATATTGTTCCCTCTTTGCGACTATGTTAATGCCGCTCAGACTGTTATACATTTTTTATATGAGAAACTTATACTTAACTACTTAACTTATTAATTTTTTATATCAGACTGTTATACATTTTTTAGAATGTAATATCTTTCTTAGATGTCCACGACTTCCATTAAATACCAGTTTATCTTTAACTACAGGTAATAAGTTTCGTATTGTAGGCACCTGAGAAAAAAGAAAGTATTCATTTATTACATAATACTGTATTTATATTTGTTTTTATTGTAGGAAGTAGGAATAATATAAAATATATTACATATGTACCTGTTTTTTTACAGTATAGAAGAAATGAACCTTTTATCTTATTGCGCATAGATCAAAATTATAGAGATCTTTCTTTGGTCGACTTTTCCTATTTTTACCAGATGTAGAAAAAAGGCCTTTATTTTTTTTCACCTTCTTCAAAAAAAATTCTTGTGGTGTTGACTGATTTACCTAAAAAAATACCAAACATACATAAGAATACAAAAACAAATTTTTAAATGTTCAGTATTACAAAGGATCAAAAATATTAAGTCAGCTTATATTAACACGTAAACATAACCTCAGTTACTCTTTTGTAAACAAATCACAAAAATCTCTTAAATTGTATGTTACAGGTAATTTAAACTAGTGCAAAATGTATAATTTAACTTGTTAGATGTTAATAATTTGCATAAATACCTGTCATATCGGCTGTTCTCTGATAAACATTGTTAATTTGAGACAAAACTTGTTCCGCTTGAGATTCAGCCAAACATCGTAAAAAACTTGATATATCACGGCTCTACCACTACAACGAATCGTTTTGTTCATTTTAAATAACAAAACAAGCAACAACCGTACGAGAATTTATAGAATTTTGTATAAAACTAGTTGGCGCAAACAACAATGACACAGAAAGTACTAGCTATTTGACATCAATGACATTTTTAATAGAGTTGCCACAATATATTTATTTTAGTTCCTATTTTCACCGCGTCATACTCTTTTTTGCCAAGCTGTACTGTTGTGTACTGTATGTTCAATCAAGACTCAGGTGTAATGTAATAGCAATATTAGAGAGATAGACCTTTTATATTTTTTTTTAAGTGATAACTTCTTATGGGAGGGTGAACCGAAACGTTCCGTAACGCGAGCGGTCCATCGACCAGCCAGCGTTAGCCGACCTCTCTGGAACATCGATAATTTCGAAGTACCAGGTGGCGTCACACAGTGACCAGTCGGCTTGGACCGGACTTTAACCGGACTTTCACAAGACTGACACGACTTTGACACGTCTTTGACACGATTTTGACACGACTTCGACACGACTTTGACACGACTTTGACACGATTTCGACACGACTTCGACACGACTTCGACACGACTTTGACACGACTTTGACACGACTTCGACACGACTTCGACACGACTTCGACACGACTTCGACACGACTTCGACACGACTTCGACACGACTTCGACACGACTTCGACACGACTTCGACACGACTTTGACACTACTTTGACATGACTTTGACACGACTTCGACACGACTTCGACACGACTTCGACACGACTTTGACACGACTTCGACACGACTTCGACACGACTTCGACACGACTTCGACACGATTTCGACACTACTTCGACACGACATTGACACGACTTCGACACGACTTCGACACGACTTCGACACGACTTCGACACGATTTTGACACGACTTCGACACGACTTCGACACGACTTCGACACGACTTTGACACGACTTTGACACGACTTTGACACGATTTCGACACGACTTCGACACGACTTTGACACGACTTTGACACGACTTCGACACGACTTCGACACGACTTTGACACGACTTTGACACGACTTCCACACGACTTCGACACGACTTCGACACGACTTCGACACGACTTCGACACGACTTCGACAGGACTTTGACACGACTTTGACACGACTTTGACACGACTTCGACACGACTTCGACACGACTTCGACACGACTTTGACACGATTTCGACACGACTTCGACACGACTTTGACCGGACTTGGACATGACTGACCGGACTTCGTAACGTAACGCGTTAAGGCGCCACTCTGTCTGGCGTCCCTTTCTCTCACGCATACGGTAGCAGTAGGCAGGCTCCTCTGCTCTCACTTTAACCCACATTAGTTTAAGTTATCACTTCTGTCGAGCGTCCCGAGACGCACACTTTTTTTTATTTGATTGTATGACGAGATGAGCAAGGCGCTCGCCTGATGGTAGCGCCACGCCTGCCCATAAACTGATGCAACACCACACAGAACTTTGAATTAAAAACACTTCAAATTCGCCATAATAAACAAATACATTAATACCCAAAAAATATATTTACACACCTAGCAATATTTTTTCTAGTTATTTACAGTTAGAATTAAGTAGGTAACAAATTAAGTACTTTCTTCACAAACACACAAAACAAACACTTTCCAAAACAACAATTTTTTTACCATACCGCATACAATAACCTTGTCCTCGTAAACAAATGTGAATTGTGAAATAATTCAAAACAATAGTAAAAGACGAAAGAAAGCGCGCCAGTTGAGTTATTATTACTTACTGGGCGGTGCCATAGAAATGTAAACCCTATGAACAGTATTTTATATACTGCTCTAAATCAAAATTCTACTAAGGGGCGTGACAGAGACAGAATCCCGACCGCTTGACACACCTCGATCGTACAATTTCTCGAACGTTTCCGATTGCGCGCCCGCTTCACCGAGCCGCCCGGCCCGTGTATGTACTATGGCAGTGCGCACGTCATGCCATGCCATGTGCCATGCAACATTTCGCCGGGTACTGTGTACTGTTTCAGTACTCGGTCGTGTTATGGTGCTGCCACACCGATGTTATAAAATGTTTACAAACATTTTCTAACATTAAATCTAACATTTTATAACATTTCTTAACATTTTATAACATTTCTTAACATTTACTAACATTTCTGAACATTCTTCTTTGACGGCTTCTTTGACGGCGCCGCTCTCAAAAGTACCGCCGCCTGCGGTTATAAAATGTTAAGAAATGTTACAAATTGTTAAGAAATGTTTACTAAATGATGCTGCCACACCGGTGTTATAAAATGTTATATAACATTTTCTAACACCGGTGTGGCAGCACCATTATATAAAATGTCATGCATTACTCACAGTACTTACAGATCTCTACAATCAATCTTATTTTGTCATTCCAGCACGTAGAATGATTACCCCTCTACGTTCCAGCAGTAGTCGGTGATGATGATCGACATCTTGAGAGCGCATCTTCTATGGCATCTTCACTTGTTTTTTGCATTTGCGTATTAGAATTCGTTGGTTAATTAATTTATTTTAATTATTTAATACATAATAATATGTGTCAATTTATCTAAAATTAAATTTATTAACATTAGTAAATTATTTGTATTGATTGATTATGTATATTGTGTAAAAAAGTTTTATCTTGATAAAACGGAACTTTGTAGCTTTATCACCATACAATGTACGACCGTGGTGTTCTAACACACGGTCCGGTCGTATGTATGGTACCGTCCATACCGTATGTATGTGCGTTTACATAGCTTGCTCCTACAAAATTAAGGCGCTTCCATGAGCAAATGACCTTGACTGACTCATGTACTCGACGTGTGAATTTTCGTGCAGAATATGCACGTATTTAGCGAATAATTGTTTTAAAAATCAGATTTTAGTCTTTTCGAAATTTAAAACGGGCAAAATATTCGTTATTACATTGCCTACCTAGTGATGTTAATCTCATATGAAAACAATCTGTACTTTAAAAGGAGACGCACGGAATCTTTGCATTTTTCTCATTTTTATGGTTCATTTATAACGATAATTTTAATATATAATATAATATATCAACATTAACATGAATTTGAATCGAACAAAGTAAAGCTGACAGATTGTGTTTTTTTTAAGTAATGACTAGATAGCCTCTAAAAATCTCGATCGCGCAGCGTTTTGCTGGGGGTATGGCCTTAACATTGATAACGCTGTTGGTTTTTGTCAGGAAAACCTGTGCTGCCAAAGGGAAAATTCAAAATCCCAGCTGCACTAGGCTTCATTGCCCACCGCCCTGTGGATTGGGGGCGTTTGGAGAATTCCAACTCGGTATCCCGTGCCTGTCGTAAAAGGCGACAAATAGGGGCTATCGGGAGTAGCGGGCGCGCAGCGGGGGGCGTTCCTAGCGCCCAGTTAGTACGTTTTTGTACACGTACCTTTTGTGCGTGCGACCCCGAGATGGACAACAGCACGGGTGGTTGGCCTCGTTGCTACCGATGACGCCGAGGGCGTTCTTCGGTGTGTGGGGGCTTCTGAGCCACAAACCAAATTGGTCGCAAGGCGGCACCGCGCAGTGGCAGTTCCGGCTGAAGCCGGGTTGATTTTCGCCTCGGGAACCCGGGACCATAGATAATACACTATATATATAACCCCGGGGCCATCCCGAATGCGCCGAAGATTGCCACCGCGGGGTTTTAGTTGCCGGCAAAGTTGTAATCCGGTGGAGCCCAACATAACCGACTGTGAGAGTGGTAACAAGCTCATGCTGTAAACAAAACTGTCAATAATGTGGCTCTAAAACTCTCTGTGCAAAGGGTGTATGAAATTATACAAAATATTTATTTAATTAATGATATAATTTCTACTTAAAAAAAGCTGATATCACATTTTATCGAGACATTTCAACATCCTCATTCTCTATCAATTTTAACTTGATTGTTATTGTATTTGGAGTAGTAACATCAGCTACTAGTATGTCGGCTCCATTATATAAACCCAGTTCCGAGACTTTCTTTTTCAAATTGTCTCTGGTCCTCTCCTCAATGCTCTTTATGGAGGACATATACAATGTTTTATTACGGCCATTTATAACAGTTGTGATGCCTGTAACAGAAATATAAAAAACAAGTTTACACACCAGCAGTATTAAAACATCATTAATTGTGTAGATAGTTCAGTTCGCCTTTGCACGTCTTGGTACGTATGTGTAAGCTTGTAAATAAGTAGTTTTGATTTGTGGGATAATGACCCGCCAACCATCACACCATTATGTATATGTGTGTATAATGTACCGAAAAGTCACACACATAGTCAGCACACGAGTCTTGTGTCGTGAGTATCAGGAACTACGAGAGTTTTGGTCTCACAACACCCAGACCCCGAAAGAAATATTTGTGGATCACTCAAACATTTGTCTCGGTGCGGAGATCGAACCCGCGGCCTCTCGCTTCACAGCCGGCTACTCGCGCGTTTCGCCACGGAAGCTGCCTATAATTATGCCGGCCTACCTAACGTGCGTGTGCATGCGTGGCGTGCGCACACGCACACGCACACTTAAACGCGCACACGCATAAGCACACAACAACGACAAACAGCGAGATGTACAAAGATTAACTGAAATATCTATTATACGCACCTGGGCTTTTCATCATATAACCTTGATCTTCACAAAGTTTATCATAAATAACCTGAAGTGTAGCATTAGATTCAATTTCCATGACATGAGGAACATTGCTACAGGCTATGCAGTCTTGTCTCCTTTCAGCGCTAAATGTGTATGTATAGACACCATCAGCCATGTTCAGAATCATGTAGTTGTTCATATTGACACAGCAAGATGATGCTAATTTAAAAACCTGTAACCAGTTGTGTACAGTTCTCTATTAAAATAAATGACAGTTTTCATTGTATATTAAAATACAGTAAGCATAAAATAACTTTGCTATTTCGGAATGGCATTTTTTTGCAAATGGTCAAAATCACGACAAAAATACCTATGCGCAAGTTTGTAGAGCCTCATTTTGCTGTCTTTATCACTTGTTTTCGTTTCGCTTCCTCAGTGCGTAGTCAGTTGGTGCAAGTGTTGCGCGTTGAAATTAGTGATGGTTACTTTTTTATTGTTTATGTTAGGATATCTCATAACATTACATTTGAATAAATATAGAAAATTATATTATTTGTAATAATGGACGTTTTGTTCAGGGTTTTGTTTGCAGCGATAGCTCGGCGGTAAATGGTAGGGACTGTCGAAACGAGCGAACGATTGAAAATGTAACTTGAGGATGTTATTCATCGACGTTTCAAAGTTAAATCACTGTGAAATTGTTGGGCATTATGAGAGGCAATATCTTATGTCTCGGGGTGCAGTACTTTACTACGCAAATTGGTTCTGTTTATAGGCAGGAGTTACACTACCCTCAGGTGAGCGACCTGACTTGCTCGTCTAGTTGTTCAGGTGAATAAAAATAAAATTAATATTGGTTGGTGAACATACCTCAGTAGCACAAGCAGCTGCTATGGCAGCATTGGTGCTGGCAACAGCCGGAATAATATTTTTCAAAACGCCTTGAGTTAATCTATATGTGACATTAGCAATACCATGTTTCATTGCTCTCTCCTGTGCCTTTTCAAACACCCATGCCACATGTTGAGGATCATCCCCATCTAGAGCTGCACCACTACCCCAAGGATTCTCTTTGGCCCACTGTATTACTTTGACATATTCAATACAATGTTCTGGTAGTCTAAAAATTATAAAAACCCTGTCACACTGTTAGTTCTTATACCTACTTTACATTTGACGATTTATGGCGCAAGCACAAGTATGGCTTAGACAATATCAATTTTTTATGGTGCTGCCACACCGGTGTTATAAAATGTTTACTAACATTTTCTAACATTAAACATTTACTAACATTGTGATAAAATGTATCAAATTTTTGTTAACAAATGTTTAATAGGGGTGTAAGGGGGTCCAACCACCATCTTCCGGACTCCAAGCCAACCTCACCTGCCCGTGGTGCACCCTGCTGGTTAACGGACGAGGCTCTGGCGACCGGCTGATGGCGGTATAACCATCGTAGTGATGGCGTAGCTAAATGCCACAGGCTGATGATGGGCAGCAGCATCTTCAGCGCAAGAAGCTACGCCTCTGCGCTCGCCAACCCGCCTGCCAAGCGTGGCGAGTAATGGCAAAACCTCCCAAATGATGATAAGACAGACAAGAACCAGGCCCCCAGTCCCCGGCAGCCCCGCTATTCCTAGTTCTGGTAGCATCTACGGTAACGGCGGGGCAGGGGGTGCTAAGAATCCCCGGGTAAGATCCCGCTACCACCCCCGACGACGATTGGCCCTGGTAACACACAACATTCGCACTATGAGGACTGACGAGAAGATCCTTGAGCTGGAAGAAGAAATGAGTAGGTTACGATGGGACATCTTGGGTTTATCAAAAGTCCGAAGGAACGGGGAGGACACGATAATCCTCAAGTCTGGTAACCTACTCTACTACCGGGGTGGCGATCAACAGTCTCGAGGTGGTGTCGGATTTCTCGTCCACAAGTCCCTCGTTAACAACATCGTTACCATCGAAAGTGTGTCGAGCAGGGTAGTATACCTTATACTCAGAATATGTGAGAGATATTCGTTGAAGGTCATACAGGTATATGCGCCGACCTCGACACACCCAGATGAGGAAGTAGAGGAGATGTATGACGACATTAGTCGGGCCATACACACCTCCGAAACCTACTTCAATGTTGTTATGGGGGACTTCAACGCAAAACTGGGCAAGAGAAGAGATGAGGAGCTGAGAGTGGGGCAATTTGGATATGGGCAACGAAACCCCAGGGGACAAAGGCTGGCCGATTTCCTGGAGAAAGAGGGACTCTTCGCGATGAACTCTTTCTTTCAGAAGCCGCCTCACAGGAAATGGACCTGGATGAGTCCCGATGGTTCTACGAGGAACGAGATAGACTTCATCTTGACGACGAAGAGACGGATACTCAATGATGTCTCTGTGATCAACAGGGTGAAAACCGGAAGTGATCACCGAATGGTAAGGGGCACATTGAGTATTGACGTCAAGGTGGAAAGACGTCGCCTGATGAGGTCTATGCTCCGCCCTACTCGCGCCCATATTCAAAACCCCGAGAGCTTTCAGCTTGAACTGTCAAACCGCTTCTCTTGCCTAGATAGCTGCGTAACTGTGGACGAAATCAATGACGGGTTGGTAGAAGCTGTCCACACGGTGGGTTCTAAATTCTTTAGACCCCGTCGTAGAAATCGACCTCAGAAACTCTCGGTCTCGACGCTCGAGCTCATGGCCGAACGTCGATCTATGGCGCTGCAGTCTTCCGATGACGCTGATATCGGCAGCTCAATAGACGGATATGGAAATCCTTGCGACACGACGTCCGCGCTCACAACACTGCGAGCATAAAGGAGACGATCGAGCAAAACAAGGGCTCCAAAGTGTTTGCTAAGGACCTGTCTATTGGGCAAAGCCGAATGACAAAGCTGAAGACGGAAGATGGCAGTGTAGCGTCGACCAAGGCAGAGGTGTTGAGAGAGATCGAGAGCTTCTACGGACAGCTTTATACCTCGGTTGCCAAACCCGTTACCAGCTCGGCTAAAGACCCAAGAGCCGAGCTGGTCCGGCACTACAGCGAAAACATCCCGGACATCAGCTTGTGCGAGATTCGGATGGCCCTCGGACAGCTCAAAAACAACAAGGCGCCGGGCGAGGACGGAATTACTGCAGAGCTTCTGAAAGCGGGCGGATCGCCGGTACTGAAAGTCCTTCAGAGACTTTTTAATTCTGTTCTGCTCGAGGGCGTAACGCCTGATGCATGGAACAGGAGTGCGGTGGTACTGTTCTTCAAGAAAGGTGATAATACCTTGTTGAAGAATTACAGGCCCATCTCACTCCTGAGTCATGTGTATAAGCTGTTTTCGAGGGTTATCACGAATCGTCTCGAGCGCAAGTTAGATGACTTCCAGCCTCCCGAACAAGCCGGTTTCCGAAAAGGTTATAGTACCATAGACCACATTCATACGCTGCGGCAAGTTATACAAAAAACCGAGGAGTATAACTTGCCACTTTGCTTAGCGTTTGTGGACTATGAGAAAGCCTTTGATTCGATCGAGACCTGGGCAGTGCTGCAGGCTCTCCAGCGGTGCCGCATCGACTATCGGTATATCGAAGTGTTGAGGTGCTTGTACAACAACGCCACCATGTCGGTCCGAGTACAAGAACAGAGTACGAAGGCTATTCCACTACAGAGAGGCGTGAGACAGGGAGATGTTATTTCTCCGAAACTGTTCACTGCCGCGCTGGAAGATGCCTTCAAGCTCTTGAACTGGAAAGGATTCGGCATCAACATAAATGGCGAGTACATGACTCACCTCCGCTTTGCCGACGATATCGTGGTCCTTGCGGAATCGCTGGAAGACCTGAGTACAATGCTCGAAGACCTCAACAGAGTTTCTCAACGGGTGGGCTTCAGGATGAACATGGACAAGACGAAGGTCATGTCGAATGTCCATGTTGTGCCCACCCCGATTACTGTTGGAAGCTCATCTCTCGAAGTTGTCGACGAATATGTCTATCTAGGACAAGTAGTCCAACTAGGCAGGTCCAACTTCGAGAGAGAGGTCAATCGTCGAATCCAGCTCGGCTGGGCAGCGTTCGGGAAACTTGGCAAGGTCTTCTCGTCCAAAATACCTCAGTGCCTGAAGACTAAAGTCTTCAACCAATGTGTGTTACCAGTGATGACATACGGCACTGAGACGTGGCCTCTGAATATGGGCCGTATAAGACGGCTCACAGTTACTCAGCGAGCTATGGAGAGGGCTATGCTCGGTGTTTCTCTACGTGATCAAATCAGAAATGAGGAGATCCGTAGAAGAACGAAAGTCGCCGACATAGCCCAGCGGATTAGCAAGCTGAAATGGCAGTGGGCAGGCCACATAGCTCGCAGAACCGATAACCGATGGGGCAGAAAGGTTCTGGAATGGAGGCCACGTACTAGCAAGCGCAGCGTTGGACGTCCACCTACAAGGTGGACAGACGACCTGATAAAGGTCGCAGGATGTCGCTGGATGCAGGCCGCTTCCAACAGGTTGGTCTGGAAATCTTTGGGGGAGGCCTATGTTCAGCAGTGGACGTCTTGTGGCTGATGATGATGAATGTTTAATAATGTTTTGTAAACATTTTATAACATCGGTGTGGCAGCACAATAACATTCAGAGATCTAAATCATTAAAAAAATACCTAAAATTTAACATATGAAAAAGCAAATCTAGGGACTTGCGACAGGACAGGCGGATGGCACAGGGGTTACAAAAATGTACCCCTATACCCGCCCCAACCAACTATCAAGTCCTGTCGCAAGCCCCTCGGGAGAACCGTATAAACACTTGCTGATCCTGGAACGCGATCCACACAAGGTGCATAGGTCAGTATGCCAGGTTTTAACACCACATGTACGGTGACCACTATCTGGGCGGATGTGAATATCGTAACACCAGCCTATATGTTCTATTTTCTTGGTGGCATACCTCAAAGTCAAGCTTAATATATTTACCTAGGAGTGTTGGCGATAGTGCAAAGTGGGTAAGTCTTTTGTGGAGGATACAAATCAAGAGTGCACTCAATGCAAGCACTCATTCCTGGCAATATCACTCTGGCATTACCCTTAAAACCTTCAGTGCCTCCATCAACCATTGGTATCACACTGCTTTGATCCAGACTTCCTAAAAAGCAAAGTTAGTACTTAATATAATAAGGACCTGTTTCATGATGTTTGATATAACGCCCAATTTTCGACCGTCATATCGTCCTCGCCGCCGAGGACCGCGCCGCGTTCCCCGAAACCCCCCTGAGCCTAGTACCGGCCCGCGAGCCGATGATGATAATTAGTAGTTTGTAATCCTCCCCTAAAATGATAATCGCAGATGTCTCTGCCCTCCCCCAGTGACCGCCTTGAGCCGAGGTTCGTACCCCACAGGGGGTGCCCTCAGCGAGGTCGCTTAAATGTAAGGGTTGAGAGCGCCTAAAGCGTTCGCCCGAAAGTCCGGTGAAGCTGTAGAAAGCCGACTCGCGTCAGGCTAACAGTACAACGCCAAACCGGAAAAAAAAGCCCAATTTTCGAAGTACTACCAGTTGACATAATGTTCTACTACATAATACAATATATTAACAGGATAATAATTTTATTATCTATTTTTGATCTAACAAAATAAAATTACTTTGGATATTATGAAACAGGCGATAAGAAATATTATTTAACTGAATACTGTTTTTAATAAAGCATCAGGAAGAAAATTAGATTAAAAAGTAATGTACTCTTAATCCCGGAAGTGTGCTCAATTCTCACACCAGGTGATACATTTAGAGAGAAAAAATTTGGGTGAACATACTTGTTTATTTTGTAGGGTCAGTAGCCATAAACCTAATCAAGCAAACTACAGGTAAATGCTAGTTTATTAATAATTCATGTAAATAGAGTAAACCAAACTAATTTAAATACTTTACTATCGTCATTGTATTCCAGGAGAGAAACTAGCATGCCATTTAGCCACCTTCTTGCTACAATTGAGTCGAGACCACAGACAATAATATGAAATTGTCTATAGAAACCCTCGTCCAAGTCTTGTATTGTACAGTGATGAGCAATAGCTTCACATCCAGGTACTCTGTGAATTATAAATACATCATTTCATTTTACTTCATTATTATATGATATTCATAGAGTATATCTGCGGCAGCCTTGGGTCCAACATGGCAGAAAACCTTCAGGAATATAGCTTCAGTTAGTTTGGTCAAGTGTCAAGGAAACCGCAGGAGTATAACCTCACTGACGGCCCAAAAAGTGTATTCAAGATCGAGCTAAGTGGAAGCGTTTAAGTAGGAAGGCGGACCCTGGCACTAAGCCGGGATATTTTCAGGCAGAAAGAAAGAAAACCACTGAACATATTAATTAAACTTCTAAGACTGATTTAACAGATTGTCTAAAGCCTTACTATTATGGATTACATTGAGCCTGTCGGCTGGCAACACAATATGTGTTTATCGCACTCGTACTACACATAGCGAACACAAACACATAAAAGGCGACACATGCAGACCGACATATTGAGAGACAAAAAAATATTATTATTAGTTATAAAAGAACCAAGAAGTCTAGGACATTATCAAAACATATACAACTAACCTCTTATTGACAAACTCAACAGCACACTTAGCTTTTGACAATCCAATATCATTTCTTCTAAACAGAAACTGTCTATTTAAGTTGGAAAGTTCAATAGTATCCATGTCCACAATGTGTATCTTTTTAAAACCCATTAAGGCCAGGTCTTTCAACAGTTCACAACCAAGACCTCCAGCACCCACTATCAATACTTTGCACGAGTTCATGATAAAGTCAAGTATCTCTGCTGACGGCTCAAAATCTGGATGGCAAAATGGCCCAGATCTCTCCAAAAGTTTCCTGATATTCATCCATCTTCTGTTCTGATAGTCAGATGTTTGAGATTCACCAGAAGCCATCATTGGGGCCGCTAAAAAAATATAAAAAAAACTTAAATAAGAACCCCCTTAACCCCCTATATCTACGCAACTCAAATTCAGGTGACTCAATATGAGATCCAACCCAAAAATTTATGATTTTTTTAAATAACAAAATCAAACACCAATTATGATTACCTGACCTGGGAACTGAACCCAGAACCTTACGGTTCTCAGTTACTCGTATAGGAGTAGCAGATAGCCCTAAAAATATTTTGTTTTTAACCTAAAATGAGTATTTTTGTGACACTATTATTATTATATCAAAGTTTCTATTACTAATTGCTCAATATCAGCCCCGAGTATGGAATTATGTCCAGTATGACAATAGAATTGTCTCCTATCACATCATGGGGTGGAGATAAGCTCGGCGAAATGTGGATGTGATGGCTACATCTCTCTCTAACTACTCCTTCGGGAATGGCAAGACTGAGTGCGTATTTATATATGTTATGTTAACCCGGTTACTTTGGAGGTTAAAATTCTATAAAAGTAATACAACAAAATATGTACTTACATATTATAGATCCGTTGACTCCTAAAATACAAATATTTTAAATTCGGTTGACACAAATAACAGCTATTCTTTCTGTATGTATCTACATACTTTAATAATATAACTAAACCATTAAATTGTTAAATAAAAGTAACAATTTGATAACATTATTTTTAATTAGGTAGTACTCTGGGTAGTACCAGGTAGTGTTGCTTAAACATCGATAGTTAATCGATTAATTGATAGTATTTTAACTATCGAAACAATCGATTGTCTGAGAAAGTTATCGATATATCGTTTATTTTATTTTTATCGTCCCTAGCATTTTTTTTTTAGAACAAATTGGTGTCTACTGGCGTAAATCTCGGTGAACCTGGTGTAAAGTAAGGGCAGTGTTGCCAAGTTGTAGGGATTTCCGAAATACACGAATATATTCAAACCGATAGTGAAATGGGTGGGAAGCGGGCACAACTCCTCCAAAGTGAATATGCGGATCTAATTGCATCCATACCAACAGAAATACCCGAAATTCAAACTCTTCCAAGTACGTCTGCTACAGAGACCAAGTCCAAATCCGATGATTTGCTTTTTTTGCCCAATCAGGTACGACATACAACACCAGTCGTTGAATCGATAAGTGATATTTAGAAAAACCAACCATAGATAAACATGCTTGTACTTTAAAATATTGAGAAAAATCAACTAATGTGTTGTGTATGATGGCAAAAAATTATTTGTGCTGTGCAGCGACATTTGTTCCTTCAGAACGAATATTTTCCAAAGCAGGGCTCATCATGAATGAAAAAAGAAGTCGGCTGATGGAAAATAATTCGAATATATTAATTTTTATCAATCAAAAATTAAATATGTTTTAAAATTAATTAAATATGTTCAATTGTTAATACAAAAGTATAATAAGTTGTGTTTCATTTTGTACTTATAAAAATCTCGAAAACTATCGGTTAAATATCGATGAATCGATTGTTTTTTTAATAACAATTGATACTATCGGAATCTCAAACAATCGATGTTTAAGCAACACTAGTACCAGGTAGCAGGTAGTACCCTGTGCCACAGAACAATATTTCTCCTAGCGTCAGCGCTTTGGATTGCTATTTGCAGAGGCTATTTGCTGTTGCTAATAATTATATATAAAATAAAATCTACTAATATAGAGAAGTTGATCAATATTGAAACTTCGATGCAACGGTAATTTCTTTTTAGAATAATGTTAAATATTTTATCTGCAATTAAAATTTCCAAAACGTTTGATCTGTCTTTATTTTATTATTCAAATAAGAAGAATTAAGAATCGAGAGAACTAACAACAGAGACATCGATTTAGAAAAATGTGAGATGAACAAGTAAAACAGGAAAGTTTTTCTAAGTCGATGGAAGAACAAATATTAGTTATGGGTGAAACTGATATATTCGTTAAGATATTAGTAATATGATTTATTCATGTATCGGTAACCCGACAAATCGTGATACGCTTATGCGCTTATGTCCGGTGCTTAATAGTACTCGGTGGATAGATGATAAAAACGACAAGAGTAAAATTGTTCAGAAACCAAGAATATTAGTTTTTGAAGTGATAACTTCTTATGGGAGGGTAAACCGCTTCGAAACATAACGCGTTACGGCGCCACTCTGTCTGATTTCCCTTCCTCTCACGCATACGGCAGCAGTAGGCAGGCTCCTCCTCTATCACTTTAATTCACATTAGTTTAAGTTATTACTTCTGTCGAGCGTCCCGAGACGCACGAGGTTTTGAAGTGATAACTTCTTATGGGAGGGTAAACTGCTTCGTAACGTAACGCGTTACGGTGCCACTCTGTCTGGCTTCCCTTTATCTCACGCATACGGCAGCTGTAGGCAGGCTCCTCCTCTCTCACTGTAACCAACATTAGTTTATGTTATCACTTCTGCCGAGTCGAGTATCATCAATTTTAATTCATCATAGTTCCACTAGTAGCTATTACTACTCGATGTATGAAGATAAAACGAAAACTGTCATCGGTGTTAGATAACTATCACAACTTATACTGGGCCTGCAAATTTACAATATTTGCACTACATTGAAGTATTATTTAAATTAGTATAGCTCAATTTGTGCCAATGAGGAACGTTATAAAGTAAAATAATGAAATTATAATATTTTTTGTGCAAGCTCCTCAAAAGTAAAATGTATAAATTAACTATAACAAGCAATCACAAGACTGTTATAATCAGTCTACACAAGCAGCAGCCGTTCACGAGCATGACGTATACGTGAATTACCGGCGCTGCAAGAACAGACATTTTAGCGAGCATGACATCCAAATTGCTTACAATTAGCGTAGGTATATAGTAACTAATACTCAACGACTGTCATGAGAGTCACCCATTCCTGGCGAAGTTTGCATTATTTGCATATAGATCTCAATAATATAAATTATGATAAGATACTTTTAAGCTTTATACTATTTTATATTTTTTGTTATACATTTATTACAAAAAATATTTATTACAATAAGGTATCCCCAAGCCTTTCTATATTCTAAATATTCAGAAATTTTGGAATATTATGCTTTATTGTATAACTTTCGCGTATTTTTTTTTTTATAGCATAGGCCGGCAAATGAGCAAGTGGGTCACCTGATGGCAAGTGATCTCCACTGCCCATGTACGCCCACAATACGCGGAATCATGGGCGCGTTGCTGACCTCTACTCACCGTACGAAACGCAGCAGCAAGCTGCTACTTTACGTCGGTTTTCTGTGAGACAGTAGTAACTACCCGGTCGAGCCGGCCCATTCATGCTATAGACAAAATTGTCTACAGCGTGGCTCTACCACTCGAATTGTCTACAGCGTGGCTCTTCCACTCGAATTGTCTACAGCGTGGCTCTAATGAATGAAGTAATCGAATGATGTGATTTATATAATTTTTTATCGCCCATCTGTATTCACTAAAGGAATTGCCAAATGATTGCCAAGCACTTCAAGCAGATTTGCCAAGCGTGTAGATGTAGCACAAACTTAATTGAATGCAGTGGGATCCTACATGAAAAAATAGTAATAAAACTGAAAAAAGTATGTTCATACTCAACGGATGGTGTTTATTTAAAATTAAATATTTTTTTTAAAATAAGCTATCATTTAAATAATAAAAAAAAAATATCTTGAAAATTAATTTCATTACGATCGTGAACACTGTTACGTACTAAGGGTGCTATTCATTTGTTGAAAATGGAGGCGTGATGGAGGTGCACTCGTCGGAAATCTAGGAATCCGAGTTAGCGGTTGTGAGGATTTATATGTAAGTAGGAACGTTTTAAGTGTAACATAGTAATCTACGGCATAAAAATTGTACATTGCTCCTAGAATTACTGCTCTGACAGCCGTGTTGTCGTATATATTTAAGGGAGAGACTGCGTGCATTTTGGTAGGTATTACTCGTATTTTTACTATACTGGTTTCAAGGAAATTAAAACGTGGGTTTCAAAAGCAGAAATTACGAGCAAACTGCACCTACTTAGAAATTTTCATTTTGCAAGTATTAGTACCTATATTTTATCATACATATTGGTGTTATTGTCATGTGGGTTGATTAGTAATAATGCGGAACTTGTAATAGGTTTTATATGTCAGAATGGTTGGTGCCTCTGGATATTCGTGTGTGTTTACGAATATTACGATTTTCGTTGCGTTGTTATTTACATTAATACATTAAATATTTTTTAGATCTACAATGGCTGGTAATAAAATACACAAGTCCAAAGGAAAGGATGACAAGAATAAAATTAACAAAGGTAAAGGACAACATAGTGTGGGAGCTGATGGCCCTGATCATGCTTTACTAAGAAAGCCTGTACTTACAAGTATTACTGGCTTTAGTCAAGCTAGGAAGATATATGATTGGGCCACAGAAGAGGTCAGTATTATGGATGTATCATTTACATAATCTGCTGACATTATCATTTTAAAAAATATACTTATTTTAATAGTATTTATTTCATTCATTATTTGATATTTTAAATTCATAAAATTTATTTGTTTATTTAGATATCCAGCTAAAGGTGGTGTGTGAAAATATGATTAGTTTAATTAACAGCCACATAAAAACCTATGTTATATGTATTAAAGAAAAAACAACTTAAGATACCTAATCAGTTACACCTCTCATGAAAACTTAGGTGTTATTAGATGTGTGGGGCGTTTAGCTATATGATGATATATAATATTGAAGTTTTTGTATTACTATTATACTTAATCTACTATATACTATAATTATATAATAATATGACACTTGTATTGTGCTATATTAACTCATTGTGTACTTACTATTGTTTTAGTTAAAACATTTGTTATCACATGAATGTGATGTATTATATGAGTGCAAAGTTTGCCGTAACATATTTAGAAGTTTGGCAAATTTCATATCTCATAAACGTGTTTACTGCAAAGAACAATTCAATCCCAGTGAACATGGGCACTTTCTGAAATGTCCACCAACTGTGAGTTGAGTTTTATACTATTATTCATAAATTATCTCAAATATATTATGTTAAAAGTTATATATATTTTTCCCTCAGATTAATGAATTATTAAAAATTAAACGCCTTGAGGAAGAATATAAAGAATCTTTAAAAGAGAACAAACAAAAAAAAAACATAAATAATGATGAAGAGCGTATTCCCCTAACAAAAGACTTAACAGAGGTTGTGGATAGAATTGCCAGGAAAAATGGATTGCAAAATGGTCATTCAGAACGACAGATGATATTGCAGGAAATACCAAGTAGTTCAGTAGCTGTATTCCAGAATTTCAATACAAGTGGAGAGGAGGTTGAAGGCATGCAAAAACAGGTGAATGCTTATGCTAATAGAACAGCATACATAATAAATAAATAATTGTATACATACATTCATACACCTATCAGGACTAAATACTTGCATACATACATTCATACACCTATCAGGACTATTCCTGACCCTAGTATAAGGTCAGGTTACCTTACCCTATTGTGGGTATCTGGAACTGCAATGGACTTACAGTCCCACAATACTTACACCCGACACATATATGATTAGCCTGTACAAATATTTATGCAATGTGAGGATCAAACCACTGCCTTTTGCTTCATACCAGCTACTCAGCCACTGAGTTATGGAGGCAATCAATAGTTATAATGTCTAATAGTTTTGATCAAAATAAATATATGCTTAACATAAAATTTTTAGTGTTCAATACTCAAAAGGTGAATAGAACCCTATCACGAAGCCTAAGCTGTACATATGTTGATCCAGCCTATAAAGGTCTCTTTCTATAGAATCATAATAGGTTCTTGCTGAAAACTTCTCAGAATGAATCCTTTTTTATGATTGTTAGTTTCTTCTTTAACCTGTCTTTATTCCACTCACAGTGGGAACAGCGTGACATGCTTTTTTAACATGTGTTACAGAAAGATTGTGATTTTTACGACTAGACTGCCTGACAAACCCGAAACAAATATTTGTGGATCACACAAACATTTGTCTCGATGCGGGAATCGAACCCACGACTCTCGCCTCTGAATGGGCGTGCACGCCTCTGAACTGGGGGGCAGTGGGCACTGCGCCCCAGAGGTTGTCATATTTTATGGTGGACAGTCATAACAAATTGAAATAATAAAAAGTAAATATTTAAAAGGGCTGGTACGGAGGCGGCGCTGTGCGAGTCTGACTCCCACTTAGCCTCTTTTTTACTGTTTTAACAGACACTATGATTTTAAGTTTAGATTTTTTTTTAAACAACCATATAATATAAATATGACCTTGTGTTGTAGGTATCGAGAACTACAGAGGAAAAACTGAATTTGCTCCAGCCCTGATACAAATATTTGTCTCAATGCATAGATCGTACCGATCGCCTTCATTTTCCAACCTGATACTCGCCCACTACGGCCCTGGGGGCTGGCAAGTGTCTTTACAATAATTGTGATAAAAAATTGGTTTATACATTACAGGTAAATGAGCTGAACAATATGATATCGAGAAACTTAGCTGTTGTTCAGCATGATGGCAACTGTAAAATGAAGGTACTTGCTCAAGACGCAGATAGTGTTATACAAATAAGTGATGATGATGATGAACAAGATGGAGATACAAATGACACTCTTAAATGCAAAGCTTGTAAGTATTCCATGGTGCTTTTAAAAAATAATTATTCATAAGTACAATATAAGTAAGGATATAATCAAAGGTTGCGTAAGGCGTGGGTGACGTGACCCACCGCCTATGGCCTTGCGGTCTGTAGGGCCTTGCGCCTCGGAGGTTTATGCATCACCTAAAAGCCGTGAACGCACGAAAAAAAAAATCTCGTCATAAAACGATGAATATTATTATTGACGTATCAAATTTAATCAATGAATGAAATTGTAGCTGTCCAAAAGTTAGCCGATGCATATACGGAAAGAAGAGGGTTTCGCGAAACGTACCTTGCCCACATCAAAATAAGGTCTTGCCCCGCCATTGGATATAATATTATGTCCAAAAATTGGTTGTTGCAATTAATTTACACATGAAATGAAAATGTAAAATGAATTTGTTTGATGGTCATGTAGGCAAACAAAAACATTAAGATACAAAATAAACTTAAAGTTAATTGACGTATCTGCGTGTGGTAGTAAGTGTTCTAAAGCACTATATTAAGTCACTGTTAGTAAACTATATTATAAAATTAATTAACTAAGTAATTGGCAATAAACTGTTTTATTTTATTTATTTTTATATGAATGTATATTATAAAGTATGAAGCACAACAAGTATTGTGCCATAAATTAACAAATAAGCGAGAATGGGTTGAATTTTACTAATATATAGGTATGGCATTTTTTTGGTAGCCGAGAGCCGGTAATCGAATAAGTGACTCAACTCACAATGCAATAGTAGGATCTTGTGTGAAAAGAATGGGACTATTTCGATTTTTCGGGTCTCCGCTTCGGCAAACAGCAAGTGACTAGCCAAATTATTTTTGCATATTTATTTAGCATGTGCATATGATATAAATGACTTTGCAGGTGATTTGCAGTTTTCAACTCAAAAAACTCTGAAGTTCCACATGAAGTATAAACACGTTGAAAGTCGACTAGTTTATCCTTGTCCTGATTGTCTGGAAATTTTCTCCACATCATGGAGTGTATATAGACATCTGTTCAAAGTACATAGGTAATAAATAATAGGCAATTTTTTGTAAACATAAACCTAGCTTTAATAATAATAAAAAATTGGTTGTCTGTAAAGTCGGTTTACTGACGATAGTTGAACGTGACAACGTCTTAAGAAAATACTGATGGAATGGTAGCATTTTTCAAAAGAAAATTTTAATTTCATTTGTTTAATAGGGCTGATGGCAGATGGAAAAAAAAAAAAAAAAAAAAAAAAAAAATTTGTTTAATAGATTTGTATGTATATAGAGAAGGAGGTAATTGGAAATCACAATGAAATTGATCAAGTTAGATTTATTTGTACGCATAAATACAATTATGTCATTTTTTTTTTACAATTTAATAGTTTTTACAAGTATATAATTAATATCGAAAGAATCATTACCTTTATCGCTGTAATTATCGTTGCTATAAACAATTGACTCCACATTCACTTTTCACTGCACTTGATACTCGATCAAAACATGTAAATGTACTATAGTATAGCAACTGTCCACGCAGACGCATCGCTCACTCAAGTAGGAGAGAGACGGATGTCGAACGCTGCCGAACGCAAAGGCCGATTGTGCTTCTTTGTCGCTCGTTCCGCGCTCTCACTTGCACTTCAAGCGTTACATGGAACGCCTCAGAGCGAGGTAACGCCGCATGAGTCATGTTTTTTCGTGCGTGCAGCCGGCTCTATCGAATTATAAGACGTTGTCACGTCAATAAGACTGTCTCGGTACACCCAGGCCCCAAACAAATATTTCTCGATCATACAATCATCTGCCTTTGAATAGGATAGAATTTATGATATCTCATCAAAAACATAAATGTGAAAAGGGGAGTAAGTTCAGGTTGTCAAAAGACAGTTCTGATTTATGCACGTTACCAAATAAAAAATTGAAAATTAATTTAAATAAAGTTCTTCAAATCATTAAAAAGAAAAATAGTTAGGTGTTTACATTATTTTTTTTATAACTACTTGGCAAGTTTTGTACTCAACTATATTGTTATCAGTTTAAAATATTGTATTGCATGTAATTTGTGGTGCCTACTGAAAATTTCTGAGACTTTAATAATATGTAATAAATTTGTAATATTTTCTCACTATGGAACACTTTTAAAACTTTTACAGAAAAACTGCTGCACAAATCAGAAGACTAAGGGAGTCCATACAATCGAAAGCGTTTAGGATGAATAACATCCCCGCATTTTATGAAAAACGTAAAAATAATGCCAAGCAAGCAGCGACAACCAAACGGCAAGTTACCGAGGAAGAGAGATTAGATCAAGTAAATCAGGTAAAACTTAATGCCTCATACAATTATAGAGGTCGAACTGATGGCTATCCATGCGGATAAGCTCTCACGACACTGAGCTGAGGAAATAGCATACACTTTAATACTTTCGAAATCAATAAGAAAGACTATCGGTATTACGATACGGTCACAACACTACACGAGTTCACTAGAACACCATTAAAGGTACTTATGGATTTATATTTTTAAACTGACATTTAATTATCTAAGCCATCAGGCTGTCGAGGCTAATAATGTATGTCATAATACACCAGAAACAAGCGTTTATCTTCAGAAGACTACACTTTAAATTACTGCTCCATCACCAAAATTAGAGCTACATACATAAAGGCTGCGCCTAGGTCTTGGGCAATCTTACTGACCGTACTAAACGCGATAGCTAACCTACCACTTCACATCGGTTCTCTGAGAGATAGTGGCTGCCCCAGCCTTTTATTACTGTTGCTTCATTCAGCCAGTGCCCGCCCTAGCAACAGCGTCGCCAAAAAGACAAATTGCGGCTCCATTGGGTATTTATATTTCTTTAAAGTTATTTCTTTTTATCGGAGAGCGCATAGAGAGAGTTCCATAGCGCTCGGTTCTGAATGTTGCGCATAACTTCAACATCATGCGACTTCAAAGGGACTAGCACAATTGGTTGACCTCATAGCTGCTGTTGACGCCGAGGGCGTTCCTCGGTGCGCGGAGGCTTCTGAGACCCTCAATAGAAATCGGCCGTAGAGCCAAAGAAGTGCAGAGGCGATTCCGGCGCCAGTTGAAACACATCGCTTCGGTAGCCTGGGGTCCTCCCTAAAGGGCTAATAGACGGCCATAGGGAATCTTGATTGGTGTCAATGGTGTAGGTTTAATATAGTGTTATAAACGGCCTGGCGCGGCGGTCGTCCGGATGTTTCCATTTCTCCCGGGTGGCTTAAAACTGGGTCATGAACGGTGAACCTAACATAAACGTCCTGCCTCGCCCTAGGGCCCAATCCGGTGGCAATATATCGCTTATTTATCCGAGCATAGCAAAGTGACATGGCACTTTGGCCGTCGACACTTGATACCTTTAAACTTTTTTGCTACTTGTGCCTCCGTTCTGCAAAAAGTATCATAAGGACCATAAGTATTCATTCTCGCTCTGCTATCGCCACGATCATTCTAATATCGCAGAATGACTGAACCGGCTTCACCAACAGAGTATTGTATGTGTACAGGAGTGGATGGATAACATGGAAGGTGACGGGTCAGGGCCGCGCTGTGGCGGATGCGGGCGCGCGTTCGAGCGGCGCGCTGCGCTCGTCGCTCACACGCACACCTGCGCGCCGCGCAACCGCGCGCGAGCACTCGCCGCCGCGCGCCGCCACGACGCCAAGCGCATACAGATACAGATCCGACGCGACTACCATAAGGGACCGCCCGCCGAACACGATGGTACGTCCACGGTCGATGCATCTTGGAAATACAAAACATAATAATACTAATACATTACCATTTATCAGAAAAAATATCGATATCGCAGTAATTTATTGTTCTACACACATACATATACCCCCCTAAATGCAATCACTTAATATATTGTCGTTTTGACATTTGGTCGACCTTTTTTCAATACAATATTAAAATGTCACCGCTAGTATCGATATATCAAAGAAAAAAATATTGACCATCATCATTGTGTTTATAGGGAACAAGATAGCAGAAGAGGTGCGGGCAGTTCATAAAAATGATACGATCGTTCCTGAAATGGTTGACGACGACGGGGACGATACAGTCGCACTTGGAGAAGACAACGAGAAGTCCGATGACGTGCCGAAATCGAGCGATAAACCTGAGGTTAATCCGGAAGGGCCCCCCGTGTCGGCTTCTAACGATGTACTCTTAGTGCCCGACAATACCTCGCCGGACAACACACAAGTGATAAGGGACAACCCTGAGGAGAAGGAGTCACGTGTACCACCGGACGTGTCCTTGATACAGGATATGCCTCCTACCCCTTCACGGGAAACAGCACCTATAATTCGGCTACCATACGCGCGAAATGCAGAAGATAGTAATTTAAACGCATTTAAACAGAAAATCAAACCAGACGTGGAGTTGGAAGCGTTGTTGTGTAAAAGATGCAACAATAAATTCGGTACCGTGGAAGAATTGTACAGTCATATGGCGGGGCATTATAAATGGATGCGTTATGCTTGCAAATTGTGTAACTTTAAGCATTATACCTTTGAAAAATTACCGGAACACGTAAAAATTGTTCATAAGTTAAAAGGCGACAAAGATTTTTACATTAGCACCGTTAAAGCTCTCGATGGAGCTGAAGCATTAGAATTGTCTGAAAACACGGACGAACATGCTGAGAACGGAAACAGTCCCGATTCCCAGAGGGCTAGCAGGTGTTCCAGTGATTCGAGTAGATTATCCGATGACGGTTCTTCGAGTAGTACGCGAATGGAAAGCGGTGCCAAAAAGCGAAAAATGCAACAAAATAAGGTTACCTCAAAACGGAAAAAAGAATCGCCGAACAAAAGTACGTACAAATCGTGTGACACCTTAATTTATTTAAATTATAAGATATTAATTAAAGAAAAATTATACCTTCTTTCCAGATGGCGAAGAGGCAAGGAATGATGACCAAGGAATATCACCAGAAAAAGAAGTTAATCTCGTTGAAATTGATACGTTCTCTAGAGCTACTGAAGAAAATTCTTCCGATATGGATGATGCTGATGACAAAATAACGAAGCGACAAATTATTGAAGATATTCCATCTATGGCGTCTCGTCGTCCTGTTCGTAGAAAAACGAAACGTAAAAATGAAGACTTTGAATATGATTTATCAAATTTACTTAAAATGGAGGCACAGGGATATAGAGATTCTCTAACTAATACAGCTGTAAAATCAAATAATGCCAAGAAAAAAAGTCTTCAGGAACATCAAATTAATTATGAAAATCTAAACAAAGACTTTTGCGGTGCAATGGTAATTTTATCTAAAAAGGCTGTGGAAAAATCGGCAGCTCATATGAAAATGACATCATTTTCTGTTTCTACCTCTGTGAGAGAACAGAGAAATTCGAGCTTGTTTGCAAGACCTTTGTTACCTAAAAGTTTTAATAAAGGTGATAAATTGTCTCCAAAAAAAGAGTTGCCTGAAGATAAGACAGACAATTCCACTAGTCCAAATAAAGAATTAAAAAATCAAGGAGTTAGTGAAGATGTCTCTAAAAGGTCAAATAATGAGATAGTAGACCAAGTCGATAAAGATTCTGGTGACAGTACAAGTTCATATAAAAATCAAGATAATATAACAGGATGTCATGAGGTAGTCAAAACTAATTTAAATAAACCAGCAGTCGTACCACTTAAATTGCGTGGTCAAAGTGTAGAACTTTTAAAAAATCCTTTAATTAATAGCCATATAAAGAGTTTGACAAAACCTAAACTTGCATCTAAGATATTAGTTATT
The DNA here is from genome assembly GCA_949126905.1 of Amorpha juglandis. Taxonomy (NCBI): domain Eukaryota; kingdom Metazoa; phylum Arthropoda; class Insecta; order Lepidoptera; family Sphingidae; genus Amorpha; species Amorpha juglandis. The sequence goes on from OX421372.1 coordinate 10,324,072, forward strand.
AAACCTTTTAAACGTGACTCTGATAGTTTGAAGGGGTTAAACACCCCGGTACAATATCAAACAATAACAGTAAAGGATTCTAATAATGATCCTATGAGTGAAAATAAAACTTCTTTACAAAAGCTTGTAGTTGAAGTGCCCAAAGTAGATAGTGGAATTGCTCGTACTTCAGTAGACACGAGCGTCGTAAGCAAAGTTCCTCCGGTAATATCAGATGCGTCAATTGACTCTACAAAAAAGTCATCTGACGATTCTTGTGAACATGTTAAAAAATTGAATTTTTCCTCGGACATAATAGAACAAACCAACGGCAAATCTAGTGCTTCAGATAATAGTTTCGATTTTAAGAAGGAAATTAAACAAGAGCTGTCTCAACATGTTACTGTTAAAGAAGAAGCTAGTATAGAATATGATCTTTGATTGTATATACACGCGGTTTTATAAATAGTTCAAGATCCCATTATCAAAGTTCGAGTCTAAAAAGTAACAGAGTAAATTTTTTTGCAAATACATACTCTCATTATTATTATATTTTATGTAGTATGTACACACATATTTTGTGAGTCGGTGGAACTTAACTAAAGAGTCCTTTATGTCACCGCTACCAGTATTTTATTGCCGTATCAAATGTTTATCTGATCTACCAGGTAATAGTTTAAAATTATTGCCAAAAGTTTATATGAAATTATTAAAAAAATCTTTCAAGTGCCTCGTTAAGTGTTGTCATAATGAATTGTGTCGGCACAGAATGTTTGGTCTAGTTCGACTCATTTGTGCAGGTCTTGTTTCGTAGTTAGACCTGCGACCGCGCACACATTTATCTATGTGAGCTTGTAAATATGTAGTCATTCGTATAGCCGTTGTTCTATACTTGTTAGACTAGCTCACATAGTTATTGGCTGTATAATCATATAAAGAATACTGCGCCCATAAATTTGGTGAATCATACTAACATAAAATATGTAAAAGTTTGGATGTTTGTGAGTTTGTAAATTTAGTAGATGTTTGGTAATCAATAACGGCTTGGATGGCACGGATTTGAATTTTTGCATACTACCTGTTAAAAATGTAAACTTGACCTGGATTAGGACATAGGAAGCTTTTGCGGATGAAGCCACGAGCAGAAGCTATTTATAACTTAAATTGGCATGCTTTCATACATATACGATATGATAAAGCTATAATTTTAATGTATTGTTACGAATAAACGTAACTTCATATAGTTTTATTAACATTGTGCAAAAGATTTTATTCTGTAGATTTACAGATTCCAAATTTGTAATGGCCTCTTGCTTTAAATCTGCAATTGCTCTATTTTCCTATATTATGAAAAAATATTATATTTTAGTTGCCGTAAGCAGGTTACGTTTAGTTATTTACATATTGTTTTCTTTTAGAAACGTTTGTAATAAAACGAGAATTCAAACTTTATAGTTTTATTATTGATTGCTCACCTTGTGAGTGCTAGTCAAAGGAGTACCTACACAATTATCATGTTACCACACTAGTCATACCTCACCGCTCTCTCCCATTGCCGCTGACATACCTATAACAAGAGGTGATTAGCAACCTATGCCGTAGATGCCTTATTTAATACCTACCGTATACCTATAACAATGGCAGATCAACTAAGAGCGCAACGATCCTTCATGTGCAAGATCCTGCAAGTGTCGACGAGATCCAATTAGGAATGGATTATTTTATTCCTTCCTTCTATATTTTATTTTTCTACAACCTATCTTACTCTCTGACTTCATTAGCGTAGCTACGGGGCAAATGGAAAAAATACTTGTTTTTTTTTTTATAGCACAGGCCGGCAAACGAGCAAGTGGGTCACCTGATGGTAAATGATCCCCACCGCCCATGTACGCCCACCACCGAAGAATCATGGGCGCGTTGCCGACCTTAAAGGAAAGGGATAATTAAGGATTGGGAAGGGGAGGGGATTTGGGCTTCCGGATATCTCACTCGCCCTATGAAAAGCAGCAGCAAGCCGCTACTTTACGTCGGTTTCCTGTGAGACAGTGGTAACGACCCGGTCGAGCCAGCCCATTCATGCTGTAGACAAAACAGCGGTTTTAAAAATTTCGGTTCTTTTCGGTAAAGAACCGAAATTGTAATGTTTTTTTCATGATAATAACAAATTTGAGTTGCTGGTTTTAGTAAATCTATGCATGTAATATAGTATGCATGTTTATAATTAGAAGCCCCTATGGAAATATTACTTTGTAGGAGTTGTCACTCTGGCATCCAAACATGACCAGCCAGCTTCTGTTGAACTATCATTTGTGTTACACATGTACACTGTTTGCAATGTGCTTTAACTACAGCATCATGAATACGCTGATTTCTGAGACAGTATTTTAAATATACTAATTAGAATAAAAAAGACATGAAGTGGCACTAGATTTAATTAAAAATAAAAGTACATTCTCATACATCCACTGCTGGTTTAAATTTAAGCATTCTTCGCTAGTGTTTCTGCCTTCGCTACAACTTCCTCAATTGGTCCGACCATGTAGAATGCAACTTCAGGAAGATGGTCATACTCGCCCTGCAAAATCTTAGAGAAGCCCTTAATAGTCTCCTCAAGTGGTACTAATTTACCAGCATGTCCAGTGAACACTTCAGCTACCTGGAAGGGTTGTGAGAGGAACCTCTGGATTTTTCGTGCACGGGCTACAGTCAACTTGTCTTCCTCAGACAACTCATCCATACCCAGGATAGCAATGATGTCCTGGAGGGATTTGTAATCTTGTAGAATCTTCTGAACACCACGTGCAACATTGTAGTGCTCAGCACCAATAATATTGGGGTCCATAATACGGGATGTCGAGTCAAGAGGGTCTACAGCTGGGTAGATACCCAACTCTGCAATAGCTCGGGACAGCACAGTGGTGGCATCCAAGTGAGCGAATGTTGTTGCTGGAGCAGGATCAGTCAAGTCATCAGCAGGTACATAGATGGCTTGCACTGAGGTGATGGATCCTTTCTTGGTGGTGGTAATTCTTTCCTGCATGGTACCCATGTCAGTGGCCAGTGTGGGCTGGTATCCCACAGCAGATGGAATACGACCCAGCAGGGCAGATACTTCAGAACCGGCTTGAGTGAAACGGAAAATGTTGTCAATGAACAGCAGCACATCCTGACCTTCCTGATCACGGAAGTACTCAGCAACAGTAAGACCAGTGAGGGCGACACGGGCACGCGCGCCTGGCGGCTCATTCATCTGACCATATACCAGGGCCACTTTAGAGGTCTTGTCCTTGAGAGAGATGACACCAGACTCAATCATCTCATGGTACAAGTCATTACCTTCTCGGGTACGCTCACCTACTCCAGCAAATACCGAGTAACCACCGTGCGCCTTGGCAACGTTGTTGATCAGCTCCATGATGAGCACAGTCTTACCGACGCCAGCACCGCCGAACAGACCGATTTTGCCTCCTTTAGCGTAAGGAGCGAGTAAATCGACGACCTTGATACCAGTCACCAGAATCTCTTGCTGAACAGACATGTCCACAAATTCAGGTGCCTCAGCGTGGATGGCGGCTGTCTTGTCTGTAGGAATGGGGCCACGTTCGTCGATTGGCTCACCGATTACATTTATAATGCGGCCGAGGGTTTCTGCGCCGACGGGGATACGAATAGGAGAGCCGGAGTCAAGGACGGGCTGGCCACGTACAAGACCTTCAGTACCGTCCATGGCAATGGTGCGGACGGTGTTCTCGCCCAAGTGCTGCGCCACCTCCAGTACGAGCCTGGGGGAACGGTTTTGGACTTCGAGAGCATTTAGAATGGGCGGTAGGTTGTCTTCAAATTGTACGTCGACCACAGCACCGATGACGGCAACCACCTTACCTTGTCCTTTTCCAGCAGCTTTGGCAGCGTAGTCTCTCTTGTTGATGGAAGATACAGCTGCAATCTTGCTGCATTCCTGAAGAGTTTTTTCAGCTACTGATTTAGCGGCTAAAATGCCGCTTCCAATACGACTTGCTGCCCCCAACATTCTTGATAATCAGCTGCGCCTGGCGAAAAGTAAGGCGGCCGAAATACAAAATTATGTAACCTACAAAACCAAAGACAATCACAATAGACTATAAACCACTATAGACTGAGGACACGCAGTAGAGATAATCAATAACCATTAACCACAGAGTACATTACTAAATGCCAAGATAGAGATACTATGGAGTAGGCTGGAATATGTAATGACCAATGACGAAAGAAACAATAAGGACTTGGCGGAACCATGGAAAAAACTTGAATTACACACATCGACTTAAAAAAAATAAGTTCATAAGTAAGTCTTTTTTATAAGTCAATGATTACATACAATTACAAAATATGGCGGCTTAGCGTAGAGCTGTCCGTAACCTATTTGATATATTTATCGATATGAGATTGAATGGATAAATATATGTCGAAGTGATTAAAATAAGACACTGATTTGACAACCTATTGGTATTGGTATTGGTTGTGGGCTCCTTTTCCCGCACTTAGCCTGTAAAAATTCAGGCCATTGTGCGTGATATCCATGCCGGCTATAGAACAAGCCAGCCTAACTCCGACCAGAAGCGCAGGATCTTCCTGGTTTCTCCACAGGCTTCTCGGAGTGACCCCGGTGAGTCGAGGATTTCTGCCCGTTGTGCAGCTACACCTTCACATTTCAGGATGACATGGGCAGCTGTTTCATCGACCAACAGACATCCCCTACATAGGGGGCTGTCAGTCATACCTAGAACATATAAATGTTTGTTTAGCGGGCAATGTCCAGTGATGGTACCTACGACTATGCGTAGGGATGCCCTGTCCAAAGATAGGAGGCGTTTAGTCAGACGAAAATCCGGGTGTGGCACGGCTTCCCGGGATTGTCTGCATGTACTAATATTCGCCCATTGATCTGCGTGTTGTTTTTGCGTTCTGTGACGCAGCCATGTCCTCAGCTGGTTAAAGGGCAGTGGCAGTATTGGATTAGGACCCATTGACAACCTAATCGAGTAATTTATAAATTTAAATTAATTACTGATTTGACCAATTGTCGGTTCCGCCAGTTATATTGATAATATGAGGGTGGTTTGTATTGTTCAAGTAATTTCTTTTTCGAAGTGGGGAGAATTAAATCCCTCTATATAAGATGGCGTCTTGCCATTTAAAAAGGAGTCTAGTTCCGTCCGTGAGTCGAGACTGTTGTGAATTACTTGTTGACTGTAAATATTGTGATTTATAACCGCGAAGTGCGTCGGTTCAAGATGCTAGTATATTCTTAGCATCGTAACACGGGTGGTTTTTCTGTCGCCGGCTCTTTTCCACCCATCACTTTATTTCCGAGCCGGTAGTAACTTAAAAAAGTGAATAAACGATAAATGTGATAACCCTGTGTCGTTATTATTGAGGCTTAACATACGCCGTACACTTCAACTACATCAAGTGAAGAAATGAGGGTTGTAAAACCCTCCTCCGTGATGCATCTACCCAAGCCCGCCCCGAAATATAAATTGTTTGACATAAAACTAACGAAATAATCATCGAAAGTTAAACGGTATTATTGAATTTAAACATTTCAAAATAAAAAAAATAATATAAAATCTTTTTACTGTCAAGTTTTAGCTTTTTATAGGTTCGTCTCTAAGTATGTCCGGTTGTCCCGAGGGGCTTGCGGCATGACTTGATAGTTGGTTGGAGCGGGTACAGGGATACATCCTTGTACCCCTGCATCAGTCGTCTGCCTGTCCTCGGCCCCTCAGTTTGCTCGGTTTACTTTTTCCCTCTTCAAAAAGAGAAGAAACATTTATACAGGCTGGCATAATTCTGGTGACCACCGAAGAACTCATTGTTTGTTGGTGGTCGCTAGTTCTACGCTTACTATCAGTTCGTTTGCTTCAATCCCAATTACCCGGCAATCTAAAAAAAGTTGATTCATGTAATGTGATACCGTACATATTTTCGATTTGATGATGACAGGACATCACCATCCGCCTGTAAACAATAATAAGTTTTCACAATTATTTTACACCGTAAAATCTGATAAAAATAACACATAAAATTAATGATGAATGGAATTATATTATTTAGATTGCACATACCTTTTGAATAAAGCAGACACTGATAAAATTAGTAATATAGAACGTACGTGTATTTAAATATTTGGTGGATTCCTAGTTTTCTTTATTCCGCAACCAAAAACATTACATTGAGGCATCTTCTTCACAATCCAAATTTATTATTGCTATTAATAAAACACCGTACTTTTGTTAAAATTATAAAAATTTTAGCGAAATCTTTCGACACGATGACAGTTTCTATGGTGATAAAAACAAAAAAATATAGGTACAAGTTGGAAGCGGACGACATGTCGCAGCAGCAGACGACGTGTAGTCGCTTCATGTCGTCACGACACGTCGTTGCGACGTGTCGCTGCAGTCATGATTTCGAACCCGACTGCAGACGGCAACAGCAGATGGAATCCATTGGTACCGAGTGTTCCGTGAAACAAGATGCATTTTTTTATATCTTTTATTAGAAGAGGAATAAGACGATGATGACTTGTTTTTGTTGTACTTGTACAGAAAAAGACGAGAAGCCATACTTAAATGCAGAACAAGTGAGGGAACCTATTCAATATTGATTAAAAACCATTTGGAAAGCGATATTAAAGAATTCAGACAGTATTGTCGTTTGAATCTTGAAATTCATTTTGAAAATAAACTCGCTGAACGTGTCGTCGCTCCGTCGTCAGCGGCACTACTGATCCGCGGTCGGACGACACTGGCGTCGGCCGCTCGACGACGCGTCGCTAGCTTCGTGTCGCTGACTACGGAGGTAATTTCATAGAAATACATAGAAACCAGTAGTGTCGCTGCGACACGTCGTCTGCTGCTGCGTCATGTCGTCCGCTTCCAACTTGCACCTTTATATCGTTCTGTATTCTATGTTCTTTATTGTACTATTAGCTTTTGCTCGCGGCTCCTCCCGCGTGAACAGCATTTTCCGGGATAAAAGTTGCCTGTAACCGTCTCCAGGGTCGCATCTGTCTCTGTAGATAAATTCATCAAAATCGGTTCAGTGATTTAGACGTGAAAGCGTAACAAACAAACTCACTTTCGCATTTACTTTCACCCCCTTTTTCATCGCTTATTAAATAAAAATTCCAAAATTCCTGAAACACGTATTTATTTGTTTTACGTCAATAGTCGAAATACAAAATTTTGTTTATGTTACTTTCCAAATGACGGACTTTCATACATATTATCATCCCCTATTTTGACCCCTTTGGGATGGAATTTTCTAAATTCCTTTCTTAGTGGGTGCCTACATAACAAAATGAATATACAGTCCGAATTTCATGCTTGTAGCCTTTGATAGTTTGCGCTCGGCGATGATGAATCAGTCAGTCAGTCAGGACATGTTATTTTATAAGTATAGACTACTTCACAGAACCAAGGAGGTTTAAGGCTAAAACTGTTTATGACTGTTTGACCGGATTTTATTTTTTCAATCAAAATTTAATTTGACATATTTTGACATTCCTACATCCGGTTTTTTATTTAGTCCTGTAAAATTAATAATAATTATTATTATTAATTGTGGTTGGGTAACACTGCAAAGGTCATACAAATAAGAACTGAATTGGAAATGGTAAAACTCAAAGAAACCAGCGAAACCAGGGTGTAAATATTGATAATCATCAGCTATGTCCTAACACGTAGTCTGAATGTTCTATGCTGAAATGTTACGAAATCGCACAGTATTCCGAGTACGTATAAATTTAGAAATACTTAGCTATTTGACCATCGGTACTCATTTATTTTTGCTATATTTTTACAGTTTTTATATCACCATAGGAGTCTTAGAAAAGTTGATTACGCAAAACCGTGTTTTACTGTAATCCCCAAACAATGTATCAGAGATCAAAGCACAATTACAGTGGAAGATGGATATGTCAAAAAATTTATGAAAGCTGTTGGATGGATGGATCAGTCCAGAACTGTAAGTAAAATATTTATGGTATTATTTATAAGCAGTTGGCTGCCAAGTGCCACGAAATTAGGGAGGGAGGAGTGGTCCTTCATCTCTTACACAACTCCTTTTAAAGAGCAATGCGTGTTATTCCACCAAATAGAAAAAATAATAAACCTAACCTCAAAATGTATAGATACAATTTACAAATATGCATATATGATATACACATTAAAATTTTTAGTATACAAACATTTTCACTGTCCCAACACAACCTAACAAAATCATTACGATTCATACTACTTACTTACATATACTACATACTTTGTTACTTTTTAGCAGAACTATGAACATTCATCAAATGAAATTTGAAAGACAGAAACGATAGATAAAAAATAAAAGAAATAACAAATAAAAAATACTTAAAAAAATAACACTGATAAGTCCAAAATAACAATTACTAGGTATTTATGGAATCAGTGCCAGAGTCGAGTTTTTATCAATCCTGCATAGGTCAGATAATGAGTAATTATTATTATTAAGTACCTATTGTATTGTCATCTAAGAAGCTGTTTCATTTTAATGTATGTATATCAATATAATCTAAATGAACTCCATTGATATTAAGGTTGTAATATGGAGTTTACATCTTCACACAAATTGAGTATGCTACATTTGAAATTCGAATCCAGCATGGTGAACTAATATCTAACACTAGCTTTTGCTCGCGGCTCCGCCCGCGTGAACAGCATTTTCCGGGATAAAAGTAGCCTGTAACCGTCTCCAGGGTCCCATCTGTCTCTGTAGATAAATTCATCAAAATCGGTTCAGTGATTTAGGCGTGAAAGCGTAACAAACAAACTCACTTTCGCATTTACTTTCACCCCCTCTTTCATCCTTTGTTAAATAAAATTTCCAAAATTCCTGAAACATGTATTTATTTGTTTTACGTCAATAACCGAAATATAAAATTTTGTTTATGTAACTTTCAAAATGACAGACTTTCATACATATTATCATCCCCTATTTTGACCCCTTTTGGGTGGAATTTTCTAAAATCCTTTCTTAGTGGGTGCCTACATAATAAAATGAATATACAGTCCGAATTTCATGCTTGTAGCCTTGATAGATTGCGCTCGGCGATGATGAATCAGTCAGTCAGTCAGGACATGTTATTTTATAAGTATAGATATCTCATTATTAGAGAAAGCCTGTGTCCAAAGTATTGGGGTGTTGTATATATAATATAAATAATATAAAATAAACTCATATATGCAATAATTTAATTTTCTAGAGGCTGAAACTCACTGGCTATTTCCTGTATGAAAGCATACCTGACAAAGTGGCATATGAAGAATGGTTTCAAAGTTTAGACCTGCCAGATACATTTGCATCATGGTTTAACATCACTGAACTTCATGTGTGGTTGCTGATGGTGCGATACATGGCTGAAGATATTGTAAAGCCAACAACAGAAAAAAAGAAATACATCAAAGGAGATGGCTATTTTGTTAGAAATTGTATTGTAGAAGCTATGTGGGCTGATGTATCGAATAGAATCAAGCTTCTGGAGGTACTGTCTTTTTAATTTACACTAAATAAAAATGCTGCAATGGCCTAGTAGGCAGTGGTACAGGGACTAAAGTCTCACTGTCCACAGGTCCATAGTGGTTTAGCTGATGGTAGACTAGAGATGGTAGTAGTGGCTTCTGATACAAGCACACGGTACACATCTCTGACTTTTCTAAGTTACATGTGCAATTCATTATACCCAAATTTTTTTACGAAGTGCGCTGACAGTTGATAGTTCTAAGAATTATAGACATGGGAAGTAGTAATCGATGAAAAGTTAAACCGATTTTTATTCAGAATCAATATTATTTTGAACCAAATTATATTGGGCTTTTCTATAAATAAAATAGTCAGTATCAAATTAATGTATAACATTTAGATTTTTCGTTTAATATGATATATAGCTATTATTAATTTTCGTACAAGAAGCAACCTTAAATGTGACAAAACTATGAATGTTTGTACTTTTCGATTATTTTTTCTGTTACTTTTATTTGATTGAATAACGAGACGAGCAAGGCGCTCGCCTGTCACCCCGGGACATAAGATGTTAAGTCTCATAATGCCCAGTAATTTCACTGGCTTCAATGTCCTTCAAACTGAAACACAACAGTGCTTACACTGTTGCTTGGCGGCAGAAATAGACAAAACGGTGGTACCAACCCAGATGGCCTATCGCATACAATGCGCGTAGTCACATCAGCGACAGTTAAATGTTGCCGATGTGACGACACACACATTCGTATTTTTTTTTTAAGTATTTACCATATTTCAGGGTGCAAATCCGTCAATAGCAAGAAAACAAGTGTCAGAAATGTCAGAACAGTTTCAAGCGGCACTTGTGGCCTACGACGAAGGTCTAAGCGACGACAGGATTCTTGCTGCAGCCATCTGGAGGAGATTTTATGCACTTTCGGAAGATACAAAAGCTGAAAATGTTGAAAGAATTGTTAAATTTATCAGACATCAGGTAAGCTATGTTTACCCCCAATTCGTCAGAAAGGTTATGTTTACTTTAAACATAACCTTTTGCACTATGTAGATGTTGTGTCATTCCACACATGTCTAGTTCTAGTACATTATAATAGATAATTGTATCGTTTATGTCATCTGTGTTGTGTTGCTTCTGTTCATGGGCAGGCATGGCCATCAGGCGAGCGCCTTTCTCGTCTAGTCATTCAATCAAATAAAAAAAAAAACAAGAATAATTCTATGCTTAATTATTATTTCTGTTTTCAGATATCTTTATTGGACAAAATACCCAGTGAAGATCTTAAAATACAGCCAAAGATTGCCTGGTTAAGTATACTGTCACAGTAAAGGAAGTCATGTAAATGCTTAATTTGCGATAATTTATAATAGGTAGTTAATTATAATTAAATAAAAGTTAGTTGTTAAATATTCATGAATTTTTATTGAAAAATAATATTCTTCCGAATATGAATACAGATGGTACGATAAATACAGACATGATACTACGAATAAAAATTACATATTTTTTATTTTTCACAAGTTATATTGATGAATATTTATAACAGCAATGGGGCATAATTGGAGCCACAAGTAATTAAGACGCGAAGTATTTTTATTAGTAGTGTTGCCGCGGATTGTTAATGAGGCTCTCACGGGTTTGTTTTCGGCAGTGTTTATCTTATACCGTATGTATTCTTCCTTTGTTAAGACTGAAAGTAGAGATTTCTCAATTCTTCACATCTTTGTCTCTCCCAAAGGACGGTGACAACAGTTTTGCATAAATTGTCGAGTTTGCAGTCTATGTTGCACCACGACCACCGAGAGTCACTCAACTTTGAATAAAATGCCGCATACTTGTCCAGTAGTTCCTTGTTAGTTGTAACCATTCTGCGAACTAAATCATCCATCGAGGAAGAGCTTAAATCAACCAGCCCAAATGTGTTTTTCATATCGTACAATTGGAACCAATGAGGCCTTCTGTTTGGGGTTAGGTTGGCTTCCGTGAGGTTGTACGCATAATTTACTATATTGTTCGGTGCCTGCAACATTTAACAAAATAAGCATAAAGTGCTTTTTTTAAAAATATATTCATCCATCTACCCAACAGTCACACACGTAGTCTTGGCCCCACACTAGGTTAACTTGTATTATAATTATAAAAACCTACGAGGTACTTGCGGTTCTACAATACCCAGACCCGAAACAAATATTTGTAGATGAGACAAACATTTTGCCTAGTTGCGGGATCGAACCGGCGGCCTCTTGTTTCAGAGCCGGCTAGTCGCCCACTGTACCACGGAAGCTGTATAAGAATAGCTTTAATATATACTGGCCATTATGAGACTTAACATCTTATGTCTCGAGGTGACTTAATTAAGTAATTCAAAGTAATGTGTGATGTTGCTTCTGTTTAGGGACAGGAGTAGCGCTTACCATCAGGCGAGCGCTTGGTTCGTCTCGTCATTTAATCAAACAAAAAAGTAGATTTTTCGAAAACTGAAATTTATCAACCAGTAGCACTGTTCAAATGCAGATGACTCCCTACTGTACAATGATTAAATAAGCCTTGAATCACGTGTTTGTAACTTACGAAAGTTTCAGTGTCGATTGTGGCAATTTTATAATTTAAGTTGTAGAATGTGTATGCGGTGGCACTGCCTCCTCCCCACGCCATGTTGATGGGTGTTCCTTCATTGTTATAGAAAATTTTGAATTCGTCAGAATGTGTATGACCGTTAAATTCTGCCGCAATAGTTGATGAGAATCTGAAAAAACAAAAGAAAATTAATCTGACCGTTAAAAACCCCCCTGGCCCCGACACCTAACAGATTATGTTATGAACAGATGTTCTTAAAACAACACTAAGAACTATCTCGATGACATTAGCTTTCAAACAAAAACAAATCAGCCCATTCTTTTAAGTGCTAAGACAGACACACACACACTCCGAACAGACAAAGGAAAAACAACGGGGTCGACCTTATAAAACCTTTTTTTGTTGGGGGTTAAAAATATAAATGGGGGATCAGTTACAATTGTCGGGATTATCATTCACTAAGGACTACTTCAAAATGCTGAGTCGAAGTTTTCTACAGCATCATTACCTATATATTCTAATTAATTTAGTTAATTTGGTCTTGACATTCGATCTGATACCACTGAAATATGGTAGCCGTTTTTTAATGTGTTTGTAACAGTTTTTTTTTCAATAAACTTTTCGTGCGCTACTGTCCTGCTGATGTTAATAGGTACTTTAAAAAAATATGCTATGTACATCACAGTGGCGGCGTTATATCCAACGCGTACGTCACGTCGGCCATAATTATGTTTCTACATATGTGCGGATATGTATAACATAGAATAAAATACACTGACTGCATCGTTTGGGGTGGTTTAGGCCTTACAAGTCAACTAAGGTTAAGCATAGTTGATAAAAACTGCATAAATGATCATTATAAAACGTTGCAAAATATGTACCTGTTTACAATTCTGTTATATTCTCTAGTCCACGTGTATGTGAGGTCGTGCACTCCCGGGGGAATATGTACAAGAATATGAACTTTTTCTCCGGCCTTTTCTGCTTCGTAGAGCTCTTCCACCAGCCAATCTAAATGTCTCTTCGCGTCTAACGGATCATAAACAAGCCACCTAAAATCATGTCCGTAATTTTCAATGGTATCATCTTATGAACATGAAACTCACGTACTGAAGGTTCCGTGCCTTTAAATCTTTAGGGTACTAAACTCGGGGTCTAGAAGAGCGGGCATCCCAGACAATACTCAGGATAAATATATTTTACCTCTAGACAGGCATCATGCTTGGCTATTTCATTGTATCTCTTGTCAATATTTTTTCTAAGAATAAGATTACTAGTGTTGTTTAGGTCTGTGACTGGTAATAGCAATAAAGCGCGCCAAATGCTCGCGGAGCGCTTACTAGCGTCCGTTGACCCCGAGCATCTACTGATTTTTATTAGGTTTACATTACGTTTCGCAGTATCATTCGTATCATAGTCGAACTTATTGTTATTCGATAGCACGGAACCCTTAATACAAAAAGTCTTTACCAATTGTATCTATAAGCGACATTGTTATTCAATGATATTGCTCTTAGCCCAGGTCTGACTTGAATGGAAAATTCACCGCGATCCCTTAACGTTTCCTTAGCTTTGTCCGACAAATAGAAACCCCATTTTTCAGCTATAGCGTCGTACAGCCATGTCGTATTTAGGTATGGTTCTTGTACTGAAGATGGCGCAAATCTGAAAAAAAAGGCTTAAATACAATATCTAGTACTTAAACCGGAAATCGGGTTCAAATCCCAGATAGGGACATCAAAATTTGTGTAGAGTTTTTGATTCAAATATTCACACAAGTTGCACGTTATTGGAGTTCGTGCTCGTTATATCCATAGTATGTCTGGCAACCTGTTACGTCATAGGACGGAAATAAGTTCCGCAAAACCGTGGGTATTTAGTTGTTCTATATATAGTCGTTTAGTACTTTTTTGTCTCTCGCTTTACTATTATAGAGGTGTGGACAATTTATATGTACAATTTACTTTCTATTACTGTGCTATAGGCATATTTAATATGTTCTATGTAGTGTTGCTGCTGTTTATGGCTAGGCGTGGCACTTACCGTCAGGCCAGCAACCTGATCGTATCATCATTCCAACTAAAAAAACCGGATTCCTTTCCTTATAGGTTGGTAATGTGTGTTACAAAAGTACCGTAATGTGCATAAACTATAACCTATCCATGACACTTCTAGTATTGCGTGTGATTGTGGATGATAGTGATAAATTTTCATGACGTGATTAGCTTGCACGTTTGGCGAGTTTCTCATAAAAGCCTCATGGGAAAACTTACTGGTTAGTCGGCTGAGATTCATGGTTGCCAAGTGCAGGTACTACTAAAACATCGTCGCCGAAACTTTTCCTTATTTTATCAATTAAGTACCGATTCATATCATTAATTAACTCGTAGGATGTCTCCCAAACACCATGATCTATCGTATCACCAATGTAATAAAGCACGTCGACATTCTGGAATACAAACTTGTAATTTCACAAAGGTATTATGATTCAAGTATGTTTCTATCTCTCTCTCTCTCTCCCTGTGATTTAATTGTGTTTTTTATTCGCAAGTTAGTTTATTCGGGATGGTTCTTATAGTGTATTCAATCAGCCAGTTCCAGAAATGTAAACAAATATCTACCCACATTTCAATTATCTCTATCTGTTTGTATCTCTGTCCAAACAAGTGTGACAGTGACGGGTCATCCTATACATTTACTGTGCTACAACTATAAGCGAAATGAGTATCGCTATTGTTAAAGTACATTGGTCGATTTTAAATTTTAACAGATTATTCTATTTATTTTCTATTAGTTTCAAAACTTGCCACGTACCTTATGTGTTTCAGCAATTCTGTCAATGACATCATCAAATGCCCATAAAGGGGAGTCACAATTGCGATAATCGCCCCAGTATCCAGCTGGTGGAGAATTCCTAGCAGTAAATCTCGTTTGGGATGACTTTCTCATTTCCTTAATTTTCGGAACCATACCCAAATTCAATGACAGGCTTCCGTTATTATTAACTATGCTCTGTTCTATAATAGATTCTTCTACGTTCGATATATATTTGTAACTCCTGGCCGGATTCTGCCCGAATCTGCAGCAAGTTGGTTCATCACAGTCAGCGACGCCGTATGCCTCATACAGTGGGTCAAGATGTGCATCCGTGATGATTGCTATTGTAAGTGGCTTTGAGTCAAAAGTTGCATTCTGAAATAGTGTTTCAAAATATATTTTCTTGGATATAAAATTATCAAAACTCGCACGATTTGTGGCACTCGGCCCGGACATCGAAGCCAGGAATTCCCGGCACACAATGTATATATTATTTTTTAATGACAAGAGGAGTTGGTCGCTCGTAAACAACCACGCTTGCCCATAAGCAGAAACATAACTACTCAGAAATTCGAATTCTCAGAAGTTCTGGCATGGCACTGAACTCACCATCCCGACATCAACATTTTTAATACGCTTCTACTAGGGTGTACTAAACCTAAGATATCATTAAAATAATAAAAATAGTAGATATAATAAACCTGCAATAATGTTCCAGACCTCTCCTTTCTTAACTTACCGTAACTTCGGTGGGACGTGCAGGTAGTTCAACTTGCCAGTCAAATCGTACATCATTATATGGACACGTATTAGGGTTATTTACTGTTTGAAACACTAAACCACAAAACGTTGCAGCGGTGGCTGCCGGTACATTTCTCACTATGTATGTGATAATGGGCTGTAAAAAAATAATAAAGAATTAATCAGAATAAGGAAGGTAGGTGCATAAAACAGACACAATACACATCGACATAGAACAACATCTACATACATATTAACGACTAGCTTTTCCTCGCGGCTCCGCACGCGTGATCTGCTTTTTCCCGCATAAAAAGTAGCCTATGTTTATCAGGGATAATGTAGGATTCTAATGGTGGAAGAATTTTTCAAATCGGTCCAGTAGTTTTTAAGTTAATTCGTTACATACAAAAATACAAATATTTCTTCTTTATAAATTGACAATAATGCATTAATTCCGACCAAATTTGATTACCATAGCAACGGAAGCCTTCAAATATAAATAATTTTCCCCGTTTTTGCACTCACACACATTTTTCACTCATGCTTCGCTCCTAATGGTCGCAGCGTAATGTTATATAGCATAAAGCCTTCCTCGATAAATGGACTATCCAACACAAAAAGAATTTTTCAATTCGAACCACTAGTTCCTGAGATTAGCGCGTTCAAACAAACAAACAATCAAACTCTACAGCTTTATTATATTAGTATAGATAATACACACATCACGACATATAAAACCGAATCCTCCGCCGTGTCTATTCGCGATAAACTCAAAAACTACTGAACGGATTTTCATGCGGTTTCACGCTCCGATGACGGGACTCGCTTGATGCGGTCACTTCACTGTTGCCCACAGAGAAAACATGTGGGCATAATATGCTCTATTACCCGTGCGAAACCGGGGCGGGTCACTAGTACTACACACACATGTATCAAAGAGAATATAACTACTACGTTTTTGTATACACGGTCTAGTACATACGTTATTATGTACGAATACATAATCCCGTGAATATCGTGTATTTCAAGACCTCTCGAAATAACCTCCTTGCTCCTGGAGGTTTTCAATTGATTTATATTTTTGCATCGAGTGTGATCCTATATTAAGTAAGCCTAAAGGCTAACTGATGATGAGATATTTTTTTAAACTTCTAATTAACGATAATGATTTCTTACGTTTACGCGAATGTTACTCATTGAAATAAAACTAATTTAAACGGATTTTATCGCGGTTTTTTCTTATTAACGAAATCAGCAAGTCCATGAGCACAGTGATTGTGTTACTGTGTTGGAAATAGTTTAAGTAGTAGTAATCTTATTGTCTACAAAAGTGCTCTAGATGAAGATTTTGTGGGATGTACATCTCTTAGAAAACTATTACTTACGTGGCGTGACTGTGGCGAAATGGGGAGAATCCCTATCTCGTAAAATTTTTACTTATGTATATTTAGCAAGAAGTCATATAACAGAAATCAAAAAAATATTTGCATTCCCAAAATACGCCGTTAGTCGTTTATTTACTGGATAATAAGTAAGAAGGTAGGATTTAATATGTAGGTAAGTAAAACATAAACAAGACATTATCAGGTCGCTTATCACGGCACCTAAGTAAAGATTAATGAACTTATGTTGAAAGAGATTGTTAACTTGGCAATCGTTCAATTTCGAGATACAATTAAACATATGTAGGTAGGTATGTACAACCGTTAAAGAAATACTTAGCTTCGTTAATTAACAATAAGTGACAGTAACCTTACCACGTTCAATGCGACAGCGCCACTGCAGACATTGTAATTTTGGATTCCCAATGATATGCACAGCGTAGTCACTACATCAATAACTTCTTCATCAGTTTGACCGTTGGCGAGACCTTGGATTAGAGCTGCGAATGCACTCCGGCATACGAAACACTCAAGGCTCTACAAGACCAATAGTAGGAACCTCATTAATTTATTTTTGTAGTCTTATTTATAGTTAGCCAATAGCTATTTATATTAGGATATTCTTAACCCCCGCCATAAAAGTCTTGCTGTTTTTGGCGTCATATCTCCTAAGAGAAATGGACTGCTTTAAATGCATTTAATATGTCCTCCTGGTTGTCTCGAGGACTTATAGTTGCCCATGCTAAGCCGATAATATTAATACCAACCCAGTATTATATACAATACTGGGCCTAGTATACGTCCTAATAGGGCACGGGCCTCCTCTATGTACAGAACCTGAGGGCTTAGGCCTTAGTCCATCACGCTGCCCTAATACGGGTTAGCAGACTTGACATTAGTACCTTCAAACAATCTTATAGAGAACTTATCAGATTTCCTCACGATGTTTCCTTCACCTTTAAAGAAAGCTATAATTGACGATGAAAAAGAAAAGACTGCTTTCGAAAGTAATTTCGAACCTTTTGTCTTGGCAGTTAGTACCACTCCCAGCTCAGCTATAATCCGATAATTTTGTATTTTTTAAAGCCGGTAAGTCAAAAGTCAGCTTCATCGTAAAAGTTTTTTTTTGGTAAATTATAAATATCCATCGATTCATATTATGTAAAAAAATCGTAAAATGATAGCTTTAAAGAACCTACCCATTGTCTAGGAAAAAACCTAAGGAAAATGGCTGAAAAAAACCTTTTATGTTGTGTTTATTTATGCTTATTATGTAAGTATGTGTTCATGTATGCTTACCATTCTGGTTTGGCTGTTTCTTTCAAACGATTCCACTGAAGCATATTCGGGTCTATATAAAATCTCGAATACATCTTGAAGTAAACTCTTTTCGTCCGCCGTTAATTCATTTTTCATCAATTTAACAAATAACTCCTCGATAACACCTACAACCACGATATATGTGTAGATAGAAAACTAAATCCAATAAACGATTTTAGGTTCCACTGACAATTTGCACAAACCACATTAAGAAAAATGATAAATTACATATTTACCAGAGGATACAAGTTGACTGGCACAACTATAACCCAATATCATAAATACAAACACGAGAACTCTCATCATACCCGATTAAGTTTGCCAATGGACGATAAGACAATATTCCGCTTTTATATGTAAGCACTACACCCAGGGTATCATTGAAATTATTAATACACGTATTGGACCGTGCTGTTACCGTGATGCGGGCGAGTGTTTCACTTGGTATTACATGTTTATCGTATCACATGGGCATTATCTCCGTATCTGTTGTTTCAAGACACCTGAAGTGTGAATACGTCAATGATTCGATTTCGTAGACGCCTCTAGGCGACTGAATGGCCATGACTAATGGTCTTTCGAGTGCTTCTCACGTTATCGTCACATAATGTTGCATAGAAATGTTATCACTGTTATTGGGGAATAATCCATCGATCAACATTTATCACTCCATAAGATCAAATGTTTCAAGGCAACCGGTGTATAAACGTCAGCGTTGGTAATTAAACCTTTTGGATCTATATTTACGTTCTGTAGTATGACACGATTCATTTAAAAATATTGTTAACGGCAATCGCTTGTCCTTAAATGGTTGAGGAGGCCGATGGCCAGCATTTGCTCATGAGCAGAGTGGATGCTGGCTGCTGTTTGTGTGGAGCAGTATTCTAGTAAATACTGCAACTGTTTATTTAAATACGTACAAAAAGAGATAGCCTGTTAGCGTTATCCCTAATTTTCATACAATTTTATTCTATCCACGTGACCCTGTAATTTTATTTAGCTATAATAAAACAATGCAATATTTATTTCAATATAAACACTTTTATTTAATATAAGTATTATTATTACATAGAGTCCAACCCGATCCGGTCACACGTCATTCATGTCAACGTCTTCAATATTCATGTCGTCCAACATCTCAGCGAGAGTGATGCGCGGCAAGGCCGGGTCTATTTCATCCGTATCCACAGGTACTTTATTGGCATCCTTGAATATATTGATATTTTGCCTAAACGCCGGATCCTCCTCCAAATCATCCAAGAATTCATTATAATCCCTGTAATTAAAATATTATCCAAGATTAGCGCCACATTAATCGTTTTATCTTATTGGTGATACGTCACTGACATAAAACTCCAAGTGATATACAGGGTGTCCCAAAAAGTAGTGTCAAGCGGAATTCCAGAGATAGAGCACCCTTTGGGGTATCCGAATCACCCCTATGTATGTTCTGCGATTTTGCATAGTTTTCGAGTTATGAATTTTTTTATGTGTTTTGAGAATTTTCCACCTGAACAACTTTAACAATTTCTAAAACAAAAAGAAGAAGACTTTTTAGAATTTTTGTTGTTGTATCTGAATAGTCATGAGTTGTACCTTTCCGGTTAAAAGAATCAGCTTTTTAAATTTGATGGAAATTATGAAAATCTAAGTGTAAAGTGAAAATTTTACGTTCTGAGAACTATGATTTCAATTTTCAACTTAAAATTAAAAATCTAAATAGGCAATTTTATGGTTTCTAAGTAGGGCCTAAAACTTCTTCAGAGTCTCAGCTTTCATAATCATAAAAGAAAAATTGTACTTAATGGGGCTACTTTTGCTAAAATTTGCCTTCAAAGACATCAAGGTAGAAAATTCTTAAAATTACTAATTTCAATAAAAAATATTTTTGTTCATATTATTGTTCCTTTAAGGTTAATTAGTTTATAACGGACTCAACGGACTTTTCGAGCACATTAATTTGGTGAGCTATGGCTTTTACGTCAAGAGACTATGCTCTTATGCATTACTTTTATGGTTATGCAAGAGGAAATGCTAGTGAAGCAGCCAGATTGTACAGGGAGCAAGCGCAAAATGGACATGGACCTCAGCCCGAAATTTGGCCTGATCATCGTATGACTTTAAGAGTCCATCACTCTTACATGGATGGACGTCTACCAGGCAGTAGATCCGGGCGGCCTCAACAAATGCATGACCCAGAAAATCCACACCTGACACGTGTATCCAATTTTCAAGAGCAATTCAGCGTAAACTTATGGTCAGGCATCTTAAACGGACAGCTGATTGGGCCGTTCGAATTACCTGACCGGTTGAACGGCGAGGCCTACTTGGAATTTTTAACAAATGACTTCCACGTCTTACTAGAAGACGTAAATCTGTTAACGCGTAGGAACATGATTTTCCAAAACGATGGTGCTCCATGCCACTTTGCAAGAATTGTCAGACAACATTTAACAGAAAGATTTAGAGACACATGAATCGGCCGTGGAGGGCCCATTGCATGGCCACCACGGTTCCCAGACTTGAATCCAATCGATTTCTTTGTCTGGGGATATTATAAAGAAGTAGTTTACGCTAAAAACATTAGCAACGTAGCGGAATTAAGAAGAAAATTGAGACAGGCAGAAGAAACAATTAAAAACAACAGAATAGCATTCATAAGACTAAAAGAAAACTTTTTAAGACGATGTAGAATATGTATCGAGAACGAAGGTCGGCATTTTGAAAACCTTTTCGTTTTATTTATTAAACCTAAATAACCTCCAAATGTTTATTAAATCTTAGATCTTAGTTTTCCTGCAATCTTTTGGTTGGTTAACAAACTAAATAACCTTAAAGGAATAATAAATTGAACAAAAAAATTTTTTATACACATTGGTAATTTTAAGAATTTTCCACCTTGATGTCTTTGAAGGCAAATTTTAGCAAAAGTAGCCCCATTAAGTACCATTTTTCTTTTATGATTAGGAAAGCTGAGACTCTGAAGAAGTTTTAAGCCCTACTTAGAAACCATAAAATTGCCTATTTAAATTTTTAATTTTAAGTTGAAAATTGAAGTCATAGTTCTCAGAACGTAAAATTTACACTTTACAATTAAATTTTCATAATTTCCATCAAATTTAAAAAGCTGAATCTTTTAACCGGAAAGGTACAACTCATGACTATTCAGATACAACAACAAAAATTCTAAAAAGTCTTCTTCTTTTTGTTTTAGAAATTGTTAAAGTTGTTCAGGTGGAAAATTCTCAAAACACATAAAAAAATTCATAACTCGAAAACTATGCAAAATCGCGGAACATACATAGGGGTGATTCGGATAACCCAAAGGGTGCTCTATCTCTGGAATTCCGCTTGACACTACTTTTTGGGACACCCTGTATAACACCTTTAATTTACCAACTAATGTTTATTCAGTATTATTGCCTAATTACTTCATTGATATAACATAAAAAAGCGACTTGTAACTTCTATAACAATTACAACAAACTAGCGACACACGACGAGAGTTTAAGAATTTCAACTTTGCCCTATTCCTTGTATGCCCTTTCTTCGTGGATTCGATATAATAACATAAATATAAGGAAAAATTCAAATAAAAAAAAATCAAAAAAATCAAAATCTTTATTAATCATGTAGGCTAATATAGCGCTTATGACAGGTCAAGTACAGAAAATTTGTCATTAAAAAGACTAACTTAGAATTAAGGGAACTTAGGACTAACCGCCGCGCTAAAGGCTGGCAGGAAAGGGCACACCAACAAGCATGGGAAAAGGGAGGGCATCCTTAAGTGAAGGGATTCACGGACTAGGATATGGAAATCTGGATAGGGCAAGACGGAGTAGGGTAAGTTTACAAAAAAATTGTAAGGGTTTAAAAGGTAAGGAGATGTGTCGTGGACCTAACTGGCAGGAATATCCCTAGCCTAGCTAACCTACCAACCTTTCTCTAGCTGCCTACTGATGACGACCCGAAGAAGAAAGGCAGAAAGAAACTCCGGGCTTATTTTTTTCGCCATCAATTATATATTGCATAGTTTTCCTTTTTTCATTTAAATATGTATTTTTTTTTTAGCATCATTTACAATAAAAATCGTCATATGGACTTGTCCATTTACAATACTAAATTTACAAATATATAGCTGCATCATAAGTAACAATCATGATAATTTATAAAAGATGCATACAGCAATACATACTGTTACAGAAACAAATCCAATATAATTTACCTAAGGCAAACACTGTTTTTATTGGTCGATCGGTCAACTAGTGTTATTATGATGTCAAAAATTTAAATTATTATATGTCAAAATGTGAATAGTAAAATATGTCAAACTTACAAACTAGCATTGACAATTATTATTTATAAATTTAAGCATGATGTACTTTATGTACATGAGAAGGCAGATTTAGTGAAGGCTACAGTGTCTTCATGCAATGTGCAGGACTGCTTCCAAACTTCCCTATCATCTAAATAATTTGCAACATTATAATAAGCTTTAGACATCAAAGTGCGTTTGATGTGGAGCTTAAATTTATTATCTGGCATGTCAGTTATTTCACAAGGAAGTTTATTATAAAATTTTATACAGTTTCCCATAAACGATTTGTTAGTCTTACTGAGTCTAAACTTTGAAACTGCAAGTTTATTCTTATTTCTTGTATTTAGGTTGTGTATATCACTATTTTTTACAAAGTCAGCTAAATTTTTGCGCACATACATTATGTTTTGATAGATGTATTCGGCCGGCAAAGTAAGTATATTGATATCTTTAAACAGTTCACGGAGAGAGTCGCGCGATCGCAAGTTGTAAATAGCACGAACCGCTCTTTTCTGTAATATAAAGATTGTCTGCAGATCGGCAGCAGAACCCCACAGCAAAACACAGTAAGACATAATGCTGTGGAAGTAAGCAAAATACACTAATCTAGCCGTAGCCACATCTGACAGTTGCCTAATTTTTCTAATCGCAAATATAGCAGAGCTCAATTTACTAGAAATTCTCTGGATGTGTGGACTCCATTGTAACTTAGCATCTACTGTGACTCCAAGGAAAACTGTTGACGGTACTAAATCTAACGAATTTTTGTCTAAAACAATATTTGATTTACCTTGGGTCACATTAAGCGTTGAAAATTTAACACATTTGGTTTTCGCCGCGTTTAAAAGTAAGTTGTTAGCAGAAAACCAACTGGAAACTAATTTAAGAACTTTATTAGGCTCTACAAGGTTATTGTCCTTCCTATCTACTTTAAATATGAGTGATGTATCATCCGCAAATAAAACTACATCCGCCATGTTGCTTATCATATGTGGAAAATCATTAATGTACACTAAAAATAAGAATGGACCCAAGATGGATCCTTGAGGTACACCTATCCTAACAGAAGAGCTCATAGACGTAACATTATTAATGCATACTTTTTGTTTCCGGTCTGTCAGAAATGATTCTACTAATTTTAGTGCTGGGCCACGAATTCCATAAAATTCAAGCTTCGCAGTAAGAGTGCTGTGGACAACACAATCAAATGCCTTAGAGAGGTCACAGAATACTCCTAAAGCATCCTTTGAACTCTCCCAGGCCTCCAACACAGACTTAACTAAGGCATGACCAGCATCCTGTGTGGACCGGCCCTTGGTAAAACCAAACTGCCAACCAAACCACCAACCAAAAAATTAATGTTATTATAAAGAATATTTAGTTGTAAGGTAGAAACAAAAGCCTGATTTAGTTTGATTATTATCTAATTATTGATAGTTACTTAATTATCAAAGGCTACATTTAATTTTGAAATAAAGTTCATTTTGAACAATACAAACTGATAACTTCTTATTTGCAATTTAAAGTTATTTTTACATTGTAACTTAATTATTATTTTATTTCATATTACCAAATATTACTTATTTATTTAATAAAGGTATTTAAAAATTCTTAATTTAAACTAATCGAAACTCAGCTCGAGTGATAAATTCTTACTCGAGTTATAAAGAATGTAAGTAATATTATAATATTCCTTCCTTCCTATAATATGGGATCCTTTAAACGGAGTGTGAAAAAGCAGTCAGGTAGGCCGACGTGATCTTGACGACCAACGATAGACACACTGTTTGTCGTTGGTCGACACTAATCCTGGATTGCGCTACACTTACCATCAGGTGTGGCGTAGTCGTTTTGCCGAGCCAGGATAAAAAAGTAGTTTAGTCCAGTGACTCGAAAACTCGAGTATAACTCGAGTGACGTAGCAAAATTACTCGAGTGGCTCGAGTCACAAAATCCTACTCGAGTCGCATCTCTACTCCAAAGACCTCCAATCTACAGGACATGATTAGACAACAGTCAGTCAGTCAGTAGGATTACTTTCTTCCCGATGCAGTTCGTCGCTCTTCTTCTGCGACATTACCCGTTCGCAAAAGGAAGCTATTGCACGCCGCGGCCACCGTCTGCCAACTATGAACGGTACCAATGCCGGCAATATGAGTTCTCTACCGACGACTGTTCTGAGAGCTCTATGCTTTCCATCGCAAGTTGGGCATTCCATGAGAGTATATAAGCGATATGCGTCGCAGTAACGAATACATAGAATTCTTCTCCAATACTAAAGCTAATTGCTCATATCTGCAAAATAACTACATCTGGAAAATCTAGTATACCTATAAAGTACTTACTCATTTGTAGAGCTGACTCCATCGTGCAAGCCTTCAGCCATATGCTTCAACTTCCACGCACGAGCCCGCCTTCTAGCCGATTTTTCACCATAGAACTTCTTGACTAAAAATACGTCTGGAATTCTGCTGCTGTCTAATTGGTCCAAATTGACGTCATTTACATTGGAGTCTCCGAGGTTGTATCTAAAAACAGTAAACACTTGTTTTACATGTCGACGGAAATATCTCGAAATTCTCGCGTAAACGTGAAAAGTTCGAGTTCGAGAGAGAATATCGAGTAGTATTAAAAAAACATAACCACGCGATCTCCGCTTCCAACAGGTCGGTCTGGAAATCTTTGGGGGAGGCCTATGTTCGTCCGTCGGTATTATAACAGCGTTAAGTAGATTTAAATGTTATTATAGGAATGTTTAATTTATTATCAGTACCTACTATTGCTATGCAGGATTAATCTTAATATTAATCAAATTATCTTGGCATTGTATAATATTTGGAGTAGTTAATATTTTCATTAATTACCCTAATGCAGTTATTCCACGTGAAGCATGACAAGTACGTGATCCAGATAACTTCAATCGATGATAATGGCTTTAGAATGAAAGATTAAACATTATAAGAAAATGTAATTAGCTAATCAGATGGCATGGTGAGTATGTATTATGGTGCTGCCACACCGCTGTTATAAAATGTTTACAAAACATTATTAAACATTTGTTAACAAAAATTTGATACATTTTATCACATTGTTAGATAATGTTAGTAAATGTTTAATGTTAGAAAATGTTTCTAAACATTTTATAATACCGGTGTGGCAGCACCATTAGGTTCGAATGTCGGCTAGTGAGGCTGGCCTTAATGTGTCAGAAAATCTGTCTTTTTTGTAAATAGCACATGCCGGCATACAATCAAGTGGGTGACTTGGTGATGATCATCGCTCGTTATTGCCCACAATACTAAAACAACCATGGCGTTTCAGAACTTTCAGACCTTTACATCTAATTTCTGTGAGACAGTAGTCCTGTAACCCGATCGATAAGGTCACGGCCCATTCAAACTGCAGGCTACAGTGTCTAATACCGAGGCTCTACGATTACAATGAACATACCATTACAACTGTCTGAAATAGTGATCAGTAGTTATCTAATACGGTTTTTTTTTTGTTAAAATTTATTTTATTTTTCAATTTCAGTGTGAGATACAGCTATAGTATCTAAATTAACACGATTGAGACGAGTGAGCTGTTGTCCATTAAGGAGTTCTATTGTTTTAACCAAATTTATAAGGGACCACATCGCAGCTAACCTCTATCGAATGATTTTTTTCCGCTAAATACGCTCCGTTGTAGAACATCCTTTTTTGAAGTCGTTTAAAAGGAAAGAATCGCTCGAAAATTATTTTCGTCTAATATTATATAAAACTTATCATACTATACCAATTTTAATATATCATAGTTCATACTAGTGGCTACTGCTACTCGATGTATGGTGAGAAATTGGAAACTGTCCTCGTTTTAGAAAACTATAAAAAATTGTACTAGGCCTACTGAATTATACTATGCCACTCATAATGGCATAATAATAGAAGGCGGCTAAGGGTATAATAATAGAATTATATATTCTGAGAAAACATCAGCCGGCTGCTTATTACTGTCAAAAAGATGGGCCCTGTAGATGAAATTATACAGCCCCTTGAAATAAAAATTCTTAAGCCGGCCCAACCTAAGATTATTATTGTTAACCATAACATTATGGATACATTATTTGTATAAATAGAATATATACAGCGTAAGCATGGTCAGGTGAAATAACCCCTATATCATTGAAGTCTCCATTTTCAATGTTACACACACTGTTCACTAACACGCTTTTATTATATTCATACGTATGTTTGTATGGTAGTATGTAACGGAATATTTGAACACGATTTTGACCTCTTATGGTGCTGCCACACCGATGTTATAAAATGTTTACAAACATTTTTTAACATTAAAATTGTTACATTTTGTTAGGAATTGTTAGATGTTTTAAGTGCTCCCACACCGACGGCAAATGTTTGCAAACATTTTCTAACATTTTTAAACATTTTCTAACATTTTATCACAATGTTAGATAATGTTAATAAATGTTTAATGTTAGAAAATGTTATATAACATTTTATAACAGCGGTGTGGTAGCACCATTAATCCGTAACTGCATTATTTTGTCACATTTGGCGCTGTATGCTATATAACGACGAGCGTTGTTGTAATATGTATAACATGTATACAAATCATAATATAATTACCCCAAAACAGTGTCGCCTGGTTTCAAGATATGTCCAAGATGTGTCCTTGTGTGCACCGGACTAACATCCAAACCGAGTTCACTGGCCTTCACAACCCACACATCTGCTATCACATGCTTGTTTGACACATTACCTTGGCCAGGAAACGATTTCTTTTCCTACAAACAACTAATAATTAACTAATAATAAATACTTATTATAAGAGCATTAGAATAGCAGCGATAGCTCAGCGGGGAGTGGTACGAACTGTCGAGACGTAAGTCGAAGGTTCGAAACCAGCACCATACACCACTGATTTTTCTAAGCTACGTATGTATTATATGATAATGATCACTGGCTTTAACAGTGAAGGAGATATCGGGAGGACACCTGCATACCTGAGAAGTTCTCCATAATAATATCGACGATATGTGAAGTCTGCCAACCGGCATTAGACCTGTGTTCTACCGAACAAACCTAATGCGGGCGGGTAAAGCCTAACCCCTCTCTTATCCAGCAGAGGAGGCCCGTGCCCAAATCTAGCCTAGTATCATATACTAATATTATTATTAGAATGTACTTTGCTTTAAATTGTTGCCAATGTATGTTATATTTATTAACCTTTTGCTTGCAGCTCCGCCAGATGAATATATTTTCTATACTTTTTGTATCATATGCTACAGGAACATACTACTGGCATTAAAATTACCCTATGTTCTAATCCAGGTCATGGTCTATTTGTGTGCCAAATTTAATTCAAATCTGTTCAGACGTTAGATTGATCATCCAAACTTAGAAACATCCAAAAGTTTAAGTTTTAATACACATTTCTTGAAGAGCAAAACATGCTATTCAATTGGAACATATTTTAACTGGAAATTTTTAATGCATCATCATAAAATTTGATTAAACATGTAATTACTAAGTCTTTTTATTCAATTTATGTAGAATTTAAATTATTCAAATTTCATACACAATATATTTAATGTGGACTACATAATATCTAGTATAAATGAATATTCAATATATTTATAAATACCATACTCACATGTTCTTTTAATATATCAATATCCATCACAATATACTCTTGCAACTGCTTTGGGTTACATATTGGAGTGAATGGATATCTCCAATAATTTGTAGAGGACAAATCACATACTACAACAAAACATAATAAAATCTATTTTTGAGGGTATAAGAACCAAAAATAATTTTCATCCAGCCGTCGAATAGTGGAGATGGCATCTCAACTTGTGGCAGAATAAGCGAATTAGCGAGAACAGAGGTAATATATAAATTTATTTCAATTTAGGTATTTGGGGCTGGACAGATTAAACCAGTGTTTCCCAACGTGAGGCCCACGCCCCACAGGGATGCAATTTGATAGTTTAGGGGGGGGGGGGGGGGTGGCAATTTAAAAATGGACTCGACACAATTTTAACCTTTTCGCTTTGGGTTATTTAAATGCAATGCTAGATATCAGTGACAAATTTAACAAAAAAATGTTAAGGGGCATGGTCTAAAAAAGGTTGGGAAACACTGGGTTAAACAGAGGTGCAGAGAGGAGAGACTATATTAATATCACAATAATACATACCTTGACCTGTGTTAGCATCAATCAAATGAATAGTGCTGGTAACTCTAAGCACTAAACAAATGGGTGATATGGAACCAAACTGATGCGTCAGTCTTTTGGGTAAACACACAATACTGTCTTTTGACAATGGGACAATCTCAATGCTGAATGTGAACTTGTAATTGTAAACGTTGCTGTGGATGTCGTGAGATATGAGTTTTTTCGAATGTTGACACTTCACTGGCAACACAGACTGGACGAAATCAACCATTTTTCGGGCATGGTTTTCCGTGGCGTAGAAAAAATCCAACCCATCTAAAAACACAAATTATATTATGAACTAAATATATAATAAATTCAAATAAAAAATTATAATTACTGTTTGCAGTAGGTAAATACTGTCCTTCAGTGTAGTGTACCTTTGTTGTAATGTTTAGTAGAATGCGTATCGAGAGAAAGTAGGAACATAACATATTAAAACATGGGCTAAGCCTAAATTTGAATAGAGTACATAATTCTATGATATCCATTAATTATAGAAATTTAATAGACCTTTTAAAATACTCAAACCTTTTAAAAAATACTATTATTATTAAAATATCCTATGTTAAAATTCCAATATCTGACCGACGAAATACATACCATGTTTAGGTTTAATTCCCAATGTATTCTCATGAGCCTTATGCTTCAAAATCAATTGTTCCAGGTAATAGAATGTTTTTCTATTATTGGCTCTTTGTCTGACCTGCACGAGTGCGCGCCAGTAATCCTGCGCCTCGGACCTATGGCATGCATCACACATCTGATGCTGGATCGTAAACTCAACAATAAATGTTTGTTGAAGAACTGCTCCACCCAAAACCTCCCCTTGTACTGTCAATTTTACCTGAAATGAATAAAAGAGTTCATATGTGGTCTAGATTATAGATTGTTGTAAATTAAAAATTATGCTCCTTTTGTGATATTTTAACCGGACACGATTTTTGTTGCCGTAAAGCTTATTTGGATTGATTACTTCTGCAGGAGCGTTAACACGGAGACAGCGCGAGAAAGTAAGTTACGGCGACTGTGTACTATGTACTACATCTACATCAAACGCGTAGATAAAAATAAATTTTTCTTAAATGTGTTAAATTTTCTAAGTTACAGCGTAAGTATCTCGTTTTTGTTAATTATTGTATTAATTCAACTTATTTTATTGTCATGCCTTTATGTCTATCTATAACCCAAAAAGGGGCAAAAGGGATTTTGTTACATACGTACTTACATTTAAACCATTGCTTATGGCAATATAATAACAGATTATCCAGCTATGCGGCCCACTACACTTTAGGACTACACCCCATTTTCCAGGCTCATGTAGCGAAAACTCGCCTAGTGTGTACCAGCCACATATAAGACGCGCACTTGAAAAGACAATGCCTGTGTGTACCCCTGTACCCGCCCCAACCAACCATCAAGTTATGTCGCAAGCCCCTCGGGAGAACCGGATATACACTGGCTGACCTTGGAACGCGACCCACACAAGGTGGGTCACTATTGCAGGCTTTAACACCAGTGTACGGTGGTCGCTATATGGTTGGATATGAATATCCTCCCACCAGCAGACTTCCAACAATTATCATTATATTTCAACCAACTTACACAAAACCTTGACAAATTATATATCTAAACCTTCTTTATGAATCACTCTATCTATTGGTGAAAACTGCATGAAAATCCGTTCAGCAGTTTTTGAGTTTATTGTGAACAGACAGACAGACAGGTGGAGGACTTTGTTTTATGTTGTTAATGTTAATGCAATATGTAGTGATGTATTGATACCTTAATCCTTTTAGAGTGAGGTTCGGTCCAAGCAAAGCCTGCATCAATCAACTTAACTCTGTTCAAGCCTTTCAATTTCTTAAGACACAGAGCTAGCAGTTCACGAGACTCTAGAGCACAAACTATCCATTCAGATGGGGGTTGTAGATATCTGTAAAAGATCAATTGTATTCTAGATTATTACATCGTCATTTTATGTACAATAGAATCCTTCTAGCCACACAATCTATAAGTGGTGAGGGAAGGAGTCAGAGAGGTAGTATGGCCACTGTAATTTACGTGCCGCTCAGTTACATGTCAGATAAGAGAGCAGGAGCATGATACTCAAGTAAGAGTGAAAGAAATGGGCAATGTAAATAGATCGGTGTTTGCTCACTTATTTAGGACAACTTGGCTGCCCTAGGACCTCACTGTTAGTTGTACCTACGTATGTAACATGGTGTATGTGAAATCAGAATTTGTATTTGTTTCATCTGGTTTTGAACTTGATTGTTTATGCCACTAAAATTTGGAAATTTGAAAAAAAATAAGTCAATTTTGTTCCTAGCCATGCCATTAATTAAGTCTAAATTAATTAAGTAAATTATTGTTAATCATAGTAAAAGTTGTGTATAATTAGCTATGTAACATTAAGAATCTCACCTTTCACAACCTCTACAAAAAAATAGTGTGGCCTGTTTAGGTATTCCATCAGTAATGTCTACATGAGCTCTCAAACATGCTACACACATATTTGATGGGTTAGCCTCAATGGGCACAGCACACTGACAGCATAATCTGAAAAATTACCACTGGTGTTATAAATAATTACTAGACAATAACAATGTAAACATAATTACTTGTCATTAATAAATATCATATTTTAACACAATAATAAACTAAATTTAGTTACTAAATAAAGTTATACTAAGATTTAAATACTATTTGTTTTCAAGATAAAACTACAAAATGCCTTGTAGATTTTTACTATATACTGAATTAATATAACCACTAACCAGCAAAGATGTACAGAATGTTAGAATTTATGTTCAAAGTAGGGAACCCACATATAAGATTTTTACAACTAAAAAGTAAAATTATATGTGCACGGTACAGTAAAATGTATGCACTGCATAGATATAATTTGTGTATAACGTTAGATAAATTATGAATTGGTATGTAACCTAAATAAACTTACATTCGTGTGCTATTTGACAGTGGCGCGTTTTCTGGAGATATATATTCCATATTCGTTTATGTTCTTCAATCTGCACAATTAAGAATAGATTGAAGTTTGTTATAATTATGATAATAAGTAAGTTTTATTAAAACCACGTAGGATTTGCAATAAACATGCTAGGAAGTAACCTACAGAGTATATTATTTGAAGTAACTAGAGGTGAGTAATAAATAATTAATAACGTCACGGTGAAAAAGTCACTGCGATCTGCCATAAAGAAATATCACTGTGACTCGGCACTTAGTAACAACGTTCTAAAATCACGGTTTTGCTATCTCCGTTCTACTGTCACTCGCTCGCCCGCATCACATGGAACGTCTCGATTAACGCGAGTCGCGAATCGCGAACATGAAACAAACAAACGGAGGAAGACGAGATCGCAGTGATATCGTGTCACCTGCGTACTTTCGTGGAAGAGCAACTCGCTCTGTGCGATTGAATGAAAGGAGTGAATTTTCCCGCGTTTTTGGCCTAATCACTTCACTCGCGGTCTGCTTACAAGGCGTATTAACTACTAGAACTGTGTTGTGTCTATTTCGTCAAATAAGTAATAAATAGTAAGCGACAAACAAATTGACCAAACGGGGTGTAGGAGGGGGAGTCAAGGTCACTGTTCAAGTTGTTTGCCACACGTTTCTTAAATATACTAAGAACCCTTTCGTGCCAAATCGTATGTGTATCGTGATGCGAGTCATCGACGTGACAAAGTCACGGTGAATAATCACTGTGATTTTTTTGGAATTGGAACGGCGCAGTCACTGCGATTGTAAAATAACGCTTTTCCCCATCTCTAGAAGTAACCAGAGACAAATAAATTAGAGGAAGTAACCCACATGTTATGCTCATCAGCAAAGAGTATTAGACTCTCAGAGCAATAGATAATCTAAGATTAAACTATCTATGGAAATAGAGATGCCACTTAAGGGGAGGGTGGGGATAATTCGTGCAAAAAAGGCATATTTTAAAGTTAAGAGATTGAAACGTTTACCGGACGAGAAATGTAGATCATATAGAGCAACATATAGGTTCTGACAAAGAAAATATGTTCCAGAGTACCATCCTCCAGTCCAGATGCGCACAGAGAGCTATCTCTAAGATAAGTTTAGCTAGGAACACGAGCGTACAAACGTGACCCAGTCGAAAACGGATAATAACAGAGGGAACCCACTTCTCATATGAACGGAATTTGGAAAACCAAGTTTGGCTGGGTTGTCAGGTTGGATGTTGCCGTACCGTAAACTGGTCCTACTTTGCTCCTTTACAGGTAATTATGCTCCTGTTCTGTAAAATGTTTTCGCCTATTCTATATAAAAAAATTTGCAACAATTCGTTAAATTGTGAACACATTCGAAACATTTGACGTTTAAGTGAAAACTCTAAATTGACAAACTATTCTACCGCCATTTCTTTTCAATGACAGATGCCACTTTCGTGAGAGCTCAAGTATTTATAATTTTTTTAGTTCCGAAAAAGTCACTTCCATCTCGAAAATAGCACAGCAGATTATGATAAATATGTTTTCATGTTATTATTTATGTATTCAGATATGCGGAAACGTAAATATGTTATTGGATTGTTACTTGCCTATAAACCCAACCTCTATTTTTGGGCATGCTCCTATTTTTTTAACACAATGGGGTAACTTTGCGCCTAGAGCTGTTAATAAAAATTATACCGTTCATTAATAAATTGAACACTCTTTTGGAAATGATATTCAATACACTTTGAAATCAATTTTTTTTGCTATTTATTTCCAACAAAGATGCCAAGAGATTATAAGAAAACGTAACTTAGGCTCTAGAATTTATAAAAATTATACCTCCGAATCTTTACGAGAATGTTTGGCTTCTATAGAAAACAAAGAGCTCAATCAAAGGAAAGCCAGTGAAAAATATGGCATCCCACGAAGGACTATTATTAATCAGCTGAGACTCCTACGATCTAAAATGCCATATCGACCGCCAGGAGCTCTAACGACATTTTCGGACGAAGAAGCCTTGTTTGTGGATTGTATTTTTTGTTGTATTTGGTGAGATTTTGTTTTAATTTTTATAGTTTTGCAGAAAGATAACCGTATTTGATATATTGAAAATATAAAATGGCAAAGCCAATAAAATAAGGTGATTTAGTAACTAAATTTACGAATACACTTAATTATGTTAACAAAAGACAGTTTTGTTCATTTTTACCCATATCACATCAATTTATATCATCAATAATAGCAGAAAATATTATAACTGGATGGGAGTTTGAATTAGGAAAACATTGCTTTACTCCAACAGCATTAACAGTGGAGATTGTTTATAAGTTATTTCTAGGAGCAAAGATACCCAACAATGTGGGTAATTTTGCTCATTATTCTTTGCCAAAAATAAATTAATAATATACTTCATAATATTAATTTCTCTATAAATACATGTCAAATAAGCATTGTTTATTTATAATAATACATAAAATATATTTAATAGTTGATTGTTTTAAAAATATTCATAATTTTCAACATTTGGAGCAAATATTGGAGCAAAGTAGGACCAGTTTACGGTACCATTTACCTTTTAAATGTCTGGTTTTATCCCACACTCTGGACCAGGATTATAACATTTTATTTTTTGCCTGTGAATGTAGATCTCTACTATATATTGCCGAATTTGTAGCTACGCCATAACTAGCGGCCTCGTTTGTCATTGTTTTTCTGCGACACAGTGGAAACCCAATTCGGAAAACCTGACTCCTTATCACATACGCATGTCGAAAGTGGTAAAAGTATTCTATATCGATATTAAAAAGTATTAATATCGATTTTGTTATATACAGATGATATATCTGATATATCGATGTTTTTTCAACCTCCCTATCACCACACTTGTCGGTGCCGGAATAGTTACGTAAAGAATTCGTGATTTTTTCGCAACCACCTCATCTACTTTGTAAGTTTCGACCGAATTTGAAAACCGAAAATGTTCTCTACCGTCTGCAGAGCTGGCCGTTTGGCCGCAAAGACGGTAGTAAACAACACCTCCGAAAAAGCACCTTTAGTCTCTGGGGCCATCGTGAACAAACGTGATTATGCAGCTAAAGCCGCTGGAAAGGGTCAAGGTAAGGTGGTTGCTGTTATCGGCGCTGTAGTCGACGTACAATTTGAAGACAACCTGCCGCCCATTCTAAATGCTCTCGAAGTCCAAAACCGTTCGCCCAGGCTCGTCCTGGAGGTGGCACAGCACTTGGGCGAGAACACCGTCCGCACCATCGCTATGGACGGTACTGAAGGTCTTGTACGTGGTCAGCCCGTCCTTGACTCCGGCTCTCCCATTCGTATCCCTGTCGGCGCAGAAACCCTCGGCCGCATCATAAACGTAATCGGTGAGCCAATCGACGAACGTGGCCCCATTCCTACAGACAAGACAGCCGCCATCCACGCTGAGGCACCTGAATTTGTGGACATGTCTGTTCAGCAAGAGATTCTGGTGACTGGTATCAAGGTCGTCGATTTACTCGCTCCTTACGCTAAAGGAGGCAAAATCGGTCTGTTCGGCGGTGCTGGCGTCGGTAAGACTGTGCTCATCATGGAGCTGATCAACAACGTTGCCAAGGCGCACGGTGGTTACTCGGTATTTGCTGGAGTAGGTGAGCGTACCCGAGAAGGTAATGACTTGTACCATGAGATGATTGAGTCTGGTGTCATCTCTCTCAAGGACAAGACCTCTAAAGTGGCCCTGGTATATGGTCAGATGAATGAGCCGCCAGGCGCGCGTGCCCGTGTCGCCCTCACTGGACTTACTGTTGCTGAGTACTTCCGTGATCAGGAAGGTCAGGATGTGCTGCTGTTCATTGACAACATTTTCCGTTTCACTCAAGCCGGTTCTGAAGTGTCTGCTTTGCTGGGTCGTATTCCATCTGCTGTGGGATACCAGCCCACACTGGCCACTGACATGGGTACCATGCAGGAAAGAATTACCACCACCAAGAAAGGATCCATCACCTCAGTGCAAGCCATCTATGTACCTGCTGATGACTTGACTGACCCTGCTCCTGCTACAACATTCGCTCACTTGGATGCCACCACTGTGCTGTCCCGAGCTATCGCAGAGTTGGGTATCTACCCAGCTGTAGACCCTCTTGACTCTACATCCCGTATTATGGACCCCAATATCATTGGTGCTGAGCATTACAATGTTGCACGTGGTGTTCAGAAGATCCTGCAAGATTACAAATCCCTCCAGGACATCATTGCTATCTTGGGTATGGACGAGTTGTCTGAGGAAGACAAGTTGACTGTAGCCCGTGCACGAAAAATCCAGAGGTTCCTCTCACAACCCTTCCAGGTAGCCGAAGTGTTTACTGGACATGCTGGTAAACTAGTACCACTTGAGGAGACTATTAAGGGCTTCTCTAAGATTTTGCAGGGCGAGTATGACCATCTTCCTGAAGTTGCATTTTACATGGTGGGACCCATTGAAGAAGTTGTTGCCAAGGCAGAAACTCTAGCCAAGAATGCATAAACATAAAAGTGTTATGTAACTTCTTCATAAAATAATTTATTGGATCTTGAAATACAGAATTGTGTAGTGAAAGTACAATATTGTAAACCATTAAGTATACATTTTATTATCCATAATGTATCTAAAACACAAATAAATTTTTGTTTATTAAACATTTTTTTATTATAAATTTTTTTAACAGACAAAAACCAAAGGTTCTCAATTTGTCTGTATGTTTTTTTATGTATGTTCACGTTTAACTTTGCCAAATGAGGACTGCTTTGGATAAATCTTATTGTTTTTGTTAGGGTTTAGTTTCTGGTAGTCCCATTTAAAATTGAAGAAATAATTCCAACCATATGGGGGTCAGATCGGGGTGTCCGTATCAACTTATCAATTGAGGAGATACTCCAGGAGGAAGCTCACACCCTTCGTAGTGAAACAGCTGATTATGTAGGAAACATTCTAGAACTTATCTAGAATTCAAATTTACTACACTAAAATATATTAAAAATTGATCAATATAAAAGTGGCTGAGGAGCTACTGGATTGAGGAATCCAAACCTCTGAATGGGGGAGAGGGTAACTCGAAAAATAATACCTAGATGACCATTTTGGAAAATGTTTTATAATTTATTAGTAATTGTATAAGCTATATAATAATATTCTGGGTCCAGTAATGCTTCTAAAGAAAATACAATACCTTAGTATAGTCCGGTCAATTTAGACGTAAAATAGTGGTCAAATAGCAAAAATTCCACCAAATTTTGGTGGAGAACAGGGGTTTACCATTACAAATAAAGTTTTAAAAATCCCCATCGATCCCATGTGTGCTTCAAAAGTAATTAGGAGTCAAAGGTTAAAATTTGAGGTTTTTTGGATTTTTCTCAAAAACGGTAAGTTTTATCAAAAAAAAACCTCAAACCAAAGTTGTAGATCTTAAAATTCTCTACAAAAATGATCTTAATGATTTTTTCCTAAGAGTTACCATTCCTGAGATATCGCGATTCTAAGAGTCACATTATACATAATACATAATATGCACATACTAGCTTTTGCTCGCGGCTCCGCCCGCGTGAACAGCATTTTCCGCGATAAAAGTAGCCTGTAACCGTCTCCAGGGTCCCATCTATCCCTGTAGATAGATTCATCAAAATCGGTTCAGTGATTTAGGCGTGAAAGCGTAACAAACAAACTCACTTTCGCATTAACTTTCACCCCCCTTTTCATCTCTTACTAACTAAAATTTCCAAAATTCCTGAAACACGTATTTATTTTCTTTACGTCAATAACCAAAATACAACATTTTGTTTATGTAACTTCCAAAATGACGGACTTTCATACATATTATCATCCCCTATTTTGACCCCTTTGGCGTGGAATTTTCTAAAATCCTTTCTTAGTGGGTGCCTACATAACAAAATGAATATACAGTCCGAACTTCATGCTTCTAGCCTTGATAGTTTGCGCTCGGCGATGATGAATCAGTCAGTCAGTCAGGACATGTTATTTTATAAGTATAGATAATGTATACACATACATAATCAGCTAAACAAGCTATACAGCTATACAATAAAGCTAGAATAATGAAGTTTGGTCAAACTATAGTTTGTGTAATGTGGGACCGCTAAGAAAGTATTTTTGGTCTTATCATTTTAGGGATGTGTGTGGATCATTCATGCCTTTACGGTTGAACGGATTTGGATAAAACTTGGCACACACGTAGACCATGATATTATTTAGTACTTAGCTACTTTTTTTTTTTCAGAAAACATTCACCCGGGCGGAGCCGCGGGCAATAGTCTATTATAATAACGAGAGTTTCTATGTATGAAAGTCATTGGTGAGTTAGTATCGACATAATGATCTTTTGTAGATGACATAATGACAGTTTTCGTGATGCAGTGGGCGAATATCCGGCTGCGAAGCGAGAGGCTCGTGGGTTCGATTCCACACCGACCTACCACCATTCCGCTATTGATGGGAAGTTTATTGTAAAAGCGTATACAGAGCCTTTTAGGCTGCGGTTAGACGACGCGAAAAATTTCGTGCGAAATTTTTCAGTCATAGCAAATGTATGTCTTATTAACTAGGACTTAACGTTGAAATTCTTTGTGAGTAACCAACCGCGCGGTCGGCCGCGCGGCGGCTGCGCGCTCGCATCGCGCAGTCGCCGCGTGGTTGGAGCGTTGCGAAGAATTAAACATTATGGCTTAGTCAATAGAGTTTACATTAGTTTTTCGAGTGATTCGAGCGAGGTGCCTTCGCGGCCGCCGCGCGGCCGCAACGCGGTGGGATTCCTTGTCATATAAATGCGCCCTTAAGAGTTTCATACAGAGAAGCGACTGATTGTTAATGTATATCCGCGGATACAGATACTCGACTTTGGTGAGCAGTCGGCGTCACTACATGACCTTGAACTGATAGATGCTTTGCGTTATAACTATATCGTCAGTGGAAAGGCAAAAATATTAAAGCGTCAATACGTAAACTTTACGATAGAGCATTTTAAAGTTGATTTTTTCCCATAAAAATTTACCTGTTTTTAATTGTAGCGTTTCTACCATGAGTATCACTAATGTTTGCAAATTTATTTATATTCTTATGAGCATAAGTGAGCGAATATGTATTGTGATGCTACTGTCATTGTCTATTTCTTTGATTTTTTCTCTATTAGAGAACATTATCTGGAACTAAAAGATATAAACCAAGTTTAAAGTTAGACTACGCGTTGTAATAAGGCCTCGAACGTTTTGCTACTTTTTTGGAAATAAGTCTGTAAATAAAACAACAAAACATGTTATGAATGTTCTTTATTCAACTTTTTTATCGCTTTCCTCCCACCCTCGGTGCAGATTTCTGACTGACTTTCGCAGCCTTGGTTTTGGGCTGTGCCTTTGCTTTAGTTGCTGGCGCTGTTGTCTTCTTGGCGGCCTTGGTGGATTTCTTTTGTTCTTTCGCAGCCCTGTAAATATTTAATATTTATATCTTAAGTGGCAAATACTTGTTTCAGTAAGAATAAACGCAAAACAATAATATACACTTTCTATGCACCATATTGCAGAAATGTACCAATAAAAGCTTACATACAGGGAAATTTTATTATTAGTATAGTTCACGAATTTCATTAGTCCAATAAACAATGTCTCTTGTAACCTACTTCAAGCTGGCCAAAGTTAAATTGCTTGTTTTGTAAGTGGTATAGGTCATAGTCCACACTGTTTTGTGAAATTCTTTAAACTGCACAGTGAAAAACAATCAGATTACTGGTGGTAGTATATTCATTTCCGACCAGATAACAAAACCACTGTACACAGTGTTAAAACCTGCTGACCCACACACCTTGTGTGGATGATGTTCCAGGATCAGCCAGTGTATATTTGTGTCTCCAAAGGGGCTTACAACATGACTTGATGGTTGGTTGGGGCGGGTGTAGGAGTACATCCATGTATCCCTGTGTCTGTACTGGTTATCCACCTGTACTATCATAGGCCCCTTGCTTCTTCTCTCTTCAGAGTGTGAAGAAGCATTTATACAGGCCGGCATGATTCTAGTGACCACCAATAAACTCATTGCTTGTCAGTGGTCGTAGTTTTTTGGACTGCACTGTACTTAAAATCAGGTGTAGTGCAGTCACTTTGCTGTGCTAGGATAAAAAAAACATTTTATGATAGGAGTGATGTTGCACTACTATTCCATTAGGCATTCCTTTAAATGCTTGTCTAGATCGATATTTATTATACATGTGAGATAATAACTTACTTTATTGCCTGTTCTCTCTGTGCTTTACGAACTTCAGGCTTCATATTACGCTTGGCCATGATGTCGCTGAGCGAGGCACCAACAATGGCACGTTGGAATTTCTGAGTCCTCCTTGTGCGTTTTTTGGCTTGTTCCTCCTCTTGACCCTTCTTGAACTTACGTCTGAAATAAATTCCTTATCATTATAGTGATACTGCACTCATAATCAATTAATAATAATATCGTCTATGAAGTACCAATACCTCCTAAGTGTTGAGAATCTAATTTTACACCAGACCAGGGTTCGAAAATATCCGATATTTATTATAAATATCAAAATATCGGATATTTATGATATATATCCGATATATATCAAGTTGGATATATATCCATTTTGTATGAAAGCCATATTATTATTTTATTGTATTATTTATGAATACTGTTTGCATATTGCAAAATCTACTTTTAGATAAGACATAATCAACTAAAAAACATAAAATCTTCTTTTAGGACAGAGGTATTGCCATTAATGGACTAGAACTTACCATTAGGGAGTATGTTTTAACTCTACTTCCACGCCATCTACATTTGGGAAGTAGAAATACAGTAACAAACGCTAAAAATTACTTAATATCATCATTTTTGTATTGCAATATATTATAAAACATTTGACATATATATTCATTGATATATATCATGAAACTCAGTCTGATATATATCGGATATATATCGGATATATATCTTGATATATATCCATTGATATATATCCTCGAACCCTGCACCAGACTGTTTAAAATAAGGTTATATTTTACAAAAACTGTTTAAAATAAGGTTTTTTTTATTTTGATCAACTATTGATAGTATATAGTTTCCAATACATTACCTTTTTATTAGTTACTAAGGGATGTGGTTTATGTTTATGTCTATTGTAATAAAAAAGTAATTTTGCACTAAATTGTCAGTTAGGAGGTATTGGTACTTCATCAACGATATAGTGACAAGATCAAGGTCTCTTATATATTGGCCAAAATATTACTAAAGAAACAAATGGCATGCCCACCATAATACATATAATTATGATGATCAACTTATTTGAAAGGATTGTCAGTTCTTAAACATTGATTTCAATTTGTATCACTCATCATTTGTTTGCATTGTATTTGGCATAAATAAAATGTTCTTGTGGAGAATTGTTATATAAAATTGAGCTTTATAACTAACAAACAAAAATTAAATTTATTCACATGACAAGATTCACAAATCAAATGTAGTCAAGTACAAATAACACACATTTTATTAATTTTATCTCTGCATCACCTTGGGTAGACTGGTATGGAATGCCTTTGGCAATAAGCCCACCCCTACATTAATTTAAAAGTTTAATACAATTAAAAAATAATAATTTATAAACAAATACACCATGTTGTGAGTTTTAGAGCATCAAAGGACCTGCTACAAGGACATGATATTTCCTCTTAGCCAAAACACTAAATCAAAAAATGTAGTGAGTTTATAAATCCAGGGACCAAAACCGGTATGACAAATACCTGTATTTCTCAGTTACAAACTATAATCATTTTACCAGTATTTTTAAAGGTAACCATAATTTAAAGGTAATTTTAGGTTACTGATATTAAAATGGTAACCTAAAACAGTGGTAACTTATGTATTTATCTTGGTTACCCAGATAACAGTAACCTAAATCTTAAAAATAACCACCATATCATAATTAATAGGGACTTTCGTTCCCTGTATAAATTCACAAGTGGAAGGACAACTACTCAAAATTAGGTTTATTCACTTAACAGCCTTTTAGTAAATAGATGGCTGAATTATTATTTTTTGTATTTTTGCATTAATGTGCCAACTAAGGTGATAACTATCAATACAACTAATGAAAGAAAATTAAAATATTGGTGATGGTATATTCCCTTTTAATCCGACTGTCATAGGTTTATGTTATGTTATGGCTTCAAATTTCTTATGAAGAACATATAAGGTATGCAGGTTCCCTTATGATTTTTCCTTCACTTAAAACAAGCGATAATTATCAAATAATAGACACGTAACTTATAAAAGTCACAGTTGTGTGTATTTCTGAGCTGGTTTCCAACTTGCTAAATTCGTATTGGCAGTCCATAATACTCCCCATGAGATCACTGCTTTTTATTTCGAAAATCATTTAACATAATTATAATATAACTTAGCATTTAGCCTGAAATAGTATATTTATTTCATAAAGACAGCTAACCGACGTACCTGTACAGTACAGTCCATGTTACTTTACGAGGATTCCTCCTCATTAGATGGGCGGCTTCACATTTAGAGTTCAGGAATGTGAAGGTCTGAAATTTCAAGATCATGGTATAAGCACATAATAATAAAATTATTACCTACAAATTAACAGAATAAAGAATTTAGTTTTCATAGACAAAAAAATATACAAAATAACCTTCAAAACAATTACAAGGGAATAAAATATATCTAAACAAACTTCGAAATAAAGTCGTTAGTGTGATGCCTACTGGTTAATTAATTAATTATTAGGATATTTACCTTGCCGTCCACCTTAACCATGGTCTTCCCATGACCAGGGTAGATTTTGTACCCACTGTATGCACAAAGACCGATCCTGAAAATCAATCACACACATTAGGATAAATTCACAACACTTGAGGTTTTCATTGGCAATTTATCAAAGTAATGATTGATTGAACAGATAAAAGTAAATTTAAACTCATAAAACTTTCTAGACGTACTTCATTTTGACTTGCCGAAATGAAAAGAGAATACAATATCAATTGACAATTGTAGAGGTGTAACGAATATATTAGTATTCGTTAAGATATTAGTAATATTCAGTGTATTCATGTATAAATACTCCGACGAATCGTGATATCCTTATTAGACCAATGCCGATGCCTTTGAAAATGGTAAAATTAGAAACAAAATTATAGTAGGATGAAACCTATTGGAAAAGGAAAAGAATACAATAAAAATGATAGGAAAAATAAATTACGGGCGATCTGAGGTCGGGAAGTGGGAAGATAAATCGCAAAGTTGTAGGTAATAAAAAGATCTACAACTTTTGTATACACACTTTTTTTACATGACCTCAAAATTTATGTGAAAAATTCAAATAACCAAGTTTTTTGTTTTTTATTTTTATCTTATACAAAAATATTTTTTTTTCACGAAATTTGGAGAAAACTTACCTTTTTGTATAAAAAAGATAAAAATAAAAAACAAAAAACTTGGTTATTTGAATTTTTCACATACATTTTGAAGTTATGTGAAAAAAGTGTGTATACAAAACTTGTAGCTCTTTTTATTAACTAGAACTTTGTAATATAACTTTTTTCCATAGGACTTGTAGTTTTTTCGGAAATCGAGATAAACCGTTTTTTACCCTTAAAAGCCCTCCCCTTCCCATTTCCCGACCTCAGATCGCCCGTAATTTGTTTTCCTATCATTTTTGTTGTATTCTCTTCCTTTTCCAATGGGTTTCATCCTACTATAATTTATTTTTGTTTCAAAACGGATCGGCACTGGCCTATATATAAGTATACCATGTTCACTATATTCATAAATATCTATCGAAAATTTTTAATTCAGTGGA
Source organism: Amorpha juglandis (assembly GCA_949126905.1). NCBI lineage: Eukaryota > Metazoa > Arthropoda > Insecta > Lepidoptera > Sphingidae > Amorpha > Amorpha juglandis. The sequence continues at coordinate 10,367,814 of OX421372.1, forward strand.
TATACAATGATACAAGCAAGGGTATGATATTAGTGATTTTCACATATTAGCTAAGATATGGTATTATTACTTGAAGAATATATTAATATTAGCTAATATCTTGGAGTAATAGTGTAGAAGGAGTACGCGCTCCATAGAAAAAAATGGTTCAAAATCTGTGACCTTGAAAAGAGGGAGAAGCACGTAAGATAGTATTTTGTCTCTTTTTAGTAGTGTCCATGCTATAACGACATTGAGAATATTATCTTGTGTTATGGCTAAGGTACAATTTTAAATTTAAAATATAAGTTCGTGTCTTAGACAAAAATACTTAATATAATAATTTACATTCTTGCTAGGCTAATCGTAAAAAGTGAAAGAAGGAATCTATCTATCTAGATACAAAAATATCACTGAAACATTCACCCGCTGGTTAATAAAGCTTTAAGTTAGTTAGTAGTAGGTTAATAAAGTGGTTTATCATTCTTGTAATATAAAGTAATTTTCTTCTTCCACCTGCCCTTATTCGCAGTGAGGTCGGCGTAACATGTTTTTGACAACATGTTACAGAAAGATTTGGCTTTTAGTTTTAGGACCGGCTGCCTGACTGACGTTATCCCCTCTGGAGTGTAATCACACTCTGACCCGAATTATTTGTAGATTACATAAATATTTGTCTCGGTGCGGGAATCGATCCTGCGGCCTGTCACTGTTCGTTTCACAGCTACAAACTGATAGAATGCTATCGCTTCACAGCCGACTACTCGGTCACTGTGCCAGGATGTTAAAAGAAAAGCTCAAAGGACAAGTATCCAGAGCCGTAAATGAACATAAAAAAGCAAGAGTATATCATTTCATGTTGCTATGTTTTGTTGTTTTGTAAATATGGTCTTTGATTTGTGTTGTGTGTTCTTGTTTTGTTTATTACTTTGCATTTTCTTTCATTAAAGACATTTATTGGATATAATTTACTTATAAAATTAAATGACTGAAGGCTTGGCAGCATGGTCAACGACCTTAGCCGGTTCCAGTAAGGAACAAATAAAACAAAAAAAGAAACAAATTCTAACCTAAAAAACTAATTTATAAACTTGGAATAAAATGCTTAAAGTTTAACCCATGAAACCGACATTACATTTTACCCAAAACAATTTAAAAGCGTTAGGTATTCTACATAATTACAACAGTAGATTGTAATGATGATTTGTCCGGATTTTTTAGAATTTCAGGTAATATCAGAGGCCGATAGCAGTGGCCGACAGTTGCTATTTTTTATTGCCTATAATTATTATTTTAACCGGGACTATTTCTCAGGATAATCTGAAAAAAATGCGTATTCTCGATGATAAAATAATATACGCCATCAATACATCAATACCCACAGAATCATTTAAAAATAAAATTGATGCTACTAGTGCGTGTCAAGAATTGCACTCTCAAATTCAAAAGGGACATTCTGAAAGAGAAAATGTGATTAAAAACTGCATTTTAGCCACTGCCGAGTCAGTAAAGAATTTGAAGGCTGCAAAAGAGCAAAAACCAGATGATTTTGATGTATTGAAGAATTTAAAGGCTGAACAAAGAAAGGTAGGTAAATGAGACTTCCGAACTGTAGTGCAGTAAGAAGTAAGAATTAAGTTTCAACCTCTACATAAGCACCGCACACCAGAGCGCAGCGGCTTGGCTGTGCCCCTGGCATTGCCGATGTCCATGAGTGGCGGTAACCGCTTACCATCAGGTGGGACCGCTTGCTCGTCTGCCTACTAAGGAAATAAAAAAAAATAAAAAAAAAAGAGCAGCGTACATTAAAATCTGTACATCTACATATCTGCATCACCACATTAGCATTTGAATAATCCATATCTTGTTAACTGTCTGAATTGTGGCAAAGTATCATGTAAGATATCGTCGATGAAGTACCAATACCTCCTAACTGACAATTTAGTCCAAAATTACCTTTTTATTACAATAGACGTAAACATAAACCACATCCCTTAGTAACTAATAAAAAGGTAATGTATTGGAAACTATTTACTATCAATAGTTGATCAAAATAAATAAAACCTTATTTTAAACAGTTTTTGTAAAATAAAACCTTATTTTAAACAGTCTGGTGTAAAATTAGATTCTCAACACTTAGGAGGTATTGGTACTTCATCGACGATATGCTTTTCTTCTGTGCATAAAAATGTTAGGCCTATTTATTTTTTTATATGATATTTGCAGCTGCTTGCTTTATTCTGCTCTGTTGTGAGGTCTCATTTAGTGGTACAGGAACACTGTACAACTGCTATGTCTACAGCATGAATCAAAATTCTTTACTGTGGCACCATTGAACATATATTTATTGAAATGGCAGCCATTACACACTCAATCTAGATTGTGATCCTTGATTGTGATCATTGATCTCAATCCAGATTGACTGTGTAAGGTATTTCATTGACGGATCATGAATTCTGATCAGAAAATATCTAGATTTTTTGAAATCAATGATCTCAATCCATTGTTTGTAGGTATCTTTTTTTAACAAGTGCGGTGTGACCATTTCCAACAGATGATTAAAGCATGCCTCCTTCATCCTGTAATAATTTGCGTAATCCTTCTCCTCTTCAGAACAATGAATTTCATCTAACAAGTTCAAATCTGTATAGATGTTCCTCTTTAGTAGCCATGCTTTAACCCAACATTTCCTCTTCATGCGTTTCTTCACAGAAAAAGCAATTCTTATTGCTGCACAAGTTTTTTTCTTATTCAGATCCATTTTGTGGTTGTGAATGCGTGTGCATTTGACGGTATCGAACAGTCGACTGATATGATCTGGATTGACTGTCTAATGTCGCGACCAGCCACACCAAGATTCGTCAATCTACTACAATCCATCACCTTGCTTGGATGGTGATCTGGATTGAACATGTAATGGCTGCCAATGTCTTAACGAAAATATTTCAAAATGAGAGTATTATTAAACTGTAAATTTATATCTACACAAGACATTTTACACAAAAGACTTACACAAAAGTTATTCTAGACAAAGTTATTCATCCTAAATCGTCGGCATGGATTAATATCGAGCTATGTGAATAAATCCATGTAATATTTCAATAAAATAAATATATTTGGGTGATTATACAAAAGTTGGGTAACTTTTGAGGATATTTTGTTTACTATAGTTATTAAATCAAATCATTAAAATTCGGGTCTATATGATGGCTAATCTAATGATTATATTGTTCCAAATCGGGCCAGTCACTTTTTTAAGTAGATTGTGAGATATTTAAAATTTTCTGAATTTGACTGCCAGGGGACTGACAAGGCTGACATAGTACTGATAAAATACACAATTTTGTAAGAATTAAAACGAAATTTAATAACAATTAGTAAAAATCTCTTAGTTTTAATAATGGCACATGTCTTTTGAGTATTAAAATCACTTAATAACAATTAAAAATAATTATTAATATGTAATACTGGGAGAAAATACTATCTCAATTTTCAATACAGCCTTTTGACATTTAACGTAACATTATTCACTTAGCTTTTACTACTTTGACTTGTCGTTGAAGTCGTGTCAAAGTCGTGTCAAAGCCGTGTCAAAGTCGTGTCAAAGCCGTGTCAAAGTCGTGTCAAAGTCGTGTCAAAGCCGTGTCAAAGCCGTGTCAAAGTCGTGGCAAAGCAGTGGCAAAGTCGTGTCAAAGTCGTGCCAAAGCCGTGTCAAAATCCTGTCAAAGCCGTGTCAAAGTCCAGTCAAAGTCCGGTCGAAGTCCGGTCAAAGTCCTATCAAAGCCGTGTCAAAGTCGTGTCAATGTCCGGTCAAAGTCCAGTCAAAGTCCGGTCAAAGTCCTGTCAAAGTCCGGTAAAAGTCGTTTCAAAGTTTTTTTTTTATTTTTTTTTATTGCCTTAATAGTCCGGTCAACGTCTTGTGAAAGTCCGCTCCAAGCCGACTGGTCACTGTGTGGCGCCATCTGGGACTTCGAAATTATCGATGTTCCAGGGAGGTCAGCTAACGCTGGCTGGTCGATGGACCGCTCGCGTTACGGAACGTTTCGGTTCACCCTCCCATAAGAAGTTATCACTTCAAAAAACATCAGTACTATGGAGACACGTCAGTCCTATGGCGCGATACCTGACAAAGGACTGATGCCAACGGATTGACGAAATAGACATAATTTGATTAGATTTAGATTAACAAGAAAATAACGACACACCACAGGACTGAAATTTTGACTGGCTTCGCACGTGTATAGACGACAAACACAACCCAAACACTGGTACTATTATGGCGGCCGTCAAATTGTGCGGTCCGCAACTAAGTTTATTACCAACATTAAAACTTAAACAGGGATTTGACCTTGACTCGGTGATATACTCGGCGAATTTTAAATTTAAAGAACACACAACGGACTGACGAAAGAAACTAAACACAAAGTTTCTTATTTTTTATCAAATAAAATGGAGAACATTGCATTATGAAAGTTGTAGTATATAATACTATGTACATCACAGATTGTAGTAAATTAGTAAGTTTTCCTAAATCAATGATAATGTTTAATGGATAGTCACTTGATTGTTGGTTTTCGGGATTGTGACATGCCAACGGACTGACATTTTGAGTATTAATTTTGTTTTTTTATTAACTTGTATTTAAAATGAAGAAGTGAAATTGGGTGACCAAATAGAGGACTTTTCATTGTTTTAAAATAAATTGTTATTTCAATACAATATAATAAGACTTTGTATATATTGGCTGGTGACATTGAGTTACCCAATTTTTGTAGAATCACCCATTTACCAAAAAATATCCAATTTTGCGGTGGTGCGGTGGCAGTTGATATATGCGTTTCTTTTCTTGGGAAATGTAGTACAGTGCCGATTCTTGAGTACAGTCGGTTGGTGAGTTAAGAACGTAAACTGAAAAGATGTATTATAGTCCGGTCAATTTAGACATTTCAAATAACAAAAATTCCCACAAAGCTAAATTTTGGTGGAGGGCTGGGGTTTACCATTACAAATAAAGTTTTAAAAATCCCCATCGATCCCATGTGTGCTTCAAAAGTTATTCGGGGTCAAAGGTTAAAATTTGAGGTTTTTTGGATTTTTCTCAAAAACGGGTAAGTTTTATCAAAAAAAAAACTCAAACCAAAGTTGTAGATCTTAAAACTCTCTACAAAAATGGTCTTAATATTTTTTTCCTAAGAGTTACCATTCCTGAGATATCGCGATTCTAAGTCACATTATACATGATATGCACATACTAGCTTTTGCTCGCAGCTCCGCCCGCGTGAACAGCATTTTCCGGGATAAAATTAGCCTGTAACCGTCTCCAGGGTCCCATCTATCCCTGTAGATAAATTCATCAAAATCGGTTCAGTGATTTAAGCGTGAAAGCGTAACAAACAAACTCACTTTCGCACTAACTTTCACCCCCCTTTTCATCTCTTATTAACTAAAATTTCCAAAATTCCTGAAACACGTGTTTATTTGTTTTACGTCAATAACCGAAATACAAAATTTAGTTTATGTAACTTTCAAAATGACGGACTTTCATACATATTATCATCCCCTATTTTGACCCCTTTGGGGTGATATTTTCTAAAATCCTTTCATAGTGGATGCCTACATAACAAAATGAATATACAGTCCAAATTTCATGCTTGTAGCCTTGATAGTTTGCGCTCGGCGATGATGAATAAGTCAGTCAGCCAGTATTAGAATGCAAAAAAGAGGAGGTTCTCATTTCAATATGTATAATTTTTGTATTTAAACACGAATATGTTCACACAGTGTTTAGCTTGCGTGTTGATGAGCAAGCAAAGAGAATATTATGCACATACATATATTATTATATTTTATATTATACGGGCATTATTTTTGCAGTTGCGATTCTTACAAACTGAACTCAGTGTGGAAGAAGTGATCCAGGAAAAAACTACCAAGCTCTTTACTGAAAAGTGTAGAAGTTATTTTAAACCAGATGCCTTATGAAGACTGATGACTGGTTATTTGTTTCTGGATTTATGATGTACATAATAAATAGTTGATAGTACCTAATGAGTTTTTCCATTTATAAAATTTAATTTTAATACAATGTTGAAATTAAAATTAAACATGTCAAAAAAGCATGAGGGTATGCGTTTGGTCTCCCCGTTTGCGGCGGGATGGGCAATCCATGCAGATACATTCAAGTGAAACGCCGGTGTACCTGGGCAACAGAGAGTTTCTTTCCTTAGGGAGTTCCACGCATTGCTGGCAAAGAACCTTCCCAAACACCAGAGTTTTGTCCGAAGAGGATTCGACCTTGTGGCAACAAAAAGGACTCGTACTCTTAATATAAATAAATAATTAGTCTTTAACCCTGCCTAGCAGTGTGATATGAATAATGATACTAGTCTAGTATTACTATTATGTTTATCATGGTCATTGTAATGATGTGAAAAATAACATCCAAACTCGTACATTTTGTAGGACACCAATGCAATAAACCAAGCTTTTTGCAATAATTTATTTAAATATTCTTCTTACAACAATATATAACATACTTAATAAAATCTACATAATATTACACATAAACATGATTATTGTGTATGAAATCTGTTTGTACATTTTCACTTTGCAACTTCCTTTGCCTTATGCTCTTCTTCATATTTCCGATGCCAGTCGAGATTCATTTGATGTACAGATTCACCTCTTTTTGCTGCCGCTTTCCCAGACAATATTGCTCCAAGACTAGCTAGAGCAGTTAAGAGTATAAGGATATTTGATATCTTGATTCTTGCTTCGCTTCTTGATCTTTCAATCAAGTCAGCACTGTAAAATATACAATAGTATATTGATAGGGCTTTAACTTATCTGATGTCGAATTTTAAGGTAGGAAGGGGAGGAGGAGGGTGTGTATAGCCCCCCCCCCCCAAAAAAAAAAAGGTCATGAACATGGTGTTACATCTTATGCAAACACAACAAAACATGTACAACACTACATTTTAATTTTTGGTTTATCTATTAGATTATATAATAGTTAAAAAACGCACTTTTATTGAAAATTCAATTAAAAAATAGAAAATAAATTTGAAGAAAGAAAATCTTGGGTGCTTTTTAAGATATTATCAAAATATATATATATATTCCTTCTACTCATATCTGTGAATAAAATATTTATAACTATTGACACCATGCACCCACACTTTATTTTTTCAATTAAATAAATTGTTTTCTTTAAAAAAATTTGAAACTTTATTTTCTATTTTTCACAGACAAAATGTAAATATATATATTTGTTTGAATATTGAATTGTCATCAGTCCTTGATAAGTATGCCAAATTTAGATTTAATCCTATGTTTTGAAGGTCAAAATCATGTTCAAATTTCCGTTACATACTAACATGTTAACATATAGATGAAGCTAATAAAAGTGTTAAAAACAGTTTAAATAAATAATAGTAACACATATTTTTTTGTTAAAATATCCATAAAAACATTCAAATTCCAAATTCTTATCATAATTACATTAGGTATTAAATGTGCATTGCAACATTTTAGCAAGTTAATCATATATGAAACAATAATTATCTTTTTTCTTCTTAAGATTTTAAATGAGTGCTTCTTATAATATTACCGATCTGTGAAAAAAATATAAACTCTCACTTCGACATCTGATAAAGTACAGTCACACCAGTATATCAGCCCTACATTATATATTATCCCACTATTGGGCACTGGCCTCCTCTAATAATGAGTAGTATCACAGTGGAATACTTTGGAGCATCAATAGTGAGCTTCCAAACATCTAGAGTGCACTTTGGCTGTAAACTGTAGATGCTGTTATAAAATTTCATTGAAATATCATGCTAATCAGCAGCATGAACTTTCAAAGGCATACGATTCTTTCATAATATTGAATGACATAACAATGTACGTACGATACAAAAGATGGAATCTCTTCCTTACTCTTGTATTTTTTTGTCCAAACTAGAATAGTCTTCTGGAATTCGGTAGGTCTGAATCTATTACCCCCGACGTGCCCCGATGGATTAGGATTGGGTGTCGAGGACGACCCTGTAGCCATTTTTCTTGTTATAATGCGACATCTCCCGAAAAAAAGCAATTTACGCATTCTGCTATGCTTTTCGTTTCGATTTGAAATATTATCAAGATTCTTCGTGATACTAAAATTATTTCGAAACAAAGAATAAAACCACTACATTGATTTAAAATTTTCTGATGAAAAATGAAAATTGAATTTTGAATATAACAAATGTCAAATGAGAAATATCTTTTTTTTTTGTTACGGTTACTTTACGCTTTGGATACTTGTCTTTTGAGCTTGTCTTATATTCTGGATATTTTTTGCTATTCCTTTATATAGGGACACTGAGCTTTATACAGGGGTTTTCAGACGACTTTCTTCAAGCGAACGAACGCAAACGCAAAGTCCGCGATTTTGATCAATGTCCTTGGTCAAAATCACCTAAATCTGCCTATTTAAATTATTCATTATATTTCAATCTTAGATAATAGTATTCTCTGTCTACGATTTCAATATTTTATTTCCCCAAAACTTAAACGAACAACTACAGAATACACCCTGAAAGACGGTACGGTTCACAAAAGTCGGGCATGCCATCGTCTCGGACAGTCTATTAGACATCTGATTTCGGGTTGTTAGCAGGGTTGGATTTAGGTACGTTGAAAAAGATAGTACAAAAAAATGAAAAGGATAGTATTTATAACAAAATTATAGTACACTTTCATTATTTTTAATTTAACTTATTATGTAGTCATTAAAATCAACACCAGGTATGGCAAAATATACTCCTCTTCTAAGTTTATCAGTTCTTGAATATTACTATTAGCTAGATCTTCATCCTTGGCATTTAATCTCATCAAAATATCCTCTGTAGGAATAAAATCAGTACAATTCCCACTTTTGCTACCGCTTTTGATAGCATCACAAGACAATAATATAGCGTCTATGGATTGTGTTGCCAGTTTGTTTCGTATTTCTTGGTAAGGTTCACTTTACTGAATATTCGCAGACGGCATTTGAATGTGGAAGTACTAAACAATCTAAGACATCATCACATAATCGGGGAATCCCCACAGAAAACAACACATCGACACAGAAAACATCGCAAGATCAGAATTCGGTCGGATACACGCACCGTCGAAATATTCATATGGCGTAAATATAAGCATTCGGGATAAAACTTTAAATTATAGTACTTTAGCGTACTATCCTTAGATGTGGATAGTATATAGTACAAAGGGTGAAATTATAGTACAAATACTATAATTATAGTACAAAATCCAACCAATCTAACAACTTGCACAGACAGCTTTACTACTTACCTTGTAGCCAAGAGGTACTATTATAGAGTATGAGTTTGGGTATAGTTATTATAGAGGAGCTATAATAACATAGTTTCAAGAAAAACGCTTTTAAAGTTTTTCGATGTACATACGGTATTATGTTTTCGTAAAGTTATGAGCTCGATGGATGGACCTAAAATTTTCATGTATTTATTATCCACTATAATCAGGATATTACAATTTTTTGCCGAAAAGTCGAGCATTCAATTACAAAAATAAATCTCAAATTGTTAAACAATTGGCGATATCTCGGAAACAAATCATCGGATTAACTTGATATTTGCAGAGAATATTTTCGAAACATAATACTTCAATAAAATGCAAAAAAATAAAAGAAAATCAGATCAATTTTCAGAAAATCGATTTCTGAAAATTCTAATTGCATCTCACCTCTTAAACATTGTTGTATGTGTATTATGTATAGGTATGTGCATTTATGTGATTTTGGACCGACGCGACGACGAGGGGCTGAATGACTTTGTGCATTCGATTCGCTTGGAGATAGTCATCTGAGAAGGATTTTACTAAAAGAAAATAATTATAGAATTCTGGCACCATATTATCTAAGACGGGACCACGCCGAGTAATGTCAGTACAAAAAATATGGTTCATAGAAAATTACAGTGCAACGGTTGATACTGACATTTCGCGCCCCTCTTTCGTCGTCTTCACCCCCGCCGACACCAGTCGCCATTTTGGCAATGTGTCACTGTCAAGAAAGAAGCGTCCCTCATTGCTTATTTCGTGTTGATAAGAAGTGTTTGCGTCGATTAAATTCCGCCCTTTTAAATCCACAAATACAGCAATATTCCGTGACATTTCGACATTTATTACAATGTTTCGAAAGTGTTGTGTACCCAAGTGCAATAGTTTACGAAAGGATGTTAAATTGCATCAATTTCCTGCAAGGAAAGAGAGTAAAGCGCGGTGGTTACAGTGCCTAGATAAAGAAAATATTTGTGAAAACACCAAGAACATATATGTTACCCATAACCATTTTGCGCAAAGATTTGTCAACCTGGCGACAAATCGCTTGAACTGTAACGCTTATCCAAGTTTATTTACTAACCTGAATACTTCAGGCAACTCGTCAATGGTTGTGGAAGAAACAGAGGTAAGCTACCTTTTAAGTGGAAGCTACAATTTTTTCTACAGATACTGGTTTGATTAATTTATTTCTTGTTGTTTCTAGTTTATGTGAACGACAGTATTGATCACACTTATGCACGGAAGCGTCACATCGACCATACATACTCGCAAATTACCAAAAGCACCTCGAATAAATTGCCACGCTCCGACATTAATGGTATGTAATACTAAATATAATCAACAATTACATCAAACATTTACAATGCTATGCTTGACTTACTCATAATATTATATTTGGTTGAAAATAATAGTATTAAACACCATGCTGGGCCTAGTGAGGGTTGATAAGCTTTACAAACCTTTATGCAGGTATTCTCACGATTACTTTACCTCTTCCATTAACATACATACATATGCTCACACTAGTAATAGTTGCAGTCGATGGGTTAGGTATAGGTGTAAGTCAGAAGTGTGTGCTTTGACCGGTCTATATGGTGTAATTGTAATCTTTTTGGAATTAAATAAAAAAGGACAATATTAACAGAAATGTTGACCAATGATGTCTATGATATATGAATTATACCATTTATTGATCCGTATACCTTTTTATTTCCTTTTTTTTAACTGTTTTCACTAAAAAATTATAATTCATTTATATTACCAGCTGAGGAGATGGAATGGAAATTATTTCCCATTTTTATTTCAGGGCATAGTATCTTACTATCTATACGTATAATTCAAAATAAATTAAGAAAAAAACATTATACAAAATATTTACTATAACTCCATGTTTATGTAACCCCATAGTTGTCTTTGTGGTTTAGTGGCAGCGAAAATTGGCTGTAGACCTGACAGTTGCAGTCCGATTCCCGGGTTGGACAGGGTAACACTTTGTGTGGGTTTTGTAATACATCAGGCAGGCATCCGGTCTCAAAACCGGAGTCAAATATTTTCTGCAAACACGCTTGTGTTAGAGTGGTATATAGTTAAATGAAAGAAAATATTTATTTTAACGATACTTATCTATTTCAGCTCTGTATCCTGATGGAAGACCTGTCAGTAACACCATGCGGAATATAGCAGAAGCTGCATCAAAATTATGAGACCAAGATATTTTAAATCAGATTGATATCTGATTTGAAACTGAGAACTCTGCAGCAACACCTCACTCACCCGTATCAGAAAGAAAACAAGGCAATAAAAATATTGAGTTTGATGAAGAAGATATTCAGGAACAAGCAAGACGAGAAAGAATAAATATTAATTCTAGAGCATAATATACATCCGGATGGGTAACACGAAAAATACTTTAAAAAATTAATTGTAAAGAATGTAAGAATAATTTGCTAAGTGACGACAGTAGTAAAAAAAATAAAAACATTCCTAAATAAAAGTTTGTTTTAATCCTTATTTGTAGAGCCCTAATAATACGTATTATAATTTTAATAAGAATTATCAAGTAAAAGGGATGAAACAAATAAATATTAAATAGGCTGTATGATTCATTTAAAAAAAATATATAATAGGCTGTATGATTTTTGTTCCATCGCCTGCATTACACACATAGTACGTAAAGAAAAAAAGTTATGTCATGTTCAATTGCAGCAATTCGCATTACGGTTCAATGACAATGTACCTGACATGGCGGTCTGAACGTCAGTTCTCTAAGTAGTCTGTGGACGGGACCAAAAGATAAGAGCCGATAAGTAATAAAAAAAAATACTGATATCGGCCATATATCAATTAACCTAGATAACTTTAAAGCATCGATATTGGTTTAAATATGAGCTCAAAATTTGCATCCTGGTATTTGATTTATTGATTTATATAAATTGAACAATTAGCTATGAGCACCATATAAATAAACACATCTAATAAAGTGGGCGTTATTTCGTTGGTAATGAGTTCAGTTTTCATTTATGTCGACGGATCGCAGGCCGCACAGCTTGAAGGTGATTTACAAATGACTTGCGTCATGACTACCGTGAATGAAAATTATTTTAAAGCCCTGAATTTTAGAAATTAATCTTCTACATGAGTTTGATAATTGTTTAAAATTATCAAACAATTGAAATAAAACTAGTTTATCGCGGTTTTTGTTAATTTTTGGTCCCGACGTTTCGAAAGCTTTTCAATTTTCGTGGTCACGGGGTGGAAATTTTAATTAGTTTTATTTTAAGTGTAATATTCGCGTAAACATAAGAAATCAATTATTATCCAACAAGATATCGATGCATCATTATGAAATAAAAAAAATACTTTAAATAATTATGTATAACATTGTATCGATATTTTCAACATCCCTAGTCCAGAATTTCGTGATTCGTCTTTGATTTCGTCCATGTCTGGCTGCGAAATTTAATTGATATTTTTTTTATGTGATCGATGGTGGATTGATTTAACAATCAATTTTTTGTTTATTTTCTTACTCCTGTTTCCGACACAGTAAGTAATATCACTAAATTAGTATATGCTAAATATGGGAAGGTTTGTGCTATTGTGTAGGGCTCATCTGTTTAGTGTATTGAATGTCTTGCACCTTCCTTTTTGTTGTTTTACTACGAACATAATACATTTTAATTTGTTTATTATATTGACACGGTGAAATTTAAACAAAATTGATCTAGAGACCACGTTAAATTTTATATCTAATTTGACATCACGTCAGTAATCTAATTCTTGGAAACACTACTTTGAAAAATAAAATAGAATGTACATAATAACTATATTTATGGCACAGGTCTATTATACCTTGAATCTCCTTGTTTTATAATACACCTGATTAATTGTATAGTGGTGGTAGTATCAAATATATTATTATTATCATGTGTATTCTATACCTACTTTACTATGTTATGAACTTCATTTTTTAGTTTCGGATTTACAGAGTAGGGGACCTGATGCCATCATTATATTTTTAGATGTCTGGTGGTCATAAACATCGTTATAAGAATGCAGGCCTGAGTGCGGATGAGCTGCGTCGTCGTCGTGAAGAAGAAGGAGTTCAGCTCAGGAAACAAAAAAGAGAGCAGCAACTTTTTAAAAGACGGAATGTTAATTTACCTGCTCCAAACATCCCGGATGTTGCGGTGCAGGTTTGATATAAACATATTAAATAGTAAACAAAATTACATGCAAAGTGCACTGTATATGATTTTGAACAATGTATCATTTACATGACAGATGTGGACAGTGTTTTTTATTTGGTCCTTGTTATGTTTCATATCCAAATCCAAAGGTATCCACTAGGATAACCAGAACTGTTTGTCTGCCCTGCCTTTAAAAGGTTTCCATCTTTAGTTATTGTAAAATTTAATTAACAAAAAGCAAATGGGATTTTCAGTGATAATTAGTAATCATCAAAGTTTGTATAAGTAGTTATACATAATTAGTTAAGGTATTCACATGTAAAGCGCGCAATACGAAACAACATTCAATTTTCTACAACCATTTTGAAAGATATGCTAATAGGAGAGTCAACATGTATTTTTTTTTAATTCATTAAGTCAAATAAGTAAGATAACCCAAAATATATTGACAGATAGACTTCTATAAATCTGTTAAGAGAAATGAGTTAGAAGCCATTGAAATCTGAAGGGGTACTTGTTAAAACAGACAACACAAACCTTGACACCACCATGCAAAATGGCCATGACAAAACGTGTGCGACTGAGTTAGCCAGATATACCCACTACAAGTCCACTTTTGCCATTGACTCAAAATTGTTTAGTTTTATTTTTAGCTTTTTAGTCTATTTGTTATATATTTCGTTAAAAAGATTTTATAGATATTCCATTATAGATGTTGAATTTTAGGAAGATTTCAATGTCCCATCATCAGATGACATCACTCCAGATATGGTAGCTGCTCTTTATAGTGACAATCCAGAGGATCAAGTTGCGGCCACACAAAAGTTTCGTAAACTTCTCAGTCAAGAGCCGAATCCACCAATCGAAGAAGTTATTAGAACTGGGATAGTTCCTAAAGTTGTTGAGTTTCTGACTAATTACTCGAATCCAACACTGCAGGTGATTTTACTTATTTCCAATGTTTTATGATTGTTTCCTAATGGTTTTGCGTCATAAACAATTCTGATTATTTTGTTACCATCAACTGAAATGGAATATGGTTTACTTCCTGTAAAGAGGTTGTATAATGATGATTTGAACTAATTTTAGTTTGACTAAAATAAATTATTCATAATGTTTAAAATAAATTATTAGAATTCTTCTTATCCATACTCATACATCATCAGTTCTATTTGATTTTATTAATACTGTGAATTTAATTATTTATTGTTTATTTGTGACAAAACTTAATTTTAGTAGTTTGTTGTGTATATAATTGACCGAACTAAACAAGACTAATCTAAAAATTACTTAATTTGATTATGGTTTAGTAGGGTGCCAATATATCTACCAATATTTGCTATTTTAGTTATTTTCCAAAGTGGCTCATATAATAGATTTAAAATTGATTCATAGCATTTAATTGTGCAAAAACGTTTTCAGTTCGAAGCAGCATGGGCTCTGACTAATATAGCGTCAGGTTCATCGGAACAGACGCGGGTAGTTGTGGACTGCGGCGCTGTGAGTGTGTTGGTGGGGTTGGTCGCAGGCGGTGCGGGCGACAATGTTCGCGAGCAAGCTGTATGGGCACTCGGCAATATTGCTGGAGACTCACCACGATGCCGGGACACCGTTCTAGCCGCTGGCATACTGCCGCCCTTGCTAGAGTATGTATTTATTTTATATTTTTTCAATTAATATAATGCTTCTCAAAGGGACTAATATCATTTGAAGTGATAAGCCTTAATTGACACCCTATGAGTACGTATGCCGACATCTTTGGTCACTTTTAAATCCGCCCACTGTATAATTAAGACGGATTTTAATAAACAATTTCAGTATGATTATCTGCTGGTAGTACGATATTCTTATCCGCTTGGATAGCGACCGCCGTACACATGGTGTTAAAACATGCCATAGTGATCCACACACCTTGTATGGATCGCGTTCCGGTATTAGCTAACGTATATCTAGTTCTCCCGAGGGGCTTGCGACATGACTTGATGGTTCGTTGGGGCGGGTATAGGGGTACATTATTGTATTACTGTGCCTGCATCGATCATCCGCCTGTCCTGTCGCAGGCTTCTCAATTTGCTTCTTTCCTCTCCGAAGAGGGAAGAAGCATTTATACAGGCCAGCATGACTGGTGACCACCGATAAACTTACCGTTTGTTGGTGGTTGCTAGTTTTTTGGACTGCACTATGCTTACCATCAGGTGTATTGCAGTCACTTTGCCATGCACGGATAAAAAAAAACTGTATAGGTGGATGGATATGATGGGATCCTGAAAATGAACCAATTACTAATTCATTTGTATGTGTGGCCTTCAAACTGTATTCTGATTGGCTCATTTGTGTAATCTATTCGAAGGATCAAACTATCGTTTATTGAAACTGGCTGTTAGTCAGTTTATATGATACTTCAGTACCATGTTGGCCGAATGCAAAAAAAATATTGCATGCTTTGTTATCATACATTTTAAAAGGCTTATGTGGTCTATTATTATATCTACGTATGTAACATACCATAATTATGGTAGACTGCTCATACGAGGTGTGGCAGAAAAGTAATAAGACTGATCATTTATTCAACAATGTTTTTATTTTTTTCAAACATCAATGTTAGCCCCTGTCAAAGTAGTTCCCTTAGGCAGCTACACACCGATGGAGACGTTGTTCACACTGTTGATAGCATCGATGGAAGTCTTCAACCGTTATGGTCTTCAGCATGTACGTTACACTCTTTTGGATATCTTTAAAGTCCCGAAATGACGTCCTTTGAGGAAATTTTTCCACCTGATCGATGTTCATCTTCAACGTGTTTTCTGCCTTCCAATAATTATTTGTGCCAGCTTAAATTATTAAAAAACTTAAGCTCGGGATAAAGATTGTCTTCACAGTTGCCGATTCTCCAAGTTTTAACAATTTTTATGGCACAAAGTTGCTCCAAATTCCTCTGTTCCATTTTGCGCGATGCACAACTAAAACACAACTTAGCTAATAGCAGTCACTAAAACACATAGTTAGTAGACAAAAGCGCAGCGTTGTCAGATCACTTGCAGTGTTGCTAGTATCATTACTTTTCTGCCACAGCTCGTATTCTTCATTTTGTGACTTGAAAATACATTACTTTCTTGCTGATGAGATTATTGTATTTTTTTTCCAGCATATTAAACAAATATACAAGGTTGTCTATGACAAAGAATGCTGTTTGGACATTATCAAACCTGTGTAGGGGCAAAAACCCTCCAACGAATTTTGAAGCTGTAGCACCAGGCAAGTTTTATTAATTGGTACCGTTTTAAATGAATAACGATTATAAATGTATTTCCAGCAAATATTTTGTAAAAAAAAAATATCAAATATATTATTGAAATTTACATCATTATAGTACAATAGGGTAGTTTCTTATGTTGAATAATATACATCATTTTATATGCAACACAAAGTAATACGAAAAAGTAACCCTTTTGTTAAAGCACAGTCAAAATCAGTTCAAATATAAGCCCGCTAATTGCTAATTTTAAATATTGGTATGAGCAAAGGTGGGGGCGTAGTGGGGACATCTCACTATCTAACTCGCACCGGAATGGCCATTTACCATGGTGACGTCAAATTTTCAGTCGGCTGTTATTTGACAAGTGAATTGAATGACTTCTAATTAATGTTTTTGTGGACGGATTAATGAAATTCTTTCTGCAATAGGCTTTGGGTAATGTAACTTATTGCTTGAAATAATAAAAAAAAAACAAGTCAACTACTCTATTGGCATGGCAGCGATCTTTGCATTAGACTCAGAGCCAGTATGTGAAGATCTGAGAGTGGAGACTGACAGCTGTGTTCATTTTATTATGTAGACAATATACATAAATAAGTATTTTAAATAAAGTATATAGATACGGGATCTACTTGGTTACTTACATAAATTAGGAACATCTTTTTGAAAAGCAACACTTTTACAGGATATAAAAAAATATTTGAATTAATTTTTTATAATTTTTACGATAGGTATTCCAGTTTTGGCAAGGCTGTTACATCACACGGATGCTGATGTTCTAAGTGATGCTTGTTGGGCGCTCTCTTACTTGTCTGACGGTCCAAATGAGAAAATTCAAGCCGTCATTGATGCTGGTGTATGCAGGCGATTAGTTGAGTTGCTAATGTAAGATACTAGATTTCGAAATATATAATAATATAATTTATTATTATAATTCTGACCTTTTCACTATGCTCAAGTAAATTATGTTATTACTTACATAAAATTGGGGTATAAAGTTTAAAACGAATAATTATCCGATAATTTAAAACTTAACAACTATCAAACTCTGGATAAAATATAAAATTATTACGCTGTCAGTATACATAGAGTAGTGTATGTAAAATTGGTAATTCCTTATTTATCTGCCATAATCTATCTGGATGATAACATTTATTCGTTCATCTTGAAGTAGGACCTTAACATTGGCTGATTTGCCATTACAATATAACTTAACCATTTATTTTTGTTGGTCTACAGGCACAATAAATCTACGGTTGTGTCTGCGGCACTTCGGGCAGTTGGCAATATTGTGACTGGCAACGATGCGCAAACGCAAGCAGTGCTAAACTGCAACCCGCTGCCGAACTTGCGTGCATTATTGCGATCTAGCACTGAAGCCCTTCGTAAGGAAGCCTGTTGGACCTTGTCAAACATAACGGCAGGCAACGCTGCGCAAATTCAGGTACTATTTTTGTTTTTATGACCCTTGATACTACAGATTTGTTCTTCGTTAAATCGTTACGGATTCCGCGAATATTACTCATTGAAATAAAACTAATTTAAACGGATTTTATCGCGGTTTTTTTATTAATTTTGATCCCGACGTTTCAGTCCACCCCGTGACCACGAAGGCCGAAAAGCTTTCGAAATTAATAAAATACCGCGAAAAAATCCGTTTAAATTAGTTTTATTTCGATCGTTACGGATTTAGTAGACTGAACAAAATCTCCTAATCAAAATCAAAAATTTGTATCGCCATATGTATTAAACATGTATAAAACACATAATTATATCTGTATAAAATGTGCAAAAAAGAATAGGGAAAGGAAAGAAAAGGGAGTAGAACGTACATTTTTAATTACAATAACACTTATTTTCACGAATAATAGATTTTTCGAGACCTTGTCCCATTGGAAAGGACATAGGCCACTTTTGTAGCAAGGAAAACCCAATGGGGGATGAAGGGATGATAGGGGTAAAGATTTATATGAGGAACTTATTATTTTCCACGTTAGGGATATAAACCTCTATATTTAGTCTTATGATAACGTATAAAGAATTACATTTTTCAGCGTTCATCATCACTTCTTAACGAAGTAATTTAGAGGATGAAAGTTTTTATAGAGCATCCATCATATCTCAAGCTAAGACTATGAAAGTAAATATTTCAGTTTTTCCAGTGAAATCAACGTCGCGTCAATTTATGTTGCAATGAATTTAGTTATATTATAGTATACAGGGTTACTTTTAAAACACCAGCAACCTCGCAGGACTAGATAGCTAATCCCATAAGGAACAACTTTTGTTCTACGAGTTTGCGATGCGCGTAGAGATATAAATATTCAAGCCGGAAATTAAATTAATACTTATTTTTATATGAAAATAAAATCTAACAAATTATCAAAACTCGTAGAACAAAGTTTGTTCCTTATGGGGTTAGTTATCTAGTCCTGCGAGGTTGTTGGTGTTTTAAAAGTAACCCTGTATAGTTTGTTTTTGTTTTTTTTGTCCGGCCACACGTAACGGTCGCTCATTAACCTGATGGATGCTCTGGCTCCAGGGTGACTTAAACAGTGCAGTAACTCGGAAGGTCTATCGCTTGTAGATCTCGACAACATAGGGTCGAGGGAAAGTGCCGTTTACGTCGCAGAACAACATCGTGTTCGTGCCAGGCTGATGTGCGGCTAGTCTCGCTGATCTTCAGAGCCAATTGCTCCACCATCTTCCTCAGCTCGGCGATCTCGCTTGACGGGCTGCTGTGGGAAACGTTGCATGACGTCGCTGTAACATTGCATGACGTGACGATGTTTTGAATATTGTCGGCGAGATCAACGGGCTGTTCAGGTGAAAGCGTTGGCTGTGAAGGTAGCATTGTCTAGTCACCTCGTGTGTCAGCAACTGCCTCACTTTCTTCTCATTTGAAGCGGACAGTCGGTGAATTAGCTCTGTCTTAATATTCTCGTACTGGTTTAGGTACGATCCGATATCATCCTTGACCGCCTTCGCATGGACCAGGTCTAGGTTCATGGTGACTTGCGTGAACTTGGTGGCGTCGTTATGCCGAAGTTCGAACATTTCCGGATCATCTGGGGAGAATCTGAGAACCTTCAGCTTGAACTTAGGCCTGGGTACCGTTGGTTCCTCGGCTTCTACACCCTCACGATGTACGGATGCTTGGGGTGGCCGCTTTTTTTTCATGCGCCGCATGGATACATGATCGTCATTTTGTGAACCTGCCGTGCCTGTCGTGTCGGTTCTGCTGTTGCTCATAATGATGTGCTCTTCTCGGAGTCATCAATGTAGGGGGTACCAATGTAGGGAATAAATCTACTTCTTAGAAATCGCCGAGTCGTAGAAATAAAAATCAGTTTGAGGTACGAAACCTAAGAAGAGTTTATTCACACAGCACAGAAAAGAAATGAAGAAATATAGAAGAAATAAAAAGAAACCAGTGAAAGCGATAGCAGAAATTTAACAGGCAAAGATAGACATAAAATTTTTAGCGCGGTACGGCTAGTGGCACTGCGTAAAGCGTCAAAAGTCTCGCGTTAAAAGCGGTAAGCAGCTGATTGATGAAGGGACCGAGCGTCGTCAGCTGTGAGCCGAGTGAAAAACCGGTCAAGCAATCCCTAATCAGAAGTAATGAATTAAGCACGTGGCTGTCCAGCTGTTCATTGAACATTTTTATATAATTAAATACAAAGTGAATGTACTTGATTATTTTATTTCAATTTTAGTTACATTAAAACTAAGTAGGATAAATCTTAACATATAACTTGTACATTTAAGATCTATTTTTATGTTGTTTAAAGTTTTAGATATAAGTTTTGGTATTACTTTAGATAAAAGTGTGGATAAAAAATTTGGAATAAGTTAACAGTTGTTGAGTTGAACAATAACTGGGCTGTCGTAGCGCCCAGTTAGTACTTTTGTACACGTACCTATTGTACGTGCGACCCTGGGATGGACGGCAGCAGGGTTGGTTGACCTCGTCGCTGCCGTTGACTCCGAGGGCGTCCTTCGGTGCGCGGGGGCTTCTGAGCCCCCCCCTGGTATGGAGACGGGCCGCTAGGCGGCACCGCGCAGGGGTGGTTCCGGCTGAAGCCGGGGTGATTTCCACCTCGGGAACCCGGGGCCGTCCCTAATGCGCCGAAGATGGCCACCGCGGGGTTTTAGTTGGTAGTTGCCGGCATAGGTTGTATATAGTGTTAGGGACTCAGCCCAGCGGTCGCCCGGACGCTTTTCATCTCTCCCGGGCGGCTCAACGCTGGGTCGTAAGGCCGGTGGAGCCCAACATAACCGTTCCACCTTCCCCCCCCCGGTGGGGCGGTAGCTGTAAAACGCTTTCCCCGCGAAACAAAAAAAGAATAATAACATGTTACTCTTAATTAATCAGTACCTGGGCGACCGAGCTTTGCTCGGGTGAAAAAAAAAAAAAAAGTAGTATTATTATTCGCCAATTGATGTCAGGAATTAAGTCTAACCTCAAAGCAAACACTCATTGACTTAATTAATTAATTACTAATCTTAATCTAGATGACCCGGTGAACTTCGTATCACCTACATATATTTGTGTAAAATGTGGTGAAAACTTAATACAAATGTTTCATTTACATTAAATGCAATTAAGTGACGTACTGCACCATTGCACGTGAGGTAGCCCGTCGCACATTTAATTGACTTCGACGACCTAAGTCAGGTCGTCTTCCATCTCCCCCCGGTGGGACAGTCCTGTCCCTGTCCTGTCATGTCCTGTCCTGTCCCTGTCCCTGTCCTTGTCCCTGTCCCTGTCCCTGTCCTGTCCCTGTCCTGTCCTGTCCTGTCCCGGTCCCTGTCCCTGTCCTGTCCTGTCCCTGTCCCTTTCCCCGTCCCCGTCCCCGTTCCCGTTCCCGTCCCCGTTCCCGTCCCCGTTCCCGTCCCCGGTCCTGTCCTGTCCTGTCCTGTCCTGTCCCTGACCTGTCCCTTTCCTGTCCCTGTCCCTGTCCTGTCCCTTTCCTGTCCCTGTCCTGTCCTGTCCCTGTACTGGCCCTGTCCTGTCCCTGTCCTGTCCTGTCACTGTCCTGTCCTGTCACTGTCCTGTCACTGTCCTGTCACTGTCCTGTCCTGTCACTGTCCTGTCCCTCTCCCGTACCTGTCCCGTCCCTGTCCTGTCCCTGTCCTGTCCCTGTCCTGTCCCTGTCATGTCCCTGTCATGTCCCTGTCCTGTCCTGTCCTGTCCCTGTCCCTGTCCTGTCCCTGTCTTGTCCTGTCCTGTCCTGTCCCTGTCCTGTCCCTGTCCTGTCCTGTCCCTGTCCTGTCCCTGTCCTGTCCTGTCCCCGTCCCCGTCCCCGTCCCCGGTCCTGTCCTGTCCTGTCCTGTCCCCGTCCCCGTCCCCGTCCCCGTCCCCGTCCCCGGTCCTGTCCTGTCCTGTCCCTGTCCTGTCCTGTGCTGTCCTGTCCCCGTCCCCGTCCCCGTCCCCGGTCCAGTCCTGTCCTGTCCTGTCCCTGTCCTGTCCCTGTCCCTGCCCCTGTCCTGTCCCTGTCCTGTCCTGTCCCTGTCCTGTACTGTCCCTGTCCTGTCCCTGTCCTGGCCCTGTCCTGTCCCTGTCCTGTCTCTGTCCTGTCCTGTCCCTGTCCTGTCCTGTCCTGTCCTGTCCCTGTCCTGTCCCTGTCCTGGCCCTGTCCTGTCCCTGTCCTGTCCCTGTCCTGTCCCTGTCCTGTCTCTGTCCTGTCCTGTCACTGTCCTGTCACTGTCCTGTCCTGTCACTGTCCTGTCCTGTCACTGTCCTGTCCCTCTCCTGTCCCTGTCCCGTACCTGTCCTGTCCCTGTCATGTCCCTGTCCTGTCCCTGTCATGTCCCTGTCCTGTCCTGTCCCTGTCCTGTCCTGTCCTGTCCCTGTCCTGCCCCTGTCCTGTCCCTGTCCTGTCCTGTCCCTGTCCTGTCCCTGTCCTGTCCCTGTCCTGTCCTGTCCTGTCCTGTCCCTGTCCCCGTCCCCGTCCCCGTCCCCGGTCCTGTCCTGTGCTGTCCTGTCCCCGTCTCCGTCTCCGTCCCCGGTCCTGTCCTGTCCTGTCCTGTCCCTGTCCTGTCCCTGTCCCTGCCCCTGTCCTGTCCCTTTCCTGTCCCTGTCCTGTCCTGTCCCTGTCCTGTACTGTCCCTGTCCTGGCCCTGTCCTGTCCCTGTCCTGTCCTGTCCTGTCCCTGTCCTGTCCTGTCCTGTCCTGTCCTGTCCTGGTCCTGTCCTGTCCTGTCCCTGTCCCTGTCCTGTCCTGTCCCTGTCCCCGTCCCCGTCCCCGTCCCCGTCCCCGGTCCTGTCCTGTCCTGTCCCTGTCCTGCCCCTGTTCCTGTCCTGTCCCTTTCCTGTCCCTGTCCTGTCCTGTCCCTGTACTGTCCCTGTCCCTGTCCCTGTCCTGTCCTGTCCCTGTCCTGTCCCTGCCCTGTCACTGTCCTGTCCCTGTCCTGTCACTGTCCTGTCCCTGTCCTGTCTCTGTCCTGTCCCTGTCCTGTCCCTGTCCTGTCCCTGTCCCGTACCTGTCCCGTCCCTGTCCTGTCCCTGTCCTGTCCCTGTCCTGTCCCTTTCCTGTCCCTGTCATGTCCCCGTCCTGTCCTGTCCTGTCCCTGTCCTGTCCCTGTCGCTGTCGCTGTCCCTGTCCCTGTTTCACATCAAAAAAACATCAAGTGTTTCATACCCAGGAACAGTTTGTATTGGAAAATTAAGTTGTCGTTTTTAGTGTTTTCCTTTACTTATTATTTATGTTACTCGTTTTTTCTCACCGGGTAAACCTTCCCTGAACTTCCACAAATATTTCAAGATCAGAATTAGCCAAATCGGTACAGCCAGTCTCGAGTTTTGGCGAGAAACACGCACAGCGATTCATTTTTATATATATATAGAGTCATACTTTTCAGTTTTAATTGGGACTACTTTAAGTTGATAAAACACGAATAAAATGACATTTTCTAAAAATGATTCCTAGCTAGATCGATTTATCGCCCCTGAAACCCACTATATACTAAATTTCATGAAAATCGTTGGAGCCGATTCCGAGATTCCAATTATATAAATATATATACAAGAATTGCTCATTTAAAGAATACGTACCTGGGCGACCGAGCTCTGCTCGGGTGAAAAAAAATAAAATAAAAGTAGTATTATTATTCGCCAATAGATGTCAGGAATTAAGTCTAACCTCAAAGCAAACACTCATTGATTTAATTACTAATCTTAATCTAGATGACCCGGTGAACTTTGTATCACCTACATATTTTTGTGTAAAATGTGGTCAAAACTTAATACAAATGTTTCATTTACTTTAAATGCAATTAAGTGAGGTACTGCACCATTGCACGTGAGGTAGCCCGTCGCACATTTAATTGAATTCGACGACCTAAGTCAGGTCGTCTTCCACTTCCCCCCGGTGGGACAGTCCTGTCCCTGTCCTGTCCTGTCCCTGTCCTTGTCCCTGTCCCTGTCCCTGTCCCTGTCCCTGTTTCACATCAAAAAGACATCAAGTGTTTCATACCCAGGAACAGTTTGTATTGGAAAATTAAGTTGTCGTTTTTAGTGTTTTCCTTTACTTATTATTTATGTTACTCATTTTTTGTCACCGGGTAAACCTGCCCTGAACTTCCACAAATATTTCAAGATCAGAATTAGCCAAATCGGTACAGCCAGTCTCGAGTTTTGGCGAGAAACACGCACAGCGATTCATTTTTATATATATAGAGTCATATTTTTCAGTTTAAATTGGGACTACTTCAAGTTGATAAAACACGAATAAAATGACATTTTCTAAAAATGATTCCTAGCTAGATCGATTTATCGCCCCCGAAACCCCCTATATACTAAATTTCATGAAAATCGTTGGAGCCGATTCCGAGATTCCGATTATATATAAATATATATACAAGAATTGCTCATTTAAAGATATAAGATATATAAGATACATTAAAAGTAGCTCAGCTAAACATGTATACTGTGGGCAGGGTTCGAGTCCGTGACATGCTTCTCGGCAATCCGTCTCACTCCTCGTTAAATTATCGTCGCCAATTCACCTATATGTCTGAATTTAATAAAGAAGTAATATCACGAAAACTACTCAATATGAAGATGCGAACGTAAAAAAAACTTTAAAATGTTTTTATAATTGGATCTAGTGGGGTGTTCGTGCACATTTATGGACACGAACTAAAATAACGGCTGTTCTATGCGAATCGCATAAACATCCAGCACGGAAGTGGTCTCCTAAAATCAGGCTCCTTATGCAATAAATCGTGACCTCCTAAATCGAAAGGAATTTCGGCAACGTACCTATTAAGATTATTATGAGTATGAATGAAATTGTCATTACAATATTTTCAATAGTAATTACCTACTACTAATAAATTGTATGTGTAAGTAAAAGCGTAATAAAAAGTAATCGACTAGGTCTATGTTTCCGAAAATCGTTGCTTCAAAACATAATTTTGACTAGATTATGCATGACTATGTACCGTTTAATCTCTTTTCAGAAACTTTAAAACAGTACTAGGTCTCCCAATTCATATTAATCGTGCCAGTCCAAGCGAAGTAGTAATATGGACTCTTGTTGCCAGGCATGTACATACAATTAGACACATCACCTTGTAGGACACGAGTCCGCAAAGCATATTAATTATAAGGAAAAATCTTGTATAGCACATTTATTTAAAACAATTTATCCACATAATAATTATTAAATTGCGTTGTTACAGGCAGTTATAGATGCAAATATATTTCCTGCTTTAGTTGAAATATTGAGACAAGCCGAATTTAAAACGAGAAAAGAAGCAGCATGGGCCATTACAAACGCGACGAGTGGTGGAAGTCACGCCCAAATTAGGTATAATGATTTTCTTTGCTAATATTTTCATCTTGATTTGTTTTTCAATTTGAAAAACATTGGCTCTGGACTGGATTTATGGACCATTTATACGAGATAAGAAAAGAGATATATGGCTCTATAGATTATGCCTAGTGTGGCGAAAGGGTGACCCCTTTTAATATATTTGATTGCATTCGTTGCACCTCTGACTATACTTTCGGGGATACAGATGCGGCATAAATATAGTGTATTTCTTTTAAAAACATGATATTATTTTTAGGTATCTTGTCGAACAAGGCTGCATACCGCCCTTGTGTGACTTGTTAACTCTCACAGATGCAAAGACTGTGCAAGTCGCTCTAAATGGCTTAGACAATATATTGAAATCTGGACAGCAGTCTGACCAACGGGACAACCCTTACGCCGTATTGATTGAAGAATGCTTTGGTAATTGTCTGAATATCTTTAATGTGAATTGAGTAATGGCAATTTTCGATACATGATCTTATATCGATTATCTGTAAGTTAATCAATCATACCAAGCAATTTGTACGCGTGACCTTCAAACTATATTTTGAATTCTTTATTTGTCCCATCTATCCGGAAAATAAAACTAACAGTATAGAAAATGGCCGTTTCGTATTCACTATAAATACTAACACTAAACTAGTAGATAACGAAAACATCCCAGTAATACATTTCTCAAGGGTCAGCGCAGATGCATGGATATCTAAAATTAATTACCGATAGATCTTCAAAATCCCCACATTGGAAATGTATCAACCAGATTAAATGGCCACACCTATTGATAACTTAGTTTATAAATAATATGGAGAGGATTATGATTTTTTTATCTTCGGTTGTAAATATCTATTAATTAGATATACCTATCTGATATAATAATATAACGAAAACTAAAAACACTGAGCAGCTCAAAGAGGTGCGTAGTTTTTCCCCTTCTATTCGATCCCAGGGTAGGGTAAAAATGGTACTGAGTTTTTCAATAACGAAATGCTCAGTATCAGCCCGGAGTCTAGAATAGCGATAGGCTGTCATAAATAAGCTCGCGGAAAGGTGGGTGTAAGAATTACACCTCTGCCTACCCCTCCGGAGATTACAGGCGTGAGTGCGTATGTATGTATTGATAATAATGTGGTTTACATACAGATCGAAGTACTTACGGCGATTATTTAGATCTTTGATCTGTGGCAAGAAGTGATGTAATGTAGCGATGGTGTTTCAGGATTGGACAAAATAGAGTTTCTGCAGTCACATGAAAATTTAGATATATATCAGAAATCATTTGAAATTATTGAAAACTATTTCGGATCCGAGGAAGAGGACGGTAGACTGGCACCGACGGTATCCTCGACTACAGATCAGTATCAGTTTAATGCCGACCAATCTGTACCAATGGGCGGCTTCCAGTTCTAACGTAGGGCTTTATGTATCTATAATGATATGCTTTATAACGACGCTCACTGTGCAGTAAGTATTTACTTTGACCACGAAAATTACTTTAGTTTGTAATAGACAAAATTCATTAATGTGCTCTTTATGTATCTTTCTATTTTTTCTGGTATATTTTACTTTCAACAATTATTTTACTAAATTTTATACATAAACACCATGAGCTTATTTTGAGAAAGTATATTTATGAAATTAGGGGCCGATATTTCAATGTCCGAATAAATTTCTTCTGCTAATATTTAATTTTGCTGTCTTATATTTTGTCGTATAAGTAAAATTTTATAGAAGATTGAAGAATCGGCCTTAAAACATGTACGCACAATGTAATTATTCCCTAAACTATGTATCACACATCACACCAATAAGCCTAAAGACGTTACATTGAATAAGTTTGATATGAAATCACAACAACGTTGTTTATTACAATATCATTATGTTGCTGGGGGCGTAAAAGGTTGTGTTTTAATTTTGTCATCAAAAAAAATATGTAAGTCTTGTCCAGTCGCGTCATATACACCGACAGGCGATCCCTACGTAAAAGGTAAATTTTGCAATAGAGCTATTTGAAAGTGAATAAAGTCGAAAAAGTGTATCAATTTTGCAGTATTTCGATTGGACTTGATATTCATTGATTTTCTTTTACCAGTCAATAGAGTGTCGTTATCAACATAAAACAAAAAAGGGCGAGTGATTCAGGTACCACATATTATATGGGGTCTATACGTAAGGATAGATACCGCCGAGACATTAGCTTCAACAGCGGTAGTAGCCTGTATGTAGCGACTTTTAGCTTTTATTTGTACAGGTACAGCGTAATGTGAAAATGAATTATGAAATGAAATTAATGGTTATATATATTATATGTAATTGCAACGTTGTTTGTAACATACATAGGTATTATTTTATAGTATTTAATCAATTAAACTTTGTTAAATTAGTTTGCTTCATGTTTTTTTTTCAGATATCTATAAAATAATATGCAGATGTGAACAGATATTTGATATCTACTTCCCATGCGATTTAGTCTGTTAAATAAACATTTGACTCGACACCCTTGTGTGTGTAATTATTATGTTTTGCACCAATGTTGTATAGGTGAAATTATTAATTTATCATAACAAAGAGTTTGCCTTTTTATTTTCCATTTGTAGATACCGGCATCTAGTTTATTATGTAGCAAAATGTTATATATTATTTTAATGGCTTTTCGCGCCAGTATTTGTTAATAAAAATACTTGTATATTGTTATGTGAAAAAGTATCGTTTCGTAATATATTTCAGACTGGTATCTATTTTTTATTTTTTTTTGCCTTTTCTAACGTTTCAGAATTTGATTTTATTTCATTCACAAACAATGACAATAAGCCATGTTTATTTTGTTTCGTGAAAAACCACATACAAGTTACAATTTACTTAAAAAAGGACAACGCTTATTTTTCTATGGAATCTAACCCTTGCGCTACTCATAATTTTGTCTGAAGATTATACAGAAAAACCAATTAAATCGTTACTTTCAAAGGAATTAAAAACAAAATCTTTTAAAATGTTGCGTTTTTATAAACCTAAACGATTTTAACATAATTATTAAAATATCAAATATTATCTAAAGATCAGGATGTCGATCTAAAGATTTAGGACAAAGTTTTTTTTCATGAATTATCAATATAGTCATAGTTAGGTTTAACTTCTTGTAGCTGTTAAAAAGAGGGGTGCTATAAGGTTGACCCGTACGTCTGTATCTCTGTGTGTGTGTATATGTGCATATATTTGCTGTGGGATCAACTGATTGGACCGATTTGAAGGCGGTGTTTTTCTTTTTGAAAGCGGGTTTAATGGATATGGTTCTTAATTATGTTTAAAGCAAATTTGTTCAGTCATATAAGTTGTTATTCTAGGTGACGTCGGGGGGTTTTATCGGATAAGTTTTATTATTATTTAAATAGAGATACGGTAATAATGCCGGAATTAGTAAAATGTAGGAAACATAGTATAATCTCCACATACGATCCATAAATATATAAATGCGATAGTAACTGTCTGTCTGTTACCTTTTCACGCAAAACAATAACCGATTTTGATGAAATTTATATGAAAAAATTTTGAACCCAAGGGAAGGACCTAGGCTAGTTTTGTATTAAAAAAATCTGACGGGGTCAAATGAAAGTTCTGTTTGGAGAAACAATATCAAATAGACTTTCGACTCGAAATTTCTTAAAATTACTTCGCAAAAACCAATAAGCAAATAAGTTTTTCGAGACTGCGAAAACCTACCTCTTCAGAAGTGAAATGGGGTAAATACACTTAAAATTGAATATGAGCGTCTTTACTGAGATTTTTTGGGACGTTGATTAAGAAAATGGTATCAATTTAGAAACCTTAGATTGCATAAAATTGAAACTCTAAAGGAATAAATCGGAGTTTCAAAGGTTAACTTTTAGGTGTGATTCAAGGGTTCAAATGTTCCATGAAGAAACATTTTAAATTTCGGACACAGCTTCCTTTAAGAACGAAAGGGCTAAGGATTTTTTGAACGTTCATTCTCTAAGGGGGTAAAATTGGGGATGACAGGTTGTGTGACGAAACAATTTTAAATAGACATTTTGAATTGAAACTTCGTATGAGTAGGTACTTTAATTAGTGTTGCCCAAATGCAAGAACAAGACGAGACTTAGCCAGTCTTGGTCTTGGTCTTGCGCCAATACACCTGGTCTTGGTCTTGGTCTTGCGCTCCCAGTCTTGGTCTTGGTCTTGGTCTTGCAGCAAGAGTCTTGCAAGTCTTGCAATTACCTATTAGTCTATTACTATTTATTAAAGTTTACTTTAAATCTTAAAAAAACGTATTAGAATTGGAACATTGTGAGCTTGAATTAACATAGCCATAGTAAAGATCAAGCAGATTAACAAATAACTGAAGATTTAATAAGAAATTCGAAAAATTAACTGACCTATATGTCGTTTTCCATGGAAGTAACTGTTTCTTAATAAACATTTATGATTTATAAGCTTACATTTGCTAAAACATGTAAAAAAACAAATTAATTACAATAACTTGACTGTATTTTAAAGAACAATACTTATCTGTCTAAAAAGAGATTGAACCCTCAACTTATAAGAAATTTAATAAAAGAGTTTTACGATTTATCATTTATTTGAACAAAAAATAAAATACAACATTAATCAACAGCTTTATCATTAGGTTATGATACTTTATATCAATTTTTTTGACCAACAATTAATACAAAGTAACCATCTGGCTGACTCATCATTTAACCTATTTCTATGTTTTCTAATTACTAATGATGCTTTAGAAAATAACCTCTCAGCAGGTACTGAAGTTGCAGGTATTGAGAGAAAATCACGGGCCATTTTCGATAAAATCGGATACTCTGTCTCATGCGTCCTCCACCAATCTAAAATGTCTTCCGAGCTGGCAGTTCTTGGTTTTCTCAGGTACTCCTCCAACTCGTCTATCACTAAGCCTTGAAGACAAGATCCAGATGACGTCGAGGGACATTCATAGAGTTTATCAAAGTCTATTACGTCTTCATCTTCATCACATACTTTATTTTCTTTTTCTGGTAATACCAGAGATTTGTTCAGTGAGTGTAGATTTTTATATTCTTCATAAAGTTCATTGAACTTGCGCAGACTTTCTGTTTTAAGTTGCTTCCCCCACATTGTCAGGTCAAAAGTCTGAGCCTTATGCCTTGGGTCTAAAATTAAAGAAGTACAATAAATCCAGTTGCTCTTTTTGTAATGTTTAAGCATTTTGTCTCGAGCTGCTTGGAAAGCTAGAATGAGCCTTTCATCCACTTCAGATCGATTAGGTTTCTCATCTAACTGTTTTACCATAGATTCAATTTTATCTAGCAAAAGATTGAATGATACAATGACTAGCGGTAATGTAACATATTTGTCTCCACCAAGTTTTGTACTTAAAAGTTTAAAGTTTATTAGAAATTTATGTAATTTTTCGAGTACCTGCCATTCATTAGCTGTGATTTGAAAATCATTTAATTCGGTGACAGAACTGCACAATATGTCAATGCCCGCTCTCACTTTTAAACCAAATCCAATCATATCATGTGTGGAATTCCATCTCGTTGGACAGTCAAGAATGGCATTTAGATTTGATGGCACGCCAGCTGCTTCACAAGCAGACTGAAACTTCTTCTTCACTATCTCACTTCTTTTTATTTTACTGGAAACACTGCGTAACTTTGTTACAGATGTACGCGAGTCAGCAATATTTGGTGCAGATTCTTCATCTTCCTCATCCTCAGTTTCGTCTGCATAGTCTTCGTACTGCTGATCTTGCGCGTTAGTGTCAGACTCACAGTGTAATGCTAAGGTCTTTAATAAATCTTGTACACCAAGGTTTAAAATGTGAGCAAAGCACCGGAAATGTTGATTGTCTGAATCAAAGTGTGGCGGCAGCTGTTTGCCCAGTTCATACATAAATTTGGTATTTGCAGTTGCGTTGTCGACCGTGATACCTTGTATTTTATCAATTATGCCATATTCCAATAAACATTCATGGAAAATCGTTGCAATATCTTCCCCAGTATGTCGACCGCGTGATGGTATAAAATCAAGAACTACAGATTGATACTTCCATTCGTTGTCTATATAATGAATAGTAACCCCGTAGTAACTCCTACCAGCAATTGACGTCCACCCATCAATGGTAAAAGACATTTTAGATGATAATTGTTGAAGTCGTTCCTTGAGATTCAATTGGAGCTCTTCAAATCGCTCTTTGACTTTCCTTCTAAGTGTAGACCTTTTAGGAAACACCATATTAGGGCAAATACGTCGAAAATATACTTGTGTAGCTTCGTCATCGAAAAATGAGAAGGGAAGATATTTTTTCACCACCCAATCAACTGTAGCTGTCGTGATGTTGTCACTGCTGTTTCCGACTGAAACAAAACAATAAATCTTGTGTTATTATTTAAAACATACAAGGTTTGAGCATATAAGAGGAGGAGGTATGTTGTTGTTAAATCGAGAAAATCGTTAAATTGATATTTGTTATATTAAGGTTGCACTGTACTGTAATTTACCAAAATAAAGTACTTAGTTGTTACTGGCCGATTAAATGAAAATATGGGTGTTTATAAAAAATATTTAAGACGATAATTACATACTTAATATGTCGCACCCCTAGATGAAAACACCACTAACTCAAAAATACTTACGTAAGTTAATGGCGTTTTTGAAAGTATCGCATGAATAGCTATGCAGAGTTAAAAAAATATTCTTACCTGTCCACTTCTTCCAGCGGTTACTAAAAAGCTTGTGATATCTCCACTTAATTTTGGTTTAACAGGAAGAAATATTTCTGATTCCTTTTTGTGGAAAGATATTAGATGTTTCTTTAAGCCTGAAGTGTTTCTGTTTTTCATTTTTATTTCAATCTTTTTATGTTGGCACAATTTACAGAAGGCAGTTTGGGATGCATGAATTATTTCGAAAAACTCTTCAAATTTGCTTTTGGGTCTTTTAGATCTGTGACTCAAACTCTCGTTACTCGGACTCGAATAATTTGAATCTTCGTCACTCATATTAAATTGTACACGTGATACGTTTTTAGAAAACAACAAGAATTAGTAAAAACAATTATTAAGTTAGACTCGAAGCACAGCTCAATTGGAAATGACTGGAATTATAATAATTCCTTTATTTATAGTACGTTTCCTTGCTTTCTACCGCGCCGCCTCGCCACGTGCCGGCTCTATGAAAAGGATGCCGCCGCAAATCAAATAATGCCGCGTGCGGCGTACAAACACACACTAAATATTACCTACTTGTACAGACGCGACGCGTGAATAAAATATATATAAAGAATTAGTGAAAATCACTATTCTTTACATATAAGTGAATGTTTTGGCGTACATCTATACTAATATTATAAAGCTGAAGAGTTCGTTTGTATGTTTGATGACAGAAGTTTTAAAATAAATAAATAAGTCCTGAACGTCACTATACCTCCAAAGTTACTATTCCTCGTGGACGAAGTCGCGGGCACAGCTAGTAAATACTTACTCTCATCATCTCTCTCAGAGATATTCGGGCTGGTAAGTAATACAAAACTCTTATCGCAGGCTTTTTATTTTATTAGTAGGTAAGTACCTACGCTTTTTATATTATTTTATTAGTTTTGTAGAATTTTTTTTACACGTTTCAAGTATATTTAAAAGTGGCTACAATATTTATTAAACGGGTGCGGGGTGATATTTGAACACTTTTTTGCTATTTTTTCTTGTAAAAACTTAAGAAATATAATGACTAAATGTACAATAATAGTACCTAAGTAATTAGTTTAAAACCATATAAGTAATCAATATTATAATATATACTTACTAGAATGAATTAATTTGACATCTACTACCTATCCTTACCATTTTATCCCAATCATAATACTACTTGCGTGATCAGTATAATGTATTCATTTTCATTCTAAGCACTCTGAAACTTATTTATTCTTTGGAACACCTGTAGGTACTCTTAAAATTCGAAATTATTTTGCACGAGTATACCTACGCCTACGCCCTATGGCGGCAATCAAATAGTGTCAAATGTTATGATTTCGGCGTGGCGGCAACGATTGTTTTAGATTTCAAAAGAAGCCGCCGGCGCGTGTATCGTAACCATGTACTTCCGAAAAGCGGCAAATTTCTTTGAGAAGTTAGTACAAAACCTTTGAAGCCGCATTATCAAAGTGCCGATGGTTAAAACATAACTATGCATGCACTCAGTTTGATTTTAATAGATAGGTCCAGTTTTTCATACCTATTCTTTGATACAGTTTTTTGCGTCTCATAGAATTTCTAAGCGTACCTACCTATACACCGAACTGTTACACCTAACTACTCAGTGAAATAGCGCTAAGTCCTAGCTGCAAGACGCAAGAGTCTTGCAGGCTATGTCTTGTTCTTGCTCAAGTCTTGCACGGTCAGTCTTGGTCTTGGTCTTGCTAAAAATACGCGGTCTTGTTCTTGGTCTTGGTCTTGCAAAAACGCAAGAACAAGACCAAGACTGCAAGACCAAGACTGAATTTGGGCAACACTAACTTTAATAGAATAATTAATAAGTACATCTTTAAGAATAGGGAATAAAAGGGATAATTATTAGATAGGAAAAATTATAATTAACTTACTTGTAGTTCTTGTAATATCTACTTACTACAAAGTGAGATTGGGGTTTTGGCATTGCCCTTTATATAACTGCCTACTTTGCCTGCAGCTCCACTTGCATGATACGATTTATCGGTATCCAAGGTGACTGTGCCCTACACTATAACCTACTTACACTCTTTTTATTGTCAGAAACCTATAACTAAGTGCCAAACACTGTATCATCTCAATCGAATGATGATGCGTGAACGTTTACAAGACATACATACAAACATAATAGTTTTAAGTAATGTAGAATCAAATCGTTTTATTGACCGTCTACAAGGTGCATCGGAATTGTGTGAAGTGCCGTTCAATTTTAAAGCTTTACCGCATGTGTTACATGCGCTCCGGCATGCGTCGGAGGAAAATACGCAAGTTGAGGATAAAATCGCACAAATGAGAAGAGTTCCGATGTACTATAGTGTTGGCCAGGGAGTGATGTTAGGAAGGAGAATATTGCGCCTGTTGCACATAGTTTGGCATATATAAAACCTGAACTCAAAAGAATGATAAGGATGCGCCTCTACCCCCACCCTACCCCCCGGTTTGGGACCTGGAGCAGTCATTCCTAGAGCCATATGTTAGGACCGGCCCTGGTTAACATATAGGCGCGTTTATTTGCCACGCGCGTGAATCTTCTATTAGTTTAATGTAGCGTACCTTTGTGAGATGAAAAGTTTGTGTACTCCTTGATTTATTTAGCCTGTACGACGTGATAATACGACGCCAATCAACCTAGCGCGCAAAAAATACCTTTTCGAGGCGAGAGTTTGAGGCACTATATTTTATCAGTTAGAGTGCTTCTCATATTTAAATTGATCTTTTGATCATGGGATACAAAAAAATTGGCACGCTTTCATACAGATTAATACTTGCATCGTGTATTTAGATTTATTACTGTGGCAGTCATGTCATCTATATAAAAATAAACTGTAAGTAATGTGGCAACCCTAAACTTAGTCAAACGCATTTTTAAACTTAATTTAATTTAATCAAAGAAATACGCCCAAGTCATTGAAGTACACTTGAA
Source organism: Amorpha juglandis (assembly GCA_949126905.1). Classification (NCBI taxonomy): domain Eukaryota; kingdom Metazoa; phylum Arthropoda; class Insecta; order Lepidoptera; family Sphingidae; genus Amorpha; species Amorpha juglandis. The sequence goes on from OX421372.1 coordinate 10,403,071, forward strand.
CTGTAAGGAATTTGTGTTCTTGGTGGAGTTGATCCCAAAACTTCATTCGCTCATGAAAAGGATTTCTGCCTTTTGTAAGTTCCGACCCTATACTTAAATAATTAAGTCTGTCACTATTGTCTACTGGGTCCCATGTAATTTGTAGTAGTGGGTCATTGTCATTTGGTGTTGGGTTTCTGAAATTGTAATAAGTTGTTAAGTAAGCCTTGATTCCTTCCGTCCATCTTGCCTTTATTACACTCGCACTGATGTCGACGCAATATGCTTTTTGACACATGTTACAGAAAGATTCTGATAGTTTTTACGATCAGCCGTCTGCCTGACATCAACCCATCTGGGGAGGAAACACCCGGACCAGAAACAAACATGTATGGATCACATAAACATTGGTCTCGGTGCGGGAATCGAACCCGCGGCCTCATTTTTTACCGCCGGTTACTTGAACACTGTGCCTCGGAGGCTGTCCTTGTAAGTAATTGTGTAATTAAGCCTTGATAAATTCAGTTGAATTAATTTGATGCTAAAATAAGTAACACCTTACCCATATTTTGCAAAATTAGTCCACATCTTGACCATTCTGTTCCTTGTTGTTATAGAGTCTCTACTGCCCTTAACGAGTGTTTCACCTTCTTTGTCCGATTTTATACCAAATATAAATGGAATTTCTGCACAATGGCCAAGCGTATTAAAAAAATTTAAACCCTGCGGAACTGACCATTCCCCTGCATAATTGACTACATAATAGTAAATTGGACAGTTATGTGAATATTGACTAAGAAGAGCAACAGTTTTATTCACATAGTATAAAAAGTAGTAATCGCTAATAAGTTGTAAGTATTGTGTTCTAGTGTCTTCACGAAGACGTTCTTCTCCTCCTAAGTAAAATCTCAATAATTGTTGGCCTATAATTTTTGCTGTAGGTGAGTCCCCAGCAAGTGTTCTTGGTACAAGAAGATTCATATTTTTATTGTACTTCTCGAAATTATAATAATCACGTTTTAAAAACTCTAAGACGGCACCTTCAATATTATTACTTCCTATTATTAATGGCACTTTTGTAAAACTTCCTGACTTCATGAGCAGTGCTGGACTTTTAGTTAAAAATGCAGATTGACCCTCATATTCAACTTCAATGCAAGGTTTAAAAACTGAGTCAATTAAATTATTATCTCCATTTTTATCCAATTCTACATTCATTATTTCACAAGCTTTCATAATGTCAAGAGCAGTCATAGTTCTTAGTTCATCAAGTACTTCTACATTGCATGTTGTGTTGATGCCTAATAGTCTGGCTAATTTCATTACAGGCTGATTTGGATTTTTGGTTAAAGACCAATTGTTTAAGGCACTTGCACTTTGAATAATCGCTTTGTGGAATAAACCTGCTGCCATTGGTGATAGCATAAGAAAATGGACAATTGCTCCACCTGAACTGTTCCCAAAAATAGTTACATTATTGGGATCTCCACCAAAGCTGTATATATTCTTTTGTACCCATTTTAATGCTAAAACTACATCCTTCAGACCACAGTTTCCAGGTGCTGCAAAATCATTTGTAGAAAGAAATCCAAATACTCCTAGTCTAAACCCACAACGGACAACTACAATATCTTGGTTGTTCAATAGTGATGTATCATAAATGAAGTCCATGTTGAATGAGAAGCCATAACCTCCTATCCAGAACATAACTGCCATAGGTTTATCCGGTCGAGTATTTGGTGTGGTTACATCAACATGTAGGCAATCTTCCGTTCCCACAATTTTATGGTCAATACACCATGTCAGGGCTGTTGTAGACTTCTTCGTACAATCTAATTCTTCAGTCCAAGGAATAACTGGTAAAGGTGGCTGCAAAATATGTAATTTTTGGCAAATATAATCAATATAGATTTTAGTAATGATACATATTAGGATTAACAATTATTAATATGATAACTGGGAGATGGTACATCACCATATTGGACAAGGTGTTTCCAAGAATTGGCTTTGGCTCCACATATGCTTTCAAATACTCAGATGTCCAAAGTCTGGTAGATTTCACAACAAGCTAATAATGAATGTTAATAAATAAAGCAAATAAAATATTACTGTTAAATATTAGTTCGCTGACCCATAAACATTGAATGTCCACCTACAAGGTGGACAGACGACCTGATAAAGGTCGCAGGATGTCGCTGGATGCAGCCCGCTTCCAACAGGTTGGTCTGGAAATCTTTGGGGGAGGCCTATGTTCAGCAGTGGATGTCTAGTGGCTGATGATGATGATGATGACCCATAAAAGCGGCAACATCGCAGCGATAGGTATTTTGTCTCACGCATGTCCGCGTCGCGATGCATTGCTTCGCGTTTTCATAATGTGTGCAGCGCGAGGTGACTAACGCGACGGCATCCACAATTTAACACAATATTCATACTATCGTTATAGTTGCCGTAAGGCACAACACAAAACACATTGCACTACACTGACCAATAATAAATGTTGCGCTAGCATAAATATTTCAAGAATAAGTGCAGGTACCCTGTAGCGAAATGTTTTTCTTTAATGTGCACAACCACGCGCCGCGCCGCAGCGCCTAAGTACTCTGATTTTTCTAATGACATCTCATTTGTAACTAGTTACTATTTTTTTTACTTTACAAATAAAGGGCACAGAAAGATGGTTTACAATTTTGGAATCAGACTATTTCTCTCTCATTTTGCACTTAGGAATTTATGCCTTGCAATTTTGGCCGTAATTACATTTTACGCGTGAAGTAGGTAGCCTAATAATTAATGTATCTATAGTACAAACATACTATTTTTCTCATTTCACATTTAGTAAATAAAATTAATTATTTAAGGTGGACAGATGACATGATAACGGTCACAGGAAGTCGCTGGATACAGGCCTCTTCCAACAGGTTGGTCTGGAAATCTTTGGGGGAGGCCTATGTTCAGTAGTGGACATCCTGTGGCTGATGAGGATGAAATAAAATTAGGCCTGGTGAAATGTGTGTGCAGCTCTAGCTGCACCTCTGCTTACTCCTTTGAGGATAAAGGTGTTAGCCTAGGTTTTATGTAAATGTATGTACATTTTTTCATAATATTACAGTGGTTCAGAGTGGCAATGTTCAAACTTTTTTCGCCACTTGCCACTTGTGGGTCATAGACCTAGCAGTATTTGTCAGGTATTATTATTTGATATAACTTACGCATTTACATGATGTTTTCATGAGATCAGAAAAAATGGCCTTTGACTAAAATATCGTAAGTATTTAATTTATTTTTTGTGTATTGTCAAACAATGACATGGAGTATACGAGGTATCATTTAATATGATTATCTACTCACCACATAGTACATAAATAATATGTTACAGGGGTGAAGGACACAGTTCACTGCCTTGAAGTGCTTTGTCATTATGATATTGCTTTTGTATATGGACTGGTATGGAACTTATTATCAGACTGGCAACCTTTTATTTTGTCATTGAAGCTAATAAAATATATATTATTAAAGAAATAAAATTATGATATAGAGTATCAATGTATAGGTGTCAGGAAAACCAAACAAAAATATGGTGAAGAGTGAACACTGGGTACCTATATTTTATTTATTAAAACCTCACAAACTGACTTACCATAAACCTTAAGTTTCCTATGGGTGGTTTAGCATATGGAATTCTATTGAATTTGAAATATGTTCCTTCATCTTTTTTCTCCATATATCCAACTACGGGGCCGTCTTCTGTCATCACGTGCGACAAAACCTTTGGCTTATTCATTTTCTACAATCGCACAAATAAACAAAAAAATGGAGCTAAAAAAGTCAAAGTAAACAAGATATAATAGGCACATTTATTTTCGGGGTCATTGGTGATGATAACTGTTGTTATCTGGCCAGATTTTTCCACTATTTACCCATTTTATGTGGTCATTTAGAATGTTAGTTTTATGTTTAAATATTTTTTGTACTTACATAGTCAATTGAAGAGTTATTTCATGAGTCGCATCGTCCCATCGAATTCCAAAATCCAAATTCATTTAGTTTACTGATTTCAATTCGGTCCGTAATTCATTACATCATACAGTATGTACCTACATTACTTTAATGATTTGTACTGAATCATTATGTACTTCATTAGCTTACCACAAGAAACTTATCACTGTGCTTATCACTGTCAGAATGACGAATGTCAATGTCATTTGGCCAATTTGCCGTAAATTAGTGGTGGCCCGTGAGCGAGCCGCGAACTGTATTAAACATGGAATTGTTCGATTAAGGAGACATATCGAGTAGGAATTAAACCTGTGTCAAGTACGATCGATATGGTCAATTTGATTCGAATCGTGTTGAAGTAATGATAATTTGAAATATTTTTTTCTCAATGATTAGGATCCCTATGATTTGTTGTTGTGGTTTTTTTTGAAGTGAAACTTCTTTATCGGCGTTAGAAAAATAAAATCGTCACATATTTCCGTTACGCGGCACGCGTCACATTTTTGACTTTGACTGGATTTTGACCAGACTTTGACTGGACTTGACAGGACTTTCATCGGACTTTCACCGGGCTTTGACCGGACTCTGACCGGACTTTAACCGGGCTTTGACCGGACTTTGGCCCGACTTTGACGGGACATTGACCGGACTTTGGCTGGACTTGACAGGACTTTCATCGGACTTTGACCGGGCTTTGACCGGATATTGACCGGGCTTTGACCGGACTTTGACCGGGCTTTAAATAAATAAATACACCCAACTGTCACATACATAGTCCTGACCCCACAGTAAGATACGAGTCTTGTGTCGCGGGTATCACGAACTACAAGAAACTTTCGGTCTCACAACACCCAGACCCCGAAACAAATAAATTTGATTACACAAACATTTGACTCGGTGCGAGGATCGAACCCGCGGCCTCTCGCTTCACTGCCGGCTACTCGCCCGCTGCGCCACGGAGTCTGTCATGTGGCTGCCGGGCTTTGACCGGACTTTGACCGGGCTTTGACCGGACTTTGACCGGACTTTGACCCGACTTTGACCGGATTTTGACCCGACTTTGACCGGACTTTAACCGGACTTTGACCCGACTTTTACCGGACTATGACCGGACTTTGACCGGACTTTGACCCGACTTTGACCGGACTTTGACCGGACATTGACCGGACTTTGATCGGGCTTTGACCGGACTTTGTCCGGACTTGACCGGACTTTGACGGACTTTGACAGGACTTTGACCGGACTTTGACCGGACTTTGACCGGACTTTGACCTGACTTTGATCGGAGTTTAATTGGACTTTGAGCGGATCTTGACCGGACTTCTTCTGTCGAGTGTCCCGAGACGCACACTTTTTTTGTATTCATGTCTATGATAATAAAAGCCTTTTGTTTAAACTTTATCTAATTTAACTATTTTTTGAATTTTTTGAATTACTAGATCATTTTTTGAAAAATAAGGTCATAAAGAAGTTTCACTTCCTACGTGTGTACACTAGTACACGCACACATTTTTTGAAGTTATACTTCTTTAGGCGCGTTATGAAAAAATGATGAGAGTGAAATTTTAAGATGCGCGCGCACCTGTGACACAAAAAATTAACAGTATGAAGTTAGGCGCGTTAAGAAAAAATTATGAGAGTGAAAGTAGCCGTAATTAATAAACAAATGACGATTTGGACAAAGAAAAACTCTTTAGGTTTTTTCTTATTCGGAACATGTTGCCGTAAAAAGTACCAGGCTCGCATAAACGCGAAGAGAGTAGAATGTACTTCTATCATGTCGAGTGGATATGTTGATATAAATTAAAATACTTTTATTTAATATGTGGGCGTATCCCGTTATCAGCTGTCATTATACTGTTGTTATGTCCATAACGAACACCGATTATTGGTGCGGCGGCCGTCTTGTAAAATATAGTGTACTAAGGGTGACTTATATTCACTCTGACGTAATACAGAACACTGGTGCTCTATGGGCGGGTAGGCGTCATTCGATTATTCGTTTATGACGGGTAGGAGAAACACTTTTGGCAGATGGTTGGTATAAATTGCCTAGCGCCGGTGTCGGTCGGGACAGTATCGGTTTGGCGCGCGCCCGAGCAACACGTGTTGTGTAGAACGTCTGTAGTAATAGTAGTAGTATCATTGTAAACTGTAATAAGGAGAATATACAGTGTGATTGAGACGTAACCGAGTCGTTTTACCTCCTCATCCGAATACCCACGCGCTTTTGTACAATAAAGCAATGGTGGAAAGTAATGAACAACGAAATGTTGCTCCACCTCTCCGGCTATTGAGCCTTCATCAGAAGTGGGATAATAGGCCCCACAGCCTATCCATTGAACTGCGGCTGTCTACGAGTGATTTGGGACTATAATGGACGAGTTCTACTGATGTGTCACTAAGTGCAAGATATTGGTGCGCAAGAGTTCCCGATCATTGAACCATAACGCCGTACCCACGGTGTCGCTGTACATCCATACGGCTCAGAGCGGCTTTGCAGGATGACTGTGCTTGAACGCATCTAGGAGTGGATTATACATCGAGAAACTAACAAATTTGGTGAGTCGTTACAATTTTGTTGGGTTTTTGTTAAAACTAAAATCGCGAGTAATATTGTAACGTGGTGAGATGGTTAGAATTCATCACGATGATCCATGGTTCGGCAGTCTAATGCCATACAGTAATTCGTTCAGTATAAAATCATTGCATTGCTGAATTTGATGGTGTTCAGAATTGTAAATGAATGGTTGTCTGTCCGACGGGATGTTTTACTTGTTCACATGTTTTCGTAACTGTTCTTGAATATCGTATTGAGAAATTCAAAAACCAAAAAGGGTTTCTGTTCATTATTGACATAATTACAAAAACTGTGATTCCTGTAGTACAATCGTGTTCCAGTAATATTTATCACTTGTGGGTGATTTGCCGAGTGTGTTCCGTACAATTATGCTTAGGACCACTAATGAATAATTGCAGCTTTTTGAGGAATAACTGTCTGCCTGACAATTGCTTTAGTACACACTCGCGATCGATATGCGGAACTGTTGAACTCGAAATACTTTTTCAACTTTTTAACGAAATGCCTTTCGGGCTCCTGGCTTAGTAGGCTTATTTCTTAACACGTATCAGGCTTTTGCCTGGCACACTTTAGTGTGGAGAGAACTTATGATCATGATATTCGCCTGCCTTCTCGTTTTGATTTCTGTTTTCAGAAGCAGTGGTGACAAATAATGCTGGGCGGCGCTTGTCGAGACGCGCATGGTGGTTTCCACTTCACAGGCGTTGGTCAACCATCAATGGCTTACGTGGTTGCTGAAACAGGATGTTTGTGCGTGCATAAATAAGTGTGCGCAAGGTGGAGTATCAAGTACCCGAGCCGGGGATGTTGAGTTTGGTTGCTCAACCACATTATAGAGTTTTAAGATAAGTGGGTCGTAAACTTACGTGGGAAACGTTAAAAATGAAAGATATCCTTTACGATGTTTTAGTATTCGTTGCGAACAATCGGACCTGGCTCTCTGAAGGATGGGACTGGACATTGAATAGACAATATAGTCCGGTTACACGGTTCGAATCTGTCTGTTTAGGAAATACCCTCTAAAGTTATTGGGTCTTGCGAGCTGGTCGAGGTGTGTGGGAGACAGACGTACGTCTTTCCCTTAAAGATACCTTCCGTACTGACGGCGCAAGCTGGGAATGTCCCCGATAATGAGGTTGTTTGAATTCCACACGCGCTTACTATTTTTCTGCTACCTGTGGCATTAGCCAGTACACGCGCGCTCACAATTTTGTAGCTACTATGACTTGTCATGTAGCTGTATATGGGGAGTGATGGAAGACCGGATTCTGTCATTCACAATGCTCTGTGATTTATTCTTATACGTGTAATGTCTGAAGACATTAAATCTTAAATCATTTACATGTTCTTCTTGTGTGTTTCATATTCAAACTGGTTCCTGTGGTGAGCCTGGCGCGGACGATGATGAAGAGGTCTGTCCAGAGGAATTGCCCGGTCCTTTGTCTGCACGCCCTGCTTGAGGATCTAAGGACTGATGTGTATCCACGTGAACTTTCTCTTTTATGGTGTTTCTAATAGTAATATTAATGTTGAATCCCAAACTAGGATTCATGTTAAGCCTTTTAAATTGAAACCTTGGCAAAGGTTACCCCAAAAGTGATTGTTTAAATTAGTCAGGATTGGTCGAAGCGGTGCATAAAAACAGTTAATCTGTTCCTGAAATAGTGTAATATAAGAAAGTGTCATGGTATCAGATGACAGCCGGCCTCCGCAACACAGCGGATAGGCATCAGGCTGCGGGTTCGATTCCCGCACCCATGACAAATGTTTGTGTGTGACTGTGAGCTTTGTGATTCTGCCGTGCATTTCTGTTACAGGAGGTGTGAGATGCTCGTTGGCTGCATCATGCAGGCAGATGGAAGTTGTGAAACGCAGCGACTGAGAGGATCTTGTGAACAATACGACACAGCGGGAGTAGTGCGGTGTGGTATTAAGTGCTTCGCCTAAAAACGAACCATTTGCTTTGTATTATCCTAAACTCATTGACTTGACAGCTGTGTTCCTAGCTTTTCTTTCATCACTTCGTTTTCCCGGTTATAGTGATGAGGTAAGGCGTTTTGGGGGTGTTGTCTGTCAATACCTAATGTGCTCGAGGACGCGCAAGCGTCAGGAGAGGCCGTGAGCGTGTATGCAAGTGCAATTAAAGTAAGGCATACGATTGGTTAATACTGACACGAAGTTAAAACCAAAATAAAAAAAAAAAAATATTCAGGGTATTCCAGTTAGTATATTGTTCACATGGTCCCACATAACACTTTGAAAGAGTTTGTCATTATTGGTGGAGACATTTTAGACCAAGGGCTTCATGTTGAAATTAACGGTGATTCAATTAGATTTTCATCACGCAAATTCATCAGATGCCACCATCAGAAATTGGTTACGTAAAGCTGGTGGAAGGGGCCTCGCACGCCCGGGCCACGCTTTGGTGGTTGGTAACGTAAAGCTGGTTGAAGGGGCCTCGTACGCCCGGACCACGCGTTAGTAGTTGGTTGAAGGGGCCTCGTACGCCCGGACCACGCCTTGGTAGCTGGTTGAGAGGGCCTCGTACGCCCGGACCACACTACGACATAGGGTTGAAAGGGCCTAGCACGCCCGGACCATGGTTGAGTAACTGGATGAAAGAGCCTAGCACGCCCGATCCATGTTACGTTGCAACGACGATGAATCTCCGTCTGGTCAGGAAGGACCGAGCGGATGTTAATGTGTATCTTTACTTTTTTTCAGAACAGGTAGAGAGGAGTGAAATTCTAGTATGATAAAACATGACACTATGCGCACGTGGTCGTGCGATTGTCAGGGTTGGCCGTGTGGGCGTATCCCGTTATCAGCTGTCATTATACTGTTGTTATGTCCATAACGAACACCGATTATTGGTGCGGCGGCCGTCTTGTAAAATATAGTGTACTAAGGGTGACTTATATTCACTCTGACGTAATACAGAACACTGGTGCTCTATGGGCGGGTAGGCGTCATTCGATTATTCGTTTATGACGGGTAGGAGAAACACTTTTGGCAGATGGTTGGTATAAATTGCCTAGCGCCGGTGTCGGTCGGGACAGTATCGGTTTGGCGCGCGCCCGAGCAACACGTGTTGTGTAGAACGTCTGTAGTAATAGTAGTAGTATCATTGTAAACTGTAATAAGGAGAATATACAGTGTGATTGAGACGTAACCGAGTCGTTTTACCTCCTCATCCGAATACCCACGCGCTTTTGTACAATAAAGCAATGGTGGAAAGTAATGAACAACGAAATGTTGCTCCACCTCTCCGGCTATTGAGCCTTCAAATATAATTAACACTAAATATTATTAAATTATTAATGTTACAATATTTCATCGTTGTTGTGAAGACTTGAGAATAAATTACACTTGTCTTTGGCGAAATGCATAACAATGCGAAGCTTAAGAGTGTTGTTACAAAGACTTGGCTGTATGAGCTACAATACCTTTGCCTATTAAAAACTAGACATGCGCAAAACAGTACGCTATGAAGTAATGCCATATGGCATGTCATTTCGTACGGCGTAATATGGCATTATAGCATGGCATGGCATAGCATGGCATTACTCTAGGCATGACCTGACATGACATGCTATGTGAAGTAATGTGTACGGCCCACTATTACTAATATGGCACTATAGCATTACTCTAGGCATGACCTGACATGACACGTTATGTGAAGTAATGTGTACGGCCCACCATTACTTGTACTGTTGTGTACTGTATGTTCAATCAGGACTCAGGTGTAATGTGATAGCAATATTAGAGAGATAGACCTTTTATATTTTTTTTGAAGTGATAACTTCTTATGGACTTTGACACGTCTTTGACACGATTTTGACACGACTTCGACACGACTTTGACACGACTTCGACACGACTTCGACACGACTTTGACAAGACTTCGACACGACTTCGACACGACTTCGACACGACTTCGACACGACTTTGACACGACTTCGACACGACTTTGACACGACTTCGACACGACTTCGACACGACTTCGACACGACTTCGACACGACTTCGACACGACTTCGACACGACTTTGACACGACTTTGACACGACTTTGACACGACTTCGACACGACTTCGACACGACTTTGACACGACTTTGACACGACTTCGACACGACTTCGACACGACTTTGACCGGACTTGGACATGACTGACCGGACTTCGTAACGTAACGCGTTAAGGCGCCACTCTGTCTGGCGTCCCTTTCTCTCACGCATACGGTAGCAGTAGGCAGGCTCCTCTGCTCTCACTTTAACCCACATTAGTTTAAGTTATCACTTCTGTCGAGCGTCCCGAGACGCACACTTTTTTTTATTTGATTGTATGACGAGATGAGCAAGGCGCTCGCCTGATGGTAGCGCCACGCCTGCCCATAAACTGATGCAACACCACACAGAACTTTGAATTAAAAACAATTCAAATTCGCCATAATAAACAAATACATTAATACCCAAAAAATATATTTACACACCTAGCAATATTTTTTCTAGTTATTTACAGTTAGAATTAAGTAGGTAACAAATTAAGTACTTTCTTCACAAACACACAAAACAAACACTTTCCAAAACAACAATTTTTTTACCATACCACATACAATAACCTTGTCCTCGTAAACAAATGTGAATTGTGAAATAATTCAAAACAATAGTAAAAGACGAAAGAAAGCGCGCCAGTTGAGTTATTATTACTTACTGGGCGGTGCCATAGAAATGTAAACCCTATGAACAGTATTTTATATACTGCTCTAAATCAAAATTCTACTAAGGGGCGTGACAGAGACAGAATCCCGACCGTTTCCGATTGCGCGCCCGCTTCACCGAGCCGCCCGGCCCGTGTATGTACTATGGCAGTGCGCACGTCATGCCATGCCATGATTGCCATGTGCCATGCAACATTTCGCCGGGTACTGTGTACTGTTTCAGTACTCGGTCGTGTTATATAGCATGTCATGCATTACTCACAGTACTTACACATGTCTATTAAAAACCCGAATTTGAACCAAAAATTATAATACCGAGGACTATGACGGAAGTGAATACTTTTTAAATTGTTTTCGAAATTAATAAGTGTCCGTTCTATTGAAACTATGAATCAACACGCATGAAACATTTACTATAATAATAATTATAATGTACATTATAAATAATAATTATTATTATAGTAAATGTTTCATGCGTGTTGATTCATAGGCCATTTTTGACAATGTCCTTTATAATTTATATATGTGCTAATAAATTATATTCAGTAGTGATTTAAATTGAATATTTTGATTGATATTACTTACTATTTGTGAATATTAGTGAAAAAAATTGTGCTTATATACTTTTTCAAGTGCTCCAATATAATTGAGGTTAACTATCCGTATGTATTATTATATTCAGTAGTGATTTAAATTGAATATTTTGATTGATATTACTTACTATTTGTGAATATTAGTGAAAAAAATTGTGCTTATATACTTTTTCAAGTGCTCCAATATAATTGAGGTTAACTATCCGTATGTATTATTTATTGATATAAATTAAAATACTTTTATTTAATATAATTAACACTAAATATTATTAAATTATTAATGTTAAATACTTATTATTGGTTATTTAATATTCACAAAATAAAGAAATAAATTTAATAAAACATTTAATAAAAAGTTTGTGATAAAAATTAAAATTGAACATCAAATAATAATATTAATTTTTAATATTTGCTATTAAATTGAATAAATAACAAAGAAGTATAACTTCTCACGCGCGTACATAAGTACACGCACCCATTTTTTTTTTATTTGATTTAATGACGAGACGTGTAAGGCGCTCGCCTGGTGGTAAGCGCCACGCCTGCCCATAAACAGAAACAAATATCTGATATATATCTGATATAATATTATTTTCTAATTTTTCAAACATCGATCTTTTCAATTAAAAATTTACCGTAGATTGTAGAGTAATGCCACGGAATCGATGTTTTTCTAATATCCATCATCCCTAGTTTGCAACGTTACATTTGCATCTTGAACGCTACTATAACCTCGCAATAATCCTAACTTGACACTGGCATAATGTATAACAGATGCCATTAAAAAAAAAAAAAACAAAAACCTCGCAAGAAGAGGATTGATTGCCACAAAGATAAAAAAAAACTCGTAATAGTAGGTCTAGTTTATTTGTCTCTGATAGTAGGTAATCTGTGCCTCGCAATAAGGTTGTACGCTCAATACAGTATTATGAATAACTGTTGTCACAAAATATTCCAACCTGTGAAACTACTGGGCATTATGAGACTTAAGGGGATGAACTAATGTTAAAATTGGTTTTATATAGCTTGGTTTTATTCATTTTGTGCGTTAGTAACATACTTACTGAAGCATTCTTTACGAATTTCTTTGTGAAAATAACAAGTTTAATCCTTTGTTTAGCCATTATAAAGGGCCTTTTATTCATTGATATAATACCGTGTGTAAAATCATTAATCAAGTTGGCCAAAAACTCTCCGAAGTCAGTATTCACTTCTGCGAAATTGACGACGTGGGTATTATTTTGATGAAACTTTTGTACGAAGTGATGAATTATTCTAGTATTTAGTCAATAAAATCGATTCTCATACATATGTCGTTGTTTATTATGAAATAATAAGACTATTTAATAATAACCTAAACATATAATAATAAACAATTATATGAAAGACAATTTGCTATACGACTTAATCAGGCGCTTTTATCTACTTAAGGTGACGTTATATACGTCTAAAAAAAATAGGTACATACATCAATTACTTTGTAAGAAATGGGCTATTTTAAGGCAATTCTCTTCAAAATACCTACATGTTAAGTGTCGAGGTTACGAGCGTAGTTCAGTGCCACGCAGTGGTATGTAATTGAATATGGCGCTAAGCTCTATGTGGTATTGCTTCTGTTTATGTCCAGGAGTTATCCTTACCATCACGCGAACGACCTGCTCATTTCGTGATTCAGGCTAATAAAAAAATTGCAATCGATGCCGTACTTAGAAAAAAATTAATTAATTTTAACTATGTATCATTAGGAATAGATTATTTCCACTCTCGGGGTCAGTTAATGCTTTAAGCATTATTATTAAATAAATACAGAATTTTAAGATATAGCAGTAATTAGAAGTAGAGTGGAGTGGAGTGGATTGGTGCAGATTCGCGTCAGATGTTGTCGTCCTGTAGGTCGATACATACATACATACACAAAAACATGTACTATTTATTTAAAGAAAAATAATGACAGCATCAATAGTGGCATCATTTATCAAAAGTTAATTGAATAAAACCATAAGTAACCATAGCTCTAGTTTCTATATTTTGGATTGATCAACTTCACGATCATATAAATCTTTTAACGCTTCTTGATCCATGACAGCTTCATCGCAATATTTTAACTTCTTAATTAGATTTCTTCTGAGTTGGTCTTCATCCCTTGCAAGCATTTCTTTAAATGCGGTGGAAGAAATCATGTTTGCGAAAAACTTACGATTGCTAGTAAATTTTTGTGCAAATCCAACCGTAGTCTTTGATGGATAATTTACAAAACTTTGTAAATCATCTGTTAAAAAACTAAATAAATATTTATTTAAGTAGGTAGATGCTAAATATATGGTAAAAGTATTATGGGTAGAATGTAAACTGTAAAGAAATATTCACATTCCGTATGTACGTACACTGTCGTGTCCGTAGTCAGTACAATGTCGTCCACTGCCGCTGATACGGTTTGGTAGAGTTCAGATGCATTGAAAGTTTTTATAGAGAATTCCCAATTATGTCGGTTTTGTCACGATGTTTTCCTTCACAAGTAAAACGGATGACAGTTAGCAATGAATACACACGATACTTCGATAAGGGAGAGGTGCGTGCCCTGTGGGCTTAAAATATCAATTATTGTGCCCATAAGACATCTTGCGCGCTCGAGAGAAAACTGTTTACAACAAAGTTAAGTATTTCAGTGTCAACAAAATTCAGTTGATAAAATAACGTCAACATGTTATGGTTCGTAGACAAAATTCCATAGTAAAGTAAAAGATAGTATTTTCTTAAGTTCTACTTTTACCTATCACTTATTTTGACGAGTCGAATTTTATGTGCAACCATGTAACTTTCGATGACAAGGGATTACGCTACTTACTGTTGTTTAGACATGGGTGTATTTAAACAATTTTCAAATAATACGTAAAACATCAGGGATACATCACTTGCGTGCGCCATGGCTTCTTCATGTCTGAAAGTAAAATGGAAAAGCAATTAAAAACTTATCGATTTTCATATGGTTCTTACAATTATCTACCTATAGTTAGTTATTTCTTACCTTTTTTTAACATCGTCGCATACTGTCCTTAAAATAAAAGTGATAAATAATACACGTTGTAGGCCTGAATTAGTTCTGAACATTTTTTATAATAAAATGGATATTCTTATCCAGGTACAAAATATTACTGCTTTCACTTATTGGCCCCAGGCGATAAAAATGAAATTTATGTACTTGTAGCAAGTACGCGTAGCGATATAGCAGTATCTAAAAATAGTTTGATGTTTATTATACTTATATAAGTAGAAGTATGTTTGTGCCGGTAGGTACTATTTGTAACTTTTATGATATAGGTAATAATGTAATATTTTTAAACAACGTAAAAAGAATGAAGTTCTCAGTTTCGACCCGTACTTCTTGGGTATTTTCAAGGCTTAAGAGAAACAAGGGAACTATTAGGTAACGTAATACGGGCGTTTGTCTATCCGTCTCTTCGTTATAATTTAAGACCTTTTTTCTTAGGAACAGGTTCAGTTATCACATTCTAGATAGTAAAAATTACTATGGTCTAGAGCAGAGGTTCCCAGACTTTCATAAACCACTTTCAAAATTGAAGTGGTTCCGGTGGAGCCCCTGCAGCTACATTTCTACTATATTCTCAAAACTCGAGAAAAAATGTGGAGTTTTTGCAAGTTTTTAAAAATAAAATTAATATTTATAATAAAAAAAAAATACAGTCTGTTTGGGACATAAAAAGGTAAGTTTTCACCAAATTTTGTAAAAAAAATATTTATTTAAAAGATAAAAATAAAAAAAGCAAAAACATGGTTATTTGAATTTTTCAAATAAATTTTGAGTTTCCATGGGACTTGTAGTTTTTCCGGAAATCGAGATAAACCGTTTTTTACCCTTAAAACCACATGCCCACACACCCCTTACCCCCTTCCACTTCCCGACCTCACATCGCCCGCAAATTATTTTTCCTTTCATTTTTGTTATATTCTCTTCCTTTTCCAATGGGTTTCATCTACAAAAATTAAAAACAAAAACTAAATTTACGAAATTTATTTTACCGAAAGTCGTAAATGCAATTTGTTTGTTTAAAATATATGCATTATTACGATACATTTCATCTACGAAAATCACAAGTGTGTAATTATTTAGCCAGTTTGTTGTTAGTGGTCTTTATAGTGGTTAGTGTTCTATGTAACCAAATTTAAAAATTCAGCAATTTTAATTTAATTGCAATTCCAGTTGACCGGTAGTGACTCTAAAGAGAGCTAAAATTGTTATTTTCTACTTTTCCGTATATTTTTTTAAGTCGGTTTTTAAGTTTTGTTAAACTTTACTTTATTTTTCAATTTTCAGTGTTATGTACAGCTATGGTATGTATAGGTGATTCAAATATCCGGATAGCCTATAAAAGATTCGGCCGATTATAATTAATTTGCTCCTAAGAATTGAAGAGTTCCGTTACTTTGTCCTGGATCTCATAATTAGAACCTAACCATACTCTCATCAAACTATCTTTGAAGTACATTCTTTCCAATAAAAAAAGAATCATCGAAATCGGTTGTGAGTTATTCGTCCATTTGTTGCGCACATACTTAATGCAAATTTAAGACTATTAACTGTCAAATTGAAACGGGGCCGGCACCAGCTTTCAAATAAAAAAAGAATCATCAAAATCGGTTCACCCAGTCGAAAGTTCTGAGGTAACAAACATAAAAAAAAATAAAAAAACAGTCGAATTGAGAACCTCCTCCTTTTTTGAAGTCGGTTAAAAAGCAGCCGAATTGCTTTTACTAAGAAAATATGTTGTGAAGTAGCAGCCGAATTTCTCTTACTCTGCTCTTTAGACGAGTAACATTGAATGAATTGTTTTAATTCGACTAATATGTGCTGTAAGAGCTATCCGATAGCAGTTATTAAATTTTCGTACTCTATTATATTGCCTTAAGACACGTTAAAACATTGAAAAGATAATCTGTTTTTAATATTAAACACAGCTGAGGCACCAACTGTGTATATAACTTTGTAAAGTACGCCTGTTGTAAATAATAGAGAACGACATGCGAGAATAACTTTACCGATCAAACTAGACACGCTAGTTCATTTATGTATATGCGCCCACATAATTCCTTAAATTTAAAATAATAAATATTAATTTAAATATAAAAAGTTTTTCAAGAAAATTACTTTAATTAAATCTCTCAATAATGCAATTTACAACTACATATTTTTATTACAATTTTGGTGCAATTAATGTGATTAATTTACTTTTTCATATTGCCTTATTTAAAGGTAAATAAAATGTCACTCCGAAGTAGGTACAGTCGAGGGTGAGATTCGATGAGGAAATTATATTTTTTCTCGTAGCACGGGCGTGGTGCGGGACTCGGGAGGTTTGCATTTTGAAATGACGTTTGAAATAAATTTCCGCCTCCGCCTACGTTGTCGCCGGAGGCGTTCGATTGGAACATTGGCCCGATAATAATTAATTCCTTCAAACCGCATCCGATTTTCGAGTTCGTAGAGCATTCTATATTGCAATACGCTAAATGTGTTTATTTCCAATCTTTGGAAGATTGCTACTTTGACAGGATGGGGAATGTGCGTTATGTAGTAACTATGTAGGTATCTAGTACTATGAATCTTAGTATGTAATTAGGATTTGCAGAGTCGTGACCGCGGAAATAGAATAAATAATAGTACTTATTGTTATCAGGGCCATCGGCGCCGAAGATAGTTTTTTTTATGCCATTGACCGGCAAACGAGCAAGTGGGTAACCTGATGGTAACTGATCATCATCTGATCATCATCTTTGAGTGGTAGAGTCACGCTGTAGACATTTTGTCTACAGCATGAATGGGCTGGCTCGCCCGGGTCATTACCACTGTCTTACAGAAAACCGACGTAAAGTAGCGGCTTGCTGCTGCGTTTCGTACGGTGAGTGAGATATCCGGAAGCCCAAATCCCCTCCCCTTCCCTATCCCTAATTATCCCTTTCTTTTATGGTCGGCAACGCGCCCATGATTCTTCTGGTGGTGGGCGTACATGGGCGGTGGAGATCACTTACCATCTGGTGACCCACTTGCTCGTTTGCCGGCCTATCCCATAAAAACATAAAAACCATGTACGCCCACAATACTAGAAGAACCATAGGCGCGTTGCCGACCTTAAAGGGAAGGGATGATTATGGGATTGGAAAGGAAAGGGGGATTTGGGCCTCCGGGTATCTCACCGTACGAAACTCAGCAGCAAACCGCTACTTTACGTCTAGTTTCTATCAGATAGTAGTAACGACCCGGTTGACCCGGCCCATTCATGCTGCCTACAGCGTGGCTCTACCACGCGTAACGATAGTAGAAACTGATATTAATTAGTGGCACTCTGATCTGTCATATTATGAGCTGTCAATTGCATTTGGGCCGCTTTGGACGTTAATTAGTCGCCCATGTCATTACCTAACAATTCGCGAGAAAGGACTTCAGTCATAAAAGAAGTAAGGTTGGGGTATATGTATATAACACACCTCTGTATTATATAGGATATAAGACTCATAGTCGACCAAAGAAAGCGAGTATGTTGCCCGAAAATGCGTAGTTCAAAAACTATTCGAATATCTATGAAATTTTAATGAAAATCGAATTATGGACTAAATTTTGTAACTACAGATAAACTATTAGGGGGGGCAACATACATAAGGAGCTTCAATCGATAGAAATGGAAGTCCTATAACGACCTGCTTTCTTTGGACCACTGTGTGTGTTAAACACTGTATACTGTTGGGCACGGGCCTCCTCTATTAATGGGCGGGCTGTCCTTTCTTTCACGATAGCGTCATGCGGGTAGATACACTCCCCGTATCTTCGAAATTATAAAGGTAAAATCTTACACATAAAAGTTTCTTCATGGTGTTTTTCTTTAACCTAAAAGCAAATGATGAGTAATATTGAGTATACATGTAACATCGGCAAGTAAGAATATGGGTCTCGATAGTTAATAACGCCCAGTGCTAGGCTAGGGTGGTTATTAGAGTAAAATAAATAATTGCAAAGAATAAACACCGCTCTGGGTTCATCCGTTGAAATGTCAAAGAAAGAAAATTGAAACCAAATAATTTATTTAAATAAAAATCACTATAATAAACATGTCACATACACAGGGATAAACTAGGGCTATTGTGATATAGACAATAAGCTGCTGCTTTAAGGGTTTGCTTATGCACCCTACACTGGAACTATCACGGTGCGAGATGCGTCCATTTCTACCATGCACTTGCAAGCTCTATTTTAATAATCATCAATATTAGGCAGTGGCTTGAACGTGCTTCTGGCATTGCCGATGTCCATCAACGGTGATTACTGCTTACCATCACGCGAGCCGCCTGCATCAGTCAATAAAAAAAATATATGTAGAATAATATAGATATAAGATCAACGCCACTCTCAGAGGCTACTGGTAAATCGGGCTGATCCGAACCGAGAGTGGGAGTCCACCCAAACTGGAATTAAGGATGAAACGGTGCTACTAACATTAGCTGGTTACTTGTCTGTACAATTCGCGCCGTAAATACAAATACAAGATAAACGTCAAAAATGGATTAACATTTGCAGTTAGTTTTTTTTTTTTTATAGCATAGGCCGGCAAACGAGCAAGTGGGTCACCTGATGGTAAGTGATCTCCACCGCCCATGTACGCCCACGACCAGAATAATCATGGGCGCGTTGCCGACCTTAAAGGAAAGGGATAATTAGGGATTGGGAAAGGGAGGGGATTTGGGCTTCCGGATATCTCACTCACCGTACGAAACGCAGCAGCAAGCCGCTACTTTACGTCGGTTTTCTGTGAGACAGTGGTAACGACCCGGTCGAGCCAGCCCATTCATGCTGTAGACAAAACTGTCTACAGCGTGGCTCTACCACTCATAAAGTCGTTAGTGTTTGCAGTTAGACAGAAGTTGGGGTTGGTCCCATAGATTACAGATAATATAGTGGATATGACCTATATACCTATAGGTACACACGTCGATGTACATAGAAACCAAGCTTATCACTTTTTACTATGTAGAGCGACTTTGTTAATTGTTCTTTAGTAAATTATGGTCATGTTTCTCTTAATTACCAGTGTAAGCTATGTAAGCGGCCAATATTATTAGATTCATAATATTATAATATTGTTAAAAACCACATCGAAATTGATTGTAGTTTAAAATAACTAAGCGGACAAAAAAGGAATGGACAGACGCGGATAGTGGCGTTTTTATAGGTACTCTTAATGAATTTCAAATATTTTAGGCCAACTTGCACGACGATTCTAAATCGGATTTTAATCACTAAAGTGGTTTACTTATGTCTATAAACAGGTTTATGGTGGTTAAACATGTTTTAATATTGTTGTGCAAGTGAGCCAAAGACTTTTAAATTGACGACTAGCAAAATACATTTTGATGGTGACCGAAAACATCTTCAAATTTTGTTGGAGTTCCTACGTCCTAATTGTGTTCAATTTCAGAATAACATATTTACTACTTTATACTCATTGTTAATTAGCGTGAATAGAATATTTAGACTATGATAAGTATTTGGAGCTGAGACGCTATTACGGGTAAGGACCGGAATGTGGAAGGGTCAACCTTTCTACTATATTGAATTCTTCAGGTTCATGACAACAATGCAGCAACTCAAATCAATAAATAAGTATGAACAAACAACCTGATGGTAGGGTGTGTGTAGTAAGTGGGTAGCAGGTTTCCTTTATATGTTTATTTAGATGTGTTTAGTTGCCGATGGATTACGCCGTTTGTAAAAGATAAAAATAAAAAACCAAGAACTTGTTTATATGGATTTTTCACATAAATTTTGAGGTTATGTGAAAAAAGCGTATATACAAAAGTTGTAAACCTTTTTATTACCTACAACTCTGCCATTTAACTTTTTTTCATAGGACTTGTAGTTTTGCCAGAAATCGAGATAAACCGTTTTTTACCCTTAAAAACCCACCCCCTCCCACCTCCCGACCTCAGATCGCCCATAAATTATTTTCATATCATTTTTGTTATATTCTCTTCATTTCTCAACGGGTTTCATTCTACTATAATTATTTTTGGTTTCAAAAATTATCGACACTGGTCTATATAAGCATTTCACTACTTTGCTTTCTGACAGACGAAACACAGATGTCGTTGTCCGCACCAATGCAACTGACACCTAATGATACACCTCATTGCCCTTAATATTTGCATGATTCACTGCTGCACTCAGAGCCGTTATAAACTTTAATACTATAACCAATAGGTCATTTCTTGGAATTCGATTATCTCTTAAAGACGTCATTTAAAATTACTTCTGTACTCAGTATGTAATGGAGCATAAAGCATTTTCTGTGTTCAATAGCGCAAACTGTGAGTGTGGAAATAATCGAAATCTAAGAAATTAACGTAATTACGCTAAGTCAGATTGTCGGAGGTCTAACTTAAAAAATCCGTATTCTGTTAAGGTCGGCAACGGTGATTTCTGGTAACGTGTTAAATTCCGTTCGTTTCCGTTTTCTTTCCACACATCGAGTAGTAGTCCCCACTAGTGGGAACTACGGTAAGGTGAAATTAATAATATGATTACATTTATATCATATGGGCTTTACTAATAAATGTTGTATACGAGTGTCATACTTATACAGTGTCTTGTCTCGCTTCTCCTTATAATAAATGTCACTCGACATAGCAAGACAAAGTATTGTATAACTATTACCAACATATACAATGTTTATTAGTAGCCCTATAAGTCCAGTACAAAGTTAGTCTTCGAGCGATTCGGGGGCGTCTAAATTACGTGACGCGATTTTAACGACTTTTCAATGCCCCTTCCCCCTAGGTAAGATTTCGTACAATTTGGCTCGACCCTGTCCCCCGCCCTAATCTAAAGTGCAAGTTTTTAAAAATGTGTATTTTTAGTGCAAATATATTAATCTGTGCGTGATTGCATTGGATTAAAAAAAACATAATTTGCTTTATTATTTTTATTTAAAACTAGTAATATTTAGCCATAATTTAGTGGAGAAACATGTGGCTCATAATTTAACCCAGTTTCTCTCAATTTTACACCCTATTTTAGGAAAAAAATACGTGATATTTGCCGAGATATTCCTCCCCCCACTCGGCCCCTCCTATAATTGGGTGAGATTCAGCGCGACCACCTCCCCCCTTCTTTCATATTTTACAGTAACTCGTACTAGACCTACAGGTGACCGTTAGTCAGAATGATTAAATAATATTAAATTATAACTTCGCAGCAGATTAAACCAGCCTTGAGACAAATAAAACCGAACCTATTCAATTCGGTCATACATACATAGACTCACGCTTATATATCGGTCATATACATATAAGTAATACATTTTCAATATTCCCGGACCCGATCATTCCCGTGAACGTGATGATTGTTTCCCCAAAGAATACGAAAACTTTAGGCGCTATACATGTGGTACTTAGACGAAATATTCATCGAAGCATATAGCCTGTTTGAAAGAAATAAGTAGGCGTACCTAATGACTATTACTTATCCGAGAATAGTAAAGGTATGACGTAAAAAAGAAGCATCTTTATTTTTTTTTAAGAAATGTCGAAGGAACGAGGCAAAATGAACAATATTTATATTTATATTGATGACAAAGAAGTACATTTGCTTAGATGCATATTTAATTTAGGTACTATATAAGAACGATAACATCATACACTAAAACTTCCTAAAAGTATGTAGATTACGTTAGTAAAACAACCATATTTTTTTTATTGATTAGTTATTGGAAATTGCGAACTAATTTACATATTACATTACGCATTACGGGTCTATTACAGAATTCCTTTTTTAAGCCGGTTAATTACACTAATAGCGGTAAATGTTATATAGTTTCAATCCAAGTTATATCAAACACAATTTTTGACAGTCTGCGACTCATGTCAATATGGTATACTCGTAGTGTTGTGTGTTGGATATTATAGAGATTTTCGCTACGAGTGGTATATACGAGTCCACTATTGCTACTGTGTGTAGTATCCTTATTACTTTCGAGGCTATGAAATTTCGACAGTATCAAGATTCCTGAGAAATATTTGCACGGCTTGCCAATCGCGAATTCGTTGAACAGCTGCGCTCTAATGGAGTATTTCGTAGTCGCTCTAGCTTCAAATGAACGGGCGATGTGGCAGATGTGGCGTCGACTGTTGAACGCCTCTACAACTCATGACCGAATAGCGACTTGAAACTACTTCTTTATAAACTTATTTTTTTTTGTAATAATCGATTTCACAATCCCCATGTAAACGTTAGGCAAAATAAAAAATGATCGCTCTGTCAATTTATACGCAGAAGCGAAGTTATTTCGTTATGTAAAGTTAAGTTAGTTGGCTGTTGGCGTTATCTGGCACATAAAATTTGTTCGAACATTGAAAGAGCCCTAAGAGGAATAAAAACAGGTATCTGGCCTTTTTGTGGCATCATTTATTTGTACTGGTTGGGCTGTTTGGCAATGATCACCTTTATTGACGACGTAGTCAGTTATACTGTAAAGGTTTACAAACTTGTACAGTTGTTATTGTAGTAGAAATAAATTCAATTTTTCTATTAATCGTGGGAATTAAATAACTCTTATGACGTCACTATGATATTAAAGTAGGAATATAACCAAAGAAAACATTATCAAAACCTATAAGTAACAAAGACCTGACAAAGGTCGCAGGAAGTCGCTGGATGGAGGCCGCTTCCAACAGGTCGGTCTGGAAATGTTTGGGGAGGCCTATTGTCATCAGTGGACGTTCTGTGGCTGATGATGATGATGATGATACGTAACATCATCAGAAGATCTGATGACGACTATATTACGGAGACTTGAAAAGGTTATTGGATCTCGGGAACTGCAGTAAGTCCCTGAAACGAGTCGAATAGGAATGTCGGTGTGAATCAGGGTGAAACTTATATACACATTATTATAAAGATGGATTAAAACCAAACTATTATGTCAAGCCTGCATTCCTATACCTAACTCTACGGTACATATTATATCTCACCTGAGTTACTTGTTTATACCTACGCTAAATATAACGCTAAAATGTTGGTGATTCTGATGCTATAATTATGGCAATTGGAAAAAATAACTGGATTTCGATCACTGTAATGTTAAAAACTTTTTATTTGAAGCCATACGCTTCGAATGCGAATAATATCAACTGCATACTTTTCCCAAATAATGAGGCGATATAACTTATACTGTTTGCTATCCTTGAGAGGATAGCAAACGCTTACTTACTCTATCTTCATAGCAGTAGGTATAACCTATTCATAAGTGAAACGTATTTCCGATATAGCGAATGAGAATATATTTATGTAACTGGTTCTTTTTTATACTGAATCAGTTAGCTATAGTTTCAAAGGGTACGGACAAAGCTATCAGTTTTCGCGCCATTAGTTTTTTGCTACGACCTTACCACCATCGGTGATATATATGAACGAGTACTTAGGAACACAGTTACGTCTACACGCATTACACTATGCACGACTTCATGCGTTTTATCTCGCAAACGAACTGATGAAGTATTTTTTATAACAGAAGCCGGCAAACTAGCAAGGGGGTCACCTCATGGTAAGCGATCTTAACTGCCCATGAATAATACCAGGGAACCATGGATGCGTTGCCGACTAAAAGAAATAGGGATTGGGAAAGAGGAATTTGGGCCTCCGGGAATCTGTCATACTTACCTTATGAAACACAACAGCAAGCTACAACTTCACGTTAGTTTTGTGTGAGACAGTGGTAGGGCCCCGTCGATGCTCTAAGTTAGTATATACGCACTTTCGCCTGTAATCCCCGAAGGGATGGGCAGAGGTGTAACTAGTACACCAACATTTCACCGATCGTATTTCCGTTCCATGATGTGAAAGGGGGCGAGCGTATCACCATACCGGACACAATTCCAGATTCCGGGCTGATACTGAGTATTTCGTGATAGAAAAATCCATTATTACATCACCCGACCCGGGGATCGAACCCGAGACCTCAGGTCAGCAGTCGTAACGCGTACGCAATACAACTACGTACCGAGGCAGTCTGCTCTAAGTTAGTGTGGATAAAATTGTCTATAGCATGGCTCTACCACGTTTACATAGTCATAACATACATTTATTTATTTAATTCATTTAGGTCTTTCATAGGTGACATGATATCAATGCATTATACCGAACAATACGCCAATTACGTAGTACTCAGTATATAATATTAAGTTTTAGAGAGTAAAAAAAAATGTAATTATATGCAATATTTCTTCAAAATGTAATCGTGTTACGTCTTCTCGTGCCATCGCCTAATAGCTTTAATTACCTTTGGTAGTTGGTACTGGTACGTTTACTAGGCATTATTAGGCATAACAGTCTTCATTCAAAATTATATATGCATTGTGCATGCATTTAGAAGAGAAATATGTGAGAATTGCATATATTATATTTAAAAAATACTTAAGTTGTATGCTATAAGATAAATAAGTCAATAAATAAGGTGTTTGTGAGTGTGTTTGTTTATTTGTATTTTATGACAGCTAAAACAAAACAAAACGTACAAATATCGGCTCTATAGTAACATGTCTTACACAGTGCGTAGCGTTGACTTTTCTATCGGATTTCAGTTCAATCTCATAAAAGAAGGAGGAGACATCCGTTCTAAGACACTATATTTCACTTTTTATGATGTAGGTGGCATCCAGAGCGCCATAAAAAATATAAAGAGAAAGAAAGTGCGGCAGCGTTTTTACGACGCCTTTAATAGTGTCACCCGTGCTAGTTGATACGGTTTTTATAATGAAAGTTTGCGACGTGGGTAGTTTTCCAGGAAATGTATTTTATTCGTAACTACATATGCAATTTTAGATGTGACGTTTATGAGTGGTAGAGCCAAGCTGTAGTCAGTTTTGTCTACAGCATGAATGGGCCGGCATGACCGGGTCGTTTCCATTGTCACACAAGAAAGTAGGGGCTTGCTGCTGCATTTCGTACGGTGAGTGAGATATCCGGAGGCCCAAATCTCCCTCCTCTTCCCAATCCCTAATTATCCCTTTCCTTTAAGGTCGGCAACGCATCCATGACTCTTTTGGTATTGTGAGCGCACATGGGCGGTGGAGATCACTTACTATCAGGTGACCTACTTGCTTGTTTGCCGGCTTATGCTATATAAAAAAACAATGAGCTAACCATATCGGTAAAAAGTAAATTATTCTGATTTAAAGTTAAATAAAATGGAACTCTGTCCAAAAAAGGCAAAGTTATTAATAAAGGTTATCATATGTTTTATTGATGTTATTATTTGTTTTAGTACAATAATTTGTAACAATGAGTCTAAACAATAACAAGTATTGTTTATACAACAAAGGCCAAACAAGCAGGTAGGTCACCTCATGATAGTGATCATCATCAATTCACCTTGAACCTATTATAGGACTATACTAAAGGAATGATCCTTAATGGGAAACCTATTTATGAGGCCTAATGAAGATTTCAGACACATATAGTTCTGACTCCTCTGAAAAAGTGTTCGATTTTTCCCTCGATCTCTACCATCAGATCTTAACCAGGGTTATATGCGTTTACACTTGAGGTAAAGCCTATTGAATACAAAAAAAAATACATATGGTGGAGATGTCGCGTAACACACACAAAAAAGATACCGACAGTCAATTGAAAACCTCCTCTTTTTTAAAGTCGGTCAAATATTATTGAATGTGTGTGTGTGCGTATGCGTAATATCTAATTGCCATCGTGCAGTTTCATGAATTTCTATCATAGCATGTAGGTGTACTTAATTTCTTTATTGCTAGCGGTATTCATTTCTATTACCTACTTAATATTAAATTAACGAATAAAACATCCGTTGAAGGCTTTGTACATTGTACTTACATTAAATGGTTAGCCAATGGGTTCGGTGTAGGCGGCAGAGTTCAGGAAATACCACAAATAAGACGTTACCATTTATCAAGGCTACCTTTATGTGTTTATTTAACAAAAAATAAAAAAAAGGTGTGGGTATTGATACTAAACCTTGGAACACATACTAGTTAAAAGCATTCTCTTTGTTTTATTTTAATTCCTTCGCCTTAAGAAAATACTAAGTTACATGATCAGTTATTAAGACAGAACTCTGTGTGTACGGTGTATGTATTTATTGTATGAGCATTGAGCATCCCACCACAGAATCCCGTTATAATCATCCTGATATATATTGCTATTTTTGGAAATAGGGAGCAGTAATTTAAAATCTGACCCACTCCAAATAAACTTATGCCTACACAATTTCAGTTAGCCTGGTAATGACTTATATTTTTTAACGTGACCTGATTATAGGTTAAAATTAGCATATCTTTGTGCTACTACTTATCATGTGTGTTCAAGCCTTAAAGAAGCTACCAGCGGAGAGGTTAATGAGAATGAGAGTAATTTCGCATCCCGCCTCATGGGCCAGAGCGGGTAATAAAGTTTTACGCCACGACCGTTATTACTGTTCCCACTTGTTCCCACGGTTCCTCGCCTCTCCACCGGACAGGGTGATCAACAATGCGTGCAAACTGATTTAGCTGTCAGAAATAAGATGCCTCTTTGTTTCGATAAAATACTAGCATAATCAGTACACTAATCAGGGACGAGGACACTGAAATCAAGAACTTGTCTTCAGAAAACGGTACGAACAATGACCTTTTTTTTAAATAAAAAAACGATGCTGCAACAATCAGCGCTTCGTCCGACACAAGCTGGCTGCCAAGGGGGTGGCCGGTTCATTAGATCTTGCTAGCTAAAGAAAGAGTTACGTCGGCCACTCCCGCTGCGTCAGCGGCCGTCCCTCGTTATCCTAATGACAGCGATTTTGTTCCACCGAAGGCGCACTTTTAGTTCTACAAAAACGTTTAGTGTTACCCGTCGTTAATAGCCTAATGCTTTGCTCTGTTTCACATTTATTTCGTGCCTGTATCTAAGTACCATAAATAATTCCATTCCATGTTCAGTATAAACGTTAAAAGGCCTTTCTTTTCTATGTTGTCTGAAAGTATATTGGTGGTAGGTAATGAATTATATTGAATTGGGATATTCCGAAATATGTATGTATGTGTTACACTGTATATAGGTACCTATTTATCTAAAAGTGGTATATTAAAATAATGCACATCTTTTTGTTAGTTTTTTATTTATTTTTATTAGCTTGAAAGACGAAACGAGCTGGTCGCTCGCCTGATGGTAAGCGCCACGTCTGTCCATAAACAGATACGGCACCGCACAGAACTTTGAATTACAAAGCGGTCACCACCCCGAGATATGTTGTTAAGTCTCATAATGCCCAGTAATTAATTTTACTGGCTTTAATATCCTTAAAACCGAAACGCAACAGTGATAACATACTGCTGATTGTAGGCAGAAATAGACATAGCGATGGTACCAACACAGACCTAGACTGATTTTCGCATCTTGCAATTAATCTTAAGTTCGTTCGATGTTTTATGTTGAATAGTTCTCTTTCGTGTGAGAATATGATGTTGTTCTTATATTAGAGGTTTCCTTTTTATACGGTTTACCGCGAAAGCACAGAGAAAGCCCGCCATTTCCTGACTATGATTTATCTTGCGGTCTCTAAGCTAAGGGTCACTTTAATAAATGTATACGGGAAAGGTGGGTGGGAATATTCTGAATGCAATAAACTAATATAAGGAAGATATATGCTCGCTCCACAGTATGGAAATATATTATGAACTTGGTTGACTAGGAGAATAGAAATAAGTTATTATATTAGACAATGAAACAGTTTTTTATGTTTTGTGTAAGTTTAACGCGAAGTTAGGAGTCAATTGTTGTTTATTGTCTTGTGTAAAAAAAAGTAGCAACTATAAATACGCACATTGCACGACGATTCTAATTCGGGTTTAGCTACTACGACAAGTTTACATAAGACAAAATTACATACGATTTGACATTTCTTGAATATTGGTTAAACTCGATTTAAGATCGCCATGCAAGTCGGCCTAAAGAATTAATATTCGAATTTGTAAGTATTTTAATGATACCAAATTCAAATCGTTTTTTTGGCTCGAAATACTGATTTTGACGTATTATTGGTGCTACTGAAAACTTATTAAAAATAATGTGTTGTGTGAACCATTGCATCTCCGTTATAATTACCTACAATATCTGACTGTTGCAACAAACTACACTCATGATATAATGAATTCAACGTCAAAGATACCGGAATGTTATAAAGCCTACTTAAATCTGTTTCAATTACTATTTATTTACAAACAATATTGATAATATATTTTTTGCGCTAGATTAATTAAAACTATGGAGCGCCAAAAATAAATATGTTTAATAATACATATTAAAATGCGCCACACATATATTTATGTTTATTATAGTACATGATACACATACAACAATAAATTTGTATTTTAATATCTACATATTTATTTTTGGCGCACTTTAATTTTTCATTTTAAATGCCTAAATATGTTCGAGGATGTTGAAATACGATGTTTTCATTCCTAAGACATTTAGGAAGGGACAAGAAAAGTACAAATAACCCAAATTAAGGAGCGCAATAAAGAGTCCCTTTGGAAAGCCTTGTGGGAACAATTCCTGAAAATGCTACTCGAACATTTCAAATAGTGAAGATGTTTGGAGCTGTATATAAAGGATTGAGTACAAAGGTAAGCCTTGCTCATTTTTTACTTTATATTTACATTTCGTCTATTTAACTCGGCGGAAGGCGGATAATATTACAAATAATATATCTAGTCACTGTTTATATTTGCACAATTATGTAATGATGGGATTGTATAGTTACAAGTTTTATTTTTTTAAACATAAAAACAAATTGTTCAAGATACCGATTTTGCAGAACATAATCGACTTCATGAAGCTTTATAATATATAAGTTTCAGTCGTCTACGAAAACTAAGTTTGTAAAAATTAAATAATTAATATAATAATAATTAATAAATAATAATTCAAAAATTATTTTCGGAAATACTTGAGCCTTTATTTAACAAGTTTGAGATGTTTCCTATTTTTATTGTGTAATAGAATACGTAGTGATGAAGGAAATCTTAGGAAAGTACCTAAACACAATTGATTGTTTTAAATTGCTGATAGAATAATTCACCTTTTCTTTAAGTCCAATAAATGTGGATCGAATTAGCTTCCACCACCACCTGAACATATGGACCTACATATACATATGTAAGTAATATTTATACTGATATTCATAAATATTAGATTTGCTTACTTATTGAGATAGTCACATGATAAAAATTAACGCATACGTCACCTTTTTGTCTGAGAACGCTAAGTGGCCGGCGATCTCAGTGAAAGAGTTAAAAAATGTAGCGTGCATTTACAAATAGTGGAGTCTTCAAAATAACGTATTAGGGAGCGCAGAGTATGACATAAATAGTGGCGGTGTGGAAGTCAGTTGACTATATAAAAATGAGGTTGTGAGAGATGTAACGATGGAGGCAGAGCGCCGGCGCCGCGGCTCTCGCCCTCAGCTCGCACAGTTCGCGAGCAGACCCGCTGGCGCCAGCAGTGCCGCCGGCCGCCCGCCCTCGCACGCCTCGTACCGGCCGCACGAGTGCCCTTGCGCGACGCACGCCGCGGCACTACATAATACAACAAACGTTACGCTCCACTACATCAGTGACACGTGTTACACCCTCATCTTTGTGACTTTATGTATTTTTGAGTGGTGCTGATTGCCGAACCTTTTCGTGATCTCTGATCGAGCATGAGTGACAGTAAAGCGGTTGCACCCAAACCGACTTAAGTGATTGTGATAATTGATAATTTGCAACATGTTTTGCTTAAGTAGGAAATATATGAATGCAAGTGTTAGTGTTGAACGAAACAATATGCATCAGTTGTATCAATTTCAGTACGATATCGTGTTGAATCCAGCTTAAACACAAAGAAGAATTAATTCAAGTGTTACGATGGCTCTATCAACAGTTATATGTTTATTTTATATTATTATTTCGACGTGCCAAATAACATTATTAGCCTCAATATGTCCAGATATATGTGAGTGCCATAATAGTAAATCACAATGTGAATCGTGTTACTATAATGTTACCTTGAAAGATAATGTGAATGTTTATCATTCGACATCCGTATGCTGTAAAGAAGATGTGAACTCAGTTTGGTTGCAACTGTATGCAAATAAAACTTGGACCGAAGTAGTCGTACAATATAATAAAACTTGCAATATAAGTGTAGTTGATTTTGATGCGTTATTATTGGATACTTATTCACTTTCTTTAAAGAATAACAGTATTATTAATGTAAAAATCAATGTAAAAACGCAAAATTTACAAGAGATTGATTTATCATCTAACAAATTACAATATGTTATTAAAGGCCTTTTCAATAGCTTTACAAATCTACGCAAATTGAATTTGCACCAGAACAATATCACCAACATATATGCAGAAAGTTTCAACGGACTGATTAAATTAGAATCATTGGATCTATCAGGAAATAATTTGACCAGTTTGGCGAACATTTTTACACCCTTGAAAAATCTTCAACACCTAAATTTGAGCAGAAACAACATAGAGTTCATCAATGAAAACTATTTTAACAACTGGTTGTTGCAACATTTGGATGTGTCTCACAATAATTTGAGGAAACTTGCACCTGGAGCTCTACAATTGTTACCGAATTTGGCACGATTATTGCTAACTGATAATCCGCACCTGGGCATCACGCAATTGGATTCACAACTGCTAGTTGGGACTGGGCGCAGGTTGCAACAAATTGACGCATCAAGGACAGGTCTATATCAGGTTCCCGAAGCATTTACTCATTCCGTTCGTTTTTTGTCTTTGATGGGGAATAAGATATCGGCTGTCAGGTGTGGAGATTTAGATAGCTATCCATTGTTGCAATCTCTCGACTTTTCAGACAATAAAATTGTTTCAATTGAAGATGATTCGATAGGTAGACTGGAAATGCTTTTATTTCTAAATATAAATAAAAACTTTCTTATAACAGTTCCAAAATCATTACCTGACGAATTAAAATATCTATCAATTAATAATAATCTGATTAAAAATTTAACTACTCCTGATTTTAAAAACCTACCGAATCTTCGTATACTCTTATTGCAAAATAATAATATTCATTATATAGAAGACCATGTTTTTGATGATTTATTATCTTTAGAAATGTTAGATCTATCAAACAACCCCATACAAACATTATCATCGAGTACTTTTGATGGGCCACTATCATTACGTGATTTAAGACTTTGTTACTTAAATTTGTCCCTGCCTGAACAGGACGGCACGTTTCCGATGTCGTCCCCGGAAAGTGTGCAAATGCTTCATCTTCAGTCGAGCCCGGGATTGGCAAAGCAATTTTTAGCAGATTCGGCAGCGTTAGCCGCATTCACACATCTGCAATATTTGGATTTGAGAATGAATAATTTATCGCAGGTTAGGAATGATTTACTATTTTATTTGGGACAATTAAAGACATTACGTCTCCACGGCAATAAAATTAATTGCAGTGCCGAATTGTGGCTAAAGGACTGGATTAATGGCAACAAAACTTTACCTAATGGCGAGTCGTGTTATTATTCCACCTCTGAAGCGAGAGCAGACATAACAAAGTATAATTGTACATTTCCTGAAACTTTTACTATCAGTGATAGTCTGCCACCAGTAAACTTATATAGTACCGAAATGATAAATAAATTACTTAGATACTATGGTTACCTTAATAATAAAACTGAAAAAAAAATAAAACATAGTTTTCTGAGAGATAAAACCAGATATAAAAATACTATAAATAAAATCCAATCGAAAAAAACAGAAACCTACAATATACAGGATAATAATTATTCGTCTGAACTGCGGGAAACACAAGACTCATTACTTTTGAAAAATGAAAATAAAATATCTATTAATGAGTATATTAACGGGACAGTTATAATAAAGACCCGAGAATCATCTAAAGTTTTGGATCAAAATAGAATCGGGAACGATCAAGTCGGCGTAGATACATTTATAGATATGGAATCTTATTTGTCAACACCATTACAGAAATCAAAAAATATATTAAAAGGCGACGAAATTGAAGTAAAACAGACGAAAAGTTCTGTAAAGCAGTTAAATATACCTAATAGCAATATAAAAAACGTGCATGGAGAAAATTATGCAAATGAATCAAAATTGGATCCAATAAAATCTTCAATAAGAAGCCCGCTTAAAAATATCAGTTTCTATGATTCAACTTCAAATCCAAATGATACAGTAAAATATTCACCGTATCGGTCGACTAACAGAGATTATGCTCAATACGTGGGTACAGTGGCAATATGTAGTTTAACAGCTATGTCTTTAATTCTCTGGGTAAGCTTTCGGTTAAAATACAATAGCAGAAGAGTGCCAAATAATGACACTCAAAATGAAGATCAGATAGAAGTCTCCAATATATCTGGCCGAGTACTATGGTGACATTTGCGAGCAGCCGACCCCACGCCTTTTGAATACGACTCTCTCCTTACGTAGCATTGTGTGTAAGTATTTATGCTTCCAATTAGAATCTTGCTAAATAACTTCGTAACTGAACGTTCGCTACCGATCTTTCATATTCAGATTTATTATATGTATTTTTTTTTACGACAGATCAAGAGTCAGTTAAGAATGATAATTAGCTATTGTGCGGATTTATGCGTTAGCGTTACGTGACGGAAGATCGGCGACGAATGTTAATCTTAATGAATAAATAAATCTAATCCCTTATCGATCTCTTGTTTATCTATCTTATATGAGAATGATTATAAAAATGTACACACTTCCTACCAAACCTACAATTATTATTCTACTAATATGATGTGTAATAATGTAAGTTTGGATTAGTGTAAGTATGCCTTTGGATGTTTGTTGATCAATCACGCTTTGACGATTGATTGTATTGGGATGAAATTTAAAACACAGACTGTGACCTGTGGATACTTTTTATGACGGTAGCGTAGAAAGTATGAATACTGCCCACCCTTTTTATAGTGTAAAATAAATGTTTTGTAATTAATTATAAATATAGTTCATTAATTATAATGTTTATAAATATAGGTATATAATTTCTATAAATATATATGACAGCCTTCGTGGTACAGTGGGCGAGTAGCCGACTGTGAAGCGAGATGCCGCGGGCTCGATTCCCACAATGCAACGCGAAAAGTGTTTATGTGATCCACAAATATTTGTTTCGGGTCTGGGTGTTTTCTGCCCAGGGGGGTTGAAACTTAAAGCTAAATCTTTCTGTAATATGTTAAAAAAAATGTTGTGTTGACCTCATTGCTAGTGGGATAAGGATGGAAGAAAAGTTTCTATAAATATATATAATTATAATTTATAAATATACTACCTATATGATATCATTCATATTGACGTATTAAGTAATAGCTTTTTTCTTGTTACAGTTACGGGTGGTCGGCTGCGGGTGACACAGATGTGTTTGTGATATAATTGGTACATATTTTTTATTAAATAAGTACAAATAGTGTAAACACGAGATGGTAAACGGTGTATTGGTTTTGTCTATTCTGTAAGTATGTACTATGACTTTTTCTTTAGTTGTCCTAAACATATTATTGTGCGAAATCGAATTCAATTATTATAGATTTAGTTTTTATTCTGAATGAAAAACCCTACGAATAATGTTTTTGGCCAGCATCCTGTTTAATTTTTTTTCGAATTGTCAGGCTTGAATAGTGAGATATTGCATTTTATATATTGATTTTTGAAAAAAAATATACAGATATCATTCGTAGACGCCTATAACCTGCTGTGAATGCGAGAATAGTTAATAAATAGAGTAAACATTCCGAAAAAGCAGATCATGTCTTCCCTAGTAATCCTTTTATAGTAATGTAATGTATGCATACTATATTATGTATTGTCAAATATATTGTATTAAAATATAATCAGCTGATAAACGTTTCAAGTGCCAAAGATTATGTTGTACATTTATTATATATCTAATGTAATTTCAAATGAGTGTTTACAAATGATAATAATAGCATCGTAACAGTATCTTTACCAATTTAAGGGCCTATTTCACAAATTACATTTAAATCCAGCTAAGCCAAAGCAGCCAAACAGCCAAGAAATGGTTATCCCTTTACAGAGCCAATTTAGAAAACAAGTTGGTCCTAATTTTACATACTGACTGACAATTAGTGGTTTAATACGTTATCCATTGGTTAAAATTTAAACAAACATTGTGAAACGGGCTCTAAATGTCATTTTCCAGGGAAAAATTACCTAATAACTTTTATGGTGCTGCCACACCGGTGTTAGAAAATGTTATATAACATTTTATAACACCGGTGTGGCAGCAACATTTAGTAAACATTTCTTAACAATTTGTAACATTTTGTAACATTTCTTAACATTTTATAACCGCAGGCGGCGGTACTTTTGAGAGCGGCGCCGTCAAAGAAGCCGCCAAAGAAGAATGTTCAGAAATGTTAGAAAATGTTAAGAAATGTTATAAAATGTTAAGAAATGTTATAAAATGTTAGATTTAATGTTAGAAAATGTTTGTAAACATTTTATAACATCGGTGTGGCAGCACCATTACTTGCAGTTTACGGATGTTTGCTTGTATTGAATCGATTTACTTCTTCCTTCTCCGAAGAGGGAAGGAGCATTTATACAGGCCGGCATGACTCTGGTGACCACAGATAAACTCATTTTTTATCGGTGGTCGCTGGTTTTTTGGACTGCATTACGCTTACCATCAGGTGTACTGAAGTCTCTTTGCCGTACACGGATAAAAAAAACTTTCTATTTTATTGCACATTTTATCATCATATTTGTATATCGTAATGTACATATTATATTCATTAATTAGTTTATTTGTAATATACTTGTATAAGTCTTGCGTTTATGAGATTCTGAATAATTGACAATGTGTACATGAAAAAAATACGTAATGTAATATATGTGTTGTTTTCTAT
The DNA here is from genome assembly GCA_949126905.1 of Amorpha juglandis. Taxonomy (NCBI): domain Eukaryota; kingdom Metazoa; phylum Arthropoda; class Insecta; order Lepidoptera; family Sphingidae; genus Amorpha; species Amorpha juglandis. The sequence continues at coordinate 10,438,948 of OX421372.1, forward strand.
GTAAGAAATGGATATACTAAAATATAGTGAACATTCAGTATGTGTGCGCTGATCTACTGTAATAGTAATAGTTTGTATCCAACGTTACACATAATATCAATAAATTTCATTCATCATTCTGAAACCTAAGGTTGTAACTTGATATATAACATTTTGAAGACAATGATGTGTAGATATATGTTTTTACGTGATTGTAGTTTATGATGTACAAACAGTCAGAGATTTAATAAACGATAGAATGTATAAATCATCCCTTTTATTCTAGATAATATTTATATTAATTATACCCACTCCTCACACTAAATAAACATGCCAATCACGCGTGCACTTGAAAAATTACACTTGAAAAAAAAATTACATTATTTTTTTAGGTGACGGTAGTCTAAATGCCTATACTCGAATCAGTGGAAGAATAAGTCTTATAAAATGAACTGTAAATAATTTTTGCTATCATCTATCTCCAAAAAAACTTTGTTCGCTGGGAAGTAAGAGAACTGAACGTACACGTAGTGATTTTTCAATAATTGTATTGCCAGAGAAAGTAAAGGTTTGTCTTCATTAGGCGTTTACCTACGCTTTACAGTAGTGTTATGTAAGTCAGTATTAAAAAAGGATACCTTCATTATCGGCCAAGTAGCAGGCTCTGCGTTTTTTTTAAATAATTATAAATATTTCGAAAGCTTATAGAACTTTTGAGAAAAATTATTTACCAATACACTTTTTAAAAAAAAATATAATGGGGATTAAAAGAGGTGGGGAGATATTTAGGCAAACAGGTATTTCATTCACGAGACGCAACAGCGGCTTGACGTCGGTGTTCTGTGAAACAGTAATACTAACCCAGTCGGGCCGGCCAATTCATGCAGCAAGAATTTTGGATCTAAAATACTTTCTTTACTATCTTAGAAATATTGTCATTAGTGTTAGTCGATTTAAATTTTTGCTCTGTGATACTAGGCTAAATAAAGATAAGTTTTTATTTGCACACTTTAGACAAGTATAATCTAGCTCGATGCAAAGCGAGTGATCCTGTAGCAGTGAGGAACGTGAAAATGTTAACAAGGTTATTCCAGATTGTATAGTGAAATGTAAACAGCCCTTCAGCTGTTATGAGTCGTGGTGCACAAGACAAACAGTCTTGAAGCGGCGTCTGTGTTTTGCTTAAATATTTATATTGGGGCGTACTCAATCCCGGGTATCTATTCTACCTACCCTGGGCGAATCACCGATTTGTGATAAATTATTTCATTTTATTTGTGCATCTTGACTTACCTAGAGCAAAAAAAATAATAATAATGCCGACTTGTGTTGTAAAAAGTTGGAAAAACAATTCAAGAACTAAACAATGAAAAAATACATATATATGCAATGATGACGGATTATGGCGTAAAGATAAAAAAACTCCTTAACAAATAAACTAAAAATAAAAAAAAACTCGCTGAATTGTGAACCTCCGCCTTTTTAAAAGTCGGATGTGTGTTTTGAACGGAGTGAGATATCCGAAGGCCCAAATCCCCTCACCTTCCAAATCCCTTAATTATAACTTTCTTTTAAGGTTGGTCACCCTTTCCTGATTCTTCGAGTATTGTTCATGGGCGGCTTAGTGTAGTAATATACTAATAAATATTTAAAATAAGTATATTTTGGGCTTTTATTGTCAATAGTAGATGTTATCTACGCAAATTTTTGTTATCGGGATTTTTATCCCGGGTTTCCAGAATGAAAAAAATCCGACAAAATTAAAATTTCAAATTTCACTAACATTTAAATCAGTGAACAAGATAATAGCAATATATTAAGTCTAAAACAGCAAAAGCAAACAGAATGTTGCTTTAATTTCAGAACTTAATAAATCATAATTATTGTAGGAGACAAAGGTCGTTAATCCTAGATGGCTTTAATTATCAACCCTTTTAATCCCGAGCTCCAATACAAGTATTTAATTAAAATACAGTAAATACATCAACAAGGCACCTCGCCTTAGGAAGTCCGCTCTGTGAGGCAAATTTGATGTAATCGGAATTATGATGAAATTAGTGGCGTATTCTGATGTCGAGGTCGATGTTGCTGGACTAGTGCAGTACAAACCCTAGGTACTTAAACTTGGCCGTTTTCACAACAAGCTCGTTTCTTATCCTGGTATTATCCGTGTGTGTTCTCGAGCAGGCCATGTGGTCTTCATCACATTTCATTTCAGATCGCTGTTTTCAAACGTCCCCTTACATAGATACCTTTTGGTCTAAGTAGACGTTGTTTATCCTCGTTAACCAGTGCTATATTGTTCTAAACGACTTGTAACTATGGCCGTAGAGCGCGATTATCAATAGCTATCACGGATAGCTATCACGTTATACGTATTTATTAACGTATGCAGATACCTACAGTTCGCGGATTTATTAGAAACGTATTAACTTCATGCATATTTCTCGTATACGAACGACGTGACAGCTATCGAAAACTCGCATTAGAGCTATTGATCGTACGCGAGAACTACGCGTAGGATAGCTGTGTATTAAATCATGTACATGAAGGATGTAGGTGACACCTACTAGGAATTATTATTGAATAATGTACAAGTATGCAAAATATTTTATTAGGAAAGTAAAGTGTTGCTGATACTATATTTGGATGAAAAGATATTGACTGCTCTAATTTTATCTTACCAAAGTTTAAGTCATTAGAGTGAGTTAGCCGTTCAGATTGTGAGAGCAGGTGGGCGGACAAACGTAGGCGTCACGCAACATTTAATTACCAATAGTTGGGTGATCTATTTTTGTTTGATCACGACTGTGGTAAGAACAAAGCGAAAATCGGTCAAAAGTTAAGTATATCAATCTTCCGTATGAATCTGCCACAATATATTTGAAGCCCGACGCGACGGAGGTCTGGGCCCCTTGCAACGGCTATGAATTATTCATATAGGTACACTCAACTGTACCTAGTTGTTTTTCTTTCTTTTGTTTCGAAGTTGGCCTTCATAAATATATCATAAAGAAGGTTTTAAAAGCAATAACATACAATCTTATTAAATAGAAGTCTCGCTTTAATTTCAGGAGTAAGTACCATCAATTAAAAGAGTTAAATTGAAATAGGTTTATTTTGGTGCATCTTAAAATATTGCTCTGTATAACTTATTCTAAACTTATTGTTTACTAGCTTTTGCTCGCGGCTCCCCCCGTGTGATCTGCTTTTTCCGGGATAAAAAGAAGCCTATCACCCAAGTCAGCTCATACCCTGTCTGTATACCAAATTTCATCAAAATCCTTTCAGAAGTTTCAGCGTGATTGACGGATAAACATCCAAACAAACAAACTTTCACATTTATAATATTAGCGTGATACTCTTTTTACAATAACAACACACACACACACAATAAAAGATAACCTTACTTATTAGGGGGTTTAGTTAATTAATAGATATTTAGCAATCTTATAAAGTGGTTAGTTGGCAGAAAGAAAATCGCAGCGTAATTAAATGTTAAATTATGTATGGAGGGTGTGATAAAGCCTGACCACAGGGCGCCTGGACCGCAGCGTGCATACAACGACCTCATGTTATCTACGGAAACCGTCATCGTCTGACGGCCGGGCCTCGTTTTCCCAGCCTTCACCAGTTATGGGAGCACTTATTCTTTCTTTTATATATTCAATGGATTAACATATATTTTACACCTCACTTTGACTGAAACGAAGCCGTAGTACCGTAGATAACCCAAGTAATCGCTCGAATATATTTGAGAATAATACCGAATCCAGTTTGGAAAACATCAATTAGGAAACATGACAGTCGCTACATCTACTATTACTTAAAAGGATAATAGAGGTATAATTATAGTTCTTTATACCCGCATAGAATTATAATAATTGTATATCGATCTATAAATTGAAAACCAGAGTTAAACAAAGAACAAAAATCAAGTATTGGCAATTTATACGAAATTGGAGTTAATTAAGTATGGTTATTTATTAAGCCGGGTAAGGGAAGGGAAACGTGTTTGAAAAGGAATACAGGTAATGCTGGTGATGACAGACATGATACCATAAAATATATAAATAATAATTTAATTCGTATTTTTCTTAATAAAGCAATGTAATGCGTATCAAAAAATCAGATGACGATGGGAATATTGTATGAACTACCCACTGAGTATTGGCGCGCGGCTCATTGTCCCCGTATTTAGTATTAGTACGCTTTACATTACGGGCTTAGGTTTCCAAAATGGCAAGTAAACAGCAAAAAATGGAGTTTTCCGTTTATTTTAAGGTGGTGTTTTATTACCGTTTCGGCTTCGGTAGCGGTCCACTTACACCCGATATTTATGAACTGGCGGCTAAATTTTTTAACGAGTGGGAGAAAAACAAATCTTTCCGTCTATAATGATTCGTTTAATTCCATTAACAAATATTTTTTTAATGTCTAATTTAGGAATTAACCTGTAACTCGGATCCACAATTTATTTTATTTTATGTTATTTTAAAATACAAGTATATTATATATAGATAAGTCACAAAATGTAAGACTCATTTTAAATTATAGTGACGCAAAAGGCCGAATGTTCATTCTGTTTCTGAAGACGTTAAATTATTCATCAGGTAGTGGCACTTTCATCTCCCTTTCGTCAAAGTGGGTTCTATCTATTATAAATATATATGGTATTCTACAAAAAAACAACTCTTATTAAATGCCAAAACACCGAATATGGGATTTGTTTACACAGATTGTGTTTTTAGGCGGCGCGGCGCGGCGCCACGTAGCTACAAATATATCCTAGACACGTTCCTGTCTTCTAAATGTTACAAATTTATATATTTTTTTAAATATCTATAACTTACTTAAATCTTCGATAGAATTAAATAATTCAAATAAATATGAATAGTAAGTTATAGTTTATACTAGCTTTTGCTCGCGGCTCCGCCCGCGTGATCTGCTTTTTCCGGGATAAAAAGTAGCCTATGTCCTATTCTGATGTATTATTGTAAACTTTCATTAAAATCCATCCAGTAGTTTTTACGTGAAAGAGTAACAAACATACATCTATTCTTACAAACTTTCGCGTTTATAATATTAGTAGGATTATGAACTTACTTATTAACGAGACAAGATTCAAATCAATCAAAATAACCGGCTAAAATTTAAATCGTTAGAAAAATGAAAAAATTTAATCAGAGTTAAATTTTCCTGGTGGGACGGTACCTGATATTTTGTACCCGACTGGATAACGACTACGGAACGCATGGTGAAAACTCGCCATAGTGGCTCGTTCAGGTGAGTCGCGTGCCGGGATCAGCCTTAACCAATCGACTGTATACATATAGATTATAGTTTTTTTACTCATGTTTACGAAACAATAAATCCTGCTTTCGTGTATTTTTAACTAACACAAAAAACGATACAGGATGTTTACGCATAACTCCTACCAAATGTGAACTGATTTAGATATTTCTTTTTGTATTCGACAGGGTTAACTTTGGTGGTGATAAAATTCGAAGAAGAAATTCGACCCCTGAGAGCGTGAAATCAGGGATGAAAGACTCAAACTTCGTCATATATTTACGCACCGATTTTGATAATTCTTCACAAAAAATGGTAAAATAAAAGCTTTTACCAAATACTAAACCCACTCAAAAAAACGAAAGACCTTAAATGTTTAAGTCGCTTGTATCAATCATTGATTATTAAATTATATGTAGTATCATTGACTCATTATTTTTCGTTTAGTTTTAGCCTTTGAATATTGGGACCTATTTTTTTTATCCGAGCATGGTAAAGTGACTGCACTACACCTGATGGTAAGCGTAGCGCAGTCCAAAACTACAAACGCCAAACAATGAGTTTATCGGTGATCACCAGAGTCATGCCGGCCTGTATAAATACTTCTTCCCTCTTCAGAGAGGGAAGAAGCAAATCGAGGCGTCTGCGACAGGATAGGCGGATGACTGATGCAGGCACAGTAATACCCGCCCCAACCAACCATCAAGTCCTGTCGCAAGCCCCTCGGGAGAACCAAAACTAAAACATATTTCACATTAAAAATATATTTAACTTAAAAACATATTTCAGGATTATAGGCAAACGTATGTTCGTAGAATATAAAAGTTGTAAAAATATGGGTGCTAATTTCCCTAAGGAGTGATCGCGATAGTTAAGGTTTATTTACCCAAAGATGACAAGATATGATATAAATTTAATTGTTTTTTTTTTACCCTTGGATTCTCAAAATAGTTTTATTACTGATTTTACTCATGCTTTTGGATACATACAGTCCTCCGGATAGTGATAGCCTTAGTGAAAAGGTGGTATTAGAAACAAGTAATCAATCATGGCATAATATATTATACCAGTTCAAATAAGAATCTTTCTAAGTAGTTATTATTGAATTGTTATAGGTATTTAATCTACATATTTATTTCCATGGTATTTAATGATCATTGGCAAAATCATAGTTAATCTTAGCTATTTTGATACTATATTGTATATTTAATAATTATTGCCACGTTGAAAACCACGGTTAGAAAATTCATTTATTTATTCTAATATAGCATTTTGAAGCAGTGTATTTATTGATTTATACATGTGTATTGCGTTAATGTTCTATGTGATGAACAATGATTAAATAATGAACTACGAAGATTTAGCATTAGCACGGGCAATGTGAACCAAAACTGATTTAGAAAACACCGACGTCCTTTGAAGGCGGTAAATATATAACTACGTGGCACATATAACAGTATCAAATTTACAATTATGTATTTTGTAGTTTTTAGTTTGTACATTGTACCTATAACATTATAATATAGTCAAACATTATGTTAGGAATCATAGCAATATCGTGATTAGTTTTGCAAATGTAGCAGATTTAAAACTGTAAGTCGGGGAAATGATATTTAACGAAGGCATTATACCGCTTAATTTATTTGAGATGGTAGCATTTTATTCATACCCTCATTCACTCAGTACGCCCCATCTCAAAAATGTAGAGGAGAGGCGTAGTGTGAGCGTTACTGACATTTCAAAGTCAGTCTTATCATGAGAGTAGAAGGAGGAGCAAATCGTGCGACATACTGTCTAACAGTGGATTAACCATAGATCATAAGATACGTAAAAATAATACAATACTAGAAGAATCATAGGCGCGTTGCGGACCTTAAAGGGAAGGGATTGGGAAGGGGAGCGGTTTTGGGGCCTTCGGATATTTCTCACCGTATGAAACGCAGCAGCAAGCCGCTAATTTACGTCGGTTTACTGTGAGGCAGTGGTATCCGCCCGGTCGAGTCAGCTCATTCATGCTGTAGACAAAACTATTTACAGCGTGGCTCTACTACTCACAAATATAAAGTGGAAGTTTAATAAATATAGTTGGCTTCGGATTCTTGTATGGACATTAAAGTATTTGAGAATCAATTTCGGTGTTTTTCTTTCAATTATAAGCAAATGGAAAAACTATTTTATTTTACACGAATTATACCCACCTTTATGCCTACCATGTTAATCAAAAATTTTGTCAAAAAGAAAAATAAAGAGTAAAAAATATTCTGCACGAGCTAAAAGATCCGTATGATTGAATTGTTATCTTGCGCTTAAATGGAATCTTGTAAGACCATCGTAAATCGCTGTCACGTTGAGAAGAATGTACACTAAACTAAAGGAATATCGACAGTTAAATGGTCTTTGATAGTCTTTTTTTTTGCAAATAGCGACAGAATCTCGTTTTTCTTGGGCTATCGGAGGATATGCCTTACCTTACCGGTTTAGGCTAAAAGCTTGTCGTGGATATAACGTGGCCATGAATGATGGAATACTCCGTGGATACTTTTTACTTCATAGGGAGCAAAATGTCAAGCAGTCATATGATGTAGTTGTAGTAGATAGATTGGCTCATTTGTGCGAACCGTAGTATGTAGCTCATGAGCTAATAAAATATATAAGTTTCATTTGCGTGACAGTAACACTCGTAGCTCCTGATGCCCACGACACGAGATAATCGTATCTTATTTTGTATTCAGAACTATGAGTGTCAATGTTAGGTGTTATTTATGTATGTACAGTAAAAACAACTCTCTACTCTTTAACGTACTAAATAAACATAAAATAATTTTATTGTACAAATATTACTGAAGTTGTTCACATATCTTGTTTCTAAGTAGCACAAACTAGAAACATTTTCACACATCTTCAGTTATTTTCCGTATAAAAGTCAAGTTGATACAACGACCTGCGAAATAACGTACGATCAGGTGATGTTCAATAAAAGTTGCAAGTAATGTAGACTCGGCGAACAGACGTTGTGCATATAACGATTTCTACTCCATTTCAACAAATATAACCGGTCAAGAGTGAGAAAAAATTGCGAAAAGCTTTTTATCAAATAAAATACTATGTGGCAATAAATCTGCTCTCATATGTACATTGATATAGAGATATTTAAACACCAATGTGACTAAAATAGGTTATTCAAATATTATTGTATTGTGTGTATCAGGAAGTCGTTGGATGCAGGCCGCTTCCAACAGGTCGGTTTGGAAATCTTTGGGGGCTGCCTATGTTCAGCAGTGGACGTCTTGTGGCTGATGATGATGATGATGATGATAATTGTGTGTATTTGCTATCATGATTTTATTTTATAATTTCTCAAGTCTCATAATTTGTAACCTCTAGAAATGTAATGTGCCATTACTCGCCTGCAATGAAAGCTTTCTACTTTATATATCACTACCTACTTTAGTGCGGCTTATATTTTCACAAAATGTGAGCCGAGATCTCCTCGAAAAACCTCTTCTATTTATTCCAATAAAATGTTTTATATAGAAGGTAGAAATTTTACAGCGCGGACATATTTTCCTTGATGTGCCTACATATGTGAATTATCAGCTTATCCCGACGAAGTAGAAGCTCATATCTTGCTCCACAAACCTTATTTATTTTCCTTGCCAATTCGCAAACCATCGCTATCTAATTTTATTGACTATTGTTCCAGTTATTTATGATTCGGTGAATTGTGTTTTGATCAGACAATGGCCATGGCCGCCCCCATCTCTTGTAATTGTGCTAATAAATCAGATATACTTCTTTTGTTAGGCTATCGTTATTTCTATAATTTAACTTATTGTTATCTAAATTGTGTAACAGAACAAGTTAATAACCATTTGTACTTCTGTTTATTCAATCATATATCATGGGCTCATGTCTAATTGTTTGACCTATTGATTTATAGCAGATTTCAATAAATTATCTTGGTTAGATTTTTCAGATCTAACCCGAAAATAAACCAATCAAACTAAGTGATTTTTACGCGAGATTTTCAAACTATACTCTTATTGGTTCATTTCTGGGATCGATCGGGAGACTGAGTCTCAAATCGGTAATTGAAATCAGCCTTAGATTACCTAAATGACGTTATACATTTTTTGGATTACTTATAATTTGAAGGCTTTAGCTCATCTGTAGAGTTTATGACGATTTAATCAACTTATTTAGCAGCAGCTTTACATGGAATACCTATAGCATAATGTTGGTTGTGGCTCTGTAACCACACCACAGTCTTATTTATAGCTCAATTTATTTTGAACATTTACAAGATTAGGTAACTACACAAAACGACAGTATTACTGATATGGAAGGTACTACGTGGTTATGAAAAGTCAATACGAATTAAAACGCATTGCAACTTATCCTATGTATACGTCATGTTTTTTTATTAGCTTGAATGGCAACCTCCGTGGCCGTGTGGATTCGATTCCCGCACCGAGACAAAATGTGTATTTTTTTTTTTTTTTATCCTGGCTCGGCAAAGTGACTACGCTACACCTGATGGTAAGTTTAGCGCAATCCAGGAATAGTGTCGACAAACGATAAACAATGTGTCCATCGTTGGTCGGCAAAATCATGCCGGCCTGCCAAAGGGGCAAGGGGGAGGGGAAGGAACAAAGGGATGGGAAAAGGGTGAGGATGGGGGGTCAAGCCCCCTGGGGAGAACCGGATATACACTGGCTGACCCTGGAACGCGACCCACACAAGGTGGGCCACTATGGCAGGTTTTAGCACCAATGTACGGTGGTCGCTATCCGGTCGGATACAAGTATCCTCCCACCAGCAGAGAGAGATGAGATCCATATATATTTCTTTTGGGTCTGGATGTTTCTCTCTAGAAGAGTTGACGTCAGGAAAGTGGGATAAGGGTAGGTAGAAGAAGAAGAATGACGAGACGCAGGTCACTCGTCTGATGACAAAACCAAATGCAATCGATATACTTTCCATATTTAAATGTTATGCTTATTTTATCTGCAATATTATTACTAATTTAATATGCTCTGCGAACCGTAGGTGTAGGTAGTACATGCATCTCTACCTACTCCTTCGGAGATACAGGCGTAACCTTTGGTATGTAACCGTGACACATTATCCACATATCGTAAGTATCGTCAGATATTTGTACAAAATACTATATTTCTTCCCGATAATATATGAAAATGTCCAGTACATTCGCCAGCCTGTATTTACGTACAATTCTAGGTGAAAGAATCCAGAGAAAAGTTTTGTAAACTAATCCAATTAGGGGCAAACATTGGGGTCGTCCGATGCCCCTTTCTCGTTGTTCCTCTTGGGATCGCATTAAATCGATCGTACAAGTGTAAAGGTATGCAAACACTATTTTAGCAATTATGACAGACATCTAGGTTTTATAGTTTAAATAAGGTGGTAGGTCCCTCATATGCGAGAGGCCGTCTGGGTTAGTACCACCGCTTTGTCTATTTCTGCCGCCAAGCAAGAGTGTGTAAGCACTGTTGTGTTTCGGTTTGAAGGACACTGAAGCCAGTGAAATTACTGGGCATTGTGAGACTTAACATATTATGTATCGGGGTGACGAGCGCAGTTCAGTGCCATGCAGTGCTTTGTAATTCAAAGTTCTGTGTGGTGTTGCTTCTGTTTATGGGCAGGCGTGGCGCTTACCATCGGGCGAGCGCTTTGCTCGTCTCGTCATTCAATCAAATAAAAAAAAGCAGTTATAGTTTATATTCTTGCTGTATCATCACATCCAAACGGATCACCACGTTACTGCCATTTTTATATGGAAAGTTAACATAGGCTATGATTTAAATGATCAGCTAATATTGAGATGATTTCTGTTGGCAACTATATTGAATTGAGACGCCACTAGTGACCAGCAAGAGTAATAAAAATTATCAGCAAATAATCTCTTATTGGGTACTTCAAATTTTTTTTCATAGCTAATTAAATATATCTACAGCAATATTGTAAGTGGTAAAGCCATTCTGTAGACAGCTGTATATATACTGTAGACAACGCGGTCTACGTCCCTTTAACAAAGATTTAAAGACTTTATTGATGACTTTGTATTTTGGCGCCCTTTTCAGGATAAATAAGATAGGTCTGGCTTGTCTCACTGCAGGAAAAAGACTTCCGGTCCCACTTTCTATGTTTCTCAACCTTAGGCTAGTTTGATCTTCCGCTAGCTGGTGATCAAGGTTGTCCCGCTATCTTCACGAAATTCTATTCCAAATTTTCAAAGTTTAAAATCACTTTGTATGTGTATAGTACAAATAACAAACGCTGCGGAATGCTACAACTAAAAGTTGTCACAGCAGTTACAATGTGAGGTTTTATTTATAACTAGCTTTTGCTCGCGGCTCCGCCCACGTGATCAAACAAACAAACAAACAATCAAACTCTACAGCTTTATAATATTAGTATAGATTTGGGTAGCTTAGCAACGGAAGCCTTCAAATAATATTATTTGGGTAGCTTAGCACCGGAAGCCTTCAAATATGAATAATTTTCCCCGTTTTTGCAACATTTTTCACAGATGCTTCGCTTTTATGGTCGCAGCGTAATGTTATATATCCTAAAGCCTTCCTCGATAAATGGACTATCCAACACAAAAAGATTTTTTCAATTCGAACCAGTAGTTCCTGAGATTAGCGCGTTCAAACAAACAAACAAACAAACAAACAAACAAACAATCAAACAATCAAACTCTACAGCTTTATTATTAGTATAGATATGACAGCCTCCGTGACGTAGCGGGCGACTAGCTGGTGGTGAAGCGAGAGGCAGCGGGTTCGATCCCCGCATCGAGACAAATGTTTGTGTGATCCACAAATATTTGCTTCGGGGTCTGGGTGTTGTGAGACCGAAAGTCTCTCGTAGTTCCTGATACCCACGACACAAGACTCGTATCTTACTGTAGGGTCAGGATTATGTATGTGACTGTTGGGTGTATTTATTTGATTGATTGATAACTCTTTATTGTACATCACTAATAAGAATTACAATAGGTAACAAAATAAATACAAATATACATATTTAGCACAAAACGTAATCTAACTATATATTGGCCAGTTTGTATGGGTTAGCTACATACTAGTTACCTACTAGTTGTTAAAAATCTAGTTTAAAGTTAGAATATGTTTAAGGCCGTTGAAGTCTTAATTTTCTACATAGGAGCTTCTTATCATGCAAGGTGAGCAAATAATATAAATTGTAACATAATAAACATACAAAGATATGAATCTGAGGAACAGTGAGTTTCCACTAATTAGATTAGTTTGGTTTGTACAAGTTGTAACCCGTTGGAGCTTTCTGATAACTGACCAAGATGCTCACTTGCGGCCAGCAGTTGTGAAACAAACTATTCCTTGTATTTCAATTATACTTGGTTCAAAGTTTTACTCTACTTACAATAATAAAATAGTATAACATTTCATTTTTAAAAGTATAACTTATGTACGCGTAGTAATACTCTATAACATTCCGACTTATAAGTCTAAAAAGAATACTTTAAATACAAATATTGGTTATAATTTCATCAGTTCCTTAACAGAAGCGAAGTATTAAAAACGCATTGTTACTTCTGAAACAGGACGGTAAAAGATATTTGCTTAGTCTATATACATCCATAGCATTTTGATTATATAATATTATTAAAAAAAATGCAATAGACATGAGCGAGTAACGTCTATACCCATGCCAAATTTTTAGTCCGCATATATAACAGTTCTTTCTAACGAAAATAGCCGTGACAGCCAGAAACACGGACAGAGATAGATACCTAGGATTCTGCTTTTCCCACATAGATAGAAATGTACACGAACAAGAACACGGTGTATATTTTAAATTAAGAAGTTTTTAGAATTAGTAAGAATATTTAAGATAACAGATGTGATTTCATCACATCTGTTAGCATCTTATCGCATTTTTTGCATTAAAATTGGCTATTTTTCATCAATTTTCATTGGTTTTAAACTATATGTATATGAGTAGCATTTGATTTTACATGTAAATGGGTGCTGAGGTACCAACGTATAATAAAGGATGCATATGTATGCGAACGCATATGAATCCAATTGCACCGGATTGGCTACAATTGCAGATAAACAAAGCGATGGAATAGTATACCTACTGAAAGTGGTAGATCCACGCTAAAAACAGTTATGGCTACATTATGAATGGGTCGGCTCAACCGGGTTATTACCACTGTATCATAGAAAAACAACATGAAGTAACTAGCTTGCTGCTTAGCTGTAAAAGTAACGATTTGTAGAGTGAGAGATTTCTGGAAGCCCAAAACCCCTTTCCCATACCATAATCAATATCCCTTCCCTATAAGGTTTGAAACATGTCTATGATTTTTCTGATATTATGGGTGTTTATGAGTGGTAGACAGCACATACCGTCAGGTGACCACCTTGCGCGATTACCAGCCTATGCTATAAAAATCATGTTAGAGATATTGAAAACTTGTTATAGCCACATAACGGAGTCTATGAATTACGATGTGTTTGAAATAAGTGTGACTGCTGTGATGCTGACAAATGTGAGTTTAGGTTAACTAAATTGAATTCAATGAAAGTCTTGTAATGTGGTGATTGTTGTTTATTCCACGGTGAACCGAGGTGTCAAGTGTCGCGTTGCGTCGCTTCAGTGTGACGTTCCCAGGACAGGCGCCAAACTTCGATAACTCCGCAAGTTCGTTCTTGTCGACCCCCACACCTCAGAATTTTAAGCAGGTGCCAGGTGAATGAGTTTATTCCAAAATACTTAAATATTTAAGAAATAATTCTCTAAGATTTCTTGTTATAAAGTTTTGTTTCTAATACTTTTCGGAAATTCCAATTTTATTATCTTTTTGGAATACATTTTACTTCAATGTTATATTTGTAACGTAAGTTTATTTATCTACAAGGTGGACAGACGACCTCATAAAGATCGCAGGAAGTCGCTGGATGCAGGCCGCTTCCAACAGGTCGGTCTGGAAATCTTTGGGGGAGGCCTATGTTCAGCAGTGGCCGTCTTGTGGCTGATGATGATGATGAAGTTTATTTACCATTGTAACAGTTAAATGCGTTTATAAAAGCTAGTCGCATACTTGTTCAACACTGCATGTGACTAACTAACTACCGAGACTATAGGTATTGTAATTAGAACGCAAATAGAGTGCACCGATTGTTCTTTTGTAAAAGCGGCCGAGCCAAACAGCGGCATTAAATAACCCGGTATCTGTAGGGAAATGTGACGAGATAACATCGCTACGCGTTGCCAAATTACACCCTTGCTGTGTTTTACAATAACCACGAGGGTAGAATTAGTGTCGGATGGGTTTAAGTACGTATCTAACGTAATTTATGGAAATTAGCTTGTTTTATACCTCGTTATATTATTATTTTCTCACTAATATATTATAGTTGTTTAATTGAATCTTTTATTATCACCATATTAAATTTGTTTAACTCCGTATTATGAATAATGCCCGTTCTTTGTTTTAACATTATTAGGAAACACATATTGGCTTATGATATTTTACACAGTATTTTTTTAATACGTAGGACTTACAAGAGCCTTAAAACAAAAACGAGTCTTTTAAAAAATTATTCAGTAGGAAATCTTAAATTAATTCCCATATTTTATTCCCGGTTTCGCCCGCATGATAACATCACCATTTAACGAAAATAATTATAAATATAATTATATTAATTTTAAAATATCTTTTTTTTTTTTTTTTTTTTTTTTTAATGGCATAGGCCGGCAAACGAGCAAGTGGGTCACCTGATGGTAAGTGATCTCCACCGCCCATGTACGCCCACTACCAGAAAAATCATGGGCGCGTTGCCGACCATAAAGGAAAGGGATAATTAGGGATAGGGAAGGGGAGGGGATTTGGGCTTCCGGATATCTCACTCACCGTACGAAACGCAGCAGCAAGCCGCTACTTTACGTCGGTTTTCTGTGAGACAGTGGTAATGACCCGGGCGAGCCAGCCCATTCATCTATAAAATGATTTCGCATACAAATTGTGCAAGCCCCTTTTTCCCCTTAAGAGTTGAAGTTCTTGATATACCTACCTTCTTGTATGATGTCTACAACACCCTCCCAAAATTTTTATTGTCTACTCTTAACGGTTTAAGCTATTCTATTCTGAGTCAATTAGAACTTTACTTTTTATATAACTATGTAATAAGAAAATAAAAAAAAACCTTTTTATAGAACCACATGAGTTCAGTAAATAAAGCAACTGGTAGCACTAGAATAAAACTCTATACAGTTTAAATAAATCTTCATTTTATAAAACTGGGGTAGTTCTCATATTTTCTACCGGGACGTTTTGATCGTTATTACCGCTTGCGGTTAGCGGTTGCAACAATTTTCTGAATAAAAGTGAAGAGGAAAAGAATAGCAAGTTGAAAACTCAAAAAGATTAAAATATTATTGTATATCAGAGGCCGGCAGATGAGCAAGTGGGCATCTGATGGTAAATCTGATAATAAGTTTTTACGTGATTCGCGAACAAATTATCAGGCAGACTCTAATATTATATAATCCTAACCTATTAGTTGAACTTGTTGAACATTATGTAAATATTACTGGATTGACATTTCATAGTAAAATAAAATAGACGCCAGACGCCGAAATCAACTTTATACCCCTAAAGAAATCTCGTATATCAATGTAAGGCTCTTGACGTCTGGTGAGTAATGAGATTGTTTCAATTCGGCCAAATTCGCCACGGTTCCAGTGGGTTATCCTCTTAACTTATTAATCAGCTTATCTCACCGCACTGATTTGTGTACGAAACCAAGACTTTTGAATCTTCTAATGTGACATTCTACTAATTAATGCATGTTTTTTTTACTTTTTACGTATTACTGATATTTAATTACAGTACCTCTTGCTGGTGCATTCTAGAAAATTCTTATATTCAGGAAATTAGTGGCGATTCTTTGCTTTTTGGCAACGTTTGAATGCGATTGGTGAAAGTTTTTAAGCATAATTACATGAGTGTGAGTCAGCTAATCACTAATGAGCGTATTGTAAAGAATAACACAGGTTTAAAATAATAAAATAAAAATATACACGCCAGTTGTTCAAGTGGTTTTTCACGCGAGCAGCGCTGCAGAGCACTTAGTATAGGCATGTTGGTGCACTGCCAGTCTGCCACTTTTCACGCTGAATGGAGGCGCGTTATTGAGCACAAAGTGCTTCTACGTCACGTTTAAAAGCTCGTCAAGCTTTAGGCTAATGTATGAATAAAATACCTTAAACACTTAGCATGCGATTAGTGGATTCCATATGTAAACCCTTTTAGTACAGCGACAACTACTGAGTGAGATGTGTCCCACTTCTCAATGTACATGTGCGACAATTTTTTTTTTAAGTTAATCGTATTCTTAAGAGTATCTAAGGAAAGTTTTACTTCAAAGTTTTTGAATACTTTATGTTAGACTCTGAAAAAGCTCCTAACAATGATACCTAAGTTGCAATGTTTTAGAAGTCTTTACCTTAACAGATCTTATTGTTAAAGTGAAAAAAAAAATGATTAGTTAGACAAAACAATAAACAAGGAAGTAAAAA
The DNA here is from genome assembly GCA_949126905.1 of Amorpha juglandis. Classification (NCBI taxonomy): domain Eukaryota; kingdom Metazoa; phylum Arthropoda; class Insecta; order Lepidoptera; family Sphingidae; genus Amorpha; species Amorpha juglandis. The sequence continues at coordinate 10,455,811 of OX421372.1, forward strand.
TATTGGCGGTGAAAGATTTAAACATAATTATGAAAAAAACAATATTCAACATTCGTCGTTAGAATATAAAACAATCTGTTTAAAACATCGACTTATAAAAAAAGGAGGACGGAGCGCTACTAATATCGACAGTGATGCAGGTTCTTGATGTATGTGTGCGAAAGTTGAGGGATACCAGATAAATGAAAATATTCCCCATTTTTAACCAACTCCTAAAAGGTTTTATATTCGACCCGTGTGTATTGAATAAAGTATGTACATGGTAATTAAGTACTTAGTTCAAACAATTAATTGATTCGTGTAATTGTGGGGTAGGTATATGAAAAGATAAAAATTAAATTAAAATGATTTAATTTTTTATAAACATGCCTTTTACTTTGCACGGACCGTTCAGTAGCTTCTAATTTGGAAATATGGTGATCTCGAATGCTCAAATATTTTTCTAAAATACATTTAATTAGATTAATCCTATATTCGGTGCCTGCCAGAGTGTGTTTTAATTCCAAATTGAAAAAAAAAATACTATTCGCTATAAAATGTCGTCACCATTCCGCATGACGAGAACCTCGTAAAAGCCAAAAAGATAAAACTACCAAATATTTAGATGTGGCACACGAGGTTACCGAGATGTGGGATGTTGACTCAACAATAATTGTACCGATAGTCGTCTCTGGGTTGATACCGAAGAGCCTCGACAAACATCTTCAGAGGCTCTCAATTGGTCTTTGGGTCAAAGTCCAGATACAGAAAGCGGTGTTATTGGACACAGCACGCATTGTGAGGAGGTTTCTCTTTCTTAGGTCCTAACCGCCGGTGGCTTGGGTCCTAGGCCTCGCCATTGGAGAGTAATATTTTTATATTTTTAAATGTTTTGTTTTTTGTTTGTAACTTTTATTTAAAAATGTAAAACATCCTTTTAAAATAAAGAGTACTGTACAAAAAAAAGTTCAAAACGCACTGATAAATAAATAGTATACGTAATATGTTAAATAATTTTATTCTAATATGTGTAATGTAATTATTATGATCCATGTTGGTTGAAATAAATGATATTATTATTATTATTATAAATAAAAAAAGTCGGGGCTTGTGCCGCTGCCGCGCAACACAAATTTTACCGAATCCAAAAATACCTTTAGACATTAATGTTATTATTTACTTCTCACAGAGTTTCTAAAGATAAATTTTATGTTTTGGTTATCTTGATAATATGAAGCCGGTTAAGCTTCAAAAAAGAAGGTTCTCAATTCGGCGAATTTATTTTTTATTTATTTGTTTGTTCGAGGAGTTTAATATCTTTACTCCATATTCCGTTATCAGATTTTAACAAAATATATATGCAGTACCATAGCTAGGAAGGGAGAGGGGGGCACTCTACCCCGGTTGTCACCGGTTTTGGGAAATCGACCTGATATAACCCGAAATAATATTCAAAAATTGGGAAATCCTCTCCTCTATCCTCCTTTTTTGAAATCGGTTAAAATACATTAAATCATTTTAAAGCTTTCATTCTTAGGGTGACAGCCAAATCAAATCCACCCCGGGTGCCACCCGTGCTAGCTACGCCACTGTATATAGGAGACCGCTTAGTACTTAAACTTTATCGAACATCAACATATTTCAACAAAGCGGTCCATATTTGATGGGAAAATATATGTTCGTACATTAAAAATAAAATATACGCTTAATTGACAACCTCCTCCTGGTTTAAAGTCGGTTAGTAATTTTTGAACTAATGTTCTTAATTACAACGGAATACTCACACTTTGGGGAAAATACCTCATTTATTTTCTGGCAACACATGCACGTGAAGTTGACGTTTATATTCCGAATATTACGTAAATAATTTTACCAAAAACATTATAAAAGTGATTATAAATTTATATGTTACCTGTGCTAAGTAATTCCTTGATATTTCTTTTTCGATGTCGAATTGTTTTTACAATGTTTTATGACACATGTCGGCATTATTATATTTTTTTAAATCCAAGTTGGAGTGAACGTTACACAAGGCGGTCGTGTCGCGTAATGGCGGAAACTGGCACACTATGATGAGAGTGTGTGCGTGAGACCCGTATACGTACAGCATTCTGGCACACTATGGGTCACTTCACTTTCGATGTATGGGACGTGGTGTCCCCCATAGTCTATGGTTTAAAAGATGTGTTCTGATAAAAGCAAATTCTATTTGTATGAGTAGAAAAAATGACGATATTTATAAATCTGGTAGCTAAGATATCGGGCCTTAAAGATAAAGAAAAAAGTCCTCTTCTAGGTAAATTTGTATCGGCGAGACAGCCGCACCGTGCCGCCACGTTCGTTCGGTTACGCACACAAGGTTAGGAACCCGAATTGGAGCCAGATGGAACACAATGGGGACTGGGGACATATCACGTTTGACACGTACTCTGACTACACCCTGATTAGGATCTCGTACTGTTATGTTCTTCCTATACGGTGATGGTTGTCTATGGCAATTTTATCTAAAACAGCTGCGCATTAACGCTATTGAAACCAACATAAAACGCTATTTAACTAATTGCGTGGTCATAGGTTTATGACAGACATGGACTATCTTCAACAATTTTTCATACGCATATTAGGTGTTTTGAATTAGTTTGTAATACCAAAACTAATATTAGTTTCGTTAAGCGGCGCATTGGTCTAGTACTAAGCGTACTAAGCCTAGGAACCATGAGTTAGGATCTCCCAGATTCAATACCAGATCGGGCAAACACAATTTGCGTATGAGTTTTCGAAAACTTCACACGTGAAATGACCGAAATTGTAAATTATGCCCGTTATGCCTATAGGCTAGCCCCATATCATATCATGGACGGAAATAAGTTCGGCAAAACGCGGGTGCAGTAGTTGCACTTCTACCTACCCCTTCGGGGATAAAGTCGTGAGCTTATGTATGTATGTTATTATTAGATTTATTAATAAATATTTATTTGGTGCTTCTTTTCAGACCTGTAACCATTTGAGAAACATCGGTAGAGTTTTTCTATGTAATATTAATGTAATTGACGTTTAAAGTGCCATTTGTGGCCAGTTTTATAAATGTTTTGATTCAATAAATGAAAATTTGGTATACTATAATTATGACCTAATGGTCATAATTATAGTAGACCGGGGATCAAGTGTTGAGCTTATTTACTAGTTTACGTCGTATTATTACAATAGTAACTAAAAACGATCAGAACACAATAGATTTTTATACTGAACCATGCAATTACGCGATCTCTATGACTTTAAAATTGGGTGGATATTTTCTCGCCAAGCAATAAATGTAAATCACGTCATTGAGTGAACTATATTGGACAGTGTAGCCATTGAATGCAGTCGGTGCATGGTAAGCACAATGCCTGGCACTGAATTCATTCGCTATTGAATCAGAATTCGATTGTCCACAAGTTCGACAATTTTACAAATAAACTTCCATCGTTAAACCGGATTTTTTAGCAATGTTTTATCCCAATACATATCAAGAAGACTTATTTGGTTTTATATTTAAACTAGATGACCCGGTGAACTTCGTATCACCTACATATATTTGTGTAAAATGTGTCCTGTTCTTGTCTTGTCCCCGTCCCGGTCTCCGTCCCGGTCTCCGTCCCGGTCTCCGTCCCCGTCCCCGTCCCCGTCCCCGTCCCCGTCCCCGTCCCCGTCCCCGTCCCCGTCCCCGTCCCCGTCCCCGTCCCCGTCCCCGTCCCCGTCCCCGTCCCCGTCCCCGTCCCCGTCCCCGTCCCCGTCCCCGTCCCCGTCCCCGTCCCCGTCCCCGTCCCCGTCCCCGTCCCCGTCCCCGTCCCCGTCCCCGTCCCCGTCCCCGTCCCCGTCCCCGTCCCCGTCCCCGTCCCCGTCCCCGTCCTTGTCCTGTCCCTGTCCTGTCCCTGTCCCTGTCCCAGTCCCTGTCACTGTCCCTGTCCCTGTCCCTGTCCCTGTCCCTGTCCCTGTCCCTGTCCCTGTCCCTGTCCCTGTCCCTGTCCCTGTCCCTGTCCCTGTCCCTGTCCCTGTCCCTGTCCCTGTCCCTGTCCCTGTCCCTGTCCCTGTCCCTGTCCCTGTCCCTGTCCCTGTCCCTGTCCCTGTCCCTGTCCCTGTCCCTGTCCCTGTCCCTGTCCCTGTCCCTGTCCCTGTCCCTGTCCCTGTCCCTGTCCCTGTCCCTGTCCCTGTCTTGCCCTGTCCCTGTCCCTGTCCCTGTCCCTGTCCCTGTCCCTGTCCCTGTCCCTGTCCCTGTCCCTGTCCCTGTCTTGCCCTGTCCCTGTCCCTGTCCCTGTCCCTGTCCCTGTCCCTGTCCCTGTCCCTGTCCCTGTCCCTGTCCCTGTCCCTGTCCCTGTCCCTGTCCCTGTCCCTGTCCCTGTCCCTGTCCCTGTCCCTGTCCCTGTCCCTGTCCCTGTCCCTGTCCCTGTCCCTGTCCCTGTCCCTGTCCCTGTCCCTGTCCCTGTCCCTGTCCCTGTCCCTGTCCCTGTCCCTGTCCCTGTCCCTGTCCCTGTCCCTGTCCCTGTCCTGCCCCTGTCCTGTCCCTGTCCTGTCCCTGTCCTGTCCCTGTCCTGGCTTGTCCCTGTCCTGTCTAGTATATATACCAACAAACCGGTTTATACCTGCGCTTATAGATGTTTCACATCAAAAAGACATCAAGTGTTTCATACCCAGGAACAGCAAAATCAACAACTACTAATAAATTAAAAATTAATAAAAAAAACATTGTCCAGCGGACAAAATTGTGAATCTAAACCATTCTCAGATCCCCTTGAACACACACAAAAAATTTCATCAAAATCGGTCCAGTCGTTTAAGAGAAGTTCAGGAACATACACACTCACAGAAGAATTATATATATAAAGATAATTTTATTGTTTTATTACCGATACATTGAAATCCTTTTCAAAGTTGCAATTTAAATCAAAAGGGACATTTATAAGACATTATGGCAATATTCTGCCTTGTTTGATGAATACTGAGTGAATTAAAGAAAGCATAATGACACAAGAGTAATTCCATTTGAGTTGATATTATTAGGTCCTTACATATGAAATTGGCGTTTTTCGTACTGGCCACTTTAATCACAAATTCCAAATTCAAATTTGTACAGCTATAGACTCATGTATTTGTGCTTCGATGATCGTCATTCATTTGTTTTTTTTCTTCTGTTTTTTTCTGTTTGCGTCACTCATTTTACAAAATGGAAAACTTAAAATATCGCATTATTTACGAGTACGAGTTCCGCCGTGGCACTAGTGCTGCGGAAACAACTCGAAGGGTGAATGATGTGTATGGCGGTCGTGTTGCAAAAGAAAACACAGTTCGTTTTTGGTTCCAACGTTTTCGTTCTGGAAATTTCGACCTGCAGAACAAGCCCCGTGGACGGCCTGAGACTCAAGTTGATAATGAAGAGTTGAAGGCTATTGTGGAAGCGGATCCATCGCAAACCACGTCCGAGTTAGCTGCAGGCTGCGATGTTAGTGATAAAACTGTTTTAATTCACTTGAAGCAAATTGGGAAGATTAAAAAGCTTGAAAGGTGGGTACCTCACGAATTGACTGAAGCAAACCGGCAAACGCGCGTCGACTGCTGCGTTACATTACTAAACCGGCACAATAATGAAGGTATTTTAAACCGAATCATTACCTGTGATGAAAAATGGGTTCTTTACGATAATCGGAAGCGCTCAGCGCAATGGTTGGATCCTGGCCAGCCAGCCAAATCCTGCCCAAGCGAAAATTAACCCCAAAAAAGTTACTTGTAAGCGTTTGGTGGACTAGTGCCGGTATTGTTCATTACAGTTTTCTCAAATCTGGCCAGACTATTACGGCTGATGTCTATTGTCAGCAATTGCAAACCATGATGGAAAAGCTAGCGGCTAAACAACCTAGGCTGGTCAATCGCTCCACGCCACTGCTGCTTCACGACAACGCTAGACCACACACTGCGCAACAGACGGCTACTAAATTAGAAGAGCTTCAATTGGAAAGTCTAAGACATCCTCCGTACTCCCCGGACCTTGCTCCAACAGATTACCATTTTTTTCGAAATTTGGATAACTTCTTGCAAGGGAAAAAATTCAACTCCGATGGGGCAGTCCAAATCGCCTTCAAAGATTTTATTGATTCCCGTCCGACTGGTTGTTTTAGTAAAGGGATCAATGAACTACCTATGAGATGGCAAAAGTGCATAGAAAATAATGGTTCATACTTTGATTAATTAAATATATTATATTAAAAAATATTCGACTTTTTGTTCCTCCCATACAAAACGCCAATTTCATATGTAAGGACCTAATATTATGATAGGAAACAAAAAAAATTATAAACTTACAAAGTATGAATTGTTTTGTAACTGAAGTGGCAATCGTGGTAATACATTATTGTATTATACAATTACTATAGTTTTAGTGTTGCTGGGTCATAGAGCATATTGAAAATAACTGAGAAAGATAACGTTATAAAATTCATATTGTTTACAATTAGGTAATTAAACAGTTGGAATATTATCAATATAAACACAAAATCATCCAAATTACCTAGCAGTTTCAGACATCACATTTATATTTTAGTTATTGGTTGTTACCAGATTATTTCTTTTATAGCAGAGGCTGGTAAACGAGCAAATGAGTCACCTAATGGTAAGTGGCATCCGCTGCTCATGAACAACCACAATACTAGAAGAATTATGGACGTATTGCCGACCTTAAAGGAAAGGATGATTAAGGGATTGGAAAGGCGAAGGCAATTTGAAACTCCGGATACCTCACTCATGACACAAAACGCAACAGCCAGTTGCTAGTACACTTCGTTTTCTGTGAGACAGTGGTAACAACCCGGTAAAATTCTTGTGTCAGTTGTAGAGATCATTTACCATTAGGTGACCCACTAGCTTGTTTACTGACGTCTTCTATTAAAAAATTTAAGTCATGAATTGTTTATTAATTTTTGGTACAAATTCTAACTCTTCGAGATTCTAAGAAAACGTTAAAAATGAAAATGTTATAAAACCCGAAATAAACCTGTCGTAAAAACAGCACTCACAACATAGAATTACAGCCTGGCAATAAAAAGCGCTCATTCGTTTGAAATTAATAATTCGTTGTTTCACGAATCCAGGTGTCCGTTACATGGCCAGCTCCCGATGGACGTTCACGGAATATTAACTCAAAACGAGATAAAAATGGCGGTGGCAGCCCGAGCCCGGCTCAGGTGATGTTGGAATTTGACGTTGGTAATTTGACGCCTTTTTATCCGGGTCACTTTCCCAACTAATGGCGGCTAGGAGCTGAATAAACGAAATAGCATGTTTTGCATAAGCTTTGTATTTATAATTACTATTAATGACAATGATTGTTATAATTGAGTTTTGATTATAATTTTAAATATTATGTTATAATGATCAGTAAAGTGTAGTTTATTGAATCACTAAATTTATTAAGAATTCAAACAAAATATAATGCTTTTCTGGTAATAAAGTTAAACATATTCGTTCAATGATTTTGGGATTAAAAGTAATCCTTAAATTAAGTAATTAAAAAGCCATTGCAAACAAATATTGTTATTGGATTATTGCGGCATAATAACTTTTTACTAGAAGGCGAAGTAAAAACGTAATGAAATTGAAATGATAAATTTATCATCGTAAATAATTTGGAAAAGAATAATGAAAAAAATAAGAAATAACGGGTAACTGTTGGCTGCAGAGTCAGATTAGAAAGACTTATTTACAATCGTGCGGAAAAATCCGGCCAATTAATGTTAGAACATGTAGAGTGCTTATATCTCGGAACTATGCCGTCTACTACGACGCCGTCAAGCCGGCCCATTCATGCTATGGACGGAACTGTCTACAGCGTGGCTCTACCACTCATTTGACATTTAGATGTTAGTTAGTCAATCATGATTTAAAGGCTAAACGGATTTGGTTGAAACACACGTGGCCCGAATTACAATGTGGCAGAATAAATCAGGTTATTTTGTTAATGGAATTACTGTTAGGTCTAATACCAGTTACAAATATGTTCAGTTATCGAAGTCATATAAAATGATTATTGTCGAGGTGTTACATTAGTAATTCATACGGGAAAAAAGGAAAGAATCGCTCCAACGCTAATTATGTACATACTTGAATAATATGATATAAAAGTAATAATATTATCTATTTTATTCATCATTGTTCCCTCGAGTGGCTAATGATAGTCGATGTATAGAGAGAAAACGAAAATGTGTATCTTCATCTTTTTTTTTTATAGCATAGGCCGGCAAACGAGCAAGTAGGTCACCTGATGGTAAGTGATCTCCACCGCCCATATACGCCCACCACCATAAGAATCATGGGCGCGTTGCCGACCTTAAAGGAAAGGGATAATTAGGGATTGGGAAGGGGAGGGGATTTGGGCTTCCGGATATCTCACTCACCGTACGAAACGCAGCAGCAAGCCGCTACTTGACGTCTTGACATCTTAGAAAACTATCAAAACTTGTATACTAGGCCTATAGGTTAAACACTTTAAGGCTGTGATACGCAGCAGTGATTCTTAGCCGCGTCTGCATAATTCAGCACGTCTCTATAAGCCCTGGAAGGTATTATGAGGATATTTGGCAGAGGCGTCTCAAGGTTGTCGAGCACTATTGCATATTGGAATTTATGCCCTTTGAATAAGTTAGGCTGCATAGTTTAGTATTTCCATCGTTATAGGATCGAATAAACACCGTAATATGTGATTATCACAAGTGGTATAAATAACATACGAAGGTGTAACCTACATTTAAGTAGAGAAAATTTCGCCCGAAACGTTATATAAGGAATTAAAATGATATTCTCTTATCTGCTTCCAATGTGTTTCTTTTTATTACCGCCAATTATTAAAATAAAATTTACTATACCAGGCAGGTATAATTTACACATCTTTAAATATTAAAAAGTAGATACTTAAATATTTGGTGATTTTGTTGTTCATAACATAACTAGGCTTCACTATAAAGTCGTCATTGTGGCTTAATAGATTAAATAAATAGACCCAACAGTCATACTTAGTCCTGGTACCACACTATACTGTTGCCATCAGGAACTACTAGGGCCTATGGTCCCATAACATCTAGAACCCAAACATTTGTGGATCACACAAACATAATTGTCTGGGTTTGGGAACCTGTAACCTCATGTTTCACAGCTGGGTTCTATCCATCAGCCCTTTGCGTCACAGAGGCCGTAAAATTATAGAGCTATTAGTCATAGAGCTATAAAATTATAGCAATGTTCTATTTGATTTTCAATGTTAGTATTCGGAATAAAAAAATGAATCGCCGACATAGTGTGGTTAGTAGGTAGTATAAATAGTGCGGCTCTGAACAATGACGACGGATTTTACTAAGAAAATTAATTCAGTATACTACATATCTTGCTACTTGCTTATAGCATTAAGTACGCCTTTATACTCCTTGTATATAAAGTGTTAAATAAATAAATAAATAAATATCTAGCATACAAAAATTGTAAGTTAAAACTTTAGTTTTGTGAAGAGGCTATCGCCTCTCGCGTAGCGTGAAGTGCAATGGACTGTCTAGACAGATGTAGTGGGTTCTAATTCATCGAAGATATATAGTATAATTCCCACGAGGAATATACCTAACACTATTAAGTTATGTGTGTATTCGTTGTTAATTGTCATTCACTGTAACCATGAGGAAAATATCGCTAGGAAACCTGCATATAACAGCAAAAAATATGCACATCCCCATAAAATTTCAAATAGTATGAGTAGTGTACTAATCCACATTAGTTCAGCGTGGTAGATTAAGGGTTAATTCCTTTCATTAGTAGGAGTTAAATTGTAATATACTTCATAAGTTACTTCAATTTATAAGCGACATATTAAATATTCCACCGCTTATATTAGGTCCTTACATATGAAATTGGCGTTTTGTATGAGAGGAACAAAAAGTCGAATATTTTTTAATATAATATATTTAATTAATCAAAGTATGAACCAATATTTTCTATGCACTTTTGCCATCTCATAGGTAGTTCATTGATCCCTTTACTAAAAAAACCAGTCGGACGGGAATCAATAAAATCTTTGAAGGCGATTTGGACTGCCCCATCGGAGTTGAATTTTTTCCCTTGCAAGAAGTTATCCAAATTTCGAAAAAAATGGTAATCTGTTGGAGCAAGGTCCGGGGAGTACGGAGGATGTCTTAGACTTTCCAATTGAAGCTCTTCTAATTTAGTAGCCGTCTGTTGCGCAGTGTGTGGTCTAGCGTTGTCGTGAAGCAGCAGTGGCGTGGAGCGATTGACCAGCCTAGGTTGTTTAGCCGCTAGCTTTTCCATCATGGTTTGCAATTGCTGATAATAGACATCAGCCGTAATAGTCTGGCCAGATTTGAGAAAACTGTAATGAACAATACCGGCACTAGTCCACCAAACGCTTACAAGTAACTTTCTTGGGGTTAATTTTCGCTTGGGGCAGGATTTGGCTGGCTGGCCAGGATCCAACCATTGCGCTGAGGGCTTCCGATTATCGTAAAGAACCCATTTTTCATCACAGGTAATGATTCGGTTTAAAATACCTTCATTATTGTGCCGGTTTAGTAATGTAACGCAGCAGTCGACGCGCGTTTGCCGGTTTGCTTCAGTCAATTCGTGAGGTACCCACCTTTCAAGCTTTTTAATCTTCCCAATTTGCTTCAAGTGAATTAAAACAGTTTTATCACTAACATCGCAGCCTGCAGCTAACTCGGACGTGGTTTGCGATGGATCCGCTTCCACAATAGCCTTCAACTCTTCATTATCAACTTGAGTCTCAGGCCGTCCACGGGGCTTGTTCTGCAGGTCGAAATTTCCAGAACGAAAACGTTGGAACCAAAAACGAACTGTGTTTTCTTTTGCAACACGACCGCCATACACATCATTCACCCTTCGAGTTGTTTCCGCAGCACTAGTGCCACGGCGGAACTCGTACTCGTAAATAATGCGATATTTTAAGTTTTCCATTTTGTAAAATGAGTGACGCAAACAGAAAAAAACAGAAGAAAAAAACAAATGAATGACGATCATCGAAGCACAAATACATGAGTCTATAGCTGTACAAATTTGAATTTGGAATTCCTTACCAAAGAGGAGAAATTTGTGATTAAAGTGGCCAGTACGAAAAACGCCAATTTCATATGTAAGGATCTAATATTTACTTATCCTCATCTAATAAAAGTACAAAAATATAATATCAGGGAAAGGCCCAAAAGGTGTATTTAAGAAAAAACCCGGGCTACCCGTTGATAAATTGAATATTCTGTCGCCATTTACAAATTTAATATTCGTCGAGTTACATAAAACTTTCTTAGAATTTCGTCTTTGAAACGGCAAATTCATGCATAATTCAACGTAAATAAATAGAATTTTTCTAAGAGGTGATTTTCGAGTAAATTGATACCTACATCACTAAGACACATTATTATTAACATCTGGTAAAAAGAGAAATGGCTGAAACGGTTTCGTATTACATAACATTTATTTGAATGTTAAATCACCGGGAAATTAAAACAGGGATTACAGTCAACAGTCATAAAATAGAAAATGAACTTGATATTTGAAACTTATCACCGAAAACGTTGATTATACTAATTAGAATATAATTTACTATTTGTGAGAATAATGAGGTTCGTTAGAATTATTGGGAGAATACAATGATAACATTTGATTTAATATGTTCAAAGGTCTCAATCCATTATATTCTCCCAATAATTCTAAAAAGCCCGGTATCCTCACAGGTTACGGACCCTAGGTTAAAGGCAACTGCACGCGTATGTAAAATTGAGTAATAATGACTGCTGCAGTGCGATTTCAATCGATGTCAAGAATCAATGTTAATTCTTGGAAAATGTAAGTACCGGCACATTTAATAAAGAACGATGCTTGGAAATATGTAAACGGTACAAGTTTAAGCTGAAGTCAGATTCTGATGGAGACAGGTACGTTCATGGGAGACTGGTGATGAGAAAGCCAGGGCAGATTGGATTTTGTCAATGAGTTCGAGTAAGCTAAAGCACATACGTGGGTGTACGACGGTACGAGTGGTATGGCTGCGATTTAAGTCCATTTATACGTCTAAGGGTCCTGCTAGGATGTCCATCGTGCTGAAACAACTCACGTTGTACACGATAAGTGAGGGTGACAATGTATATGAGCATATGACCAAACTTTTTGAGGCGGACGATAAGTTGGGTGTCATGGATGTAAAGATACACGAAGATTTACTATCGATAATATTGCTGTTTAGTTTACCTGCGAGTTATGAGAATTTCAGATGTGCCATGAAGACGTGAGATTATTACCGAGAGCCGATGTTGTGAAAATCAAAATTATTGAAGAGGAAAACTCGCGACAACAATCTAACTCGAAAGATATACAGGGAGCTATGTATACGAAATGCCGACAGATACAGTTGAGGAAAGAAAATTTCAAAGAAGTACAATCGAGGAAAGATGTGTTCCGATATAAATATTATAAATGTCATACATTTGGTCATAAGGCTTCTGAATGTAAGAAGAATAAAACACATGAGATCGGATGTGCCACTACAGAAAACAATGGTGTAGAATACAGTTACCGAAGACAGTTATGGTGTACTGAAACTCTCTAGACTGTTTAGATATTAATAAGCGTGATTGGATTTTAGATATGATTGTACATTTATGTAACGATAAACATTAGTTTAATACCACTTTTATACCGACGCACAGAAATTTAAATTAAGCAAATAATATGTCTACGAAAATTCGAGGAAAAGGTAATATAAGATTTTCAGCATCCAATTATAATACCAAAGCACAGGCCAATTTCTATTCAATAATATATCAGTAGCAATGATAATAATTGATAATGGTTATGAAGTTACTTTTAAAAGGGACGTAGCTTAATTTACTAATTCTGATGGTGCAGTTAAGTTAACCTCTGATCCTATCTCTACAGGTAATCTGTTTTATATGAGGAAAAATAATGTTCAGGCTTCAGCTGCTTTTAATAAAAATGATGTATGGTCGTAGCATGAACGATTGGGACATTTAAATGCAAAAGATCTTATAAAAATCTTGAATAAATCTGGGATTGAAGCAAGTGTGACAGAGGTCAATGAATTTTATCAAACAAAATGTATTCTCCCATAACTTTAAAGAACCTGATATTCTGACAATTTCTATAATAATAAACAATATTTTAATAATCCGATTCTTATAAACCAGTGTAAATAAATGAATGAGGTTCGCAATACGGCGCGTAAATTTGTTTTATTTTTGTATATAAACGTATAAATGTGTATAATGTAACGTATAACTTCGTCAAATGTGGATCGATTGGGATATTTTTCCTTTTATTCGAAATAGTATTTTTGCTCAAAGTTGGGCTATTTAAATTTCATGAACAAATTCTACCTTTCGGAGGATGAAATAGGGATGACTTGACTTGACTGAATCTTCGTTATTGATACATTGATTTTGATGAATATTTCACTATAAATAGAGAAATAAATTGGAAAAAAATGAGTCGGTGATTTGTACTTATTTCTGATAATTAATAAAATAACCTCATTATAAATTACGAATCGCGTTATGAGCTCAATAGATTAGTTCATAACAATATTTTCGGGAACGTTTTCGGGATAAGGAACAACCTTCTTTTACGGATGCCCACTAAATCCACGTCATGTGAAAGACTCGTATGGAATGAGATGCAGCAAGTGAAATATTAGCCAATATTACGAAAATGCAATGAAATTTATTTATTTATTTGCACTTCATATACACAGATGTATATAGGCGGACTTAATACCAATGGCATTCTCTACCAGTCAACCTTAGGATGGTGCAGAGACCGACAATCGTGATTCTTCAGATACTATTCTGAATGACGAAACGAGTAGTTTGCTCGCCTAATGGGAAGCGCCAGACCTCCCCATAAAGAGAAGGAACAGCCAACATCACACAGTACTTTAAATTACAAAGCACTGCATGACACTGAATAGCGTTCGCTTTTTTTTTACCCTGGCTCGGCAGTGACTACGCTACACCTGATGGTAAGTGTAGCGCAATCCAAGAATAGTGTCGACCTACGATTAACAATGTGTCTATCGCAGGTCGGCAAGATCATGCCGGCCTGCCAAAGGGCCAAGGGGGAGGGGAAAGAAAAAGGGATGGGAAAAGGGTTAGTTAGGATCAGGGGGCAAGCCCCCTGGGGAGAACCGGATATACACTGGCTGACCCTGGAACGCGACCCACACCAGGTGGGCCACTATGGCAGGTTTTAGCACCAGTGTACGGTGGTCGCTATCCGGTCGGATACAAGTATCCTCCCACCAGCAAAATTCGTTGTTAAGTTTTATAGTACCAAATAACTGACTTCAATGTCCTTCTAAGCGAATTAAAAGAGCTATTCCACGTTGCTACTTAGTGTTAGGAATAGGTCAAGCGGTACAAGCGACCCAGACGGCCTTTCGTATATAAGGAACCTACCACTTTTAGATCCTAGTACCAACTTATTTACTAACCTTTGCTGTAAAAAAAGTAATACGATAAAAGTTTTATGGTACACAGTCATTATACTACCAGACAACCTTCAGAAGATAAGTGCCCTGTCTGCTAGTCTTCTAGTATAAATTATGCAGTGATGCATATGAAGTTGTACAAATATGATATAGTAAAACTTTTTATACTTTGCTTAATTTTGTAACTTGACGAATATATTTTATTTTTATGTAAAACAGTGACGGAATATTTATTCCGAGTTCAGTTTCTTGTGTTGAGTTAACTTTAATATATTAAAATAATTTAACTATGTAGCTTTCGCTTTTACATAGAACTGTGACACTCTACAATATAATATTGGAAATTAAATAACCGTTAAAATACTAACTTAATCAAAAAATTATCTGTGAATTTGAAATGGCTGAACAGATTCCTCATCATAGCTCATCATAAGGATAATTTCGATTAAACTATCTTTGAAACAAGAAAAAAATCCATCCATTAGTACATTACGCGCTGCAATGCCACGGATTGATACACACAGACAAAGACGTAGGGTAACATCTCTCATTCTTGCCGGGGATTAAGACCTATCTATCCTTAAGAAGCGAAGAAATATCAATGGTCAACAAGCTGTATACAAGATAACGTTACGTGATGCATTACTTTTTTTACAGATAAGTAACGTAACTGTCCACCCATCGCTTGATTTATGGAGCTTACCGATCTAACCATATATACAAGAGCTCTGTTACATTAAAAGATTTTGTCATTTTAAAGGCGAATCTCATGAACCAAGGTTCATAGTAAAATGGAGCCAGATATGCATCAAATGTTAGTCGAATCACTGTACGTACTTCCTGCGTTAAAGCCGTGCTTGGACTCGTACCGTGGACGAGCATGTAGCGAAATTTAGAAACAATTTTTAAAGTACTAAAAATATGTTTTAAGCTGATAACCATGTTGTTAATGAAATATTTTATTTTTACGTTGAAACAATGCTCATTCACAGGCGCCTGGGAATAATATATGTGTACAATCGTAATAACAATAAATCGGCTTTA
The DNA here is from genome assembly GCA_949126905.1 of Amorpha juglandis. Lineage (NCBI taxonomy): Eukaryota > Metazoa > Arthropoda > Insecta > Lepidoptera > Sphingidae > Amorpha > Amorpha juglandis. Next base: position 10,471,373 of record OX421372.1, read on the forward strand.
CGACGGATTAAAACAACGTCCAGGTACCTATGTACATACGTGAGTCTGGTTATATGTGTGTTGACGTATTTTAGCGTTTTGATTTAAGATTTATTGGAACGAAGTTCCTTACGGCATGCTTGGAGGGGATAGGGATTTCGCTGCGTGACCGAACTGAAAAAAATGTGATAGTAAAACCGTAAGAAAAATGCGTGGAATAAAAGCGTTAAATGAGACGTGCGCATGCGCGACAGTCGCATAACCAGCCAGCGTTAGTTCCTTTTTTAAAATGAAATTCATTCAGCCAGTTATAGTTGAAGTATTGGAACGAAGTTCCTTACGGCAGGCTTGGAGGGGATAGGGATTTCGCTGCGTGACCGAACTGAAAAAAATGTGATAGTAAAACCGTAAGAAAAATGCGTGGAATAAAAGCGTTAAATGAGACGTGCATGCGCGACAGTCGCATAACCAGCCAGCGTTAGTTCCTTTTTTAAAATGAAATTCATTCAGGCAGTTATAGTTGAAGTATTTTTATATCTCCTTCGATTTTTAAAAGATTACGCTAGCTCGTTATTCGTCTTGCGATATATTATCTCTTGCCCTTTTTTATGCTTCCATTTTTGTCCAATGATATTGGTATTTATACATAGGGTCATGTATTTTTATATTTTATTGCGTATGTTATATTTAGACTATACTCGGGTGTGTGATTAGATAATTTGTTTTATTTCTATTTCTATGTAATTTTATGTTGTCAAACAAAAATAAAGAGACACATTTTGTTATTTTAGTTGATAATTTGAATTACGATGTTTTTTTATTTTAAGTAATTTATTATTTCCTAAAATACTGAATTTCCTAAATACTTTCTTGTACTTAAATAAAAACTAATCAGCAAAATTTAAGAGAAAAATCAAGAAAACCTACATAAAATAGAGCACGACTTTTTTTGCAATTTGTGTCGATTCTACACTAGCCGAAGGAACTTCGTTCCTACCTGGTGTCCCACGACACCACTAATTTTTATTTTTGTCACCAGACGATGGTTTGAGTTGAGAAATCGCGGGTTGAACTTGGTATGAAACTCTTTACTGTAACATTTGATTGAGGAAAAAAATATATATACACAATATATATTTCGTATTATTTATTATAAATACCACTCACTTGCTGATAGTTTGTGTAATGCGAGTATCCGCTAAGAAAGCATTTTTGGAAATTTACATTTTAAGGGGGTAAAAAGGGAGGTTGAAATATGTATACGACTTTTTGTGGATTGAAATTGCATTACACACATTACACGTGAATTATTTTTGTGAAATTCCTCTTAAAAAAGCAAGGAGGGCGGTAGGTTGAACTTATATTATGAATGAGGAAATCGGCACTGGCTGTAATTTATCATTCCCTTAAAGGTGAACAGATTTGGATAACACAGATAGACTATAATCACAACATGGCTATTTTTTATCGCTGAAAAATACATTTAGCGACTGAGCCGCAGGCAATAGCTAGTTTTTTTTTATTATTTATATAAATACACCCAACAATCACATACATAGTCCTGAGCCCACAGTAAGATACTAGTCTTGTGTCGTGGGTATCAGGAACTACGAGAGACTTTCGTTCTCACAACACCCAGACCCCGAAACAAATAAATCGTCGATGAAGTACCTCCTAACTGACAATTTAGTCCAAAATTACTTTTTATTACAATAGACGTAAACATAAACCACATCCTAGTAACTAATAAAAAGGTAATGTATTGGAAACTATTATACTATCAATAGTTGAACAAAATAAATAAAACCTTATTTTAAACAGTTTTTGTAAAATAAAACCTTATTTTAAACAGTCTGGTGTAAAATTAGATTCTCAACACTTAGGAGGTATTGGTACTTCATCGACGAAATGTGGATCACACAAACATTTGTCTCGGTGCGGGGATCGAACCCGCGGCCTCTCGCTTCACAGCCGGCTACTCGCCCGCTGCGCCACGGAGGCTGTCGAGTTCTTATATTATTAAAAAGAAATGCACTTAGGAGAGCTAAATATATATTTTTTAAATTACATAGTCTTTTACTAAGTTGAAGTTAATAAAACCTGATGAAACCTTAAGATAAGTTAACGTGGATAAATAGTGAATTCATTATTTTAGTCGTGGGTAAAATAAACCGGCGCAATCTGAGCTAACTCTCTCGATGTTTTCATAAGGAAAGTATACTAAAATGCGAAAAACTTCATCTGCAACTTTTTCTCCTTATTAGCTTTCCGCTCTTTACAAAGACTCTAGTGCTTTTTCTTAAATTTAATTTCGCATTTTTTTCACATAACTTCTAGCTTTTTTTTGTTTAAATTTCCACTACATCATCGTAATATCAGTGAATTCATAACATTCAACCTAAAACTCGCGGGAATCCATTTCGCGTTTCATTAATTTTGTCACATCACATATTTTTTTTACAGTAGAGACCAGATGGTGATGATGATGGACGTATTGCCGACCTTTACGGAAAGAAAAGGGGATTCGGGCCTCCGGAATTCTCAATCACCGTGCGAAACGGAACAGCGAGCTGCCACTTTATTCATTTTACTTGTCATTGATAGAATTTTTGCGTTACATAACAGGATGAGGTAGGAATAAAAGAGAAGGAAATATCTTTATTACATTGACGTATATTATTTAGTTATAATCATCGCTCTAGTAGTTCGAAATACAAATGAGTAACAATGCTTTTGTACTTGTAGATTTGAACACCAGAAACTTTATACATAATCGTGGTTACAAAAGAGTCTTGAAGCGTGTAGCAAATGTTGATGGTAACTTTGTACTCAGTTGAGTAATTAAATGTGAATTGAAAACAAGTCACTTTGTGCCCGACCTCCGGGTGGGATATAACTTTACTGTGTCATGAATAAAGGAGTATAGTCCTATTACAAGTTTGTTTGATTCAGCTTGTTATTTTTGGCAACAATTCCGTACATGTACAAAGAGGAATTTTTAATTTTGATTAACCGTATTTAAATATTTCTATAAAACATATCTAGATCTTGTACATACGAACACTGAACCCAGGTAGGTCTAATATGAGTTACTAATACGTTCACAGTTCTACAATGTATCTAATATCATAACGAAGTTTCCAATTAGTAGGTAAGTAAATTTTCATATTCGAGTAGTAGGTTATAACATTACTCGTACTACCAATAATTTTAGATCGTTATTTTTTTTCTTTATAGCATAGGTCGGCAAACGAGCAAGTGGGTCACCTGATGGTAAGTGATCTCCACCGCCCATGTACGCCCACCACCATAAGAATCATGGGCGCGTTGCCGACCTAAAGGGAAAGGGATAATTAGGGATTGGGAAGGGGAGGGGATTTGGGCTTCCGGATATCTCACTCACCGTACGAAACGCAGCAGCAAGCCGCTACTTTACATCGGTTTTCTGTGAGATAGTGGTAACGACCCGGTCGAGCCAGCCCATTCATGCTGTAGACAAATCTGTCTACAGCGTGGCTCTACCACTCAAAAATATGTAATAGTTATAGTTTCTGCTAGTTGTTGCTTGCTTGCTTACGTGTGTACAGTTTCCACTGTACATGTGTTACGGGCGCGGCATTTTTGCGCGCATTATACGTAGGTATTACGTAGCTTCAGTGCAATTGCCTAGGGTCTATATAAACCCTTCCCATACATTAGTTGATATTGATTTCTATACATAAGTTTCGTTTATTTTTGTACTGACTTGTCAAAAGCGCTATTTTAATTGCATACATGATTAATAATCTATTTCATTTCGATTACAATCGCGGACTTGGCCTACTACTGCAAAGAAAGGAATCGTCAACATAGCGTGTAATAACTACAAATAACGAACAACTTAAGTAGTTAACTTTTTCTTTTTTTTTATCCTGGCTCCGCAAAGTGACTACGATACACCTGATGGTAAGTGTAGTGCAATCCAAGAATAGTGTCGACCGACGATAAACAATGTGTCCATCGTAGGTCGGCAAGATCATGCCGGCCTGCCAAAGGACCAACGGGGAGGGTCCTTACCCTGAATGGGTAAAAAGGGATGGGAAAAGGGTGAGGATCAGGGGGCAAGCCCCCTGGGGAGAACCGGATATACACTGGCTGACCCTGGAACGCAACCCACACGAGGTGGACCACTATGGCAGGTTTTAGCACCAGTGTACGGTGGTCGCTATCCGGTCGGATACATCCTCCCACCAGCACGCACTCTACACTAATCAAGTGTACAAACTGTCGGGTATGAAGAGAAATCGAAAACTGGTATCATTTCGAAAGATTCGAAAGATTATCAAATCTTGTACTAGGCTTACAGATAACAAATGAACATGTTTAAAGTAACTTAAACATCCAATTTGCTAAATTAATAAGATTAAAGTACCAAATCACTTAAAGAAAATGTTAGTAAGATTATCAATAATATATTTATTACGTAATTCAAATCGCACTGAAGCTGTCGACTGGCTGTGGAGTGGCCGTCGAACTCGTCGCGTCAGTATGAATACAAAGCAACACAAACTGCGACTCGTTATTTTTGACACGTCAAATGATCTATAGAATATGAAAGTGTTATGATTTATATTACCCTATTTTTTTATTTGATTGACTGACGAGATGAACAAGGCGCTCGCCTGATGGTAGCGCCTACCCATAAACAGAAGTAACACCACACAGAACTTTGAATTAGAAAGCACTGCATGACACTGAATAGCGCTCGTCACCCCGAGACATAAGATGTTGATGTCTCATAATGCCCAGTAAGTTCACTGGCTTCAGTGTCCTTCAAACCGAAACACAACAGTGCTTACACACTGTTGCTTGGCGTCAGAAATAGATGAAGCGGTGGTACCAACCCAGAAAGCCGCTCGCAAACGAGGGACCTACCACCTTGTAAACCTAAACCACCTTTTTATACAGCATAGGTCAGCATACGAGCAAGTAAGTCACCTGATGGTAAGTGACATCCGCCGCCTATGAACACTCACAATGCCAGAAGAATTATGGATGCGTTATGGCGAATTGAAAGGTATATGGTATTGCGAGGGTGATTGACGAGTGATTTAGGTCTCAGATAGTCCCACTATCTTTACCTCTTATAAGTCTAAAATAACGCTGAATGCGTTATTTAGACCAATATTCTATGTCTTGGACGTCATCTAAGTATTATAAGTTTGTAGAAAAAAATCTTTCAATACATTGTACTAGATATTGTGTGTTGGTTGTTTATACGAAACGGGGAGATAACGAGGGGCGGAACATTCGATTGTTATTTTTATTTTATTCTTATGATTCTTGTTAGGCTGACACCTTATTTTGCTAGTGTGGCCATAAGTAGTCATAGTAAACATTTGTGTTGTCTTGAGTGATGATAATTATGTATGTAGTTTTGAAATATGTTTTTAAAAAATATTTTTTTTTATTTACGTGCTTTATGTGATAGCTGTCTTGGCTCAGCGAGCGAGTAACCGGCTGTGAAACAAAAGGATCCGAGTTAGATCCGCGTACAGAGACAAATGTTAGTATGATCCACAAAGATTTGTTTCGGGTATGAATGTTATGAGATCGTAAGTCTCTCGTAGTTCCTGACACCCACGACTTAGACTCGTATCTTAATGTAGGATTGGGACTATGTGTGTGACTGTTGTATTTGTATATGGTAGAGCTACACTTACGACAGTTCTATTCACAGCCTGAATGGTCCAGCTTGACTAGGGCAGCACTACTGGCTGTGACGTATCGTATAATCGAAAGTATGCCCGATACTCAACGGATAAATGCTCTTTACAATTTTTTTTACGAGGTGCCACCAATAGATTATTTAGCGTTCCGAATCTGCAAAGTAGCACTGCTTGGACATGCGTTGGCCGATCCCCTGTTACGTTTAACACGGTAGTACTACGCACATGCGCATGTCTAAGCCTTTAAGGAAGATACCTATCATATTTTAAAATTATATGAAAAGACATGGACAGAACAAAAATTCTAATGTAATGACTTTAAAAGTAATAAAAATACGGATAAATCCCCGTTACAGTCTACCTCCGCTTATAGCGGGTAACCGTTCAAATAAAACGAAATAGAATCGCACACACGATGCCGCGGCCGCCTAGGTAACAACTATACTACTATAAAAGGCTATATGCCCCATCCACAGCATTGCCATCGTAACGAGAACACCGAGGCAATACATGTCCAAGCATACTTTATTATAAGCTGTATGTGATTACACAATGCACATGTTGCCACTACATATAACGGGTATTGTACTTTCAGAAATTGTGCGATGAAAACAGCATTTAGTCCGCTTCGCTAAAATATCTGGTCAATATCAAATTTTGCAGTTTTTTACTTGTGTGGTGATATCTAAGTAGTATTTACTTCCATAAAATTCGCAGTCTTTATGTAGCAGTCGCTCTTTTTTCTTAAGATGTGTGATGTGAATGTCGAATCGATATACTAACTATTACTGTTTCTGACAACACAACTCCCACATGATGTATTGCTATTTCAATGACACAATTAATTTCTTAGTGATATTTTGACTTGGGCTTGGCATATTAATAATTTAGTTTTAGATAAATAATTATTACTTTATGACAAATTACTTATCGTACAAATGACACCCCCGTACGGTATCAAATAGTAATATCACCTAGAAGACGCTATTAAAATAATTGCATACAAATACGCAATAACATTTCCACCCACATCAAGTGAAATTAGAGATATTGATTTTATTTTACTAAATTCATTAGATTTAAGTACGTATATTTTATCCGAGCATGGCAAAGTGACTGCACTACATGTGATAGTAAGCGAAGTGCAATCCGAAAAATCAAAGACCACCGACAACCAATGAGTTTACATTGGTGATCACCAGAATCGTGCCAGTTAGTATAAATATTTCTTCACACCCCGAAGAGGGAAGAGGCAAATCGCGGGGCCTGCGACAGGACAGGCGAATGACCGATGTAGACACAGGGATACATGTATGTATCCCTATATCCGCCCCAATCAACCAATCATGTCCCAAGCCTCTCGTTTGAACCGGATTATACACTGGCTGATCCTGGAACGCGATTCACACAATTCATTTATGGGTCACTATAGCACTTTCTTAATTTTTACTTGATGTGGGTTGAAATATGATTGCGTTTTGTTTCATTGTTTTGATTTCATTCAATTTAACATGTGTGAAGTTTTGTTTGATCTATTTATAAAGAAAGGTTTTGAAGTAATAAAAGTCGTCTAAAACGTCTAGCTGTTATTCGGCAACCTTGCCGATACAGTTTAGATCTAAACAAGTTTGGTTAAATCGGTTTAACTTGGCGCGTTTGAATGCTAAACTCGTATGAAGTTGGATGTTGTTCAACGGTAAAGCTTTTGTATGTGTTTAGTTTAGAAGATCGTCCGGTGACAGAGGCTTGCCTTAGTAATTATCCACCGTATTGTTCAATTAGATAGGGATCGTTAGAGCTTACTGGGCTTAGTCTGACTGTGCTCTGATGCGCAATTGTATCCCATGTACATATAACGTACCTTTTAACGCAAACTTATTTTGCTGGAAAACCTGTTTTTGTTATAACTCATGTAACTGTTATTATTCTGATTTAAAGTGAACACTTAGGTATGAGTCCACTCGGCTATCAAAAATATTCTAATAATTGTGAGACCATCCTGTCAAGTTCAAAGAGTAATTGCTTGTTCAATTAAAAACGGCTTAGTACGTAAACTCGGTAGAATTGAAAAGAAGAAATTGAAGCTGTATTATATTTTGGTTTGTTAATTAGAAATGTTGGATTTTGTAGCAAAAAATATTAATGTTAACAAAGTTTTTAGAAATTATTAATTTAGCCGAATCCTCTCGAAGGATCAATTTAGATGCCAAAGAACCCTGCAAATATTAAATAATTACTTTTCCGATACGCGGTTTTAATAATTTCCAAATGCCAACAACGGGGTTTTCAAATAACTAGTTAACTTTAGTAGGTAATAAGGAATAGCAGAATACTAAAGAATCGGTATCACGAGATGGTCGGGTACAAATACCTACAAGTCTTTATTATCATTTTATCATCACCTTGGATCTCCAACGGCGCGTATAATGAAGTTTAGAAACTTGAAATTAGTTGGGGTCATAATCTCACATCCCACATTATTATATGAGCGAATAGACAAACTCCGGCTTCAAACTCTCACGAAACTTCAGCAGCTATCCAGCACGAATATCGATAGGTACTTTGTTTGCTGTCCTTTATCCTTTAATTAGAGTAATAGCGTTATGAGAATGAGAAATAATCAACTAACGCACTTGCGGTATCGGTGTCAGGCTTCAATTTTGTAACTTTTAAGCTTTTACTTATTCGATAATTGCGTAATTAGATTTAAGAAGATAATAATATTATAAACACCATAGAAAATTTCTGCCTGTAAATTTCATTAAATTACGTAAAAGTCGGGTCGGGCAAAGTATCAAATCTAGAAGTGAACCATATAAGTGTCGCAAGGTCATAATATTTACAAATGTAGTTGAGGCTTTAGAAAATAAATTTGTATCAAATCAGAGTGTCAAACAGGCTCCAAAACAACATTCTTACATAATATCGATCGCTATTTAAATCCAGACAGAAAAATTCACGGGGCATGTGTCCAGCTCAAATATTGGATGACTCTACCGCGTCGTGAATAATAAAGTACCACAAAGAGATATACATAAAACAAAACAAAGAAGCCGCTATCAGAACTTTTACCAAAATAAATAAATCCTCGTATCGCAGATGAAGCGCAGCAATCCTTTTTGACAATTGAGTTTCTGTTCCCCAAAAACTAATTTACTTTCTATTGTTCCTCCATATTTACGAAGTTATTACATTATATTTGCCTTGAAAGATATTAAATTGCCTCCTTGAGATCTGGTAGGATCCTTTCTCTTATAAGATTTACTAACATACAAAGCTTATGAAGAAATGTTGTTATCCATAAACGATCTTAGTTAATTACTTTGTACGATTAGCTCAGACCAATTAGTATATTATTATCTATTGACAGGCTATTTACAGATAAGTTCATTTTTATTTGAGTGAAGACTGAAGACACGGGTCACTCGCGTAAAACAATTTTTGACCTCCGACAAAAAAAGGGTGTTATAACTTTGACTCCTTTGTCTTTATGTAGGTGTGTCCACAAAAAAAATAAGTTTAAACAAAACAAAATATAAAAACTAACTAGTTAAAAAAATAACAATATCTAGAGGTATTTTTAGAGTCGGTGCGCCATCGGACAACGGTTTAAAAATACTTCTACAAATTGTTCTTACTCTAAAAGTAAGTTTAATCCGTGAAAACTTACCAAACAGGCGTACTTTTGACGTCTAATATTAATCAATAAATAAATACACCCAACAGTCACACATAGTCCTGACTTCACATTGTCCACACTAAGTCAAACCTGTATCGTGGGGATTTCACACCAGAACACCGAGACCCGAAACCAATATTTGTGGATCACACTTAATAATAATAATAGCCTTTATTCAGAGATGTTTAAATACACAATTAACATCTAATAACATTTTTTTTTTAGACATCTACAACTTCCTCTTTATGCCCAATTTTGGCAAAGGCCTCCTCCAACATTGTCCATTCCTCTCTGTCATTTGCTGTTCTTGTCCACAGATGTCCTGCTGTCTTCCTTATCTCGTCTTCTCAACGTCTGAACTGTCTCCCTCTCTTCCTTTTTCCGTTTCTAGGGTACCAAAACAGGATGGTCCGATTCCATTTCTCAATGCCTCTTACAATGTGGCCAGTCCATTTCCACTTAAGTTTTTTTACCTTTTTGCTAACGTCCTCTATTTTTGTGATGCTTCGTATTGTTTGATTGCGTATTCTATGCGATTTCCTTATACTAATCTCCTTATAATGATCACACTTACATTTGTTTAAATGCGGGAATCGAACGGCCTCTGGCTTCGTAGCCTGCAGCTCGCCCGCTGCGCCATGGAGGTTGTGTATGCATAATCGTAATCTGGTATTAATATTCGGGTAGGTAATGTTATTCAGGTGGTGATAACGTTCATGGAGAGCGTACGGGATGCGGCTAGTGTGGCGCACTTGTCTGCGTTGTCGATTACTGGATAGTATAGGTACGGGTATAACAATATATTGAGAAAAAATCTTGGATGATTACATTTTAGTGGACCTACGTTTTTAATAATTATTCACTAGTTCAGCCAATATTATTTTATTTACACTATTTGTTAATATATTGGTAAAGCGACAGTCAGTTTTTTCTCTGTTAGAAACTGCAGGCATATATAAAATAAATAATTATGTGTATGGTTAAAAACTGATAACGATTTAGTCATTTTATCCAATAATTGAATACAGTGAACATGCTGTTTTACCGGTGAATTATTAATATTGTAAAAATAATACTTGTTTCAATATGACAGAGCACTCATGTGAACATATCGTCATTAATGGATTTTGTTTCGTGCTTAATTAACAACCACTGTACGGTACACCTCGCCGCCATTGTAAAGCCTGCAAATAATCCAGTTTGCAGCATATATCGTATTTAATTACATATTTGATAATTTGTACTTTGACAAATAAATGCGTTGTAGGGACACACATGAAAGTAGGTTATGTTTGTGATAGCGTGAAGTATGCATTCATCACTCACGCATACTTCACGCTATCGCTACGCTATTGATTTATTACATGAAGTTCAATGAAGCTAAATAGTAAATGAATTATAATATTCTGGTGAATAAATCTTTGCCGCTTTATCGTCAGAGACGAGCAGAGATAATTGAAATTTCACCGGCGCGGCGCAGCGCGGCTCGAGCAGGGATTTGTCCAGGGACAGAGGAATCGACACGGGGACAGGATAATTTCGTTTGATCTTGATCTTTGTTTGCAATTATAATAAATGTAATTGGTGATTGCAATTATTTGAAAAGGATATATGTAGATCATTTAATTCATCGTAAGAATGACTACGCGTACGCTTGTATCCCCGAAGGTTCGCCGAGCTTATATCCGTCCCATAGTAGGTGGCGAGTAATTATACAGTACTTTGTATTTCCAGGTGCTGTGTGGTGTTGCTTCTGTTTACGGGCAGGCGAAGTGCTTACTATCAGGCGAGCGACCTATCCGTTGCGTCATTAAGACTAATAAAATAACATAGTTTATGCTAATGCCAGTCAAGGCACTGGATACTATAACATTAATAATAAGTAATGTACATATTGATTTCGAAAATACCAGTAAATTATATATCTATTTTTAAATAAATATTTTTTTTACAATATACCGTTATGTTATAGCCAATATATGGTTATAGTAGCAAATCTTCTTATCTTTTCGGGGATATAGGCATTAGCTGTGGGTGGGAGCTTATGTCGTATTATTTTTTTGAGGCTATTTTAAAATTGTTCTTTTTTATAGCATAGGCCGGCAAACGAGCAAGTAAGTCACCAAGTATGGTAAGTGATCTTCATCGCCCATGAATGCCCATAATACCAGATGAATTATGGGCGTGTCAGGGATTGGGAAGGAGAACTTAGGCCTGCGGAAATCTCACTGACCATACGCAATGCTACAGCAAGCTGCTACTTTATGACGATTTTCTGTGATACTGATAATAACCCTGCGAGCCGGTCCATACATGCTGTAAGACTAGACTAGACTGTTTACAGCGTGGCTCTACCCCTTGTCAAGATCATTGTTAGGAAAAACTACTTTAATTTTATCAAATCAGTTGAGACAAGTTTTTACCTATTTGGTATAATTGTTACTGAAGGTAAACTACTATATTTACAACAAAACAAATTTTGGAAAATAGTAATATAATTCGTTTTAATTTTATATCACTTAGGTACGTGCGCTCGGTATATAATTTTATCCTTCCAAATCCTTTACGAGCTTATCGCCTTTCGTACGAGCGGTATATTTTTTCATCAAAGATTTTAAATTTTAAGCGAGTAAATGTAATTTTAGGAAAATGTTTTTACTCTGTAGCATGTGTGAATTTAATTTTAATCAAACAAATTTATGTATACAGGGCTGATGTTATTTTAAACTATACTCGTATTTTAGGACGCCTTAAATAATACACTTAATTATTAATTACATGCTCGCATCATAACATTCGATTACTGTGTTAACTCTGTAATTAGTAACAATACGTGTGAACGAGTAACTATTCTGTGTCAGAAGCCTGACTCTTCACTTATGATAATAATTATTACGTGATGTTGGCTCTACATTCATGCATGATAGCGTCGCATCGCAGCATCTCACTGCGTCAAAGGAGAAACTTTACTAATTAGCAAATAAGGCAAACTGAACTCGCGTTTGGTTAAATATTGCAGTTCCCTACCTTGATATGCCTATCGTACTGTATCATTTTAGAAGTAGAAAAGGTAATAATGTCCTGCTCATACAAATATAGTCGTCTTATCAGGATCGTTCACTTCATCATCATTTTCGTAGATACTGGATCTCAATCGAATTGACATCCATTGATTAGCGAATCATCAAACATCGAAACATCCACAATGTATATTAAGAAATTAAAAGCAAACTTTTTAGTATCAAAATGTAATAACTTCAAAATAAATTTAATAAAAACATAAATTACAATGTATTTTATTATGTTTTTTTGGTATAAACTTAAAATTAAGGTTTTGAATTTAAAAAATACATCTCGGAGTCTATCCATGTATGTGTAATTATTTTTGTTGCTGAAACTTCAAACATTATTTAATGCTGTAACTTTGAGGATAATATCCGAAATAGAGGTTTCGCGCGACCGAAATGCGGTGTGGCAGCAGCGTTTTTAATGTATTAACTTGATTTCAAGTTTTTGTTTAGATTGTTGTACAAGTAATTCATCGAGTTTATATAATACATAAGGATTATTTTGGCCACGGATTCATTGGATTCGATTTATCAAGAAGTTTTTTTACGTCGAAGTTTATAAAATAGCAGTAATTACATTTATTTACATAAGTTGAGCACACTTATACGAATTATTCTTCGGCAGGAAGTAATTCAGGGTCAGCAGATTTGTAAGAATTGTTTTATAACCCCGCGTCAATGATACGATTTGTCTTTAGTTATAGCTTTAATCTGAACGCATTTGAAAAAAAAATCTTGATTCTGTTATCTATGTAGGCAAGTTAAAAAAGTGAAATAAAAAAGTAAATAAGGCCAAAATACATTTGCGAGTCTCATTTATATTAAATATGTTTTTAAAATGAATCTGATTTACATGAAATACAATTGTACATCTCTCTTATTCAGTGTAGCCAGCCGAGAGCGGGTGCATTTGACATGGGATTTATGATTTTAATAAAACTCGGGTCGGGGCGATAACGCTTATTATGGATATTATATCATATTATTTTCTTCACTGTAATTACAATTTCAGAATGAGTTGATTTATATAAATCAGTTTTAACGTAAACAAAATAAACTGTTCAGTGCTTACAAGTACCTACATTATCTGAATATTGGTTTTTAAATTATTAAAGATTAAATTTATTTATTGCAGACTAGAAGTCTGTAACCAAGTTTCGCCATTAGGGAATAGCCTTGTCCGTCTGTCAGCAGAGTGTACCACGTGCAAGTGAGGTTAGCTAAGGACCTAAGATATAGGTAACTTACTTACACTCCGCTTCAGATTATTAAAATTCTCCTTCAAAAAGAATCTATGTTATAGTATTTTAATAGTAAAAACATATCAAAATAGTTTAGAAGTGGATACTAAGCGAAAACATTAAACAATATACGTACTTACTTTGTACCTACTTTGTTTTTTTTTAAAGCCTTGTCTATAGCTCTATATAGTACTGCCTTCAATGTAATGACGAAGGGTAGATACTTTTGTAAATGGAGGCCGGCAGGAATCATGTTGTATTAAACCTTCACCACTGCTACACTCTCTAATTATATTATGTAAGCTACAGTTGAGTATAATCACACCATTGAACAAATGACTGTTTTTTTTTGTTAACCATGAAATGGGTCGCAAAAGAAACAAGGCAAACGAAATAAAAATATTGAATCAAATGCAGAGTTTCATTTATTCAGAAAGGGAGGCCGGGTGACGACAATGAAACATTAGAGTGTAACGTGTGTCGTTTATTTACAGCAGCGGTGAAGTTAATGTCCCAGAAAAGCCTAATGTGTGTTATCCTTTTAATCCTGTTTGACAATAAACATGGAACAGTGCTTGAGCTACGTGATATGTGTGTATTACCCACTTATAAACTCCCTGAAAGACCAGCTATGGGTAATAATATACCTCACGCTACTTAAATGACGCCTTATTGATCCAGTCGGAGCGAACTGGGTTCAAATCCCAAGTCAGGCAATAACAATTTGCGATTGTGTTTTTGATTGGAAAAATCATTAATGAGTTGCCCGAGATCGGAATTTGTATTTAATATGACATTATAATCGTTACACATTACATCATGGCACAGACATAAGTTCAGCGAATCGCAGGAGTACTAGTTATACCTCTGCTCAATCCTTTGGGGTTACAGCGTGATCTTATGTTAATGTGTTACTAAAATATAGTGATTGAGATATTTAAGTTATTCACTTAATTTGATTTTAATGGAAGTCTGCGTTATAATTATAAGTAATAACTGCGAAAAAACTCCGACACGTTAATTTAAAAGTTGTTGGATGTACTGAGCCGTTGTTGATATTTCATTATCCGAGTATTGTTCATTCCGGTGCTGGAATTACATTGTATATTTTTGCAAGGTTGTTATAAAAAGCGACGATGTCGAAATTAGACCCTCTTAGACTCGACCTAATTTAGTATAATCAAATTTTGTATTACAATTTAAAACAGTCGGATATGGCTGTAAATACTCAAAAATGGGACACGAATGTTTTATTTCTTACATTATAAAACGTAATTACAAAGTACATGTTGGTGGGTATATAGTATAGTATAAAGATTGAGTTTCGTCCTGTATCCTTTAACAAAATGAAAATTTTGATACAAATTCAGCTCTCTATTTGTGTAGTAGACTTTTCATTACAAACTCATCTATTCTAATTTTAGTTTATGGCTCCCTAAATTTTCGATGATCGAGTCGAGGCGAGCCAATTAGGAGTATTAAATAGCAATAGGCAACTAAATATCAAAACGTAGACATATTTAGAGCAAAATCTTTCCAAATTATAAGTATTTTAATAAAAGGTAGAAATAAAATTTTGCAATTTTAAAGTCTGTCTATTATTAGCGCAATTTTTGTGTCGATTTTAAATTTCTATGTGGTGTTGTGTCTGTTTATGGAAAGACATGGCGCTTACCATCAGGCAAGAATGACTTGCTCGTTTCGTCATTCAGGCAATAAAAAAATACTGTGTGGCCCCTCGAGACTAGTCAGTCACTCAAGGCAAAAATAAATACATAATCTAATGTTGAATTACGGTATCGAGTCCGTATTAAATCATCATCACGCGTTCATAATTCCGAAGTAGAAGGTGACTGACGCGCGAAATTTTATCGTAGAAAGGAAAGGTTTTGTTTGCAAACAATTTATAAATGCGGTTGTTATTTAACACCGTCTACATTAAGTAACAGTTGAGAATAAGTTTCAGGTACGGTAGAAGCTCGGGACGATTAGGAACAAACTTTGCTTCTACTACGTGCATACTAAATTCCACCGGATAAAGTAATAAGTACCGCAACTTTTTGAGTTTTGAATTGTTATGGTGGTCTTGACTGCCTCAGTGGGCCAGGCACCTGTGAAACAAGAGGTCACAATTTGTTTTGTGTATTGTGGGACCGTAAGTATCTCATAGTTTCTGATATCCACGATACAGATTAACCTAGTACAGGGGCAAGATATATTATCGGTGGGCATTGTACGGGAATGGATATTCACTACGTTATAAATTAAAAGGTACCTGTGTTGCATTTAAAGAAGTGAAGCAAACTGCACGTACATGCATATTAAGTAAGGCTAACATTGACTCTAAAAAGTAATAAGGATTGACAATGCCATAGTAATTAAAAATATCAGCCAAGTGCGAGTCGTATTTGGGCTCTGAGGGTTCCTTATCACCCGCATAAATATTCACTATTTATGTTTTTATTATTTGCTGGGGATCCGCCACATTAACAAATTCAGTGTAAATTTCAGTCAGCTATCTATTACGGTTCAGAAGATAGAGGGGTTTAAAGGTAGAAAAGACAGAAAGACCACCATCCGTACACTGAGCAGGCACTGGCAAGTGGCTGGTAAACATGGAAGTTCAGGTGACTGCACAAGCATGAAGGTTTCGAACGAGTTATAAGTATAGTATTGAGTAATATTTTATAAGCAATACATGTCATTGACATTCCTATACCAATTTCTAACCTAATCTGAACTTAATAAAAAATATGTATGCCTTAAAGAAGTATTCTTTGTCTATGTCCTTTGTTGTTTATTTGCTAGATGTACAAGACATTAAGTCCCATAATAGTAATTTTTGCTTACTCACAGCGATATCCAGAATGTGGCTAGCGCTCCACCTTGGCCCACCGTGGGTATACCTATGCGAGGTAGCTACCACATAGTGAACACCTAGTTTAAACTAGTTGAATTATTGTAGAAATATGATTATACCAGCTTTTGCTCGCGGCTCCGCCCGCGTGATTTTCATACAAACTTTCATACCCTATTTTATCCCCTTGGGGGTAGAATTTATCAAAATCCTTTCTTAGCGGATGCCTACGTCATAACATCTACCTGCATGACAAATTTCAGCCCGATCCCTCCAGTGGTTTGGGCTGTGCGTTGATAGATCACTATGTCAGTCAGTCACCTTTGAGTTTTATATATTTAGATTTCTTGATTTTATTATATCTTAGATTGATATGATTATAAATGATTATTTATTTGTCGACATAACATACTATTAACCAAAAAGTTAAGTACTACATTTATGTACTATTTTACATTTACATTTAGCATATTTAAATCTAGTAGTGACAATTTATTTAACAGTATGTTGTATAACAACCAAATTCACAAGTGTACGCTATAACTCCGCTTTAATGTTGATAATAATATGCAGTGAGGACTGAGGACTGTGCAAATGTTTATTATCCTGTGGCCAATTTGCGTGTGCGATGCGGGGAATGGACGCGTCTAATGATAATAACATTGCTGATTAAATTAATTTAGCTTTTATAACGATACGTTATCAACACTTTCATTCTTTTATTAATTAAGGCGTCTGCAGTCTGTATGTTTTCTACGTGAGGTAGGTGTATGTATTTAAGAATGCAAATAACACTCAATGCCGTTAAAAAATTCACTTACTTTCTGTCTGGCGTTATCCCGGATAAACGCGCCGGTGTCCGCCTGTCTATCATGATTTGATAGTGGATTTGGTATTATGTGGGGCGAGTGGCCGCCGTTTGACCCCCATAACCCGCAAAGAGAACCAAGTTTCGTTTGCCTCCTCATTTAATCAGCAGAATTTACCACGTGCAGGTGAGGTTGGCTTTGGGCTTATGGTGTTGATCGACCATTTACACTACTATGACAGAAATTGATGATAGCGATACAATCGTACAAGCGGTATTATCTCTACTATGCGTTTACACGTACTATTAGAACTTAAAGTATTTTTTTTTTATATGGAGGTGGAAACTCTTGCCGAACACACACTCACTCTACAAATACTTACATTGTTATGACGTTGTTATGGTCAAATAAAAAATACAACTCAAAGTTGTAGAGCGACGCTGTAAATAGTTTTGTCCCCAGCTAGAATGACTAGTTACCACTGTCTCATAGACATCCGACGTGAAGTAGCAGATTGCTATTGAGTTTCGTACGGTGAGTGGGATATCCGGAGGCACAAATAACCCATGCCCTACCCAGTCCCTTAATTATCCCTTTCATTTAAGTTCGGCAACGCAGCCATGATTCTGATAATGTGGATCTTTTCATGAACGGTGGAGATCAATTATCATCAGGTGACGTGCATGATAGTTTGGCGCCCTCTGCTATAAAAAAAATAAAAATATCGGCTTACGTACACTTAGCAAACACGGCTGGTAAATACGGAAGTTCACGTCACTGCACTAGCATGAAGTTTATGAACAAGTTCACATTATGTTAATATGATAGAAAACACATTTGCGTCAATATTTTATTAACGTTGCATGGCACTGACATTCTACACTATACTACACGGATTCTACACTTATTTCTATGATAGCCCATTATTGATCTACTAAGCAAAGAAGGTCATGAAACCAGATATGTATTATGATTTGACTAAATATTTTTAAAGTAGTTTGAGCGTTAAGATAATTTACGTAGGATCCAGTGATAAGGGTTTATTTCGCCGGGTCTTGTCGGACTGTGTCGTATTTTGGATTCGGTGGTAGATTTAAAACATGTGACGTTTCGGTAATACCTATGGTCCATATTGACACCCCTTAAAATGCATTACAATGTTAGACATTTTCCATAAAAAAATATTGTAGGTTTTATTTTTGTAAATACTTGCTATAAGCGCTATTTTAACTGCCAACATGATCAATAAATGATTTCATACTTTCTTTCCATAATCGTAGTCCGGAAACGGTAATAATGGATTATAAATATATAATGTATAAAGCGATATATAATTAAACTAACATTTTTAGTGAATGTGCGCCAGGGTTTGATTCCCCCTAATCAAACAATATAATCTGTAAGAGCAGCGCGGCGCTCGGCGGCGGTGTGCAAGCGACCGACAATGCGCAGCGGTCGACGCATAAAGCCCCGCCAAGATAATGGATATTGCTTTTCTTGCGAGTTTCAAAGCAGCCTACTTCGGAACCTCTCATAATCCGCTTACGGCTCTTCGCAAGTACGTCATTGTGCTATAGTAGAAACATTTCCTTGGGAGAACTGCAAATTCGTGCTCCCGGTTACTTACCGACGACGTGATACGGTTTCGCCAATTGAGAGGCAAACAGCGGTATTATCGTATTTGAGCTCCTGAAATCACAATTCGCCATTTTAGAAACAAGACAACAACAAATAATATTTTCTTTAAATGGTACATCAATTGAGTTAATGTGACACTGAAATCTTTCCATTTATAGTATAATAAATCTATCTTTGGTGATTTTTTTTAACAAAATTATAATAAAATGTAGATTTGAGTACATTACAAGTGGTAGAATCACACTGTAGACAGTTTTGTCTACAGCATGAAAGGACCAACGCGCCCATTCTTTCGCGATTCTTCTGGAATTCTGAGCGTACATGAGTGGTCGAGATCACTCACCATCAGATGACCCACTTGCTCATTTGGTGGCCTATGCTAAGAAAAACATTTCTTTGTATTGGTTAGGTGTAACGAATATTTGGCAGATGTCAAAAGGCACTAACCAGTACATAGAATCGACTCAATTATTCGCAGCGGGTGCCATAAATTTTGTGTCCGCACACCGACACGGCAATTACTGTCGGCGCTCATCCGCAAAACGATGTTAATAGCCCTCTGATTCCTACATTTATCTCGGTTACGCGGTATCTTTTTATTATTTCCAGTGAATCGTGAACTTCGATCATAAACGATTGCTAGCTAGTAGCTAATAAAACCATCTCGGTGTTTACTCATTGCCACAGCGAAGATCTACAAGCTTTCTAATTATCTACTGATTTATAATGTTCATAACTTGGCAATTCGATCGACGAGTAATATGGAAACTGGAAAACGTATTTTTATAAGCAATCTAAAATAACTGCCATTGAGTCGAATTTGACGTTTCATTTTCGTCCTTTCTGTGTTTAATTTTAGCGTAGTATTCATTGCAGAATTAACTAAAGACTCAATCTGAGTAGACGTTAAAATATTGTATATATACACAATAATTACTACAGTAGATTAAAGAACATTTCTGTATGTTAGAAGGGAGTTGTTCATATGTGATCTCAAGAGGTGCGATGTGGCGAAACTACGGCTGGCAAACCATATGAGGCCTATGATAGCACGTTGATGCGTTTATTTACCCAAGAATGTTATGATATTTCTTGACCCGACGGTCTGATACCTCCGATAAAATTTTCTCAGCTTATTCCGTGGAAATACAGAAAACTCTTACAGAAATGGATACAATTTTACGAAACGTGTTTTGTAAACAAATATGCATTTTATGTTGATGTCATGACACGTCCATTGTGTTTTGTATAATATGACATATATTTTGTTTACATTTTAGTTAAATACCATATTTTAAACAGTATTTCATAAAACTATAAACATGACTATAAGCGTTTACGTACTTAATTGTATTTGTTAGTCGATATTGTATAACTATATCTATATTAATTTGTTTGTTTTATTTTGTTGTCTATCGCTGTTTGCTGTCATTGATAATTTTTGTTTTGTCATCAGACTAGTCATACCTAACTAAGTTATTTTATGTTTATTCCGATTTTAGTTCATCGGTAACCACTTTATGAAACTGAAATAAAATTTAATCCATTTCAGTATAATTTCAGTCACATAAAACTAAAATTAGTTAAGTTCGTTCGTTACAGACCCATAAAACAGGACTAAACTGTTTTTCGTTAAGTTTTGTTTAGATGGCATGGATGACACAGAATAGAGACAGTTATATCGGTTTGCACATAATATACTTCGTTACACTTAAAAAGCCGAGTTAATATTTCAAGAATGGTGGTTTAACTGGTGGGAGGATACTTGTATCCGACCGGATAGCGACCACCGTACACTGGTGCTAAAACCTGCCATAGTGGCCCACCTTGTGTGGGTCGCGTTCCAGGGTCAGCCAGTGTATATCCGGTTCTCCCCAGGGGGCTTGCCCCCTGATCCTAACCCTTTTCCCATCCCTTTTTCCTTCCCCTCCCCCGTGGCCCTTTGGCAGGCCGGCATGATAATGCCGACCTACGATGGACACATTGTTTATCGTTGGTCGACACTATTCTTGGATTGTGCTACACTTACCATCAGGTGTAGCGTAGTCACTTTGCCGAGCCAGGATAAAAAAAAAGAATACATAATTCTCTAAAAATACTTTTCCTTAGTTTCATTTAAGTACTTTATTAGTTGAAACTTTTATTTCGTCACAATTTTGTATTGGGTGGTAGATCAAATTACTTTAATTGAACAAAAAGATGCAAATAAGATATTTTTATAGCAAATGAGGAAGGTTGGGAAGGTTGCGTTGCCAACCTTCACGGAAATGGATAATTAAGGGACTGAGAAAAGGAGGGGCGATTTGTGCCTCCGGATAACCCCATCACCCTACGAAACGCAACAGCAAGTTGCCATATACCTTACAGCGGTTTTCTGTGAGACGGTAGAAACCCGGTCCAGCCGATCCATTCATGCAGTAGACAAAACTGTCTACAGCGTGGCGCGATCACCTGAAATGAAAATGATGCACGAAATAGTACACTAGTTTTTAATATAATTTTAATTTTTACCTACGGCTTTAAAAACAAATGTGAATGTGTCCTCTGAGCACTAATCCGACGAAATATTTTTGAAGAAATTCCCGAACGCCTCTCCTCGACTTCACGTAAACGACAAAGGATGCAATAATAAGTAGAGTTTATAGTTCGGTCCCTTCCAACGTAATCACAAAATTCGCCTAGAATAGCAACTCAATGTCATTCCTTTATCAAAGGTAAGAGTAGAACAGTGAGATGCTAATACAATACGAAAATCTAGCTTTTCAGATATTCCGGCAGTTACTGAAGCTCCAAAGTGTGGTGATAAAATAGGGGTAAGCCTCACATAACTCTAAAGTTTGTATAGATTATGAAACTGGACCGTTTGTTCAACTAAAAGCAATCTCGGAACTTTTGCGCAGACGAGTTTTGTGACTATTCATATTTATAAACGATATACTTATACATGTTATATTTGTGACGTTCTTAAGCAATATTATATTAAGAATAGTTGAGAATTAATTTAAATGTAAAATGTTAAATAAATAAAAAAAATAACATATCTTTTCCTACGTTATACTCAGTGGGCCACGTTTTTGCAGCCGCATATGGTGAAAAAGACAAATAATATTGGGTTAGTCTTTCACGAAATGCTTAGTATCGTCCCGGAGTCTGGAATTGTGCCGGCTATATGGCGATAGGCTCGCCGTCATGGACGGAAATACGCTCGGCGAATGTGGGTGTGCTGGTTACAACTCTGCCTACCCCACTGGCAATTACAGGCGTGAGTGCGTATGTATGTATTTTATATAAAATATATTGCCTGGCGTACATAACAAATTTATATTAGAGATAGTGAATCTATTTTTATAAATTGGAGCTGGTGAGAAAAAAAATCAAGACTTTCTCGGTTTCGAAAATATCGAGAAAAACGGGACTAGTTCAAAAATAGGTGTCTGTACTTACTTATAACTAGGCATTTAGGTTATTAAAGCACTATATTTTAAGCAAGCCCATTAAATGAATATAAGGTTGTCTGGAAGAAATCGCCGCGCCGCGCCGGTTGGGATAAGACCGCACATTGTATCACCCCTACTGTATGACCCTTGCTTTTAAGTTACTTTACTTGGTGTACAATAAAGAATATTCTATCTTTAATTAAATACGGCATAATTTTTTCATGATATCTTTTCGTTCGGTACTTGGTGTTTAAACTACTTTCTGATAGACGATCGGCGGATATGAATATCCTACCACCAGCAAGAGCATCAGAGCATCTGAACAGACTATCAGAGCTCCAATAGATAGAATGAGAGAGAACTTATTAACTTTAACGTTCAACTTTGGTATTGAGTAAGTTACACCACACAATCCAGCCTGGCATGTATTAGATAGTACTACAGCTGGAGTAAAGTTTTAAGGATGTCTTGTTGAAATAATTACACGACAGACAGCCCAACTTACATACAGTAAGTACTACTATGAAAGTTACGTGCTTCGATACTATGTTGCTATTTTTTACGATTTTGTATGAATATAGAAACAATATACGCTTTCGTTTGATATGGTCTCGTCACACATAAGAGAAAATTAAATACTAATATATATTAATGTTATAACTGCTTTATGGGTCAACATTATCACCCTTCGAACATTCAAGGTAGAACACGAAGAGCCGAAGCACTGTACTAATACTGCACTAGGATACATAATTGAAGTTTTAGAAACTCATTGGCATGAAGCACGGGTGAGTTTCACATTACTAAAGCGTACGTCAGACAAGAATGTCTAAACGAGCGTAGTGAGTAATGATACAGAAGCTCGAACCATTCGCAGTTGATTAAGCGAGCCTTTGAAGTTGCACGGTTGACACGATGATTAATAACTGTTTATGACAACCATCTGAAACGTGAACGAGGCGATACAAATACACAAACATAATTTGTGGAGAGGGAGTTTTCCTTGTGGTTTGCTCAGTTTACAGCATTGTGTCAATACGTATTACATAACTATCGCCTACAATTTACATGTATTATGAGATACCTACCTACTAATCCGTACTAATATTATGTGTGACAGCTTAGGTGTTTGAGAGTCTGTGTATTTGGATGTTTCATAGTGAATTTAAAAAAAATTGGTGTGTGTCGTGGGACACCAGGTAGGAACGAAGTTCCTTCGGCTAATGTAGAATCGACACAAATTGAAAAAAATTCAAATTATCAACTGAAATAACAAAATAGGTCTCTTTATTTTTGTTTGACAACATAAAATTACATAGAAATATAATAGAAAAATAGAAATAAAAAAAAAAAATACGGGTTGCACTCTGGGAGTGCCGACAGAAGTGAAAACTTACCAAACAAGATGCTAGAATACGAAATTACGCCAACATGCCCACTGATGACATGATAAAAGTACATTCTACTCTCTTCGCGTTTATGCGAGCCTGGTACATTTTACGGCAACATGTTCTAAATAAGAAAAAACCTAAAAAGTTTTTCTTTTCCTAATCGTCATTTGTTTATTAATTACGGCTACTCGCCATGAAAAGAAGACATTCTACTCTCTTCGCGTTTATGCGAACCTGGTACTTTTTTTACGGCACCATGTTCCAAATTATAAGTATTTCTTTATCGATCGTCATTTTTTTACGCTCGCGTTACGGAACGTTTCGGTTCACCCTCCCATAAGAAGTTATCACTTCAAAAAGACGTGTGGCACTCGGAGACTGCCGCGGTAAAGCTATTGTATAGCATTTTTTATCAACTTAAAAATAACGGACGGCCGTGTTCTATAATCAAAAATTCAAATTTCAAACCGCGTCTACATTTCCAAATGTCATAAGTTTCACAACCATCTGTTTTATTAACGGAATTTCGACTTTAACTTTGTGTGCTAGATATCAAATTAAGTTTAAAAAAAATTATGTCGTGACAAAATTTTTCGTGCCAACTTTTCGTACCAATTTTTTCCGTCTAGCCCCCTTTCGCAACGCGCGATAAGGAACTACGTTCCAATAATAAAAAAAACATGTATTTTTACATTTACATGCCGGGAGATTTTAAAGTAGTCTACGCTTAAGTGCCTATCAGCCAGAGAATACTTGTTGCATTGAACTCTTTTGTAAATGGAATATATTATGATAGATGTAAACATAGCTGCGTTATCTTCTGCAAATTAATTAAAACCGGTTGACTACCAATCTACCAATCGGACTTGAATACCGAGAGTTACGTACCAAAACCCTTAATATTTACTTAGTTATGTTTAGTATTTCTAAGTATATCCAACATAACTCAAATTCTGTGAAAATTTCAGCCAGCTCTCTATTATAGTTCCAAGAATAAAGCCTTTGAAAAGTAGGAGAGACTGACAGACAGACGACGCGGCATAAGATATATAATACGATTTCATTGGTACCCTTTTGGGTACGGATCTATAAAAGTATCATTTCAAACTATATGTATCTTGTAAAATATTTTTTATAATCCTCCGAGATGACATCCAGGTATCGTAAATATAGTTGGATAAAACATCCAAATTTCCTAGTTATAGGTATATTCATCACAGGCTGTAAGGGGATTTTTGAAAGGCTTGATTTGGTGATGCGGATCACGTACGTATTATTGGCAGCCGGAATCAGAGACTCACGTCAACGCGCTCCGCCATGACGCCATAAAGTTTGTAATCCATTGGCAATAGCTAGCTTAATAGTGGACAAATAGACATTTTGCTATTCCGTCGTAACAATGTAAAGCTTCGGATTAAAGGTTTGTATCATTGGGATAGAAGATAGAATTATACCGATTATTATAAGCGCAGTACGAATTGACAAACTTTTACCCGAGTATGACTCTAATGCAAAATATGACGCTTAAAATAAAAATTCCTATGTTTATATCGTCGATAATACGGCTTCCATTAGCAGATAGCATGGTGGTATGCAAGCGCTCGTAAGGAAAAGTGGAATGTACCCCTTAACTACCCTAGGGTTTCCTCACTCGAGTCACAAAGGCCCGCGTATATAACAGACGTCATTATCAGGTCTTCGATCGTGGATTATTCTGCTTTAGTGTATTTAGAGCCTTTATCAATGTTAATACTTGACTTTCTACAGGCGATGTCTAATTACTTTTATTTTTTACAACTTTCGTGGCACAATGCGCGAGTATCCGAGGCTACGAAGCGAAATACCATGGGTTCGATTCTCGCACTGAGACAAATGTTTGTGTGATCCACAAATATTTGTTTCAAGCCTGGGTGTTGCGGGAGCGCAAATCCCTTGTATGTGGAATTAGGACTAACTATGTATATGACTGTTGGGTGTTTTTTTTTTATTATTAATTGTATCTCTATTTCAAATGAACTAACAACGAACAGAGTTGATTTCTAGTTGTAAACACGTATCGTGTAGCTTCAGGTTGTATTTGTGTTCTTAACTGTACCTCTATTTATGTAGTTACACCATTACAGTGATGGACACCCGACGCCAGCCAACCGGTTCCCCGTACAAATACAGGCTAAGCATCAAGTACCCCACTAATTTACATGTGAGCTAATGCGTTTAGTCAGTAGCGGTAATTGTATTTCTACCGTATGTTAAATACGTAAAATATAAGGTACAGACATGTTTTCAGATATAATAAAATAATAATAAATAAATAATATAATAACAATATAATCATGGTTAGTTGAACTGTTTCATAGAAAATCGACGTGAAGTAGCAGCTTGCGTTTCGTACGGTGAATGAGATATCCGGAGGTCCAAATCGCCCTCCTCTTCCCAATCCTATAATTATCCCTCTCCTTTAAGGTTGGCAAGGCAACCACGATTCCTCTAGTTTTGTGGATGTTCATGGGCGGTGAAGATCACTATCAGATGACCCATTTACTCGTTTGCCGGCCTCTGTTATATGACGGGAACTTGGTAGAGATGTAAAGCGAAATGAGATCATACCATAGTTTTCAAGGTTTCGCGCCCAAACGGTGCCATTGAAACCCTATTATTAAGCCTACATTGTCTGTTAGTCTCTGCAAAATTTATAGGATTCTTAGAACTGTAATAGGTAGCCGGTTAGCATTTTCTTAGGCTATGTGTTATTATGGCAATTATCACAATATGTAAGAAAAGCTCAAAATGCTAGTTTGTCGTATACGACAGACCGTTTGGGTTAGTACGACCGCTTTATCAATTTCTGCCGCTGTCTGTGTGAACACTATTGGGTTTCGGTTTGTCATTGAAACTAGTAAAATTACTGTAATTCAAAGTTCAGTTTATCGACAGGCCTGGCGCTTATCATCGGGTGTGCATCCTACTCGTTTCGTCATTCAAGGTAATAACAAAAAGTAAAAAAAGACGGTGTAGGTACAGAACCTCGGTCCATGTGTCCTACTCGCACTGGGCCGGGTTTTTTTTTTACTTCGTAAATGCATTGTTAATTGAGTTTATTCATCGATTATTATAACATTTCTGATTGTATAAACTACATAATATGTATTTATATTAGACACGGCAATCTGTTCCACCATCTGTCACAATGTCACTCGTTTATTATTGGGATAAGCCCCTGTCTACCCTTTCATGAAATAGCAAACGTAATAACATAATTCTGTTTTGGGTCTTTCTCCCTTCGCTATGAATATTCGTCTACCGAGACTTTCATTAGATCGACCTACATTATATTTATCAATACCTAAATTACATTACAATATGATATAATACAACATTTTTTTATAACCAAAAACAGTAAGTGGAGTTTAAGTAGGCCACCGAAATCTTAGGTCCAAAGACAACATCACTCTGCTGAATAACGGACGCGGCAATGGCGAAACTTGGTTGCGGGTTGTGAGGGTCAGACGGCGCGGTTCCCTCCACATAATACTAAATCCACCGTCAAATCATGATGAGAAGGCGGACCCCGGCATTAAGCCAGGATAACGCCAGATAATAAGAAAGAAAAAGTATACCCAATAACAATATAAGTAAACCTAGATCTAAACTACTTGGACAGAAAGGTACATAAATAGATTGCGGTGTACAATAATGAGAGAGAAGGAAAACATAGTCATAAATTACAATCCAAAATGAAATACTAATAGTTATATATTTGGAGGATATAATAATACATGTTACAATACTTAATAAAGATGCATATTGCATATATTATAAGAACAATATTATATCAAAGTGGTGTTACAAACAGGATATGTAGATGTTTTGACTGTATTTTAAAACATCGGTAGGAATTTGACTCATCTGTTTTCAATCAATGCATTCCAAAACCGAACAGTTTGCACAGTGAAGGACATATCATAAAATGAGAAGTATGGGAAGGAGTTTTAAGTTGGAGAGTTTGAGAGGAGCGAAGCGATCGGGGGTAAGTAAAGTGTAGAAATTCAAAGCGTTCTAGTAGTGGGATTAAAAAAAAAAATGTGCAAATTCCAGCGAAATCGGATTAGTAACTATTTCAGCTCAATATTTGGGGATATGGTTATATTTACCCAAAATGAATCAGAAATATTTGAGACTTTCAACTTTATTAAGCTGTTCTTTGTTTAAATCTGCGTATGAGTATGAGTGTGAGGTGTCTGATAATATAGAATTGGAAGTAACAGGGACGTAGGTAGAAAATTCCGGAGGCGTACAGTTTTCGGCTTGTATTATATAATATAATTAATACCAAGATCACTAACTGGAATACAGCCATTAAAAACTTGTGGCAGGTGACAGCAGTCAATTTAATATATCATCCTTGAACTTTCATTTATAAGTGGTTTGGGGTTTTAACGAATTAACTCTAAGGCCGCAGACTCGAAGTCAGCGGGTGCGAGGCGGCGGCGGCGGTGACGCGGGAGCGGCGGATACCCGGTCTCGAAGCCAGCGGGCAGATTGCGCGGCGCTAGAGCGGCGTAGTGTTGTACTATGAGAAATGAGTGCCTGTTCGCGATCGAAATTGATGTGAATATGATGTTCCATATAAAAAATCATTGAAATAATTTGCTTCACCACGTCGGCGGGCATTTTTAAAAATACACAACACTACGTCAATGCAGACGCGCAGGCGCCGCTCGACTGGCGCGCGCCGCTTGTACGTCGCTCCTCGCGTCCGCACCGCGCCGCTGATTTTGCTTTGGCCATTTAAATCTATGCATTTGAACGCGCCGCTCCCGCGCCGCAGCTGCTTGCCGCTGACTTCGAGTCCGCAGCCTAAGACTATGTGAATTCCTCGAGTCAGTATTTTTACAGTATAAATATTGGTTTATGAAAACAATATTTGGAACATGTTAAAGCATTGGTAGTGCTAGTAACGCTTTCATAGCTATTAGTACTATCGTAACACATTATCGCCGAGGTTTGTATGTGGGTAATAGTCCACCAGATTACACCAGTACTAACAACTAAACTGGGACCGGCGCGGGCTTAGCGAGGATAACTCACACTTTGCGATAAGAAAGTCGGGAGAAGACGAATCTGGTCTTGTTCGTAGAACAATACTAAAGATCATTATCTAACGAATGCGCTTTGTTCAGTTAATTAACTTTTACAAATTGTTGTCCTTTACATAGCGATACCATGCGTCTAAAGTTTCTAAAATCAATAAACGCGGCACCAAAATGCGGTCCGGTCTATGAATATTAAAATAAAAGCAGAGTGTAAAATGATTGAACATTGAATGTAATCAAAGGGATATAATCTGTGGCACCCACAAAATGAAGTAGGTAAAATTTAATGTATGAATAATTGAAAACAAAGGTAAAAGGTACAAGTAGGGTCGTTATCGCCGTCCCTTTGGGAAATGAAACTGCGGCTGATTTTGTTCGACCGGAAAAAACTTTTCCTGTTCAGTTGACAACTTTTATAATAATGTATTTTGTTCATTTAGTCATTGTTATTTTATTTGGCGACAAAAATACGAGAATGTTGACAGTTGTATTGTTGTGATTAAATGGATTATTATATAAATAAGTCTAATAAAGCAAGTATTTTCTCTGGCTAAATGAAAATGTTTTTGATTCAAACATATTTATTCTAAGAATTATGTATGTAAAATTCTACATCAACGAGATATGCAGCATTACTTTGCTCTGTTGCCTGCACTCATATGTAGTTCTAACTTCTAACGTCAGCACATGCACGAGTATGGTAATACAATTTAATCAGATAGAACCGACAGTGTTGAGTACAAATACAGTTCTAGTATTATGTTAAAAGATTAGTCGCCGCAAGTAACGTTGCCGCGCCACGTAGCCCGCCCGCGCCTCGGAGCCTGCCGCCTGCCGCTAGCGCTCAGCTATACAAACGTTTGCTTTCATAAAACTACCCACAATTATCCGCTTATTTGCATTTCCCAGTCTACTGTATAAATATTTTATATTGATTTTATGTTTGATCCTTTATAAGTTGGACCTAATTATGAAGCAAATGCTTACATAATTAACTAGATATAGCGAGACCACGGTACACATGATGTTGTATTGATGATGTATGTTGTACACAACCTGCCATAGTGACTCACACATCTTATGTGAATCGCGTTCCAGGATCAGCCAGTGTATATCCAGTTATCCCGAGGGGATTGCGACAGGACTTCGTGGTTGGTTGGGGCGGGTATAGCAGTATATACTTGTGTCCCTGCGCCTGCATTGGTCATCCGCTTGTACTGTCGCGATTTGTTGCTTCCCTCTTCGAAGTGTGAAGAAGCATTTTACAGGCCAACATGATTTTGGTGGCCAACGATAAATTGTCAGCGGTTGCTGGTTTTTATGGACTGCACGCGAGGTGAAGTGCGATCACTTTGCCGATAAAAAATAGATATGTGTTTGCCATGCAAATGTTGTTTGTTTTACCTTTACTATTTTTTATGTAATATTAATTTACTTGATAATATAATTTATGACAGCTTCAAATTCCAATAAGCTCTTCTTGGGGTCATCGATAAAAATCTATTTTGTAATGGTCAGAGGGCTTTGTGAGTTCTCAATCTTATCTGAAAGTCATGTACGGAAAAAATGTCGAGATCATTTGTTTTTAGATGTTTTATTCCATTTATTTGTGAGAACAATTGCTAAATATTAAACAAGGTGTAAGTAAATATCGTTTCATTAAATGCTGTTATACAATTGTATTTTAATGAGGTGTATAATTAAATAGTGCCAGTTAATGTTTCCATCCACATTTGTTTTTACATTTAAAGGAATTAAAGCAGGAGAAAGGAGGAAAAAGTATTGCAAAAAGTGTAACGGGCAACACTTTTTCCGCGACATATAAAGCACATACCGATACTTATACGTAACATTAAAATCCAACGTCGTTTCCCCATTCCTATTGTTTCGTTGGAGACAGGCGAAATGAAGGCAGAACCTTTTATATCTTCGTTTTTAATTCGCGCAGTCGAAAGCGAAGTTTAAAAAGCAAATAATAACCTTTACGCAGAACACAACGGAGCGTGCAAAAGCTGTAAAATGTGATCTTTTATTACTGTTTTAATTACATTCTTCGCGCTCGTGCAGTTTTCTTTATTTTTCCCATTTCATTTTCATAAAACGATCATCTTTGTGTACCTTTCCATTATTTTCAATGATTATCTCTTCAATTCGTGAATGGCAATTGAGTTCAGCTCAAATTCAGGAAGAAGGTATTAAAGACGTTACGTGTTGGAAAATAATATAATTTATGTTACGAATGAAGTGTTCATATCTAACTGCCGCACTCATTGGCATGGATTGAATTAAATTATTCTTGGGGCATTTAATAGAATTCGATTATTTCCCCACTCAAAGTCAGTTTTTATTCTTTATGATCCGTTACTGCATATCAAAAATGCTTTATGCTTTGTTACTGGGTACAGAAATAATTGACGTCTCGGAGGAATAATCGAATTCTGAGAAATAACTAAATGACAATTATATTTAATTGAAGTCCCTGAGTACGGCAGTTAAATATAACACTTAATTCGCAATAAAAATAAAAATAATATTTCTAGAAATAAAATATTGTAGAATTGTATAATCATATAGGTCGAATGGCTGACACGCGTACATAATCCGTTTAGCAATTAGTTAATGGTTCTTTTGCTTGCAGATAAATAAATAACAAAGTTTTTGGTACTTATCCCGTCTTCAGGAACACAAATATTGACATAATTAATAACAACAGAGCACGTCCGCTAGTTGCTCGCGTTGAATTATAAGTGAAGGAAATATCTCTCTTATCCCCCTATTTCTCGTTTAGATAGTATTGGTCTCAGCAGTAAATAACTAAACATTCCGAATATATTCAACAATTCAACTGTTGTATTTTCAATAGCAAAACCAAATAGTTATTGGTAAGGTAAATGGGATTAAATAAAAAAAAAATCTTACGCCGTTTATCAAAAAAATTCAAAAATTAAACCATCTGTATTACTAATACTTTATACCAACCAACATAATTATTTTAATAATATTGTTACATAGGCATTTGTTTTGTGATTTAATAGTAGAAACCAAGAAGCAAAAAACATCCTGGTATGTTACGGGAAGGGGAAGACATCGCTCTATAAGCGATAGGGAAAAATGTATTTCGGTTTCTGTGTAACGACTTTCGATTTACTGAATACGAGTGCTCTTGGGAAGGGTTTGAGAGGGGAGGTATCACTCCACATCGAGTCAAGTACATTCGTCTGCCAAATAAGGCGTAACTTACTCTACGCCGCGAATTTATGGCTTCTATGAACTGAAAATACGTTTAGACTTTATATTTGTGTCAAATATCACGCTGTGATTGTTACTGCTTATTATCGCTGAGAGTGTAATAAGACAGAGTCGTTACTTTTATGTTATATTTGTCCGAATACTGAAACGCTACTTAGCTGTCTGACGGCTAACGGCTACTTATTTTCATACAATTTTGACAGCTAAGAGGGACTTAACTTGTTTAAAACGATCTTAAATACTTAAGTAGCGTTTCAGTATACGGGCGATATAAACTTATATCTTTGATGTCGGTGATGATGAAGCACTCACTGTAAGCCAGTATCATGGACATATTAAGTAATCACACAGTCTGGAAGACACATTGACGAAGACGTGTTATTGTAGATCTATAAATAAATAAATACACCCGTGATTGTTGGGCGTACACATAGTCTTAACCCCACATTAGGCTAACCTGTATCGTGGGTATCACGAACTATGAGGGACTTACGGTCCTATACCACCCAGAACCGAAACCAATATTTGTGATCAACTGAATCGAATCAATAAAACCTATATGAATTTCGTTGATCAGTTGATTAATTAAAATCTAACCATGTGAACACGCTATTAGCACACTGGATACTAAGTGATAGCAAAGCCCTCAAACAGGTTTTTAACAGCACACACGTTCTTTCCTATGGTATAAACCTTAAAGTGTAAAGATATCTGATCCTGAGATATTATCTGTGGATTATAAATTTCACACGAAAGGACGTTACTTGGATAATATCTAAGTATTCCAAAAAACACAAAAATAATGCAACATAGACATAAGACATGTTCAATTTGAACAAATTGGTAAATTTTGTGATAAATTATTTTTTCGAGAAATGTCTCTCGTTCCCAGCCTCGGACTTTATTTCTATAACCCTCTTCACAAATAAGTGCTGTGTTGCTATCGAAATCCAATAAACATAAAGCTTCGCCTTATAAATTTACATCTTTTATCTGGAAATTCTCAAAGTTCTCTTTAATGTCAATTTAATATAAAATTTATTTCAAGTTCTGTGACGAATAGAAAAAGAGATAACGAGACACCGTCGCGCCGCCTCTTTCCGTGATCACCGCCACGAATTATGTGCTTCGAGCCTTGAATATTAAATGAAGGCGGCAAAAAGTAGCGTGAGTCTGCGTGAATTTGGCTCAAATTACGGTTATCGAGCCAATCGGTTCCCTGACAGCGCTTTCGCTAAATATACTCGTGTCTCAAGTAGACGAGTTTTATTCAAGCCATTAAGAAACGTCCGACGACTTTTTTCAATATGGTAGAGTCACGAGTTTTGAACGATTTGATCTTAGCATGAAATATATTTATCAGTGTTTAGTTATTTTATAGAGCTGAATGACGAGACGAGCATGTCGCTCGTCTGAATATAAGCGCCCAACATTAAATACAACTACTTTACGGTAGAACTTACTCAGACTGACTGTATGTATGATTATTTTTATGTATATCATAGTTGTGATTTTGCTTATATTAGAAAACTTTAACGAAACAGAAGATACTGAAACCCGAATATAGTAAGTTGACACCAAAAGTGACATCTAATGAAAATTTCACAAATAAATTACAATAACTCAATAATTAATTCAAAGATATTAATATTATAATCTATTAGGTCGAAAATGTTTAGTTGATTCACAGACTGAAATTGATTTCATTTATTAATTGAATACTCGGTGCGAGTTATCGCAAGAGTAACTTGAATTACTAATACTGCTGTGGATTGAGTATTTTCGTTACCTATCTATTATATATCTAAGTAGGTACGCAGTTACATTGTAAAAACCTTTATGTAAATATTTCTTCTTTAACCTCTCGAGATTTCGTTTGGAATCATTTTGATAAACATCTCACATCTTATTTAAATGTAAAATAAATGGGGACTATTTGGGTGCGACGTAAATTAATTTTAAGTCTTAAATTTTTATCTCGTTATATTAAAAAATAGAAAAAACTTTTATAATAAAAAGTACTTTATATATTAATTTATAAAATAAAAATACATATTCTACATTTATAATTATTGGTATAATATGTAAAAAATAAGCGAATTTAATTCACGATATTGTTATAATAAAATACAAACCAAGTTCGAAATTCAACTTCGAAAAATAATAGGTAAATACTTGACTGAGCTTTGTAATAAGATTGTTAGGGGCCTTTCGACAATAGTCCAAAAAAAAACTTGAAAATACTCGTATTCGGTTACATTCCAAACTGCTGATATTTTGTATTATTACACTTCGGCACTCAATTTATATTTTGTACAAAAATAAAATGCTGATAACTAATATTGGGATTAGTTGAGCTGATTCATAAAATCACTTAACTCCGTCAATTCTGAAACTATTTATGAGTTGTATAAGTATTTTATAGGCTCGCCCCTATCACATTATGGGACGGAAATACCCTCGGCGAAATTTAGGTGTGCTGACTATACCTCTGCCTACCCCTTCGGGGATTGTAGGCGTGGGTGCGTATATATGTATGTAAAAAAAAGCCAAAGAGTAAGCATTAGTGGTAAGTAAAAAAGCATTTGGAGAAGAATTTGACTGATGGATGTTGGTGTCGTCCAAACTATTCTTGCAAACCCACAATCAGACATTGCAAAAAGATTGTGTCTTCTGGCGACCCTGACTGATTGAAATTCCGTTTCTGTCTCTTTGTCTTGTCGGAGCGGCGTACTCATATAAATAATTTAATGTAATGTTTAGTATTGCTTGTACTAGTATAAGATACGATGGGGTTGACATGTCCATGGATAAAAACCCCAAAACAAAAAAAGATAAAAAAAAAAAGAATTTGACAACGAAACATCCGGCTATAAGGCGGACCTATACCCCGTATAAAATAAATAATTAATAGACACACCAATAGTCTCAGGAACTATGAAGGAATGTCTCACAACATCCAGACCCGAAAATTTTTTTACAAGGTGGTAGGTCCCTTGTATGCGAGAGGCCGTCTGGGTTGGTACCACCACAACAGTGTGACAAGGACATTGACGCCAGTGAAATTATTGGGCATTATGAGACTTAACATCTTATGTATCGGACTGAAGAGCGCAGTTAAATGCCATGCAGTGCTTTGTAATTCAACGTTCTGTGCGGTGTTGCTTCTGTTTATGGGCAGGCTTGGCGCTTACCATCAGGCGAGCGCTTTGCTCGTCTCGTCATTCAATCAAATAAAAAATGAGGATCACACAAACATTTGTTTCGCTGCGGGGATCGACCTCGCGTCATCACGTTTCACAGCTGGCTAATCGCCCGTTGCGCCACAGAGGCTGCCAGTGTATAGGGTATTTGAAGGTCAGTAATGTGCACTAAACATTTTGAGCTGGGATCCCTTGTTGAAATATAACTGTAAGCTGGCTCATATTGCTAGATTAGTTGCGGGGTTGATATTTTTACTCGTTTATCACGTTTTGTAAATCGCTTGTAAGCTGCTGACAGTTATGAATTATCGCACGGGTCGAGTTATATATGTGTGTTTAAAAGAGGGTAATATTTCAAAGATATCCTTTAATTTACTTTAAGTCCCGTATATTATGTTGAAAACTCTTGTAGTAATCTAATCATAGTGGTTACATTACATCACAAAGCTTCTCTTGAATTTATGTATAATATGGATATAAACATAAACAGTATATGAAAGGACATAACGATGAGTATTTTTTATCGAATTGAGTCTTTTCACTTCATTTCCTTTTTCTGTTTAACAACGGTTGATACAGAAACAACATACTACGCACACGTGGTGCTTCTGCAATCTGCTTGTATATAATAAAAGCGAAACCACTCACTCGCTGACTAATGATTCACGAAATCTCAAAAACTACTAAGGATTTTAGAAATTTGTATTTTACGTAGCAAGGGGGGGGGGGGGGGGGGTGGAAATTATATTAAACTATTTTAAGGAACGGTATACGGTTGTGAAATTGAGTAAAAATATTGCTTTTCAAAATAATGAGACACCTTATTCAACACCTGTTTCCCTTATTATCCCGGAGAAAAGACTCACGTGGGCGGAGCAGTGACCAAAGCTATTTATACCTATACCA
The DNA here is from genome assembly GCA_949126905.1 of Amorpha juglandis. Classification (NCBI taxonomy): domain Eukaryota; kingdom Metazoa; phylum Arthropoda; class Insecta; order Lepidoptera; family Sphingidae; genus Amorpha; species Amorpha juglandis. The sequence continues at coordinate 10,507,631 of OX421372.1, forward strand.
TAAAGTACTACATGTAACACACAAAGCTATAACTAGTGATAGAAAATATTAATCTAAGTTAAACTAAAACAACTAACTAATAATCCTCCGTATATCTACACAAATAATAAAGGTACAATAATAAAGCGTCCAATTTCATTGTACACGATTATTGTTACGTTGGGCAGCTAGAGACACGCGTAATCCCAACGAGACACGAAGTCGGGGCCTGGATTCTGGGATTAGTGCAGGTTGGGGCCAGACTGTCAGATAAACCTCGTCGGATTTAATGTGATATTAGCGAGTTAGCTCCCACGCACACTCTAAATAATACTTCGCAATCATTACCTGCTGAAACATTGGGGATGCTTGTCCTTCGCACCCAGACTGTTCAAGTATAGTAGGTAAAATGTTTGTTATACGAGTATATTCACAAACTTTTTTTATGTTAGTGTATTTTTACGTATATATAGTTACATGAAATATTTGTACTTATTAATCTTTTAGTATTTTTGGTGCTTCTTACTAAATAAATGTAGAAGTTATAACACAAAGTGACATAATATGTAATAATTAATAATGATAATTATGTAAACACTTATACGAGTGTACACACTCCATTTCAGTCCAATGTTTAATCAAGTGAAATTACAAAATAGACGTGCAATTTCCATTTTCACGGTATCCGAATCCTCTAAAATGCTTTCTACTTGATGATGATACACTCAAAATGTACGTCAGTGTTTCAGCAATTTGGCCTTCGTCAATTTCCTGTTGCTAGTGAATCTCTTGGCACATCGCGCTGCCAACGTGCTCAATGTATCTGTCTCTACTAAATGAGTCATCACAGAGCAAACACTGCAGGATTTAGAATACTATCTAGTATCTACACTTAAAAAACATATTTAAATCTATTATTTAACGAGATTATGCCAAACTTTATAATCTTAAATTAAATAATTGATATGTTATTATGAAACCCAAACAAAGCTACTTTGTGGACAACTCTAAGATCAGTAACGCCACAAACTGTGAAATCATTAGATAATAAAAAACATTCAACGATTCCTTTTTAAATAACTTTTATCACAAGTACCTAGAATTCTTTTGTATACGGATGAGTTATTTTCACTGTATTTATTTCACTTTTCAGATTCTACACTGAACAGTCAAGGGAAAACGTGTCACTTCGATCTGACAGTGAAAAACAGCCCTCGTGTCATTTGTCAATGTCACCCACTCCACGGAGGGCAAAACATAATTTCATAAAGACATCCTTGTTCTTGTTACGCTGTGTTGATCCATTTTTTACGATATTGCTATCATCGACTTTTTTATTTAATAAAATACTGCGTAAAAATAAATAAGGAAATGTTACTCTGTGTATCGACGTATGTTCCTTGTCATTAAATCGAACATAAGATTTCTGCTGGAGCCCAGGCGCCTTTTTATTGATTTAAGTTATCGTCTTATGTAAGCCGGCTGTTCATTTTAAACCATACTAACAGTAGGTAGCGTTAAACGTGCAAATCGGTCATCCGATAGCAAGTATTCTGCAGCGTCCAAAAGGAGTGTATATTGTAATTTGTAGACGGAAAAGAAATTAAGTAAAAAGACTACCAAAAAATGTATTAACTAATTGGTCAAAGATAATGTTGCGTCTTATGAGTGATTGTGCATTCGAAATTCACACCTTTAAGTCTGGTAGTGTTTCTAGTATTATCAAGTAAACGAGTGTGTGATACAGGTTGTCTATATTTTTGTATACACAACAAACATTAATAACTTTGCAAATAAAAGTACTGATAGTGCATTTATTGCCTTTTGCCGCAACTAACTTTAAAAGTTTTTTGTACCTGTTTAAAATATAATCAAATTAATATCCTAATGAAGTCAGATTTTGCGAACTAAAATGTTCGCAAAATCTTACTTCTGCCAGACCATTAAGCTGTGGAATAGTTTGCCGGCACACGTTTTCCCTCCTTCCTATATAATATGGGGTCCTTTAAACGGAGTGTGGAGAAGCAGTTAGGCAGGTCGGCATGATCGTGCCAACGATTGTTTGTCGTTGGTCGACCCTATTCCTGGATTGCGCTACACTTACCATCAGGTGTGGCGTAGTCACTTTGCCGAACCAGTATAAAAATATATATAATTTTTAATATAATAAGCACCAGACATGTTATTTAAATAGTGACAAAATAGAGATTTTTGTAAGGTCAACGGAAAATAAGTGATTTTGCTAATTGCACTTGGTCACATCTATCCATCGGTGTCGAAATTAAAAATGATGCATGAAATATGAATGATTTTGCATAGAATTCCAAGTAACTACTTCGATTGTTTTCATAATTGATAAAAGTGAAAGTAGTTAATAAATTCCTAAACACTGGCTGCTTAAAATCGTCGCTAGTCTTGGAAGTTGGCATAGTAGCGAAGTTATCTTTGTTGAAATATTTGCTATCTGCAAGGAATAAATGACTAGACACGCCCCTCCCGTACATTCAGCGCACCCAAATGTTTCCGCCACTGATAGCGACAGGGTTCAATTCCCGGTTGGGACAAATATGTTTTAAATGACGGGTGATTATTCCCGGGTCTGTGTAGATGTCACAGGAAATAATATTAGGGCGATGGGGGTGTGTGTGTGTGAACGAATGAGAGATATTATATTATACACGTAACTTACTGTATTTGTACATTTATCACAATTATTAAAGTCTGGTAAAATTTGCGGGTTTAAGTAAAATTAAAATGCAATTGATGACAGTGGCAAGGTACAACTGTAATACTTGATAACTCCCACGTGCGTGCAGTCGTTGCCCTAGATTGCCACTTCACTAATCAATAAAATTAATTACGCTAGAAAACCAAGGGAATACTTCTTAGTATTATAATCTAAAGGAGATGACTTGACATTTAACCTTTCATTGGAACATAAATTATAATAATACTAGCCCTGTTTTCTATAAGTCCCATTGCTGGGCACGGGCTTCCTCTATAGAATGAGAGGGTTTAGGCCTTAGTCCACCATTCTGGCCATTAGGCCAGTGTGTCATTAGGCCATTAGGCTAATGTGGGTTAGTAGACTTCATATATCTTCGAAATTCAAATGGGGAACTTCTCAGGTATGCAAGTTTCCTCGCAATATTTCCTTCACCGTTACAGCAAGCGATAATTAATAATGAATATACACGTAACTTAGAATTAATGTCATGTAGCGCATGCTCTTGGGGTTGGCTACGTAAATGCGACTTTTATCTCGCCAGTCCGTACCCTTCCCACCAGAGCTATCGCCGCTATTTGAACATAACAATGATTAAATTATGGCACCAGTTATGCTAGTTCATCAAATTGTTTGTTTTTTTTTTTTTTTTTTTTTTTATCCTGGCTCGGCAAAATGACTACGCCACACCTGATGGTAAGTGTAACGCAATCCAGGAATAGTGTCGACCAAAGACAAACAGTGTGTCTATCGTTGGTCGGCACAATCATGCCGGCCTGCCTAACTGCTTCTTCACACTCCGTTTAAAGGACCCAATATTATAGGAAGGAGGGAACACGTGTGCCGGCAAACTATTCCACAGCTTAATGGTCCGGCAGAAGTACGAATTTGCGAACTTTTTAGTTCGAGCCGAGATGGAGGAGACCACGAAGCTGTGGCTCCGCAAGCCAGCACGCGTGGTTCTGTTAAGGAAAGGCGAGGATGGGATAAGGTCAAACAATTCTTCGGAGCATTCACCGTGATACAGACGGTACAAGACGCTCAGTGAGGCAATGTCCCTCCGCAATTGTAGCGGTTCTAAGTGTATTGTAACGTCTGCATCATTCACAATGCGGACAGCCCGACGCTGCAATCCGTCCAAGGCATCGAGTAAGTATTGGGCGGAACCGTCCCAAAGGTGCGAACAGTACTCCACACCCGGCCGCGCTTGCGCTTTGTATAAGCGGTAAAGCTGACCGGGAGTAAAAAACCGACGCACCCTGTTCAGGATTCCGACCCTGCGTGAAGTGGCGGATATTACGCCCTCGATGTGGTTCCTTGGATTCAGATTGCAGCAAATATCCATACCCAGGATATTAAGGCTATTCCGCATTGCGAGCGGGATACCCCGAAGATTGGGGAGGGGAGAGAACGGGGATTTCTTGCACGTGAACGCGCACACCTGTGTTTTCTTGGCATTGAACTCAACCAGATTCCTTGCACCCCATTCCGAAATGAGATCCAAGGTCCGGTTAAGCTCAATGACGAGATTCTCTCGCTCCCTCTCAGTGACTTCCCGGCTACCTGGAGGCTTACTGCAGTAACGCCCATGCACTGTGCTGTCATCTGCATAGCAATGAATGTTACCGAGTGGTAACATATCATTGATATGCAGAATAAACAAGGTGGGCGAAAGCACAGAGCCTTGTGGGACTCCGGCATTAACTGTCATGAGCCGTGAAGCATGTCCTTCGACAAGGACACGCATTCTGCGCTCATGCAGAAAGCCGGAGATCCACGTGCACAGGTTGTCGGGGAGCCCATATGCCGGAAGCTTGGAGAGAAGACCACGGTGCCAGACCCTATCAAATGCCTTAGCAATGTCGAGACTTACGGCTAGAGCCTCGCCATGCTTATCAACCGCCTCACCCCAGCGATGTAGCATGTACGCTAAAAGATCACCCGTTGATCGTTTCGACCGAAAGCCGTATTGTCGGTCACTGATCAGCGAGTGATCCTCCAGGTAGCGGATCAACTGTGTATTTATGATCCGCTCCATTACTTTGCACATCACTGAGGTTATGGCGATTGGACGGTAGTTGTTAGGGTCCGACCGATCACCTTTTTTTGGGATCGGTTGCACATTGGCCTCTCTCCAAGATTGGGGCACAATACCCGAGAGGAAGGAAGAGCGGTATAGGCGCGTCAGCACAGGAGACAACTCGGCTGCGCACATTTTAAGGACCACCGCGGGGATACCATCCGGACCACTAGCCTTGCGGACGTCGAGGAACCGTAATTCACGCCGCACATCACAATGCCTGATACGAACATCCGGCATGGAGTGTCCGCAATCAGGCATTGTGGGCGGCGGTGCATCACCGTCTTCGAGCCGCGAATTAGCCGCAAAGAGTTCCGCTGATAGGGTGGCTTTCTCTTGCGGCCTGTGGGCCAGAGATCCATCCGGATATCTCAGCGGTGGCAACGAGGGGCGACAGAAATTAGATTGGACGGCCTTGGCAAGACTCCAATAAGCACGACTGCTCGTCGGATGATCCGCCAAAGCCCGTCCAATCCTGTTGATGCGCTGGGCATCCGCTCTGACGTACGCCTTCCTGCAGGCCTTGGTGGCTTGGTTATAGGCCGCTTTGAGAGAACTTATGTTGGGATCCTTCATAGCGCGACCCCTAAACCAATCGCGATACGCAGCCTGTTTCTCACTAACAGCATCTGCGCATTCGCGATTGAACCAGGAGCGTCCGCGACCACCACCGACGACCTCCGAGGAAGGAATGTAATATTCCATTCCTAACCGGATCTCGTCGGCAATAGCGTCGGCACTCGCGGAAGGATCGTTACCCTCAAAGCAGCGCTGCCCCCAAGGGATGGATGCGAAATACTCTCGCATACCATCCCAATCTGCAGACGAGTAGTGCCAGATTCTGCGCCTGACTTTGACTGGCGAAGGAGGCGCAGAACGAGGCACTGTGGATCCAACCAGGCAATGATCGGAGGTACCCAATGGGGCGCCCACCGTCACACTGTACCCGGCTGGATGACTCGTCAGCAGAAGGTCCAGCAATGAAGGCGTGTGACTTGCCACATCTGGGATTCTGGTGGGCTGATTCACCAGTTGTGACAAGTCGTGAGTCAGAGCAAATGCATGAGCAGTACGTCCAGCATGGTCAGTCTTGGAGGAGCCCAACCACAGCTCATGGTGCGCGTTGAAGTCCCCCAAGACCACCAGTTCCGCTGTCGGATACTGCTCCAGCACATCGTCTGTCGCCTGGCTGATATGGTTAAACAGCCGAGTTGTCTCGTCATCCCCGTTATGGGATCTGTAAAGGCACACATAGATCCGGCTCTGGGAGCCAAGATCCACGTGTACCCACAGTGTGGAAAAGGACGGGTCCTCCATGCAGTGCAGACGGCGACAGCTGACGTCCGACCGGACATACAAACATACCCCGGCCCTTGGCTTGAAGCTCTCTTCAAGCAAGTAGCCGGGATATTGCAAATATGCCATATCGGTCGGACGGCAGATCTGCGTCTCCGTCAAGAAGAGCATTGCAGGCCGGGCCGTCTCAAGATGGTGGTGGACGGCACTAAGGTTCGAATGGAGTCCACGGATGTTAGTGAACCCCATTGTGAACGCGGTGGTGGGGCTGTGCACCGCTGTAGGACCTGCTCTCTTTAATGGCACTGTCATGGTGGGTAATGGGGAAGGAAGAAGGAAGAAGCAGCTTGAGGGACCTGCAACATGACAGATGGATGACCGTGACATGCACATAGTTACCAGGCTGCCGAACGGAGACAGACTGAACCGCCGGACGGAAGGGCCCCCGTACCCTCCCGGGATAGGCCGCCGGGACCCCACATCCGGTCACCAATCGGCACGACGGACCTACCCAAGATTATGCGTGGCATGGTGGGGCAGCCTCTCGAGGTGGTTAGTCTCGATTGGGCCCCTGTACTGTACCACGGGCGGCCAGCGGGACAACCGTTTCTACGGGTCTCCCTGGCCGGCAGTTCAATCCATCTCCATCCGACAATGAACCGATATACATGACTCTGCCAGCCATCATGTCACGCTGCAGGCCCCTCAAGAACCGGATGTACACAGGCTGATCCTGGAACGCGACCCACACAATATGTGAGTCACTATGGCAGGTTTTTCACCACGTGTACGGTGGTCGCTATCCGGCCGGATGTAAACATCCTACCACCAGCTGAGCGGATGTTGGCTCAAAGATCCCTCGGTCGCCTCTTACGACCCCCTCGGGAAAGATAAGGGGAAGCGGTTTGTATTCTCAAGCCGCCGCTCCACGGCATACATTAAAATGTATAGTGGTGAAAATCGTGCAACTAAAATGGACAGTTGTCTTATACAGAGGACAGTGTTCTGTCCAATGCTACTGATAAATAATTCAAATGCTGCATTGCGGACCACAAGAAATTGACAAGGAATATATTCTACATCTCACGGTGGTGAAACATAATGGTGCACTTGAGATACATTTAGGGAATAACAAACACGTGTTGCTACTCAATATGTACACGCTTTGATTTTACTCCAAGATTTGAACCTCACAAGGGTCCCTCACAGGGATGCAGCTGGTCTTAAAAAATACAAATCAAATGTTTCTGTAATGGGTTCGGCCCATTGCGAGCGAGTTAAGGGCAGGTGAAGAAGGATATAAAGCAGAAGAGATCAAACATCGTGAGGAAACATATACCTTTGAATATTCTCCATAAGAACCTCGAAGGTATGTGACCAACCGTAATAACCCCGTACTCAGCCATGAGACAATGTATAATACAGTCAAAAATTTTGAAATTATTCGAGGAAATTTCACGCAACTTATGATTTATTAAATATTAAACGACATTTTCATTATCCTAAATTCTAGCAGCGTATTCAGGACAAAAACATTTATTCTCATATTCTCGACATTGTTATAAAACGCCTCATCATATATTGGTAATTAACGCAAAATTCTGGGAATATAGGGGACAAAAAGTTTGGTAATTAGTATTTCAAACGTCAGAAGTTTCTTTATTGTACGTCGGGGACTATGCTTGCAAAACCCTTAGTAAACTATTTTATTTTGAATTTACCAAAATAATTAAAATAGTATTTACTTACATTTTATAAAATATATTATAATATAAAGATTTTAATATATCGCGGTCATTCCACGTCAAATCGACCAATAGTTGGGATCGACCCCTTTCGATATGGTCAGAAGTTTTCTTTTATCCTATAGTGAAGTTCTGCAAACCCTGAAATTTTTGGAACTGTGATTTTTGTTTTTTCAAAAATATGAATTTTTGAAAATTGTTATAATTTTTTTTTCTTGTTTATAATTTTTATCTTAATTGAGTTTGGCAAATCACGTAATTTTGAACAGTTGAAATTTCATTATTTTGAAAAATCTCCAATTTGTAAAATTTCGAATTAATAAAAATTGACAAAATTGAATTCCTGCGAGTGGGATTGTCAATTTAGATTAGATGGCCCCGGACAATCGCGAAATACTTTATTATAATATGTAGTACGTAACCGAATTGAATTATAATAATCAAATGAAATTCATATTAATAGATTAACAGTTAATTAAGTAACCAAAAAGACTGTATCTTCATTGAATATTAAATCGATGGCACTCGGTTAATTAGTATTCCGGTCAGATTCTGTTAGTTTGGTTAGGTCGCTCTCAAGAGTCTCAAGCGATTCCCTAAACAGATTACCTAACCACATTTATATCGTCGACGGAACACAAATATTACCATAATTAGTTTGACTTGCACGTTCCTTTAATACAAATATATATTCATCTAATTGAATAGCTGGTAGAAAGTATTTTATCGAACTTCTTTTTCTTTTCCCGGCGTTGACTCGGCTGGCCAGGGCTAGGATCCGCTTACGTACAACATTTTCTACTTCGCTCGGTCTTTAGGATCTTGTTTTTTATTTTTACCTTTCTTTATAACGTCTGGTTAGCGTTTTTAAGGTTACGCGTACTATAGGTGCGGTCAACCCAACGATAAATGAATAGGTCAGCAACAAAACTACTGTAATAGATATTTTAAAAAGTGTCTCACAGTGTCTTTTTTATTATCATCGAGTGTGTATTAATAGAGTGTATTATATTATGTTTGAGTTTACTTCAAGTATATTAATAAATATAATTTAAATGCCAATGCACGTTTACATCAACATTTCATCTTTATAGAATGAAACACCTGATTATGTTTCGTTCGCATTTATTAAATAAACCATAAGGTAAGCAAATAATTTGGTATAAGTACTTTTTATTTATAAATTTAATATATTTTATCAGTGACAACTCGGAGGCACCGAATTCATAAGAAAGCTCAAAAACGAATAATGAAAAAGCTTTCAGATAATGATCACTTTCGTGATTTTCTTAAAAAGCATTTACAATCTGAATTAATCAACTAAAATGTAATGGATTAATACTGGTATTGCAGAAGATTATTCTTAATGAAATCCTTCCATAAACGGGAGGTGCTTTAATTTTACTCTTGATTGCCTTCAATAACAATAATTACTAATTGTTTGTTTGTAGAGCAATGTTTAATTTCTGTAAAATGGAATTTTGTTACTACATTCATGCCTGATTGGTATTTGTTAATGTAATGCGAAATAATAGGCTTCATCGCGCACTAAGTGGATAACGAGGAGAATCAATATCTCTTTCTATTCGCTCAACACGGTCAACATTGTTTAATTTTAAACCGACGTAAAGTAGCGGCTTGCTGCTGCGTTTCGTACGGTGAGTGAGATATCCGGAAGCCCAAATCCCCTCCCCTTCCCTATCCCTAATTATCCCTTTCCTTTATGGTCGGCAACGCGCCCATGATTCTTCTGGTGATGGACGTACATGGGCAGTGGAGATCACTTACCATCAGGTGACCCACTTGCTCGTTTGCCGGTCTATGCCATAAAAAAAAAAAAAAACAAAATTATTGCAAAGTCGTACGCCCCACATCCGTGCTACGCAGTTTCAACCACGCTACGACCGCGCTACGCCGTACTTAATAAAGTCGACCACACGGCAATCCGCCATGCGGTTATCCAACTAATGAATTAATGCTTTATTTATCCGCCACAATTTATATAAAAGTTTGTTTACGTTATAGTAATAATGGTACCGGGAGCATGAACTCAAGTTTAAGCACAGTCGGTGTAGCCGGTAATAATGAAAGTTCGATCTATCTGATTTCCTCAACGCTGTCGTATTAAGTATGTATTTTATAAAGATCTTCGCACAATTATTAATTTAAAAATCTATATAAGCGCATATATATATATTCTATTTTTTTTGAAGTGAAACTTCTTTATCGGCGTTAGAAAAATAAAATCGTCACATTTTTCCGTTACGCGGCACGCGTCACGTTTTTGACTTTGACTGGATTTTGACCAGACTTTCACTGGACTTGACAGGACTTTCATCGGACTTCGACCGGATTTTGACCGGACGTTGACCCGACTTTGACCGGACTTTGACCGGATATAGACCGGATTTTGACCGGACCTTGACCCAAATTTGACCGGACATATACCGGACAAAGACCGGACACAGACCGGACACAGACCGGACATAGACCGGACACAGACCGGGTTTTAACCGGACTTTGACCGGGCTTTGACCGGACTTTGACCCGACTTTGACCGGGGTTTGACCACACTCTGACCGGACTTTAACCGTGCTGACCGGACTTTCACCGGACGTTGACCCGACTTTCACCGGGCTTTAACCAGGCTTTAACCGGACTTTGACCCGACTTTGACCGGGCTTTAACCGGACTTTAACCGGGCTTTGACCTAACTTTGACCGGGCTTTGACCATACTCTGACCGGACTTTAACCGGGCAGATCGGACTTTGACCGGACTTTGACCGGACTTTAACCGGGCTTCAACCGGGCTTTGACCGGACATTGACCGGGCTTTAACCGGACTTTAACTGGGCTTTGACCTAACTTTGACCGGGCTTTGACAGGACTTTGACCAGACTCTGACCGGACTTTAACCGGGCTGACCGGACTTTGACCGGACGTTGCCCCGACTTTGACCGGACATAGACCGGATTTTGACCGGACTTTGACCGGGCTTTGACCGTACTTTGACCCGACTTTGACCTAACTTTGACCGGACATAGACCGGACACAGACCGGACTTTGACCCGACTTTGACCGGACTTTGACCGAACTTTGACCGGGCTTTGACCGGACTTTGACGGACTTTGACAGGACTTTGACCCGACTTTGACCCGACTTTGATCTGACTTTGACCCGACTTTGACAGGGCTTTGACTAGACTCTGACCGGACTTTAACCGGGCTGACCGGACGTTGCCCCGACTTTGACCGGATATAGACCGGACTTTGACCGGATTTTGACCGGACTTTGACCGGGCTTTGACCGGACTTTGACCCGACTTTGACCCGACTTGGACCCAACTTTGACCGGACATAGACCGGACTTTGACCCGACTTTGACCGGACTTTGACCGGGCTTTGACCGGACTTTGACGGACTTTGACAGGACTTTGACCGGACTTTGATCGGACTTTGACCGGATTTTGACCGGACTTCTTCTGTCGAGCGTCCCGAGACGCACACTTTTTTTTGTATTCATGTCTATGATAATAAAAGCCTTTTGTTTAAACTTTATCTAATTTAACTTTATTAGACCAATTTCTGTAAAGTTGCATAATATAGTAGATCATTTTTTGAAAAATAAGGTCATAAAAAAGTTTCACTTCCTACGTGTGTACACTAGTACACGCACACATTTTTTTTTTTATTATTTATTTATTTTTTTATTATTCTATTTTTTTTTAGGTCGCAGGAAGTCGCTGGATGCAGGCCACTTCCCACAGGTTGGTCTGGAAATCTTTGGGGGAGGCCTATGTTCAGCAGTGGACGTCCTGTGGCTGATGATGATGGTGATAAGCGCATTTTAATTCATATTTTGTAGTCGGATGTTAAAATTCTAAAGTCATGAGCTGATGGCCCCACGTACTCTGAACATTACAGTACATAAAGTGGTCACCGATGCGCGACGGTGCATCGCGATACGAGTGCAACATGCTCTGTTAATGAGCCGTTTACTCAGATAAAAGCTAATTTATGAACGCTGTGTGTGCCACGATGCTTGTAAACTCTTTTACATAAGCGGTGGTTTGTGGAAATAATGGATTTTTTCGATAATATATGGAATTACAATGCGATTGTAATTCACGGTGTAACATTGTAATCGCGACTGTTTGTAAAGTAAGTATATGATATTTTGTTTTCCTATATCCTTTTTTCATAATGTACAAATAAACTTTACTATTGATAGATATCAAAGAAAATATAAGATAGCAAAATTAAAAACCATTACTAGGGTACTTCAATTTAGTAGGTAGGTACTTCTTAAATTAGCTTATAAATTAACTAACCTGTAGGAACACACATGTAAAGTAGGTTATGTTTGTGATAGCGTGAAGTATGCGTGAGTGACGAATGCAATATAATATATTATGCTTAGTATGTAGTATTTCTATGTATAATATAGAGGCGGCTGCGCCCGCCAGTAAGTAGTTCAGTATACGGAGTTGCGAATAAACCATGCTACTCAACACTCGTGTATAATTGTCCATCCTCACATTAGGTAATAGAACGCCAACCTATTATTACCTAAATAACCTGTCATTATTTAATCACATACCGTGAAACAGGACCCAATTTAGTTTTAATTAACTAAGTGAACAGTTCATGATTTCTTAGTATCGATTGATCAAAATGTTAAATCTATGGACGTCGTTACCATTGTTTGTTGAACGTTGAACGACGATGGTGCATTCATACTTAGGGATGCAATTATTTCTAACAGTTAACCTAGGTTTGTATAAGGAATTTTGTAGCCTGGCAGCGAACGAGTTATCATATATTTATAAAAATGTGAAACTCGGCCAATTGACGAGGATAAGGTACGTATAAAATATCTAATCGATGCTATATGAAGGACTGAGCGAAAATAAATGTTACGGGCCTGGCTGTAAAACCGGCTAATCTATTAAAATTTTATTGTAATAATATTCATGCAGTGAAGAAGTACTTGTGTAAAGTTATACCGTAACAGTTTTTTTATATTATCATAAATGAATTTGTGTAATCCCTTATTCAGAAGGGCAAAAAGATAATGTGTGTTTATAATAACCGCTTGCGGGCTTTTGGTGTATAACAACACATATATCTACCTATTATCTATTAAGGGACAGTTCCGAATATGTTAATATAGATTTAATACTGGCAACTATATGCAAATAGCTATTGTGATTTATCCACGGCCTGCAGGCAAATCATCAGAAATACTTTATGGTCTTAAATTTGTAGTATTATACATTGCTCACTAGCTCCATGGCAATTTTTTTGGGTTATTCTGTACTCACTTGAAAAGTTCACATAAGAGTCGCGTCCCGCGTTGTGACAGTTGTCGTTTATTAAACCATATCTTTGCACAATAAATATATAACCATTTGTTTGGTTTATGCTATGCAAATAATGTAAGGAAAGACCCCGCACTTAATAATTAATCAAAAGCGCTTTACTAATATATTTTAGCCTGTTATAATAACTTATTTAATATTATTCCCTTGTTCATATACCGCGAAACACACCCGAGCCTACATCGTATCGATAAGTAAGTATTCGTAGAGTGTTAGGTTGTGTTAAGTTTTCAACCGATATCAAAAGATTCTTAATTCGCGATTCTGAATTAATGATTATTTCTTATGTTCGGTAGTGTTTATTCAGATACTGGTTATGGTCAAGATTTGATGACGGAATACGAGGGAAAGTGGGAACCTTTTTAACGATCGCGATTTGAATTTTAAATGCACCTCTTTCGACTTGATTTTAAAATATTATTCTTAATATAATTTCATTAGAATACATCTAAATTAACATCAAGGCGACAGATTATATATTTCAACATAGCATTTTAAATTTAAGCCTATGTGTAACTCTGTATCATTAATATGAACTACTTAAAACATATTTATTAATAAGTATTCGACATAAGATGTTTTAATTTCATGCAATCTTTAATTTAATGCCCTTCTTATTCTCGATTAGCAAGTTTGTGGCATTCATCGCCAAATAAAAAATAATTCAGTAAGTTTTCGTAGATAATATCGTTTAGCCATAACCTAATTTCAGACCGCATTGACTAAAGTTATAAAGCTTAAAACCCAAGCGAGTCGTCCATTGTTGAGAATTTCGCGGTAAACATACCATAAATTTAGCACTCAGGGCAAAGTTAGTGAATAATTTTCCGTGTCTCTGTTTATTATAAGCCTGGAAAGTTGGCCGCGATTCGTTGCTCGTAATCAACTTCACAAATGTGGATCGCGGTTCACTGATTGCAGCCATTTGTACTTAAAATACCGTTTACTGAAAGAATTTATACTACATAGCTCGCATTACCGCCAAAGTAAAAATCCTTTTATCCATTTCATTACAACGCAATCACCCATGAAATGAGACTAACGTTATTATAAGACAAGAAAAGTAACAAGAAAACTTTTCAAAAAGAATAAATAAGGCACACATGGAATAAAGATAACTTTCTTTAGCTCAGTAATTGAGACTCTCAAATCCTTCGCAGACAGTTCTGGGGTAACTGAGTTTTCTAACCAACTGATATAACTTTTTATTTTCCTTTTAGAGAAAATATTATAACTTATAACTTTAGCAGATTATACCCCGTAATACGAAAGAAACTTTTAATAAGGAAACGATAGTACTTATAAAGTTTTGTTACAGTTTGTATTTTTCACCTGAACATGGTAATAAATCCTTCAGTAACGATATATAGTAACGTTTATGATGTATGATACTATACGTGGCTCTATAATTGGGTCTCACTGAATGTCGCAAGAATAACTTGTGAGTTAGAATTAAATGAAGCAGTAATTTTGCTCAACGTACCAATGTTCCAGGAAACTTTTATTTTATACTGTACTTATTTATTCTATATAATCCAGTTGTCTCTGAAGGTAAAAGTGCTTATAAATCAACAAAAGATGATTGGAAGATTGGAAGTAATGTAGTCGTTTTAAAGTGAGTTTTTTTCTAATTGCCGTCGAAGGTTTTTTTTTGTTAGCAGCTTTCCGCCGAATAGTATAGAAATAAAGCATTCACCTTGAGTCACAAAAGTGACAAGCTCAATTTCTTATTTGTGCTTAAATGCTAGCGATATTTTGACCCGACATTAACACATATTCCGCCGCTATTTCACATCTCAAACAAGAATAATTAATGGCTCTTGCCGTATCCCATATTTACCTATGTCTGTGGACACTTTTGTTGAGTCTTATTTACCCCGACTATAAATTTAATTAAGGAAGCTTCCAATCCTTTATTGAGGCACTATTGGTCAATTTAAGTTAATTTATCAAATTTATTCAAGTTAATTTTTGTTAGCTATTATGAATGGAAGATTATATGATCTTATAGATTTATCTATCGACATGTTTTAATAATAATGCAAAGGTGATCAACGTATTATTGAATTGCTTTTTATTCACGCAGCCCACGTACGCAGCGTGACATACGGAAAAATCCAATTAACTTCATACGAAGAGTTCCAGTGAAACTCGATGTGCTCAGTGCTCAGTGCTCAGCGGCCACAACCCGCTGTCCTCGTCCACCCACTACACCACACCACTCCACTCCACTCATACTAACAACTATTTTTCAATAACATTAATGAAATAACTCGATACACCCCTAGTGCATGTTATATGGTACAACGGCAAATGCCTGACGAGCGCCCTTTTGCCTAATAACTAATTATCAGTATTTTGTATATTCAAAGATGAAAGAAATCATTAAAGAGATTTTTCTTCTCAACAAGCTGCGACGTTTCGGTGCTCATTAATATTCAATTGGAGCAATTATGATATTCAGTTACTTGTTAGGCAGAAGAAAACAAAAGCATTTTACCCATATTTTTGTAACCAATTGAATTGGTAAATAATTGGGTGTTGTTATAAATTATATTTTCATAAAAGTCTGAAGTTATTAACTTACAGACGGAAGCAATAAAAGAAGAGTAAAATATAATGTAATTTGCTTTATTTATCGATAAATATAGATATTTTATTTATAATTGATGTTTTGGAGCGTAAGTGGCCCACCAATATCTAAGGCCTAAAGCCAACCTCACCTGAACGTAGTACACTATGTCGATTAACGCACGATGCAATGGCGAAACTTGTTTCTCGTTGCGGGTTATGGGGGTCAGATGGCGTGTCGTCCCCCATACCGTACCAAATCCACCGTCAAACCATTATGGAGGAAGGTGCAACCCGGTTTTAAGCCGGGATGACAGCAGGCAAAATGGTGTTTTTATATTATTGTTTAAAGATCATTTCCAAAAGAATCCAAACATAACATCAATAAGCCAATTACTCGAAACCACGGCACTCGGATGTGTAATATACAATGTCTATCAGATACATAATGATTTAATAATCATTTGTAATTTACGTTTAGTTTAATAAACTTGCTATTATTATGGAGACTACAACGAAACCTAAATTGATAATTCCCAACAAAGGATGTGCCTAATTATTAAACAATGTCTTCATACTATAAACGACAAAGCTCTTAATGGCAACTTAAATTTATTTATACTAATAGTTATTTCTAACCGACTTCAAAAAAGAAGGAGGTTCTCAACTCGGCAAGTTTTTTATTAGAAGTTTTTGTTGTTTTCTTGGCCTCCTTTATATAGCTGATACTGATTTAGCGTGATATTATACAGCATGTTCTAAACAGAACAACGAAAGCATAATGTAGATTTTAATATTATTATGTCTAGACACATTGTGTTGTCAATAGCACTTAAGCTACATTGATTCCCGAGATCGATGGGAGATTCGGATTAAGATCGTTATTAAAATAGGCCGTAGGTGTATAACTTCAAGAAAACAATAAAAAAGTATTTATTAATTAAGAAATATCATTATTACAATAAATAAAAAATGTACGAGCTTGTAATTTTTATCTCAATAATAGTAGTGATTGAATGTCTGTGAAAAGCTTTTATCGATTATTGAGAAGGCAAGGCACTCAGCAGGTGTTTGAAACGTGAGACCCAGACACAGCTAAACACAGCTAAAAAGTATTCATTTTCTAACCTTGCTTGGCAATGTAACTACTTATATACAGCGTAATTCAAGAATATTTTCAATCAACAATAGATGATGCATTTACTCGTATCGTAGGTCACCAGAATTTTGACGGCCTGCCTAATTGTTTGCTCATACTCTGGTATTGTGATTGAATCACGTTGGTATGTAATCGAATGCAATTATTGATTGGACCACGGGCGAGCCGCGGCGTCGCCTGTCCCATACACGCTATCGACGGGGTCATGCGACCTGTCATTTGCAAAGGGATTTGCACCCCTTTAACGTTTCACCCGTCAATTTATTGCCATCGTTGGCTGAGGCCTCCCCCTTATTCCGGAATTAAGGAATGAACATTTATTTTTTGCAACGCATGATTTCATCAGTAATACTTAACAATGAACCTGCTCTAAAAATTGAACATTAAATAAAAACGAATCTAACCAGTTTTGAGTCATTGCTACTTAAGTTTTAGTTAATGATTGATAGCACCGACTCAAAAATCGATACCTTAGAAGCTAGTCTTATTATTTTGCCTTTTTTTATTAGCCTGAATGACGAAACGAGCAGGTCGCTTGCGTGATGGTTACCACCACACCTGCCCATTGATAGACAAGAATACACAGAAGATTGAATTACAAAGCACTGCTATACTGGTCTGCGTTCATCACTCCGAGATATAAGATTTTAAATCTCATAATGCCCAGTAATTTTACTGGCTACAATGTCCTTCAAACGCAAATGTAACAATAACTACACACTGTTGTTTAGCGGCAGATGTAGACAAAGCCGTGGTACCCACCCAAATAGTGCTTCGTATACGAGCGAACTCCAGCTAGTAAATATTTTCAAGCCTTTTAGATTTTATTATTGTTATTTTTTTTTATTATTACTACTTTTATAAAAATTACACCTATTATCCAAAATATTAATGACATTAAGTGTACATTTACAACTGTATAGGTACTTACATACACTTACATACATACAGGTCGAATACAAAACCTCCAACACGATGTTATAAAAGAAAACGATTCTGCAAAGATATAATATTTGATGCGAATAATATCGGCGAGCAACAAAGGGCATTGATTTACCTATTCAGAACAAATCGCTTTTCGTTAGGGAGAGTGATATAGTGAAAATATGAAGGAATATTTGACGCGTTAGGCCTGGACTTATCTGGGAATTTCCGGTCATTGAAGCGTGGGCAATGGGGCAACAGCATTATTACAGACACTTCTACTGTGATGACTTCACTGCGTGTAACCGACCACCCATTCGTTTAAAACTGCTGTCTCTTCGTTTGTTCGAATAACAGCCTCCGTAACAATGTCCATGGCGCGTGAGTAGCCGACTGTGAAGCGAAAGGCCGCGGGTTCGAACCCGCATCGAGATAAATGTTTGTATAATCGTTAAATATGTATTTCTGGGTGTTTGAAACCGAAAGTCTCTTGTATTGCTTGATAGCCACGACACAAGACTCGTATCTTAAATTATAATGTGACATACCTTGAGCAATCGAACACGAAAACAATTATCCAAATCACTCTCTGTGAAAGTTATGTAAATATAAGATAATAATATACATAACCAAATATGTGGGTCAAATTGAGAAACTCCTCTGTTTTTTCATAAGCAAACGTTTCGTATGTTACCGTCACTTGAGCTTAAATTTAAGGCACTAAAAAGTGCAAGCGATTCAAGTCTTATTGATAAAAAGACATTTTCTAATTATGTCGCGTAGAGTCGGTTTCAAATATTGTAATGCCTTATTTTTAATGGTCACTTATACTGAATGGTCATAGTAAATGATTTACTTCACTGTCACGGGTCACTTCTTATTTGCATCCCGTATGCGTTATGATACAGAAAAAAGGAAAATAAACATTCTGCTTGCTTGCGCGAAGGTAACCCTCATGACTTGCCGCTCTCGATTATGTTCCCTTCAGCCCTTAGGCAAACACGGCGGTGGTGTTCATTTCACAATATATTAAAAACGCTTCTTGTATATTGTGTTTATATGTCCCATGATTCAGACATAATATCAAAATGCTTTTAGTTTTGTCACTGTTGATGCTTACAACTACTTATAACTGAATAGGTTGGTAGGTATAGCCAGTTCGACTTTTATAATCGTTGTATGGCATCCTGGCAGATATAAAAACAGGACCATTGGAAATTTTCTTAATACTGATCGATGGTTATTTCAACCGTCTGTAATTGTAAAAATGTTGGAGAAAAACAATGGTTTTTGTTTCATTTATTTTCAACACTAACTATGCTTTAGAATCAGTAAATATGCTACTTTCACATACATGTAAATACTCTGTTAAAATGGCAGTTGGTTGAAACAACGCAGTCTTAAATAAAATTATATACATCGCTAATAAAAATCAACTTGATGAAAATGAAGCGTGGAATAAAAGAAAACGAATATGTACTTTACGTATTATAATCATCTATGTAGATAATTTTTATTCCTCTTGATAAAGCAGAGTGGTAATGTGTACTTGAAAGGAAACAATCTCGATTTAAAGCCAGCACATGTCGACCCTCACTTCACAATTCCTTTATCTCGCACTGCCAGTTACAGTGCCTACACAAATAATATTACTGTTCTAAATTAAATCACGAATCGACGCCTTTTCATTGAACGATTATATTCCATTATGAAGGTTCAGACTTCAGATAGTGTCTTTTTGTTTTACGTAGTTTTTGGTTTAAGTTAGAAAAATTTATGAAAATTCTCTCATGATCTGTACAATTTTTACGGATCATTAACTAAGTTTTAAAATTTTAGATCCAAAAATATGTTACACCAAAAAGAAATAAACGTATGGAAAGAGTAGATGTGTATGTGATGTATTGCTAGAATGCGATAATATATACCTATGTACTACAGTTATTTTTGAATTATAATAATAAACAAATTGTAATAATACCAATACCTGAAGTTACTATTGAAAAGTATTAATATTATATGTAGTATTGTATACTAATAAATAATAGTTTTTTATATATGAGTTATCTTGTCAGTAGCTCGCTTCGTCAAGCTTTTTATGACGTGCAAAATCAGTAATAAAAATAATCGCACAATATATCTTACGGTAATATATCTTACGGCTTTCTAATACGTAATTTTTTTATTACTTAATCTGTTTTGTTTTGTCGTAACGTCACTTAGCGTGTTCATGAGACAATATTGTTTAAAAGTAAATTTACTTACATATTTATAGAATATTATTACATGTACTCGTAGTTGTGCGATGTTTAAATTCGTCAATTTTCAAACTATATTAGATTACATTATTTAGATAGCAGATGTTTACAAACGAGCAAGTGGGTCCCCTGATGGTAAGTTAACTCCACCGCCCATGAACATCCATAATACCTAAGGAATCATGGATACGTTGCCGTCCTTAGATAAAAGAGACAATTAAGGTGTTGGGAAGGGGATAATGGCCTCCATATATCTCACTCACTTTACGAAACGCAACAGCAAGTTGCTACTCACGTTGGTTAAATTATCTGAGACAGTGGTAACAGCCCGGTTCAACAGGCCCATTAATGCTGTAGACAAAATAGTCTACAGCGTGGTCTAACCTAGCTAGCCCAAATCATCTTATTTCGATATAGCCCAAGCATTAAGAACCTCAGATTTCACTCAGAAAAAGTATGTAACTTTTATATGGATGAACAGATATTCTTTAAAAATAGCTAAAACGAACTCGGTGAAATAACGTTGCAAACAAAACCGCATTTAAATCGGTCCATTAGTTTACGCAATACAGTGCTGCAAACACAGCGTGACGCGCGCACGCACGCACGCAAGCACGCATAGAGTCAAAAGAGTCAAACTTATAAGACCCCTTTATTTTGGTCGGAGGTTAAAAACGAACGTGAAGTTGAAATTTGTTGCGTTTCGTAACGTACAGTGAGAATTTCCAGAGGCCCAAATCCCCCTCTCCGCTTCCCAATCGCAATCCCTTTTCATTAAAGCCGGCGACGCAACCATGACTCTTCTAGAGTTGTCGGTTTCAAAGGGCGGTGAAGATCGGTAACCACCGGGTGATCCACATGCTCGTTTACCGGCCACTAATACAAAAAATATATATGTTTACAACAAAGTTTTATCTCTGAACATGTTTTACTGTTCATAATACCATTACCATAATTACCATAAATAAAAATAAATCGACAAGAAGCTGTACAACTATTTCCAAAACTAATCATAACTTAATGTGTTCGACACAGCTATGGATTTTCCATCCGCCACGTCTACGGAGTAAAAATCGATAGGTACTGGTGGCGCGGTATTCTAATTTACTTCACATAATACATCCACTCAACTACAAATTATCAAATTTCTCTGTATATTATGTGCCTTTGTGGTAATAGTAATGGAAACTATTAATTATTATCACTAATGAGAATCATTATACCGCTTACCTAACCGTATTGTCATTTACCTAAAATTTATAAGGAAACGGTATAACAGTCTTTATTTCATTTGTTTTCTAATTCATTATTATTTTCCTGGTCCTTAACGATGATATAGTCCGAGATTATGAAATGAACGCGTTGTAATAAAAAATGAAACGAGAAGGAAAATATTTCAAACCTCGTCCATAAAGATATTACGAGATAAGCAAAGACGCCTTAATAAAACAAAGGTTATGAATCTACAAATCATAAAAACGCCGTAAATTGCACTTGTCCCCAAGTACACCTACGACTTGTGAATAAAACTTTCAAAATAATGACTATGCCTTTTGTAACGGAGGAGCCGATTATTTAAATAAAATATAGTCAAAGGAAATTTGGGTACTTCGTTATAAGTCGTTGATTAATATTTAGTGAACATTAAACTTAACACATTATTAATTAACACCGTTAGTTAGTTATCCGAACGCAATTTTAAGTTCCTACCGAGAGACAAAGAATAAGTATAGGTATGTGATAATTATACTGTGGTATAGGTATTAAGTATATATGAATATCAATCAATGTAATCATTATGGTTTTTATAGCATGCGCCAGGGAGCAAGGAGGTCACCTGAAGGTAAGTGATCTACATCACCCATCATCACCCACCATACTAGAAGAATCATGGACGCGTTGTCGCCAGGAAAGGAATAATCAAGGGATTAGGAAGGGGCAGGGAATTTGGGCCTCCAGATATCCGTACACCATACGAAACGCAAGAGCAAGCCGCTATGTTACGTCGGTTTATTAATTGACACTGGTGACAACCCGGTCGACCAGGGCCTTTTATTATGTAAACAATACTGTTAACAGCATGACTACCACTCATTACATAAGAATATCAAAACGTACGGATGAAATTTTAAACAAGAAGACCATGTGTTGCTAGTGAAAACAATTTTCTCAAATAATACCTGTCCGTGGATATAATTTATTATTCATACAATTCATTTTCATATTCGCTTGAAACACAGTGTGAATTGATTAATGACGGTACCAGCTTGTTCTCGCTTTTGCTCCTTATAAAAAGAAAAATGTACATATTCGGAACAAAGAGCTAAACATATTGGATAAAAATATGTACGTTCAACGAATTGAATGCTAAAATTGGTGCAAACATACAATAATTTTAATCTCGGCGTCTCACATCATATAAATAGGTGGACCAAAGTAGGTCTCGATGGAAATCTTAAAATTTTCACTTGCGGCTGCCTCGATAGGGACGTAAGATCGAAAACTAACTAACGAACATAAAACATGTATGTGGACCTAAACACTAGTAGTAATTTTGAAATATTTACGGTCAGTGGCATGTTGTTTTGTTCACTGGTGGACTGTTTTTATAGTTCTTCTGTGGGTACGGTCAATCCCTAACAACCTATAAAGTTTACTGCAAACAAAATGTAAGTTTCATACGTTACCGCCTAGCTACTGTTATTCGAATTTAATACGGTCCTTGTCAGTGTTCGACGAACATTTGGACCAGCATACAATTGGAGCATTAAGTCTGCATGTAATTAAAACTTTACACATTTAAACGCAATGGAGGAGGAAAACAAGAGAAAATTAAGATAAGATTAATTTTCTGAGTAGTTTCTTCGAGAAGTTCGCTAGCTAACTTCATAGATAGCCGCAAAGAGCGGACGTGTGCTAACAAATAGGCCTGAATTATGTAAAATTAATATGTAGATGTAATTAGATATGTTTTAATAATTACAACGTGTGAGAAATAGGTCCACAGACAGAACTCGGAGATCAGTCAACAAGCTACTGGGTCATATGGATAGTATCGAAATTGATCTTCAATGTTCATAAACACACACACACACAATACCTAATATTCCACAATCATCAAAAAGTGCTTGCACTTCTATTTCATATAATTAGAGAATAATACAACAATGTTTATAAAACTTTTATAAAATTTATTATTCTGTTATAAGGTACTATGTTATTGACGCTACAGGGTTATATTTCACCTTATAATCTTAAACAAAACGTATATCTTATCAGTTATATACAGAAAACATGAAAGCGAACAATAACTCATTAGGTATTTAAAGAGGCGGCCACGTTCGCATTGTGTGTAATTACAGGGACAGGTCGCGAGCAAAATAATGAGAATTGCTCTTACCATAGAATTGCTCGTTAGTCTTCCAAAAATAAGGTCAAGGCGTCCTCTGCGTCTAAGCAATAACCTTCAAGCGGGTTGTTATTTACAGAAGCGATTAATGATCACGCCTTTGTTAACAATTCCTACCTGTAAATACATTTAGGATTATATTACGTAAATAATGATGTGCTAAGATTCTGTAAAAACTAGATTGATGTAACAATTTTACAAAGTGTTCTGGAGAATAGTTCTTTCACTTCCGTCATTAATTTCATAGCTTTTGCCCGCGGCTTTGTCCGTGTAAAGTAAATTTGACCAAAAAGGAATATTATTTCGCCCGATTTGGGTTGAATTTCGAGAAATCGCTACTTATACGATGCACTTCACCATGTCTCAGAATTGCGAGCGTAGTGCAGTATCACGCAGTGTTTTATAATTCTAAGTTCGTGTTGCAACTATTCATGAGCAGCCGTGTCGCTTATCATCAGGGGAGCCGCTTGCTTTTCTAATCACTGGATAAAAAATAAATAAAACCGACACCCTTCCAAAATGTTAAATTTCTATCCTTAATGGCTTGGGATGAGCCGTGATGATTCAGTCAGGACTTTGCGTATTAGATAAGTTACATTTTGTTATCAACTTGTTCTAAATCAAGAAATTGTTGGTTACCATGATGTTATAACGGATAATACATATAAACTTGGTTTATAGAAAATTAATAATACGTACAACGTATATCTTTAGTTAAATGTAACAAAGAAACCATTAGCGGGCTGTGTAATTTGAAATATGTGCAAATTATTACCGATAAGACGGAAATTTTGCCAGAATAGGCATATTTATGTTATCTTAATTATGTTGCTGTACATACGAACATGTTTGATGTTATATTTGTACTTATATATAAGAATTTAATTATAAACATTACACTGATGAAATTATACTTAGAGATCCATAGTAAAGCCTGTTTTATCTAAAGCTTTTTTAGCTGGCTTGAACGGGTCAGTAGAGGCAGTCAGTCTTTATAGCCGCTTTGAAGTTGGTCGCAAGCGGGCGGCGGCATAGCAGTTATTGTTTTCAAGAGACTAAAGGGTGACACAAGGCGTAAAGGGCAAGTGAAGTGTTAAGTCCTGTTTTGAAGTACGCAACCGTGACAGAAAGACCGCAATGCGTGACGCGAGTCAGGCGATAGCGACACGTCCGTTGTGTATGATATTATATAGAAACGTATATATGTAAAAAAACTTTTTTTAATCAGAGCATGGCAAAGGGACTTCACTAAACGTGATGTGACGCGCCTCAACTAACCATCAAGTCATGTCACAAGCTCCTTGGGAGAACCGGCATATAAAGGCTGATCGATATGGCAGATTTTGACACCATGTGCACAGTGGTCGTTATCCGGGCGGATATGCATATCCTACCACCAGCTCTGTTCTGTGTAAGTAATTTATATTCTGAATATTAATATACCCATTTTTTTTTTTTTTATATAGCATATGCTGGCAAACGAGCAAGTGGGTCACCTGATGGTAAGTGATCTCCACCGCCCATGTACGCCCACCACCAGAAGAATAATGGGCGCGTTGCCGACCTTAAAGGAAATAGATAATTAGGGATTGGGAAGGGGAGGGGATTTGGGCTTCTGGATATCTCACTCACCGGTTTACGTCGGTTTTCTGTGAGACAGTGGTAATGACCCGGTCGAGCTAGCCCATAGACAGTTTTGTCTACAACGTGGCTCTACCACTCTCAAAAATGTAATGTTTTCGCTATAACATTGATCATATATAAATGTGCGCAACAGACGTAATCACATGAATAAGTGGTACGTGCTCATTAACCGGTGCACATTATTAATTTTCAATCAGACTTCCATTAAAACGCCGACAATGTCACTACGGATCAGAACTGGGACTGAATCGTGGGCCGCCGTCAAGCTACTTGTTTATTTATTACTTTATTACCCCACTCAATGTGGAGTGGCGGGAAGAGCCACAATGCGACCCCGCACTGATTGAATATTAAACATTCTGCAAACCATGCCATGGAAAAAACGTCCTTTTCTGCCATGAAAAAAATCGTTCCAGTTAAAACTCTGTTTTTAATCATTACAAGAAATCAACGAGAGCTCAGTAAAACTATTACTGTATTTTTTGAATATATCTTACTTTGTTACATGTATAAATTTACTTTATTTAAAAGTTACTAACGTGAAAATTAACCGACCACAAATTCTTGAGATTTTTAAGAACTATGCCAGAACCTGCGAAGCTAGCCAAACAAAACAACACAACAACATATTTAGAATGCTCAAAAGAGACTATGAAAAAATACGCAGTCGCTATTTTAAGAGTAGGAATTAAACAATAAACATTTCTGAAGGTACAAACGACTTTGGAAAGTTTTACAAGATTAAGCTTTCTTTTTATAAGCTTTTATATTTTGATGATTTATTTGCTTCATGTTTTCCAGGTTTAAATTATCTTTGTTTTTTGGATGTAACAGATTACTTTTTTAATTGAAATAAACGATATCTATTAGAATACTAAAATGGCTTGTATATTTACTTGCATTTGAATGCAGTTTTATGTATACACATCAAGAGAGTTACTTTAAACGTCGCTATAACACAGTTGTCGCAATAAGGCCATTTTCCTTCAGCCGTTTTTCATAGTCCTTTCAATAAGTAATAAAACCCTTTTTAAAATAGGTTTGCGTGTTTGTGATTAAACCTTTTAATTAAAGAAATTCGATAGTGATTTTCCTAGACAGTTAATGAACTTCCCAGACCTAAATAATTAAAAAAAAAACTACCCAGACCGACTTGAACGAAAGTTTCTCATTTTAAACGATAATTAGGTACATTTTGAAGAGTTTCGTAGTCAAATGGCAAAAAGGGAACCCTATAAGGATAAGGGTATTTCGTCATGTCCGTCGCACCGTCTATCTGTTCGTGTGTCCCTGCCAATTTATTCAAAGACTATTAGCACTTTATGGATCTAATTTTATGGTAGATGTATTCTATGAACCGCTACCCAAAGTCGTAGTGATATCATTGTATACCTGGGTCCTTAAAAATTATGTAGAGGTTACTAAATGACTTTTTTCAAGTGGTCAAATGTTAATGTCCAAAGTTGTCAGAAATGTGTCCCCTCTAACTGCGGAGTGGTAAATTCTAAAAAATCAAAGTAGTAGTTATAACTTAAAACTTTAACGAAAATTAGTTTCAAAACTGTATAACCTATATATACCTTATACTATGTATACCTTAGGTTATACAGGGTTAATTTTAAAACACCAGCAACCTCGCAGGACCAGATAGCTGACCCCATACGGAACAACTTTTGTTCTACGAGTTTGTATATAACTCAATATATTTAAAAAAAAATGATTTTACAAGTTTTTGTTGTGTCGTATTTTTCTTCGTAGACTGCGGCGTGCGCGCGCGACTCAAAGGCGCCGCTCAGCTGGCTCGGGCGTTGACCTTCAAAGCCGCTAGCCCGGTTCCCCACGCTTCGCGTGTTTGCTTACGTAATCTGCGATGCGCGTAGGTAACATTCAAGACGGAAATTAAATGAATACTTATTTTTGTATGAAAATAAAATCTAACAAATTATCAAAAGTCGTAGAACAAAAGTAGTAGCTTATAACCTTAGGTATCTACCCCTGCGAGGTTGCTGGTGTTTTAAAAATAACCCTGTATAGTTTTGAGATATGGGATGGGAATCTTTCACTGTGCACGTGACACGGACTTGGCCGATTTTTATGATTATAATCTTAGAAACATTTATCCAATACAGTTTGCAACCTTATGTCGTTTTACTAGACTTGTTGATATCGTTAGTGTTTTAATCGAAAAATGAGTATAAAATTATTATTGGAACTCATATATTTTTTTATTATTATTCAAATAAAATTCTTCACGAGTGGCATTTTATGACGGGTAAATTTACTGCGCACCATAAAAAAGTTTACAGTGAGGAAGAAATAAGAAGATTATAGAATTACATTCCTACCATAATAGTGCGAAATGGATTTGTGAAGTCACTTTCTTGGCTTTAATTTCAAACTTTTTGAAAAGGAAAAGTTACAAAGTTAGAAATAGGGGGTGGGAATGGTTTACGCCGAGCAACATTAGGAAATGCGCCGCCATGGAGAAATAATGGAAATGGAAGTTCTAACGGGCCGGCTTACTTAAATTGTGCGGCTTACAAGAATCTCGGCTATGGATTAAGCTAGACACGTCCGAACCACAACATTAATTTTCTGTTAGCACCTTATGTTTTATAACTGTGTAACTATACCTGGGATGCATTATTACTGCAAGTGCACACCGGTGTCTTTAATTAGCCTCGCAAAACCATTAAACTTTCGGATAGAAATTTACTACCACATGTATCTTTTGTTATGTTTATGATGAGTGCACTTACCACGTTGTTTTATTATATATATAGTTGCGTTCCTTTTTCACAATACTCTAATGTGTTTCAGACACGTTGTTCATTATAGCATAAGTTGGCATTAAATAAGTTGTTTACATGTATTAAATTATATTAAAGTACAATTAGCAATTTATATAAAAAATATATTATCTAGAGTATTTTTCAATAGAATATTAGAATAATTGCATATATAAATATATATTAGATATAAATATTAAAAAACAATATAATATTGCACCCATGGTAAAAACATTATATGCAATATGTTTTTGACTACCGCTTTGTCTATTTCTGCCCCCAAGCATTTTTTTCATGTTTTTTTTATAGAAAAGGCCGGCAAACGAGCAAATAGGTCACCTGATGGTAAGTGATCTCCACCGCCCATGTACGCCCACCACCAGAAGAATTATGGGCGCGTTGCCGACCTTAAAGGAAAGGGATATTTAGGGATTGGGAAGGGGAGGGGATTTGGGCTTCCGGATATCTCGCTCACCGTACGAAACGCAGCAACAAGCCGCTACTTTACGTCGGTTTACTGTGAGACAGTGGTAATGACCCGATCGAGCCAGCCTGTTCATGCTGTAGACAAAACTGTCTACAGCGTGGCTCTACCACTCGTAAACGCACTGAAATGCCATGCATTGCTTAATAAATCGAAGTTCTGATTGGTGGTGCTTCTGTTTATGGACAAGCGTGACGCTTACCATTAGGCGAACTGCAGGTCTCGTCATTAACGCTAATAAAAAAAAAAAAGAACATTGATCGAGCAGCGATAGCTCAGCGGGGAGTGGTATGGACTGTCGAGACAAAAGTCGCAGGTTCGAAACCAGCCCCAAGAGCATACACCACTGAATTTTCTAAGTTACGTGTATATTAATTGTTAATTATTACTTGCTTTAACGGTGAAAGAAACATCGTGAGGAAACCTGCATACCTGAGAACTCGATAAGAGATTTCGAAGATATGTGAAGTCTGCCAACCTGCATTAGGTCAGCGTGGTGATGGACTAAGGTCTAATCCCTCTCATTCAGTAGAGGAGGCCCGTGCCCAGCAGTGGAATTTATATAATACAGGGCTAGTAAAAAAAAAATTATAATTACCTTTTCCACAAAGTTTATGTTACTACAAGCTCTATTTATTGAATTATTATACTCTACAATTGTATTGAAACATTTCAATCTGGGATAAGTAATATTGTACGACCTAATAACATTGCAAATGAAAAGAGTTTTCATTAATATTGATATTTCGTACTATTGCCACTCAGACAGTCACTGGAAAACTTAATACTAAAATTACGATAAACGTGAAGATTTTCTAAAATGATAATTAATAGAACGAGTACCTACGTATAATGTAATAATTGATTAGGTACCAATTTTACTTCGTATTAGTCCGTCTGCATATTATAGTGACTTCTTCAAACTATGTACTCTGAAAAAGAAATGCTTAAAGCTGTAGTTAAAATCTTACATTTTACAAAGAAATTAGATATTAAATAGGTTAGGTATTAAATAGATTAGGTATTGCTTATTCAATAACTACAAATACAACTTCTAACGTAAATCGAAAAGAAATGAGCATTGAAAATTCAATTTCTTATACAGCAACTATTTCTGTCGAATTAGTTTGTTAGATACGAATTGATATATTCTAATTCAAATAACATTAGCAGAATATAATGTCTCTAATTAGTGTTCAGAAAGCTACGCAACGAATTACTTGGCTTCGTATTTGTTCTCATTAATTGTACATATTATTCGAGTTAAATAAGTGGCCACGGTTTTAAAAGAAGCAATTGGTGTCTGTTTCAGAACAAATTGTACATTCAGAGTTTCACTAATGAGAACGCGGAGGGAGGGTTGAGTTGTAGCACTGGAAAAGGGGAGGACCGTTACGGGGGTGCGACAGGAAAATGGGGGGGCTTGTCTCCAAGGACTATATTTTACGTTTAATTGACGCACAGCTGTCAGCTAATGAGTCCTGGATTTTTATAATTTGCCTTTAAAAAATCGTTTTCTCGAGTAATTAAAACAGCGAAGCAAAGCAAACTTGTGTAAATTAGTTCGAAAAGAATTTAAATGTTCATTATATAAGCTGGTTAATAAAAAAACTTTTCAAGGCATTATCGAGTGCTAGTCATTCGTTTAAATATTGTTTTATTACACTATTGTTTTATGGATATCACTAGACCAGCTATACTCGAAGTGTGTTCCGCGGAACCCTAGGGTTCCGCGATACCTCTGTAGGGGTTCCGCAAGAATTTAGAAAAAAAATCATATTACCTCTCTCTGGTCGAACGTTTTGACTCCGCGGCCGCGCGTAGGTATATTTATTTATTTATTTGTATTTGTATAAACTCCGTTACAATAGCTGGTACAATATTTCATAAGTTTGGTATCAATATGTATACTTGTATACTTGTGAGCGCGCAGTCCCTTTGATAAAAGCCGCCTCTGAATTAAACGCTATAGTTATCAACAAGCGACTTTCGACTCTAACTTCAAAAAATAAAGTCGAGATTGTTAACAACGCAATTTTTATATTTCTCTTTTTATTTTTGCTTTTTGTTTATCAAAGGACTCGAGTATTTTCGAGAATATTCGAGATCGAGTCTAGGACTAAGTATAAAAGCGGCGATCGCGCGTCGCGCCTCGTCAGTAAGTTGACGATTAGTATTCGGAGCGATAAGTTCCTACCTACCTACTTACAAGCTCGCTAGCCAGAAACTAGTGTTCATTGTTCTACTGCCTGCTGTATTCTGTTGTCTCAGTTTTATACATTTCTTCATTGTACTAAACTTAGTCTCTTATACGCAGTAACGATTGTGCATTATTTAGACCTCCACCATCCTGACGTGTAACATTATAAATAAAGAAGAATGGAACGTTGGCTT
This sequence comes from Amorpha juglandis, assembly GCA_949126905.1. Taxonomy (NCBI): domain Eukaryota; kingdom Metazoa; phylum Arthropoda; class Insecta; order Lepidoptera; family Sphingidae; genus Amorpha; species Amorpha juglandis. The sequence continues at coordinate 10,538,469 of OX421372.1, forward strand.
AAAGGTGTTAAACGTGTTGCAACAACATCTTCTAATGACGCTGAATGTTCAAAAGCAGTACGCGCGGAGAATATAGCAATCACCGATCCAGACGATGATGCCACGACGTCAAGCTCGACGGTTTCAAAGACGAAAAAAAGGAAATATGATGAATCAAATATCAGTTTTGGATATGTTGATTCCAACGGCTAAACTCTCTGCATGCTATGTAGTAAAATGCTTCCTAATAGTTCCATGGCACCTGCCAAATTGCGTCGACATTTAGAAACTGTACACCCAGAGTCTAAAGACAAGAATAAAGAATTTTTTGTTCGTAAAAAAGATAAGTTATTGGAATATCAAAAAAATATGATGCATGTAACACAAACTATCAAAAGGCCACGGAGGCATCATATTTAGTTAGCTATCGCATTGCACAAGCAGGTGAAGCGCAGACTATCGCTGAGAATTTAATAAAGCCATGTGTATTAGACATAACAAAATGTATGCTCGATGAAAAATCTGCAAAGCATCTTTCTACTGTGCCGCTATCAAACGATACTGTTTCACGGCGAATCCATGATCTGGCAAGCTATGTCAAACAAGAACTAGTCACACGTCTACAAAAAACACGATTCGCCTTGCAAATGGCCGTTGTCGCTGGTTTGGCTATCTTGCTGGTTATCGTGAGATATCCATATGAAAGTTCTTTTGAAGAAGACATGCTGCTCACAAACACTACCGAGGAAGAAATTTTTAATAAAATAAATATATTTTTTGCAGAAAATAATCTCAGTTGGAACAATTGCATTGACATTTGTACAGATGGGGCCAAGGCGATGACAGGTAAAACAGCAGGAGCAGTATCACGAATAAAAAATAAAGCGCCTAATTGTAGTTCCAGCCATTGTATTCTGCATAGACAAGCACTTGCGATGAAGCAAATGCCGTCAAATTTAAAATTAGTTATGGATGAAGCGGTAAAAATAATTAATTTTATCAAATCACGACCACTACAATCCCGATTGTTCTCATTATTGTGTGAAGATTATGGCAGCAAACATAAAACACTGCTGCTCCATACAGAAGTGCGATGGCTGTCTCGGGGTAAAACTTTAACAAGGCTATTTGAACTTAGAGCCGGGTTACAAATGTTTCTTTCAGCAGATACTTCTTTTAATTTGAAGGACCGTTTGTATGATAAAACTTGGTTGTTCCGATTGTCTTTTATGGCGTATATCTTTCAAAAACTGAACGAATTGAATTTATCATTGCAAGGTAAACAGACATCAGTGTTTCAGGCCTATAACAAAATAACTGCCTTCAAAAGAAAATTAGATTTTCGGATTATTTGCGTTGGTAAGAAAGAAATAGAAAGCTTTAAGTTAGTCAGTGAGTTTGTTAGCGATAACGACTCAGAAATGTTTCAAGATGATGTGTTTGAAGAATTGGTCCAATATCTCAATTCGATGCGCGCATCTTTTGAAAAGTATTTTCCCGAAGAACAGAATATAAAAATGAAGCTGAATTCATGGATTCATAATCGTTTTTTACCCAACTTGGAAAGGCCCGAAAGTATGTCAAACGAGATATATGAATCTCTTTTAGAAATGTCATCAGACCCAAGTATGGAGTCACTGTTCAAAACGACGCCTCTCAACGATTTTTGGTGCAAAATCCGTGATGAATATCCAATGCTTGGCAAAATGGCTCTGAATATTCTTCTCCCGTTCTCAACAACATATTTGTGCGAAACAGGATTCTCAACCTATGCAGCCACAAAAACAAAATATCGCAATAGTCTGGACGCCGAACCTGATATGAGACTTCAACTGTCTTCTATTAAACCTGATATCAACCAATTGATGAAAAATAAAAAACAATTTCAAACCTCCCATTAGTTAGATTTTTTCTTTTTTAATATCTTCTATTATTGTACTTGCCATGTGGTAAAGTAAGTAATAATTAGTAACTGTTACATTGTACTTTTATTATGCTTATTAATAAAGAATACACTTTTAAAAACTATTGTTTTCTTGTAGGGTTCCACCAAGTATTTAGCTTCCTAAAAGGGTTCCGTCACCAAAAAAGTTTGAGAACCACTGCACTAGACTCATTGACGAAATTATAGCGTTTACATAGTATTTCGTGTCGTATAAACAATGTTGTAATAACTGTTTTAGTTGGGTAACATAGGTTTTATGGAAAGGTTGTTGAATTTACATTTTCATTACACGTTTACCTATGTACTACGAATGAAGTAATCGTAATTTAAGTGATTAACGCTTCGGTAATCTTCATTTATTTTGGGAAACGTGAAGGCACAATGATGATGATACTTTTTTCTTATGAGTGCGTAACTAGGTTCGGCTGTCAGACATTTAATATTTGTACTAAATTTAAAAAAAACCGAAGATATAATTTCCCGCATAGTTTCTAAAATATATATTCGTCGGTTTTTTTGTTTATAATTGCGGTTGCGGTTTATTATTTTTTGCTTTTCAGTTTGATCGTCGGTTGAATTATTTTGTTAAAAAGTTATTATTTTGTTATTTTTTGTGGCTATAAGTAATAGGCTATATGTAATAGTAGAATTTATTTATTAATATTATACCAACTACAAGGTATGAGAGGTGTACACGATAACTTAGTTAAATCGGTGAGTGAATACGCAATCATCCCCTATTTTTCTATTCTTAGGGTTGGAATTATAATATTTATGGGACCAACTTCGGAGTACAGCCTATGCATTAAAAAAAAATTATCAAAAAGTTATGCGGGTTCTAACATAAAAAATATACATGTCGAATTGAGAACCTTCTCCGTTTTTTTCGTCGGTTAACAAATATGTTATAGTGTGAATATGACCTTAACCAATGTATCAACGATGTGATAGAGTACGACCATGAAAATTAAATGAAATAAGAAGAATTAGTACGAATATGCAAGTAGTATACGGGTGCAGTCCCCTCAATGGAAAATAAGTACCGACATAATCTAATATTTTAATAGGTCTATATTTAATCTTTCGATCATCATCCCATCGTCGTATTTTTAACGAAGATGGGATGATGATCTTTTTAGATGAAGAACTTTTTAGACGAAGATTTCAAAAGTGCATTATTTTAATACATTTAAAGATGTTAACGTGTAATTATTCGCATTATTCCCTCATTGCTGATTATTTGAAATAAAATTACCACGTATTAATATTTTAAGCCCTACCCTTACACAATAATGGATATTAAATATTGAATAACGCCCCCATACACCTAATAAGAACCTGATTATATTCGTAAACACTCAATTAAAGCGGAGTTTGCCTTTTTCAATCCTGGAGCGCAATATTTTCGAACGGGGGTAGTAATGAGTTTTATTTTTGCATTGGTGTATGGTTTGTTATAATATTATTCAAAGAGGAAGTCTGAGAAGGCTGCCAAGCAATTTGGCAGTGTGCGCGGCGGCGCTTCACAGATAGAGCATTATTTACGGTGGCTATTGGAGTCGGGGGCATATCGTAAGTTCTACTTAAATACCTTGTTACGACCCTGGCCTGGCCTTAACTCCACATTCTGTTTATTTCATTTGACTAAGCTTTTACTTGACAATCAGTGGACACTGAGCCCAGTTTATATTACGACGGTTTTTATAAAGCATCGCATACATAGTTATACATTTTTATTGTACTATAGCATTTCATGCTGTGCTTTAGGGTAAATATTCGTATACAAATTGGCTGATGGATATAAATTAAATGGCCGATGGTCGAAGGTTGATCCCAAATGATCAAGGAAGTTGCATGGAGAATAAAGAAGAATAAATTAAATGGTAAGTCCTCATTATGACGAGCACCTCGCAAATTAGTAACGTGTGGGCACAAACTGCTTGGGCCGATCGCACACTCGCGCTTTTGGTTGTTTATGCTATACTATCGCCTTTGTTTTTATTGTTGCCATAAAAACGTCATGTTAGTGACGCAAATCTATAAAAATTTACTGTCTCACCAAAATAGTATGCGCAAATATTACGAATCTATCCCTACCAAATGAACGATGTTTTGTCCTATGTAATAGTGGCCAGTCCTAAAGGTTTAGGAAAACACTACGTGTCACTTGCGAGGCACACACTACTTTACAGCTTCGATATTTGTAAATTTACAAGGATTAACATTCAGCCTTATGATTTACATCTATTACAGCTAAGCATTATTTAGAATTATTAAGAGGTTTAGAATAGATACACATAACAATAAATAATAATATTTGGATTATGTTAATTAACAAATAAAAAGATCTGACACATGAGGTTACTAACATATGGGTTTGGATTCAACAATTATTGTCCCGATAGTCGTTTCCGTCCATGGTCGATACCAAGGAACCTCGATCAACATCTCCAGAGACTTTCAATTGGTGGTTGGGTTTTTTTTTTTATAGTATAGGCATACGAGCAAGTGGGTCACCTGATGGTAAGTGATCTCCACCGCCCATGTACGCCAACTACCAAAAGAATCATGGGCGCGTTGCCGACCTTAAAGGAAAGGGATAATTAAGGATTGGGAAGGGGAGGGGATTTGGGCTTCCGGATATCTCACTCACTGTACGAAACGCAGCAGCAAGCCGCTACTTTACGTCGGTTTTCAGTGAGACAGTGGTAACGACCCGGTCGAGCCAGCCCATTCATGCTGTAGACAAAACTGCCTACAGCGTGGTTCTACCACTCTAATGGTCAGGACACGACAGGCATTGTAAAGAGGTTCTTCACTCTGAAGCCCTAACCACGGGTGGCCTGGGTGACGTTTTTTTATATATATTTAAAAAATATAAAATTATTTCTAAAATATAGAGAAGATACCTACTGTACATTGGATATGTAAGTACTACTTATATATAAATTTTGTGTATTTCACAGTTCTATGTATATGACACCATTAAGAATTGAGCTCAAAGTAAGGCAGTTTTTTGTCGTGGGTATCAGCAATTACGAAACTTTCGGTCTCACAACAACGAGACCAAATGTTTGTGATTCACACAAACATTGCCTCGGTGCGGGAGACGAAAATGTTTATGTTAAGTTTTTAAATCAATATTTGTTTGATATTGCTAGTAACTAGCTAGCAAGCTAGGAAAGTATCACTATTTGGCAATTTGATATCGAATGGTTAGTATTTGCAGTTAGGGTTGCCAAATGGAAAGACCAGAATATCTGGACAAAATGTTATAATGTAAGTGTTGTTGTCGGTAGAAATAAATGTCTATATTATTATGTATAAAAATTAAAGGCTGTTCGTTTGTAACGACATCACTTGACTTAACGGGGGGACCGATTTGGCAATTTTTTATACTGTTCGTAATAATCCAATTAAGAGTTTAGTGGAAAGGAAAAGTAGCCCTTAACATTTCAAATTTGTGAAAAACTGAAAGTGCTTTTCCTACGTGATTTTTGTATGATCTAATTTAATTTAAGACTACCTATAACTCACCTTTTGAACGATGGACATGTGTCATCCTTTTTTGTTATGTTCATTAAAGTTCAGGAAATGTTATCACAATCACGATTCAATTGAAAATAAAGAACTGAACCAATTTTTTGTCACAATGTAACCGATTGAGAAATTTTGAACTACTTGACGATTCAGATCAAATTCACACAATGTATCTATTTTAAAACACGATAATTCATAGCTAGACATGTAGACGTGCTCGAACATCGATATTATATATGAGAGATTTACTTTGCGACAGTTAATGGTAGCCGGCCAAGACACGTACCTTTATAGCGAACTTTTGAAAAGAGCCAAATAAGGACTTCTCGACTCTTCTACCACGCAAGGAGCGTGCGTGAAGCCACGTGAACATTGACGACAATGGAATAATCGAAAGAATATATTTGAAACGTAGCACTATGGACGGGCAAGCTCATATATGTAGCATGAGTATATGTTTCAAATATACAAATTTCACTGTGTATGGATGATGTCAATTTCGAAAAATGTTAGTGTACTATTAAGGCAAAGGTTTAAAATATGCTGCCAGAATTAATATAACTGCTTTTCTTGCAAATTTACGATTCTTATATAACATGTAAACACAGTCTCATGCTATCCAGGGCAGATTGAATACATCGCAGTTGAATCCACCCGTAGAAGATATTATAGATAGCGATTAGGAAAAGTCAAGAAAAGGAACTTTAAATTCAATATAAAGGACATATTGGCCTTGAAATATGCCTCTATATTCTGTGAAAGTAGCTGTTTTCACTCTTTCTAGCCCGGCTGGGTGTTCTTACGGTGCCTTATTTAATTTTACCAGTGACGATATAATCTTTGTGTAGGTAATAAACACTCACAATATATGCGGGCTAATGTCTCGTTATGTATTCATAACACAGCCATTGTGTCGAGTAGCACACACAATGTTGATTCTATTAGGTTGCGGAAACGAAAGCTTGTCAGACGAGCGCTGTTGTTTTGTGCCTCTGTCGGAACATACGGGGAATACAATACATTTTCTGTGTTTGTTTTCAGTATAAAAATAATATATATAAAAAAAGTTAACACTGGATTACGAGCGTAAAATAAAAACCTAAGTAAAGACTTCAATGGAAAAAGAAAAACAAACAAATAACGTCCATGTGAGTAATGGTGAACATTAGGCTCGAGAAATTTTGAAACGCATTATCAAAAATAATAAATAAATGTTGTAAGGGAAACGCTTCTAACTAAGGCAGATAGTACTGCTAGTGATTACGGACATGATACCACTAAATAAATCTCGAACTACAACTACTAGTAGAAGCTGAAATTTAAAGTGTATAATGTAATATGTAGGTACTGATCATGAAATTGACATCGTTCATTTCAGTTATATTATTAATCGTTAATGTTCACAGTACAATAGTTGAAAGTATAAAATAAACGAACCGTTAAAAACCGATAGCAATAATTACGAAATGATTTTTAATTTGTAAATGGCTGACCAGATATTCTTCAAATATAGCTAAGATCTAATGTTTGGATGGTTTTGAGTTTGTGATTTTTTATGATTGTTAAACAGTCATACTGTAACGAATTGAGAAACTTGGGTGATATTTGGCAAAGGGACAGACCATATCCTGTATTAAGATATAGTTGACGTTTTATCCCTGTAGCGGGTTGGATTCTCGCGCCGAGGAAAATATTTTTTGGAGCAAAATACTTATTTATTGTTTATGGTATAAACTACGATGGTACCATTAAAACAAATCACTGGAGCTTCGTCAAAACAGTGGTTCATGATGTGTTTCCGATTGTTGAGATGAAATATTTTTATAAACCCTATTTTAAAAGATAAAATATTTTTCGAATGATCAAAGAAGATTTTTTTGCCTGTCGTTCAGTCGTGGATTCTAGCTTTATAAACGTACGCATGTTGGCAAATCTCATTACTTTTGGAGGATAAAGAAAATTCAATATCTATCGTTCTTTGTCCGTCTATACCCTTACAAATCTTATTTAGCGGGTCCCGTCTAAACTTCACACAAAAGTGTGCATTATCATTTTTACACGTGTGTCTGTAATGCATATATTTAATGCTACCTTTTTGTTACTTTGTTGAAACTAAAAATATTCAATTTTGATACAAATTATGAGACGATTGTAATTTCAATAAGGAATGGATCTTTCGACATTTGCATATGGTTTGGCTAGATTTTTTTTATTTGCTTGAATGACGAACCGAGCTCATCCCTTCCTGGGGTTAAGCGCCACTCCTGCCCATAAACAGACACAATACCACACATCACTTCGAATCACAAAGCAGTACATAGCAGTTTGTAAAAATATATAATAAAAGAATATTTAAGATTTCAATATACAGCTTGTTTGCTTTTCAGCCTAAGATCCTACTAATATTATAAATGTGAAAGTTTGTTTGTTTAGAGGTTTGGATGTTTGTCGGTCAATCACGCTGAAAATACTAAACGGATTTTGATGAAATTTGGTATACAGACAGGGTATGAGCTGACTTGGGTGATAGGATACTTTTTATCCCGGAAAAACCAGATCACGCGGGCGGAGCCGCGAGCAAAAGCTAGTAAAACACATTTGACATTACAATCCAAATGTTGTTAAAAGTATTACATGGCGCTGGTAAATAATTTTCAAGCAATTTCCGTTATTAAGTGCGTCTTCATCCCCTGTTATTGTTTATAGACCGATGTAAATTAGTTGGTGGTTGGGTTGCTAAAGGTAATCCTATTAGTTATTCCCTTAAATTTTGTTGGAATTTTGCAATATTTCAATAAAAGATCACGACAATATTTTTTTATTAAAATATTCACAGGATATTTTCATTCAGTGTTTCTTATATTAGGCTTGTATGATATACTTTTCACTGGTGTGCACAGGCCTCTTCTTCACTGAGGAGAAGGGCCTACGCCTTCTCGTCAGTGGAGGAGGCCTCTTTGTTCATCACGCTGGCCCAATGCGGATCGCATAGTGGTAATTTCAACGGAATCTGAAGAATTCTTTTGGCAACTTGCAACACCCCGCATCGGTTTGATGTAATGACGAAGCATTAAATGCATACATAACATTGTATTTATCCGATGGTGCAACAAATAAAAAGATACGTTTTTATATGTGTATGTATTGTATTGTGTATTTGTTCCTTTAATTCCTCGTAACAATAAATCGTATACAAACAAAAAAGACGAAAATAATGACGATTATTTATAAATCCTACAAAATAATTAATACCAATCCTTTAATAAATACGTCCCACTGCAGGGCACAGGCGGCCTTTACGAATGAGGAGGATTAAGTCTTAGCCCATACTGACCTAATATGAGTAAATATATTTACTTCTCAGGTGTACAGGTTTCACCGTTAAAGGAAGCGATAATTAACAATTAGTTCACACACGTAACTTAGGAAAGTCAGAAATGCACACTCATTGGGCTGTTTTCGAACCTGCAATTTTCGTCTAAGCAGTCCGTACCACAACATTATGATTTAGGCTATGTGTCTTTGTATTAAATATCTATACGGAATGTAATTTACAAAAAAATACGTTTTTCGCAGGTGTACACATAAAAGTAGAACGCATTCATTTGGATACGGACGAGTGGAATGGATGCTATTTCCAAATTAAAGTTATGTGTTGCAGTCGTGCGTACTACCTGTCTTTTTTGTATTCGGACATTCATGACCCTCGCAATAATATATTGTGAAACTATTATTTTATTTGAGTAAATAACTTCCATTATTTTATACTTTATAACTTGTAATTAAAAACAACGGACAAGAAATTGAATAGAGTTTCTATTACTTGCCTTTATTTGCTGGCGTTAGCACGTCACTTAATATGACCACTGAAAACCAGCGCTGTGTTGCAGCTCGCGCCGCAGTCACCTGCCACCTGTCACGGCCACGAAGTACAGCTTCAATATATAGAATAGATAATTATGTAAGTTTCTATTTATACCGTGGCCTAAGAATACCTTGTAAGTCTGATTGTGTTGTGTTCTTTCTCCTTTCTTTCTAATGCTCACTCTGATTAGTAGAAGAAAAAACTGGCCAAGTGCGTATAGGACCATGTACAGTGCAGGATTCCGTAGTCAAGATGACAGTTCATTATTTTATTAAACAAGTACCTAAAATAAAGTGATCGTAAAAATCAGTTTGTATTTCTCAAAGACATTATGAAAAACAAAGTTATGTTTGCGGTCGCTAAACTAAGATATTGTGTACCAAAAATATCCCATATCTTAAAAACTTTACAAGCTAGTTTATTGGAACCAATTTTCGTTTGAAGTAACCTTTAAGTTATACTAATACCTTGAATTTATTATTACCTTTCCACACGTTATTTAAAAGTTAAAGGGGGAGGTAAGTACCTTTTTCACGATTTGGACACGCATGAAAATATTATTAAATTAATTCTGTGGTCCCTTCTGTGGCGTTTGGCCCTTTTAGCACCCCTAAAAGGGCCAAAGTCCGTCTTGTATGAAACGAGATTGTAATGCCAGTTTATTGTAAAAGTATGATATTTTTTTGTGCTAAAAGGGCGTTAGTGTATTAACCATCTTTCAAAAGTTACTATGTATAAAAGGCCAATGTAGTGTGCGCTTTCTTACAGTTAAGTAAAAAAAATAAATTATAAAAGGGTTGCAGTATACTTAAGCCGATAAGAAATTATAATTTTTCACTTTCCTAGTAATAGAGCAAGAACTAAAACGATCAAAGTTAACATTAGCCCATTTTGCTGTATGCTGATTCATTGTTATAAAGCTCATTACCCAAAATAATGATTATTGATATTGGCCCTATTAGCACCAGGCCACAGAATTATATTATTTAGTTATTATTTAATTTTTATGTCACAAACTAATAAATTGTATGAAAAGGTCATTTAGTAACCTCTATATTATTTTAAGCGCCAAACTATTTTTTTTTCTAAATTGTACTTACTACACCTTTGTGTAGCAGTTCATAGAATTCACTTACCATCCAAATTTCATACATGTAATGCTAACAGTCTCCAAGTAAAACGGCATGACGAAATTACAAGGCATCCGTTTTTGCCATTTGGCTACCGAACCCTGAAAATGGAGTCAAAGTAAAAATGTTGGAAGAAAAAATAAGATCATCATAATTAAGAATTCCTTTACACTTTTGTACATAAAGGTAAAGAGCTGGTTATTTATAGGATAACGTTATCTCAATCGCAATTGTTTCTTTAAAAAAAAACTTGACGCGGGGTGAATTCTTGCGTGAATCAAGAACTCAAAGGTTTCTATTTGAGGAAGTTCACTTGAATTATTTAAATGCCAATTGACTTGTATTCTGAACGTAAAAGGCAGACATTTGTTTTTGTTCGTATAGAGCTAATAGTAAATGATAATGGTTTCTGATATACGATCCCACATGAAAGTTTTATTTCAAAGATTTTACCGCGTACAGTCTTTTGTTTTTATTTAATCTAATGACGAGACGAGTAAGGTGAGCGCCTTATAGTAAGCGCCACGTCTGCCCATAAACAGAAGCAACACCACACAGAACTTTGAATTACAAAGCACTTCATGGCACTGAACTGCGCTCGTCACCCCGAGACATAAGATTTTAGGTCTCATAATGCCCAGTAATTTCACTGCCTTCAATGTCCTTCAAACCGAAACACAACAATGCTTGCACACAGTTGCTTGGCGGCAGAAATAGACAAAGCGATGGTACCAATCCAGACGGATCTACCTTGTAAACCATCTGGAGACAGCTATCAAAAACTTTCGCTGGAATATTTTCATATAGACTATTTTAAAATTTTAGTTGTTAATGTTTATTAGAACACACTATATACAGTATTGTGCTTTTGTATAAAAGCGATATTTTGGCAATTTACACCTACTTCGTTTTCAGGTGTTTCCATATCAACGAAATATAGACGTAACGACGATAAATACAAATATCTATTAAAATTAAATAATAAAGCCAAAACTTCATTAAATCAAAAATGTGTAGCGCGGAACACAAGTTCAATTAAGCTTTGGGCGGAACGAAAATTCGCTGTAATCGCTCTTCTCATCAATACTGTGGAAACTGTAAACACATAGGGCCATACTTATAAACGTTGCTTAAGCATTGATTAGTACACTCTTTTGTCTTTCAATGCGGTTAACAAAGTGTAAAGACGAAAATAGTGTTTAACTTAACAATACTTTAAAAAGCCATAAGTAAGGCTGAATATATCTGTTCCAAAAACCATACACATTTACTTACCTAAAACTGTATAAATTGAAATAAATATGGCCAGAATTTAAATATGCATGCACTCGTCTATTATTAATTGTTAATGATAATAATTACACCAACTTACTTGATTTTTCTACAGAATATACTTAGTTGTTATGTTTTACTCTTTCTACTCGTACGTACTGACTACTTATAATTCTTCGTCGAACATTGTATATACTAAACGTCATATTGCTCTACATTATTGAATAATAATTGTTAATGGAAACAAAGTTATTAATAGCCGCACATACCTTATATTGTTTCGGAGCTCTATCCCGCTTAGTTTGATATTGATCCCTTGTATAATCGCATTGCTAGGCGTTGTGGGCCCAATCACCGAAGATAACTGGATTTTGCTCCCCGAACGTGGCCGCGATATGTGACATTACCCCAGGGATATCAACTGTGAACTCAATTATTGTACGACTAATGAAATTAATTCATACGTAATGTAGAATTTCAACTGGTCATTTGGAATTTATAATCAACTGATGCATTATAAACTATTGTTATTAACTCACTTGAATACCATTTAATTACTTTATTAAAAGCCAATAATGTCATAACTCACAAGTGCGGAACAGCTTTATGCTACTAAAAACCACTAAAGTGGCTGAATATATATATTTATACTTTTGCATAATAACTGACAAACTTAATCACTGTATCGGGATAGACTCGCCTCCTATCACGTTATGGGATGGAAATAGTCGCGATGTAACATGGATGACATGATGGACTTGCACCTCTGCCTAAATCTTCGGGGATACGTGCGACAACCTATATATTACACTTAATCATTTAATTATAGCGAATAAGGGCAACAGCAAAAAAATGAATGACAGCGTATTTGGATAAATGCATAATTAATAAAAAATATATAAATAATAAATGTATAATAGTATATTAATATACTAATCTATAATAAGAACCTACTTCTCTACTTACTTAAGTACTCTCCAGTATTACAATTGAATGATTATTTGTTAATACATACTTACCTATATATCAAAATATAAGGTATATATATATATATACTTACCTTATATACCTGATAAAGATCGCAGGAAGTCGCTGGATGCAGGCCGCTTCCAACAGGTCGGTCTGGAAATCTTTGGGAGAGGCCTATGTTCAGCAGTGGACGTCTTGTGGCTGATGATGATGATGATGATGATATCAAAATATGACGAATGATCCATTATCTGCGAGAGCAAAACTGAACTTAATCTTGATTTTTAGAATTACATTTTCTCATTCTGAAACCCTCCAGACCCTTTTGTATAAGTGGTCGAACTAAGTTTCAACATGATAAATTTGTATATAAGCGCCCATATAAGTACTACTTAATAACTTTTACATTTATAATAAAGAAACTTTCATACATATATGTTTTGAACCGTAAAATCATCCATTGTAGTCAAATTCATCGTTGAAACAAACGAGCACGTGCGTCACTTATGGGTAGAGAATTATGATTTCCTAGAACCTCTAACAGGCATTTCACTGTACTGTAAAAGTGTAATATCCTGCGATAACGTAACGCATAATTAATGCAGTGACAGATGTCATGGATGTCATGGATGTCAAAATCCAGAAAAGTATTGGTACTTGTACCCGGATAGCGTGCGAGATGTAAATATATTGCAGATAAAGCTAATAAATAACAAACCAACCATGCTAATTTCGACCTTTAGGCTGCTAGTGTTAAAACAATGGCTCAGTATTATTCCACGCTGAAGTTCACTCATTTTAGTAGACGATATAATATTTTTATGATCCAGTTTCATGTTTAATAGATACAAATGATTGTTAATTATCATATGAATAAATAAGTAGAACCCCTTATAGGTAATATTGCTCTATTGACGATTGGTTACTAGGTATGTATTATATGCATGGCTTCAGTCACGTCTGTCGCAATTAACCGGCGTTGTGCTCGCCGACTGACGCGACGCGACGTAGCAAGCACCTCTCGCATATGCATGGTTTCACACTACTGCCAATTTGTACCGCATTGTTAGATACACTAGGCTACGTTACATACCAACCAGATAAGCCGTTCAAATGTATCATTACTACTCAATATGTCCGCTCTAATAAATAGCGCTGTATCACATGATATAATGACGTTGTTTTTTTGTTATATTTTTTATGTAGGAGCCGATAGTTATAAAAATATATATAAGCGGTAATCTAATCTAATCTAATTTGCTGAGTGATACATACAGGCCATGTAATATGATTGAGTAAAGGCACACTTCCGATGTTCGCGTCATAGGTCACACACCCCTGACACGTCCTTCGGAAGTCTGCCTTAAGCTTATTCTATTCTATTTTCAGATTATGGCCCCATCAATTTTTGATGATATAGCCAATGTCAAGTATTATAATAGCAATAACTAAAAATAAAGATCAACACGACAAAGACATCTATAAAATAAGACATCTATATCTAATGCAAAAGTATTTAAGACTCTAATACACATTAGTTTCAGCCACATGCCATTCTCAAAAATAAAAAAGAGATAAAATTGAATAATGGAAAATACCAGCAATATATAAAAAGCGATAGCTCTGTCCAAAGAAGTACGGAGTCGTTTGAGAAAAAAGTATCATGTTCGAAACGGACTGCATTAGCATGCACCTCTTGCTTTTTTAAATTACGTAAGTATTCATTGTTAAACATCGTTTTTTTACCGGTGAAGTAAGGATCGTGAATACATAATGATATAGATAAATATACATTAGATATAGATACCTGTATACCTAAGAAATTTAAACGAACCCGCATTAGGCCTCGATGGTGAACTAAGGCCTAATCCCTCATTCAGTACCCAGAGGCGGCCCGTACCCAGGAGTGGGACGTATATAAAACGGGACTGGCATTGTTATTATTAGAAAATTCAAAATACTAATGCGATTACATAACAAAATCTATTCACATTTATTGTATGTATAAATTGACAACGAACGATATATATGTTCGGAAAAAAACACTGAATCTAATCGCGACCCTTGCTCTAAGACTTTAATCCACGAAATAAACCGTCGAAATTCTTGTGCATTTACAAATAACAAACAAACAGCTCAAAGTAACTTCCCCTCGGATAGGGAACTGTGAACGGGCGGATTTCTTTGTTATTTTTAATATCGACTTTTTTGCGCTTGAACGGTGGTTGCTAATGGATTTTCAATATTTGTGTTGACAGACAAACAAGGGGCGTATGGAGCGAGTTCTCCAGTGCTCCGTCGTGACGGCGGTGGCGGCGACCGTCCTGCGCGTTGTATCTCAACGCAATCGACGACGACATTTAAACGACGTTTATTTATGTTTGTTTGCTGTTTACACTACGGATTAGTGGCTAATCTACTGCAATAACAACGACCTTGTTTTCCACTTTAATGTCCCAACAAAGATAAGTTTTTCCTAACTTATACTAGACTAAACTTTTTGATAGCTGATTAAAGACGTTATAGACTTCATAAACTACCACAACAGATGAATGTTGTGACAATATTTAACTATACATCAGTCATAAGATAAGTCTTTCAGTTATAAGAGTCAAAAATTTTGAACATTTTGAAAGATACTTCACGTCGGTGTTCTTTGAGACAGTGGCAATAACCCGGTCGAACCGGCCCATTCGTACTGTAAATAAAACTTTCTGTGGCTCTACCACTTACTTAGTACTTACTTACCTTTATTAAAATTCACAAAAGCGAAATTATTCTGTGCCAATAATATATATTGTTTTGAGTGGTAGAGCCACGCTGTAGACAGTTTTGTCTACAGCATGAATGGGCTGGCTCGCCCGGGTCATTACCACTGTCTCACAGAAAACCGACGTAAAGTAGCGGCTTGCTGCTGCGTTTCGTACGGTGAGTGAGATATCCGGAAGCCCAAATCCCCTCCCCTTCCCTATCCCTAATTATCCCTTTCCTTTATGGTCGGCAACGCGCCCATGATTCTTCTGGTGATGGACGTACATGGGCAGTGGAGATCACTTACCATCAGGTGACCCACTTGCTCGTTTGCCGGCCTATGCCATAAAAAAAAAAAAAAAAAAATAACCATTTTGTGTGAATGTTTATAGTCAATAACATATTTATAAGTACACATATTTCGAAACATTTTGACATAATCGTAACTATTCTGCAAATCATGGCCGTCGAACTCTATTATCATAAATGGCTAAGGATTTGGTCGGGCAGCCTGACCCTGTTCCATTATCTTATATTGGCGCTGAAGAAGATGAGTTCGCAACATTTTTGTACTCCCCACAATATGATGCCATTTTTGTATTTATCAGTTTTATGTTGGCTTATTTTGTTGTATTATTTCATTTAATATATTGTATTATTATAAAAACAGATGAAATTAAATAATTTTAGTGGTAGAGCCAAGTTGTAGACAGTTTTGTCTATAGCATGAATGGGCTGGCTCAACCGGGTCGTTACCACTGTCTCACAGAAAACCGACGTAAAGTAGCGGCTTGCTGCTGCGTTTCGTACGGTGAGTGAGATATCCGGAAGCCCAAATCCCCTCCCCTTCCCAATCCCTAATTATCCCTTTCCTTTAAGGTCGGCAACGCGCCCATGATTCTTCTGGTGGTGGGTGTACATGGGCGGTGGAGATCACTTACCATCAGGTGACCCACTTGCTCGTTTGCCGGCCTATGATATATAAAAAAAAGACAGTTTTGTCTACAGCATGAATGGGCTGGCTCGACCGGATCGTTACCACTGTCTGACAGAGAACCGACGTAGAGTAAAGGCTCGCTGCTGAGTTTCGTACGGTGAGTGAGATATCTGTAGGCCCAAACTCCCTCCTCTTCCCAATTCCTTAATTATCCCTTTCCTTTAAGGTCGACAACGCACCCATGATTCTTTTGGTATTGTGGGCGTACATGTGAGGTGGAGATCACTTACTATCAGGTGGCCCAATTTCTAATTTGTCGGTCTATGCTATAAAAAAATCTCAAGGGGTCCGTTCGATTACTAAACTAATGTAGAATAAATTTCGCCACACTTTTCCATATAACATACACTTTATTTTAGACTAAGCACGTACGTGAAGCACTCGGCGAAGAAACAGCTTTATAATCTACTTAACATCAGGTGAAAAAGAACTGAATTTTCACTTTGAAAGAAACATTAGCAATAAAAAGTTGGGCGACTTCTTCTAAGTGCACTTTACTGGTAGCTAGGTGTAATAGTTCTTTTGAATATTGTATTTTATAACTGTGATATAATACAAATTGTAAAAATATATCATAATATACCAAAATATATAAGATTACATTAAACTAAAAAGTTCGCAAATTCTTACTTCTGATAGTTTGCCGGCACACGTGTTCCCTCCTTCCTATAATATTGGGTCCTTTAAACGGAGTGTGAAGAAGCAGTTAGGCAGGCCGGCATGATCGTGCCGACCAACGATAGACACACTGTTTGTCTTTGGTCGGCACTATTCCTGGATTGCGCTACACTTACCATCAGGTGTGGCGTAGTCATTTTGCCGAGCCAGGATAAAAAAAAAAAAAAACTAAAATATCGACTGATTTATAATACATAAATAATTTGCGTCGCAGTAGGCCACCTTCAGAAATCATCTTATATTTTATAGAAAATAATATCCAATTTCATGCGATGATAATATATTTTACAAAATACTGACATACTACATCATACAAGTATTTAATTACGTACCTTATATACAATTACTTACAGTCGTCAAAAGCCGGTTGCTTTAAAAAGCAATAATTGCGTCTCTGGCAAATGCCATCTTTTTGGCTGTTCACGTTATCTAATGAGGGCCGGCACTGCCTCTGTGTGGAATGAGGGTGGATCGATGATCGCACCTTTCTATTCTGGTTGTCTTTACGTGAATAGTAGGAAAAACCTTGCATTGAAATTACGAAAAAGAAAAAACGCCAGTACCGTTCTGGATAGATTTTTTTTTATTAACTATTGTATTTTATTTATTTAACGGAAAAATTCTTAAATGATTCATGTAAATGCATTGTTGAAGTTTAATTATTGTTATTTGTAATAGAACTTGAAAACGTAACGATAATATTATAATTTAAAATGTAAATGTTGTGGTATATGTCGGAAACCGTCACAAATCACAATGTTTGAATGTTTAAGCACATGTTATAATATTATAATAACGGTCTAGCTCTCGGTAAATATTTATATGTAACACTTGTACCTTACCACATGTTGCTTAGTAAGTGAATAATAAGAGGGGTGAACAGTAAACTGAGAGGGAGACGCTTTGTTCAGCGAAACGATAAAATTTACATAGGTCCGGGGACCCACTGGTCAACTCATAAAACTTGCTGCGATTACTTTTGTTTCCTGAAGAATCATTAATGTACGTATCTACATTGTTTATCAAACGTCAATGGATTTTTGCAAGAGTTTTGGAAGTTTCTAAACATGAGCAGCAGCTGGTGAACACTTATTCCAAATAATTTTACTTATAGCTTTTATATATTACTGGCATATCCTCGCGGCTCCGCCCGCGTGATCTGCTTTTTCTGGGATAAAAAGTAGCCTACATAACGTCACCGATACTCTATGTAGGTACATTAATTGTATAAATATTAGTTTATTCAATAAGACTTTGAAAGCCTCAGTGTCGCAGTGGGCGTGTAGCCTGCGGTGAAATGAGAGGTCGCGGGATTGATTCCGAAGAAAGTGTTTGTGTGATACCCAAATATTTTGAGAGGGATTCACGTCAGGCAGGCCGTAAAAACTACAAACCAAATCTATCCGTAACATGTGCGTTGAAAAGCATGTTTTGCCAACCCTACTGAGAACAGCATAAGGGTAGGTGGAAAAAGGTTTAATAAGACTTCACCCAGGACCAAACAAATAACCAGATCTTCAACTAAGCACCATTA
The DNA here is from genome assembly GCA_949126905.1 of Amorpha juglandis. NCBI lineage: Eukaryota > Metazoa > Arthropoda > Insecta > Lepidoptera > Sphingidae > Amorpha > Amorpha juglandis. The sequence goes on from OX421372.1 coordinate 10,557,129, forward strand.
TAGAAACCAAACTCGAATATTGCGCAATATCAAATATATTTTATTGTACAAAGATGAAATATTTTGACAGTAAAACTATAAAAAAAATATTTATTGGGTTAAGAAGTACGAGGCGCAGGTTTATATTTGAATAACACCGAATATCCATTATGCCCTAACTTGAACTAAATAATTACTGTGAGACAGTTGAGGCCAGACAATATAACGAGAACTAATTGACGTTCACGGGGTATTTCAGGTGGATCAATAAATTCCGGTATCATGATTGCTTAATCATTTCAGTATAACAATGAGTGTATTCATATACTTGTATTATTTAAAGTAGGTAAGTAGATACTCTTGTTGAATAACTCTCTAAAAATTCATATTATGGACAATTTAAATGTTTTAAGGCATTTTTAGAAGACGCGATATCAAGTATCAACTCTTGGTTTGTATTGGTTTATTTATTAGTTTAAGGCTACAAAAGATAGGATAAATACGTTTAAAAATTACAAACTTTTTCAGGATATTTGTTTTTAATATATATTTCATATGCTATAGTAATAATTTACAAACTGGAAACGTAACGAAACTGAAGATACTGTAAGCACAGTATCTGCAAGCTATCGCCCATATAGAATTCACAAGTGAAAAGCTCAGGGCAGATAAAAGAGCCGCGATATTAGGAAGTCCAGCCGCGCTTTCCACAATGGATCCGATTCAACGTGTATTGCTATTTTGTTCAGTACCATTTTACAAGTGTTGTATTGAACATACTAACGTTTAGTAATGCTGCGTACAATCAAAAACTATTCTTTACTTTTTATATTTTTTATGAGTGGTAGAGCCACGCTGTTGACAAAACTGTCTATTGATTGGGCCGGCTCAACCGGGTCATTACCACTGTCTCACAGAAAACCGGCGTAAAGTAGCGGCTTGCTGCTGCGTTTCGTACGGTGAGTGAGATATCCGGAGGACCAAATCCCCTCCCCTTCCCAATCCCGAATTATCCCTTTCCTTTAAGATCGGCAACGCGCCCATAATTCTTCTGATATTGTAGGCATACATGGGCGGTGGAGATCACTTACCATCAGGTGACCCACTTGCTCGTTTGCCGAGCTATGCCTTAAAAAACATCTATATATTTGTGAGTAAGCTTAAATCCTGAACAATATTTTTTCAGAAAACCCACCATTACCATCTTGAATCGTTTACTCAATAATATTAATCGAATAAAATTCATGACATGTTTGCGATGACGTAATTTTCGTAATATCAGTTATATTAAGCAACACCATCAAAGTAAAACACATTACAGATAATCTTCAATTTGTGGGACCGGGTGAAGTGCTTAAAAGTGATTTATTTCCCTTTATAACGCTGATTAAATATTGAACGGTTATACTGAGGGAGGCGTAATATTTATTAATATCCTTGTCAATACAACGTCGATGGTATTTTCATCACGAAAATTATATCAGATGGCCTTTGTTCTCGAATGTAATAGTTTGACGATTAAATTTTCATAAATTTCTCAAATACCTAATTATTACTGTATCAATATGTCCTTGCTTTGTGTAATAATTTTAATACTGTTTTTCAATAGCGAATAGCGGCCATGATTGATTTTTTTATTATCTTAAATGACGAAACGAGTGTTGGAGTGTAAGTGGGCTACGAATATCTTAGACCCAAAGCCAACGTTACCAACACGTGGTACACTCTGTTGATTAGTGGACTAGGCTATGGCGAAACTTGGTTCCTTTTGTGGGTCATGGGGACCAGACGGCGCGTTGCCCTATATAACACCAAATTCCGTCACATCAATGAGAAAAGCGGACTAAAGCATCAACCCGGAATAACTACACAGGTAGGAAGAAAGAATGACGAAACTATCGGCGTCGCTCGCTTGGTGGTAAGCCCATATAGTGGAGTGCCTGGAGCATTCAAAACTGTAAAACCTCGGATTAGAGTTATAGTGAATGAATTAATGTGATCGATGTGGGATATTGTTTTTTAAACTATAAATTGCAATGTTTACCCAAAAAAAAATTGTGCAAACCATTGTTTCATTGTTTAAAAAAATTATTATGAAAAATTAATGTTTGACCATATATTTTCACTTTAAACAGTTTTTTTTTATTTATATGTTAAATCTTACCTGAGTATTCTTATCTTATCTTATCTTGTCTTTTTACGGATTGATTTACACGACTCAGTATTTAAAAATATCAATGAAGACCCCAATAATATATTGCAAGCAGTAGCATGTATTTTGAGTTTATACGGAGCTCCGTCTAAAACTTATGATTTAAATACATTGAGGTTCAATTCTTTCATAAAAGCAACAGCCAAAAATACGAGTGTTCTTTTGTCATCACTGCCTCCAACAACTGATGCAGCGTTTGAGCACCTTAAAAGAGTGTACCTACAAATTCAGATATGGTTAGGAAATGACGTAGTTATTGAAAATTGGGGATGGAAGTATTCCAATAACATGTACATCCCAATAACAATGAATCAATTACCTGCTCCGGATAATTTATTGCAAATGTTATTTTGTAATTGCAAAAAGGGATGTGGTGCTGCGTGTGGATGCCGAAAAAGTGGTTTATACTGCAGTGTAGCATGTTTACAGTGCAGCGGAAATAGTTGTTCCAATACTTCACCTATTATACAGATAGATGAAGTAGAAGAAAATATTTGATGTAGACAACTATCTATAATTATAAAATAACATGTCCTGACTGACTGATTCATCATCGCCGAGCGCAAACTATCAAGGCTACAAGCATGAAATTCGGACTGTATATTCATTTTGTTATGTAGGCATCCACTAAGAAAGGATTTTAGAAAATTCCACCCCTAAGGGGTCAAAATAGGGGATGATAATATGTATGAAAGTCCATCATTTTGAAAGTTACATAAACAAAATTTTGTATTTCGATTATTGACGTAAAATAAATAAATAGGTGTTTCAGGAATTATGGAAATTTTATTTATTAAGGGATGAAAAGGGGGTGAAAGTAAATGCGAAAGTGAGTTTGTTTGTTACGCTTTCACGCCTAAATCACTGAACCGATTTTGATGAATTTATCTACATAGACCGATGGGATCCTGGAGACGGTTACAGGCTACTTTTATGCCGGAAAATGCTGTTCACGCGGGCGGAGTCGCGAGCATAAGCTAGTGTAATATATTTAAATAAACTGATTTTGTACTATTTTTTTTTTCTTTTCATTAGTCGTAATTAATTACCTTATTTTTTAAATGTACACAATAGAGTACGTTTCATTTATAATTAAACTGGCCGAGAAATTCCATTGTACATAGCAGCTGTCGCTCCGCTCTGCCCCCCACGTTTTTCTACCTGTTCGAGATCCCTACTGCTATTTTTATACACAGGTATCTTTGAAAAATGTTCCTATATGTCTACTCAGGTAAGATTTAACATATAAATAAAAAAAAATACTGTTTAAAGTGAAAATATATGGTCAAACATTAATTTTTCATAATATTTTTTTTTAACAATGAAACAATGGTTTGCACAAAAAAAATTTGGGTAAACATTGCAATTTATAGTTTAAAAAACAATATCCCACATCGATCATATTAATTCATTCACTGTAACTCTAATCCGAGGTGAAAACCCCCAGGCGCTCCACTAATAGAGTCGACACACATAAAAGCTTTGCGATGATGTGCGGTTCCGTGCTGTGTCGCCGATATAGTGTCAGTATGTAGCGTGACGTGACCATTTCTTCTAAGATCTTGAATGTAGCTGGACGTCATTTTGACCTGTCCGCCATGGATCGTAATAAGTGTATTGCTTTTATTACATTTCATATTACTATTGACGCCAAGCGCCTTAATACAAACTAAGGCTTTGTTAACAAGTGTGACGCCACAAAGCGGAAATGCGCGGCGCGTTGCACGTCGCAATTTTTTTACGTTAGAACGTGCGGCGCTGTCGATTTTGACGGTGCTGAGACGCATCCCTTTGATATAATTTTTATCATATTAATTTTACTTAAAGCATATTAATATCTAGCAACTAAATAGGTAAGTGAAAGTATAATACTCATGCATAATGATTATTAACTGTACCACTTTGAACTCAATTTATACACGAGAAAGAGTAAATTGAACGGTACCTAGTAATTTAGGCGGCGGGGAAAAAGCAAGAAAAAGGTTGCAGCTAGGGTCCTCCTCGGAGAACAATTTTTCAAACTACGTTGGTTTCTTGGTTTACTTACTTACATGAGTGATTTACCAAGGGGAGCTCTAGAAAATAAGATACATTCTAACATGTTTGCACAAAACATAAGAGGGTGAAACGATTTATTTTTTTGAATACTTTGAGGATTTTCATCTGCATTGTTTCCTTTGAAGCAAAGTAAATAAAAAAATAAACTATGGATAGTCACTTTAACTGTGTATCTCTATCACAAAATATAATATCTCGTTGACTTTCTGAAACAACAAATCCATTTTCATAATATTTTCTTCTGCGCACAAATATGTCCTGGAATTGGTAAGAGACGACATTGTTGTAGTATCGGGATTTAGAGAAATCAGTTGAAAAAAAAATAACGAATCAAGGCGCGGATTCGATGATTAGTTCCCAGCGAGGAACTTGATCCTCACGAAGGGATCAGCTCGGGCTATAAAAGTAAATTGAATTGTTCTCTCGGCACTAGTTCTCTCAGCATGAACCAATGCCCGCTCTCTTGCTATGTACGCTTTTAACTTTATGGTTTTATAGCCTGTCTTACCCATTATAGCCCGTTGTAAAATTTTCTTAAAATTTGTCTTTGGATTTTTATAGCTAAGGATAAAAGAGTATATAGTTAGCCTTATTTCTAAAACAGTAAGTATAGAGTATCATTTATATTTATAAAATAATATGCATATTATAAGTATATTTTCTTTGCCACCTTGTTTAATGATATTCCTACACATTTTGTAATATGACATTGTTTTTTATCCAGAACTTATTCATTTTTAACATAAATCATGTCTCTAGTCTTCCATTAAGAACATTATCTATTCGATATCGATAAGATTTTATAGCATAAAAATAAAAATGTCAAATACGTATAAAACATGCTAAATAATTTTCTCTGTCCGTGCTCGCTTACCGAAAAAGTTGCAGTTCCATACAAAGCCGTATTAAGTCATATATTCATACAAAAGCTCATGAGCCGGGGTATCTGTAATGTTATTCAAAGCTTGGTATCAGTTCCCTGCCTCAATATTGCCATTAAGATGACTACAATAAAACTTGGACAATTAAATGTAAGTCACCGTCGTCGGAATCGGCGAGATAAGACCTAGCGGCGCCTCTTAGCGGAGTACTTTCGCTATTAACAGGGTGGCCGTGCTCGCAGACTTTCCCAAACTGTCTCCCTAATGTGATTAGAAATAGCCTATTAAATTTAAACGCTTGGCATCTTAAAGTGGAAATACTTTCCACCCGCGCGCCGTAATCTGATATTGATTTTAATTGCCAACCAATTGTTATTTAGGTGAAACTATACAAAAATATATTAAGATTTAGGAGAAGAGATTGACGATTTGGGATCATACATTTTTGTGTGAGCTATATTAGTGCCTTGTGTCTTCTTCTACATTATATTCATTCAGTATCTATGAACAATTTATGTAAATCGAGATAAACGTTCCAAGTGAATGAATTATGTGTGAATATGATGTGCGGACTGTTCGTGCTCACATTCAGGTGTAGAGCATGGGGACGCAGGCGAATCATCCAACTTAAAAGAATAGTTTACACTTAAAGTTGCCATGGCCCGTGAGAAATTGTGAAACAGAGTAATCAATTTCTAGCCAAGTTTTTGTAAGGTGATAGCGAACCGAAGGAAATACTGATATAAATGCCGCCCCTTACTTGAATTATCCCATCGACATTGCCATTCATTAAGTAGATCGATATAATTTTCAGAGCACGATTTGAAAAGTCGATTGATTCTTAATAGCTCCCGTGACGTAACAAAACTTTTTTCCCTATTTCTTCTCGTTGAGTAATAAATAGCGGCCCGAGGCCGTACCTCTAGATCGACTGAAAGTACACCCGCAAGGACAGGTAAAGCTTTGGTGTTAACTGTTCTATAAGCCTTATACAAGAATATCAACGCCAGGCGTTGGATTTGGAGCAGTTTTCTTCGCACGGCACCGATAGTAGAGATCTGAGTAAGCCAGTCAAATAAACAGACTCATTTGTTTTAACTTGTAAATAAGTTGTTTTGATTTGTACAACAATTACGTTATCCTATACCTATTGGTACACACATACATACACAAATGTGTTCAACTATATGTATTAGTTGCAGTAAACATTACGAATCAAATTGAGTATTCCAAAATAACTTACACATATCCATAATTTCTTTAGGTAATCTCAAGAAAATATGGTAACGTGGCCACCTGAGCCATAATTGGTACAAGTTTTGCTAGGCCAAAGCGACGGCTGTGGGACCGTGGCCAACTTTTACTTATTCCACCATAATTACTTTTATTACTTTCCAACTAGGTACTATTACAATACCATTATTTCAACTTAATTATACCATTTTATACTAAACTGTTCAGAACTGCTAGTGGGAATGCTGCTATGTTATAAATCTATGCATCTGCCATACTATCGGCGGCTTGAGAATACAAACCGCTTCCCCTTATCTTTCCCGAGGGGGTCGTAAGAGGCGACCGAGGGATCTTTGAGCCAACATCCGCTCAGCTGGTGGTAGGATGTTTACATCCGGCCGGATAGCGACCACCGTACACGTGGTGAAAAACCTGCCATAGTGACTCACATATTGTGTGGGTCGCGTTCCAGGATCAGCCTGTGTACATCCGGTTCTTGGGGGGCCTGCAGCGTGACATGATGGCTGGCAGAGTCATGTATATCGGTTCATTGTCGGATGGAGATGGATTGAACTGCCGGCCAGGGAGACCCGTAGAAACGGTTGTCCCGCTGGCCGCCCGTGGTACAGTACAGGGGCCCAATCGAGACTAACCACCTCGAGAGGCTGCCCCACCATGCCACGCATAATCTTGGGTAGGTCCGTCGTGCCGATTGGTGACCGGATGTGGGGTCCCGGCGGCCTATCCCGGGAGGGTACGGGGGCCCTTCCGTCCGGCGGTTCAGTCTGTGTCCGTTCGGCAGCCTGGTAACTATGTGCATGTCACGGTCATCCATCTGTCATGTTGCAGGTCCCTCAAGCTGCTTCTTCCTTCTTCCTTCCCCATTACCCACCATGACAGTGCCATTAAAGAGAGCAGGTCCTACAGCGGTGCACAGCCCCACCACCGCGTTCACAATGGGGTTCACTAACATCCGTGGACTCCATTCGAACCTTAGTGCCGTCCACCACCATCTTGAGACGGCCCGGCCTGCAATGCTCTTCTTGACGGAGACGCAGATCTGCCGTCCGACCGATATGGCATATTTGCACTATCCCGGCTACTTGCTTGAAGAGAGCTTCAAGCCAAGGGCCGGGGTATGTTTGTATGTCCGGTCGGACGTCAGCTGTCGCCGTCTGCACTGCATGGAGGACCCGTCCTTTTCCACACTGTGGGTACACGTGGATCTTGGCTCCCAGAGCCGGATCTATGTGTGCCTTTACAGATCCCATAACGGGGATGACGAGACAACTCGGCTGTTTAACCATATCAGCCAGGCGACAGACGATGTGCTGGAGCAGTATCCGACAGCGGAACTGGTGGTCTTGGGGGACTTCAACGCGCACCATGAGCTGTGGTTGGGCTCCTCCAAGACTGACCATGCTGGACGTACTGCTCATGCATTTGCTCTGACTCACGACTTGTCACAACTGGTGAATCAGCCCACCAGAATCCCAGATGTGGCAAGTCACACGCCTTCATTGCTGGACCTTCTGCTGACGAGTCATCCAGCCGGGTACAGTGTGACGGTGGGCGCCCCATTGGGTACCTCCGATCATTGCCTGGTTGGATCCACAGTGCCTCGTTCTGCGCCTCCTTCGCCAGTCAAAGTCAGGCGCAGAATCTGGCACTACTCGTCTGCAGATTGGGATGGTATGCGAGAGTATTTCGCATCCATCCCTTGGGGGCAGCGCTGCTTTGAGGGTAACGATCCTTCCGCGAGTGCCGACGCTATTGCCGACGAGATCCGGTTAGGAATGGAATATTACATTCCTTCCTCGGAGGTCGTCGGTGGTGGTCGCGGACGCTCCTGGTTCAATCGCGAATGCGCAGATGCTGTTAGTGAGAAACAGGCTGCGTATCGCGATTGGATTAGGGGTCGCGCTATGAAGGATCCCAACATAAGTTCTCTCAAAGCGGCCTATAACCAAGCCACCAAGGCCTGCAAGAAGGCGTACGTCAGAGCGGATGCCCAGCGCATCAACAGGATTGGACGGGCTTTGGCGGATCATCCGACGAGCAGTCGTGCTTATTGGAGTCTTGCCAAAGCCGTCCAATCTAATTTCTGTCGCCCCTCGTTGCCACCGCTGAGATATCCGGATGGATCTCTGGCCCACAGGCCGCAAGAGAAAGCCACCCTATTAGCGGAACTCTTTGCGGCTAATTCGCGGCTCGAGGACGGTGATGCACCGCCGCCCACAATGCCTGATTGCGGACACTCCATGCCGGATGTTCGTATCAGGCATTGTGATGTGCGGCGTGAATTACGGTTCCTCGACGTCCGCAAGGCTAGTGGTCCGGATGGTATCCCCGCGGTGGTCCTTAAAATGTGCGCAGCCGAGTTGTCTCCTGTGCTGACGCGCCTATACCGCTCTTCCTTCCTCTCGGGTATTGTGCCCCAATCTTGGAGAGAGGCCAATGTGCAACCGATCCCAAAAAAAGGTGATCGGTCGGACCCTAACAACTACCGTCCAATCGCCATAACCTCAGTGATGTGCAAAGTAATGGAGCGGATCATAAATACACAGTTGATCCGCTACCTGGAGGATCACTCGCTGATCAGTGACCGACAATACGGCTTTCGGTCGAAACGATCAACGGGTGATCTTTTAGCGTACATGCTACATCGCTGGGGTGAGGCGGTTGATAAGCATGGCGAGGCTCTAGCCGTAAGTCTCGACATTGCTAAGGCATTTGATAGGGTCTGGCACCGTGGTCTTCTCTCCAAGCTTCCGGCATATGGGCTCCCCGACAACCTGTGCACGTGGATCTCCGGCTTTCTGCATGAGCGCAGAATGCGTGTCCTTGTCGAAGGACATGCTTCACGGCTCATGACAGTTAATGCCGGAGTCCCACAAGGCTCTGTGCTTTCGCCCACCTTGTTTATTCTGCATATCAATGATATGTTACCACTCGGTAACATTCATTGCTATGCAGATGACAGCACAGTGCATGGGCGTTACTGCAGTAAGCCTCCAGGTAGCCGGGAAGTCACTGAGAGGGAGCGAGAGAATCTCGTCATTGAGCTTAACCGGACCTTGGATCTCATTTCGGAATGGGGTGCAAGGAATCTGGTTGAGTTCAATGCCAAGAAAACACAGGTGTGCGCGTTCACGTGCAAGAAATCCCCGTTCTCTCCCCTCCCCAATCTTCGGGGTATCCCGCTCGCAATGCGGAATAGCCTTAATATCTGAATCCAAGGAACCACATCGAGGGCGTAATATCCGCCACTTCACGCAGGGTCGGAATCCTGAACAGGGTGCGTCGGTTTTTTACTCCCGGTCAGCTTTACCGCTTATACAAAGCGCAAGCGCGGCCGGGTGTGGAGTACTGTTCGCACCTTTGGGACGGTTCCGCCCAATACTTACTCGATGCCTTGGACGGATTGCAGCGTCGGGCTGTCCGCATTGTGAATGATGCAGACGTTACAAGACACTTAGAACCGCTACAATTGCGGAGGGACATTGCCTCACTGAGCGTCTTGTACCGTCTGTATCACGGTGAATGCTCCGAAGAATTGTTTGACCTTATCCCATCCTCGCCTTTCCTTAACAGAACCACGCGTGCTGGCTTGCGGAGCCACAGCTTCGTGGTCTCCTCCATCTCGGCTCGAACTAAAAAGTTCGCAAATTCGTACTTCTGCCGGACCATTAAGCTGTGGAATAGTTTGCCGGCACACGTGTTCCCTCCTTCCTATAATATTGGGTCCTTTAAACGGAGTGTGAAGAAGCAGTTAGGCAGGCCGGCATAATCGTGCCGACCAACGATAGACACACTGTCTGTCTTTGGTCGACACTAATCCTGGATTGCGTTACACTTACCATCAGGTGTGGCGTAGTCATTTTGCCGAGCCAGGATAAAAAAAAAAAAAAAAAAAAAAAAAAATGTATTAGTTGCAGTAAACATTACGAATCAAATTGAGTATTCCAAAATAACTTACACATATCCATAATTTCTTTAGGTAATCTCAAGAAAATATGGTAACGTGGCCACCTGAGCCATAATTGGTACAAGTTTTGCTAGGCCAAAGCGACGGCTGTGGGACCGTGGCCAACTTTTACTTATTCCACCATAATTACTTTTATTACTTTCCAACTAGGTACTATTACAATACCATTATTTCAACTTAATTATACCATTTTATACTAAACTGTTCAGAACTGCTAGTGGGAATGCTGCTATGTTATAAATCTATGCATCTGCCATACTATGACTAAGTACAATACGTCTACGAAGTATAAGCACTTCAGCGATCTTCCATTCTTTATAATTTAGTACGAAAAAATGCAAACAATATCCGCCTTTCCGAACTGCCTCAGATAAAATGAGCATACAATCTAACGTTATTACAGCTCTATATTGGATCATCATCGTCTTTTTCAACATAAACGAAGATAGCTACTTTTTGTATTGTTTAAAATAATATCTCAATGCATATTGAAGGTTAATATTGTAATGTCGCTTTAGTTTGGTTTTAGTTAGATGTCATCTCTCATCAAGTGTCTCTAAGCGGTCGTTCTATTTGAAACACATCAATACTCTTTTGGTCGGTGGAGCGCCATTCGGATTGTTTCGCAGTAAATCCTTGCGATTTGTCTTTGTCTATTTTTATGGCAGAGGCAAACGATCAAGTGAGTCGCCTAATCATAAGTGATTTCCATCCTATATCTATTTAATATTGTAGATACATAGGTTTAACTGCCTCGGTAACGCAGTCGTTTTGCGTACTGCTGCGCCGAGGTCTCGGGTTCGATCCTGGATCAGGTAAAAGTACTATTTATTATACTATATGATTACTATCACGAAATCCTCGCGTATGTATAAATTTATGTATAAATATGTATCCAAAAACCGAAATGATATCAACCTATCAATTCATTGTTGTCCGTTAAATAATAAGTACCTGGGCGACCGAGCTCTGCTCGGGTGAAAAAAAAAAAGTGTGCGTTCGGGACGCTCGACAGAAGTGATAACTTAAACTAATGTGGGTTAAAGTGAGAGCGGAAGGAGCCTGCCTACTGCTACCGTATGCGTGAGGGAAAGGGACGCCAGACAGAGTGGCGCCTTAACGCGTTACGTTACGAAGTCCGGTCAAAGTCGTGTCAGAGTCGTGTCAGAGTCGTGTCGGAGTCGTGTCAGAGTCGTGTCAAAGTCGTCGAAGTCCGGTCAAAGTCATGACAAAGTCGTATCATAGTCGTGTCAAAGTCGTGTCAGAGTCGTGTCGAAGTCTTGTCAGAGTCGTGTCAAAGTCGTGTCAAAGTCCGGTCGAAGTCCGGTCGAAGTCCAGTCGAAGTCATGACAAAGTCGTGTCATAGTCGTGTCAAAGTTGTGTCAATGTCATGTCAAAGTCGTGTCAAAGACGTGTCAAAGTGGAGTCAAAGTCGTGCCAAAGTCGTGTCAAAGTCATGTCATAGTCGTGTCAAAGTCGTGTCATAGTCGTGTCAAAGTGGAATCAAAGTCGTGTCAAAGTCGTGCCAAAGTCGTGTCAAAGTCGTGTCAAAGTCGTGTCAGAGTCGTGTCAAAGTCGTGTCAGAGTCGTCGAAATCCGGTCGAAGCCCGGTCAGTCATGACAAAGTCGTGTCATAGTCGTGTCAAAGTCGTGTCAAAGTCGTGTCAGAGTCGTGTCGGAGTCTTGTCAGAGCCGTGTCAGAGTCGTGTCAAAGTCGTGTCAAAGTCGTCGAAGTCCGGTCGAAGTCATGACAAAGTCGTGTCATAGTCGTGTCATAGTCGTGTCAAAGTCGTGTCAGAGTCGTGTCGGAGTCGTGTCGGAGTCTTGTCAGAGCCGCGTCAGAGTCGTGTCAAAGTCGTCGAAGTCCGGTCGAAGTCATGACAAAGTCGTGTCATAGTCGTGTCATAGTCGTGTCAAAGTTGTGTCAAAGTCGTGTCAAAGTCGTGTCAAAGTGGAGTCAAAGACGTGCTAAAGTCGTGTCATAGTCGTGTCAAAGTCGTGTCGAAGTCGTGTCGAAGTCGTGTCGAAGTCGTGTCAAAGTCGTGTCACAGTCGTGTCAAAGTCGTGTCACAGTCGTGTCAAAATCGTGTCAAAGTCGTGTCAAAGTCGTGTCACAGTCGTGTCAAAGTCTCGTACTTAGAAATTATCAATGTTCCAGGGAGGTCGGCTAACGCTGGCTGGTCAATGGACCACTCGCGTTATGGAACGTTTCGGTTCACCCTTCCATAAGAAGTTATCACTTCAAAAAAATAATGACATTTTCTAAAAATGATTCCTAGCTAGATCGATTTATCGCCCCCGAAACCCCCTATATACTAAATTTCATGAAAATCGTTGGAGCCGACTTTCAAAGTCGTGTCAAAGTCGTGTCAAAGTCGTGTCACAGTCGTGTCAAAGTCGTGTCAAAGTCTGGTACTTAGAAATATTCAATGTTCCAGGGAGGTCGGCTAACGCTGGCTGGTCAATGGACCGCTCGCGTTACGGAACGTTTCGGTTCACCCTCCCGTAAGAAGTTAACACTTCAAAAAAAAAAAAAGACATTTTCTAAAAATGATTCCTAGCTAGATCGATTTATCGCCCCCGAAACCCCCTATATACTAAATTTCATGAAAATCGTTGGAGCCGATTCCGAGATTCCAATTATATATATATATACAAGAATTGCTCGTTTAAAGATATAAGATATAATATCAAATGAAGTATTTAACATAGCTTTACCATAATAACCACTTTAGTTAGTTCCATCAACAAGATTGTATGGGGAAAGATTGATGATTCTCGTGTCTCCATTTTATTTCCCCGCGGATAATCTCGTTGTCTCCGGCTTAAGGACATGTGAGCCGGAAATACGACAGCAATTTTCCCCCAACTATAGAAAAATGAGGAGCGTTTAGTGTCGTGCATGGATGCTCACTCATGAACTATGGCTCACCATTACACCATACAAATAATAAGTAAATATTAGCTTTAAAAAAATACTTGTAAAGATATTCTTAGATTCAACAAGTAATATTAAACAAAAAATTATAGGATGGCACTCGTATTAATTGGGACTACTCAATATCAAATCAGGGCAGCCATTCCTTGTTTGAGAATGATTCATGGATAATTTAGTTGCACATAATTCTGCTAATATGTATTAAGAACCTTGCGATAAAAAAATATTAAACAAATAGTTAACGCTAACCCCATTGGTAACGAACAGGCCTGATAGAAATCACTCGGATGTTTCAAAAAAAAAATTGTAAAAAGCACGTACTTTAATTGGACGTATTGCATGTGCGTATGTAATACCTAATAAAAGTAAAAATAAAGTATTTATTCTATAATCCTATCTTTTTATTCCAATTCTGCGCAATGGCCTCACTCTTTCTCTTTCCTTTCTTTCATTCATATTCTCAGCTACGTGGCACCATTTCTTTTAAAAGGCGTCCAGGTCATTCTATCGCATTCGCCGTCGCCGGCAACCGTCGTATAGTATCCAATCTGTTATTAATGTGGATACATCAATTAACCATTTCTTAGAATTCTATCTCGAATTCTAAGAGACGTTAATTAAAATCATTCGTGTAGGTACTTAGTAACGGAGCAGTAACTAGCTCTGAGTGGCATTTACCTATATAATAAAGTGTTCAATATCGACGACTAAACATTTAACTGAATTGGTTTATCCGAGAATTTCAGTCATAATATTAAGTACCTTTTTGTATAGCCATCGAATACCTATTCAAACATATTTTTTATGAAAATAAGTGAAAAATGCTGACAAATATGTGGCAATCAAATATTTATTTGGTAATCTTACAGTAGATTCGACCTACATAGAATTTATGTGTATTATACTTATTTGTGAAAATGCGATATGGACGCAACGCCCTCGCCACGACAAAACGATCTCATCAGTCAAACGTAAAAATGTAATCATTCTTTCACGGTACCCTAGCAAGGTTTTGGTTTGAGTGATGCGCAACGCCAGTCTGTGATGAATGTCTTGATTACATTCCTGCGACTACATGACTAGTGTGTGTCTGAGGAATAGCCACTTTTATAGTCCACAAAGCGAAGTAGTCCTAAATACATACGTATCTATCTCATTATTTTATGCCGACAACTTGAGGATTTCCACCTTTTTGAAGTCGATTAAAACACTAACATAGTGGCTCGTTCCAGGGTCAGCTGAAGTACATACACTGAGACAGGTCGGCATAAGTCTCACAGCTGTCGAAAGACGTAAATTCTTTCGATGGATGGTCTTATTTTGGAACTGCTTTAATGATTTAACCTGAACTATTGCGAATGTAATTAGAAACCCGGGCTTAAATAGGCTCTAACGAACTTTGTTACACTAATCACGAAAAATGTTTCGTCTATATTTTTTGAAAAAGTTGCAACTGGCTGTCAGAGAAAGATACCTGTAAAATGTTAAAAACGTCAAATAGGTATCATAACAGACAGACATTCATAACGAGTTCAGTCGCAAGACGAATATAAAGAAAAATATGGAACGAAAGTGAGCATGACATTGCTCTTGCCGTTTAGATGACAAAGTTAAAAAGTCAGAGAGTGGTAGCAAAAGAGGCACTTACTGGGTTTACTTACAGTCGTTACACGGCTGATTTACTCGCGGCTCCTCTAATGAGATGTAATTTAAGATTTTCTCATTTATTTGTAAATGTTTATCTTTCCGAGTTATGTTTTTAAAATAAACGACTCCCTAAATTAATTAACGTTTTGACTACAACTTCCTTTGTTTACTATATAAAGACATAACAAATGGGAATAAAATACGCAATAATATTCATACCATTTATTTATAGAATTACAATGCATATTATATGAGTTATGTTCATCGTTGATGATTAATAATGAATTAGGTACTTTACATTCTCGATTAAGCAAATTGCGACTCCAGTTAGATTCCATTACAATAATAATATAAATCTGAAATATTCACACAATTTTGTAGCACATTATATTACGTAGGACTGAGCGTCTGAGGACTGAGTAGCTTCAGTCAGTAACAATAATAAATGATAAAATCGCTACGGGTACAGTTTCATTATACCACATTCATTGTGCTCGGGGGTCCCCAAAGAGCACAGAGCCTTTCCGTCTCGCTGCGGTGGGTAAACCCTTTTATATTCCTCGCAAAAAGTTCTACGACTGCAAAAAGTATTTTAATAGGAGAGAAAAATGGCGGGCAAATGGATTTTCCGTTTCGTCAATTTTACGATTAAGCTACATTATATGTAAGAATTGCTATGTTGCGTGCTACAGTTTATTTTTATTTATTTTATTGAATGACCAGACGAGCAAGGCGCTCGCCTGATGGTAAGCGCCACGCCTGCCCATAAGCAGAAGCAACGCCACACAGAACTTTGAATTACAAAGCACTGTATGGCGCTGAACTGCGCTCGTCATTCCGAGACATAAGATGTTAAATCTCGTAATGCCCAGTAATTTCACTGGTTTCAATGTCCTTCAAACCGAAATAAAACAGCGCTTATACACTGTTGCTAGGCGGCAGAAATAGACAAAACGCTGGTACCAACCCAGACGGCCTTTCGCATACGAGGGACCTTGTGTTGCTGCGTAGTTGTGTAGTTTATGGATAAAGTTATCAATTGATGTTATGCATATCGTTGTAATTAATATAAATTTAACGTAAATAATTAGCCTCATTCAAAATCAGAAATAAGAAACATTTTCCTTTATGGTAATAAATACTAGCATTTAAACTTAATGGGGATACTAACCGAAATGAAACATTAATTAAAAGATCAAAAGGGTAAAAATATTTACAAAGGATGACCAGTAAAATTAAAATCTCCCCTAAAGTGTATAAGATATAAAAAAAAACTAATTAGCTATAGTAATTAATAATTTGATACACAGCTGCTAAAGATACTTGCCTATGATAACGTTTTAAATAGATAGGTACTTCCAGTTTTACATTACACATGTTACCGGTAAGTATCAATAAAATATTTATCTTTTTAAACAAAAACCTAGCAAACAAACATTCATTTAAATAAGTACATAAATTGGACACAAGAAGGTTGGTTTGCTACAGTCAAACGAAATTCTGAAATTAAAAAATCATAGTTTTAAATTACGTACCAATTCATGATTCTAAATAAGTATACAAATAGTTTATGCGTGAATCTATAATTAATAATTATTATTCACCTAATTATTAATCAGTTGAAATATATATTACAAGAATAGGCGTATTTTATAATGGTTTCATTTCTCCGTCATTAATTTGTTAGTGCGGCGGTTTACATTGGGCTTTGTACGCAAATCCATTGGATGTCGGGACCATTATCCCTGGCGGGCAGCCAATGTTCAGGGTAGGTTCTGGCACGGCACCAATAGCCAGGATTATCTCGTCTCACTAGCAATAGCTAGAATGCAAAACGCAAGATTTACTACAGTTTTGTATTCAGAACGCGCCGACTAGTTAGCCTATGAACGTCTACGTCTTACGTAGAACAGGTTACCTACGTAAGTATATTTACAAATCTATCCATGACGTGCTCACAGTGCGGTTTAACAAAAATTATTTCCCTAAAAACAAAGTTAATGCTTTGTTTTTAAATATTTATACTAATACTAGCTTTTCCTCGCGGCTCCGCACGCGTGATCTGCTTTTTCCGGCATAAAAAGTAGCCTATGTTTATCAGGGATAATGTAGGATTCTAATGGTGGAAGAATTTTTCAAATCGGTCCAGTAGTTTTTAAGTTAATTCGTTACATACAAAAATACAAATATTTCTTCTTTATAAATTGACAAAAACAAAAAAACAATCAAACAAACAAACAATCAAACTCTACATTATAAAGCTGTAGAGTTTGATTGTTTGTTTGTTTGTTTGAACGCGCTAATCTCAGGAACTACTGGTTCGAATTGAAAAATTATTTGTGTTGGATAGTCCATTTATCGAGGAAGGCTTTAGGCTATATAACATTACGCTGCGACCATTAGGAGCGAAGCATCAGTGAAAAATGTTGCAAAAACGGGGAAAATTATTTATATTTGAAGGCTTCCGTTGCTATGGTAATCAAATATGGTCGGAATTAATGCATTATTGTCAATTGTTTTCCAAAGTGTTATCAACATAATATTATTCCTTATCCAAATAAATGTATTGCTGATTAAGAGTATTTCATTGTAAACAATAATTTATAAAGAAGAAATATTTGTATTTTTGTATGTAACGAATTAACTAAAAAAATGTGTGCGTGTACTAGTGTACACACGTAGGAAGTGAAACTTCTTTATGACCTTATTTTTCAAAAAAATATTTAGTATATTATGCAACTTTACAGAAATTGGTCTAATAAAGTTAAATTAGATAAAGTTTAAACAAAAGGCTTTTATTATCATAGACATGAATACAAAAAAAAGTGTGCGTCTCGGGACGCTCGACAGAAGTCCGGTCAAAATCCGGTCAAAGTCCGATCAAAGTCCGGTCAAAGTCCTGTCAAAGTCCGTCAAAGTCCGGTCAAAAGCCCGGTCAAAGTTCGGTCAAAGTCAGGTCAAAGTCGGGTCAAAGTCCGGTCTGTGTCCGGTCTATGTCCAGTCAACGTTAGGTCAAAGTCGGGTCAAAGTCGGGTCAAAGTCGGGTCAAAGTCCGGTCAAAGCCCGGTCAAAGTCCGGTCAATATCCGGTCAAAATCCGGTCTGTATCCGGTCAAAGTCGGGGCAACGTCCGGTCAAAGTCCGGTCAGCCCGGTTAAAGTCCGGTCAGAGTCTGGTCAAAGCCCGGTCAAAGTCCGGTCAAAGCCCGGTTAAAGTCCGGTCAAAATTGGGTCAACGTCCGGTCAAAGTCTGATCAGCCCGGTTAAAGCCCGGTCAGAGTCTGGTCAAAGCCCGGTCAGAGTCTGGTCAAAGCCCGGTCAAAGCCCGGTCAAAGTCCGGTCAAAGCCCGGTCAAAGTCCAGTCAGAGTCAGGTCAAAGCCCGGGCAAAGTCCGGTAAAAGCCAGGTCAGAGTCCGGTCCAAGTCAGGTCAAAGTCCGGTCAAAGCCCGGTCAGAGTCCGGTCAAAGTCCTGTCGAGGTCCGGTCAAAATCCAGTCAAGTCCGGTCAAAGTCGGGTTAACGTCTGGTCAAAGTCCGGTCAGCCCGGTTAAAGTCCGGTCAGAGTCTGGTCAAAGCCCGGTCAAAGTTAGGTCAAAGCCCGGTTAAAGCCCGGTCAAAGTCCGGTCAAAGCCCGGTTAAAGTCCGGTTAAAGTCCGGTCAAAGTCGGATCAACGTCCGGTCAAAGTCCGGTCAGCACGGTTAAAGTCCGATCAGAGTCTGGTCAAAGCCCGGTCAAAGTCGGGTCAAAGCCCGGTTAAAGTCCGGTTAAAGTCCGGTCAAAGTCGGGTCAACGTCCGGTCAAAGTCCGGTCAGCACGGTTAAAGTCCGGTCAAAGTCGGGTCAAAGTCCGGTCAAAGCCCGGTTAAAGTCCGGTTAAAGCCCGGTTTTGTGTCCGGTCTGTCTCCGGTCTGTGTCTGGTCTATGTCCGGTATATGTCCGGTCAAATTTGGGTCAAAGTCCGGTCAAAATCCGGTCTATATCCGGTCAAAGTCCGGTCAAAGTCGGGTCAACGTCCGATCAAAATCCGGTCGAAGTCCGATGAAAGTCCTGTCAAGTCCAGTGAAAGTCTGGTCAAAATCTAGTCAAAGTCAAAAACGTGACGCGTGCCGCGTAACGGAAAAATGTGACGATTTTATTTTTCTAACGCCGATAAAGAAGTTTCACTTCAAAAATCTACTGGACCGATTTGAAAAATTCTTCCACCATTAGAATCCTACATTATCCATGATAAACATAGGCTACTTTTTATGCCGGAAAAAGCAGATCACGCGTGCGGAGCCGCGAGGAAAAGCTAGTAATTGATATAGGGATGATATTTCAGTAAACATCTTATGTAGTGGGTGACAGTCACGGAATAAGCCCGTCGCGCGTCCGGGGGGTACATAGTTTATTCTAATATTGGTGATTTGGCAAATATTGAAATGTAAAGTAATCAAATAGGGTTCATCATTCTGAATAATTTTTAATCACATCAAACTGGCATTTTTTTATATTAATATACCACTTTAATATGTTATTACCCATGTGACCTAAAGGCAGAGTGATAAATACTCATTTGCCTATTGTAAGCACAGGTTTGCCAAAGTGTATTAATGGATACAAAATTGGTATAAATAGGCTATCGATTGTTTTCTCATTTTATCACAGAATGTCATGTATAAAGGAAAGGAATACTCATCATCATCATCAGCCACAAGACGTCCACTGCTGAACATAGGCCTCCCGCAAAAAAATCCAGACTGACATGTTGGAAGCGGCCTGCATCCAGCGACTTCCTGCGATCTTTATCAGGTCGTCTGTCCACCTTGTAGGTGGACGTCCAACGCTGCGCTTGCCAGTACGTGGCCTCCATTTTTCCATTCCATTCAATACTCAAGCCAAAACAAAATAAATTTAATTTTACGTGATATAAATAATTATATTTTTGTATTTAATTGCAATATAATATGTTGCGATTTTTATCACTGTTGTATAATTTCCGGGAGCTGTTTAAATACGTCGGCTTTACTGGCAGCCCTGCGCAAATCGCCAGTTTCGCGGGCTTTCTAGTGTCAACTGTCAATTTTGTTTATATTAAATTCTCAAAATAGTTTTAGTGACGGACTCTTTAAAATGTTTAAATGATAAAGGTTTAGTAAATAGTACTTGAACCCCTGTGAACGATTGTTAATGTAATTTCAATGTAAAAATGACTTCACTGCTATCTGCAGAACTCTCTGCCACTTGCAGTGCTTTAGGAACTTTTGACAAAAAATCCGGAAAGTATTTAATTGACGAGTACACTTTAAACACAGTTAAGGATTTAATACGGTATTTAAGACGAGACGGTGAAGATCATGAAATCCGTAGGCATCTGGGTCAAACGAAAGTCTTACAAACGGACTTATTGCCGATGCTTGTTGACCATGGGGAGAACGCAGAACTATTTGATGTAACGCTGAGGTATGCACTTTATATATGAATTATATGATTCCATTAGATAATGGTAATAAGGTTACAATATCAATTTATTTATACCACGTAAATGTTAGATTATAGAAGGTTTGCTATTTTCAGATTACTTGTAAACTTAACAAACCCAGCACTATTGTTGTATAGAGAAGAAGTTCCTACAGAGCGGACAGCTAGACATAATTACCTTCAAATATTGCACCATTTACAATCTTATAAAGAGGAAGCATTCACTAAAGTAGAAGTATGGAATATTTTTGCTAAGAAATTGGCTAAAATATTGGAAATTGTAAGTTATTGTATCACAGTACAGTAAAATGGGGAAACGGGAACAAAACTGATTTAGTTTATTTACACTTATTAAATGAGATAAACTGTATTGTTTTTAATTTAATATCAAATAAATAGTCATTTTAGGAATTGTACTTATTAATACAGCACACCATTTACATTTCCATTTACATTACAGTTTAAAGCATTATACAAACCATATAAAAACACCCGATTTATTACACAAGTATTTAATAAATAATCTTTACAATTCATTTTTTTATTTATTTATTTTGTCAATTACATTTGCACAGAGTAATTAAGGTATATGTATAAAAAACTATTATCTAGGTATGTATTAAAAATTGATTTTCCAACTGACTAATATTTTCATATAAAAAACACAAAGCTTCACAATCAGTTTTTATTTGTTATTCATAAATATAAAACAAGTGAATAATTCCGGTAGCTAGCGAGATTCATTTGTTTTTTCATGAAGTTACAAGTTATTTGTTATTTTTTAAATTAATGTCTGGGATGATAGTGTATTTATATATATTATATTATTTATATTCTTAGGCCAATAGGTTCTATAATATTTAATTACTGTCTATGTGTAGGACTGGTCTGAAAGAGATGAAGACACCGGCCTCATCATAGAAAGAATATTAATATTAATAAGAAATGTACTACATGTTCCTGCTGATTTAGACAGAGAAAGGAAACCTGAAAATGATGCCAGTGTGCATGATCAGGTCTGTTCAAATAAGAATACTTTTATTAAAATGTCCTATTTTTGCGAATGTTGAGTGTATGTATGTTTGTGGCAGTAAGGTGTCAGCTAGCATCCAATAAGTCAATAGTGACAGATATACATACTCATTGTTGCTTAACATAGTAAGACATGCTATAATGAGTTGAATAGTTATCTATGATATTACATGACGATTTCTTACGTTTACGCGAATGTTACTCATTGAAATAAAACTAATTTAAACGGATTTTATCGCGGTTTTTTATAAATTTTGATCCCGACGTTTCGAAGACTTTTCAGCCTTTGTGGTCACGGGGAGGACTGAGGTGTAGGTTGTCCAAAAATGTTAATGTTACAGTATCTACCTTCAATTTACAATTATAAGATCTTTATGGTTTGGTCCGATCTACGCAGAAGGAGCTCACAGTGTCTTGAGGTCTGGCAGTTGGTCTTTTGGGCTCCGATTTAATTAAATGTATAATCGGATCCCAGGCTTGTGATAGCTTCCAACCATCTTCTCGATTGAAATTCGGATGTTGTTTAATTTCAATAGCCTCGCGAATCATCCTGGGTAGGAATCGGTGTTCTTTGGCAAGGATTTGTGGTCTGTCAAATCGAAGATAATGTTTGGAGCCTTCCTCTGAATGTTCAGCAACTGCAGACTTCTTCGAAACGTCGGGATCAAAATTAATAAAAAACCGCGATAAAATCCGTTTAAATTAGTTTTATTTCAATATGATATTACATGGTTATGTCCAACGAGACAGTAGTGTTGCCTTCAGTGCCACAATATTATTATCACTCCAGCACATGCTTGCTGTACAAAAACTGTGTACACTGTGATTACTATAAAACTATTAAAAAATATATACATCAATAATATCATTTTAGGTACTATGGGGTCTAAATCAGTCTGGTATCTTGGATATAATACTATACATGTCATCAGAAAATGAAAAACAATACTTTATGCACATACTTGAAATCATATCCCACTTGCTGAGGGAACAAAACCCAAGCAGTCTGGCTGATGCCGCACTACAAAGGAGTGTTGATGAAAAGCTACGAGATGAGCAGGAGTTACTCTCACTGAGAATGTTGGAAACTAAAAACAGACTGACCAAAGTAAAACAATATTCTGCTACAAGGCTAGTATTATTATTATTATTATAAATCATCCAAAACATTACTCTGTGAAGTTAAGCGCTTGTATTTTTTTTCTCAAGCACTGCAAAGTGACTGCACTACACCTGACGGTAAGCTCAGTGTAATCCAAAAAGCAGCGATCAGTGACAAACAATGAGTTTATCAGTGGTCATCAGAATCATGCCGGTCTATATAAATGCTTCTTCACTCCAAAGAGGGAAGAAGAAAACCCAGAGGCCTGCGATAGGACAGGTGAATGACCAATGCAAGCACGGGGATACAAAGATAAACCTATACCCTCTCCAACCCACCATCAAGTCATGTCGCAAGCCCCTCGGGAGAACAGGATATACACTGGCTGATTCTGGAACGCGATCCACACAAGTATCTGGGTCACTATGGCATGTTTTAACACCATGTGTACGGTAGTCGCTATCCGGGCGGCTATGAATATCCCTGTATTATAGAACATGTTACTTAAGGTGTGGTCAAATTTAAAAATCGTATAATTTACGATATAGATATTTGCCCGCCAGTAGCGCCAAATCTGATTGCTAGGTCATAAATATAAATTATTTTATTTTTTATCGAATCAGTAACATGTCGATATTCGACTTTTTACTTTGGGCACCACTAAATGATTAATTTACGTTTTTATTTTAAACAGCTGAGCTTTTGTCTCAGCATTGTAATTCTCGCTCACGCACTTCACTCAATTTGTAGGGATATGCTTGATCTTATCGACCGTAATAAACGAGTGCTAATAATTTACGTGAAATTTCAGTATCAATACGATTTTGATAAGATCCGGTACATAAATACTCACTGTCAGGTGTATGTAACGATCCTTAAATATGGCGACACCTTTCTGTAACACGTTGTATATGTACGTCCCACTGCTGGGCACGGGCCTACTATACGAGTGAGAATGGTTAGGCTTTAGTCCGTTACGTGAGCCTAATGCAGGTTGGCGGTTGGCTTCACGAAACTTTTTTATCCTATTTTGTTCGTTATTAATTTATTTGTTATTTTTTTCCGTAGACATTCTCGTTTTGGTGGCACATATGTTGTGCAGAACATGAAATCTATATCAGACAACGAGTTGATCAGCTTCAAACCACTTACTAAAATATCACATTTAGATTTTAATGGAAGTAAAAAGACCAAATTAGTTAAACCTAAAAATAGAAGACCCGTGGAGAGTGGAATTCTGGAAAGGAGATCAGCATTTGCTATCAGGTAGGACACAACTTAACTTCACGCCTACTTTTAGTGAGCCTGCCGTCACATGGGGCAAAAATTACAATCCCGGACAAGTCTGTTCGTTTTTCAACTTAATTAGGGCGCGTTTATATGACAATAATTTTCGTGAGTGGTAGAGCCACGCTGTAGACAGTTTGTCTACAGCATGAATGGGCTGGCTCAACCGGGTCGTTACCACTGTCTCACAGAAAACCGACGTAAAGTAGCGGCTTGCTGCTGCGTTTCGTACGGTGAGTGAGATATCCGGAAGCCCAAATCCCCTCCCCTTCCCAATCCCTAATTATCCCTTTCCTTTAAGGTCGGCAACGCGCCCATGATTCTTATGGTGGTGGGCGTATATGGGCGGTGGAGATCACTTACCATCAGGTGACCCACTTGCTCGTTTGCCGGCCTATGCTATAAAAAAAAAAAAAAAAAAAAAACAAGGAATCCCACCGCGTTGCGGTCGCGCGGGCGCCTCGCTCGAATCACTCGAAAAACTAATGTAAACTCTATTGACTAAGCCATAATGCTTAATTCTTCGCAACGCTCCAACCACGCGGCGACTGCGCGATCGTGTAAACGCGAGCGCGACCGCCGCGCAGTTAGTTACTCACAAAGAATTTCAACGTTAAGTCCTAGTTAATAAGACATACATTTGCTATGACTGAAAAATTTCGTGCGGCCGCACGAAATTTTTCGCGTCGTCTAACCGCAGCCTTACGCTGCTACTAGACCAAAGAGGCGATAATAGCTGTAAACATTTGCAAAAAATACCTTTTGAGGTGGATTTTTCAATTTACAAGGTATGCGAGAGGCCGTCTGGATTGGTACCACCGCTTTGTCTGTTTCTGCCGCCAAGCAACAGTGTGTAAGCACTGTTGTATTTCGCTTTGAAAGACATTCAAGCCAATGAAATTACTGGGCATTATGAAACTTAACATTGTATGTCTCGGGGTGACGAGCACAGTTCAGTGCCATGCAGTGCTCTGTAATTCAAAGTTCAGTGTGGTATTGCTATTTATGGGCAGGCGCGGCGCTTACCATCAGGCGAGCGTCTTGCTCATCTCGTCATTCAATCAAATAAAAAAAATAAGAAGCGAAATTTATGTGTTTTCTTTTCTCTATGGTTCTAACATATCATGGCGCAAAGGGAAAGTAGTCGGATGTGAAACAGAGTTTTATGTCCACGGGTTCATTGTCGCACCGAGACAAATGTTTATGTGATCTACAAATACTTGTTTCGGCAGAGACCTCAGCTCTCGTAGATCCTGATTCTTACGATACAAGACGAGCCTTAGTAAGGATCAGTGCTATGTACCTATGTGATATTTGAATGCATTTTATTATTATTTAATAATATATTTCCAGATTGTTTTTAAAAGAATTTTGTATAGAATTCTTGAATAGCTCTTACAATCCTCTAATGCATTACGTGAAGGATGTTCTAGTAAGAGCTAAGGCTCAACAGAATGACGAATCTTATTATTTGTGGGCCGTTAAGTTTTTTATGGAATTCAATCGAGGCCATAATTTTCAAGTTGGCTTAGTCAGGTATTTAAAATATTTCATTCATAATGATTTCTTATGTCTACGCAAATGTTACTCATTGAAATAAAACTAATTTAAACGGATTTTATCGCGGTTTCTCCACCCCGTGACCACGAAGGCTGAAAAGCTAAAATAATAAACCGCGATAAAATCCGTTTAAATTAGTTTTATTTCAATATTTTATTCATTAATTTATCTATCGAAATATCTTTTTATATATATTTTTTTATTATTCAATTTATTTTCTAGCGAAACAATGTCAGTGCCCATGTTCCATTACGTGCAACAACAAATGGAAAAATATTACGACATGATTAAAGTTGAGAAAAAAAAGTTCACCGTTTGGGTGAGAAGATTGCATTTAGCGCTGAGGGCTTATAAAGAACTGTTGAACACTTTATTGGCTATGGAAAAGAGTTCCGATCCGTCGGTCAAAGATTCTGCCAAAGTTTTAAAAAGTAATATATTTTACGTTTTAGAATATAGAGAATTTATTTTGAACATCATTCTTAATTATGACGAAAACAAGATGCCAAGGTTTGTTTCATTTAAAACCTATATTTTTACTATGTTTTTATAGATAAGTGATAATTTAAGTAGCTTTATATTTGTACAGGTCTTATTTAGTTGATCTAATAGAAACAGTGCATCTATTCCTGAAAATGCTGGAACATTATTGCAAGAAAACTGGACTTGTTGTTCAGAAGAAAGTTCGAAAGAAAGCAAAATCGAAGAGTAAGTTATACCCTCATTTATTGTTACATAGTAAAAATACACACAATAAACATATACATACAACATGTTGAACAGGCTACTCTACTTTCGGCCTCTGTTTATGGCTAAGTCCGTTTAACTACTGAATTAACTGGCGAGTGTAATTATTGATTCTCATCACAGACATAAATTTATGTAGATGACACAAGTATGCCCAAATTAACAAGGTGTACCTGCCCTGAGTTAGCCCACTTTCATCCACAATAAGGCATCATCTAAACACATGAAAAAATACTTATGGCCCCGTGAAGTATTATAGAAGCACTTTAAAAGTGGTTCACGGGTGGTTTTCTCACTAAATTGTTTTGTGACATCATGAGATACAAAAATGTGGCCCACTTGAATTTTATACGTATCTGTATATTTACTTAGATCTGTGTCTAGATCTCATGTCTTCCCTATCGCCTTATATTCAAATTCCTTTTTAATGTAAAAGGGTTATTTATAACAAGTTAGATACTATAATGTACTTTAATAGAACTTGCAAATAGTTTAGAGTTGCCATATCCATTTATTACCCTGATTTTATGTATAAGATTAATGTGCCACGACAAGTGTATTTGGAACCGAACAAATTTTATTTTTTAAATTGAGAACTTTTTTAAGGTAAAAACAGTTATTAATGTAATGCAAAAAATCAATATAATTCAATATGCTTGTTTTCATTTTACACTATTAACAAAGTTTTATAAGGAGATACTATAATGTATTTACGGAGTGTAAGTGGTCGATCAACATCGTACGCCCAAAGCCAACCTGACATGCACATGGTACACTCTGCTGATAACCGGACGAAGCAATGGCGAAACTTAGTTCCCGTTACGGGTTGTGGGGGTCAGATTGCGGGTCGCGCCATATAATACCAAAACACACCGTCAAATCATGATATGAAGGCTGGCAATTAACGCCAAGTAAAAAAAAATACTATAGTGTATTTACACTATAATGTACCATGTGTTAAATGTAGAAAAAGTTAAAGTGGTGTAGCTATGCTGTATACAGTTTTGTCCACAGCATGAATGGCCTCGACCGGGTTGTTACCACTGTCTCACAGAAAACCGACGTAAAGTAGCGACTTGCTACGTTTAGTATGGTGAGTGATATATCCGGAGGCTCAAATCCTCTTCCCTTTCCCAATCCCTTAATTATCCATTGCCTTTGAGTTTGAAAACGTGCCTATGATTCTTCTAGTATTGTAAGGGTACATGGGCGGTGGAGATCACTTAACATCACGCACACCTGCTCGTTTGCCTATGTTATAACAAGTTACAGACAAACCTACCAACCTACCAACATACCAACATACAAACATACCAACATACATACGTCTGAAGCTAATAAAAGCGTGTTAATAACACAACAAAACAACCAGCGCCACCTTTATTGCATTTAAACTACAAGTTGACAAGAAAAAATCATGAGATGGCGCCACTGGCACATCTACATCGCGATGTCAAGATTTTATCCGACGTTTTGAAGTAGGTCAAAATCACGTTCAAAGACAAGTTACAGACAAACCTACCAACATACAAACATACCAACATACATACGTCTGAAGCTAATAAAAGCGTGTTAAAAAGAAACGTTTGCGTGTAGAAGAGAAGCCGAAGCGTCCGAAGCCGAAGCGCGTGGAGTATCCGGTGTGGGAGGAGGCACGCGCCCAGTTGTCGGTGGTGGTGGGTTCTAGTCCGATGGGGGAACATCCGCCGCCGTTCGACGCCGCCTCCGACCTACCCATAGATCAACAACGGTCAATATTTATATATATTTATTATGGTTATATTATTCTTTAACCTGTTAACTGAGCGGGACGTATAAATACGTCAAACGTAAACAATAGCCCGTACGGGTAGGACATATGAATATGTCCTTGAAATATATGTTGCGCCCTGGAACGGACAAAGCAAGCACAACAGCAACAAGCAATATATGTATGTATAATGTATATATGTTATATGCTGCGAGAAAGAGAATTCCCCGGTTAACAGGTTAATTATTTATTTAAGTACAGGAAAAAATATAAACTTAAGCCGTGTTGCACAACGATCCTTAATAGTATTTAGCCACTAAACGTGTTTATGAAACGTCAAATTGTATGAAAAATTGACATTACTAAACATGTTTAGCGGTTAAATACGATTAAGTATTGTCGTGCAAGTCGAATTTAAAGTAATACATTTAAGCCGACTTGCATGACGATCCTTAAATCATTTTTTATTTGATTGAATGACGAGACGAGCAAGGCGGTCGCCTGATGATAAGCGCCACACCTGCCCATAAACAGAAGCAACACGCACAGAACTTTGAATTACAAAGCATTGTATGACACTGAACTGCGCTCGTCTCTCCGAGGCATAAGATATTAATGACGATAAACTCAATTGTTTATCGTTGGTCTGCACCGCATACCATCAGGTGTAGAGCAATCACTTTGTCGTGCTCGGATAAAAAGTAATGCAGATAATTTATAGTTAAGTGATAGATCTTAATAACATAAGATCCGGTGCAAAAAAACTGCTAGATGTATATAACGACCCTTAAATATGGCCACACCTTTTTGTAACACGTGTATACATAACATCTTAGTCCTATAATAATTTACTTGTGTTGTCTGATCTTCGATAAGGCCCAAAATTGCATAAAATGACAGACTAAAAATATACTTCAAGCTATACTTATTGTGTTTCTTATCTTGCTTTACTAACTTCCCACCCTTACTAGACGTCAGCGAAAATAAGGAAAATTTGTACCACGCACTCTCCCTTTAACTTGCTGACGTAAAACTTGAAAGTTTTATTTAGGAAATTCACGTGATATTTCGACACACTCAATACTAAAATACGTACCTACATTATAGAACGCTTCACAGCGTTGTATTACATGTAGGTACTAATACAATTTGAAATAATATAATCCCTCATTTTTTGTAGAGAAGATTGTATGAAGAATATACAAACGCTGATGCGTACATACAAATTTGAAGAAGCTGTTGGAATGTTTAGAGCGGCCAGGTACGTAATCAATCATGTTACGACACACATACACAAACACACACGCGCACACTTATGATATCCTACACTTATACTATACTTATTTAGGCACTTAAACATTAACTTATGATCATCTAACTGGCAAGAAATGAATGTACTAAAACCACAAATCGAATGCCTAGAACACGAGAAACAGCCCAATTTTTGAACCGCAGCATATTTTACCATTTATATACTAGACAAATCTATCTACAGCGTGGGTTTTTACCACTTAGTAAATACCTACCTAAGTCTTTTCTTTCCACCTGCCACTTCCACACAATTATTTTAGCTTGTTGCGGCAATAGAACCCGCGGCCTTACGCTTCACAACCGACTACTCGTCCAATAGATATAATAATACAAAATAATAAAAATAACAACCTAAGTAAAACCTTATATAAATAAAAAATGTTAACAAATACATTTTATATATTTACCTAAGATTTAACCATCAATGTAATTAAATTGCCTAATAGAGAAGTATGGCCCGAAGAAGGGATATTTGGCGTTGACGGGATGGCAGAAGACGAAGAACTCACTATGTTGGAAACAATTTACAACACTGATCTTGGTGTCGATTTAAATGGTATGTACTTTGTTGTGTTTAGATAATTCATAATTTTATTATCATAGGCTTTTTACGAACATATCGGAGTGTTTTTTCGGCTTTTTGTAAAATAAAATAACATAGTTCAACCATTGAAATAATATCTCGATATGTTCAAATACAACTTGATAAATATCGTTTGTTTTCTGATTCAATAACACAAACATGCTTCAGATAACATTTACTATTGTACGTATTTATTTGTTTTATTATACGTTATTTTTCATAGAATCTAATACCGCTGATGAACAACAAGACTCCGAATTCGATGAAGATGGTGAGCCTCTTAATATAATTAATATTCCCAATGCTTTTGTCGACAATGTAGAGTGTTTTTTTTAAAACTGTTTTATTTCAGACGAAGAAGAGGACGAGCGAACATCCGCCATTGTTGAAACAGATTTCGACTTCCAAGATTTTGTACAAAGGTAAGTCACTTCCTTGTTATGAAAAGTTGCTCAAAGAAACGGCTGTCCGTAATCAAAATATAATAACTTTAATTAATTAAACGTATTAATATAAACGGAGCTCGGCTTTGTTAAATTTATATCTAACTCGCTTCCCGACTGCAGTATTGTGCTCTAAACGAAGTCTTAAAGCAGATTATTATAATAAAATATGAAACGAGATCAACAATTCCCTTCTCATTCCGCTTGACATTTTAATGTCCGAGGTCGGTGCAGCTAATGCGAACTTACCGGGGAATAAAAATGTATATTTCATTTTTTAAGTAATGCTCTTATCGCTTCACTTAAGGAATGTTAACGTTAAATGTAATCTTGTTTCGCCTCATGGTACAGTGGTAGCGTACTGTACTGGGTTCATATCCCAGGTCGCGTAATCGCAATTTGTGTGTGATTTTTCTATACTTGTCAGGAATAGATGTCGATTTGTAATAGGTTTTAACAATGTGGTAGGTCCCTCGTATGCGAGAGGCCGTCTGGATTGGTACCACCGCTTTGTCTATTTCTGCCGCCAAGCAACAGTGTCTAAGCACTGTTGCATGTTTCGGTTTGAAGGACATTGAAGCCAGTGAAATTACTGGGCATTATGTGACTAAACATCTTAGTTAGTTTGTTGCGTGGACACCGTGTGCGATCTAGTTGCAACTCTGTCTACCCATCGTCGATACAGATTTATATGCTATGTAATTCTCTACCAGGTTCTGTCATCCAAGGGTAGTGAGTGCCTGTGTGTTGTTATTGGAACGATATGATAAAAATATGGCTTACACGAACCACTGTATAGCGAAAATGCTGCACAGGATAGCATGGGATTGCAAACGGCCCACCATGATGTTTCAAGCTTCGTTGTTTATCATTTTCCAGAAGGTATTTTCGAACCCGATGCCCCAGTTTAAGGTAAGTGTTTCCTGTATATGCTACAGACATAGATCTAATAGATGACGCAAGTTTCATTCGCGTGCCGATATTAAAGCGAACCTTTGGGGCTAACATACTCTGATATGATGTAAATTGACTAAGTGTCGTGCCGTGCCGCAAAGTATTGTAAAAACTCTTTAACAGGGCGTCAAAGGTATTTGTTATCACTTAATTGCTCTAGTGACGCCACAATACATTAGGTATAGTTTTCGTCTAACACCCTCTTCGCTTCCTGTTATCCTTGACTGTTTTGAATAATTGCTAAGCCGTTCGTAACTAAGTTCGAAGCGGTTGTAAAGATGATATTAAAAGAAACGGATCAAGTGCGAGTCAGATTGTGCATTGAGTCCTCTGTACTTACTTTCTGTACTTTTAAATTATTAGGTTTTATTTTTATAACTCGTTAGTAGGTATATCATATAAGACATATTATTCTGGGGATACGTCAGCTGGCTATTATTATCTTATGATCTATTACAGATCAAAAGAAAAAGCGTTTAGTTTTAAGACAGATAGACGGCTTAGGTTTTATAATAAAGGTCCTTTGGGTATAGCACTACAAACGCTTATACTGACTGCAAGTGCCTACTTTAGGTCTATGTGTGTGGTATGCACAATGTACATATGATGTGCAATGTTTCAGTGCGGGGCTATCGCACGGGACATGTCAGTATCGTATGTACAAACATTTGCGGATGGCGAAGTGATATCGCTTGCACATAGCTTTGCCCTCACAAAGGCCCTTTGATCAGTATTTCTCTTTTAAACACTTAAAACTATTGTGATTGTATAAATCATTTATAGAATACAAGTTTTATTTATCTCTGCTTCGCTTTGAAGCTTATTTTACACGCCTACTGTGCTCTATCTTATAGAACTTTCAGGTATGCAGCTCTCCTCACGATGTTTTTTCATCGTTAAAATTAGCATTAATTTACATAAATAACTTAGAAAAGTCAGATGTATGATCTTGGGACTGGTTTCGAACCTGTAATTTTCATCTGACAGTCTGTATTACTCCCTATTAGGCTATCGTTGCTTATATAAAAATAATAAATGGAGATTTTGATAATCTTGCTTTTTGTGGAAATATTTATACTGCAATATCATGCAAAAAAGCAATTTCAATAAACATTAAGCGAAAGCCAAACATATGTTCTTTTGTAAGCTCAGTCTAGAATATTTATAGAATATTAAATTTTATAAAAGAATATCTTTTATTTTGCGCAAAATAATATAAGAGTCGTATATAAGTTTAACTGATTCTTATAGGCTTACGTGTTTTCGATATTACAACTTACGAGGCACGTGTCACCCGAATCAGATATTTTTTGTGTTTTATATTCGGCGAGGTAGGCGTAACACAGATTTTATCGCCCCTCGTACATTTGGGGTGGTGTCGGTCCCTCTGAATGTATCGAGAATCTAAACTAACCTTGCCAAAATTTGATATCTATCAGTAAGTAAATAGAAAACGGGCTTTCGCTTCTTTACTACTTGTATTAAATAAATCTAGATTAAAACTTCTTAATAATTTGATACACATAATTTGTTTTGAAACCAATCTTCTTTGTCGTTCGCTGTTCTTACCTCGAGTTAAATTAACATTTACTTAATTCCGGTAGCGGGTATCAATTTTTCGCCATATTTGCGAATATTTTAATGGAGAAAAATGTTGGGTAGTGTAGCCCTACACACTACTAGTTAAGTGTGTAGGGCACAGTGTCCTAGGGTACCAATAAACCAAGCAGAGCTGAGAGCAAAAATTGGTATTTTATAAATTAGTTTATTATTATTATTATTTTGATCGTAATAGAGTTACGTAACGGATCATAATTTTGCCAGGAACTGGAAAAATTTGGAATATTCATCTTTAGAAAATTTACCGAAGTGGCTTCCAAGAACCCAAAAACCTTTATTGAATTACTTTTTTGGAAAAATTCAAAAGATGCTTTGGACGTAGAATATGGATATGATCTGTACACAGATAGCAGGTAACAGCCCACTGACATTTTTTCTTTTTTTTTTTAAACATAATTAGTATGTATGTAGCATCACTATGTTGTTTTGTCATGAAGGGATAAAGTGGGCAAAGGCACATGGTCCGAAGAGCAAGAGGACGAACTCCGTCGTCTGTACATGGAAAATCAAACCAATCCGCAGAACGACCAGGGTGAGTTCAATTACTTACGAAAAAAAAATATTCGCGTCGAATTTAGAACCTCCTCTGTTCTTTTATCGCGGGCTCTCGATTTTCAATATTATTTTAGTACCTATATCTGCTCCGCGCCGCTCTGCCGAAATTGAAATTTAAACCCTACTGTAAATTTATATATTTATCTAAGTATCCATCATTCAAACATGATGAATAGAAATTATGCAAAGTTTCGATATAAAAGGCTACTTGAAGTTAAAGCAAATAGAAAACTAACCTAGAGGCGTGTTGTTGGTTCTGTAGCTGCAGCTGTAAAAATAAAAATCAGTTATTTCTGCGGTCGGTAAAATTAAAAACTACATAATATATTTTGTTAAAACTCATTTATTTATTGAAAAAAAATAAACTAATTTAAACGGATTTTATCGCGGTTTCTTATTAATTTTGATCCCGACGTTTCGAAGACTTTTTAGCCTTCGTGGTTACGGGGTGGACTCATTTATTAAAGTATGTATACCTAGTATCATCTGTTTTTCAGAATTTTCCACCCCGTGGTTGAAAAGTTAGATAGTCTCGAGTCACGACTTTAGAAGTGCTCGCATATTTCACCAACTATAGACTTTAAAAACTAATTTAGAAACCTCAGTATCATTTTTGATAATCTATCTATTATTTATTAATTGAATGATAATGTCGAAACTGATGACACTCTTATGTCCACTGGCTTTTTTTCATTCCTCTGTTATATTTATCGAGTATCAGCCCTAATATTTTTTCTTCACTACAATATTTTATAATGTTTCGTATATAAAACATCTACCTTTCATACATCCAATCGTCTGATAGTAATGGCAGTGGCATACGTGGACGAACAACCATGATTCTTCTATTGTATTCATAGGCAGTGGAGATCATTGTCCGTCAGGTGACCCTCTAGCTCATTTGCGGGCCAATGTTTAAAAAAAAATTACAGGATGAAATTATAACGGAGTTTTTACCATTTGGCTACGAATCCCTGCGTCTCGCCGCGTAGTGTAAATATGCATCATATGTGCTTACGAGAGATCGTGATGGCTCGTAATACATAATAAATGACGCTTGCCTATATACCTAATGCTGGAAAGTATTGACGCGTATTTCACTCTACACTGAAAATAATAAGTGGTATATGTAAACGTACAAGTGTCGGAGCCACGCTGTAGACACTTCCTCACAGAAAACCGACGACAGAAACTGAGTAAGATTTCTGGAGGTCTAAATCCACCCTCCCCTCCCCAATTCCTTTACTTTAAGTCAGCAACGCTTCCATGATTCTTTTGGTATTTTGGGTATACATAGGCGGTGGAGATAAATTGCCATCTAGTGACCAATTATCTCGATTGTTAGCCAGTGCTTTAAAATTAAACACATTAATTAATTACCTTTGTACATGGTCCATTACTGGACCAATTAAAATCAACATTGCGTATGCATGTTTTGAATTGTTAATGAGGAAAAAATCTTGATGCTTTTAATCCATTTTTAACCGACTTAAAAAAAAGTTTATATATTCAACGCTTGTTTATTTTGTGTATTTTATGCCATATCCGCCAAATGTGGACCGCTTTTGATGATTTGTAGTCGATAAGGTTAACCTCGAAGGTGATCCAGTAAGGAGAGAATTAGAAACATTTCAACGAACAGCATAATAAATGAGACAGCCTCCGTGATGCAGCGGACGAGTAGTCGGCTGTGAAACGAGAGGCGCGGGTTTAATCTCCGCTCCGGAACAAATGTTTGTGTAATCCACAGATATTTATTTCGCATCTGGGTGTTGTAGGACTGCAAGTCTCTCGTAATTTCTAATATCCTCGATACAAGTTGCACTCAGTTTGGGTCAGAACTATGTGTGTGACTAATTGGGTGTTTTTATTTATTTTATTTTTATAACAGCAAGTCCAACTCGTCTTTCCTTCTCTTTTTCTCTCTCTCTTGGGAGAAGCTGACAGAAGACCGAACCCAGTGGAAGAGTAAAGGGGAGGCCTTTGCTCAGTACTGGGACACATTATAGGATAGTATAAAAAAACAGCAAGTGCAATAATATGATGTTGGTTTCTAAATATAAAACTAATGATTATTTGTTTCCAAACAGATGTTATCGACTGGATTCTAGAGAACTTAATAGATCAAACGCGCACACGACGCTCGGTTATAAAGAAACTAAAAGAACTGGGTTTGATATTCAAGGCACCTACTAAACGCAGCAACAAAGAACGCGCGAGGGAAAAAATACCAAAAGAGTTCAGCGAAGAAGAGGATCTACTGCTCAGACAATTATGGGAGCAGTACGGAAATACATCTGGTAATATATACCATATTATGGTCTGTTGACCAAATTCTTTCCAAATTCTTTGTATATTTTTATATATCTTACGTATTTTTATTTGAGCCGGCCTGAGCTAAAGCTTAGTTTCAAAGCTTCAGCGCTAGTTTTTTTTATAAAAAAAGCTATTAAATTATTAGCTATTATTATATTATTTAAAATCATACTCATTATTTTTATGAGCGCGGCAATATGTCATGATGTGATTAATCACGTAGAATACTTCAAAACAGCAATAAAAAATCTGTTAACCAAAAAAATCTTAAACTGTTTTATGACTTTCAAGAGACCACACGCACTTGACTCGCACGAAAATGATTTACTAAGATCCCCACGCTTAAATAAATCTCTGTTATATGTGTAATATATGATCGCTGTGTTTTTTTATCCGAGCACGACAAAGTGACTGCAGTACACCTGATGGTAAGCGTAGTGAAGTCCAAAAAACTAGCGACCACCGACAAACAATGAGTTCATCGGTGCAAACCAGAATCATGCCGGCCTATATAAATGCTTCTTCCCTCTTCGGAAAGGGAAGAACAAATCGAGGGGCCAGCGACAGGACAGACGGATGATCGATGCAGGCACAGGGATACAAGGATGTACCCCTGTACCCGCCCCAACCAACCATGTCTTGTCGCAAGCCCCTCGGGAAAACCGGATATACACTGGCTGATGCTGAAACACCATCCACACAAGGTGTGTGGGTCACTATGGCCGGTTTTAACACCATGTGTACTGTAGTCACTATCCGGGCGGATATGAATACTCTTACCACCAACAAAACGTTATACGTATTCAAATGCATGAGCAGTGAGCACTCTTTGTGTGAAATATCCGGACTCTTCAGCGTGCAAAAATAAATATTGATCGTTCGTCTATTTTCTCTTAATTAACGCTGAGCTCAAATAGAACGATATTGGTGGTGGGAGGAGGGTTCCTAAAATATATTTGTGTTGGATAGTGAACACCATACACATGGTGAAAAATGCATTAATGGCTTGTTACAGCCAGTCGCTTTCCGGGGTCAACCAGTATATAGGTACCCAGTAAGTTCAGGCCGGTGTAATTCTGGCGACCGTTGAGGGACGCAAAGTCTGTGTACCTGACATTATATTTGGTCTGCACTTACCATTAGATGTTATTTAATCACTTGGCTGTATTAGATTACAAAATAACAATGCTGTCACACTGCATTCGATACAGAAATACATTTTTCAGACCCAATGAACGCCATAATTCCCCGCATGCCTCGCAAGCGATCAAAACGTAGCTACGTAGAGCGACTACTGGAGCTGAGCATCGTAAAGGATAAGAAAGAGTGTCGTAAAAAGAGACAAAACAAATCTAACGCTAAAAGCAGTGGCGCAGACGGCGATAAATCGAACTGTAAGTTACAAACAACTTCATATACAGACAGACAATATACCGCAGACATAGATCTAAGTAGATGACGCAAGTGTACATTGCGTGTCTGAAATACAAGGCAGAACTTGGAGCATGTATACTCTGATTCAATCCGCTCTCGACGATAAATATCATACGATTCATGCACACGTGTCTTTCTATATGTGCGTTCGATGTTTGTATAGATACAATTACTACTTACTTGTAAATAGGTGTAGGACGACCGCTGATGCGTCACTATTACATAAATCATAATCCTATATTTACAAGCTCATGCATGCAGCAAGACGTTAACAAATTAGTCAAACTATATCGATACTGTACAGCAATAAGATAATCGCGCGTAAATAAAAAAATTGCAAAAACTACTCAAAAGTAGTTGTTATAGTCAATTATCCTTGTACCGTCAAAGCAAGTAAAAAATTGTGACATTTGTGACGCTTGGTTATATACATACGTGTCTGTGTCATCTGTTTAGGTGTACGTCTGTGCAATATACAATATAATGGCTCGTATACTGCGCAAAACCCGTGTACTTAACTGGCTCTCCTTTATACCCCGCGCTTGTTCTGACTTTTCAACTTTACACAAACTCTCGCTTAATTGAAAACATTGCAAATGGATGTGGATGTTTGAGTATTCATTCAAACTTGTTCCACTCTATTAAGAAATTGCTCAACTCTCACTATTTTAGTTGTGTGCCGACGTTCGATAAAATAGACTTTATACAGGGCGTCCCACGTACATGCCACATGGAGGGCCATTACGTGAAAATATATTGAAGATATGAAGATTTTCTTTAAGAAGGTTTTATTTTATAATTAAATGTGGTATAGATTCAAAGATTTTTAAAAAAGACGCCTGTCTGTGCCGAGACTCTAACTAGTCAAATTAAGAAAATACATTTTGTATTTTTATGTTACCGATTCGAAGGGTCAAACAAAAGGTCATGCGCACTTACGCGTGTAATCCTCAAAGGGGTAGGCAGGGATGTAACCAGTACACCCACATTTCGCCGAGCGTATTTCCGTCCCAAGCTGTGAAAGAGTGTTTCTATCTTCAATATTTCAAGTACTTGCGTTCCATTTAGAATGCGCGTGGGACGCTCTATATAATGAATAACTGTTATTCACAAGACCTACCTACGTTTTATCCATTCTCTGCGTCTTAAAATAGTATAATTGAGTTTACATAGGTCATAAAAAAGTCATAAGTCAATGACTCATATCTCGCCAGTTTTTAACCCCCGACCAAAAACGGGACTGATATAAGTTTGACCTCTTTGTCTTAGTGTGTGTGTATTAGTATTACGATTTGAATGTGTTTCTTTTTTATTTAAAGTACAGTTTATTTGATTCTTAGTATATTCCTCTATGTTTTTATTATGTTTTTCTAATCGACATCGGGTTTTTATAACGTTTAAATTATCCTAACCGTTAAAAAAAAATCCCCGAAAAAAAAATTATTATGTAATGGTTAGGTAATCCTAATTATCATAATTTTTTACGTTTCTGCAAAGATTAATCTTCTGGTGAATACCAATAATTATAAATAGTATAAAATGATACATTTGGGTTGACAGTTTGTTCATTTCACGATGAAGCTAAATATAGCTTAGCTATATTCTGTTTGCGTTTTATTAAAAGCTACATAATATAAAACAATAGGGGAAACTTGTAAGTAGATCAATCACGCACGTATACGCATCATATAATATGTGGTGACGAATTCAGTGTGTCTACGTGAAATACACACACTATATGTACTACGAAACTACAATTAAAGTAATCCGCTTAATCGGTAATCTTCGTTTATTACCAATTACTATGACTACTTAATCAATGTCCCTTTTGGTCAGTCACTTGAGGCAAAAACAATACAAAATCTAATGTTTTCATTAGATCATTATCATTACGCGTTCATATTTCGGAAACTGATAAAGATTTTCCAAGCCCATATCTTTGATTGTATTACTGTATGTTTTCGTATAAATAGTGTTGAATCCTGTGCGCCTATTCAATGCCGCGTATTCCGCCATGTCATTAGACGGGTTCAGATTTAACTTTTTTTCTCAGCCTTCCAATAAGTTTCAAATAGCCTATTGGAAAGTAAATCCTGCGTGAAATTCGTTCCGGGCTTTCCGTTACTTTGTATCCTTTATTATTAAAGCAAATAAGGTTCAGTGTAATCACAAGGAATATTTATGAAGGCGGAATTTTTAAATAACTCAACGAGCGTAACGCTTTATATATGTTACGGGACTCGCGCGGCAACAAAGTAACATTTTCACTTATTTATACTTTGTGATGCCTTTAAATTGTGAAATACTTTTAAAATAACATATTGAGAGCGGGTATAAGGCCTGTTGTAATTAAGTGTAAAGCTCCAGATAACGCATTACAGAGTCAATTTAGGAAGCACCAATTTGGCGTATTATATTGACAGCATTAACATTTTGAATTTTGCTGTCCTACTATATACAGGGTTACTTTTAAAACAACAACCTTGCAGGACTAGATAGCTAGCCCCATAAGGAACAACTTTTGTTCTACGACTTTTGATAATTGGTTAGACTTTATTTTCATACCAAAAAAAGGATTAATTTAATTTCCGGCTTGAATGTTTATAACTCTACGCGCATCGCAAAGATTACGTAAACACACCCCTGCGAAGCGTAAGGAAGGGGGTTCAGCGCTAGCGCCTTTGAACTTGACACATTTATCTAGCCACCAGTCGTCTGTCATTCAATTATTTTTTTTCATGTATTGAGTTATGTCCGAACTCGTAGAACAAAAGTTGTTCCTTATAGGGTTAGCTATCTAGTCCTGCGAGGTTGTTGGTGTTTTAAAAGTAACCTTTTTTTTAATTAAGTGAAAACTATTAAAAGTAAACACGAGGAATTCGTAATTTTTAATCATCCATTCAAAAAGTTTTATTCAAGTGATCCCCAAGATGGTAAATTTGAAATGTGAAATGCCTTTTAATTAAAATATTGTATTACCTCAGCTACGTCGTCTGAATCGGAACTATCGGATTCGGACGATGAAGACGAAGCGCCAGTTTTAAACAAGAAGCCAATCAAACAACCCGCTAAAACGGTCAAACAACCAAATAAAACTAAAAAGAATGATAAAAGAATTGAACTAAGCGCCAATGAAATAGCTCATCTTTTAGCGAAAGCTGTAGATACTGGTACGTATAAACGTTAAATAAGTAACTCTTAATCTATACTTTGTAGATTCTAACTTTGATAACACAGATATTTTTATAGCAGAGGGCTGCAAACAAACAACTGGGTCACCTGATGGTAAGCCATATCCACCGCCCATGAACATCCACCATATTCGAATCATGGGCGGTGCCGAACTTAAAGGAAAGAGATTAATAAGGGGAAGGTGAAGGAAATTTGGGCCTCTAAAAAAATGTTTATGTGATCCACAAATATTTGTTTCGGGGTCTGGGTGTTGTGAGACCGAAAGTCTGTCGTAGTTCCTGATACCCACGACACAAGACTCGTATCTTACTGTGGGGTCAGGACTATGTGTGTGACTGTTGGGTGTATTTATTTATTATTTATTTAATGAATTATCTATTTTATAATAGGTCTTGTGGAAGCCCTAAGATGGTTAGCAGAGAGTTTAGAAGAGGTGGCATTAGACCAAGAGGCAGAAGGTTATGACCCAACCGCGGAGGGGACGCCTCTCGTACCCATATCCAAGGATTCAATCGAAGCCATGGACAACGGGCTGTTTAAAAAAGTGCTGCATGGTGTTGGCGTGGTTCCACCCAGCGATGAACAGGTCAGTGTTTTTATTGGCATAACAGTAATAGTTATAAATAATTTGGCTTTTAGCACTCATTCGCCATATAGACTATGCCAAACGTCACACTTCCCCGTGCGCGTAATATCCAAGTTTTCTCTTCACGTTATTTAGATATATTTGCATGTTTGCATATTTAAATGCATATAATTATATTTATAGCGTTATTGCATAATCTTATACTTTATCGTCGTAATGTTTATTTCAATTTAATTTTACAATACATATTTAATTGTTATTAGTTTATGTATCCATTATGATTATTGGAGTAAAACTATTGTTATCGATATTATGTTAAACTCGATAGTTGCAATAAAAAAAAATCTCGAGCTAGTGTTGATGTTAGTGATGATGTGATCAATGTCCCAAATTTGCTCTAGAAAATCTAGATAAATACCTGATAATGTTTTGTCACTAGAATTATGTGTGACTATTGTGTGTTCTGTATTACTAGACACTAGGTGATAGGTCTCACATTTTTTCATCTGAGTTTATGACGAGACGAGTAATTCGATGTACTTACACAATTAATGAAACAATAACTTATAGCTGCAAAATTAATAACTAACAAGAGTTTTAAAGGGACGTTGACGACTGGCAGGTGGCCGGGACATAAACAAAAACTTAACAACCTACATTATGTAATATAACATGTTGTGTCGACCTCGCGTAATGGCATAATATCACCGTAATGGTGATGGGCATCGTTTAACTAAAGTTACGAGAGATTTATGTCATAATACGTAAGTCGCCATTTGTCAGTCTTGTCACAGGCAATGCGACCGACCATTTAAAGGGTTAACATTCACACACACAATACCGACTCTTGCTGTCACAGATAAACATAAATATCGTGTCGTGGGTATCAAAAATTTTGAGATTCTTTCAAATACCATTTGCTTGCAAAAATATAGAAAAGTGGGAAAATAGCATATTTTTTTATTTGGTTTGATATTACTACAAATGAACGATATCAGATGTTTTCCACTTATTATTTGTGACATCTTGCAAATTACATGAGTCTAGAGTCAATCGTAAGTACTCTAGATTATGAGGAATAAGTTTGCAAGTATCAAAATATGTGACATAAATGGCCGTATCTTTTTAAAGCGTTGATTTAGAAGCGTTAAATTTTTGCCTTATTTATTTATTTATTTATTTATTGGTACAGTTACAGACAACAGACTACATTTTACATAAAGTTACACTTATAGAAGACATGATATAAATCTGGCGTCTATTTACTACTGTACACAGCATTCAAGATACACAGCTTCGTAGTAAAATAAGAGAGAAAAAAAAAAACAATAGGTTGTATTAAATTTAACAATAAGATGTAAGTTAAGTTTCACTAACAGTGAAACTTAATATCAGATTTTAAATGATTTTTAATGGTGTTTAAACTATCATGATATATATCTATTTCAGAACAGACAGTATTATATTGACTACACATTCTAATGAGTGGATTATTTTGTGAGACATTGTTGTTGCTTGAAGTTAAACTAAAGAGTTGTGGTATACGCACAGATCGCGTCGGCACTTTGAGGTTTAGTTGTTCTAAAAGTTGGCTATCCATTAAACCATTAGCAATTTTAAATAAAGTACACAGGTCGCTTACCCATCTTCTTTTCTCCAAACTCAACATTTTAAATTTCTGTAATCGTTGATCATAATTAGTTAATTTCCGCCTTAAACCATACTTTTTGCATAGAGCCCTAAGGAAACGCTTTTGTATACATTCAATACGGTCCTTGTGAGTGTTGTATATTGGCGACCATACTGAGGAACAGTATTCTAGTATACTCCTTACTAAAGAACAGTATAATGTAATGAGAGATACTTCGTGTTTGAAGGGTCTAGCAATTCGGAGAATAAAAGACAACATACGGTTAGCTTTGATGCATATATGATCAAAGTGTGGAAAAATAAAATAAAATAAAATAAAATAAAATTAAATAAAAAAAAATAAAATAATAATAATAATCTATTTTATAAAATAAAATTTATATAAAATAGATCTTATTATTTGATAAAAAGGGTCTTAGTAGACAGAAGGCCAGACACCAGAGAGATTCTAAAGCGAATCCGTTATGTCCTTCTGATGTACGGAATTGTAAAAACTGGCTACTCGCTTTCTGTCTGGAAGTGTGTGTGAGCGCATTCAATGGGTTAAATGTATCGGGTTTGAGTAGTTCGTAATGCTAACATCAGTAGTTCTGACCGACACACGGATGCGCCGTACGACAAGTCTGGATTGTCATCGTAATTTAAAAAAATATATACATACTAACTATAACTATAATTACTTGCCCTGACTGACTGATTGATTCATTAACACAGAGCCTAAACCGCAGGGCCTACAAACTTGATATTTTGGCAATTGATGCCT
Source organism: Amorpha juglandis (assembly GCA_949126905.1). Lineage (NCBI taxonomy): Eukaryota > Metazoa > Arthropoda > Insecta > Lepidoptera > Sphingidae > Amorpha > Amorpha juglandis. The sequence goes on from OX421372.1 coordinate 10,600,407, forward strand.
TTTACGTTGTAAGCATTCACTGAGGAATGATTTTTTTAGGGATTTCACCCCTAGGGGATAAATAAGGGATGAACGGTTATATAGAATAATTATTAGTTAATTGATTATTATATTTATTAATATGAATTATTATGTTAACCCTCTATGTAATATACCGTATATTTCACGCGAGCGGAGCCGCGAGCAAATGCTAGTTATGCATAAAGGTATGACGTAACTCGAGAGGAGAGACAAGGGAACATATGAATTTAGATTCACGTGGTAAAGACGTGTAATAGAATTGAAGTAAAATGTCTAACGCCTACATGTCTGACATAAAATAATATGAGCTCATTGCTAAATGTCGATATCAGTATCTATGATTGGTCCGTTTTCGTTTAGTGCCAAATGCGATATGTTTGCTCATTTATTGTAATTTAATTATCATTTAATGTAGTGTTACATAAAGTCATTTCTTTGGCGTCCTGCAGGTAAAAAAAAATATGAATCACTGTATTAGATGACAAAATTATTACCTCGATTTAATATATTTTAGGAAAACTATTGGAGAATTTCCAGTAATTTACATTTTGAAACAATACGAAAGCGACGTGAAATCATTATGAAAGCTGTTAACGGAGAACTTGTGATCAACTCTGCAGCCGATGTTACCACTGAAATCGAACCAATTACAAATACTTCTGTATATAATGAGAATTCTAAAGATGAATCAAGTGACGATGAAGATTTGTTTGACAATTTGAGGAAATTAAGAGACAATAATATAGAGAACACTAAATCTAAAGTACAAAATAATCGTAAGCGAAGTCGCAGTATCAACTCTGACGACGACAATAATAGGGAAAAAATGGCAAAGATTAATGAGGACGAGGAAGAAGATGACGAAGACATATTGTCATTTGCTAAGAGAACATTACAGCAAGAGAACTTGCCCGATACTGAAGATATTTTGAGTAACATACCTAAATCAGTGAGCGGTAAGTTTATAGCTTGTAATTTAATCTTTACAACTATAATTTATTTTATATAGGAATGAAATTAAAAGTACATTACTTCTACGCCTTCATTTTCGTTAACAATACGAGTACGTATGAAAATTCTGAAAATAAACCGAAATTATTTAACCGTAACAAAGTACGCTAATGATGTTACGACATATTCACGATGATTTTCCGCTTTGAACACGACAAGAGTCCTCGTGTTTAAAAAAGCTGTTTCAACTCGCGATGTTAATTAAACCCTCGCTACGGTAATAAGGCAAGGATGCTAAAAATATTATATTTAAAGTAATACGTAAGTGTTCCCCGAAGACTCGCAAAGAGTTTTTATAATGGTGCTTTGTTTAAAATGTAATTGTTTACAGACAACACGGACAATGAAGACGATGAAGATGTAGTATTATCCACGAAAAAACTAAAGAAAAAACGACGAATTATCATAGAAGAAGACTCCGATTAAAGTTTATTGTTACAGTCTTAATATCTTACGCCTACACTGATAAATAAAGTGTAAACCAACAAAACTAGGTACTTACATTAAAAATGTTTTTACTCAGAGTTCTTAGATATAAGTTAAAATCAATATAACGTTATACACCATTTAAAATGTTTTATTCATATTCATATCACCAAAAATGTCATATATTTTTCATTCATGTTATAAAACAAATCCCTGTGTGTTCTACGGAGTAAAGAAGACGTAATAATGCGCGTCGTGGCGCGGCGTTGCTTCGTACTTATTGTAAATATTAAGTTTAATTCCCCGAAACCGTAGCTTTTTCATACTGACACAGCCATGGGCGTATTATAATATGGCAATCTCACACATATTATGTTTTCATTTTCACAAGTACTCAACTGTACGTTATTCTTACTTTATCTGCTGTAGTAATATATCCTGCAGGCTGTTCTTTACATTATTATCTCACATAAGAATTCCAATATCGTCTCGCCTTCGAATGGCAATATACTCTTATATAGTGAGTTCCGTTTGCAGGCATTCTCCAACCATGGAAGCGACCGTGTGTTTCAACGCAGTCGATATTGCAAATATTGTGCCATATAACCAAATAAACAGGCTATCGGAGAATGGAACTATGCTACTATTATTATATCAATAGTACGTACCCACCAGCCATATCTCTTTCATTTGTAATAACAGTTTGAACGTTTGTACACATGGATATTTAAAAAATGTCTTTTCCACTTACTGCATATATATAAGTATCGTTTTATCACAGTCCTGTATGGCATCCACCCACGGACCATCCGTAATAATACAGGGTGCAAGGAAACCTTCAGAAAACTGAATCAGGTTGTAGTGCTTATGATTATAGACATGATAACACGACAAAATCGCGAAATTTATCTATTCTTTTTTACGACCACGAGCACTCGCCGCTCCCCGTCAAACCTGTGCGTCAGCAGATTTTCTACTAACGTTACATTTCTCTATTTTAAAAAACCGTCTGATTATTTTAACGATATGATATGAATAATCGTTGTGTTTATCTATCCAACAATGATGCTGTGTGAAAAATACAAGATAGCGTGTTTTATTTAGTTGTATCATGTCCGTTATCATTAGTACTACCACTTGCCTTTGTTTTCCTTACACCCTTTATAGTAGATTACATAGTAAGTACCTACTATAATCTGTATGAAAACCAAGCGTGCCAATTATATGTAGACCAATATGATTGTATAGGGTGCATTCCCCTAAATGTCGGCACGCGATGTTTTTCAGCAGAGGCCAGTAAACAAGCAAATTGATCACCTGATGGTAAGTAGTGTACTGGCCATGGAATACCCACAATACCAGAAGAATCATGGATACGTTGCGTAAAGGAAAGGAATGGGGATTGGGAAGGAGGATTTGTGAATATTGCGGTAGTAGTAGGCTTATTTGTGCTGTCACAAAATTGTCTCCAGCGTGGCTAAACCACTTACACAAGCCGCTGCGTAATCTCAGACAATTTTTTATAAAAGATATAGAGACAAGGAAAAGGATTGAGATTTCTTGATTGCATTTCACAGTTGATAGGTACGTACAGAGAACCTAACATATTCACACTTCCTTTATTATTGAAATATTAGGAACGCACCATAAAAATACAGCGGAGGATGATACCGATAATCCCACAAGCCATCGCTATTTCTTATTCAAATATTCAGTCAGCGATTTTAATGTTTTAACACAGCACATCATCAATCTTTGCTGAGCCTGAACGTGGACCATTACGTCCGCCCCCTTGCAATTATCCACTCGAATAAAAACGTTTTAAGTGTTAAATTAACGATATCTCAGCGGGACGAGAGCTTGTCTGCCTAAGTGATTAATTCCAACTCTGAGAAGTAATAGTGGCGCGAGTGCTTTGCTATGTAGGATCTCGAGAACTCTCATTTATATCTATTATTATTGTCGTTCCTACGTATACAGTAATACCTCGACTTACGCTACCCCGACTTACGCGAATTCGGAGATACGCGGTTATTCTTTTTGATGGCCGAGCGCGTCAGCTCTCCTATTTCGCCATGTTAGTGGTCCGTTTACGACAGAGTCGAACGTGTTCCGCGTTGAATTGTTTTACGTACGTTGTGTTTTATTGATAACCTCAAATTATGTCACTCAAAAGTGCATGCAAAGTTGTACCTCGACTTACGCGAATTCGACTTACACGGTTATAGCTCGGTCCCACCTATCGCGTAAATCCGGGGTATTACTGTACATGTATGTGTGGGTGCCTAATATGTTTTCAAAATAACTATAGGCAGTGCATGGATTCCGCTGAACCACAACTGTAAAATATGTCATCGTAAAAACCGATCAGGTGCGCAGCGAAGTCCCCGTAGCCATACCCTTATTTTTGAGTTATTGTTAATTTTCTTATTTGTTAGGATATCCACATAACACATATTCCCTAAACATTTTAACCTGCTTATTACGATTCAAGAGATTAAGCCCTTTAAAAACAGACTGTGCAGCGCGACGCGAGGCTCAGCATAAGCTTAGTAATAGGGTTCCGTTGGCACCCTTTGGGTACGAAACTCCAAAAAATGGGTTGTAAAAACGCTCTTGGACAAACCTTTCAAGATATTATAATATATGTAGATAGTAGGTCCCTCATATGCGAGAGGCCGTCTGGGTTGGTGTCCGCTTTCTCTATTTCTGCCGCCAAACAGCAGTGTAAGCACTGCCGGTTTCGATTTAAAGGATATTGGAGCCAGTGAAATTACTTGACATTATGAGACTTAACATCTCGTCTCTCGGGGTAACAAACTTAGTGTCCAAGACGATGCAGTGCTTTTGTAATTCGAAGTGTTGTGTGATGTAGCTTCTGTTTATGGGCAAGCGTGGCGTTTACTATCAGGCGAGTGACCGGCTCATCCCATCATTTTGAAGCTAATAGATAAAGTAAATAATGATTTCAATAAAGAACTTTCAGTCTTGATAGAATTTCTTTAAGTATTCTTCAATAATGTAAAAAAATATTTAGAACCGATGTGAAAAAAAATCATAATTGTAACTGCCACCACCGGGATTTAACTTAGGCCCTTACTGGTGTTGCATGCTTAGTACGCTGCCTATAGATGAATGGGACGACGCGATGTGTCATTAATGCACATAGTTATTTTTTTATAATTATTTAAGTATTAGTCGTCGTTACTTAGCTGTAAAAATATAAACAGCCGCCATTCTTATACACGCCTCGGGCGAAACGAAAGAATGACAAACGAGTTAAAGAATAATGGAAAGTAAATGAAAACAGTAGAATCGCTTTTGTCAATTGCTTTCTTTTTCTATTGTTGACATACTGAATGTTTGCTTTTCAAGACACGTAATAGAGTTATTATCACCATATGAATTTACAACAATTTAGTCACAATTTATAAAACGGACTACCTACGTGAAAGATATCATATGAAATGAGTTCCATTTAAATTCAATGCTGGTGGGATCTACCTACCTATACCGAGCTGATATTTTTGTACCACTGAATAGCGACTACCGTACACATGATGAAAGATCCAACATAGTAGCTTGTTCCGGCGAGTCGCGTTCCGAGGTCAGCCAGTATATATCCAGTAAGTCAAGGCCGGCACAATCCTGGCGATCATCGAGAGATGCATTGTCTCGATGATCGCCAGGATGCGATGACTATTTTCAGCGCTTGCACAGCGGCGCCGGGATATCCTAAGTTAAACAAGGATTGTTGCCGGAACCGACACTGCGCGATGTCGCCTTGCGACCTGTTACCTTGTGAAGGGGAACTCAATACCGCCCTGGGTTCCAATCCCAGTTCGGGCAATCACAATTTGTTGACATTTTGATTCGAATAATCAAACAGGAGTTGTTTGGAATTGAAATTTGTGCCCAATTTAACGTTATGCCCCATATATTATAGACGATATCTAACTATTAAAAACCGCCGACGTTAGTTAGGAAAACATATGGAACTTTTAAACGGCTAAACAGACTTGCAAACATAGCTTAGAACCATCTCGATTAAACCAGCTTTCAGACAATAAAAAACGCACACAAATCGATCCATACGTCCATTTTATCGCCCTTTTTTAATTTAAATTTGGTCCCGACGTTTCGAAAGCTTTTCTGACTTCGTGATCACGGGGGTTAAAAATTAGCTTGATGAACTATGTGTGTACTATTTACGCCACTGCCTACCCCTTCGAGGATACCGGCTTGAGCTCATTAACGTGTTCTATTTGATCATCAAACTATTATCTATATTGTAAGAAAGCAGGAAGAATTTTGAATGTTAGTCCTAATTACCACATAGGCACGCACAAAACCCCCAAATAAGCAGTAAAATACTACGTTTATGTTTCCTTGCAAAGAATCCAACAACATTAAAGAGGATACGAGGGTTCGCACCGAGCACCCTCAGGTAAAAACCAAATTGAATTTTCCCTCGGCCAAATAGAACGGTATCGCGTAGATAAATCTCGAACCTGCCTCATCCCGTATCTACAGAAAACAAAGTTTAATAGAAAAGTAAATAGAAAACTGGAAGTAAAAACATTGATGTTGAAAGTTTTAATTCATACCTGATTTTCATGACAAAAATTGGACTACCTTATTGAAATCTAATACTTTAGTCTGAAATCACCATATTAATATCTGGTGTATTATGAAATCTGTACATACAATTAATAACTGAAATTATTTAATCCAACTCAGAACCAGAAAATATCGTTCAACATTATATTTGTCTATTTCTGCCGTCTAGCAACAATCACATTGAAGCTAGTGTAGTTATTAGGCATTAAAAGCCTTAACATCATAATATGTTTCGGGATCTATGCGTAGTGCAGGGCCATTCTTTGTTATTTAAAGTTCTGAGTGGTGTTGCTGTTGTTTATGGGCAGGCATAACTTTTACATAAGGCGACCGACCTTGCTAGTCTCGTCATTAAATACACACATACGTATTCACGCCTGTAATCCTCGAAGGTATAGGCAGAGGTCTGTAACCAGTACAATCACATTTCTCCGAGCGTATCTCCGTCCCATAATGTGATAGGGGGCGAGTCTATTGCCATACCGGGCACAATTCCAAACTCCGGGCTAATACTAAGGACTTCGTGATAGAAAATCCTAATATGATTTTTACCCGACCTGGGGATCGAACCCGTGATCTCAGCACAGCACTCGTACCACGTACGTAATACACTGCGCCACTGAAGCATTCACTGTATATATTTTTTAAAATGAATTTCTAATCTAGAACTCCGTAATATCTCAAGCGATTTAATCACAATGCATGTGATCATATTCTATGGAACAATTATGTTCATAAAGATTCGTTTAAACAAATTGCCTGTAACCTCTTCGTCTTATTATTATAATGTAATTTTATAACGAGGTGTGTTTAATTTGAACGCGGTTAGGGGATAGGTACTGCGCGCGGCTGTGGTTTGCTGCATGTAACAAAATCTGCTTAAGCGAGTACGATACGTACCTACTGAAGTGATTAAAGTCACTTATGTCGAGGTAATTGTTAATATAAATATTGAATTCTTTACAAAAAGCATATTATCCTTATTTATGGTCCATTTACTATTTCGTTAAAAATATCAAAATAGAAATGCTTATGTACCATGTATATGTATACCTATGTATGAATACACATGGATACAAACCTAACCCTGAATTATATAAATATCCTTTCTCGATTTGTTATTGCTTGAATTCAAATCAGGTATTTATTAATTATGTTTAAAAACGACAAATGTCGCTTCGTCAGGTGATATGCTTTTGGCGCAATGTTGTAACTAATAATTAAAAAGTTTAGATTCATTTCAACAGTGTCAAGGGGTCGAACGAAGCAGAGCCGCGACCACGCCTGTCAAAAAGTTGTGCATTAACTTTTCATTTGCAAGTTTGGAACGAGCCTCGCAAGCTATCGCTTAAACTTCCCAATTTCCTACCACTTACGATATGTAGAGCATGTGAGTGGCATGCCGTTGTGTCAGCGTAATGCACAGACTTGCTACATTTAATATTTTTTATTAGTATTTTTTACTTTTTTTATTTAGATAACCTTCGTAGCGCAGTTGTGAAGCATGAGGTCGCGGGTTAAATTCCCGCACCGAGCCAAATGTTTGTGTGATCCACAAATATTTATTTTGGGTCTGGATGTGTTTTGTCCTCAGAGGGGTTAACTTCATGCAGGCGGTCGGTCGCAAAAACTACAAGCCAAATCTTTGTGTAAAATGTGTTAAAATTATGTGGTGTCGAACTCACTACGAAGTGGGCTAAGGGCAGCTGGAAGAAGACTTTCTGTTTAAATTACAGACTTCATCGAAGATAATAAGAAGTTATATATCTCCGCATAATTCGGTACCTGTTCCACGCAGAGATACTGTCCCTACAGTATGTGTGGAATAACGAATTATATGGAACCAAGTTACCGCGGGCAACTGGAAGATTTTCGTTCCGAAAATTTAGTGTCGAGATGATAATAACTACTTAAACGTTGATGAGGTGCCGTTGTTTATAGGAGTTAAAATTTAAACATTACATAATAATTTTAACTATTCCCTGAGATAATGATAATTTTTTTCCCAAAAATATGAAAAGACATGAAATGAGAAACCTTATAGAAGGTGACTAATGTTTGTGCGAATCTTTAGTAGGTACCTACTCAGCTATTTTAAACTATGCGGGACGGAAAAAAACGCAAGAAATATAAGTTCAAGCATCATTAATATAAACCATTAATTTTCGCATTAAATATTGGAAAAATAAAATGTGAGGCCTGTTTTACATGAACAGATCTGACTAACCGAATATCGAACAACCGATTACCGAGAAAATAACATGTAGGCAGCATAGATACGTAGCAGGACGTGTTTCGTCTAGATATATACAGCAACTCGACCGTGAAGCACATGACAGGAAATGGATGAATCAAATCTAAATTGGACTTATGCCTGGGCCACGAAAGCAACGCTCAAAGCGAATAATCAAAAACTGCCGAATAACACAAAAATATATCAAATACATATGATTGTCTTTGTCGTTTGACACTGACGCTTGCAGCACAGAGCGCATTCGCTTTGAGCGATGTTTTCGTGGCCCTCTGGTTAAGGTTCATTTTCGGGGGGTAACGAGTTGGAAGCAAAACTTTATTGTGATCTAGTGCAAACCGCAGAGACAACGTTAGGGTCCGTTTAATGCGATCCATAATTATCAGATTAGGAATGATTTTCCTTTTAAATCGTACTTTTAAGTGATAGCATTCTTTTCTATTATTATTTGGAATGTACAAATCATTAACACGCTTAGATTAATTTACTACTTTTCGATCTTTGCTTTGTGCGTAAAATGTTTTGGTACGGAGCGGAATTCGCGTCAATTGACCCAAATGCACTGGTTCAGATATAACGGGTGCACAGCCACACTACCAATCAATTTATCTTTGTATCAATCATTCAGTTGACATGGAATCACTGCCTTATGTTGACACTATGCAATGTTGTTACTTTAGGACGGAACATTATTCAGCTAATATATGGATATCAAAATTCCACAACACTTGCCATGCTGGACATCTTCTTCAGCATTTAAGCAACTTCATTTAACTTTCCTAAATTAATTTCCATTTGATCATTTCATTGGAAACCGAGTTATAATTGAAGGGGCGCGTCGAAATTGCTCTGGATCCACAAACGGAATAATGTCAAATCAATTAAAAGTTGAATTCGGTGGGCAACGCGCCAGTCTCCACCAGATTCATTAGTATTGGGCACTGCCGCGCCGCGCCGCAGCCCGCTTTCGTTCGCGTCGACTGAGTATTTTACAATATTACCGGTTATCTTCCCTGCGCAGGCCAGTTCAACTACTATACGTTCAAATTTCACCGACAGATAAATTTATATATTTAATGGACACCTTACAGGCCCAAAGTTACCTATACGCTAAAGAAGTACTCGTCACCGGTAACAACAAAATCAGATTCGATTTTTGTAATAATCATCGAATTTCTTGTTCTCATAATGCATCTGCATTATGTTATAGATATATGGGGTAGGAGCCAACTGCTCGAGTCGCGTCGCGTCGCTATGTTTTCTTAGTAAACGCAATAACATTTGCATAGGTCCCGTCAACTGCTGGCATACTCATAAAAGTAATACGAAAAGGATCACGCTTGCGCTCCGTAATAGTAAAACTTTTCTGGGGATCAGCAAAAGTAATTCCCTTCCCTGACTTTACTAAACAGGGCCTATTTACAATACCAACCAGTTACGAGGCTTTTATCCTAAACGCCTGCTTGATATACCACAAAATTGTTGAGTGCTGCTCGCATAATTTATTGATTTTAAATAATCTGAAATACTCGTGTAGCAAATAGAAATATATTGACATGTCTTGTATCTGTACATGTTCAAGTGTTCAAACTGTGGTATACATTTAGGTTATAGTAATTTTTAGTACAATGCTTCAAAGCGTGGTCGGAAATTAGTAGTAGGAAAAAGGAAACTAACAAAAGTTAAAGGCTTGTCCACTGTAGGCGATTTATTCAAACGACCAATAAATATTCAAGAGTAATTAACCGCCGCACCGCGTCGATACAGCGTGGAATATTTTTCGCTGCCACCGATTTTACGGTAATCCCTGCAAACGTAGATTACGAAGTGTTGCAAACTCGGTAAAACGGCAGGGGAAAAATTCATTACTCAAAATTGCTATACAAACGGACTTTTTAATTAAGGATTATGATGTATAAAATATATAATAGGTATACATATATATAGCATGGTATTATATCTGAGATGGTTATAAAAAAATGTTATGACTGTAGGAAACTTCCCCACGCCAAAAATCCTAACGATTTGCGCCATACAAAGTACAAGTCTACCAGCATGGAGGTTTCGCTCGACCGAAACGCAGCGCGGCGCGGCGGCAGTATTTTTAATGGCTTTTATTTAATATTTCAAGTTTGTGTTTAAAATGTAGGAAAAGAATATATTTAGGTTATTGGTTCATTTAAATGTTGTGTTAAAGATGATAAAATAGCAATATAATAATTAAAACTTATTTTGTATGTAACTTGAACGCACTTATTCTGATTCGACTGAAAGTTCCATATTAAGACAGATATAAAGAAAATCTTGGAACGCAACGTCATCTTCACGATTTAGATTTAGATATAAACATATACTAGTTAAATAAACCACAGCTTATTTGTATCATGGCAAGCATTTGGAAATGTTTGAGTAATACAAACAGTAAGGTAAAAATTTAAAAACACAATGATTTAAATTTGTTTTCGAAACCCATGTCTGTTCCGTCTGAAGGGAGCTCAAAAGGCTTTAGCCAGCGGTGACTGCGAGGTAGCGGTTACGTTGCAACCTTATAGTCCGTAGATATCACATTTTCCTAGAATCGTAGCAACACGCTACAATAGCCTTATGCATGGAGACAATTATGTTTATTATTCGTTTCCTCACGTGACTTATTCTTTTAACCAAAGTCGAAAAAGAGGGAAGTTCTCAATTCGACTCGTATTTTTTTGTAAATTTTGAATTATAAGATTCAACTAGTATTTTACTAACAAACTAACAACAATGATCTAAATAGGACATAAGTTCATTATGTTTATGTTTTGGATAAAAAATAACGTATTTTAAATACTAGGTGAAATCTCGATTTTGTTGATATTAATCGAGATCTTGGTAGATTGTTTGGTGAGATCTCGACCATAGACTGATCACTCGAGATCTCGATTTGCCTATTTCGACTCGAGACTACATGCCGATCAACCCGGACGGCGCGGCGTCTCGTATGCGATGGACTCACCACCTTATCATCAATCGAATGCAGTTGTTGATAAGACAGTCTATTTTTTATTGATACAAACGAAACCATCTTTGAATAACTAGGCCCATTAGTTCTTCTGAACGGTACTTTGACTTACATAACTAATAAAAACTATATAAGAAATGTATTAAAATAAATATATTGTTATGTTAATTAATAACGTACAGTATATACATACTATGTATAATAGTACCTATGCATAATTATATAGAAATATTCGCTCTTCCACTCGTCTCCAGAGACCATTATCGGAAAATGAAACCGTCGCGAAAAAACGTTTCAGTATTTCCGATAGTTCGTTTATTGTTTAGCAATTTGAAACTATTAGTCAGATTACACCCAACGGACTACGTTTGCGAGAATTTCTCGTAATTGGATCGAAAAGGGTGCTTATTTAGATACTAGACTGGACACGCACCTAACTAGTTAATTTAAACTTTTACACTTGGTCCAATTGTAAGCGATGCCTTCATTTTTAGTCCCTGGTGGATATCTACCCTGATAACGTATGATAACATCATCTTCCACCTGCCCTTATTCCACACGCAGCGGTGTCGGCGCAACATGTTTTAAAACATGGTACAGTAAAAGACTTGTAGTTTTTACGACCGACCAGATCGAGATGTCATTCACGTTTTCAATCGCGTTAATAGGTACGTGGTACATTTCCAACACGACCTCTATTCATAATACGACTTTTATTTGCTCGGACAACCGACACTAATGGACCGCGCTAATTAAATGTACGTCAAAAGACCCTTGCAATGCGATGCTTATTTATACATACTCGCCACAATACATATATGCTTAATTAAATCTACATAAATCTGAGTTACGGTTCTTATACATTTTTTTTTGTACGTTGTTAATGTTCTTAAGCGAATATATTTAGTTTATTTCTATAATATCAAGGGGAATACCCAATTTCCTTATATCGTTGGGCCCACATCTTGATGACACGTTACAACCACGAAATTAGTGTCATTTTTAGGCAATAATATCAGATATAACTATGCTTAATTTAAAATTAATTGACAATGGCGACATAAGGACCGAGATATAATATAATGTAATCAGCAAATATTAAGGTTAACTTTAAGAAATTTTTAAGGTTAACTTGTTAATAAAATTATACCAGCACAACACTCTACCAAAAATGCAATTTGCGCAGGAAAAGAAATGGCGCCGCTTGCCAACCGCTACTATGGTCTGCCGTGCGGCACGCTATCTTACAGTTAACTGTCTTCAGTATTAGATAATTTAAATAATTGCCCATGTTGAAAATTACAGAAACAAAACTTTGCTACAAATTCCAAAATTTATCCTACAAAATCAGCTGCTTTGCTACGAAATAAGGGTGTGAGCTTCCTTTAAATCTAGACTGGATCCCTAATCCATACGAACATTTTTCTCGATATGTTACGATTAGCGGAAAATAACCGTAACCATATTTTGTATCACCTTATTGAAATTGAAATCATATATTTATAACTCATAACTGTTATAAAATAACAAGTAAAAGCAATAAATGTCCCCGTAATAGCTTGAAATAGGGTTTTCTCCACTACAACTCATGCCACAAGCAAAATAAATACCGAGTGCCCAAGCGAGCTTTGAAAGGTTGGAGTCGTTGCAGGTCGGCCCGTGTAGAGATCCTTCATTCACTGCGTACGTGACGTGACTCCGTAGAAAGATGCGAAATAGTGCTGTAGCCCGCACTCCACTGAACTATCGATCGCGCGTAAATACGTCGACTGTAATACGCCATGTGAATACTGATAACTTTAAGATTTATATTATTTATTAGTCTACTTTACTCAAAAGCAGGTACTATTTTAATTCATATATTCCACGCAGTATAAGTATAAATGTAGCCCTGACCCGCAGCCAACTAATCGGACATATTTACTGTAACTGTTATATCATCATTATCATTATCATCAGCCACAGGACGTCCACTGCTGAACATAGGCCTCCCCCAAAGATGTCCAGAAGCGGCCTGCATCCAGCGACTTCCTGCGACCTTTATCGGGTCGTCTGTCCACCTTGTAGGCGGACGTCCATTCGGTATACGTGACCCAACCAGCGGAGGCGCTTTTGCTTCGGTAGAGCGATGATACTAGGTAGTTGGGTGGTATACCCGCGTTGAACAAATATCTACCCACGTTGTAAATAATTCCTTTGTTTGGACTTGCTAATTAACCAAATATAATAGAGTTAACTCAAAAGTAGGTAGATATTTGCTTAAATTTCTGGAACTAGCTGATGGAATAAACTGTGGCGTCTTATATTTAAAGTGGTAGAGAGCGTGGCTCTACCACACAATTTTGTCTACAGCATGAATGGGCTGGCTCGACCGGGCCGTTACCACTGTCTCACAAAAAACCGACGCAAAGTAGCGACCTGCTGCTGCGTTTCGTATGGTGAGTGAGATATCCGGGAGCCCAAATCCCCTCCCCTTCCCAATCCCTAATTATCCCTTTCCTTTAAGGTCGGCAACGCGCCCATGATTCTTCTGGTGGTGGGCGTACATGGGCAGTGGAGATCACTTACCATCAGGTAACCCACTTGCTCGTTTGCCGGCCTATGCTATAAAAAAAAACAAAAATGGTATATATGCATTAATTAGTTAAATATTCTTTTGTCTTTCTCCGTCGACGCGTTTTATAAAGTGGGTACAAAAACACGAAAACAATATTTGATCATTAGAAAGTTTATAAGTAAAACCTTATAAGTCCCACGTTTCTTTTTATGTTCAAATTATAATGTTCTTTATGCTATTCTCTGCAAAATGAATAATAATTTTACCAGTCCTGTATTAAGCAACCCCAGTGCTAGGCACATGCCTCTATTGTTGAGAGGTAATAAGCCTTAACGGAGGTTGATAGACTATAAAAACCGATATAATGTCATAAATTACAATTTCTAGAGGTCTCTTTGGAGCAGGTATTATTTAAGTACGATGCTGACGAATTATCCAATTGAAAACAACTAACAAAAAATAAAAGTTGTAACTAGTTTTAATAAATAGGTACAAAGATGGAGAATTAACCGAACACCGATGTACGTACTAAATTAACTCCTAAATGGAAACATTAAATTATAAATATTTCCGTAATAATTGTTTGGCTTCCATTGAAGCAGAATTTAAAAGGTAATGGTGTAGTAAACGAACAGCACTACGATGTGTTCAAGCGAGCCGTTGCACCAAACGGTTTTTTATTCCTTTCAAGTAACTCAAGCCAATTAGTTTTGTACGAGTGCACCAAGAATGCTCACAACCGTATTACTCATCCTTAAAATGAACTTACAATTGAAAAGGAAAATGATATTCCACGATTATAAAAACTAAAGCCTGAAACTGAATTCTTCTCTTGATAATAATAAATAAACCTCTGTGAGCGCGCGAAATTAACAATTAAAAAACAGGTATGTACCTATAAACAATTTTTTTTTAAATTCTCTATTAAGAATATTATTAACTATTGTATAAAGAAATTAAAAATAAAATATTTATATTTTATTTTATTTATTAAAATATAAGCCTTTTTACGTATGCCGTAGAATGTAGGTGGTACCTACATAATATCCTGTTCTGGTACCAATATTAGTGATTTAGTATCTTTTATTATGTTACTTAGCCATTAAATAATAATTATTAATATTGTAGCAGCTTAACAATCTGCACTTACCAAAAATTAATAAAACCAATTATAGTTAAGCATTGCATTAATTGTTCCAAGTTATACAAAAAAACCACAGCAAACGACTGTTCTAGGCGCTCGCTATCTTTAAATTCCTGCCTGGCTTTCATTTCATAAAAGTGTTGGTTTCACAAAGAATTTGTGTCAGTGGGAAAACACTCATGTTCTGAATGACTTGTTGAAGAGACCTACTGCCTAATGAGGCCACAAAGTGTACAGGCGGTAAGAAGGTAGGTACGTTTTTATAATTCAAACACTAATGAACATGGTTTTAGTATCCACACTGTGTGGAAAGGGGTGACTTCTCGCTCATAGATATATAGGTATATATAAAGATCGTCGGGGCAACCAAATAAGTAATTAATTGATTTAACTCGACTAGAGCACAATAATTATTTGTAAATTTTTTAAAGGCTCCGTTACAAAGTAAGGTACCCAGAGCTCTGTTGCTGATTCTAAATATTTTTTTAATTTGCTTCAATGACGGGACGACCGAGTCGCTCACCTTATGGTAACCGCCATGGCACTAGACTGCGCACGTCACCTCGAGGCACAAGATGTCCTTCAAACCGAAATATAACAGTGCTTACATACTGCTTCCTGTGCGGACGAAAGCATTGGTACCAACCCCAGACGGCCTCTCGCATACGGGGAACCTACCACCTTGTATTCATGTAGTATAGATAATTAGTCGCGCAAGATAATGTAGTATAGATAATTAATCGGATTAATATCAACCGCAACATCATCATTTCCGCGACCTGGACCTCGCTGACATGACGCCTAAGTGCAGGCCTCGTCTCACACCCATACAGGAACAAAGGCCAAATGATGGCCTTGCGCAGCTATGAGGCATTTAAGTCTCATTGCCATCTTTCATTGCAATATATAAATATTAAATGATATATTTATTTTAACGTATTTATGTGTCAAGTTTAAATACCTAGGTTTCGTACACACGAGTCAGGTCACATCAGCCTCGACGCCACATTCTAACCTAATAAATACGTTAAGACAAACATAGAATTTAAAATTTATATATCGCAAATCAACCTTAATATAAGTAGGTAAATATTTAATTGAAACTCAAATTCCCTTGTTTCCACGTTGTTAGCCAAGGATCAACAGAACAAGGGAACTCGTACTCTCTAGCATTTTTGTTTACCTGTTCGGTTGATCTCCTGCAAGCGAGGGATTGATTTGTTTCTTTCGGATTTCATCCTTGTCTTCTCGGTTACACGACGAACTTATCTGTCGGCTTAACCGCGGCTACCTGAAGGGTGAATTTTTATTTGACCCTCTTAGTATTCAAGAGAGGTGGGCTTATAATTCGCCCGAGGGTAAAACTACAAGGGTAATCGTAGGGTAACACGCTCACACGTCTCAGGCCTTCTTGGAGCTTTGGTATAGCACTCGTCTTAAAAATATATCATTTGAAACCGGTGTACGCACTCCGGACGGTGATATAAAGTAACTTGTTTCACTCAAGTGTGACTCCAGAGCGCTAACTATCCACTGTATAGTTTTTGATTTTGCAATGCATCCAAAGTTGATTATTGAAGGTATCTTGGACTTGGATGCTAAGATTTTGTCTAATGGGTCTTCCCATTTAGATCCGCGATTAGAATATACTTTTGAATCGCTTTTTCCAGCTCCATGGATCAAAATAGAAACTTTCTCCAAAACAGCTTTAGGTATCCAATTAAAAGTTATATTGAAGAGTAAGGTATATTACATAAATATCTTATAGATCAATTATTTAGCCTTACTATTAAAAACTTCCTGATATAGCGCATTGAAATATACGACTACGAAAACATTTTGGTAAGTTTATCTCCGATTCAGTTGAAAATGGAGAGTTCTCCATTCCGATTTAGGTACGGTTAAAGAAATATCCGAAAATCATGAATTTGAAATTCCGTGCCTCCACACGATGAATGACTCTTCATTACAAGATTTTTTTATGGTCATTTAAAGATGTAACATAGTACAAAATATATTCACTGCAATGTATAAGCAAATACGGAACCTTCTTGGGTGTAAGATCTATTCGCACTTGATCGGTTTTGTGATGTATCGTATGTTACCCCCCAAAATGCTGACTCATGGAAAGACGGGCCAGTGAATTTTTGATATAATAAATGTTTCACGAGATATGTACCCAACTGGCAGCATTAGCACCCATATTTCGATATAACGATTACACAGCGTGTGCAATTTTTCATTGTTGTTCACCCCTGTTGCTGTTACGATACGATTTATAACGCGGAGAATGATTTTTCAACATCCATAAGTTTGATTTATATTTAACTAAGGAACAAGTTAGCTCGAGGATGATTTATTTACGAAAAGCGATACATTCCGTCGTATATACTTAAATACAGATGTCCCCACCTTTATTTACATAAGTTAAGTACCTACCTAGGAATTAATAACGATTACAGTGCCTAACAATAATGTTTAACTTAATACACATCGTTTTCTGGTCCATACATATTAATTAAAATAAAATCTCATTCAATTATTTAAATAAGTGCAATTCCAATATGGAACACAAGCTGCGTCCACATATAGTTAATTAATTGGACCGAAAGCGAGATAAACGCGAGGTAATTTATTACAATTCGCACAACAGCCGCCCCATTACTTTCAAAATATAGCCTCACCAAACAAAAATTACGATCATTTACTTATTCGGATTTATATAATACAAAATGGGAAATAAATATTTTTGATTGTATATGTAATAGACAATATAATGTATTAAATTATAGTTATACAATATAGTTTGAATTATGTAAACTCCACACCACTGCACTCTAAACTTACATTGTGGCTTCTTTGTTATTGTAGTTGTGCCTCTAGCGTCAAAACTATGGAATTGAATGATAACTGCGATGATGCGTCGCAGCAAATGGTAGTCATGGTATAGACACTAACTGTCGCACTCAGAGACGTCAATTAAGATTAAGTCAAATCAGTATTGTAGCATAAAGCATTTTCTGTATTCAGTAACGGAACTTAAAGAAGCTCTGAGTGTAGAAATAATCAAATTTTAAGAAATGTCTTAAAGTCAACTAAAGTTATTTGGCGTCTCTGAGTGCGGCTGATATGTAGTCCATTGAAAAGTTACATTTGGGGTTGCGTTTCTTAGAGGAGTCAATTTTATTTTTTTGATGTGTAGGGGGGGTAAGTGTAAAGCTAAAATCAAGTTTGTGGGGTCGCCACCCTTGTCCCACGGCCGCCATCTTGAAAATAGGGGTTGAAACGGTTTTTACGATATATCTCTTAAACTATTTATCTGATAAAAAAAATTTGTTAACGTTTTTTGTTGCTAATTAAATTCTCTATAACTTTGGTCCAGTAACTTTTTGTCGTAAAACTATAAATAAAAAAGTTATAAGTGAAAATGTAATAAAGAAAAAAATAAAGATGATAATAATAATAATGATCCTGAAGACTGGGGCTGGAAAAAATGTGGAAAATTATTGATGCCAGTGCAGAGCTCTAAACCTCCAGCACCCCCTGAGCTTCTTAAATTGATCTTTTGTAAATGCAAAGGAAACTGTGGAACGATGTGTGGATGTCGAAAAGCATGGCTAAAATGTTCCGCAGTGTGCTTCCATTGTTCTGGAGAGACTTGCAGTAACGTAATGGAACTCTCAGAATTAACAAATGAAAATGACTTCGATGATGAACCGCCGATATTGACACCCCTTCCTTCTCCAGTTCATTATTACCAAGCCACGACTGGACCTGATGGTAGACTCGGAAAGTATGAAAGCGAGCTGTGTCTTGTGTTGGAGGAAGTGAAGATAAATTAAATGTACTTTTTGTCACTGCCTTGGCGAATTGTTTGTATCTTAGGCTGTCAAGAGAATTATCATCTTTATTTTTTTCTTTATTACATTTTCACTTATAACTTTTTTATTTATAGTTTTACGACAAAAAGTTACTGGACCAAAGTTATAGAGAATTTAATTAGCAACAAAAAACGTTAACAAATTTTTTTTATCAGATAAATAGTTTAAGAGATATATCGTAAAAACCGTTTCAACCCCTATTTTCAAGATGGCGGCCGTGGGACAAGGGTGGCGACCCCACAAACTTGATTTTAGCTTTACACTTACCCCCTCTACACATCAAAAAAATAAAATTGACTCCTCTAAGAAACGCAAGGTGAGGCCTAAAAAATTTAACATTTCAATGGACTAATGGCCGTTCCCAATATCGTCAGATTTGGCAGTTAATTTTTAATATACTTTGTATGGAGATCTGTCAAAACACTATTGATAGTAATCCAATCTATCTGTAAATTGAATATGGGGAACATCCATAAGTGGTCGAGATACGCTGTAGATACTTCTTTGTTCAAAGCATGAATAGGCTGGCTTGAGCGGGTTATTATTACCACTGTCTCACATAAAACCAACCTGTAGAGGCAGCACGCTGTTGTGTTTCATAAGGTGAGTGAGATCACCTGAAGTCAAAGTTCTCCCCTTGGCAATCCCGATTTATTCACCTTAAAGTCGACAACGCATCCATAATTATTCTTTTGATATTGTGGGTGTCCATGGAATAAAATCCTCGGCTATAAAAAAAGAAAAGCAAATGTAACGTTGTAACAAATATTACCTGTAATGCAGATACATTATGTACCTGTAAAATAATAATTTTATAAAAATATCTCCATTGGAACGTTCCTGCAATTTATTGGGAATATTTATAATTATTAATCGATGAAATGGCAACTCCTGTCTGCTTTATGAAACGTTACACAAAATCTCTCGAAGTTACTAGAAATATGACATAGAAAATAACGAGGATCGTGTTGAACATTTGGAATGTTAAAACGTCAGAGGCAAAGAGTATTATACTAAAGTCAGATGTAGCCCACATTGAAGCGCGATCAAACGGTTCATTTTAATGTACTTCTGTTACTTGGAATAAATCGTCTGAACTGTAATAAAGAAATGCCTCATCAAATGACATGAAAACAGACGTACTCTTATATAAACGTTCTCATCGAGTCCACTGTCTGATCACGGCGTTACACGTATCCATAGAGTAACTTGTTCAGCTCAAATGTGTAATCCTCCAATACCTACCAGGCCATACATTCGAAAAAATTATCGCGAAATATAAACGCATGACGTGTTGCAAAACTGTTCAATTTCATTTCAAGTATGTTGGAAGGAGAAATTAGAAATTTGAATTGAATATCCCGATATCGATTCAAACTTTAACGTCTGTAGACGTGGCTGTCAGTCAGTAAGCGGAACGAACTGGGTTCTTAGAACTGAGAGATCCTACAGTTTCTTCGTAACTAGTAACGTAGATATGTAACTAATACTAAGAAACATCCCACCAATATTACGATATGTACTGACTTCTCGGAGCCTGCATTGCCAGCACTACATATCGCACATGGCTGGTGAAATTCAGAACGTTTGCACATCACTCATCGCGTCACATTTGCTCGTGCCTTACACTACATTCCAACTAGTTCCACAAACTGACCTAAGTAAACAGATCTATTGTCTATTTAACATATCTGGGGCGAGCAAGCGCGGGACACATTCGGCAGCCAGCCCCGAACACTCAAATTGAGGGCATGCATGAGACGCCACGCCATCAAATATCCAGGGCGGCGCTTAATGTGATTTATGATGATATATTGGGAGATGACAGAGGGGCGACGACAACCAGGTCATTGTAAAGATTAATTTGATAATGAACACAGCGATTTCAGTAATTACTAACAATTTTTCAAAGCTCAAATGTTGAAGCGTCAGTAGACGAAAATGTATATAAAAATAAATGCCTATAGTTACAATAATTTTGATTAGTTATGTGTAAATATTAAAATAAAACATGAGGCATAGCAAAGTTTTGGTATGAATACAGTAACACGAAATGATGTTGGAAATTCCTGCACAAATCTAGGTATCGTTAAAAGCCTAGTAAAACAAAATTAATCAGACCATACATGTTAAAAATTATATTATATGTGATGGTTACTACAGCATAAGGTATGACTAATAAAAATAATTGTGGGAGATTTGACTAATAAATATAATTCTTGTATATTCCAAATAATAAAAATTAAATAAATGATGTTTCGTTGTTATATGACATTATGTATTGATATTTGAATATTTCATATATTACATAGGGTATTTTGTAGTTATCAA
The DNA here is from genome assembly GCA_949126905.1 of Amorpha juglandis. NCBI lineage: Eukaryota > Metazoa > Arthropoda > Insecta > Lepidoptera > Sphingidae > Amorpha > Amorpha juglandis. Next base: position 10,621,647 of record OX421372.1, read on the forward strand.
ATGTACAAATGCTTATTCGCAGTTAATCCTGAGACACGTCTTAAAGACATAGTACGTACAATTAATTAGGACCGACGTGCCTTCGTTAGCAACGTGTAAATACTAAATACTATCAGCCAAGGCTCATGTATATTATTATAACGGTCATTAATAATACGATTTTATCAGATTTCATAAAAAAAACTTTGTACGATATACGTCACTACTAAGTGTAAGTGTACAACTTACTATTGTGAGGATCTGTTCATTGTGTCATCCGTATAGATATAAACCATATTTTTATGCAAGCTCTTGGGTAAGTATTGAGTACGAAATCAAGCAAGCAAGAATGTTCAACCTCTTTTCCCGTGCCTACTTGTTATGTAAAAGAGAATCAAATAAAGAATCCAAACAAATAAAAAATCCTAAGAAATCAAATAAAATATAATCATTGAATATAAATAATTAGGCTATTCATTAAATAGGCTACAAGTATTTTGTATAACAGAAAATACCTACATACAATAAACAAGCATAGCACCAGAAATAATGGCTATAACTCAAAATTATTCCATCATTTTAGAAAGTTATGTCGATTACTATCTTGTGATAAAGAATTTTGTATTGTGTGCCAATAAACCATAGGTAATGAGACGACGTCAGTCGAAAGTATCTGCCAATACACATAGCAATAAATTTAACAAGTTGGGTCATAAAATAAAATAGGCACTAGAAGAAGATTCAGCGGAGAGCGGGAGCAAGAATCGTAAAATTTTGCATGTTCCGCAGATCGCACGATCGCTCGAGTAGAAAATTTCACTCGTACGCGCGCCAGTACGCAACATTTACGACTTTTTCATGATGTTCCACAACACTGCCTGTTTTTCCAGACAACCATAAAATCTTTCGCCTCTACGATTCCCTCATTAAAATGTTAAGTCTGGACATCTAAAATAGGATAGAAATTAAATAATTGTAGCTCCATAATGTAAAATGTTATCACTATGGAAATCCTTTTTTATGGCAGATAACGGCAAACGAGCAAATATGTCACCCGATGGTAAGTGATATGCACCATCTATTTCACCCACAATACCAGAAGAATAACGAAGATTGGCATAAAGGATTTGAAGGTGATTGTGACGAGGAGGGAGATTTGGGTACCCAAAACCTTCACTCACTTTACGAAAGTTCATGTCTGTTTTTTGTGAGACAGTGATACCGTCACGTTAGAGCCGGTCTTTCATGCTGTTGATAAAACCGTCCATATCGTTCAACTACAACAATCTAAATGCACATGTAATTAACATGTGCATTTTGTATTTAATTACCAAAGGAAAATCTGAAAAAAAGGAATTTCATCATCTTATTAAGCTTTTGCAATTGATGGAAAATTGAAAATATCTTTGAACTGAACTCTAGCCAAAGCGGCCCCACTACGCTGCGTCCGGCGGACGGTGCTCGAAGTTCGAACTATAAATCTCATACAGCGACATCAACAGCGCTGCGCTTGCCTCACCAGCCAAAAGCACAACACCACATTAGATGCGGCGGATCTGATATAACATCTTACACGTGTTAATGATCCACATGACATGGACAACATTTACTTTACTAATATTATTTATGTATCTTTTCAAACGGTAAAGTGTCTGATGTTATTTTTACCAGCCTGCATGAAGAAGGGGGGGTTACGTTTTACGGGGTTTATAGTTTTTATATTGAGGTGCATATATGAGTCAATCTTTATTATAATATGTTGCTTATATGGTTTATTATAGCAGAGTCCGGCCAACGAACAAGTGAGTCACTCGATGGTAAGTAATCTCTACCTATCATGAACATCCGTAATACCTACCTGAAGAATCATGGACGCGATGACGACCTTAAAGGTATTGGGTAGGGGATATGGGCCCCAGGATATCTCACTCACTAAATGCAACAGTAAGTTGCTTCACGTCGGTTTTCTGTGAGACCATTGTAACAACATTCAGGCTGTAGACAAAACTATCTATAGCGTGACTCTACCGCTTAAAAAAGAGATAAGATTGTATATAGGTAAGTATTATTTTTTATTACCAAGAAAAGATGGATGGTAACCCACGTATAGGAACATCAGCAATGACTTGACAAGAATATATGTAGGTTCACACTGTGGTAGACACGGGTCTGAAATTAGGTTGTAGGCTACAAAATTAACGCGTTTGTGGCAGCTTGTGGCTATGTTAATGACGCAAATACAATTGGCTACTGGTTGACACATACATAAGTATGTATTATTACCCCGATTAAAATAGATCATACATTGAAGTAGCATTAATAATACATATTTATTATTTCTGTCGGTTAATATCAAAAATGGATATACCGAATTTCGTTAGTTTATTAGTTAGTTCAAGGGCACCCATTGCAAAGAAATGAACCTCGACTCGAGCCGTCGCTGCAGATCGCGTTGCTGCTGCGAAATGTACGCAGGGAAAATCACGCCTCTACACATCTTAAACATGTCCACTTACCTAAACGATTAAATTTGATAGATTTTCAGCAAAACTATCCCAAATTTAATTATCGATGAAATGAAATGAAATAGTTTATTAATAATGTGTAGGCAATTAAAATAGCGCTTATGACAAGTCAGTACATAGACACCAACAACACCAGAGGAATCATCGGTGCATTGCCTGCCTTTGAGGAAAGAAAAGGATCTTTTCTTGAAGATCCTAAGTCGTATCTGTCTGGAAATACCGCAGATAAAAGCAGATTCTACAAAGGCTCTGTACGGGGAAGTAAACACCGAGTAAAGCGCACTGTTATGGAATGCCATCCATTGAGATGATAAGGATGATATCCCATCCTTTTGACGCGTTTTTTTGTTGTTGTATACATAATCATCGTCATCAAAATACACTCGGCAATTACACTAAATCTATTTATTAATCTATTATTATTATTTATCCATATTTTTACTATGGAAAAGTTCAGAAATGTTAAATATTTGGGGGAGACGTCGATGTGGACCAAAGGCATTACCGAAACAGCACATGTTTAAAACTACCACCAGATCCAAAACGATCCATCTTGAGAAGACCCGGCGAAACAAAGTCAAATGGGCTTATTTTTTTACTACACGATCGGTCGTCTTTTATTTTAGTTAAATTATTTATGATGAAATTTAATGTTCCCTTTTGAAGAATAGTCAGTCATGAAATAATTAATGTTAGGTAGGTACCTAAGCAGTATCAGGCTCGACATAAAATGGGCTAACGGTAGGTTGATATGTTGAGCTATATATAAGTCTTCATTTCAGCGACCATTTATTTGCCAGCGGTTAGGCGAATCGTTTGTCGTGCTAGATTAATGGCTATTAGATTTGTTGTTCACGTCCATTCCCATGTAGACGTAAGCCTGCATAAGACAGCATAATATATTTAGTCAATGAAATGGTTTATACACAGACGACTTTGTGGAATTGCCGCAAACAAGTCGAAAATATGAAGGGTTCTTACAAACTCATTATCTACCTAATAATAATCCCAACTAGTCTTTATTTTTTATATAGGCTATAGTTTATGCGATATCTCCGCCAAATGTGATTTTAAACAGAAGGAGAGTCTTAATTTTCGAGCATTTATTTTAACCGACTTCAAGAAAAAGAGAAGGTCTCAATGCGGCGTTTTTTTTTTTACTTTTTTATGTGCGTAGATACATTGATTTTTCCGTCAATTGTAGATCGAGTTTTACCAGAAAAATATGCATTCGATAGAGTTTAGCTGCGTCTTTCCCACTACCTATATTGGTTAAAGATCTGACAGAGTACCAACTTAAGTAGGTACTCGGTACAAAATAACGGCCAAGTTTTAATTCAACTATTTTTCGTAGGGGTAAAATAGAACAAAGTTTTGTTTTGTGTTGTAATGTGTATACCGAAACACAAGCAGTAGACCTGGCGTACGTGTGTGTAAGTCGATTATTTTATTCACGCGTGTCGGGTGACATAAAACGGGTGACACCCGGGGCGGGTCGGACGCCCCCCAACTTCGCTTCTGATTCCATTGGCACGCTTTGGATACGAAACCCTAAAAACGAGAAAAATAATACTGCATGGTCAATCGTCATACATTCATTCTGTCAAGCGCAATATTATTTTTTAATCCGGACATATTGCAAGCGACATTCTTTGTTGTTGCATGGTTCTGTTTTGGTTATTTTGTTTGTTATTGCGCCAAATTGTGAAGGATTGAAAGAGCGTTTTTCAGCTCTCATTCTCTGTTATATCGCAAGTATTATTTGGAACATGTAAGGGTAAGCTGGAAAGTAAACCCAAACCATTAAATCTGCATAACATATTAAAAAAATATTGAGTTGAAAATCGAAGACCCATACAGTCGAATGGAAATCCCCACTCACTAAACACTAACATGTTTTGTTTAAAGGACTTTTCCACTTCTAGGGAAAACTATGTAATGACCCAGCTTTTTATTATGTGTAGTTTATGCTCCGATACTTTCTTTATAACGTGTTTTTGATACCTATCTTAAGTTTTTGCAGCAATAATTATTTTGAGCTTAGTAAACTGTACGTACTGATTGGTACTGGTATTTTCCTTTAAATATCTTTGATAGACGTAAGATTTAAAATTCTTGTATTGGTGTATTTTCAGTGATAAGTACGCACCATATTTCCACCTCTGCAATGTTATATTAAATTAAGAAATTAAAAACTTGGCCTTAAATATAGCTAAACAACATTTGGGGCATTTTGAGACAATAATAGTTTTTTTTTTACTAGCCATATATTATACATGTCCCACTGCTGGGCACGGGTCTCCTCTACTGAATGAGAGGGGTTAGGCCTTAGTCCACCACGCTGGCCTAATGCGGGTTGGCGGACTTCACATACCTTCGAAAAATCTTTTCTCAGGTATGCAGATTTCCTCACGATGTTTCCTTCACCGTTAAAGCAAGCGATAATTAACAATTAATATATGTACACGTAACTTAGAAAAGTCAGTGGTGTATGCTCTTGGGGCTGGTTTCGAACCTGCGACTTTCATCCCGACAGTCCGTACCACTTCCCGCTGAGCTATCGCTGCTTACAACACTTTTTTTTTTTTTTAGTGTGGGGCTTTTTTTATTAGGATATAGCATGTCTCCTTCTCTAAAACACACTTTCCTTGGCAACTAATTTCTCTTAATCTTATATTAAGTTGTATAGTTGCCCCGGCTATTTATTTCTCGACAACACTTTACATGCTATATCCTTACAATATTCTAAAAATTTACACCTTACTGCACCGGTCTCCAGTATCCTGCCTAGGTTTTCTTTACAAATTTTAAAATCAATTTCCTGCTCAGCTTGCAGGCGTTGATACAGAAATACTGGGCACTCGGTCAACACGTGTGCGACATCCTCTATAACTGCCGGGTCACAGATACATGAGGGGCTCTCCTTGCACTTGAAGCGATTCAAGTACTCGGAGAATCCCCCATGGCCCGTGAACACCTGCATGAGAACCGGATCCAAAGGCATCTTCCGGATTACGCTGTAAGCCTTCTTGGCGTCCGGGAAAAACAGCTTGGTCACTGAAGCTGTCCCTCCGGCCAAGTAGCGCTCGTTCCACTCGTCAATCGACTCCTGACGGATGTAACGCTTGACAAAGGAAACGGGGCATAGGTCGTAGTCAGGCTTCTTCTTCAGCGTTAGAGCCGCTGCTTTTGCGAGCTCGTCGGCGCGTTCATTTCCGACCACTCCCACGTGCGCCTTAACCCAAAAAAGGTTAACGGTTTTTCCCTACTGACCGGTCTTACTCAACAAATTGTTGACGCCAAAAGCGATGGGGTGGAGGGAGTCTCCGCTCACGACGGACTCGAGCGCGGCCCTCGAATCGCAGAAGATGCTATATTGGCTGCGATTTCCCTGTAAGGCCATTTGCACCGCCTTCCGCAGAGCCAGCAGCTCTGCCTGGTAAACGGTGCAGAACGATTCCAGTCGCATTTTGGTGGCTTTCGTCTCGGCATCGCCGTCCCATAAGGACACCGACGCTCCGACTCGGCCACCAATTTTGGTGCCATCTGTGAACACCTTAATGGTGTTGGCAGCCACAACAACACTTAGTAGAGGTTAATTCGAACGAGATTCCAAATAACACCAAATTTTCCTTGCTTGTTACACTCGCATGCATATTACTGCTTAGCTCCCGTGGGTCGTAGCGTGATGATATATGGCTATGAGCTATCGTCTCCAAAATCTAACATATGGCGTCAATATGACTTCATGTGACGTCAAGTTATGTATACAGACAACTGAGTTCTAGCCCTACTTTACTTTACTCCCCTACTTTGCGAGTGGAATTTTACGAAAATGTGAAACACGTGTCTCTTTATTTTTAATAAGTAATATTTGTACTCAATTTCAGAGTCTTCTATTAATTACGTGAGGCATTTAGGGAGGGGCGAGGGTCGAGCCGAAGCCAACGAAATCTCACCAAGAGGGAGGGGGCGCGGTTAGTGGGGGTGGTCGAAAAATCACCAAAATCACCTCACGTAATTAATGAACGCCCCCTATTCAGTGCCATAAAATAGTTTCATACAAAGTTCTCCACCAAACTCCCTCCACCATTTGCCCCCTAATGGCCGGCGCTCATTGACGGCATGGCACGGCATGGCACGGCAGGTCATGCTGCGGCATCCCGCGGCGTCCCGTGGCATGCCGTGGCATCCTGCTGAATGCCCAGCCACTCTCTCTCTCTCGCGCACCGCGGCAATCCGTGGAATGAAACGGCATGACACGTCTGGCCGGAGCATCCCGCGGCGCGTCGCGGCATGCCACAGCATCCCGCGGCACGTCGCGGCACTGTGGTATTGAAATAAAGTAACGTGAATTCTAAACTCGTGGCAATAAGATTCAAAATAACTTGATTAGTAATAAAATCCTTTGCCATGCCATGCCGTCTATGAGCGCCGGCCCTAAAATGTAAATTTCCAAAAGCCCATTATCGGGCACCTGCATTATACAAACTATCATTCGAACCAAATCTTTATGATCGTAACACCGCGATTCAGAAAATTACGCCATCTACCGATCATATTGGTTATCATTTATTGTAATATATCATTTTGTTTTTGAGTAATACATAACAAATAATGATAGAATGAACCAATTTTAATGAAACAAAGACTAAATGTTATCCCAAGATACGCTCTATGGTTTTATTGTCGAATACTTTCTATATACTTTAATCAATTAATGCCGATGTGTCAGAGACGTTGGAGGTATTTTGATTTATTAGGACAGAGCGGTATAGGAAAGATGGCGCTCTTACTTCCGCTACCCAGCATTTGGCCGTGTCTCTTCTGCCTCCGGTATACAAGGGCAAGTGTAGTGTTTAGTGCATGGGACATGCCGTAATAGATGACACACACAAATACACACTTCTTGTATAAACTCAAAATCACTGCTAAGTCGAAAATTAAAATATAACTTCAAAAAAGAACTCCACGGCCATCGTGGTCTGAGAGACAAATGTTTGTATGATACACAAATATTTGTTTCGAATTTATGTCCTGTGGCACCGTAAATCCCTCATAGTTCGCAAAACCCATGAAACAAGACTAGTATCCTGGTCAGGTCAGGTCTTTGTGCGTGAGTGTTGGATATATTTGTTTAATTTGTTGTTCTTTGCGTAAGAAATTGTTATTTGTGACTATGCCTTTATTCGTTAGTCTTATTTTTTTACTTTGTACTCTGATCTGAACCAAATTTATATGATAAAAATTATATATTTAAATAAATAAAACACCCAACAGTCACACACATTGGCGTGACCCCACAGTACGATACGAGTCTTATGTCGTGGGTAACAGTAACTACAATAAACTTTCGGTCTCACAACACCCAGACCCTAAACAAATAATTGTGAACCACCAGCTTTTATCTCGGTGCGATTAATAAATGATCAATAATAAAAATCTCTAAATAAAACAGGTACATTTTTATTGAAAAAAATATGTACACAGCAAAACAAATAAATAATCTTATATTGTATATTAGTCTATAAAACATTAATTTCATTGAAATAATAATATACTATACATAACTACAATAAAATTATGTACATAATACCATCTCACAAGGAAGTGCTATCTGATTATAATATAATAAACAATATCCGTTTAACATTAAATACTATACCGTTATCTGGAGTCACATATAGGAAATTTTATTTGAATCTCTAACTTTAAAATACGATATTATTATAAAAAACAGTAAGCTACGATAATTCCTTGTTATTTATTTATCGGACATCCAAAGATTTTTATAATTTCGCATATTGATAAATCTAACAATGACTGTCAATAACAATTTTACTATAAAATGTAATTGTGATGACATGATCTATTCATAATATTCTACCTAGAATTAAAAATGACCTTTTATATATTATTATGCCCGAGACAATAAATCCAATTGTCAAGGCATCATTTACATTTCTGACGTATTTAACTGATATCCGGATAGTTCGTTTGTTGGATTTTAAATTGTATGTATGTATATGCCATGATAATTGGTTCCATCATCAATCATTTGTAAATAATAAGCATTTTAGAAACTTTCTAAATTAATCTCCCTTGTACCGCAAATAAACACTTATCAATTAAGCAACACTACTACCGTGACTAATTTTATAGTTACAACTTAAAATTGAGGACACGTTTAGTCTCTAGAGTTAGGCTAATATGTGATTGTTTCTGTGATGTAACACCAACTTTAATATGACTTAATTTTTTAAACTATAAATCTCGAATGCCCGTATATTTCACCAAATAGGCCCTTTGTTATAATAAACGTTAAGTATCCGTACAAAATGTGACTATGCAGTAGATTTTCACTCTCTGTCAAGATTATCTATTAATAAATTATGAAGATTGAAATTTTAACATTAAGTTACATTTGATGTGAAAATTTCAACCCAAGTGGCATTATTAAATTATTCATACGAATCATAGAACATTTAACGGAAGAATATAAAATGAATAACGTAAACAAGTAGCACAATGTTGAAAGTAATAATGTATCATCATTCATCAGTAATAATGTACTTATAATATTTAACTCAAACAATCGACGTATCGTCTGCATCCTGCGAGTGCCGCGGACGCCAGGCCAGCGTTATTGTCAGTTAACACATCTATAATATCTACATTTCAATATGTTCAATATTTTGACTAGAAATCGTGTTATACTTATTACTTTCTAACAAAACACATAATTTACAGAATATATAGCAAAATTTCTTAATAATTTACAGTTCACTATAATTGTACAAGACATCGATGACGGTCGTGGAATTTAATAATTTATTATATATATATCATTATATCGAGAATCCAGTGAGGTCACTTATAGTTATCACTTAATTTAAAACTTTACGCGGAATAACGATGATTCAAAATCACGTTTTTAAGTCTACGCTATGCTTAAAAGAATTTTTATAAAATCTGTGATAAATTATTATTACATTAGCATTAATGGGATATAAATGAATATGGGAATTATATCATGTTTTGCATTTTAATAGGAACATCTAACGTCCCGAAGGAAATCTGATCTAGAGATGACATTTTTATTATAATACTCACACATACATTGTGATCCCAAACATCAAAAGGAATGGTAAAAGTCACCTATAGATAAGCAAGAAATATAATCGTTTCGATTTTTTAAATTAAGCTTTAAATACATACATAAAATCTCAAAGTAATTGTTCTAACTAGAATTAATTAAAATTTAATATAGCTACATTTTATGTTTATCACATACTGTGATGATGATAGCTATTTGATTATGTGATGATGCTCCACCCACCTTGTGCCAATGTTAAGTCTCATTGGAAACGTCTTATCTATCTAACACATGGTTAAACCCTTGGTACCCTATATAGTATACTAAACACTATGCTAAAACCGTTCATCACAAAGTCCTCTGCGCCATGTATTTCATAAAAAAGGAGAATCTTTAATCCAATAGTGAATATGAATGAATGTATATGTTGTCATCGAGAGCTGCGCAACCTCGCGTCGGTTGGTTTGTTTGAGTTGGGCGATAGTTTTATTAGATTTCTCTTTTGGTGCTTATCCCTATTCCTCATTTTGTCCATTCTCTTGCCCCTTTTGGGCGTCTCCATCAAGCCGGTGTCATCATTCACCCGTTCACGTACCGCTTCCTCGGCCGGTTTCTCAACGCCGCCTTCGCTCTTCTTATCAAGTTCAGCCATAGCTTCCTGTATCGCATTCTCAAGTAGGCTGTTCAATTTTCTACTCCTGTTTCAATAAAATAAAAAATAAACTCCAGTTACAAAATCAGTAAACACTTAGTCGCAGACAATAAACAATTTCAGCTCACATAATTATAATATTTCGTCATATCAAATCTTTGGGTTGGGTTAATTAATTACACAACATGAACGACCTAAGTTTATCGCAAACAAAACAAAGCGTACCGTAATACGTACTAAGTCGCAATAAATAGCGGCTCGAACACAAATGTGCGTATATACGAAACAAAATAACCGCTCGACATGGAACAAACCGAGTAGTAGTACAACAGAGCGCCAGATCGCGTCAGTACTAAGTATAGAACATGGAGGTGAAACAGCGTGTAGAGACTCACTTCCGATGCCTGGTGCTGGCGGCGTGATGCGCCTCGAGTCCGTCGCACAGTGAGAGCAGGCGCGCGCAGTCGACGAGCGCGACGCCCTTGTCCGGTCCGAACCAGCGCACGGTCCAGCGTCCGTCGGCGGCGCGCGCCTCCAGCTTGCCCGGCCACGACGCGTACCCCTTCACGGGCCCCCACACCAGATCCCCCGCTTCGAACTCGTGTGCGTGTGTCTGTTTCTCACGGCCGGACTCTTGCGACTTTTCCTCCACCTCGTCTTCGCTTTTAGTATCTAATGACGTTACACCTCACTGAGCCTACGTTCGTTTGGTATCGCAATTACTTACAATAAACCTCCACCGTCCTCCACCGTCATAGGTAAAAGGTGACACAGTTTGGCGTTATTTTGAGCATATATTTATGATCTTATGGATGTGGAGTTGCGTTTGAAACAGATGTTTTTATTATTTGCGTTGTATTCATTACTAAAACTCAATACATCAGTTCACAGTTTCACACTTATTTTACGTTAATTACAAGTAGGTATTATACGGGTGAACTCAAAAAGTACATTTTGCCATTTAATGCCACATTTACTCAAATCCAATTACGAATAAATATGTTACATAATATACTTTTTCGTCACCCATGAAGATTGTAAATAAATACCGAAGTAGGAATTTGGAAATAAAATGTGCTTACTTACAATGATGGATAGATGGAATGATGATGGTTTAACAATGATGCGTTAGTAATGGGATCCCAATTTGTGAGCCAATTTTGTTACGTTCAAATGTGGTGCAATGGAAAGCGACAGAAAGCCGGGTGAGATCTTTTTGAACGCTGAACATCTCTGTTTTATTCTGATTAGTTTCCAGTACACCCTTTATTAACAGCTGTATCTTGTATTAACCCAACCAAAAGAAAACCAATGACCAATATTATTGCATTATGTAGAAGCTGAAATATACCACAACACACATCATTATGACGTAATCAGTGATAACTATATATTCGTAAGGTATTTTATTTAATTTAGTATATCCGATGGTAAAAAAGCAATCCAAAACCAATACAAGACACAACATTGCAAAAATTTTGAATTTTGTTAGCTGTGACTGAAGCGTGAAATGATTTTGTTTAGATATTATCATATTATTTATTAGTATTGTGACTTAATCGGCGGCTTTACTGGGAATAAGTATTTAATGAAAACATGATTTTCTCCACACGGCATTTTTACAAGGCACAAGTAGAAATCGGAAAATAACATCTTTTAGAAAGAATAATAATTCTTTTAGAAAGAATATTGAATACGACACAAAAATATGGCAAAATATTCATGTCAATGGTAAATTTTGCTCACAACAGTCCATGATAACATAAATACTTAAAAGTAACTAAACAATGAAATTAAATCGATACTTTTATTCTTTATAGCCCTAAGCATTAATCTATTTCTTTGTATAGAATCAAATAAAAGCCAAAATAAGTAATAATACCGTAATTTGTAAATTAAGAACAAATATAAAGAAAGGCTTTTTTCCATCCTGATAACTATAAGCATTAATAAATTATACCAATTAAAAGTAAAAAATAATAATTAATTTGTACACAAAGTTGATGCGCAGTGCACACTGAAGCGGATGAACAGAAAATTCCCGACAGATTAAAATTGTAGACCGCAAAGAGATTGAAGCATAGGAAAGTAGTCATATTAAAAAAAACATTGGAAATGTACTTACCGTCTCCGGACCCTAAATGTCTGTCGAATAATTTAGGCAAAGATGACATTTCTGAACCAGATCCGGATGGATAGTGTCTCGAATGTGATTTATCGTGGGAGCTAATGCCTATTGTATCATATTCCGATTCTTTTGGGAGTCCATGCACTGAGCTGTAACTGTTGCTCCTCATTATTTTATCCGATCTGTACGTGGAGCCATCTCCGAATTCACTCTTTCTCTTGAATGTGTGAGTGCGATCATAATAATTATTGGATGTCATAGGCATTACATTATGTTGGTTATTGACAGAGGGAGCGCTCATATTCTGATTGTAATGAATGTCAGTCGACTCGACCGTGTTGTGAGGACGATTGGACCGCAATAGCGTTATGTTTGAAATCATACCTGGAAATGAAAACCCAGAGCATAAAAAATAAACATATATTATCAGTAATAATAAAGGGTACAGAAAGCTTTTGGTAGTAAATTATATTAAGGTGTAAACGAAAACAGCCATAAATACTAGTAAACTTCACTTACTTTGCGTGTCGCTGTCAGGATTGTAGTCATTTCGTGGCGCAGACCACGCGTGTTCGCGAGACTCCGCCATGTCCTGCTCGCTGCTAGACACGCATTGGACCATCGCCTGTAAACATATAAATATATTTGTATATATTTAAATAAACCATACTTGAGCAATTATAAATAAATAAATAAATAACACCCAACAGTCACACACATAGTCCTGACCCCACAGTAAGATACGAGTCTTGTGTCGTGGGTATCAGGCACTACGAGAGACTTTCGGTCTCACAACACCCAGACCCCGGACAAATATTTGTGGATCACACAAACATTTGTCTCGGTGCGGGGATCGAACCCGCGGCCTCTCGCTTCACAGCCGGCTACTCGCCCGCTGCGCCACGGAGGCTGTCGGAATATATTTGTATATTATGTAAATAAACCACACTTTAGAAATTATCGCGCCAGAATAAATCATACTATAAGAGTATTTAAAAAAATAGATAAGTTTCTATATCGAATGGTTAAAGTCCAACTTAGTATCAAGATTTCAAGCCGCCCAATGGCCTTCGAATTGTCTTATGGACTGTTGTCAATTGATAATAGCCAGGACTAGCTTTTTACGTGCTCTTCAAAGAATGGAGACGCTCAGTTGAAATACCAACCAACCCTGAAGGAGATTTCACCGAGCATATTTCCGTTTCATGATGTGATAGGGGGCGAGCCTATAGCCTTACCGGGCACAATTCCAGACTCCGGGCTGATACTGAGCATTTTGTGATAGAAAAACAAAATATCACTTTGACACGACCCGGGGATCGAGCCCCGAGACTTCAGCACAGCCGTACCGCGTACGCAATGTAACTACACCACCAAGGTAGTCCTGTCCTGTCCATGCCCATATGCAATGCAGAAATAACATTGAATTCACAAAGCAGGAACAATCAGTTTAAAAATATGATTGTTACTTCAGATTATCAGAATAAGTTGAAATTCAAAACAATCGATCCGAACTCATGAATGCGCTATAGCGTGAAACTCACCGAAGAATTAGCGTCCGCGGGCTCTGGCGATTCGGTTGTAGTGTCGGCGTAGTGTGCCTGTGTGGAGACACACCGCGCCGCACACAGCCGAGGGCTCGGCGCCGGCTCCAGCGCGCCCAGCGGACTGTGGGTCGTGGTGTCGGGCGGACTGCTCCCCGCGCCACCACACACGCTCACCCCACTCGCCCCACTCGTCCCACCCGTCCCACTCGCCTGGTTCACCAACGTCTGCGTCGACACCGAGTGACGTGCGTGCGCGTCGGACCCATCCTTCGCATCGTCACCTGGACGTGCACGGACGCCGCCGACGCTCTTCCGCTCGACGTTCTCCTCGACCTCGGCGTACGACCTGCTCTTGTTCTTGGGTACTAGAGCGTCCGCAAAAGTGCGCACGGTGGCGTGATGCGGCGTCGCCCCCAGCGCGACCGGCGCGGCGCCCTGCGTGTTAGCGACCAGCGTCGTCTGTTGCTGCACTATGGTCGTGTTCTGGTGGACGAACGTCGAGTTTCCCCTGTTGCCGGAAGCGGAGGCGAGCGAGACGCGCTTCGGCGAGAGTGGCACCATGAGTGTCTGTCCGGCCTGGTTGGTCTGGATGTACTCCTGCGTCTGAACACTGCCGGGACGCACCTGGGCAGCGGTGTTGAACGTGACGCCGGTCGGACTCAAATTGGCGAGCAGGGGACTCAGTTGCCCGTTAAAATTAGGACCGTTCATGACCACTTGCCCGTTTGGCGACAAAAATTGAGCTCCAGGGCTGTGCTGGGATTGTATTATTTTGCCTTGTTGATTTTGAGCTCGGAGGACGACACCACCGTTGGGTCCGGTGGCGAACATGCCGGAGTTTTGCACTGGAGTGAGTACGTTCTGTCCGTTAACAGCTTGCAATTGAAGTTGCATGGGCATGCCAGTGGAATTATCTTGAATAATCGCCGTGCCGTCGGCTGTCATTACCATTCCGCCCAAATTTGGCACGATGAACTGTTGAAAAGCTGGAAAATTTGGCATCACGCCGCTGGCATTGTTCAATAGATTAACTGGTTGTAGTAAATTGATCTGTTGCGATGGGGACGTATTGGCAATTATTTGCTGGGAGCCATAATTGCTGGTGTTCCCCTGTCCATTCATGACTATGTGTGCCGGAGTTCCAGATTTACCAGGTAATATGGTAAGTGCTTGCAACATGGGTGTGGGTGATATGTTATTATTTGGCGATAGTTGAAAATTCCGTGGTGAAAATTGTGGACTACTATTGTGTTGAGGTGAGGAATGGTGCACCATTATGTTATTAGGGTTTGGTTGCGGTGCCGCTATTTGCAAAACGTTAGTTATACTCGTCGTTGGAGTTTTCTTTTTCTTATTTCTCTTTTTTAAGCTCTCTGGGGACAACATGGCTACACCTTGTACGAAATTATGATGATTTTTAACATCGAGCTGCCTGGTGTTTTCATTCGGTGACTGTCCTGATACGATGCCACCCGTCATCATTTGTGGTAACACTGTGTTCTGTTGTACAACTTGGCCATCTACAGCAACCATTGGTGGTTGTATAACGAATGGCGTCTGTAAAGTGTTCACGACTACCGTCGGTTGGTTCACCATTGGCTGTACTGCCCCCACGGTCGGTATTACCTGAGTAACCGACGCGCTGACATTTGTTACAGCCACAGAACTTTGAATTGTTGATGTTGTTGTAGTAGTCTTCGGGGGTGGCGGCGGCATTTGATTGTTTGACACGATTATTTGACCCGTGGAGGATATGAGAATTTGGCTAGGTGTTGTGGGACATGTCTTTCGTAATTGTGACAACGCATTCGTTTGCGTAATTCCAGCTTCCGACTTAGAAGATAAATTCCCAATCACGTTTTGCACCATTTCAAGAGGAGATTTAGTTATCATGCTCTGCGCTGTAGTACCCGCTATATGTAAAGGATAGCTGGTTGGCAAATTTACAGAATTAATGAAAGGGTCCGGTTGATTATTTGGAATTGCATATGTAGTGGCTAAATTGATGCTCGGAGGTGGTGGTGGTCTAATGAAATTGGCATGGGAAGCATTTATCGAAGTAGTCGCAGTATTAGCTTTACCGGCTAGGACCGAAGTGACCGTATCCCTTGTCACAGAGAACCCACTAGCCATTGTTGTGACATAAGTTTGTACGTAACACGTTTGTATTAACGAGTGAGCCGGACCTCCGCCTAAGTGTGGAGGAGGACAGTAGCCTGGCATGCTGTTTTCTATCCTTCTCCGAGATTCCAGCCTATAAATATCCGGAGATGATTTTACACCGGACTTTACTCCGACCATTGTTGATATGTTGTCTACTTCCATGAGATTTTTATTTACATTATGGTTTGATATGAAATGCATCATTTGAGTGCCGGTAATGGACTGGCTATTTGGCGGTCCTGGCGAATTATATGCATATACTTGACTGCTGCCTGGTGTCGGGGGATTACTATTAAAATTATCACGACAGGAACCAGAATTCGAATATGCTGGGCTTGGCATCGGAAATGTGCAGTTAGGTTGTACTTGAGAACTATTGCTTCCGCTGCTGTGTGGGGTGTCGGTGTTTCTTGAACTATTTGACAATGTTGGCGATGGTTCTGGAGGTTGCAGAGTCTCCATAAGTGTAACGTTGCTGGTACTAACAGTTCCGGCCTGTATAGGACCACAGTTGTCATTTAATGTGGGACTTCGTTCAATGTATGTAGATGTTACTGGACTGTCTTCAAAACTATGCTTCGGACTTGAAATGGCATGGTTCCCGTCTATTTCCATCTTATACACATTGTGCTTCATGTATTTCAATCTCATTTGATTGTCAGTATATTCAGGACTATTGTTCCTCATTGACACATTGCAACCCTTGCAACACTGAGGCATAATATGGTCGGATAACATGCTACTATCCGGTATCGTGGTCGGAGAAAGAGATGGATTTGGCACATTATTTCTATAGATATTAGAAATTTCATTGGATTTAACAGTGGGCTTAATTTTTTCCACTTGGTTTTGCGTGGAAAAGCAACTATTATTACTAATGTTATCATACTGATTGCTGTCGTATGAAGAATTTATTCCTACTTGTTTCGAAATAGTGTTATTTAATAAAACAGTCTGCTGTGCCAAATAACCGTTAGGATCTTCCATAAAAGATGGAACATTATTGCTTGTTAAATCGTCACAGGCCAACCCTTTTGCATCTTGTAATAGACGCATTCCGTTATTTCCAAATGCGACAACCTTATTCTCAGTTGGACTATTTTTCTTTTTACCTCCTTTATTGCCCTTAGTCTTTTTCTTATTTGTATCAGCGGTTGGCCACTGTTGACTCATCATCGTGTAATGTTGTGGTAAGGGAGGCACACGCGGACACATAGCTTGGTTCATAGCTTGTTCATTACTTGAGAACGAACTGTAAGAACTAGAGGAATCTTCAGACATGTTTGTGTTCACCTCGTCATAATCTGTATTATCGGGTTTTTGCAGTTTTGGACCGGGACTTGTAATAGTATTAGAGAAGCTGGCGTCGTTCCTCTTAACTTGCCATGGTGGTGTTTTAGCCGGATTTGTTTTAACCACTGTACCATTCTGTATAACAAGTTGACCTTGAGGCATATACTGGCTTTGATTTTGTTTGTTCTGGCCAACATTTTCTGTAATCTGTGTCCTGAACCCTTTCATGGCCATTTCAATTTGCTTTTGATTTTGCTGTATAAATATTTGTTGTTGTTCGTTGATTTTTTGCATTACCTCTGGCGTCAGCGGTTGATTCAAACCACAAAATATTTGTGATTCTTCTTCTTTGTAAGGGTGTTTTAAATTTAAAGTCTGAGAATTTTGTAACGTTGTTACGTCTTTCTTATCTTCTCTTTGTTCTTGTTCTAAGTTTTGAGGAATGGATGACATATTTTTGTAACTCGATGTATGCTTGCTGAGTGCAGTATTCACTCCAATTATTTGTCCGTTTGTGCCTAGAACTGGCATACCAATATTTATAGAGGAAGTAGCTGAAACAGCGGAAGACTGGCTAAGCTTCTGTCCATTGTCAGAATTCTCCTGGTGTTGTGATATCCAGCCGCTATTCACTGTAAGATAGTGAGAGCTCCGGTGGACGTGGGTATCTTGTCGTATATCACCATCCTGCGAGACTATACTTTGTTGCGCGGGCGGGTATGTTGATAGACAAGATTGTTGCGCATTGTTGCCACGTTGTATCGCGATAGCTGATGACACTTCGCGACAAGGCTCCGAATCGTGCGACTGAAATAATAAAATTGAATTAATTTACTTGTTTAATGAACAAAAACGTATAAAGGCCTCAAAAGCTACAATTACCCACCTTAGCCTCGATAAGAGAACGTTCTCTTTGGACCATCAATTGAGAGACAGTAACGTTTGGTGCGTATCCAGGCCTTTTCTTCATTTTTTTCTTCAGCGTTGTTGCTTCTGTAACCGCGACTAAAAACAAAATTCATAATAATTATTTTTTCATACTTAGGAATTGAAATAAAGCGTAAAACGATGATATCTTAATTAACGTATTATGAGATACCAAACGCCAAAGAAAAATGTATTAATAAATATTTATATATATCTCTATTCCGCTTGAAATTAATTTAATAGAGATTAAAGATTCATTTATACTTCAATAACACATAGTGCCTATATTGGATGGCACGCGTGGCACGGCAGTAGAAACTTTTTCATCATCAAGCTGTTTTTGTTATTGCATTGTCTTCGCAATCTATGGATGGTTTTTGGACCGCAAATAAAGTTGGTAATTGATATTGAATTGCTGTTCCGTTTTTATAAATTAATTAATTACAATTAATTTCAAACTTCTTATTACAAAAGAAACTACGATAAAGTATAAACGATACGAACGAACGAACGATTACACACTATCAATTGTGTAGCCATGGACATAGATCTAATAAATATCCTAAGTATACCTACTTCGGAGTACCGAAATCCTGGGCAAAATATTGGGCACCCGTACTCTAATCAGTTTGCACCCGACGTTATCGCACTAAAACAGCAGCTGAACACAGGAAAAATGTCTTCGTACCGCAACTATTGTAAAAACTTTTCATAAGTGGTTCAAGGTAAATTGTTTTTGTGACGTCACCTCAAGTACAAAAAACGTAACACGCTTGGTTTCCTACCGATTGAAGCACTTGCGGCGCTTATTTTAGATCTATTTACGTAGTTTTAATACTAAATGTTGTAGGTATGCCTTAAGATTCTAAACTGTGTGATACGTTTGGAATTAGAGAGCCATCATAAATTAAAAAAAGAACATTTGTCAGATTCAGTGATTAAGTTCTGATTACATGGGGAATTTAAAAAATATTACCTTCATAGTTCATTGTCTCATGTCATCCACTTTCATTATATATATTTAATTTACCTACCATTAACAAAATACAACTTCTCAACTCTATTATATTATAAAATTCAATTACAATAAACTAAAATCAACATTTTATAGCTGTTTTTATTAAGTTTTCTCGTAATATAGAAGTTTGAATTATTGATAAATATTTTCACGAACCTCATAATAATTTTTTCATTATTACTATGTACCGCAAATGAGTCTTCTCTATTTAAAATCGAGATTTAAAATCATAGCAAATAGTTGTCCCTCAAATTTGGTATTTCCGGACATGTTAGCATAGTAATCACAATCTATACTTATAAAATAACATGTCCTGACTGACTGACTGATTCATCATCGCCGATCGCAAACTATCAAGGCTACAAGCATGAAATTCGGACTGTATATTCATTTTGTTATGTAGGCACCCACTAAGAAAGGATTTTAGAAAATTCCACCCCTAAGGGGTCAAAATAGGGGATGATAATATGTATGAAAGTCCGTCATTTTGAAAGTTACATAAACAAAATTTTGTATTTCGGTTATTGACGTGAAACAAATAAATACGTGTTTCAGTAATTTTGGAAATTTTAGTTAATAAGAGATGAAAAGGGGGGTGAAAGTTAATGCGAACGTGAGTTTGTTTGTTACGCTTTCACGCCTAAATCACTGAACCGATTTTGATGAATTTATCTACAGGAATAGATGGGTCCCTGGAGACGGTTACAGGCTACTTTTATCCCGGAAAATGCTGTTCACGCGGGCGGAGCCGCGAGAAAAAGCTAGTTTTTCATAAAAATAATTCTACCGAAAATATTTTAAGGTGTATATGTTTTTAAATTAACATTGTGGCTTATGGTGTGTTGTAATTTTAAAGACAAGTCGTCAGGGTCTTTTTTCGGTGGTGTGAGATTTCTTGCGTCATGCTGAGCATTCAAGAAAAATGTATCATCAAGTTTATGATAATGCAATATAAACGTCACCTTATACATCAATATTGCAAAAAAAATAATTGCATTGTATTTAAAATGTGTTAATATTAAATACTGATTGATTAGTGGCTGATTAGAAAGAATTTGATGAAATTAACTCCAAAGAATGTATGTTAAAATACGTGAAAAAAAAAACATAAAAACAGAATTCAAAAAAAATTACTTAAAAATCAAAATAAACAAGTTCTAGAGAACTTTTTGGAGTCTGTGCAATTTTAGTTCAATTATTGTTATTTTTGACTGTTCAGTGGCATTTTTGAAGTCGGTTTTTAAAAGAGTTTTGTCGATTATACCTAGTTTTTATTGTAATTACCTACGCAATGAAAATCAAATAAAAAAATAAACTAGCAAACACTTAACGATCGCCACATGCTAATTTCGAGTTGATATATTATACAATAACAATAAATTTAATAAAACCTATATAACCTCCAATATATAAAAAGTACATTTACCTAATTCACATTGGAAGTAGGTTTTGTTGTTGTTTTTTTTTACAAATTATTGCATATAAATTTCCAATACAAAACACATTATTGTGTCACGTTTATTGTTATCTGTCGAGGCGTTTCCATTTTCAACCTCGTACTCGGCTATTAAGTGGCAAAGGTCGTGAGTGCGATTCTAGACCCGAGGGCACACAGCTCTACTTTTTCAAATTTACGTGCGTATTCAATCTTAAGTATTTATTAGGTATCGCTCATTTTAATTGGGAAAAACAACATCATGAGTATACCCGCTAACCTGAGATTAGTATGTGAAGTCTATGTAACCCTCATTAAACCAACGTGGTGGACTAACGCCTAACACCTCTCATTAGTACTTAGTGTATGGCCGTGCTCAGCAATTGTAAACAGTATGTACTTAATATAAATACAGGGCTATCAAAAACATACTCCGCTATCAATCAGCTCATAAACAAATTTATAATATAGGACCAACCTGGAGGTGATCGATTAAAAAAATATTTATCAATTCCCACCCATATTTATTTAGATACTCGATAATAATTGGAAATAATAATAAAGCTTTATTGAATGAATAAAAAAAATCATATACTTAGACGAATTGAGAACTTCTGTTTTTTTTGCGTCGGTCGCTTACAAACACATATAAAGTTGTTAATATTAAAATAACAAACGATCATTTGATGATAAACTTGTTACATGAATATTCAATTGCCTTAAACTTCTATCTAAGTTAAACTAATAAAATACGCGATGTTTGACCGAAGTACACGAGATGCGGTGAGACCGTCCCGGTGACTTTTATATGATCTCTAGACGACCTAACAAATTGAAAAGAGTGAAAAATATAACACTTAATACTTGTTTTATCAATCTCTTTATATCAGTATACCACCTCTTCAAGTATATTACACATTATTAGAACTTTATTACTGCGTCAAACAACAACCGTTTCCCGTTTATAGCTTCCTATAATTAAAATAATTTAATTTACCAGCTGTACGTATTAACTCAATCAACTTATATGAATGTCTGTTGTAACGTGATATTAGTTTCATACATAAAATATAGATAAGATGACGCCTTTTTCCTCCAAGGGGTAGACAGATATGCAACTGATACACTCACGTATCGCCGAGCTTATTTCCGTTCCATAATGTGTGACCTCAGGCGGACATCATTACACCGAGCATACTAGCCAATTCATGTTTGATTTCTCGAATCGAAATAGAAAACACAAATTGTGATTGCCTCAGGATCGATTCCAGGACTTCACAGTTCTCAACCTTAGTACTCTGTCATTAGACCAACGAGGTGATAATCATCTAAGTAGTGCGACTTGGAACGCAATGCCTAAATTAAACAATCATTAGCTTCCGCTTCCCTTTCCCTCTGAGTGAGTTATACGATTCGGTGTGCTTAATGTGATGTAAAATAATAGTAATTGTCATATTTTTCTATAAAATTTCGACATTTGAATAATACATATTTTTATTTATAACATTCGTTAATGGATATTATTCGGGTCCATAAATAGAAGCTTCCTCCACCTGCCCTTATCCCACCCGCAGTGGAGTCGGCGCAACATGCTTTTTACACATGTTACGAAAAGATTTGGCTTGTAGTTTTTACGACCGGCCGCCTGCCTGACGTCAACCTCTTTGGCAAGAAAAGACACCCAGACCCAAAACAAATATTTGTGGATCACAGAAATACTTATATCAGTGCGAGTATCTAACCCGCGGCCTCTCAATTGAAATCCGGCTACACGCCCCATATGCCACGACGGTTGTCCATTCATAGAAACTAAAATAAATAGAAAAGATATATATAGACTATCTCCACATCAAATACAAACAAAGACCGATAACCCATGTATACTTTTAAAAAAATAAACAAGAAAAAGCTACAGTGCGTTCAGTGTAATTAATTAATATTTTAATTAATATTGTAAGAATTACATATAGCTTAGTATTTTGTATAATACTTGTTACTTTATTACCCTTATAACTTTTATTAACAATGAAATAAAAAAAAAATCGACTTTAAATAATTTGATAGCGTTCCAAAATTAGCCAGCTAACCGAGTATAATGCTGTTATCTATTTGCACATTATCTGGCAGATTTGCAATTAAAATACGGTTTGCGCTCATGGGGGGGCAGGATCGGGGCAAGGGTGGTCCTCCGAGGCGCTGGGCCGGGTGTCGGGTGCCGGGTGTCGGGCCGGGCACGAGGCGCAGGGTGGCCGCGACTCGTCAGATCAATATAGTTGGCGGGGCGCGCGCCCACCACACCGGCCGCTCTGCACCACCGCCGATTGTTTCAAATTACACCCGCCTTTGTTCCCGCCACTGATCGACTCGCCTACGTTTTTGTTTACACTGAACGGGAGACTTCCTTTACGGTAATTACGCAATTCTACGGTTAGCCAAATTGATATTTGACCATTTTTATGTCAAGAATATCATTGAGCAATCTCTTTTATCTGTACAGATATCACTTAGTGCTCACCTTACGAGAAAGTGATGGCTAAATTAATTTCAATATAACTATGATAGGAACTTACGAAAGCGCTATCTTTAATAAACTTTCTTGGACAAGGAAAATTTTACTTAATGAGCTAGCAAGGATAATGCATCCGCTAACATTCATACAATCTCAAATCTGATAGATAAGTTTTGACAAACGACGCAATTTAAACACAAATCTGATTTAGATTACGCAAGTCGAGATAAAGTAGTGAGGAATGCGAAGGAGGGGGGGTTGGGTGCATTGCAGGTTGTTACTCCCGGACGGACGGCTGACGAAGTGCAGTTACCCGTTATTCATGCTGCACTAAATGCACCCCTGCACCTCACACTCCGCCTGCTGCCACTTAACAACAAAGACACCGCTCTACCCTCTTTGTTACAAGAAACAACTGCATGCAACCACTTGAAAGTCAGTGTCCTATTAAAAATAGATAAATGGAAAATGATTTACCTTTGCAATGTATTCTTAAAGGAATATCATAATTCCTCTGATTCGTGTGTTTCTATATGTGAATGAGAAATTCCGTTCGGTTTAACATGACTGTATCAAAAGACAAACCGGTAATGTACGGGACGCTGATTTCCGGGCTAATCCCGTTCGATTCACACTCGGGTAATTGGATGAAGGAGGGCCGCGCTCAGAGATTATACTCTGTACATTTATGTACCCACAATAATGTGTTTTGAAATGAGACAATTACGGTTTTTATTTTGTTTTTAAAAGACTTAGAAAGATATCAATTTTAAAATTAATGATATACCTAATGGTTCAAATTAATATTTTGGCTTAGCTGTACCACACTGGCGCATGCGAGATCAGTTTACATATCAATTACTAGAAATAGTATGCTATTGTATCTTGAAAAATTAGCCACGTGTTTTTGGGTATCAAAGACAAAAGTAAAAATGTATAAGGCACCCACAGACGAAACCAATACATACATATTTGGTTTGTGAAGGCCCCTGTTTACGTCAGGGCGGAAATAAGAATATAAACTTGGAATTAATGTTAGACAACTATAAATTATTTTTGATTAAATCACAACACTCATATATTGTATACTTGAGCGCAAAAACGGCTTAATATCATTTGATTCAAAAATGAGTTAAACTCATCAGAAAGTTGTGTTTATAAATAAACTAGCTGTCGCCCGCGGCTCCGGCCGCGTGGGTGTCTTATATGGGATAAAAGGTGGCCTATGTTCATCAGGGATAAATGTAGGATTCTAATGGTGAAAGAATTTTTCAAATCGGACCAGTATTTTAGAGCCTATTTAATGCAAACAAACAATCAAATCTTTCCTATTTATAATATTGGTTTAGATAATCAAATAAATAAATACAGTAGAATCCCGATTATCCGGATCAATTAAAACCAGGGGTATTCCGGATAATCGAAAATCCGGATAATCGATTTCAACGTCAAATAAAACAATAATCAATTTTTTATAATTTTTTTTGTTATAGAACACATACATATAAAAAAAATCGAGTAGCCTATGTAATGTAAAATGTTGGTTGGAAATAGTTTGTGATTAATCTTTGACGTAATCACATTTTACAAGGTGGTAGGTCCCTCGTATGCGAGAGGCCATCTGGGTTAGTACCACCGCTTTGTCTATATCTGCCGCCAACCAACAGTGTGTAAGCACTGGTGTGTTTCGGTTTAAAGGATATTGAGGCCAGAGAAATTACTGGGCATTATGAAACTTAACATCTTATGTCTTGGGCTGACGAGCGCAGTTCAGCACCATGCAGTGCTTTGTAATTCAAAGTTCTGTGTGGTGTTGCTTCTGCTTATAGGTAGGCGTGGCTCTTGCCATCAGGCGAGCCCTTTGTTCGTCTCGTCATTCAATCAAATAAAAAAAAATCTTTTCATTGCGGCCAAGTCCCTGATACTTTGCTGGTGGGAGGATATTCGTACCTGACCGGATAGCGACCACCGTACATTGGTGTTAAAACCTGCCATAGTGGCCCACCTTCTGTGGGTCGCGTTCCAGGGTCAGCCAGTGTATATCCGGTTCTGCCGAGGGGCTTGCGACATGACTTGATGGTTGGTTGGGGCGGGTACAGTGGTACATTCTTGTATTATTGTGCCTGTATCGGTCATCCGCCTGTCCTATCGCAGGCCTCTCGATTTGCTTCTTCCCTCTCCGAAGAGGGAAGAAGCATTATACAGGCCGGCATGATTCTGGTGAGCATCGATAAACTCATTTTTTGTCGGTGGTCGCTGTCACTATGCCGTGCTCGGATAAAAAAAAAATACGCTTCAGTTGTAATAACTGTATGGGATCCGATTTGTCCTGTCTTTCAAACAATTTAAAAGCGCTATTTAGAGCTCCAATAGATAGACATACATCACCAGTTTCAGTCTCTTCTTCATTTTCTTTATCGTTACTTTTCAAATTATTGTTAATGAGTTCTTCATCAGTTAAAATGTGGAATTCAGGGCAGTCATTGAGAGATAACATTACTCTTTTTCGCTTAGACATTATAGATTTCTAACGCAAAACGTAAACAGAAATGTAAAAAAAATACAACCTATTAGTTGGATGCTATCAATTAAAATGAAATAATAGCAAACACTATCGCGCACACAAATGAGAGCAGCACTACACGTCGGAGGAAGGAAAAAAACTCGTCGTAAAATGTCTCGTTGCGCTGTCAAATCATTTCTACGTCGTTAATTAGAGCCGTGACGAATGAGTCCGGATAATCGGATATCCGGATAATCGAGGTCCGGATAATCGGGATTCTACTGTACACCCAACAGTCACATACGTAGTCCTGACCCCACAATAAGATACGAGTCTTGTGTCGTGGGTATCAGGAACTACGAGAGACTTTCGGTCTCATAACACCCAGACCTCGAAACAAATATTTTTGGTTCACACAAATGTTTGTCTGGGTGCGGGGATCGAACCTGCGGCCTCTCACTTCACAGCGGGCTACTAGCCCGCTGCGCCACCGAGGCTGTCGAAATATATTATGTCGTTATACACACCAAGCGGGTTTTATTTTGGTGAGAATAACAATCTGACGACTAAAATAAACATATTATCTTAAAATTATGTGAATATTAATTAAATAAATAATATTATTACATTATTACTCCATATGTATGCGTGTGCACATTGACAATTTTTGTTGAAAACTTATGAATGATGACTATTTGAACTATATATACACACACTCAAATAAATGCAACTTATACGAAACAACTGAAAGAGGCAAACTTTTCAGGAATTGATTTTCACAAGTAGTTAGGTCCATAATATAATTTTTTCTTTAATGTAATACCGCCGTTGCGAAATTAGGGATAATTTAACACGTGTTATGCAAACGTCTTGGGTCCTGCAAAAGCAGAACATTCGGAACAGTGACCTGATTCAGTGTCAGCCAGTCATTGACTCATTGCCCTGTTAACGATGTACCTCGTTTCAGCCGCGATCAGGCGTCTTAATAGCAGACAGCTGTGTTTGATCGGATAGAGCGCCATCGGATGCGTGCGAACAAACGCCACCGTTCAGTCGCTATCAGTGTTGCCAGATGGGGCTATTTAGCGCCAATCGGGCTATCTCCCTTACCGAGCGGCGATATTATTTTATCCGCTGGCTACAGGTAGCCGATTTGGCTATATTTTTTTTCTCAGAAATATTTAATTAAAAAAACATTTTTATGCAGAAAAAAAAAACTTTAACACCAACAATCAGTTTTAATAGTTTTTATGTATATGTTATAGCATGGATTTTAAAACGTTAACTGTCTCGCAAAATATATATATAGGTAAGCTCACGAATTTATTTAAACTTTCCCGCCTTAACTACCTGTGCGCCATGATGGGGCTATCTCGGGGCTACACGAGCGCTCTGGCGAGGCGATTCGAGAAAAAAATATTCTGGTAACACTGGTCGCTATCTGGCGCCACGCCGCTACGTACTAAAACCTCACTTTCGTAATCATACCCAGATATATTTA
The DNA here is from genome assembly GCA_949126905.1 of Amorpha juglandis. Taxonomy (NCBI): domain Eukaryota; kingdom Metazoa; phylum Arthropoda; class Insecta; order Lepidoptera; family Sphingidae; genus Amorpha; species Amorpha juglandis. The sequence goes on from OX421372.1 coordinate 10,648,923, forward strand.
GTCGTTTTAATCATCAAGTCAAAAGATATTTGCGGTCGTTTTAATCATTAAGTAAAAGATTTTTTTTTTTACTAGCCCTGTATTATACATGTCCCACTGCTGGGCACGGGCTTCCTCTATTGAATGAGAGGAGTTAGGACTAAGGCCTAAGTCAAAAGATATTTGCGATCAATTAAGTTTATAAGAATCGACACGGCCCTACTAATACAACAAACAACGAGTCATAAGCAATCAAAGACATTTCGCGAGGACTCACCCGCGTACCGTGTCCCCGCGTGTTTCTGATAAGTGCCGCGCACACTCTACTGCATTATAGAATATAATCAATTTTAAATATTGGGGCTATATTCTACTAACCTCGCTTTGAAGAATAACTTATGCAAATTATGTAAGAGCCATTTGTAAAAGTCAATCATTTTAGATGAAATTAATGCATATTTCAAAAGTAATTTTATCAAAATGCACGATTTCATAAAATGTTTAAGCTGTTTAGCCATTTATATGTATCGTAGCATGATACAGTTTTTATAATATTCAGATGAGTAAGTAAGAGGTGTGAGTAACCTAGCCCGGCGGCCCAGATGATTCATTATAACACTATTCTCTAAAATAATAATAATTTAAACCATTTATATGAGGTATTATGACACTCTCCCACTGCTGGCCACGGGCCGCTTTTACTACCTTAAGGATGACGCCTTTATGTCACGCTGGCTTATTGCGGATTGGTAAACTTCACATAACTCACGGTATAATAAATAAAATAAACAATTTTTTTATAGCATAGTCCAGCAAACGAGCAAGTGATTCACCTGATGGTAAGTGATCTTCACCACCCAACACAGCAGCAAGTCGTCATTGCATAGTCATTTACGTCGGTTTTCTGTGAGACAATGCTAACGGCCCAGTCGACCCGGCCCTTTCATTTGTAGACAAAACTGTCTATAGCGTGGCTCTACCACTCAAATATACTTATTTAAACAAATAAATAGCTAATATATGTAGAGTTAATAAATAATAAAAATAAATGTAATATAAATCATAATATTTTCATTGGTCCGGACGCGTCCTACTAAATCTTTGAGTAAATAATTATTACCAGTATGAAATATAGCCAACATCATTATGGGAGCCACATCTAGTGACGCTTATTTAGTTTATTGGTTTGATGAACGTATTACCTACCCACATTAACATTTTTAAGTTTTTTTAAAGATAATGTACTAATTGCCCACAATAATTAAGATAAAATAAAATATTAATATAGATAACTCATAGAAGTGAATGTAAATTAGAGAAATAAAGTTTTTTTTACCATAACTTCGAGATTCTAATTGCGAATTCTAAAGTATGCAGGTTTCTATACGATGTTTTTTTTTTATTCGAAGCGAGCTATAAATAAGAATACACACGTAATTTCGAAATAGAGGTTGGTGGTTGTGATCAAAACAGCGACATCCGTCACGGTATCGCGGTAGTCTGATATCTGGCAGGTTGTCGCTGCTTTTTAATTTTCGAGTGGTAGAGCCACGCTGTAGACTGTTTTGTCTACAGCATAAATGGGCCGGCTCGACCGGGTCGTTACCACTGTCTCACAGAAAACCGACGTAAAGTAGAGGCTTGCTGCTGCGTTTCGTACGGTGAGTGAGATATCCGGAGGCCCAAATCCCTCCCCTCTTCCCAATCCCTAATTATCCCTTTCCTTTAATATCGGCAACGCGTCCATGATTCTTCTGGTATTGTGGGCGTACATGGGCTGTGGAGATCACTTACCATCACCACTTGCTAGTTTGCCAGCCAATTCTATAAAAAAAAATATATACTTATACTATGCTATCCAACACAACAACGTTACCTTTTTTCTGTTCTATGTTCTGCGGGGGTGGCGTCGCGGGTGACTGCGAGCGCGCTTGTAGTGTTGCCAGTAGTTTCCGTTTATGATTACACAGTTTCGTCAACTCCGCTCCAGAAACCGCTTGATACGGTTTACTAACCACCTGAAAATATCATAAATGTATAATAAGACTTCGATTTTTAATCGTTAAGACAAAGTAAGTTTCTACAATCGCCTAATAATAATTCTGTGGCCTGGTGCTAATAGGGCCAATGTCAATAATCATTATTTTGAGTAATGAGCGTTATAACAATGAATCAGTATACAGCAAAAAGGGCTAATGTTAACTTTGATCGTTTTAGTTCTTACTCTATTACTAGGAAAGTGAAGAATAATAATTTCTTATCGGCTTAAGTATACTGCAGATAGGGATTGCAATCCGGAAAAACGGATCCGGTAATCCGGCGGATCCGGCATCATTTAACGTCCACCGGATCCGGTAACAATATACCGGATCCGGCGACCGGATCCGGTGCTACAATTTTTAGTTATTTAAATAGAGCTGTTGCATGATTAGGTACTTTACTATGCCAAAGAAAAAAGTCATACGATCAGAAATGACAAAAATCTTGGAAAGAGTTATTCAAGATGATAACTCTAAAGAAAAATTTAGAAGAAATAGAAGAGTACTTAGATTCACCCTCACTAAAGAAAGATTTGACATTACAGAAAGAATTACAATTACAAATCCAGCAAGAAACCATGTGTTATAGCTTATATACTAAAAAAGAGAAAGATTTTCATAAAGTACTAAAAAAGTAAATGACTACATTTGAAAGGACGGAGTTTCGACGGAGTTCGAAGAGAATACTTGTCTGCTATTTATGATTATTTGCTGACGATAAAGCCAAGTGTAGAAACTGAAAGGGCCTTTTTGGCCGCAGGCTATATTTGCAGCTCTATTAAAAGTCGACTAGCAGATGACATAATTAACATTATTTGTTTTCTACGATCCTTTTTCCAAAATCAACATAGATTTTCTATATATAATTAATACTAAAATAAAATTCTACTTAAAATAATTATTTTTGATTAAAGTTGAAATTATAAGACAAACTCATTATTGTGATAATTGTGCCATTCATTACAAAGATTCATCAAATCATGATGGTGTCTGTCATAAATATAAGACTTGTTTGTTGCAATAGTTAGCATTCTCAAATACTTTATTAATTTTTGTGATCTCATCTCAATAAATTACGTAAGGTTAATTATATTAGATTTTATAAAGTTACTTACTAAAATAATTGATCTATATGTGAAAGTGAAATCTATAAAGATTGAGCTACTTGTTTCACCGTAAAAATTTGACTAGTTACCTACACTAATAGATTTTATTTGTTTGCTCGTTGTCTAATCTTAACATTAGATTAGAAATAGGGTTGATTTTATATGTTTTATTTTTTATAAACTACCTATATGAAGCACAATAACACTTGATTAACTTACTAACAGTTCATTTTGAACCGAAAAGCGAAAATCATCCTGACTTGATCAATCCGGCCGGATCAGTGGAAATCCGGTCGGATCCGGCCGGATTGAAAATGACGCCGGATTGCAATCCCTAACTGCAGACCTTTTATCATTTTTTTTTACTCAACTGTATCAAAGCGCACACTACATTGGCCTTTTTTACATAGTAACTTTTGAAAGATGCTTAATACACTAACGCCCTTTTAGCACAAAAAAATCATACTTTTACAATAAACTGGCATTACAATCTCGTTTCGTACAAAAACGGACTTTGGCCCTTTTAGCACCAGGCCACAGAATTACACTGGTCACAAGTTACAAAAACATCGCAGGCATATAAACTTAGTATCATGATTACATTACAGTGTATTTGAAAATAATTTTTGTTTCCTCCACATTTGACCTTTCGCTTACACCTCAAGAATTATCTATTCTTCGTTAAAGGTCACTTTATTTAAGCATTTCACTTATGATAGCTGTTAACCGCCTCCTTTTGATTTGTCGTCACATGTACTGTCCACCCACCATAAACGGCGCCTGAAGGTATGATTCCGACCGCCGAAGACAGACCACAGACCGCAGCGACAATACTATTTTCTTTGTATTTGGCGCAAGGCGACACTGTCGCCACGTGCGGAAGTAATTCCGCTTAGTGGTATATACATACATGATACAAATGAATACTGTTACTGCGGTTGGACGATGTTGTCGTTGCTGTTTGCAAGCGAGCTTGAACTCATACCTTAAATGTCCGCCATCTCACCTCTTTACTTAGATCTGGCGACAGATTGTTGTCGATTGACTTTACATATTAAAGAAGTATCACCTGCAAACAACACTACCTCACAGTTGTCCCTTATGTGATAAGGTAAGCCATTAATATAAATTAAAAATAGAAAAGGCTAAGAAACAAGCCGTGTGGAACTTCCATTGTAACAACAGACCCAGGAGATCTTTATCCATTGACGTCAACGCACTGAACTCTATTGCTTAAGTAAGAATTAAATAATACTAGAGCAAAGCCATTAACGCCGTATTGACTCAATTTCCTGATAAGAGTGCCATTGGTGAAAACAATCGAACGCCTTGCATAAGTCACAGAACACACCCAAGCCATATTGTGAACCCTTGTGAATCTTGTGAAGCATCAAATATATTATTTATAAGCTCAACACCAGCATCGGTGGTGGAGACCCCATGTGAAACCAAACTGTTTATGTTGCACGATATTATTTGAAGTAAAGTAATTTTTTATTTGATAAAGAATAAGGTTCTCAAAAATTTTACTTATTAAAGCACAGAAATAGGTCTAAAATTATTGAGATCAGTTGTGCTACCAGATTTAAAGAGAAGTATGATTTTGATAAGCATGTGATGAGGAAATATGCCAGTACTAATACATAAATTAAAAATTAAAGCTAACTGGGGAGCTACATATACAATACAATATAATACAATAACATAGTTAATATACTTTTTGATATTTTCAGTACATCGTAAATATTTCGTGGAATCTTATAGTTAGGACGTTAGTAGCAATGCTTACAAACCCATTCTCGTGAAAATTAAGTTGAAATGATTACGCGAGTATACTCTAAAATAATGTGCCCATGCACCATTCAAACGAGCACGTATTGTACCAGCGAATTCAGCAATGTGGCACGCTTTAAGCACAGTTTGCTCGCGAGAGTGTTGTGCTTGATCTGCGAACGCGTCCGCCATTCATTAGGTTCGGACGGGGCCCGGCCGCGGGACGCCCACTGTGCACGGCTGCACATGCAAATTGATCAGTTTCCCCGCTGACACAGCTGTACAAAATTGTACAGTGTTTGTGCAAAACGAGGAAATTGCCGTAATCGAAGTTCATCGTAAGTAAGTAGTGTGTACGTCACGCGGTAAAAACGTACAATGCAAGTTACAACAACTATAGAACAGCTATATCCCATGACTGAGCGGAATGACCATTATTGATTTCCTATATATATAAAAAAATGGTTTTAGTTACACTTGTAATTGAATTGCGGCGAATGTCTGAAGATATTCATGAAATATCCGACCACATTGAAGATGAACTCATACACAGATGAGATGCTTTTGATATGTTTGCTCATGTAATGTAGGGTTCAATAAAAAAATAATAGTTTTAAAAAAACTAAAAAACACGCTTTTATAGAAAGTCTAACTAAAAAATTAAAAATAAATTTGAAGAAAACAATGTATTTTATTGTAAAAAAAGCGTGGGGTGCTTTTCAAGATACTATCTAAATGATAATCCTTCTACTCATATCTGTCAATATAATATTTATTACTATTGACTCCATGCACCCCACGCTTTTTTTTACAATAAAATACATTGTTTTCTTCAAATTTATTTTAAATTTTTTAGTTAGACTTTCTATAAAAGCGTGTTTTTTAGTTTTTTTAAAACTATTATTTATTTTTCATTTTTTAGTTAAAATATAAATATATTGTAGCACAGAGTATAATTTTAATTTTAAACCCGAATATCAAAAAAGCGCCATCTATTGACGCTCTTAGATACTACGATATTCCCTATAATTAACGAAGATCCAGAGAGTACAATTTTAGTTCCTAACCCGAATATCAATAATTAATGAAATTATTATTATTAATTTTTTCTTTTTTTTTTATCAAATTAGTGTATTGTCATCGGTCCTCGATAAATCTACAAAGTTTGAACGAAATCGGGCCGTTTAAAGTGGGTCAAAATCGCGCTCAAAGAAGTCGGTTACAAACATACAGGTGAAGTTAATAAAAAGCGTGTAATAAAAGGGATTTGTTGACTTTTCCGTAGTTTTAAAAGTTTACGAGACCGCTGCAGAAAAGAACACTGAGCTAACTGCTTTTCTCGGCGCGGCGGTGTCACCAAGAATTAAAAAGTATTTAAAGTGTCTGGGAAAATGCTTAGATAAACAGTGAATACATTATACAATATAATAATCAAAAGTGTTTTACTTTATCAGTATCAAGAAACTTTCAATATGGCCCAAGTAAAACAAATTAAAATAAACGTGGTATTGCTCAATGTAAATTATAGATATGGCAGTATAAAATGCCTTCATCCGGCGAACAAGGTCGCATACGTCCTTGTACCAGTTAAGGTGCAATAACGTTTGCAATTAAACGTCAAATAATGAGTTAGAAAAACATTGAACAACTTATCCGGTAACTCTTAATTTTATTTACGGTTTTTATCCGTGTAATACGAGAAAAAGCGATAAAATCTGGTCAAACGTGCATTTTGGGTAAGCACCAATTATATTTTATTTGATATTTTATGTCTCAAAAAATATTGTAGACGAACATAAATAAATAAACATTTGTGGGGCATTAATTTTCAAAATCAATGACGAAAACTTTGACTTGATCTAATAGGGTGGGCAGAGGCTCTTCACCATGAAAAACTAGGATTTATACCCGGCAGTTATAAGTCATCGAACAGATAAAAAACAAAATTACTGCCTATCCAAATACACTTGAATTTTATTAGCAAATTAGGCATTCCAATGTAATTCGAATTCTATACAAGCAAAATAGACGCCCTGATCCTTTATGATGTCGCAATTTCCATTGTCTAACGAAGCACTAAGGCCACCATAACCGACAACTACAATACACTCTTTGTCCTGGCTCGAGTTAATAGCAAACCCATCTATATGGGATGTCCATCTGAAGAGATAGATAAGCAGATGCAATACAATGCACCGGGTCATTTCAATATGAAACCAATAGACGTGATGGATACGGCAAAGTCCGCGTCGGTGCGACAGACACGTCCCATATGGAACATGTCGTGCCAACTAACGACTGTGCTCTAATTAATAGATACGTGTTGTTACTGAATTATTCATTTTATTTAACGATAGTTTAGATATTACACATACGTACAAATTTACATGTTCGGCAGGGAATACAAATTAAGCTACTACAAGGAGATAAGACATTCCACATTATAATACATACAAATAGCCGTATTACTTGTTGTAATAGGAATATACACAGTTTTTAATGTAAGCCATAATTAGAGAGTGTTTATAAGGGTATACTTAATAAATAAAATAATTATGTTATTGTGTAATAAAATATACAAAAGTCAATAACTAAGGAAAATAAGGAGTACTAACACTAACGACACATGGTGCGGCGCCACTTAATATTGTGGGCAGTATTTGTAATTTTAACAGGTATTAGAACAGGTAATTTCAGGTTAGACAATTTATCTATTATATTTTGTGCATAACCTATAATAACGCACTCCATCTTTGGAGCGAAGGTAACTTGTCAGGAGGCCAAACAAAATATCGACGGTCTTGACCTCAATACAGAAAAGTAAGGGATTTTATACCAATCCATCACAATAAGAGTATGCGCCACAAACTTTAATATTTCTGCTTATAGACTTATGGTAGTATAACTATTAGTGTCTATATAATAATACTAGCTTTTGCTCGCGGCTCCGCCCACGTGATCAAACAAACAAACAAACAATCAAACAATCAAACTCTACAGCTTTATTATATTAGTATAGATTAATAATGCAAATGTATATGATGATACATATATATGATATTTTCCTTCTTGTTTATATTGAAAATTAAAACTGACTACCACTAGACATAACATTAATTATTCCAAACTCTTCGACACTTGTCAATATTTCAAGCATTACAAAAGTAGGATATAGATTCCACATACATTAACCTTCTTCAAATGATATTTAAAACTAAAATAATTTATAAATGAGAAAGTTTAGATGTTTGTGAATTTGGATATTTATAATTAATTACGTCTTTACTGAACGGATTTGGATAAATTTTACACACTTGAAGACTATGATCTAGTTCTGATCATAATATACTTTTATGCCGATAGTACGTTACTTTGGGAAAGGTATAATATGAAAAAAATAATGAATTAAAAGCATTTAAACCATAATAGCACCACCACATCAAGCTTCTTCTTCTCTAGCCTTTTTCGAGCAGCTTGGCGTAGTGCAACTGCTTCTACTTTACGTTGGTTTTCTGTGAGACAGTGGTAACGACCTGGTTGAGCCGGCCCATTTAAGTTGTAGACAAAACTGTTTTTACGAATTCTTTTAAAATTCAATAAAGCTCCACTGGCCAAATTGATCGAATCGGGCTCAAATTTTCAGGATCATCTCCTTTTCTGGTGTATTTTCGAGAAAAAAATCGGCATCAAAATCGGTGACCCACCCCACACGCTTTCGTCGAAAAGTAATGGATCTGCCCATATATTTGAAGAATTTGCATGACTCGTTGAAAGCACCTGATAGTGCTATTGATAATAATAAAAGACCAAATGAAGAAAAAACCTTCACACCATAAATATAAATCTCATCCTCCAATGTATACTGAATTTCAGAGCTCATACTTGGTCTTTGACAGAGCGACACGAGACCGCACTTGGGGTTTGCTAGCTGCCAGCTGGCCACGAAATGCAGCATGTTAGAAGTACCGTATTAGAAACAGAGTACTGTGTTCATAAACTCAATTGAACGATGTTGTTTATAAAACAGCAAGCTTGAAGGGGAACTGAGCTGGCCACGTCTGCCGCATGAACGACGAGCTGTGGGTCTCATGTGTGGAGTAAGTCAAGTTAACGTGGCAACAGGCCTAGTAGAGAGGGAGAGACGAGCTAGACTCGGGCGGGTCGGGAGTTCTTTGCTCTGCAGTGTGACCATCACGGCTGCTATATATGTAGGTATGTATGCAACTGAAATAATAATTTTTAAAACTATTGTAAGCGCAGATGGGTCTTTAATTGAATTGGTCGACCGTAAGTAAATACATGCATTACATTTAATATTGTACATTTTATTATTGTTCGGCATATTTGTGTATGATATCTAATACGATATTTTTCTACCTGAACATCGACCTATCAGAGTATAGCTGATTTTGAGCTATTCACGATGGTTAATAAATACTGGCGCTAGTGTTATGTATGTATGATTTTGGATATGATCATCGAGTTTTAGTACTAACTACACAATATACATATTATGTAAATAAAGCCAGAATAGTGGCTAACTCGGCGTATCTCACATCGGGGTGGCGAAGCGTGTCGGCAGTCGGTTACAACTGACGTTCAAATGTGTTATATCGTGCCGTACGCATGCATGGTGATCAAATCGTACGTTAGCAAACGAGCTATGCGATGATAATAAATTACAAAACACAATTATTTATGAATGCAACAACTATATTATTATTATACTCCACTAAAGTGTTTCGTTGGTCATAAAATATTTGTGTGATCCACAAATATTTGTTTCGGTCTAGGTGTTGTGAGACCGAAAACAAGTTATGTTAATATTCTTGGCCGAAAGTCTCTGCAGTTTTAGCCATTACACAATATAACTGTAAATTACCGTACAGTCTGGATTATGTAAGTGACTTTTGACTTTTGTCTATACATATAAATTCAGGGTTGAAAAAAGGTATGAGCAAGTTTATATGAGAAAAAATCTGGTCAATTTATTTGAAACTTAAATAATACTCTTAGACATAATTCATGAAATATGTATTCATTAAGTATAAATAAGTACGTTTATATGTAAAAGTTAACTTTAGTTTACATGAGACCGTTTGCGTTTGTCACATATATGAGGGTGGACCAAAAAGTTCTTGGAATCAATATTAAAAAATGCAAAATATTATACATAAATATTTTATATTTCTACATAATCTCCCTCCAATGCAATGCATTTAGAATAACTCGTTTCTAACTTCCTTAATCCTTGCGAAAAAAATGATTTTCTCGACTATCGAATAACTCCTCTACGGCAGCCATAACCGCGCCATTATCATGAAATTTAGTTCCACGAATTTCCTCTTTTAATTTTGGGAATAAGTGAAAATTACGTGGGGCTAAGTCCGGAGAATATGGTGGGTGCTCAAGGAGATTGAAGGCAGCACGGCGGTTTGCGTTGAGCGCAACTTCCGATCGATGAGCAGGAGCGTTATCTTGAAGAAACAATACACCCAACGACAGTTTTTCTTTTTAATCGCTTCACGCACTTTCGGAATTAAATTTGCATAATAGGGTCCAGTAATCTTCTGGCCTTTTGGCATGTAATCAATAAAAAGGATTCCTTCACTATTCCAGAACACTGATGCCATAACTTTGCCAGCGGTAGGAGCAACACGAAATTTCTTAATGGTTGGAGAGGATGATAATTTTCAAGACATGCCTTGACTCTTAGTTTCTGGATCGAAATAGTGGACCCACATTTCATCCATGATGACAACAATTTATTACATGCGAACGAAATGACAATAACAAATGACAGTTTGCATAAGTATTGTATTATTGACACGCTTTAATTTTAGTATCAAACTTCTCCCAAAAAGGTTTTATATATATGCACTTCTAAGAACTTTTTGATCCACTCTCGTAAGTAAAAGGAAGTTCACTCTTGTAACGAAAACGGGTTAATCATTTTATGGAGTGATATAAATTAAAATCAACGTACAGGCGTGGAGGCCATTGATGCGACGGGATATATACACCAAACATGTTACAGAGGAGTTGGAATCCCATGCAAAGCCATTTGCACCATTTAATGAAGAAATTTTCCATTCAAATCATGATAACACGCGCCCATGCGTCACAAATATCGACTCACAATACCTGTCTGTAGTCCGTTATGATTTCTTGTTTTGCTACGGAACTCTAAATATAAATAGCAACAACGAGATCAGATAGGAACGCCCATAGCACCGTAGTTTAAAGTTAATCTAAATTATACGTGTCGAGTTGTTTGTATCAACCGGGAATGTTACGTACTGCCCTGTACAATCGCTACTTTCACCTCGCTCTTCGAGAAAGTTTACAACGCTTAGAAACAGATTCAACATTTTATAACTTTATAGTCGGATTGGATATAACACAACATTTGCATTTTACTTCTATATATTATTTTGAGTTTTTACCCGACTACGGCGAAGAAAGAAAGCGTGATAATTTTGACAGACTATATCCATACATGTATGTATAGAAGTCCTTCTCTAGAGTCGCGTCGCTCCTAGTTAAGTGGTTTTAACATATTATATGAAATGTCTATCGCATCGTCTTTGTTGTTTGATGGGCTATTATTATTTAATAATATGATTTTGATATCACCTAAATATTCCTTGTTGTTATATTATGTAAAGCATATGGATTGCTTTATTCACAAACCTTTAATAAAAATTCCATCTAAATGAAATTGGGAAATATCTATAATAATGTCATGACAAGAATTATAATTTATTTTTAATCCATACGTACTGATATTATAAATACAAACGTGAGGTTGTGTGTATGCTATTTTTAAAGGCTAACTTCCGTAGACGGGTTTTAGTTATTTATTAAACTAATATGGGACTTGTTTATATTTTCATAGGAAACATAATTGTTAGTACATCGTACATGAAAACCTATTCGGATCACATGAATATTATGGATAAATACATCGTGTTAATAGCATGAAAGTTATGATTGAAATCTGTAGAGAACATTGAACACGGGATCGTGACCTCCATCGATCGTTTAAATGTCACTTGAAGCCGTTGCTACGCGGAAACCTCGCGTTCCTTTGTTCCGAGACATAAAATAACAGCAAATAAAATAAGTACCTGTCTTGCGTATCGAGAACCATGCTCAAACAGAGGAAACAATCTTGAACACTATTCAAATATTCTCCAGCATTTTAAAACAAAGTTGCTTGGTTATTTATTGGCAAGGGTTTAAGAGTCATTTATTTTTGGGGTGGGCCAAATTTTAAATTACCCAGTTACCAGAAATAAAGGTAAAGGTATACCTCACCAGGCACTATTCCTGACTTGGATTTTAAATAACAAACTTTAAAAAACAAGTTACGACACCTTACGGGTTACCACATTAGTCTAGTGCAAGCCTGCGTAAGCCAAGAAACCACGAGATTGACGAGAAGAGAAGATAAACTTTTCTGATTATCTGATATTGTTGTAGCGCAAACCTAATTTGAATTTTAGGCCGACTTGTACGAAGATATTTAATCGTATTTAAACCAGGGTTCGAAAATATCCGATATTTATTATAAATATCAAAATATCGGATATTTATGATATATATCCGATATATATCAAGTTTGATATATATCCATTTTGTATGATTAAGCCATATTATTATTTTATTTTATTATTTATGAATACTGTTTGCATATGTGTTACATAGACATACTAAAATTATAAAATAAAAAACTCGTTTTTGGATAAGGCAAAATCAACTAAAAACCATAAACTCTTCTTTTAGGGCAGAAGTGTTGCCATTTATAGATTAGAACTTACAATTAGGGAGTATGTTTTAACACTACTCCCACGCTATCTATATTTGGGAAGTAGAAATACAGTAACAAACTCTAAAAATTACTTAATAACATTAATTTTTAAACCATTTTTGTATTGCAATATATTATAAAAAAAATATTGATATATATCGTCAAACCGAGCTTGATATATATCGGATATATATCGGATATATATCTTGATATATATCCATTGATATATATCCTCGAACCCTGATTTAAACGCTAAAAAATTCCTGTAAAATGTCAACTTTGTATAAAATGTGACGTTTTAAACATGTTTAGTAGCTGAGCCCGGGTTGCACAACAATCCTTATGTGTATCAACCACTAAACATGTTAACTCATGTCAATTTTTCATACGATTTATGATTACGTCAGTAGCTATTTTTTTTTTTTTTTTTTTTTTTTTTTTTTTGTGTGCTGGGATTGCTGTAAGCCTGACTCGAGTCGGCTGTATACAGCTTCACCGGACTTTCGGGCGAGCGCTTTCAGGCGCTCTCAGCCCTTGACTAGGTGACCACCGCTGAGGGCACCCCCTTTGGGGTACGAACCTCGGCTCAGGACGGTCACCGGAGAGGGCAGAGACATCTGCGATTGGGGTTTAGGGGACTATATTTTAGGACTCTATTTGATGATTTCAATCATCATTAACTTCGGCTCGCGGGCCGGTACTAGGGTCGGGGGCGTTGCGGGGAACGCGGCGCGGTCCTCGGCGGCGAGGACGGTAAATCGGTTGTGTGCAGTGTTTTTTATTGAATTCCTCTCTCCTTCGGATGGCCAGAGTGGTCGCATCGTCGGGGTCAGTGAGGACGCTACGCGGACGTCTCCACTTTGCACGGTCAAAGGGAGTGTATATTGAGGCTCGTCGGACGAGCGGATTCGGATGGTGGGCGGCGCGATCGAAATAGCGCTTGCTGTTCATTTTCATGAACTGCCGGATGGTCGGCAAACCCACGTCCACGTGGATGTTGAGATTCCTCACATACCACGGGACCCCAGTAATTCTACGCAGAAAACGATTCTGCAGGGTTTGCAAGCGTCTAAGTCGGTTTTCGTGTACATGCGCAAACGCGGGCGATGCGTAAGTCATGATCGGCCTAATACAGGTCGTGTAAATCCTAATCTTGTTGCGGGTCGAGAGTTTGCTTTTAGGGTTCATGAGCCAGTAGAGCTGGCCCAACGCGAATGCGGCTCGCGCGCGTACCGCGTTTAAATGGGGAATGAAGGTAAGCTTCTGGTCAAGGGTAACTCCTAGATATTTAACTGTCTTGGTCCAGGGAATGGGCATGTTAGACATGGTCACATTCGGGACTGGATCAAGACGAGCTGGGAATCTATCGAATATGATCGCGGCGCTTTTGGACGGGTTGATGGTGATTCGCCATTTGCGGAACCACTGACCGAGTTCGTCGGCAGCGGCTTGCAAAGTGCGGACCACCTCAGCCGGATTTTTGCGCGATGTATAGATCGCGGTATCATCAGCAAAGAGCGCCAGATGGGCACCCTTTGGTTTGGGAATATCGCTTGTATACAGCGAGAAAAGGAAGGGAGAGAGAGCTGAGCCTTGCGGGACTCCAGCCGAAATGGTGTGTCGGGAAGAGAGGCTTCCCTCCACGCGATATCTGAAACCGCGATTCGACAAGAACGCTCGTATGATGTGCACGAGCTGAGTGGGCACGTTCATGGAATATAGCTTGTGAAGCAAGCCATTGTGCCACACCTTGTCGAATGCTTTTTCGACATCGAAAAATATGGCTCCGGTGGGGATCTTTCTAAAGTTTTTATCGTGAATGTGCTCCGTGATGCGGAGCACCTGATGCAAACAACTGTGGCGGGCTCGGAACCCAAACTGCTCCTCGGGGAGCAGATTGTGGTTCGCGGCTACTACTTTCAAGCGGTCGAGGACGACACGCTCGTACACCTTACCCAAAGAGCTCAAGAGACTAATGGGGCGGTAAGATGTCGGACTAGATTTGGGTTTACCCGGTTTGGGTATTCCTATGACAATTGCTTCCTTCCACTCTTGTGGAAAGAGGCAATTGCGGAAGGCTGCGTTCAAAATCGCAGTGAGAATTTCCAGCAGATGGCTGGGGAGCATCTTAAGGACGCGGGTGGAGATACCGTCGCCCCCGGGGGCTTTACGTCTTTTGAGTTTCCTGACCAGATTGCTTACTTCATCGAATGTCACCGGTGACAGTGGATTAAAAGGCTCATCGACATCCGGGTCGACGGCGGAGGTGGTGGCGGTAGGGAGAGAGATCGGTTGCGGTCAGTAGCTAAATACGATTTAAGGATTGTCGTGCAAGTCGCCCTAAATATGTTGAAGCATTGTTGTGCAAGTGGGATTTAATGTAGTATACTATTATTTAATTATAATATAAATGCGATAGTAAATAAAGTATTCAGACTAAGGTGCTTTATTACATCATTTATGTTGTTGTATAAGTTTTTGTTTTCACATTCCACGTGCTAACACACATTTGACATGAAAAATCATGTATCGAAGAAAACAGTACATAAACACTAAATATATTATAACCCTATTGTGCCAGTATATTGTAACACTATCCATTCTGAATGTGTTTTCATTAGGTGCATCTCAAGACGAATGTTCCAAACAAA
The DNA here is from genome assembly GCA_949126905.1 of Amorpha juglandis. Lineage (NCBI taxonomy): Eukaryota > Metazoa > Arthropoda > Insecta > Lepidoptera > Sphingidae > Amorpha > Amorpha juglandis. The sequence continues at coordinate 10,664,284 of OX421372.1, forward strand.
TAGGAATCGATGCGACTGGCTGAGGGTGGGTACGGTGGGTACGGTGGGTACAGAAGGTGAGTGCACCGACCTCCCCCCCTCTCCAACACATCGCGGTGCAATTTGTACATTTCAAGTGCACACAAAGGCGAGGCGGAGGTCGCAGCAAGCTTTGACAGAATTAACTTGTCCGTCGCACAACGGCAACAGTTCACCTTTATTGGATAGTTTGAATAAACTACAAAGAATTCATAATGAATTCTTCATGTAAGAAATGTGAAACGAACATTGGTCTATCTTTCAGTTTCAGTTTTTTTTTTTCTTGAGTTGAATAGTTACTTTAGTAAATTAACTGCAAACATGAGAGATGTTAAAGGAAAAATTAAAACGGCCAAACGAGGGTCTCTCCACCTCCATCAGATAAATAAGTTAAAATGCTACCCACCCTAAATGATCAGATGACCCGATTTCATGTCTCTATATTTTACTGTATTAAATATCTATGCCAAATAATTATCTGTCTCTCCAGAGAGGTTGACGTTAGGCAGGTAGCCGGTCGTAAAAACTACAAGCCAAATCTTTCTGTAATTTGTATTATAAGGAATGTTGCGTCGAGCCCACTGCGAGTGGGATAAGGGCAGGTGGAAAAACATATAAACAAGTCAAGAAATACCTATATTCTGGATACAAAAAAAAAAAAAAATATATAAATACCTATGGTCTGGATTTATTTAAGGATCCCCTTATGGCACCAATATTTGGTGTAAATCCAGATCATAATAATTAAAAGAGACGTCCTCCTATTATTTTGTTATAATTACGCGACATTTTGGTATTAATAGTTTTTAGATAGCGCTTATCCTTTCTCCTCGCTCTCCGTACAAGACCGTGCTGCGTCTGAAAAAATGTGTGATGCCGCCGGAGCAATGCTGGTGCGTAGCCTTACAAAACATATGCGTTACCCGCTAACAATTCAAATATTAACATTGTTTAATCAATAAAATTACCAAAAAAAATAATTTGTTTACCTTTGGATCAAAGCTGAAGGCAGTCTCCGGTCTCAACGGGCAAGGTAACCCACACTTACAAGTGCCAGCCGTCTGAAGATATTCCCGGAGTTGTGATAGTGTACTTAATGCTGAGCCGCTTGGACTGAAACAAAGTAGTACGCAGTTGACAGTTTACCACAATAAATAAAGCTACCGCGTTCCTGACTCCAGGACCGTCATTATTAATCGTTTAAACATATTATCTTAAGCTAGTCGTGTCATTAATTGTGAATTAAATAAAGAATTATAAAGTCTATGGCAGCGTATTAGCTTGAGGAACCCCAATGAGACCATAATATTTTGCAGAGTTGTTTTCTCTCAAGAACTCTGATAACATTATATTATTGTGACTGGAAAAAAGTTTTTCCTTTGGTTACATGAGGAGGTCCACTGTATGCTTTACTCTAAAATATCCTTGGTGACAAGATGCCGGGGAAAAAGAACCCCGGGCCGATAAAGGGGGATATAAAACGATAACAATTCACTGTCCAACGATATTACAAGCCGAGAAGTACCGCATAGAATAGCAAGAAATTCTACCTAATGACCACCAAATTTCAAATTGAATGCGACACCCCATAATAGGTGACATTACTAGGTATTAAGGTGCCATACGTTGACATTATTAAATGAAATAATTTAACACAAAAAGATTATTATTGTTAACAATAATCATAATATTTCTAATTTCTATAACATATAACAACACAGAAATGCTTATTTTTAATTATAACGGCTTAACATTGAAGGGGTTATCGTATATAAGAGTCTAAGTACTTTATAGAGGTAAAAGGTGCATTATAGGACCGCCCCATTGTGCAGATTGATTCATCGCTTTTTTGAGAATGTCGTAGGCAAAAACAAATTTGTAAGAAATCAATATGATGGAACGCTAACCACCGAAATGTTTTCAAAAACTTTGTTACTAAATAAAGAAGAAGGGCGAGATGAAACAATGTCGACCAATAATAATCAACGGCCCATGAACGGCCTTGATTAATATCAATAGTAGGTCTGCCAATGTAGTTAGAAAAAGTAAATTATTTAATGTAAATCAATTCCAATCGACGCAGTATTTGATAAGTATCGAGGGAGCCAATCACTGATTCGTGTAAATGGTTGAAGGAGCATCATGCTCAATCGTTGAGAAGTAAGCAGTGCTCCTAGTGAAGCGTATATGCCAATCCAGCTAGGCGAGTTCATCTCATTGCTAACCGACTGCATCGCAGTCAATCGATATTAAACTTCACGACCTATTGATTTTTACACGCGTTTACATTTATAATGTGGTAGGTCCCTCGTATGCGAGAGGCCGTCTGGGTTGGTAAGCAATAGTGTGTAAGCACTGTTGTGTTTCAGTTTGAAGGACATTTAAGCCAGTGCAGTGCAGTTGATGGCCCACTTATTTGTTTAGAGGCCTCTGATATAAAAATAAATATATATAGACATATTTTTACTTGCGGCTCGGTTCGAAATAAGATCTTTTTCTGTGATAAAAGCACTCTGTTCATCGCCCGGAGTCCAAGCTATCCTCACACAAAATTCTTTTGAAATGGGTTTAGCGGTGCCATCGTAAAATGACAATAACTTTCACATTCATATTATTATTTACAGTATAATAATATGGTATAAATTATTATGTGCAATACCTACAATTATAAAAATTGTGCGCTCCGGCAATTTCGGACATTGCTAAAATACGGACATGTAACAATCATGACCCAATACAAACCGGTTACATTTTTACGATACGATTACGTACTTAGTTTTCTCTTTAGCGACTGCTCGGAACCTATAGCATTCATCTCTTTAAAAACTATAAGCGTATGTCGATGACTGTACTTGTGATCAAGTTACTGTACTTGTAGCCAAGTTACTGTACTTGTGGCGAATTAAAGTCCGAAATTATGTATTTTTTTTCATAATATTTAAAACAGCATCACCTCAGTAAGTCGTAATTATTGATGTTTTAATAATAAAGTTCCGGAACAGTGCTACGATCTAAGCAATGCAGATAAAATGTTTTAAATTAGGCGCTTGTAAGTATTACAGTTAAAAAAGATGGTATGTTCGTCCGCGCTGAGGAGTAATTATTTCAAGACATCTTGTCAATAAAAATAATAACAAAAATGTATGATGGGGTAAATGATACTACAAAGATTTTACGCGGGCGAAGCCGCGAATAGAAGCTAGTCTAGATAAACGAGCTAGATAAATATCTACATGTAAAATTACATTTTCTTTGTCCCAGTAGTGGGTTCGCTTCTAAAGCCGGGGATTTTTTGGTAGAAGATATTGAGTGTACTTATTTATTGTGTATGTGCTCAATGCCGATAAACCTAAACACGCTAGTGGGACTGCGGGCAAAGGCTAATATATAATAAATTGAGTTGTTTTCGGCCAAGTTACACCGAAAACTTATAAAAACTAACGAGCCTTTCTAGACAAATTATTATTACGATGTTCCCAATTATATTATGTGTGGATACAGCATAATTCGTCTGGCTTTATATTTCATATTAGTTCTTTTTATTCGTATCCTCACAAATGCAAAGAGGCTATTATTAATAACGTGCAAACAACACAATCCGTATATGATGACATCGCTACACACTTTGGCTGCATTATTACACCTCGATTCGCTTTACAAACAGACTCTTTCATAAACGCTCCACATGATAATGCACGACGATTGTTCACGGTCTGCTGCACACAGTAAAGGTAAACCGTGGGCCGCGACCGCAAAAAGATTTTTGTTTACCCGCGCTTTATTCATGCCCCAGAGTCTGCGACATTGACCACCACACAGGGGATTCGCGGTCGGCCGGTGCATAGGGAAATACGCTTTTTACAATCGCGTGTAAGTTTGGGGGAATGTGTGCCGTATACGTAGACAGCTGCCTATAATTACTTTACACGCAAACCCTATCACACCTTGCCATTACTACCTTCTATAAAATTCATATTGCCGTTCGAGTCATGTCATAATCATTTCATTATGACATTATATAATGAAACTAATAGAGCGTTGTTAAACTTGTACTGTTAGAAATTTAATGTTTAGAAAAAAAGAAATAGCTAGAAAGGTTCAGTCATGCAAAGGGGAGATGCGTGCTGCACAAACTCAGATATAAACAAAACATTGTTTAAAAAAACTGTAAGTCGTAGTCAATGTGTTTGCTAATACGAAATTTGTCGAACGAAAAATGAAAACAAAACAAAAACTTTTATATACTGTGTCCGTACTAACGATGTTAAATGGCAATGGTTAACTATTCCGTGGCTATTGACCAGCAGCATGGTGATTGATCCCATTTCCTTTGTGGTCGTCGGGGACGGCAAAATGGTGTGTGAAATATTCTGGCATGCAGCCAATGTTTGCTGCCATACATAACATGACATTTCGTTCTATTGAGAAATTATTTAGCATAGTTATTTTGAGACATACTAATCATGTTCGAAGTATTTCTTTTCTGGGCAAAGGAAAATACTGCCGGCCTAGTATGCACCCAACGAGATAAGTCACGCGAGAGAAAGAAAATTATTGACAATATCCTGAATACAAATGTCAACATTCTGTGAAAGAACGTCATGATAAAGTTTGCAGACAAAATACTATTATCTCTGTTTTTATATTTCCTTTCTTTTTTCTTTTCTTACATACAAACCGGTTATGACTAGTCGAGTCAACCATGTTAGAGATAACCGGACATTGCACGACCAAATTAGCCGACAAAATGTTCTCGTGGCGTGCATATTAGTCAGGTTGCTAGGTCTTATGCTACTAACAGACGATCGATTCACTTACACCCACTTGCTCCTTTGCGGGTCTCTACTATAAAAAAAAAAAAAAAAAATCAGTAAGTTATACACTAACAGTAACAGCTTTTTTACTTAAAATTAGAATCAAATTGAGATAGAATATGTGACTTAATTTATTCGACTATAAAATTGTGGTTAACAAACAATTTTACAATCATTCTACCTCAAATAGCCCTGATATGAAACGGCTGAGTGTCGATGCCAGCCGCCCGATAACAACTTGAGTCAGAGGGTTTCCCTAAATGAGTCACTGCAAGTTTATATCACGCCACCTCGCACTTACTTCATGAACTAAAGTAGAATATATTAGTTTGTATATAATAATAATTACTAAAATTCGTACGCGACACGACTGCTATGCTAAGGTCTCCGGATCGGGTAAAAGTGATACTGGATTTTTCCATCATGAAAAGCTCAGTATCAGCCCGAAGACTGGAATTGTGACGATATAGTGATCGGCTCGCCCCATATCACTATATACATTTGTATGACAATTATGGCCGTTTGAAACAGTCCCAATTCCTGCCAGATAATATATAATTAACACATTACTTAAAATACAAAGCGTCGTACCCATTAAGAGTATCCCAACATTAAGAAACAAAAACGTCGGGATGGCTACCAACACTTTATCTACTCCACAATGTTGTGGTCTGGTTCTAAAGACAATGAAACAGGTGAAATCATGTTTATTATATGTCTCGGGGTGCTTAGCTTAGTGCAGTGGAATTGCAGTACTTTTTATAACAAATCCCTTAGTTGCGTTGCTACTGTTTATGGATGGCCTTACCATCAAGCGCAGAAAGGAGCTAGATCTGAGGACTTATAAGACCTACAAACGCTTAAACTTTGGATGAAGCAAAATCTGACGCTGAATAAAATTATCTGTTCGGCAGATATTATGTCCAGAGATCTGAGATCTCGGATACCGGCATATAGCCATTGTAACATGATACAAAACAATTTAAAATTAGTTTTTTAATGTCCTACAGCATAGATTAAAACATAAAATCGTTAAAAACATGATATAATTTTACTTCTAAGTCTTGATATTTGTGTCTTTGTGTATTTGGATGTTTGTTAGTCAATCACACCTTAACGGCTGAACAGTTTTGGATGATATTTGGCACACAGGTAGACCATGACTTGAATTAGGACATAAACTTTTTATCCCGCAAAAGGCCGGTCACGCGGGCGAAGCCGCGGGCAACAGCTAATTCAAACTAATTTTAAATAAGAACTCAAGTTTTAATTTGATAATTAAAACAAATAAATTGTTTTTTTGAAAGACAATTAAATAAATACGAATTGTACAGATAAGACAATAACTTTTTGTGAGCTCTCCAAAGATAGTAAATAATTCCCTTCCCTATTCAAAACGTCCAAGATGGTGTGATAAAGTTAAGGTTCATTTTATTTATCACAAATGTTTGTATCTAAACATTTCGGTAAACGCGTGAGCCACAAATTAAGTTTTTATTTATTCATGTGAGGGGAGCGAGGTTGATATGGGTCGGGGTCGCTCAATAAAAGACACTCTTAACCCGGGACGCAGTATAGAAGTTCCGCTTTTGGCATCAAAACGTCAACACATAAGGCTGATGGTCCGGAGTCCCTGGGGCATTTGATCCACTTGATTACTATCAAGCTAATTTTCCGTGAGTAGCTTCGTTTCGATGAGACGCCCAACAATTCCCTATGCGAAAATTCTCTATTGTGGTAGCTAACAGAGGTAGCAAGGATAGAATATTTCGATTTGATGATACTCAAAAATTTATTATTTTATTTGTAGGACAATATGACTGTTAGATTATATAAATACTAACTAAGTAAAAACAAAGAAATCAGCTGGTTAGTAAAAAATTAAAAAATTAGCTTGATAGTAATCAAGTGGATCAAATGCCCCAGGGACTCCGGACCATGACTTTAACATTGGCTGCGGAATGTGTTGCACCATCGTATTCCGATACTACTAGATTCCTCGATTAATTCTAGAAGCAGGGACATGATATTATTTTAAAGCACAGACGCTTTAGGAGATACATCGGTTTGAAGGTTATAATTGAGATTGAGAATTTAGAATTGGTCACGGGGTGGACCACGAAGGCTAAAAAGCTTTCGAAACGTCGGGATCAAAATTAATAAAAAACCACGATAAAATCCGTTTAAATTTATTTCAATGAGTAATATTCGCGTAAACATAAGAAATCACAATGAAGATAATACGCGTAAGGATAATTTTGTTTAATAAAATATATTCATATAATATAATCAAATAATTAAATAAATTTATGGAATTATGAGCTTCGACTCTCAACTACCTACTCATCATTCATCTGTCTACTCTTGGTTTAACGAACTATTTATTAACCCGATTTGTAAAAAAAAATCTTTATTATACATAGTTATATTCAAAGTTCCATCTAAGTAACATACTGTATCATTGGTTATTATTAATCGCGATAGTTATAAATACTATTTGTATTATGCTTCTTATAATTATATAATTGTCCGGGATATTGCTATTATTATTTCATTAGTGACTTTAATTATTATAATTGATTTAAACTTTCGCAATACAGTATGCATGCATGCAATTACGCTTTTTGTTGTGAGCCTCACTTTCCCCCGGTATGTAACATTTGTTTGCACATAAATACACAGATTACGGATTAAAGCACTTATACCAACTTAAAAAAAGAAGGAGGCTCTCAATCCGACACTTATTTTTAGGACCCCTCAGTCAAACGGCAAAACAGAACCCTTAATTGTGCAAAATGGTATCTATACATTTTATTTGTTTGATTGGTTTTTCCTCGAGGGTTATCCCATATAAATGTGGTAAAAGTAATTGTGTAAAGTCTGAGGACTAGAATCTATTTGCAAATAGAAGTAAAAAATGGCAACCGCTAATTGTTGGAGGCTGCATGCAACAGGTGTCAATAGCCTAAAGAACCTAACTGTTAAAAAACCGCCGACATCAATTAGAATAAAACTGAGTTTCTGTAGCCACCTTCCTGCTCCATCATCAGGCTCTGATCACCATCCACAATCCAACTACTTATCGAGATCTTTTCGGTGAGCTCAAACATGATTATGAATTATTTATCAAGGAGATAGAAGCTGCAGACGGGTTGGTTGCAGCATCAGGTCAAGGTTAGCTTGCTCAGAACACTTTCGATTAAATTAGCATACAAATAAATCGGTCTAAATAGGGTATTTTTGAAGAGTTAAGATGCCACAGAAATAATGTAATACAACACAGACAAACAAAGGGCGGTCAAACCCTATACTACCCTCATATTAATAATGGTTTCAAATATGTAAATATTGTTAAAACCGGTTGGAAAATTAACTAGCTAAATAAAACAAGATTATCATACAGTAGGTACAACGATTAAAGTGAGCGCTTTGGCAATCTTTGGTTTTTCATAAACTATTCGAGTCTGGTCAAACACATAATAAAGAATAAATACATGATCTAATGTTGAAAACATTTTGCTACGTACTAGATCCAAAACTAGATCATCATTATCACGCATTCTATTTTCTAAATAGACGATGATTGTCCCAGGCTATAACTTCAATCGAAATACTGTAACTGGTTTTTTAACAACAATTGCGTACCGATAACAATTCTTACAATTAAGGCGTATATGTCTCAGGTACATAAAATGTCCAGTGGAGTTCAGCAATATACAAGTACAAGTAACACCTGCCACACGCCAAGCGAAACGAAACATCGCATCGAAAAACAAATAAATAATTCACTTGAATGCTGCAATACGTGTAACATCGTCTAGTTTTTATACGAATGTTTTTGTTATATTCGCATTGCAACCTTCACTCGGTGATCGGTCCCTGAGCAACATTTCTGTGGGAACGATTAAGAACGCATGTTTCGTTTTGCTTCGTCCGTCTGGAGCCCATGTGAGCAGTCAGCAGGCGCATCCGGCATACTCTTGCGCCGGTCTCTACGCTACTCGACATCACTGTTTATTTATCAGTCTTTGTTACAATGTGCTACAAGATTAATGACGACTCCACACGCACAGAAAAACAAACTCTCGACTATACGAGGACTCACTTACTTCTCGAACTTGTTTTCCTGCAGATCAATCTAAAAATAAACTTATAACACATCAGCAGACACTTGTAGCTACGTGAGATCAGTAATAAATAGTTAATGGTAAAGCATTTTATTAGTTATTTTTCACCACGTTAAAACAGTTCAGATTTATCTATCGTAATTAAGAACAATGAGACTAATAGCCATATCATGAACGTTAAATTCATTTATTTGTTGTTAAGACGCTCTCCACCCAGCTTCGTCGGCGTGCCTCATTTAATAGAGCAATAAAAAATGTTCGACTTGGCTTACGTAATTCGTATTATTTCCGCGTCGAAGCGATGCGGAGGTCAACGTCGTATGATCTTACCTTTCGGCGTAATTATCATTAATGCGCTTAGAATTATTGTATGCTCAAACATTCAACGACTCAATATCGACATATTTGCTTACAATAATACTGTATGCTAATGAGCTTAGTAAATTCACTATCCTCTCTAAATTCTGTGATACATACCTACTTAACTTAAGATAAACATATTTGTCTCTAATGTATGCGAAATCAAAAATATCTCTGGGTACATATTCAATAGGTACTTTTAATTTTTGAACACCTTCATACAACTGAAAAGGAAATTATAATTGTATATAAATGGCCTGCCTATTTTGTTATATGAATTATTTCCACAGACACAAACTTCAATAGACATCGCTACTACCTCAATCTGTATGAAACCAAGCTTGTCATATTTGAATTCCTATTGCAACTGCTGTAACATTACAGGAGCAATTTAGTAATAAGAAACACCCATGAACCATTTAAGAAGAGTTTTATAATACTTTACGGCACGAAAATGCCATGTTATGCCGCGTTTTCATGATATTATTTTAATTTTTAAAGAAAGAAACCAGACCGTTCGAATAATAATGATGGCCCAAAGTTCACACAATCGTAATTCCCCAAACTTTAAGTAATACTTAAATGTGTATACGGAGCATTAACGCGGTAACATTGAGGGGAAACTAGATCTAGTTACACGCGCGCAAGATCTTGCGCAAGGTTTGATCGTTCGCCTCGGCACGTTATTTATGTACACTAGCGATGTCTATTTAGATCTATGTCTACGATTGTATCATACTAAACTAGCAGTTATCTCTATACCATACTGTATTTTAAATTTTTATACGGAACATGAGCCTTTGGCAAAAGTAATATAACTAACTACTATATTTATGCTATAAATACATTACTTACTCTATAATCACTATTTCGTATTATAATAGCGTTTTAAATTTTAAATATTTGACTATATTTTCTTATTTTATGTTGTATACAATCAAATAATTATTTATTTAAATCACAAATTAATTAATACAGTATTGATTAATCAATTGATATAAGATATACGCCATAGTTACCTATTTATAAATATTTTTGAATAAGTAATAATAGTGCTGTAATTATCCATAATCAGAAAAAAAAAGTGAAGAAAATGGACATTGTTTTTATGTATATTATTGTATTTCACAATAGCCATTCACCACAGTATGGAATCGTAAATCTCAAATTAAGGACATTGTAAAGTTTTACGGACTGCTAGCGACCGCAGGCAGGTAGAGTTCATATTTCTCTTTTTTATTTCTCTGGTTCTGCGTGCTGATGTTTTCATTACAGATATTTAAAAAACCCTTTCGAGTTTACGGTTCGAATGATCACACATAATTTGCCATATTCAGAATTTATGTCCTTTATGACAATATGCTCAACCCCTATCATATCATGGGACGGTAATAGACTATAAACTGGTGTGCAATAGTTACATGATTACATAATGATGCAGGCATGAGCTTATGTTATGCCTTTTATTCATTTCATGGGGCTGTATTCACTACCTAATTCTAAACTTAATAATTATAAAATAAAAAATGGACATATTTTAATTACAGGTACATTGAACGCAGATTTACGACAAAAGTACTCCCTACGGGTGGCAACAGATCATTGTGTAGTATTGTTAAGCTTAACTTAAAGAAAGTTGGAACGAATATTGTAAAACGAATCGAGTACCGGGTGACGCCCATCAAATCTATCGAAACAATCGGAACGGTCCATATGGGTGTTCAAAACGGACATAGCCATTGTGCAACCATTACAAAGGCAAGAGAAATCCACGTAATAACAACGCAACTAAAAAAAATCTTTCTTTACGAAAAGCGGAGGTCGTAAATCACAGTTTTAGTTCCAATACAGCTATTGTTGACCGTCACGAAAGTCGAAAAGTGATGTACGACACAGCTGGTTATGTACAAAAATCGCATTATGTCACGCTACAACATCTGTACCATTATTGTATTTAGGACGTAGATGTTACTCAATATCCGACTTTTGCCATTTAGTCTTAACATGTGAAATGAAATCTGTTACAAAAAATGTGGGTCGTTACCACTGCCTAACAGAAAACCGACGTAAAGTAGCGGCTTGCTGCTGCGTTTCGTATGGTGAGATATTCGGAGGCCAAAATCCCCCTCCCCTTCTCAATCCCTAATTTTCCCTTTAAGCCACCAACGCGCCCATGATTCATGCTTCTGGTATTGTGGGCGTACATGGACAGTGGAGATCACTTACCATCAGGTGACCCACTTGCTCGTTCACCGGCCTATACTATAAAACAAAAAAAATAAGGTCTATAGCCACACCGCATTATATACAACAATCTAGTTTCTCTTTTATGGCACTAATCATGTAAACATATTGAACCCATCTGGGACTTCAACGTTGAAATTTGGCACGCAGGAGGTCTTCTGGCACCGTTGATTTCATACATTGTACTAAGCGAGCGCCCACAAAATAAGAGTTTATTAATTTTACCGAGCACTTTTTTTCCAAGTTACTTATGAAACTCGTATGATTACATGTAATAAGCGAATAATTACCGAATTAAAAATTGCAAATGAACACAATATAATATCTATACGTTGCTCGAAAGCAAGCACATTGGTATAGAGTATCTTTCGTCACTTACACCATATCTGAGGACCGCACAGCTGCCGGACTGGTTTGTCCACTTGTGCCCGATTGATTTAGCTTAACACACGATCTGCGCCGCTCGTTTGCTCGTATGACCGTCGCCGAGGTTTTAATTACCGCACAACTATGTATCTTTCAACGATTATATTGTAACAAAAAATCGATTAACAATAAATGTTTTGTCAATTTAATACATATCAATGGGCTTTTAAAAGACCTTTTGTAAGTAGTGACCGACTAGAGTAGATTATATAATTGGAAACAAATTAGGTCTGTCTATATTACAAAATCGATTTGTATAATAAATATTGAAACGTAATAATAAAATTATGTGTTTTAGATTACTGTAATAAATTACTTATTTCTTTTAACGTTAGTCAACGTAGTGCAAACTTATTCTACTATTTTGGAATAATTATTTTTTTACGTGCAATCTCAAAAGAGTTCAAATGAAAATAAATGCTGTCGCTTACGATTCAGCGTTAAGCTGAGATAGGTCCATTTAGAATTTTCTTCTTTTGACTATTCTAATGTTTACTTTTAATATCCTTGTATTTAAACTAGCGGAAATACTAAATATAATATTTCTTTGTATCTCAAGAAATAATTACCAATGTATTATGCGGGAAAGAGGTTTTAGCCCTTTAGCAGGTCGGCATGAACTTGCCGACCAACGATGGACACATTGTTTATCGTTGGTCGACAATATTCTTGGATTGCGCTACACTTACCATCAGGTGTAGCGTAGTCACTTTGCAGAGCCAGGTTAAAAAACGGGGAGTACGGCACAACATGTAGGGGCACAGAAAACGACTAATATCGGCACTACAATTCACTTTTACTTCAAGTTTTACGCAACGAAGCTACAAAACATAGGGTCGACCAGGGTTCATAATTACCAATACGAAAAAGGTTTTCCTGATTTTTTTATTTATTAATGTAGTAATAATCCGATAAATCAGATAATTATTATCAAGCAATCTTATATCATTTTTTATTTGAAGCAAGTTGATTAAACATAATAATATATCTGATTGCATGTAAGCTAATCTATTATTTATTTATTTGACTACAATTTTTATAATAAAAGATAGAAAACTAAACTCTATAAACAAAAGTAGGATAAAATCAAACTGGAAATTAAGTAAATTTATATTTGGAACATCTACAATGTTACATACATCATCCTTCTCCACCTTAGCTACTTTAACCGATTGGGAGTTGTGTATCTGATAGTTGTTAATTCGAAAATCAATATTTATTAATAAACAAAAAAAAAATATTATCCCAAAAACCTATACATACATATAAGCTATCGCTAATATTTATCGCTTTAAATCATGACTTTATTAAAAGTAAAGTTTACTAGGTGGTAGGTCCCTCGTATGTTAGGGGACTGTCAAGGTTGGTACTACCGCTTTGTCTATTTCTGCCGCCAAACAGCAGCGTGTAAGAATTATTGTGTTTCGGGAATAACACTATAACCAGTAAAATAGCTGGGCATTATGAGACTACACATCTATGTCTCGGGGTGACGAGTGCAGTCCAATGTAATGCCGTGCTATGTAATTGAAGGTTCTATGTGGTGTGTCTGTTTATGGGCAGGAGTGGCGCTTACCATCAGGCGAGCGACGTGCGCGATTCGTCTTTCAGGCTAATACAAAAGAGAAAATATGACATTACTATAAAAATATTTATGTAATTAAATAAATAAACCAATTATGTATAATCTAGTCAAGAATTTTAAGTTTAAACTTTAAAAACCCACTCAAAACCTGAACACGGTGTAATCGTTGTATTCCGTTTTCCCGCGTACTTGGTTATAGGAATGAGTACCTCCTCCTTTTTAAAGTCGGTTGAAAAAGAACTCGACATCGGAAAGATATTAAGACAACATTTTACATAGATCTTTCAACATTCTCAAAGTAGAATCTCAGAAATCACATATTAAAAATGACACGTTTAAAAACCACTACAGCTTGCAATGCGACTTCGGAAATTTAATGCAATGTTGATGATGTTATGATACTTATAGATAAGTCTAATAGCATATCAGGTTTTTATACAAGACCCACATGGAGATGAGTAGTAACAATTGGTGTCGTACATGAACGTAAAAAGAACTGGATATCTATATCGTAAATCGAAGCTCCAACAACTAAGCGAATCTGAAATATTTTTTCGATTTTTCAACTACGCCCGAATTTATAGGCACATAAATATACCTACGCACCAGTAAATTTCAAAGCAAAATTCTATTTTTCTGCAGAACCTCGTTGCACTACAGTAATCTATCTAGGAGATGATAGTGAAAACTGAATATAAAAGAAAAGTACCATAAAGTCAAAAGGAATAAAAATCATCCTTTTATTTTGCGTGCGTTTTGTAAACTAAAGGCCTATGTTAAACGATGTCCCATTATATTTTAATCGCCAGATAGCGCATCAAGTAGTCAATTTAGAAAGTAATTTTTTTTTATAGCACTGCTGCTTCACCAGGAACTTTAGCGTCCATAAGTTGTGTGCAATAATAGTATATAAAAAATGTATATAAAAAATACAAAGGAAAAACAATTAACTTTTCAGCCCTTTGGCCCATAGGTGTAGTGAGAGGGTGGCCAAGATTGGTCTAGTCCACTTCAAATCCGACACCACCTTCCAGATGCCTGTCTACCTTAGTAAGATAACCGAGAAAAGTAATTTAAAATCTTAATCCTCAAAAACAACTAATCCTTAAGGGATATTAATTACCAATAGATATTTTATAATACAGACTTGGGAACACAATGTTATTGTCCACTAGAGTTTACTTGCTCCGCCCACGGGAACAGCTTTTTCCAGGACAAAAAGTAGCCTATAACCATCTCCAAGGTCCCATTTATCTTTGTACCAAAATTCATTATAATTTGTTCAACAACCTAGGCATGAAAGCGTAACAAACAAACATACAATCTCATTTATGTATTCATATTAGTTAGGATTGTACGACATAGTGCTTAGTATATTGAACACTCTCCTATATGTTTTCATAGTCTTTCAATATCAAGGTGTATGCTTTTCTTCACCTATTTTGAGTGGGGTATACACAACTAAATAATGAGTATTTACTATACAAATTATCAAAAGATAGATGGCTGCATTGCCTACCTTAAAATAAAGAGGTATTTGGGAAGGGAAATGCATAAAACTGTCTACAGTATGGCTCTACCACTGTACTGTATTATTACTATCCTTAAATAAAACACTTCTAATTTTTGTACATGTAGGTTTCTAAGGATCAGAGGTCAATGCCAGATTCTGGCACTACCTAACTACTAAGATGGCCTAAAAAGTGCTGGTGTGGCACATTGGAGGAAAACACTAAAAGATGTTCAAGACCCGATAAGGTGGAAGCATTCAAGTAGAAAGGTGGACCTTGGCACCAATTACAAAATATGGTATTTAAAAGTTTGTCAAACATGTTTTTTGGATACTTAAAACTTAATGCATTCACATTACTGAATACATTTGACATTTGAATATTCTTTGGTGTATTTTACAAGGCTATCCATGAAAATAAGTTTATTTTTACATTATTATATGACAGGGTTCGAGGATATATATCAATGGATATATATCAAGATATATATCCGATATATATCCAATATATATCAAGCTGGGTTTTACGATATATATCAATATTTTTTTTATAATATATTGCAATACAAAAATGGTTTAAAAAATTAATGTTATTAAGTAATTTTTAGAGTTTGTTACTGTATTTCTACTTCCCAAATATAGATGGCGTGGGAGTAGTGTTAAAACATACTCCCTAATGGTAAGTTCTAATCCATAAATGGCAACACTTCTGCCCTAAAAGAAGAGTTTATGTTTTTTAGTTGATTTTGCCTTATCCAAAAACGAGATTTTTATTTTATAATTTTAGTATGTGTATGTAACACATATGCAAACAGTATTCATAAATAATACAATAAAATAATAATATGGCTTTCATACAAAATGGATATATATCAAACTTGATATATATCGGATATATATCATAAATATCCGATATTTTGATATTTATAATAAATATCGGATATTTTCGAACCCTGTTATATGATTTAGAGCGTTCAAAACATTCAAATTAATTTCAAATATGTACTCAATATGACAATGTGTTATCAAATAACTTATTTAAGGGAAAAATAAGTGTTGAGAAATACCAAAATGTAACCAAAAGATTTTTTCCAAAAAATTTCAAAAACGTTATTGAAATTTTTTCCAAAAAATTTCAAAAACGTTATTGAATTAACATCTGTCATATCTAGTTACACATTCTTTTGCCTTCTTCCATTGAGTGACAATTAACTTATGAGAAACTTACACAAAATACTATGCAACTCTGACAGATGTATACAATACTTATAAGTGAAGGCCATGGACATATAATATAAACTTCACATGTGGACTCCCTTCACATGCTGTGATTAAATAGACATCGAGCACAATGTGCCAACTCACTACAGAAAATCTATGCGTGTCACAATGATAATGGTGGCATGCTTGTTTTCAATACAGATCAGCTTATATGTAATGTCTACTTTTTAATCTATAATCTGTGCTAAAGGCCATAGAATGATACATTTAATGTTATAAAAAATGATGTTACCTTATATAGAGAACAGATGCACCGTTGAGAATCCTCCTCCAACCCAAGGGCACTGTTACAGTCTGTGTAGAATCAGTTTCTGCAGAGTCACTGGACTGTGATATGACCGGAGCTGGCAACACTGCCAGGACCATACCATCTGCAGTTCTAACAAGCTGAGGAGCACTGCCACCGTCACCTTCACTGATAATTCCACGGTTAACACCCACTTGCTGATTCAGAATGCTTATACTTTGATTCACTATGGACTGGTGAGACACACTTTGTTCCAAAAACTGGTAGTTCACAAAACCCTTGCCCACTGATAATTCTCTGTCACTGCAGTTCACTATGTCACCAGTTTGTACTGTCACACTTTCACTGAACTGATTTTGCCCATGCCGTATATCTACCTGTTGCATGGGATGCATAGTACTGTCAGAGTCTCCTGGAATTGTGCATCGTGGGTATGTAGCTGCATCTAAGGTTTCCACAGGTAGCTGTCTATTGAATGTTTCTACACCACAAAAATCTATACCCAACTGATCTGCACAATCCCGCTTAATAACAGGGCCACCAAGACTCACATTTCTATTGTTGTCAACTTTCACACAAGTATCCTTGGCACACTGTTGTGAAGTCGGGCACAGGTCTGCTCGTTGTACGACCCCATCTGCAGCCCCATAAACACCCAGCTTGCCTTCAGTATCGTTCAATGTTTTGTAGAAGATAGCACTGTTGGGATGTCGCTGTTCAGACCTGTCTGAGTGGGTCCTGTAAGAAGAAGGTCGGGGCAGCGCGAGATGAGGCTGCAGGTTATCGGGCAAGTAGAGCGCGTCGAGCGGCGGGTGGCGCGCGGGCGGCGGCTCGGGTCCCGCGGCGCCGGCCTCTAGCTGGCGCGGCTCGGCCACGTACACCAGCACGCGCGGCGAGCCCGCCACACCCGCTCGCGACGCGCCCACACTCGCGGGCTTGCCCGACATCGCGCACACACATCACACGCCGCGTCACTCCGCCGCTCATTAGCTGAGCGTGCCGCGACGTGATCCTCCAACGGACCAGCTGGAACTTTTCTCTGCATCGCTTCCGGCCCTCCGATCATCGCTTGACGGCCTCCTCTTGTTCCGGGGCCGCTTCACCATCGTCGACTGTTGCCTTTTTTTGTACCGAAATCATGAATTGTAGTTTTACGATCGACAAATGACCCTGTTGATAATTTTATGGCGGAGCCCTTTTCGACCCCATTGTAAAACTATTAGTCTCCAATTATTGAAAAAACGGGTGGCTGCCGTTTTTTTTTACTGTTTCAATCTTCGGTCTATTCGTTTAATATTGTACATTATGAGACCACAGTATGAAAAAAGGTCACATAGCGAGTTGTGTCCGCATCATCATCATATATGTACACTTTTATCACAGCTTTATGTAGTAGAATGAGACCACTTGTTTTTCACATGAAAGCTTCCTTTGCAAACAACAATCACTTGTACTATCATAAAAACAAATCAATCGCAATAAAAGCGATGCTTACAAAATGAAACACAGCAAATAACGAATGAAAGGAAAGAATTCGTATAGTACACATGTCCACGCAAGATTGTACATATACACATACAATAATGGTCATCCATTTTCCTCTAATACTATAAGAAAAAAAGAGATGGATAACACAACTAGCGACACCTCAGTCTATTTTTTGGAATTTACGAAACTATTCATCCGATTTACTAATAAAATGCAATATTAGCGACATCTATTATTTGGATACTCTAAATACAACGAAGGTGACATTCTCGTTACTAACAGTACAGTCAACCTGGGTAATTTTGGCTCACTTTAGAGGTAATTTATAGTAGTACGGATTTACTTATATTGTTATTTTATTGTTATTCATAAATGAGTGTTTCTAGTGGGATATTGGCCTCTATAATCTAAATTTCTCTGTTATTTATCAAAACGATAAATAAAAGACCCTTAAATTACCAAAAATTTGGTGAGCCAAAGTTACACTGACATTTGGGTAACATTAATAAGTATGAGGAGTTGATGAAGAAAATCTCTAATTTATGTAGTTTTTTTTACTCCTCGGTAAGATTAGCTTGTCATATTGATAAAAAAAATACATTTCGTTTATATCACTATCTCCTTTTTATTGACAACGTAGGGTTGCCATATTAATACAATATTAAACTGCCTGGTTTATCGAAATCAACTTCTATTTAATGGACCTCTTAAATCAAGTTATTATTGTATTAATCAGGTTTTGATGTACTTATAATCATTGAGCAATGCCTAAAGTAATAGAAAATAATAAAACAAACTCAATCACATATAAAAAAGAAACATAATATCGGCTCTCAATTCCCCCATACCATGTATAGAAATTGATCATCAATCGCATAAGAATCGCCTCGTTTTGTGATTTTAGATCCTCCAAATCGACTAACTATATTTCGGGGGTGACAATTAAATATGTCAAGCTTTGATGGCCACTTCCACCCTTCAAAACTTTTTTGCATAATTTAAATTTTCAC
This sequence comes from Amorpha juglandis, assembly GCA_949126905.1. Lineage (NCBI taxonomy): Eukaryota > Metazoa > Arthropoda > Insecta > Lepidoptera > Sphingidae > Amorpha > Amorpha juglandis. Next base: position 10,683,394 of record OX421372.1, read on the forward strand.
GCATTGTCTGTCCTCGCCCCGAGCTAATGTTACCCCAAATGATCTGAAAATGAAACGGATCGAAGATTAATTAAAGATTTTTTTAAAAATCTATCAATATCGCGGGATGTTTCAGTGTTATTACATAAAAAACATATGATTCTTCAACATAAAACTGAACTCGCCTTCTGTAGTTCTTCTGTAGTAACTGCTATACACAACTTTTTAGCAAGTTTATTTTTAACTCTATTTATCGCCAATATTTTGAATGATGAGAAATAAATATATATTTGACAAATTTCAAATGCCACTGCAGGTTTCGTTCAAGAACACTTTTTACCTTCATAGATTAAACAACTTATTATTATACAGTGATTCAGTAAGCAGAGAAAAAATTAAACGTTCAAATACAAGTAAGTGAGTCAATGTTACATTGAAAGGTAAAGTTACCCAGGTTGACTGTATATTACTTTTGTTGCCGTGGAGTTGTTTCACTCAACTATTTTAAAATTAGCCTCGACAGTTAATTGATTGACAGGTTGATTTTAGGTTGTCACGCGCGACCAATGATTAAGGAATTAATAGTCTAAGCGCGCAATCAACTCACTCACACATGCCATCACAGAGTACATTATTATACATGCCATCATGATCGCATTTCGGGCGAGTTGTGTGTGTATGCAGCTGCGACAGACATACATTGCGATTTCTTAATATTTTTAATTAGAAACATGATATTCCTTGGTATGTCGTTATAAGATTTCTCGAGACGTTATATTCAGTGAAACCTAGTCTTCGAACCTGTTCCCACCTGTTCCAATATATACGCCTCATCTCTAGTCTGTGACCTGGCAGCATGGTCTCTGACCTTAGCCGGTTCCCTGTGGAACGAACAAAAACAAATCTGAATTCTGAACATAACCTGTCATAACCTCCTGAATTACCAAAACCCAAAATAATTGATATAGGTATCTGTCTATCTGTTCATGTATTTTTAGGTGTATAGTGCAAATTTATACAGAAATATGAAGCGTAAAATATCAAAACTGGACGATGATGAATCTAGGTAAGATTTATTGGTAATAAAAAATGTTTAGTGGTTTTGAATATACCTACTTATATATCATAATAATACTGATTATAATTATCCTCAGGCTGTCAAAACTCCTATTTAGTAAAAGGGAAGATTTTGCACAAAAACTGAAGCCAACCACTGACGATGTTAGTGAACATAGTGATATAGAGTTAAATCGAAAACCAGCATGGATTGACGACGACGACGAAACATTTGGAGCTAATATTATACCGAATGTAAAAAGTAAAGCACTTTATAAAGAAAAGCTTCAACAAAAATATTCCACTTTAATGGGCACTCCCAATTGGGCCAAATTGAATAGGACAATAATTAAAGATTCTGAAAGTGATGATGAAATTTTGCGTACCGTTGGGCATTTACACAAAAAGAAATCAGAGAACTTACCAAAAGATTTCTTGGAACTAAAAAGATTTCCTAGACTTAATGAGCAAACAAGAAATGAAGGGCCAAATATAAAGTGTGTAGAGTTTCACCCAACCATGAGTGTTTCCTTAGTAGCTGGCCAGTCTGGTGCTGTCTCGTTGTTTTCTATTGGCGGTGATGTGAATAATAAACTTCACAGTTTCAAATTAAACAAATGGCAAATATCTGCAGCACATTTCTTACCTGATGGATCAGAAGCATTTATTGCATCTAAAAATAACCACAAATATTGCATCTACAACCTTGCTAAAGCTGAATCTAGATTAGTCCAGTTACCTCAAATTTCTAAAAGGCCAATTATATTTGAATTGTCTCCTGATGGAAAATATCTTGCTACATCTGACTGTTATGATGAAGTGTATCTGATATGTTCAGCTTCTAAAGAGTTATTGAGGATTTTAAAACATAATTCAAATATAACATCAGTAGCTTTCAGCCATGACTGCAAATTATTGTATAGCTATGGACATCAAGGAGAAGTTACTGTATGGGACCTATCTACATACAGACCAATGAAAAAGTTTTATGACAATGGTTGTGTAACAGCTTCATGCATAAAGTGTAGCCCTTGTGGAAGATTATTAGCTACAGGTAGTGGTGAGGGTATTGTTAATATATATGAAACAACCAATTTGAATACTCCAAATCCAATGCCACTTAAAACAATCTCCAATTTGACAACAAAAGTGACTAACCTGACATTCAATGCTTCATCAGAAATACTCTCTGCTACGTCATCCTACTATCCTAATGCGGTTAAACTCATACATATCCCATCATACCATGTTTTTGCAAATTTTCCGATTCATACACAAAACTATAATCAAGTGGAAACAGTGAACTTTTCTCCTAACAGTGGGTATATGGCATTGGGAAATAACAAGGGTTATGCATATCTGTACCGAGTGAAGTATTATAAGAATTATTGAGATAAAATAAGTGTTTTATTTTTGTTAAAGAGCATACCCATAAGTAAACTGAATACTTTTGTGGTTACCTGAAAAAGATACTGTAATTTCGGGTATCCTCTGCTTTGGCGGGTAACATTAGTCTGTACAAACGTTTGTTTTAATTTTGGTGTAAATTATTTTGATCGCTCGATCGATTAGTTTCGTGTTGGAGGTGATTGGTATCAACATAAACAAATAAATTGGTGTGTATCTCTGTAGAAAGAGCACCTAAGTTAGTATTTTGTCTCTTTTTAACATTGGGAAAATAGTCCAGAGTGTCTACACTAAATTTAAAAATTACCATTTAATGAACATTGCAAAACATGGCTCATATGAATAAACGTTATAATGCTTAGTTAAAAATTAACGATATACTTTTGGAACATTAATTATATAAAAATAAATTTAATATATATTTGAGTTTGAGACTTGCGTTTATTCGTAAAATCCGGACAATGTTCTTTCTTTAAAATTTTAAGTTGCCGAGTTTGATATAAGAGGAAACATTGTTTAGTAACTTCGAAATTTTTAGGGTGACCACGCTTTTCTGGTTAATGTACAACTGTGTTTTAAAGACTGAAGAAAATGTACTAAATCCGTTATAGCAGCTTAATAAATGATACTGTAGCTTTTCTTTGTTTTTATTACACAACTACTTTCATCATATATGCCAGAGATCTAGCTATTATATGATCATACTTTTATTTATGAAAATCGTTATGTGTGATATTGTCTATAATGATGAATCACTTTTTCTTTGTGCGATGTTTGTTTCCTAAATAGCAATTAACCTGTAATTAGTTGCAGCACGTATCATTCTTAACAAAGTGTTGATTAAAATTCATGGTGATAAGAGTGCATAAGAGCACTTAACATTTTTCATAGAACTAATTGATCACCAAGCTTGTTTACAGCGTGTTGGTGTGTTAATAATTCTAGGTTGAGTAGTTTTTGAGAATTCGTGATTAATTAGTGAGTGGCATTTCACTTTTATATTTGCATATAGATAAATTACTTCTGTAACTTTTAAGTTTATTTAAAAATTTAATTTAATTTTATGAAGTATTTATTTAAAACTTATATCTTATTTTTAAATTTCAAATGATACCTTAGCAATACAAGATATTCTCAATATCGTTAAAGCATGGACCCCCGACTTGAAAAAGAAGTACTAACTAATGTGCCTCTCCCTCTTTTCAAGGTCACAGGCTTGATTGTTTTTTCTCTATGAAGCGCGCACTTTCTAAATATTATTATTACTCCAAGGTATAAGGTACATCCGTCATTCTGTCGCGTGGAGATCACTTAACATCGAAGTGACCTACTTATTCATTTGCCAGACTGTCTTGTGATCTGTGGCACCTATGGCTCTTAGCCTCTTAAATATTTCGTGTGATTTAATACTAATTAAATATGTGTGTCCATCGTTTATGGAAGTGCTTTACTAGTGCCAGCCTAAAGTTACTATTAGGTACAATGGAGATCAGAGTTTAAGGATATTATAATCTAGGTAAGGAAATAAAACAAGTTAAGTGACGACGAAAGTTTAATTTTTATTTTATCCTAAATGGAAACAAAGCCAACTCACTGAATACATTTTAGCCATACCGTTCAACTAATGTCATCACAGAGTACATAGTGGGTTTCAATATATATTTGTATAATTGAGATAAAAGGATAAAAGTGTATAAGGCAATTTATAAAAAGATGGTGTGTACCAAGTGTATATAATAATGAGAATATAATTTAATTCTGTCAGTAGAGAATCTTATGGGTGTATCCTGATTGGCGAACGTGCCCCGAGCTGGTCACAATATAAATATTACATACATGCATCACTTCACACTTGTACAACTCGAACAAGCCTCGGTTACGAGCTTGCACGCTGTGCGTGTGCATATTTTTCACATTCACTGTTTTTGTTTTAAGTTGAATTAGTTGTTAGCTCATACTGCGCATCCGCCTTTCGAAACACCGCCTTAAGAGATAATAATATTGCAATGTATACACTATAAACAAAAACCTTTGCTAAGTGACGATAGGAGTAATTGAAATTAGGCAAATCTAAAAATACCAACTTACAAGCACATATACATTACATTATCTAAGGTAAATAGATAAACAAAATCACAGTAATGATTATTTTTTTAAATACTACAATATATGGATAAGTCATCAATGGACCTGTTACAATTTTATATCTACCGAATACCTTTATTAAGAGAAAAATAAACAATACACTGTTTTTTAAACTATGTTAAAAACTAAAAATTTGCCTCTTTAAACAAGATTTTAATTTACAAATATCCATACCTACTGAAGTGTTATAATTTAAACAATTAATGTGAAACATGCAGAACATGTGAACAGCTTATTTAATATCAACCTAAATATATATTTCCTAGTCAAAATTACTCTTCTTAAACAGAGCTATTTTATTTACTTGCAAGATAGTATTATTATATTTTAGAGCTACTTGAGTTATAGCATGGATAAGGTCCATTGATAAAGTGTGCAATGTTAAAAGTTTAACTAGTAGCGCATTGGACCGTGTTCATTCCGGGATGTTCATCATCCTCTTCGTAAGCATGTCCGTGATGCGTGCGCCGTCGTCGGGATTGTTGCTCTGGATCGAGATCCATTAGCTGGCACTCCTCAGCCAGTTCAGGAATCTCCAACTAGAACCAAATTGTGTAACTGTCAAAAAACCTGACAATTATATTAAAAAAATCTAATTGGCTGAACAGAATACTTCAAACATAACTAAGAACCATCTAGATTAAATCAATTTGGAAAATAAATAAACTACATTCATAAAAGTACTGTTGTATACGTACTGCAATGCCACTGAGTTAACAATCAACTAATAACGCCCTCCCTTTTTGAGGGGAGAAGTTCAATCAAGACTTAAAATCACAAAACTGTGTAAGTGATGATAATTGTATGTTCGAAGTCATAAAATATATGATACTAGCTGCCCGCGCGGTTTCACCGGTAACATATAATTCAAAGTTAGGGTTTAAATATTACGGGGTGTAGGTGATATGCGAAAATCTTAAATAAATAAGAACCTAGAACCCCGAGCGCCACCTACCGGGTCCAATTGTAAATATAAAGTTTAGATTCTATTCTGTTTAGATTTCGGCCCAACTGTTTAGGTTTTTGCAAGACTAAAATGAACGGCAATTGACATTTATGTACATAGATATAGATATAAGATTATTGTGAACTACTTACTCTGGGTCTAGACGGCAGGCAGTTCTCCAAAGCAGGAATAACTTCAGGCGGAATGCGATTAGGGAAATTAACTAGGAATTGGATAATAAGTTGGCCCTTTTCAAATGGATTTTTGTACATTGGCATACCTGAAACAATAATTTCAAAAATCTTTAAATATTTATTGTTTAATTATACGTCTTCATAGCTTCATAAATGAAATACAGTATGTTCATAAAAACCTTGTCGACTTTAAGCTAGTTACGAACGAAGTTACGTAACGTCTACGTGGTTGCGACGTCGCGTCGTGACGTACAGGAAATATCAAACATAGGAAACGGCCATTGCGGCTTCGGTATATATTGTTAGACTTATATGTGCTATTTATTTGGCGCAGCATATATATGGTAAATAATAATATAGAATCAATAATAATATATAATCTATAATAATAATATAGAATCAATAATAATATAGAATCTATAATAATATAGAATCTATACAGTCAATCAGGGTAACTTTGACAGATCAAAACTATATTTTATAGCTAACTTTTACTCATGGTAAATATGAGACAAAAGAGTTAGCATAAAAGGATTTTAGAAAATTCCACCCCAAAGGGGTCAAAATAGGGGATGATAATATGTATGAGAGTCCGTCATTTTGAAAGTTACATAAACAAAATTTTGGATTTCGTTTATTGACGTAAAACAAATAAATACGTGTTTCAGGAATTTTGGAAATTTTAGTTAATAAGAGATGAAAAGGGGGGTGAAAGTTAATGCGAAAGTGAGTTTGTTTGTTACGCTTTCACGCCTAAATCACTGAACCGATTTTGATGAATTTATCTACCGGGATAGATGGGACCCTGGAGACGGTTACAGGCTACTTTTATCCCGGAAAATGCTGTTCACGCGGGCGGAGCCGCGAGCAAAAGCTAGTATGTATATGTTTGTAAAGCTGACTTTAAGCTTATCAAGACAAGTCGTGATAATAAAGCACAATAATATTACCTTCATTCAGCACACACTTCACATCACCATGTTTTGTTACTTCTCCAGGCAACATAGTTATTACCACATCTCTGTCATCAAGAGTTCTGATTACTTTCTGAAAACCACACAGAGCTTCCACCAACTCTATATTTAAGCGTAGGATAAGATCATTTCCAGATCTTTTAAACACCTATAAAAACAGAGCATTGATTTTAAATAGTGCAGATCGAAAAGTAGTCAATGTTGAAAATGTTGTTTACACAACTTACTTCATGTTCTTTTTCGTCTAAAACTATGACAAGGTCGCCAGCTTCCAGCTCAGGTTCCTGGTCGCCCTCTCCACTGAACACAATCTTCTGTCCATCAGTCATGCCCTTGTCTACGTGAACCTCGAGGATCTTACGGTCGCGCACTGTCTTACGTCCCTGTCATTAATTTTACCAATCAGTGAATATGAAAGTAAGAAAGAAAGAAGAAAGAAATAAATATATTATTGGACTAGATACGTTTTTTTTACATACATCATACCAGTACTATGTTAGACCAATAACAGGACTTCCCATTCAGCTTTATGCTGAAATACAGCCTTAGCTGTACTACAGCGCTGATTTTCAATGAGAAGTCCGTGTGACGTGCGTACGCTATGCCAGTACAATAAAAATATAAAGATTGAAATCATGTAAACAATGATAATTAATTACAAGGACATTAACTATTCAATAATATAATATCACTTCCTTGTATTTTTCATGTGAAATTTTGAGAGGTATAAAGTGGTTGTTCTTAGTAGTTTGTTTTCTGCTGTGCCAGATAGTTTGTTTTTTTGACCCCTCTGATGAGCTGCAGGGGTCACTGCTAATGGGATACTGGCGATGATTGTTTAAGTTGGATGTATGATTTTTGAAACCCATATTAAATAATAAGTAGAAAAGTAGAAAAATATCTTACTTGGCACACTTTGCAGCGGTCCTTGGGGTCAATAATCTCTCGTTGTCCACGACAATCACTGCATACGGTTTGTGTTTGTTGAATTACACCAGGCACAAATTGATGGATGTGTACTTGCATTCCAGTACCACGGCAAGTGGGACATGTTTGCACTGCACCCTATGATCAAATAAGATTTTAAATTGACTTTCTTTCTTCAAACAAGGCTTAAAAAGATACGTTCACAGAAGGCAGTGGCTTGTCCAAGCCCCGGGCATTACTAATGTCTATGGGCGACAGTAACCACTTACAATCTGGTGGGCCATCAGCTCTTCGCCTTCATAGGCTAATAAAAAAAAAATTAAATAAAAGAACTGGTAACTGATGGTAAGCAGAGTGCAGTCCAAAAAACCTCTTCTGTGCCTAAATACATTGCCAAACTACATCAAATTCTTACCTTTTTGCCACCACGACCTTCACATTTCTCACAAATCACGTTCTTCTGGAGCGCTAATTTTCGTACAGCTCCGCGATATAACTCTTCTAACGTAACCGACAACTGATGGATGACATCTTTGCCCTTGCGCTCACGGCCACGTCGACGCCCTCCACTGAACCCACCACCAAAGAACATATCGAAGAGATCCATGGGCGAGGAGAAGCCACTGCCACCTGCTCCGCCCTCCTTAAGTGCTTGTTCTCCACCTAATGAAAGTGCAATAGATAAATAAAAAGAGTATAAATGTAAGAGCCTGTTTCAGTCTACTTATAAAATTTTGAGCACCCATTTACACATAGGCTGAAATCTATATAGCACACTAGACTTAGCTTTGCCTTAACTATGCATTTCAGTCAGTGTGGATATTTATAGAGTGATCTTTGACTTGGGCCAAGAACGCTTAAATAATAATTAAATAAATTATAAACCAATTAAAACTTTAAATTCCGCATCGTAACTATTTAACATGACTTAAAATTTATTCATATTATCATTGACGTTGTTACCAAATTTTCCAGGATTTCCATTGAATTTGAGAACCTCGGAATTCAATATAAAGACATATTACATGACACTGACAAGTGTTTCTATAACTTCAACTCGCAAACTGTTTCTTGAACTCGCGAATTAATTTTGATATGTAGTTTAACCAAACTTATTCAAACTTGATTCACATGGTTCAGAATGCACTAAACCCTAAAGCCATAAGATAACATTGAAAAAATATGTAAAAGGGGTCCATACAACCTATGATTGACAAGAATAGTAATATGCCTGTATTATTTCAGATATGTACATACATTTCTTGATTGATACATATTATGATTTAAGGTAAGTCTTTTTCTACATTAATTTCTCAAAAATATCGCTAACCTAGCCTTAAGAATGGTAACAATGTGATTAGAAACTAATATTCTATCAGTTGCGGCCATTTTTGGTCTTAAAATCTGTATCCTGTTTCTAGATCTTAACAGACAGATTACAAAAAATCTAAATAATGTGGCTTGCGGCAGTGTTTCATGCAGTGAGTTAAATTTTCAGAGATACAAATCACCTGTTTCCTTCCCAATACACATTTGCCAACCTCTGCTTTAAATATTTCGCTATCCACATATTATACAGTTAGTAACTTTGTATTTATTCTTTAGTTTTGTACTAAACTGGTAGAACTACACTGTATGCAGTTTTATTACAGAAAATTAGTAGAGATTACAATCACAAAGAAAGAAAGAAAGAAACATTTTATTTGGTTTTTCGATATTTAAAAATTGTACATGGTACATAAACAAAATGGACCACAATTACCTGCAAAAGGTTCAATTGCTTTTAATTTCAGCCATAGAATAGGCTAAGAGCAGAGCTACTTATGATAATAAAAAGGTTAGGGTAAGGTTAGGGTAAGATAATTTACCATAAAGACAACTTGCTCATTTGCCTGCTATAAAAAAAAGAAACAGCTGGCAAGCACCACAGTCAAATAACACTAGTATATATTATTTTTAGGTTAGAATGTGTGTTTTTTATTTAATTAAATGATGAGATGAGCAAGCTGCTTGCCTGTTGGTACGCCTGCCCATAAACAAATGCAACACCACACAGAACTTTGAGTTATGAAACACTGCATGGCACTCTTCACTCTGAGACATAAGATTTTCAGTCCATTATGATGCCCAGTAATTTCATAGGCTTCAATGTCCTTCAAACCAAAACACAACAGTGCTTACACACTTGCTTGGCGGCAGAAATAGACAAAGCGGTGGTATCAACGCAGATGGCCTCTCGCATACGAGGGACCTACCACCTTGTAAAATGTGAATGTTTCGTAATGGCAACAATGGAACAGTGAATGTCTTTGTACTTGCCAGAGTGAACACTCTAACATCTATTAATATTATTATTATTACATACCTTGGTCATATATCCGTCGTTTATCCGGATTCGAGAGTACCTCATAAGCTTGTGAAATTTGTTTAAATTTTTCGCCTTCATTTGGGTTTTTGTCTGGGTGATACTTGAGGGCTAATTTCCTGTAGGCTTTCTTTAGTTCATCATTGGTACAATTTGGTTTTACTCCCAAAATGTCGTAATATGTTGTCTCTTTAACCATCTTTCACACCTATCCAAAGAAAAATTACTTCGTCACAGCAATTAGCATAGAGCGTTGTAGAAATTTCTAGTGTTTTAGGTTATGATGAATTAATGTAAATAATATCGATCTGGCATTAGTTCAAAAGATTGATTTGCAATCATTCATAGGTGATATCATTTTAAGTCTAGCATCCAAATTGCTGCTTGATTGTGATACGAACAACACGTTCTTAACGACCCTTAGAAGTTTTAACAGGAACAAGCTTCCATTGTGGTATTGATTTTACTATACATATATGAACTAGACAAGAGGGATAAAATTAATAATTATATTTGATTATTAGAAGAAAACTTCATGAACATGGACTTCATTGAAATACACAAGAAATGTGGATTTTGACGGCAATCTTGTTACAATACCTATTTATTATATTTATGTGATTTTTAACTTACCTTTATTTGCTTATTGGGTATTTAAATGCAATGTTCACAAAAAATCTTCCAGAAGCACCTACTTTAGTAACGCCACAAACTATATCAAGAACAAAAATGTGGAACACACTGAACAACCAAGATCTGCGTACACGAGCTTAAACTGAATGACGTTTTATCGAATATTCTTCCTACTCGATAGCCGTCAGTCACACAACCGTATAATATTCCAGAACATTCCACGCCTTTAAAATTTATACGACCAAATATACATGTTAGACGTCGAAACGGTATTTTACCTTTCTCTTTTACACTAATGCTAAATCGCCTTGAATCATGTTGTAAAGAAGTAAGACGAAATAGACAATGTATACATCTTAATTTAGAGCGTTTATAATTTTACTGTAGTTGACAGTGTGACCAACCAAAAATTATCCCTGTTTTCCAATTACAGCACTAGAGCGCATTATGCGGCATAATGCTCAACGTTGAATGTTTCAACTACAGCAACGCTACGCACAATCACGCACTCTCAAAAGTACTGCTTTCGGGTGATACATGCAATCGATACCAACTCAGTAACAGAAAATTAACAAGTGTTTTTTTTTAAGTTGGCATTGATTTATATTATCGTTAGTAATTAATATTGTTTATTGTTGAGATTTTTTTTTAAGCTTTCGTCTTATCGTAGTGTTTTCGAAATATTCAAAAGTTAATTCAGACCGTGTTGAAAAGTAAATGTAAGGATGGATGAAGGTATAAACATTGACTATTTATATTTTTATTCTCAACACTGAACTTAGCGCAGTGAATTATTGAATTTAGATGATTTTTGACCAAGGGTATTGATCGACTTTGTGCTTTCCTTTCGCTTGAAGAATGACAGGAATTAACACCACAACTCCGGGAAGACCTTGAAATCGACCCGTGTTGCATCGTTCTTGTAAAATATAGGAATAGCAAAAATATCTAATATGGGCTCTAAGGATAAGTATCCAAAGCCGTAAAATAATTTATAAAGTGTGAAAGTGACAGAAATAGATTTTGACAGTTCTTTATTGACATTTGTTAGCTGTCACTGACTGACAAGGGTAGTGTTGTATTAAAAGTAGCCTCTTCTTTATACTGAACCGGTACAAGGTTAACTTCAAATGAGGTGAGGCGACTTGAAGCTCAGCGGTGCATTTGAATTACATTATCTTACAAGTATGATTGATTTATTACATAAAAAGATGCGCATTAAGTATTAAAGTGAAGCATGTGATTTGCTCGTTCTCACTCTTTCACGCACACAGTCCACGTCATAGGAATATCATAAGAGTAACGTAATAAGCTCAACTGTACATCATCTGATGTCATGTTGAGAGTACATTTTTTTACAGATCGGTCATATTATGAGAAATACTCACGTAAAATCTAAGTTGTTTGACCTTGACACGACTTTGACACAACTTTGACCGGGCTTTGACCGGACTTCGTAACGTAACGCGTTAAGGGAAGCCAGACAGAGTGGCGACGTAACGTAACACTTTACGGCGCCACTCTGTCTGGCTTCCCTTTCTCTCACGCATACGGTAGCAGTAGGCAGGCTCCTCCGCTCTCACTTTAACCCACATTAGTTTAAGTTATCACTTTTTTTGTTGAAGCCATTCGGCTTCAAAACATTCATTACTTAAGAATGGCGATTAAGCGGAGCTATAGATATTGGAAAGCGGGATGTTTCGCAATTTTTCTAAGAGGGGCTATACACTCCCGTCCTCCTTGGAACCTTAAAATTTGACGACAGATAAAGTAAAGCCTTACCATGCGACATACAATTTGAAGTAGTACATTATACATGTTGACGCTTTTACATTATTTCGTCATTTACGGGACAAATGTATTGCCTCTTGTATGTCCTACCAACACTAGTCACAAGTGGCAATATTTCTCAAAAGTCAACTGTCAGCTGTTTAATCTACTGACTGTAACTAGTCTCGCTTCCCCTATTATCATATTATTCTGGGGACTAGTGAGTTGAGTAGTGACCTCTGGTAGTGACTACTCGGTTGGCCTTGCTCGCTCGCGAGTCGTGCTCAGTATATTCCTTGTCAGCCGGAGTATTTTTTTTCTGTGCATTTATTGGCGTAAACGATATATTATATATCTATGTAGCTGATAACGCTATACGATAGCTGATAACGTCAGTTATTAACTCACTGCTTTTGTTCGTGTGCAGGCATCGCTGAGGGCCGAAATATTAATTTATAAGTGGTGTATAATTCGCGGCTGGTGCACGCCGTTGTGTATTTTTCTTCGTTTGAGAATATAAAATATTATTGCGAACAATGGCTGAAAAGCAAATAAAGAATAGAGTTTGCATTGTTGGATCAGGGAATTGGTAAGATTCGCATGGTATATTAAATTTACTTGTGCTATGTTTTACAAGTCCGTCTCGTGAAAAACCGAATATCGGTGAATACCCATTGAAACGATGACATAACAAAGATACAACAATCTGTAATATTTACCTGAGATTTGTGTGGATATTTCCATGGTGTTATATTTTCATGGTGTTAAATCATTTTAGGGGTTCTGCTATCGCCAAAATAGTGGGTCGCAATGCCGCACGGCTACCGAATTTCGAAGATAAGGTTACTATGTGGGTTTATGAAGAGATGATTGAAGGAAAAAAACTCACAGAAATTATAAATGAAACTCATGAAAATGTGAAATATCTGCCTGGACATCAATTGCCTCCTAATGTGGTGAGTAACTAGATCATTATCGAGGTTTGATATATTTTCATATTTAAATTTACACAGTTTTGTTGTAAATGTAAATAATTTTGATTATTTATTAAATCATTATATTAACACAGTATAGTAATAGAAACTATAGGCATGGTTTTATTAGTTATAGTGACATTGAATTTCTGTTTAGTACTACACATGCACTGCACATGTACATTCTATTTTTATAACACTTCCTTATGAGTATTAGTTCACTGCCAATCTTACTCTTCTAGGCCTCTGCTTGTTATATAATTACATTTTTACACATACTATTTTTTATCTCAGAAGATTTAAAAAAAAGACACTTGCAGTAATTTTAAATATGAAAAATTTGAATAATCAACAATTGATTAGTAATATGTTTAGTAGTAATTAAACTTGCGATTGTAAGTAGTTGTAAGTATGAAAAAAGAAATTCCAGTGATATACATTGTGTTCAAAATTATATTATTTATCTATTGATTTTCTGTACTTTAATTAACTATATGATGTAAAATAAAATAAACCTAATTTTCAGTACTATTTTATTACATTTATCATCTTATGATAAATAAGTGTTTTGTGTAGCGGTCATTGCATATCTTCTTGCATACAGTAGTTTATTGTAAGTCGATCATGCAAGTTTAATTTGCATAATATGACTTGCATTTGTTTCTTATAGTGCATCAATTGTACTCTTAATAAATGGCTTCAAAAGTAATGGTATGTTAAAAATTCTTTGTAATATGCCATATTGGTCTAGTTTAGCCAATTGAGTGTACATTAGGTAGTAGTTTGGTACAATGTATCCATGTAACAATAAGCCAGTTATCCTACATACTGTGTTACCTACTACAGAAATAAAGTATATTAAACATATAAAAAGTGTATAGTAAACGGCACCGTCCCATGGTATACTTACATAGCTGTCAGGCTCTTGCATGTTGCCTTTGCGGTCTGTCTCTTGGGGCTTAAAAGCACCCTCACTATAATGACGCCTGCCCTTGACGTTTACTGTAACACGAGATTTTCGCACTGCTGTCCTCGTGCAGTCAGGGTTTACCCACTACATAGTTGGCCTTTGAGTACATAGCGTTTTGGTATACAAGTATTAGCCATTTATATGTACATAATAATTCCCATGAGTTTTGTAGGTAGCTGTACCTGATGTAGTAGAAGCGGCCAAAGATGCAGACCTTCTAATCTTCGTAGTACCTCACCAATTTGTCAGAACTATTTGTTCTACTCTTCTTGGCAAAATAAAACCGACAGCAGCTGCGCTATCTTTAATTAAGGTATTTACAATTTGTTTTTCAACATATCATGTTAAATCATCTACTTTTGTTTATGCGATATTATATTTTTATCACCTTTGTTATCGATTTATACGTTATCTAACTTAATTAAAGGTACCTACTTTAATTATTTAAGTACAATATATTATTATGTGATAATTTTTAACCAAGTATAAAGAGATTCAGAATTTATCACACAATTTGAATACTAGAAGCCTATTTTATTCCTTTTATTTTAACCACTAATCGACGTTTTAGAAATCTGATAATATACTCTATATTGTAGAGTTCTTGTGTACACTTCTCTATATTGTATTTCTGGATATACATAACATGGTTTGTTTATCGACGTATTATATTTTATTTGATGAGTAGCATTTACTCAGATGTCGCGAAGTACGACTTCGAAGTCATACTGATTTTTGTTTATATTCATTATTTGTTTATTAACTTAACTGTTGCCATTCCAATCGACGACAATCACCACAATACACTACTATGTGGCGCGGCGACCTTAAAGTGTGGACCCGTCTACCTTGAAGTATCGCTCCTCTTAATGATCACTAAAAGTTAAATATGTATGAATGTGAGTTATTTGGCAGGGCTTTGACATAGCAGAAGGTGGCGGCATTGACCTGATATCACACATTATAACTAGATGTCTGAAAATCCCGTGCGCAGTGCTCATGGGCGCCAATATTGCATCCGAGGTGAGAATTAATTACCTGTCCGTTTGCTCCTTTCTTGTCAGTATTGTTTGTTGTTTTTTCTTCTCATCTTAGATAATTTGTATACACCCACATTAACTCGTTTCTGCATCACCCAAGGGTAGACTGGTAGATAATGCCTTTGGCATTAAGTCCGCCTTTATACATGTTATGTATATAAAGTTTAAATAAATAAAATGTTGTGCTTATAGTTTAGATTAAAAAACTTAAGAATTTATTGGCCTCACTTGGAAACGCCAATTACATTAAATATACATTATATCGACATTAGCCATTACTTTTTATAGCGTCGGCCTGCACACGAGTATGTGGGTCACCTGATGCTAAATGATCTCTACAGCCTATGTACGCCGACAATATGAAAAGAATCGGGTGCGTTGCCGACCTTAAAGGAAAGGGATGATTAAGAAGGGAAGGGGACTTTGGGCCTTCGGGTATATGGCTCACCATACGAAACACAGCAGCAACCGCTACTTTACGTCATTTTCTCTGAGAAAATGGTATCGATTCGGTCGAGCAGGACCATTCATGCTGTAGACGAAACGGTCTGCAGCGTGGCTCTACCGTTGAAAAAAATCGTTAGCTATGGTTATTTCTGTACTCAGTAAGCATGAAGCATTTTCTGTAGCCAGCGTAATTAACAAAGTATAAAAAAATAAAACGAAAATAATTGAATTGTTAATTAAAATTAACTGACGTCTCTGTCTGCGTTTTATTCATCTTATCGCTATTAAGTAGTTAAATTGTCTACTAGAAAATGAATCTATCCATTGCTATTCCATCTTGCTTTATTGTTATTGTATTTGGAGGGCGTTCAATATTGTTCAATATTATTACTCTACTTTCGAAAGCCAACTGCATTAAAATGTGTAATTGAACAACAGTGAAAATAGAAATAATGTCGGTATTACGAAACAATTTAAATACAACTACTACAATATAGTGATTACGTTACGAAATTTACTTGTGGTAGTAAATATGTTTGCTAAGCATGTGTTGCTAAGCAAATTCAATATAAATTCGCAATAACGAAATCCGTTTACATTATAGATTCCAAAAGTATAGTCTTTACAACATTATATTGGTCATAATGGATAGAGAAAATAAAAACTATCTATTTAATATTACTTGAGAAATGTATACTATTTCGCAATGATGTGTTACAAAGTAACTCTCTGCTTTTACGTTATACGTACCTATTTGACATCTATATGTCGAAGATATTCCATTTTTTTATGAGAAAAAAAAATCAATGTATCAACGTATGATACATAAATTTGCTGGTGGGAGGAAACTTGTATCCGACCGGATAGCGGCCACCGTACACTGGTGCTAAAACCTGCCATAGTGGCCCACCTTGTGTGGGTCGCGTTCCAGGGTCAGCCAGTATATATCCGGTTCTCCCCAGGGGGCTTGCCCCCTGATCCTAACCCTTTTCCCATCCCTTTTTCCTTCCCCTCCCCTTTGACCCTTTGTAGGCCGGCATGATCGTGCCGACCAACGATAGACACACTGTTTATCATTGCTCGACACTATTCTTGCATTGCGCTACACTTTCCATCAGGTGTGGCGTAGTCAATTTGTCGGGCCAGGATAAAAAAAAAAAAATCAACTAACGTTCTCCAATGATTTGCTTCTTCATTTCAGCTTTTGTTGAATGCGTTTTACAGCATTATTAACTATACGATTTTTATAGCCGAAAAAAATGTTTACGTATTCATATCCAATACATTTGAAGAAATAATATACATCACAAATAAATCCTCGTAAATCTAGGTGGCGGAAGAGAAGTTCTGCGAAACAACGATCGGATGTCGGGATGTGATGCTAGCTCCGACGATGAGGGACATCATTCAAACTGATTATTTCAGAGTGGTAGTTGTTGACGACGAAGATGCTGTTGAAATCTGTGGAGCTCTTAAGGTACGCACTTTATTTCAAATAACTTGTTACCTATAAGATATATGAATAATATAAATCAATACATAAATGAAATAATATTAAAACGATATCATATATGAAGTATTCCTACACGTCTTACGCGGTTATAAGGGCAGGTCACTGACCGGACCTTATTACCGCATTTCAATACTCAGTAGGTATATCCGTGTGCCGCGCAACACAGCTGATTCTGCGCGTCAGCAGATATTTTAATTATCTGTACATTACGTTATTAAGAAAAATACGATTTTAATTATTATTTCAATGAAACGTCATTATACTTATTGGTATTATCCTGTCTGTAACCACGAGCACTACTACCTGTTTTCATTTTCGGAAGAGTCCCTTACACCCGGCATAATATATGAGCAATGATAATGCCAGTCTAGTAAAAATTGGCACGCTTGGTTTCCATACGGATTGTTACTTATATGATGTAATACGTAACCCGGTCTGTGACAACATTAATATTTTAATATGTTGCACGTAGAACATAGTGGCGGTGGGCGCAGGATTTGTCGATGGTCTTGGTTTTGGAGATAACACCAAAGCAGCTGTTATACGGCTGGGTCTCATGGAGATGATAAAATTTGTGGACGTGTTCTATCCAGGCAGCAAACTGAGCACGTTCTTCGAATCATGCGGTGTTGCTGACCTCATCACGACGTGTTACGGTGAGCTGATATTGTTTATTTATTTTAAAGCGTTCCAATTGTAACTTCTATAGAGGCATATCATAACATTACGAAGACTGAGATACTGACTATATGGATGGACTAGAGTAGACTACTAGGTTTGCATATTCGCGAAGAAAAGCTGAAACAGGTCGACAAATTTAGGTACTTTGGAAGCGACATAACAGCCAAGGGAAATCTCGATTCGGAAATCAACAGCAGGCTTGGCTCTGCAATGACTGCTATTGACTAATTCCAATCCCGACTGATCCGCTTTCACAATATTAAGTTGCGTACCAAAGTCCAACTATACATGTCTATTGTCTTGCGGCATATATTGTACGCAAACTAAATGCAAAACCGCCTTCAAACACTAATTATAACATTATGAACGGATCCCTTACGTGCCCTGTTTGTGATCGTGCATTTACAGCGAAGAAAGGTTATGTAAGTCATATAAAGGCTAAACATAAGTAAATAATAATGATAAACAAAGCCTCGTCACTGAAGCCGAGAACAGTAAGGAGGATTAAATATATATAGGCTTACACGATTTACAGTGCCGGGTTAGTTTCTAAATGCCTTATAGAGCAAACGGGGCTACGGACAAAGTCTAATATAACATAGTTAGAATGTACATAGGAAAATAATTTTAATAAAATTACTCAATTTCAACTAATTGCATATGTATTGCCCCATTTGGCTGTACATGCGCAAGTCCGGTTATTTTTAGAACGGCCATAAAATTTTATAAAACCGATACTTTTTCCAAATGCTTACGTACTATTATATGATTTTAGGCTTTCGCGATTTGCATACATAATATAATCTTTATTTACACGGGTCTTAATCGCGTAGTATTTGAAGGTATACCTATTATTTATTTCTTTCCGACGTTTCGACCAAGTTGCATCGGTCATGGTCACGGGTTGACTACAACTGATTTTGTTTATTTATGAATAGGATTACACACAATTATGCTACTTCTTAGATGCTATTGGCGGCCTTTGATGTTTCTAGATGTCCCCCTTTTCAGATTTAAATCAACATAAAAAATCTATCGAACAATGCAAGATGTCCTTCCTAATTGATTGCCTTAACGTAGGTAGGTACTAGTAATGACCAACAAGTTCTAAAGTATGATTAAATAATAGGATAATTAGCTCTATGGACTATAGTTTCCTGTTGTTACCGTTAATAGTATTCGCGTAAATTACCACGTAATACAAATACTTCGGCCTGTCCGAAGTGCAAAGTCCGAACTTGGTGAGCCAGTTAATAATTATACAAAGTGACACTTTTGTTTATACACTTATCACGGTAAGTCATTAGTTCACGAGGTCGTGACAATGATACATGCTGTGAGCGCGAAGTCGTGATTTTAATGGATAGTAATATAGGTAGCAAAAACAATAACATATTATGCGAGAAATGCTGCAAAACAAAACAATCGGAGATCGAACCCGAAACCACAGCATAGCAGTCGTACCGCGTATGTACTACAACTGCGCCACCGAGACAGTCAAACTTTATGCAACATTATTAAAATTAAAACCTTTGATTTCACATTCCGGTTGTAGAATGAGGTTGGTATTTTTATAACAGAGGCCGGCAAACGAGCAAGTTGTCAACTGAAGGTAAGTGATTTCCACCGGCCATGAGCCACCCACAATACCCGAAGAACTATGGGTGCGTTGCCGATCTTGAGGAAAAAGAATGGGGATTTAAAATGCGGACGCGTTGACGCTCTGCAAATCTCATTCACGAAACTGGCGACAAACTGGGCTGGTTTGGCCGCCTCATTTATGATGTAGATAACAATGCCTAGAGCGTGGCTCTATCACATTGAAAGACCCGTTGCTTTAATTCACCTGCTGAAGCAACAGCTTACCAATCTAACAAACTATATTATTTCAAAGATGGAACACGGCCTACTATAATAATAAGCCTGCTCCTCTCGTCCGACAGGCAATAGTAACAATTAGCTTAAAATTTAAGAGATGGTTTTAATACATTTTTACACGCTTTTTATTAACTTCACCTGTATGTTTGTTTGTATGTTTGTAACCGACTCCTTTGGGCGCGATTTTGACCCACTTTAAACGGCCAGATTTCGTTCAAACTTTGTAGATTTATCGAGGACCGATGACAATACAATAATTTGATAAAAAAATAATAATAATTTAATAATAATAATAATAAAATAATAATTTAATTTAATTAATTATTGATATTCGGGTTAGGAATTCAAATTGTACTCTCTTGATCTTCGTTAATTATAGGGAATATCGTAGTATCTAATAGTGTCAATAGATGGCGCTTTTTTGATGTTCGGGTTCAAAATTAAAATTATACTCTCTGCTACAATATATTTATATTTTAACTAAAAAATGAAAAATATATAATAGTTTAAAAAAAACTAAAAAACACGCTTTTATAGAAAGTCTAATTAAAAAATTGAAAATAAATTTGAAGAAAACAATGTATTTTATTGTAAAAAAAGCGTGGGGTGCTTTTTAAGATACTATCTAAATGATAATCCTTCTACTCATATGTGTCAATATAATATTGATTACTATTGACACCATGCACCGCACGCTTTTTTTTACAATAAAATACATTGTTTTCTTCAAATTTATTTTCAATTTTTTAGTTAGACTTTCTATAAAAGCGTGTTTTTTAGTTTTTTTTAATTTTATAACAATCTTAATTGACGAAGTGTAATTAAAAATAAACTCTGTTATCTTATAGCTTATGTAAAATTTGTATATTTTGCAACTGCAGGGACATAGGTAGATATAAATAGTTTTCCATATCTGTCTTAAAATATAAATAAACATGTAACATATTTTAGTTATCACATAAAAAATAAACCCCAAAATTATTTATTTTCAAAATATATACAGTGCAGTCCGGCCGTCAAGAGATTTCTCACACTGAATCGTGCAAGGGTTTTCTTTAAGTCGTTTTTAGTTTTTATCTTGAAATCGTATAGTACTAGAATTTGGTTGCGTATTTATAGGTGGCAGGAATAGGCGAGTGGCAGAAGCTTTTGTCAAGACTGGACGATCAATTAAGGAACTTGAGGATGAGATGTTGAACGGACAGAAACTGCAAGGCCCCATCACCGCGGAGGAAGTCAATCACATGTTGGCTAACAAAAATATGGAAAATAAGTCAGTAACTTATTCAAATTAACTTCTACCAATTCAATTACACAGACCATTATACATTTAATTTTGTAATGGAATACCTATTTGCGATTATGAGCCCACTTTCGGCATTCTATAAAAATTGTACCTGAGTACCATCTGATCAAATACTGTAAAAATACAGAAATAAACTCGAAACAAAATATACATCGCTTATAAAGCTATTAGGAGTATTGCAGACGACCGGTTGATAAGTTGATTATGTGGCCAGTTGTAATTCTACGTCAGATTACTGTAGGTTGAACTAAAATAATCTCTTGGCTAGTATCCACGCCACGTAGGTCAGTTGAAACATTAATCCAATGAAATCGCCATTTTTATGCTTTGACATTGCAAATTACCACACTACCTATTGTTTATTTTAAAGTACTGAGTTACAATATGCATTCTTATTAAATGGTAAAAAATAGCAATAAATATTTTATTGAATTCGAGCACAAACACGATGTTCACAATATTGTGTTAGCAGTAATATTCTAAGTATATAATTGTACAATATGCGCAAAATAACTTGGTCGGGCTAAAGTTAGTCACTTCACTTGCGCTTTACGCCTCCCGACCACCCTTTAGTTTCTGAAAACAATAGCTGCGTCTCCGTTTGTGACGTACTTCAGGCCGGCCAACTTATTTTGCGCGTAATTGCATATATATGTACTAAAACAGTTTGTTTGTACATACAGGTTCCCGTTGTTCACGGCTGTTTATCGCATCTGTCGAGGCGAACTGAAACCCAATGATTTTATTGATTGCATCCGCAGTCATCCAGAGCACATGTAAGACCTATGTACCTTTCATCCGCTTCCTTATATGAGTAGCTTCTAGACCAGATTTATAGAGCATATTGACTATAACTGTATGTAGATTAGAGCCGATTAACTTATTATGTACATAACAATATAATGTATATGTATGTTTATTTTACAGGGTGCTAGTACTTATATAATACATTATGATTAATTAAAGTTAAGTTTAATGGTTTCTATGACTGCACTTATGATTTGATCATATGTTACGTTTATTATATAAATAAGTATATCATAACATGTTAAATGGAAATGTTTAGTAAAACTGGCAATTCCTGTTTATTCATTTGTTAAATAAACAACATTATTAAAATGGCGGAGTGATAAGAAAGGTATTGCTGATGCGTAAATAAACTAGTTTATATTGTGCACGCAATCAGCAATTAGTAATCAAGCTTGGCACAAACGCTCATAGCGACAGACACGGACTTGATATCTGTAAATAAACCTATTGAGAAAGTATTTACATACTGCAGTCATATAACTCATTATCAAAAACGAAGCATGTAGTTATTATATTGTTGTATAAAATTTACTGACACATGTTGTTCTAATAGTATGTTGGTAATATTGAATAAACGATACTATATCGTTTCTGATGTATTATCTGTCAAATAAGCTAACAAATTTCGTCAACGCGGATCTGTTATCATGTTTAGCCTAGTAGCTTCAAAATAAATGAACATATTCGAGTGGTCGCTTGTTGAGATAACGTTTATTGATGTCGAGAAGTCCAATGTAGGTGCTAAATACCTTTAGTCAATAACGTGTTATTTATGGAAACCCATGTAATATATTATATATCATTTATCTTTATCGTTTCTCATATATGTCTACGTATTTCTATTGCACGTTGCCCTGTAGTACAAAATGTGATGTATCCAAATGAATAACTGAAAACGTAGCGTATACCTACCTACATTAAATAAATTATTATTTTAGAAACAGATGTACTTTTATTATTGCTCTTTCTTCGTATTTATTGCACTTGTTACATATCAAGGGTTTCCTGCCTAATGTAATAATTTATATGGTACCTATTTTGTGTAATGTAATGCGATTGAATTTTTCAGATTCGGACCAAAGAATATAAGCATTTATTAATACATTTTGAACGTTACATCTGTTCAAATTTATGTGCTTGCTTGACTGTCTTCTGTTTGCATGTGCATATATGTTCTTCCTTTTTTGTGTACATTTCTGCCTCTTTTACTATCAATAAAATCTATTTTTCTTGGGAACGGCTGTCTTTATATTTGTTTCTGACATATAATTTTTTTATGATAATTTAATCTCTTGGCAGGATAGTAATTTTTTTACTAATATTTTAGGAAACAGCCGATGCCCAAATGTTCTCTGTGACCTGAGTGAAGTGCCTCTACAATGTTTTTGTCACAAGACTCGCATTTGTCGTGTGATGCACCAAATTCATTTGTCATTCATCGGATTTTCTAATTACAAACACAGTCATTTATACGCCTATATAGATGGATTAATAAACCAAGACCACGTCTTAGTCAAACGTATTCGCTATTTTTGTAGTACTGTAATTAAATATTGCAAATACTGATCAAAATATGCAGACTGTGTCTCTATTTAGATCTGCTTACAACATCACAATTGCACGTTTATTACATTATTTTTCATTCAATCAAATAATTAGCTTTTTGTTACAATTTCGAAATTGTTTGTTGTTTAGTTATAGAACAAAAAGTTATTTATAAGACTGTTTTTAGAATTATTGCAAAACGATTAATTGGGTTGCTAGGTCACTTGATGACTATAATCTATTGAAATAGGTATAAGTGTTAAAAATCAATATAGACTAGACGATACAATTGTCATTCGAGTCGCTGCCTAGTCTGTAAATAGTCAATTAAAGAATAATGTCTTGTACTTTTATTTAAAGAACATTACGTGCTTTAACATTGGTATTAAGGAATAAAGAATATTCTAACAAGTTGAGAAAACAATAATTTAAAACTGTGTTCTGTAACCTTGTCATTGTCTTGTAAATAGCCCATTATCATTTATGTTTACTCTGTAGTTGTGGTTTGTAAAATCACCGTTACATGCATTTTATTGTCATTATAACCATGCAAGTGAATGAGTCATTTTATCGCCATAATAAATAAAAAAGCAGAAGCCTTTCCAAAAGAAACATGTTTCCACAAAAATATTTATTTTTTGCAGGCTGCGAATAGTTAGAAAATCACATTGCTGTATAAGCTAAAATAATTGGCGAGGTAAGATTTAAGGCTTCTGTTTTTATTGTAATCATTTTATTAAGAACCTACTTTTTTGTACACAGTACCGTTTTATCACAGTGACCATAAATACATAATGATTTAAAAAAACGTCTATTATTTCAGCAGATATTATTTAAAGATATTGAATGTGTAGTACAATAAGATCGATTCATTTTTGCAAATCTTGCTATGTGTCTGTAATTTGTAAATATTCAGTTACAGTAGGTACTACGATTTAAATTATGCGCTTCGACAATTTTTTTATATTTCGAAAATACGTACATGTGTGATTATATAATACAAACTAGTTATAATATTTAATTATGTACTTATTTTTCTTTTGTGCGAATGACCGGACCCGGGTCGCCGCGCATTCGTTGTATATTCGTACGTTGGTAAAAACCGAACATTAGCAAAGCGCGTAATTTAAATGATACTAATGTATGAAGTTCTGCTTTGTGAGTGTCGCGGCCTTCATCCAACACGGAATCATTTTCTATAGTATAAACTTATTAAGCACACATGGCAAGACGCGCAAGAGTGGGTTAAACTATATGTACTAGAAAATTAAAAGGTAAAAGTGTTCTGACGATTGCACCAACCACACATTACAATGTCATCGTTTTTACTGATTCCAGATTTGATTACATTTTAACATTATAATCAATTTGTTTGTTCAGCCCTACTTAGAATAGATTTGTGATTAACCCTGGTGAGTATCCATTTTGTAATTTATCTTCTGATTTCATTTTATAATGTTTTTCATTCAGAGTCGGTTAAAAACGTTAAGAAAGTTATTTAATGCATGTTCTTTGGCAATATTGCATAAATTATAATATACTGTTTTTCTTTACAGAGTAAAGGTCGCCTAGAAGTCTAATAGCGTAGAAAAAATGTTAACAACAAGATTGTTTTCATCATAATTAGTAATTAGTTTGTATTTAATGTTCTTCCTGACTTCCATTTTACAACTATACACGACCGAGACATTTAGTTTAGTGATATCTATATTTATACAATGTATTGGTGTTGCGTGAATGATATGTCTAATTTATCATTTTGAAAATGAATAATATCTGCCCAATGAGCTTGAGAAGTAAGTATCCTACGAGTATTGGCTTTAATGCCAGGAAACACTAGGAAAGTTTATATGTATATACACTCCACACTAATCATCGGGGCAAGACAGCAGTGTCCTTTAGCATCGCATCACATCCTCGCACAGTACCGACCATAAGTACCCACCGAAATTACATCTGCCGCTGCTGGTCGCATACCTACTTATAGATATTCAGGTTAATTTGTGCATATTTGTATGTACTGAAGTTAAAATCATAATTTTGTAGTTTGATTTGTGAGGAAATGGCGCGTTATACGTTGTCTTATAGTATATGCACACTGTCATTTACTGTAGTTAACACGTCACGCACACATGTACAGATGGGTTGAATTATAAATAGTTTATATCTATTTATCCTGATTTCGGGGAATTGTACCACAGATCTATTTGTATCATGTTATTTTCTATTTTATTTTATCCTTATATTCTTTGTGTGATGTGTTATATAAGCCGAAATATTTTTTTTTATCTATCTATCTATGTACTTTGCCAAAAAATCTCTGAATAGCATTAAGGATAGAAAACCCCACCGTCTTGCGTCTTGTGTAGTAGTCTTGATACCTATTTTTTGTGGTTTAACCCTGATAACCCCTGATGATACAGGTTCCTTCATGCCCCTTTTATTTACTGAATACCTTTACGCATATCAAATTGATGTTATAAACAATATGTTGAAGCTTGTCCATAAAATAAACAATTGAATGATGGCATGCAAAATGGGGTGAATCGGGAATTTTTGTTCATAATCTAAAGGTTTTTTTGTTGATATCAGGAAGTTAGTTACTGTTTATACAAAGAGTTAGAGAAAGGTGTGGTCATATTTATCTTAAAGAGTCGTTATTTATACCTAACAATGAGTGTTTTATGTACTGGATCTTATTAAAATCTAGACTTTTACAATTTAAGGTTAATTTTAAAAACTGATCTTAGAGGTTAAGAGAAGTGCGTGAGCGAGAATAACAATACCAGAGTAAAACAAAACCTGAGCTGTTTCAACAGTTTAGTGTTGTCCAAAGTGGCCGGTCGAATATCGACATGTTACTCATCGGTAGGAAAAACTATGTCCTAGAAATACAATCGGATTTACTATTACGGTGGGTTTAATGCTTTAAACGTTAAACTATGCGTTGATTAGATTTGACCACATATTTCTGGAATAATATGTTGTCTAATATGTAAAAGAACGAAACCAGTTTTGTTCATATTTACCTAGTTTTACCGTAGTTGAAAATATATTTTCAGTATGCCTAATGTAAAAGACAAAATATCATACAATATTAATGAATAATAAATTATTTATGTACATCATATTTTATATATTTTAATATTCTTGTATCGTAAGTATCTATTTTTATTGTGTATTATCTGAAATAAAAATTATTATTTTTCATTCCTTTTTATATATTTGACAAAAATTGGACAGCAATAAAACAAATTCTTAACTTATACGATCTTTATTTTATTCAACTAATTTTTTACGACTAAACATCTTTGTTCGATTGGCATATTTTTGATATAACCATTATAAAAATCTAAAGCATTTATTTTTCTCTTGCCAACAATTCGAAGAGATCTAAAGTAAATATATTTTTTATCTTTACATAACACTCTTATTGCATCCGTTTTATTGCAGTATTCTAGATATCCTTCTGGCTTATTTATATCCACTTCATTTGGATTATGTATAAATGCATCGAACAGTTTCAAGCGTTTGTCTCTGAATTTCGTTGATAATGGAAATAATCCGTATATTGCTCTATATAAATTATATACATCTTCAGCAGACATATCGTGCCATCTTACTTCACTAATATTCTTGTTTATTTTCTTTGCTGAAAACATAATATATAATAAAAATAATATAGGGTAACTTGTTGAATATTCAATGTTATGTGGAAGTTAAGATTCGTCAAAATTTAATTTACTCTATGGGGGAGTGAGCTGTTTGTCTGTTGAAGAGTTTATTTTTTACTTTCTCCATTATCAGGTCTTAATCTAATTTATATGCAACCAACCACATAGCAGCAGCTAAGTATTTTCTAAGGAATTTTCATTCAATTAAAATTAAGGTTTTCCATCGAGATTTTTATTCTCGAGAGATTTAGCCGTATTCCCGAAAATCATTGATAACCACAATTATAACCTATTTTCAAGGGGAAAATTAGAGATGTAATACAATTATTAAAAGCCACAAACTAATTACTTTATATTGTTATATTTAACATATCTGAAAATTCACGAAAAAAAATTAAAGCATGGGAAACTTCATCGAAGACATGTGTTACCTCATGTGCGTTAGTTTGTTGGTCAGGTCAGGAATACCAGCGCCAGATCATGGAATGAATGACGCATTTAATCGAGAATTAGATCGTGAACGTTAATATGATCTACATTAATTCCAATCAGTTCCAACCAATGTAGCCCTGAACTTCAAACATAAGGAAGTCTATGATACATTAATGAAGGTAATTAATGATGGAAATGGTGGCTTATTTTTCCTGGCTGCGCCCGGTGGAACTAGGAAGACATGTCATTGATTTTGGCGAACAGTGTTTGTGCGAGATACGACATTACAGTAACAATTGTTTTTTCTGGAATAGCGGCCACATCGTTAGAAGGATGCCGTAAGGCCAAAGTTTTAGGAGATAGAACTGCGCAATAACTCGAGATGATTTAGAGGGGCATGATTTTACTGACTGGTGATATTTTTTTTTATAGCATAGGCCGGCAAACGAGCAAGTGGGTCACCTGATGGTAAGTGATCTCCCCGCCCATGTACGCCCACAACCACAAGAATCATGGGCGCGTTGTCGACATTAAAGGAAAGGGATAATTAGGGATTGGGAAGGGGAGAGGAATTTGGGCTTCCGGATATCTCACTCGCCGTACGAAACGCAGAAGCAAGTCGCTACTTTACGTCGGTTTTCTGTGAGACAGTGGTAACAACCCGGTTGACCCAGCCCATTCATGCTGTAGACAAAACTGTCTACAGCGAGGCTCTACCACTCTTGTGACTCTTATTTATTTATTTGGCGATTTCCGCCAAATAAATAAATAAAATAAAAAAGAGAGTCCGCAATATCGAACTCATAACTTTTATACTTTTTTCTTTAATGTCTTTAAATTATTACTTGGTAATATGGAAATGTTTATTAATATTAGCTAAGCTACGTAATATTCAATATAATAACCTAACCAAAACTTAATAATTAATACACGTTAATTAATATCAAGAAGCATAATTTTATTAGGTTTTTTCCAAAGCATTGTAGTTCTTTGAAAAATTAAGAAAATTTTGACAACTCCGGATTCTCGAAAAAATCTTGTTGGGAATTCCCGGGATTCGAGACAATAAATTGTCGAGAAATGAGAAACATTAATGTAGTAAACATAATTTTTGTATGGGATTTTTATTTCTATATGAACCATTCAACATTATTGTCTCGTTATTATAACTTCTAAGGATCTTGTAATCTAGACTCACCATAAGTGACTGCCTCATTGGTTTGTGGGTAGGCATTATTAATGCTCTCTGGTAATGTTTTTAAGCATTCCACAAGCATATCTGCACCAATGTTGGATAGCTGTTGAGTCAGTTCTGGTAGTTTAATATCTTTTGATAAAGGAACTTTATGTTGGCTGATTATTTCACCTGGAAAGGTTAACATAATAGTGTTTATTAGATATTTTGTTACCATAATATATTGAATTAGTTAATTAATATATTTCTAGAAGTTTCATGGGATGACTATTAAAAAAACACTAACAATTTATAACTTTGTATAATGGTTTCTTTATAACTTTTACAATGCTAGGGTCAATGCTGGGGTAGCCCAACAGTGGAGACTATCTTGCAGAGGGATGCAGGTAAACTTGGCCAATCTGAAGCGAAAGTGGGAGTGCCACCCAAACTGGGATTAAGGGTTAAATGGTTCCACTAACGTGCGCTAATCACCCATCTATGCAATTCGCAAATGTCCCCACTATAAATACAAATACAATGCTTTACCCATGCCCCCATGTCAGGATCCATTGATTTTGCTCTCTAATCCATAAATATAACGACGTAAATATGAATATCCTCATCAAAGTCTACAAGATTTAACTATGACCAAACTATAACTGAATTATAACTAGAGGTACCAAATAATGAACTCTTTGATTGTCGATTACTGCCTAATCACTGAGATATGAGGACTGTGAAGTGGGCTTCAGTAACTGTGTAATAATGTCCTCGGGACTGCCCATTGCTGAATGAATACTGAATGAGTCATCATAGCCGTGTCAGTATGACCTAGTAGAGACTGACTGCAACAGTGTAACACCATGATGATGTAACAGAGATTGTCAGCTTCACACTGACTACCGACTGAAGCAAGATCTTTTATACATTTCTGTAATTTTTTTATTTTTTTTTATTAGCCCTATATATTATATTCGTCCCACTGCTGGGCACGGGCCTCCTCTACTGAATGAGAGGGATCAGGCCTTAGTCTTAGTCTTAGGCCTTAGTTAGTATATAATTATTAGTCTACCTGAAATTATTATCTTAAAAACCCATTAATAGCAATAAAAACATAAGTAATAATAATATTCATAAATACCTACAATATTATATACCTATCCAAAGTTTAACAGAACAAGTCTGCTAGTTAGCCATATTTTTCTAATAATAACCTAACTAGACTAATAAATGATATGAAATTATATTTAATATTAGTTAGGGAAACACACATTCAAGTATTCCCAAATGTTCATTGGATTTGGTAGCCAATAAAAGTAGACAGTGTACTGGTGTTCAAACTCACCTACATCAAATATGTCAGCTTTTATTTTCATAAGTGTTACTCCAGTGATATCATCTCCATGTAGCAGTGTGTGAATAATGGGCGCAGCACCTCGCCATCGTGGCAGCAAACTGGGATGAACATTTACCATTCCTCTGAAACATGAATATAGAATAACAATACAAGTACAAGCCGTAATACACAATAGGAGATGCAAGTCTCTGTGGAAATGATATAGTTACTGCTATATCAAATTATATGACAGGTTTTTTATGTTTTTCATTATTGTACCTAAACTCTGGTGGACTACAGAGTATAAATCT
Source organism: Amorpha juglandis (assembly GCA_949126905.1). Classification (NCBI taxonomy): domain Eukaryota; kingdom Metazoa; phylum Arthropoda; class Insecta; order Lepidoptera; family Sphingidae; genus Amorpha; species Amorpha juglandis. Next base: position 10,713,884 of record OX421372.1, read on the forward strand.
ACAGCTACAGCAGATTTGAACCCAGAACTGCATTGGTTTCTCACTCTACAAAACACTGCCAGTGAAATGATACAATTTAAACTACCTATTGAAAGGAATGATTTTTATTGATTCTACCATACTTAAAATGCTAAATACTGCTGTTGGTTAACATATTCATGTTTCTTCATTGATGATATAAATATAACTTTTGAATAATGGACCTATTTATTTAAATTTTAGCTGATAATGGATTGAATAACCATACTTTTGTAAAAAATAATCTGCAGTTATGTGAGAAATTGTTAATACAAGCAAAGCCAATAAGAATAAGACAACATAAAATTTTATTGATATTAATATAAATAAATTAATAAACAATTGACAGCAGTATCTCTGTAATATTAACTTCATGTTCAATTCAACCGACGAAAAGATGGAGGAGGTTATCAATCCAACTTTTATTTATTTATTTTTGTTATATAGTGTAAATTTTCTATATAAGAATAATTAATGGCAAATAAAAAATTGGCAGTATTGGTATTGTGGCTGGTATGCATGGGTGGTGAAGATCACCTGATAGTGACCTTTTAGGTGACCTGTTTCCTAATTTATCGGCCTCTACTGTAAAATATAAATTACACTTACAATGGGAATTTGTTTAATAGGTCTGCTTTTATAAGATGTCCAAAAGCCACAATAAGTCCCAAGTCGTATTCAGCGGGTCGTAAATGTGGTAGTGGCCATAGAATCGTTTTAATATTTTCTTCCTCTGCATATTTCTCCACTTGTGTCTTATTTTTTGTGCTAGTATTGGTTATGACAAGATCTAGCCGATCTATTGACTTTTCTGTTTTCCTGGTTAAATCCAAATAATTATCAAAGTCTTTAACGATTAAACATCTTCAAAATTAATCAAAATTAAAGTAACATTATGCATTGCTATATACCTAATTTTATGTTGATTTTACGTACCTGAATTCATTAACTTTTTTAAAACTTGTGAGCGATATACTATCAGAACCAAAGAAAAGAAGCTTATAAGGCCTTTGGGCACTGTATTGTCGAATAGTTACATACTTTTCTTTCAATATTATTTTATAAAACTTACCGAATAGGTTATTTACTAACATGACGTTTATGACGAATGTTGACACACTGCCATATGACCATTTCCCATTCCCACCAAGCTCTACGTAAATACCCCCAAAATCCAAGTTTTTTGAAGAACGAAACCCCCAAAAGTAAACATTCTTTTTATCTAATAAATAAAATTTAAAAAGTGGTTATTTATCAGAGCGGGTACGGAATAAAAATCAGTAATACCTATGTTTCATCTTTCTTGTAAAACAGGTGGGCTCAACGGACAAGCAGCCCGAGCTGAAAGCCATGAAACGATTTTATAAAAATACAAATCATGCGACATACATCAATCTATTGCCAATCGATCTTAAAGTCGTCTCTCACATAAACAAATAAGCTCAATACGGGAACACGTAGTATAAAACCAAGGATTTAACAAACATACTACTGTACCAAGACCATACCACCACCATAAACCTTGACTTTTCTTTCAATAGCAATTAATAAATAACCACACCAATACCAAATAAGAAAGAAAAACATATATACTTATATGTTACATTATTGGCATCAGTTTGATTTAACACACCCGAACTTAATTCTCGTCAAATCTTATACATTAGTGCTGTTAAAACCTCGTTTCATATTATCGCAGCAATTTAAAGACGGCTCTCTTGTTAAACTCTACACAAAACATTCTATTTAAGAGAAAATTGTTTTCACAATCTTGTTTTAGAATTGTTTTTATTTTTGATTCCTAAAATATAAAAGAACCAAGTTTCGCGTAGAGATTTTTATCCCCCCAAATTTCCCCCCTTAAGTACAAAATCCCCCAAGTTTAAGGGATTACTCCCAATCTAACATCACTGCCACTTATGGTCTAAGATCCCGGGTAACATCGACCTTCACCCATCTGTTTACCGGATGAAAAATATATCTTAGGGTATAAAATGTGTTGCTGAACACATACCAATAGGTGTGCCTAAAAAATATGGTCAAGGATATGTTTTATTATTTAAAAAAAAAGGATATTATTTCACTGACTTGCTCACCAATTATATTTTATTGATTGTTTATTTTCTTCTTTATATTATGTACAGAATACGAATTAAAACAACACCACGCGCTTGTTATATTTGTATGTTATTTTCAGCATAAAAAATAATAGGCTGGTAGGCAGCGGCTTGGCTGTGCCCCTGGTATTGCCGATGTCCATGAGCGGCGGTGACCCCTTACCATCAGGCGGGCCGTTTGCACGTCTGCCTATCAAGGCATTAAAAAAAAAAATAATAGGCTGTTTTAAACATAGCAAATATTCGTTATAGTTTTAAGGCGTGATACTTAATCCAAGTTTTTTTTTACCTGTATGACGTTACGCTGTTAGGCTGACGCGAGCCGGCTTTCTAGTCTAGAGCTTCACCGGACTGTCTGGCGAACGCTAGTAGTAATGGGCGCTCTCAACCCTTAATTATTATTATTTTTTTTTTTTTATTTTTTTTCTCAACCCTTATTATCCAAGATTAATGCGTTTGTTATTTATAGTGATTTCATTCGAACGCAAGGATCGTTATATATAAATCTTTTGTTTTGGGTAAGAAAGTTATTACCTACATATTTAAAAAAATATCAGGGGTTCTCTTACAAATTTGTTTGTTATCGGAAATACAAACTAAATTGATCACATTGTTGCGTTTTATTAGTAAGCCACAAGGAGATATCAAACACGTACCTCAAAAAAGGCCTTCGAACGTCTATATTGTGGTAGTAGATCGATTAGCGCGACGCGACGGGTAGGTAATATTTGTCGATGCCATCATTCCGCATGACGAAAACCTCGTCAAAGCCGGAAAAGATAAGCTGTCCAAATATTTAGACCTGGCACATGTGGGATGTGGATTGGACAATTATTGTGACGATAGTCGTTTCTGCTAATGGGTTGATACCAAAGAGCCTCGACCAACACCATCAGAGGCTCTCGATTTGTCGTTGGGTCTAGAGATTCAGAAGGCGGTGTTATTGGACACGGCACGCATTGTAAGGAGCATCCTCACTCTGGGGTCCCAACCCCCGATGGCTTAGGTCCTAGGCCTCGCCATTGGAGGGTGATATCATTAATTTTTAAATGTTTAACTTTTTACAAAATATGCTATATATATATATATATATATATAAAACCTTTTAAATTAAAGAGTACTGTACATAATAATACTAGCCCTATATTATAGACATCCCACTGCTGGCCACGGGCCTCCTCTACTGAATGAAAGGAGTTAGGCCTTAGTCCACTACGCTGGCCTAATGCGGGTTGGCAGACTTCACATAACTTTGAAATTCTTATGCGGACTTTTTAGGTAAGCAGGTTTCCTCACGATGATTCCTTCACCCCTATTGGAAGTGATAATCAGCAATTAATACACACATAACTTAAAAAAGTCAGAGGTGCCTACTCTCGGGCCTGATTCGAATCTGCGACTTTCATCGACGGTTCGTAGTCCGTACCATTCCTCGCTGAGCTATCGCTACTAGGTGGGCACGTACAATAAATTATTAACATTGTGTTATTATTCATTTATTTCCATACATAATTATCTACCAGTTTACTTTCTTGTTTACATTTTATATTTAACACATAGCCGAGGCCGGCAAACGACCACATGGGACATCTGATGGTAGGTACGTAAGTGATCTCTACCGCCCATAAACACCCACAACACCGGAAGAATCATTGATGCGTAACGGAAATGGGAAGTAGAGAGGAGACTTGGGCCATTAGTTCAGAAGCACAAAACTCAACAGTAAGCTGCCACTTCACATCATTTTTATGTGACACATTGATACCCAGTGAAGCAGGCTCATTCATGATATCGACAAAAATGTGTACGGCGTAGCTGCCACTTACAAAATATAATTTTATAAGTTTCATAGGATCATACAATGATATTAAAAACGGGTGTTAAGTGAGTCTTTGGCTGAAACATCCTCTGACCACGGCCGATGCGATTCGGTCGAAACGTCGCGAAATAAATAGATATATATTCACCGGACTTTTGGGTGAGCGCTTTAGGTGCTCTCAATCCTTAAATGGTAGTATGTATATGTATATATATATTACACGATTAATTCCGGTTTTAATATACATTTTTATGTACATATGTGTGCACATCATGAAAGTCTAAAAACATTCATTGGATTATAAATTACCAAAAAAGCTTTTGTTAAAGGTATTGTTTCATAACCCTTGCAGTTGTTTCAATCATATTACTACGTTTTATTTACTAAACGAATGGATCTGTGTTTTGCGAAACAACACTACGTGAAGAACTTCGGCGGAAACTCTTTTTTTTAACAAACTGTGGTTTACAATACCACGAGGGAGGACTAACAATACTGTCCTCTAAGCTTTTCATACTTATACTTCTTTGAGAATCTTCACGTTTGGTCACTTTAGAAGAAATCGTATTTAGTTTTCCATCAGGTCTATTAAAGATGTTCTCATTTTGGTACGGTATGTCTTTCATTTCAATTATCTCTACCTCAGTATCGCTGAAATCTTTACTAGGCCGATGAGTTTTGTGTGCCTCTGATGTATAGCCTATAGTCTTAATTGTACTTCTCATACGTTTAGATTTATCTCTAAATAAGAGTTTCTTAAATTCTTTACGAAATGTTGGATGCGTTATAATATAAATAAATGGATTTATGCATGCAGCGGTCTTACAGAACAAAGCAGGTATCATTGATGTCAATGGTTTGATTAGTTCTTTTTTACCAAAAATGCCCAGTAATGTTACGACTGCATAAGGGGTCCAAGATACAAAAAATAGAATGATCACTGCCATAACTAAAAAGGCAAGTTTGATTTCGGCTTTGCGTTTAGTGCGTTCTTTTACATGTTTTGATGAAAGCCTTTGTTCCTGATTTTGTGTTGTGATGTTTCGGTTACAAACAACAACGCGAAAGATACTTATATAGCAAAAAGATATTGTACAGAAGGGCACTAACCATGCTGCACAGAAAAATACAAATATGAAATATCGAGGTGGTAATTCGTCAGTAAGATAGTCAAAACTACAGCTGGTTAAAAATCCTTCTGGCACATAATGTCCACAGCCGATATCTAATGCTGGGATGATTGCGAATAGTCCAGCATATAACCATGAACCAACAGCCATAAGTCGCGCTCGAATGGCTGTCAGAGCTCGAAGAGGTTCTAAAGGTCGAACTACAGCCCAGTAGCGGTCTAATGCTATGGCTGAAAGTGTGGCGATCGATGTAGTACCCGTAAGACCACCAATAAACCCGTACATTACGCAACCTGAAATAAAAATTAATTTGTAAGTAAGTTGTTAAGTCAGTAAAAAAAAAACAAACAAAAAAGTTTTTTTTTGTTTTAAACAGTTGGGTAGGTGTACCTTTGTTATTGCAAGTTGTAATGTGTTGGAATATAAGAATTTTGGGATCCCCACACTATATGTAAATATTGCCTTAAAATATGTATAAAGCCTAACCATTTTCATAAGTAGGGAAGGACCGTATCCAGTCTATTGGGACAGTAATATTTAAATACAGGGTTACAGTATATTCTTTAGACCAGATGAATATTTATTTAATTTAATGAATAATAATGATAAATTAAATGCATTATGATAAAAAAAATCCAGGCATTTAACAAATTTGCACGATGTACGTATACCTACTCTGAAGTAATACTCGGCTTATACCCAGAATTTTATTGGGCCTCCATTAAGTAACTGCGGTCTTGTGACCAATCCGGCACTACAAGTCAATAGTTAGATACCTATTGACTAGTAGTTCGGTGGATAATGTGTGTTAGATCGACAAGGTTAGGCACTCCATCGTCTCGCATCATTCCGACCAAGATGGTTGTGTGTCATGAGCTAGCCTATAGTTAATTGACTTCTGCCTTGGGCTATTGCTTCGCCCACTCCTGCTGTTTTGATCATCTTTTAACAGATGGAAAAGGTATCAAACCTTTCAAACCATCATCATCATCAGCCACAGGACATCCACTGCTGAACATAGGCCTCCCCCATTTCCAGACCGACTTGTTGGAAGTGGCCTGCATCCAGCGACTTCCTGCGACCTTGTAGGTGGACGTCCAACGCTGCGCTTTCCAGTACGTCGCCTCCATTCCAGAACCTTTTTACCCCATAGATTATCGGTTCTGAGAGCTATGTGGCCTGCCCACTGCCATCAGAGTATAATTAATTGGATACATAAATAAAACTTTCTAGTCATAGCTACCTAGTTATGCACTCTGCACCATTTCATAACATGATAACAATTTGCTTAACATTCAACTTACCTTATTTACTAAAGTAAAGGACTCTGTGTCAACAACATGACATTGACGGAATAGCTTCATAGTCGAGCTCGTCGCCATCAAACAAAGAAGAAGAAGACTCTGTGTAACTCTATCCATTGGAAATATGATATTCTTGTTTTGACTAAGGTTTTTGACACTATATCAAAACATATTGAAGATATATTAGCCGTCCACTGAGTTTTGCAGGTGTTCTTGTTATGATAATAATTCTTAGAATTAAGCACCCAGCGAGCTATGGGGAGGGTTATGCTCGTTGTTTATCTACGTGATCAAATCAGAAATGAGAAGATCCGTAGAAGAACGAAAGTCACCGACATATCCCAGCGGATTAGCAAGCTGAAGTGGCAGTGGGCAGGCCACATAGCTCGCAGAACGGACAACCGGTGGGGCAGAAAGGTTCTGGAATGATGATGAAGCACCCATTGTCAACGGAATATTGTGAACGCTATAAATAAGGATATTTGTTAATTTTTATTCAGTCTGAAATAAGTCTTCATCGTAAAGAGTTCGAATCACACATTTTGATTTAAAAGACCTCCTGGCACTCCCGCGTAACTTTTGTCTACCTTTTTGGATGGAACGTGCCTCTCTTAATTAAATATTTACCTGTTTTTCCGAGCGCTGGGCCGAGGTTGAAAGAGTTGAAAATGAAGATTGGTGTCTTGGCAAGCATCATGAAATCACTGAGAGCAAGATTGGCTACCAAAATATTTCCAGGAGTTCGTAGAGTTCGACATCTGCAACATTATAATGAAATTCAATGGACGGGTTACACGCTATACGTTACTAACGTATACTATTTTACATTAGTTTAGTTTTAAAGGATTTATATAATTATTATGGGTATTTTAATTCATACATACATGAACATGTCTTGATTGTGACGTGTTGGTTTTGAATTCAGTTTTAAATTACGCCTTTTTTGTAATTTCATTAACAAACAATATGCCCATGTTTATTATATTATCTACTTATTTCTTCTGTAACTGAATCCTGATGTAATAATTACGTGGTTCAGTTCAAAGATATCGGTTATTCATTAAGTATATAGTTAAATACGTGTATTTACATAATGAGAAATAGTAATTAGGTAAATAAAATAAATAAATACAAGATATCACACAACACATTTACAATTGGTAGGTATTATGTAATAATATTAAATGCGTATTCAATAATTAATTGAAATAAATAATTACACTAACGTTTTGATCTAATAGGTATAGAATGATAGACATATGTACCTATGTATTAGTAAAAATAATTCAATATTGTAAAGGCAGACCGGCTACTGATAAATTGAAAACGAAATAGCCTTTACTTAGTTAAGTATAACATCTTATTTTATCATAACAACGTATTGAATTACGTTCATATAATCAAAATATTTTCTACTTTTTCAATTTTTCCGTTAGTCCGGAGATTGCGTTTGGACCCTAATCACGAATATTGATTTAAGTCGTTGGGGCGCAAAGGCAATTAATTGTGAGGATCAGAATGGCGAGTGTACCATAACGAATCCAGTCAAGTTATATTCCAAAAAAAATTACTTAAATTGTACTATTTAATACCTCGGATAAAAAAGAATACCTCTATTAAAATGAAGTTATATCAAAAATAAGCTACACCCGCCATATTGGCATCATTTGACGTCAGAATGTCGGGTGTACTTTGATTGCTCAATATCTACTCATTGGTGATCAAATAATATTATTCTTAAAAAAATGAACTTAAATAGTACCACATCTAATGAAAACACACACTCGTCCATAGTGTTTAATTCCTGAGAAATTTAATTATATTAATTCGGTTTATGTGCGAAACTTGTTCCTACAAAATTTACAATGAAGGCGCTGATTGTTTTTATTAAGCTTTGTAAACGCTCACTGAACCCAAATTTTAGTGTTATATTTCTCATAACTTATAACATAAATTTTAAACTTATAACATAACTGGATTCGTTATGGTACACCCGCCATTCTGATACTCACAATTAATATTCATCTGTTCTGTGCTATCATGATCTTACAATTCTTAAGGACTGCTCATCGTAAAACGAAGTTATTTTACAAAAAATATCTATTCTCTGTGACACAATTACGTTCGTTTCAAACACTCGTAGTACTCGTAGTCTGCTAAAATAATAATATGGATTTTATTGTATCTCAAACACATCCCAAAGTATGGGAAATTATTACTGACGGTAAACTGAGATAGCATCTTGGCAATCTTCTTATTTATAATCACTAATAACTTTTTAAAAATCAGCAACTGCCTAATGGGGAGTCTAGAGTCGACACGGATGTCGCCGGTGCGAACCTATGCGTCAGGGCACATACCTCTCGTTGTTAAATTACTATCGCTCACGTTAACGGTGATGAATTTCGAAGGTGTGTGAAGTTAACCAATCCACACTTGGATAGCGTGGTGCCATAAGGCCTAATCCCGCCCAGAAGTAACGGAAGCCACATTGGTGGGAGCCTTTTGATGATTAATATATAGGAACAAAAAATGTTTCATGAAGATTTAAAAAAGGTAATGCCACGCCGTGGGCAGTTTCCTGAATGGCATGAAATGGCCGCTACAATGGGGCCGTGTGACTATAACTGCGTCAGAAACCTAACGTACAGAAGCAGCTTGCTGTTGCGTTTAGTACGGTGAGTGGTGTATCAAGAGGCCCAAATCCTTTCTTCCATTTCCAATACCTTAATATCCCTTTCCTCCTAAAGTCCGCAATGTGTCCATAATGGTATTTCGGGCGTTCATGAGCGGTGAACATTACTTGCTCTTTTGCCGGCCTTTGCTATATAAAAACAAGATGAAGTATACCGTGTTTATGTTATAAGGCAGTTTTCTAGATTCATTTTCAGAAAGCGCGGCGTCTAGACAGGCCTTCACTAAGATGGAACGAAATTGCTTTAATAAAATTCGGATTAACTACGTTCATAAGCTTGACAAATTGTGCACTCATACATAAAGCCACTATGACGGAGAGGTACCGTCTTGCTGAGATTTAGCGCGTTAGCAGAATTTACGAGGCTGTAAGATAGGCTAAATCTCATAAATTAAAAAAAATTGTGGAGTTGCATGACTGTTAAGTTCAATCTCGTATTTAAAGGTTTTGTGTCGTTATCTCGCCTGTGTCGTATGAGACACTCTCGATCAAAATGGCAAAATGAATACTCTACTTGTAACTTAATGGAACTCGGCTTGATTTCGGACACAATATATTTTGGATGATATTATACAATTTTTCATTATCATTTTATCTTCCGACAAGGTCTTGCAAGCAATGATCTATTTATGCTAAAGCTTTTCAACCCGCGAATTTGAGGAAAACCAGCTACTCAGTATTTCTACTTACCACTGTCCTATAGAGATCGTGACGGAAAGTGTGTATGTCTATTCCAGATACGAGGTTTTTCGTCATATCTACTGAGATGATACAAAACTCAGTTGTCATAATATTATCACGCAAATACCCGTGAACGAAACGGTGAAATGAGGTCAGTGATTGCGGAAAAGCTGTAAAAATTCCGTAGACGAATCGGTGAAATGAGGTCTGTTATTGTGGAATAGCTGTAAACAGCTGTAAGATTGGAAATTATTTAAGCACTCATGCACAAGTTCTGAGGACCATTAAAAAATGATTATTATTTCTAAGAGCTTATATGAATTTTTACGTCTTCAGTACGTCGCGTCGTTTAAAATGCTCGATCGTTCACGTATTGGCGCGTTAGTATTTTTGCCTTTCCACTGAAGATATAAGATATATCTATCTAGAATAACTTTTACCAAACATAGATATAGAATAGATAAAGACATTTGGGTCGACCAACAGGATTCTGGGGTCAGGGGTAGCCCTGGCCACCCCCTCTCTAAGTCAATGTTAGTACTTATGTATTTGCTCGTTTCCAAAGCCACAACTTTACACTCCCAACTAAGTTTCAATTCATTGTTTACGTTACCCGACAAGGGGGACGTAATGGCATGATACAAGTTGAAAATCCTCGAAAATGGTATTAATGAGTAAAATATTACAATTTTGTCTCTATTTTGTTGATATATTATCATAAATACGCATTCCCCAGTAATTTAATCTTACTACAATTTTAAAGTCCAAATGTTGCCGTATTCATAATCAGGTATAATCCAAGTATCTTTATTAGCTGTTAACGAAAGTAGAGTTTGTTTTCCTTCGTGCTTATTATTTCCTGTTTTTCTCATCTTACTAAAATGTTTAGGGCTACTTCCTCATTTTGGAAATAATCGGACATGAAAAACGTTCTGTATTAAAATATGTGTGCATATATCCAGGACAAACACCATCAAAATAAGTTTGATAAAATGTTCAACGAAGTGTGAATAGAATATAAAAGAAATAGTGCTTATACATATAAAGTAACTACATGCTTTATAAGTATATGTGTAGAAAAGAAAATTCGTTTATACGCAGGCTTTCTATAAAACTTTGCTCAACAACCGCAAAATATACGTAGCAAATAAAGAAACTTTTCACCCAACATTTTTCCTGTATGAATCCGGCTAAAGGCATGCGTAGAGCTATTTGTTTCAACACTAGCTATCATTTATTTCTTATAACGGAGAATTAAATTCTCATTGTTTTTTTGTTGTACTTTTAGTAAATAAGACTTTTTTTACTGGCAAAAGCAGCTTGCATTCATGCTTACATTTCCAATACACATGCATACACGCCCCTTGCATGCCTGAAAAATATCCCCAATTAGCCCTCAAAAATGAACTTTGGCAATGAAGCAAGCTTTAAATGCAATTATGGACCTTATTTTACTGTTTCAAATTGTAATTGTGTTAGAGGAACATGCTTTCACAACACTTAGAAGAACAATAAAAACATAATTTTATTAGCAATGTATACAGTTTATTGTGGTCCAATTTATCTCATTGAAGCAATTAAGTTCGCTCCCGGATCTTTGAGTAAATAGAGTGAAGGAATAAACCCACAGTAAATGTATATTTTATACTAACCTATAGTACATGAACATCACAAATGCGTTTCCTAAACATCCGATACTCGTCAACACTATGTATAAAACTGCCAGAGAGTATTGCAGGACCGCACGAGGTGGTGGAAATTGCAACCAATGCATATTCACCAGCAACAAGTAATCGTCAGAGAATAAACCGTACTGGCGCCATAAATGTACTGGCCATTGTTTTTTAAATTTGCTAATTACGCGCTCATTTACATTTTGCTTAAAGCTTAACTTTAAGTGTGTAGGTTTTAGGCTATTTGCTAAGGTTATCTCCAGTAATTCATCACTTTTATTAAATATTTTCACAGATGAATCAGTCATTCGACGACGTCGTTTCCATTGTTTTAATTCCCAACGCCTCCATTGAAAGTCACACTTAAATTGTTTAATATACACTAAAACACTAGATTCACACATTTCATTATATCTCACAGTTATACTGTCATTATAATTTTCGCGATGACGTAAATAATCTATATTGAAACACTGTCCCATCGTGGTTAATGTGAACAAGAAAACTTCTGTGCCAACGTACATGGTTATTTCTGACGAACTTGCATTATTATTAATAGGACACAACCGTCCCCGACGCTTTCCGTAACAAAATGTGCGCGTACCCGGCTAAATCTCAACGACACATAACAACTTTGTATGTATGCACGATAAGTTTCTTTACAAAACCATTATTATAAGTATTACAAAACTACTTTGGTGTTTATAAGTTTTTCCTCGTTGGGGTGTTATATTATATAGACGTGTCCGAAACCTATACCAACTCAGAATTACTGGGCCTCACGTTTATGACGAAGCAGGGACGGATTTGCTCTTTTGATTAAATTATTTTTGTTATGCGACTAGGTGCATCTCTGAGTCCTGAGACGTGAATAAAAACACTCATATTTTTTTCTATTTAGTAGTATAGTTTTCATATTGCCATGCCAGCAAAAGTAGTTCACTCCACCCCAGAGCTGGCGATAAACAAATCTCTTGGCGTATGGTAGTAGAGCACACAGGAGAAATTAATAGAAACGTGTAAAGAAATGTCTAGAAACAACTAGTTACAGAACATGCACTAATGTTATTTACCTACAGTATTTTTGAAATCCTTAATATACATTGAATATATGGTAGACATTGAAGTTAGTGAAATTGCAGGAAATTCATCTTATATCTAGGATGATGAGTATATTGCTGTGCACTAATTTAATATTCAATGTTGTGACTGGTGTTACTAATTTTTATAGCAGACGTGGGCGATTGTCATCACGTGATTCGAGTCTTCAGCCTGCCATTGGCTATATCAACTCGTTCCCGATTACCGTTGGTGTTCAACAGGGCTCGGTACTTATAAATTTATTTAGTGCTGCTCTTGATTTCCTGACTCACGGCGGCGAAAATACAGGAGCGGTCATCATGGTTGTTTATGTACGCCGATGACATAGCACTGATAAATGAGAATAAACAATGCCTAGAGTGAAGTGTGAACCCATGGAAATTGGAAGGGGACACTCTAAAACGATGGCTTGCGGGAGAACATACCCGGATAGTATACGGATTGGGAATGAAAACTAATTTAAGTAGCTTTAGGGTTTGTATTACACAAGTGTGGTGATATCAACTTCGACACCTGGGCCCGTATGTCCGTAGGCCCGTTGCTTGGCTCATTCCACAATTGTCAGAGACGTAATTCACGACCTAAGATGCCGATGAGACTTGATAAAGGTCTCATAAATAAAACCATCATTCGTCTTGTACTCTTATATGGGTGTAAGAAGATCCATGTCACGGAAACGAAGATGCTGCCGTGGATTTACAACGTTACACGAATAGGTCGTTTACTTAACAAGTACACACGCGACACTCTTTTTGGCCATGTGGTAAATGAACTCAAGCAAAGTCGTTTAAGGTGGTTTGGTCACGTTTCGAGGAATCCACAGGAGTCGAAGAGTTCGCGAATGCTTGCGCCAGATTGTACCAGAGGTGCGCTTCTGTAGACAGTCTTGAATGAGGGCTCGCCCCCTGACACATCATGAAACGTAAATACGCTCGGCGAAATATGACTGTCCTGGTTACTCTGCCTACCCCATCGAGGATTACAGGCGTGAGTGAGTATGTAAAAACAACGCCAAGTTAAATTCATAGTATCATAACAACTTTATACAGGATAAATGGTATGTTAGCTAATTAAGAGATAAGCCCAGTTTACCTGTTTAAGAAAATTAATCTAGAATACAGTTAGTAAGATATTGCAAAAGTTAGTAGACGCAAGAGTAATGAAACCTTTGGGGATTGCGTCCAATCCGCACCTTTAATAAAGTAGGTATAAGAGCGATACTAATTAAGTAAGTTATTACCAAAGTTAACAGATACATAAGTAATGAAATTCTTGGGGCTACCGTCCAAATCATTTCATAATATAGGTAAACTAGATCCGGAAAGATGTATTGAGAAAAATTGCACCAATCATCATACGTTGCATTTACTGATGAAACAGACGCTTAGTAAAGTTATCAATAAAAGAAACATTTATGCGAGTTATATTTGAAAACTTGTTGACTTTATTAGATTTTTATTATGTAGGTACCTATATCATACATATCTTATCTGTATGGAAGCAGTAAAAATTTGCGTAGGTACCAAATTCATAGATTTATTCATTAATATTTTAAGTTAGTTTTCTTGCTTCTTATTTTTCACCTTAATTCCGATATTTGCGAATTGTGTTTTAAACCGTCTTAATTTAAAACACTAATCGATTGTCTATTAAATCAGCATAAAGATAATACTTTAATATTCGATAATATAAAACCTAGTAAATCTGAAGTTAGATAAATTTATTAATTGTTTTTTTTTACTACGAAGCTGTGTAATTTGAATGCTGTGTACGGTGTAAATGGACGCCAGATTTATATCATGTCCTTTATAAGTGTAACTCTATGTAAAATGTAATCTGTTGTCTGTATCTGTATCAATAAATAAATAAACTTTCACTGAGATGTAATTTAAAATTTATTCTTTTTTAACTATTTAATTGCTCACCTAAAGTACATAAACAGGACGACGACGTTGCCCCAACAGCCAGCTGTGGTGAATATCACGTATATTCCTCCCAAAGCCTTTTGCAAAATTTCGTTCGGCGGCGGAAATCGTAACCAGTGCTCATTGATTAATTCCAAATAGTCGTCATAGAAAAGGCCATACACCCGCCATCTCCACACAGGCCAGAGTCGTTTGAAATCAGCGATAAGTAACTGATGCTCCTTCATGCGAGACGTGATGTTCGAACTGGTATTTTTGAATTCATCAGAAATTGCTAGTCGATATTCGATTTCTGGATCTTTGTCAGCATATGCTGTTCTTTTGTTTCGTGCTATTTGCACTCTGTAAAACGTAGTTGAACTCTCATAGTTGAAACTACTTTGTAAAATTACTTTCATAAATGTATTATTAAAACTATTCCTTGATATTATTCCCATATCATCACTTTTTCCTACTATACTTGAAACCATCACAATGGACACCCAAAGAAAAAATATTATTTTCATTTTTCTATTCTAGACCACCTGACGTGTGTTTCGTATGGAAACTTGCCGTGTTTTACAAGGAGCAATCAGGTATTTCTGTGCCGTCGGTATCTTCAAGACACTTGTTTTTAGCGGCTATTCTCAAAGGGCCGCTTCGAATTTATGCTTAAGTGGATTAAAGTGGCTTTCAGCTAAATCTGAATGGCATCGGTGGTTAATAGAGTAGCATATTAGGATGATTAATGGAGCTATCGTGTTGTCCGTAATATCAGTGGATAATAATAAGGTTTTTATTTAATATTATAATATATAAACACAGGATCCATTGACTTTTTTTGTTTTGATGGTCAATTATTTGTAGCTTCGCGTGGCCATTTTTGAGATTTAATAACTTATGTCTCGGGGTGACAAATATAGTTCAGTGCCATGTAGTTCTTTGTAATTCAAAGTAATGTTTTTGGGCAGGCGATTGTCCTCAGCCGGACATCCTGCTCGTTTCGTTATTCAAGCTAATTAAAAAAAACATTAAGTGTATCATATGCATGATTTTGTTCCGTAGCAAAATGGCTAAAACCCCTTATAATTTCGTTATGTCCACCTGTCCGTCCATATATAGTCATTTTACTTGGAGACTATTAGCACTATATGGATTTTGGATGGTAGGTGTATTCTATGAACTGTTACGCAAAGATATAAGGAAATTAAGAAAAAAAATTGGTGTGGCACTCCGTACATGTAAGGCTGTTTTTTCCAGTGCCCAAAGGCATGTGTAGTATCATTGGATAAGTTCTTAAAAGGTATATACAGCTTGGATTTTTGATATATCATTAGTTTGTGAAATATGCGTGTAAAATTAATAAACTAAGAGGTATATTTTTCTCACCAAATTAAATTAATTCCTTTTTTGACCATGTTTTCAACATCGGCATCCGTAGAATTTGACTCTTCTAATTTTCATAGGCAACGCATTTCAAAGCCGAAGAACTTGCACAATGAAGGACTTACCATAAAAATAGGACGTATGGAAATGAGTTTTAAGTTGCGGAGTTTGAAAGAAGCGTAGATATCTGGGCTGAGTAAGGTATATAAATTGAAAACGTTATTTTATGTTACAACAAAGGCGTAGGCGGTATTGAAAAGGATACTGTTTAAGAGAGTTAGGATGTGCACATTCCCGGCGAGAATTTTCAATATTCTGTAATATAGGAAAGTCGATGTATTTTAGTCAAATTAAAAAAAACTATTTCCGGACACTTAGGTACACGGATTACGGTAGATAAACTTTTTATGAGATACATCAAAATAAATTCATAAAAGAATTATGTCATTTAAATATTTACGATATGTCCTCGGTGGCATAACAATAGGTCTAACACTTAAGGTTGACTCACAGTCATCATTTTTAACATAAAGAGGAATCTTATACGGGCGAAGCCACGAGCAGCACTAGTACATAAAACAGTCCTCATTGTATTTTTTTTTACTGGCTCGGCAAAGTGACTACGCTACACCTGATGGTAAGTGAAGCGTAATCCAAGAATAGTGTCGACCAACGATAAACAATGTGTCCATCGTAGGTCGGCAAGATCATGCGGGCCTGCCAAGGGGCCAAGGGGGAGAGGAAGGAAAAGGGATGGGAAAAGGGTTAGGATCAGGGGGCAAGCCCCATGGGGAGAACCGGATATACACTGGCTGACCCTGGAACGCGACCCACACAAGGTGGGCCACTATGCCAGGTTTTAGCACCAGTGTACGGTGGTCGCTATCCGGTCGGATACAAGTATCCTCCCACCAGCAATTGTATTTGCTTTCAAGATCAATAAATAGCCACAAATAAAAGAAAAAAGGAATTGCTAAATGGAATATTATTTGTGAGATTTCAACAAAACATCGTATTATTACAATTCACATCACGTAAGTTGATTTATGTCCAATGCCCTAACAACAGCTTATGCCCTATATAGATATTGCCCTATAATATTATTCTTTTGTAATCAGCTTGTATTTTTTTGCACATCGTATAATATATGACATATTATGTAATGAATAGTAAATAAGAAGTATAATTGTATTTTAATAATTGTGGAAAGACGAGTATAAAATAACTTCATATAAAGTTTGCACAATATATTATTGATATATATAATTTAAATATATTTTTAAGTAGAAGTTGTACCCAGTCTACACGCATCGAATTAATAACCTCAATTTTTTCTTCAGTAAAAATGAGTTCGTTTTGCCTCTACTTTATAACTTCTTTTGGAGAAAAACAAGCAATTCGTTTCTGTGTATTGCAGGAGAAAAGGTAATATTTCGTTCGCATATTTCCTCGAACTTGTTTGGAAGAATAGATACAATAATAAATCTCGTTTCTAATAAATGCCCCGAGCCCTTATTTCGAATTTCAATTAATGTCTGATATCATGTTCAGGTTCAGGTTTTGTTAAATATAATAATAATAATTTATATTGTTATTGAACTAATATCTTTCAGAGCACAGTTTCATATGCTACTTGCTGGAATCTTTGATTCAGGGCCGATTCTACAGTATGGTGAACAGAGCGGCCGCTGCAAGCGCTCAATCGGGGGGAGGCGCTTCCGCATGTCCATACCCACGAGTCAAGGTTTTCTGACTCTACTATGTACGTTGATTATATTTTACTAGATTGATTAACTTTCACTTTGCTAAAATATCCTTACAATGTGTTGTAGGGAATAGATATCCATTGATAATATCATATAGATTGGTATTATGTAATTAAATAAAATAGAGTGGGAGAGGGGTTCTAGTTAAGAGTAAGCGAGATGGGAATATTAAATCACGGTCAATTGACCGTAACTTAGTGGCGCAATTTCTATGTACCGCTAAGCCGCTCATTCATTGAAGTCCTTATTGTCTGATGTTTATTTTCAATTTTAAAAGTTCCTCTTTGTGTCAATCATTTTAATAAACTAATTACTTTTGTTCATACTGTAATTAAGCGGTTAGCTGTCGCTTACCTAAATAATTGCTTTTATGGGCCATTCAGTCATAAATGTTTCATTCGGTTAACGATGCTTTTAAAGTGTGAATGTTTTGCACATTTACCCATACCCATATCGTAATATCTATTTGATCAAAATGAAGTAAATTACGGGTAGGTAGGTATATTATTAAGCTATACTATCTATTTTGTTCATTTAAGGATAAAAGGGAATACCCTCAAAGTAAACCTGAGTAAATCCAATCGAATACAAAAATACTGCAGTGATTTTCATATTTATAATCATTAATCGATAATTCAATTCATCCATTCTGAGAATTAAATTAGTAATTACAAATGATTTCTTACGTTTACGCGAATGCTACACATTCAAATAAAGCTAATGTCCACAAGCTAATGGCCAAAATAAAAATAAAAAACCGCGATAAAATCCGTTTAAATTAGTTTTAGTTATGACAAGACTTAAATTTAATTTAGTTTGACGAAAATTACGATTGACTTTGTAACTAAAACTACATTAAAATAAAAGATTTCTTAACTTGGTATTGGTACCTATGGTTTTAGTAAGATTTTTTGACAACGGAATTGAAGCTATTGTGAGATAACCGCTATATATTTCGTGCGGATCACGGTCATTCCCTTTCAAACCCCTCTTACTGGATACCTTAAAAAAATGTCAATACACCCGTTATTTAATTCTATTCCTGTCGGTGTTTATTGAAGTCAGAAATCACTTGCCCGTAGCCCATTTATTTAACGTTTTATGTCTCGGAGTGACGAGGGCAGTCCATTTCCAGTGCTTAGTAATTCATTCTCTTTATCTGTTGTGTCTGTTTATGTGCAGGCGTGACGCTTCTTACCGTCATGCGAACGAGCTGTTCGTCTCGTCATTCAAGTAAAAAAAAACTCAAGCCATATCCATCATGTTAGTTCTTTTATTTTTTAATTTTAAATAAGACTTCAACAGTTTACTAATGAACTCCGTTCATTCATTCATTCCACAAATTTAATTGTGAAACGAGGGACAAATTCAATACCAACGTCGGTCGGGGTTGTCGACCGATGAGTTGAGACCTGAACCGAGCTCCGGTTTAAGAAACAGGAGTGATCATAGTAATAGCTATGTACAATGTTGTTCAGTTAGTATAAAAGAAATTACTTTCTTTGTAGTAGGTATTCAAGCCGGGCTTGGTTACGCAAGGGTGCATTTAACAGCTATTGCACTACCTAATCTCTCCAACTCGTATCGTGATGCTTTTTCTGGTCGTTTATTTTTTTATGTATATTGAATGTGATGACGATAAAAAGCAGCGATAGCTCATCGGGGAATCGTATGGACTTCCAAGAGTTCTTAGATATACATCTCTGACTTTTCCAAGTCACGTGTGTTTATTGTTAATTATCGCTTACTATAACGATGAAGGAAACATCCTGAGGAAACGTGCATACTGGAGAAGTTTTCCATAATAATTTCTATGGTATGTGATGTCTACTATCCCGAATTAGAACAGCGTGGTGAACTGAAGTCCAACCCTTCTCAATAAGTGAAGAAGGCCCGCCCAGCAGTGGGACATACTACAACGGAAAACAGAAACTGATTCCGGTTTTCAAGCAGGTTTTGAAGTTTTTAATAATCTATAATAATTCTAAGTCACAGTAAGCACTTATCGGTGTACATAGCTTGACCTCGGTGGGTTATTTGAATTATATACAAGGTGTCCCGTAAGTAGTGGACCAACAGCGTATGGGGAATAGAGAGAATTAATATCTAAGAAATACACAAAAAAATATTGTCCTAGGTCTTGTAGTTTTGAAGTTATGATTTTTTTAAATATTAAGTTGAAATCGTCGTACAATGTAAAACTTAAAATTTAACAAAATGTATTACTATTTTTTTGTTATTTTTTGTTCTAAGTTGCTAAGCATACATTGGGCTTCCTAATTAAAATGATATTCAACAGTAATTATGAGCAACATGAAGGTTAAACAATAAAACATGTGAAATTTTTACATTTGAAAATGTTCTAAGTGATATTTGAACGAAGCTGGTATAAAAAATGTACTATAGCTTTGGGGAACTTTATTTTAAAAACATCTACATTTCATACCAATTACAAAAAGGTGTGGTTCAAAATTAGTATTTTTCTTTTTTGCAATATCAGTAACGAAGGACACTTTTGTAAGAAAATAAAATACTGGACATATTTTATGGAAAAGCTTTTATTACTTTTATTTTATTACAATAAATGCTCAAAATGCCTTGAACTTCAAAATAACGTTGACTACTGTACTTCTGGCTATACCAGTGCGTCTAGAAATACGGCGAGTACTAGTCGAAGGATCTTCTTCTACTTCTACTAGTACCTGACGTTCATTCACTGTCCTAGGCCTTCCTTCAGATTTTCCAACTCCAAGAATACGAAGAACGAGATACGAGAAACAACTCAAGTAGCTTTTGCTCGTAGCTTCTCCCACGCGAATGTCTTTTTCCAAGATAAAAAGTAGCCTAGTAGTAGTAGTACGTCTTATTCATCTAGCTGTGTGCCAAATTTAATCCAAAACCACTCAGCCGTTAAGGCGTAATTTATTAAGAATTATCCAAACTTTCATATTTATGGTATTATTAGGAAGTAGGATTACTTTCGATCATGTTATCGGCCTAAACTAGAAGAAGAGCCGAATATTCATTTATTGTTTCGCTTTAAGTAGTAAAGTGTTTGAAGTTGTAATGCAAGTAAGCACGAAAAGGATACCTATTTTTCAGACATTGCTATATCGCTAGTGGCCCTAGTGAAACACATTTTAAAAGGCTATAAATTTCTTGGACCTGGGCATGCCTACGCATAACTTTTAACGCGAAATTTCATTTTATATTCGACACTTAAAAATGTGCCGTACGAAATCTTACGACCGACTTGTAGAATATGTTCGTGTAAACATTTTCGGTTTCATAAAAAATATCTTTGTAAAATACAAGCAAGCTGTGCGATGATTAGCATTATGCACTTCGGCAATCTCTGTTTTTGACGGTTTTATCCGAATATGCAAAGAAGGTCAGGCTTTACGGATCTTCTGAAAATAAGTATATATTCAAATGTTATATCTGGTCTATAGGTATAGGACCATTATTGTCGGGCCTCCATGTTTCCCAAGATTTAAGATGACTGCCGAAGATAAATCCTAGTACGAACCATGTTTCAGTAATTGTATTGAAGGTGGGACAATCAATCCAATAATATAATATGATATAACTGCCGGGCAGGGGGCAGTGTAACACAGGTTTCCTCTGAGGAGTTAGACCTCAGTCCGCTGTCTTGATGCGAGTTGGTAGTCTACACATAAGTACCTTTGATATTCTTGTGCAGAATTCTCAGGTATGCAGGTTAAGGCGATGCCTTCATTAATTGTATCATGTATATTTATACAAAAAATAATTACACACTAAAAAGAAACTTGCACATGAAACAGAGAATTTTACCCTTGCGCACAATTACGTTTAAATTCATGACTTTGTATGCGTAAATATTTAAAAAGCTCCCGACCACAAACGTTTATGTTCACGCAGATATTATTATAACAATATTATTATAGCACGTAGCATTATAAGGCGGTATAAGAATACCGCCTTATAATGTTACTATTTATTTTGTTATTTGGTTCGTTCGCTTGATTTCGTATTTATATAAAGAATATTTCCTTGTTTACCTAATTAGTGACTTACTATTGTCACGTCTAGTTTTAGTCAGTATTTTTTTATTGATTTAACATTGTATTTATAATTTCATTTCCGCTATCACGGTGAATAACTGCAATATTTTAAATCTGAAAGATAATTAATACTAGGATGAAAATATCTGAAAAAAACTTATAATCATTAGAGCAGAATAAGAAAACATTCGACAACAACAAAAATTTCAAACAAGTTAGAAAGGCATCTATAATCCGAGAAAGTACTGAAACGGACGTTACGGTATATTTGCTGAAAATAAAGCTTTTATATGAGTCGCTCAGCGGAAGAGTGGCCCAAGCCTTGCACATTAAGTATGGAGATAATGAGCATTAATGATCTGAGAATTACATCAGTACTGATATTTTGGTATTTTCTCTAGTTATGTAAAAATAAAAAACAGACCATACAAAGTAATCATTTTATTGATAGTTTTATGCTTATGGCCGGCGCTCATAGACGGCATGGCACGGCATGGCATGGCAAAGGATTTTATTACTAATCAAGTTATTTTGAATCTTATTGCCACGAGTTTAGAATTCACGTTACTTTATTTCAATACCACAGTGCCGCGACGTGCCGCGGGATGCTGTGGCATGACGCGACGCGCCGCGGCATCCCGCGGCGTCCCGTGGCATGCCGTTTCATTCCACGGATTGCCGCGGTGCGCGAGAGAGAGAGAGTGGCTGGGCATTCAGCAGGATGCCACGGCATGCCACGGGACGCCGCGGGATGCCGCAGCATGACCTGCCGTGCCATGCCGTGCCATGCCGTCTATGAGCGCCGGCCCTTACAAACTAGTATACAAGTTAGAAATTAAAAAAAATGTGTGTTGAGTAGGCCACTATTCTACTAAATAAGAAAGTTAGTATTGGGTTAGGTCATCATCATAGAAGTCAGCTTCAGTATCTTGTGCAGAATTATTTATCTTCAGGTTGTGATAGAAATCATGTTCCTCTAATTCGATATAAGCTCTTAAGCTGTAATAGATCTTCATATTTTTTCTTCGCCCCATAGGGCGACCATTGGGGTACAAAACACCTAGATTAATCAAAGAGTCAGTTAATCAGTCAAAGAGGAAGAACAACGAGCTCTTTTTTCTTTAATATCAAAGCCGTTAAATGGAGAAAAAGTTTCATCATTACTGTTGGTGTAGTTGTAATATATTTCGTATGGATTATCATGAATAAATCGCAACCATTGACTTTTTAGCCATTTTACTTTGGTTTTTTAACTTTTGTCAGTATTAATATCAATTTTCCTGTTAGTTATTAGTTTTTTAAATTTTTCAATGCTTTTGAAGTCTTCTGTCATCATCTTCACAATAAAAAATGTTGCTCTTTTTCTTGGCATTTGATATAACACAATTCCAGTCTTCAGGAACAAAAATGTCCTTCTTATGTTTCTTTTCCTTTTCTACTAACCCAAAATCACGGTCACATGGTAGATAGCTATGACCAGATACAAGAAACTTGTGATCTAGTTTTTAAATACCATTTATTTAAATATTATTTATTATTTTATTATTTTTGATTTTTTTTTTACTATAAAGATATATACCTAGAGTGGGTTGGGCCACTATTCTGTTGTTCTAAAATTATGAAGTGCTGAAGTTAAAGGGCCTATCAAATAATAGGCCGCTTTTCCTACGAAAGTAATCATAAATTTGAAATGGAATAAGAACATTCATCAACGCCATCATATCAAACACTACTGAAACTAAGATTTAGGCCAGTACAGTTTAAAGGATCTATAGTCTAGTATACAAATATCTACTTAACTCTGTTTCTGTAAATTTGTGGATTAGGCCACTATTCCGCTGAGCGACTCATATGTAACTCAATAAAAGTCTTTTTATGCAGAATCTTAAAGTAGGTTTCGAGAAAATTACTAACAACCTACGTACAGTGTCGTTGTGTAACGGTTGTTGTATATAAATTGTGATCCGCTCTATTTCTGCCGCCAAGCAACAGTGAGTAAGCACTGTAATCACTGTTGTGTTTCGGTTTGAAGGACATTGAAGCCAGTGAAATTACTGGGCATTACAAGACTTAACATCTTATGTTTCGGGGGGACAAGCGTGCAGTTCAGTGCCATGCAGTGCTTTATAATTAAAAGTTCTGTGTGGCGTTGCTTCTGTTTATGGGCAGACGTGGCGCTTAACATTAATTATAGGCTAGCGCCATGATAGTCTCGTCATTCAATCAAATAATTAAAAAAACATCTCTACGATAACAATTAAGTGGTTACAAGAAACGCTGAATACATTCGAAGCCCCATGGCATTAATATAGTATCTGGTATTCCCGTTATCGACTTTTTAATAACGCACGACCTTTAATATTTCCATTTTAATAAAAAAAAAAATGAAATTATCATGTACTCTTTACTTCAAAAGAGTTTCTGTATAATATATTTTTAAATATAACATTTGTTATTAGTTAAATATTATATTACATATTAATATCGTTTATTTTATTATTACCGACGAAGTACTTAATAAATAATGAGTACGTCGTCATAAAAACTAATTTTACTCCATAAACGCTAGGTTTATTTAAAAATGCATTATACGAACAAACTTTCAAGATAGGTTGCATCACAAAAGGTGCAAGCGCTAGAATTTTCACTGGTATGTGTATTTGCATAGGGTAAAAGATTTTCATAAAGCCCTTTGTAGAATACAGTGAACAGAGAATCAATATTACTTTGTTCATTTTATCCAGGTTTGATATAGCTTTAAATTATATTTTCCTACAATACCTACTTGATTTCAACATACACAACTAAAAACACATAGTGGGAGTATTATCCAAGTTCGATTAGAAATACATTAATAACGTATAATAAGTGTGTTATTATGCACTTATTCATAACCTTCCACATTTTCAGTATACACAACAATTGTGTGTACAGTACGACAATATAAATGATGCGCTTCGTAAATGTGTAATAATAACGAATTAATACAAATAAGCTACGAATGCATAACAAAACAGGGGGGATCAGTCATACTCTTTTGTTGTAACAGGTCTGTATTTTATCATCACATTTTCGCGTCTTCGAAATAAATAAAAGTTGCTGAAGCGCATTATTTTAGAGTATCTAAAAAATATATATTCTAAAGTGTAGTAAGTAAAATATTTTCTCCAATGTAGTAAACCGTTTAAAAGGCCATGAATATAGCAGCAGGAGTGAGGGCCATAGTCCTTGAATTGACAAAAACGAGTGGAGTGTCCTCGAGATCTACCCTTCGAGATTGCGTTCCGTTCATTGGTAAGTCCTTACATACTACTTCATTTTGTGTGATAAAACCTATTTTGCACATAATAACTTTACTAGATGTTACACCTCGATAAAAAAATGTTGATTATTACTTGTAAGTTGATTACTTATTACATAAGCTGAACATCACAGTATTGACAAAAATACTTAATTTAAATATTCTGTAGTTGTTTTTCTAGTGTGAAGCCGGTTTAATGTATTTAAATATTTATTTATTTATACTAGCCCTGTATTATATTCGACCCACTGCTGGGCACGGGCCTCCTCTTCTGAATGAGAGGGCCTTAGTCCACCACGCTGGCCTAATGCGGGTTGGCAGACTTCACATACCTTCGAAAAATCTTATCAAGTTTTCATGTATGCAGGTTTCCTTACGATGTTTCCTTCACCGTTAAAGCAAGCGATAATTAACAATTAATATACACGTAACTTAGAAAAGTCAGTGGTGTATGCTCTTGGGACTGGTTTCGAACCTGCGACTTTCGTCTCGATAGTCCATACCACTACCCGCTGAGCTATCGTTGCTTAAATATTTTATTGTATAGTATTATGAATTCCCTCGACTCCCTTGACTGCCTCGGTGGCGCAGTTGTATTGCGCACTCAGTACGACTGCTATGCTGAGGTCTCTGGTTCGATCCCCGAGTCGGGTAAAAGTGATATTGATTTTTTTTTATCACGAAATGCTCAGTATCAGCCCGGAATTTGGAATTGTGTCCAGTATGGCGATAGGCTTGCCCCTATCACATCGCCACCAATCGTGGACCGATTTTATCGGAAACAAAATATTCAATAAAGTTTAGGTGCAATGTGGTCCCATATAAATTTGGTTAAGAACTGATATTAAAACATTCAATAGAGTTTAGGTGCAGGTGGTCCCATATAAATTTGGCTGATAATGGAGTACGAAGTAAAAAAATTGACTCCTCAACGAACCACAGCTCACTCATCGCCATTGTACTCTTACCAAAAATAAAAACGTTTAACAAAACTTTAATACCGACTCCAACATATAATTGATGAGTAAAAAAAAATATAAGTTTCTTTGGACTCAGTGCCTGTGTCGGTGCCGGTCAACTGAAAAACTTTGTTAAAATTTACTTCTATTATTACCGGTTTAAAAAATCGTTTTTTAAATGATCACCAACATTGTAAAATCAAAATTCGTATTTTGTTAAAATCCGGGAGAGAAGTGGAAACCGAGAGGTTCATCGTTCGAATGCCGTGTCATTCTAGTCATGCCGCTTTGGGGATTGAGATCGCTTTGTGCAAATAAGAATAATATTTTTTCAGCTTTGAAAGATCGTTACCAGGTGTAGGATAGCCATTGGAGATAAACGAAAGATTCAGTCTGCTTTCATATGAATTGTATTTTTATAGACGCAGTTTCAGGCGTCTTATTTCTTAAATTATACATACTATTTTAAAAATCACCTTTCAAACTATACTTTACTATGTGTTGGGTCTCTTGTATGCGAGAGCCCGTATGGGTTGGTGCAACCGCTTTGTCTATTTCTGTCGTAAAGCAGCAGTGAGTAAGTACTGTTGTGTCGATTTGAAGAACATTTAAGCCAGTGCAATTACTGGGAATTATGAGACCTGACATAAGTCGCGGTGACAGGCATAGTGCAGTGCCATGCAGTGCTTTCTAATATGAAGTTCTTTGTGGTGTTGCTATCGTATATGGGCAGTGGCGCTTACCACCAATCGAGCGACCTGCTCGTCTCGTCTGGTCATTTAAGCAAATAAAAAAAACATTAAAATACATTCCTCTACACATGTCCATACGGCTACTGTTTTCGTGTACATAAACTCACTATTGCTCTTTTTATCATACGTTTTTTATTTACGCGATGCCATCCAAAACGTTAGATATAAAACATCTCTTCATGATAAGTATGTTTAAAACTAAAGTATTTTCGTCTGATATCATTCCTAGTGCAGGCAACAGAAGGTTCATGACCTAACAATATCCTGCAGACATCACTTTAGACGTTGATATTTGAAATACGTTTTCAAACCTTAGGAGTTTGCTGGTTGGAGAGCAAAGACAGTCGGTTAATTGTCGGGTTGCCCGACTGATGAAACTCTTTATTGTCCACAACGTTACAATATTTTTAACACGCTTTTATTATTTATGTTCATTTAAGACTCGGAAAATGCATTTGATTCGCAGGAAAGGCGAAATTTCTGAATATTAAAAAAAACAATAAAACTATGAGTGGATGAATGAGGATTTTTGTTGAGTATGAATAAACATAAATTGCTTAATATTTGTTTAGTTTCCTTGCAATAATTTTTAAGGTTTCAAAACTCATATTCAGTAATTAATTATTTACATTATAATTACCACGGTGTCAATTATCAAATCTACTATTATTTTCAGCATTGATCGTTACATTCACATTCAGCGATTGGTTAACTTTAATGCCAAATCTTGACATGTTTTAGATATAGATTAGACATGTATAGACAGCC
Organism: Amorpha juglandis; assembly: GCA_949126905.1. Taxonomy (NCBI): domain Eukaryota; kingdom Metazoa; phylum Arthropoda; class Insecta; order Lepidoptera; family Sphingidae; genus Amorpha; species Amorpha juglandis. Next base: position 10,741,304 of record OX421372.1, read on the forward strand.
TCCGTGGCGCAGTGAGCGAGTTGCCGGCTGCGTAAGCGAGAGGCTCTGGGTTCGATTCCCGCATTGAGTCTAATATTTGTTTCTGGTGTGAGTGTTGTGGGATCGCAAGTTACTCTTAGTTCCCGATACCCACAATACAGGTTAACCTGGTAGGGTCAGGACTATGTGTATGTGATGATTTTGTGTATTTTATTTTATAATTATAATTGTTATAGTATTGTCATTTTCAGACATAAAGACATTCTATTGGTGTAGTATTATATAATAAATGACGGCTACCGACAACGTTTCGTTTTACAACCACAGTGTCAGATAAACCAGGGACGTTCAGAGACGATCCTCTTTGTGATGAAAACATCGATTTGAGTACTTACGGGGTAACATGATCCCTTTTTAAATATCTTTGTACTTCACGTATAAAAAACGCGTACGGATTTAAATGGGCTTTTTATTAAGACAATTTTAATATTTTTTTTAGTGTGTCCAACAGATGAACAAACTCATTTGCTCTTTTAACGTATTACCTGTAGCTTTATTTATTATTGTTGATTGCTTGCCATTAGGATATTTGTTTTGTAAATACGATTATTCATAAATCAACTGAATGTTTGTTGCGCGTGTACATGTATGTTTATAATAATTTATCCTAAAACCAAATATAAGTTTAAAGATTAACATCGGATGTGGAAAAATTTGTGCCTCAGGGAGAACTGAATAATTTACGTAAAGATATTCAGCGAGAAAGACCGCTATAGCCACTAAGCTTTATTTTAGATGAAGTAAAGCCAGCAATTTCTCTCGGATTTTATTTAACTTTACGTTAACCATAGTAAGGGATCGTCGCTTTTTTTCTGGATTGTTATTATAAATGTATCTATAATATAATTTTAAATAGTAAAGTGGACTATACCTTTAATTCAATTTCGATAGGAAGCACAATAATCTGCAATAGACTTATTTACAGAAAAAATATATTTATACCATTATAGACTTTACGAGTAAAATATGTTTGTCCCTGTAAGTAGACAAAAATGTTATGTATACTTAATTTACGTACCTATACCTTTTAAATTTGTTGTTCATGCATAATTGTATGTAAAAGTTTTAATATGTCAACATACTACTATATCAATCCATAATCCAGATATTATATCGATCCATACAATCCTTAATAAAGTCGTATATGTACTGAGAGCCACAAAATACCAAAAGTTGCATTAGTGCAAAGCATAGGTACATTGATGAGTTTTCCATATCTATTAGGTACTATATATTATAATATGCTAAATGGAAAATTTTAAAGAATTATATATTTTTTTTCCAAATTAAAAATTACGTAATGCAACAGGATTTATTAATTAAACATGTGGTTGGTTGGAAATATGGGACACATTCTGCTGTGTACCTGACAAATTTTATTTCTCTCACTACGGAAGTCAATTATTTATGAAGACGAAAAGTCATGTATTTTTCATGACATACCTAAAATTGGGTAGAGTGTAGGATTGATCTGAAAGGCACTGAGACGACTAGGCATCAAATGAACACGGCCTAACGTGATAGAACGTTTGAAGTAATTTTATTTAGATCACTTTTATTTACTCGTATCTCCAGCAAAAGGAAGGAACATTTTGGGGATATTTCATTTACTTGCAGGAGACCGCAAATTACCCTAAATAGTCACAAAACCCAACTTATCAAGAAAATGGAAATGCTTCAGAAAACTTTTATGAATCTTCAGAAAGCAGAGAACATTTACTGAAACTAAGGATTACGTATATAACCAGCAAATAAGAAAAGTTTATATGTGGCGCGAGCGTGCGGTCATGAATTTAATACGTTTCTCGTGTAAATTTTGATTTATGTATCAGAGAAGCTATATCTTGGATTTTCTTAGTAATGGTGGAAGTTTTTACTAGCAACAAAAGAAAAGTTTATTACAAAAAAGAGTACAGACCTGAGACCGCATATTTCATACAGCAGTACTTATTAAAAATACACGGTCTCAGCTCTATAGTCTGTTTTTTAACTGCAACCGCTTTTAGAACTTTTACAAAGCGGGAGTTTTCACTTAAAATTATTGTTTCAATCTGTGGATCCCACAACTATAAAAAATATAAAAGTTTGAATGTTGGTCAGTTTGTGAATTTAGATGTTTATTAGTCAACTACGCCTCAAAGACTGAATGGTTTTGGATGAAATTTACATACACCACGATCTGGATTAGTACATAAACTATCTTGTATCCCCGACAAGGCCTTTCACCCGGGCAGAGCCGCGAGCAAAAGCTAGTAATATAAAATGTCTGAACACCAATGTTTCAGAATATTAAAACATCAAAATAAAATATTATAAATAAAAAATGTATATACATAATAAATTAATTCAAAATTAAATATTAATACATAATATTTTATTTTAGCGCTTTATTATTATACGAGCTTACATTTCTGCCGGTGTGTTTGTTCCGTGAAGTATTTGTTATGTTTGTAAGTAGAATCATTGTCGGTAGAGACATGCTTCCACTTTGTAATTTATGTCAGTGAATTACACGTTTCTTGTGCTGCGCTGTAATTTACCCGGTACTCCCTGCTTATCTATACTAATAATAAAGCTGTAGAGTTTGATTGTTTGTTTGTTTGAACGGGCTAATCTCAGGAACTACTGGTTTGAATTGAAAAAATATAAATTGATTGTGTTGGATAGTCCATTTATCAAGGAAGGCTTTAGGCTATATAACATTACGCTGCGACCATTAGAAGCGAAGCATCAGTGAAAAATGTTGCAAAAACGGGGAAAATTATTCATATTTGAAGGCTTCCGTTGCTAAGCTACCGAAATAATATTATTTGAAGGCTTCCGTTGCTAAGCTACCCTAATCTATACTAATATTATAAAGCTGTAGAGTTTGATTGTTTGTTTGTTTGTTTGATCACGTGGGCGGAGCCGCGAGCAAAAGCTAGTCTTTTATAATTTTATTTACCGTCAAATTACCGAGGCAACGTTTATCTTATTTTTATCTCCTAGTCTCCTAGTCCGCTTCGACTAGACCTAACCTCTCTCATTCGTAGCGGAGCCCACCAGTGGGACAGTATAATAAAGGGCTGATATTATTTTTATTACTCGTAGTTACAAATTAACAAAAAAGAACATCACAGGAAAATAAATGTAACTAAAATGTTAAAGTGTACACTCAGTATCATTTCTTTTTTATTATATAATTGAATGAAGAGACAAGCAAGGCGCTTGCCTGATGGTAAGCGCCACGCCTGCCCATAAACAAAAGCAACACCAAACAGAACTTTGAATTACAAAATACTATATGGCACTGAAATGCACTTGTCACTCCGAAACATAAAATATTAAGTCTTATAATGCCCAGTAATTTCACTTGCTTCAATGTCTCAAACCGAATCACAATAGTGCTTACACACTGTTGCTTAGCGGCAGAAATAGAAAAATTCTATACAATATCAACTCTAATAATTATTTCTGGATGTGAGTTCAGAATTAGATGTATTTAATACAAAGAATCGAACAATATATAGAGGTATCACGCGCTCCGAGTAATAAATCGGGTGGCAGACGTAGATATATAGTTCGGAATCTAATAAATCCGTTGTATGCCCGCGCATGGTAGTATCACAGATAAAAGGTTTGCGTTGTAAGCGTCAACAAACACCGGACAGAGGAATGCGATGCGCTATCGACTCGCATATTTATAGAGAGACTACGAGAGCGCTGTGGGCACAGATCAGACATCCGACCGAAGCCTCCGACCGCCGCGCCGCGTCGGGATATTTGCACCCGATGGACGATGGGGCGCCGCGCCGCGATCTCATTATAAATAACGTGATATATTTAATAAGTTCGAGATAAAATCCGTTTAAATTAGTTTTATTTCAATATTATCTAGTCGGTTACTAATGAATACATTGCTTTGAAACATGGTAACGTAAAGTATGTCAAACTAACTTCCCACTAGCGGCTCCGTCTGTGTTACATACAAACTTTCCCACCTTCCCGTTAAGGGTTGAATTTTGAAAAATGTCGAACTAATTTCAATTAATTAAAATCAATTAAAATAATGTTGCAGAACATTAAAACTAAGTTTCTAGTAAATTTGATCAATAAAATATGACTTGCCACATAAACATCTCGACTCCCTTTTTCCCTTAGGTGTGAATTTCTAGAAATGGCTTCTTAAACGTTGTCTCTAATACAACAACAACCTTTCAAAACTGTAAGTTTTATCATTAACGATTTAGGCATGGCGGTGATAAGTCGGTCACCACTTTTTCTTGTATAAAGGGTTTTATTATCGCTTTTTTTAGTAGTATCATGTCCATAATCACTAGCACTACCAGCGTTTCCCAGTATACTCGATATATATTAAAATGTCTGTATATACAGACAATTGAATTTACTGTTTTAAAGTGCTTGATATATTGACTGTGACTATTAGACAACAACCGCCAACTGCAGACCGCACCTCAGTTTAGGAAGCTAGCTATACTACTTGTTTGGTTTTAGCTTGGCTACTGGCTACTACCCGTAGGCAAAAATACGGGTACATCTTTACTTTAACAAATAAACCTTAATAAAGTTATGACTAAAGTCGTTCATGGTAGAGTTCTCAATCTTTGTGGCCGTTCTGAAGTTAGTCACCTCACCCGCCCACTAGGTACAGCTTTTTTTATTAACTTGAATGACAAAAAGAGTACATAGAACTTTGAATTACAAAGCACTACATGACGATGGACTACTTTCGTCATTCCGAGACATTAGTTGATAAGTCTCATAATGGCCAGTAATTTCACTGGCTTCTGTCAGACTTTAATCTCTTCAAAGCAATAACTGCTATACCGCTCGTGATTAACTTCAGAGGGGCCATTTAGGATTATAATAATAATAACACTAGCCCTGTATTATATACGTCCCACTACTGGGCACAGATCCTGTACTGAATGAGAGAGATTAGGCCTTAGTCGACCACGCTGACTTAATGCGGGTTGGCAATGAGAGGGATGTTAGGATTAACGAGACCTTTATATTTATTCATTTTAGCATACAAATGTAAATAATTAAATTTTATCGTTAACTTGCTATTTTAATGATACACAAATATTTTCAATGAGATTTAAATACTAAATGGTTTTAACGAAACTTGTATTTTTAACTCTAGACAAAAAAAGGGGTGTTATAAGTTTGGCTCTTTGTTTCTGTGTGAGTAGGTATATGACGTCGTAATGCTTAAACGAATTAATTGATTTGAAAGCGGTTTGTTTGAAAGATAGTTTTCAGCTGGATTTGAAGAAAATATCGCCAGCTATATAATAGCTGCTAATAGCTAATTAAAAGCTGCAAATATTTTTGTAATTAATGTCGGGGGGTTTTTACCGTTTGGGTATATGAACCTTATTTAATTTTCTATAAAACCAAATGGTGCCAATTGTTTTATGTTAATTAAAGCTATCACAGAGCAGTCACACAAAAGAGTCGCATGTCGGGCTATGATTCTTTGGCAGTCGGCGGAGTAGGCGTGCGCGGGGGGGTGTAGTGGGGCGCGCAGGGCGGCAGTCAGCGCCGCGCCGCGCCCGGGCCGCCCGCCCTCGTCTCCACGAACGTTTACGTAACGATGGCCGAGCCCGCGAGCTGATGGCCGCGCTCGTGTGGTGGCTGGCGGCCTGCTGCCTGTTCCGCGCCGCCACCGCCGGCAACCCCGACGCCAAGCGTCTCTACGACGACCTCCTCTCTAACTACAACAAACTTGTGCGCCCGGTCGTCAACACCACGGACGTCCTGCGAGTCTGCATCAAACTCAAACTCAGTCAGCTCATCGATGTTGTAAGTCCCCCGTTACATACTGTACGCTACTAATGAGTGTAGCATTGGCTCAGTAGTGCTCGCCGGTAGACGCTGGCCTATTCGACGCGAGCTGATATGCATCGTCAGACCACTGTGACCTACATCGAGGAATGGCCAGGGTGCAGTTAAAGCGCATACCTTGCTTGCACTTGCGCACCACATTTGGAATTTAAATATACCTGAATTGCATCAACGCCTCTGGCACGCGACCCAGTTTTTGTAGCACTCTTGTTTTCAGAATTGTAGTAAGCATGAAAATGTAGATATTTCTAAGACCTCTATTTGTACGAACTACGGTCCCATGTCGCCGCTCCAAAATGTTGCGACTCTTATATAAATAAACGACAGCGTTCATAAATTACGAGGATAAAATAAATGGAACAGCTCCCGATGTTTATTTGAAACGTCCATTTCTACCTTAATAAAACCTATTACGATTCTTTAGACATGTTATAAATTAAGTGCAGGTTTCTGGATATTTTATTTATACCTACTCTTATACAGGTCGGTAGATCAACGGAAACAGCTCGATAGAATACCTCAATACATATAGATTCAATCCTCATAATCTATTATGTTGATTCCAAAGTTCCTTGGGTTTATATGAAGTTTGAATGAAAATCTACTTTTGGACTAAACTTCACAACAGCAGCTAAACCGTTAGGTCTACAGTCGTGTTTTTATAGCACTATTTTTATCAAATAGCAACTACCAGTAGTGGTCCATCCGAACCACAGCAGCACTAAGACTAAATACTTTAAATTCGCAGTAATTTTTAACACAGTATTGTCCCCGAAAATGGGCTCTATATAAATCACCTATATTTTTTCTATATTATCTTAATTTACTCTCCTTGTTCGTGGAAACATACAATATACATAATTTCTTTTTGTAAAGAATATTTTTTATTTACAATTCTACAAAATATTTACTCTTATTGGTATGATGGTTAGAAATACTATTGATACAATTTGAAAATAAAAGGCAAGACCTGTAGGCCTAATATTTTAGCTTCAGAAGTTTAAGCCAAAATTTGTAGTCCAATTAATTTGGAAATACGAATCTATTTTTTTATAAGCAAAAGTCGATAAACGAGCAAGTGAGTAACCTGATGGTAAGTGATCTCCATCGTTCATGTACGCCCACAATATCAGAAGAATTATGGACGCGTTGCTGACTTTAAAGGCAAGGGATTGGGAAGGGGTGGGGGATTTGGGCCTCCGGATGAGATATCTTATCTTACTTACTGTATGAAACAGTGGCAACGACCCGGTCGAGCCGGCCCGTTCATGCTGTAGATAAAACTGTTTCAAATGTGGCCATCCCGCGTTGAAAATTCTACTTAGAACCTAACAAAGCTGTTTTAAGGATGGGTCGTTACTAAGTTATTTAATTATTGTAGTATTTAGCATTGCTTTAGAAATGAACGCCTGCCTGATGTTAGTTATACTTGTTTGCAACCGTAATGACATCGCGTAATGTGAACGCATAATTGGTAGCACTCAGCATCGCAGAGATTACATTTATGGGAATACTGCGACATTGTGAGTGTCGATTTTAATGACACCCAATTAACGACATCTCTGAACATAATAATAGTTGACGACGTTTAACATACAATTATCTGTACGACAATAACATGTTAATGTAAACATATTAACAAGATAAGTATAAGTTTGCATATAACTTTAAACATAAGAATGATAACCTCATGTATTATACCCTAAAACCTCCCTGAGGTTGAAAGTATGAAATTTCAGTTCGTGAAACTACTATCAAAATGGATAAGTCATTTTTGAGAAATTCATGCACAATACGGTTTGAATATAGATCATCCATGGTATATCAGTTAAAAAACGGTCAATCGTACTAAAACAAGCATTTCGGCTTGGGACATTGCGTTCTGTACAATTATAAGGTATTTTGGAGGCACAAATCACTTCCCCGCAATCTCTGTTCACGAATGATATTTTAAGTGTGCTTGGGCGGTAAAGATCAATTATCTGCTGCCAACTACTTTATCGTTCGCTAGCATCAGCTATATAAAATAAAAGGATTTTAAATATTCACAAAATAAGTATCCATCAAAGAGTAAGTAGATCATAAATAAATATTGTTTTTATCGAGCTCTATCACAACATTACGCTATTGAACTGATACATTTTGTAGAACGGAAATCGTGGTGATTTTTGTCCGCGGACAAGTGCAACTCTTATTGTGAATGTTAATACAATGGCACCACAATAAGGGTGAGCTAGGAAATATACTCTTTGCTATGTTTAAACAGTTACTTGAAATAAAATATAGAACGTTAAGAAAACCATGTCGCATTTACTAAGAAAACAAATACCTGGCGAATATTTTATGCAGGTTTAGAGATTGTTGTACGTGGTGCTTTTATTTACCAATTCGCAAGGAATGTGGGTACGACATTCTAGGAGTGTTTTAATATTTGAAGAACATCACGTGATTTTATGGTAGTTAAGAGTTTGTATTTTTATCTTATGCATTAATCGGGATTGAGTTTATTTTTAACACATATAACCCCCTAATCCTCTAAACTCACACTACTGCGGCTTTTTATCCCAGTCAATAACTTTAACGCAGGCAGAGCCGAGAAAAACAGGAATGATTTAGGTATAAATGAAACAAGTGTGTAACAAACCACAAAAGGTTGGGTCATAAATAAAACAATAAAAATATGTTATTAATTAACAATGTACAAACGATACAGCAGTCCTAATCCTGAGGGATAATATGCCGAACCGTACTCAGGTAGCGGTCAAAGGGGCTTATTCAACAAAACCCAACAAAAGCTACAAAGGCGCACGTGTTGGATATAGAGTCTATACTCTATACGGCGTACTGGCGTCTATACGCCAGTCCGCCGCGTCACGTACCCGTATAATGGATTTACGCCTCAGTTTACCTTTACTGAAAGAATGAAATTAAAGCTTTGTAATTACTTTATCTGACCATGTTTATATTAACCATTGCCTTCCTTTTACATGGAGAATATTTTTATCTTAGAAGAAAATTCTTTAATTAATCGGTGTAGTATTTTATTGTTCTTTAGTTTTAGGCGCGTTTTGTTTTACATATATAATTTAATTGTAATTAAACTAAGCTCTTACTGATTCAATAATCAGAAACGAACGACAAACAAGCTCGTCTTCAGCTCAAAAGCCTCTTATGAATTTTAGCATTAATTGAATATTAATTAGAAACGTTTAGTTTACTTTACGATTTTTATGATCTTTTTTATTTTCTAGAAGGTGTAGGGGAAGTACGTACAAAATGACATATGGTTTTGTTTTTGGGTCATAAGTCTTTATTGGTAAATCACAGCACTGCCATATTTTACACGAATCATCTTTGGTTCTTTGTCTATTAAATCTAACAAGAATTTATAGAATAAAAATAATAGGAAAAAAAATATTATTATTTTAACTGAGGTCGTCCTAAATCCATTTTGTCCATATGCTATGGACATAATGGCATATTACATATGGACAAAATGATATACACGTCGAAGCTATAAAATTACTGACAAAGTTCACAAATAAAACGCTTGGTTCGTTTAGGAACGTCAGCGCAAGAAGCGTGAGCCCAATGCGAACAATTTAAGCATCGCAACCAGTCCTCTCTAGGCTTAAATCGGGAAAAGAGATCATTGCAATATATGCATGGGCAGTCCTGTTCATCATCTTGAGAGTCGTTACAAAAATTTTATTCTTTACTATCGTTTTCAAATAAAGTTTTAGTAATATTTCGTCACCTCTTCTCTGGCGGAACTTTAGACATTTTTTCCGATTTAATTGCCTGTATATTGGAGTAGAAGTTAAAATTGATGAGGTTTGCCGAGTCTTACGTTTTCCTAATTCACGTATAAAACGTCCTTTTGGGACTGGAGAAATCACTTCAATAGGGACATTAAGAGTAGAGGACGATGGCTGTTCTTCATTAGCAGCAGATGGGTGATTTTGATTTAAAGAACTTAATACAAGTTCTTGGACAGTATTTCCTGACGGAACCTAACATGAATTGTCGCCTTGTTGTTTGATAGGTGATTCAATTTCAACTATATTATTATCTTTAGGTGCCACGGCACGGGATCTTTCTAGCTGACATTGAGGTTGTGTAGTTACAGCCACCTGAAGAACGTCTGTTACAGGGCACAAAAATAAATCGTCTTGCTGCTATATAGATTGCCCAGCTATAGAAACTGGACCAGGAGTCGTTCCCTGATAATGTTGCTCATTGAAGCCGTCTTCCTGCGGTATGTTTGTAGTCTCCGCAGGTTCGTACATATAATCGGGATATATTTCAGGATTTAGACACCAAATACCAGTGCTTTTAAATCCGTGACAACCTTTTGCAATGTAGCTGCCTTGCCATATGCTTCTAATTCTTGAACCGACCCTCGCGTCAATCCTAACAAACGAGATTCAAGTAATTTCAAATGCTGAACAAATTGTCTTTCCACATCAGGTGGAAAAGTAGATTTCCAACATCCAAGACCCTTTTAACTGGACTCCAAAGTTTTGTTACAACTCAAAGCATGCCTTCGAAGCGTGGCTTGCAGGACACCAAATGTTTTAGATCTTAATAGCCAGCCCATTTTATTATTTCGAACAGCTTCTATAGCTTTCTGCATTAATTCTACACTCCAGGATTGGCGATCAGTCGTACGCTTATAATTACGCGGCATTTTGGTATACATATTTGTAAAGAAATTATTAGCTAATGAAGTTCCTTGACTGGGCTCTTATGGACCAAATGACATACCTATGTCATTATGTCCGTTACCTATGTATGTTATTTTGTCCGTATATCGTTATAAAAAAACAAAATTCTAAAATAAATACAAACAGGATAATTTTTAAGGAAACAATTATTGAAATGCAACATTAACTCCTTAAAAAAATAAATAAATGCTACACAAATAGACACAATAGAGAAAAACTTAACATTTACACAAAATATATGTTGTAAGGAAAAAAAACTCTTAACGTACTCAAATTTGTCATCGGCCATGGCACCGGGGCGAATAAGAGCAGTGCGTTCACGTTTTGGCAGGTTTTTAAAAGTCGTTCGGGTTATGTGATGCGGTTGGCAGTTGTGCGCTTGAGTTCACCAATTTCGAATTATACCACCTATGTCATTTTGTACGTATATGTCGTTTTGTACGTATTTCCCCTATGTATTAAGTATGTTCGTATATGTAATGTACTACTTATAAATAATTAGGGTACAGTTCAATATTTATTAGAAGACTAGAAGTGACGCTTTGTGTTTCAAGCGTTTGAAATATTTCTCAACGTAAATTATTTTGCCGGAGATTTTATCCATTCTAACTACAAATATCATATATAGGGTTGTTTAATGTCGAATTGCCCTGAGGAAAATATTTTTGTAAAAATGAGTGTATTTACTTATTGTGTATGGCTTAATCATAGGTACCAGTCAACCTAATCACGCAAGCAGAGCTGCGAGCAAAACCTTATGTTATTTTTTTGGAACGAAGTTCCTTACGGCAGGCTTGGAGGGGATAGGGATTTCGCTGCGTGACCGAACTGAAAAAAATGTGATAGTAAAACCGTAAGAAAAATGCGTGGAAAAAATGCGTGGAATAAAAGCGTTAAATGAGATGTGCGCAGGCGCGACAGTCCCATAACCAGCCAGCGTTAGTTCCTTTTTTAAAATGAAATTCATTCAGCCAGTTATAGTTGAAGTATTTTTATATCTCCTTCGATTTTTAAAAGATTACGCTAGCTCGTTATTCGTCTTGCGATATATTATCTCTTGCCCTTTTTTATGCTTCCATTTTTTTCATATAATTTCAAATCGTCAAAACAATAATAAATATAGTAACAATGGCAAGTGAACCAACAAGTGACTTGAATGCAATTGACAGTGATAATAGTGGGAAATTATTGCAATTTGTGTCGATTCTACATTAGCCGAAGGAACTTCGTTCCTACCTGGTGTCCCACGACACCACAATTTTTTTTTTTTTTTTTTTATTGCCTTGATAGGCAGACGAGCAAGCGGCCCGCCTGATGGTAAGCGGTCACCGCCGCTCATGGACATCGGCAATGCCAGGGGCACAGCCAAGCCGCTGCCTACCACTGAACTGTAATATTTCGTAATAGTATTCGGTTTGAATCGCGAGTCCGCCCGGGCGAAAGGCTTTCATTTATGTTGAATACTCACTTTCATAACAGTCACAATATCTTTTAGCAGTTAGGAACAATGTAGCTTTGTTTAGTGAAAAAAAAAAATAGAATAGAATCAGTAGTTCCAGCGACTACCTACAAAAATAACAAACTTACCTTTTTATACTTAGGGGAAATACGTACAAAACGACATATACGTACAAAATGACATAGGTGGTATAATTCGAAATTGGTGAACTCAAGCGCACAACTGCCAACCGCATCACATAACCCGAACGAATTTTAAAAACCTGCCAAAACGTGAACGCACGGCTCTCATTCGCCCCGGTGCCATAGCCGATGACAATCTTGGGCACCTTAAGAGTTTTTTTTCCTTACCACATATATTTTGTGTAAATGTTAAGTTTTTTTCTATTGTGTCTATTTGTGTAGCATTTATTTAATTCTTTAAGGAATTAATGTTGCATTCCAATAATTGTTTCCTTAAAAATTATCCTGTTTGTATTTATTTTAGAATTTTGTTTTTTTATAACGATATACGGACAAAATAACATACATAGGTAACGGACATAATGACATAGGTATGTGTATGTGTAGAATTAATGCAGAAAGCTATAGAAGCTATTCGAAATAATAAAATGGGCTGGCTATTAAGATCTAAAACATTTGGTGTCCCGCAAGCCACGCTTCGAAGGCATGCTCTGGGTTGTAACAAAACTTTGGAGTCCAGTTAAAAGGGTCTTGAATGTTGGAAATCTACTTTTCCACCTGATGTGGAAAGACAATTTGTTCAGCATTTGAAATTACTTGAATCTCGTTTGTTTGAATTGACGCGAGGGTCGGTTCAAGAATTAGAAGCATATGGCAAGGCAGCTACATTCCAAAAAGGTTGTCACGGATTTAAAAGCACTGGTATTTGGCCTCTAAATCCTGAAATATATCCCGATTATATGTACGAACCTGCGGAGACCGATTATATGTACAAACATACCGCTGGAAAACGGGTCCAATGAGCAACATCATCAGGGAACGACTCCTGGTCCAGTTTCTATAGGTGGGCTATCTATATAGCAGCATGACGGTTTATTTTTGTGTCCTGGAACAGACGTTCTTCAGGTGGCTGTAACTACACAACCTCAATGTCAGCTAGAGAAATCCCGTACCGTGGCACCTAAAGATAATAATATAGTTGAAATTGAATCACCTACCAAACAACAAGCCGTCAATTCATGTTAGGTTCCGTCAGGAAATACTGTCCAAGAACTTGTATTAAGTTCTTTAAATCAAAATCACCCATCTGCTGCTAATGAAGAACAGCCATCGTCCTCTACTCTTAATGTCCCTATTGACGAGATTTCTCCAGTCCCAAAAGGACGTTTTAAACGTGGATTAGGAAAACGTAAGCTTAAGACTCGGTAAACCTCATCAATTTTAATTTCCACTCCAATATGCAGGCAATTAAAAAAATGCCTAAAGTTCCGCCAGAGAAGAGGTGACGAAATATTACTAAAACTTGATTTGAAAACGATAGTAAAGAATAACATTTTCGTAACGATTCTCAATATGATTAACAGGACTGTCCATGCATATATTGCAATGATCTCTTTTCCCGATCTATGCCTGGAGAGGACTGGTTGCGATACTTAAATTGTTCGCATTGGGCTCACGCTTCTTGCGCTGACGTTCCTAAACGAGTCAAGCGTTTTATTTATGAACTTTGTCAGTAATTTTATAGCTTCAACGTGTATATCATTTTGTCCATATGTAATATGCCATTATGTCCATAGCATATGGACAAAATGGATTTAGGATGACCTCAGTTAAAATAATAATATTTTTTTTCCTATTATTTTTATTCTATAAATGCTTGTTAGATTTAATAGACAAAGAACCAAAGATGATTAGTGTAAAATATGGCAGTGCTGTGATTTACCAATAAAGACTTATGACCCAAAAACAAAACCATATGTCATTTTGTACGTACTTCCCCTATGTATAACGTAATATTAGTGTAGATAACACAGCTTACAACTTCATTAGCGAATATTATAATCTGTAGAGAGGAATGATGTGCGGTGTAAATGAAGTTTGCTAAAGTTAGGGCACCCAACGTATATCTATAACGTGTTATACAACGTATATCTATAACGTGTTATACAACGTATATCTATAACGTGTTATACAACGTATATCTATAACGTGTTATACAACGGCCGCACTATCGGGATTCGGCAAATAATTCGTGTTATATGGCGACAGTGTAGCTCCCCTCAATCGTAACGCGCGTAATCGTGCGGCCAACTGATATGCCAAATGTCGCACTATCCTACCATAAAATTTGTTAAACACCAAATCTTCGGCGACTCCCTATAGTTCGGTCTTAGCATTACGGGAAAACATCGGAACTATGCATAGATAACAAGTGCAAATATTTTAATCGCACTGATAGGTGTACTTTGGTTTCTGAACTGCAATATTTGGCAGAAAGGTTTTCGGCAACTTTTCTTCAATTTCTGACATCGCCTTATTGGTCAGCAGTGTAATCAGGCTTAACCAATTAAGTCCTGACTCCAGGACTCAAGCCAATTCCAGGTCATGGAACCACAAATTATATTTGAGGTTTCAATTCGAAAAATCATACATAAGTTGCCCGGGATTATAATTTTTACTAAAAATAAGACAGATAAACCGTGGGTATCCTAGTTTCACTTCTGCCTGCTTCTATTAATGGATGAGCTGATATATGTAGTTGCGTACACGACATTAATCAACCACTATAATATATATGTATAACGCTCTACAACGACTATAATACTACAACAGACCATAATTTCTAAAATATCATATTCATCATATTCAGTGGATGTATCGTTTAACGCAATCCTTACTTTAGACACTTTGGGTTGAATTATGTAGGAGATCTGTCCTAATTGCCGCCCTGGAGCGTCTGACGTTTAGATTCATACACGAATAGTACCTACCGCAGCTAGCTAGGGCTCATCTTATTACGAGCGTCGTAAATGAACGTAATAGTATTATTGGCCATGAAATCTGATATACAGATAACGTGTGTTTTGCAAGTAGGTACTTATACTTGCTATAATAATTGGAAATATATATACCTATTGTTAATAATATATTGTCGAACTATTTGGTAAGACCTCTACAAATGAGGGCTTAGGCCTTAATCCACCACGCTGGTCTAATGTGGGTTACTAGAATTCACATATTTGCGCAATTATCAGACTGGTATGCAAGTTTTCTCACGATATTTTTGGAGTTAGCCCTTTGTTTATTTGTTTGTCCATTCAGTTGAAAATTAGGTTCTTCACCTCAGATGTTAATTATTATCTTAATGGAAAGAATTATCATAACGACAACGATTCATTCAATGCACAAAGTTAATTTAGATCTGTTGAAGACTTTTAATCGATCTCCCTTTGGAGAATATTAAATGATTTTGTAGAAAGTTGGTTATGAGGTCACAATAATTATCTTTAACAATTAATTTTATCAGCATAAATTTAAGTATGTAACTTTATCTTGAAGGAACACTTATCCTGTATAAACGATGTAAGGGCTTTTATATGATCTAAGAAAAGCATGTAAGGAAAACGTATCTTTACATAGTATTAAATAGACGTTTCGGCAGTTGAAATAACCTTTGGGGAAAACAGGCAGTGATAACGCCTTGTGGAATATAAAATATTCACCCTCCGAGATTCCAAGAGACATAACAATCTACTCATAAGGATCACTAATAGCTTTCACTGCCATTAACATACTATGTTCGTGTCTACGTAAACATAATTGTACCTATATTTGATGAAATTTTGCATAACGTCTATTTTCAATTCATAAATTAAAATGTAATTGAGTTGCTATGCTTATATAACCAATATTTATCGTATGTATAATTAAAACAGATCGGAATTAGCTAGTAATAGTTTGTGTAGATAAATAAACATACCAAAACTGCCAACATTATTAAGAAGCTAAACTTAATAGTTTAATGAGATAAGGACACTGTATAATTTTAAAAACATAGGTACTTATAGCACAAGATGTATATTTTCTAGTATGATGAACACTGAATTTATTAAAGGAAGGTAGGAGGAAAAAAGTGGTCATCGAGTAGGTAGTAGCTTCTATCGATTTACACTAAACTTACCTTCAAGGCAAAAAGGTAAGTTTAATAACAAGTTCAACATTATTACTCGGTTATCATCTACCGAGACTAAAGTACTAAAGAATTCAGATAGCATCTAAAGCTTAAATGAAAAGTTTTTCGAATCGTTAACGCGACGCGACGGGTAAAACAGTCAAAAAGCGATGAGATTGCGGTAAAGACACCTTTATCTAAATTATTTTAATGGATGCTGTCTATCGCTGCCTACGGTCTCGTGATGTTTAAAGTCGACTTGACACAAATCACCATCTTGTTTAGATTATTGCATTATAAAAAAAAGAAATTACGTTGTTTCTTGAAACACCGGATTTCCGTACCATCAAATCATTTTTTTTATTGACTGTTAGTATATCCGTCATAATGTTACATATTCAGTGAATATTTCAGTCAGCACACAGGCAGACCGCAGACGGTGCGGCGCGGCGTAGGCTCTAGAATCAGGATCAGTTGGTACCTTTTGGCTACAGAACCCAAAAAAACAAATCAATGTTTATTTGACAAGATATGTACGAAAGGTTGTCTTGTAGAAATCCTTTTAGTGATAAGAGCAACTAATGTCGTACATATCTAAAGGTGGTAGGTCCCTCGTATATGAGAAGCTGTCTGGGTTGGAGCCACCGTTTGTCTATTTCTGCCGCATTGTGTAAGCACTGTTGTATTTCGGTTTGAAGGATATTGAAGCCAATTGGGCATTATAAAAACTAACAGCTTATGTCTCGGGGTGACGAGCACAGAACAATACTTCCGTGCGGTATTGCTTCTATTTATGGGCAGATAGCGCTCACCATCAGGCGAGAATTGATATTTTTCATTCATGATAATAAAAAAAATATAAATATTTTTTTCTATGTTTTAAATGTTGTACAATTAAATAAGTTGGTACATAGAAACAGACTTTTGAATTTATAAGCCATATAAAATGATCAATTGAAACGAATTGCAGACATAAAACCCATTTTTTGTAGCAAAAATCAGAACTTATCTATATTTTAAGTTTCCACAGCGCCCTATTTCAACTGACAGAGTCTGTGGAACAATGGAGTCGAGAATATTATAACGGAAAGTTCTCACTTTAGAGGTCGCGTCACACAGTTTGGGAGCGAGGATCATTACAATATGATATGGCGACGTAAACTAGTTTTCTATATAATCCTATGTATGTATTGACAAATTATGTTATTCTATAAATTCTCCGTGTATGATACTTCCAGTGGTTCTAGACGACAAGTAGACTTCCGAATGTCCCGTCAGCGACGTTTTCGTCGGTCAACAATATCGTTATTGTGGCGCCATTAACCCCGTGTGACAGTGATGCAGGACGCAACCTGCGTATGATCTGCCATCAATTTACGTAGTGCACAGTAGAAACATACAAATTATATACGCAGCACTATGACATTGCGTCGCTGAAACACGAGTCTGAAGTAACGACGTAGGATGCAAATATGCAGTAAAATTTAACCCACATCCAGTAAAAAATGAGATATCGATTTTATTCTGCTAAATTCATTGTTTTTTTATAATAAATCATGAATTAAACATTTCCCGTGTACGATTATGCAAATAGAACTTTAAATTATTGAATCAAGTGAAAGAATTTAGCAAAATAAAATGAATATCTCAACTTTTACTTGATGTGGACTGAAATATTATTGCATATATCTACATCCATATTTTATCCGACGAAAATTCGGTTTCTCAATTCGACGCGTATATAAATTTCTTTTTGAATGTATAACCACACGTAACTTTTTACAGCGTGATGTAATTTTAATGCCTCTTTTGTATTAGATAGGATATAAGGTCAAAGTTGGCCCCATTTAAATTTAAAGAAAATATGACATTACAAAAGTTGACATTACTTAGCAAGTTTAGGGGTTATATAAATATGATTGACTATTTTTTCAATATAATATTAAGCAATTGAACAATATACTTCTACAGCACCGATAATACACTTTTTACTTTTATTTGAATGGGTGTTACATATATTGGTATTACGTATATTAAGGATACGGTGTCCAACTCAAGTGTTTATTTCGCAGAATCTCAAAAATCAAATAATGACAACGAACCTGTGGGTGGAACAGTCGTGGTACGACTACAAACTGCGGTGGGAGCCGCGGGAGTACGGCGGTGTGCATATGCTGCATGTACCCTCCGATCACATCTGGAGACCGGACATCGTGCTCTACAACAAGTAAGACTCACTCAACCCTTAGGCCTTACCTTAAATGTGTACCCGTATCTCTTAAATAAACAAATAATAAAAATAAATAAGCGGGTGAAGCAGTGATCCGAAAGTTTATTTTTATTTAAATAATTATGAGACGAGCGTGCATCAGCAATAATTCCACGTTGACGACTTTGTGAGTGCGAGCCTATAATGTTACGAATTATTTATTCCTTAATCAGATATCAGCAGAACTTCAAACCAACAAGGCAAAGTTAGTTTTTCAAATGATTTACTAGAGTTGGTATTACAACTTTTAATATTCAATTGTACTTTTTTAATTCTGTAGAAAATCGTATTTAATGTTTATGGCCTATTACTATGACATCATTATTCATCTTCTCTTAAATAAAAAATTTAATTACCTAATATATAATTTTAGCCTTTACACGTTCGAATAAAGGTCTAATTATTAATTAAGTGATTATAAATGTATTTATCCGTGAAATTCCCAAAAAAATCGCTGCTTCATCCGCGTGTTAAACACATATATTTTAATAAACATATTTCACATTTTATACACACAAATATTTACTTTGTTTATTTTTTATTATTTGACACTAACCACCGCATTCAACAGACGACAATTAACTTAAAGTTCCATTCAGTAATTTCTTAAGATTCAATTATTACTCAGAGACGTCAATTACGATTATTTCTATACTCAGTATTAAAGTATAAAGAGTTTTCTGTCTTCAGTAACGGAACATAAAGCATGAAATAGCCCTGAGTGTGGAAATAATCTGCTTCAGAGATATGATTTAATGACAATTAAAGTTATTCGACGTCTCTAAGTGCAGCTGTTACATCTCAAGCACAACCACATTATTCAACCCTCACAATTAAAATTTAATTTGCGCAATCGAAGTCGCCGATCGGTAATATTCAATTTCGCTTTAGTTTTCACATTGTAATACAAACAGTGTATCGTGAATATATTTAGGTTAATTATGTAACAATCCCAATATGTTTAAACAAAAACATTCTCTAAATTACGGGTATATGCAAAAAAGGCTAACCAATCTTTTACATCAATTTGAACTTAATTATCTAGTTTGACATAGGAAAAGTTATGTTTTTGTTCATTAATGCGGGAGAATTAATTACCTACGTACGTAGTTGGTAGCGTGGTGACTATGGCAAAACCCCCAAATGGCAGTCTCCCAAAATTTACGGCCCCCAGTTCCCGGCAGCCTCGCTATTCCTGGTCACGGTACCGCCCATGGTAACGGCGGGGTGGGGGGTGCTAAGAATCCCCGGGCTACGGCAGGGTACCACAAACGACTGTTTCTGGCAACGTACAACGGACGCTCTCTGCGGTTGGACGAGCACGTCACAGAATTGGAAGTAGAGCTGAGTCATATTAACTGGCATATCGTGGGATTATCTGAAATCCGAAGACAGGGGGAGGAGAAGATGACCCTCGATACCGGTCACTTACTCTACTTCCGAGAAGGACACCAACCATCCCAAGGTGGCGTCGGATTTATGGTCCACAAGTCACTCAGAAGCAACGTTGTGGAAGTTTGTAGTGTATCATCGAGAGTGGCGTACCTTGTCCTAAAAATATCCAAGAGATACTCTCTGAAGGTTATACAAGTGTACGCCCCGACGTCTGCACATCCTGACGATGAAGTCGAGACCATGTACGAAGATGTAGTGAAAGCTATGTCTCGTACCCAAACTTCCTACAGCGTTGTCATGGGTGACTTCAATGCCAAAGTGGGAGTACAAGGATACGGTGAAACACGAGTAGGACCGTTCGGCTATGGGTGTAGGAATCATAGGGGGCAAATGCTAGTCAATTTCCTCGAGGCCCAGGGGCTTTTTTCTGATGAATTCATTTTTCCAGAAGAAGCCCCAAAGGAAGTGGACCTGGCGAAGCCCCAACAATGTGACCCGGAATGAGATCGACTTCATCATGACCGACAAGCGCCAAATATTCAGAGATGTCTCTGTGATCAATAGGGTTAACACCGGTAGTGATCACCGATTGGTAAGAGGCACTCTGAATATAAATGTTAAAATTGACTAGCGCGGTTGATGAGGTCGACTCTTCGACCAACACTGCCCCAAGCTGATGTCAGCTGTGAAGCTTTTCAGCTGGAGCTACGGAACCGTTTCGCCGTATTGGAAACCACGGCGGATATTGATGACGCCACCAACAGTCTGGTGCGGATTATTCGCGAGGTGGGCTACAAATACTTTCGGCCAAAGAGCAATGGACGCAAATCTAAACTCTCAAGCGAGACTCTGGAACTGTTGAGGAAAAGACGAGAACTTATAAATGTCACACCATCGGAGCGTCAGGTGGTAAACAAGGAGGTGAAGAGGCTAATACGGCGTGATATCAGACACACGAATACCCTAGATATCGAAAATAAAATTAAACAAAATAAAGGCACTAGGGTATTCGCCAAGCCACATACCTCCAGTTGCCACCTGACAAAGCTCAAAACACCACAGGACACCACCGTCACCTCAATGCCAGAGATACTCGCAGAGGTCGAGAGGTATTACGGGGACTTGTATGCTCAAAAAGCATCTCCCCCTGAGGCCCACAGCGCGAGTGATCCGCGAGCTAGACTAACTCGCCATTACACAGACGAGCTTCCCGACGTCGACGTGGGCGAGATTAGAATAGCCCTCGGACAGCTTCACAATAACAAAGCTCCGGGAGATGACGGAGTTACAACAGAGCTCCTCAAGGCAGGGGGTATGCCTGTCTTGACAGAGCTTACTAAGCTCTTCAACTCTGTCATCCACACTGGCACAACACCGGAAGCATGGAGCAGGAGTGTGGTGGTTCTATTCTTCAAAAAGGGAGACAACACCCAATTGAGGAACTACCGCCCCATATCACTCCTGAGCCATGTGTATAAGCTGTTCTCGAGGGTTATCTCGAATCGTCTTGCCCAAAAGTTCGATGACTTCCAACCGCCGGAGCAGGCTGGGTTTCGTAGGGGCTTTTCTACCGTAGACCACATACACACACTCAGGCAAATTATCCAGAAGACCGAGGAGTACAATGAGCCTCTATGCCTAGCGTATGTGGACTACGAGAAAGCCTTTGACACCGTCGAGACCTGGGCTGTTCTGCAGTCCATGCAGAGATGCCAGATTGACGACAGATATATCCAGGTGATGAGATGTCTGCACGAGGCCGCAACGATGACCGTCCAAGTACAAGAAAATAGCACAAAGCCAATCCAACTGCGTCGTGGGGTAAGACAGGGAGACGTTATCTCTCCAAAACTGTTTACAAACGCGTTGGAGGACGCTTTTAAGACGCTTGATTGGAAAGGACGGGGCATCAACATCAACGGTCAGTACATCTCTCATCTGCGATTTGCGGATGACATTGTCGTCATGGCAGAAACTCTGCCGGATTTGGAAGAAATGCTGAACAGCCTCAACCGTTCTTCAAGACGAATAGGTCTCGGGATGAACCTTGATAAAACAAAGGTTATGTTTAACCGTCACGTCTTCCCGAGACCTGTAGTCGTGGGTGATGCCACTCCCGAAGTTGTGCAAGATTATGTTTACCTTGGCCAAATAATACAACTAGGCAGACACAACTTCGAGAAGGAGGCGGACAGAAGAATTCGGTTGGGCTGGGCGGCATTCGGGAAGCTACGTAACATTTTCGAGTCGTCGATCCCCCAGTGTTTAAAAACGAGAGTTTTTAACCAGTGCGTCCTACTTGTAATGACCTACGGAGCTGAAACGTGAACACTGACTAGCGGACTGGTCCATAAGTTCAAAGTCGCTCAGCGTGCTATGGAGCGAGCAATGCTTGGAGTTTCTCTGGTGGATAGGATCCGAAATGATGTTATCCGCCAGAGAACCAAAGTCATCGATATTGCTCGCAAAATTAGCACGCTGAAGTGGAAGTGGGCCGGTCATGTCTGCAGACGGACAGATGGTCGGTGAAGCAGACAGGTCCTAGAGTGGAGACCACGTTTAGGCAAACGTAGTGTAGGGCGCCCGGCTACACAGTGGACCGACGACTTGAAAAAGATGGCTGGTAGCGGATGGATGCGGGTTGCCCAAGACCGGGATGGTTGGCGCTTACTTGGGGAGGCTTACGTCCAACAGTGGACGGCAATAAGCTGAGATGATGAGATGATGATGTAGTTGGTACTGTATAAATGATTTTAGTTAGATTTTGGTAAGCTTCGGCCCAAGAGCAACTTGTAAGTATCTTTTACTTAAAACTGGATCTTTTTGAAATAAATATCTATTGTTATATTAAAAACACGAAAATGTTTTATAATCCATACTGTTGATTGGTTAATTGGCATGCTTATTAGGGATTTTCTTTATTTATTTAGCAACAAAAAAATATGCCTTTTTATCTCAAATTTTTCGGACGACAGATCACACTAAAAGCTATTTGATTCGTTTGAGTACTCCGACCAACAGATCATCGCATTTCGTTTTGCAAATTACATTTTGCTGAAACATAACACATTCGCGTCTGTCACGTTTGTATCTTTTTCTGAATGGGATAGGCAACGGCGCGCCGTGGCAGATAACATTTTTGATGCGCTAACTTCTTTTTTAAACTCTATTCAGTTTCAAATTGTATGTAAAATAGTGGTTCTATCCGTAATTACTGTAATACACGTGGTATAGAAATTGAAAATCAAAACAGCCATTCAAAATATATTAGGCTAAGTCCGAACTGACTCATCATCGCGTGAACTCCGAAATTCCATCCTTAAGGGTAGGAAGAGGTTGCCAAGTTTATAAGAGAAAGAATACTTATTACTAGCTGTCGCCCGCGGCACCGCCCGAGTGAATGTCATTTACTGGGATAAAAAGTGGCCTATGTTCAATGTAGGATTCTAGTGGTGAAATAATTTCTCAAATTGGTCCAATACTTTCAGAGCTTATTCAATGCAAACATATTCAAATCTTTCCTCTTCATAATGTTAGTTTAGATGGTCAAAATAGTAAAACAAAATTATAAGTATAAAATATAAAAACGTGTTATAACTAAGTAATTAAAATATGATTTTTCAATTTTAATTTTGGGTGGTCTTTACATTCTAGTAATTAGGTTGTTGTTATTGCATAGATCACTTATTTTTAACTGACTTAACAAAAGGAAATTCTAAATTAGGCGCTTATTTTTTTTATCTATGTATGTATATCGATTTTGATTTTTCATTCGATAGAGTTTAGCGCCAGGTGGTCCCTTATATATTTGGTTAAGAACTGATGAGGGGGTAAAATGAAACTCAGGTAACAGCATAACAGATAACAACACACTACTAAAAATTCATATAGATTTTTTTTTATAAGTTTTTACAACACCGTAAACGGTCTTAAAAATAACATAGAAAAATCAAAAATAGCCATTACACTACAGCCATTACAGGCAGTGACACAGGGATCTATTCCAAAAATATCTGTAGTTTCTTTTTAGTTAAATTTTTGCCTTTTAATTAAATACACTACGACACCATTTTTGCGAGATCTTCATTCATTAAATCAATATGTTGATTATCATATTATTCACGCTAAATATGAAAAATAAATTGAATCAATTTTTATTCATTATTTATTTCAGCCACAATGCAAAAAATCATCAACAAAATCATCCAAATCGGTTAAAAATAATTTTCACCAAAATATTTTCAATTCATTCCTTCGTCGAGCAGCTATATTATTATCTATATCGTTGGTATTCATTTTGTACTGCCCCAACACCTAGAAGCGTCGGACTTTGATAAATGGCCGGGATAGCAATCTTCGCTTATTTCCGTCCCCCGTCCCCGAGCCCGAACCCCGACCCACCCTTGCAACCTAATGTGCACCTTTTTACCTTTACATTTAATACCACACCAAAATACCTCCGTTATACTAACTTATACAAAATTCAGGGTTATTTTATTTAGGCTCATCAATTCGTATGGCTAATTAATTCATGTTACCTACAAATAATAAATTTGGAATAATATGAAAATATAATAATAATTGACTAAATCATCAATCAATGTAAATGCATGTAGATATGTGATATTCAGTGTTTTAGTTAACATTGTTAATGTATAGATAGCATTTTGTAAATTTATTCATATTGCTATGTTTAAATGTGTTTAGTGGCCTTCGTTGTTTGCATTGCTTATATTCCAAATAAATTGCCAGTGCAACATTTACGTAGCCGCTGGTGACGTCGAAAGGTAACGTAATAATAATGTAATTATGTAGAGTTAACAAAAAATAATAAAAACAATAATAAACGATGTATGAATTATCTGATTTTAAAAACCAACACTGTAACACATTTAATTAAGGACATAACAATGTTAAAACAAGGCAATAGACACAAAATGCAACTATGATGCATAAGACGTAAACTTTAGCGTTATATTCCGAAGTGCATTAAGAGAAAATTGAGACGAAACGAAGTTCATAAAGAAATAAATCAATAATCCAGGTAAACACAGAAAATAAAGGAAGAACTTGAGAAATATGTTTACTGACAACTTGAGCTCATAGGCTACACTGAAAAGTTACACCCTGACACCACAAAAACATGATTTAAAACACTTTGAACGCACACTTCGGCCACTGATGTACTGTTGATGACGAACTCACTAAACCTAGGGGCCGCGTGCCGGCTTGTAAACGTGCGTTAACATTACAGTGCCGACGGCAACTTCGAAGTAACGTTGGCGACCAAGGCGACCATCTATCACCAGGGACTTGTGGAATGGAAGCCACCCGCTATTTACAAGTCTTCCTGCGAAATAGACGTGGAATATTTTCCTTTCGACGAGCAAACATGCGTTCTTAAGTTCGGTAGCTGGACATACGACGGATTCAAGGTAATTGTGCGAGGTTCCGTCACCGCTCTCGCTGACCGCTCTGTTTGTCCGCAGCGCTGACGGCAACTACGAGGTGACGTTGATGACCAAGGCCACCGTCTACTACAATGGCATGGTGGTGTGGCAGCCGCCCGCCGTCTATAAGTCTTCGTGCTCGATCGACGTCGAGTTCTTTCCTTACGACGTGCAAACCTGTGTGCTTAAGTTAGGCAGCTGGACGTATGACGGCTTCAAGGTGACGCCCCGCTGTACGCTGCTTGGTGCCGTGCGCGCGGGCCGTAGCCGTAGGGCCCGCCGTCCCGGTTGATGTCCATGCAATAGCTTGTTGGCTCGAATGTAATTCGTCGTGTAATTATTATTACATTTCTGTCCATGTGGTATGTTAACTCACCTTTATATATTGACTGTACCTACAACAACGCTAGCGCAGAGCGCACAGGCGCAGAGCGCGCGCTCGTCGCCGGTACGGCGCCCGCTCCTCGCCCGCGACTCGCTACTAAGCTCTGACATGTTGCAAGATTACATTTTTATTGCGATGGTGATGTTTAAAGTATATGGAGTAGCGGTATGTCGACGTGCGTGACCACGAATGCTCCAGATTATCCTCGGCCGGTTCCACTTAGCTCGTTCGGCCTTCCTCGCTCGACACGGAAAGGTATAAAATTAAACTGCCAGGTGATATGGGATGCAAAAATTTACTCTATCCGTCCCGTCCAACATATCCCGCTCCATATGAGTCTTTCCGCGCTATCCGGCATACATTTACTCTTCGGTGATTTGATTTTGTCAATCGTTAAACAGAAAAACCTCATGACGGCGTGGAGGGGTGTCATATCGAGCTCTCACAGTCCACCTTTACACCCTCCTATAGCTGGCTCCGTTCGCGCCACACACATACACATAGACACACCTCGGCTACACTGCACACAGATGCTTGCTGCATGCTCCTCTTACGTCGATGTACACTTGACTCACTGCATGAATCCAGCTTGTCTCCGAACCACTTGCATTCCCGATCACGGCGGCCGCTCGCCGCAAAACGCGGTCGCAGCTCTTACACAGCTTCACACGAAACCTTACACGCGACCAGGTTAAGCACAGCACGTGATCTCAATCAATGGTGAAGTTCACACATATTGCTCAGTACACTTTCGAGCATTAATAGTCATCATGTTGCATATTTTATACCTTTCCCCTAGCGACTTCCTCTAGCTGCAATGGTGTCGCTGGCAATTCATTGCATGATATCAACCTGTGTCATTTGAAAGAAAAACAACGAATCCACTCAATTTTTAACACGGAATCCATATTGCACAAATTTTGAAGATAAATGTTAGGAGTAGCCAAAACACTTCGTGAACGGATCTTAGATTCAAATCCCAGATTCGCTAACGAAGCGTTGTTTGCATGCCTTCTACTACACTTGAAAGTAGCTTGCGCCCTGTGCCAGCATTCCCTTTGTGATGATTGTCGGAGTATACAAGTAACACGACCATGACACGACGGTGATGCTGGTACGCGTTGGACATAATATGAGGCGCGTAGCTCTAAAGACGCTCGCACTACGAGTGCGTCCGCGCGATACACACAGGCGCGGCGGAGCCGGTGCTTTCGCCCTCCGTACCAGATTTTGATTAATCGTAGAGATTTAAATGTGCCATCTCGGTGCTGACAAGTACACGGGCGAAGGCACGAAATCGATACGGATGTGTCAAAACATCTTGATGCGGAGGCCGCCTTTATCCTGTTTACTCTTGTTGAAAACTCCACGTTCATTCGTTATTCGGTGTTAACTGTGTTGAAGCGTTGTTATTTCTTCGCATGATTTCGAATATTGGTGTATTTTTACTGAGGATAAATGTGTCGATTTGTCGTTAAACAATAATGTAATAATCTCCGTCTGTACACAGGTACATCCCACTTGGCACACTTTGTGGTATTGTTGTTAGCTATATCTACATTGAAGGTCAACAGGATATTTACTTAGGCTATAGATAAATGCTCGAAATTAGTATTCTAGTTGCATAACTACGGATATGGTCTGTGATAGCAAATAAATGTTAATAATCAATTTTAGACCAAAGTTTTACACATTGTGTGACAGGATGCATGTATCAACATTAAACACATTTAATAAAACGATAATTAAATACATACTATAACTAGATGATCCTATCTCAGTATTAATTAAATTGCAGATTACGTAAAGCAAAAAAACAATGTGAGTTTGATACGTAACTTTAATGCAATGCCCAGATAGATACATAAGATAATATTTGGTTTTTGCTCTACGTCAACTGTATCATCTAAGTAGACTATAATGCATTATCTACCTAAATTAAATAAGTTAATAATAACGATTAACTTTGTGTGTATTTGATGTTATTGCTTTTTACATAATGTTACATACAAGGTATGTATGTAAACATCTTAATTCTGTCATACAATATTAGACCCTTACTTACACTGATTCTAAAAAAGTTATTTTATCCAAGTAATATAATCATTAACAATAATAATATAATATTAGTATTTTGAAAGTGAATTAGATAATTTCAAAATGTAAATACTTAAAAGTCTAGTTAACTTCACAATAATTGATAGTAAATTTATTTATATGAGATAAAAAAATGTTTAAAAAGTGCTAAATAAATATGTGGTAGTGTCTTTACTCGAGATAGTATGTACACAGGTGGACCTGAGGCATATGGACGAAAAGGCTGGCAGCAACGTGGTGTCTGTCGGCGTGGACCTCTCCGAGTTCTACATGTCCGTCGAGTGGGACATACTCGAGGTACCAGCAGTAAGGTAAGCTATACTACCTCAAATTTTTCAATGCCTTTTATACCAATTATTCTGATATTTTAATTTGGATCTTAATGAAATCCGCGGTTGCAGGGCTTGGTAAAGCTCGCTTATGTATTATTGCAACAACGCGGTTTAGGATACCGATTAGCGTCAAGCGTGGTTCAAGCCTCTTTAATCACCGTACAGCTTTCAGCGATATAGGTATATAGCGTGTTTCGCTTATCAGTCGATCGACACTGGTGCTGTTGGTGACTAGTCACCACGAATAAAATTGTCTATTTTAAAACTGTGGTATATACCTACGGCACGTTGATCACCAGTTTAAAAAATGGTAATATAAAAACTTTATAACAAAAATAAAACCGACTTATAAAGCTAAGAAACTAAATCTAAACAATTGAGGCGGCAGCGATACGATGACTGATATCAGCGACTCAAAACTTTTTGTTCAGATAATTATATGTATTCCTATTTTACCTGAGGATCAAAATTACAACGCATTTTGAGGTACCTGACTATCCGTCACTGTAACTCCTGTGCATCAGGATCAGCAGTAGCACGCATTTATGTTGACACCGAGCAATGAAGCTTGGCGAGTCTCTGGGAATGCCTATCTTTATCTGTCTTTATCCCACAACGAAATTGATCAGATAGGTTAGGGAGGAGTTGGAAATATTAATTGTTAATATTTGGAGGTACCTTATAATCTAGAATTAACCCTACCACATTTATATTCACCTGAGGAGCGTTAAAAATGGTTATTGAAGTTATACTTCTTTAGGCGCGTTATGAAAAAATGATGAGAGTGAAATTTTAAGATGCGCGCGCACCTGTGACACAAAAAATTAACAGTATGAAGTTAGGCGCGAGAGCAGTATGAAGTTAGGCGCGTTATGAAAAAATGATGAGAGTGAAATAAAAAAAAAAAATATATATAAATAAATAAATATAAATATATATATATATATATATATATATATATATATATATATATATATATATATATATAATTATATATAGATGCGGTTTTTATTTTATAATTTGGAACATGGTGCCGTAAAAAAAGTACCAGGTTCGCATAAACGCGAAGAGAGTAGAATGTCCATTTTTCATGGCGAGTAGCCGTAATTAATAAACAAATGACGATTTGGACAAAGAAAAACTCTTTAGGTTTTTTCTTATTCGGAACATGTTGCTGTAAAAAGTACCAGGCTCGCATAAACGCGAAGAGAGTAGAATGTACTTCTATCATGTCGAGTGGATATGTTGATATAAATTAAAATACTTTTATTTAATATAATTAACACTAAATATTATTAAATTATTAATGTTAAATACTTATTATTGGTTATTTAATGATGCCAAAGAAGTATAACTTCTCACGCGCGTACATAAGTACACGCACCCATATTTTTATTAGTGGCTCAGCATTTTTACCGAAGTATTCCGAAACATTTAAAATCTATTCAGAGAGCGTTCCATTAATAAGCCACCCTACCTCCTGAGGTAAACCACATAATAAAATAATGACTTTGCAGGTCGTTGTTTCTTTGTCTATGTTGTAAAGGCAGGAAGTCAACATTTATCATGTAGGTAGTAACTGAATTCGCTGTTTTATTTCACCAGTTATGTAGGATACACAAACATTTTCTTTTAAAATGCGTTGTTTTCATATAACGTAAGTATGACAAATAAGCAAATAGGCCATCTGATAGTAACTGACCACCATCGATCATGAGTGCCCACATTGTCAGAGTACTCGTGGATGTATTGACGAACTTGGCAAGAAAATCCGGTTCGAAAACCGGGGGGTATTTTTGGTATATCTGGAAATCTTTCTTTAATAATCTTAATTTAATTTTTAATTTTAATATAATACTTTTCTGCTTAATGAATCTTGAATACATCTAATAAGGCGATCAGAACAATTATTTTGGCGATAAAATTGACTTCAGCGCTGTCTCACTATTTCATTTACTCAATAATACGTGGTAAATTTTATAAAAAAAAAACAAATTGTATTTTCGATATAACTGCATTATTTAAGGTCATAAATAATACTTGGTTATTTACTCGAAAGTTTCCATTAAAATATATCTGGGCTTATTATCTGCTGAACCAAATTTCACCGTTCTTTCACGGGTAGGTGGAATGTGGTGAGTGGTAGATATTTTCAAGGAATATTTTAAACCACATTTATCCCGGAAAACTATTTTTATATTTGATTAATTTTCTTGTAGTCTTTAGTACAATGTAGACCTTTTACCTTTAAAATATACTATTCAGAGCTCAGCCGTTGATAATAACAATAAGCTGTTGAATACCGATTACGACTCATTACAAGCATAAACTAAAAAATCAGAAATAAACTCTATATTTGGACATGGAAAGAATGCTTTATACGTACCTATAATGTGGCTCGCTTAAGCCAAAATCTTATTATTCTGGTTGTACAAAGGCATCAAGTCGTAAATACGCGTTGGCGGCGCTAGATTAAAGTAACCCAGGAAAATCCACTTACCACAGCCTCCGGTCACAGCCTTTACATTTTGAATGTTGCCGTTAGCGCCTATTACAGCGCAATAACTCTTACTGCTTTCGAAATAAAGTCTATGCTTGGATTACACAAAAAGTTAAATAAATTATCGAGCTCGTCTCTGTCGTCTACGGTCTACCACTTGAAATGGGACAGAACAATATAATGGTAATCTCAAATTGACTATTACGCCATTGTATATTTCTTTCATGTTCAACAGTGCTAGCACGAACATCTTATAAATAAGTGCTCAAAATTTGTTCGTGCTACAATTGAATGGAGAACGCCAGCATTTGTATGAAATTACATAAACAAATTAATCTTGTGGATACGAACTCATTTTGTTAGTTGTTCGTACTCACGGTATATTCATGTTTCCATCAGTCTTATGGAGTCGAAAGATGAAAGATCTATAGTTAGTTTAGTGTGGGAACTCAAACGTGAGTCGTGAGTTTATTGACTAATTGACTACAGGATTTCAACTTTGATAATTTATTTACTTTATAAATTAAAAATATAGAGACGAATGAAATGGATGGCCAAATCCTTAACTACTATTGAAATAATATAAACTTTATAGAAAAATTAATGCTGGCCACAAAGTGTTCAATAGCTTAAATATTTTTTTAATATTTAAGCTATTGAACACTAACTATTATTTAGTTCTCTGTTTTGTATCCTTGTTGTTATTATTCGTTTAATGTTTTTCTTGCCGTGTTGTTCTCTGAAATATATATTCCTTTATTACATAAAAAGTATATTATTATTGAATAACCCAAAAACTACCATAGTAAAAAAATTTGGTTCAATTTCGATGGAAACTAAAAGACATTATCAGGATTATAAAAAAAAATACTCTTTCTTATTCGGTAATTGATTCTATAGATACTTAACTACAAGAGAGTAATATATTGACTACGCGCATAAAGTCGGTCTAAGAACCATTTAGGGAGAAAGGACCACCCCTTCATAGGGGTGAAGGGGTGGTCTTCACGCTTCTTATATTTGATCGATTTGACAGAAAAACGCACAAAGCCTAAGGAGCCTTAAAATCTCACATAGCGAAAAAGTGTTATTGAATATACTGCAAAGTATAAATATGGAACAGAAAAAGGCCCGGCTAATATCTCTTTTTATTATAATAAAAAATCTGTCTGAGTTGGACCCACACCGGGGAGTTCCATACGAATTTAATGTTTTGTTATTTTAATTATTCCATAAATACATAAAAAACTACACAGACAAATTAAAATCCCTTTTTTGAAGCCGTTTGACAAACTCAGCTTTTAGTAGTAGGTACCTATTCCTTGTATCATCTCAAATTAGCGTTATATAAATGGAGCAAACCATAAACCTGTTCGCTATTGGTCACTAAGTGGCCATTTTCATACACTCAGGATGATTTCCCTTGAAACGATATAAAACTCATATCCATATCCACTTCTACTATCAGGGGCCACTCAACTAAATTGCATCAATGTGCGATTGTTACGAACCCTTCGTAAAAAAATTGTGCTTGTTACATATAATGTTTTAATATAATTTAATATTTATTTAGTTACAGGATAAAATCAGTTTAATTTCAACGTGTAATATTCGCGTAAACATAAGAAATCATTATACAATACAAAAGTTTAGAGATAATTTATTATTTACTTTAAACGTTTAAACGCAGCAATAGCCTAGTAATAATAGCAAATGGAACGAAATGCATAGAGACATGTCGCTAGTTCGATCGCAACACCCCGATTTTCTCTGACTTTTCGAAGTTACATACTTACGTGCGTATTAACCTTGAAGGAAAACACCGTGAAGAAATTTACATACCTCAGAGTTCCTCGATGAAGTTCGATGCTACCTGAAGTATTTTTTTTATAGCAAACGAGCAAGTGGGTCACCTGATGGTAAGTGATCTCCACCGCCCATATCCACCACCAGAAGAATCATGGGCGCGTTGCCGATCTTAAAGGAAAGGGATAATTGGGGATTGGGAAGGGGAGGGGATTTGGGCTTCCGGATATCTCACTCACCGTACGAAACGCAGCAGCAAGCCGCTACTTTACGTCGGTTTTCTGTGAGACAGTGGTAACGACCCGGTCGAGCCAGCCCATTCATGCTGTAGACAAAACTGTCTACAGCGTGGCTCTACCACTCAACCTATGTATGAGTAAAGCCCTGTCATTAGAAGTGAAGACTCGCGTTCAGCAGTAGGACGTAATACAGGGCTGATATTATTATCATAAAGACTATTATAATTTAAGTGATTTTATTATTAGGTACTTACTTGGGCTTATGGCACGATACGTAATGCGAAATTATATGTCGTAGCGCGCTGAAGTCCTATCGATACGAATATTGAATGAAAGCATTGCTGTTAGGGGCATATATTATATGCTTGATGAGACAGCTGTCTCTCC
Organism: Amorpha juglandis; assembly: GCA_949126905.1. NCBI lineage: Eukaryota > Metazoa > Arthropoda > Insecta > Lepidoptera > Sphingidae > Amorpha > Amorpha juglandis. The sequence goes on from OX421372.1 coordinate 10,774,373, forward strand.
TAGTTGTTGTCAGTCGTCATAACCTATAATGTTGATGCACCATCCGTTTAATTAGGTTAAAGTTGTGTAATAAGCAACGGTTCATGTTATTTAAAGGTTGTATCATTTATTTTCAGTACGTCAACCACATTTGTTAGAATCACTTTAACATTAACCGACGGATTGTGACCCACAATTATTAAATTGTGGTTTGGTTTAGAACAAATGAACTTCTATTCGTTATTAATATAGATTGACCGATGATTGCAAACGAGCTGTAGTTCGTAACTAGACTTGCCACGCAAATTGTAACACAAAATATGAAGGATAAACGAATGATTAAGTATGTATTTTGTGTTGGAGCTTTACTCTGAACTAATATTAAATCGTATCATACAAAACGTTGTCTGGCAAGAATTCTTAGCGATAATATCGTTCATTTATATTTCATGATTCGTTTGGTCGACGTGTTTAATTAAGTTAATAAAAAAATATTTGCCTTTTTACCATTTTAACTTGTGAAAGTATTTCAACTCGACTTTTTTAAAGTACAATATGTATACTTATTTATGTGCAGGAATGAAAAGTTCTACACGTGCTGTGACGAGCCGTACTTAGACATCACGTTCAACATAACGATGCGACGAAAGACGCTATTTTATACCGTCAATATTATTATACCCTGCATGGGAATATCATTTCTCACAGTTCTTACTTTTTACTTACCATCGGACAGCGGTGAAAAGGTAAGGCTTCGTATTTTAAGTATAGTATAGTAGCTATAAAAGTGCACATATTGTATGTGGGGCCATAGTATAATCAGTGAGTGCTTTTATATTTTCGGATCTATATAAGCTAATTGAGCCAACTCAACTCAATAATTTGAACAACTCGATAATTTTAAATTTTTTCTTCGCCTATTGTAGATCGATTTTGTTGGAAAATTTCTATTCAATAGAGCAACTGCTATGGGGTATATATTTGGTTAAATACTGATGCCGGAGTAGGGATTAAAAAAATGAACTCCTCAACGGACAACAGCTCACTCTTCGCGGTTGTGTTATTGTATATTGAAATTTACGTACCACAGCTCTACCTAACACGAAAAATAAAATAAATATTTTATTAATACTTATTTTTTATTTTTTGAGCAGCATGTTGAATCCATACTGAAATAAACGAATATGTCATGATTGTCAACAGGTCACGCTGTCAATATCTATATTGATTAGCCTCCACGTGTTCTTCTTGTTGGTCGTGGAGATCATCCCCCCCACATCGCTGGTTGTGCCCCTGTTGGGAAAATACCTCATTTTCGCCATGATACTTGTATCTATCAGGTAAGTTTGTCGCTAACATAATTGTTTTAAGCCTAATGTGTCCTCAGGGCAAAGTCATCTCTCCCTTCCTTCATTCCATTCATTCCTATTGAGGGATTTTGTAGCTAGTCTTTTCTATAAGAGTCTAGTTCGTCCCCCCATCCTCGCCTCGCTCAGCTGCGTCTCTTCCCGTCTTCAGGGAGCTACTCTGTAGTTATTCTTGCTCACACCTTGTTCGACATCCGACGAACGTGTACCTCGTCTTTCAACTTTGAATAAAGACAAATTGTGATGGGACCGTTAAAAATTAATTTACTACACGTTTATTATGAACTGGCTAGCGCATCATGATTCGTGAGGATAGAATTAACGTTCTGCGATGGAACTATATAAGTTTTAGATATTAGGTACACAAACGTGATACAAATGCTTAATATGTTTTCGATGGACTATCCTATCCTACTATTATTATAAATAGAAACATTTGGATGTTTGTGAGTTTGTGAAAATAGATGTTTTTAGCCAATCACGCCTTAACGTTTAAATAGTTTTGGAGCAATTTTGCACAAAGGTAGACTGTGACCTGGATTAGGATACTTTTTACTCCTAAGCTGTTAACAGAACAAAACTTAATATAAATATAGAAACTTAGCTTTTTTCAGTGACCGAGTAAACGTTGTCAATATAGAGAAGCGTAAGTTAAAATTATACTAAGTAAATTGACTACCTAATGCGTTGTCTGGGAGTTGAAATTTAATCAGGCCCGGTCTCTTTACGAAACAAATAACCTCATTATATAAAGGCCGCATTGCTAGAGCTACAACCCAAGCGAAAATATATATTTACCTATTTAGTGTATTAACTAAATAGGTAAATATACGAAGTAGGTTTTGTGTTGATAATAATTTAAATATACGGGTTGAACAAGGGATTTAGCAAACATGGATTTTCGGGCATGATTAACAAAAACATGTGCTGCGGTTTAAACCAAACGCAAAGCTGTATTTAAACAGTTTATCATGCGAAATGCTGAATTTATGCAGGCGTAGAAAATTACTGACTGGATTATCAATAAATGTAATTTGCAATCGATTTTAATAATTGTTTTTATGCTTTATTGCACAAAATATTATATTGGTTGTTTGGATGATTGTTACTCCCATTGATATACAAAAAAAACCATCAATGGTTACTCGCGAATTATTACATATACAGATGTCAACTCGCATATAAGTCCACTCTGCCTATAGATGTACCTACGGCTGTAATGAGATTACGTATGATTCTTCTTTTATTGTGACTGTTTATGGGCGGTGGGAATCGCTTACCACCAGGTGATCCTCCTAATCATTTGCCGGCCTCTGCAATAAAAAAATATCTGTAACTTATGTTATAATATACAGATATTCAACTAATTAATGTTGAAATAAAACTAGGGGTCAGCAGTCCACCCCTTGACCACGAAGGCTGAAAAGCTTTCGAAACGTCGGGACCAAAATTAAAATAAAAACATGAATTAATGTTGATTAAATAATAACTTTGCCTTGCTGTACTTTGATTTACAATCGTCTATTAGCTAAGGATAAAAAAATGGGAATTTAAATGAATAGTTCCTTAGAATCGTAATTACCCACAACTAGCCTAAAGCTGTCTACACTGCAATTTCCGATGCTTCCAGTGGATCCAATTGGATTCCAATTTAATTTAAGGCTTTGCTTAAATTTCCGTGTCTAAAAGATATTCCAATGTAACTTATTAAAAGTTATACTCATATGATATGCAGATACACTATTGTTCTCAATTCGGATAATAAATGTTGATTAAATAATAACTTCTTGCTGTACCCCGAGTTACAGTCGTCTATTAGCTAAGTAATTAAACAAACTTGGGGATTGAGTGTAAACTTCTAGATAGTTCGGATTTGTTTCGTTTAACCGATCCTCTATATTATTAGTACCTACTAAAGTTAACAGTATTTTTTTAATTTCAGTTCGTTTATAAATTTATGTTATTATGTTTATTTATTTCGTTTGTAACTAAGTAAATAAACATAGCACCTATGTTAGGTATCAATGAAAAGTTATTTCGTAGATAATTGTTTTAGGGTCCATTTCATAAGGTCCATTTCCGGATGAGATATAACTACCAATAATTACCAAAGTACTAGCTCAACTTCGTACCACCTAAAATTGATTTGTTTATAATCATCAATACTAATCAACCTTCCAACTAAAATTAATTGATATCGATAATATTGACTGCATAGTGTATGGTACGAGTTTTGATTGATTGATGAATGATTTCAATATCTTTTATTGATGGATAAATTCACCTGCAAAGTCAATTTACCTTAATAGAATCCCTGGACAAAACGAATATTCGCAAAATGTAATTGAATTCGTATTAACTACTATCTATTCTCAAAATCGTAGTAGATTTGGGAATCCTTTTTTTAAGAAAAACGTGTAAACTGATAAAAGACAATCAACTCTAAAATAGATCACTGTAGTCTGTACTGTTCGATCGTAGCAATATATTCATAGCGTGTGTGGCCTATAATGTCGGTATGATTGTTTTTATTTTGTGTAGCATATGTGTGACGGTGGTGGTACTGAATGTCCACTTCCGTTCGCCGCAGACGCACCGGATGGCGCCGTGGGTGAAGAGAGTTTTTATACACATCCTGCCGAGACTGCTTTTTATGAAACGACCACAATACAAGTTCGATACAACCAGGTGAGATTTTCATTAACACTTTACAAATAATATTAATAATATTTCTACGGTTGCGATAAATCTACGAGCACCTAATCAATACTTTTATAGGTTCCTTATTGATTATAACGGCCTAACAAAAAAAAATCCTGCTGTCAAAATGTTTTTGTGTTGCATAATAATTGGCATTCAACATTTATCCAAACACACATTTACGTAGAGTGATACTGTAGGCTTTTGTCTACTGCATAAATGAGCCAACTCGACCGGGTTATTACCACTATCTAACAGAATATCGACGTAAACTATGCTTGATAATGTGTTTTGTACGGTAAATAAGATTTCTGGAGGCCCAAATCCCCTCTCCTTCCCAATCCTAGTTCCAAGTTCGGCAACGCAACCATGATCCTTCCGGTATTGTGATAGTTTATGGGCGGCGGAGACCAATTACCATCATGTAACTCATATACTCGTTTGCCGGCCTCTGCTATTCACATATAAAAATACTTCCCTAATATTAATTTAAGTACAGTACGAAATTATTCTATTTACAAAGGTAGTTTATTATATCAACGTGACTAACAACCGAGCACCAAATTAACTTTTGAGCTGTAAATTTGAGTGGCTATCTAAAATAACACTTGTTTAGTATTGCCATCCATAAACTGTGCCACGGATAATTCGTGCGGTTAACCACCCAGTATTGTAATTCACTTAGGGAATGGATGTCTATTATGTAGGCAAGTAGTATAATAGGCCGCCGCGCGGCGTCGGCCCGATGTGGTTGCCAACTTACCGAACATTACGTAAATGGATCACTGTCGTGGATTAAACCGAGGCTACGTTCATTTCGGTGAGAATAGCTCTTGTTAACCGCCTTAGAAAAAAGGATGTTCTCAATAAGACTGCAATATTAATAATCCCCTCGTAATAAATGTAACGCGAGTTCTCCCGAGCGGCTAACGACATGACTTGATTGGTTGGGGTGGGTATAGGGGTGCATCAGTCATCCGCTTGTCCTGTCGCAGACCCCTCGATTTGCTTTTTTCCTCTTCGGGGAGTGAAGAAACATTTATACAGGCCGGTATGATTCTGGTGACAAACCGATAAACTCATTGTTTGTCACTGACAAACACAAAACACACATTCTTCACACTCCAAAGAAGGAAGAAGCAAATCGTGGAGCCTGTGATAGGATATGCGGATGACCGATGGCGTCACAGGGATACCAGGATTTACCCCTTTACCCGCACCAACCAACCATAAAGTCATGTCGCTAGCCCCTGGGGAGAACCCGGTACACACTGGCTGATCCTGGAACGCGATCCACACAAAGCGTGTAAATCACTATGGCAGATTTTAACACGTTGTGTACGATGGTCACTATCCGGGCGGATATGAATATCCTACCACCAGTAATAGTTTGTCTATAAAGTGGATTTGTTTGATAGATCACGTTACACAGCGTGCGGGGTAGTGGTGCGATGTGGGGGTGCTGCGCGACCGCTGTACCCGTACCGTCTGGCGGCGGCCGACGACGACTGCTGCGCACCCGGAGCGTGGCCGCCGCCCGCCGCGCCGCCACCGCGTCCGCTCACAAGGACGCCTAGCAAAGAGGATTTGACGCACACTACATACCTTAATTCAGGGTAATATAACTCATAATTAAATAATACCAGACCTGTATATTATACTGTCTATTGGCGGGCACGGACCTCCTGAAATAATAGGCCTTAGTCTACCACGCTAATCTAATGCAGATTGGAGGACGACACACACCTTCAAAATACCTATGGAGAATTACTTGGATGTGTAGGTTTCCTCACGATGTTACCTTCATTGATTAAAGTTAGTAAAGTTGAGTGGTTTGAGTGGTGAACTACGCTGTAGACAGTTTTGTCTACTTCATGAATGGGCCGGCGCGGCGGCGCGACCGGGTCGTTACCACTGTCTCACAGAAAGCCGACATAAAGTAACGGCTTGCTGCTGCGTTTCGTATGGTATGATATGGTATTGTGGGCTTACATGGGCGATGGAGAATACTTATCATCAGGTGACTCACTTGCTCTTTTGTCGGTCTATGCTAGTAAAAAAAAATATAGGTGCATACTCTTGGGGCTCGTTTCGAACCTGCGACTTTCGTGTCGGCAGTTCCACTACCACTCCCCGCTGAGCTATCGCTGCTATATTACTTATAATTACATTTATATATTTACATTACGTAGTAATGTAGAGCTGCAACTAGAGCATCGATAGCTCGCAGGCTATATTCCGTTCCATGAAGAAACTATTGACCAATCAGCTACGAATTCCAATCCCGTGCAATACACATACCTACTGTGTTTAAACTGATTTAAACTTTATTATACAACCAATAGATTGAACCCAAAATCTTAACGATTACAAAGTCTAAGTATGATGGCAACACTCTAAGACTGCGATAAAACTGTTAATACTTTGTATAAAATATCTTAACTGTATATTCAATACTTATGTATACGTAATTGTTATGTCAGAAATGGGTGAAAGATTTTCGAATTAAAAACAAACTTTTAATTGCCGCAGCATCGATAGCAATCGCTTCGGCGGCAGTTGTCTGGTACATGGGTCGAGTGAAGGCGGCGGTGCGGGGCTGGGCGGAGTGACCAACCCCGCTGAAGAGGAGACCCTCAGCCCCGTACCCGACCCTCCACCAGGGTTCAGTCACTCCGCCTGTCCGCCAGAAGTACACAAAACTTGCTTCTGTGTGCGCTTCATCGCGGAGCATACTAGAATGTTGGAAGACTCTACTAAGGTACTAAATGAAGAAACAGAACTTAATTGTTAATTGTCATTGCGAGTAAAATATTTATTTATCGAGACTCAAATTAGTACCGTAAAACTTCATATGTACTTAACAATAAGAAATATAATGCAGGATATAGTATTGAAACCATATACAGCTCATGTGACATTCGTTCATCAATTAATATTGTTAATATTTCAAAAAGTAAATTTCACTTAGAGTGTTAATTAACATCTCATAATCGTATCCAGGTTAAAGAAGATTGGAAGTACGTCGCGATGGTGCTCGACAGACTGTTCCTTTGGATCTTCACGTTAGCAGTATTAGTGGGGACCGCTGGTATCATCCTTCAAGCGCCAACGTTATACGACGATAGAGTACCAATAGATAAGCATTTCAATCAGTACGCCACCTCATCACTAGTGCGGTGTCCACCGCCTGTGTAACGACACAATATTAAAAACTACATTACATGACTGTATGACATTCCACTAAAGGGTCAAATAAATCCTATCTATAATATGCGGCCATGTACTTGATTTTTTTATGTAACGAATGTTTATATCATTACAAAATTATAAAATATTAAATATCTGCTTTTATTACAGTACCGTTTTTTTTACGAGGTAGTTCACAAACTTAATACCTCATATGATACTGATATGCGTACTTCATTAGTAACCGTACCTTGACTGTTTTAAACTAATAAACAATATTAGTAATATGGGGGATGTCATACAAACGAGTTTGAGATTTTAATATTGTGCCATTAGATATCAAGAATAACAAATATACGATGGTATTTAGGCTGTAATTTGTTTGTAAATTAAAATCAATAACTACGAAGTTTATTGGACCTATTCTATTTAAAGAGAAACACACCCATTAGTATGCACATAAATCAATAATTCGAATACAAAAACTATCGAGATACGATTATCGTAACGAAATATTATTATTTCAACGAATATTTATTTTCTTATACAAGAAAATGTTGTAGATAAATAAATTTTCTATTTAATAGATGGATGATAAATTTAACCAAAATAGTAAAAGACTGAAATAGCTGTGTTCGTAGATTGTTACTTCAGTATATGCTATTTCAGGTGACTTTATGGCCTTTGTAAACAAATTACAGTCGTTAAAATATTACCATTGTGTCGTTCTCACCCAACGCACACCCGTCCCGCCCGAAACGTGTTCTATTCCACGACATAATATATTAAATCTATCGTAACATTATCTAGGCTTAAAGTTAAGTAATTTCATATCTTCCAATTATTATCTATCCTTGCATTCTAAGCTCACTTTATTGTAAATCGATAATTTGTTTTGAAACATCGTTTATAATAATTGTCATCATCTAATTACGACAATAAACACCACAACAAACACTTAGCAATTGTTTTCTGTACTCGTAGGTACTTAGTTATGTTAATTTCGATGCTGTCATTTCATACTCGTTGTATCTAGACTTAGATATAACTGAAAAACGAAAGACCACCAGATTATTATCATCTGTGTTCAACATTATTAATAATTTGGTGTAGACTATTTAGCATAATTTAAATGTACAATGTTATCACAGGCACTAAATCCCATTACCTCCTATTTAAGCACCTCGCGTCGACCTATTATCGATGTTAATACACGCATGAATTAATTTGATGCTTTTATTAATGTAGCGCTTAAGTAGACATCGAAGTTAAAGGTAATCTTAAGAAGTAAATAGGCATACATATTTAGTTGTAAGTCTGTCTTATAAATATATCGCGACTAACGCTTAAGTAATCACTTCAATTCTTTACTACTACTTACTCTACCTTGTCGTAGAATAGAACATGTAAATATATAATAAAACATAATCGATTTTATAATTAATAAGAAGTATAGAGACTTTGCAATTTGACAGGATACTTCAATATTCTGTAACTATTATGGTTTTGAAATGAACCAAATTAATATTATGAGGATACAAAAAGTTTGTATTGGTGTACTTTCATAACATTTTACAAGCCCAGTGTGAAAATATCCTTAAGATAATAAGTACAACATAATAATTTAATTTAAGAGACGATTGCTCAATTTTACAAATGGGTATTCAACTTTTCTGCACAACTGGATTTATTGCACTTTATTTATTTAAGCGTTTATTAAAGTATCTAATATCTCATTTTTGTTGAACCAGTTTATTTGGGGTCCTGTATTTTTTGTAAAGTGACAAAAAATATGTAAATAATAATGACTAAATTGTTTATATATCTATAGGCACGGAATTGACTTATCACACGTGTCTCTGGGCAGGAATTGAAACCTAATAAACGACAAAAATAAAAATGTTTGTACAAAATTAAAAAACGAATATAATTAGAATACGAATACATAAATAGGTACTTTTTATGTTGAAGGAAAAAGAAAGGAAAGAAGTGATGAAATAATTTAATGAAGATTAACCGGTTGTCAATAACAGTGCGCCAAGATTAGACAATGTATCCGTGCGTAGTTTAGCAATGTATTGCGTGAACGAAATAACTTAATGATAATATTAATATACTTTTATCTAAGCACATTGGACTGCTCGCAGTAGAGTAGCGCAGCTCAATTTGTAGAAATATAAGTTTGTAATTATCTATTTATATTGTTAATAAAATCGTTATATATAGCAAACATCATTTTATTGTCTTAAATGATACTCTTATAGAATTTATCTCTTGGATAGGCAAATATAACCTTGGTATACCTACTCATAGGAATTATGTAGGTATCCGTTTCCTTATAATATTGATGCAAACCCCCACCACATCACGTTTATATCTTTTTTTAAGTCGATGTCATAGGTAAGCATCGCTATCCCCTTCGTTGACATTTTGATCTTAGTTTCTGGACCAAGATATAATACTGTACTACCTACACGGAAGACCTCCCTTACGAGGGACTTACCACCGAATCGCACACAAAGGACCTACCACCTAGTGGCATACAAGGGACCTATCACCTAGTCACATACGAGGGACCTAGTTGATATATGTAGGTACGCCCAGAATTGGAATTTATCTGTGCCTGATATCGCGATTGACTCGCCACTTACCACATCGTGGGGTAAAATTTGCCTCTGCGAAGCGTGGCTACACTAGTTGCATCTCTGTGTCTTCAGCGATACAGGCGTTATATAATGTTATGTTACAGTGTTTACGCTTTGCATCCGTTCGTAATTTAATAAATGACGATCCGAAGTAGTGGTTAAAGAACATGGAATGGTACGGCATGGAAGGTACGTCGCCCGACAGTTGTGGCAAAAAAAAGGTTAGGTCATAAAATAATATTTATGAAATAAAAATACTGATGATTAAACCTGATTTATTACATTACACAATATCTTAAAATATATCACAAGTATTTCTCTTAACTTCATAGAACACTTGTAAAGTGCCAAATAATCAAAAGTACCTATATCAATTTGTCAATATAAATAAATATATTATACATAAAACATTACGAAGATAATTTTTGTAATACTAGTCATTGTAAATAGTAAAAAACTATTGTCCGATAATTTAGGTTCTCCAAATATATACTGACAATTAAAGTTACACGCGACATGATTTATAATTTCAAATGCCTTATTTATATAAAAGTGCCTTTTTAATACGTTGTCCCTTTCGTTTAGCCAATATCATTTCTATATCAGCACAATTTGAGCCACTTGAGATATCGTTACAAAGAAAGGCTACTAATATTTAGCACATTTGAGCAACTTTTCCAATTAACATGTCACATAAAACTCATTCTGATGCAATAACTTTAAATACTTACATACTTCATTTAGCTACTTATTGTACATTTTGGGCAAAAATTGAACCGAATTTATTTTTACATACAAACACTAAAAGATAAAATGTAATAAGTTCATTAACGATTCAAAAATAAAATGTAAATAATTCAACAACAAGTAAAATATAAATGATAAACATAGAGATAAAATAAATACATTGAATATGAGTGGAATGTAACAAGTGCTTCCACTAGGTTTTATTTAATATATATAGAGTAATTTTGAATTACATGGCAGTGAACAGTAACTCTTTAAGGCTATGATTACGAATTTATATAACTTATATGTTCAATTTACAAAATAAACAATATTACATAATATTTGCCACAAGAATAAAGAAGTCATTAGAATACATTTCATTATTGCTAATCGAAAAATAGGTATTTAAAATAAATAGTTATCAGAGATCTAATTTTGGTGGGTTTATTATGTTTAACAAGTTTTTACCTAATTTGTAGTTTACCCAACAATATCATATCAAAAAATTTAATTATTTTATAAAAACTATTACATTTAACGTAACGGTGAAAATTATTGCTCGAACTTTAGTTTTATTTTGTATACCTACATTTCATTTTATCTAACATCAAACTACAATACATAGAAGTCGATTCAAATCAGTAAATATAACATGTTAAATACACATTTTTAATATTATTAGATACAAATTTTACACTTAATCCCTTTTAATACCAATATCAGATATGCAAATGTTTCCATATTATGTGGTTAATGGTATAATGTATTGCTTATTATATTACATTTTTACAACCGTTTAATCGAATAGGTACGACCATATATGGCCTCCCTATGATAATTCGCATCATTCATTCAATTGGTAAGGGTGGATTACACCATCTTACTTTAGCAATGACAAACATCGGTTCAAGTATCGGTTAAGCAAAAAATGAGTTGCACCATTTGACAAATGTTATATGACGTCAAAACATTAGCTGTTAGCCGTAACCGCCCAAGATTCGCTGGTTAAAGCTATTGTTTAAGTTAAATATCTATCAGATAGTTCAGTTATAACCTCCATCCCGATATATCTCCTAAAGCGTATGTGCTCCAAAATAATATTATGTCCCTGCTTCTTGAATTAATCGAGGAATCTAGTAGTATCGGAATACGGTGGTGCAACACATTCCGCAGTCACTGTTAAAGTCAGCGTTACTGTTTTCGTCAAATTTGACGTAAACTTTAACTATAACTGCTATTATGGTGCAACCCAACCTTAGTGTTACAATCTAATGATAGAGAGATATACAACGTGTTATAGAAAGGTGTGGTCATATTTCTGAATAATTTCATACACCTAATAGTGAGTGGATGTTATTTAACGGATATTATTAAGATCTAGATATCCTAAAATTTCACGCTATTTTAATCACCCGTACGATAAATAAAATTGAAGTATAAGTTAAGTGAAGTGGATACCTGACCGACAATAACAACGCTGAAGTGAGACAACAGTTTAGTAATTATTTATTATTTAGTGTTGTCCAAAGTTGAAAATCGAATATGGTTATGATTCCTCATTCAATAAAAAGAAAATGCTTTATTTATGTACTAGCAATGTAATCGGGTTTGGTACGACTGGGGGTGAAATTCTCATATCGATCACTATACGCTGCTTAAATTTGACGACACCTTTCTGTAACATGTTGTATAATAAAAGAGTATGAATTGACAAATAGGTTATTCAACGAAAACGTTTAAAAAGAAATCATTGAAAATAGTAAAAAACACGTTAAAAATGCCAATTTTATAACTACAAAAATTAAATCGGTGCCAAGCGGCTAGCACACATATAATACGATTTTTATAAAATGTATCAAAATACACGCTTATATGTTGCCTATTAAAAATTCCATAAAAATAATGAGATTTTTCTGCACAGATGCCAAATTTAAAGCTCTGTTTTCAAAAATAGGTATAACACATTTAAATTTTACTAGTGTCACCATTTTAAAATAGGGTTTTAGTGGCAATTAATCGATGAATTACACGGGTCTACAAAAAAAAATTCGTTCTTTGTCCTAAAGTTTATTTTATGATTTTTCGGTTAATTATACACAAAACCGAAAAGAAAATACCTTTTTTTGGTATAAAGTTTGCTTTTGTGATAGTTATTGTAATAATACTCATTTTTGAATTTTTCATACATTTTAATACATTTAAAACTACTGCGCGATCAGAGTGGGGTTTTTACGTTCAAAAAGTGCCGCTAGATGGCACTCGAGTGATAAACAACGATTAGGTGTTTTGTACAAGTCTAAAAATATCGTCGCGAAAGTTTAAATATGATGCTGATGCATTTTTTTATATATATGGTCAATCTATTAAAGTTTGCGATGTAAAATACGAACTAAAGACATCTGACGTTCTCTGTGAAGCATACAAAGCATATTTTGACTGTCTTGTTCGGCATCAAGACAAGCCACGGGCTCCACATGTTGCTTGTAGTTATTGTAAAATATGTTTGGAAGGTAAGCAATTTTTTATTAAGCAGTGAATCAAATATGATAGATATATAAATTTTTATTGAAGTGAAACTTCTTTAGAATCGTTGTGCTTTGAAACTCTATGAAACGAAAATGCGTCACGACAAAGACATAACATATTCAAAAATAGGATTTAGCCTGCGAGAGAATGAGATAGATTATAATTCAGAAGCAAAAGTTAAAGCTGGGGTTTTTGATGGTCCGCAAATTAGACAGATTTTCGCCGATGAAAAATTTTCCACGTTACTGAATCGTACTCAAAAAGCGATTTGTTTTATTTCCAACGTTGCTGAATCGTACTCAAAAGGCGATTTGTTTTATTTCCAATGTTGCTGAATCATACTTAAAAAGCGAGTAGTTTTAAAGCAGTAGTTTCTGGATTTTTAGGAAATAACAAAGCTAAAAACTACGTAGTTGACGATATGCTAAAAAATAATAAGGCCATGCTCTGTAGGATGTCATTAAAAGTACATATGCTGCATTATCATTTAGATATATTTAAAAACAACATGAGAGCGTATTCAGAAGAGCAAGGAGAACGTTTTCATGAGGACATTATGAGCTTTGAACAACGTTATCAAGACCAATACAATGAAAAGATGATGGGAGAATATATTTTGGGTTTAGTGAAAAAAAGTACTTATGAACATAAAAGAAAAAGTAAAAGCGTGCACTTTTAAATTATTTTCCACTTATTGTAAGTTATTTTTATAATAAAACTTAATAAATAATAATAAAAATATTTATTTGAAACGTTTCATCTTCAATAGAAATTTAAAGCCACAGATTTTGAAAGATATCTTTAAATCGGCCTCCTCAATACAAAAGCAAACTTTTACATGTCATATATATTTTTTTCGTCTAATTACGACCTAAAATATCGAAATAATATGATTTAAAGTCAAGGTCAAATTTTGTGTCGACCCGTGTTATTATTAATTTTCAATAATATGCGTCACGGTGTGAGGGCGTGTGGATCGTCGGTAGTGTTGTTATCGATATCGGTGCGCGGTGGTGGTGGTGGTGGTGTGGTCGTTGTGAGCGGTTGTGCCTCACTGTTGGCGTCGGTGGCGATGTGGGCGATGTCCCTGGCGGGCGGGAGGGGCGCTACAGTCAGTTTGGGTAGTGGGGGGATGGGCGGAGTGGATGTGGATGCTGGTGTGGGTGTGGGCGTGGGTGTGGGTGTCGGAGTGTCCTCTCGTGAGGAGGAGGTGGTGGTGAAGCCGTTCGCCATCCTGTGGTAGTGCGGCTTCCACTTGTTGGCAGGCGGTGTGTAGTTCAGGTGATCGTATTCCCTTTCTGTAAATATTACAGTACATTAGGCAGATCACGAATAATTGACCAGATATAATATTATTATATTATGTCGATCTGTGTAAAAAGAAGAAACAGAGCGTGTCAATTGTTTCTATGCAAACTGACGTTATATCAATACTGCTTTTTTGAATAGCGTTGATGACGAGACGAGCAAGTCGCTCGCATGATTGTATTGTATTGTTATGTGTTGATTCACGCCTGCCCATAAGCAGTAGCAACACCAGTTAGATCTTCGGATTATGAAAATGTATAACACTGGAGTGCGCTCCTCACCTAGGGGCATAAGATGTTAAGTGTCACAATGCCCAGTAATTTGCTTATTGGCTTCAAGGTCCTTCAAACCGGAATACATACCGTGCTTACACACTGCTACTTAGCGGCAGGCATAGACAAAACTATGGTCCCAACCCAGACAGCCGCATACGAGGGATCTACCACTTAGTGTCATAAATTTTATAAGAACGTGAAGGGAATTTACATATTATGAAGTCTATACATAAATTATCTGTGGCCCTTAGAGAGAACGCACACATCAATTTATTAAATTCCTCGTTAATTCAAAGCGTGCAGCTCTTACTGAGCGGTTAACTGTCCATTCACTCTTAAAATACCAAAGTATGTACTACAGTGTACCCCAGAAGCGAAGAGCTCAACAAACCGTAAGATATTTGCACCAAACGTTCTTAATCGGATAAAATGTATCCGGGTGATTAAATAAAAAAAATCTTTATAACCTAAAAATTACGTAAAGGTATTAATATCGTACCGTATCCTTCCTTGTGTTTGATTTCATCATACACATGATCCAACTTGTTGTCGTCAACGTACTGATATAAATTAGGATTATTTGCATCAGCATCCTTATTCTTAAGTGATGATAGCGGGTCATAAGCTGCGGAAAACAAAAATAACTGTTATGGTGCTGCCACACCGGTGTTATAAAATGTTAACAAACATTTTATAACATTGAACATTTATTAACATTATCTAACATTGTTAGAAAATGTTAGAAAATGTTTGTTAACAATGTTATATAACATTTTATAACAGCGGTGTGGCAGCAATATTTAGTTAACATTTCTTAACAATTTGTAACATTTTGTAACATTTTTTAACATATCTTAATATTTTTGAACATTTTTGAACATTTGTTAACATGTATCCAGGCGACAGCAGGGTAAGCGGAGAGTGCGGGGCCCGTTCTAGCGTGCTCCGTGCCGCGGCGGGCGGCGCAGGGTTGGATTTTGTACTATAATAATTATAGTATTTATACTATAATTTCTCCCTTTGTACTATATACTATCCACATCTAAGGATAGTACGCTAAAATACTATAATTTAAAGTTTTGTCCCGAATGCTTAGTTTTACGTCATATGAATATTTCGACCGTGCGTGTATCCGACCGAATTCTGATCTTGCGATGTATTCTGTGTCGATGGCCGGGGATTCCCCGATTATCATCCGCAGTACACTTCTATCTTTCCACTAATCTCGTTCCTTCCATACCATTCGAAATTCAATCAAAGGTACAACAATCGCTTGTGAATTTTTGTGTAAAATAGTACAAATGATAGGCCGTTTAGAGAACGATATACGGTACGATATATGGTACGATTATAGATATAACTTGGTGTGACAGCTTAAACACATTTCCAAGACTTTTATAACTGCTACCAGTTGCCAAAAACCTTAACGTTACAGCAAGTCTTTCCATAATACTTATAGATTTTCTATAATTATTCTCCTGTTTACCTATTTTCTTCCCAATTAAATTCTGTAGATATTCAAATTCAGAACTGTTCATTCTTAAAAAATCATTTAGGCAACTGTCAATGCCCAAATCCTTGATATAATCTGTGGCATTATACTTTTGTCTAGCTCTTAGTTTTTGGCGCATCCAGATAGAGCGCTTTTTATTTTTTTTTAAACAAAAAATAAAAGCTAATCCAATTAGCAAATCTTCCATTTTCGTGTAGTCACCTCGGAACGTAAATCCAAACTGCGGGCCGATGTCATGTTTTCAAATGTTATAAAATGTTAGAAAATGTTATAAAATGTTATAAAATGTTAGAAAATGTTATAAAATGTTAGAAAATGTTATAAAATGTTAGAAAATGTTAAAAAATGTTTGCAAACATTTTCCGTCGGTGTGGGAGCACTTAAAACATCTAACAATTCCTAACAAAATGTAACAATTTTAATGTTAGAAAATGTTTGTTAACATTTTATAACATCGGTGTGGCAGCACCATTAGAAACACGGATATACAGTATGTTACAGAACCACGCGTGCTGGCTTGCGTTACCACAGCTTCGTGGTCTCCTCCATCTCGGCTCGAACTAAAAAGTTTGCTAAATCGTACTTCAGCCGGACCATTAAGCTGTAGAATAGTTTGCTGGCACACATGTTCCCTCCTTCCTATAATATTGGGTCCTTTAAACGGAGTGTGAAGAAGCAGTTAGGCAGGCCGGTATCATCCTGCCGACCTACGATAGACACACTATTTGCCGTTGGTCGACACTATTATATATGTCTAGCCTATTGATACCTCTTTATTTAGAGGATCGACATAAAAGTATAGAACGGTGTGCATCACTCGACGTCTCATATTAGGATGCAATAAAAGCCACTGGTAGCATTAAAAAAAAAATATCTTTGTAATATGGTGTCCTTAAATTGGTCAAATAAAATTTCTTTTTTAAATAATTAAAAAACCACTTACTATCGCTCGAGCTCGATGATTGCATTCTTAATTTCTCCATAGCAGTATTGCTTAATTTACTCGAAGGGCCGAGATTGTTAACAAACTGTGTTGCGTTGTTGAGCAACGTCGCCGAGTCGTCACTACGTGTCGAACTTTGGAACGAGTACACGGGATTGTCGAAGTGTTGTTGCTCTGTTACAAACAAATATATATTTAAGTATAGAGAGTATTTTTTTATAAAACAAAAATATCGTGATAATATTTTTATGACATCATAACATTGTTACACTCATGCTTGTTACATATGTAACTCAAAGTACCTCGAAATCTTGGCTATGGCATAGACAAGTCAGTGAGTGAACCATATACTTGTGAAACATAGTTTTAGGAAATATTTGTGGAGACGTATCAAGTTTGTGCGCACACGACAACGCTGTCGCGTCATCGTGAATGCATTGATTGAATCGCTCCCGTTCGATCTATCCGTCGCGACCACATGGATACGCCAGTGTCTCCCTGCTTTATATGCGTGCTTATAGCGATTTTTTTTTAAATACACCCAACAGTCACATACATAGTCCTGACTCCACAGTAAGATACGAGTCTTGTGTCGTGGGTATCAGGAACTACGAGACTTTTTGTCTCACAACACCCAGACGCCGAAACAAATAAATGTGGATCACACAAACATGTTGTCTCGGTGCGCTCGAACCCGCTGCATCTCGCTTCACAGCCGGCTACTCGCCCGCTGCGCCACGGAGGCTGTCAATTAACATAAAACCCACAAACGGAGAGGCTACCTTAGATGTTATGTGAAAAGGGACCTCAAGGCTCAAACCCAATTCAATAGGCGCCGTTAGATACACCTTTCTACCAATGAGACCAAAACATGACATAGACTATTGCGTACCTGGTTGAGAGTTAGGATCGGCGGTGTAATGTACGTGAGCAATCTCCCGCTTGAGATGTCGTACTCGGTTGCGATAGTACAACAACACCAACACGGCCACCGCGCAGCACAACAGCGACAGGATCACCATCACTGCCACTAGCCCAGTACTCGTCGACCCGGCTGCAATCATAATAATAAGTTTAGTTATATGTTCATGCCTATAGCCCCGAGGAATTAGCCACAAAAACAACGTGTGCACTTATATTACTCGTATGGTATGGTAATAAGCGATCTTATTGCCATATCGGGTGCAAAAACCGATTCCACTATGCTGTAAACGGCCTCTTTTACAATTGCACAAAATGTACCCGCGCTGGCACACACAGCCCTGCACCGGGTCACACGCCCAGCAGCCGCTAGACCAACAGTTGTACAGTGTAAGAGCACATACCGTTGACGTTGCCAGTGACGGCGTCGCGGGCGAGCACGTCGCAGTTCTCGCAGATGTACCCGCGCTGGCACACGCAGCCTTGCACCGGGTCACATGCCCAGCAGCCGCTAGACGAACAGTTGTATAGTGTAAGAGCACATACTGTTGACGTTTCCAGTGACGGCGTCGCGGGCGAGCACGTCGCAGTTCTCGCCGATGTACCCGCGCTGGCACATGCAGCCCTGCACCGGGTCACACGCCCAGCTGCCGCTAGATGAACAGTTGCACGCTTCCATGCAATGGTCACCGTAGTAGCCCTCCGGACAAACTGTACCCATAATATTATTTTATTATATTATTGAAATTAGAAGGCCAGTAATCAACCAAGTGGATCATTTGCCAAAACAGCGATATTACATAAATCTTAATATTTTAGTAATTTAATTTTATTCCTAAATTATAAAACAAATAAGTATGTAACCAGATTTTGAAAAGAATTATATTTTCAATGTATGTGCATAAATTTAAGGGTGAGTAATTCGTATTTGGGAACAAAAATGAATATGTTATATATAAGTAATTAATCAATAAAATAATTCAAGTCAAGTTGGATCAATCTGCATACAGTTTACAAAATTTGATTAAAATCGGTTCAGTAGTTTAGGAGTTCATCGCGGACAAACTATATGACACGAAATGTTTATATATACAGATAGTATGTATGGTGTCGTGTACTGACACTGCGTGCAGTAGTGTCCGGTGTATCCGGGCGGGCAGCGGCAGTACCCGTCGTTGGGCCGGCAGGCGGCGTCGCGCGCGCAGCGGCACGGCTGCGTGCAGCCCGCGCCCCACCACCCCGCGCCGCACGCCTCCGCGCACCGACCCCCGCGCCAACCAGGCAGGCATTGACACTCGCCTGACGCACAACAAAGACAGAAACTTTATTTGACCATTGTTTATGGACCAGATAGCAATAAATTACAAATTATGGGTACACATGCATACTACATATGCATCTGCATACATGGGATATAAAATGCAATAAAGATAAACTTAAAAAAATTAATACACAAACAAATTAAAAACAATTAAACAAAAACATGTCCCCCGGCATACGCACTTATACACCCTAACAGTAAAAATTACAAATCACGAGCAAATGGGATTCAAAAACTTCCGACGCACCGTTTTAAGACTGGCTGCTCATCTTATACGCTATTTACTCAAAATATTTTCATCGGTATATCAACACCAATTTTTAATTAATTGTTAATTATCGCTTGCTTTAACAGTGAAGGAAACATCGTGAGGAAAACTACATATCTGAGAACTCGATAAGATTTTTCGATGTGAAGTCTGACAACCCGCATTAGGCCAGCGTGGTGGACTAAGACTTAATCCCTCTCATTCGGTGGGGGAGGCTCGTGCCCATCAGTAGGACATGTGTGGTACAGGGCTAATATTATTATTATGATGATCAACCCCAATGGGAGATTTGATAACCACATGACAATAATACAAAGACTTTTGAAGTAACTCCACTATGATGTAATAATTTACCTGTGACGTGGTGACAGTCAGCGCCGTTCTTGCAGTTGCACTTTTGTTCGCAGTTGAGCCCGTAGGTACCGAGCGGGCACGGGTACTCGCACGTGACGCCCGTGTACCCGCTGGGACACGAGTACTTACCCGTCACCGGGTCACACGTGCCGTTACCTGAACAACAACATTACATAAATAAATAAATACACCCAAGTCACTTACAGAGTCCTGACCCCACAGTAACATACGAGTCTCGTGTCGTGGGTATCAGGAACTACGAGAGACTTTCGGTCTCACAACACCCACACAACACACAGACCCCAAAACAAATATTTGTGGATCACACAAACATTTGTCTCGGTGCGGGGATCGAACCCGCGGTCTCTCGCTTCACAGCCGGCTACTCGCCCGCGGCGCCACGGAAGCTGTCATACATTCATCATTACGCATTGTGATATACTTATAAACAGTTATGTTAGTTTCACACGCAGTAACTCTTGGTAATAAGTGCCATACACAACCAGTGAATTAATATTTACATTTTAAATGAAATATGAAACAAACACACAAAGACATCAAAAGCAGGTTTCCAGTAACATTAAAAATGTAATAAATATTAAGCCATTGAATTAGTAGGTTACTATTAATTATTTTGTCAATCTCAAGCATGTACACAAATGCTAAATCGCAATAAACGCTACAAACGAAGCGGTCTCAAACATGTTGTATTACTAATATTTCAAATATAACCCTAACCATGCATGCTAAATAAGCTAAAGTATATAATACTTTCAGGCTGTTGTTTTAAAATGAATAAGGGAGGAAGTTTTAGAGCACCATAATTGCTGATGACTTGATAAGTAACTAGCGTATCCAATTGATTGGCACTGGCACGGCACGGCGATAAATATGCGAAAATATTATCTCATTTGCTTAAAACATTTTAACAAATCGAAGTTTTGTCAATTTCACGTTGACAATCGCGTCATTGATTTAATTGCAGCATACTTCAGCTGAGGAACTGATGAACTGTGTGAGCAAATTGGACAATCACATTTTCAGTTTGAGTTTTTTAATTCTAACAATGCAGTTGCCCGATTAGAATTAGTACTATATACTATGGAGCCGAAACAAACTCGGCGAACTGTGGGTGCACACGTTGTACGGGTGCATGCCCGCGATATAAGCACAAGATTATCTTTTGTTAATGAGTAAAAGAGACAAAACGCTGATTAATTAAAAGTTTTTTTTTATATAGCACAGGCCGGTAAACGAGCAAATGGGTCACCTGATGGTAAGTGATCTCCATCGCCCATGTAAGCCCGCCACCAGAAGAACCATGGGCGCGTTGCCGACCTTAAAGGAAAGGGATTGGAAAGGGGAGGGGATTTGGGCTTCCGGGTATCTCACTCATCATACGAAACGCAGTAGACAGTTTTGTCTACAGCATAAATCGGCTGGCTCGCCCGGGTCATTACCACTGTCTCACAGAAAACCGACGTAAAGTAGCGGCTTGCTGCTGCGTTTCGTACGGTGAGTGAGATATCCCCTCCCCTTCCCTATCCCTAATTATCCCTTTCCTTTAAGGTCGGCAACGGGCGTTCATGGGCGGTGGAGATCACTTACTATCAGGTGACCCACTTGCTCGTTTGCCGGTCTATGCCATAAAAAAAATAGACAAAAGTGTCTACAGCGTGGCTCTACCACTCAAGATATATACTGAAGTATGTTGCATGCTCGGCGTGGTGGTGATCCGCACCGGTGTGTGCGTCACGTGCGGGCGGCGGCGGACACTGCTGCAGGCAGGCGGCGCCGTAGTACCCGCGCGGACAGGGCTCGGTGCAGCGGTCGCCGGCCCACCCGGCCGCGCACACGCACTGTCCGTCGTTCGCGTCGCAGGACGCGTTGTTGCCGCAGACACATGTCTCCGAGCAGTCCGACCCGTAGCGCCCCGCCGCGCACTGACTCTCGCACCGTACGCCTGTGCAATGTACATACAACTCACGATTGGGGGCCGATTCAGACTACTCGGAGCTACATAGACATGTACCGATTTTTTTTAAAGTGAAAACTTCTTAGCGACGTTGAGCACTTTCCTTGGGATGGGTGTAAAATGTTAAACTCGCGTCAGGACACGTAACCTGATCGACAATTCGTAAGACCGAATGTTAAATTTTTTATATAATATAAATTGCCATTTTTGTATATGATAGCGCAATAAATGAATATTGTATTTAACCACACAAATGATAGTACTTTTATACTGATACAAAAAGCAATTCGTCCGAAATTATTCCCTAACCATTCCAAAATATTCAAAAATGCACAACGTTAATGTTCAAGTTTTCACTTTTCTTTCTGTCTGACGTTATATCGGCTAGTTGCGAGGGTGCACCTTCCTACTTACGGCCGATTTCAATAAACGAATCTAGTTTAATCCTCGGGATAGATCCTACAAATGAGCCAATCAGAATATACTTTGAAAGTCGCGTGCACAAATTACTTAGTTTGATTGGTTGATTTCCGGGATCTATCCGGATAACCAAACTAAAATAGTTTATTGAAATTGGCCATAAGATGCTTCCACTTCACCAAATCTTCAACTTCTACAATAGTAAGACTGTCAGTTACACTATTCAGATACAATTAATTAGTTGTCATGATCGATAATATTTTGATATAAAGGGCAATTGACGCACTCCGTTAATCTATAATTCATATAGTTGTAATGGGAGTGACCAAAACATTTTTTTATTATATGTAAGCCAATAGGTTTAATAAGATATTTTGAAATGTAATTTACTTGTATTTAAACAGACTAATCGATTTTCGTAAACAAAAAATCATGATCTTCCCATTTTTGCGAAACAAAACGTGCTACTTATCCGAATAGTCAATGAAAATTAATCGGTACATCTCTACTTTGTTCTGTGACTTAGTAAACATTTCAACGTGATTATCTCACATAATTGTTTACTATTATACCTCAAATAACATGCGCGCTACACATACATGTATGTACATGCCTAAGGAATATGTTCATACACACACAAACACACATAAATAATATATTTCTTCATTTAGTGATTGCAAAGCACACCAAAGACAAACATCTACATATACACCATTACACCTAGTAATACTTAGAAAAAAATAAAAACGAATCTGTGGTCTGTGTAATTTTATAACCAACTTTTTGGAATTGACACCTGAACTAACTGATCGTCACTGCCCGTAAACATCCACAATACCATAGAGTATGTTTTTTTTGGGATAAGGACTGTGACAGGAAGACTTCGGACCTTCATTTAAACTATATATACGTACTCAGGCCTTTAATTCCCGTAGGAGTAGGCAGAGGTATAACGAGTACACCCACATTTCACGGCGAGTAATTCCGTCCCATGATGCGATAAGGGGCGAGCCTATCACCATACCGGGCACAATTCCAGACACCGGGCTGATACTGAGCATGATAGAAAACCCCAATATCACTTTACCGGACCCGGGGATCGAACCCGAGACCTCAGCTCAGCAGTCGTACCGCGTACACAATACAACTACCATTAAAAACCAGTAAATAATTAAATACCGATATTGTAAATTAATATGCAGAGTTTTCACTTACGTCTCCTAGGTAGACCTAGTTGATCAACAAACACATTTAGCTTACTTTTATGAATAATGCAATGAATATTATATTGCTAAATAGTAAGCGGTTAATGTCCGAAACAGCACCCATTTTAAATAGCATTTTAAGTGAACGATATACATAGAAATAAGTAATCCCAGCTCGTTATGTATGTATGAAACAACTCGAAATGTGACATGGTGCAAATTGCAATTAGTTGTTGGAGATTAGTATTAGTTGTCAGATGTTTTATTTATGTTTACATTTGTGTTTCACCTACTTTCGCTTAAATCGGTATAGGAACTTACAGTTGGGCACGCACCATACGTAACTCTAAAGCATGTTTTAAGAGTGTTCAATAGTACAGGTACTCCCACACCAATGTTTACTACAGTGGCAAACAGTTTAGTAGCAAAAGGTTACAAGTGTATTGATGAGAATTAACATGCGTTTACAGTTGCAAACTGTTTACGACTAATTTTTATGGACATTTTTAATTTGATAGATTGTACATAAATGTTTTCAGACGAATCAATAAGTTTTTAAATGTGTCAATACATGGATGCAAATATGAAATAACATTTTAATCCACATGAAGTAAAAATTGAGATGTCAATTTTATTTTGTTAAACTGTTTGCATAATTGTTCGTGGGAAATGTTTTTCTTTTTTTTTTGTAAAATACGCAATTTACTACTACTTAAATAAATTTAGTAAAATAAAATCAACTTTTCAATTTTTACATTAGTTGGGTTAAAATGCATATTTGCATCCTCATTTCCTTTGACTGGTTCCACACCGGGTGTATATAAATGTTGGCAACACCGCACCGGGCGACGGGTGCATATGAACTGACCTCTCCATGTGGTGTCGCAGATGCACTGGCCGGTGACGTGGTGGCAGGCGGCGGCGTGCTGCGTGCAGTTGCAGTGCAGCGCGCACCCGCGCCCGTACCGTCCCGCCGCGCAGCGCCGCTCGCAGCGCGCGCCCTGGTACATATGAACTGACCTCTCCATGTGGTGTCGCAGATGCACTGGCCGGTGACGTGGTGGCAGGCGGCGGCGTGCTGCGTGCAGTTGCAGTGCAGCGCGCACCCGCGCCCGTACCGTCCCGCCGCGCAGCGCCGCTCGCAGCGCGCGCCCTGGTACATATGAACTGACCTCTCCATGTGGTGTCGCAGATGCACTGGCCGGTGACGTGGTGGCAGGCGGCGGCGTGCTGCGTGCAGTTGCAGTGCAGCGCGCACCCGCGCCCGTACCGTCCCGCCGCGCAGCGCCGCTCGCAGCGCGCGCCCTGGTACATATGAACTGACCTCTCCATGTGGTGTCGCAGATGCACTGGCCGGTGACGTGGTGGCAGGCGGCGGCGTGCTGCGTGCAGTTGCAGTGCAGCGCGCACCCGCGCCCGTACCGTCCCGCCGCGCAGCGCCGCTCGCAGCGCGCGCCCTGGTACATATGAACTGACCTCTCCATGTGGTGTCGCAGATGCACTGGCCGGTGACGTGGTGGCAGGCGGCGGCGTGCTGCGTGCAGTTGCAGTGCAGCGCGCACCCGCGCCCGTACCGTCCCGCCGCGCAGCGCCGCTCGCAGCGCGCGCCCTGGTACATATGAACTGACCTCTCCATGTGGTGTCGCAGATGCACTGGCCGGTGACGTGGTGGCAGGCGGCGGCGTGCTGCGTGCAGTTGCAGTGCAGCGCGCACCCGCGCCCGTACCGTCCCGCCGCGCAGCGCCGCTCGCAGCGCGCGCCCTGGTACATATGAACTGACCTCTCCATGTGGTGTCGCAGATGCACTGGCCGGTGACGTGGTGGCAGGCGGCGGCGTGCTGCGTGCAGTTGCAGTGCAGCGCGCACCCGCGCCCGTACCGTCCCGCCGCGCAGCGCCGCTCGCAGCGCGCGCCCTGGTACATATGAACTGACCTCTCCATGTGGTGTCGCAGATGCACTGGCCGGTGACGTGGTGGCAGGCGGCGGCGTGCTGCGTGCAGTTGCAGTGCAGCGCGCACCCGCGCCCGTACCGTCCCGCCGCGCAGCGCCGCTCGCAGCGCGCGCCCTGGTACATATGAACTGACCTCTCCATGTGGTGTCGCAGATGCACTGGCCGGTGACGTGGTGGCAGGCGGCGGCGTGCTGCGTGCAGTTGCAGTGCAGCGCGCACCCGCGCCCGTACCGTCCCGCCGCGCAGCGCCGCTCGCAGCGCGCGCCCTGGTACATATGAACTGACCTCTCCATGTGGTGTCGCAGATGCACTGGCCGGTGACGTGGTGGCAGGCGGCGGCGTGCTGCGTGCAGTTGCAGTGCAGCGCGCACCCGCGCCCGTACCGTCCCGCCGCGCAGCGCCGCTCGCAGCGCGCGCCCTGGTACATATGAACTGACCTCTCCATGTGGTGTCGCAGATGCACTGGCCGGTGACGTGGTGGCAGGCGGCGGCGTGCTGCGTGCAGTTGCAGTGCAGCGCGCACCCGCGCCCGTACCGTCCCGCCGCGCAGCGCCGCTCGCAGCGCGCGCCCTGGTACATATGAACTGACCTCTCCATGTGGTGTCGCAGATGCACTGGCCGGTGACGTGGTGGCAGGCGGCGGCGTGCTGCGTGCAGTTGCAGTGCAGCGCGCACCCGCGCCCGTACCGTCCCGCCGCGCAGCGCCGCTCGCAGCGCGCGCCCTGGTACATATGAACTGACCTCTCCATGTGGTGTCGCAGATGCACTGGCCGGTGACGTGGTGGCAGGCGGCGGCGTGCTGCGTGCAGTTGCAGTGCAGCGCGCACCCGCGCCCGTACCGTCCCGCCGCGCAGCGCCGCTCGCAGCGCGCGCCCTGGTACATATGAACTGACCTCTCCATGTGGTGTCGCAGATGCACTGGCCGGTGACGTGGTGGCAGGCGGCGGCGTGCTGCGTGCAGTTGCAGTGCAGCGCGCACCCGCGCCCGTACCGTCCCGCCGCGCAGCGCCGCTCGCAGCGCGCGCCCTGGTACATATGAACTGACCTCTCCATGTGGTGTCGCAGATGCACTGGCCGGTGACGTGGTGGCAGGCGGCGGCGTGCTGCGTGCAGTTGCAGTGCAGCGCGCACCCGCGCCCGTACCGTCCCGCCGCGCAGCGCCGCTCGCAGCGCGCGCCCTGGTACCCGGCGCCGCACACGCATGCGCCTGCAGGACACATATTATAATATCAAGCACACGAGCCGCCACGCCGGCTCACCTGATGGTAACTGATTATCGTCGCCCATGTACGTCAGCAATGCCAAGCTGCTGCCTACCTTAATCATTTCTCAAGTCTCGTTTCAAACAGAACATGTCATAAGAAAAACTGTGGAATAGTTTGCCGGCACACATGTTCCCTCCTTCCTATGATATGGGTTCATTTAAACTGAGTATGAAGAATCAATTAAGGGGTTAGGTGGGTTTCACAGGCTCAAAACAGGTATTTTTTTTTATTTAACCAACAAAATATTTCATTCCATCAGTTTACCATATAAAAGATATATATTTCATAAGTAGTTTGTGAAATTTTCATCGAAAAATATTGACAATTAAAGCGTAGACACGTCGTCTCCTGTGACCCCTCAAAAAAAGGTCTCCCGGCGTAGTCAGGATAACTCATGACAGATTCCTACGTACAGTACAGTGGTACCTACGTACCGTTGCATACGAAAATTCTACACACCTAGCTCTGCCTCTTCCTTTGTCGTATGTTTTTGAAGTGATAACTTCTTATGGGAGGGTGAACCGAAACGTTCCGTAACGCGAGCGGCGGCGAGCGGAAGGTTCCAGAATATTCGAGAACCTTCCGTGAGACGTCACGCGGGCCAGTTGACCAGCCAGCGCTAGCCGACTTCCATGGAACTTCGATAATTTCGAAGTACCAGGTGGCGTCACACAGAGACCAGTCGGATTGGACCGGACTTTCACAGGACTTTGACAGGACTTTGACCGGACTGTGTTCGTTTTTTTACACTCTTTTTATTAACTTCACCTGTATGTTTGTTCGTATGTTTGTTTGTATGTTTGTTTGTATGTTTGTTTGTATGTTTGTAACCGACTCCTTTGGGCGCGATTTTGACCCACTTTAAACGGCCAGATTTCGTTCAAACTTTGTAGATTTATCGAGGACCGATGACAATACACTAATTTGATAAAATTAATAATTTAATAATAATAAAATAATACTAATAATAATTTAATTTAATTAATTAATTATTGATATTCGGGTTAGGAATTAAATTTGTACTCTCTGGATCTTCGTTAATTATAGGGAATATCGCAGTATCAAAAAGCGTCAATAGGTGGCGCTTTTGTGATATTCGGGTTTAAAATTAAAATTATACTCTCTACTACAATATATTTTTATTTTAACTAAAAAATGAAAAATAAATAATAGTTAAAAAAAAAACTAAAATCACGCTTTTATAGAAAGTCTAATTAAAAAAAAATAGAAAATAAATTTGAAGAAAACAATATAATGTATTTTATTGTAAAAAAAGCGTGGGGTGCTTTTTAAGATACTATCTAAATGATAATCCTTCTACTCCTATCTGTCAATACAATAAATATAACTATTGACACCATGCACCCCACGCTTTTTTTACAATAAAATACATTGTTTTCTTCAAATTTATTTTTATGGTGAATAAACATGTTACCGTTATTTTGTTTTTGATATTGATAAGATATTTTACTTATTTTATAATTTGGAACATGGTGCCGTAAAAAAAGTACCAGGTTCGCATAGACGCGAAGAGAGTAGAATGTCCGTTTTTCATGGCGAGTAGCCGTAATTAATAAACAAATGACGATTTGGACAAAGGAAAACTTTTTAGGTTTTTTTCTTATTTGGAACATGTTGCGGTAAAAAGTACCAGGCTCGCATAAACGCGAAGAGAGTAGAATGTACTTTTATCATGTGGAGTGGATATGTTGCCGTAATTTTGTATTCTCGCATCTTGTTTGGTAAGTTTTCACTTCTGTCGGCACTCCCGGAGTGCAACCCGTATTTTTTTTTATTTTGAAAAACGTGTATTATCCGAGCTTAGTCATATTATGTACAGAATTTTCAAAAAAAAACTCGGAATTATTGTAAAATTGAAAGAAGAATATGGCAGGATATACATATCCGCCCGGATAGCGACCACCGTACACATTGTGTTAAAACCTGCCATAGTGACCCACACACCTTGTGTGGATCGCGTTCCAGGATCAGCCAGTGTATTCCCGGTTTTCCCGAGGAGTTTGTGACATGATTTGATGGTTGTTTGGGGCGGGTATAGGGGGTACATCCTTATATCCCTGTGCCTGCATCAATCATCCACCTGTCCTGTCGCAGGCTCCTCGATTTGCTTCTTCCCTATTTGGAGTATGAAGAAACATTTATTTAGGCCGGCATTATTCTGACCACCGTTTTCTTGGACTGCACTGCGCGTACCATCAGGTGTAGTGCAGTCACTTTGGCGTGCCCGGGTTAAAAAAAAGTATATTTTATACAGATTGATTAAACACAATGTAAACATACCAGTGACGGGGTTACAAGGTGCATCGTTTTCACATTGACACTGTTCTCTGCAGTTCACGCCAAATGTCTTCCCATCACAAGGTCGATCACACTTCAGCCCGAAAAAGCTGTTGACAAAATCACAATCAATGGGTGTCCTACTAATATTATAAATGTGGGAGTGAGTTTTTGAGTTTGGAAATTTGGATTTTTGTTAATCAATTACCCTGTAACGACTAAACGGATTTGGTTGAAATTTGGCACAAAGATACACTAGATTAGGATATAGGCTACTTTTTATTCAGGTACAAAATGTAAACACGCAGGCGGAGTCACGAGCAAAAACTAGTAGGTAGTTCATAAATTTTATCGGAAAACCGACAAAATTGAAAGGGTTAAATATCAAACAACGGTCTTTACTAAAATTACCAACACCAATAGTAGTGTATCATTATCATCATCATCAGCCACAGGCAGTGGCGTGCACTCCATATAGGCAAAAAGGCACTGCCTACCCTACCAAAAACACGGTTTTAATAATGTAAAAATAAAATTAAAAATAAAGCAAATCCATTCACTAGTTAATAAAATAATACAATACGTAGCTAAAAAGTTCAAACTCGGAACGAAAATATAATAAAAGCGTGCTAAGAACGCGAGCTACAAGCAATGCAAACTTCTAAGGCAGCGAGCTACGGTGCCTACAGTCCATTCATAAATTGACGCAAAAGTGAACGATTTTCGACTTTATCTACCAAAAATGTGTAAATACTATACGCGATTATGAATTACAACTCCTGCGGCAGGAGGACCAATCACAGTTCAGTGCTCAGTGGTATTATGTTGGCAATCATGACGCATTCCATAAAAAAATGGTGGCCTTTCATAGGGAATTGACACTGCATACTGCGTAACTTGTCGATATCGATTTTATTTATTGGTAATAAAATTAAAGTAATTTTAGATTGCTCGTTTTTTTATTCTAGAGTGTCAAGAATGATTTAAGTTATATTTATTTATCACAATGAAAATAGTGAACATTATAAAGTAGTTTATCAGACAGTTATTACCATAAAAAGTAATAAATTACTTTTATGTTTTTCATTTTTTAAATAATTTATCACTAATAAATAAGTACAAACAGAATATTAACAATAATAAATGGTAATTATAAATTATGGAAAATAAAGTTATTGCAAGAAGTATGTTTTCTTGAAATCGATTATCGACATCGATAAACGCGGATGTTGGACGTTGCACAACAAATTATTACAAAAAGAAACCATATTATTTAAATGGGACACGCATTCTTTGTTTATGTTTTGATTTTATTGCATATAATTAAAATAAGCCGTTTTAACACGTGAATTAGTATAAATATAGTAGTTTATTTGTTTATTATGCACTCCAATTAGTGTATTAATTGTCTGTTTCAATCGTATATTTACCTATTTTATTCAAAATGTTATTTTACTGTGAGGCTTGTGTTGACAAAGTGTGCTTGTTAAAAGTTCAAAGTAAATTTTCGCAATTATCTTTTGATGATAATAGTTCAATTGTGTATAAAGATAGATGTGTACCCGAGTTACGAGAATTAACCCAGCAAAAAGGTAATGTGACTCGAAAATTTAGTATTACTAGTTATGAGACATATCACTGGCGGTGTGGTTGTGTACACAGAAATAAATTATTTTGTTTTCCATGTTTATTATTTAATAATTCGCATCCAGGCACGGTGTGGAATAATAAAGGATATTCTGATTTGCATAATTTCCATACCGCTGCAAAAAAGCATGACCTTACAAGAAACCATATGGAGGCTTGCTTAAAGTTAAATACATTTGGTCATTCTCGAATTGAATTGAGTATTAACAGCCAGTTTATATTTCCATAGCTTAATTTCATTAGCCATTCGTAGTTTTCTTATTAAATATATATATGCGAATCCCATGAAATAGGGCCTTTTTTCGACCTTGACACACTTGATGATCGTGAGTACTTAATTTCATATTAAAATAATTTTTAGTGCTAATAATGCTTAATTAAACGTTTTTTTACGGGAGAGAGATGTTTTACGTGACTATTAGAAGGCTAGGAAAAATCTAGACTCATTCTATGACGTCTTGCAAACATTTGAAAAAGTAGAAATATAACTATGCCTACCCTTTCACAAAACCCTGTGCACGCCACTGGCCACAGGATGTCCACTGCTGAACATAGGCCGCCCCAAAGATTTCCAAACCATCCTGTTGGAAGTGGCTTGCATCCAGCGACTTCCTGCGACCTTTATGAGGTTGTCTGTCCACCTTGTAGATGGTCTGCAACGCTTTGCTTGTCGGTACGTGGCCTCCATTCCAGCACCTATCTATAGCCCCATCGGCTATCTGTGAGCTATGATTATAGTGTATAGTCGTATAGTTACCCAGGTGTGCACTCGCAGAGTCCGGTCTCGTGCGAGCAGGTGGCGTTGTTGTGGCAGTCGCAGGTGTCGGCGCAGTTGTCGCCGTACAGCGGGAAGGGGCACGGCTCCTCGCAGTGCAGCCCGCGGTACCCGGGCGCGCACAGGCACGATCCTGCACACACACACACACACACACAGCAATACAGTACTCGACCAATACTCACCAACCACCCTGCATCTCATTCATTTACTACCTACAATGCTTTTTTATTATGTTCGATCATCTTTTAAATCGTATGCGATTTGGATCGTCTATACCAGGGGTCGCCTACAGCAACTTGCACTACAGAGTACGTAATTTAACAAAAATGTACCCCCCGTATTATCTTTGTTGAAAGATTATATTATAATGTTGTACGAACGGCGATGGTCATTTCAAGTCTTAAAACGGACCCCGAGCGACACTAATAGGTGACCCCTAGTCTATACTATGTCGAGTACCCACCAACAAAAACAAAAACCACACAGCTTTTGTTGATACAATTTTCTTTAAAGCGATTACTCATTTGAACTTGTCATTAGGCAGACATAGGACTTAAAAACACACCCCTGATTTTGGATGGAGGGGATGGGATACAAGTTCTTTTTTCCTCTATTTAATAAATTAATGAATTCACCCAAAAGTGCCACAATATAGTTCGGAGTCCACCGTACCTGTAGTGTGGTCGGGTGGTGGGTGGTGGTGTATAGTGTCTTACCGTTGATGGGCGAGCAGTGTCCGTCGTTCTCGCAGCGGCAGGCGGAGCGACACCCCTTGCCGTATGTGAGCAGCGGGCACGGCCGCGCGCACGCGTCCCCGCCCCACCCCGCCGCGCACTCGCACGCGCCCGTCCACGGGTCGCACCTGGAAACGTACCGTACCATATAATAACTAGCAGAGTCGGCCATGCGATGCTGTGGCTAAGGTGTATGTTAAATTATATTGTAGTAAACTATTCCATACAGTATGCGCCATCTATTGGATACTTATTGTAGCCGATAAATTACCTCACACCGCTATCTGTTAGAATCTTATGGAACTCACATATAATTAAAACAAATAATTTGCATTAAAGAATATTGCGACTATAAATTGTGCTATAAGAGATAGGATAGTTTCTTAAGTTGAATCAAACTGCACACAGTAGTAGTCTAGGAGTTCATCGCGGATAAACAACGTGACAAGTAACTTTTATATATAAAGATAATATTAACCACCATCATTATAGTATATCAGTAGTAGTAATGAGTGTACGGTACATGTCCGTGGTGTCGGGGTTGCAGCGGCAGGTGTGCTCGCAGTGCGGCCCCCACATGCCGTCCGCGTGCAGTCGCTAGTGTATCAGTAGTAGTAATGAGTGTACGGTACATGTCCGTGGTGTCGGGGTTGCAGCGGCAGGTGTGCTCGCAGTGCGGCCCCCACGTGCCGTCCGCGTGCAGTCGCTAGTATATCAGTAGTAGTAATGAGTGTACGGTACATGTCCGTGGTGTCGGGGTTGCAGCGGCAGGTGTGCTCGCAGTGCGGCCCCCACATGCCGTCCGCGTGCAGTCGATAGTGTATCAGTAGTAGTAATGAGTGTACGGTACATGTCCGTGGTGTCGGGGTTGCAGCGGCAGGTGTGCTCGCAGTGCGGCCCCCACATGCCGTCCGCGTGCAGTCGCTAGTGTATCAGTAGTAGTAATGAGTGTACGGTACATGTCCGTGGTGTCGGGGTTGCAGCGGCAGGTGTGCTCGCAGTGCGGCCCCCACGTGCCGTCCGCGTGCAGTCGCTAGTATATCAGTAGTAGTAATGAGTGTACGGTACATGTCCGTGGTGTCGGGGTTGCAGCGGCAGGTGTGCTCGCAGTGCGGCCCCCACATGCCGTCCGCGTGCAGTCGCTAGTGTATCAGTAGTAGTAATGAGTGTACGGTACATGTCCGTGGTGTCGGGGTTGCAGCGGCAGGTGTGCTCGCAGTGCGGCCCCCACATGCCGTCCGCGCAGGCGCGCCGCTCGCAGCGCGGCCCCGCCCAGCCGGCGCGACACGTGCAGGTCCCGTCGCGCGGGGAGCACTGCCCGCCGTGCAGACACGCGCACACTCCGCCGCACCCCACGCCGTACGTGCCCACCGGACACATCTCCAGGCACTGACAATTAAAAAATTACCACAATTACATTATAAATTGACAGCCTCAGTGGCGCTACGGGAGAGTAGCCAGCTGCGAAGCGAGAGGCCGCGGGTTCGATCTTCGCACCGAGACCAATGTTTGTGTGATCCACGAATATTTCTTTCGGGGTCTGGGTGTTGTAAGACCGAAACTCTTGTTATTCCTGACACCCACGATACAAAACTTGTATCTTACTGTGGGGTCAGGACTATGTGTGTGACTTTTGGGAGTATTATCATTATTACCTTATTATACGCGTTTGTTTGTCACCACTCTGTTTCTAACAAATTCAATATTTAAATGCATTACGATTATCGATAAATTATAACATTCAAATGATTGAATCAATAAATGTTTAATCAACCTAAAATATTTTTTTTTTATCCTGGCTCGGTAAAGTGTCTACGCTACACCTGATGGTAAGTGTAGCGTAATCCAAGAATATTGTCGACCAACGATAAACAATGTGTCCATCGTTGGTCGGCAAGATCATGCCGGCCTGCCAAAGGGCCAAGGGCCTCCCCCTTAAGGAAAAAGGGATGGGAAAAGGGTGAGGATCAGGGGGCAAGCCCCCTGGGGAGAACCGGATATACACTGGCTGACCCTGGAACGCGACCCACGCAAGGTGGGCCACTATGGCAGGTTTTAGCACCAGTGTACGGTGGTCGCTATCCGGTCGGATACAAGTATCCTCCCACCAGCAAAATTATATTAAAGTGGGTCCATATGTATGTACTATTGAATTATATGAATATGTGGGCAATGAAATACGTATTTCAAGTACTAAAAGTAAGATTACAAATATTAGAAATTCTCAATACAAGGAAGCAATACGTGTGACACCTAGTACGAACAAGAACAGAGAGCAAACAACAAAAAGTAATGGTGAGAAATACTTATTTTAAAAATCATAAACGGACCATGCAGTATTGTACAAATGAGGTACAATAATTATTCCAATTAAAATATAATAAACCCACATGTACTATCTACGACGACTGTTTTTCTCAAAATAAATCAATCAAATTAGATGAGTATTTTTCGATTAATCATTTTATTAGTACTCACCGTTTCACCGGTAAATCCAGGTTCACATTGACACTTCCCGGTGACATGATGACAACCAGCTCCATTCGCGCACACACAAATATTCTCACACTTGTCGCCCCATCTACCTGACGGACATCTACAACAAAATTGACAAAGTTAAACTTTGTGAATAAACAAATTTGTATAAATAACTCTTTTTTTTTCTTAATCAGTCACACACATAGTCCCGACCCCACAGTAAAATATGGGACGCTTTGACGTCTGGCGTTGTATATTTTTACAAATTTTATTTTAGCGTCCGAGTGAATGTGCATAATGACTGAAAAATTGATTGAATTAGTATGAAAAAACCCATGTTTGTACAATATAAAGGATAATTGTTATAAAAATATAACAATTAAATTGAAATTTCCCACAATTTCAATTTAATTGTTATATTTTTAAATAGGAAATCAGATAAATCAAACGGGTAAGACCGCGATAGAGCATATAAAAGTAATAATTCTTCCACATCTGAATCACTCGACATCTTATCAATAGACACTGTGCTTTGGCGAATGGTACGTTGCGTTAAGGAGCGTTGCGCTCTAGTCAAGTGTGACATGAATAGAGCGCGACGTTAAAACGCGGCGCTTTAACGCTATTACGCAGCGCTAAGAACGCGTCCTGTTTTTTACCATTAATTATTGTATAAAATAGCATAAAAATGGAGTCGCAATACTCGTCATTATAGATTAGACCAGTGTTTCCCAACGTGGGGCTCAGGCCCCACAGGGGGGCTATTTAAAAAATGGCTGGACACGACTTCAATCCTTTCGCTTTGAGTTATTTAAATGCAATGCTAGATATCGGTGACAAATTTAACAAAAAAATGTTAAGATGGGGCATGGCCTAAAAAAGGATGGCAATCACTGGATTAGACGATATCTACTCACCTATTAGCACACACTTCGCCGGTCCATCCGGACGTACACTGACATTCATGAGTTAAGATGTGACAGGTGCCGTTATTTTGACAGGGGCATTCCTGTGGACATGCAACCTCGGGAACTGGGCACACCTCTTCACACCTTAAAAAAATAGAAATCGACATGTATTACTAAGAGTGATGTGTCCCAAATATGTCAGAATACAAAATATTCTTATTTTTACAAACATATCAAAATATCTCTTTTACACTATTTTTAAAACTAAACATGGCTTATATCACACTCTTGTAAGTTATAACTGATGTAATCAGGTATCATGGGTACAAACAATATAAAATATGTACACCCTACATGAGTTAAGTCTTGTATTGCCCAGTAATTCCACTGACTTCAATGTCCTTCAAACCGAAACTCAACTGTGCTTAGACAATGATGGCGGCAGAAATAGACAAAGTTGTGGGAGTAACACAGACGGCGTCTCATATGCCAGGGACTGACCATTTGGTACAAAGCAATATTTGAGCTTAAAATTATGTAATTATTTTCCATTTTGTTTCCAACCTGCGATGCACCAAATAAATAATTATCTTTCTTTCTTGTTTGTTTAGCAGCTGGCGTGTGCGATGTGCTTGTGTATCGTCATCATCATCAGCCACAGAACGTCCACTGCTGAACATAGGCCTCCCCCAAAAGATTTCCAGACCGACCTGTTGGAAGCGCCCTGCAACCAGCGACTTCCTGCGATCTTTATCAGGTCGTCTGTCCACCTTGTAGGCGGACCTTGTATGATATGAGTGTAATGCTCACAGCGGTCCGGTGAAGCCGGGCTTGCAGGTGCAGGCGCCGCTGGCGTGGTGGCAGTCCGCGTCGTGCCTGCAGCGACACGTCTCCTCGCACTCGTGCCCGTAGTGCGGGTGGGTGCAGGGCCGCTCGCACGCGTCCCCGCGCCACCCCGCCGCGCACGCGCACTCGCCCGACAGCGGCTCGCACGTGCCCCCGTTCAGGCATCGACACTCGTTCTGACAGTTGCGACCCCATTTGCCATCGGGACAAGCTGTAAGCATAATAATAGTAGTGGTCCGGAGTCCCTGGGCCAGCTGATCCACTTGATTACTATCAAGCTAATTTTCCGTGAGTAGCTTCGTTTCGATGAGACGCCCAACAAATCCCTATGCGAACATTCTCTATTGTAGTAGCTAACAGAGGTAGCAAGGATAGAATATTTCGATTTGATGATACTCAAAAAATTATTATTTTATTTGTAGGACAATATGACTGTTAAATTAAATGAATATTAACTAGGTAAAAACAAAAAACTCAGCTCATTCAAATAATTTTTTATGACCTCGTTATCGATACCTACTGGACCACCACAATACCACAATAGAGAATTTTCGCATAGGGAATTGTTGGGCGTCTCATCGAAACGAAGCTATTCACGGAAAATTAGCTTGATAGTAATCAAGTGGAACGGCTGGCCCAGGGACTCCGGACCATAGTGTAGTCTGTAGTTAGTAGTATTACCTATTTGTGGTAGAGCCACGCTGTAGACAGTTTTGTCTACAGCATGAATGGGCTGGCTCAACCGGGTCGTTACCACTGTCTCACAGAAAACCGACGTGAAGTAGCGGTTTGCTGCTGTGTTTCGTACGGTGAGTGAGATATCCGGAAGCCCAAAACCACTCCCCTTCCCAATCCCTAATTATCACTTTCATTTTAGGTTGGCAACGCGTCAATGATTCATCAGGTATTGTTGAAGTCCATGGCTGGTGAAGATCACTTTCCATCAAATTAATATAAAAAATATTGCGTCAAAATATTTAACAGAAACTATCTACTCAGTTTTTTAAATAACTATGACTTTATTAAATAATTTTTCACATCTAAAATTGAAGCCGAAGATCGCAGATCCATGTTTTATTATGCATGCATCATCCCAACTTGGTGCCAGGGTCGACCCAATACATAGACGCATACATATTACAGACTCGCAGACCCTTCGATACAATAAAAACATCAGATACTTTTAATGGCGGAAATATTAAATCATCAACAAATTGCGTCAGAAAATAAACACACCGCTCAATTGAAACGATAAACGCAATTTTGACACAGTTAATTAAATTACGTTTATAATAGCGACGCGTGGTACCACTAGCGTTGTCATTAATTAATGTTGATGAGCGGTAGTGGGTAGTGGGTACTGACATATATCGCAGGCGGGCCCCCCGTAGCCGTGCGCGCAGGAGCACGTGTTGGGCGCGACACACTTGCCGTGCACGCACGCGTCCACGCACACAGGTACACACTGCTCGCCGTGTGCGTCCGGCGCGTATCCCTCACAACATTCCTCTACCGGTCTGTACTTCACCAATGTTTCCGTTTTAAACACTTGTCTAAATTTTATCTTGTACTTTGTACATCGCGGTGGAACGCTCAAGCACCACGAATATTCCTTCACTTGATATGGCTGCTGCTCTGATATCCGTATTGTTGTTGTATAACTGAAATATAAAGGTCTAGTTACAAACAGTTACTGCATATTTATGAAGAATAATGAAGTCGGTTAAAATAGATGGCCATGATGGTCAATAGATGGTCGTTAATGTTCATCATGTCTTGCTTTAGAAAAATTATTGAGTCTCAAACTCAAAATGCGAAAAAACAATATTCTGTATGTATGCGCCCATCGCATCGCAGGCACATCGCACTTGTTCATAAAAGCAACGATACTCCCCGTATATAAAAATATACGGACATTTATAGATTACACATCTAACAATATCGAAACACAAAACGGGATGCGTGTCAGAAAATCTCGATAAAGTGTACTGACCACATGAGTAACAAGTAACAACAGCATTCGGTCACCCTAACGTGCATACACATACATAAATAAACAATTGGACCGTTGTGTTGACATACAAAATTACATACTCTTTGTAAAAATTATTAGCTCTAGCGAATCGTTAACAGTTCACAAAACAAAAATGCCTATTATGACTGTGAGGAACTTAAAGCTTTGAATATTTTAAATAGCTACGTAACTATAAAAGTTCGCTAAAGTTTATTTACGTTTACCAAAACGTGATGTGTACTAATATTAGAACTTCAACGTCATTCCCGAGAAAAGCGCACGTAGGAACAAATGCAAATAACAGCCGATGCATCAACGATGTGACCGATGAAGTATTATTTGTGCACATTTTGAAATCAAAAGGAGGTATTTTTTGTAATTTATTTAATATCAAAACCGCCTGTCCTGCCGCACTGAAGTTGATCTTAAGGTATTTATTTACTGATGCAGTTGCGGTGCTGCACCGCAACGTTCAAAAATAAACTTCGGAGCGTCTTTTCTAGTACAATTACTTCTATGGAAAGAACCTAAATGCTCTATGGAAAACATCAGAAATCAAAATTCTAATTATTAAGATTGTTTCACCTAACGAATTAAATAAATTAGGGATTTTATGAAAAATAAAAAAAAAAATATAAAAAAAAAGAAAGAAGATTAAAAACAATTATTTTCTGTTTTATCCACTTTCATAACCTATCCTATTATTACAAAACAATGTGAAAGTCTGATGTTTGTGAATTTGGATGTTTGCTAATCAATCACGCCTCAACAGTTATGGATACAATGTGGCACACAGGTAATTCGTGATCTGAATTATAACATAGAATACTTTTATCCCAGTAAACGACATTCAAGTCAAGGTCATTAGCGTCCGAGTCCGATATATTTTGAGGCAGGTCACTAAATATTCTGTAGTGCGTTCGAGCATCTCATGGCGTTTAGTAAATATGGCAGTTTTAGCGGTTGATTAAAAAAAGCTTTTCAGTTTTTCCAAAAGCCGGTGGGATTTACCCACAAGAATGTTTTGTTTAAACTAAATCAAAAGTGACTAAACCCTTCAACGA
Source organism: Amorpha juglandis (assembly GCA_949126905.1). NCBI lineage: Eukaryota > Metazoa > Arthropoda > Insecta > Lepidoptera > Sphingidae > Amorpha > Amorpha juglandis. The sequence continues at coordinate 10,813,994 of OX421372.1, forward strand.
GTTAACCACTGAAGTAGCTATGTTTATATAAAAATAACATAAGGAAATTGTAATATGCAAAAACTATTTGTTGTGATTTTTGCTTATATTCTCCTTACTTTATCCTTACACACATTACACATCATGTTTATTATATTAATAAATTTAATATTTCGCTTTAGTCAAGGCACAATAATATGTTTTACGGATGTAGGCCTAGTAGTATTTTATTCCGTCGTGTTGCAATCCTTGTACGAATTACATGAATTGTACATGTTGGAACAATATAACAGAAAATAGGTACGAGGGTTCTAGATGTTTTAGCTATATTTTTCTACTATGTACAATAACCTGACCCAGGTTCCACACTTTCCTGAAACATCTCCTTTAAAAATATGTAATAAACATTTCTATTAACAATTTTGATTCAAGAGAAATTTCCGTAATGAAACGATATTACGCAAATATTATTTTAAGTGTACCTATGTAGAAATAATATTTGAGCAAGTTTCTCAAAAGTGTCTTGTTAACATAACATCTTTTTACGATTTAGCCTAAATAACGACCTTAAAGAACCTGCCAATGCTGCATTTAAAACTGTATTATACATTAGATACTTACGCTTCTTGTCTAGTGCATACATTAGGTCCATCTAAGACGGCCCAAGCTGCCCCAATCAGCACGGACAAAACACAAATGTTCATCCACATCTCGATTTCTGCTCACGCAATCCAATATGGTATCTCCATAACAAATCGTTTGTTTTGGCTCTACGTCACAACTCTGTTAATAGAGTTCCACAGTGTATCAATTTATGTTTGATGTATCGCTTTGAGTAGCTTTTAACTGAAAACAATAAAAAATATATAATGTTACACTAGCATATTTAAACCAATAGCACAACCAACAATCACAATTCATATGAATAAATTTTTCGTCACTATGTAACTGACTGGGAGTTTTTGAACGCCTAGTACGAGTGAGGTCATATTCACACCAAATATCTGTTTCGTCGAGACGATGGTGCATAGCGATTTAACATGATGCTACAACCCACGGGAATAGAATGCACGCAGGTGACACCGGGACACACACAGGGACAGCTAGTTTAAAACATTTATAAGTTTCGCTTATCGCACTAACCGAATATAATTACATAATGGCGCATCTTTCAAAGGTCACGTTATGGGATGCGCATCATTAAGTAGAACTGTTATCAGCGTACTTATCGTATGACATGACAGCTGGACAACTGCTCCAATCATTTATCTAACTATTTAAAAAGAAGATCTTATGTAAATAAAACTATAAACATCTTAAAAACAACTGACGATTTTTTGCTCAATAAAAAAAAAACAGTCAAGTTGGTTTTTATGCAACCACTGTTACATACATTACTAGCAATACAAAACTATATTATATACTCTTAAATTACGTACTTAGATCCTGTTGCAAAATATTCGAGTTAGATTTAATCATAAATTTACATTAATCAGTTATTTCTGAAAGTTGCTAGTAGACATCTTCCTACTTCTGTAAAGGTATAATAAATAATAACACCCAACAGTCACACACATAGTCCTGACCCCACAGTAAGATACGAGTCTTGTGTCGTGGGTATCATGAACTACGAGAGACTTTCGGCCTCACAACACCCAGACCCGAAACAAATATTTGTGGATCAGACAAATGTTTGCTCGGTGCGGGAATCGAACCCACGGCCTCACGTTTCACAGTCAGCTACTCGCCCACTGCGCCACGGAGGCTGTCAATGTAATGTCAGAGAGTTACTTGTATTTGAAGGTGCCATATCTTATTTATTGAGAGATGGTGAAATAGGCGCTAAGTATTTGAAAATAACCGCTCCATCTATGGCTTTAACATTGTACATTTTAAATAACGATAATTTAATAGATTTTAACCTATGTCTATTTATCAATAATATGGATTATGGAATATCGAATCTTAAAAAAAAATATGCGAACATACATCTATTGCTCGCCTTAATATTACATCTGTAACACATATGCCACAAATATAATAAAAATTCAAATGTAATATAATAGTAGGCGCTACTGTCTGTTTTATCTCATGATGACTAAACCATACAAAGAATTGTCGGTTGTTAATTGCGTCGAGGCTTGGAAGATGAACAATGTAAATACATTATTTATTTATTAATGTAATGTATGTAGGTTGCGTCTATATACCTAATCCACTGTAATGCAAAGTTAATATACAATTTTGTGAGACAAAGTATGAGTAATTAAACCATCGGCACAGACCACAGCCTTTATACTACGCAATGACGTACGAAGAGCAATATGAGAAAACAAACGGCAGATAACTTGAACTCATGTTTATACCTAATAACACCATAGAAAATACTAAATCCTACTAATAATTATAAATGTGAAAGTTTAGATATTCGTGACTTAGCGATTCCAAATGCCAATTTGTATGCGATGAGATGCGGTTCCCCATCTGGGATGTTGTTACTCAATCAAACCTTAACAGTTAAACGGATTTAGAGGTTTGGCACTTGGCACATAGATGTACCATGATTTAGCTTAGGGAATAGGATGCTTTTTATCCTGGAAACACACACACGTGAGCAGGTTAGTGCAGTAAATTTTACAACAAAGTTATTTCTCTGCTGTATCCGCATAATATCTATAAGTTATTAAAATTAATTTAAACGGATTTTATAGCGGTTTTTTATTTTCATTTTGGTCCCGACGTTTCGAAAACTTATCAGCCTTCGTAGTCACGGCGTGCGCTGAGGTGTAGGTTGTCCCGAAATGTTAATGTTACATTATCTATTTAATCTTTATCTATCGAAATGTCGGGAATCGATTTTAGTTCGGCAGTTACGAATTCAACAAATAATATAGCTATCTGTTATACAGGCAGCATAAGGACAGCAGAGAGGTTATACTGTTTTATTAGATATTATTATAAGGATAATTAATAGACGGCCAGATAAATAATTAGCAGACTCAGAATGCAAATGCCATAAAGAGGTCAATAATTTATGCTTCCTACGTATAAACGAATCTCTTCGTTTTGCAATCGCTGTGAATATTGTCAAAACACGAATCAGCATTGCAGACTTAAACAATTGAAACCGTCAAGTAGTTTAAACAGGTCACACACCAACGTGTGGGTATACTTTGGCATGTGGTGCAAATAGTGAAAGTGGAGCGATAAACCGTAAGCGATGATGCTGCCGGCCCGGGCTGCGGCACCGCCCGAGACTTACAGTGCTCGGAATTTTACACACATGAACATTACAGACCACACCTAATTAGTTATACGAATATTTACATGGATGTTATTCCTATTCCTTGGCAAAAATACATTAATTATTATCCTTGATGAATGAATTAACATAAAGTTTAGTGGGAACTTTTATTGTGAGTGAGTGTAAAATAGGTAGGTAAGCAAAACCAAAATCATAGAGAAAATTGAGGTCATATTGACGCATCAACTAGGTATACTAGACACCAGTATTTACATACATTAATATGAAGTATAATTATCATAGTGGTCCTATTGGTCTATTTTTGATAAAACAAAAACGGACCAATCACGTGTACAGAAATCTGCCGATATCATAGTTCTGGAATACGGCCTTAAACCTAATCGACATGAGAGCATAAGTCAAATGTTACAATAGGATATTAAAAATACAAGAAATCGAAATCACATGATCGCTTTTAACTTACGCCTAAAATGTGTTTATTTATGAACGAAGTTGGATCAGCAGGGTATTAGATCAAGAGCATGAGCGGTGACGATGTGTATCACGTACTGTTGTCTGGTAATACTGCTTTCATCATGAATACAATTGCTACAAATTGATAAAGTGATTTTGAGTCACTAGCTTTCTTCAATTTAACTTAATAACTTGATCCGTTTATCTCGTCAGCACTTAAGACGGGAGGTTAAATATAACCCAAGATTTGCATTGTTTTTATAATAGAAACCGGCAAATTGACAAGTTGACATCATCTGATGTTAAATGATCAGTGCCCATCAACAACCACACAACCAGACAGTAGCGAAGGGTAAAAAATCCTACGCCTAAAAAACCTACGCTAGTTAATTATGATAGTCAATCATACAGATGGACAATTGCACAACATTTTCAACTTTTTATTACGCATTGGTGTCGATATAAACAATTAAAATAATAGTTTTTATCTTAATGTTGATAATACGAATTAAATTACAGGATGCAGTAATTCTCAGTATTTGTTTTCTGAGAACTGTGCCGCAAGGAAACGTGTCGTGCCTCTGTACGCTTCGAACCGGTACCGGTTGAACTGATTCATTCATGCTGTAGACAAAAGTGTCTACAGTTTGGTGTGAACTTATAATATTTAATTACCTAAACGACTATGACTTGAAAAGGGTTTTCAAGCAAATGTTACTACGGATGTAACTCTAAAAGTGTTGTACAGAGATACTAAAATGAATACAACGCACGTTGTAATATTAATTATTCGCGGAACAACTTATCTATTTTGTCTTGTTCAAAATGCCAATTATCTACCCACATTAAGTCTAAAAATCTGCATAAATAAAATAGTACATCGCAACTAGAGAATATTTAGCGAAATTGATCCGCACGTAAACCCACCTACACTAGCTTTTTGATTCAGAACATTTCGGTTATTTAACGGAATCGTATGGTATGGATATCGTTTCCAAATTTCCAAATCGAACATCAGATTTCGAGCTCTTCAGAACAGCGTTCGTTTCCGTTCGATTTGGATTCGGTTACGATGTCGGTATCCATGCGATAACTTATTGTATTTAGTTGGTTGTTACATATGTTACAAACCAATTAAAGAACTGTATTAAAAGACTACTTACCAGGGTTCGAGGATATATATCAATGGATATATATCAAGATATATATCCGATATACAGGGTTAATTTTAAAACACCAGCAACCTCGCAGGACCAGATAGCTGACCTCATACGGAACAACTTTTGTTCTACGAGTTTGTATATAACTCAATATATTGAAAAAAAAATGTTTTTACAAGTTTTTGTTGTGTCGTATTTTTCTTCGTAGCGTTCGGCGTGCGCGCGCGACTCAAAGGCGCCGCTCAGCTGGCTCGGGCGATGACCTTCAACGCTAGCCCGGTTCCCCACGCTTCGCGTGTTTGCTTACGTAATCTGCGATGCGTATAGGTAACATTCAAGACGGAAATTAAATGAATACTTATTTTTGTATGAAAATAAAATCTAACAAATTATCAAAAGTCGTAGAACAAAAGTAGTAGCTTATAACCTTAGGTATCTACCCCTGCGAGGTTGCTGGTGTTTTAAAAATAACCCTGTATATCCGATATATATCAAGCTGTTTTCGACGATATATATCAATATTTTTTTTATAATATATTTCAATACAAAAATGGGTTAAAAAATTAATGTTATTAAGTAATTTTTTGAGTTTGTTACTGTATTTCTACTTCCCAAATGTAGATGGCGTGGGAGTAGAGTTAAAACATACTCCCTAATGGTATATTCTAATCCATAAATGGCAACACTTCTGCCCTAAAAGAAGATTTTATGTTTTTAGTTGATTTCGCCTAATCTAAAATGAGTTTTTTTAAATATAATTTTAGTATGTTTATGTAACACATATTATGAACAGTAATAGTAACACAACACATATAAAACAGTATTCATAAATAATACAATAAAATAATAATATGGCTTTCATACAAAATTGATATATATAAACTTGATATATATCAGATATATATCATAAATATCCGATATTTTCGAACCCTGCTACTTACATATGGGTGATTATACAAAAGTTGGGTAACTTTTGAGGATATTTTGTTTACTATAGTTATCAAATCAAATTATTACAAATTCGGGTCTATATGATGGCTAATCTAATGATTATATTGTTCCAAATCGGGCCAGTCACTTTTCGGCTTCTCTCTTTTTTTTTAATATTTCTTCCCTAGTCAAATTGTTTTTAGCGTGCCGCATGATGTTTTTAACTGAAATATAAAATAGAAATGCTTACACACGGTAGCAATGACGATAAAAGTGCTCTAAAACAAAAAAAAAACATCAGTACCTGACAACGGACTGACGCCAACGGATTGACGAAATAGACATAATTTGAGGCTATAATCAAAACTAATGTTTTTTTTTTGGTAATTTCGAATATCAACAAACTACATTTTAACAAATCATAGTTAACTATGTATAAATGAAAATAAACCTCAGATTAACAAGAAAATAACGACTCACCATGGGACTGAAATTTTGACTGGCTTCGCACGTGTATAGACGACAAACACAACCCAAACACTGGTACTATTATGGCGGCCGTCAAATTGTGCGGTCCGCAACTAACTTCATTACCAACATTAAAACTTAAACAGGGATTTGACCTTGACTCGGTGATATTCTCCGCGAATTTTAAATTTAAAGAACACACAACGGACTGACGAAAGAAACTAAACACAAAGTTTCTTATTTTTTATTAAATAAAATAGAGAACATTGCATTATGAAAGTTGTAGTATATAATACTATGTACATCACAGATTGTAGTAAATTAGTAAGTTTTCCTAAATCAATGATAATGTTTAATGGATAGTCACTTGATTGTTGGATTTCGGGATTGTGACATGCCAACGGACTGACGTTTTGAGTATTAATTTTGTTTTTTATTAACTTGTATTTAAAATGAAGAAGTGAAATTGGGTGACCAAATAAAGGACTTTTCATTGTTTTAAAATAAATTGTTATTTCAATACAATATAATAAGACTTTGTATATATTGGCTGGTGACATTGAGTTACCCAATTTTTGTAGAATCACCCATATGTATATACAAAGATATATAGATAGACAGACAACGTACATATTGATAAACAAAAAGAAAAACAAGTAAGGCGTTACAAATTGAATCTGTTATGATTCATAATGATCTTTGATTTCAACAATAATATTATCATTAATATACACATAGAGTAAAAGTAACATATTATGTTCTTAACACAATCTCAGAAAAAAAGACGTAGCAAGTATTCATTGTGTGTCACAATCGTCAAAATAAGAAATTATAAAATGTAATCATTATTAATAACAAATAATAATTAAGTATGCGAAAAGTGATATTATAAGAACTAAAAACACAAAGGAAATACAACATGTTGGTTTTAACATCACTTTTTATATTTAATTATTATAGACAGATAAGCATCATGACTAGAGGCTGATGGGATGTGAGATATAATATGTAATTGCAGTCTATAAACAATTATGATTATAAAATTATATCAAAAGCTCTGAAGGATGACATATTGCTAGTGACAAGTTGCAAACACCCTAATCATATTCTTGCTTAGCATAGGGCAAACTTGAATAAACATGCAGTCGCTTTTGTTAATAAAGTTATTCGTTTGGTTGAGATCTATCTAATACGGGAAATTACTCTGGAATAAAAAAATTATATCTGAATATAAAACATGTGGCGCGCGTGATAGGTACCTTGTCGGGTCATTCTAGTATTGTTTGTACTTACTACTTCATGCATAATTTCTCAGTAGAGAGTAAAAACCAGATAAATATGGTCTCCACATGTTTAACATCAATGCCTAAAATGTTACTCAGACCTATTCAGAGAGCAAAAATAAACCTTAATTTTTTTTTATACCCGAACTTTGTTGTCAGCATAATATTGTCCTAATGAGTCATCAGTAGTGCTACCGCACATTTCAATTTTTTTTCTAGAATTTGTCCCCATTTGTGGATTATCAAAACTTTTTGTGTTTTATTCATACGCGAAACACATGTATAATCACCTTGATGTCTGTTGTAGACATCTTTTTCAAATACATTATTTCAGCTACATGTTTATGAAATGAATTATTATTATGTGAATCAAAATATTACGAAAGTAGCATATCAAATATAAGTACAGTGGTGGACATAATATAATTAGAAACACCAACTATGCCTGTTACTTTATTATTGACATATTACTCATCATATGGCATTAATATCCGTTTTTCAATAGTGTATCCACATTGTTGGTGTGATCCACGAGGTTAACCTAGTTTGGGGTCAGGACTATGTGTGTGACTAATAATTAGTAGGTAGTAGGCAGGAACCTAGTCCATAATACTATTAGGTCAGTTTTGGAATTGCCATTGAACCCTTTATGTAAAAATAAGGTATAACACTAGATTTTTTTTATTATTTTAATAATTAAATTGCACTATTCAAAAGAATTTGATAAATCAGGTCAAAATCACATAAATTAGTAGCCATTTAAATCCGATGAAAGGGTAATATTCAAGTGATGGAAAAAGGATGCACAGTGTATCTTGTGACATCACAAGGTATGATGCAAGCGTGCGAGAGAGATAGTACGATTGGCCCACTACCTTTGCTCATAACAATATTTGAAATGCAGCCTCATTTTTTGCTAAAGGTTAATTCTGTTCTTGTAACAACAGTTTCTATTTTGTATTATTTTTTGTTGCATATAATATAATGTTTAAATTAAAACATATTGTAAACCCTATTAGTTAATTATATAAAACAATATTAAAGCAACCAAACTAAAGTAGTTATCCACCTTTTATAACACACAGACAAAAACATTTTCATAAATAAGAAAAAGTTAGCATCAGAATAGTTAATAATGTAATTTAATGAAACAAAAACTTTAATAATGAACAATTCATTTGGAAACCTATGCTGTCAATTACAGCTCCATGAATACTTATTATTATGTCTCCATTTTCTTTGATGAAACTGTAGATTCCAATAATACATACTCATTAATGTGTCCATAACAATACTTATTATTATTACTGCCAACTCTCATATATTATTTGGTCAGAGTTAAATATATTAAATATCTTAATTCTCACATGTGGGTACCTGGACCTTACTATATTTTATTTCATGCAAAAAAAATTGTGTTTAACCTTTTTTATCTGTGCAACTGAAACAGTATTTCGTTCCAAAGCCAATTATTTTTACTATCGACATTGGTGAAATCACTGATACATGGTGGAGCCATACCCAACAAATAGATGGAGATGAAAGACTTCATATATTTACAGAATAATATTTCTCCAGGCTTCTATAGATATGTCATAAAGTTCATTGATGTTAGTGATATGTTTATTTGACAATTTTCATAAACCCTACAGTGTACATGTACCATAAATATTCAGTTGGATTTAAATCCATATTGCTTGCAAGCCACTCTAACACCAACACTATTTGGTTTCTTAGAAATGGTTTCACACTGTTTGCTGTACATTTTGGATCATTGTTGAAATATCCAAGTATCTGATAAATTGAACAATGTTCAATATGTCATTGTCTTCTCTAATATACTTTTAGAAAATAAATTATAACTGATCCAACATCCCCTCAAGCTTTCTCATAAACCAGCAGTATGTCCCGAAAAATGACTATACACTAATTTTGCTACCATACATAAGTGTTTTTAACACGCTTTTATTAGCTTCAGACGTATGTATGTTGGTATGTTTGTCTGTAACTTGTCTTTGAACGTGATTTTGACCTACTTCAAAACGTCGGATAAAATCTTGACAGCGCGATGTAAATGTCCAGTGGCGCCATCTCATGATTTTTTCTTGTCAACTTGTAGCTTAAATGCAATAAAGGTGGCGCTGGTTGTATTGTTGTGTTATTTTGATACGAGTTTAGAACAAAATAAATAAATATTGTAAAAATTAAAACGTCCTTAAATATTTCATTGAATAATTGTTATAAATTACAAATTTATTACCTATAACTGTTATTGAAATTACTTCAGTAGTAAGGGATGTTCGCAAAACACTTTTTTTAACACGCTTTTTTATATTATTTACAATTAGTGGCAGCAATATAATAGAACATTGGATTATAGTCTACATGACACATTAAAATAAAACAAGAAAAAAATTAAGAGATGGCGCCACTGGCACATATACATCGCGATGTCAAGATTCTCCAGCGAATCATTACCACCGACGCTTTGTATGAACTATGGGTGTTGTCCGATTGATCGGGTACAGTTTTGCAAATGGCTTGTTAAACAAGCCATTCGTAAAACTTGTTTCTTTCCTACCTCCTTCATGACATTTTAACGTTTCAGCGAATTTTCCAATCACAAAGATGCGAAAGAAGTTTCACTTCAAAAAATGGTAAAAAAAATTAAAATACACCTTTTTATAGAAAATCAAACTAAAAAATTAAAAATAAATAATAGTTTAAAAAAACTAAAAAACACGCTTTTACATAAAATCCAACTAAAAAATAAAAAATAAATTTTAATGAATTCGAATTAGGAATAGTGTACAAAATTTAAAAATATATATAAATTAAGAATAGTGTAAATAAGAAAAAATATGTATTTTATTGTAAAAAAAGCGTGGGGTGCATGGTGTCAATAGTTATAAAAATATTTTATTGATAGATATGAGTAGAAGGATCATCATTTTGATAATGTCTTAAAAAGCACCCCACGTTTTTTTACAATAAAATACATATTTTTTCTTATTTACACTATTCTTAATTTATATATATTTTTAAATTTTGTACACTATTCCTAATTCGAATTCATTAAAATTTATTTTTTATTTTTTAGTTGGATTTTATGTAAAAGCGTGTTTTTTAGTTTTTTTAAACTATTATTTTTTTATGATATACTATGACTTGTTGATTGGGCAAGGAAAATTGCAATTGCTATTGGCATTCATAAAATAATTCTCAGTTTCACTGGAAAATAAAATATTTTTGGCTATTGGAACTATCCAACTATACTTTCTTGCAGATGCTCAAAGATTTCCTCTATGTGGCCTGGTAAGAAGTAGTATTTTTCTAGCAAGCTATCCAAACAACTTTCCATTTTAATCGCCTGCGGACTAGTCCTGCAGATATCTATTATGGGTTGCCTTGGACAAAAAAACTTCCTTTCAAATTAAATTGGCATGTCCTTATGAGTTGTGGTTGTCCTTTATTAAACTTACCTAGGAATATTTTCTGATGTAACATTTTGTTGAATATTATATTCAATAGTGTTAAATAACCTTTTCACATGGCATTCTCAATTATTTGAGATCTTTCTGTTGCTTCAAATTTTATCTAAATGCAGATTAACAATTCTTGTTAATCACAACCTTTATATTTGCCCATTTTTAATTTAACAGCCTTTAGATAAAACTAAACAGAACTGCATAAAAATAGCAGCAAAATTTATAAAATTGAATTAAAGACCTATTTAATAATCATAATTATTGATTTTAGAATATAGAAACCATCCTATTTCTAAGTAGTTGTTTAACTTACTACTTTGTCTTGCTTAGTCTTATACTAAACATAAAGTAAGTTTTACATAAATGGTTGTATGATTTTTCCAAAACTGACATTTTAATAATTCATGTGGATACATTATTGCTAAATAAGTTTTACCCATCTGGGTTACATAATTACTATTAAATGACAAGTTAATTAGTAATCATTAAAAGTAAAATTTATACATGTTATTCATATATTATGTCCATCATTGTAATTCATTATTTTGAGTTTAATATGATTTAACTCTCTGAAAAAATCTGTTCTTATTATTTTTAGTACAGTGAACAAAATGATATGTACTTGTTTGATAAGTAAATTTAAATAAACTTGGCATTATGTTTTCACAGTGGCAAAGTCAGATATAGGTATTATTAACTAAGTTTATCATATACTAGCTTTTGCTCGCGGCTCCGCACGCGTGATCAAACAAACAAACAAACAATCAAACTCTACAGCTTTATAATATTAGTATAGATTTGGGTAGCTTAGCAACGGAAGCCTTCAAATAATATTATTTGGGTAGCTTAGCAACGGAAGCCTTCAAATATGAATAATTTTCCCCGTTTTTGCAACATTTTTCACTGATGCTTCGCTTCTAATGGCCGCAGCGTAATGTTATATATCCTAAAGCCTTCCTCGATAAATGGACTATCCAACACAAAAAGATTTTTTCAATTCGAACCAGTAGTTCCTGAGTTAATAAAATATTATATATTAGTTTTAATTTTTAGAGCGTTCAAACAAACAAACAATCAAACTCTACAGCTTTATTATTAGTATAGATGTATGAACATGTTGTAAATAGTGGATTGAAAAAAGAGGTAAAAATGTATGTTCATTATTAAAACTCTTATGTGTAAGTAAATAATTTCGTGGAAGTTTATGTATTTTTGTGATGATTACTTGGTGTGTCATCGTAGGAAATATTTATTGAATGACATTAAACAACTACGAAACTTTTTTGAAAAGCTTATTTTGCTAAGCGATACGCCGATGGAACCAAAGTTGTGAAAATCTATGTCACCACTCACCAGTCAAATCGGGTCGAAATTTAAAGTAAAACAAAGGCAAATCCTTTGACATTGAGCACTTTATAGAATGGAAATAAAATGTTACACCATTTAGTAGATCTATACTTTCATACTCACGTCCACTCACGTCGATTAAGAAACACTATTTTTCACAAAGCCACCTTAGTTATACAATACACTTTTATTTATAAAAACACACAATCACAATCCAATTTCCAATGAGAATTATGAGAACTGAACACAGACTACTTAGAGCAGGATGCTCAACTCGATTTAACTCGAGTTGCATTTAGATCGAGTTGAATTCTACCTAACTCGAATTGGATTGCTGCGGTAAATGAAGAACGAGTACGCGATTGACGCGGTAACTCCGTCTGACTCTTATGAGCGCGCAGCGATCATTTATGTGTGACCATATTCATTAGGTTACAGACAGATGTCAGTCATTTAAAATAATTTCAATGCAGATTAACTTAGGAGTGCCGGTAATGCCTGTTTGTTGTTAGTTTTTTGAAGTGATAACTTCTTATGGGAGGGTGAATCGAAACGTTCCGTAACGCGAGCGGTCCATCGACCAGCCAGCGTTAGCCGACCTCCTTGGAACATCGATTATTTCGAAGTCCCAGGTGGCGTCACACAGTGACCAGTCAGCTTGGACCGGACTTTGACCGAATTTCAACCGGACTTTGACCGGACTTTAACCGGGCTATGACCGGACTTTGACCGGACTTCGACCGGTGTTTGACCGGACTTCGACCGGACTTTGACTGGACTTTGACTGGACTTTGACCGGACTTTAACCGGACTTCGACCGAACGTTGACAGGACTTTGATAGGGCTTTGAACGGATTATTACAAACTTCGACAGGATTTTAACCGGACTTTAACCGGACTTCGACCGAACTTTGATAGGGCTTTGACCGGATTTTGACAAACTTTGACAGGACTTTGACCGGTATTTGACTGGATTTCGACTGGACTTTAACCGGACTTCGACCGGACTTTGATAGGACTTAGACCGGATTTTGACAAGACTGACATTACTTTGACTGGACTTTAACCGGATTTTGGCAGGACTTTGACCGGTATTTGACCGGACTTTGACTGGGCTTTGACTGGACTTTGACCTGATTTTGACAAGACTTTGACTGGTATTTAACCGGACTTCGACCGGACTTTTGACAGGACTTTAACCGGACATCGACCGAACTTTGACAGGACTTGGATAGGGCATTGACTGGATTTTGACAAACTTTGACAGGACTTTGACCGGTATTTGACCGGATTTCGACTGGACTTTAACCGGACTTCGACCGGACTTTGACAGGGCTTTGACCGGATTTTGTCAAGACTGACATTACTATGACTGGACTTTAACCGGATTTTGGCAGGACTTTGACCGGTATTTGACCGGCTTTGACAGGGCTTTGACTGGACTTTGACGGGATTTTGACAGGACTTTGACCGGACTTGGACCGGAATTTGACCGGACTTTGACCGGACTTCGACCGGACTTGGACCGGAATTTGACAGGGCCTTGACATGACTTTGACCGGACTTCGTAACGTAACGCGTTACGGCGTCACTATGGCTTCCCTTTCTCTCACGCATAAGGCAGCAGTAGGCAGGCTCCTCCGCTCTCACTTTAACCCACATTAGTTTAAGTTATCACTTCTGTCGAGCGTCCCGAGACGCACACTTTTTTTTTGTCTAAAGTACTGTTTTTAAAAAATGCTGGTATCTAAAAGGAAGTCTCTTGTTTGAGATCTATTTGAATCGCCAGTGAGTGGGTATGTTAAGTGTAAACAATGTTCAGATTCATTTAAATACAATGGAAATACATAACTACATATCTACATAATTAAACCACATTAAAAATAAGCACATAAGCATTGCCATCGTAAAACTAAATATTTAAATCAGATTTCATCGGCAGCAAATGAAAATAATATTTAGGTTAATTCGTCGCAGTCGCAGCTATCTACATTAAAGGTTGGGCCACCTCAAAAAAGATTGAGGCAAACTTAAACGCGCCTGAACCTGAATGATAGGTATAGATTGAACTTAAAACACATCATGGATTGGTTCATTTGATTCATTTAATTTAATCCTGTTAACTCACGTTCAATTCGAATTACATGAATTTTAACTCGGGTTACTTCAAAGTATGTTTTATCCCGAATTGGCACATCTCTAACTTAGAGACACTATGGAACTGAGAAGAGCACAGATCATAGATTACATCTTGGAGTAATAATATAAAGGGCGTGTGCACATAAAGCATTAAAATCGGTAATTTTTTGTATAAAAGAGCCACCTAAATTAGGATTTTGTCTCTTTTCAAGATTGGGAATATAGTCCAGTGTTTACATTTAATTTCAAAATTACCATTTAATGAACATTACGAGACATGACTCATATCAGTAAACGTTATAATGTCTAGTTTAAACTGAAATATATACTCATGGAACATTATTTCTATGAAAGTTAATTCTATGAGCCATCAGTATTTAACATTTTTCATGAAATTAATTGACCACCACGCTAGTTTACTGCGTGTTGGTGTGTTCATAAGTTTAGCTTTAATATTTTTGATAGGTCGTGATTAATCAGTGAGTTAATGGTATTTCGCTTTTGTATTTGTATACAGGGTTATTTTTAAAACACCAGCAACCTCGCAGGGGTAGATTCCTAAGGTTATAAGCTACTACTTTTGTTCTACGACTTTTGATAATTTGTTAGATTTTATTTTCATACAAAAATAAATATTCATTTAATTTCCGTCTTGAATGTTACAACACGCATCGCAGATTACGTAAACAAACACGCGAAGCGTGGGGAACCGGGCTAGCGCCGTTGAAGGTCAACGCTCGAGCAGCTGAGCGCCGCTTTGATGTCGTGCGCTCACGCCGCGCCGCGCCGCATTCTACGAAGAAAAACACGACACAACAAAAACGTGTAAAATCATTTTTTTTTTAAATATATTGAGTTATATCCAAACTCGTAGAACAAAAGTTGTTCCGTATGGGGTCAGCTATCTGGTCCTGCGAGATTGCTGGTGTTTTAAAATTAACCCTGTATAGATAGAGAGATTACTTCTTTCCGTTTTTACGATTAGCCTAGCAAGTATGTAAATAATTAAATTAAGTACATATTTATTCCAAAGACACTAACTCATTTTTTCAATTTCAAGTTGTACCTTAGCCATAATACAAGATAATAATCTCAATATCTTTCTGTATTAAAGCATGGACAACCTACTAGAAAGAGAACAAATATTAACTCATGTGCCTCTTTTGGACCGTTTTTCTCTATGGAGCGTAAACTCCCTATATATATATATATATATATATAATATATAAATAGTCAATCCCTGTTTTCCAATTACAGAGCATAATGCGACTCAGTGGCGCACAATGCCGAACTATGCTCATTGCTAATTGGAACGTGAATTAGTTTTCTAGTGCACCAGCAGAGTGCGCTAAGTTCAGTGTTGAGAATAAAAATATAAATAGTCAATCCTTACATTTACTTTTAACAGGGTCTGAATTAACTTTTGAATATTTCGAAAACACTACGATAAGACGAAAGCTTAAAAAAATTCTCAACAATAAACAATATTAATTACTAACGATAATATAAATAACATTTCGATCAATGCCAACTTAAAGAAAAAACACTTGTTAATTTTCTGTTACTGAGTTGGTATCGATTGCATGTCTCACCCGAAAGCAGTACTTTTGAGAGTGCTTGATTATGCGTAGCGTTGCTGTAGTTGAAACATTCAACGTTGAGCATTATGCCGCATAATGCGCTCTAGTGCTGTAATTGGAAAACAGGGAAATCGGATAAGTTAGTGTCACCCACAGACTACTTAGAGAACTGACGTGTGTCACCTGTCAAATTTAATATTTGTTTCGTCCATTGCTCTTTGTTTTTGTTAATATGTAATAATATGTTTAAAATGCATAAATATTTACAGCCTTTGGTTTAGAAGCTGATACAATTTGCCTTAACATAATGGAATCGTCTTCTATTGTGAGCTTTAACAATGATTCTACATTACAAACGACACTGAAAGGAGACTACAATAACGTGAGTGTTCACGAACTGGCCTTACATGCTATGAGAGACCGTTGCCTACTACTGCAGCGAAGAATTAATATCCTAGAAAATGATAATATGAAGCTAAGGCTTGATGTTTCAAAGGCATCTGATAATTCCACCTATATTCCTTTGCAAGACGAAAAAAATCAACTTTTGCAAAAAATTGCAGAGCTTAACAAGCAAAAATCGCAGCTTATGCATCATGTATTCATGGTATCATGTGAAAACAAGAATTTATGGACAAAGATATCTAATTTGAAGAAGCCTGATAAACCCAGTAAAGAATACGCAAAGCAACCATTGGTGCGTAC
The DNA here is from genome assembly GCA_949126905.1 of Amorpha juglandis. Taxonomy (NCBI): domain Eukaryota; kingdom Metazoa; phylum Arthropoda; class Insecta; order Lepidoptera; family Sphingidae; genus Amorpha; species Amorpha juglandis. Next base: position 10,830,791 of record OX421372.1, read on the forward strand.
TAACACTTACATTCATAGCACACCAAAAACCAATGTGAACCAAGAAAAATATTCTGAGATGAGTCTGGAAGAAATTTCTCTAAAATTAATAAATAGTTATGTTCAAGAAAAATCCCAGCTAGTAGAACAATATGAGCAAATGACACAATTACAAGAAGCTGATGATGACATCTTAAATATAGAATCTGTGGGTTTCACATACATTGAAGATCCTGCAACGGATTCATTGAAAGAAATACTTTGTCAAACTGAAAAATTACAAAATCTCAAACAAGAATTGTCACAGCAAGAAAAAGATTTAAAATTATTAATAGCTAGGTTTGAGACTGTATTGAGAGGTTTGTAGATTTGTTTTCCCCAAATTTACTATTCTATACATTTTTTTTATTAGATTTGTGGTATAAAAAGCTCATACAAATTTAATAAAACTGTTCTATATTATGGGATGGCAAGTCCCTTGTAGTTCCTGATATATGTTACAGGTTGACCTAGTGTGGGGTCAGGACTATGCATATGACTGTTGACATAGCAAGATAACCACCACACAGAACTTTGAATTATAAAGCACTGCTTGGGATGGGACTGTGCTTGTCACCCAGAGACATAAGATATTAATTCACATAATGCCCAGTAATTTCACTAGCTTCAATGTTCTTCAAACTGAAACACCAGAGTGCTTATACACTTCTGCTTGGCGGCAGAAATAGACAAAGTTGTGGTACCAATCCAGGTGGCCTCTTGCATTTGAGGGACCCACCTTGTAAAATGCTAATGATACCATATGATTAATGCTTGTTAAGACCTCAAACCTCAGGAATAACAAAAACTATTTGTATGACAATGTCTATGTAGCAGTAATCTAAATATCCTATTGAACATCTACCTAAAGATCATCATGGGATCATTGTACCATCTTAAAATTGATTATGTTTCAGATGGTTATAAATGTCCATCATGCCTGGTGAATAATGCAAAAGTTACTACTTCAGAACACAAAGAGATAGAAACAAGTGATAGCCTGGCAAACTGGGCAACACCAACAGATTCAAGCAATTATAATAACAACTTTAGTGAACTCAATACATCATGCAAGAAGAGTGTTGTTGATGAAAAAGAAACTATAGTAGAGCACTGTGATAAAATTTGCCCAATGTGCGGTCAAACATTCCTCAACAATTTTGAATTTACAGACTTTCAGTCACATGTTGAAAGCCATTTCATAGGTGAAACTGAACCTGATTCGGTTATTGACAATTTTGAAAACATCCCTAATTCTCTTGATAATTTAATGTGATTTTATAAATTGTCCAGTATAAATAATTTCTATATTGCCATTTTAATAAAAAAAAATATAAGGGTAGTTGTCTATGTTGCATGTTATACATTATTTTATTTTCATCAGAAAATAATACAAAACAGAAACCCTTTTGTTAAAATGAGCCCACATATTTTTAAATATTGGTAGGAGCAAAGGTGGCGGTACACCGCCACCTTTGCTCCTACCAATGTAATGTCCCCACTACAGTGGGGACATTACATTTATCACTTTGCTTGCATGTGTGCACTGTAATAGTGATTTTTTACATTATATGTCATTTCACAAGTACCCCTTCCATTAGATTTATTTGTGTTGGCATAATTTCTCGAAAAATTGTGATAATGGCAAAGAGAAAAAGCCACTTCGTGCCAAAGCCAGGAATTTCATTGGTTAGACCCTATTCTTCTATGTTGAATATTATACATTATTTTATATGCAACAGAAAATAATACGAAAAAGAAATCCTTTTGTCAAACACAACCAAAATCGTTTCAAAATTGAGCCCACAATTATGATTTTAAAAATTAGTATGAACAAAGGTGAGCATGTAGTAGGGATATCTCACTATCTCGCTCGCACGCGTGCACCATAACACCATTTGCCATGGTTACAATAAAGTTTGAGTCTACTGTTATTTGACAATCCGATTTGAATGACTTCTAATTTATGTTCTGTAGACTGATTAATAACATTCTTTCTACAATAAGTTTTGGGTAACTTTTTAATCAATGAGTTATTGATTAAAATAATAAAAATAATCATGCCAACTACCCTATTACCTTGACCTAATTCTATGTACAATTTTTTATACTCTGGATTATTGTATAAATTTTCTTTAATTAGGAACCCAAGATTCAACTCTCCTTATCGAGTAATAGTCCAACATTGAAACTTATTTAAAAAAACTTGTGGCGATACCTATGTGATTCATACCTATTTTTATTGCAGTCTGAGATACTCAGCATCCAACTTGTCCATACATATGACATGCCAAGGTTATATAGCTCCATTAGTACAAGTAACTTTTTTTTATGGGTGTCAGTGTCTAATAATAAATATATTTATTTATTATGCTGGCGCCAGACATAGCTTCAAATAAGCAAATGTCTACAAACTCGCGCAGTGTGGCATTGGTATTTGCTGATGTGTACAAAGTTTGAACCAACCATTTGCACTTTGCCATTCGGTATCGGATTTTTAACACAAAACAAAGCATCCAAAGTTCAAATGTTTGGGTAGCCTGCTACACTTGCGCAAAGTCCAGTTCAGTACAGTTGCGTGTGCGTCACTAAGCGAAGGGGGTGTGTTGTTACATTTAGAAAATTAAAATTTACTGGGATTTTTGAAGCTATGTGTCTGTCGCCGGCATTATAGTATTTATTTTATTAAAATAAAATGTGGTAGGAATATGGCATTATTTATTTATTATCTAACTAGAGTTAAAATATACTACATTTTATAGCATTTTTTTGTATCATTCTGTTTAGGCTAAATCAGTAGGCTTCACATCTGTAGATTTAGATGGCTGTTGTGTAGACTTCTGAAGAAGATTTTTGCTAAACCACTGTGGTCTTTCTTTCTTCATCTCAACAATTCTTTTGCCCTTCCAGAACTCCTTAGGCTTTAAAATAAATAAGAAATGGATTTTAATAAATTTATATTTTTACCCAACTTCCCTAATAAAGGCGAAAATAGAACAGGCAAATAAAAAGCCAGGGATATGTACTGGCTAATATGCAGACAATCTTCCCTTAGCTTGGAGAATAAACTTTTGATCTACAAATGCATCATTATGCTGGTCTTGATGTATGGTATCGAGCTTTGGGGATCGGCAAGTCACTAAAACATTGAACTACTGCAACATTTATTTATTTATTAACAAATTCTCTCAAAGTCACAGCTCTTAAAGATAATTAAAACTTAAAAATAAGCAGATGTGTGTGTGTGTGTGTATGTGTGTGTGTGCGCGCACGTGCGTGTGTGTGTTTCTTTAGATATAGGGGTTGACTGCCATACATGACAAGTTAGTTTAAGTCACCCCAAATAATTTAGTGGTCATTAGAATTTTAATTAATTAAATGTGATAGTAAGTTCAATAACGTTTGTATACGGCCGCGTATTGCATGATTTGTGTATTATTAGTAGTATTGTGCTTAGGGTTCATATGTATTTTTCTACAATACACTTGCCTACAGTTGGTTATAGCCCTCTATAAAATTTTTGGGGGTGATTACCACTACCCTCAAAGACCCAGACATCTAATCATTTATTTCTGTTGTCAACCTTTGAAGAAAGAAATGGGGACTTGTGGATTTGACTTCCAGAAATCACACTATATTAGCACGAGATCCGGCAGTAGAATCTCTACGTTCATGGCGTAGATGCTCAAGCTCAAATTTCTACATTCATTTTGAATAGGACAATACATTGATCATAGGGTGCCAGTCAAAAAGTGCCCGCATTTTTTTTTTTTTTTTTAAATATAATTACGTTTTGGGAAAAAATTTCGTTCATGGTGTAGTTAAATAAAACATTGTTCCTATTACACAGCTATGTATGTAGAGAATTCAAAAAACCATGGTTGCCGTACAAAAAAGTATTACTTGTTTACACCTGGCTGCCAAGTAGTTGCGGCCGAGTAGGCAACGGCACCCATGGTTTTTTGAATTCTCTACATACATAGCTGTGTAATAGGAACAATGTTTTATTTAACTACACCATGAACGAAATTTTTTCCCAAAATTTAATTATACTTAAAAAAAAAAAAATTATGCGGGCACTTTTTGACTGGCACCCTATGATCAATGTATTGTCCTATTCAAAATGAATGTAGAAATTTGAGCTTGAGCATCTACGTCATGAACGTAGAGATTCTACTGCCGGATCTTAGGCTATATGAGACAGATTTGATGACAGTTGTCTATGAGACAGTGATAACAATCCAGTAATAGCCGGCCTATTCAAGCTGTAGACCAAGAATGTCTATAGCATGCTTCAAATTAAGACAATATTGCATTAGATTGTTATACATATAATAAATACCTGCTATGGTAGTTCATTTATGTGGGTCTTGTTCCAGGATTAACCAGTGTATATCCCAGTAATTTCAGCCTGGCCTAGTTCTGCTAACTGTCATAGGACCCAATGTCTCTTGACAGTCAATATTATATTACTGCATTATTCTTAGGTCTAATGTAGTAGTTTTCCATGCCAGGATTTAAAATAAATATAGTGAATACATACTTGATCCGGAACAGTCTCCCCTTCATAAAGGACAATAACATCTTGTTCAATTGGATTGTTGCCTAGTTGCTCTTGAATTTTGTCTTGTATGTTTTTTGTTTCTGCTTGCACTCTCTTGTAACAATTTCCTAATAAAAAGAACAATTCAATATAAAAATAAAAATATAAAAAATTGGTGTGTGTCGTGGGACACCAGGTAGGAACGAAGTTCCTTCGGCTAATGTAGAATCGACACAAATTGCAAAAAAAGTCGTGCTCAATTTTATGTAGGTTTTCTTGATTTTTCTCTTAAATTTAGCTGATTAGTTTTTATTTAAGTACAAGAAAGTATTTAGGAAATTCAGTATTTTAGGAAATAATAAATTACTTAAAATAAAAAACATCGTAATTCAAATTATCAACTAAAAAAATAGAAATAAAAAAAGACGTGTGGCACTCGGAGACTGCCGCGGTAAAGCTATTGTATAGCATTTTTTATCAACTTATGTAATTATAAATAATAACGAGCTAGCGTAATCTTTTAAAAATCGAAGGAGATATAAAAATACTTCAAGAACTGGCTGAATGAATTTCATTTTAAAAAAGGAACTAACGCTAGCTGGTTATGCGACTGTCGCCCCTGCGCACGTCTCATTTAACGCTTTTATTCCACGCATTTTTCTTACGGTTTTACTATCACATTTTTTTCAGTTCGGTCACGCAGCGAAATCCCTATCCCCTCCAAGCCTGCCGTAAGGAACTTCGTTCCAAAAATTGAAAGGTTAAAAATAAACATGTGCATCCACAAATGTATGTTGTATAACTTAAAATTAGGCTAATTTTAGTACCATTAAAAGCAGCTTCATGTTGCATCTCCTTCAGTACAAGCAGCTCAAGTGGAGACACTGCTACTAACTGAACTGCATCATGATGCAAAATTATTAGCCTTAGGGCAAGCAATGTTTAGATGGTTTTTATCACTGTCAAAAAGCCCTATTCCAAACTTATATTAAATAGCCATATCCATCTGAGCACTCAGCATGCCTCAAGTTGAAGCTGCTTGCCTAGAGGGAAACATGGATTTGCTGCCTAATATAATGTTAACCAATACCCCTTCAGAATGTTTTGACTTACGACCATTTATGCCTACAATATTTTATTGTACTGTAACTGAATTTCAGTCACAATTACATGAAAGTATTGAACCTCTGTTAGAGACCCACCACAAATTCTTCCTTGTTCGTGATGATGTCCACACTCATGACAAACTTTGATGTTGGTCTTTGGTACAAGCATTTTCCAAACATATTCCGGTGAACCATACTTTCGTTTCAACCTTTTTTCAATAGTCCTCCTGAATTTCGGCACGGCCAATAAGAACCCATCTCCAACAATGTCTTTGATGCTAAATTTCTTCGACGTTATTGCAGGATCCCTTTGATGAACATAGACTAATGCTAACTCTGAAAAAACATTTCATTTAGAACAATTACTACTGTTCATCTTAACTATTTCAGTACAGGTGCTCTATGAAATGATTTGTTTAGTATATTTTCTAACCTTTTGGTGGATTATTAAATACGCTGTGTAATAAATTTCTTTCCACATTTCTCAAAACTTGTACTAAATAAGTGAAACGAGAAAACATTGTATAAATTGAGTATTAGTATTTTATGGAGAGAAAGAGTACAATTATTTGATGAATATTTTTCCCAATTGCTCTTCCAAATTTTAATATGTGTTGCTATTTTTTTTTGTTAATGCCATTTGTTCAATGATTAAAGAACTGGAGAGAATGAGTCACGTGGTCACGACATGATAGGCCAGACTAGATGCATAAAATGGCGTCGATTCCGTCATTTTCTTGGAGTTTTTTTTTTTATTCGAGCACGGCAAAGTGACTGCACTACACCTGATGGTACTTAGATAAAGGAACCATGTCTACGTGATGTTAAGCGTAGTGCAGTCCAAAAAACCAGCAACCACCGATAAACAATGAGTTTATCGGTGGTCACCAGTCATGCCGGCCTGTATAAATGCTTCTTCCCTCTTCGGAGAGAGAAGAAGCAAATCGAGGGACCTGCGACAGGACAGGCGGATGACCGATGCAGGCACAATAATACAAGAATGTACCCCTGTACTCGCCCCAACCAACCATCAAGTCCCGTCGCAAGCCCCTAATATATATCGCAACCAGCGCGGATATACACTGGCTGACCCTGAACGCGAACCACACAAGGTGGGTCACTGGCAGGTTTTAACACCAGTGTACGGTGGTCGCTATCCGGTCGGATACGAATATCCTCCCACCAGCAAAATATATATAGGCGGTAGTTTTTTTTTATTTGATTGAATGACGAGACGTGCAATACGCTCGCCTGATGGTAAGCGCCACGCCTGTCCATAAACAGAACCAACACCACACAGGAACTTTGAATAATTACAAAGCACTGCGTAGCATTGAACGGCGCTCGTCATCCCGAGACATAAGATCTTCAGTCTCATAATGCCCAGTAATTTCACTGGCTTCAATATCTTTATCTTTCAAACCGAAACATAACAATGCTTACACACTGTTACTTCGCGGCAGAAATAGACATAGCGGTGTCACCAACCCAGACGGCCTCTCGCATACGAGGGACCTACCACCTTGTAGCTTTCCTTAGTAATCTGTGTATGTAGGGAGTGTGCGTGCTCTCTAGGAAAAAATCCCAAACTTTGTAAGTTTTTACAAGTCCCAGTAAAAATATTATCTGCCTGCATTGATAGGTGAAGTCAAGCTAACATTTTAGTTATCATCATCATCATTTTATTACCGAAAGGAGATACATTTTTGTGGTTCCCTGCTTACGAATTGTGAACCCCGATCTTTTTGTCATTACAACGTCGACCCTCGTTGGGTCTCCCGTAGACCCCTGGGGTCCGCTTGGACCACTTTGGGAACTCAGGATTTAGTCTTTAATATATTTTGACAAAATTTATAGTATTTTTTAAAGATTGGCAACACTTATAAAATATGGCGCTTGACAATCAGCTGTCTTGAAAGGTGGGGAGGAAAAGGCGAACGATTGTGTGCTGTATGCGTTATGTAGTTCATGTCCTCAAGCGTTTGGCTGCAGTTGTTGCTATGGCGTGTTTAAGTTCAAGTAGGTTCTGTGCTCGTGTTCAAGATAAGTTACTGTGTCAGTTTGGACATAAAGTTCGAAAGCAAACTGTATTTGTGAAACTCAAACCACCCGGACCCTCTCCACTTCGGATATTTGGGAGGACATACCAGGTCAGATATATCTAAAATATATATTGGTGCCTTGTAATTCCTTTTACTTAGTACAACTAGTAAACAAACCCTGGATACTTAAGTTTTGGATAGTCGCTATCGTTTATTTCATTTTTGTTTTGATCCTCTTTACATAACAGCGTGACATAAACTAACCTCATAATGTCAGCTGATCTATCAAATAGGAGTTTTTATGAATAAGAGTTATGAATTTATTTTCATGTGTGAAGTTACATCGTTTTAAAACGATTTGTTGTAGTGAAGTATAAAGTAGGTTCATTCATGAGAATTTTAAAAGAGAAATCTTCGTGACTGGTTGTACAGTGGGTCGCATCGCGAGCGGCGCGCGTTTGTTGAGTTTGTTTAATGATTTTCACCGTAGGTAATGGTATTTCCAACTTTTACTTTCGACAAACCAAATATTGTTTTGATCCCATTCAATTTTGTTAAAGATTATAATCTAACCAATAATGCCTTGGTCTTCATTCAAATAATAGGTATAAGTCTTCCATGGACGCGGTTGCTTTGCTCTCTTGGTTAGTGGAGTAGTGCCTGCTTTACATCCCGGATTGATGTCCTAGATTTCAGATTTAAGCTTCTCCATTGAGAGTAGAGTGAAGTAGGGTTGTCGATTTGCAAAATTATATTTGTAATAGTCATAATCCTTTTCCAACATACATTAATACGTAATAATAACCCTACAACACGCAATTATTATGAAACTTAAAACTTAATTTCTTATCGTATAGTTGTAGTAGGTATCGTGTTTTTTTATTTTACTTATTCATTTTACTAAACTAATTTAACGTTGGTAGGAATATTTTTTTTCTTATATGAGGATCACTTATTTAGATCATTCAATCTTAGAGTAATAAAATCGTCTAGATACGAAAGTATTAAAGTTTACAAGTGTCCACACAGTTTACAACATAACCACCTCCGACAACCCTAAGCGGTTCGCGCGCTATCGTCGTGCTTTCTCGCGCAGCGTGCGAGCATGCAATGTCCAATCTCGACGGCTCGTACGAAACTTTCTAAGCAACAATTATTTTTCACATTAATATTTCATTTGCTCCTACAAATGAAATAGCATTAATGCAATATTTTCATGGTAGCATACAAACAAGTCTATGAGTAACCGAAAACGATTCAAAATTGTTATACAAAATAATTTAATATGAGGTCGTATTAGGTTTAGTATTTAACGTAATTTCTATGATGTCAGTTTGTTGAAATTGCATGTCCGGGCTAACTGCTAGTGAAAGTCGTGTGACGATTCGTTGAATTTTTAATAACGCGAAAACTGGGCAAGTAACCTGTTGAAGGAGCGCCATGGCCTTTCTTATTTTATTCTAGTCAGATTGTCGAACGTTGACCTGCTTTGCCGCAAAAGTCATCGTTTGAAGCCGATGTTTTATAATTTTGTGTCCTATTTGTTTGACCGACTTCATGAAACCCATGCCAGTCATTAAAATAATTGGTTACGTGTTTTCCATAGAATAAATTTATTATTTTATTTGCTAGTATCGGTGTGTTGATTCATGCCGCCACGCAGGTTACGTCCTGCGTAAATACCAAATGAAGCTCGGTAGAAATGCGGAACACACAACTATTTGTTCAGTCGACATCATTGTATAAGAGTTTGCGGCAACACACTCTATGTAGCATATGTTATTTTCAACTTACAACATTTTCTTGAATCCTAAATTACGTGACAACAATACAGAAGGGCGTTGAAAACTGGAAAGTAGCATTTTCGATGGATCACCCATTGTATATTCAATGCTATAGTCGCTATACGGTTAATAAATCAATAATGATCGATCATAAATGAATGTCTAAGAATTAAATTTCAATATTTTTTCGCAACAAGTCATCACATTATTCACGGCAGCCATTTCTACTATAATATTAATATCGATTGCGTAAAGTTAACAGAGTTCAACGGGTGTGGAATCAATATTGTGCCATCCGAAGTCGAAGCCTTGGACGAATGTACTGTCTGTGCTATGAATTATTTTTATTAACACGACTCTAGTGTAGTTTAATGAAGGATCGTGTTTAGAGTTTTGAAATCGGGTTAACTTTGGGACTCGGGGTGGCATTACCGCGACAGAACCGCGGAAACAGCACCGCGGAAGATATGCGTTAATGCCGAACCTACATACGACACAGTCTTGGTATTCTGGCTCGCATCGCCAATATATTTGAGTTTTACAATTAAAATAGAAACCGAATATTAATGGTCTCGTCAAACAGCGGACGGGGCGGGACGGCAACGTGACGCTGACGGGACTGTGTATAGAAAATCGAGCGTCGCGTCGCGTCGAGCGCGACGGTTCTGTGTGACATTTTCTATATTAACTAATGCATTACAACTGCTGCATGTCCCGTCAGCGTCGCGTTGCCGTCCCGCCCCGTCCGCTGTCTGGCGAAACCATAAGTGTCATGACAGCTTGCTGGGCGTAGTGTGCGAGCCGGGCGTAGGCCGGCTGCGAAGCGAAATACCGTGGGTTCGATTCTCGCACCGAGACAAATGTTTATATGATTCACAAATATTTGTTTCGGGTCTGGGTGTTGTGGGAGTCCAAGTCTCTCGTTGTTCCTGCTACCTATAATAAAGGTTAACCTTAGTTGGGGTCAGGAATATGTATACTTTTGTACTGTTGGGTAAATAAATTATTGATTTGTTTATTTACGATATTAATAGTACAAAATACATATAGTATATTGACATACATTACTTCGCTTCGGCAATGTTCGGTTTTTATAAATTAATACGAATATGTAATGTATGGCCATCCGGTACCGATCAGTCACTCTAGTTGAGACAAAAGTAAATACATAATCTAATGTAACAGTTTTGTGTTTGGTCATCATCATAACATGTCCTTATATTCGAAATATCTTAAATTGCCAAAGCACATAATTTTAATCGTAACTTAATATTGTATAGTTATTACATCTTAATTATTGTAAAGTCAATACGAGTCCGATGTCCTTGCAATGGCTTGATGCCGCTCACGCTTGCGCTAGTGTTAGGCAAGCGTGTTTTGGTCGGCACTTGCAAACAATGAACTCATCAACGTCTGTGGACTCTGTGGAAGCAACATTAATTACTGTGGTTCCACATCGAGTACGTGACATCGTTAGTGTATAAGATTTTTGTAATTATTTGACATTCCTTTTACGGCTCTACGAAGAGTTATAACGTTAACAGTATAAAAAGATACTATTGATGCATATTAATGAATTCTATAAGTCCTGCATAATATAATGCCTTTGTGGTAGTTTATTTAGTAGTTGTATCTGCTAATAACAGCTCGCTAATATTCAGAAACTAAAGGCATAAGTTTGAAAATGGTTTTTAGTACACGTTAGGTGTCGAACAGCTATGAGACATGGCAAGCGGGAATGGAAAAGAAAGCAAATGTTTATTCGCGTAAAACTACTCAAAAAGTTAAATTATAATACGACTGTAAACATACCTATAAACTATTTTTGAGCAATAATTAGGCATCTAAAAAGAATAAGTGTATGAATATATGCATTCAATAAATTTAATACTTTTATTTGCTTCATGATATTTGAAAATATGAACGTGCTCTACTCCGTTAACGGACAAATCGAACAAGCCAGGGGTAATTGTGAGTACCCCAATCACGCTCCAATTGCTTTATAGTGTACCCGAGAAACTGACAACATCGCCATTGTACACCATAATCCATTGATCACAATGATTGGGATCATCATCATAATAAATAAATAAATAAATCAGATATCGACGATATGTAGCTTTAACGCTTTATCTGGAGCTTTAACACTTCATATTTTGCATGTCGACATTATTTGGTATGCTAAAATGATTTTTAATTGCTCGAACACATTTTTTTTCTAAAATAGCTAATCGCAATTCTAATAAAAAAAAATAAAGTATTCCATCCCTCTCGTGGTCGGCCCGGACCATAGACAGACTATTTTTTATTTTACACGTTCTTAACATACAACTTTCGCTTTGTATACGTTATATAGCACCATAATAGTATATACGTACACATACCACTTTCATATTATGGGTAGGAACATATTGTGTGACTTGTTAACCTTTCAGCCACTTAGGCTGAGAAAACTAGGGCTCCTGGATTCAAATTCCATGTCGAGCAATTTTATATTGTTCTAATTTTCAATATTGATAGTCACATAGGAGTTGCTTGGCATTGGAATTTGTGCCTGGTATGGCGATAGGCTCGTACCCGATCACATGGGACGGAATAAGCTGGGTGAGACGTGGGTGAAGCGTTAGTTGGGGATACAGGCGTGTCTTTATATTATGTTATGTTGTTAACAGTCTAATCGTCAATACGGATGGATGGTTAATGATGTGCAATCATTTGAAGTTAAAGACAACACTTACATGTCCTCGCAGACGGCAGAAGCCTTTGATTACAGTCTATAAGTGCGAGCAATTATAGTTGAAAGTATGTAATGGTCATTTACGCGCACTTACAACGGTTCTTCGGTGTGGCGAAGGTCGGACCCAGACATAATTTTACACACACAAGTTGTTAAGTCATGCACCTTGAAGTAACGTATGAAATCGACCTGTGGCTACAATTTTTAGGTATCTATTCATACATTACCCTCCTAACCAACATCTGCCTTCAGTTTTTTAACTTTTCACGTGAGACTTATAATAATCATTTGACAGCCTCCATGCCGCAGTGTGCGAGTAGCCGGTTGCGAAGCGAGAGCTCGTAGGTTCGATTCCTACATCGAGACAAACGTCTGTGTGATCCACATATATATGTCAGTAACTCCATTTGAACTTGCTGTGGATTGGTTCCATTTTGCGTAACTAGGTCCAATTAAAATTAGTTTTTTGCTTATTAATAATTATTATAAAATCCACGTATAAAAAAAACAATTATAATTATTAATTATAATATTATACCCAACACCTATAAAACATGAAAAGTAATTATGTTTAAAATAAAGTATGATGTTATAAAATGTAATTACTAAATTCATTAGAAGCGATTACCGTTGAGGTAATAGGGCTATACTTATAAACGTTACTTAAGCATTGATTAGTTAAGTTGTGCCATAAAAATGTATAGCTTATGCATTTAATGAAGATGCGTGTATTTTTCGGCGTATTGATTTTACTGCATATGTGCGTAATTCTCATTTTTTGAAAGTCTATTCAGACGGTTCTAATCGCATGTAATTGAGCAGTTGATCAGCTGTAATCGAACCGTATGAACCCACTATTATGGGATAGAATTTCACTCTAAAATATAATCACTCTGTGTAAAGTTATGCGTGGTTGTATACATACAAAAAGAAACTAAAATATCCGCGTAGTATTGAGACTGTTAATCCAAAAACTGAAGAGCTTCCGTTATAATAAACCACCATATTACTAAAGTAGATTCAGACTAATACAGGCTTTTACTATAGGACATGTTTAAACGTTATATTACCTAAAGCCAGTTTGCGGATGCAAAAGACCATTCAAGACTTACTCATTATTTAAGCCTTAAAATGTCTTCAGTATGTTCTTTAATTTTACTAAAATCACACGAATAGAAAAAGACAAATTCAAACAATTTATTTTAAACATTGTGTCCTTGATTGTTAAGCCAGTGAGGTGGGGCCCGTCTTCGACCTACATACCTCACGCCACGGACTAGAGACTTTGTAATTGCATCCACAATCATTATAACACATTTAAGTCAGACATAATATACGACTTTTAGTGTTTTAAATGATGAATAATAGGTGGTGCAAGCAACAGTGAGTAGGAACTGTAATTGTGTCCCAGTTTGGAGGACATTAAATCAGTGAAATTACTGGATATTATGACATTTAACAACTTATGTTTCGGGGTAGCCGCAGCAGCTAAAGCAGTGCTTTTAATTTAAAGTTCTGTGTGGTGTTGCTTCTGTTTATAGAGAAGCGTTAGGCGGGGTGCTTACTATCAGGCGAGCGTCCTGCTAGTCTCTTCAATCCAGCAATAAAAAAACAATGTTGCAACATTTTAGTACACGTTATTGTTGAGATCGGCGAAGAATATTGCTATTAGGTCTATTGTTTGCTGACTTCTGCCCGCGGCGCGTGAATGTCCCGGTGACCCCTAGTGGATTTTCTTGAACTTCTTTCTTAACAGTTCTCTAAACGCCGTAAGAAACCAAAACTTCTTTGTAAATTTTATAGTTGCCGAGATTTGTTGTTGAGTGATAAGTGAGTGGATGGTATTTCATGTTGATGTATATTATTTATTTTTCTCCACCATATTTTAGGCTGTAACTAAAGCTGAATCATAAAAATTACGTTGGTTTACACTCTTAACTTTGAGAAACCTGCTGAACTAATCGCTGTACGAAAGTTGTGTGTACAGAATTTGTATAAATGTACTCAAAAAAGTTTTAATAATCATTGAAGCAAAATTTCTACATTCACATTACATACATTCGACATATGAGTAATATTGATTCAAATACTCCTTAACCAAAATAATCCTTGTGAATGAATAAAACCTTACTTCCGTAGATATTTGTATGGCGCAAATCTTCAACGTCATTGGCCTGGGGTTCAATCTAAATTATTTTTTTTTACCAATAATTATCATATGTATTATACACCTACAGTAGAATGTGGGAAAGATTGGATGTGTGTTAAAAAACTAAGTAAAGCCAAAAGGTTGAGCGTCTGTTTTTTACGCATTGAAAACTTTTTCAGTGCAGCTGAGTAATACCACAGTATACACATAATAGTAGTCCATAGTAATTTTGCGCTGCATTTTGGTACTGTTGTGGTTGTCTTTATAGGTAAACAACGTTTGTGAGACGATAATTTGTTTTCTAACAAGAAGTAAATCAAACTGAGCATACATGATCTTGTAGGTCATGTTTAATATATTTTATTTTCTTACTTTCACTTAGTGGTTTTTATTTTAATAACAAAACTAATTAGTGCCAAGATATTTTGACTCTCATCTTGGCTATTTTTGTTCGCAGTTTTTATTATGTGCAAGTGGGTCATCACGGTGAGTGATCTTCACCTTTCATGAACATTAACAATACCAAAAAAAATCATAGGTACGTTGGCGATCTAAATTAAAGAAATGGGGAAGGGAGAGGATTTGGGCCTCCGGAAATCTTACTTATTGTACAAGCAAACTTACCACTTCATGTTTATTTTCTAAGAGACAGTCGTTATAACTCGGTCGAGACGGATGATTCATGCTGTAGACAAAAGTGTCTACAATATGCCTCTCCGTTTTCAAATTGTCTAGATTTTCTCAGAAGAGATACTGTAATCGTGCAGATACTACACGGGCCAGCCAGGCAAGACCGTGCGACACCATCGCATGTCGACGAGTAATTTTGTATCAAATCCAAACATAATAACTGACATGGCGCGGCGCAGGCGCAGCATTGACCCTTTTTGACATTTTGCTTAGAAACATGACTTACTTAGTAGTTATAGATTTTGCATACATGAGTTATTAATGAAGTTAATCGCTAGTCCGTGTTGTGATATTAATACTAACCTACTTTGGTGTAACCTTGCTATTTAATTTCAAAGTCAAGTTGTCCAATAAATCTAAATTTAACATTTCATACGTTATACACGACAGTTACAAGTACCTAACGAATAATACGTGGTTTATTAAGCTATCAACTTCTGTAAATGTGCGCTTCCACTTTTCCCTGAAGCTGAGTTGCGGGAGACAAGATGTGTAGGAATAGACAAAGCATACTATTTGAAATCCGAAATGCTCTGCTTCAGTGGAAACAAACTCTTACACAGTTTCAACAACGCTGACTTAATGACTGAATAATTATCGATTCGTCATTTCACCCAATTCAATTATAATCTGTCGATGCGATTACGTTCTAGATTACATTTTACGATAACCATATATTCGATATTTTTCAAATTGTGTCTGCCTTGTTTGGGAACAATCTGTGTTTTATAGCGATAGTATGTACTATTACGATATTAGCGATTAGCTATTATTATTAGCGATAATTATACTAGTTGTCTGGCTTCATTTTAAAATAAAATTATCTATCGGCTTTCATTACATTGTGTTATATAATATTCAGGAATAATAATAAATACACACCCAACAGTCACGTACGTAGTCTTGCCTCTACAGTAAGATAAGAGTCTTGTGTCGTGGGCATTTTACTTTCGGTCTCACAGCATCCAGATCCGAAACAAAATTTTTCGGCTCCCACATAAATTTGCTTCTGTGCGGGATCGAACCTGTGGCCTATGGTTTACAGCCGGTTACTGGCTCACTGCACCACGGAGGCTGTGGGACATTTTAAATAAAAATAAATTTGTCGTAGGCCTTGACATTTGTAGTATTATTTAATTATTAGATAGATATTTAAATGCTTAGATGTTTTATTGTTTGTTCCAAAATTATTATCTCTGTAAAAGTAGTAAATAGTATAGTATAGCATAGCGATACCTGTCCCGATAGAATGTGTTGAAACGTAATATTCCTTGACCACCATTCATACACCTACATTTTGCAATCATTCTATATTTTGACCTTATGAGCGTCACTAATATGTATATTTATATGCATAAACTGCATTTAAAATTAATGCACATGAATGTGGTAAAAGTTAACTAAAGCACAAAACATTATGTAAACTTCGGTGGAATATTACTGAAAGGTCGCCGTCACGTCGTAACCTCATCAAAACAATACTTACTTTCAGCTTAGAATAATACAGACACATACATACAGAGTCATAGTCTCATTAAAAATTCCATTCGAATTCGAAGTTGATAATAATTTAACGTGTGCTTAGGCGACGCGTAATTACTTTTTCTGTGAAACACACACAAGCACATCAATAACGTTGCAAGTAAATTACATTTTTCAAAATGATGAAACGAACTGAACAAAACAACAATATATTAATAGGTAATTACGTCTCCAATATACTGTCTGAAAATGTTTTTGCGGTAGAACTGTAACATCCGGCCAAAAAAAAATCGTGACTATCGTAGGTCGGAAAATAATGCTGGCCTGTCTAGCCGTCGCTTCTTCTTCTTCTTCTGTGGGTGTATATGGGCGGTGGAGCTCTTATCAGGGCGACTCACATTCTCGTTTGCCGGTCAACGCTATTAAAAAAATTCATTCTGATTTTTTTTGGATCATGAAATATTTGTGTTAACGGGAGTAGTAACTTTAAATAACTAGTTAAAATTCATCAGACCAGCTCGATGGTATTATATTATTGTACTTTCATAAAACGTATGTCAAATATATAATTTTATTATTTGATTTGATGAATATTTTACTAAAAATATAAGATGTCAGGTAGTGTATTTACACGTTTCTGGTGATTATGTGACGTGTTATGACATCCTTTCACCGTACAGTGTGTAATTTTTTTAATAAAATTGTGGAAGCTCTATGTACTGAGCTTTGTCATTGGACTCTGACGTGCCGGGCGACGTACTTTAGGACTAACTTGAAATGGCTTCACAAAGCTTGCGCCTAAGCCTTCCCTTTTTCGTTCTAAGCCTCATAAATCGATGAATTTCAGTATCATGCTCTAGTATTCCCAAGAAAAGTTGATGTCCTGGTTGATAGCTGGTGCCTGGACGTGCAAATATGACAAAATTCGCTGTTTTATATATATTAATAATTGTGTTTTTCCAACTCTTTCAAGGAGAAAGAGTGATTGACTATAACTTGTGACCGCTATGACAGGTTCGAGGCCTTTACATTAAACATAAATAAGTTCGGCGAACCGTAGGTGCACGTTTCTCAGTCTATACTTCGGGGATATATACTCGTAATTTAAAATTGAGTGATAATAAAATGAGCATGCGTATTGCTTATGTTCCGTGAGCGCGTTGAAATCTTTTGATATGGTTATATGTTGTAAATGCCTACGAGGGTAGATTAAAAAGTTCTTAGAAGTGAATATACCGGGTGTTTTTTCTAAGTGTGCCCAAAATTGCACAGGAGGTTCAAACTCGGCAGTATAATTGATTATTGAAATAAAAACAGTATTTCTTTTTCAAATATTTGTTATCCATTAAGAGATTACGTATTGCTCATACCGCTGGCAAAGTTATGGCCTCAGTGTTTTGGGATAGTGAAGGACTTAAGCCACGGGTGGTTCGGAATGTAGAGTGAGGAACCTCTTCACAACGCGTGCCGTGTCCAATAAGACTGCTTCCTGAATCTCGCTCTTGACCCAACGACCAATCGGGAGCCTGTATAGGTGTTTGTTGAGGCTCGGTATTATTATTATATATTTCCTTTAAATATATTACTTACTAGCTTTTGCTCGCGACTCCGCCTTCGTGAATGGCCTTTTCCGGATTAAATAGTAGTCTATTTCCTAATCCAGGTCATGGTCTACTTGTGTGCTAAATTTTATCCACAACCGTTCAGCTTTTATGACGTGATTAACTAAAAACTGACAAATTCAAAAAATCATACATTCGAAAGTTCACATTAATTTATTATTATATTAGTAGTACAATGTGCCTAATTTTGAGAATTTATAGACGCAAATCCGTTTGTTAAGTTATTCTAGTAAATTTTGATATAGATATCGGTATATCAATATAGATATCGCCTATAAATGAAGAATTATTTAAGTTTTATTGAGTACTAACCAACAATTTATTAATGGATGCTTGCAAAATCCCAATTAAAAAATCTATTAATTAATGATTTATGTGTAATGTAAAGTTATCTAATTTAATACATACACGTCGGCCACACGTCAAATTAAAGTACGTGTCAATTGCACTTCATTTCTATATAAAGAAGTAAGAAGCCAGGTTGATACGCAAGAGCGTTCCAAACACTCACTTTCTATCGTAGTTTAATTGTTATGTACGCTTGCCGTCTGCCGGCACATGCAATTTTACGTGCGCCAATGTTGTTCATCATTTACATCGATCACGAATTTGTTTTTGTATTATTATTTTAAACACATATATTCGGGTGGGTACAGTCAGTACACTACGTGATCGTTGTTTCAAGTTTATTTTCATGTGTAACAGGGGTTGCTTAAATTGTCTT
Organism: Amorpha juglandis; assembly: GCA_949126905.1. NCBI lineage: Eukaryota > Metazoa > Arthropoda > Insecta > Lepidoptera > Sphingidae > Amorpha > Amorpha juglandis. Next base: position 10,849,688 of record OX421372.1, read on the forward strand.
ATAAATGTCACCGGGGAATGGTTTCATAATGTGCTATTGGTAGTCGATTAACGCAGCTAAAAATAAAACAACCGTTATTGGGTTGTTTTACATTTACGTACTCAGAAATTATTACCTGATATACTATAATTAGTGGCTTTGTGTTAAATAAGTTTTTCCTGGTCGACTTCCTTGTTCCGTCCTTTCAAGTGCAATGTTTTCGTTTAACCAAAGGTCCAGGTTGTCTTTAAGATTTTTTAATGTAGTTGGCTTTTTGAGAAGTTGTTTCCTAGAGGTTTGGCATATGTCTTATCAGGGTAATATAGATGTATTTCCTACATGATAAGTAGGTAATTTGCATTTCTTCTGACATTTTATAAAACAAAATAAAGGTCAGAAGTGCATTGCCTGTACGAGGTCGAGTAGAAAAAGTGTAAACTGCTATTGAAATTAATATTTATTGAGGAAATACCACTTTTCGATCGTCCTTCCTGTCAAGACAAAACTTAATTTAGATGTCATATTGATATGATTCATACAAGTTCAAGGGTTATACCTATTGTAGGAAACATTGCAGTCAGGGTTGTCTTTTTATAGCATAAGCTGATAAACAGCAAGTGGGTCACCTGATTGTAAGTGATCGCCACTGCCCATAAACTCTCACAATACCAGAAGCGCGATGGACGCATTGCCGACCTTAAGAGAAAGGGATAATTAAAGGTTCTCTCTCTTTCTCGGGAAAGATTTGGACCTCCGGATATCTCACTCACCGTACGAAACGCAGCAGCAAACCGCTTTACATCGGTTTTCTGTGAAACAGCGGTAACAAATCGTTCGGGCCCCTACAGTTTCGTGTACAACATGAATACGTGGCTCAGCCACTAAACAAATTACGGTTGTGTACATAGATATCTATAGTTATCATAACGATAGAGATAATTTTATAAGCAAGGTAGCAAGGGGATTGTTATGTCTGTATAACAAGAAAATTCACGATAGCACTGCTGACGCGTATCCAGTCAAATGGAAGCGATTTATTATTCAACATTGTCATAACATATTACCCTGATACGAGTTCGTGAGCAGAACTGAACCCAATCTTAAATGTGTCCTAGGAAATAGGTTTTTAAATTAATACAATATTGATAGTCTCCTCAGACTAAAAAATAAGGCAATTAACACCAATGTGTGTTTTATGGTGAATATTTTTCATCCTTAATGATCACTTATCTACCCAAATAAAATTCAATAATATCCTCGGCCTACTAATCTGATGAGACACATCTAAATGTGTTTCAATAAATTTGCGGCACAAAGTATTAAAGTGTTTCGGTTTTCATGTTCGTTAGTAACAACTAACGACATAAAAACAGTAAATGTGAGAGCGATTTACAACGTGCATCCTTAATTTGTTATGAATAGATTGACGCCTGGACAGTAGCTTGTCATTGTATATATTACCGGTTGACCTACTTTACTAATAATACAATATTTTTGCATTAACAAAAAAAGTGTTTCGTATTTTATCGACGTATTACATCTGTCTTAATGATTATAAATTGTACAAAATATTGTGATGTGATAGAATTAACATGTTGACGTACACCTATTCATTTGTACTTGTAAATTAAGTTTTTTTTATGGTGTAGAACGTGAACACACATGCACTGTTTACATTAGTACGTGTCGCTGTTTTGCAACTGACCAGTCGAAGCCCATCGGGTGAGCCAGAGACTGCACTCGCTTGCAGTTGCATAAACTGAATTACGAAACGGCGTATCGCGGTCACTGCCGCCGCTGTAGCCGATACATATTTAAGGGCACCTGCCGCACCCTTCCCTATATCGCAATGGTTGATTTAACTGGCCGATTAATGACAATAATATTACTAGAAGTGATCTCCTTTTGTAGTGAAATCTATCTCTATCTGCAATAAAAAACATAAAATACTGAAAATACGTACATCTATTTCACTTGTATCATAAAGAAAATATATATCTGCTTGTTAGACGCCAATTATTATTTTTCCAGATTAAGGCAGAGTTACACGTCGATTTTTAATCGTATTTAACTGCTAAACACGAAAGTAATGCCACCTTAATGCGGATTCTCCAAGTCATGTACGGTAACAATGTGCTTTGCTTGTTGCAGAGAGTAACAACATGCGGGCCAGCATGCGGCTCCGCTGCCACAGCCGCCAGCACCGGTGTAGTGCGGCGGCTGGCATCCAGTCTCCAGAGCACAAGCACCGGCTCCTTACCAGACTATGGTACTCAAATTGTAGACCCCTACCGCTTGCTGGAAGACGATCTTAATGGAATATACGAGGATATAAGATCGGTAAGAACTACTTCGTAATAGTTATTTTAATTTGATCCACATCCTAGTAAATACGTTAGGCGGCGTCATGACAAACGAATTGACTGTTTAATATTTAGTTAGTTTTGTAGTTCTGCTTGTAATTATAGTGAATTGTTCTACATTCACTTAAAGTCAGCAATATGCATTTTGAAATACAAATTCTTGCGTTAGCAAAATATTGTGAGGTGGACTTTTTAAGTTACAATGTTAAAGGCAAATAGGCAAGTCGTCTATGCTTTTAACTGTCGGGCTGATTCTATTCTATTTGACCGCGTGAGCGTCAAGCCACTGGTTACCACGTTGTCTATATTTTATTATAATTGAATATAGATGTGTATATTATTAAAATGTAAATGATTATCTGGGATAAACCAAAAGTTAAGACACAATAGTAACGTATGTGACATTTATTTCTCCTAAGTTTTGAATAACAATGAGCAAATAGCTGGTCGGAGAATATACCGACCTTGACGTCTTGATGTTGGATATTTTATGTCTATATTATGGCGGCATATTTTCGCGTATCCTTGGAAACGAGCGAACACTTCGACGACACCTACGCGACCTACGTTTTATCCTACTAATATTATAAACGCGAATGTTTGTAAGTATGGATGAATGGATGTATGTAAAGCTAGTCGTTTATGTTTTAATATCAATTTTATTTTATTTGTGACTAGCTTTTGCTCGCGGCTCCGCCCGCGTGTTCTGCTTTTCCCGGGATAAAAGTAGCCTATGTCTTATTCTGATGTATAAGCTATATTATTGTAAAGTTTCATTAAAATCCATTCTGTAGTTTTTACGTGAAAGAGTAACAAACGTACATCCATCCATACTTACAAACTTTCGCGTTTATAATATTAGTAGGATATAGACGTTGTGGACCATTGAATAACAAGGAAAGTAGTGGCTTTCGAAGCCGGTTTCAAGGACACTCACAAATGTAATAAATGTACGTTATGGTAAAAAAAAAAAATGAGAACCGTAGGACAACAAAGCGGTATGCCCATTGAAAAAGAATCGTGTCAAAGTCACAACGTGTTAGAACGTTGGTGTTCAGTATATTGTGCAATTCGCACATCGCGATACCCTTTTACCCATTAACCTGCAGGGTCAATATTCAAGAGTAGCAGATACAAATTACCTCAGTTGCATCTACCCGATTTTTTTTTATATTATTTGAGAACGACAGTCTGTGGCACAGCAGCCAGTTGCGGATTATTAAACTGATCGATGACCACATTGAGATAAATGGTTGTGTGATCCACACTATATTTTTTTTTCGGTCTGGGTGTTGTGGAATCATATGTCCCCAGTGTCACAATATAAACTACCGTTAGTTATGATGCACAAGATACGAGTTAACTTTGTATGGTATCAGAACTATGTGTGGGACTGTGGGATGTATTAATTTGTTTAAACAAATTATTACGTTAAATAATAGTAACCATATGTTACAAGGCATAATAATATGTTGAAAATATTATTATTTAGGGCCTTACATATTAACTTTTTTAAGTACTGTTCAGTTAAACATTGTTTTCGTCTCTTTCCAGCCACATAATTACTCGCGTTGACAGAGAAAGACTAAAGAGTGTTTAACTAATCAATGCCTAATAACGTTATTAAGTACCTAAGGACCTTTAGTATGCTAATGAATATTTATCATGAGAGCTGTGTTTATAGTGTAATATAAACAAAAACCAAATCATATTACCATAGTATTAACTTTCCTAAGTAAAAATAGATCGCATTTATGTAGGTTTTAAAGTCTTTAAATTTATCAAATAAGCAGGATGTTAATAGCATACGTATGTATTATCTGTTTGTGTGTTAGTATGGATGTAGCGTGGTTTAAATAGCTTTTACTGATATTTTATAGATACGTATGCGTCAATGGAATACTTCGTAGTAAATACAGTAGGCCTACTAGGCATAATTTTAGAAAATTAGCAAAAGTTGTACTAACACGTTTTGATAATTTTCTAAAATGATGATATCCTTAGTTTCCTTTCGTACATCGAATAGCCACTAGTGGGGGCTATGACATTGATTGTATAATACATTTTGTATCGTATTAGTCACATACGAAGTTCGTTTTCGAGCGTTTACTTCCTTTTTTACAACATGGATTACTAGTTTGACACTTCGACATTAGTAGTTTTATACGAATTCTAAAACTAAACTTATTTGTTCTCATTCACTCTCACTTGTCAATTCAGTCGAAAATGACATCCCATTGTTAAATTGAATGAATATCATTTTTGTCATAAGAAATTTTATCTTGAAAATTATAATGAGTAGAAAGAACCTTTAGAATCTCCATGTATGTTGTTTACCTACGTTTAGTGTCGTGGAGATATTTACCACTGTTCTAATGTTACCACGTCTATGTTAAATTTTCTTTTCTATAGAGTCGACAATTTATATATAAAGACATTATAATTTTCATCGAAAATTTATTAGAAATAGGCATACCTGGTTAACATACTAAAAATGTATATGTACATTATAATTGAAAGAGTGAATCGTATAAAGTCATGTTAGATTAGTCCTTTCGTCAATATCTTACCACGTCTTTGACAGTAATTCACTCACCAGTCTGCTTTCTGTTTGGAAAACGTGTTTAAACTAGGCCCCTACACGAGTGCTACAGAAGCTGGTTGCATATTTCTAGTTTCTACACACTCACTTCCTTGTGACACATGCATTCTCGTATTTTTGCAACATCAGCTGCATTTAGACGGGTGTTGTAAATCTCACTCATATTTTCACTCAAGCATAAGCAAGATATGGTCCACAAATGTAATAACCGACTTGACAACCTTATTTTTTAAAGTTGGTTAAAAATGATTCCTCGTGACAAAATTCAAAAATGTTGTATTGAATGATTTACGTCTGACAAGAAATCTAATCGAGTGGTAGAGCCACGCTGTAGACAGTTTTCTGTACAGCATGAATAGGCCGGTTCGTTACCAATGTCTCACAGAAAACCGATGTAAAGTAGCCGCTTGCTGCTGCGTTTCGTACGGTGAGTGAGATATTCGGAGGCCCAAATCCACCTCCCGTTCCCAATCCCGAATTATTCCTTTCCCTTAAGGTCGGCAACGCATCTATGATTTTTCTGGTATCATGCGTGGTGGAGATCATTTACCATCAGGTGACCTACTTGCTCGTTTGCCGGCCTTTGAAATAAAAAAAGTCCTAAATAATTAATTATATTTATTAATTCGCTAATATTCTTACGGCCTGTTAAAGTCCGAGTAAGATCGCTCCATCAATTGACGTATAAGACAGCTATTTTTGAAAGTAACTAGTAGATATTATTATTCCGGTATAATATACAGCGTGTATAATATACAGAAAGGCGTGGTTAAATTTAAGTAACGTATATTATGGTATCTTATATCCGCTTTAATGATACGGCTAAACTTCGATATTTCTTGAAATTATCACATTATTATCATCATTATAACCTGCCCCTATAATCAAATAACTTTTTTTGAATTTTCTTCTGTTACGCCAGTAACGTGGGTGTACAAATACGTAGGTTATTAGCGTGTTGTTTGACATTGACGGTATGAACTTAAGCAATGAAGGACTTATTACAAAAGGTATTCCCACTTTAAACTAGGTTTCTAACCACTATTTAGTAATATTATTGTAATAACCCATACAAACGTTTATTTAAAGTTAGAATACGATTTTTAATAACACATATTATATATTTTGGCTTCCTGCACTCCGCTATATAAACGTTAACTATGCCAAATCTCACATTCCTCCAATATTATTAAAAATAGTTAAAAACCATATGCACAATACATACGTACATTGTACAGTGCTATGACTTAAATAATCGCTTTTGGGCAATTTCGAAAATACGGACATGTGACGATGTTGACCTAATATAAAGGTAAGGCCGCCAATTGTACATCTATTTGTTATCTTAAATTGTCTGTTGTGTATTTTCAATACGTTTTGTGTGATGTACAATAAAGTTATAAATAAATAAATAAAGCTGTTATGTACAACATTAGATTATATATTTATTTTTATCTTGAATTACTGACCGAAAGCGGATGGCCGGGCATCCATTGTTACGTACTAATTTATAAAGACGAGACATTGACGAAGCTCATACCTTATCTCGTTGTGCCTCATAATTTATACTGTATGCACAGAGTTATGTATCTAATACGGTGGATTTTCCATAGTCGTCACGACACTGAACAATTGTTTCATATCCTTATTTAGCAGTCTCTAAATAATATAACATTGTTTGGTTTACACAATATCTCAATAAAGTTTATTTTAAGGTCGTCATACCTATTTATACCATAAGCAAAGCCACTTTTTTTTTTTTTTTTTTTTTTTATCCTGGCTCGGCTAAGTGACTACGCTACACCTGATGGTAAGTGTAGCGCAATCCAAGAATAGTGTCGACCAACGATAAACAATGTGTCCATCGTAGGTCGGCAAGATCATGCCGGCCTGCCAAAGGGCCAAACGGGAGGGGAAGGAAAAAGGGATGGGGAAAGGGTTAGGATCAGGGGGCAAGCCCCCTGGGGGGAACCGGATATACACTGGCTGACCCTGGAACGCGACCCACACAAGGCGGGCCACTATGGCAAGTTTTAGCACCAGTGTACGGTGGTCGCTATCCGGTCGGATACAAGTATCCTCCCACCAGCAGTTTTAGCACCAGTGTACGGTGGTCGCAATCCGGTCGGATACAAGTATCCTCCCACCAGCAAAATACCACCACTGCAAAATAAATCCCATATCGCAACACTGCGATCTGGGGTGAACAGAGAAAATTTTGAATACTATAATATGCACTTATATTCATATTTTTATAATGTATATAAAAAGAAAAGTTCTCACTGTCTCATCAACATATAGCTGAAATCCTCCAAGGGTTCCTGGAAAGCTGAAAATGTTGTCTACAGGTTTCACTTATAATGTATACAAGAAATAAAGATACGATATTTCAAAATATCCCCCTGAAGGAGTAAAATTGATATTGGAGAAACAATGTTGAATAGATATATCGACTCAGAACTTTGTAATACTCCTAAAAACCAAATGAGTAAATACGTACATCGCATTTTTTTAGTTAAAATTCTTATGGGGTAAAATGGGGTAAATAAATTATTTAATCCATATGGGTGTAGTTATTGAGATTTTTTGGGATATTGATTACGAAAATTACATTTATTTTAAAGTCCAAGACAGTGGACCTGATGTATAATCAAATGTTTTAGTGTTGAAACGGCTGTTCCGAGTTTTTATGGAGAAACAGTATTAAACAGATTTTACAATTCGAAACTTCGTAGATGTACTCAAAGGAAAAATATATATTTTCCTAAAATCAACCCCTTCAAATAGGGATAATTTTATCATACATAATTTTCGTATTTATTTAATATTCACAAAATTAATTTTAATTGGTTGGGGGTTGTTGTTTGATATGTTGCTTGCTTAGCACGACGCAGTTTTTTTCGAACAAACGAATGAAACATTTACATTATAAGTTTGTTATTTCACGTATTAACTACAATATTACTGTATATTTCGATATGAATTCTAAGACCGTGCGCGAGCTTGTAACCGGGTGATTATGCCTTGTTGGCTGAACAATAAAATTGATGTATAACAATGATAATAGTTCTAGTGAATTTGCAATGCCGAAATTCGCATTGTCCGCTATCGAGAGGACACTTGCGTCAATCTTGCGTCAAGGTGCAGCTAATGGTGGTTACTAAACTGTCTTGCTGATTATTTATTTGAAGTCCTTAAACTTTTAGAAAAATATAATTATAGTAATCACCATAAATGCACATATTCTTATTCTATGGTGATTTACTAACAACCCATACTAAAGATATATTTACCTTTTGTGTTTTATAAAAAGTTAGGTACGTTAATCTTTTTTTTTTATATAAAAACAACAATTAAATAAGTTTCTGACGACAACATTAGTAGTAAGTAATTTAAAGCATCTATACAACAGTATTATTGTGATAGTTTTGATTCAATGCAAGATGCAACAGCAGTTTCTACCAAAACTAATTAGCTAAAATTTGTCTTAAGTGCAATTGTTGTAATTAAACTAATTAGTGAATGGTCTTAAGCCAAGGTAAAGTGTGAAATATGTGTGCTCCTTGCAACAGTCTCATGAATTTCTCGTAATGTTCATAACTGTATTATCATACAATATTACGGTTTTAACTATGAAGGGTAAAATTTTGTTGTACTTTGAATGTTTTAACACATAAATTTCTATAGGCGTTACAGCGCTACAAAGATGTTCGTCACAATACGAGTATGTTCTAATATTTAAAATGTCGTGTAGTTTCGTAGCAAGGTCTACAGCATCGTAGCGACCAAACAATTAGTGACAATTTGCCAATGCTACGATGCTACAGTGATGTCATTAAGAACAAACGAGTATATTGAGTAAAATTTCATTATAACTTCATTATAGGAAATAAGTTGGAAAGTCAGTGAAAAGTGAAATGTCACGGTTTGTCACGCGACTGTATAGTAAGTAATAGGTATGATATTACGTGAAATTCGATAGCAAAGCATTAGTGAAGATTCAATGAAGTGCCACGTAATATGATACGTGGCCAATATATGTAATTATGAACCAATTGCCATTCAAGTTACCTAATTGAGTGTACGGTGCAGTGCCACGTGTTTCGTGCGGGTTTAGACGCCGTACAAACGTTTATGAACCTTTAAACTCAGACGGAGACTTCAATGACTATGGCGCCTCCACTACAGTGTGGTTACAGACTGGGATAGTGGGTGGAGACTTTCGTCCAATGCCGTGAACTTAAATTTTGACGCGAGATCTCACGGTCCTCGGTGTCATTTAGCACCGGAATAAATATTTGTATAACCTAGAATTGGTCACCTTGAATATGTTGTTAAACACTCTTGTGGTTTATACTATAATTGATGTTAGATGCATTACCTATTTGTTTTGCTTATAAACACTGATGTTAGTGAATAAGGAACTTTAAATGTTAAAAGATTAGATCCCAACTCGACTGTAGCACCTCTTGCCTTCAGGAGTTGGAGCGGAACACGAACCAAGCTGAACTGAACACTATAGCCACATATTACTTCGATGGACAAGGCAAGGCGCTCAGGCCGATGGTTGCGATACTTATGGCGAGGGCTGTCAACTATCACGTTTACGGTGAAAATAGGTGAGACAAACATTTTGTTAATCTTGTGCAAACATGTCAATATACTAGATGACGTTAATCATACCCTCATAAATAATTTATGTTGTCGCCATTAACATGCATGTTCTACAAATATTATACTTCGATTGAGTTCACTCTAATCTCTTACATTATAAGTGCATGCATTCTATTATTTTATATGTGTTATTTCCATGTTATAGGTCAGTTTTACTTATTTAGTTACACTTACTTTAGTTAAGTGTTGATTATAATACCGCACAAAGCTATACACTAACCTCTTCATAGAAATACTGCTTACACTAAGTATGTACGATCAAACATAGAAGACACGCAATAGTTGATTTGTGATAATAGTATAGGTACAATGTACTTATTTTTAAATTTTATTTATCTTCGGTAACTGATATGCAGAGGATTCCATTCCTTCACGTTTAAGGTCGGTAAAGCTATCCATGATTGCTCTGGTATCATGAATGTTCATACACTGTGGAGATAATTTAACATCATTTGACATGCTCATTTCTCGTCTTCTGCTAAAATTATATAATGTTAAATAGTAAATAACCTACCTAATAGTTTGTCGGGCTGTGATTAGTTAGGGGATTCCGTTTTACTTAATACGACATAAGCAGATAAGAAGCATAAAATAAGCAGAACTTAGTCGGCTTATATTTAGTGAACTATTTCAATTTGGTAAGTCGTTTCTAGCACGCTTATAATTGTAACTTATTCTTGTCTATGTGCCAGTTTCAGAGTTGTCTGAAATTCCGCTCAGGGTTGCCACCAATCTAATCATAAACGGCTATTTTGGGTGTCGAATATTTAGAAATGGGGCATAATATTAAAATTGGTTTAAGAGCCCTAATAATAATTTCAAATGTCGTTTTAATAATACCTCATTCGATGGGCTAAGTATTTATGTCCATCCTCATTTCGAGTAGAGAATGAAGCTATGCTTAAAATAAGTCGTATGTTTTGTAGCAGCTACTGATTGTTATCCAAGACAAACCCAAAAGGATTATGTTTTGCCACGAAGCCTTAAATAAATCAACAAATCGATAAATTTTGAAATTTAAATGTCTGTGGAAACCTCTCTTCCGACTACTACGCTTACCAATAAGCACCGCCTTTCGCCGACAGTAATTCATTGAACTTGTTGCTTAAACGTCCATTTACCAATAGTTTCAGATTGCGTTTGATCATCAGACCGCGCGTTCTATAGTTCAATGTCTTGCCGGAGGCCTTGAACGAATGGTTGTTTTATTGTACTAAGACTGAATGGCGACTATTGTGTTCGCAGACTGATAACTAGAGGGACACAAAATAACGAAATGAATTAGTTTAAGCTCTATTTGTTTATGTTTCTTTTTTAATAACTTTACAATTACCTACTTTTAAAAGACTTCAAAAATAGGGAATGTTATCAATTCGAAGTGTATATCTTTTTGTTGATGCGAATAAGCAGAACTTCTCAATTCCATTCGTATAATTCATAGATTCTTATTTATTTTCACCTATAAATGGGATGAAATCGATGAGGAGATACGGAACTTTGTATTTGGGCTTCAGTTTGGTGATACTTTTATTATTATGTTTTTGTTATATAAATATTTATTTATTAAAATAAAACTGACTCTAAAAGCTAAATTTGTCAAACATAAAAATCTTATTTCTAATATCCAAACAATTTTGAATCGGCATTGTCAATCATTGAAAAATAAAACTGAGAAAGACTTATACTGATTAAATGAGAGTAGGAAATAATTTTATTAGTCTTTCAGTGTCTTTATTTACTTTATTTTTGTTAAAAATATATTTTTTATTACGTTAAATAACATAAACTTCTAAATATTAAGTTAATGTGTAAAGCCTTTTTTGATTATTCACAGTCAAATCTTTAATGTTTCGATATAAACTAGCGAATTGTGGTGGTTTTCTTAGAGCATATGGAATGTATATCCTTGATAATAATATCATACATACCAATATATATTATAAATGCCAAAGTATCCTTGTCTATCTGTCTGTTATGTTTTCACGGCTAAACGGGTTTTAGTGAAAATTGGTAAGTTATTTTTTATAGCAGAGAGCGGTAAACGAACATGTAGGTTACCTAAGAAATCTCTACCAACCATGAACTATAATAGCTAAACTGCAATATCTACAATATCCGGGAAATTATGGATGCGTTGCGGGCCTTAAAAGAAAGGTGAAATTAAGGGATTAAGAAAGGCAGGGTGAATTGGGCCACCGGATATATCTCACTGCACGAAATGCCACAGCGTGCTGACATTTTATTTCGATTTTCTAGTAGAAAGTCGACAGTGTGAATCCGATTCGAGCCCCGCTCATGCTGTAGACCAAACTGTGTACAGCGTGGCTCTACTACTTATTGTAAATTATAGCCTAGGGAAGGCCGTAAGGTTCATTTTATCCCGGAAAACATAACTAGTATAAGTTATCTTGAAGATATGGATGTACACAGGTGTGGCATCGTATGTGTATATATTAAGTAGCGGTTATTTATGTAAAATTTTAAATCCAATAAAAGAAATATGTAATTACTTTAATTTGATTGTAAAGTACATATAAAATTGTTTATGTATAATATTATAATAAACTTTTTTAAAACACACCAAACATCAATTAGAACATATTATATCGTCGATGAAGTACCAATACCTCCTAACTGACAATTTAGTCCAAAATTACTTTTTTATTACAATAGGCTTAAACATAAACCACATCCCTTAGTAACTAATAAAAAGGTAATGTATTGGAAACTATATACATCAATAGTTGATCAAAATAAATAAAACATTATTTTAAACAGTTTTTGTAAAAAAAAACCTTATTTTAAACAGTCTGGTGTAAAATTAGATTCTCAACACTTAGGAGGTATTGGTACTTCATCGACGATATGTAATTTGTAAGAACAGATTTTCCAAAAAAAATATACTCGTGACCACGAAGGCTGAAAAGTCTTCGAAACGTCGGGATCAAAATTAATAAAAAACCGCGATAAAATCCGTTTAAATTAGTTTTATTTCAAAAAATAGCCTACTCATACCTCTAAGACAGGCAACGCACTAGCGATTCCTATGGTATTGATGGTGTCCATGGGCTGCGGTGATCACTTGACATCAGATGATCCTCTTGACCGTTTGCCCCTTTCATAAATAATACTACATTGAACAAGCTCCTAAACAAAAAAAATCGCTGAATTGAGAGCCTCCCCATTTTTTGAAGTTGGTTAAAAACAAACAAAACGGTCATACATTCATACCGGCCTATACGTTTAGGTGTTGCCTGTCTATCTCACGATGACACTGTCAGATGAACAGGCAGACAAAGGGATCAAAATTATAACGCTGCTCTTTTAAATCGGGATTTAAAAAACAGACGTTAAAATAGTTTAATCACGTAAAGCAATAATAATTGTATATACACACGCTTAAATATACCATTGCTTTCAATAGCCGATGTAAATTAAAGTATAAGTACGTGAGTAAAATGTCTATGTAAAGGAAAATCCGAGTTAAAAAGATCCTACCTCGTTCTACGATGATAATAAAAAATATTTTAATATATGAATAGCAAGTTATGCACTTATGCAGAAATTGCACGCATGGCACGTAGCAGGGAGTTCATTCGTGTCGGGAATACTTAAGTTATGGGAATTTGAAAAGTGCTCTATTTTAAAAGCTAATAAGTGGCCGTGCGAATAACGTTTTATTTAGTTGTATGCTAAATGTCAGGTCGGTTTATTCGATGTTTTGTTTTTATAACTTCGTGCTAAATAATTTTGGATCGCAGTTCTAATCAAACGTTAAAGCAGAACTATGATACGTTATATGGTTGCGCATACGCCACTCCAAGGCTATTATTCTAACCTATTGATGCAATCGTAGAAACGTTTTGTCGTTTCCTCTCCTTTTAATTTTTTGACGTTTTATGCAGAGATTTATTTTGGATATAAATAATTCGTTTCACGTACATAATCGTTACACGTATGCATTTTACATAAATCGGAATACCTATATGCTCATATCAAAAATCAAGACCTCAAAAGATGTAGCAGTGAAACAATCTTCCATAAAACAACTTTTTAATATGTTACAATTTTTAATCTCACTTTGCGATTATATATTAAACTATTCTTTTTAAGACGTCTATAAGTCTGTTAATAATAATCTGTAAATAATGTTACGTAGTTAATTTTACGCAAAAGATTGGAAAAATTTTAGCATTTCTTTGATATATGTAGTTGTTAGTGCAATTGAAATATAAGAAGCTATTGTCCCATCATGTAACAATCTGGTAAAGTTGGTTTGGTGTGTGTATAATTGGCTTGTTTAAAGTGAACTGAGGGTTAAATTGTGCAACGTCTACGATCCTGTTTGTAAGTAAAAGTAACACTTCGTGCAGTTCGTTTTGAAGTTTTGTTACGATTTATCGATTATATTATTTCGCATTCATTTAATATTCATTTTAAATATTCGTGGTTACTTTGAAATATTAATCAAATATAATTATTATATTTTATAAATACATATTTTCTATAATTGAATTAATAAAAATATAGCTTAAGATATAAAATGCGTGTAATTGAATAATTATATCAGCGACTAACTCCGTTCCGCAGCAATACCTTTTATTTCTAAGCAGCTTTTGCCCACAGATCCGTTTGCGTCATAAATAAATATTGGCGTTTGGCGCGAGAATCGAACACGTTTACCGGAATAAAAGTACCCCATGTTTTAGTCTGTCATGGTCTAATTCATTCAATTCGGTACAATTGTTTGTGTTAAAAAGAAATTCAAATATTTAATGAATCTTTAAAATGTCAAATTACACAATACACGGTTTATTTTTTTATGCTTTTACTAATAACTATCTACGTAAGTTTTTTAATCATAACTTTGACTCCGATGTATGTAACCAACAACTAGAGATTATTTTTTATAGTAAAAATAAAAATAAATGTGTCTACAATGGTATTTTTTTACACAGTGCATTACTGCCAACACAGAGGCAAGTGGCGATGATAAGCGAGATGATCCACTCGGCATCGCTCATCCACGATGACGTCATCGACCAAAGCGACTTCCGCCGCGGGAAACCCTCCGTCAACGTGCTCTGGAATCACAAAAAGGTAATATGACAATCTTAGAATCCAATGCTTTGCCCATGTGTTTCTATAATCATTAACTTGCAAACACTTGACTATAAACTTTAACGTTAGGTATTGCAAACACGCAGTGATTTCAATCCAGTGTTTTTAAAATAGTTTTATCAAATTCAGTGAAACGTTAAATCCGTTCAAACGTATATAAAAAGGATTTTATATACTAGTATACATAGATAAGTACAGTAATTATATACTAGTGTACTAGTATACATTTGCTATTAGTGTAAATGTTATTTGAATATAACACTGGAATGCATTTAAATGAATGATAAAAGTCATGCGCTTCGTCAGTCTTAGTTTATTTTGGAAATACGAACGCGTAATGCTGATCAGATCATCTTGTGGCAATGTTAAATTATGTACTTACTTTTTCTCTCTAGGAACTTCTCTTGGTCCGCTCGGATGACCGGACATTGATTGCATATTAGTACTGATACACAATAAACGAATATTGCCGATGCGATAATTTTAATCGTAGTTATGTTATCCATTTTAAGGACGTAACATATAACAAAATAATTTGTAGCAGAAATACTTTGTATCATGTGCTATTGCTATCTATCAATGTCCTATTCATATACTTTATACTCGCTTACGTAATTAAATGCATACTTAAACATTGATTCCGTGTCTGTAAGGGACAGGTACTTGATTTTATCTACCAGTTATAAAAAGTTTAGTTTTTTAAGAAAAAAAAATATCAATTGTCTTGTCGACTTGTGATTAGAGAGACAATTATTTATTCGTCGATTGCCCCACCGTACGAGACAGACGGTGTGACATCGTGTCTGCGAATAATATATTATAGATAATTTTCAAGGCCGTCAATTTGTATGTAATGCAGATTACTATAATATCGTCTTCATCAGGAAATTCCAATCGTGATTTGAATATTTAACTATAGTATGTTCAATTTTGATACCTGTCTTCATTGTAATACAACACTCATTAGCAATTCGGCAAATCAACGCCCTTTAATAGACAAGTACCATACAATTTTAACTCTTTAAACTATACATATAAAATCCCATGGCATCTCGTTTCATTGTGAGATATTCTTCTCTCGATTTGTTGCATATGACATAAAACTTCATTATAGATCATAATAATATAGGCAAACTCAGTTAATAAATATGTATAGCTTATATATATAGCAGAACATTAATTTAAATAAATGTATTGGTCATCTGAATTTGTACGGTGCCTCATTGGGATAACCAGATTTACCAATTGATATGTGCTTGATGTCGCGATCGTTTCTACGACAAGCCGAATGGAAAGTACAAATGGCCCTTTTAAATAAGTAGCGGTCGCCACTGTATGCCCGTCATAATTGTCTTAGGTGTTGCTAAGCCGGATATTTTACAAATTACTTGGCAAGGCATAGGATTTGTGTTGTACGTGTTCCTTGGAGGTTTTTAAATAAGGCTAACTAAATAGATTGAATAATAAGACTTAGGCTGTTATGAAATTTAAACAAATTGGGTCAATAGTATAAAATAATAAAAATACGTGATGTAAGGATATAAAGGTGTGCAAAATATGTTTGGAAAACATAATGAAGAATCAATCCTGCATATCCCATTGTTCTCTATAATAATAAGTCTACCAACGTTCAGTAGGCCCGAGCCGAGTTGTGATTGAAAGGCCCGTACCGCCCAGTATTGAGACGATGTAATATAGTACTGATATGTTAATAGTACAATTTTATAATGTTTTATGTATATAAATATGTCGAAAGCTAGATAAGAGGATAAGCGAAGGAGAGTGCTTTGTCCAACTATGGGATATTGGTTCAATGGTATATTTCTCTAGTTATTGTTGGCATTACTCGGCGTTGTTTGGACATATTTGACGTCAATGATCTAGGTATAGATCGTCTTAGTTCATTCAAGTCGTTGAATATTTACTCTCTCGTCCGTTATATAGTTTTCAGGCAATGCGCTACCAGTATCTAGTTCACTAGCTAGTTCTTTATCCTATTTAATTTTTATTTGATGTTACACTTAATGGAATTGAATCTTTAGTTAAAATGATCATAAAAAATTAAAATAGACATAAACAATACGCCGCTTTATTGTTGTTTTAGCAATGTTGGTTTAGGCTTAAGCGAGTGCTCATTACTTAACAATTTGTAGTGTAAATATTGATATATATTTATGTTAAGCTAGATTTGTGTGTTCAATTTCATAGACCATAAAAGGCTGGGACATTGTGACCTCAATTTACTTTATAAATGTGGCATGGCCATGACATACGGTGATTTAAATAGATAAATAAATAAATCTCGAGCACCTATCTTGACCTATTTTGCATTACTCAGAGGATATACACACGTAGTTACAGGTTGTTGCCCTAAACATGAAAATAAATACAATCTGTGAGAAGTAGTCCGAGACGTAACCGCTTCGCTGCCCGACGGGGCTAACACGTATAGTAACCACGTAACATTATTGGCGTTAAAAAAATTGCCGTTTCTTTCTTTCGTTCCCCGAGTGAGCGAGATGCAGTTAATAGCAACTACTTTACAAAGTGTCCATGATAGTTTTGGAGAGTGTTGTCGTCGGCTGCAGACGCAGCTCACACGCTTGTGGTGGACCGAAAGCTGAACGACCCCTGGTGAAAGTGCCCGGCGGCCTTCGTCACTTTAATAATATAAATATGGGCTAGATGTTATTTTCGTGCTATTAATTTTTTTAGACTTCACCAGTGGTTTCCTTGAGTACTCTGTTTATGTGAAACATTAATGCCAATCAATTATTGTTACATTGATTTAGTAATTTACGTGCTATTTTAACCTTGTAATGACGTAAAATGTATAAAATTTGCTACATTTTCCTTCTTTTTACGTTCTCGCAATTCTACAGATAATTTAGTTTATACCATCGGTATCAATATATTATATTAAATTGATGGAATATAAACACTACACGTCTTTTAACGTGTGTTCGAAACACGATCGTTGTGTAAGTTTCCTATCTTTAAATGAATATATTTGTTAAACTTATTATGGCCATTAAATTGGTCAAGGCAATTTTCGTAAGCATTGTCACAATATTAGTAATCAGTAGTAAGAGACACTTATATTTAGTTTCATGTATATAATATAGGGTCTTTCGATAGGGCGCTCGATTTTAACACGCTTTTATTAGCTTCATACGTATGTTAGTATGTAACGGAAACTTCGAATATGATTTTGATCTCCTTCAAAACGTCGCATTAAATCAAAATTTGGCATACTTATCAAGGACCGGTGATAATTCAATATTTTAAAAAATATATAATATTAATTTCTGCTAAAAAATGATAAATAAATAATAGTTTAAAAAAACACGCTTTTATAGAAAATCCAACTCAAAAATACAAAATATTTTTTTATAAATTAGAAGAAAAAAAATATATTTTATAGTAAATAAAAGCGTGGGGTGCATGTTGTCAATAGTTATAAATATTTTATTGATAGATAGGAGTAGAAAGATTATCATTTTGATAATATCATAAAAAGCACCCAACGCTTGTTCTACAATAAAATACAATTTATCTTCAAATTTATTATTTTAATTTATTTTCAAACGATTATTTATTTAAATGTAAATAAAACAAGTTGTGTCTAATATGAATTTTCTGAATGGCGTATGTGCTGTTGACTTTGACAGCAACAATTGCTTGCCGTTTTTTCAAATAGACCTGCGATTTAAGATATCCTCAAAGGAAGAGGTCTGAAAGCGTTAAATCCCACGATCTCGGAAGCCAGTTCGCGTCGCCGCCGCACAAAATAACCATGCTGTCAGATTGTTTGTGCAGAAAATCCATCGTGGCATGTGCATGTAGCACCGTCCTGTTGGAAACAAATTATATGAATATCCTTTTCGTCCAGATTATCAGAATATCTCGCAGATGTCGGTTATGGCAATTCTAGTTTAATTTTAAAGAAGTAGAGACCGATGATTCCGTCATGTCTGAATCCGCGCCAAACTATGGCTTCTTCGGTATATATTTAGTGCTAGTGTATTTCTTTTCGCCATTAATGATTGCCAGCGCTCTAGTAACAATTTTGTTTATTCATATATCCTATCGTTCAAAAATGGGCCTCGTTAAAAATGTTTGGCGAAATTTGGATCAACTAGGTACCAACTGCTCTAGAGCCCAATCAGCGAACCCACGGCGTTGTCTATGGTCGTTTACCTTTAATTAATCGGTCGGTTGGTTTTATATGGGTGCGAAGTTCGCTCGCGAACCCATGTCCCGACGTAAAATTCCCCAAGGTGAAGTCGCGGAAAGGCCAAGTTCTTGTATTCAACGAGAAATTGATTGCATCGGATTTTTCCGTACACTGTCACTATCACGCACAGCCGCTATATTTTAATCAGGCCTCGTGTTTTAGTGACATACTGGTGTTGGCTGATTATTTATTAAACCGGTTCACTCGAATTTGGCCAAACGTCGACTAGTGGACTCGGAGGGACGGTTGTGGTAAGGACAAAATTCACGTAGTGCGTAGAACGTTTTTCGAATGGAGCATATATTTCGTTAGTAAAATTTGATGATTTGATTTGTCGACACATTGTTTAACTTAAATTTGCTATACATTAATAAAAATCACAACTAATTTGACAGATGTCACTTTAATAACATGCCTGCTATAATGTAACAAATTTCGAGCATCTCTATTAAAGATCCTTTAGAAAAAAAAGTGACAGTAAACAAGAATATGCAATAACTCGCGATGTCTTTTTTTTCTGTCGCAAGGCTTTTTTTAACATTTTTGGAGGAATTCAGATATTCATTTAGTTTCAAAGTGATTAATTATTTGTAGAATTAATCATAAAAATCAACGATTGTGAGTCCATAATAGCGGGTTCACATTGTTCTATTTTAATTCATCAACTGCTAAATCGCACGCTATTTGAACTGTCTGAAGAGATTCAAATCAAATGGATCAACAAAAATGATAGCTTTTGTTAATTCAAGTCTCTTGTCTGAAAGCGATTCGACTCGTCCGATCCAGTTAGGTACAAAAATAATCAGGTTCCCTTCCACCAGTTACGATTTGAGACTCGTTTATTAATCAGGAGATGCTTATTAAAACCAAGACTTGGTATGACTTGAATAGCGATGAATGTGAAACAAAGAGTCTGGCTGCTAAGTTTTTTTATAGCTGTTGGTATTTCAGTTGCTATAACATTTTGACTGTTTAACTTATTAAACCTCCTTGTAAGCACATTGCGTTTATGTTCGCCCTTCGAATAAAACGCCACTGTCCTGCGATTATGTCTTCCGGGCATGTGATGTGTGCAACGCATTGTGAATTGACAATAGTGTATCTTATGTATGAAGGACCTTGTTTTCTATTTTTACGTGCATTTTGTACACTTTGAAATTTCCTAATTGATAAAACTTTTTTTTGAATGATCAAGATATTGATCTTTTGATCATAATCACTTTAAGCATCATATTATTAATTCGTCGCATCGATTTAAAGTTAAATCTATTGTACGAGTAATGATTCACATTATTTAAAGGTTGTTTCATTTCCTTTCATTAATAATGAAAAGTTTAAAGAACAATGGCGAGATTCCATACAACAGTTTACCTGAGGTCGATTTGAAGCGTCTATTTACGGAAAAATGTTAAAATGATAGGGGTTCTATTACTTAAACAAAATTATCGTCAATTTTTATTTGACAAGGCATAAAAAAATATATGAACAGTTTAAATATTTTGAGGGAGTTTTGGCGGGAATTCTGAAAGTGCAGTTCATCGCTTATTTTAATTTACTTCATAAACTTGTTTAGAGTTGTGTTTGTTGTATAAAAGTGATGTGGATTTGTTCAATAAACATTGACGGTGATGAACAATGTATGGAAACATTGAAATAAGTGAATTAAGCATCGTACTGAAAGGAGTTAACACCAAAACTCCGACAAGACCTTGAAATCGACCGCCCCGTGTTTCATCGTTCTTGTAAAAATAACTTGAGAGTAATTTACACTTGACACTGGCTAAATGCATAATACTGCGAAAGCCATAAATAAAAAAAAGAATATTTTGAGTTATTGTGTAGTTTCTGTGTAGACTACTTACACAAGGCATTGTAATACCTACATTATAATGTATAAATGATATATGGGATGGCATGTGCGAAAACAAACAACATATTTATATAATAATAATACCTAGATTGAACCTCGAACGTTCATGTTAAGACGTGGTACTGGATACTTACTTCTTCTTTTTTATTTATGGCTTTCGCATTATTATGCATATTGCCAGTGTCAAGTATAGTTTAGTCTCAAGTTATTTTTACAAGAACGATGAAACACGGGTGCGGTCGATTTCAAAGTCTTGCCGGAGTTTCGGTGTTAACTCCTTTCAGTACGATTCTTAATTCACTTATTTCAATGATTCCTTACACTGTTCATCACCGTCAATGTTTATTGAACAAATCCACACCACTTTTATACAATAAACACAACTCTAAACTAGGTAATTTATGAAATAAATTAAAATAAGTGATGACCTGCACTGTTAAAATTCCTGCCAAAACTCCGGATATTTAATATTAAAACTATCATAGTCCCATCACAAAGTAGTTATGTGGCTTCTTGATGAGGATTTACAACAGATTTTTAGAATAATTAGGAATAATTAGTATGGCGTTAAACTTCCCTAATAAGGCCTAGAAGACCATTTATTTTTCTGCTTCACATGAATAAGAATACAACATTTAGAGGTCAAATAAAACAGTTCTCAAGGTTTTTAATAATTTATTCTTCTTCTCTAATAATATCAGTTTACGCATAATAATTCACGCATAATATGCGTGTAGGTCTGGTACTTCGCATCTTCACACAACAAAACAAAATCTTGGAGACACAATCGGAGTCCGTATAAAAAAAGCAGAAGGTTGTTTGCAGTTCAGATCGTCCGTGAGAGAGCACAAGTCGTCGTAAGGGGTAACAAATCAAGTCCAGGGGCTATTCGAGGGTCAAATCAAAAGATAATTTGGCACAAAACTGCGAAAATACACAAACGGTAGGTAAAAGCCAACAACGTGTTTAAATAGAAAAGTAGTTATGAAATTGACATTATCACTTAGTGTTGCCAAATACTTTTTTCTGTTATTACCGCTAACTATATCTATTTAATTAATATCGAAATACACACATAAAATCATGAGTTTTTTCTTGAATAACAAAATAAATCGAATATATATGTGTGATCAAATGATTTAGTTGTTTATTTGTATTTTATTGAGGATGTAGGATTTAATTACTTTTTACTCTTAACGAAATAGGTAATATTTCATATTTTTTATTAATGGTAACTCCGATATTGACAAATACCAAATTAAAACCAGCGCCGGAAACAAACAATCAAATATATTGTTCATATTATAAATAATTTAACGTCGGCTTTGTCAATTAAAACTAAAATCGCATAAAATACGATCCATTTACATTATTAAGTTTTATATAAGTCACTTTTCTAGACGCTTCCAAAATATCCCAGGTATAATCTCGCCATTGTTCTTTGTAGATTTTGTAAACCATTGCTACAACATTCTTACAATATTTTTAACCGACGGTTTAAACAACTCACTCCAAGAGTCGAGTGGCATCATTGTGTTAAGTTGGTCGATGTTTAAAATACATATATCTGTATATGTATTTTATCGCAGAAAGATGATGTCAATAAAAATCCAAATATAGGCATTGATAAATAAAAATTAACCTTCGAATTGTTTATATTCGATTTGTGCATTGTGACTTCAAAACCATGTCAAAATCTTCAGGTCGTAATATCAGTTTCATATTTTATTTATTCACATTCTACGAGATTGACTTATTTTTCGTACCGATAAATTACTAACCTGTAAACACTTATAAGTGCAGTTATTATTGATAGTACTTTTCTGCAACACTGTATATCCGTACCTATTCTTATTGGTAGAGTGAAAACCCGTGTAATTAAAGTTATAAATACGTTGTAAATGAAAATAATTAATGTTATTAATATTAAAAGAATTTTGGACTGGTACCCGTGCAAAAATGACAATGTTTTTACCAATCTAAAAGTGATGGAATTTTTCAAACAAATTCATTATGTTTACGAACATATAAAAGGATTGTAAATACACGTGAATACGTATAGCATTGACATTTATTACTACTTCTAAATGGGCTAGGGATCTCTCAACCGGCATTATGTAATTCAAATAGTTGAATGTTGATTTTGCTAGTACCTGTTGTGCCTCTATATACGTATATACGCACGTGTACATACTTCTTGTGTAAATATGGTACCGCGGCTATAGGGTGCGCCTGTTTGCAATCTATGTCGTATATAGCCGGCCACGGATGTGGAATTATTTACATTTGTTGTTACGTGGTAAAAATTAAACATAAATTGTACATTTTTAGCGCGTTCGTTTGCAAACACGTGAGCCCACAGAGACATTGCGTAATATAAATGTTTGTATTGTTAAGATCTATAGAGCGATACCGGGTTGTTGACCCTCGTTTAGACGTTTGTTTTAAATAATTAAAATATGCGTGCTCTATAAAAGTGCGGTGTATGCGAATGCTTTCAGCGAAGTTACGCAGACAACGTCAGCGGTCGAATTGGCGATTCTTATCATATCTGAGACCATTGTTCAGAATATGTCGCGTACCTTATTGTTCACTCTGTCTGCATGGAATTGCGAGTTTAAATGAGGAACGTACGTAATTCGAATTATAAAATGAATTGGCAAAAATACCTACGTAAATTCGTGCGGCATTGTCTCTAAGCTCAATCAAGAATAAACGCTATGTTGCCATCATAGATTAATATTCTTGATAAGTTGAAATTTTTTGACGATTTCTTAAATAAAATAAGCCATAACTATCCAATGCTTTTTTGGATCTGGGTACTATAAAATATCAGCTATTCCATTCATGGTACGTCCCATAAATCAATTGTGGTCACATTTCTTTTATTACCAAATCGACGAAAGAAAAACTAACATTTATTATATGTGGTTTCTGCGATACTTATTATCACACGATAACACGATCAACCTGTTAATAGTGTTAAAATTTACTATAAATATAGTGAAAATTGTGCGAGGATAATTCGTTAGGTGTGTACCATATTTGTTTCGATAAGTGCACTAGAAGGAACGAAAAGCATAAGACTAGTGAGAACTCAAATTTCTCTCAACTCAACCCACGAACACCGATTCGCTACCCTGGACATTATTAAAATATAGTTATTTGTACTTCTTACCGATAACCGATGGGACAGAAAGGTTCTGGAACAGGAGGCCACGTACTGGCAAGCGCAGCGTTGGACGTCCACCTACAAGGTGGACAGACGACCTGATAAAGATCGCAGGAAGTCGCTGGATGCAGGCCGCTTCCAACAGGTCGGTCTGGAAATCTTAGGGGGAGGCCTATGTTCAGCAGTGGACGTCTTGTGGCTGATTATGGTGATGATGATGATGACTTGTACTAAATGTTGTTAAAATATCTGCACCTCTTCCAAGAATAGACGTAAAAAGTCGAGCCCATATAAGCAGTGGCAATTTGTCAGTTGATTTTTAGTTTTGAGCGACAGTGGCAATTTTGCAAAGAAAATCATCTTCAAATAAATTTGGCGCACATTCAAATGGGTGGTTTTGTAAATAAACAGAACTGTGGGCTTTGGGTGAGGGAAAAGCTTGACATCTAAGAATCATCACCCATGCATCCACAATAGGGCACAGTTTGGTACGGCAGTGATAGATGATAGATGGATTAGTGGCTTATATTTACGAATGATGTCCGCATAATTTATAAAATATATTTATTGTGAATTTTAACAACATTAACCATGTTGTTTCTTCGGATAGTTTCATAATATGGTCAGGTAAAAGAGATATTCCGTTTTTTAATCACGAATTGCTCAGTCTAGCCAGCTTAGCCCAGAGTCTAGAATTGAACCCAATATTGCGCTAAGCTCCGTCCTCTCGTCTTGAAACGGAAATAAGCTCAGCGATATGTGACTAGTTACAGCTCTGCCTATCCTATAGGGAATTACAGGCGTGAGTGAGTATATATGTACGTATGTAAATGATATAAAACGCACCGTGACTTTCATAATAATATCTTCTTACAGCTAGACACGCAAATTATTATTTATTTTATTTTGTCTACTAACATTTAATATACCTAACAAATTAAGTTAATGGATTACAATGAAACTTGAAACTAAACATCAAGCAAGTAAATATTTTCAAAATAGTGAAAGTGGCAATAATGTTTGTAAAATGTGCACTCATGTGCTATTATTGTTTTTTTCATCTTGGATAGAGTGTAATTGATAAATTATCATTAAAAACAACGGACGTTGTCCGATTATGATCTCGGCGGTTGTCTGTTGATCGGAAGGACGCGTGAGAGGTCGATGGTTGCTTTCACTCGGAGGCGCGGGCTCGGGCGCGGGCGCGGGGTATCGTCTATCAACGCGACGTCGACACACGCGCACCTCACCTCACCGCGCCGCTCACACTCTCAGGTGCTTCGAGGTGACCACTCATCGGGATCTTACCTTATACAATTACAATAAATACACTCAAAACATTCTTTCCTCGTTCCGTATTGTTCGTTTAAATGCTTTCCGGTGGAATATTTCGTTTTTGACGATTTTCTGTATTAATCGGTGATTAAAATATAAATAACAACTTGTAGTATCCAAAACATGAATGGGCCAGCTTGTTGACCGGGTTATCATTGTCTCATATAAAATCGACGTAAAGTAGGCGAATGAGATATCCGGAGACCCAAAATCCCCTCCCCTTTCCAATTCTTTAATTATCCTATCGGTATTTCTCTCTATGTCTCCTCGATGTCTTGATACGCAACCTAAATAGTTATAAACATTATTAATAGAGAATACCTATTGTAAAGATTGTCATTAAATAGTTTGTCAAATATATTTTAGTTAATCCTAATCACGCCAATCGTTGAGTACGGTAATTCGGTAATTATATCCCCTAATGTATAATGTAATTAGTTATATTAGCACAAGGAAACGACGGCGTCAAAATTAATTTCTTTAACTTTCTCCTCACATTAAAATTCTTTGTTTGTTGGAGCCTTGACCGCATTCGACTGTATTGTAAAGTTTTTTATCCATTTCACATAATGGAGCATTGTATTATTATAGATCGTTCGGCTTATTTGTTCACGTCTTGGTACGTTTGCGTGAGCTTAAAAAAATGTAGTTTTCCATTTTGTGGGAGAAACATATCAGTCGTTGTTCTATATAACAGACACATGTCGTGTTTATATTCTGTGACACAATGTCTATACAAATAAATGGAGCACATGGCATCGCGCCCACATATGAGTTAAATAAATCTGAAATTCGATGATCGACGATGGTTCGCCTCAGTATTTTAGTTGCGCGATAGATTCTTAGGTCATATTTTCGATGTCATATTTTTATAACATCAATGGAATGTAGCTCATCATCTTCGAATAAACTGGTTAATAAGTTAATTTGAATAAAGTGTGTAATAAATTGACAAACCTGACACATTAATAACATTTTGAAGGTTGCCGCTTATGTTATAAATGTGCCAGTAGGCTAAATTTTTATTTATTTTTTGTTTGCTGGATGTCCCGACGAAGAGATCGCTCGCCTGATGGCAGGCGCCACGCCTGCCCATAAACCGAAGCAACACCACAAAAATTTGAATTATAAAGCACTCGGCACAAAGGGCTGCCCACGTTATCTTGAGACATGTATATTCTCATAATGCGCAATAATTTCACGTCCTTCAAACCGAAACGCAACAATGCATACGCACTGCTTGCTTGGCGTCCGAAATATATAAAGCGGTGGTAATAACCCAGATGGCCTCTCGCATACAAGGAACCAAACAACTAGTAAAGTGAGCTGCAAATCATGTGTTCCAAAATGTTTATGCAAAGCTACGATACAAATATCGCGCTTTGGCAATCATCGTAATCAATATAATCGTAAGTTCATAAGATGTCTTAGACTTTATATTGCATTATGCGTCTATATTTCCCGAAATAGACGAAGGTTGCCGAAGCGCATATCTTTAATCTTAATTCTGTGTCTTTGCCTTCAAAGTATAAAATTAAATAGAAGTAACACACACTTAAAAGTTTTGATTCTAATGGTTCAAGTATCATTATTTTATTCAAACTGTCTGACATATTTTTTTTCCAATAAAGATAAAAGTTACCATTGCAAAGATTTACAAGATTTTTGGATGTGAAATAAAAAATTATGAATTATTATTTGCCGGTAATGTGGCTCGCGGATTGTGTAACTATTTTTTACGATTTATTATCTCACTTGGTCAGCATCTTAAAATGTTGTTCTTCAACATTATGATGTATCTTACAGATGTTACATAATTAAAGTCCTTTTTATATCTCTTTGGTCTTTTGTGATTTCGTAATTTGTGAAAACAGCAAATTATTAACAAAAACCAAATTAAATGTATGTAGCTTTGTAGCCAATAAGTAAAATGTATTTTTTATAACCTCGTGCTAAGGCAACTCACAAATTAAACATACTCTCATTTTATACTTCGTAACTGTAATGAAATCTCGTTGAAATCTTCTCTATCGCGAACACACAATACCACTTGTCGTGGTCTATTCATGTGGGCAGACAGACGTGTACAAGTGTACGAATATATTGCGGCTAATGAATGAATGAATTTGTGAACTATTACTTTCTATACGTTTATATTGGGGTGACCGAATGTTCCGTCGAAAGCAAAATTCGTTCAACACTTTCGTCGAGTGACCCACCGTGGCTGGTGTTTAATAATGAGTGTTAAATAAAAAACTGGTCTCGGTAACAGTATTTTTCGATGAGCCGGAGAAGATAGACTGCGGGGGGAGGGGATTTGGGTCGGACGCGCGTTTATGCTCATCACACCAACGTCATGCGCCATGCCACTTGCGACTGTGAGATTAGACTCAAAGTTTTTTTGGAGTTTGTTTACACTTTTTTATATCACGTTCTGATTTATTTTTATTATATGTTGCGCGGAATTTTATCTTACAACATGTTTTTAATCAGGTTTATAATATTAAAAAGATTGATGTTGATGTTGTGATAGTCAATGTAGTATTTTTTCAAACACCGTGCAATATTAAATATCTCGCAATAATTCATTTATGATAGTCATTATTTGTATTCGTCTCCTACCATAATGAGTTTTTTAGAAACGATTAAATTTGTATAAAATGATCGGTAATTAGGGATATTTACCAGTAACGTCCTACACATTACTTCATTACAGATTTTACATGGATGGCCTTTTAACTTGTCAGTAAAAAGAGTTAACACCTAATATTGTGATCTTGAGGCAATTATTATTGATATTATGTACTACTGCCGTTATATACATATCTACACATTCCTACGAATTTTATAAATACTACGATATCATGTTTTATAATCAGATTTTAACATGACGACCTCGTATTTGTACGTAAAGGCCATTTCGATTATCTGTTTGTATCTAATATTTGCGACTGCAGAGCTAACGAGGCGAAGTAAGAGCCGGTTACCGGTAAATTATTTTCTAAATAGAAACTATTAAATAGATTATATTGTGTGTGTGTTTATGCGGCAAAGTGATGGTAGTATAGAACAGTCCAAATGAAGCGTCGTATAGACCAACCAGGGGTCATCATATGAGATATAGAGTCATTACAAACATTTCAATGTTTGATAAAATATCGCAAATTTTTGTGTGTTTTATTATTTTAATCATGAAATGGCTACTCGGTAATGCGTTTCCAATTGTTTTGCTGTCTTTTATAGGGGATTCCATGGGGTCTTGCGTAAAACAGAAAATTTATCCCACATTTATTTTGTGACAAATGATTAATTGAGATCAGAAGAGTCAGAGATTACAAATCCTACTGTTATTACAAAAACCAGATTTTTACCGGTACACGTGCCACCACTACGCGGCTGGGTGTGTTGTAACGATGGCTCACTCGTCGGCCACTAATCGCTACTAGATACCACACATTTCGCAACCACAACGGACCTTCCACTCACTCGATACGAAATACCCTCGATCACCTGTAATTCGAACGTCTATCGATCAGTTTGCTACCCCTAAGTATAGTGTTATGATTTATATCAGATTAATCGCTATGTTTTGCGATTTTAGGGTGAAGATATTGCATACTACATACTTATGATTCTAATATTTGTCAAACTTTAGGGGCATCACTATAATTAATATTTTATCATAAATTTATATTCGAAATTGAGTAAGATTCGCCGTGACGAAACGATGCGGTGGTAAGATTTGCTACATAAATTGTCGTGGTCGATTCGAAGTGTGATCTTAAACGGCCCGCTTGCAAGAAGGATGAGGGGGGAGTCAAGGCCGACCGCTTGACATACATCCCGCCACATTCACCTTCCGTCCACCGCCGCCGCCGCCGCCATCTGACCACACCATCACTGTCAAGGCTGTTTTGCGAAACACCACTACGACGTCCACCTAAGTCTGTAACACCCACTTAGACAATGTCGCAACCAATCCAACAGTCTTTGGTAATGGCATTCAACACCTAGGAGAGTAGCGTGGATGTCGTCATCGATGCGGAATTTTAAACATCTTCGTAAAATCATATCGGAAGAAAATAAATATTAAATGTGCCTTATATAGTCAATTTGAAATAAATAAAATAATTTAGTTATAGGCCGAAGCGGAAGAGTGTGCTTGTCTGAATTGTATTTCAATAAGGAAAATTATTTACTGCCGAGGTGATTGACTCCGTGCTGCCTTGAAAAGGGGAAATATAATTACATAGGCTAAAACTTTCGCGACTTTGAGTAATGCACTTCGTTACAATGTACTGGTGTAAATGAATTAAAGAATAGAAACCACAACGCATTCGGAATTAAGGCGACGTGAAATCGTAGAGATTTTTCTGGTAAATTATTCATGTGGCTCACGTTGGGCAGACTTTCGACGCGTTCTTGTAAAAGCCTTTCACTCTTATCATGGGAGTTACCTACATATGTTTTACATGCATGATTATACATATGCGTATTATATTTTTGATTGGCTCCTGATTCAAGTGAATAGAAACTGTCCGTAGCGCCTAAGTTGAATAGCCTCAATATGGAACAGAGCTACTTAGCAAAAAACTTGGATCTTAACAAGAATATATTTAGAAAATGTGTTATTAATAAACATACTTCTGATGTAATGTATTTAGTATCACAGATAGATTTCAGTTATACTATAGGAACACATTTTAGAGTTTTAGGTTTATAGTGTGCTTTAGGAGTAATGAAACCAGCGAGTCTCGGCTGACAACTGACTTTATTAATAAAATGCAATTACATTTATACATTACAAATACATGACGTGTGCATTTCATATATTATTATGTCCCCACAGAGTTAATGTGACTGCGAATATTGAGTCACTAGTTTGTAGTCTATCAGACTGGCGGACTCGCTCGTAACGGATGCGTTTTAGCTTGGTCAGCCGACGCGATGGCCATGGCAGAAAGTGTGTTAATATGTACACTGATTTGCGCAACGAAGCGCGTACGATACGCACTGGCCGCTCCCGTACACGGTCCCGTTTTATACCAATTAATGTAAAATATATCATTACGCGATGTGTTCACGTTATTTATTCACGCAATACTTGGTCACGACACGAAAAATTTACGTTCGTATATCCGTGACTTAATGAAATACACATTAGCTAATCGCGAAAATTTTCAGAAATAAACTATATGCTGCTGGTAGCTGCCAAACTAAAACTACCCTAATATTATGTTGAAGTCTAACAGGAGTAGGGACAGTGCATATGAAACTCAATTATCATGATGTCGTGTGTCACCAAGTCAAACCGGATTCGTGACCGGATGCCTTCAACCTTACTAAGTTATGGAATTACGTACCGCGTCATCGTCTGACCACTTTCACATTTTTTTTAATTTGATTAACTAAGTACACATAGGTGGGTACTTGATTACGTTATTTAATGAGTACAAATGTTATACACGGGCATTAAAGTTGTGAGTAAGGCTAATACGTAAAAATTACGTTGGGTTACAAGATGGTTCTGAGAAATCTGCTGAATTAATCGCGATACAAAAAAATTAATATTAGTTTCGTTACGCAAATTTCTGTCGAAGCAGAATTTGTGTAAGTGCGTTCGTCTTATGAAAACAGTTTTAATAACTGCTATTTTGTCGTAAAACTTCTAGTAAATCGACATATCGATTCAAATGATTCCTTAAGCAAAATAATGTTTGTGTGATCCATAATAAAGGATGTAATACTTATACAACATTCTGAAACAAAACAAAAACAACATATAATTTTTCATGACGCAAATCGCCAAGGTTATTGGCGTGGAGTACAGTCTTAAGCAAAGTTGTAATTACTAACTAATATCGTGAATGTAGCCATGCATTGAATTGTCTTTCAGAAACTTATCATTAAAAAGTATAATAGCATATATGTACTTAGAAATAACATTTTCATTTTGAATAAAAAATCATAAAAGAGAAATTGATGTACATATATAAATACTTGTCCTGACTCACTGACTGATTCATTAGCGCAGAGCCTACCATTGTAGCTACAACCTTGAAATATTGAAATTGGTGCCTTTTATGTTGTAAGCACTAAGGAACGATTTTAGGCAATTTTACTCCTAAGGGGGTTAAATAAGGAATGAACAGTTGTATCGAAGTATGCCGGAAATATGACGGTGCAGAATTTTACGCGGGCGGAACCGCGAGCAAATTCTAGTCAGTCATATAACAGATCTTAATGAATTAATAATAGTAAAGTTTGTTAACTTAATCTGTTTATTATAACTTATTAAAGGGATTTTATTGAAAATCGTTTTTGGCAACATTTACAATTGCTTTTTATTTATTACTTATTCATTATAATCTAATGAGGAATGCAATGGATGAATTACCTACCTATTGACTGGAAGAGAGTAATAGTGTAGTCAGAACTATTTACAGTGGACCCTTTAATAGAATGTAAATTAAGGTAAGCGGTAAGAAATGCAGCCACTCGATGTAGGTTAACAAGTGTCCACTACTTATTAGAAGGCGGTCTGGTGTCCCGATTGTACGCGTGCACAAAATAAAAACAAAACAGAATGGTCGCATGACTTACATTAAATAAATCTGACTGATGGCTTGATTTTTTTATGGCCGATAATACTTTTATCAGACGTTTTATTAACGAATTATTATACACAATCAATATAAATGCCAGATTGCTTCATTTTTCAATTAGTTTTTCCAAAGCGCAATACTTTACGCGAGCATACAAAATTAACAGATAAATGCATGGAGATTGCGCGGCGGGTAGTTTTAGTAGCCTACTGTTTATATTGATATGTTGTGTTGGATCGTGTCGGCCTTCCCGAGTCGGAAGCGAAGCCACGCCACGGCGAGGCCCCGGTCGCGTCGTCGGTGCGACTCTACGCACGCGGCATTAGTATGCTGCAGCCACATTACAACTTTCTCGACATTCTTGCCAAGCGGAGAAATGCCATCGATACATATATCGTTTACATCAAGCATTAGTTTTGACACGTTATCACCATAGCAATTGACAATATGAGGCTAGGTTTAGGCCAGTATGTTGGAAATGCCCATGATAAAACATGGTGAAAAATGAGGCGGGGTGACAACCCATTACTATATGGGGCACAAATGTGTTCGCAATTAATAATTTGGACCGAATTATCATTGTATTCATATGTGTACATATATTTATGTTAATATACCCTTAAGGTATTTATAGGTAAAGATTAATTACTAGAATTTTATCGATAAAACCACAATTTATGTTATCATTATCCGAACAGACAATTCAACTCATACTTTAATGTCTTGCTATATGCGTGCTTTGTTTGAATAGAACAAATTACTGTAATGAATAAATAAAGAACTACGGTTGACACGTCGCTCACTAAAACAATAAATCTAAACTGCACATTTATTTTATAAGCGTCGTAATACATTGCGAGACGTGCATAAATGTGCCGATCTATCTATATGACTGTTATTTTATCTCCTTTTTCTACTTAGCATATGGTACATTAAATAATTCCGTATTGAATTGTTTTTTGTCCGTTTCCAGGTGGCGATGGCCGGCGACTTCATCCTCGCCGTGGCGTCGATGATGATAGCTCGCCTGCGCAGCGATGACGTCACACTTGTGCTCAGCCAGGTATACCACAGTTTTATTGCCCATCCATTTCATTCATTTTATACATGTAAATGGTTTAACTACGTTGTAGATAATTTTCTCCAGTGCGTGCGTAGGCCGGCTCGATCGGTTCAATACCAAGGGCTCCCAGTAAACTGAGTGACCCAGTTGATGATTTGCCGGTCTGTTATAAAAAAAATACCTACACGTTTTTTTAAACCTAGCACCTAAGTTGCCTAAATCAATCACAATTAATTTTTAGACGCAGCACCAGAAAACAAACTGATACTTGAATAACGACTCATTCTAATAATCTATTTCTTCCAATCCACTATCCCATCACACATTACACACCGCAATCACACTTCAATCCGCATTTATCATAGCAAACAGCATGGTTGTTGACGTTTAAAAAATCATATCGAATTGAGATCCTACTCTTCTTTTCGAGTCGGTTAAAAGAATGTCTAGAATGAAAAGAAACCCGTCTGCTTCAGGAATAACCATTCCGAAAGTACGTTATTTGTGTTCGATATATCCATAATTTCAACATTGAGGAACTGGAATTAAAATAAAAACCCCTACAAAGAGTGAAATATTAAGTATTATAGGTTGAACAAAAAAAGAATGTAATATTTATGTTATGCGCTTACCGTGAAGTTGTTGAAAATTAGGGATGTTATTAAAAATCGTTAAGAATCATTGATTAATCCGTTAAAATAATTAACGAAGACTAATTGTATTGCGCTTGCTAATCTAGTAATTACTGTTTTAATGCCGCTGATATTGTTGGAATCGGCTAGTTAATTACATATATATCAAGTTGTTGTTAGTATGTTTGGCGTACCGCTAACTGCGCTCTATTGCTTGACCTTATTGGCTATTGCATCTCTATGGAGGCGATCTAGACAGCGTTAGTGGTTAGTGACCATTGCCAGCCTGTGGAAAATTTTTGGATGCAGCGAGTTCTAAAATATGACGCCGCCTCTTGTCCTTTATGTGTTTAGTATAGAGAAAGCCTGAGCATTGAGGACGGGCAAGTAGAGGCTCTGCACTCCGGTTTAGTGCCTGGATCCAGGGTTCGCTTTGTTCGCTATGTGTTCCGGCCCTGAAAGTAACCTTATATGGTCTTGCGGAAACCCGATTTAGGTACCATGGCGCGTCGCATCGTAGGGTTATCCAAAAGTTCATTATTTGGGTTGTAAAAGAAAATAAACATATTTATTTCAAATATCAGCTTCTATAACTAAATTTACATGTGACTATCCTTGAGGTGAACCTCTCTATTACAAAAAGAATTATTAAAATCGTTCTACATTGTATCGACATATTATATTACATTAAAGGCATTATATCACATTATAGGCGAAAATATCGTAACATAATAAAAAAAATACACTTCGAATTGAAAAAAAGAATTTCATATATTACCTAGGTTTTTATATCATGAACATTCTAAACATATATTTTCATTGATGCGAACAAATATCAATGATGGCTTCACTGATCTGGGAAAAATTATTCATGTTCTATATTATAAGGCCTAATCTTGTATTTGAATAAGGTAAAGATGTCTGTCTCTAGTTGGAAACAATGAACCTTAATACCAGATTGTAAGAATCGACTAGAAAGCTGTTCCTTGCCATGAAACAGGATGGATTTACATTCTCTATTACTGCTATAACTTAAAGTAAATACGTACGTACAGTGGGTGTTCCAGAAAGTTGTTATAAATATTACGTTCTACCAGAACGATTAAAAGCTTATGGGTAAATAAATAAAAAAATATTATCAATATTTAACAATTGCGATTTTAAGATTATTGTGACTTGAAAATCATCAGCTGTGCCTGTGTGAAACGTAACATGGTGCAGCTGATACAAACTTCATAACGATTGTATCGATTTAAATTTCAGATTCCCAGAAACTATGAGATTTACGTGTTTTTACTTCGTACGGATAAATCACTAACCTATCTCTCTATGATTGCAATTGTTATCGATACCATATTTCTGTAACACTGCATCTGTATATATCTTAAATAATTGTATCTATCACAAAGTAACAATGTTGTATAGAAACTCGTTATAGACACCTTATACGTTCACTTTAAAGTCGGTCCTTTGACGTCACGTCGGACTCACATTGGCAACTGGCAACAGTGGCAAAAATCCATTATAGTCATGTCTGAAGTGTATTGAATGTAACACTCATTCAACACCATGTTGCAGTGCGATTACGTTTTATGAATGCCATTTCTATCAGATCTATAGGTGACATCATTTAATATCATCATCATAGTATAGCGTCACACGTATAAGGACGTTCAATTAATCAACATACAATGGAGATAACCAATCAATCAAGTGCATTGTTACATTATTTACTTGATCTTTATTACCTATTAGACAATTCTCATGTTTTAAGTATACATTTATGCGATCTGTAATCTTCATACTAGCATATGATCAGCATTCATTACATGATAGGTCCCTTGTATACGTGAGGCCGTCTGTATTGGTACCACCGCTTTGCCTATTTCTGCCGGTATGCAGCCTTGCTGACTAGCGTTCCTCTACGGTGCGATTTATCACTTATGATCAGGTGACCCCCTTGCCAAGTTACCCCCTCTTTTATTAAAAAAAACAAATTGCTGTACATATCTAGGTTTTTTGAAGCTAGTATTATATAGCATTGACCGGCAAATGAGCAAGTGGGTCACTTAATGATAAGTGATATCCTAAGTATATGGCCATGTATTGCTCACAATACTATAAGAATCGTAGGCGCGTTGCCGACCTTAAAGGGAAGGGATAATTAAGGGATTGGGAAGGGGAGGGCGATTTGGGCCTTTCTTGGATATCTCACTTACCGTACGAAACGCAGCCGCAAGTCGCTATTTTACCGACCGATGAATACCGTCATCTCAATTGTTGTATTGTTACCACATAATGCGGATGATTTACGCCTCAGATACAAGCAATGCTATGTGGATAAAAGGTATAAAAAAATGTATTTGTCAATTCTAAAAATAATTTAGATTGTGGTCTATGTATACCTATAGACCAATTTTCGTTTCAGTTAATAGCTAAGCAAGGTTAAAGAATTTCAATATGCATTCAAAACATTTTCAGTTTTAAGATACTGCGTTAGTTGCACCCTGTTTATGTCGAATCGTTGAATAATTTAAATTTTTAAATTTACTTGCTAAGTTAATAAAATATATATTTGTTAAAATAATTAATATAATATTTTATATTCACTACGTTAGAAAGAGTTAGGATTTGTTTATAGAGTACTATTCAAAATGAAAACAGAAATTGAATGTTGTCTATTCATGTCGATTCTAATTCCTTTTACGTAATTTTTTATATTATTTTAAATCTTGTTAAATCATAAAAATCGTAGATTCGTTTGTTAAAAGCAGTTTATAAATAAAACCCGTACTGCTCATTTGTGATTTAAATTAATTATATTTCTTGTCACCCGAAGTGACCTCTAAATATTTTTTTCTAATAACCACAAGCTCTATAGGCGATTCTACATATAGGTGATTAAAATATCGTCAGCTAAAAGGCAACAATACTGATGCGCCAAAACGTGAACTTTACGGTAGAGGATTTTAAAGTAGGATTTTATGATAATCTGCTTAAAAACCTATTGAATATTGAATTATGGATTTTTATAGTCATATTTTATAGTACAAAAACAAATTTAAAATACTCTACCGTAAATACATACCGCGCTTTAGTAGTTTAAGTAATAGTGTAAAATAAATATCTAGGCTGTGGTTCAAGCCATCCGTATGCTTTATTTGAGCAGAATATTCAAAGTGTAAGGGACAGCGTCACGAAAAATTTAACGGCTAATAGTACACATTGCCTTTGTCTAAAATAAAGTTACTAATGGGCGTCGGAAATCATTGGTTAATTTTTAGTCAAACAGATGTTTTTGGCGGCTTAGAATTTGCCCTCAGAGTGTGTATTTACGAAACATCTGATCGCGCGTGCGTAGAACTTTGTATTTTACACCTACATTATCGTTTTTTATAAACATAATGAATATAGTCTGAGGTAGAGGATACTAACAACCATAATTAACTATCGATAAATGTAAATAAAAACATAAAAAATCAATGAAATATTCCACTGCTGAGTACTCAAGAATCATCATGCGCCGAACCCCTGGTATCAGATTATTATATAATATAGTAGTCTGCCCTTTACACCCTTTATGAGATTTTAGATCAATACCCATAATAAATCTGACGGATACCGATTTGTTACTCATTCGATAAAAAAAAAAAATATTTATGTCCTAGCAAAGCAACCTGCTTTGGTACTACGGAGAGAGTAATTTTGCCAAACATTAATGATATATACAATGATATATTAATTTCTGTTTATCTATTCCAGGTGGTGACAGACTTAGTGCAGGGCGAGTTCATGCAACTCGGCAGCAAAGAGACAGAAAACGAGCGGTTCGCTCATTACCTCACCAAGACGTATAGAAAAACGGCTTCCCTCATCGCGAACTCTGTCAAAGCGGTAAGTACCAATTCAACAAATACATTTTAATATTCTTGACATGTTTAACAGAACATCTCATCAATCTCATTGGCTGGATGACGAAGGTAGCTCATAATGTTAATTGAGTATTTTTGTCCTTTTGATTCACGCAGTAATTAATGCAAATCATAATCAGTCACGTAACATAATCCATCTTAGTGATTTAGTCATGAACATTTTTAGCAATTGTTTTTTGGTAATTGATTGTGTTACTTGGTGCATTTTAATGCAATAAGGCGTTGTAAAACATGGATATGCTTTGTTTAAATAACAAACGGCCGCTTTAAACGTAAAGCATGCCAAGATTATCTTTATATTAATTGAGATTATGAAATGCAAATAGATGTATATTTATTTAAGTGGTAGGCCCCTCGTTTGCGAGAAGCGACCTGTGTAGGTTATTCAGTCTGTATATTTTTGGCACTAAGCCGCCGTGTGAAAACACTGTTGTATTTCTATTACAAGGATATTGAAGCCAGTGAAATTGATAGGCATTATAAAGATCTATCATGTGTTGGGATGACAAGCGCAGTCCAATGTCATGGAGTGCTTTGAAATTCAAAGTTCTCTGTGGTATTGCTTCTGTTTATGGGCAGGCGTGTCGCTTAACATCAGGTGAGCGACGTGCTCGTCGCGTCATTAAGGCTAATAAACTTGACACAACATAAAATAAGTTTTAACAAAACTTAAAAACGATTAAATAAATAACATAATATAATAATAAACGATTTAATAAATAACACCGAAAACCGGCAAAACTAACAGTTTCTAAACGTCTTTTTGTAGTCGGTGCCTGTGTCGCTGCCGGTCAAATGGAATTGGTTACCACTTCTTTTTAGCACACGATAACATAGTAGTAGCTCTTTTAATGTCAAAAATTTCTGTCCATCAGGGTTTAAGGTTTTCTGGAAGAAATCGTCGGTTTTTTTATTTGAATGAATGACGAGACGAGCAAGGCGCTCGCCTGATAATGATCGCCTGCCCATAAACAGAAGCAACACCGCACAGAACGTTGAATTGTAAAGCACTGTATGGCATTGAACTGCGTTCGTCATTCCGAGACATAAGATGTTAAGTCTCATTATGGCCAGTAATTTCACTGGCTTCAATGTCCTTCAAATCGAAACACAACAGTGCTTACACACTGTTGCTTGGCGGCAGATATAGACAAAGCGGTGGTACCAACTCAGACGGCCTCTCGCATACGAGGGAGCTACCACCTTGTGGCTGTGATGAGACCGCCCATTGTATCACCCCTACTGTATGGATCCTTACTTTTAAGTTACTTTATTTGCTGTGCAATAAAGAATATAATAGCTATAAACTTACACGATGATAATTTAGTATATTTTTAATTGTTTTTCCGTAAGGTGGCGTTATTGAGCGGCGCTGATGAGAGCACGTGTGAACTGGCATTCCAGTACGGACGGAACCTGGGGCTCGCGTTCCAACTGGTCGACGATTTGCTCGACTTCGTGTCGTCCGCACAAGCGATGGGCAAACCCACCGCCGCCGACCTCAAACTAGGCCTGGCCACGGCGCCTGTCTTGTTCGCCTGTGAAAAGGTAATAAACCTAAATAATAAATTTGAATGGTAGAGCCACGCTGTAGACAGTTTTGTCTACAGCATGAATGGGCTGGCTCGACCCGTTCGTTACCACTGTCTCACAGAAAACCGACGTAAAGTAGCGGCTTGCTGCTGCGTTTCGTACGGTGAGTGAGATATCTGCCAAAATCCCCTCCCCTTCCCAATCCCTAATTATCCCTTTCCTTTAAGGTCGGCAACGCACCCATGATTCTTCTGGTGATGGGCGTACATGGGCAGTGGAGATAACTTACCATCAGGTGACCCACTTGCTCGTTTGCCGGCCTATGCTATTAAAAAAAAAAAAAAAAATATCACATACCGTCAGGTGACCCACTTGCTCGTTTGCCGGCCTATGCTATAAAAAACAACTCTATTGCCTATTTTTATCTATCTTCGTCGTTGATTTGAAACTCGATGAAACGAAAATGCGTCACGACAAAGACAAAAATATTCATAAATAGGATTTAGCCTGCGAGAGAATGAGATGGGTTACAAGTATGTTATCACGTGTCTTTGCGCCTGAGTACAACGAAGCCTTAGAAAAATGTGTCATAAACAACGTCGTGTATTATTCACGTGTTTTATTAAGGGGTTATACGCAGTTGCGAGGCTCAAAAAAGACGTCTTTTTATGATTTTTTTATAGAAACAGTTTTTATTTATCAATTACAAATGATGGTAATTCAAATAGAGCGTACTTTTGAGAATACAATAGCGCATCGATCATGTAAAAATATTAATATGCACCGCTCTTGTAGATGATGTCCCGAACGACCTCTAAAAAAAGGCCCGTGGCGGTGATCTCCATTTCGGCGGTTTGAATTATCTGAAGTCAAAAAATATGATGCATTCTTTTAAAGGACAGATCAATGCAGGTATTGAACGAAGGAATAATAAAAATTTTGATTATTGACAAAATGACGTCGATTTGAAAAAAAAAAATCATTTTTTACTGAAATTTTCGCTCCAAATTGTAAAAAAAAAGTAGTAATACATTTTTGAAATTTTATTCCTTCGTTCAATACCTGAGGAATATATCCAAGAAGATTGTGTAAAAATTTTAGAGCGATCGGTTGAGCCATTTCTGAGAAATCGAGATCACCGACTTTGAAAATACCGTTTTGAGAAAAACGCGTTTAAAGTTTCAGAAGTAGTTTATACATAGCAAAAAAATTTTTTCTTCAACTTACATGGTATCATCTATTTCAGGGCCATAAGAGGGATCTTTTTCGAACTTCGCTTCTTTTTTCTCGGTACAGGCTTTTTATCAAACAGTTTTTCAGCTGCTACTTTCGCACAAGAGTGAATGTTGTCAATTATCAAATCATAAGTGTTTTGCGTTAAAAAAGCACACACGGCCATCAAGTCACAAAATTTTGCTGCGCTTTTTAATCCTCGTCCCAGAATTCTCATAACAAATATAAATTGTCTGTTTATTTTACTGTTAACTGGAATTTATAACACATTTTCACACTTTCAAACGATTTTGAAATCAAGTCCAGGGAAAGAAGCTTCAAATGTTATTTTTCCGTCACAAGAGTTACATTTCACACAATTACTTATCGTAGCAAATACAGTAATAAAATTTAAAATTCTATATTCAATCGAAATCGATCACGTGAAACTAAAATCTCTTTCTGTATGTTGTTGATTTTAACGGATGCACTAAAACTAATCCGTCTCAGCAGTTTTTGGATTAAAAGCTTATGTCCTCTTTTTACCTTTATAAATATGGATATTTTCGGTATTTCAACGTAATCTTAAACATTTACGAGGCATTTTTATAACTTTTAAATAAAATGTACTCCATTATAAAACAAAAAATCTCAAAAACAAGTTTAAACTGAACGTACCCCTTTACAACGTGGCAGAACTCTTTAGACTGACGAAATCAATAAATTAATAAACGAAATACCTTCATTTTAGGTTATAATAACTGAATGTGACCTTGAAATACTTAGTGGACTTATTATACTCGCCTTCTACGAGAAAACACAGTAGTTCTTACTCTACCTGCTTTCTAACACGCTGGTGTGGCTTTACAAATTCAGGTATATCTCCGAAAATATTTATCGGATTGGCTTCAAATTTTTAGAGAATATACTTAAATATATGTACATTCCTAAAATGCAAAAAAAAGAAAATCGATTTTTTGAAAATTCTAACTGCGTATAACCCCTTAATGTGCATTTGCGTATTAAAATTCGTTGGTTATTTAATTTATTTTAATAATTCTGAAGTTACACTTCTGCCGTGTGTGAATTGCACACACACACACACTTTTTTAAAATAATTTCACCCCTATTTTTGGAGTGGTAGAGCATGTTGTGGACATTGTTGACATCAGGCAGGCGTATATAACATCGTGTACATAATATACCATCTTCCGCGAAACTGTTTTGAATTATCTATAATATGTAATTAGGTATTTACACAGTGTAGAATGAAGGCGCTTCCGCTGTCTGTTCGCTTAGATCTTTTAAGCTATTCAACGGATTTTAATATAGTTTTTTCAGCAATAGATAGAGTGATTTATGAGGAAGGTTTATATGTATATCACGCTATGACCCATGGGAGCATGGCAGTAACATGCAGGTGTAACCGCAAGGGACAGCTAGTTCAGTATAATGTATGGTTCGATGTTGAGACATGAAGTGTGGTTTTCAAATCAAAATCAAATCGTTTATTAATCATGTAGGCAATTGAAATAGCGCTTATGACAAGTCAGTACAAAAGTAAAAGAAACTTATATATTATAGAAATCAGTATCGACTAATGTATACATACATACATAGCATCATCAAAATACACTCGGCAATTACACTAAATCTTTGCGTCGACAGTACCCGGAGCTGAACCCGATGATAATGAGGCGGTTCGCGGAGTCGGGCGACGTGGAGAAGGCGTTCGAGTTGGTGCACAAGTCGCGCGGCCTCGAGCAGACGCGCTTCCTGGCGAGGCAGCACGGCGCCGAGGCAGCGCGCCGCGCCGCCGACCTCGCCGACTCGCCTTACCAGAAGGGGCTCGTCGTCACCGCCGACCTCGTGCTCAACCGGATCAAGTAGCCCCACACCACTAGGGATGTACGCTACTGAAGGTAATTTACATATGCGACGGTTCACCACCTTTAGTGCGTTGAAGGTGTGTGCGTGCTATCGCGAACTTTGAGACACTTATTTAGATTTCGAAGACGTTTCCCGTCGTCCGATGTGAGGCGCCGGCGATCTATATTCAATATATAATGTAGAATTATATGTTTACGCGATCGGTCGAACCGATCGTATGGAGCGTACGGAGCGATACGTATGGTTATTTATATATTTGTACTTATGTTTACGCGTCCTTCACTTGTGTGACCTGATTTATTTTAAGATAGTTTTCTGTGAAAATATTCTTAATGCCGCGGTCCGTCTGCGGCCTGTGACGTTGCGATGCTATATCTGTTGAGGAGTGAGCGTGTACGTGACTACTCGTTACCAAATACCGCTGTACATAATATGTATGTGTACGATGTACGATGATCTGCTCAACTGTCTAACGAAATACGATATTATATCGACTAATAACTGTACATAGAGAAATTGTGCACGGCTAATACTAATGGCACCGATTTAAAAGCTTCGCTAAACAATTATTGCAATATTTTCTGGTTCCAATACTACGTGTTATTAAAAGGTGTGGTAATGTTTAGGGGTCCTTACATACACCTGACAGTGAGTGTTTATGTACCGGATCTTATCAAAATGTAGATAGACATCCAAAATATTCAAGTGAATTTTAATATTCGTTTATTACGATCGATAATATCGGAACACAACCCTATAAATTAAGTGATATGCATGAGTGAGACTAACAATGTTGGATTGAGACAAATGCTCAGCTGTTTTTCATTTAGTATTGTCCGTAGTTGAAAATAGAATATTGGCATGTAATACTCATTCGAAAAAAAAATAAAAATATTTAGGTCCTAGCATTTTGTGGTACTACTATGGAATACTTGACTTGTATGCCACACCTTTTTGTAACACGATCTAATGTTTGATATCAACGTTTATAATTTAAGTTAGTGCCTAGAATTAGCCTGTCATTGTCTACTTGTTAATTTTGTATCGTGCAATGTTTATGTAGGTAAGCGTATAGTTAGTAGTACCTGTGTGTATTGCACGTGTAATGTCGGCAAGATAATATAATAATGTATTTAAAATTTCATAATATTTGACCGTTTCTTATATATCTATGTAT
Source organism: Amorpha juglandis (assembly GCA_949126905.1). Classification (NCBI taxonomy): domain Eukaryota; kingdom Metazoa; phylum Arthropoda; class Insecta; order Lepidoptera; family Sphingidae; genus Amorpha; species Amorpha juglandis. The sequence continues at coordinate 10,893,085 of OX421372.1, forward strand.
TTTGATGTGTAAATACTGCGAGTCACTGGATATGTTACCCGTGTTTATCTTCAAAACCAATTACCTCAATTTCTTTAGTGTACACGTCGCATCCAGGTGTTGCGAGTAATATCTGATGTAGTATAACATGTAAGTATTATAGAACATCACACACAATACATCCAGACAGGTTTGTCCAACTCATCTACAAACGTTTTATAAAAAATGATATTAGCTAATTTAGTAATTATACTTGTAAATAACGTTTATTATGGTTCTGTGAAATATTTCACAATAATGAGGCATCATTAAATACCAGCTCGAAGTGCACCAAGAGCACAGTATTTTAAAAATCTTTTTTATTTTCATTTTATTTAACAAAATTGTAGTCATTAATAAGTCAATGTAGAGTTAAGCCGACATGGACACCAAAATGATGATATTGATAATTCTTCAGACACTGCTCTGCCTCAAACGTCAGGTATATTATGTGTTTTTATTCGATATAAACAGATTACTTCTGTGTAATTTTAGTGTGGCTATATGTATAGTAATGTGTAACCACAATATAGAGTAATGTAAGTAAATTCTCGAAATTCCGTGAAACGTCAATTTTGTGATTGCAAAATTGACCTTTCGCGGCGTTTTACCGCAATTTCGAAACAGCACCAAACCGGCAGGCAATAGTTTTGTAAGAATTATATTATATTTGAGTTGTTGAAGTCAACTGTTTTTGGTCTTCGGGTCGGCCGTTATGATAATGAAGGTAGTGGTATGTTTTTGTACATTAAATGACAATGGGAGTCAATGAATTTTATTTATATTATGTATGTACACATGTACGTAGCTTATACGTTTGTAAATATGATTACCCTGTAAAATGCTAAATCATGAATAATATAAACATTAGTTACAAGAGATCGTTTCATTTGTCACTTATTGGAGATTAGTCCTAACCCCCACTGGGGAATCTCGGTGGCTTAGCTAGCACGGGTGGCACCCGGGACGAATTTGGATTTGGGTGTCACCTCTAAAATAATTTTAGAGTGGTAGAGCCACGTTGTAGACTGTTTTGTCTACAGCATGAATGGGCTGGCTCGACCGGGTAAAGACCGTAAATAAACGGGACAATTGGCAAACGAGCAAGTGGGTCACCCGAAGGTAAGTGATCTCCACCGCCTATGTATGCCCACAATATCAGAAGAATTATGGGCGCGTTACCGATCGTAAAGGAAAGGGAGAATTAGGGATTGGGAAGGGGAGGTGTATTTGGGCCTACGGATATCTCACTCACCGAACGAAACGCAGCAGCAAGCCGCTACTTTACGTCGGTTTTCTGTGAGACAGTGGTAATGACCCGGTTGAGCCGGCCCAATCATGCTGTAGACAAAACTGTATACAGCGTGGCTCTATCACTCATCCATATATATCACATATACCATACACCAAAACCATATACCATATAATATATCATAAATATCCGATATTTTGATATTTATAATAAATATCGGATATTTTCGAACCCTGATTCTATATAGTGGCCAACCTAGTGTCGAAAGTTTTTAAACCGCTCAAAAGTCTTCGACTTGACTTAACGACTGCTATCAGTTGATCACAACCAGGAACGACTTTTTACGTGCTCTCTCTACTAAGCACGGAGGCGCTCAGTTAAAATACCACTAATCGGTCACCCGTCCATAGACTCACCGCGCCAAAGATACAGCAATGGCCTATGAGCGCCTTGATATTTTTTTATCCGAGCATGGCAAAGTGACTGCACTACACCTGATGGTAAGCGTAGTGCAATCCAAAAAACAAACGACCATCAACATCCAATGAGTATATCGGTGGTCACCAGTCATGCCGGCCTGTAGAAATGCTTCTTCCCTCTACGGAGAAGGACGAAGCAAATCGAGAGGCCTGCGACAGGATAGACGGATGACCGATGCAGGCACAGTGATACAAGGATGCACCCCTATACCCGCCCCAATCAACCATCAAGTCATGCCGCAATCCCCTCGGGAGAACCGGATATAGACTGGCTGATCCTGGAACGCGATCTAAACAAGGTGTGTGTGGATCACTGTGGCAAGTTTTAACACCATGTGTACGGTGGTCGCTATCCGGGCGGATATTAATATCCTACCACCAGCAAGTACCTTGTTTAACAAATGAATGTAATGTGAAATGTAAAGGATATAAAGGGCTTGTGTGTTGCGGCGATCGATCGCGAGCGTCGACGGCCGCGACCGGTACCGTCTGGCACCTTTACAGTACACTAGGTAGTAGGTACCTACGTCGCGTCGGCTGACAAACGACACGGGGATGCTCGTATACTTCCACTTTATATGATTTACCTTTGTTCCTGTTTGAAAAGGTTGCCTGGAAGAAATTGCCGTTAGCAATAAGGCCGCCAATTGTACTTCTTTTTATTATTTTTAGATGTATTTTGTGTATTATTAATACTTTTTGTTGTGATGTACAATAAAGTTATAAATAAATAAAAGCATATTTTTTTTTTATCAAACAAATCGTTTTATACACAAAGGCGTAGAAATTATTAGATAGTAGGTCTCTTGCCGTACAGGCCGTCTGGGTAGTAATCTCTTTTTCTATTTCTACTGCCACGCAGCAGTGTATAAGTCGTATTACGTTTCTGTTTGAAAGATATTGAAGCCAGTGAATTTACTGGGAATTATGAGACTTAAAATCTACTTAATGTCTAGGAGCGACAAGGGCAGTGCCATTGCAATGCTTTGTACTTTAATATCTCGGATGGTGTTGCTGTTGTAATGGGCATGTGTGATGGCGTTTAATACCAGGCGAGCGACCTGCTCGTCTCATTATTGAGACGAATAAAACAAAGATTTTCTTGGAAGGGCCAGAAATAAAATTACTGCTCCCCTAAGAGTTAAATGCGTTAGAGATTGGCATTGCTAGTTACCATATTTTTTTAAGGGATTTAGCATAAAAAGCAACCGATTTTGATGCTAGTTGGTGTCGTTAGGGTTATTCAATATAATCATACATAAGACCGAATCATAGAGTACGAGGAAAATAAATGGAAACTCCTCAACCGATAACAGCAAATGATTTTTGAGTGGTAGAGCCACTCTGTAGACTGTTTTGTCTACAGCATAAATGGGCTGGCTCCACCCCCTTGTTACCACTGTCTCAAAAACTACTTAAAGTACTAGTACTTGTACTAGAGACTTGCTCTTTCATTTCGTTAATTATCCCTTTCCTTTAAAGTCGATAACATGTCTCTTCTAACATGACTCTTCTGGTATTGTGGACGTTCATAGGTGATCATTTACCAGCAGAAGACCCACTTGCTCGTATGCCGATCTATGTTATAAAACTAATGCGTCTTTAACCGATTCTTAAGTTTTATAAAAATTTAATTTGTATCATTAAGTTAATGTGGCCACGAGAGACTTTATTTTCCTAACGAAAACTATTTATAAACTACTTTATAAAACGGAGGAGGATCTCAATTCGGCGAGTCTTTATTTGCTTGTTTTTAGGCATAGAAAGATTCAAAAAGGTTATAACTTACAATAATGCTTTTAAAATTTTTGCTTGCGCTTTTTTTTAGGAGCTAAACGTGATATCGCCTTATGGAAATTCGCAACGTTACGGAACTGTCGCAGCCATTTTGAATAATACGCCATATTACAACACAGCTTACCGGTTTGCAATTCAGCGCTGTTTTCTAATTCGTCGGTCTCCTGTTCAATCTATTGTGGTTGCGACAAGTTCAATCGGACATGTGTCTTGTTTCGGTAATGTCATTTCATGTGGGCCACCAAGGGTCATCATCAACTATAACCTATTAAAATTGCTGTTTAGGGTTTTCAGTACTACGACTTACTACACTTTCTTACACATTTCCTGAGTGGTACAACTACAAATAAATAAATAGCAGACTGGTATATTAGAAAACCACGCTGTAATGCAAACCTGCTAGCCGTATTGTAATACGGCTTATTCAAAATAGCTGCGACGTATCGATTAACAATAAAAAATGTACTCAAGGAATATTTCTTGGTTTACATTTTTACTTATTTCGTCCAATCTTATATTCTTTGGCCTAAACATAAGTTAAATATTAACGTACATAATATCGGAACAGGAATATTATGAGTCACCCTATCAATGAATCAAAATATATCAATTATATGTGAATAATCTCTTATTAATCCCAATTATTTTCCTATAAGTTTCGAAAGACATCTATGATTCTTCTGGTATTTTGGGTGTTCATGGTGCGGTGGAGATAATTTGACATCAGGTGACCCACTTGTTATTAGTGCCTATTTTTTCACAAAATACTTATTTATACGTAAACTTTACGGTGGAGCGTTTTAAAGTTGTTTTTTATCATGAAATTTCATAATAATTATATTTGGAACAAAATATGATTCAATAAAATATAAATTTTACCTAACATTATCCAATACATAAACTTATATGAATTCTAATTTAAAAACACAACTTTAAAACGCTCTACCGTAAAGTTCACGTATTGGCGCTTTAGTATTTTTACCTTTCCAGTGACGATATAATTAAGTAAAATTCATAAAGAAATAAGTAAGTACATAGTATATACAAAAAGTCAAGTATCATAAATTACATGATTTACATTATTCTTATTTTCAAAGTTTTTAACAATAGCGAGAACATATACACTTTCATCGCTCTTTGTAACGCTCACAAAGCAATTAATTACGATTGATGATTTGCAAATATATATCAGACCATACAATGTTCATATACTAATATATGGCGTTCAAGAACGAACGTGCGAGTGATCCAAAAATATTTATCGGTTTACTAGGTAAGTAAGATTCATATAGTATAATAATATTCATATATAGCTTACGGTTGTCTCTCCGAAAGGGTAAGTAAAGGTGCAGCTAGCGCTGCGCGGTTCGCAGAGCTTATTTCATTCTCATGTGATAGGACTCGAGCATCGCCATACCGGGCACAAAATCTAATCCTGGGTAATTGAGACCAATGAGGCGATTAAAAACCTAAGTAAGTAATAATATTGAGCACTTAATTGCATGGAAGTTTTGTAAAACAATAAGTTTAGATGAACTGCTTAAAAATCTTTTTTTTACACCATTACCACGGGCTAAATGTCTAAATCAGGGATTCCCAAAGGCGTCTATATAACGAAAACCGCAGTTTTTAAATTGGTAAGTATTTGTATCAGTAGAAAAATGGCTAGAGACAGGATTTTTAAAGTAATTTAGCTATGGGGTCTGAAGTATTGGTTCATTTTGGGAAAGCGGTCTCTTGGCTAAAATAGTTTGGAAATCCCTAATCTAAATAGACGCTATAAGTACTTCAATTTGAATCACATGCCAATAACGTACATTGATGTAGTTACTGCGGTATGCACTAGATCAAACAAGTGCGCGGACTGCGGTGCAGTGGCGTGTAGTAGGATGGATGGCGTCTATTTAGGTCTTTACTCTGTGATAATCACACTAAGCACCCGTATCTCTTCAAATATAAATTACTAGCTGTGCCCGCGAACTTCGTTTCGCCATCTTCATACAAACTTTCATCCCCTGTTTAAACCCTTCAGGGGTTGATTGATTTTTGAAAAACATAGTAGCCTATGTCTTATCCTGATGTATAAACTATATTATTGTAAAGTTTCATTAAAATCCATTCAGTAGCTTTTACGTGAAAGAGTAACAAACATCCATCCATACATACTTACAAACTTTCGCGTTTATAATAATTACTAACTTTTGCTCGCGGCTCCGCCCGCGTGATCTGCTTTTTCCGGGATAAAAAGTAGCCTATGTCTTATTCTGATGTATAGGCTATATTATTGTAAAGTTTCATTAAAATCCATTCAGTAGTTTTTATGTGATAGAGTTAACTTTATATTCATTTTTCCTCTAGAATTAATCTTCACATAGTATAAAATGAAGTCGCTTCCGCTTTCTCTTCGCCGTTGTAATATTTTAAACTATTCAACGGATTTTAATGCACTTCTCAGTAATAGATAGAGTGATTCATGAGGAAGGTTTATATGTATATCACGCTATGACCCATGGGAGCAGAGCAGTAACATGCAGGGGAAACCGCGAGGGACAGCTAGTTACAACTAAATAGGTATTAAATAAGCCTTTTATTATTATTTCTCATTGTTCCATGCAGTTTGCCAACAATATTTAGTTAAATGCAGCAAACATAATATAATAGTTACTCATTTCTTTTGTTTAATTCCTATTATTATGATAATTTATTTATATCTCGCTTCAAATACATAATTATAAAGAATTTTTTTTTTGTTTTTAATTTGGATTCAACTATCAATATAATTAATTATTGAATATTAATCAAAATTTTGCAATTGATCTTAAATTAATGGAGGAGACCATGACACGGCTATACGTTTGTTGCAGTTATTCGTTACGTTAGGAAGGTAAATGTTTCTGTATAATAAATACATATTATAATATAATAATAGTATTTTCCATTTAGTTGTTGATGTCGCATCGTATCGTTTGTAACTATGGGCACACTCACCAATGCGTGCACAATTTCAGTCTGAATACTCACGACTTTGCGAGTCATTTGAAAAATCGCCAGTAGTAAGCGTATTACCGCCCGATAACATTCGTTGAAAATGTTTACTTTTGGGTATTTTTATTTTAATTCCTTTATGTGTAATCAAAATAAAGTCTTATTTAATTTGCGGGTATGGTAGATGAAATTCTTTGTTAGGACAAGTGAAACCGTAGTTTAAATGTTTGCTTTGCACTCAGCGCGATTGCGTAGGTAAGTTATCGTTTAACTGCACTCAAGAGTGAGCTTTTAAATTGATCATTGTCATTAACCATTCATTTGCTTTACAATAAGCACTTTACGAACATCTAAGCTTTCGTGTTTGAAAAATATTACCACACCAAATATTGATATAAATGTTCCTCTTGTAATAAGTAAGCGTAATAAGAATATAGAGTTAGTGTTTTTTTATATAAATATGTATGTATTATATGTTTATTTAAGGTTCCTTGTCGTTTGGTCCATATTTATAAATTTATACGATATTTATATGATCGTAGTAAAGTAGGGCTGAATTAATAAAATATAAGATAAATAATAAATTAATAAACCCAACAAACACGTACAAAGAGTCCTGACCCCACACTAAGTTAACCTATGTCGTATGTGGGTATCAAGAACTACGAGGGACTTTCAGTCCCACAACACACAGGCCTGAAACAAATATTTGTTGACCACATAAACATTTGTCTCGGTGAGGAAATCGAACTTACGGCCTCTTGCTTCACAACCGGCTACTCACCCACTGTGTCACGGAGGCTGTTGAACAATGACATATTTTTTGTAATAACAATGTTGACCCTATCTTCATGTGGTGATTAAAACTAGGACGAGAGAACAGACACAGTATATTACTCAATCACATACAAATAGCCGATTGCATGTTTCACTCAAAATCAAAAATCAAAAAAATCAAAATCAAAATCTTTATTAATCATGTAGGCTAACAACAAAGCGCTTATGACAGGTCAAGTACAGAAAAATTGTCATTAAAAAGACTAACTTAGAATTAAATATACACTTATAATAATATCGTTATTTTTAGGAGACTAACCGCTCCTTCATCAGGATCGTTGCGTCGTAGAGTGCGCGAGCGACAGAGAGCGGAAAAAACACGTGCAGAAGGAGTACGTCTAGCGACTGAGCTTCGCGAGCAGAGAGTACGAGATAAGCTTGAGAGTCAGAGAAAGGTGAAAACTGTATGATACTATGAGCCAATGTTTGGGGAAATATTCTACGTTCAGTAAAACTGCTATCAGGGACTACACGTTGGGTGTTGTTAGGTCCAATTGCGTGCAGTTATGACATTATCTTAAGTTTATCAACTGCCCACTTACATGAATGTCGACAACACACTATTGTGTCTGAATGCATTCGACTGCGTACAGTTGAGGTCACACCGACGCATTTGTGTCATCAGCACTCGTGCGTTCCGTCTGATTGGAGCCTAATATGGAGATAATGTTATGGACCATGATCATATAAAATCCCAATAGAAGTCAGTAAGCAGTCCTTCTATTGGTATTCTTTCATATTTTATTCATATTCACCAATCGGTGACAACCATAGGATTCCGACCCAGGGAAATATTATTTACTCGACGTGGTTGACGGTAGCAAAGTAACTACAATCTAGCTCTTGTGAGATGTGTTTTTACATAATGTACTCATACTTACATCGATAACGATACATACACCAGATATTTTGTATGATATTTTTATGTACCGATTCTTATCAAAATCTAGACATTCTAAGATGGTACGCTGTTGCAGTTGCAAGCGGAAGATCCACATGTTAGTCATTCGATAAAAAAGAAAATGTCCTAGGCAAAGTAATCTGATTTCGTACTATTGGGGAATACTTATGTCGTACACTATACATTGCTTAAAATTTGCCACATCTTTTTTGTATAATTTTCTGGGATGATGTGCATACACACATTTCATTCATACACATATTTTATCGATTCTGTTAAAAACATATATGGTAAGCATTGTAGAATATATTATACTAATGTTTTAAAGTAATTAAGTTCATAAGTACACTAGCAAAGCTATAGTGTAGAAAACAATGAACAAACTTAACTTTCGCATTTATGACATAACTTTACATATGACAGTAGCGTGACATTTAGAAAGTCGTAAACCTGCGACCCGGTGACCCGAATTGGTGGTGCAGGCGCGCGAGGAGCTGGCGACGTACGAGCCATGGGGCCGGGCGGGCGGCGGCGCGCCCAACCCGCGTGGCGTGCGGTTCTCCGACATACGAGCCACTGGCATTTTTCCTGAGGACGAACTTAGAGTAAGAAACCATATAGATGTAAAAATAGATATATGTGAGTTGAAAATAGAGTTTATTATTTATACAAGTAAAGTCAATCAAAGTGTTGTAATACGGATACTGGAATAGTTGAAATACACTAGGTGTGTTACAATATGCTGGTGGGAGGATACTTGTATCCGGCCGGATAGCGACCACCGTACACTGGTGCTAAAACCTGCCATAGTAGCCCACCTTGCGTGGGTCGCGTTCCAGGGTCAGCCAGTGTATATCCGGTTCTCCCCAGGGGGCTTGCCCCCTGATCCTAACCCTTTTCCCATCCCTTTTCCTTCCCCTCCCCCTTGGCCCTTTGGCAGGCCGGCATGATCTTGCCGACCTACGATGGACACATTGTTTATCGTTGGTCGACACTATTCTTGGATTGCGCTACACTTACCATCAGGTGTAGCGTAGTAACTTTGCCGAGCCAGGATAAAAAAAAAAACTTTTGACCTATATTTGCTGCGACATTTTTAGGGTGTTTCTATTTACGAGGCGTGTAGAAGGTGGGCGTCGTCACAACAACGTCCGAAACGTCAAACCCCAATTAGACTTCGAGAAGACCCACAGCTGTGTTATGCAGAGAACCTGCGTAAAAGTGTGGACAATGATATTCGATACAAACAGTCTCCAAATCAGCAGATGCTTTATAAGCGGGATCTGGGCGAGTATATATTTGTATGGAATCTATATTAAATATTTAAAATGTTAGCTTACATTCCTTTTTAATATCGTGGGATATATTTTAGACAAAATGATACAACAACGGTATAAAGCTACAAAGGATGCAATAAAACGAGATTTAGCGTACGAGCAAGAACTGGTAAATCTTAATTACGTTACAAAAATGTATTGATGATCATGTTCAAGTGTATATAATTTTTTCAATAAACAATTTTTAGCTCAATATGGACGGACCATGGGGTAAACCTGGCCCTGGTGGAACAATTTGGCGGCACCCTCGCAACATTGGATTAAATTTCTCGAAGTCTATGGTAAGTTTTTTTCATATTATTATTGTATTAGTATGTTATTTTATTAAATATCCTTTTTTAACTGCCAGGGTTGGACCGACAACGAAATTTTTAGTAAATTAAAAGGGGATCACAAGTGCGCGAAACAATCTTCGCTTACTTTACCTAAAGTAAAGAGAGACGATGATACTCAAGGAGATACTCCCGATAAAGAAAATATTAAATCATCACGAGTTGACAAACTACCGCATATAAGTTACAAAGACAGCCCGAATGGAAGTGGTCCAGACAAACGAAGAGAAATTGATGAAAAAGTAAAAGCTATTTATAGCACTAACCGTAAACACAAACGCAGTCCTAAGAATAACAAGTTTATTAAAAGGTTATCTAATGGTGACAAAGTCAGCAGAGTGTGTCTTGGCGACTACGACAATCATAATAATGAAGGTGATGATGTAACTCAAAAGAAACTTACGCCTGAAGCAACTATTTTGAGGGTTACGGGAGGTATAGAGCTTGTACCATTGCTCGCTAGAAGAAGGCGAGTCGGCGCGCGAACTCTGCCCTCTAGTGATGTTACAAGACCTCCGGAGCAACCATGTCAGTACGTATTAAAATCGATTATGACCTAAAGGTCAGTCAACAAGCAAATAATTATAACCATTGTTGCTGGTATGTATTTAATACCGCCGCCCCTAAATGGCAATTCGTTAAAAGTATTGTGTACTTTATTAATTAAAAGTATTTGAACAATGTCGTCACGGTGCAAGAATAATAGTCTTTTAATTCCATGGGATGACATATGACCTTTTATAGAAAATTATTAGAAATCCATTTACGTTTGACAAAGGTTTCGGCGTTATAAATGCCTCTGACTTATTTCAATAGCCCGAGGCTTACAGAAATATAACGGGGCTTCATCGGCAAAGGTTTTTTGAATGTCTAGTACATAAAATTCGTAAAAAATATTTTTATATAATATGTAATGTTAATGTTTTATGTCTGCAATGGTGTTTAAATCATTAAAGACAGGACTTATCTCAATATTCATCGCAGTGATTAAAGTTGGTTGGTTGTTAAAAAAAACACTAGCCATAAATAACAATGAGGTAAAGAACTTTTACTCAATATTCTTACATCCATCATCGATCGCAACGCGGCTGCGTGGTTGCATCATTGCTTTCTATCTATAGGCACACGCACCGTGTGACATCACATGGGTGAAGATTTATGGTTTTCATTAGGTGCATACTACATACACGTTAGCCACCGGCACTCGTTCATAATGACAACAAGTTACCGGATTGACTACGGCATTATGCATTCAATTTAGTCAAAAATATCGATATATACTTGTGGTATAATTTTCTTGAGTTAATTATCTCTAAGGCCTAACTCCTCTCATTCAGTAAAAGATGCCCGTGCCCAGCAGATGGACGTGTATAGTAACAGAGCTGGTATTATTATTATTTCAACTTTGCTTTACAGATGGCGTGAACTCAAAGTTGATTATTTGAGGGAGCTTAAACATCAAATGCGCGTTAAATGCGCGCAGAAAGAGGTAGACGATTTATTTTTAAGATAGCTAGTATCTTATAATTTATGTAGTTCCAATAGTGCTAAATCGGTAAGGAGAGGAGGATTTGGGCCTCCGGATATCTCACTCACCGAAACACAGCAGCAAACCGTGTTTATGCATATAGAATAATACATATTTATTTTTATATATTTATATATGTTTCTGTTGTGATTCTACACTGTCACATTTCTGCTAAAACTATAATATCAAATCCTTTATAATCCAAGGTTGTCTGGTAGAAATTGTTTATAGTGACATGATCGCCTTATGTAACTCAATTTAGTTATAGAGTTTCTGATACATCCTTTTGACTATTGATGTACAATAAATCATTGTCTATCTATCAATCTCTCTAATTGTTTAGTAGCTTACCGTCTATTTTACGATGAACTTAAATATAATTAATTACTCACGTGTTCTGTATATCATGCATGTGTATTAGGAGAGTCGTCGTAACTCAGCAGAGAGCGTCAAACATCACCATGCTACATGGGCGTCATTATGGGGACGTCCTGGACACGGAGCTCCTCAACAACGCGGACGATATGCTCGAAGCAATCTAGCACAGCTCCTGTACGTCCAACCTTTGTCAAATACACAATAGTTGTCACGAATTATATGTACGCACATGCTGAAATGCATATTTGGCCACAATTAAAAAGGCCCATATTTCAATTCATTGAAATGTTGAACGTTTCATAAATTTATGTCACCTACTGTGGATCAAATAGGCCCTTGGCTGGTAAACGGTATCACTTAAACTAATCTTTCTTAACACATCTCAATCTTGGGCTTCTTAGGAGTAATTAAATCATAATACGTTAATATTATAACTTTCCTGAGAACATGATTATGAGAACAAACCTATTAAATAAATTACAGTAGCAGGAGTCGCATAATTAGTCAGAAATTGTTGTAATATTCTGTAACTAAATATTTCATGCAATTCCTATAAACCTAGTTCGCATATCTAATTTAAAATGTGTGGTAGAGTAAAATAAATATAGTGCCAAGTGAATAATATTTCATTAGACAAGTTTTGGATACTACTGCGTGTATAGAACATTAAGTAGCTGTGCATGTGAAAAATCAGAAAAATTGTGTAATATAATGCGTATGTGTAACAATAATGTATAGCAATGTGGGCACATAAGACAGTATTATGTCAACATTAAGCACCATCTAAACACTGGTAGAACGCACAAGATAGCGATAACTCGGTATAAATGTATTTTCACTATACTACAGAGGGTACTAATAGCGAAGAATAATCATTGATACATAAATTAATTCAGAATATATGGTTATGTAATGGTAATGATTGTTAGTTGGGTAGAAATAAATATAGTACTGTATTAAGCTTGTAACATTTTCATTATGTAATCTTTACCATAATACAATTTTGTTCCGTTATTGTGTGTTAAACGTGTTACACAACTAAAGCTTTATCAGATTTCAGCATCAGATAGTTGATCTCTATTGTATACAGTTAAAAATGTATAACGTTATTTATTTTACTTTCAACATAAAGATAATATGTAAATATATCTAAGGTTTATAGTGTGTGGTATCAATGAAATTTAAATACATTACTGCGGTTTCTTTTATAACATCAGCTTTTATTTTCTCCAGTTTATTTACGAAGTTTGACAGTACCACTTTAACAGATCTACTCCGGGGATGTTACACAATACATTCCAATGACCCCCATGGGTGGTCTTGCGTAATGGTTGCATCCATGCGCTCGACTTGATTTTGACCTACGGTGTTGAATCAATGCACCGGAATTATCTCTCGGATTCTTACTCACTGTCAAGGTAATGAGTAACGTAATTGAGATTCTTGTCAAATATCAGTAGGTACTGGTAAGATAGGTAATCTTAATCGTCTCGTTATTTTAATTTACTCTGATCTGTGGTTGCTTATGCAGTTTCTTATCCAACAATTTATCGTTTAAGGCTTTTGGTTTTTAATGTATTATTTCGATAAGAAGTTACGCAAAAGAACATACTTCATTATAGGGGAAGTACGTACAAAATGACATATGGTTTTGTTTTTGGGTCGTAAGTCTTTATTGGTAAATCGCAGCACTGCCATATTTTACACTAATCATCTTTGGTTCTTTGTCTATTAAATCTAACAAGCATTTATAGAATAAAAATAATAGGAAAAAAAATATTATTATTTTAACTGAGGTCATCCTAAATCCATTTTGTCCATATGCTATGGACATAATGGCATATTACATATGGACAAAATGATATACACGTTGAAGCTATAAAATTATATCGCAACCAGTCCTCTCCAGGCATAGATCGGGAAAAGAGATCATTGCAATATATGCATGGGCAGTCCTGTTCATCATCTTGAGAATCGTTATGAAAATGTTATTCTTTACTATCGTAATATTTCGTCACCTCTTCTCTGGCGGAACTTTAGGCATTTTTTTCGATTTAATTGCCTGCATATTGGAGTGGAAGTTAAAATTGATGAGGTTTACCGAGTCTTAGGCTTACGTTTTCCTAATCCACGTATAAAACGTCCTTTTGAGACTGGAGAAATCTCGTCAATAGGGACATTAAGAATAGAGGACGATGGCTGTTCTTCATTAGCAGCAGATGGGTGATTTTGATTTAAAGAACTTAATACAAGTTCTTGGACAGTATTTCCTGACGGAACCTAACATGAATTGTCGGCTTGTTGTTTGGTAGGTTATTCAATTTCAACTATATTATTATCTTTAGGTGCCACGGCACGGGATCTCTCTAGCTGACATTGAGGTTGTGTAGTTACAGCCACCTGAAGAACGTCTGTTCCAGGACACAAAAATAAACCGTCATGCTGCTATATAGATGGCCCACCTATAGAAACTGGACCAGGAGTCGTTCCCTGATGATGTTGCTCATTGGAGCCGTCTTCCAGCGGTATGTTTGTAGTCTCCGCAGGTTCGTACATATAATCGGGATATATTTCAGGATTTAGAGGTCAAATACCAGTGCTTTTAAATCCGTGACAACCTTTTTGCAATGTAGCTGCCTTGCCATATGCTTCAAATTCTTGAACCGACCCTCGCGTCAATTCAAACAAACGAGATTCAAGTAAATTCAAATGCTGAACAAATTGTCTTTCCACATCAGGTGGAAAAGTAGATTTCCAACATCCAAGACCCTTTTAACTGGACTCCAAAGTTTTGTTACAACCCAAAGCATGCCTTCGAAGCGTGGCTTGCAGGACACCAAATGTTTTAGACCTTAATAGCCAGCCCATTTTATTATTTCGAATAGCTTCTATAGATTTCTGCATTAATTCTACACATACACATACCTATGACATACCTATGTCATTATGTCCGTTACCTATGTATGTTATTTTGTCCGTATATCGTTATAAAAAAACAAAATTCTAAAATAAATACAAACAGGATAATTTTTAAGGAAACAATTATTGGAATGCAACATTAATTCCTTAAAGAATTAAATAAATGCTACACAAATAGACACAATAGAGAAAAACTTAACATTTACACAAAATATATGTTGTAAGGAAAAAAAACTCTTAACGTGCCCAAGATTGTCATCGGCTATGGCACCGGGGCGAATGTGAGCAGTGCGTTCACGTTTTGGCAGGTTTTTAAAAGTCGTTCGGGTTATGTGATGCGGTTGGCAGTTGTGCGCTTGAGTTCACCAATTTCGAATTATAACACCTATGTCATTTTGTACGTATATGTCGTTTTGTACGTATTTCCCCTACCATTTTAAACGGAAAGGGCAAGGAATTTTTAATAATTTTTAATAATAATTTATTAATACATATTTCAACACAAAACTAAATTCATGTTATTATTATAAGTGATAACAGTATTTGCGCACTGCTACTTGGCGGCAGAAATAAACAAAGTCCTGATGCAAACACGAACCGGACGGCCTCTCGCTTAAGAGACACCTATCACCTAATAAATAACATAGCAATAATAACAATAACAGAGAGCGTCTGCTTAGAGTTAACCTATTTAAAATTCTTATATGAACAATTATCATTTTTCAAGTAAGCATAAAAATAAATGATTGTCTGTTATGGCCTACTCGATTTTATAGTGTGTAAAATTCACATATCGTTACAACGTATTTTAAATCTAATAGGTCCATCGTTACTCATCTTTAATTCAATAGTTACATAAATACGTGATGATAAAAAATACTTATGCACCCATTGCGTTAAGAACACAGTCTGTGTTTTAGTTTTAGATACAACGATCATCAGTCAGCCAATGATGGAATTGAATTATTTTCAATTAATATTAAAACTGTAGTAACCTACATTACATGGGATATTAATGTTTCATGTAGTCCTATCATATTGTGGTAAAGATCACTTATTGTAACAAATATACTATAGATCTTCATAGTTTGAGTAAATCATGTCATAAACAGATCAATAGGTATCATAGATCAGACAGCGCGTCGCGTCTCGCGTGGGCACCTGTGTCTCATGGTGAAATCCGTAATGCAAACAGAAATATGCGTATATGTAAATGACAAGTCAGGAGAAAGTCCCATCTTATGACGAAATGGCGATAAAACAGTAAAAAGTTTGACTATTCAGGAAGGTGTGGTTACAAGTTGGTCTCGTCGAAGCTATTCCGAAAAACACTTGATTCGTATCACCTGTATGCAGTTACAGCGATCTAAACAGTTTTGAACATCAGGATTTGTTGACACTATATACAATTCTTGTGAAGAAACGGCGGAAATTTGTGCAAATGTAAAATTTGCATATATACATACTTATACATCATCGCTTTCTTTTTCGAGGTAGAGGCCGGAAAGGAAACGAGAATAAATTATATAGATCTCTATGAGGGCAATTTATTAAGTAGATAATAGATATTTTACGATTCACAGGAAGTTATAGGAAATGCCGGTGTAAATTGAAATTTGATAAATATTTTTTCATTTAGGCGATCCACCAACCTAGACAGAATTAACCGTGGCTTAAATTATGGTGGGTACCTACGTATCTCTCTAATCGTAAGAAGTTGGGGAGGCATTTGTTCAGGAATGAGACTTTGAAAATGAAGTCCTTATATCATATCTTATAATTTCAGTACCGAAATAAATCTACCTACCAATAATATTATCACATTATTATCTGGTTGTCTGAAAGAAATCGCCGTCTGCGTTAAGATTTCCCATTGTATCACTTTAACTTATAATTCTTATTTCGATATGTTACTCTAATTGGTACACACCAAGAATATCCTATCTATCTATAAGGTTTAAGAAAATTTTGGTGTTTTAATATGTTGTGTAAATATATTTTATGACCTAATGATTTATAACTAATTTACCTTCTAAACAATGTACTTTTAATATTGTCGACTTCAATAAGTCGTAAGAGGGGTAAATCAGAATAACTTAAACCAACCTAAGTATAGTACCTACAAACATTAGAACAAGATGCTGTTGCTGTTCTACGTGGCCGTTCGCGTGAGAGAATTTGATTATCAAACATATGCAACTGACACAAGAAAAAAGCTACTAAACGGTGTTCCTAACTATGACACATTAATTTCATTGTTTGGACCATGTGGTTTAACTCGTTGATACAATGAAACGTACTTCCGTATATAAGTTGGTAAATACAAATATCAACATGAGTTTAAATGAAAAAAATAAAATTTTCTAAATATTAATTTTTATCTTTATTCGCTACCAAGATTTATATAAAGATAAAGTTTACATGCTTTGTTATATTAGTCGTTCATCATTAACATATTTTTTGTTTCTATTACGTTACATGATATCATTTAAGTGGTAATTAATTGAATTCAAAAATCAATAATCCATCACTAAAGGCTTATGGCAAGGAGGCTTTTAAATAATTATTATCCCTCCTTAAATACAACAAATAATATTATAACACAGTTTCACGCTCTTCTTAGATTGCCTTGCTCTAGGTAACATAACACAAAAAACATGAGTATAATTTGTCTTTCTTTTTTAATATTCTGAAACTATTATTATGATTTTAAGACATTAAGTTTCTGTCATTAGTATCATTAGATGAATACATATTATGCATTGTTAAATAGATTCCCCATAATGTGGGGTAAGTATAGTACATAAAAAGTATTTAACTTTCAAACTACAATAGTTGTCGTGGAATACATTAATGCATGTACTGTATGCACAGAATGGAAAGACAGTGTTAAGACCAACTAAAAGAAAGTTCATGTATATTGCAAGGCGAAGAGTACAGCGACCGAGAGCGGCCGTGGCCGGCTCACGGAGCGCGGATCGGACGGCGCTCTTTGACCCGGCATATTCTGGTGCCGCTATTATTCTATACAGATTAGAGAGAGATTGAATATTTTCAAATAAGGCTAAATGTTACACTTTAAACACGGATGAATTATTCGTATTATTGAAAACAAATACATATTATATTTTTTTTCCGTCGGGCTAATCCCGTTTACTTTTCCAACCCCAGGAGAAAAGAAACAATTCGAAACTCGATTACCTTCCTACCTAGTTGTCCATACCCGCACGACTCCTGTATCGGGGCTCTAACTAAAATACCTACGGTGTAGTTCCGACGATAAAAAAACCCGCGGTAGCCTTCTGCGAAAGTGGAGACCGAGAACCGCTCCTGCACTGTGCCGCTCTTCGAAAGGATGCATTGCAGTTTTTGTTGAGGGAATCTGCTTTTCGAACTAGAAGGATGTCAGATTAAGTGATATATATATATACAACTTCCTCGCAAAGATCACCTACATCGTTGACAGCATTTATTAGATCCTACCTCTCCTTCTAGTGGTACTTGTACTTCTACAAGGTTCTACTTTTAACTGTGTTGTAATAGTCAAATATTCGTCATACTCATTTGTTCATTATTGGTCATGCTTATTTGATTCGATATGTCTTTTGTCGCGTTTAGTTAACCCGCACGAGAAAGCACGGACATTACGTACACTCTTCATTTGTTGTTCACGATGTTACGTGTGCTTTAACGCACAAAATACTAAAGAGATGTAAGTTCACAATATACACGCCGCATGCATTCTATGACTCATAGGAAATAATTATATCATCAGAAATGTGTGTTACACTATTAAAGTGTGTTATACGTTACGGTTCGTAATGTGAATATTGTTCTTGCTTTAAGATCAGAGCTATTACTACAGAAAATTTAACATAACCATGGAATTAGCTTAGATACATGCTTTTTTGTAGCAGAGTCTGGAAAACTATCAACTAGGTTACGTAGTGGTTAGTGATCTACAGCGCCCATGAACATCCACCAAGAGAGTAAAGGGTTATGGATGCGTTGCCGACCTCAAATGAGAGGATTGAGGGCTAAGGGCGAAGGTGCTTTGGGTCTGAAAATCTCACTTACCTAACTCTGCTGGAAACTCAACAGCAAGCTGACTCTTCACGTCAATGTACAGTAAAAAAGGGGCTTTACTCCAATCGAGCCGACTCCGAGCTGAGCAAACAGTGATGTCTCGGGGTGACGAGCGCAGTCCAATGCCATACTGTACTTAATTATTCGAGGTTCTGATTGGTATTGCTTCTGTTTATGGGCAGGAGTGACACTTACCATCAGGCGAGCGATCTGCTCGTCTGGTCATCAAAATCCTATGTGAGAAATTCAGAGTTGTTCAGGATCTATGATCAGCCAGTGATCACATATCAAAAAGACAACAGAGCATTAAATGCAGTGTAAGGTTTATCTCAGAATTTAAAATCATTATATCATTTTTTTAAATGAATATGGTTGTTCTTGTATCAATAGACACAATGAACATTTTTACACGTCATTATTATTAACCATTACCTACATCTACTCTACTGGTGCTTCGAAAATTCCTACTGTACCGAGAAGAAGTAAGACTTAATTCAACCGGATGTCATTAAACACATCTTAATATATAAATTAAATTTATAATAAATAAATAAATTTAATTTATTATGAAATTAAATTTTAAATTCATATGTTTAATTCATATTTCTGTTTTGTATAATTTATTGTTCACTATTAAAGGTATACGTATAGTCTTTTCGCTAAGTCTTTCTTTCTTTCTGCCTTGCGTTATCCCGGCTTAGTGCCAGGGTCAGTCAGGTCAGTCTTTTCGCTAAGTACTCTGCAAAATTCAGAAAATCAAATTAGTTTTTACTGGTGACTTCCATGTGCGTTTGTGTATTCATTTAAGTTCAAAGTGTAATTTCTACCCCTTGAGTTAACAACTACTTCGCTAATATAACTTATACTTTAGGTGTTAATGAATTATAAGACAAGTCTTAGTAGTGTTTAATATCTATTCCTTTTAAAGAAAATGCAATTATTAAATGACATCTTTAACTAACAGAAATAGCGTAGATTTAATACCTACTTAAGTATTTGATATCCTCCGTGGCGCAGCGGGCGAGGTGACGGTTGTAAAACAAGAAATTTCGGGTTCGATTTCCGCACCGAAAAAAATGTTTGTGTGGTCCACCAATACTTGTTTTTGGTATGATTGTTGTGAGATCGAAAGTCTCTAGTAGTTCCTGATATCCACAACACAAGACTTGTACATTAGTGGTGGGCCACGATTATATGTGTGACTGTTGGGGTGTTATTTACTTACTTGTTACATATCATACATGTCAATTTCAAATCTTAATACGATTAATATTGTAACAGATTGTACCCACTCGTAACCAAAGGCTTGAGATTTTTTTTTTTAAATCTAACACAAACAACGTCTCCCTACAGAACTTCAGTAAGATATTATGTTGTTTATAAGCAATACTTTTGATTTTATGTTTTTGTAATAAATATTGAAGATAAATAAAAATATGATATAAATCTAAGATAATGGTTATATAACTGAGCAGTCAAATGGTAAAACAATATTATAAGCAGTATATTTGAAAATTATAATTAATATAGAGTTTACAGAACCACCGTCTACTACGAGTAGATGTTAATGTTGTGACAGTCATATCCTCGGCGCAGGATGTGACATTTTACACAATCAGCGGTTGTTTTAGTCGTGGTCGTGGTTGTGATCTCGAGTGTATGATAACTTTTCATGCATCCGCAGTGAACAGTGAAACTGCTTCGCGGCCACACGTGCGCACGCGCAACTCTTTCTGAGATCTCGACTGCTGTAAGGAATACGTGCCGGAAAATAGCCCCGGATTGCAGACACGATGCTTTCCGTGAGTATTTATTTTTCAAGCTGCATATTTTGTACAGTAGGGTGTGGGGAATAAGTTTACCTTAATTAAGGATTTCGTGAATATAGACTTTAATGCGATATGGTTTTCATATTTATTTTAAATGATACAGCTAATAACAAAAATAGCATGTGAGCATAAATAATAAATATGAGTGAAATTGTTGAATTCATTTAAAATCCACTCATCTCTGATGATATTCAAAAGCTTTGTTGTGTGTTTAAAAAATAACGAGTGTTATTAAAAATAACAATATAGTTCAAACAATAATAATTGTAATCGAGGAGGTGGAGGTTTCTCACTCTGGGGTCCTAACGACCAGTGGCTTGGGTCTTAGGCCTCGCTATTGGAGGGTGATATTTTTAAATGTTTTCTTTCTATTATTATGCATTAATTTTTTATACATTTTGTATTTAAAAATGTAAAAAAATACCTTTTGAAATAGAGTCACTGTACATTGTAATCGTATATATAGATAAAATAGGTGTAGAACAACATAAGACTTTCGTGTCATTTTGTTGCAACATAGGTACATTATAATTTTTTAACGTTGAAAAGCTTCAAACTAAAAGCCGTTAAATACATTACCAATTATTTCAGCATTTGATTGCAATTGTGTAACTGTGTTTTATAATAAGCTTGGACAACTATTGTTTTTGTTATGTCAAATATGCGGATATAAAGTAATTTACCATACACACATAAGCTCATGCTTTTTATCTCCGAGAGGATAGACAAAAGTACAACTAGTGCTGCATTCACGTTTCGCCAATCTTTGTGACATGACATGTTGTGACAAGAGGTGAGATTGCCGGGCAGATATTCCAACCCCAGGAATTTCATGTGTAATTTTTCGAATCTAAGACTCAAACAATAATTATGATTGCCTGACCTAGGAATTGGACCCTTCTTCTTCTTTTTATTTTCTCTTAGAACCAACAGTTCTCAGCCTTAGTAAGCTATCATTAGACCAATGAGGTAAACTTTACAACAGCACATACACATAAATTAAATAAAAAAAATCGCGTTGTCACAAAAAAATCTATTATATCTTTAACAATAAATATTATCAATGCGCTTTCCCCCGGTTACATAAGCGATGCGTGATGATGCGATGCGCTCGTTTACATCAATCGTTGGAAGAGAATGACGACTATTAAGGATTCCTCATATGTTGCCGGCGAACACGTGTGACGACTGTCGATAACTTCTGAGCTTATGTCTACCGGAGAAATTGAATCATTCGATGTCATTTCCAGTTTCTAGCCTCGGTTTTACAGCCCCGGTAGCAGCCAGACAAACCGCTTTTAAATTGTTTCTATGTAACATTTTTATGTTTCCTACAGTGGTAAGACGTTCATCGCGTGCTATACGGCTATTTTTCATGTGGTCCTAAATTTTTATTGATTATTTGTTTATTTGGCTTTATGTGTATTTCCTTAAACAACAAATATATGTACATATATTTTCATATAAAACCAGTTCAAATTTTTAATGCTTTTTAACTTCACATTTAAACACATATTTCACCTCATGGGTCTAGTGACAGAGTATTACGACTAGGAATCGTGACATCCTGAGTTTAATTCCCGGATCTAGCAATCATAATTCTAGCTTGAGTTTTCGATTCGGGAAATCAGATTTCAATTGTTCGGGATTAAAAATTATGCCCGGTGTGGTAGAAATAATCTCGGCGAAACGGGGGTGCAGTATTAGTTACACTGCTGCCTAGCCCTTCACGAATATAGGCGTAACCTTATGTATGTAATTGCTTTATTAGAGCTAGTTTTATTACATAACTTATAGTTTATTTTGATGCCTAATACAAACCAGTCGACGTGATAGCTATGCAAAATACATCAATTTTTTAATTAAAATTCGGATTATTCGGGTTATTGTTACGAAACAAATCTTAGAGTTAGAACGTATTTATAAGCCTACTACCGCATCTAACCAATTATGTAACGTTAAAGCGTAATCTCTTCATACTCGGAACGACGACGTATGCTTACTGATTGATATAATATGTAGTTCCCAGTTTATCACACAATTATATCGTAGTTCCACATTTTTCTACACAATTTTATAATCTCTTCGTATCGAATAAGTCTAACACAAAATGTTGAAATAGAAGCCAACGACAATATTTTCACTGATTATAGACCTTGATGGCTACAAATCAAATGAAACTATATGAAAAGAAAAAATATTTGTGTTTATGGAAATAGTGACGTATGTATGTGGCCGTTTTGTAATCTACTATATAAAAATAAGTCGGGTTTTCCTTCCTGACGATATAACTCCAGAACGCACGAACCGATTTCCACGGTTTTGCATTCGTTGGAAAGGTCTCGGGCTCCGTGAGGTTTATAGCAACGAAAATCTAGGAAAAAATTCAATAGAAAAGCGGGAAAATAGGGAAAATCATTTTTTAAATACAGCGCCATCTCTGATACATAGCATGTACTACAAACCAATATTTTAAGTAGAGAAATGTTACATAAAACGAAGCCATCTGGTGGCGAAACGGAGTTCGCCGGGTGTGCTAGTGAATTATAGAAATAACAAGCCCCAAGACAATGCACCTCTGACTTTTCTAAGTTTCATGTGTGTTCATTTATATTTATAGATTGCTTTAATAGTGAAGGAAAATATCGTAAAGAAACCTATATACCTGAGAACTATTCATATTATTATGAATTTTGTAGGTATGTGAATTTACCAGCTCACGTTAGGCCGTAAGTTGGGCTACTCTCATTATTAATAGAGGCCAGCGCCCAGCAGAGGGTCATATATAAAAGAGGATCAGAAATGTAATACTAGTATATAAGACATAGGCCATAAGCTCACGCCTTTGTGCCCAAGGGAGTAGGCAGAGGTGCAACTAGTACACCCACGTTTCGCCGAGCTTATTTCCATCACATGATGTGATAGAGGGCGAGCCTATCATCATACCGGGCACAAATTTCGACCCGGAAATTTCGTGTGATTTTTCGAATCCAAAACTAAACAGAAGTTGCGATTGAGGCTGAAAAGCTTTCGAAACGTCGCGTCGGGACCTAAGTTAGGTATAATAATAATCCGCGATAAAATCAGTTTAAATTAGTTTTATTTCAATGTATAACATTCGCGTAAACGTAATGAATCATTATAGAAATTGTGATTGCCCGACCTGGGAATTGAACCCAAAGCGTCATGGTTCTCACCATATATTTATAGGAATGTAAAAATAGTGCTCGCAATCACTAAACAAGTTAAACGCATTCCTTCACAATTAGATATCATGTATTTATTATTTTTATTTTTCGCGTGCAAAACGCGAAACTAGTCGTAGTATTAATAAATCTATCTATGATAATGTTCCAAATTGTAGCAGTATAAAGCGCGAAATTTCTTTGATCCAAATGCCTAACCGTGGGACAGTGAAAGCAAATAAATTTACCTTTGAATATGTATAATAATATTTTTCTCACGATCTCTCACTTTGATAAAGATAATTTGTTCTTAATTGTTGGATAAAATTTTACACAATATTTAAAACTACTCTGCCAGAATATTATGCAATTCTTTGTGCGTAGATAACGAGATAGATAATTAAAATTAGCGTTTCATTACGCTTACAAAACAATAAACTCATTGCGTTAAAGGTGGTTTCCACTATTATATACCTCAATTATTGCTATGCAACTCCTTTGGTTAACCATATTATATTACATTCAATTCTATTATAAAACATATAAAATATTAACAAAATAAAACGTCCATTCTCAAAGCCTGTCTGAAAATATGAAATGAATTTTTCACCTTTTCACTGGACAAACAAGTAATCGTAATAAATAATAATACTTCGAATAAACCAATAAATACTTCATCTTCTCTACTATCAAATAATTACAATGTATTTCGTATATTTTAACTATTAAGAATATTAGCCCTGTATTATAAACGTCCCACTGCTGGACACGGACCTCCTATACTGAATAATAGGGGTTAAGCTTAATGCAGAATGGCAGACTTCATATACCTTCGAAGTCCTTATAGAGAACTTTTCGAATATGCTGGTTTCCCTACGATGTTTCCCTCAACTCAACTGTTTGTGTGGGATAGATATTCATTTTTAGATAGGTATTTATTTTTCCTAATGCGTTCCTGGAGGTGCAGTGTGATCCGTAGTTATCTGTAGGAGATTTTACGTACTACCTATACTATAGCGCCTTAATTCATTTTTCCCTAGTATTTTGAAATCCCTTATATGCTTACAGGAAACAATCGTGAGGGTTTTCTTCATTTTTATTCACTTTTATTTAAATGATATTGTGATATCATATCTATTTTACAGATGGTACATGTTCATTGTTCATATTTCGCTTTTTTCAATAAAATAAGACCACGCCTTTTTGAATACTTCGTGAAAGCAATAAAACGATTTCCACATTGTTACAACTAGCATATTATTTATGGTTAATTTGATTAATCGTATCAACACAGTGCGTTGCTAGTTATTAATTATTGATTTTAAATTTGGGTCTAGCGTGCGTGACGGATAATAAATAACCCGAACAATACTGAATCAGACACTATTGTATGATTATATATATTATTATGTATATATTTCACAATGAGAACAATACTGGATCAAATACTATTGTATGATAAATTACATGACATTAGGTTTGCCCTAAACAGCTACTTTATTAACTTTAATGGCTTCGTCAAACAGAAAGCGTACTTAGCGCGCGACAGGGCGCTAAACTGACGTCGCGATATGACGCCGAGTTGTGTTGTACTATTATAGTAATATACCGTCAGACAGAGCGCCAGCGCTAGCAGTACGCGACGCTCTGTCGCGGCGTTAGGACGCTTTAACGTCGGGAGTTGTATTTTTTTACAGATTTTATTTTAGCGTCCGAGTGAATGTGCATAATGACTGAAAAATTGATTGAATTAGTACGAAAAAACCCATGTTTGTACAATATAAAGGATAATTGTTATAAAAATATAACAATTAAATTGAAATTTCCCACAATTTCAATTTAATTGTTATATTTTTAAATCGGAAATCAGATAAATCAAACGGGTAAGACCTCGATAGAGCATATAAAAGTAATAATTCTTCCACATCTGTATCACTCGACATCTTATCAATATAAATTGCGCTTTGGCGAATGGTACGTTGCGTTAAGGAGCGTTGCGCTCTAGTCAAGTGTGACATGAAAAGAGCGCGACGTTAATACGCGGCGCTTTAACGCTATTACGCGGCGCTAAGTACGCTTTCTGTTTGACGAAGCCTTAAGGCTTCGTCAAACAGAAAGCGTACTTAGCGCGCGTCAGGGCGCTAACCTGACGTCGCGCTATGACGCCGAGTTGTGTTGTACTATTATGGTAATATACCGTCAGACAGAGCGCCAGCGCTAGCAGTACGCGACGCTCTGTCGCGGCGTTAGGACGCTTTGACGTCGGGCGTTGTATTTTTTTACAAATTTTATTTTAGCGTCCGAGTGAATGTGCGTAATATCTGAAAAAATTATTGAAATAGTAAGAAAAAAACCATGTTTGTACAATATAAGGGATAATTGTTATAAAAATATAACAATCACATTGAAATTTCCCACAATTTCAATTTAATTGTTATATTTTTAAATCGGAAATCAGATAAATGAAACGGGTAAGACCGCGATAGAGCATATTATAAAAGTAACAATTCTTCCACATTTGAAGCACTCGACATCTTGTCGATAGACACTGTGCTTTGGCGAATGGTACGTTGCGTTAAGGAGCGTTGGGCTCTAGTCAAGTGTGACATGAAAAGAGCGCGACGTTAAAACGCGCCGCTTTAACGCTATTACGCAGCGCTAAGAACGCGTTCTGTTTGACGAAGCCTTAAGTTGTTTCTCTTAAGGATCAACATTCAAAATATTAAGTGGCCTCAATAAAATATTTGACTAGGTATAAAATTCATAATTTTTACTACCCAATAAAAACTTTAATGTTATTATATGATTGTTAGATCTATTCATGACTGGAAGAATTTAATATAGAATTTATAACGGGTCTAAATCGCGTAATATTTAAAGGTTTTAATTTAATGCCAATATATTTATTTCCCAACCACCGACCGATTCGACCGAGTTGCATCGGCCGTCACGGGCTGACCTACACGGTATAATATTATATAACATAATAAATTGGCACTTATAGCTTTAATTATTACGCAATTAAGACCCAAATATAACATTATAGATTGTCAATTGTAATAGTGATGACTTATGAAAGATAGTGTCACAATATTAGTAATTTCTAAAGCAGGTGCTAAATGTGACATTACGTTTGTATGGCATTATTAGAAGTACTAGTAAGTTTTGGAATTAATTGAAAATGGATAGAATAATCTGTCAATACTGATCAATACAACCATCTAAAGGGCGTATAACAACAGCGCCACTCATCTTGGAAACTTATATATAATAATATAGTATAAATAATATAAATTAACATTTCAATCTTTTAAGATTACTTCATTTACAAAAGTAAGAGACAGTCGAGTTTGTATTACGTTTAATAACTAGTTTATTAATTATAGGCATTGTTCATCTGTCGTATTGTAATTCGAACATTAAATATCAAAAGCGCATAGGTAACAGCAGTCGCAATATAGAATTTTAATTGATGAGTATCGGTTTTAATAATTAATTGTCTAGTCATAGACTAATTGATGTACAAAGTGAAGACTGGTCCGGGAAGCCAATGTTACACAATGTTCCTACAATTAGCACATCATTTGCAAGAATAGCTTTATAAAATGATGGCATTGAAACAATTTCAAATTCTCTTGTAAAAGGGATTCATTAAGCCTGCCACGAAATTGTGCCATCTCAATTTACTATTTTAATTTGCGGCCGAAAACTAAAATTATTCATTAATTTTGCTGCGAAACATTTTATTATGTCTGAAATATTACTTGCATAATTATGATTTAGACTATAATTTATGTCACACCGTATGCTTGGTTTGATGATGGCAACTTAGATTAAGAGTGAGTGGTAGAGCCACGCTGAAGACAGTCATGTTTACAGCATGATTCGATCGGATCGTCCGGATAGATACCACTGTCTCAAAGAAAACCAACGTGAAATAGCAGCCTGGTGCTGCGTTTCGTTTGGTGAGTAAGATTTCTGGAGGCTCAAACAAACAGATAATAAAACTTACCACAATGAATTTACCATGAAAATATTATGCACCTTACGTTATTGTAGAGAACATTCGTTTATGTCCAAAAATAAGAACAATTTTGTTAAATCAATTCCTTGCTTACTAGACCGATGATTATCCATTTTGAAACATAAATAAATTATAGTAGAATGAAACCCATTGTAAAAGGAAGAGAATACAACAAAATTGATAGGAAAAATAAATTACGGGCGATCTGAGGTCGGGAAGTGGGGGCTTTTAAGGGTAAAAAACGGTTTATCTCGATTTCCGGAAAAACTACAAGTCCTATGGAAAAAAGTTAAATCGCAAAGTTGTAGGTAATAAAAAGATCTACAACTTTTGCATACACACTTTCTTCACATAACCTCAAAATATATGTGAAAAATTCAAATAACCAAGTTTTTTGTTTTTATTTTTATCAATTACAATAAATCATTTTTTTTCACGAAATTTGGTGAAAACTTACCTATTTGTATCCCAAATACAGTGTAATTTTTTTGATTTAAAATATTTATTTTTGCACCTTATTTTGACTTAATATCGAAAAAGCAGCCTAATTTTCAAACGAAAATTCTCACGTCAAAATATGAGCTTTTTTATAAAAGTCTATTGGTTTCTTGTCCATTGAATTCTCTACTTTCTGATGGTGTAAAAAAATATATATATATTACTATGGTAAATGTGCTCAGAAAATGTAAAGTTATAAGTTAATATTTAATAAAACATATCTACAATATTTTGAGAAAGTTGTAGAATCTTGTTTAAATTATATGCGTAGATGCCTCTTTATTGTTATTTTTATATAACTTATATACCTGAGTGATCTACGGAAAATTTTAGCCCATCATAAAGAAGTGGGGAAGGGGCTAGGTGGGTCTGGGCCTTACTACCTGTTATTTAGTAGTTCGTTTCTTTGCATTTGCGATTAAACTTTTTTCCATAGGACTTGTAGTTTTTCCGGAAATCGAGATAAACCGTTTTTTACCCTTAAAAGACCCCCACTTCCCGACCTCAGATCGCCCGTAATTTATTTTTCCTATCAATTTTGTTGTATTCTCTTCCTTTTACAATGGGTTTCATTCTACTATAAATTTGTTTCTATTTTTACCATTTTCAACCGGATAATCATCGGTCTATACGTGTATCTACTCATTAGTCTTCTATGAAAGTTTAGTACACAGTAGATCTCAGCTATGAGAGTTTTAAAATTGTAATTTTTATTTATTTAGTCCCTATGTTTACCTATCTTACAACAATAGTTAGTTATACAAGTTCATCTTATCTACATAAATTACAAAGACGACGTTCTTTTATTATGTTGAGTTTATCGCTCCATCGCTACTAACTAGACAACATTGAAACAATTCACACACAATATACGTAAAGTATCGTACCTGTATAAATATACTACAAAAGAACATTCTCGAGTTATTGTTAATTAAAAACCAGGTCTATCTTGATTATATTTCGTAAGTAATGTTTAAATCGCTTATTCGGCCCACTGGTTATGTTTTGACGAAATAATTTTATTGAAATTCCCACAGCCATGGAAATTATAAGATTATAATGAAGTACGAGATTGCAACCATACGATTATAAACGTCTACAACAATGAGAATAATCTCATTAACAATAATCATTATCAGAGTATAATAAGCTCAAGGTTCATGGCGCTTTTGTTCTATCATTTCACAATGCCACAAGTAGGCTTATAATTAAAATATATTTAACATATGACTCGCGACTGTAAAATATACACATCACTCTATGGCCTCAAATTAGTTTTGAAATTAACATCGATAAAATATAACTTTGTATTCGATACATCTCTAGATATGTTGAGACACTTTTTAATAGGATCACACAAGATTATATACCTGCCACCTTGTATCCATGTGAAATAGGAAGTTAACTCAAATAAAATTGTGCCTGTTTAAAGAAAGACTACATACTTGTGTTCATTGTGGGTTACGTATTCACTGACTTCCGAGTTATTTGAATGAATGTCTCATTCACTCGCTCGTCATGCGTACAGTGTACACTGTCTACTGAGTGCATACGGTACGCGAGTAAGTCTTCTGTTTTACGCATTATAATCACATCCTCATTACAAATGAGTAAATGCAATTTAGTATTCCTGAACAAACTGCAACCACTCTAGTGCCCGACTAATTTACTCGTATGTGTAGACTTCATCATTTCTACATCACATTATTTGTGCCGCCAAGCAGCAATGTGTAAACACTGTTTTGTTTGGTTTGAAGGACATTGAAGCAAGTGAAATTACTGGGCATTATGATACTTAACAGCATATCTCTCGGGGTGACGAACGTAGTGCAGTGCCATGCAGTGCTTTAATTAAAATTCTATGTGGTACTGCATCTGTTTATGGGCAGGCGTTATGCTTACTATTAGGCGAGCGACCCGATCGTTTCATCAGTCAAACTAATCTTAAAAATATTAGCAAAATATTAAATTATTGAACACTTCTCTCAAATTCTTTATATCATACAAAAGTAGAAGTTTACATAAAACCCATTTTAACGTAGCAAAAGTCAGCATGTAATAAGTATTATAATAAAAAGTATTCATTACTTTCTTTACAACAAAATAATGGAACATGCACTGTAAAAACATTAAGTCCTTACGAGCAGTAATTACAACAGTGTCGGTCAATTTCTCCTACGAGTATGTAACATGCGCATAACAGTAGAAGGTAATTTGCACAAAATCTGCACGTTGTAATGACGTAAACTTTCACTCCGACATAGACAGTATCTCATAGAACAGCAAACGACTTCACGATGCCACTATTTAAAAATAATGTTCTTGACCTATCTCAAAACTAGTCGCAGTGTTTTTATTCTTTTAATTACTTTATATTGCTTACTTATTTACAAAATAATTTTATATCTCAAGGCCACTATTATAGTAGGTTGTTCGATTTTATTTCGCAGTCATAATATAACTTTTTTATATCATATCATATTATTTTTATTTTTTATATCACCTTACAGTAAGTGATCTTCACTGCCCATTTTATTTTATTTAATTGAATGACGAGACGAGCAAGACGCTCGCCTGCCCATAAACAGAAGCAACACCACACAAAATTTTGAATTATAAAGCACTGCATGGCGCTGAATCACGCTCGTCACCCCGTGACATAAGATGTTAAGTCGCATAATGCCCAGTAATTTCACTGGCTTCACTGTCCTTCAAACCGAACCAAAACAGTGCTTAAACACTGTTACTTAGCAGCAGAAATAGACAAAGCGGTGGTACCAACCCAGACGGCCCGCCGCATACGAGGGACCTACCACCTCGCCCACAATATTAGAAGAATAATGGATGCGTTGCCGACCTTAAAGTAAAAGGATTGGGAAAGGGAGGTGGATTGGGGCTTCCGGATGAAACGCAGCAGCGAGCCGCTAGCTACTTTACGTCGTTTTCAGTGATATGGAAAGACGACCCTGTCGAGGTCCAGTATTTATGGTCTACGTTCGGAATTATTTTACATAACAACCTAGACTCAAGTACATTACTATTTCGCTATTCTATATTCGGTAATAGGGAAAGGGATTTCCACTCTGTATTTATATGGCCCTCATATGACATAATGTGGGTAATTAAACCAGCATCGATTAATTACTCGTACATATATTTCAAAGTAGACAAACATCCGCAAGCCACTATAAAATAGCATTCACATCCGTAATAAATTAAAATTCTAAATCAATTTACCTCGTTTTCTATCTCTGTTCGACGTGTATATAACCAGTCGGTAAATTGTTTTATTAAGATTCGAACCACAGTTTAGAGATTAATTACGTAATCTCACACATAGTGAAAATCGTGATGTCTATGTTTTGAATATTTATAATCGCAGGCATACAATGATGAAAGAATGTTATGGTGATATCGATCTTATCCTGAAAAGTTTACTCTTTTCTAACACAGTTTGAGTAGTAAGTTTTTATTAAGGTATAGTTTTTAATACTCCAAGTTACAGTGTAACATACAAATTACTTCTTTTAAGTGTTACATTTAAAGGAAGTCTCTATTTGTTGCTCGTATATACCCTTTCATATATTATTAAAATTACGCTTTGTCAATGACCCCTGCTAATAACAGCCGCAAAACTCAAACATAAACAATTCACAGCGATAATATTTTAAAGCTTCTTCCACGATTAAACCTCTTCTGAGCAAATTAATAAAACGGAGTTTTTACTAAATTGTGGACTCTTAAGTTATACGCTTTCTAATTTCTAAATCCATGTTATGAAATATTTGTTATAATATACATCCCTATGGTTGTGTAAAGTTCTTCTTTTTAAGGCTCCAATTAATTTATATTGCAGTAATATCTTCCTATACAAGCAGTATTATTGAAATTTAATAATTCCGCACAAGCATAAGTATTGGTCCGGAGTCCCTGGGCCAGCTGTTCCACTTGATTACTATCAAGCTAATTTTCCGTGAGTAGCTTCGTTTCGATGAGACGCCCAACAATCCCCTATGCGAAAATTCTCTATTGTGGTAGCTAACAGAGGTAGCAAGGATAGAATATTTCGATTTTATGATACTCAAAAATTTATTATTTTATTTCTAGGACAATATGACTGTTAAATTATATGAATATTAACTAAGTAAAAACAAAAAAATCAGCTGGTTAGTAATCATACCTATTGGAAGGAGGGGCTTCCAATAGGTATCGATAACGAGGTCATTAAAAATGATTTGAATGAGCTGATTTTTTTGTTTTTACTTAGTTAATATTCATATAATTTAACAGTCATATTGTCCTACAAATAAAATAATAAATTTTTGAGTATCATCAAATCGAAATATTCTATCCTTTCTACCTCTGTTAGCTACCACAATAGAGAATTTTCGCATAGGGAATTGTTGGGCGTCTCATCGAAACGAAGCTACTCACGGAAAATGAGCTTGATAGTAATCAAGTGGATCAGCTGGCCCAGGGATTCCGGACCATATGTCAGATGCCTAAAACTAAAAGCACCAACTCACGTATGTCGCACAGTTGGAAAGCTCGTAACGTCTGTGCATCCGATGCATGCATCACAACTCACAAGTCACGGAATGAACGCGACGCTCACGAAATCAAATGCGGCTTACATGCATACGACCACTTTAATAAAATATTGTTTACAAGGCCGGTCCAACTCGCTTCTTTATTTTAAAAAGGAAAACGAAAACGAAAACGAGTGAAAGCATTAACTTTATTAAGATTCATTTTGTTACATCATTTGACATGATTAATATATTTTGATTTATTTATACATTATAAAATGGTTGGTTTTAAATTACAAATGACAATGTTGTAGTCAAAAATATTTTATAAGAGAATATACATATACATATATAAACACCTGTTTATATAAAAATTAAATACCGTTCCCTGGGAACGGCGTCACTTTACGTTTCCAGGTAAAATAAACTCGGGACAATCACAATTCACCTGAAAATAAACAAGTGTATCTATTTTTGGTCATTACATCGCTATGTGACCAATTAGGAATTCTTGGGGTCTAAAAAAATGGCGATGTAAAATCAGCGAAATTAAAAAAAAAAACACCGAAATTTGTTGCTTTTTTGTTGCTAATTAGTTGCTAGAAAATTAATTTTTTTGCTTCAACCGATCGCAAAAAATCGGCAATAACGCTAACTTTTCAATAAGATAGCGTGGAAATCACTGGATGTGGGCTGATCGATCAAGCGAATAGTGGTCAATTTGTTGCTAATTTGTTGCTGAAAAATGCTAGGGAGAAAAAAAAATTTAAAAATAAAAATTGATTTTTTTTCAATTATGCCTTCACTCTTGACTTTGCCGCGGAAGTTCTATAGTTAAAATTTGTTGCTGCTTATACTACAGCTTGTTTTAGCATAGAGAGTCAGCAACAAAATAGAAAAAGGGAAGTCAGGAGAAGTTGGAGATCCGCTTATAAACAAACCGGCCACGCTAGCTTAACCAACGATTTTTCCGTGGAAAAACTATTGTAAAAATTTGTTGGTGTTCATACTGCAGCTTGTTTTAGCATAGAGAGTCAGCAACAAAATAGAAAAAGGGAAGTCAGGAGAAGTTGGAGATCGGCTTATAAACAAACCGGCCACGCTAGCTTAACTAACGATTTTTCCGTGGCGACATTCTTGTGGAAGTAAGTTTTTCTTACTATACATGCATGCGTTCACAACAGCTCGGACTTTAGCAACTGTCAAATATTATGAGATAAATTGATTTAAAAGATAAATAATTTTAGGTTAATTTTATTTTTATAATTTTTTTCAAAGTTTCTATTATTCTTTTCATACTTAATTATGATTAATATTATCAAGACACTTCAAATTTTTATTGTTTTTATAAAATTATTGAAAATTTTGACAATTATTAATATTGTTGAAAAAAGCCGATCTCCAACTTCTCCTGACTTCCCTTTTTCTATTTTGTTGCTGACTCTCTATACTAAAACAAGCTGTAGTATAAGCAGCAACAAATTTTAACTACAGCATTTCCACGGAAAAATCGTTGGTTAAGCTAGCGTGGCCGGTTTGATTATAAGCGGATCTCCAACTTCTCCTGACTTCCCTTTTTCTATTTTGTTGCTGACTCTCTATGCTAAAACAAGCTGCAGTATGAACAGCAACAAATGTTTACAATAGTTTTTCCACGGAAAAATCGTTGGTTAAGCTAGCGTGGCCGGTTTGTTTATAAGCGGATCTCCAACTTCTCCTGACTTCCCTTTTTCTATTTTGTTGCTGACTCTCTATGCTAAAACAAGCTGCAGTATGAACAGCAACAAATTTTTACAATAGTTTTTCCACGGAAAAATCGTTGGTTAAGCTAGCGTGGCCGGTTTGTTTATAAGCGGATCTCCAACTTCTCCTGACTTCCCTTTTTCTATTTTGTTGCTGACTCTCTATGCTAAAACAAGCTGTAGTATAAGCAGCAACAAATTTTAACTATAGAACTTCCACGGCAAAGTCAAGAGTGAAGCTAGCGTGGACAGTATTTATTTTGGCATAATTGAAAAAAAATCAATTTTTATTTTTAAATTTTTTTTTCTCCCTAGCATTTTTCAGCAACAAATTAGCAACAAATTGACCACTATTCGCTTGATCGATCAGCCCACATCCAGTGATTTCCACGCTATCTTATTGAAAAGTTAGCGTTATTGCCGATTTTTTGCGATCGGTTGAAGCAAAAAAATTAATTTTCTCGCAACTAATTAGCAACAAAAAAGCAACAAATTTCGGTATTTTTTTTTTTTAATTTCGCTGATTTTACATCGCCATTTTTTTAGACCCGAATTCTTGAACGTATAAGTGACATCACGCTACCCAGCATACAAGCCATGGGAATGCAGCAGAATCATGAAAGCGGGTGAATCCGCGAGGGGCAGCTAGTATTAAATAGAAATAATAAAATTATATTATTTGCGTTAAACTATAAGGGAAGAACGGTTGTATGAAGTATGCCGGAAATATGAAAGTGGAGAATTTCAACTAATAGTAATCCGCGATCAAATAATAGTATATAAACTAAATATGTTATGTGCGAGAGAAATCCATTTTCGTTTGGTTATGCGGTTGTTAAGATAATATTAAAACAAATTCTGTTTGTAGAATACATAACCCTTTTCTCGAACAAGTCAACATTTACTATTCATTCACTCCATAGGCCGAATGACGTAAATCCATAAGGTTCACTGTCCATCGTCCCATTTCATTAGCATAAAAAATCTCACACATTTTAAAATAAACATTCGAGTTTATTGCGTAATAAACATGAATATCTGTTTCTATTGACATACGTAACGGGACTTTTTTGCCACAGAGAAAGTTTTTGGGTCTTCTACTATAGTAACGAAAGAACTGGAATACAACTTTTGTACATAATAGAAACAGTTAATAATGTCCGCGCCCTTGAGTTTTTTTTTTTATACTTTTTTGTTTAATGTAATTAAAATACTGGCGGTATACTTATTGTACTAATAACGGTAAAGTACAGAAAAATTAGGCAAACGATCTGATGTTGTGAGAAGAATTATGGACGCATTACCAACCTTAAAAAAGTGATAATAAGGGATGGAGAAGGGAAGCGTGATTGTACATCACTCACCATACTAAACGCAGCAGCAAGCCAATAATTTACATCAGTTTTTAGTGAGATAGTGGTAACAATCCGGTCGAGTCAGCCCGTTGATGCTGTAAACAAAACTGTTTACAGGGTACTTGCCACTACTTGTTCTCATCCATTAACTAAACTGTTCAAATAATTCTGGAAAATATATTGTCTACTTAATGACCTCATTTTAGTTACGGTAATCAATAGCTCGAAGCATGAGGTTCTGAGCTCCAATCCTTATCCTAGGTCGGTCAATCATGTGGCGATTTTTAAAAAAATTAAATAGCATTTTTATGATTGATCTATGTGCATTATAATGACGAAAATAACGTATAGGATATTTCGGTATCATGTTCATTTAAAATCCTTTTGTTAATCTTTATTCTCCCAATCCAATATAGAATACAGAACCTTATTTTTAATGTCGGTTAATAAAATACACATCAAAGTTATGTAAAATTGACTCTATGCATTGAGCACCACAATGGAGAAGTGTTAACCACCGTTCTGCAATTTCAAAACGCTTTATGCCCCATCACGAATGCCTACAAGCAAGTATGGTACTGCGTAGATAATTCTTCTTTGTATTTCTATTTATGACGTTATAGTTCGTGGTGTATTTTGCAATAACCGCAGGCACCATAACATGTCTTCAAGTTTGAACGGGTTGCCTACGTGTTGGAAACGTAAAAATGTAAAAGCTTTTTAAAAATTTAACTTATATGTAAATTCTAATGACTTTTATATAAAAACAAACGAGTCAAGTCTTTCAGCGTGTAACCACAAATATTTCCGGTATCGCTTAAATTTTTACTACTGCAATGTGAAAAAAGAAAACAACATAATATATTGTAAAGTTAACCACGATTAGCGAATCGGAAATGAAACTATAAAAAAAAGATTAGAATTAAGGATGAGTTCTTAAAACTTCCTATTAGTACTGATATTATATCTAATAATATCAGTATAGTCCTACGACTGCCTCGGTGGCGTAGTTGTATTGCGTACGCGGTACGACTGCTGACCTGAGGACTCGGGTTTGATCCCCAGGTCGGGTAGAGTGAAATTGAGATTTTCTATCACGAAATGCTCAGTATCCACCCGGAGTCTGGAATTGTCATGTCGCAAGCCCCTCGGGCCGGATTTCCCGAGGGTTGCGACATGACTTTATGGTTGGTTGGGTATAGGGGTACAACCTTGTATTCCTGTGCCTGCATCGTTCATCCACTTGTTCTGTCGCAGGTCCCTTGATTTGCTTCTTCCCTCTCCGAAGAGGGAAGAAGCATTTATACAGGCCGGCATGCCTGGTGACCACCGATAAACTCACAACGTGTCGGTGGTCGCTAGTTTATTAGGAAAAAACGTATTAATAAAATGTACGGATAAATTATAATACTTCAGTAAACTCGTTTTATAATTTTATTGGAAATGCGTTTTATATTACCTTTGCTTATAATTGCAGGAGAAAGCAAATTTTGTATTTATAATTTATAATAGAGTACATTTTTATTTCCAATCATCGCGTTAAGCGAGTGGCTAATTAATCTAATTTAGTTGCTTAAGAGGAGGCTCCCTAAATTGTACGTTAGTTTCGATGACCATACTGCGTCAATTATATATCCAAGGAATATAAAACTTTAATATATGATTTTTCAGTCCTATTTCTTTCCGTTAATAAGACAGTTACACAATTGTGTTATTTTCCCTCGATACATTTTTATTCCGAAAACGATGTATTTTTGGTAGAATTTTTGCTGTTTCTAATAAATGGCTTGAGTTATATGTCTAAAATAAATATTCACAGTTAGTAAATATTGTTTATTATCCACTGCCAAGATATAAATTACCTAGATCAATTAAAACTCATAATATAAATTATAATAGATTTGCGACTTACGTCATTTACTTCTGTGCATTGATAAACGTCCGACGATGTGCGCAATATTCAACCTTATGTCATTTCTCATAGTGTGTTGAGTAGTGCACGGTAACTAATAATTAAAGCTATTTATCGTTAGTACAGCGCCGTGCTTCAAGGAAAGACTACGTGTTTTATGCCGCGCGAACGCTCTGCCCGAGTGTTGAATCAGTTTATTATATTTGACAAACTATGCGAAACAGACAATAAATAATTTGTGCTAAAAAGAAAGAAAGTGAATCGTTTCAAAAACTTTGCAATGATTATGAGAGAAGCAAAAGCGTAAGTATTTTGTTAGAATGTTATTTGTACATTTTGAAATTAAAAGTATTATTATATATAATATAACATATTTTAATAATATTATTTCTAAAATAGAATTAAACTATTTACATTATTAAATACATAATAATGCCTCGGTCGCGTAGTTATATTTCGTACGCGGTATTGCTATGCTGAGGTCTCGGGTTCGATCCCCGGGTCGGGTCAAATGATATTGGGTTTTTCTATCATGAAATGCTCAGTATCGGTCCGGAGTTTGATCCCGAATTGGGCCCGGTATGGCGATAGGATCGCCCGCTGTCACATCATGGGATGGAAATACACTTTGCGAAATGTGGGTGCACTAGTTACATCTCTGCCTATCCCTTCGGGGATTACAGTCGTGAGTATGTATAAACAATCATTATAATGACTTATATACCCTATCTTTTTTAGAAAAAGAAATAAAGAAAATCGAATGATGGTTATCCGGAACAAAGAGTCAGTGGAGTCGCCTCGGCAATTATTTGATTTAGTTTCTACTTTTGTGATGCATGAAGAGTGAGTTACTCTAACATTATATTATACTATACTAATAATAAGATTATAAGCAAGTATGCATCTAATCGTCATGTATAATTACTAACTTGATATTGTAAGTAATATTTACTTTATCTTCTTCTTCACTAGGTGGTCGGTCCCTCGTATGCGAGAGACCAACTAGGTTGGTACCACCGCTTCGTTTATTTGTCCTACCATGTAGCAGTGTGTAAGTACTGTTGTGTTTCGGTTTGAAGCTAGTGACAT
Source organism: Amorpha juglandis (assembly GCA_949126905.1). Lineage (NCBI taxonomy): Eukaryota > Metazoa > Arthropoda > Insecta > Lepidoptera > Sphingidae > Amorpha > Amorpha juglandis. Next base: position 10,932,097 of record OX421372.1, read on the forward strand.
TACTGGGCATTATGAGACTGCAAAATTTGTGTCTCGGAGTAAATATCGCAATCCAATATCACGCAGTGCGTTGTAATCTAAAGTTCTGTGTAATATTGACTGTTTATGGTCAGATGTGGCGCTTACCATCAAGCTAGCAAAACGTTATTCATGCTAATAAAACAAACTATTACATATTTTATTGGGATTATTATATGATAATGGGTAATAACTACTAACTATGTATGTAATTATTTACATTAAATCTAATCTATGTTCTTTTTATTATCATGGAGAAACAAAATGACGATTATTTTGCTATGTAAAGAACCATGCTGTAGACACTTTTGTGATTTATCTACAATCTGAATAAGCCGGCTCGACTGTTATTCATACTTAAGTGATCTCCACTCATTGATGATTTATTTACATAATTACCTAAATCATTGTTACATTATTATTTAATCTATTTACATAAATCACCAATGAGTGGAGATCACTTACCATCAGCTTACCTACTTTTTGTCCTAGCACGGCAAAATGACTGCGCTATACCTGATGGTAAGCGCAGTGTAGACCAAAAACTCCAGCGACCATCGATGAACAACGAGATTATCGGTGGTCACCAGAATCATGCCGGCCTAAAATAATGCTTCTTCACACTCTGGAAGAGGAAAGAGGCAAATCGAAGAGCCTGCGACAGGATAGGCGGATGGCTGATGAAGGCACAGGGATACAAGGATGTATCCCTATACCCGTCTCAACCAACCATCGAGTCATTTCGCAAACTCCTCGGGAGAACCAATTATACACTGGCTGATCCTGGAATGCGATCCACACAAGGTGTGTGGGATCATTATGACGGGTTCTTACACCGTGTGTATGGTTGTCGCTATCCGAGCGGTTAGGAATATCCTACCAATAGCCAATTCCTCAATTGATTACATAAATGGGTAAGGATGAAAATGATGATGATCCTGAGCTCTAACTTCTAGTGATGTTAAAAAATATGATTTGATTATATGATGATGATTGTTGATGATGTTTTTGCAGACTAAACTTGATAAACCTTGAATCTAGCGAGAACACTGAAAACATAACAGCTATTCATCGTGCATATATTTCGCCACCATCAACTCTCGGGGACAAACCTCCCATACGATGTCAAAGAGAACATTTCTCATAATATTTGTTCCATGAAAGCAAATATGACAATATATAGCCCTTACTTGATGCAACTGACATTGTATGGAACGTACTGTTATGTTGTTTAATTTACGATTTTTTTTTTTTATATAACAAAATGTATATTATTATGATGTCTTTCAGATTGATGTTGATCATGAAAAAATCCTTACGAGGTACAAAATATAAGGTGAAGATGTAAGATTTTGTTGTTTTATTTCGACCTTAAACCATTCTATAGACACATGAGTATCATCCTAATAAATAAATACACAGTATTTATTCCTTCTTTTTTGCACTTTTCGTTATTTCCTTTTGAATACACGTTCTAATGTGTAGACGTATCATCGAAGTACAGTCATTTTTTGAAAAACAAAAGAAAATTAAACTATAGTCTATTTTAAAGAAAATTCATTTATTTTTTGTTTTATATACACATGGTCTGGGTTCCCTGGGCCATTTTTCCACTTGATTACTATCAAGCTAATTTTCCGTGAGTAGCTTCGTTTCGATGAGACGCCCAATAATTCCCTATGCGAAAATTCTCTATTGTGATAGCTAACAGACGTAGCAAGGATAGAATATTTCGATTTGATGATACCTAAAAATTTATAATTTTATTTGTAGGACAATATGACTGTTAAATTATATAAATATTAACTAAGTAAAAACAAAAAAATCAGCTGGTTAGTAATCATACCTATTGGAAGGAGGGGCTTCCAATAGGTATCGCAAACGAGGTCATAAAAAATTATTACTAACCAGCTGATTTTTTTGTTTTTACTTAGTTCATATTTATATAATTTAACAGTCATATTGTCCTACAAATAAAATAAAAAAAATTTGAGTATCATCAAATCGAAATATTCTATCCTTGCTACCTCTGTTAGCTACCACAATAGAGAATTTTCGCATAGGGAATTGTTGGGCGTCTCATCGAAACGAAGCTACTCACGGAAAATTAGCTTGATAGTAATCAAGTGGATCAGCTGGCCCAGGGAACCCGGACCATGTGTATATAAAACAAAAAATAAATGAATTTTCTTTAAAATAGTACCAACACATTTGTTCAAACGAAAATATATTTCATTTAAATTTTGAAGAAGAAAAAAAGAAAAAACACTCAAAAGGCGCAAATAACATTAATTTCTTTCATGAAACTACTAGAGTATGTTTTTGTAACCAGTCTACATTTAGCGGCATTATGCGTGAACATATAATAAACAAATATATTGTACTTTTTTTTATAGCATAGGCCGGCAAACGATCAAGTGTGTCACCTAATGGTAAGTGATCTCCACCGCCCAAGTACGCCCACCACCAGAAGAATGAATCATGGGCGCGTTGCCGACCTGAAAGGTAAGGGATAATTAGGGATAGGGAAGGGGAGGGGATTTGGGCTTCCGGATATCTCACTCACCGTACGAAACGCAGCAGCAAGCCCCTACTTTACGTCGGTTTTCTGTGAGACAGTGGTAACGACCCGGTCGAGCCAGCCCATTCATGCTGTAGACAAAACTGTCTTCAGCGTGGCTCTACCACTCAAAATGTAATGTAAATGTATGTTCGCAATTCGTCTGTATATATATATATACCTCCTCTGTTTTTCCATTGGTTAAAAAATGTGAAAAAAGCATCAAAGATTCTAAGTTTGGAAATATGCATACAAACTGCGATAATCCTGTTCATATTTCCATTCAGTGGGTTTTCGTGTACAATACACGCACAAACATACAGACAAGATAATTAAAAATATATATTTCTGTAATCGAATATGTTTATCATTACTTTTTAAACATATCAAATGTACAGACACAGCTCTGATACAATTTTGTTATATTATATCAATAAAACATTTGTCTTTCAAAACAAAATATATTATTAAAAAAATATTTATGTACAGAAGTCTCCGTGTATTTATGCCCATTACTATAACGTCAAGCGACGCGCGAAACGACGCGTTGCGTACAAGTGCAGAGGGTAGCGGGGTGGATGGGCGGAGCTAACGCACGAAATATTTTAGGCAGCATGCTCTTAATATCCGTTTACTTTTTGACTTTTTGTCTCGAGGATCGACATAACTTTTAATCATATTAATTATTTTGCAATTCAGTATTTTTTCTGTTATTATTAAACTTTATAAACTATTTTGAAATACGATAACGTGCTTTCTTATCTTTATCTATTATGTTATTTACTTAACATGTATCACTCATGGCAAGTGGGCTATGCTTATCGGATTTGGTAAAATACTTACTAATATTTTGGAAATTAGATTATAAATGTTAATTACAGAGTTAAAATTAAAATAAAATAACTATAATATATCGTTGGCTAAGTTCATAAAACAAAATACCTAATTTAGGGCAAAATTGACAATTAAATGATCCCGAACGCGACTAACATGGTCATGGGAAAATATAAAATATGTTTGTCCAATTATGAAAGATTTCTGGAGTTGATAGAATAATAGTGTACAATCAATTTGACCAAATTAATGCGATACACCTTAAACTCACAGTTCCCACAGTAATTAAACATTGAGCTGTATCAAATATTTTTGTTAGATACGATCAGTGTTTCTTCACGATGCGGTAACTTGCGCAATGACATGAAGCTCGGTATGTGAACCATTAAAGCAACGAAACTTAATTATTCTTCAGCCTGAGGCGCCAGTTCGAATTACATGTGGAGTTATTATACATGACCACCTTGTTACTTCGTGTCATACCATCTGACAGACATTATAACAAAAAACTGTAGTTAACTGTACTATAATTAAACAAAGTGAAATATTTTAAGCCAATTAAACATGTATGCGACCGATAACTTAAATGTTTTATTAGTAGCATTTATTTGCTTTCAGAATTTGTACCTTTTTCTGTGGTTTGATTACAACGTCAGGTGTGTCAATTTTTTCATTAATCGGATACGATGTTTACAAAATTGCTTCGTGGTAAGAATCTCGCATTCAAGCGGCCAATCGGATGGGTACCACCACTCTGTTTATGCTGTATGCTGCAGCCATACATCAATGTGTAAGGGCTATTGTGCTCTGGTTTAATTTATATTGAAGCCAGTGAAATTACTGGGGATTATGAGATTTTAAATCTCAGGGTGAGGAGCACAGTCCAGTGCCATACAGTCCTTCATAATTTGAAGTTCCGATTGGTGTTGCTTCTGTTTATGCGCAGACGTTACGCTTACGAACAGACGAAGTCATCTGGTGATTAACGCTAAGTAATAAAAAAGAAATAAAATTGGCTTTGTGTAGAAGACTCGTCAATGACCGCTCTTACAGCAGCGTAGCAGTTATTGTTTCCAAGAGACTAAATGGTGACAAAGGTTATATAGGTGCCGGGTGAAGTGACTTAGTTCAGAGCGGCCCTAAATATTGATGAGACCTCTATGTTTTTTGTTGACACGCTTTCTCAATTCATCTGTTTAACTATATATTCTTTATTATGTATGTTCACGTGTAACTCCGATAATAAGAATCGATATGGATAATCCTTTTTTATTTCTAAGAGTTCTGTTCTTATGGTTCGTGGTGGTCCCATTCGTATAGGGTTTTAGTATTTGGTTAGAAATTCGGATTTGGTTAAGATTTGTTGACGGAGTACAAAGGGAAATTGGAAACTCCTCAATGGAAACAGCAAACGGTAATGATTAGAGTTTCGAAGCCAAATTATTAAGTTTATCTAACATAAATAATCTTGACTAATCGTAGAGAGCGAAATTTCACCTTTGTTGATAATGCCGTCTTATGCAATTACAAATGTCATTGTACAAATATCACGTCAAGTTGACTCATATGAATGTAAGTAGCTTCATAAATAAGCCTATTAAGCACATAGTCCCAAATTATATTAAACTCGGCCAAACCTTACTCTCCCACGGTTACGACACAAAAGTCATTCATGAAATATGTTGTTTTATAGTTGATTGTCTCTAGTTTTTTTACTTACATAGGAACATAACCTCACACTGCATCCTAGATGAGAGGGAAGGCAGAGCAGCAACTTGTGCACCTACGCTTTGCTGAGCTTATTTCTGGCTCATAATGGCAGCGACAATATTGCCATAATATGGATGCAAATATGCAATAAAATTTCAACCCACATGACGTAAACATTGAGAAGTTGATTTTAAATTCGATTTAAGTAGGTTAAGTTCCGTATTTTACAAAAACCACGTTTCCATTTCCCACGAACAATTATGCAAAATAGAACATTAAAGTATTGATTTAGCAAAATATTATCTTATACAATTTTGATTTGAATCCCTAATTTCGCGGGTTTTTAGGCCCAAGAACGCTGCTGCTAAAACAAAGAGGTGAGAAACATTTTTTTCCTGTGTGTGCAGTGTGTACACAAGTTAATAATATCATCAGGAAATATATTGCTCTTAATCCTGATTTGTGAATTGGTTACCTACGTAAGTGGAGAAAAATGTAGCAACAACTGACAACTAATACCGGTTAAACAAACACATTGACGGTAAAGTTGCTCGTTTTGTTTACGATTTCGATGTCACTGACCTCCATTATGATAGAACCCGAGAATAACAATATCATGGTTATCTAAACGCAACGTCACCAGGTATTATTGAGTGAGAGTGAGGTAAGACGAACATTTACATCCATTACCGACTGGAAAGCCACACAGACATTTGCTTGCTGTAATAAAAATTTAAAGATTTTACGACGAGACATCTCGCACTTCACCTACACATTACAAAAACTATTTTTAGTGTTAAGAGATAGACAAAACGAATAACAGTACAATAAAAATACATTGTTTAATTTAGATACTTTTAAGGATTTCATCGTCATAAAATTTCCCCTTGCGGATGCTATATAATTTATCCAGACTCTCTACCTACATTATTTCTTTTTTGTATTTTTTTAACTAGCCTTAATAACGAAACGAGTAAATCGTTCGCCTAATCGTAAGCGTCACGTCTACCTTTAAACAGCAGCAACACAGAACATGGAATTGCAAAGTAATGCATGGAAATGCATTGGACTGTATTCTTCACCCCGAGACATAATTTGTTAACGCCCGTATACTGAAACGCTACTTAAGTATTTAAGATCGTTTAAAAACAAGTTAAGTCCCTCTTAGCTGTCAAAATTGTATGAAAATAAGTAGCCGTTAGCCGTCAGACAGCTGAGTAGCGTTTCAGTATTCGGACATAAGTCTCATAAAGCCCTAGCTTTAATGTTCTTGATTATGACGTCCTTTGTGACTTAGTGGGCGAGAAGCCTGCTGCGAAGGGCGATGCCGCCGGTTCGATCCTCGCACCGAGACAAATGTTTGTGTGATCCACAAATATTTGTTTCTGGTCTGGATGTTGTGGGACCGCAAGTTCCTCGTAGTTCCTAATATCCACGATACAGGTTAACCTAATGTGGGGTCAGGACTATGTGTGTGACTGTTGTTGGGTGCATTTATTTATTTATTTTGAATTCAAGATTTTGAAATAATAATATTTCCAAGTTTAGATACATATATTTAGTTTTAACTTCATAACACACTAATATTTTACAGTTTGGACACGTTCATATTATGATACAACCGTCCTGCCATCGCACGTCAAAATCTTATATTGAAAGCGAGTAAGAGTTTCCACCGATGCAAGTGAATGCATTCTATCCGCGTCTTGGTATAAATACAAACGGTTTGCACTTTGACTTTTAAATATCTACAGGGAACCAAACAATCTGTGAAACTATGACAATACAATTTGCTGTCATTTATAGAGTTTATGATTTTTCTTTGTGCTCCGAAGTCAGAGCTTCCCCAAATTTATATGGGACTACCTTTGGAGTACCTAAACCCTATCAAGTACAAAAGAAATCACCAAAATCAGTAAACAAATAAACAGTAATTCAGTGAAGATATCGCTCACATACATAAAAAAATATAAACGAATTGAGAACTTTCTTTTTAAATTTGGTTGAGAATTGTTTATTATACTAGAAACACAACCAATCTTAAATGATATCTGTAATTTATTGAGTGAATTATTATATTATTGATGTGAATATATTATATTTTGTGAAAAATGATAGCTTTGCCACTTCAACCCGCAACGAACTAGTACGGTGCATACCACAAGCAGATATATCGTATAACTGAAACTTATAGCGATAATTCTGTTTTGTCTAGTTGTTTAAAAGTATGGAGTATTTAGTTCGGTGGTATTTAAAGTAATTGAGTGAATGGACGGCCTAAAAATCATTGACTTCATGTATTAGAGCGACATGAGAGCCATTTATCTCCATAGATCGGAGTTCGGGCAAAATCGAAGCATAGGAGCGCGGTACCTTGCACTAAACCGAGATAACGCCAGACAGAAAGAAAAGTATATAAAGTAATTATCAGAGTTTAGCCATCACATGTATTTTTATGGAAACGACTTAGATATGCTGAATAAGATTTATAAAAACGCGGTCTTTATTTTTGGAGCAAATCCCATAATAACGTAATCATAGCGTAGGACTACATCAATACGAAATACAATGGATATGCAAGTAGATTGCAAATCAACACTTTACTTACAAAACAAAATATACATAATAGTGTAATATTATGCTGATTGAGTGTGATTTGTAACGTAATAGGTGTGTGTAATATGTTTTCTAACCTAATCTAGTATTTCGGTATATTTCCGTTCATCTCGTGAATTTTACTTGGGCGAAGTATTTATAACAATTGTAACCGAAAAATTCAGAGAAGATTCTCAATTTTTTTTTCAATCAAATTAGTCATTAGTCAATTAGACGATTTTTTATATGCACCAATTTGTATGTTTTTTTTTCATATTTAGAATTAAGAAAATAACTGACATAAAAACTTTATTGTTACATAAAAATAATTACCTAATTATTAAATTACTTAATGATGTTAAATATTTGCAATATTAATTAGGTATGCATTATGCTAATATAGGTTTTGCTCGTATATAATAAAATAAGCTCACGCCTTTATCGCCGGAGGTGTAGGCAGAGGTGCGACTAGCGCTGTTCCCATTTTGGCGAACTCATTTCAGAGACATGATGTCATAAGGGACGAGCCTTCCCGGACACAAACCCCAATCCTATCGATCCGTGTGTAATTTTTTGAATCAATAACTCAAACTTATATTACCTGACCTTGGAATTGAACCCAGGACATCACGGATAACAGCCTTAGTACGCTGCACCTAGACCAATGAGGCATCGAAAACCGCGATAATTATGTGGTTATTTCTATGATAACGACAAAATATTATTTTAAATTATAATTTTATACACTTCAGAAGTTTAATTTCAAAGAGGTCAGCACCCTTTTCACCATTGATTAATAATAATGAATTATCACCACTTACAAATAATTATTGTAAAAATTATTGCCGAAATAAAAACACACTAAAGATATGATAATTTCCACAGAGTGAGCAGGTTTTCCTCCATGACTCTGGCGGTTCTACTAGAATCATGTATCACGTAAATTATGAATGAATATGCGTGTGAGCCGTGTGATCCGATGGGTCAAAGGATTATGTCACGTAGCTCGTGTGACGTATGGATAGGTGCGCCAGTATTTATTCTGACATTCCTCAAGTTGCGGACGCTGAGTCGGTGAGTTCTCGCCGGTGAAAGCGTCGCTATCTTTTGAAGATACGTATTGCAATATGTGGCCGGAGGCTATCACAACATTTTAATAATTACATCGTGTTTGGCAATATGATACTTTTATGGTGTTTTCAATAAACATCCTTATGTAACGAGTATTGTCAAAAACACGTATAATAGGTATAAAGTATTTAGCCGTAATCGAAATGAAAAAAAAAACAATTAAATTGAAGATGTCTAAAAAATTAATAACACTTTACGTGCCAACAACTTGTCTGTATTTAGCGACATGCACGTATATACAGCTGTGTTAGTTATTAGCATCTTTGGCGATGTGTCATGTATTAAAATTGTAGCTTGTGAAGAATGTCTTTATTTATCTTATTCAATCTTATTCTTCTTCAAACTGCCCTTAACCCATTCGTAGTGGGGTTGCAATATGTCTTTTAACACATGTTAGAGAAAGATTTGACTACGACCGATAGTTATAGAAACCGATAGTTTTTACGACCAGCCGCCTGCATGATGTCAAACACTCTGCGGAGAAAACACCCAGACCCGGAACAAATATTCGATTTGTGGGTCACAAATATATTTTTCTCGGTAAGGGAATATAACCAGCTGACTCTCGCTTCCTAGCCGGCTACTCGCTCAATGCACCACAAAAGCCTTCATTATAATCAATAAAAGAATATATAAATATAAAAAAACATAGTACCTAATAGTCCAAACAATTAATTTACTACCTCGGTGGCGCAGTTGTATTGCGTACGCAGTACGACTGCCGTGCCGAGGTATCGGGTTCGGTCCCCGGGTCGGGTAAAATGTTATACTGAGTTTTCTATCACGAAATGCTCAGTATCAGCCCGGAGTCTGGAATTGTGCCCGGTATAGAGATAGGCTCTCCCCCTATTACATCATGGGACGGAAATGAGCTCGGCGAAATGTGGGTGTACTGGTTACACCTCTGCCTACCCTTTCGCGGAGTACAGGAGTGAGTGTGTATATTAATTAATTTAGAAGTTCAATAGCTAAAATCTTCTAGACCAAAAAAATATTTAATTGAACAAAACAACAAATTAAAATTCTTTGCGTCTGTCTCATCGCCTCTGAATTAATATTACTTACCAAATATAATATGTCACGTTCAAATGCAAAGGTCACAATCTGAGATGTATGTATACAAAAAATTAAGTCAACCAGGTACTTTCAAAAAGCTGTCTTATATGTACCTTAAATTGGTGGTTTGATCTTATTTGAACATTGTGAAATAGGTCTTAAACTTTCAATATATTGTAGTATTGTTGTGTGATATATCATTAAAATATCCTGCAGCCGAGAACTCGACATCATGTTTTGAGTCTATTTACAACGTTTGTGAAAGCTGTTGAACTTAACAAGCGTTCTTGGCCCTGGCAAGTGGGAGAACAACTATGAAATAGAGAAATTCAACAAATTATCTACGCCACGAAAATGTAATTTATGATTCAGACGTCATTAAAATTAACATTCGAAACTTAAGTTTCACTGAACTCCGAATATTTGTGCTGATAACTAAAGTACTGATACATAATAGTATAATATTTAGTTTTACACATGGGATACTAATAAAATTTGCAATTACAGTTTAATTATCTACAAATTATTATTCGTCACTATGACTCTACTACAATAATTAATAAGGTGTATAGTGTTACGTAATCGGTTTATAAAACACGTATCTACATTGTTCTATATCGCATGAACAATGTACATGCACTCGAAGACACTTAAAACAATGATGTTATGGAAACGTGGAAGTATTCATAATAAATTGTCCTAATTCATAACTGATTGGGGCACTACGTTCTAGGGACGTCAACAAATATCTGTTTCAATATGAGTAATTAACAAGAATTATTATTTATTTTTTAGGTTGAATGATGAAACTGTCAGGTCGTTCACATGATGGTAAACGTAACGCCTGCTTATAAACAGAAGCAACATCGTACAGAACTTTATATTACAAAGCACTGAACGGCGCTGGACTACGCTTGTCACGCCGAGGCATAAGATGTTAATTATCTTATTGCTCAATCATTACACTGGCTTCAGTGCCGTTCAAATTGAAACGCAACAGTGCTACACACTGCTGCATAGCGGCAGTAATGGACAACATGGTGTTACCAACCCAGACGTCCTTAAGCATACGAGGGACTTACTACCTAGTGAAGTTATTATATTTTATGAGTAGGATACTCCAAATCAGAGCTTGTAGCGACGCTTATCTATTATTGACTATTATCTATCTATTTTTGTTTTATACATAGGTATATAGTTATTAATCGCAAGAAAAATAACATACAGAATAATAGAAATCCTAGCCAAATATTTTATTAATATATTCCCATAACTGCTGAATTTACATACTTATTCATTGCCTCAACATTAGGGTTAATTGATATAGGTTTCCTTCCTTATTGTTGATACATTAATCAGATAATTATCACGAGACATATTTATCTTGATGATTTAGAAACGCGCTCCAAATATAGGTAGATATGGTAAAATATTAATATGTTTTATTTGATCTATTGCAGGTGCCGGCGGTAGTTATTTTCGTGCTTCTTTCGCTGAGTGCGGCTCAAGATACGTCAACAGACGACTTCAACGATAGATTAAATAACATCGAAACCAAACCTTCAGCGCGATTGGATCCTTACATAAGAAAGGCGTTGCTAAAGGCACTCAGTGAGTTAGAAGAGAGTGATAGTTTTACGACAGGATCCGAAAGAACTGATGAAACCGAAAACGCGGAAACACCACGAACCAGCGAATTCACTGATAGCGAAACACCTCATAAGGAAACAATCCAAATACATTCATTTGTTGTGAATGGGCAAGAAGCATTTGAAAACAACAGTAATATTACACCGACAGTTTTGGATAACAACATATCAATTTTAAGTACCACAGCCGGTAATGTTGAGAATCAAGCAACAGGAACACGGCCTACAACGTCGTCATTTACAGAAATATTTCAAACAAAAGATACCAGTGTAAATTTGCAACAAGTGAGGAGTATTCCTAGTTCGGCGTATCGCAATACCGATACAGACAAGAAAGTTACGTTGAAACCAACTAAACCCACCTTTAGAACAACTCCTTCCACGACAACTACGACAACGACTACCACTACGACTACGACTACTCCCAAGCCGACTCATAATGACGATGGTGAAAATATTGAGGAAGTAGACCAGAGAGATGTACATGTGTATCAGGCCCCCTTGGTAGCAGCGTTTACTGTACATCAAGATGCTCAAGGCTTGCCAAAAAAAGTTATTCCTATTTACCAGCAAAGAAATAGCCAACAATTATTAACGCCTCAACCTACAAACATTTTGACAACAAGTGTTCCATTCCAAAGTCAAGAATCGCAAAACGAATTTATCAATCAGCAATTGGTCCTACAAAGAGAATTAGAAGAAAAACAAAGAATTCTCGAAGAACAATTACGTTTACTCCAGTTACAACAAAAACAGCAAGAGGAGTTACTTAGAAAACAGCAATATTTATTGCAACAGAAGGAAGCACAAAGACTTCAACATAATTTTTTTGATCAAAATCAATTTAAAAGTCAACAGTTTCAGACCGAAAGTTCTGTAAATAATTTCCAAATTCAGAAAAGTGTGCAACAAACACCAGCAGTGAACCAAAATGTCGGAATTCGTCCGCCAAGTCCACAAGTATCGATTCAATCTAGTATACCGGTAGAACAAAATACCATAATAAATCAACAACTACCGAATAGAGAAGCCGTTGATTTTCTGGTCCACTTACGTAGTCAACAATCCGCTCAGTTTCCATTACAGGAAAACCATTTGCCCCAAGGCATAAGTACATTTTTACATCCATCCCCAGCCCAAACGTTTCACCAAGGATTGTCACTAAATGAACCATTAATTAAACAAAACACGAGAGTATTTCGCCATGAAAATGGCGTTGGAAATTTCGGGTTTAACAGCCCACAGAATTATAATAGATTTAATACCTATAACCCCGTCCAGTCAAATAGATTTTTCTTGCAACAAAATAGGTCTAATCAGTTCGGTTCTGACACAGAACTGAAACAGTTATTGATGCAAACTGGAATAAACGGGCGTAACACCGAAGATTTGAACATAGTATCCAAGGTGTTGTCTTTAAATCACGGTGTTCCATTTAACAATATTTTTACGAATCGATTACCTTTTGATAGCAGAAGACACGTGAAACCATTTGTATAAAACAGTTTGTGTTGTGTAGTTTGAAGACATAGGTAGATATTCCTAATTCAAAAATAACCAACCATCCATATGATAATAGATGGAAGCTCAAAAAACAACACAAATTAACTTATTAGAAAAAGAATGGTTAAATATTTTTGTACACATACCCCAAAAAAACTGTTGTTTTTTTGCACTCAGTATAGCAACCAAAGAGACATGTTTCAATAGAAATAGATTATTTTCCAATACATATTTAAGTTATACAAAACGTGTTGTTCAAATTTCAGCTTTTATATTCGACCTGTATATTATTATTTTACATTTATCATAACATAGAATTATTTATTTTATTTTAACAATTTGAATGTAAACTGCCATAAGTAATCTAATAGGTAAGGTATTACTCCTAGCTACATAAATTAAATCTGTGAAAGATAATTAGTTAGATATTTTTTAAATGGCATAAATCCTTGATCAAAACATAGTTTATTAATCACGGATATGTTAATGATAGAGCTCACTAACTCTACCACTGTAACAACGAATGAATTTGCTTTTTTACAAATGGAATTTTCTATTTTTCCAATAGAAACTAATCGTGTATTTGTAAAATCTTATTGCAAATGGAACTGAATTTTATAGCATAAACTTATTAAAAGTTTAGAACTTTAAAAGTTTAGAACTTTTATTAAGTATATGTGATTTTTAAATTATTACATTTACTCACGTTAAGTACCTAATTATAATGTTTTTAATCGTATTGTGTTTTATGTTTCATTTATCGCTAAATAGATCTAAAATATATTTTTAATAACAAATATTCCGCTATGTGTATGTACCTTAAACTTACTTATTAAGGTTCCCGCCATACGGAGACGACATAAGTAAGTATTACACAATAGACGTCGACGATGTTCCATTTTCCAGCTTTTGTATGACATCATTTGAATAATGTTAACAAAGGAACAACATCGGCGTCTATTATCTATGTTAGTGCAGAGCAGGCGTTAGTTTTATTAATATAGGCGACAGGTGTATGAGTAATAGATTGTAGTACAAAACTGCATTATCTCGCGTCGCTTGCATTTCATGGGGCCTGTACATGGTACGAGTAGCATGCGTATGTTGAGGGCCATGCCTTCAGCAATGTAAAGCTCCTAAGAAAGGGCGCGGGTCCAGAAAGCAGAGACTAATGCACGTACGATCATGTATCGATCGTACGGTCATGCGTCCCGGCAAAATGTATGTTGTAGCCCACACGGCACACTTGGCACTTGCTTCAAGTACTTGCTGCGTGTACAAACACCATTAAGGTTACGTCGCTGTAATTTAAGTGAATAGCGACCACCGTACACGTCATGGTGAAAAACCCGTAATAATGGCTTGTTTCGGCGTGTCGTGTTCAGGTGTCAGCCAGTGCATATCCGTTACCTTCAAGCCGGCATGATTCTTACGACCGTTGACATTATATTTGTACTACATTTTAACTACCACCAGATGTACTGTAGTCTTTTTTGCAATACCAGATAAAAAACTCAGTGCCTACCGAATTCATCCTTCTTCAATATGTCCTCACTGCCACACTCAGAGATGTTATTTATATTTAATTGCAAATTAGACATTTCTTGGAATTCGTTTACTTATTTCACCAGTGGGAGTCGGATAACACTTAAGGCTCCGTAACTGAATGCAGAAAAATGAAAATTAAATCAAATGGCTAAATAACAAAGATAATTGTCTTATCTGAAAAATAATGTATTTCTAAGAAATAGCTAGTTTGACGTCTCTGAGTGCGGCAGTAAGTGTATTTATCCGCATGTGGGTAAGGCCGTAGTTTTTTCCACTTTTGTAACATAAAGTAAAAAAATAAAAGTAACATAAAAGCAACATAATTTATAATACACGTACGAACATAACGAAAGATTAAGATTAAGGTACTTTTCCCAAAAAATAAACATAAGTTGTGCTACTGTGACGTAAAAGTTTATGCTACAGGTAACATAAAAGTATCATAAAAGTAACATAAAAGTATCATAAAAGCGAAATATTTTAGATGTAATTAGCTTATAATTTCAAAACTAAAAAGATTTGCGACATTATAGATGTTTTCTCGATAAATATAAGCTATGTCGCCTAAAAAAATAATACAATGAACATAAACAAGTGTCTACTTACCTTAAAAATATCACAAAACTGTTTCTGAATTTCACTGACGAAACTGCTTGTGCACTGTTTGAAACAATCCATAGGCCACAATATGGCGACTTCTTTTTCTTTTTTTTATTGTTCTGCTTAGGATTGCCCGTCTAATTTTACATATTCTTCGAATACTATTCAAAGACTTCATTTACTTACCAATATTGGTAACATAAAATAGTAACATAAAAGTGTAAAAATTGATGTCCTGTTTTAAAACTGGAATAAAAAATAAATAAACGCTCTTTTTAAATAATGAAATATTGGATTTAAGTGCTCAAACCTTGTGATTTTACATAAACTAAAAATTATATGGCTTACTTAACAAAATATTCGTAATTTTGTCAATTTACTATCTGATGAAATTTATGTTCATTTTATTTTTGTATGAAAACGTAAATCATTAATATCGTTAAAATTAAATTATATAAAAACTGTTATAGTTACAGTTATTTCGTAAAAGTTGTTTTTACCCTAAAAACTAATCTACAGGATAAAATTATCAAAGCTGGTAAAAAGCGTTAATTGTTTATGATATTAATATGAACGTGACTGGTAATGAAAAAGTGGAAAAATCTACGGCCTTACCCATGTATGTCTACAGAAATGATAATGAACACGATACAATGTGGCGCAAGTAGGCAGGTATATGTACTATGTTTGGTGTACGGCCGGACTAACATTTAACGCATTTGTGACAATTTGAGTCGTATGTTTGTAAGGTTTGTAAATACGTATAAATGTAATGAAATAAAAACATTATTATAAAAAATGTGAATTATTTTATCTTCTAACCTTCGTCAAGAAAGAGAGGTGTTTATAAGTTTTACCCTTTGACATCTGGCAGCATCGTAGCACCTAAACGATTCGACCGTTTTGAATAGGTACGGTTTCTTTTTATTAAAGTGAAACTTCTTTAGAATCGTTGTGCTTTAAAAATTTGATGAAACGAAAAAGGCGTCATTAAAGAGGTTGGAAAGAAACAAGATCTCAAGTACATATTATGTAAATATATGAAATGTAATATTTCGTATTAAAATTTTAAATAATTTTTAAGCTTGATAAAAGCGTGTTAAAAATAATAAACCTTTTAATTATCCTAATACCACTGATATTCTATTTTTATCTCATTCTCTTGTAGGCTACTTTTCTGAAGTTTCACTTCTGCCGTGTGTGAATTGCACACACACACTTCTTTTTTTTAATGAAATCGGTGATAAAAGAAATTCCAATAAATCTTGAGCGGACTTAAAAAAAACAGCAATAATTCAGTAATAAGCATTTTTGGTCTTTTTGGAGTCGGTACAATTTCATTTGACCAGGGCTACATCGCTGCTAAACACTTTAAAATGATTATTTCTCCAATAAAACTCGATCATCCACAACTGACAAAGAAATCGATGTACATATTTCCTTTTTTTGAACCTCCTCCTTTTCTTGAAGTCGATAAAAAATAAATACTTGATAATTGAGAACCTCCCCTTTTTTGAAATCGTTTAAAAACATTAAAAATACTATGTATTTTGAAGTTTTCATTCTTGGGCTGACACCGAAATCCGCCGAGGGTGCCACCCGTGAGGCCGCGGACTCGAAGTCAGCGAGCAGATCGCGCGGCGCTAGAGCGGCGTAGTGTTGTGCTATGAGAAATTAGTGTCTGTTCGCGAACGAAATTGATGTGAATATGATGTTCCATATAAAGAATCATTGAAATAATTTGCTCCACCACGTCGGCGGGCATTTTTTAAAATACACAGCACTACGTCAATGCAGACGCGCAGTTGCCGCTCATTTGGCGCGCGCCGCTCGTACGTCGCTCCTCGCGTCCGCGCCGCGCCGCTGCTTTCGAGACCGGGTCCATTTAAATCTATGCATTTGAACGTGCGCACCCGCGCCGCCGCCGCTTGCCGCTGACTTCGAGACCGCGGCCTGATAGTTACACCATTGGACATAAGCAATTTTTTACGGAGCTACGGAAATGGCCGTTCACACGGGCGGAACCACGAGCATGTTATTTAATGTCCATCCCTATAGCTAGTTGCAGTAGAAGTTGCAGTATCGACTAGGGATGTCGATTATTTATGTATTATATTGATATATGGATCAAATCGAAATGAAAATAATAGCGATATTTAATTAATCAAGTTTCAAAAGATGATATTTCGATTAATCGATATATGAGACGAAATTATTAATAATTTAACGCTTATTTAATTATGAGAACAAATCCAACCAAATAATAGTATTTAAAAAAAAAGTGTGCGTCCCGGGACGCTCGACAGAAGTGATAACTTAAACTAATGTGGGTTAAAGTGAGAGCGGAGGAGCCTGCCTACTTACTGCTTTCGTATGCGTGAGAGAAGGGGAAGCCAGACAGAGTGGCGCCGTAAAGCACTCTCACGCCACTCTGTCTGGCTCCCTTAACGCGTTATGTTACGAAGTCCGGTCAAAGCCCTGTCAAAGTCGTGTCAGAGTCGTGTCAGAGTCGTGTCAGAGTCGTGTCAGAGTCGTGTCAGAGTCGTGTCAGAGTCGTGTCAGAGTCGTGTCAGAGTCGTGTCAGAGTCGTGTCAGAGTCGTGTCAGAGTCGTGTCAGAGTCGTGTCAGAGTCGTGTCAGAGTCGTGTCAGAGTCGTGTCAGAGTCGTGTCAGAGTCGTGTCAGAGTCGTGTCAGAGTCGTGTCAGAGTCGTGTCAGAGTCGTGTCAGAGTCGTGTCAGAGTCGTGTCAGAGTCGTGTCAGAGTCGTGTCAGAGTCGTGTCAGAGTCCGGTCCAAGCCGACTGGTCACTGTGTGGCGCCACCTGGGACTTCGAAATTATCGATGTTCCAGGGAGGTCAGCTAACGCTGGCTGGTCGATGGACCGCTCGCGTTACGGAACGTTTCGGTTCACCCTGCCATAAGAAGTTATCACTTCAAAAATATAGTGTAAGGAAATTAACATTTAACATTCAACATATAAGACAAGAATTCATTATTTTTTTCCAACCAAGCTTTTACATTTGAAAAAATATGAAAGATAAAGAAAACAAGCTTGCGGAATGTCCAACCTATTTTGATATCATATAGCTGACAACTAAAGTGTTAAGCGATTTATGTCTTGCATCCAGAATCGTGTATTCATCGATCTTATATCGATATGCCTAATGTTGACGTTTGAGTTTTGACACCTAACCTAACTTTTTTGTGTTACAGTAAAAAACACTAAACATTATTTCTTGTTTATTTTTGATACATACTAACTACATAACTGATTTGTAACATTAATTTCATAAAATAATTATACTACATAACCGTTCTCAAGTTAGTGAACTAACAATACATTATGGTAATTATGGATACACTAGAATCTGTTGGAAGCTTAGAAGAACAAGCACTAAAGAGGAAAGAGAGGTTAAAAAATCTAAAGCGAAAAAATCCAAGCAATGAAAAATCTTCAACAGAAGTAGAAAAAGAATTTGCACCACTTCCAAAGTAATTTATTTATGTTTGTTGTTTATTTATTTATGTTGTTATGGAATTAAGTAATTTATTTATGTTGTTATGGAATTAGGTGTCAAACACTTGTTTAAGACTCATTAAATTGGAATTAATTGTGGAATAAAATGGTTTCAGACCAAAATTCAGAAGCTACAAACCCCAGGACGAATCACTACAAGAATCAAAATTAGACGATGCAGTACCAGCATTGATTGAAGAAGAGGTTAAAGATTTGCTTGACGCTGGGAAGGAAAAGGTTATTATTATTTTTATAATGTGACATCATTTAGTTACGACTGTATGACACGAATGCGCATTATCATCTTTATGTAATCCACACGATTTATCCTACAAATAAGACCGATGATTGGCTGTCCCCTAAAATCTATTTAGATATAAGACTGCATTCTATCAATAGTGTTTTGACAGATGTATGAATATATGTATACATTAGTTGATACTGATTTCTATAATATAAGTTTCTTTTACTTTTGTACTGACTGGTCATAAGCGCTATTTCAATTGCCTACATGATTAATAAACGATTTGATTTTTGATTGAGATCTTCCATAAAAAATGTGAAAAAAAATTATTGCCAACAAACAAACTTGTTAGTAAACAGAATATTGGGAATGGCCTTAGCGGCTTATTTTTGAACCTTCAAATAAAGTGAAATAGCTAACTATTATATCAAGTTACTTGTTTCTCTGCCTGTAAGTCACTAATTGTTAGTTATTAATTAACTACTAACTGACTATCCCCTATATTCCTAAACTTTACTACTTTACTATGAGGTTTCTTCATAGCTTGTAACTAACTTTTGGATAAATATTTACTGATTATCAAAGGAAGAGATAAATTTAATGCTCAGGTGATTGATGCCAATACAGGGTTATTTTTAAAACACTGACAACCTCGCAGGGCCATATAACTGACCCCATAAGGAACAACTTTTGTTCTACGAGTTTGGACATAACTCAATACATAAGAAAAAAATGATTTTACAAGTTTTTGTTATGTAGTGTTTTTGTTCGTACGTCTAAGTGTAGGTATTATCGATCGAGACGGCGCGGCCGGTCATTGAACTGACGTGCGCGCCCGCGTGTATTACGTAATCTGCGCGTAGGTAAAATTCAAGACGGAAATTAAATTCATAATTATTTTTGTATGAGAATAAAATCTAACAAATTATGAAAAGTCGTAGAACAAAAGTAGTAGCAAATGACCTTAGGAATCTACTCCTGCGAGGTTGTTAGTGTTTTAAAAATAACCCTGTATATTAATTTGACTTGGAAAATTTGTGTTTACAAAGTTGTAACATAACATAAGCTTATGCATGTACCCTGAAAGGGCAAGCAGAGGTGCAACTAGTGCATCCATAGCCAAGCTTATTGCCATCCTATGATGTGGTAGGTGATCAACCTATCAACATATAGGGCACAATCCCCGCTCTGAGACAAATGTTTGTGTGATCCACAAATATTTGTTTCAGAGTCTGGATGTTGTGAGACCAAAAGTTTCTCATAGATCCTGATACCCATGACACAAGACTCATATCTTACTGTGGGGTCAGGACTATGTATGTGACTGTTGGGTAGACATGCGCAAAACAGTACGCTATGAAGTAATGCCATATGGCATGTCATTTCGTACGGCGTAATATGGCACTATAGCATGGCATGGCATTACTCTAGGCATGACCTGACATGACACGCTATGTGAAGTAATGTGTACGGCCCACTGTTACTAATATGGCACTATAGCATTACTCTAGGCATGACCTGACATGACACACTATGTGAAGTAATGTGTACGGCCCACCATTACTTGTACTGTTGTGTACTGTATGTTCAATCAGGACTCAGGTGTAATGTAATAGCATTATTAGAGAGATAGACCTTTTATACATTTTTTTTAAGTGATAACTTCTTATGGGAGGGTGAACCGAAACGTTCCATAACGCGAGCGCTCCATCGACCAGCCACTGTTAGCCGACCTCCCTGGAACATCGATAATTTCGAAGTCCCAGGTGGCGCCACACAGTGACCAGTCGGCTTGGACCAGACTTTGACACGACTTTGACACGACTTCGACACGACTTTGACACGACTTCGACACGACTTTGACACGACTTTGACACGACTTCGACACGACTTTGACACGACTTCGACACGACTTTGACACGACTTTGATACGACTTTGACACGACTTCGACACGACTTCGACACGACTTTGACACGAGTTTGACACGACTTCGACTAGACTTTGATACGACTTTGACACGACTTTGATACGACTTTGACACGACTTCGACACGACTTTGACACGACTTTGACACGACTTTGATACGACTTTGACACGACTTCGACACGACTTCGACACGACTTTGACACGAGTTTGACACGACTTCGACACAACTTTGACACGACTTTGACACGACTTTGATACGACTTTGACACGACTTTGACACGACTTCGACACGACTTTGACAAGACTTTGATACGACTTTGACACGGCTTCGACACGACTTCGACACGACTTTGAAACGACTTTGGCACGACTTCGACACGACTTTGACACGATTTTGACACGAGTTTGATACGACTTTGACACGACTTTGACAGGGCTTTGACCGGACTTCGTAACGTAACGCGTTAAGGGAAGCCAGACAGAGTGGCGCCGTAACGTAACGCTTTACGGCTTTACTCTGTCTGGCTTCCCTTTCTCTCACGCATACGGTAGCAGTAGGCAGGCTCCTCCGCTCTCACTTTAACCCACATTAGTTTAAGTTATCACTTCTGTCGAGCGTCCCGGGACGCACACTTTTTATTTTATTTGATTGTATGACGAGCTGAGCAAGGCGCTCGCCTGATGGTAGCGCCACGCCTGCCCATAAACTGATGCAACACCACACAGAACTTTGAATTAAAAACACTTCAAATTCGCCATAATAAACAAATACATTCATACCCAAATAAATATATTTACACACCTAGCAATATTTTTTCTAGTTATTTACAGTTAGAATTAAGTAGGTAACAAATTAAGTCCTTTCTTCACAAACACACAAAACAAACACTTTCCAAAACAATTTTTTTTTTACCATACCGCATACAATAACCTTGTCCTCGTAAACAAATGTGAATTGTGAAATAATTCAAAACAATAGTAAAAGACGAAAGAAAGCGCGCCAGTTGAGTTATTATTACTTACTGGGCGGTGCCATAGAAATGTAAACCCTATGAACAGTATTTTATATACTGCTCTAAATCAAAATTCTACTAAGGGGCGTGACAGAGACAGAATCCCGACCGCCTGACACACCTCGATCGCACAATTTCTCGAACGTTTCCGATTGCGCGCCCGCTTCACCGAGCCGCCCGCGCCCGGCCCGTGTATGTACTATGGCAGTGCGCACGTCATGCCATGCCATGTGCCATGCAACATTTCGCCGGGTACTGTGTAGTGTGTACTGTTTCAGTACTCGGTCGTGTTATATAACGTGTCATGCATTACTCACAGTACTTACACATCTCTACTGTTGGGTGTATTTATTTATTTATTTTAATTCTAATCCCAACTTGTGGGTGATTATTTAATTCCTCTGTTGTGTGATTATAGTCTAACATGTATAGTCACAGTTTGTTCGATTTTTCGAAATATTATAAACTGGCCCTCAGCTTGTCAGCCTAACTATATTACTATTTGTGACTAGACCAATAGACATTTGCTGTATTGTATTGTACAGACAATGTTTTATAGAGAAAAGTATAAAATGAAATATTATTACTGTTATATGATTTAGAGTAACTAAAGCCAAGTAAGCTAATTAGAAAATATTTTGTGAATTGTCGAATTGTCAACATTTTATCATTGCTATATTTATGGTCTATTTATTCTATGAAGACACAGCATATTTGGGCATTGTCTTCTATCGAAAACAAGTTTCCTGATGGTATTATAAACTGATATTGTACATAGATAGTTACTGCACTTATGGTGCCAATATTTTTCTCTCTATTGCCATGTCTACTAATATAATTGGCATTACTCCACAATCTAATGCAGTGGGTAGACAATATTATATTGATAAATGCAAAGCATATTGGCAACATATCAATTTGTGGTCTCTAACAAAATATAAAAGTATTTGAAATGAAATGACTGTGTTTACAAACATTAAGGGAACAATGATATTATAAATCTATTTTAATTCAGGCATATTTTTTAGAGATTAAACTGTATGTTTCATTTTCTTTAACATCATTACTTGAACTAAGAAAAAACCCAAATTACAAAACCAATAAGTGTGTTTATAATTTGAGTGCTTATTGCAATTACAGGTGGTTCTACAAGATTTAGACATATCAAGTTTAGCCCCAAGGAAACCAGACTGGGATCTAAAACGAGATGTAGCTAAGAAACTAGAAAAATTGGAAAGAAGAACACAGAAAGCCATAGCTGAACTGATTTGGGAAAGATTAAAACAAGGCAATGATGACAATTTAGGAGCAATGGTCACTATGACTGACAATAGAGCAACAGATGAAGATTGAATAATAATTTATTTATTATACATGAAAAAAACATTGTCTCTGTGCTTACATATAAATACAGTCATAATAATACTAGCCCTGTATTATATATGTCCCACTGCTGGACATGACCCTCTACTGAATGAGAAGAGTAAAGCTTTATTCCACCACTCCGGCCTAGTGTGGATTGATAAATACAGTCATAATAATAATAATACTAGCCCTGTATTATATATGTCCCACTGCTGGACATGACCCTCTACTGAATGAGAAGAGTAAAGCTTTATTCCACCACTCCGGCCTAGTGTGGATTGATAAATACAGTCATAATAATAATAATAATACTACCCCTGTATTATATATGTCCCACTGCTGGACATGACCCTCTACTGAATGAGAAGAGTAAAGCTTTATTCCACCACTCCGGCCTAGTGTGGATTGGCAGACTTCATATACCTTCGAAACTCTTAGGGATAACCTTGAAGTTTGCAAGTTTCATTACCACCTTTTCCTTCACCATTAAAGCAATTAATGGGAATACACATGTAACTTAAAGAAGTCAGAAGTAGTACATTCTCTGATGGTGGGTTTCGAACCTGCAACTTACATCTGGACAGTCCATACCATTCCCACTGAGTTGTCGCTGCTTTTAAATACAGTCATATCTTTAAAAATTATGGTAAAATTGTATAGTGTTTTTTTGCCGTAAATTTTCTTTTGAGTATAGTGGTAGTTGTTGAAAGTATAGGTACTTACTAAATTACATGCTATCATGTTAAAGGTACATAAAAACACAAATTATATTCATAAAATATTTTAATATCACAGGATAATATAGTAAAATGTTAACATTTTTCACATCAGTCACAATAAAAATCATTAAAATATGCATATTATTTGTTTATCCTTAAATATATGATTATCCCAATTGACAACATTTCATTTTTTCAACATACCTCTATTAGTAGATTAAATTAAATTAGATCCAAATTAAAGAGACCCATTTCTTTCCTTTTTTCCGAAATCGACAGTTTTCATTCATGATTTCTCTTTTGAATTATATTTCATTCGAAACAGACGTAAACGCCAAATGACGTCATATATACGGCATGACGGTGTTTATACCTTTAATTTACCTTTAAACAAAACTGTTAGTTGACGCTATTGGATTTTTTTGGTGTGTTTAAAAATTACATTTGTGATATTATCAAGTAATATTAATGTAGTTTTATTTTTAACTTATGGATAAAGGACATACGTCATTCAACCGTATATGTGACGTCATCACACGTTTTTTGGTTTTTATTTTTTTACTCCGTAAATAACAAGTATAAAAAAAAATAAAAAATATAGTCGAACTTAGGGTAACAAAATAAAGAAACGGTATTTTTGTTTTAGGCATGTTTGATTTTTGAAATGTTGTCAATTACAATGTTAGGGTTTGGGACAAGAGACTAACTATCAATATTATAAGAATAATTACTTGTGAATAACTACTTCACCTAACTTCTAATATTTGTGTCTGACAAACTGCTATTTATCGTCGTGATTGAAGTATGATAGTTGTTAATTCCATATAGGTCATCATGTTGTAGGTAAACCGGGATACAATACAGCTCAAGGTGCAAAGGTAATTTATAAAAAATGTATCAGAGCTATTATATAAATACAGCTCTTTCATTAAATTAAGTATTAAATACATCTTTTTTATTCGTAGAGGGTGGTCTAAACAACACACTGAAACGTTGTTAAGAACAATATTTTATATCACATAAGTAATATTAAAAAAATAATATGTTTGTCTAAAAATATAAAAGTAACCTCGATACTTTGTTGATAGAAAACATGCAAAAGTGGTTAGTGCGATAATTTATAATTTTAAAGTTGTTTTTATATTGTGTTAGAACATTATAAAATGACGTAAGTATGTTTAAATGGCATTAGATACAGGTACTTATTACATCGTTTTATTTTACATTCGATTTATGTGCCTTTTTAAGGCATGATATCACATTAAATTACTAGACGCTTAAATCAATTAATAGAATTATATAATTAATTATGACATAGTGAATGTTGCTAATTAATCGTCCCCCACTGTTATTACCCTTTTTTCTTCGTGAGGACTTTGTGTCGTCTTCATCCGGGTAATCTATTTCATTATAAGTGTAGTAATTATTATCTATATTATAGAAAACAACTCTGTCGCCAATTGGTTGAATAGGTCTGAAGTTGTGCGTTATCTTTCCATGAGCGGACTTTAACTCGCGGAATGTTTCTATCTGTAATATTAAAGTTGTGTTAATAAAATACAAGTACTGTATTATACGTGCTCCAAAACTGGGTACGGACCTCATCAACTGATAAAAGGAAAGGCCCTAGTTCACCACCCTGGCCTAATGCGGTTTGGTAGACTTTACATACTTTTATAGAGGATTCTCAGATGCAGGTTTCGTTACAATGTTTTCCTTCACCATAAATAATAATTAATAAATAATACACACGTAATTACAAAAGATATAGATGTGTGCTTGCGGCTAGTTTCGAACCCGTTGTGACTTCCTTCTCGACTGTTCGCAACGATCACCACTAGGCCATCGCCGCTTAAAATTATGTTCATCGTGTAAAAAAAATAATATGCTTACATAAAATGTGCTAACAAGTTATTCTCTATAAAAATATTATATTTATTATCTAACAAGAAACTAAGTACATGAACAGCTGTTCTTAAAATACAATAGAATTGTTTTGTATCAAGGTTGAAACTACTAAGTCAAAGTTGACATTTAATTATCTGCATTACCAAAATTGTGTTTTCATAGATATCGCCATCAAAAACGCGTACCGGGCAAAAAATACGAGGTCCATTACGCCTACGAATGTCTTAATTTTTTTATTTCCGTATAGCAGTAAAACGTAGGCAAACGTAGTGTACAAACGCCCGGCTACACGGTGGACCGACGACTTGAAAAAGATGGCAGGTAACGGATGGATGCGGGTTGCCCAAGACCGGGATGGTTGACGCTCACTTGGGGAGGCTTACGTTCAGCAGTGGACGGCAATAAGCTGAGATGATGATGATGATGATGATGATAGCAGTAAGAATATAATATAACTACAGTACTACGATTAGTGTTATGTGCTTGAGCAATTTTCGTTTATTTAAAAATACGAACGAAATCATAATCTTCCATAGTTCTATTAAATTATTCATATTATGATGATTTCTGGAGGGATTGACCAGGCGTCGACAACCGCAAATTGATTGAATAGTCGTACTCATTCGTAAAAAGAGACGAGCACGTCGCTCGCCTGATGTTAAGCGCCTACCACGCCTACCCATACACTGTAGTATCACTCATCATTTTGAACTTTTAATTACAAAGTTCTGCATGGTCCCCACTGAGATCGTCACCCCGAGACATTAAATGTTAAGTCTAATATTGCCCAGTTATATGACTAGCTTATGTCAAACCGAAACGCAACAGTGCCTACACCCTGCTGCTTGACGGCAGATATAAACGAAGTGATGGTACCTACCCTACACCCTAATAAACGTTAACCATTAACGTCAATAACAGTAAGTATTGTAAATATATTAATGTACCTAATAACTTATTTAATTAGACTAAACATTTTCCACGTACCTGTTCGTGTGTAAGTCTTATTGGTTGCTCAAAATCCAACCAAATGACGACTTCGGAACATGGAGGGGTAGTCAGAGACCCTTTGTATGTGAAATATCTTTTTAAATCATATGGGAGGATATTAAGGAATGAAAACGGATGACTCATGATAACCGACGTATATGGTTCTGTCACGTTGATTAAAGCTGATGTAATTTCGTCATAAGCTGGGTGAAAATGACGATCCAACTGTAATGAGAAAAAAACCATCATTGTTAATTATGTTATTGTCATTGTTGTTATATAAGTGGTGGAGCCACACTGTGGTCGTTTTTTATAACAATGAATGGGCAGCGGGGTCAATCGGGTTATTAGCAATCTTACAGAAAAACTTATTTTTATGATGAGTGATATTACTGGAGTGTCAAAAGCCATCACCCCTTCTCAATCCTCATTCCTTTCCTCTAAGGTCGGTAACGGATTCTTATCGTATTGTGAGTCTACTGATACTCATGGGCGGTAGAGAGCACTTACTAGTTGATAGTTCAAGGACTCACTTCCACTTTATAAGTAGTATAGCCATGTTATTTTTTATTTTTTTGTGTTGACGCTTGCTGTAACCCTGACGCTAGTCGGCTGACAGCTTCACCGGACTTTCGGGTGAGCGCTTTAGGCTTTCTCAACCCTGTCGACCTCACCGGGCCCAAATCCTCTTCCCTTTCCCGAATCCTTGATTACTCTTTTCCTTTAAGACCGGCAACGCATCCATGATTCATCTGGTATTTTAGATGTTCATGGTTGGTGGAGATACTTACCATCAGGTGAACTATATGCTCAATTTCCGGCCTCTGCTATAAATACCTTTGCTGACCTCTGCTATAAAAAAGCATTTAGGTATTTTCCATAGACTGTTTGCATCATAGAACATATTAAATAATTTTATTTATATACCGTGGAGTCCATAATTTTATTTTGAATAAAGTATGTAGATAGAAACATTTATTATATTTATAATCTAGGGTATAATGTAATAGAAATAACAGCCCTATAATATATACTGTTCAACTACTGAGTACAGGCACTACTAAGATCAGATGTTACCTACTAGTTGCAAAAATAAACTAGTCTTTTTTCTTATAAGGTCCCCTCGTTTTTATATGCATGTAATATATTGCGCTGATGCCGCAAAAACAGGCTGTCTGTTGGTAATACGTAAAACAGGTAGGTATCTATTTACGTTGTACACACACTTACAGCTAACGAACTCGACATTTTAGCTCTATGTTTGTTTCTACGATAGTAGAGACAGACAAAAGAGCAAGAGCATCGTGGCCTATGGAAATCCACCATATCAAAAGTGTGGTGAGTATGTTTTCTTTTAAGAAAGGAAAAGGGAGCGATGGCCAATCAAGGCCCATTCATGCTGTTTGGGTGGACAGGTGTTTGGGTGGACCGAGAAGCAAGTATCCAGCTGGTGGTAAATTGTGACCGCTGTTCATATGTAGCAATGCCAGGGGTACGGCTAAGTCGCTGCCGACGGTTGGTCGTAGATTCTGTATTTTAATAAGAAGATTAATTTTGAGCAAATTGGATACAGCACGGCTTTACCACACGTTGCCGATGAAATTTTTCAGTAAGATACAAATTATGTAACAATCCCAAAAAGTAAATTACCTCGTAAAAGAACGCAAGAACCGTTAAACCATCTTGATGTTTAACTGCTTCGGAGGCTGTTTTATATTCTTCTTTGAAGAAAACCATGTGTAACTCCATCGGAAAACTGAAATAATAAAATCAACTGCATAGCCATAATTTGCCGATTTTAATTACAATCCTAAATTTACATATTTTTATTATAGAATATATGATAAACAGCGTAACCACACACGCCCTCAGACTGATAAATAGGTCAATTTTATAACACAGCTCTTTTTGTCGGGGGTTGAAATTGTTATGAAGGACATAGAATGTCGCAAAACAGTTTTATGGCTAGAAAATCAGCGCTACAGTATGGCTTAGTCAGGACTGTAGCAAGTAGCTGAAGGAAGGATCTATTATTATTGGTACTTTATTTAAAGTCATTCCCTTAAACTATTCTAATAACAATAAATTTCGTTCTTCTTTCTGACTCCTTAAAGTCAAATGAATATGCCGAAGTAAATACATAAATACTTTATCAACATGGTATTTAAATAACGATTTTTTACTATACATGATGTGCGTCAACTTATTTTGCACATGATCATTGCTTCTATCTTTAAACATACATCTAATACATCAGAATTCTTTTGTCTATTGAAAAACGCATCATGTAAAAATTATTGAACGGATTTCAATACAGGATTAAGCTACTTAATATATGATAAGTGAATCTCCAATAAATGTATACATTAAACCCTTAAAACGTTTACTGAGGCGGACCGAAAAGATTACTTGTGATGTTTTTATCGTTATGGCAAAGTCTACGTTTCCATATAAGCCATATAAGCCTTTTATTATACTATCCCAGTGAGACTGTGGGGCAAGGGCCTCATCTACGGGGCCAGGCCTTAGTCCACCACACTGGCCTAATGCGGGTTGGCAGATGTCACACATATTCGAAATCTTTATGGAGAATTTTCAGGTTTGCAGGTTACCTCAGGATGTTTCTTTCACTCTTATAACAAGCGATAATTAACAATGAATATAACGTAACTCAGAAAAGTCAGATGTGCACGCTCTTGGAGCTGGTATCGGATCTGCGACTGTTGTCTCATCAGTTCGCACCACCCCCAGGGCTATTGCTGCTTATGTTTCCATAACTTAGTATTTATTTTTCATCGAATTCTCACCTTCTGTGGTTAATTTTATCTTCTGATCCGAAGGTGTCGTTGTCTCCCCAGTGAAAGTGCATTTGACTGAACACGTAATCGCCTTCTAAAGGACCGCCGCGGACGCGCGGGTGTGGCTCATTTCTTACTTCGATTATAACTATAATTGAAAAGCAAATCTTAATAATGAAAGATATAACATAAGCTGACGCATGTATCCCTGATAGGGTCGGTAACGGTGCAACTATTGCACGAAAGGTTGGCCGAGCTTCTTTCCAGTAATGTGATAAGGGGTGAGTCTATCGCCATACCAAATACAAAACCAATTACTCAACTCGTGTTATGTTTAGGATCACAAACTCAAACACAAATTCTGATTGCCCGACCCGGGCATTACATTGGAAGATAATTGCACATTTTTTTTAAATTGCAATTAAGAACCATGAAAAACACATATTTTTTTTCTCCTATAATAACCCATAATCATAATATAAAACATGCATATGAAAATTAAATATCGCCGTTGAATTAATCAGTGCAGAATTCCTCCACCTTATTTATTCCATTTCATAAAAAACTTGATGTTCTAGACGACTTGATCATGGTGAAAAAAAATAAGAACAGGTACAAGTCAGTTTTTATCACAGTACGCAAATGTAGCTCAAATGTCAAATATTACTCACATACATGTACACTTTTTTGTGTTCAGATCACTTCTTTTTAGGTGGATTTTTTTCCCACGTTAAGAATTCATAATTTGGCTTTACGAATATATTGTTTATTACACTTACATTGGACATAGATTAGCATAGACTGTTTAATATTCCGTACTTATGAAGTATTTACAAAACATTCAGTAAAAAAGTGTGTAAAAAAAAATTAGAGTCGAGATATTTTTAACCGACGTAGGTATTTAGATTCTGCATCTACTTGAATTATGTAATCAGTCTTATTACTTAAATAACATTGTAAATTAAAGGTCAAATACGTATTAATACTAATATTTTGAATAAAAATAGGTAAATTACGGCCGATTTCAATAAACGATCTGAAATTGAGTCTCCCGTTCGATCACAGAAATGATCCAAAAAACACAGTTTGAAAATCACGCATAAAAATATTTGAAAGAAAGAAAGAAAGCATTTATTTGGTTTGATTGGTCGAATCGATTTGGAAAATCGAACCATGATTGTTTATTGAAATCGGTCAATGGCCTGGGATTGCCGAAACGGTAGTCGTGGGTTCGAAACCAACGCCAACCAAGTATAGTGGTCCATTTAGACGGCAGACGGCAGGTCGAGTAATAATAATTTATGGTCGATGTATGTCGCTTTGAGTAATTCCGACATTAGTTGCCCGGGATTGGAATTTGTGGCCGGTGCGGCGAGAGACTCACCTATCACATCATGGGAAGGAAATAAGTTCGGCAAATATGTGTGCAATAGTCACTTCTGTGGTGATACAGATATGAACTTGTATAAATATGCTTTTTAGACATTAGGTCAGGTTTTTAGATACCACATTTAGTATTTGGCATATCAGCGTAAGAAAATTATAATTTCCTTTTTAGGCCTAGGCTTACCTACATTTTGTCGTTTTTAGGATTTTTAGGTGAAATGAAGATACCTGTGTGGCCATTGTTGGTGACGTGAACGTCATCGATAGAGTCGTCGAAGCCGATGAAGTTGATGTCTGGCAGCGTGACATGTTTCACCCGCAACACGTTTATATTTATGGGGCTTTGGTGCTTTCCAGCGCATTCCCTGTATCTCTCGCTCCAATAGGTAGGACCTTGAAATTGATCATTTACTTTTAACTATTACTTAAGTTTCTATTAACACTATTCGATTCATATGGATAATGGTGGGGAGGGTACCTGATAAGCGATACATATTTATTGTTACGGATTGGATAGCAGCCATCCTAATCACGGCGAAACACCCGCCATAGAAACTTGTTTTGACGAGTCGCTTTCAGGGGAAGTCGATGCATATCTAATTAATTTGGGCCGACATAATTCTGACGACCGTTGAAAGATGCAAGGTTTCGATGGTCTGCCTTATATTAGCTATAGATATATAGATAGCATTGAACTAAGTACGATTAGGTGCAGTTTAGTCACTTTGCCATGCCAGAATAAAAAAACAAAGGATTTGAGGCATAAA
The DNA here is from genome assembly GCA_949126905.1 of Amorpha juglandis. Taxonomy (NCBI): domain Eukaryota; kingdom Metazoa; phylum Arthropoda; class Insecta; order Lepidoptera; family Sphingidae; genus Amorpha; species Amorpha juglandis. The sequence goes on from OX421372.1 coordinate 10,963,934, forward strand.
TACTCTAATTTCGTGTTACTAAAAATGTATTCGAAATATGTAGAACGGATATTTAAGACACGATGTAGGGAAATAATAATACACCTTGAAGAACAACGATGAAATACCTACCTAATTCTAAGTTTACCTTATTACAAATGTAGCAGACTACAGGTAAATGACACAGTTTTAGTTGAAAAAAGGAATAACAAAGGGCGCTACTTTGAATAGGCAAGAAATAAGGTCGGATTGTTGGTAAAGGACCGAGCGTATAATTTTAATTTACTCGTGCTATAAATAAGTAGGTACTATAAAGTATTACACAACTTTGATTTATTTTTAATTTTGGCTATCAAAATTTAAATTATATTTCTTGATATAAATATCAATATTTCTAGAATTTTATGCCAGTATTAAATAATTATGTGCAAAACTTAAAAGATGAGTACGGATTAAATATAAATTATGCAGGTAATAAAACAACTAGAAAAAGTCACTGTAATAAAATATTGTTCATAATCTAAATTGAATTATGGGTTTCAATATATAAAATAAATAATCATTATTTAGCATTAACATAGACATCCTGGGCATACCGTTTGCCGTTCGCAAAAGGAGCAAATCTTTTGCTTGAAGGTCGCTTCCTTACCCATAACTTTCCGCCTTCAATAATAGACAAATTCATCACACATCGGTTAGCACTGATCAGTAAACAAAACTGCTTTTGGTAGGAAAACGTAAAATAATATAAGGTACTAAGTTTATACTCTATAAGACTGCACCGAAGACTAAATCGTAAAATTGAATTAAACTAGTTCTATGAAAATCTGCCGACTCAAGCACTTCATATATAATACTTATATATGCAGTATAGCTATTAGCTTTAAAATACTCTACCGTAAAGTTCGCATATTGGCGCTTTAGTTATTTCACCTTTCCACTGTCGAATTATATGCAATTAATTGTCATGATTGAATAAAACTCGATGTATTAGATACTTTTATACCAGGCAAAAAAAAAAAAAATACTGACAAAACCATTAAAATCGCTGCCGCCGTGCTGCATCTCGGCCGAGCGAAACCTTTGATTTCGTAAATTTTTGTATGTAGCAAATCGTCAGGGTCATTGGCGTGGTGTACAGTTTTATGGGAAATTATTTAATTCAATTAACTGTTACCTGTGTTCCCATCGTAGCCAAAATCTTCACCATGCGTAAGTTGAGGCACTGAAACAAAATTATTCGTTTAAGACAGCGAACAAGTAGCTATGACACTTAAAGACAGGCATTACATACATCTTACTTTTATTGAAATAATACTAATGATCGTAGTTCGCTTGAATATGACATGTATTAAAACATATACATTTTATAATTTTGCAAACAGCAGGCGATGAACACACACGTTGCTTTATGTGTGAATATAAAAGCCATTGTATCGGACTTGAATACCGGAACGTTGTCATTACCTACTGTATTGCACTATCAAGTGATCCATAGGTCTCTAAACGGAATTATATGTTGATAAGGGTTATTTATTTTAATTGTAATTTAATTATAATACTTATAAATACTTGTATAATATTACCTTAGATCCGTGTATTTTATGTTTAAAGAAAATCTGTGCAGTCGTAAAGTTACAGATCTTTTACTGATTGACGTCGAGATATTTAAACGGTTATAATGCCTTAATTTCTTAACTTATCTATTTAAATAAAAGTGATATGCTGTTCTGGCATCACTTGCGAACGGTTGGACCGATTTGGCTATTTTATTGTTCGTAATAATTCGAATAAGGTTTTGAGGGAAAGATAAATTCTGTAAACTGTAAAATGCGTTATTTCTTTGTTTTGTTCGTTATGGTTCCGAAAAAGTTTCCAGGTAAAATAAATTCGGGGAAATTACAATCAACGGAAAATAAACAACTAAATCAGTTTCTCGTCATTATGTAACTAGATTCTAGAACGATTAATATCATATTTAAATATGTTATTTGTTTTGTCGAGATATTGGTTCATAGATAGAGCATAATGCTATTCCCCCCGGGAGCAGTAGCGTGCAAGCTGCGGGAACAGCTGGAGGCAACTAGTAACTAATTAATTTTATTACTTAAGTATTATTTTTTAAATCAGTATGAAACTAATTGTGTTTTATTATCGTGATTCGTGTTTTACTTAGTGCTTAGCGATACCAAAAAGCAGCATAAAAACACAAAACAGCACAATCCGCACAATTCTTGTCAGGCGAGATGAATTTCACAACAATCCACCTAATGTTTGTTAATGTTACCTAATTGTGGTGACTGGTGATATACATAAAGGATCACCATTGTAGATCTTGTTACTATGCAAACTCTAGCAAGTAAGATATTTCCTGTTTTGAACCAGATAGAGAAAGTCCCAAGGATTTCTTTAATTAAAAAAAGGATAAATTGCGTGAGGCGTGATAATGTTTTAGTCTATTTAATCAGTTCACGGCAATTCACAACAAAAAATGCCCACGAGACACGAGAGGTAACTGTACAGTTTGAATTAGTGCAGTTAAAGCGTAGGTACCGTAACGTTAAATGACGCGTGACAAGTTCATTGATAAAAATAAATTATGGTAGCTAAAAACATTTAAGATAATAATAGTTTTAGTGACCTTTCAATGTTGCCAACGGTCACGGCACATTTCGCTTACACTATGCATGAATTAAGGTGTACGGTGTATATGACTTGCTTCCCGAAGCAGTAGGAATCACTTGTTAGACATGTAATAGATATAGTAAAGCTAGACCTTCCGCGACCACTTTCACCAACAGGTGTTCAGAATAGGTAGGTCGTTTTTGAAAGCCCAAATGTGCGTACAATGACAATTATTGTTTATTATTTTCACGGCGTTCAATTCGAAGGATTAACGTTGCTTGAACTTGTGACAGAATGTGATTGTTTTACACTTTGGCCTGACACACTTTTAGGGGTTTCATTGTGTTTAAATTGTTAATTGCTGGCGAAACGGTGAAGGTGTTGAAGTTAGCCAGTCATTTGCTCTTAAGTAGTTAAAATACCTATATATGATAATTTCAGGTAACAATATCTTTGCTTCATTCTAGGTAGACAGCTTTCAATTCAATAAAAATATTTCAGCTTCTAGGAATATAATGTATTATGTTATTATTTTCTGAGACAAGACTTTATTGTCATTATCTACTTTGCATAAGTGTTGAATAAACTATGTTAAATTACAGCAAATGAAGGACGACTGGGACGAATAATAGTCAAATTTTGAAAAACGTTCTCACATTTTGTTGCTTCACAACTACTTTGATCGGTATTTATTGTTATTAAAATATTTCTTAGAAGGAACAAGATTATATGTTCAGAGCTAGATTCAAGTAAAGACTACTCGGGCTAAAATCTCAGAGCGTATACAAAACTGGCGCCTCCACAATAGTAGAAAAAACTAGGCCACATATAGACATACATTTTATGTCTTTAAAAATTAATGAAATACGCCTTACAAGATGAATTTTCCATAAAAGACCAACGAATATACTGTCAGCTCTCTACACTACAACTCAAGCGACGGCCGTTTCATCATGCCCGATTCTCCTATGAAAGTTATTGAATTCTGCTTATTTATTGTATTGTGATACCTTTCGTACATTCACTTCGAGCGTTATTATACTAAATTAATTATTGAAAGATCGTATTTAAAAAATATTTCGGCCAACACTTCTTAGTGGCCGAAGGGCCTACAGACCTTCAAATCCGATCCTGAATGCATTTATTAGTGTACCCATAAACTACCTATCTAGATGGTATCCATTACTAGGAGGTAGGTATCTCGTATACGAGAGTCCGTCTAAATAGTTAACACTTGCCTATTTCTACCTCGAATCAGCAATATGTTATATTGTTGTATAACGATTTAAAGGACATTGAGCCAGTGCAATTACTGGGCGTTATGAGACTTCTTATGTCTGGAGATGATGTTTGCAGGGAAGTTTATAGCAGGCATGGCGCATCAGGCGAGTGACCTGCTCGTTTCGTAATTATATATAAAAAAAAGTCTTATATCAGAGATCTGCACTTCTTTGACTTACAATCACGAATCGATAAAACAGCTGTGCCAAAAATCACGCACCAGAACGTATACATACTTGGCAGATAAAGAAACAATCTGTATGCCAGTACTGCTTTTATATTTCATGTTGCGGTTTGAGTGCATAATTCGCTTGAAATTAGCTACGCTACATGGAATTACACCTTGCTCGGGTCGTTCGTATTGTTAAAACAATAAACAGATATATAATAAACCACCTTCTTGGTCCAACGGTAATGCATTTTGGTCGGATTTTTAAAGTGGTAGAACCACATAGTAGACAGTTTTGTCTAGCCTGATATGGCTCTACCACAGTAGTCCGACTGTTTCACATAAAACGGACATGAAATGGCAACTTCGATGTTGCGTTATATACAGTCAGTGATATCGCCAGATACTGGTAGATACCTAACAAATCTTCGCAAATTCTTTAAACATTTGACAACGCATCCTCAATTCATCAGGCATATTGGGTGTATATGGACGGTCGTAATTTGCTGAATTAAACTGAAAAATGATTTTTTTACAGTCTAATAATCATATGCATATACACATAGCACATCCACAATTGCAGTCAACCAATCGCAGCAATGGCCTCATGAATTAAATAGTAGCATGGTTGTGTTTCCAGCAAACGTCACGCGACATGTCTTTCCATTATTCATATTAGTATTTTACTTTGGTATAGGATTATCTAACTAATCTACTAATATCTTGACTAATTTATATTTAATTTAAATAATGCTTTTTCGAGTATTGCGTATTGAAATATTTATTTTAGAGATATTAATGATTCTCTACAATTTTGTTGACAATTAAATAAAAAACAGCAAATGATTTTTTTTTTTTTTTTTTTTTATCCTGGCTCGGCATAGTGACTACGCTACACCTGATGGTAAGTGTAACGCAATCCAAGAATAGTGTCAACCAACGATAAACAATGTGTCCATCGTAGGTCGGCAAGATCATGCCGGCCTGCCAAAGGTCCAAAAGGGAGGGGAAGGAAAAAGGGATGGGAAAAGGGTTAGGATCAGGGAGCAAGCCCCCTGAGGAGAACCGGATATACACTGGCTGACCCTGGAACGCGACCCACACAAGGTGGGCCACTCCGGTAGGTTTTAGCACCAGTGTACGGTGGTCGCTATCCGGTCGGATACAAGTATCCTCCCACCAGCAATGATTCTGGAGGTACTACATTTTTTTAAAGTTACTTAGGGGTAATCTTACTATTATTCTTTATAGTTTTTATGAAGTTTATAATGTCCAATACAACAAAAAAGCTGTGATTTAAGATAACGATCAAACTGCGTGATTCTCCACACAAAAAAACGGATTTCTATTTAGCAATAAGTTCCCTATCAGATATAAAAAGAAATTGCTGCCTGACTAAAATACACCGCTAACCAGATTCTGTCTAACTTTACCGTTTAAGTAATACATGTAGTCGTTTACTCGCTATTAATATGATGAATATTTTTTGTATAATTTATATAGTATAACTTAACTTTATTTAGTTCACATATCACAATAATTGATTACCTATTTAAGACTGAATGGAAGAGGACTAGTAAGCATACAGCACAAATGTCCATCCAGACTCTAATAATTACAAATTACTCACATCCGCGTTATCTTACTTGCGATCGAATCAAGATATGAATCTATAAGTGCTTTTAGTCGTGTTAATTACACGTACATGCTCAAGAATATAGCAGTGAATTACGTAAGACTTACGAGTATAAAATATTATATACGACGAAGAACAAAAATTAATAGCTAATTATCTATCTACAACAAAATGTCGCTTAACGATTGTTCCCAATATTCAGTTTACCGACAGATTTGGCTTTTCGAAGTAAGTTTTTGACACATTTTGTATGAATATCTGTGAAAAGAATTATCGACAGTAAGCAAATCTATCTGTAATAAAACATAGGCAACGGTCATTAATGAATATATATTTTTTTTTACTAGCCCTTTGTTATACATGTCCCACTACTGGGCACGGGCCTCTTCTACTGAATGAGAGGGGTTAGGCCTTAGTCCACCACGCTGGACTAATGCGGGTTGGCAGACTGCACATACCTTCGAAAAATCTTTCGAGTTCTCAGGTATGCAGGTTTCCTCACGATGTTTCCTTCACCGTTAAAGCCAGCGATAATTAACAATTAATGTACACGTGACTTAGAAAAGTCAGAGGTGTAAGCTCTTGGGGCTGGTTTCGAACCTGCGACTTTCGTCTCGACAGTCCGTACCAATCCCCGCTGAACTATCGCTGCTACAACAAAATAATATTGTTGTAATTAGCAGGACCTAGCTACAGAATTAATAATAAATATAAAGGAGATAAAAGTACGAAGATGTTTGTTAACATTTTTGGAACAGGTATTGCGATTCAACGTCTAAGGTGTATGAAATTAATGTAATGTCACTAAATCAACTTAAATAACCACTTAGTCTAGCGCGTTTCTAAAAGAACTATTGGCGGTTTAAAAGTAGTCTGGAAACAATTCTTCTTTCACCTGCTCTTAACCCACTTGCAGTGGGTTCGACATGCTTTTTAACACGTTTAGAGAGACCATGGGTTTAATTTCAAAAGAAGATTTTTTTATTCGAGCACGGCAAAGTGACTGCACTACACCTGATGCTAAGCGAAAAACAATGAGTTTATCGGTGGTCACCAGAGTCATGCCGGCCTATATAAATGCTTCTTCCCTCTTCTTCACAGAGGCTGTAAGTGAGAGGTACTTTGGGTATAACTACTAAATACAAACAAGGTATTGTACGAGTGTTGAGTAGTTTGTTAAAAATACATTAAAACAAAGTAAAAGTTATTGCAAGATGGTGCCGTGCTCTACCATTTACAAAGTATGAAATTAGTTCTGCTCGTGACGCGCTCACAATAATAAAAGCTCCATTAATAGTACCGTGACTTTGTTTCACTACAAACTCCTTAAATATACATTGGGTATTGTTTGCCCATGGTTATATAAAAACTCTTTCTTTAACAAAAAATACTCGTCAACCTAAATTTTATAGCTTGAATTCCTTCACAGTTTTCCTTTTTCCTTCCAACTTATTTATCTTTTCGACTACTCCATTTATCACACTGCCGGAAAAGATAACTATCCTGTGGTCTGTGCTGTGGTAATGACCTATGTACTGTGTTGTTAGCATTCTCACTTTTAGCCTCGATTTTGTTACTATAATCAATCAATGATGTAAAGTAACCAAAAAAGTAATTTGCTGGCATATTATGGTAATTGTTTATTTGTACCATAGTCACGGTACTAATAAACAATTACCGGTAATATTGTTGCTAGACGAAAGCCCTCATGAAATTGGGTATGAATGGTACGAACTCCAATTACGTATTTGAATAGTATTTATAAACGTTTTTACTTAGGTACGAATGCATATAGGGGTAATATTTTCGATATATAAAACGCTACATGTCCTGACTAATTTAAAACCTCTATGGAGAGAACAATATAGGAGAATTTTGTTTGGGACAGCTACTTTGAATACTAGTAAAACTTTCACGCGAGTGAAGCCACAAGCCAAAAGTTACCATACTTTATTACAGTGTCAATAAGTGTCGATCACACATTTTAAAGTTATTATAACAAGCAATGGTTCACGTTATATAAAAGTTGTACCATTTGTTTTCAGCACTAGCAAAATGCCAAAATCTGTAGATCTCGTTAACCATTACTTGTTAAAATAACTTTAACTTTGACCGACGTCTGGTGTAATTCACACTTATTATAAGCATTATAATAATATGCAAAACAAGTGTCATATTTTAATATCAGTGCCATTGGCGTTACAATAGAAATCGAAGTCAGTGACTGAATCAGCCTTGTGAATCGAATTTGATTTAATTTTAAATTATCATCTGTATCTCTCTAGATACACTGCGGACGATAATAGATAAAAGAATGCATACATAATTTGAGTTGTTTTATCTGTATTATTGTAGTAATTTTGATTAAGCCAGCTTTTAAAAGCGTAATGCTAAAATTACTTGCCCGTTATTCTCGGTGAAACTGCCTCCCGAAACGAAAAGACAGTTTCAGTTTTTTCAGTTTTCGTAATATAAAAATTCATAACAATTGTATTATATTAAGAAAAAAGTATTATATTATAAGATTCAATAAATTAATAATAAGTTAAACTGCAGATTATCCAGTAGGTAAATTTATATATATATATATTTTTTTTATCCTGGCTCGGCAAATTGACTACGCTACACCTGATGGTAAGTGTAGCGCAATCCAAGAATAGTGTCGACCAACGATAAACAATGTGTCCATCGTTGGTCGGCAAGATCATGCCGGCCTGCCAAAGGACCAAGGGGGAGGGGAAGGAAAAAGGGATGGGAAAAGGGTTAGGATCAGGGGGCAAGCCCCCTGGGGAGAACCGGATATACACTGGCTGACCCTGGAACGCGACCCACATAAGGTGAGCCACTATGGCAGGTTTTAGCACCAGTGTACGGTGGTCGCTATCCGGTCGGATACAAGTATCCTCCCACCAGCAAAATGATATTTATCGTAAAAAAATCAACTTTAAAATGCTCTACCATATAGTTCACTTATTGGTTGGGCTTTAGTATTTCTGCCTTTCTACTGACGGTATCTTTAATTTATATACATAAAAAACTGTTACGACAAACACACTATAAACCGAGTACAGATTTATTTTAAAGAAAACTAAATATCTGCTGCCTTTGTTTTATCATCTCCAGTAACTAATCTGAGGTAGAGCAACTAATCATTTGTCTATTTTTAAGATAAGTAATTCATATCTTGAAGGCACGCTCATTTGCAAATCTACATTTATTATAATCTCTTCTTTTCTATCCGAAGTAATCATAGTTATTGCTTGGCATAATTTACACATTCTAGTTAATATAATGTCCTTATACCTCTAAGTACTTACAGGTACACACATACCTACGATAGAGACAAAACAATCGGAATAACATATTAAAAATGCATTAGAAAATTATGCCCTATTCCAAGTGTGGTGTAGGTACCTATTTTCTATCACAATGCAACGTATTTAAAAATGTATGGTCGACAATTTGATAGACTTATTAACCTGCTAAATCAAATGTTATTCTTTATCTAATATCGAATATAAAGTGCGCAGTAATTGCTCTTGGTTCTGGTCCAACAACATAAATTCTTCTTAACGCCAAATATTTATTAGCGGTGGCCTTTAGTGATCATAATATTAAGTAACCTAATGGCGTTTTACATCAGATTATGCTGATTATTATTAATAAAAAATATATTAAAAAGAACCGACCATGAACTGTCTTAGCAGAGTATGCGATTTCCCAAAATATTTTGCAATCAGTTGCAGTTTTCACCCACGTTCAACGACTTATCCAAATAAAGGTGAATATTTAATTCAGTCACTCCGTTGAAGGTAAGATTGGCGTTCGATATTTAACGCTGTTGCTTCATTTATTTATATTGGAACATAAATTTTCTAGATAGATAAGTTACGCGGGAGCGCCCGGAGGTTTTTAAAAAAAGACAAGTCTTCACAATGAAGCTTTATTGCGAACTGAATTACAATTGACAAATTTCCTTATTTATACCTGTTCATCTGTTGACAATGAATGCTTAGATCTACGCATTATGATCATAACAAGATCACCGTCTAGACGCCAGGCTAGCACTTTTTATAGTCAACATAATTTGATATTAAGAGCTTTAGACAAAACAAGAATATCATATTACAAATAGATAGAATTACATCTGAGTACCTGTGTCAGCAATTGTAATGTCCTTCTTATAGTAAATAAGGTTACATCACCTTAGCATGCGGTTATAATGTCATGAGCGGGAGCGGGGTGCATAACTCCTCCCCCCATAGCTTCGAAATTATCAGAGGGATGTATATTTCTCTGATTATTTCGACACACAATATATTTTAAAAAGTTATACTTATACGCTATACACACAAAAAGGAACAGAAATATGATTACATATAATAATAGAGTAGCTGCGCTAACACTTTTCACAAAAACGCCTTTTTCACGAATTTCCACTTCACTTTCACTGTTCTTCAACAATTCATTTAGATTCTGTAGATTTTTCAACTCAGCAGTATCCAAATTTATTGGTTTCCATCCTGTTTGTGGCTCTATAGTCGTTATTTCTGGAAGATCAAAAATTGGCAGTTTTCTGAAGTCCATTGTGCTTATTCCCGCGTAGTGGGATTTCAGGGTAACGTTGTCTATTTTGGCGTCACAGTGATCGTCAAGTGTGAGGAGGTAAGTCCCTTTTATACTTTCTTTTGTCATTTCATTATGACAGCTTTTCGTAAATATAGTTTCCGCTTTGCTGTAGAGAATCCATCTTCGTTTCTCTATTGGCTCTATTTTTATAGAGTTTATTTCAACTGGTATGGGTTGACAAGAACTGGTGTTGTGCAAAAATTTCATCAATGATGTTATACATGTGTCTTCTAATGGTAATTGAGTTTCATCTTCATAACATAGGAACGTTGCCTCATAGAGTTCGCTGCACGGTTGGGAGAGCGAGACCATATTTGACCCTCTTACTAGGAGGTAGGGATATTTTTGGATAATGATAACTGTTTTACCAAAGGAATTGGTGATGGGTATTGGAATGATTTTGTAATAAATGTATATTTCATCTTTAATTATAGGTATGTCCAAAATGAATGTTATTTGACTTCCTTTTGAATAAACTTTTATCTTAATACATAATTCTAACTTAATTAAATTATCATAGTTTACTGGGTAAATGAGTTTATTAGATTTCTCTATTTCTTTTAACAAAATTAATAATTCGTCAGAATTTAAAAGTGACTGGTGTAAAGTTTTTAATTTACTAAAAGTAATACAAGTTTCAATCTCTTCCAACCGAATGTACAATAATTGGAAATTGTGCAAAAATAAATTATAATATTAATAAAGTTATGAATTGTTATATTAACATTACTCTGGTTTATTAATTATTTTTTAAATTAATAATTCTTTCTCTATGTTAATAAAATTATTGGTTGTTGAGTTATTTATTTTCAAAAGTGATTCAGACATTTCTGATATCAAAGTTTATCAAAAATTTTCAATTGTAGAGTTCATTATATAATTTATTTGAAGCTTTATATTAAGTAATTGATGGTTAGGTGGTCTATTGTTAAAATATTTTCCAACATGATCATTTAAATTAGCATATCTATTGATGTTAATTTCTAATTCCTCTTTTGTGATACTTAAATCTACAGTATTAATTATAGTCCATTATGATAAGTGGACGCTATGAGCTTATGCTAGCTTCGCCATGGATTTTTTTTTTCAATCGTTTGAAGTTGAAGGGCGTGCGTACTGGTGAGCAGCAGCACGAGCTTGAAGAAGTACCTGTGAAGGTCGTTTTACGTCCTTAATAGGTACAGTTGTATCTTTTTTTTTTTTTAACGTAACGTTTATTCCTTTTAATGTGACCAGTGTCTGTAAGTTTTTGGAAATGACGTTTATTTTCACTTCGCTTCATGTTTACAGCTTTATCAAGAATAGGAATACCGTTAGTGTCAATATCGTCAGCAGAGTGAACTGTTTCCGGTAATGAACTAGCTATTATTGTACTAGATGAGGGAGAACGAACTGGATAACTCATAGTTTCTTCTGAAATTGAAGGAGCAGATAATGTTTCAGATGAGTCTGATATCACGATTGATTCAGTATCATCTGTATTAACTTTCATTGATGTATTACCGCTTTTATTGGTAAGAACATTCAATGAAATATGTGTAAGAGCATCTGCATTACTATTTTCTATGCTGGTGGGTATTTCGATGCATGGTTCATTTCGGGGTTCTAAGGTAATTTCGTGTTCCTGTAAACATTCACTGCCATCATCAGTGAGTTTCGTATTTTCAGTATAAAAAATTTCGCAATCATTTTGTACCTTATCATCAGTAAAATTAACATTTGGTAAATCATTGTACTGATCATCAGAGTCTTGGATTATCTCAGCATCGCTATCAAAGTAAAACAATTTATTATAATCATTATCCGATTCATGCGTGATCATATTTTGTCTTAGGGGTCGGGCAATACGCATAGATACATCAGTATCTTGTAAATTACGTTGAGGTTGGCTTTGCGATGGAATACCAAAGGTAAATTGTTGGTTTGGTGCATTGTTATACGGTTTCATTTGAGCATTATTAAATTGGGGTCTATATCCCTGTTGGGGCACTATGCCAAACTTAAAATTGTTTTGGGGATAGTTGACATTCGGTCCAAACCCTTGCTGATTCGGTAAACCAAATTTAAAATTGCTTGGGGGCTGTGTATAATTCGGTTTGAAATTATTGCCCTGATTTGGAAGACCAAATTTAAATCCATTTGAAATAACAGGCCTGAAATTATTGGATAATTGATTTGGCATTCCAAATTTCAATTGTTGATTTAAATTATTTAAAGGGTTTGGTCTGAATGACGGCTGAAAGTGAGCTCTATTCAGATGGGAATTAGTAGAGTTAGGTGGGTAAGAATGCTGAGGTGGTTTTACAGCACCTCTATTTTTATTTTTCGCATTGTATTGCATTTGGAAGTTTACTTCTTCCATTACAACACTAAGTGCGCTTTCAAGACTTGTGCAATCTTTCAATCTTACAATTCGAATTAAATCTTCTGTAAGGTTGTACATGAACACGTTCAGAGACAAATTATTATAAATTATCATTTTTGCCGCTTTAATATTTTCGTCCAATAATAAGTTTATCTTAGAAAGAAGAGTGCTGCGTATTTGTTGGATGCGATTGCAAAATTGTAAGTAGCTTTCGCCAGAATTGATTTTTAAATTTTCTAGTTCAATGGCTACGCACTCTTCAGATCTAGGATCTCCAAAATGTTGGATGAGAACAGATCTGAGCTGTTCCCATGTGGTTATGTCTTCGCGTTCACTCAATAAACCTGCGGCTCTACCACACAATCTACTAGTAATACAATGAAAAACGTATGTGGATTGAACCGGATTATTCACTTTATCAAAATTTCTCAAAATATATTCACATTTTCTTATGTATAAATTCAATATAGTTTGGTCTCCATCGAATTTTGGAATTAAACTTATAAATTCTTTAGGTATCAATTGGAATTCACCGTTGCGCGACATATTTTCACACTTATATATAACACACAGTCAATCAAATAAAAATAAAAATTAACACACAGTTATACACACAGTAAATTAAAAAAAAAAAAATTAACACACAGTAAATTAAAAAATAATTATTAACACATAGTAAATTAAAAAAATAAAAATTAACACAGTTAATTAAAAAAATAAAAATTAACACATTAAAACTTTCATTAATAAATCAAAATTCAAATATTTCAATCAAAAATTCAAATATTTCAATCAAAAATTCTTATTTCTTAAAATTAGTCTGCCTATTTTTGTGCAGAAGTCAAATAACTTTCGACTATTTTTGTTCAAAAGTTACGGAGTTCACCTTTTTTTTAAAAAATTGTGTCGTACAAAATCAACCACAGGAAAAATAGCAAGGATGAGACAGGAAATGTAAAGAGGTCTACTTACAATCCGCTCGATCCCATGCCTTCTCGTAAAGCTGACTTCGTGGGCGACGACCTTCGGTTCCCGCCGTTTATCAAATTTATTTGGTTCGAGGATACCCGGAGCTATGCCGCAAGACCGATGCTTGTGTACTCGCAGACAGAGCTTACAGTCGCGGATATCCTACCGGCTGCGCCAGATAAGTTACGCGGGAGCGCCCGGAGGTTTTTAAAAAAAGACAAGTCTTCACAATGAAGCTTTATTGCGAACTGAATTACAATTGACAAATTTCCTTATTTATACCTGTTCATCTGTTGACAATGAATGCTTAGATCTACGCATTATGATCATAACAAGATCACCGTCTAGACGCCAGGCTAGCACTTTTTATAGTCAACATAATTTGATATTAAGAGCTTTAGACAAAACAAGAATATCATATTACAAATAGATAGAATTACATCTGAGTACCTGTGTCAGCAATTGTAATGTCCTTCTTATAGTAAATAAGGTTACATCACCTTAGCATGCGGTTATAATGTCATGAGCGGGAGCGGGGTGCATAACTAGATAAGTAAGTGGGTAAAGTTTGTTTTGTTACGAGTCAATAATAAATAATAGTTATATATGAGCTCCTGCATCATTATTGTCCCCATTCGACATTATGTCCGTCACATTTTATCTTGTTATTAATGAGTAATGTCAGGTGGAAGTTATGAACCCATTTCCAATACATTTAATTAATTGACATTTCTTAGAAGTGGCATCACTCAAGCTAACACGAGTGGTGTAGATGATTGGTACTTCACCCGTATGTTATTACAGTTCAAGTAAAGTTAGTTATTCACAAAACGTGTGCTAAATATTCTAGAGCGCGTTTCCTTATTTATGAGTGCACGTCATTACAATGTTTTGGTGGATATTTATTTACAAAACTGGGTATAAAGTAATACATTATAACAATAACTATTTACATCCGAAATGTAATTTGCAAACTTTGTAATTATGTTTCCAATAACATTTTAATTTATTTAAAAACATGCAACATTTCTTTCCCGTCTACTGGTAGCAAAAAGAAGTATTAATAAAATGATCAATTCTACTTATATACTATTATTCGTAATATTGTTTTTCTAAATTAGGTATTGTTGGATGAAAAACGGAATAGACGTTTTTAAGGTTTCAAACAACAAAATACCTTTAATCTTGCCCAGGATATTGCCCTAAAAACATGAACTGCTTTTACAGTTCAGAAAAAAATACTGTTTCGGGAGATAAGGTTTTCCTTCAATTAAGTACATTAAAGGTATCCGATAATGTTTGGATATCATTTAACAACCAATGTATCCTCTTCAGTGTAGTGGAATCGAATACACCTTAACCATGTACTGGGAAGTCCTAGGGGTTTTCTGATCTGTAAATATTAAATGACTTGCCCGGGTCAGTATTTTACCCGATACGATACGCACATTGAGTGTTTCTTAAATTGATTGTGTCTTAAGCGCTATTTTAATTGTTTACATGATTAATAAACGATATCATATAATAAAGAGAAGGTTCGAAGGAACCAGACCGTGTCATCCACACATGCGAGCCGCCTCGATGTTCAGTGCTACGAAGGACGATTTCCGCTGCAGCGTTCGTAAAAAAACAGCCGTGCTAGAAGGCTCGCTTCGATCGACTCGTCAGACATTAGGAAATCGTAATGCTTCGTGCATACATGTTATAATTCGATCGAATAAGGCTCTATTTCTATCATAATCTAAAATCAGAACAGATATATAGTCTTCCTCAATCGAGCTCTGGAGCTTCAAGTAAAAAGAATAGAGTGGACCGTTGTTACTTCGTGCTATTTGGCTTCTTAGGTATTAGGATTTTTTTAAATTTGACGAGCCGCATTCGCGGGTTGGAGACTTTGAGTTCTGTTTGTTGTAATTCGTAGCATTGGAGTTCGAGACAGTCGGGTTCCTTCGTGCATTTCCTTCTTTAAAAGGACTTCAGTCTTATTAGGTACTAAATACGAAAACAAGCCTGCCAGAAATCGTGTCTCGAGGTTGATATTCCTAAAATCGTGTGAATGAAATTAACTATTAATTATAAATAAGCCTGACTGCATAAAGGAGTGTGGTAGAGCCACGCTGTAGACAGTTTTGTCTACAGCATGAATGGGCTGGCTCGACCGGGTCTTTACCACTGTCTCACAGAAAACCGACGTAAAGTAGCGGCTTGCTGCTGCGTTTCGTACGGTGAGTGAGATATCCGGAAGCCCAAATCCTCTTCCCTTCCCAATCCCTAATTATCTCTTTCCTTTAAGCTCGGCAACGCGCCCATGATTCTTCCGGTGGTGGGCGTACATGGGCGGTGGAGATCACATACCATCAGGTGACCCACTTGCTCGTCTGCCGGCCTATGCTATAAAAAAAAAAACAAAAAAAAATGTGGGAATATTTTATTATACTTTATTCTACTGCATTACGTACTTTTAGTTAGGAACTATTTAATTCAATCGCGATCTTAATCATAGCCAATGAAATACTTAGTTACCTATTCAACGAATAGAAATGAATAGCCTATTTCACAAGACACGCCATTAATTAAAACTACTTTTACCGGCAAAGGAGACTATTACGCAATTTTTATTTTAAAACAAAACTTAGAAACTTTTTAGGTCCTCGGACCGGTTTTACGGATATTCGCATAAATAAACATAAAATATGAATATGATGTAAGACAATTAGGGACATATTACGCTCCGACATTTAAATCATCCTTTCTTCGTACAGTGGGGTAAAAAACACATTGGCGTTTTTGTTATTAATATGTCCATTTCTATTTTCAATATTTTTTGTCGTAAATGTAGTAGTAGTAGATCTTAATGTTGCAACTAGGGTACTCAAATTGAGGTTAGTAATGCTATTAGAAAAAGCAAAAGAATTATCCCAGTTCAAACAAAATCAACAAATTTGATTATTTGACCTTATTGACCTTTCGTGCTATTTAAGAATATAATTTTTAAGACCAAACCGCCAAAATTATAATGTATCATAAAGATAAATATGGTATACACATACACAATCACGCCTGTTAACCCCGAAGGGGTTGGCAGAGGTGTAGCCCATACACCCATATTTCGCCGAGCGTATTTACGGGCCATGATGTGTACCGGACTCAATTTTCAGACTCCAATAGAATAAACCAATATCACTTTTACGCGACCCAGGATCGAACCCGAGACCTCCGAGACACGAGATCTCAGCACAGCAGTCGTACCACGTACACAATACAACTGCGCCACCGAGGCAGTCAATATAAATATGGTATAAATAGTTAATAAATTTATCTGTTAGATAATGGTGTGTACAATACCTGCACGTTGCAGGTCACTGTCCTCGAATAAACTAGTTCGAGTGAAATTGGTTGAAGTTGAATAGAACATCGATGTAAAGTATTTTATTTGAAGTTCGATTTCCCGGTAAGATAACTTTAGTGTGATTTTTTTACGTTATCTCTGGGAAATAAACCATTCTCCCGTGACAGCCGTGGAGGCGCGGGCGAGTTGAGTCACAAGAGGCCGCAGGTTTAATCCCCGCACCGAGACAAATGTGACCACATTCTGGGTCTGGTTATTATGGGATCGTAAGACCCACCATATAGGTTGGCTATCCTAGCGTGGGGTCAGGACTATGTGTGACTAACTGTGACTGCTGAGTGCATTTATTTATTATTATTGTATGGAAGGTCTGAGACGTTTGGTACTTTCTACCGAAAGGTGCTGATGAAACTTAAAAGACCTATAAAGAAGACTATCATTCGGCCTGTCCTCTTGTATGGGTGCGAGACGTGACCCGCCTTTCATCGAAATCTCCAGGAAATCCACGTCGCTGAGATGAAAATTTGCAATGTCACAAGACTAGATCGTATACGTAAGGAGGAGGAGGAGTACATTTGCGGCAGCCGTAGTGCTCGCAACCTGACTGACTAACTTTAGAAATGTCGCTTAAGGTCATTCGGTCGCGTTTTGAGGAAACCGCAAGAGTTCGTCAATTGCAGACGCCAGACCGTAATAGGCGTACGAGCCTGCGGAAGCCTGAAAAGCGCTAGCTTGATGAATAATCGATAGAGACGATCGAATGCCAATGGTCTCACTGTGGAGGATGAGCAAGATTGGGCAAAGTGGAAGCGTCGTGGAACTTAATACCAATAAGCCGGAATAATGTCAGGCAGAAAGAAGGAATTCATTGAGGTCCATCGAATAAAAATTCTATTATATAGAAAATATACAACATGGCTCAAGCAATGGATAATGACAAAATCGATAATTACGAAACACATTTGAAAAAATATATTAAGTACATAATAACAGAAATTATTTACTTATTATTAGTAACAATTTAAACGTTGACAACACAATTATTTCTTATGATTGTACTAGACGTTGTACAAGTTCTAGGAATAGGATGGTTCTTTAGAAACTTTTTTTACATTACCTAGTCATGGAAAAATACGCGAAGCCTCTCTTGATGGTACGATCTTATAATAACAACACAACTGGTACTATTATATTTCAGTTTGCATGGTGGTTGAAAGTGGTTCTAATCGTTATATCAAATAATATTTGAATTTACATAATATAATATGTTAGTCATGTGGATAATACATTAGTCGAATTATCGTTTCAGACACATTTCTATTTAAGTTAATCTTTTAGGCCGATACAACTTGAAAATACACACGTGATTTTGAAATCTCGAAATAGACTATTTTTCAACATTTTGAATAAATTTATTACATTTAAATATTTTTTTGCCCAATTATATTAGTACTTTTATTGCTAAGCCGCCTACGTACGTAGATCTACGTGCGATATTTATTCCGTGTGTTTGTCAATAGCTGCGGGATGTCATGAAAAGAACACTTCCTATTATTTATTAATATAATAAATAAAAAGAATTATTAAACCAAAACAAAATTACAGAGCTTTATTTCTAATAGATACAAGTTTTAAACATACCTTGCATAGCAGTAAGCGCGAAAAGTAAAAATACTATAATTTTCATTGCACTCACTGACGACACAAGCACTTGAAATATTAAATTGTTTTGTAAATTAATTAATTAATTACATTTATAAACTATATAAATAAAGCTATAAATTCGAGAGTTTAAAATGTTCATTAATATACAAATACGGCAGCGCCGACTCGCCTCTGTGACAGACAACTGTACGCTGCCAACGATTTCCCTCGCTTATAACTTCCCCTGCCTATAATGAAAGGACGTCAGCTGCTTTCTGTGTGTAGTTTTCCGGACTATAAAATGCATGACATAAAACACACATTGACGAGATATGGATGAGGTATATAGGTACATATTAACATGACGCTTTTTAACCGGGTACAGCAATGTGATTATATTGCACCTGCAGTGCGATCCAAATGCATAAAGTTGACCGTTGAGAGGCGTTGCATCTCTCGACATTCGCCTGAATTATGCTATCCTAAAGTAAACGGATAAACACCAGTTGAGCTCTTGGGCTGGATTTGACCATTTAAAGTGTAAATGGTGATATGATATCTAGTTGCACAAATATGTAATAGCTACCATCCCACCAATAGATTTTAAAATAACAAGTCTAGTGCATAGTGCATTGATAAAGGGAACAGCAGAGCTGGACCGAGTTTCTTTTTTTAATTATCCTGCACTTGGAGTGCGCTCATCGCCACGAAACAGGATGTTAAGTATTATAATGTCCAGTAATTTCACTGGCTTCAATGTCCTTCACACCAAAACACAACAATGCTTACACGCTGTTGCTTGGCGGCAGAATAGATAAAGTAGTGGTACCTACTCAGACCTCATTATTAGTACCTCATTATTTTTATTTTATACCATATATTTGGTGTTTGCGTCCTTAAGCTACCGTCACACATCCCGATCCTTTGCTATCCACATCCAATTACCTCCCGCCACCCTCTTGAAGTAATGGACTCAGTCCAATATAAAAATGTATATCAGCACCTAACCATACCCAAAGGGTGTCAACCGAACCATATTACTTAGCCTACGCCGTCGGTCTGTCTGTTTGTCTGCCCTTCTTATAAACGGCTCTATCTTTTGAACTGTAATAAATAGCTGGTTGGTTATTGCGGGGTATATCCTAATAAATAGTAAAAGAAAGTAACCTAAGCTTTTAAGAGTAGTCCAAATCGGACTTGGCTGGTTTTACATAAGGACTAAAAAATTCATAAAAATTATAATTAAGTAAAAAGTTAGATACGTAAATAAAACCGGTAAATAAACCGGTCAAGTGCACCCTACTACCTGTTACCATTCCAAAGATAGAGCGTTTCAAATGTAGGATAGACGAACTTCAGACGGCGATACCTTGTAACGGGGTCCCGTTAGCTCCCTTTAAGTTTGGAACACTAAAAAACCCAACTGGGCAAAGCATAGCTTAGCTGAAGACATGCTAATGCATCAGTATAAACCATTAGTATACAGATTATAAGCACAGTACAAGCATTAGTATAAACCAACTGTTGATTGTTGATTATGACTTCGGAAACCGTTTTCACGAAGCAAGAATTGATTTTTATTTTACTTCGATCCCCAAACCGACATCCGACCGTCACCCGAAAAATCCACAAATAATTGTTTCGGTTCGGGGTGTTGTGAAACCGAAAGTCTGCCGTAGTTCCTGACACCCACGATACAAGACTCGTATCTTACTGTAGGGTCGGGACTATATGTGTGACAGTTAGATGTATTTATCATTATGATTTAATACCATTTTTCAGGACATTATACTGACTAACCTCTCCCATATTAATTTTACAGTGACGTCACTCTCGAAGTGTCCCTCCCATAATGGAAACAAATCTAACGACATTTAATTTTTAATGTCTATCAAACTTTACACTATGGAGTGTAAGATGAATAAACACAAAGTTGCACACATACACCTGAAAACATAGCCTTGCCCTCTTCGTACAGTGGGTTCAAGAAATTGTTTATTGAATACTAGCTTATGCCCGCGGCTCCACCGTTCGTGTGAACAGCTTTTTCCGGGATAAAAGTAGCCCATGTCCTATGACAGCCTCCGTGGAGCAATGGGCAAGTAGTCGACTGTGAACCGAGGCCGCGGGTCTGATTTCCGCACTGAGACAAATGTTGGTGTTATCGACAAATATTTTTTACCGGTCTCGATCTCCCCAGAGGGGTTCACTTCTATAAGCCAAATCATTTTGTAACTTGTGTTTAAAAAATGCATGTTTCGCTGACCCCACTGCGCGTGGGATACGGGTAGGTAAAAGAAGAATATTTATTATTAGCTTTATTCAATCATACTCATAATGCATTGTTCACATACTCGTAGATATTCAGGAAAAACCGTTACTAAAATCGTGTTTGTAATAATAAAATAAATGTAAAAAATTTAATTAAAAACTAAATTGAAACCAATTATAGCGAATATAGTTCACAAATTCATAAAATAAAGTGAACATAAATGTCTTTAAAACACGTAAGCAATTTTAAATACTTGATTATAAAAGCATAGATCTATCTTAGCTCTTAACAATAGTTCAACACAAGTATGCTCCCATTATTAGGTATCATACCTAATTGAAATGTTTTTGAGCGTTGGATTGAGTGCTCCAAGATGATTACAAGATAGGTAAAATGCAATCGTTAAACTTGATCCAAAATTGTCTAATACCATACCTATTCCGACGTGTATATGTACATAACTTTGTTTAAATTATGCGCTTCGGCAATCTTCGGCTATTTCATGGTTGCAGACTAGAAAATTAGGATCTCGCAATGCCGCGCGATTACGCATCTTTCACAAGCCTGCAAGATCCTGCACCAGCTATCGACGAATCCTGCAATATCCAATAATTACTTACTTAGGACTTACACTATCGAATAAGTCATGTTTTTTTTTTACATTTGGCGGAGACCGCGTAATAAAATAAAGAGACGAATTGGGAACATTCTCCTTTTTGAAGTCGTCGATAACAAGCACACAATTGGAGGAAATATCGTTAGACGTTACATCCGCCTAAATAATTGTAAGTAGGCACTTCTTCCATTTTTGAAGTCAGAAAATCAAATGACATAATGTACCATTAAGAACTGATCACGTGCAAATGTGATCGCTATATATCGTACTGGACAGGGTGAAATCGCAATCAGTTACACGAGCGGTATCAATTTCAATAGTAAAAAAAAAACAAATTAAAACAAAGCCAAACTTAGAAAAAATTCAAAACGACACAACAAAGAGAATTCGACACATTTTAACAGAACACTAAACAAAAAGATTCTTATTTACAATTAAAAAAAGCATGTTCGCATGCTATGCATTAGACAAAAAATAGTCATAAAACAATTGAAATAATAGAACACACGAGGATACGTTACAAAAATGTAAGTATATACATATAATAAATCTCAAATAATAACTAATTGATGGTTACGTACACGACGTAAACGTATCTACACGAATACCTAACATGCGCAAGTCTCATGAAGTTTTTTCTTTTCTTTATAGCATAGGCCGGCAAACGAGCAAGTGGGTCACCTGATGGTAAGTGGTCTCTCACATAATTAGGGATTGGGAAAGGGAGGGGATTTGGGCTTCCGGATATCTCACTCACAGCAAGCCGCTACTTTATGTCGGTTTCGGTCGAGCCAGCCCATTCATGCTGTAGACAAAACTGTCTACAGCGTGGCTCTACCACTCAAAAAGTAGGTAGGCTTTAGTGGTTACTGCAAGAAGTCTAGTCGGGGCGCTTCTCGCCTCGGAAATAGAGTAACCAGATAGTCTATTCATTTCCGGGACAGTTCCTGGAGTTACGTAAGAAACAGACTTCAAAAAAGGAGGAGTTTCTCAATTCCGCGTTTTTTTTTGCTTTTTTAAGATGTAGATCGATTTCTCCGTCCATTACGGGCAGATTGTTTCGGAAAAAAATTGGTTCGATAAAGTTTGGCTATGATGTAGTCCCATATAATTTAGGTTAAAATCTAATGATGGAGTACGGAGTTGACTTGATTTTTAACTGTGCTTCTGTTGTGCATACAGGGTGCAATTTGGATTCAGATTTAATAGTGGAAACTTGAAACCTGCAGGTTGCATGTAAGTACCTAAGTAGTTTTAGACTTAAAACAAAAATTGGTTATCTGCGTACAAGTTTTTTTTATGGAAGTCACTGTGGATACATGCAAATTAGACGCGCTCACTTTCAGTCATGTTACCATTTGAAAGCGATAGACCGGATGATTGTATCTCCCAATCCAATTCTCTTAACAGCGGTATAGTTGGCGACTATAGAACTTTATTCTTATGCCCGATGGCTTCAAAGGTTTGAACATTTGTTTGAAGACCTTTCGATACACATTTGATCACATGCTTGTAGCAAACAAGTGTACCTACCTGACAGTTTCGTTGCCCCGTCCATTAGTACTTTTTAATCGAACGACACATGCTGCGCTTAGTGACGCACACGCAATTGGACTTTGTGCAAGTGTAGCAGGCAGTGTAGCACAAATTTGAACTTTGAACGCTTTAACGTGCGTTCAAAAACAGACACAGGGCAGCAGACATGTGCAAAGTGCAATATACCCGTGCCATACTTTACGAGTTTGTAGGTACTTGCGTATTTGAAGCTATGTTTGCCATCCATCCATCCATTAACCAACCATCCATCCATTAATGTAGGTAAAAAGAAAACAAGCTTGGACTTCACACATTTATTGTATTTTGGTCTAATAAAAATACTATATCATATTATACTATTGTAAAGGGATATCTACAGCAATTGACAGTCTTGCTGGTTGTGTACGCACTTGCCAGAGCACAACACGATTCCCGTACACTTTTACTTGCACTTGAAAATGATTTTTCATTACTAACAAAATTATTTAAACCTTAATTTACAGCCCTACATCATCTATTTAAGAGTTTCGAGTAATAAAAACTGCACATTTAGTCAAAATAACACCATTCAATGGATATATTTTTGTATTGCACTACTGAGTGAAAATTTACTCGTATTAATGAAGGTTAAAAAAATATTGGGTTTAGAGAAATTTATTCTTACTGACGACTCACGTTTCGTCATTATGAGCTCATTATATTTTCATTTCTAAAGCTTTAATCAGTCGTTGGCTGAAGTGTGACCCGGAATCTTAACAAATTCAAAATTACATTCTAAACAAATTATAATAAGTCACAAAATCTGTACAACATCGAAGACGTAATTGGTGAAGATATCTATAGGCCATAGAATAGACAAGGCTTCGCCCTCAGTGTCGGGACACACTTGACACTCAAACCGCTTTTTTTCAGATTCTGAGCCACATATTTCCAGGCACTCCGTCAGACTGTCCTATTATGACGATATTTTACAGTGATATAGATAAGTACTTAAGTGATTTAGGCACAATTACATTTTTTTCTTGATGAACATTAGTAACTAGGTATGCTCAAATCCATCAAGCTCTACAATACATATATGAAATGTTTTGCTCAAAGGGTATTATTTATTATCACAAGGTACATATTTAAATCATCCTTATAGGTAGGTACAAATATTTAGTTAAATTTTGTACAAAACACCTGTATCTCACAATAGAACATTGCCAAAGAAATTTTACAATATAAACTTGACGAGAAATGATAAACGATAATTAACAATAAAATACATTTTAATATTTTGTAACAAGACATGGCCCGTTATTAAGGGATTGATAATATTTATTTATTATAGAAAGCTCGACATGCAAATCAGAAAATGATTTCAAGTGGACTACTTAAAACTATATGTTATTATGTACACAACGTATCTAAAATAAATTGGCTAAATAATATTATTAGCTAACGTATTTGCAACATTCACCTTTAATACAAATGGAAATATAATAAATTAAAAGGTAATAGTTCGTTAATTATGTAAGGAATTCGTGAGACCGATGAATCTATCCAACGTAGTAGATTGTTGAAAAATCATAGCCATAATTTCATTATTAGTTTTATATGTACATAATTGCACCAATAATAATCGTATCTGTTCCATTAAAGTATTATGAAACATTCATAGGGATCCCAAGTCAATTGGATTTGGGATCCCTATACCTTCGTGGAATTGGCAGGCCACATCCTTAATGTGTTCCGTAGTATGTGAACCTCTCAGATTCTGTATCTCACAATTTAGAACAACTATAATAAAATTATCTGTGTACTTCTTTGAATTATGTCTTACAACATGTGTAACAATCTACAGTTCTAAACACAGCATACATAGTATGTACATTGAAACTATATACACAAATATAACATCGCAAAGATATCGAACGAGCTTTGCTTTGCCATACTGCGAACGTGCACCAATACTTTGTCTACACAATATTTAAGTCATAATTTTGAAACCCAAACTCAGTTTATATGGTTGATAGGTGGAAGAAATCTGATGCACGTGCGCTGCTGTGGCAGATCTGGCAGACATAATATGGTAACTAATGTTCTTATTGTCCAAGTGGAGCATTATGTATAACACCTGCATCTGCGAAACATGTCTTAATATTAAATTATAAAGTCTAAACAAATACACTGAAAACACAGGTTGTCACGCAGTTATTTAATCTAACATATCTACTAAATATCTTTGAAACGCTCGTGTATTGATAAAATAAATTATTTTGTTAGTTGAACAGTTCGATAAAACTTAAAGGAATCAATTAGAATTTCAATGTAATGGCTGAGCGTATAAACAGCAAGATAAACTTCGTCCGACATCGCGCAACATCAAACGAACACTGCGATGTGCGAATAGGCCGGCACACCGATATGGTTAGTGAGTGTGGATCCCGCATACATACTAGAACCTCGTGACTGTATTAGCAACAGTTAGTTACAGCGCGCTAATGAATACCCAGCTTACTATCATGTACCGAAATTTTGACCGTGCCGTCTAACAGACAGTAAGTGTGCTAATTAAAACGTACCTAATGAGATTTCTCTTTAATTTCCAAATTATGATTTCCTAAGTCAAAGCGAATTGTACGAATATCCATGAAATGCACAAATTATATCATTAAACTCCACGAGTAAATATATACATAATATAGGTGAACAAATTCTACAATTAAAGGTGAATGATTCACAAACTGTATTTATGTGTGACCAAATTTATATGTAGTAAATAGTAAAAAAATATAAATATGACAATAAAAAAAATTGTGCGTATTCAATCAGAATACAATAATGAACTACATAGCTATATATTGTGGATAACCTGGTGGCATGACTCGATGAATTTGGTTGATATGTTTGTAGATTGTCGAGTGACATGATGCAAGAATTGTGTGAAGCCCTACAGGTAGCGTTGATCAGTGATCACGTCTCATACAACACCGAACACTGTCTATGGAAAATAGCTTTGTGATGCAACTACATACCTGATACCGTCGCGTGTCTAACTATACACCATGTCACAAAATATTACATTTACACGGCTTGTATATTTATACAATCATAAATATATTCATTTGTACATTACACATGTCATTTTACAATTAGAATATTTACAAATAAACACAACATTTCAACCTTCACTTCTATTCACAAAGTTTTAAAACCTACACTAATCAATAAACATAATCAGGGCTGTAAAACCTAGTTATAAACTAAAACTAACCATGCTAAACATAGTGATTCACCACAGTACTGTTTGCAATAAACAGTTCCGTTTACAACAACCAGTACTGTCGACATTATTAAAGAAATAGTTATTTCAAACACCATTTATAGTCGGAATAACTTTGTCGAATCTTTGAAGTGAACAAAAGCTTGTCATTTGATGTACTGGCTAAATGTTAAGCATCAATTAAATTTCATTAATAATACATTTAATTTTATTCACTTCAATGAGACCTGCAATATTGACCAGCACTAATTCATTTAACTGTTTTATAATTTACAACATATTTCATCATAAAGAAATCTATCTAGCCATTTGGTATTTAAATACTGCCCTGAACATTACGCGTACCTTGTTTAATGTCTATTAGCTTTTGCTAATAGACAATATGGTCATATACATGTGAAATAAAAAGCGTGTGCATAGAACAAAATTATCATTAGTCAAAAACTTACGACATATTAGGAATATATTATTATGAATAGTGTATACAATATATGCATACTACATAATATTATGTACATAAACACAATGCAGTGTGGCCCAATCAATCATAACAAAAATATATTGGTAAATTCTGTAAATTACAGACACATTAGGTGTCGCCACGAAAATATATTATATGCATACCCAATTTACATAAATTAACAACTTTTTGTCTTTAAGATTGGTATGTCTATCCTTAAACACTGTGTCACTTTTATATTATGCGGCGACAATACTTCTACCTTTTAAATCTCCCAATTAAATAATTGTTAGACATCGGCTGCAGTCATATTTTGTTTTATTTGTATTTATGCGAATATTATGACTGTTGCCTGAATAACAAACTGCCCAAAGTTTGTCTTTTTTACAATTCTAAAAATTATTTTTACCGATAACCAAACCCATTTAACAAAATATCGTTTTTTTGGTAAAAGTCCAATTCTCAAAAGGGTTAATTCGCGACCAACGTTTAACAAGTTGATTTATGGGGTTCATTTTACAAATTTAAACTGTATAAGACAGCAACTTTGGACAGCATCTAGAGTAGCCATCTTTCTTCTATTACACAAGAAAGTAAATTATATAACTTACAAAACACAACAGCAGTTATTACTTACCGTTGGTTTGTTGAAGGTTGGAGGTTGTATAAACAAACGTATTACGAGGGGTTTAAATGACTTGACAAGGTTGAATGTTCATTTTACAAAACGGGATCTTTTAAGAATTGGACTTCTTGCGAACTGGGCGCTTTGCGCATATGACAACTTACATCATAACGAAATCAAGCTGGACCTTTCGCGACAAATCCAACCAATAAAATGTTCTATCGCCACATTTTTATTTTATTGCCTTTATCATCAATTTGGGTAGCTAGCCCAATGCAAAAAAATAAAACACCATTTGTGATGAATACAACAGCTGAAATATTAATGTATTCTGACTTTGAAGTCAGAGATCTAGGCACTTCTAAATTATGAACATGATTTCACATGGATCCTTACAAATTTCGTAAAATGGAAGATCATAAACTTATTGTAGTTATTTTTAATAACAATACCAGCCCAATATTAAATATGTTTAATTGCTGGGCACGGGTCTCTACCAATGAGAGTGATTAGGCATTATAGCCCACGACACTGGCCTAATGCGTGTTGGTAGACTTCACATACCTTCTCAATTCTTATGTAAAATTTCCAGGTACGCAGATTTCCTCACGATGTTTTTCTTCCCCGTTAAAGCGACCTATATTTTAACAACCTCTCAGTTAGAGGTGTGTGACCTGGTGCTAGTTACGAAACCGTGTTCGATTTTATTTTATAATATAACAAAAAGTAAGTTTAAAATAGTAATCAATAGTGTGTTAGGTACTACAATTCAATATAACTTATTCATATACCTCAGTATAATATTCTACATCCCGTGAGCATATACAAACACATGTATGAACTCATGAATTATTGTTTAGTGGCTGCGGATCGTCGTACGTACATAAAGTTTATAATAACATTACTCAACAAACGTTCACCGTAATGGTCTACATGAGCCCGCGTCAAAAGCGAGTTTACCAGGAGGCCCTGCTCCTGACAACAACATCAATTATTATAACTACTATACATCTTTAAGCCTGGTTGCAGCCGTTTACTTCCTTTAGCCTGATTACTTCTGATCTCTGAATCCGTATTTGAGGCACCCAGATCCATGCATTCCAACATGGATACTATCATATGGATGTATTGTACTACATCGCTTGCTGACATTTAGCGTAACGCCAACACTCTATGTGTGTCACAGTGATGGCAGTGTTAGTAATAAAAAAACGCTTGATTTTCTATATTTTTGTAGTACCTATGTGATGAATTATCCGTGGTTTGTGATACAAACATGACACACGTTTATATATTTTGTGATCGGAAACAAGAACAAGGTAAAAACTGATTCAAATTTCTAATACCTTTATTTGTTCCACATCCTGCCATGGGAAATTGACTTCACTATGCCTCATGGTAAGTGCAGTCCAGTCCAAATACAATGTAGACTGTCAAGAGATATTGCGTACTTCGACGCTTGGCGGAAATATGCCGACTTGAAGTTTGTGGATAGACACTAGTTGATTCTGGAACACCCGACCGAAGTGTTGCCTACGAATGAATTATGACTCAGGTATCCTCCCACCAGCCCAATCAGGAAACCAAACGTCTGCAACCAGACTAAAACTACACTTGTGTTTACACAATTGAATATTGTTGAAAATGTGAAGTACATTATGTAAAATGAGCAACCACAAAGATATCAGTCGTCTGGACTAATGCCACAGATAACTGGTCACATTCGCCTGAAATGCCACATTCACAAGTCAACATTTAAAGGAACCAACTCGTCTACATTGACACGACAAGAGATCGACGACTATACGACTATAGGCGCAAAATAAATTGCTCTGAAGTTGCTGATGAGCGCCATTGCTGGTATTGTGAAAGTTTAGAGAGTGGATGAAGTGACAAGATTTCAGCGTGGCCAAGTTATTTTAGGACAGCAAAATGTCCATTGGAGTTAGTCACCACACCAGTACATCTAGTAGGAGTTTTTCGATACCTGTAAATATGGGTGCAGATCTGTACAGCGCCTCTAGCGGATTGTATTACAAATGTATTAACCCAATAAATATTTGTCGTTTATTGTTGTTAACGCAAAGTATTGAAAAACCATAAACTAGGCGCACCACTTTTTGCACCATCAGCCATTTCTGAACACAGTAGCTATGTGCAACTTGTTCGTGAGTAACATCATGTTGGGCAAGTGACAACGCGTGTTGTACTGCTAATAAGTGGAGTCAGATAGTGGTGGTGGAAGCGACTTACGTCCGTGGTGGGGATGTGAGGCGCGTGATGGCGTGACAGGTGATGTTCACAGTTTGCGCGGTCGTGTGAAGCGGCGCTTCTTCCGTTCCGGCGTGGCGGATGTTCCGGGTCCGCCTGCATCAGCCGAGGCGCGACGTCGCGACGGCGGCGTGGCTGCGGAACCTTCGTTCCCCGAATCCGCCTTGCACTCTTTAAACTTCACCTCCGGCTTGGCGTCCGCTTTGCTCTTCGTCTCTTGTTTCGCATCGGGTTTGGTTTTGGACTCCGCTTTAGAATCCGATTTGGTTTTAGTGTCAGGCTTCGTGTCCGGCTTCGTCTTGGCATCTTGCTTGAGTTCGCCGTTGGGTTCAGGCCCCGTGCCTGTAGCGACCGCGACGGCGACCTCCACGTCGACCATGTTCGCGTCGGCCTCCATAGATTCGGCACTGGTGCCTGCGGCCCACTGTAAAACATAATTTTAAACTGTGAATTGAATTCTAGACATTTCGAGACCCGGTCAATCCGTGAATGTTGGGCTGTTGTGGTCTACATTATGGATAAATTGGAAAAGATTATGAAGTTAATGGCATTAATACTCAATTTGTATAAAATAATCTTTGTCGAGTCTATATGTATACTAAACTTAGTGCTGAAATACGATTAACGATCGTCATGCATGTGGGCCTTGGTATAAAATTTTGTATGGTTAGTTTACAAAACGACAGCTTCCGTGGCGCAGCTGGTGAGTAGCCGACTGTAAAGCTAAAGACCGCGGGTTCGATGACCGCACCGAGACAAATGTTTGTGTGATCCACAAATATCTGGGTCTGGGTGTTACAAGATCAAAATTCTCTCGTAGTTCCTGATACCTACGACACAAGAATCGTATCTTACTGTGGGATCAGGATTATGTCTGTCTATTGGGTTTATTTATTTATTATTATTAAAAAAAACGTTGAACCTGAGCGAGCGAGGAAGTTGGCGATAACCGCAAGGAAGCGCCACATTCAGCGCACAGCGGCGGCACGGCCGGCGACCGAGATCGCCAATACTGCAACTCCGTCTTACACTTATTTAATTCCTGAAAAACAAAATAAACATCATTTTAAAATCATATCACACGAATTCCTTAATATGTATTTATTTAGTTTGACGACAGATTGTTACTAAGTAATAAGTTATAACGCAAATCAACATCTAAGTAGTTGTATATATGCAAAAAATAATCTGAATGTTCTGCCATTTCAATTCTAGGCTGTCTGCCTCAAGAAAGGTATAGAGCGAAATATTTGGTTATATTTAAACATTTACATGTAGCAACTTCGTTACCAGTCTTTTATTTTTTATAGACATAGAAATGTTTATTTTTAGTGCTTATCAGACATCTGTTTTTGCTTGAAATTTAACATACAGCACTAAACTTATTGGGAGCAAAAGGGATACTATCATCTCTCGAAGTTGAAACAGCATAATATACAGTATTACTGTCACATTTTCAGTGGCCTTTACAATTCTTTTCTGTGGTCCCTAAAAAATAGTGTCCATATTTACATATTTTTGTAGGTTTGTTTTGTATGTACTTTCAAACTACAGAGATATTACACAGTTTCACTGGTCATTAGAAATTCATAGATGAAAATTAAATAGGTATTGGACATTATTGACCTTTCTCGTTTTATATGTGTACTTCAATTTGTGAAGTATCTAATGAAATAAAAGGTTTTTATAAGTTGTCATTTAGCTACAGAAACCTAAAAAAACAGTAAAAGATTTTAAATTGTAACATCTGTTTTATTTACATTCATTAAATAATAATATATTATTAAGATCAAAATATATTAATAAGGAACAACTTGGATTTAATTACTATTAATAACAGTAAATATATTATATTCGTTGTCTGCATGGTTAAGACTAATGTATCTACAAGGCACTAATAAATTACATACACCATTTTCTATCTACATCTACATAGACTAACTATGTGCGGTATAAATCTATACCTGTAACAAAGTCTGGAATTTGCGGCTAGTCTCTTCATTTTTCTTGTCATAATCGTCGAGTCTATTTGCGTATTCTAACGTTTGCTTCTGTTGCTCAGCAATTTGTTTTTGCTGCTCCGCTATTTGTTTCTGTTGAAGCGCAGTTTTGCGTTTGCAGCTACGCAGATCACTTCGTAACGCCGACAGTTGATCGTTATACCTATGAAATTATTACAATTGGGTTATAAACTAAACATATATTTTAGACCCATACCACAGATCATGAATAATAATACATCAACATACGAGAGCCAATGGATTAACTATGGAGGACACTAAGGATCCAAGCGTGCCAATGTTTACTATGAACTCTAACTGCATCACCATGGTGTGCATAGATATTATAGCAGTCAGCTTAATCGGGCCACGCGAAGGAAGTAACGTGCGAAGTCCTAATATTATCCGTGATCCATGGTTATAAGTATATTTTAGATCTGTATTATCATCTGAATCGAACGCTAAAGGGCCTAATTTTCGAATTTTTAATATATTGAGGAAGTAGACGATTAAAAATTCGTACTTTAGCGTGGAATCACTCTATTGGGCAATGACATTTTGTCGTATTGTAATAGGTTCGTAGTGAAACCTAAAACATGATATCTATACCCGTTGAATAACGATCGTTCTAGACTAGACGCAGTAATTCACCTTATATGTTGTCTAATTTATCTTGAACTTATTATTAGCCCGATTAGCATGAGCCCATGAGATATCTCGCGAATAATTTCCTATTGGCACCGTAACGTGCACCCTAAGACAAAGTGATAAAGATAGAGCGAGAAAAGCGAAATGACATTTCCTTGTGAAGTGAATACCGGAGCGTCATGTTAGCTTCGATTGACATATAGAGATAGGACGAGAAATAGAGACGACAAAATATTCTCAAGGCGGTTGTTAAGCATGCAAGTTTCCAGTTTAAACAATTTTACATTAAAAAGTTTCATCAAAATCGCTCTAGCAGTTTTGGCGTGAAACAAACTAATAGTTAAAATTTTATAACTATAAGCGTCTGTTTCACCATCTCTGAGTAAATACTACTTACCAAGAAAATTATGACATGCAAATACAAAATTGACACTGACATATACCGGTGAAAAAATTGATACTAAGCATTTTAAAAAATAGTTATCTTATAGGTACGTTAATTGTTGGTGAAATAAATATCTTGTTACTATTGTTTTCTTACTTTTATGGGAACGTTACTCATTGAAATAAAAACTAATTTAAACGGATTTTATCGCGTTTTTTTTTAAATTTTGTCCCGACGTTTCGAAAGCTTTTCAGTCTTCGTGGTCACGGGTTGGACTCCACCCAACCAAATTTTTTTTTTTTTAATTTTAACCAAAATTAAAATAAAAAAACCGCGATAAAACCCGTTTAAATTGGTTTTTATTTCAATCTTGTCACTAACTTTTTCATTCCTTGTTTAATACGGTGTATCCGTTTCCGGAGCACCATATTGCTCTGCGGCGGCGGCGGCGATGGCGGTAGACTCTCCTCCATGTACAAGTTGAGCGACGACACTCGCCGATCGCCATTAGAAGTTGACGGTTGTTGCGATGCGGCCGAATCGAAACCGCTGGGCGGCGGCGAGTCAAGACATATGTACGATTTACTGCTTTCGCCGGCTGAAATCACAAACCTATATAAAGCATTTTAAAATGACAGTGTCCATTAATATGTCGGTATCATTCCGACACATGCATATAAAAAGAAATTCTAATGATGGTCGTTAATTTCTCCCTATCTCGATCACGAAGTTCGGAACTCGAGCACCGTCGAACGAAAAGCAGTTACAGATATTCAATATGAATATTATATAGTTCAGATATTGTTAATACAGATTCTTCAGTCGTTTTTTATTTGTTAATACTTTTTATTTTTTATTTATTTGCTTCATGATGCGTCAAATTCTAATTTCAATTTTTTGGTTTATTTATTACTATGAATCTAAAAACGATGTTTTTAATGGATGTCTATTAAAAACATAAACAACAGCTTATGTTGCTTTAAAAATAATTATAAAACCAACCTCAGTAATATGATTGTATAATTCAATAAATTAATGTTTCATTGCTGTTACTGAAATTATACACATTACATCGCACAGTGTTTAATCATTCTTTTTTTGCACAGCTAATACTTAAACAATAGCTGGGAAACATAATAATAATCGAGACATGCCACTAAGCGACGCGTAACATTACTTAGAGCAACTGATTTAATTATAACGGTAAAAATAACCTTTACTCTGCCTCGGTGGCGCAGTTGTATTGCGCACGCGTTACGACTGCTTTACTGCGAGGTATCGGGTTCCATCCCCGGTTCGGGTAAAATTGATATTGGGTTTTTCTATCACGAAATACTCAGTATCAGCTCTCGGAGTCTGGAATTGTGCCTGGTATGGCGATAGGCTCGCCCCTTATACTTACCGAGATATCGGCGAAATATGGGTGTACTGGTACTCTGCCTACCCCTTTGGGGATTACAGGCGTAAGTAATGTATGTAAATAACCTTTAACAAGACAATAGTACTATAGATAAATAGTACTATTATCATGTCAAGAGGTGGCAAATAAATTAATAAAAATTCAATTATTTAAAAAAATATTATAGCTCACGCCTATATGCAGTGTTTATGTGTGTTTATGTGTGTCTATGTGTATTGTGCATAAAACAACTAGTACATTTGTGGTTTTCAAAGTTTATTTCCGTCCTTCATTGATATTCAAAAGCGAACCCTATACGAACTTGTCAACCCTGAATTTCAAATTGGAAAATTTAAAAATTATTGCCCATGTCCCATGTCATGACAAAATATTGTCCATGATTTTACTGTCTATACATACAGTAGATTCGTTTTATATGAATAGATAGATATTAAAATTAAAATAAGTTATTCTGGCCATATTATTTTTTACACTGAATACGCTTAAGCAGTTAGTTAATTTTATACGTAACCATTTTTATTTTATTTTTTTCTCGCGGGGAAAGCTGTTTATTGCTACCGCACCACCGGGGGGAGGTGGAACGGTTATGTTGGGTTCTACCGGCCTTACGACCCAGCGAACCGCCCGGGAGAGATGGAAGACATCCGGGCGACCGCTGAGCCGAGTCCCTAACACTATTTACACCCTATGCCGGTAACTACCAACCAAAACCCCGCGGTGGCCTTCTTCGGCGCATGTGGAGCGGTCCCGGGGTCTCCTTGGAAAAGCCAAGGATTGCTGCCGGAATCGCCCCTGTGCGGTGCCGCCTAGCGGCCCGTCTCCAATTGGGGGGGGGTCAGAAGCCCCCGCACACCGAAGGACGCCCTCGGCGTCAACGGCAGCATCGAGGCCAACCACCCGTGCTGCCGTCCATCCCGGGGGTCGCACGTACAAAAATACGTGTACAAAACCGTACTGAATGGGCGCTACGACAGCCCCCCGCTGCGCGCCCGCGACCCCCCGATGGCCCCTATTAGTCGCCTCTTACGACAGGCAGGGGATACCGTGGTGGAATTCTCCAAACGCCCCCAATCCACAGGGCGGTACGTAACCATACTCATGTTATGGATCTGCATTACACATTTACATATTCATTAAAAAAAAAAAGTATAAAACTACTTTATCGTTAATATATCAAATTGTCTTTAAATTGTAAAAAAATACTTGTAACTTAAATGTAACATATTATAAAGCTCAGGTCCTTTCAGCTATCTGTAATTATAACAGTGTACAGAAGTACCAAAAGCTACTGTTATTTAAATTTTATTTGTTTACAGTACTAAGACCTAATCCCTCTGTACAGTAGGAGGCTTATGCCCAGCAGTGGGGTGTATATAATACAGGGCTAGTATTATTATTATTGTTTACAGTACTAACAAGTTATCAAAATCAGCAGATTTCATAAGCAATCGCTTCTTACGAATTCTGTCAAAACTACATAATATTATTGTGGTAGGAACAATGTACGCTAACATGTTTTTTACATGAAGACTTACAAAACATTACAAGCTAAATTTTTGTTTTTGTTAAAGAGGATTTTTTTTTTTTTTTTTTTTATCCTGGCTCGGCAAAATGACTACGCCACACCTGATGGTAAGTGTAACGCAATCCAGGAATAGTGCCGACCAAAGACAGACAGTGTGTCTATCGTTGGTCGGCACGATTATGCCGGCCTGCCTAACTGCTTCTTCACACTCCGTTTAAAGGACCCAATATTATAGGAAGGAGGATTATTTAAACATATTCGTTTAACTTCCGAGAAATGACTTGTTGTTTATACTACTTCTAAAAACAGAATACTTACGTGAAAACGCTGTGGTGATATCAAAGAAGTCTGTCCCGAAATATGTAATTTCTGGTAAATTCGGTTCAATATGTTCTTTGAAATATTCCATTGCCATTGTTGTCAAATCAAACAGCTCATCAGTTACTTTATATGGTCTGGCTAGTTTAGTTGTTGTTTTTAAATATGACAATATACTATACACTTCATCTAATATCTAAAAGAAAAAAAGAATTACAAACTCCACGCCGCTTAGCATAAGAACACGAGATATATCACAAAGGAGAACATTTCATCGATATCAACAAGTTTCGCGTTTAACCATCGTTATGGTGCTGCAACACGATGTATGTTGAAATAGAACGAGAAAACGACGTGACAATATCTTCTCGTGACGCGAATAACAGGCTGCTATGTTGGATTCAATTGACATATAGAGATAACTAGATAAAACTGGTTTTCGCGACAAAACGAGTCAACAAAATTATCTTGAGTCACTTGCAGGACTACATAGTATACACATTTCATTAGAATTAAACTTGCTGCCATTTTTTTAAGTTTCCACAATACATAAATTGTATATGCAGCTGGTGTCTTATTTAATTATATAAATACATATATCTACAATACCTATGGCTATATCATGCATAAATGAGGACAATTTTAACAACTATAAAGGTACAATAAAACAAAACAACATGATCAAACTCAATATACCTATAAGGTAAAAGAATCACATAGTTTACAACCTTTGGCATCATTCAACAAATTAACATAAGTTTCAACTTTACAGGAAAACCATTTCTTACCTTAAATTAAAACCAATATTATTATAATTTCAAGTTTAATTAATTAGTAGTTATCACTTTCTATAACAGTAAAGGACACATTGTGAGGTAATCTGTATACTTGAGAAATATTCCATAAACATTTCAAAAATATGTAAAGTGTGCCTAGCTGCATTAGTCCAATGTGGTGGACTAAGGCCTAACCTCTCTTGTTGAGTAGAGGAGGCCTGTGTCCAGCAGTGGTACATTTATAATATAGGTATAGTATTATTTTTTCTATACATAGTTGCAATAAAACCTAATAAAACCATAAGTTTTTACACAGATCTCAATAAACAAATAGCATGTATTACTCAAAAAATATACATGATTAATTCAAATTATTAAACATATGCATCACATTCAACATTTATAAAAATATTTGTAAATGTATCACATAAAATTTAGTATACTTCAGAATCCAATATTTTCATATTTATATGTTACAATTCTGACATCTCAATGTGCTATAACATCATGAAGTTAGTTTACAAAGAAGTCTCAGGTAGGAGGAAGGTCTGAACATTAAACACAAAATAATAACAGATCATGATTCAGTATAACTGCATGTCTGATTTTCCCCATCTGGCATATACACCATATAAGTAACAGTTCTGTACTTATACAAATTTTTAATCAGTTTAGTTTAAAGTCACTTTATAATACTCTGTTGATACATCTACAATGTATAATATTAGCATGTTCCCAAAGTTCGATATTAGTTTTTCAACTAGCTTGAATCAAAAATGTTGTATGGTTGCAAAAAGCAATGCAATTTAGCAGTTGAACAACTAAAATTATAGCATGTGAACCAGCTATATGCCAAACTAAACTTACCACCCATTTAACAGATGAAAGCTAATCATGAAATTCGAAATAAATTTTGAAGACTGCATTAAATAAATACTTCTAAACAACTACACCAACCAAACTAGTCAGTATTAGACCATTAATTCTTAAAGATATAACTTATGCATAGTAATCTATTTATCTGATACTGTAAATACACCTTATAACACCTACATACATTAATTCCAATATAATGTAACAAGTCCTAAAATGGAATCAAACATTACAACAACAAGAGGTTGCAGATGAAGCCATGGCAAAACAAGACTTATCATTATTTCAGTTAATTTGTATAATAATACTAGCTTTTCTATGCAGTTTCATCCACAACTTATAATTCAAAGTTTTGCAGCAATACCAAATCAAATTGTGACTATAAACCATCCTGGGACCCACTCAAACACTTACAATAAAAAAACATTGAAATTGGTCCATTGTTTAGGACTTTTAGTGAGACTAACAAACAGCAATTGATTTT
Organism: Amorpha juglandis; assembly: GCA_949126905.1. NCBI lineage: Eukaryota > Metazoa > Arthropoda > Insecta > Lepidoptera > Sphingidae > Amorpha > Amorpha juglandis. The sequence continues at coordinate 11,002,057 of OX421372.1, forward strand.
TATATATAAGATTATTAATAAGCCTATAAAATAGTAGTACTGTTAAAAGCCTATAGTTGATAACAAAGACTTCTCAATAATTATATGCCAAAAGAACTTAAATCATGAACAAAATAACTAAATGTTATGTATAAGCATTTCCAGGAATGACATCTCAGTCAAGTGACTTATGAAGTTCACTATTAAATGGTATCCTACCTAATAAAAAAAAGTATATTAATTGTATATTTAAAATGATCCTAATGACCTTATAATATTGAACTCTATCTAATGCAGCACTACTTAAATTACACATACTAAGTGGTGACAATGGTATATGGGGCATTTCACGTCAAGCGGACAACGAAAAAAAAGTGAGGTCGTGAATTTTGTTTATACTCTGGTCAGTTATAGTTCTAGTAGGCATGGATGTGTACACACAATTTTTTTTTCGTATGAAGCTTTATTGCTGAGTTATGAGCTTTTAAAAATTTACTAAGTATGAAGTCATGAATTTTTGGATGCTTATTATCTGTACCAATTAATTAGTAAAAAAAACTACAAAGTATTGTTTCTTATAGTTCAAAAGTTGAAGTTTTTAATTTTTTTGTCGAATTCTAAATTTAAATTGTTTTACGTATAGTAAACCGGAAGTGAAAATTTCAAATCGATATTTGAGTAACTTCGACCGATTTTTTTTTAAATATTTTAACCTTGAATTAAAGCCTTAAATGTACTAATTCTTCACCAAAAAAATTATAATGGGACAGCCAATAGTTTAAGACTTAGAGCATATAGAGTACATACACATAGCTATGAGCTCTTTCTAAGCAATCGCGTTTATGCTCAAATACTGCGCTATTAATATTTTATTCCTTTATTCTAACATGCAAAAATATAAAAATAAACGATTTCTTTAATTCTTCATAAAAAAAAATAAAACGTGATTACAAAAAAAAAAATAAGACTAAGAACGATTTCATTTATTGAGATTGAAACAGTATTAATTAAAATAGAGAGATTTGTATTATAATTTTTACAATTTTACTATTTGCTCTAGCATTAATTCTCTTTACACATAAACCCTCGTTGGTTGGAAGAAAAGCATGTAGTTTTTTAGTTCCTGGAACAGTGATAGCGTAAGCAAAACAGACTCGTAGAAAATCTCACTCTTGTTCAATACCTTCCTTCGAGCAGTAGTAAATAGAAGTCTCAGTTAATGATGACTTGGCCCATTCATATAATCTTATAGGTGTCTGGTGTAGTTGGGCTTCCCAACATTTTAAGAATAGGTTAAATTTAGTGAACCTATACTACAACAAACAAGATTTTAAGAAAGAAGCACAGTTACACTTCCATGCCACCGCTCATAGAAGACGGCCATGTGATGGTCTTGGGGGAAACCTCAAAACTTTGGTAACCTGTGCAAGTGTACGGTCTGCGAATAACGCTATGACTACACCAGACACCTATAAGATTATATGAATGGGCCAAGTCATCATTAACTGAGACTTCTATTTACTACTGCTCGAAGGAAGGTATTGAACAAGAGTGAGATTTTCTACGAGTCTGTTTTGCTTACGCTATCACTGTTCCAGGAACTAAAAAACTGCATGCTTTTCTTCCAACCAACGAGGGCTTATGTGTAAAGAGAATTAATGCTAGAGCAAATAGTAAAATTGTAAAAATTACAATACAAATCTCTCTATTTTAATTAATACTGTTTCAATCTCAATAAATGAAATCGTTCTTAGTCTTAATTTTTTTTTTGTAATCACGTTTTAATTTTTTTTATGAAGAATTAAAGAAATCGTTTATTTTTATATTTTGCATGTTAGAATAAAGGAATAAAATATTAATAGCGCAGTATTTGAGCATAAACGCGATTGCTTAGAAAGAGCTCATAGCTATGTGTATGTACTCTATATGCTCTAAGTCTTAAACTATTGGCTGTCCCATTATAATTTTTTTGGTGAAAAATTAGTACATTTAAGGCTTTAATTCAAGGTTAAAATATTAAAAAAAAAATCGGTCGAAGTTACTCAAATATCGATTTGAAATTTTCACTTCCGGTTTACTATACGTAAAACAATTTAAATTTAGAATTCGACAAAAAAATTAAAAACTTCAACTTTTGAACTATAAGAAACAATACTTTGTAGTTTTTTTTACTAATTAATTGGTACAGATAATAAGCATCCAAAAATTCATGACTTCATACTTAGTAAATTTTTAAAAGCTCATAACTCAGCAATAAAGCTTCATACGAAAAAAAAATTGTGTGTACACATCCATGCCTACTAGAACTATAACTGACCAGAGTATAAACAAAATTCACGACCTCACTTTTTTTTCGTTGTCCGCTTGACGTGAAATGCCCCATATAATAATTCTATTGTAACTGATCTGTGTACTAGATTTAAATTGTTTAAAAATGTTAATGGAATTTTCCTGTGGCTAAAGTATTCACTAGATTGAATTGATTTATTAAATACATTCAGGGTATATGATATCTTATATTTAATATTCCATTTTCCATTTAATATCATATCTTCAACACACTTCCCTTTTCACTAATTTTTCATTTTTTCCTCAAAAATTTGTTGAATAGTTAAACCATGTTTTAGTAATTGGATGACACAACTAATGTGCAGTATAGTTAAATAATAACAAAAAATTATACCTCTCCTGGAAAGAAACAGCAGTGTTTCCTCTCAATATGTTTGCCAAATGTCATTTGCAGTAAACTCAGTCTCATGTGCAATGTTTCAATGATGTCAGATTCACACGCCAGCGGATGACTTCTACGGGCAGACTCTCTTCGAGGCATCTTAGCTTTAATTGATTGAAATCTATGCAACATCTGGTTTTGTAGGCGTTGAAATGTAGAATTTAATATACTACTACATATTGTATTAAACTGACGATTGACCTGAAACAAAAGTTAAATTAACTAATAAGATATTTCTGTATAACTATAAAATTATTGTTGTGTAATGTATTGAACAAATATATTTGCTATATGAAAATGTTAAATGAGAAATGCTGTTCAGACTAAAAAGCATTTCTCTATACACGGTAAAGAAAAAAATTTATAAATGCAAATTATTTTTAGATTTCTTAGTACAGGTTATAATGAGACAATGCTTACAACCTCTTTCCAGTAGAAGTCTATGAAAAAATATGTTTCAAAATACAAACCTTCTGAACTATTAACTATGCTTTCAATATGAATGATTTCAGAAAAAAATAATGGATGTCATATGCCATACACCACCAGTATAACCAATAATCAATAGATATATATTATATATAGCTGTACTTCAACTAATCCATTGCTTTAATTAAATTTGCTGATCTAAAGGTTTTGATAAAACCACTTAATGGCAAGCATAAATAAAATAAGCTATGCTGTTAAGTCTATTTTTGGCAATAATGAACAAATATTTTGTTTAGTATGAAGTATATTAACCATTCTCAGTTGGGAAACCGATTTAAATCCCAGGTACCAAAAAATCTTCTCTATCACCTCAACAGGTAAATCTAATAAACTCGTAGTATGGGTCTTGGGAGCAGGTACTATAGCGGTGCACTTGGAGGTGCTGGCGTGTGGCGAGGAACCCCCTGGCATCAGAGCGCTCGAATGGCGGGTCACGCGCGGCACCGCCGCAGGCTCCGCATGAGACGGACCCGACCCGTCGCCACTTCCATTACCGCCACCCACACTACTCATCTGCCTCGTTGACACCATGTTTGCCAATTTAAACCGTTGTATTATCTGAAAACTGAACTACCCATTAGATATAGTCGTTTCAATTTCGTTGACGAAACATTATTTTCAATTCGCCACTGCAATATAAACGATTCAAGATAAAGACGTGATATTAATACCGGAAATAACTTGGTCTTCAACTAAAATCATGCACATTTTTAATTCAACAAAAATAAATTACTTTGAGCACCACCGAGTAAATTCTAAAATGGTGGCCATGGATGACTAGATTGATACCTAATCACTTGAAAAATTACGCATGATATCTATCCAAGACATGTTTACTTAAAATAAATCTTTAAAAATATCACCCACTCAAGAGTTCATGTACATCTTTTATTAAAATAAATTGAAATTTTCTTTTAAAACAAATTTGTAATGAGACGCAGTAGTTTCATAGGAGCTACGCTTTCACAAAAAATATTTTTTATTGGATTGTGGATTGGAATCGTAGATCATAGAGATGGACGTAATGAATGAATGACATTAGAATGAATGATATTCCTCTATGGAAGATTGCTACAAAAACCTGCAGAGTCGACCTAACCAGTGCTTCCAACTTCCAAAAAGAATGGATAAATATTTTATGTTCCAAAGGCAGGCATGATACCATTTAAAATATGAAGCCGTTTTATCATCACGCCCAAATACATACTATATATATAATACTGCTCCGCTTTGTTATAGATAAATGTCAACTTGTATTCTACCTACCGTATGTCAACCTCTCTGGAGAAAAACCACCCAGATACGAAATAAATATTTATGGATTACACAAACATTTGTTGCGACATTCGGCTATTCATCCACAGCGCCACGGAGGCTGTTAAACTTCTCTACTCTATTATATATCTTTTTTATTAACTTACTAGCTGGCCCTCGCGGTTTCACCTGCATGTTACTGCCCTGCTCCCATGGGTCATAACGTGATATACATATAAACCTTCCTCATGAATCAGTCTATCTATTGCTGAAAACTGCGTTAAAATCCGTTGAAAAGTTTTAAAGATCTAAGCGAATAGACAGCGGAATCGACTTCGTTTTATACTATGTAAAGATTTACGCCGCGGAGACGTGGACCCTCCGAGTAAGCGACAGGAAGAGGATAGACGCTCTTGAGATGTGGTGCTGGAGAAGAATGCTTGGAGTTTCATGGACAGAGTTTCGCACCAACCAGTCCATACTCCAAGAACTCGGCATTAAGCAGCGGCTGTCTTCTATAGTACAATCTCGCATTTTCATGTTTTTCGGACACGTATCGCGGCGCGGCGTGGAGAAATGTCCATCGAATGCCTTGTCACGGTGCCTTATGGTGCAAGGGAAAGTCGAGGGCATACGGGCGTGAGGGAGATCACCGATGCGGTGGACGGACCAGCTCAAAGCACTGGATGCTTCACTATATACGTGCAACAGGAAAGCAGCCATTAGAGAAGAGTGGCGCAGGATTGTCAAGTGAGCCACAAACCCAGACGTGACGACTATGACCACTTAGCCAAGAGTGTAACGACTAAGAAGATCCCATCTATATATGGGATCTATGTGGAAAATTAATAATAAAGAACGGGAGGATCGTGAGTAAGACGCTTAATGGAATTTAAGAGTGGCAACGTTAGTGTATTGAATGGTTTGTAGTCTGTATTTGAATCGAACGAAGGACGTAATTGTTATTTATTTTTGTTTGGTAATCGATTATTCATTATTATCTATTCAGTATTTATTCATGGATATTAGATTAATGAACAGATATATTCTTTCCGTTCTTGTCGTCATTCATTATTATCTAGTTTTTATTATTTAAAACTAGATTGTAAATTTACTAATCCTGGAAATACGTACTCTTGATTCATAAGGTGGTAGGTCCCTCGTATGCGAGAGGCCGTCTGGGTTAGTACCACCGCTTTGTCTATTTCTGCCGCCAAGCAACGGTGTGTAAACACTGTTGTGGTTCGGTTTGAAGGACATCAAAGCCAGTGAAATTACTGGGCATTGTGAGACTTAACATCTTATATCTCGGGTTGACGAGCGCAGTTCAGTGCCATGCAGCGCTTTGTAATTCAAAGTTCTGGGTGATGTTGCATCAGGCGTGGCACTTACCATCAGGGGAGCGCTTTACTCGTCTCGTCATTCAATCCAATAAAAAAAAACAACTTATTAATTTGTTTCTTGGCAGTTGTATCTTCTATTGAAAAACGAATTAGTAATAAATGTTTATTACAAACCATTAAATCATCACAATAAATAACTTAACAAGCAAAAAAGTATTTACTATTTAGAATTATTACATAATAATTAAAACTAAGTACAGTAGTAAAGTAAGTTATAATCGAGATGTCACTATGGAGGGTGCTCATTCATGATCGGTCGAAGTGACAGGAAGGTGGGCTCTAAAATCGAGATCACATTGAATTCGTATTCGTCATTTCTTTTTACATAATTGAAATCGAATAATTTCGAATTTTGTAATCGAATTAATCGCTCACCACTAACTTTTATTATCAATAATCTGCACCTTAAAAAAATATAGTGATACGAGTGTGTATTATTTATTGCGTAATTGGAAAAAATAACATGAATTACTACCAGCAGTGTGTTTGTTTAATAGTGTTATGATGTTTTACCCTGTACATTTCTTACCTAGCTAAAATGGGTTACTTCAGCTTAATTCTTTCTTGATAGGTACATTTGCATACAAAATATAACCATTAAATAAGATTTATTTCACGTGTTTAACTCGTTGTTAGTTTATTTTATTATCATCGTAAATAACAAAAATGTATCCTCGGTGTGGAAGTAGCGGATCTATTCAGAACATACACCAAACACCTTCGTCTTCTAACCAAAACACAGGTAATTTTCATTTTAAATTTTCTTAGTTTCCCTTTATACCCTTGTTTTTGTTGCAAAACATTTTCAAATGAATTTTAAAACAGATATTCGGCATTTGTGTGATCTGCTTGGAAATTGTGTTGTTTCAACTTTATTGTATCTCATTGTTTAATTGGTAACCACACTGAGATGTACTTATCGGGTACATCATTTGCATACAACAAAAGTTAATTGGATATTTAGACATTATAAACAACACGTTATAGAAGGGTGTTGTCAAATTTAAGCAACATGGTGTACAATTCAAGTATTTCAACCCTCCATAGTATCAGATCTGATTGCATTGCTAGGACATAAATAATGCATTTATTGTAAAAAAATCGTTTTCATCTTATCTTTCAGTGACATAATTTAGAACTGTTGAGTTAAAGTTTACACAATCTTGCTAGTAGCATCATAAACATTTATATTATTGTATATGTTGCTCTAGAAATGCAGTTTATCTTAGCTTATGTCATAAACTAATTTATATGTACTTTAAGGCAATATGGATTTTTTAAATTTTGGTATATAAAACTGTTGCATATTTTTTATCCACAGCAAATACTTTGTTTGTCTAATGCGAAGTTACTTAAAACTTATTTTTTTATTCATTTATTTTAGATAGAGTTAGATTAGATATAGATTACCAATATTAATAATAAAAATGCTATATAGAAAAGTCAGGGGTGTATGCTCTCCGGGCGGGTTTCGAACCTGTGACTTTCCTCTCAAGAATCATTTGTATCACTCACCACTTAGCTTTTGTTTCCTTTATCTCCCTATTAATCATTTAAGGTGGGTAATTTAACATTGATAAACTCTAAGAATGATAAAATATTTATAGTGGATTAAAATTACTTTTATAAAATATTATATAAAGAAAAATTATGTGATATAAAAATGTTTAGGATTTAATTACTGGTATAACATCCTGTTTAAAAAACCTGCCAAGTGTTAGTTGGACTTATTCACTGCAGGTTCAGAGCACCCTCCTAAAATTTCTATTTTTAATATAATTTTTTGTGGTTCACTCTGCTGACAAATGGATGATGCTATGGCGAAACTGGTTCCCATAGCAGACTATTGAAGTCAGATGGCGGGTTGTCCCATACAATACCAGTTACTGTCAAATCATGATGGAAAGATGGACCTTGGCTTAGGCAGGGTTTACGCCAGACAGAAATATATTGTTTTTATTAGTTGTTGTTATACAATAATCGTATATTCTAAAAATTAGATCAATTAAATTTTACTTTTTTTAAGATGGGGCACCTTAAAGTGGACACCTAGACATACAGATGCTTAGTAATAAGGCCACATTGGGATACAATACATAGGCATGACTACATAATATGTTCTGGCTACATAGATAAATATTTAATATTACAGAAGATGAAGATGATAGTGGTGACAACAAGACTTCTGCACTCAGCTTTAAAGAGAGAAGAAGAGAGGCTCATACGCAAGTAAGTTTAATATTGTATTTTATCTCATTGCTGCATTGCCATTAAGATTAATCAATAATATACATTATGTAACTTTATATACATTTTAACTTTCACTTTAATAACTTTAGAAATGGGAACTATAATACATACAGTTTAACTAGGGTGAACACAACTATAACTATATAGGTATAATAACTACTTAATTTACAGTTTGAACTGTTAGAACTTACATCCTTTGGTAAACTTTGATTTTTATGAATCAATATAAATATGGATTACCCGATCATTTGGGTCCACTAAGTAATTCAAGAGAGCCATAAATACATAATTAATCTAATGTTGTAATAGTCATCGCGTCGTCAGCGTCACATGTTCGTATTTCCAAAATAAGGTTTTTAAAATTCATTTAAAAGAGAATATTGCCAATGTGCAATTTTATCATAGTACTGTATATTATCTGTAGTTAATGGACATTGGATGTAAATATTGTCATGTACTTAACAGGCAGAACAAAAAAGAAGAGATGCTATTAAAAAAGGATATGATTCACTTCAAGAGTTAGTGCCAACTTGTCAACAGACTGATGCATCAGGCTACAAACCCAGCAAGGCAGCTGTAAGTAACAACTACAGACATTTCAAATAAATACACCTAAATAAAGTCTATTATTACCCTTGGTCCCGGCGGATCGACTCATCGGGACCATAATATTTTTTTTATAGCATAAGTCGACAAACGAACAAATGGCTCACCTATTGGTAATTTCCATCGCCCATGAAAGCCCAGAAAATATCAGGAGAATCATGGACGCGTTGCCGGCCTTAAAGGAAAGGGATTGGGAAGAGGAAGGCCCCTTCCCGGAGGGGCCTCCAGGTATCTCACTCACAGTACGAAACGCAGCAGGAAGCCGCTAATTTACGTTGATTGTCTGAAACAGTAGTAATAACCTGAGCGAGCTGGTCCGTTCATGCTGTAGACAAAACTGTCTACAGCGTGGCTCTACCACTCACAAGCCACTTACATTTACCTGCATTTACATTCACACTAGTCATAACAATTCGATAAATCAAGTATTCTCACTATATTGATTGAGGTCATCTTTCTATCAAATTAGTTTCGATATTTTTTTCAACAAATTTTTACAAGATACTTTCGGCATCATAACACCCAGACCCATTTGCATATCTGGGTTATTTTCTTGACGCCTTATTTCTATTTTTCTCGGAATATTAAAATGTATTTTCTCGGACGGACGATTACCTTTTATTATTATACCTATCGTATTTATTTTCTAAGTATAAGGAGAAGGAAGTGCCCGCCTCTCTTCTCCCATAGTGGATCCCAGATTTGTCTTGATTCTCCACATAGCTGAAAAACCTGTCGTCTGCGGCTGAAGCGGCCGCATTACCTGACACCATTTCTGGGGCTCAATCTCACGGGACAGGGTGGTTTTAATATGACACAGGGATTAGGGCGATCGACTGATCCAGCCGTCCCTAGGTGCCTGACGGCATCCCTGTCAGGACTCTGCAGGGTAGTGTAATAAGATGAAACAGGGAAATATCAAAATAAATAAATACACCCAACAGTCACATACATAGTCCTGACCCCACATGAAGATACGAGTCTTGTGTCGTGGGTATCAGAAACTACGAGAGACTTTCGGTCTCAACACCCAGACCCCGAAACAATTATTTGTAGATCACACAAACATTTGTCTCGGTGCGGGGATCGAACCCGCGGCCTTTCGCTTCACAGCCGGCTACTCGCCCGTTGCGCCACGGAGGCTGTCGAAATAAAACGTTTATTTATTATTTCGTAAGTAGGCCACAAAGGGCTCTTTCAATAATAGATAAATAACATTAAAATCTCTCTACCGGTGCACCGGAAATGCCCACTGGTCTGTGACGAAGCACCAAGAAAAGTCAGTGTAGTAACGTCAAGATATCGACACGCGATGCAAATATGATATCTTTTCGTATATATCATCTGTGGTAATAACAAACCTTATCAGTAATTACCTAGTGCGAACCAAGTGAAGGGTTATCAGCAGTTTCTATTTGGTGCTGATACGAATCCGCCACACTCCGACACTTTGCCACCTTGATTATATACTTTTTTATCGACATCTTGTTTTTCTCTGTAAATAAATTATAATATACCTGTACCGTAATCCCTGAAAAGGCAGCCAGAGGTGAAACTAGTCCACCCTCGGTTCGCCGAGCTTATTAACGTCTCATGATGTAATAGGGGGCTGAGTATATCACCATACCAGCCGCAATGTCCAATCCCAGGCAACTCATGGTGTTATTTTCTCAAATTGAAATTCGAACCTCACGGTATCTCATCTAAAGAATGCTGCAGTAGCAGCTGGCTGCTAGTAAGCAGCCAAGCAGTAAAAAAGATCAATAAAGAAAAAAGTTGCCGCCTCTATGGCGCAGTAGGCGAGTAGTCGGCTGTGAAGCGACAGGCCGTGGGTACGATTCCGGCACTATGACAAATGTATGTATGTTCCACAAATATTGGTTTCGGGTCTAGCTGTGGTTTCTCCCCAGAGGGTGTGCCGTCAGGCAGGCGGCAGGTCGTAAACCCTACAAGCCAAATCTTTCTGTAACATGTGTTTAAAAAGTATGTTCTGTCGATCCCATTGTGAATGGGATAAGAACAGGTGGAAGAAGAACTTTTTAGTGTTACCTTCAAATATAATGTGTATAAGTCTTTTATATGGTTTTGTTACGACCAAGAGTTAAAATTCCTTTCACCTCTCAACTCTGGTATTTAGCAATAAATTTGTTACTTTTAGTTGATATTTGTGTACTTATTTAGTTTATGATTTTTTGTTGTTATACATTTTAGGTCCTCCAAAAGTCAATAGATTACATCCAATACTTACTGCAGCAGCGTCGCCGTCAAGAAGAAGAGCGCAATGCACTTCGCAAGGACGTGGTTGCATTGCGCATAATGCAGGCCAACTACGAACAGATTGTGAAGGCACAACACTCTGTTCCGGGGTTTAATGAGCAAAGGCTAACTGATCAGGACAAGTTCCAATTGGTGAGTTTATTTTTAAAACATTAATAAAAATAATGTGCGCGTACGTTATATCGGGCCGTAATGCGGCTGACAGGGCCGCATTGCAAAGACGTGAATATACGACCCGCTCTGCCTTAGCATAGTATACGATAGTTCATATAAACGTTAAAGTCGCTTTTATACAATTTTCAGTAAAAAATTTGCCACTACGGGCCATGCTGATGTCAACGCCCGTTGCAAAGTGTGCGAATTTTTAAATGTCTCTTTTAGCAATTCATTTATCAGACATCCATAATGATATTATAAATGTGAACTTATCTTTGTCTATAACGTTTTTATGGCAAACTCACAGAACCCTTTTTGACGAAATGTGGTACGAAGAAAGCTTGAACCCTTGAGAAGGACATAGGCTACATTTTATCGCATAGCATATCGCAAAGCTAGTATCTATAAAAATAGAAATACTGATTACAATTTTATCAAAAGCAATTTAAGATAATCTGCGTCAAGAGTGTCGGCAATGGCCTTGAGGAGGCCAGAAAGCTAGGCAGGAACATTATTCAGGAGATGTGGGTTTAATGATGGAATTTTGTATTATTGATATTCTTAACTACAGTATTTGAAGAGTTCATGAGGTTGATTCATATTACCCAAGTCAACCTCCCCACTCCTCTCTACTCGCCTGTGAAGTCGCATGACATTTTTTGAGTCTCTAACGATCTGGGGGGCAACTGTCCGCTTAGTCCCCCTTAGTAACGCCGATATACAGTGTAATTTTTTTTTATTTGATTGAATGACGAGACGAGCCAAGCGCTCGCCTCATGGTAAGCGCCACGCCTGTCCATAAACAGAAGCAACACCACACAGAACATTGAATTACAAAGCACTCCATGGTACCGAACTGCGCTCGTCACCCCGAGACATAAGATGTTAAGTCTCATAAGCCCAGTAATTTCACTGGCTCCAATGTCCTTCAAACCGAAACACAACAGTGCTTACACACTGTTTCTTGGCGGCAGAAATAGACGAACCGGTGGTACCAACCCAGACGGCCTCTCGCATACGAGGTACCTACCACCTTGTAAAATTGTCATAATAATTAGTCAATTTAAATCCGTTCTTGTTAAGTTCCAGGGTATCATGGACAAACTTTTCGAGTCCTTCGAGTCGGTCCCAACCAACAACTTTGCAGAGTTTTCTGCTGGAGTTTTTAACTGGTTAGAGGAATACTGCAAGCCTCAGTCATTAAGGACAATGGTCCATGGGGTGCTTAGGGAACAAAATTACACTCCTTAAATGTGATTTTTTATATTTGCTATTAATATATACTGATGAAATTTAAATATCTTCCGATTATATTTTATGGAATGTTTTAAAAACGTATATTTATAAAAAATAATCAAACCACAATATATTTTTGTTATCGCATAATCAGTTTTTTTGCAATAATAGCAGTCTGATATAAAAAAATATACAATACTGGTATGATAACATACGAAAAAAACTGCAGAAATTTCAAAAGTATGTATATAAAAGACAAGAGTTTTTTTTTATTTCAAACGGATGTTATGTCCTTTTTATATTTAAAAATATTATATCGACCCTATAATATTATTATTAAAGCTTGTTGGTATATTTTACATACCTTCGACAATCTTATGGAAAATTCTAACTGGCAGATTGTATTCGGACATTGGAAAATTACCTCTAATGTGAATGTAAATAAGCTATAACGGAGGAATTATCGTTGATTGTTACAATTGTAAAATGGATTGTTTTGTTAAAATTTTATATCGATTTGTTGTCAAAAATTTATTGAAATATTTTTTTAAAGAAATTAATTAATATTGGGCATATATAAGGGATATTCGGGTTGAAAAATATGTTATAAATCTGTATCATAAGTATAGATTAATAAATAACTATTAAATATGGAATGCATACCATGTAAACAATAATCAATATTCCCAAATGATGACTTTTAAGGTCCGTCATTTTAAGGTCAGTTATTTATTTGCGCGTATTTGGGTTAAAAAGTTGGATTATAGTTGGATTTATTTTAATAAAAAAATCATAAAGTGCAACAACTATATATGAGATGGCAAATGTCAAAACTAATTGAAAATGTATGGAAAAACTTTTCAAAATTAGAAATCGACCAATACAGTGAGCGTTTGACGACAGTGCTGCTCATCTCAATTTATGTTATCACATAAGTGACGATATGTATTTACTAAAAATAAATGTCTTCAAACCTTAACTTATATCGAGTTCACACAGTTTGTTTTAATTGATCAACTCTAGCAGTTGATCAATAAAATCGGACCTTGTGAAACGGCTATTATAGTTGTCGCACTGTAATTAAGTGTAACACAAGAATAACATACAACATATACATAATTTAGACCCTAAGATACGATATTCTTATGTTAAGTATCAAGAACTATGTAAGCCTCGGTACCACAACACCTAGACCAATATTAAGACAAATAATTTACCGTAGACAAATATTTTGCTGCCTAGCTTATGATATCGTACAACTAATATTTGCTAATCTATAAGATAAGTTAAGATTACGACCACTTAACGATTGCCATGGAAATTAAAATAAAAACAATAACTGCTGACGTATTATTAGCGAATATTATTTGTGACGATTTGTGGGTCATACAAACATTTTGTCTCGGTGCAGTGTAGGGGTCAAAATCAAGGCCCCTTATTTCACAACCTAAGTACTATTGCACCTCCGAGGTTGTATATTTTCTTTGAGGATCCGTAGAGTTTTATTTGGGGTAAAATGTTCAACTTTACAACAATTTTTTAAAAAAACTTTATTAATTAGATTTGGAAATTTATATGATGTATTTCTTAATGTTTTCCAACATATAGGTACTTATTATATTATAATTTCCACATGTACCTATAATACTTTATGCATTCTGTAGTAAATGTAATTTTATACCAGTAAGAAGTCTAGATATAACATATTGTGCCTGTGATAGAAAACTACAAGAGAGGATAACATATTTAGCTCATATATCGACGGTCTTCACGTATAGTCCCATATAATAATAATGTGTTGGACTTATACTCTATCGATGGATAAAAGAAAAAATAATAAGAAAATTCACTGTATAATCCTTATAAGTACTAAACGTATACCTACAGTTAATCGCCATCATAAACTTTTAAATTGCGATAAGGTTCTTATCCACTTGCACGTCCAAGGATACTTTTCTAGCCAAAAAAAAAGGTGGGTTGTACGTCCAAGGATACTTTTGTAGCCATAGCGACATATTTTATATAACCGTCGTTATTAACAAATTGCAGGTAGTTAATGCGTCTTTCATTTGTTTATTAGATAGCTGACGAATTAGTTTACAACAACACTCACGAGATGGTAGTGTAAGAGCCCTCGAAGAATAGTTTTTTAGGTCGGACGTACAAGTGGTTATGGGATCATACGTAAGAGCCGTCGATTTTAACATATGGTTGCGCAGTAGTCTCAACATATTGGTTACATGACGTCAAAACCATGAACTACGAAAATAAAACGCAACGAATCTTCCGGAGAGCGCTATGTTTTTCTATGTAGTGCGAATTGTGCCTTGTAGACGTGTGCCTTTCTTGTTTATTTTAACTAAAAAAATATACAATTGAATTCAAATTTGTTGTTTCATTTTACGAAGAATGTAGCAAGGTGGTATCCTAATAATATTGTAATTATAAAGGATTGAATGTTTGTAAGTTTATTAATCAAGGGCTGAACGGGTTTTTGATGAAAGGTGAACAGTTTTTTTTATATATCATTGGATGGCAAACTAGCAAGTGAATCACCTGATGGTAAATGAGCTCAACCGTCATGACATCCATAATAACTGGAGACTCATGGACAAATCGCCGACCTTAAGAATTTGGGGAAGTGTATTTGGGCGTCCGGTTATCTCGCTCACTGTACGACACTTAACAGCAAGCTGCTACTTCGCGGAGGTTTCCTGTAAGACAGTGGTAAGAACTCTGTCGAGCTGGACTCTACATGATGTAGACTAATCGGTCTAGAGCGTGGCTCTATAGATTTATCAGGTAGAGCCTAATCTTCGCAGATTGAGACTAGATTAAGGACCGACTAAACTCCACTGCGTCATCATGGAGACAAAGTGTGGGCATGAGGATCTTCGTAGTTGTGGGTATTGTCTTAGTGAATTACTCGTCAGGCGCCACGGTGTGCCAACACGGTCTGACAAGTGTTATAGAGACTATAGCACTGACAAGTGCTAGTGGGGCAAAGTTAAATATAACGCAGGGGCGGGTGGTTCTGGCAGCAATCCTTAGCAATAGGCAGAAACTATACAATTATGCGCTTCAATCTTTATAATTTGACTGAGTTGAAGTTATCAATTCACCCGTATTCTACGCCTCCCGCCACCAGGTGCCTGAAAACAATCACCAGGGCCGCCAAGTTACCTATTATGCGTGTATTTTAGATCAGTCGGTAGGCATGGTGTTTATCTATCTACATATTAAAAATAAAAACCAAGAACTGCCAGGCCGGTTGAGCTCGACAGTTCTCACTTTGTAAGTATTTTGAAACGACAATGGAAGATTTGCCGCGGTGCGGTAATCGAACCCACGGCTTTATGCTGTCCCGCCGGCTACTCGCACAGTGCGCCACGGAGGGTGTCAATAACACACGACTCAGTAAAGTTAATGTTGTACGAGACCTCGGGGTTCTGTTCGACAGCGAGCTCACATTTATTATTTACTGTATAGATAATATAATCCCTTATAATCCGTAAATCCTTCAAAATGCTGGGTTTTTAAAAGAACTGGAGAATGTTACGTAATGCTGCTCTTATGATTTCAATATATAATGCATATACACTCCTTTGCAAAAAAAACGGGCGGGTTTGATTTTTTAACATTATTGGTAATAATTTAGTTCTTCAGAGGTTTTAATAGCCAAACTATGTTACTGGCACTTAATAAAGAGTCTGGGTATGAAAAAAAGTTCATTCCAAATTCAAAACTTTTGTTTTTTAAATTATTAATCCCTTTTTCATTTTGTGACACTTTTCGCGGGTTTGCGGTTAAAAGGTTATCAAGCAACTAAAAGTAACTTTTCGTTATTTTTAGTACAACAATTTATGTTTATCGCATAATTCTGCCTTATTGTGACTTAAAACAGATATCTTTGTGTCTATCGTAATGGCAGAAAAAGCAATGAGAGCTAGTAAAATTATAGCGCTGCTGGAAGAGGGGTGTAGCCAATGTTACGTCTCACAGCGGTTAAACGTGAGTCGTTCAACCGTACAAAGAACCTGGACTCGATACCAAGAGACAGGTTCCGTTCAGAGAAGGCAAGGTTCTGGGAGAAAACGTTGCACACAGCCGCGAGACGATCGCTTTTTAGTGACTCAGGCGCTGAGGAACCGCAAATGCAGTTACATAGACCTCAAAAGAAACCTTGAAGAGGTACGAGGAGCACAAGTTAGCCTATGGACTGTGAGGAGAAGACTTTTAGCTGCTGATATACGTAGTCGACGACCAGCGCGGGCCCCCAAGTTACTCCGTGAGCACCGGATTGCGCGGTTGAGGTTCGCTAGAAATTGCCTATCTTGGACACCAGGTAACTGGAGTAGCGTACTCTTCTCCGATGAGGCTCGAATTTGTCTGCATGGTGAGGACCGACGTCGGCGAGTGTTACGAAGACCAGGGGAACGCTATGCCGATGTGTGTTTTGAAGAAATCACCCCTTATGGTGGAGGGTCCGTTATGTTTTGGGCGGGCGTAACTTCCAACTATCGTACCGAGATAGTATTCATAGAAAATGGCTCACTAAATGCGCATAGGTACATAACAGAAATCCTTTCTCAAAATGCACAACCCGCACTGACTGTAATTGGTGAAGATGCCATTTACATGGACGATAATGCTCGGGCCCACCGTTCTGGCGACGTAGATGCTTATATGCAAGAGGTCGGTATTCGTCGTTTGGATTGGCCAGCGCGGAGCCCCGACCTTAACCCCATTGAGCACGTTTGGGACCTCTTAAAAAGGCGAGTACGATCTGTCCAACCACCTCCACAAAACATCAGAGAGCTTAAACGTGTAATCTCGACTGAGTGGGAACACATTCCACAGGACACCATCAAAAGCCTGGTGGGAAGCATGCCAAGACGATTACATGCCGTAATCGCTGCAAGAGGAGGTCATACTCGTTATTAATTTTTATTTTTTAATGTCTCTTTTATTAAAATACCATAAAAATACTCGTAGTCTTAATTTCATTATACCCATGTCCATTTTAACACGGCTCTCTGTTTACATTGACTAAAACACCGATACCAGGATAAAAGTGTTAAAAAACTAGATTCTCATTGATAATAAGAAATTTCTAGTCATCCAAGCTAATGACATACTAAAAATATAATAATATTTACCCATAGAAAAGCTAAGGTAAAGTGTGTGTGTAAGGTGCCCGTTTTTTTTGCAAAGGAGTTTATATGAGAAGCTCTCTCGAGTACTTACCTACGCTAGTGTGATTACTGGTATGATTACCGGACTATCAGACGCCAACTGATCATAGAGTGAATACAAGACACATTTACAAGACACCTTGTATCGGTTGACAAAGAACACAAACATTTTCACACTTACGTAGACAAATTAAAGCACTTTAAAATGCAGGGTTTTGTGACCCGCAGCCTTCTTGACATGACATTCCTATACAAGCTACCTGAGAAATGAAACTGTCCTGTTTTATAGCATTCGTCAGTGCTGCGTATTTTTTTTTTTTTTTTATACTGGCTCGGCAAAGTGACTACGCTACACCTGATGGTAAGTGTAGCGCAATCCAAGAATAGTGTCGACCAACGATAAACAATGTGTCCATCGTAGGTCGGCAAGATCATGCCGGCCTGCCAAAGGGCCAAGGGAGAGGGAAAGGAAAAGGGATGGGAAAAGGGTTAGGATCAGGGGGCAAGCCCCCTAGGGAGAACCGGATATACACTGGCTGACCCTGGAACGCGACCCCACACAAGGTGGGCCACTATGGCAGGTTTTAGCACCAGTATACGGTGGTCGCTATCCGGTCGGATACAAGTATCCTCCCACCAGCAAAACAACATATACAACGCCGAATAACCGCTCGGTCTGCTGCACCAAGCTTTTGCGAGAACTATAACAGTTTTCTACTGTATATAGAATGTACAAACTTTATAATACAATTAGTGCTGCAGTAGATATATTTGATGTGCCTCTAAAACAGTTTAAAAGCTTTCAGCACTTACACACGGAAAAAACGGCGCGATACAACTTATTTATTGTTATTATCGTTTTATATGTGTGATCTGGTTCCTTAATTATGTCTACATAATCTATATGTATTTAAAATTACTAACTCTAGAATCTATTCTAGAGTTAGTAATTTTAAATACATATAGATTCTAAATAAACAATAAAGTGATACTGGTATCTCTTTTAGACGCATGCTTTAACAGCCTTGAAATGTGCACTCGATTTTTTGATTTCCTTTAATTCTATGTGCTAATTTAATTACGCTTGTTAAAAATGTAATTGTGTAATTACTACAGGTTGTCCATAAATAAATAGGTAAATACACTCAACAGTTACACACACAGTCCTGACCTCACATTAGATTATATATAATGGATATCAGTAACTACGATGGACTTGCGGCCCCACAACACCCAGACCCGAAACAAATATTAATTGTGTGTCTTAGAAACATTTGTCTCGGCTCGGGGATGGAACTCGCGGCTTCTCGCTTCACAGCCGGCTATACGCCTGCTGTGCCATCCAAGTTGTCTGGCTGATAAAACTAAAGAACGGTTGACTTATATGTAAGTAATGATAAACACATTTCTTTGGTTAAACTGAATGAATCAGTCTTTGAAAAGTACTAGTTAAGAATGATTCTAGTGATTATAGTAAATGAAGCTTTTGCGGACGTTTTAAAAACACCCTGTTTTAACCGACTTCAAAAACGAAGAGAAGTCGACGGATAGGTATATTCAATTCTTATTTATGATACACCATAGCTCCGCCAAATGTGGGCCGATTTTGATAATTATCTTTGTATTGGATAGAGAGTTCCCCTCGTGTGTAGTTCTATATACAAGGTTAGTCAGAAATGGTGTATGTACTAAGCCGTAGTCAACATAAAATATCGTTGATAAAGTTTGGTATACATGATAGATATCTATTAAAACTATATTTAGATTCATCCAAAAACGGCCTTGGTGGAGCAGATAGGCTCACCCCCTATCACACCATGTGGGTGTACGGGTTACACCTCTGCCTATTCCTTCGTGTATGTATATACAAAAAGCTAATATTGGTTTTGAGTTTAAAACTCAAACCCTGTCGCACGATTTTTAGCTCACGACTTAGCGGAAAAATACAAAGGAACCCCAACGTGAAAATACAGTTGATTATGGAGCTATGTGTGCGTAGTTTTTGTAAAATCGTTAAACAGCAATATCTCTGAAACTACCGGATTTATTTACATGGTTGCAAGTACAAAAGTTAAAACTCAGGAATCAGGAGATAAAATAATCTTCTCTCAGCTTAGTACACCTTTTCCGATATAGACATATATATTTTGGTTAAGATCTAATGACGGAGTACGAGAGAAGATTAAGAATGAATCTAAGAGTTGGTTTTTGAAGTCGGTTTTTAAGTTATAGTTACCTACACTTAAATTTATATATAGCAATAGATGTCATAATGCATCATCTTCAAATATGGAACGTTATTATTCCTTTTACTGCCAGTCTTCCGTGGCTAGACTCGTTCACTCTCCGTGGGTTGAGATAGCAACGTGACATCCCCCATCGGATAGCTTTCGGTTCTTCTGGCACATGCAAGATTTTTGGCTCGTTCTCTGGGCGTACCGCAGCATAATCGCTTAAGAACGCATGCGTAGCACATGAGGAGTGAAAACATTAGAAGTAATCCGACGATCACGGTGACAACGAGAAGTATTCTTAACTCGCCATTGGCTTCCACGCCACCAGAGTTCCGGCCCATCCTCATGAATCTTATCTGAAAATAAATGCATCTATTACTATAAAATAATACATAGTTTATCTAAGTTATTTTATATAACCGAATAATGAGGCGAGCAAGTCGCTCGCCTGGTGGTAAGCAAAACGACTGCTCATGAACAATTGCAACACGACACATAACTTTGAATTACAAAGTACCTCGTGGCACTGCACTACGCTTATCAACTTGAGACATAAGATGTGAATTTTGATAATTACTAGTAATTACACTGGCTACAATGTCTAAACCGGGACACTGCTTGGTGGCAGAAATAGAGAATGCGGTGGTACCTACCCAGCTGGACTCTCATATACGGGACTTCTACCACCTAGTGAGTTCAACCATATAAGGTACTAAATTGTTTTGCTGTGGTTTTATGTGTAAAAGTGACTAGACTTTTACAAGACAACTAGGTAGGTATGGTATGGTTTCAAAGAAAGAAATCTCGTTCTCAATAGCCTCTGCATAACCCATATGGGATATCCGCCATAATAACACATATTCAGTGAAAATTTTAGCTCGCTACCCTATTATGGTTCAGAAGATAACGAGTCCTTTAGATGTAGGACAGAAAAGACGCCGCGGAGCGCGCGGATAACAATAGGGCTCCGTTAGCAATCTTAAGATACGGAACCTCAAAACCCAAATTAAAAATGAATATTGGAAAGTCACAAATAACAATAATTTTCTACATGAACAATAATAGAGTCCATTTTTAAGACTTATTTTAATTTCAATCTTTAGTTTTAGATACGTACTACAATATTCCAGTACAACATAACCTAACCGCGATGTGTGTGCTATTATTCGTCGAGGAGTTTATTTTTTTCCATTTCTATACTCCGTTAATACTTAACTAAAAAATGTGATCATATCAAAAGTTAATCGATAACAATTTTTTTTATGGAATGAGGGGGCAATCGGGCATGAGGCTCACCTGATGGAAAGTGATCACCGCCGCCCATGAACATCTGCAACACCGGAGGGCTTGCAAATGCGTTGAAAATTAAAAATATTACATCAAAATCGAATTACATTTGGATGAATTGAATGCTCCTATTTTTTAAGTCGGTTGAAAAGAGTAGTTATATCAAATTGAGAACCTCCTCATTTTTAGGAGTTGGTTAGAAAATGGTTCTCATGGCAATCCATTTTTAGCATAGTAGGTAATAGGTTTCTTTTATCACAAATATATCACGTAGAATAATATGTAAGATGAATTGCGACGGTGTGTCTAAAAGGTAGAAACGAAGCCATTATGCTGAGATTTCTTTGTCTTATTTTTCTCATAAATTATTAAAGATTTATTTTCTTACTACGACGCGACAAAAATATCGTTTTGTCTAATGTTATCATAAATGATCAAGAACAATATGTAAAGAGTAGTTTTTAATAAACGTTTATGTTTATTATCATCGTACACAAGTAGGCATTGATGTGTACCTATACCTACTTGTGTACTATTTTGTGTACTACCTATGTCAATGGTTTTTTTTAAAGCAAACGCGGCAAAAAGAGCATGTGAAACACCTGATCGTAAGTTGTTTTCACCGCACAAAAACATCCACAACGTCAGCTGAATCATAGATAAGCTGCAGATGTTTAAGGAAAGGAATGTGAATTGGGAGGGGTGACTTGGGCCTTTGGACTCACTAAGACTTACTCACCGTATGAAACGCAAAAGCAAACTGCGAATTCGCGTCCGTTTCCTGTAAGACAGTGGTACTAATCCCATCGACCCGTCCATTCATGCTGTAGACGAAAGCGTCTACGCTTTACCACATGGCTCTACCACTTAAGATACGTATTAATTTAATCTATATTATCAAAGGTGAGCAAGACGAATAAACGTACTTTGTTGTGTATACACTTCGCCTGCACCAATTAATTTTAATTTAATGGACTTTGGTTTACTGTTTGTGTTCTTGTAGAGTGTGTACGTGTTTTAGAGTATAGACGTAATGAGAAACTTTGAAGAACAGCAAAAATGCAAAAAAAACAGGCATGTTTACGAGTATAATATGTACTTTAATAGTAATACACAAATAACAATTTTATATCAACATTATCGATTAATTTGTTATGGAATCTAATCGTGCCGTGAGAATTATGTAAGAGGAACCACTTATTCAAGGCAGTAGATTCAAGATCATATCTGATCTTATCTTATGCCTGTGCTTGTGGCGGCGTCGTCATATGCCGAGAGCTATGGTTGAGAAGGCCGATGGCCGGCACTTGTGTCATACTCGTGAACGGGTTGTGTGAATTGGTCAACTCAGGCTGCTATTGTTGATTTAAATATAGAATAGAATAAAATAGATTACACATTAACATATGAAATACTAGTAATAAAAACCTGTGACTGAGTTTCTTGGTGCTTCTCAGACCTGCTCCCTCAGCTAGTATGCATCGCAAATGCCTGCGTTTGCAAAACATTTTATTTATTACAATTATTAAGCAATATCTTTACAAATATTTGCTTTGCTTTCTTTTGCTTGTCTACACCAAAAACTTGTATGAAAGAGAATAAAACATCTTTAGTTAATCGTTGTTTCAATTTATAAACAATAAAGAAAACGCTTAACATTCTATATGTTATCCGTGGACCATGAAACTTCTACTTACTGCTACAAACTGAAAATAATGGGTTCAACAGATTGGAATTTAACTATCCATTAATAAAACATTTAAAATAGTTTTGTAAGCCATTTCATGTCGCCCACATTTTATTTGCATTAAGCAGGTGATCGACATATGTACGAGTTATAAAACGACGGTTTTATTTGCTCGTAGATCAAGGCCTTAAGGTATAGCTTTTTGTTTTATTCTCCTTTGAAATGTAACGTCGTAAGACCCCCGCGCATAAGATTTCATAATATCCGTCGATATTAAATAAGCCCAGAAGAAGACACGTTATTTTCCAGTGTTTTATGGGTACAATAGTAAAAGAAATGAGGTCAATGGCTTATGACGACGCCATAACTCAGATGGTGCTATGTTTCATAGCTACAAATCTACCGAAGGAAAGAATCATTTCGTTTTCATACCTCCTAAATGAATGCAGGGCGAGAGTAAAACTAACTTAATATACGATTTGTAAGTTTATAGGTAAACAGATTTACGAGTACTCGAATAATGATACATACAATAAACTTATATTGCACCATTGTGTAGTATTATGTATCTTTAACACCTTATTCAAAAACCACTCAGCATAAAAGAAGATAAAAATAATTTAGGCCGTCCAGGTTCTAGGCCAGGCTTTCTCTCAAAGTGGGCGATAACACCCCCTTGTGGGCGCTTTTTGTAGGGATCTAAAAATGTAAATTGTAACTCAGAAAAAGGATGAATCATATGATACAATAAATATAATAATATATATAAAATAAATAAATTTCAGGGGCGCAAGAAAATAATTGATTCACAAAGTGGGCAGTAGACGAAATAAGTTTGAGAACCTATGTTTGAGGCGGATGCGTATACGGTGCGGTTTGCTCTACATACAGATAAATGGTCGCAGTCCTCTTTCTACAGAATATTTTTAAGAAAATTAGACGTCCGTAAATCAATTTAATGTAAATTCAGAGTGTCAGAGAGTCTACACCGAAATTCGCAACCACATCTCCATTGTTCAACGGGTTTTGTAAATCGATTTAACTACACCGTTCATGACATAGCAAGCTTGTTTGTAGTACCACTGCGTCATAATCCAGTGTAAAGCAAACGAATGTGTTTATATTTCGATCAATATTGTAGAGTAATATAAACAAAAACTATACGTCTTACAGGAATATTGTAATTTGCCTATATACGATTTATACCCGTTTTATAAAAAAAGTCATGTAAAATGGAACAAGGAATGTAAACATCATCTTCTCGTAGATCAGCAATCAAGTATTGATTTTGTGCTCGAGTTATAAATCGAGAGTTAACGAATGACTTCCCCGTTTTGATTATGCTGCGGTAAGGTGATTTGTAAAGCTAATAGGGGCTTGTTTGCCATTTATACTATTTATTATTACTATTTATAGATTAGTACGTAGCAAACACTAACATTTTGTTTATTCACGGAGCTAATTATTCTCATATTCATTATATTGCGCCTAGCCGACTCAATTATTCGGCTCAAACTCAAACAATACACAACTTAAATATATCGTTATATTATTACCACTTAATATATCGTTATATTATTACTACGGTACATAAGTTTATGTATATTTTTCATGATTGGTAAGCTTAAAAATCGTAGGCCGTATCTAGAGTTGTAAAGAATTAGACTATGTACATTTGAACTAAAGAACATTTACGACTAGGGATTTAAGTACATATGTTTATAGAAAAAAAGATAGAAGCAAAAAGTTTAGTAGATTGCTTGAGTAGAATATAAAGCGACGAGCCGAAGTTTAAATCGATGTAGCGCTACCAAAACACAATGTATCATTACTCATTACTACAATATAATGGATCTAGTTTATAAGCCCAAAAACAAGCAAGTCACTTGATGGTAAGTGATCACCACCGACCATGGTCACCAACGATATCAGTAAATTAATAGACGATTTATTGACCTTATAGGGAAGGGGTAATTAAGATTGGGTAGGGGATGGGGGATTTGGGCCTACATTTATCTATCTCACTTACCGTATGAAAAGCAACAGCAAGCTGCTACTTCACACAGTTTTTTCTGTGAGATAGTGGTAACAACCCGATCAGACCAGGCAAAAGTGTAGACAAAAGTGTCTACAGCATGACTCTACCACTTATTATTTTGTAGTATATTTTTTTTCGGCTTTATAGCCAGGGTCCGCCTTTCTCATAAGACGCCTCAACTTCGCCCGATCTTGAGCATCCTCCGTAGTGAGAATTTATGTTGTCACGTCTCCCTCTAATCCAGTCAGCGCTTATTTTTTATTTTATTTTATAGCATAGGCCGACGAACGAGCAAGTGGGTCTTCTGATGGTAAGTGATATCCACCGCCCATGTACGCCCACAATACCAGATGAATGAGAATGCAACGCGCACATGATTCCACGCGTTGCCGACCTTAAAGTAAAGGATAATTCGATAATTAGGGATTGGGAAGGGGAGGGGAATTTGGGTCTCCAGATATTTCACTTACGAAACGCAACAGTAAGTCGCTACTTGACGGCGGCTTTCTGTGAGACAGTGGTAACGACCCGGTCGAGCCGGCCCAGTCATGCTATAGATAAAAGTGTCTACAGCTTAGCTGTACCACTCATAGCACCTCTAATTGCTTTTACCTCAATTGCAAAGGTAAATAGAACTAAAATAAAGTTAAGATAAGCAAAAATAAGCCAGCTCTCTGTACATAACGCTTTCATATTTTAAATTACTGTTGAGTTTTAGTGGAAGTTGCATCTTTGTTTCGTCAGATGATATCAATAAAACTTTTTATTCTTTTTTTACTATGCTAATAATGTTGAATAATTATAGCAATTATATTGCTGTTGTTGTTAATTAACGGATCTACTAGAAAATAAGAAAATCTGGCAACCGTGTACAACATTAGCTCGCCCCTGTTGCGTCGGGTAGTCGGTACCATCAAATACGGAAAGGACGGAAATGAGTTCAGCGTACCGTTAGCGTACTAATTGATTCTGATTATCTATTTAGGGGTACAAGCATGAGTGTTATTATTAAAATCTAGATTATGGCTTCTCCCACGTAAAATTCTTTTCTAGGAGAACCTAGCGGATCAGTGTTAATAATAATACTACCAATGTATTATACATACATAGGCCTTATTCCACCACGCTAGCCTAGTGCGAGTTGGCAGACTTCACATACCTTCGGAATTCTTATGGAGAACTTATCAGGTAAGCAGGTTTCCTCACGATCTTTCCATCGCCGTTAAAGCAAGCGATAATTATAATGAATACACACGTAACTTAGAAAAGTCAGAAGTGAATGCTCTTGGGGCTGGTTTTGAACCTGCGACCTACGTCTCGACAGTCCGTACTAAGCCCCGCTGAGCTATTGCTGCTCTTCCGGATGAATTTTAAGAAACGTCCAAATACGTGTTTCATTATTTGCGTCGAAGAGCGTTACTGTATGTAAGTTTTAAGTATATTTGACCAGAAAGATACTATTTACCAAATCCTATATATACTTATCCGACGCTCTTCCTCTGTAAAGATATATCATTTTTTTTAAAGCATAGGCCGGCAAACGAGCAAGTGGGTCACCTGATGGTAAGTGATCTCCACCGTCCATGTACGCCCACCACCAGAAGAGTCATGGGCGCGTTGCCGACCTTAAAGAGAAGGGATAATTAGGGATTGGGAAGGGGACGGGATTTGGGCTTCCGGTTATCTCACTCACCGTACGAAACGCAGCAGCAAGCCACTACTTTACGTCGGTTTTCTGTTAGACAATGGTAACGATCCGGTCGAGCCAACCCATTCATGCTGTAGACAAAACTGTCTACAGAATGGCTCTACCACTCAAACTTAAAATAAATGTTTCTTGTAAAATCCCTGGCAAATCAGCTTAACCAAACCAAATGGATCTACCATTTGTTTGGTCTGGGTATAAGCCAGTTCATATATAAAATAGAATTTACATTAGGTCGTAACTTATTCTAATAATCACCTAAATAAAATCAAACAAGCCACGAGGACTTGTTTGATTTCGCTGTCGAACCGAAATCTGTTGAAAATTGAACTCTATAATAACAGCAATCAAAAATTTGCAAAGCAATTTTCATCAATAAATAAATACGGACGCCGCGCTGTGCAAATATTAATTTGCTACAAAATTCAATAAGTTTAGTTGTAGAGATTCCTATAGAATTTTTTGCGTATACGTTTAACCTGTGATTGGGTTTGGTTTTATAACTAAAACCTTCAGGCACTAAATAATAAAACTAGCTGACCCGTGCTAATTTTCGCACAGTATCGTAATCAAAACCCCAAATAGTAATAATAATGTGAAAATAAGGAAACGCACGTATTTATTACTGAAATAAGTTTTATTTTGAAGAGAAGTAATACTCATCAGTTTAATTGTAAATACATTAAGCAAAGAAATTAAATCTCACTGCCTACTGTAAGTACCTATTTATACCTTCAAATACTATGCGATTAAGACCCGTTTAAATAAATATCATAATATCCTAGAATATATTTTGAACGCCATCGCGTTCAAAATATATTTTTGAATATATTTTTAAAATATATTTTTAAATATATTATCAGGATTTTTTCATTTATTATTGTATTTAAACATTATAACATATTGTCTTCTTTTAATTGCTGAATACTAGATAGAATACATTTCATTGTAGGTATTCGTAAGCTAGATCCAACATTTTATAATTATTATAAAGACTTCAATCAACCGTTCCTTATTTGTTTCTGCGTTCATTATTACATCTCTGTTATATATATCTATCTGTTATAGGTATGTGCATATTCAATTAAATTGTAGACATTAAGCTTATATGTATGTTCGTAATATTATTGAGTTAAACATAGTGGGCTTGCTTTCTTATAAACTGTCTTATGTAATATTTATAATGAAGGCCCATAATGTTTATTGGTCTATTACATGTGGTTCAGAGTACAATTCTGATTTCTAGTAGTGTGTCGAGTAATGATAATTGAGTAAAACTAATCACTAATTGTACTTTTGCTTTTTTGCAAAAACAAATTATTTTACAATTTATTAATAAATATTGGTAGTAGTATCGATTAAAATTAAAATTTTGCTAAGTACCTATTCGTAAATATTACTAAATAGTTAAAGCAAACTTAATTTAAATCACAATACCAGAGGTTTATAAAAGAGTTCAAAGACCTTATTATACAGTTTGTTTTTCTCTAATTGTGTCGGTACGTTACGTAAAAAAGTGAGGAAAAATGAAATTGCTTCCCTTAGATAACACAGCAGGGGGATTAACTAAATATATTCCATTTCCTTGTGAGTTTGAAAATGTCGTCAACGTTCTAATACATTATTTACGCAATAGTACATACCAAATATGTAGGAATAATTAAAATTATGTAGTTGTATTTTGAGATTGTATAACATGACAAAAAGCTATAACAAAAATTTTATATATTATATTATCGGATAGTTCAATATTCACGGTCGTGAGAGCTTATGCATCCTCGATTGCTGAATATAGTAAGGATGCACCGCATATAATAGTTTCGATAGTGATAACATAGGATTATATTAAGCTACCGCTCGTTCGAGTGCTGTTTGTGAAGAAAGGGCAAGAAACTTTGACGTTGCTCTTTTCACACGGTATACACTTTACATTACGATACTAGAGGTATACACACTTAGGTAGGTATATACACTTTTCGCTATCGAACCGACATGGATAACGGTAATGCGTCACTTTTTCAAACTTCTTTTGTCTTTTCTCTTTCGTCAGACTTCCTTCAGACTCAATTAGGAATAGACTCACGGTATAAATCATAAAACGCTTCTTTTAATATAGAGTTTTCTCGCACTACGAGAATGAACTCAACAGGTTTAAACAAATTTACAATAGAGTGCGCTTTTTGCTAATTCAATTTAGAGTCTGTATCCATAAATCTTCGACATATTATATGAAAAAAAAGTCTAGCCCAAACCTTCGGACCTAGAAAGCTGAAATTTTGAACAAACATCCCCTATAACCAACGAAAGGTCACAAAACCGCACCAAAAAATTTCTTGAAAAGATATTTTTTATTCATAGATAATTTTAACAAATCACACATTTACTATGCTTCAAAGCGTACTCTTGATAATGACGATTTTAGTTAACGCTAGGAAAGAAGGAAAAATATTTTAACAACGTTTTATTGTAATTAACAAAAGTGCGTTCTTGTTACCTTACAGAGTTAATCCCAGAGTTAATAATAATAATTAGAAGTAATACGCGATTTTCGCGTCAGCCGTCCCAGTTTCATTCCGCGAATTTTAATATGGGCAAAGACGGAAAAATCACTTGTTTGTCTGTGCTTACAAAATCGTTTTCTTAAGTAAACATGCTTACGGAAATCGAGTGAATATTTTATATATTATACAAATAAGAAACCAAACCACATGACAATTTGAAATAAATATTTTTGTATTAATTCCTTCATTTGTTTCAAAAAACTGCCCTTTGAGATAAAATTATAGACTGTAGGTCATGCGTAGAGGTATACCTAGGGTACCTACCTATAGGTAAAATAAAACAGACTCAAAAATACTAAAATACCGAGTATATTCCCATCCCGGGCAATTGTATCATTTTACGAAATGAAAACTCAAACAATAATAACAATTTCAGAACGTTCATACTAATAATATAATTAGAACTAAATAGGTACTTCAATAGACGTTTGTGAAACCTACTGATAATCTGTGACCTCTATCTGACCGCAAATATCATCCGTATCATTTAACATTTCAAACTAGTCCTAAACCTAGTTATTATACTTATATACTAACATAGTTACATCAAGGTTTGAGGTGTTCGTGTATTGAGTCTAACACTGAAATATGGCAGCTGAAACTCATAAACTAACATGATAAAAAGATGTTATCAATTGCAGTACATTTAATGTGAGTGGGTGATGACTTGCCTGATATAATCTATAATATGATAGACACGTTGTGACGTCCCTGAGACGAAGTACTCTTGTAATTACATTTGCTCAACGCCCGGGACTTCGCCGCAGCCTGCGGCCTGCGGTGACGCATCACGCCTCAAAGTGTTTGCTATTCATGTTACTGGAAATATACTTCTTGCTGCTATATACAACGCTAAATGCCTTTTGGATTTTCGAAATAGCGCAAATGTTCTTAGTGAAACAATCTTGGTTCCCAATGGAAATGAAAAGGAAAAGTCAAATGGCTCATGTACCCTTACAGAGTAAAAGCAAAAAAAAATACATTATAGACTAAAATTTGTTTTAAGTTAATTTAAAAAAGAATGGGAAGCTTAAAATGTTCAGGACACATCTGTAGAATGTAAAGTAATTGGTGAACAAAGAAAACTATAGAGGGTACAGCCTGATGGACAAAAAAAGAAAGTCACAGCAAAGAAGCGATGGGAAAACATTAAAACATAGATGCAGTTCGTATTGGATGAGATAAACCAGCGACAGGGATCAATGGAGGAGACTAGGAGTGGCCTAGTGGAAGAGGCCATAAAATTAATCCCATAAATTTATGAAGTTAAGAAATTAATAGTTGTAATACCATAAGCTTAATTAAACTGATTAAATACTATATTCTAAATTAACGCCATTAACGTAAATGACGTTAAATTATCTAAATGTGATGCATGATATTGGGTTGTTATATTTATTTATTGAACTATTTATGGTAGAATAAAGGCTTTTTCTTTTAGAGAGGTTCTTGCATAACAACAACCTATAAATACTGACATATTAGGTTATTTTATTATACATTTATTAAACACTTAAGATACACTTAAAGGAACGATACAAAACAGTATAATCTTAAATGTCAATATACATCCTTTACCAACAAATATAATAAAATTAAGGTCAAGTAACTCAGATACTATCTATATTTGTTACTAACTGCCAGTTTAACATAATAAAGGCCACAACACTAACATAATTGAAAAATATATGTTATCGATAAACACTTTTAAAATTTGTATATAGATATTTCCTGAAACAAAAGGCTTATAATTTTTTTTATTGCCAAACAGTATATACAGCATAATACAATCGAGTGATAAAAATACTCGATAAAAATATAAAGTTATAAACTCGCGCTGTAGCCAGTTTTATCTTCACTCTTTAGAATGGAAAGGATAGTTCCACCGAGGAAATATATCTCTATGGGGAATCGACTTGAAGTAACAGCTTTATTACGATTCGTGTGGTCAATGAATATCATTTTGAAACAATCGGTAAGGTACCACCGCCTTTCGTTTAGGTTTGTGATTGTGGCGACGGTGAACACTGACCATCAGGTGACCAACCTACTTGCTTGTTTAACAATTATTTTTATTTGATTGAATATTGAAACGACCAGGTCGCTCGCCTAATGGTAAGCGCCACTGAAGCTAAGCGAAGCTTGAATATTAAAGCACTGCATGACACTGGACTGCTTGCGTCACCCCGAGACATAAGTTATTAAATCTCATAGTGCCCGGTAATTTGGCTGGCTTCAATGTCCTTTAAACCGAAACACGATGCTTACACACTATGCTTGGCGGCAGAAATCGACAAAGCGATTGTTCCCACCTAGGTGGCCTCTCTCATACTTTCCATCTCCGTTATAAAAAAGTGAAACCTAATCAAACCTAACCAAAGTTCTTAAAGCTTAAGCAATGGACAATATTAGGGAATGAGATCACTTGTTATGCTACAATTACTCTAACAAGCATCGTGAGTAGAGACACGTAAAGCGACAGATTCATCTCGCAACATTAATACAAAGCACTTTATTACCCGATGGCAAAAGGAGAGTAATTTTATCGGGAAGACGTAAATATATGAGTTTGAACAATTACTCAGTTACTATTATTCAGCATAATAAAATTTAGCCTGATGTTATCCCGGTCTAATGCCAGGGTCTGCCATCATGATTTAATGGCGGATTTGGTATTACATGGGGCATAATAAATTAAAGGCAAAATTCCCAATCTAATGAAATGAATATTGATACGGTATTATTGCAGTTTTATGATTCTTACATTGATATCAACGACTCAATATTTGCTAAATTCTATTAGCACCTATTTTTATAATTTGTTTTTATTTTATTTTTTGAGTAGTATTTATTTTAATATAAAGCCTTTATTTCATAAGCACTGCAAAAAAGATGAACTCTTAGTTTTTCTTCTCCGTTGTCGTCCCTTTGAGAGT
The DNA here is from genome assembly GCA_949126905.1 of Amorpha juglandis. NCBI lineage: Eukaryota > Metazoa > Arthropoda > Insecta > Lepidoptera > Sphingidae > Amorpha > Amorpha juglandis. The sequence continues at coordinate 11,034,081 of OX421372.1, forward strand.
GAAATTTTCTCTTTACTTTGAGGTATAGCCGTATCGAATTAACAAAGAGTCATTAAAATCGTGTAACTCTATAATACGATACACGTTTACGAACCCTTTCTCTATCATAATAACACTAGTTGACCGATCGACCAATAAAAACAGTGTTTGCCTTAGGTAAATTATATTGGATTTGTTTCTGTAACAGTATGTATTGCTGTATGCCTCTTTTATAAATTATCACGATTGTTACTTATGATGCAGCTATATATTTGTAAATTTAGTATTGTAAATGGACAAGTCCATATGACGATTTTTATTGTAAATGATGCTAAAAAAATACATATTTAAAAGAAAAAAGGAAAAGTATGCAATATATAATTGATGGCGAAAAAAATAAGCCCGGAGTTTCTTTCTGCCTTTCTTCTTCGGGTCGTCATCAGTAGGCAGCTAGAGAAAGGTTGGTAGGTTATCTAGGCTAGGGATATTCCTGCCAGTAAGGTCCACGACACATCTCCTTACCTTTTAAACCCTTACAATTTTTTTGTAAACTTACCCTACTCCGTCTTGACCTATCCCGATTTCCATATCCTAGTCCGTGAATCCCTTCACTTAAGGATGCCCTCCCTTTTCCCATGCTTGTTGGTGTGCCTTTTCCTGCCATCCTTTAGCGCGCGGTTAGTCCTAAGTTCCCTTAATTCTAGGTTAGTCTTTTTATTGACAAATTTTCTGTACTTGACCTGTCATAAGCGCTTTCTTAGCCTACATGATTAATAAAGATTTAGATTTTTTTTTTTTTTTTTTGAGCTGACTAGAAGGTACGTCAGATTCAACGATCCAAACCATGGAATTTAGAACTTTCTATGCAATTGCATCCCTGACAGTGTAGTTACTTCCTCAGAATTCTCAGGAGAAACAAATTGCGCATAGCATTACGAGTATTCTTAATAAACATGAATAATATTTTATAAAGTACTTAATGGCATTAAGTTAAATTTTAACGACATCTTTATTTTTGAAATTGATGACACACACGCCTGTAATCCCAGAAGGGGTAGGTGTATTCAGTACATTTCGGCTAGCTTATTTCCGTCCCATAATGTGATAGGTGATCGCCATACCTGGCAATTTCAGACTGGGCCAAACACAAATAAATTCGTCGAAATTTCTAACACGAAATGCTCAATCATTTCTTCATAGAAATACCCAATATCACTTTTACCCGACCCCGGGATCGTACCCCAGACCTCAGCACAACAGTCTACACAACTAAGCCACCACGTAAATTTAATCAATATAATATAATATCTTTGTGTAATAGCTGATCTATCGAAATATGTAGGCGTTCCCATTTTATTTTACGTTTAGAAACTGATAAACAATAATGCAAATCTTATAAAATCAAATTTGCATTTGTATATTAGCTAAAGTAAAATTATAATTTGTACTATGTTATGCTTTCCAACGTAGAGAAAATTCTGAAATATATGCGATATATATTTTACATTAAAGGAAACTTGTAAGAGTACATCAATTTATCGACACGATCGGGTACGATTTCGAATCTGGATCAGATTTCGACACAGTCCCTATTTTTAAAAAAATATTATATTATGATTAGCATGAATCTAATTCCGAACAGAGAAAAGTTGCTCCCCTCGGTTTTGTAATCCTTGTCATACCCATTAAATTGCCATACGAAAGAGATTAGAAAGCCCATTATTTCACGAATTTATTAACAATAAGTTAAGTATTTTCAGGTTTCACATCAGATATATTCCAATTTGTTAGATTTTGTTTTGATTAATGTAAAACTTTGGTATATTTTAATTGTTTTGCACATACAAAACAGGTCTAATCAAATAGTTCTATTCTCTTACCCAACAGTCTTCATGACATAAGGCTAAACCTACTTATTATTTAAAACTAAACGATAATACTTTGCAAATATATGTACCTAGTTATTTAATTGCGTTCTCTATAGAAAGCGACAATCGATGAAGTATTGAATCTAAAAGTAAAGATTACAAGCGAGCTGTGGGTTCTATCTATTGAAGTGATAACTAATTATTGGAGGGTGAACCGAAACGTTCCGTAACGCGAGCGGTCCATCGACCAGCCAGCGTTAGCTGACCTCCCTGGAACATCGATAATTTCGAAGTCCCAGGTGGCGTCACACAGTGACCAGTCAGCTTGGACCGGACTTCAACCGGACTTTGACCGGACTTCAACCGGACTTTGACCGTACTTTAACCGGACTTTAACCGGGCTATGACCGCAGTTTAACCGGACTTTGACAGGTCTTTGGCCGGACTTTGACCGGTATTTGACCGGACTTCGACCGGTATTTGACCGGACTTTGATAGGGCTTTGACCGGATTATGACAAACTTCGACTGGACTTTAACCGGACTTCGACCGGACTTTGACCGGGCTTTGACCGGATTTTGACAAGACTATGACTGGACTTTAACCGGATTTTGGCAGGACTTTGAACGGTATTTGACCGGATTTTGAACGGACTTTAACCGGACTTTGATAGGGCTTTGACCGGATTTTGTCAAAATTTTGACAGGTTTTTCACCGGATTTCGACTGGACTTTAACCGGACTTTGATAGGACTTTGACCGGGCTTTGACCGGATTTTGACAAGACTGACATTACTTTGACTGAACTTTAACCGGATTTTGGCAGGACTTTGACCGGTATTTGACCGGACTTTGACCGGATTTCGACTGGACTTTAACCGGACTTCGACCGGACTTTGATAGGACTTGACCGGATTTTGACAAGACTGACATTACTTTGACTGGACTTTAACCGGATTTTGGCAGGACTTTGACTGGTATTTGACCGGACTTTGACTGGACTTTGACCGGATTTTGACAGGACTTCGACTGGTATTTGACCGGACTTTGACTGGACTTTGACCGGATTTTGACGGGTTTTTGACCGGTATATGACCGGATTTCGACTGGACTTTAACCGGACTTCGACCGGAATTTGATAGGGCTTTGTCCGGATTTTGACAAGACTGACATTACTTTGACTGGACTTTAACCGGATTTTGGCAGGACTTTGACCGGTATTTGACCGGACTTTGATCGGATTTCGACTGGACTTTAACCGGACTTCGACCGGACTTTGACCGGATTTTGACAGGACTTTGACTGGTATTTGACCGGACTTTGACTGGACTTTGACCGGATTTTGACAGGACTTTGACTGGTATTTGACCGGACTTTGACCGGATTTTGACAGGTTTTTTACCGGTATTTGACCGGATTTCGACTGGACCTTAACCGGATTTTGATAGGACTTAGACCGGGCTTTGACCGGATTTTGACAAGACTGATTACTTTGACTGGACTTTAACCGGATTTTGGCAGGACTTTGATCGGTATTTGACCGGACTTTGACCGGATTTCGACTGGACTTCGACCGGACTTTGATAGGACTTTGACCGGATTTTCACAAGACTGACATTACTTTGACTGGACTTTAACCGGATTTTGGCAGGACTGACCGGTATTTGACTGGACTTTGACAGGGCTTTGACTGCCCTTTGACCGAATTTTGACAGGACTTTGACTGGTATTTGACCGGACTTTGACTGGACTTTGACCGGATTTTGACAGGACTTTGACTGGTATTTGACCGGACTTTGACCGGATTTTGACAAGACTGACATTACTTTGACTGGACTTTAACCGGATTTTGGCAGGACTTTGACCGGTATTCGACCGGACTTCGTAACGTAACGCGTTACGGCGTCACTCTGGCTTCCCTTTCTCTCACGCATACGGCAGTAGTAGGCAGGCTCCTCCGCTCTCACTTTAACCCACATTAGTTTAAGTTATCACTTCTGTCGAGCGTCCCGAGACGCACACTTTTTTTTTTTTATATATTTATTTATTTTTTTATTTCTATTTGAGTGATTGCCCACGATACAAGCCTAGCTTAGTGTGGGGATCACGGTAAACAACGTAGCATTAAACCTCTGACAATGTTTATTTAAGTTATTCATAAAATAATATTGTAAAGTGTGAAACAACTGTAAACATTGTATCAATAAATATATTATTATTATTATTATCTCACATTAAAACTTATTCAACTTTAAAAAAATGATCAATGTGTGAAATGTGAAAGCTTTATGAGTTGAATTTGTATTTATTTGCATTTATACTTACACACATTGAGACATCATGTAGATTCTATGCATATGATTATAACTAACTTACAATGGACAGTAAACCCATCAAGAATTATGTCTTGTACCTACTGCAAAACTAATGGCAATGCCGGAAAATAATGCTACTGCTATAAAAATAGACAATAGCCGGAAATATGACCCGCTCGCACGGGATATATTAGTTTTAATTGCAATGTATCTTATCACATTAATGGTTTCATTTGATTATGGACCCTTAAGATAAGTAAATCATTATAACAAAATTTAAATGAACAAATGTGCCGCTTAAATTTATGACGCGGACATAATTAAACGACTGTTGCTGTTTCAGAACAGCCGAATATACATAAAATGTGAACATAACAAAACAAAACAAGCTCAAGCATATCATCTTGTCATGCTTAAATTATTGATTGAAAGAACTCACATAGTATAATATGTTTTGATCGCAAAAGTGTGCACTTATTATTGACTGCTGAAAACTTAATAAGTGTCATGTTTTATGTATAAAGAGTTATTATACGAACAGAAAGGTTAGTAATAAACAAGGGTGGTACCATAGACCTGACAGTGAGTGTTTATGTACCGATGTATAAAGATCTAGACATACGAAAATTTCACGCTAATTTTAGCCGTTCGTTTATTAAGCTCGATCATATCACTATAAATTATTACCATTTCCTCAGCACGCCTAGTAACATCTTCAATCGTTCTAGCTGTTTAGTGTTGTTCAAGTCGAATATTGACATGTTACTCATTCGATAAAGAAGAAAATGCCTTATTTATCTCTTAGCAATGCAATCTGATTTGGTACTACGGGGGGTGAAATACTATACCATTGATACACGATGATGCTCTGGAATGAACTCCCTGCCTCGGTGTTTCCCGAGCGCTATGACATGTCCTTCTTTAAACGAGGCTTAAAAAGACTATCCCTTCAGTGGTAGGCAGCGGCTCGGCTGTGCCCCTAGCATTACCGATGTCCATGAGCGACGGTGACCGCTTACCATCAGGCGGTCCGCTTGCTCGTCTGCCTAACAAGGCAATAAAAAAAATAAAAAAAAACACTATACGTTTGCTTTAACTTGACCACACAATTTTTTTAAAATATAATAATTAATTTTCATCTTCGGAGGCTTAAGCACAGAAGCAATCTGAACAAATGCACCCACAATTTACCGAGCTTATTTCCGTAAGATGTGATAGAAGGCGAACTTATAGTCATATTGGACACGAATTGACTCTTAAGCAAATCACGTGTTTGAGAATCGGGAAACTTGCGCATTTTTTATGGCCAATCTGAAGGTTAATGAGTCCATCAAACTTATTGCAATATTCGTCATTTACATTGACTAAGTTACTGTAATTGACTGTTGACATGTGAATAAGAGGGGTAAAATCTTAAGGTAATTAAAGCTAAACTAGGTTTGAACTAAAAGATAGTTTAAGGCTTTACTTAGTAGATAAACGAAATAAATCTTTAGTTTGGTATTTTGTGCATGACATACCTTTTTAATATGCAACGTTTTATGTATATTGGTCCTTCCCGTTCAAATAAAGTAATATTTTAAGCTTCCGATTGAGCTGATTTTGCCAAATGCCATATTATGCCACACCCACCCCAAAGTACCCACGGTGCAGAAAGAAGCGTTTGCTCCACCCTAGATACTGTTGCAAGTAAACGACTTGTATTTACTTTCTCGGGCGTTATCGCCTCCTTCAGCAAATCTCACCCCACCCTGAAGCAAATCCTGGTTACGCTGTAAGTTCTAACTAACTTTCACTTTAAAATTATTGAAATACTGAGCGAAATAAAGCCTCACAATTTTGTGTAAAAGAGTGTTTGAATATTTTTAACGTCTATTTATATGCTATAAACATAGTATACGTATGTACAAATAAAAACCGGCTCCACTCTAACCGTATCAATATCACATCACAACTTGCAAAATATATCCATGCAGATAAGAATTTAATCAAAAGATTACGTTCCATCCTCTGGATGTGAATTTTTACGCGTTAAAGCATAATTGAGCTTTACGATCTGTTTACATTCCGCTTAATAGGCACACATTATTTGTTAAATGAATGTTTTGCGAGTATATTTTATAAAAATTACGTACGAATGAAGTTTTTACAATTTTGTTAGACGAGTTATGATCGAAATTTAAAGGCAGTAAATCTCAGCGATGTGCTTTAAATAACATTTATTTTTCGTGTTTTAATAGAATGCCAACGGAAAATAGTTTTTTATTGCAGTCTAAATTTAACAAGCACCTCTTTATTATAATGAAGAAGGTATGGTTTAATAAATGCAAAATATGTAAAAAAACTGGCATATTTAATTTTGATTGAAACTGTTGAATTTATATTTAAGATTTCTGTGACAAGATTGTATGTTTGCTTTTTATGTCAATCTCATCAGACATTACACTAACAAACATCGAGATCCGAACAGAACGATTAAAGAGCTTCGATCGTCGATCATAGGATAAAAAAGTTGGATTCGTTTATAAAACTTTGTTGAATGCGCTTCACATTTGATTCGCTGTTGTGAAACTGGAACAGTTCGTCAATGTTTATAGCGTGTAGAAGTATATACAACCCGGGTTTGGTAACAGAACAAAACTGAAGCATCGGTCGTTTCAAAAGATTCCACAGATCTTTAGTCACATTGCTTCGCTTTACATCACACTTATTTTAGCTTTGTTCCAAACAATTAAAATTAGCGTCGAGTGTAAGCTAGAAATGATTTTTAGCGCACTCATTCTTTATTTTGACTTCTTTGTAATTGCTGACACTTTAATACATATCCCCTCAATATCTTGAAGTTTTATCGTTATTTATAAACATAACGAATAATGTATGATAATTCATCGCGCTATCTACTAACATAATCTCAGTCCAAGCTAAACTACCGCACGTCAATGAGTTTAACGAACTTAATAAGATTATTTCTATTCTTATACTCTTACGACGGTACAACAGTTACGTCATAAATTCAGGTCACGTCCTAAGAGGAGATAATAGAAGAATAGTTGTTGCAGCTTCTAATTGCATTAAGGAAATTACTTACGAAATGAAATTACATAATATTGTGTTGTGAGAAAACCCAGTTTTAATTAATTCGACAAAATGTATCTTTAATTTAACGTAATGTAATTTTAGTAACTAGGCACGTGTATCAACTATACTAAAAATGGCGAGTGACCGTGCAAAATGTCCGTATTGAATTCATGTTACGGATAATGGACCTGCCCCTAACGTCTCAAATAACTGGTAATTCACTATCCATAATATATATCATAGTATGTGAATGTCTAAAATGTTTATTGTTTATTTCTTTCATCGAGTCGCATATCAGATCATAATAAATCACATCGGGCTTAACACAACAAACATAATAATTGTTCCTCATACATAAATGCTTGTGAAATTACTTTCGTTTTCTCAGTAGATCTTAATTTTCGTAAGTCGCCCAATTCCCTTTTGTGATTTTATACACACCCATTTTGTTGTTCGGAAACTTTTCACAAACTGGATGTTTAGTTTCATGAGTGTTGATGAGATAATAGGATTATTCAAAAGACAACAGTTAAAGACAAACAGTACATACATATATGTTTCTGGAGCGTAGAAAATCAGTCAGAAACTATATGAATAGGGCCACACTGTAGATAGTTTTGTCTACGGCATGATTAGGCCGGCTCGACCGGGTTGTTACCACAGTCTCATAGAAAAGCCACATGTCGGCTTGCTCTTGCGTATTGTATGATGTTTGCGGTATTCGGATCAAATAACCCCATTTCCACTCCCTTAATTATCGTATTCCTAACGCATCTACGATTCTTCTGGTATGGTGGGCTTGATGAGCAGTGGGGACCGCTTATCATGACGGTCATTGCCGGTTTCTGCTATAAAATTTGCTTGCTGGTGGTAGGATACTCATATTCGCCCGGATAGCGACCACCGTACACATGGTGTTAAAACCTTTCATAATGACCCATATATCTTCTGTGGATCGCGTTTCCAGGATCAGCCAGTGTATATGATATCATAGTCGTAACATGTATTATTGTCATCATAATATGATCATAAATAAATTTCTAATATAGAGTATTTTTCAATAGACTTTGCATTAGTGTAAACAAACTGGCCTGATATTTTTGTTATGTAAGTTTTGTGTATATTTTAAGAAAAACGGCTGGTGGGCGAACACCTGAAACATTTGTACCCTACGGGAAAGCGAACACCGTACACATAGTGAAAAACCTGCCATAGTGGCTTGTTCCTTTGAGTCACGTACATAAGTCAGCCATTGTATATCCAGAAACTTCAGGCTGGCATAATTCTGCTGACCGTTTTGAGACGTATTATGTGCCTATTTCTACTATACACAGTTTTTTCTACAGCATATATGGCAGTGTAGTATGGAGACCACACTACATAATTCACTCTACGACTGGAACGTTTACAGAGAAGATTCGTCTCAAACTTAGCTTTCAGTAGCAGAATAGCTAGAAATTACATGTTTTTCTTCTGGCGTTACTGACTGTCAAGGCGATATTTTATATGGTGTTGATAGATGAGAGCGTTACCGACGCGTTGATTCGGACTAAGAAGCAGTCTTTTTTTAGTTACTCAAATATTATAGGCTATGTCGAATTATGCTGTATTTGTTAACTTTACATTGGTTTATCATTCAGTCGTTTTATTTGGTCGGGTCGAATGAATGGAAGTATTTGTCGCGTCAATAATAATTACATTAGAAGCAAATTAGTAACAGTCATTCGAATTATTCGAATGAATTAAATAATCGAATGATGAGATTAGTATCATTCATCACCCAACGCTACTAACGCCAGAGTCTAATGCTTGACGCCACCATCAGAAGTCAGCCTTTAAAGTGTTATTGCATAAGTTACTACAATATACAATCTATAATATAAATAACACAGCAGCGATAGCTCAGCGGGGAGTGGTATGTGGTACACATATCAAATTATTTATATTGTATCATGTCTATAGATTATGTTTAGTGAATGCAATAACGTAGATTCCAACTACATATTATGCCCAAAGCCAATTTCACCGACATGTATACTACGTGCAGGTGAGATTGGCTTATTAACGGACGAGGCAATGGTAAACCATGGTTCCCGTTGCGGATTGTGGGTGTCAGATAGTGGGTCCATGGTCACACATAATACCAAACCCATCGTAAAATCATGATGGGAATGCGGAGCCTGGCATTAAGAAAGAAACGAAAATGTAGCATAGAAAACTTCTTTATACAAAAAGAATATATAAAGAAGTTTTCGTGTGTTCTTTATTTATAAAGAAGTTTTCTATACTACATATTCCTTTCACTACGTCCATGAGAAACCACTCACGTTTTTTATTAAAAGTTTACGATGCCGTTTTTTTTTTCTAGGTTTTGTTTATGCTAGCATTCTGTGAAGTTGATTAATGCACAACACACGTCATAATATTATGATAGAAGATTGAACGTGAATGAATATTTATAAGCTTTCCCATACGCCGGTTCGAATTAATTTGACCTAAGAAAACATCTATAAACGATTTACAATTATCTGATACGTTAAAATTACTTATGAGTATACTGTATAAATTCTAGTATTACTATAAATGCAAAGTTTCGGATGTTTGTGAATTTTTAGTTTGTGAGCGTTCTGTTACACAATTGCACCTTAATGCAATGGCAGATTTGAATGAGATTTGGCTCCAAGCTAGACCATAACCTATATTAGGACATAGGCTACCTTCTATCTCGAAAAAAGACATTCATGCGGTCAGAGTAGCCAGCAAAAGTGTATAGGTTATCCACGTGCAAGCCTCCTTTAATAATTAATTTGTCGTTATTATTAGAAAGATAGGATAGCTAAGTTATTAAGCGATATAAATCTAATAAAATATTACGCAGTTTCCGTTGGATTAAAGAAAAACTTGGTAAGTAATGGGGCCAAGAAAGTTCTCTCCATAGATCACTTGATGAGAAAACTAAAGTGGCCTTCTAAAGAAATGATAATCGTAAAACATCTGGTTCATTTTGTTTATATTCTGTCATTTATGAATGAATATGCATTATTTGTATATCCTGGGTATAAACCTAACTAGTAACTAATGTAGGAAATCATAAATCTGAAAGTTTGAATGTTGCGAGTTTGTTATTTAAACACGCCCTAACGAATGAACAGATCTGTATGAATTGTACATAGGTAAGACCTTGGCCGCAATTACATAATACATAATTTACTTTTTAACTCGGAAAACAACATTTACGCGGACACAGCCGCGAGTATCTAAAATCTAGTAAATAAATAAAACTAAAAGTTTTACAGTGGAGGTCACGTGGCGTCAAAATATACCCACTACGAACATAGCATCTGGCTAAATAGATAATTGATGTCTACAAAATTAGGAATGTCTTAATGTCTGACCGTTTCTCGTTATACAGTTAGGTATCTATTAGGGAATTTAGGCACGTATAAATGTTAATTTCATCCGATAAGCAAATTAATTTTGGCAGACAATAGATATCGTATCTGTGCACACATTGTGGCATGTTCAATCAAATTATGTTCAGCTCAGAGGTCGTACACTGCCGCGTAAAAGTTTTATTATACAATTTGGAGCTAATATTCGAAGCATTTATGTTCGACGTTTCAATTATATTATCTTACTATATTATTTTTCACTCGTGCTTGGAGCAAGTGTAATGTTACAGTTAAAGCCAGCTGTTATAGCCAATACCTACTAAAACGTAGATACATTTTATCAATGAGATACCGAAAAACCGACCGAGTGCGTGTCGGACTACGCGCAATGAAGGATTCCTTAGTTTAACCGAAAATTTCCAATATCTCAAAAACACACAATCTGGATTAATGAACCCAATTTTTCCTTACTACCTTTTAAATTATACTACCTTGACTTTTTAGAATATACGCGTTTGAGAAATCCGTTTCTTTTTCGTCGGTTAAAAACGATTTAAGTACTCCACAGATATTCACGGATAAAATTTTATCTTAATTTGGTCGATGCCTTGGTGATGTATTTACAAAAAGTGGAAAATATTGTTTCTAAAACCGTTTCACAGATACGTCCAGCGGATGAAGTATGAGCGTGTTTACACTAAGCTTACAGTGAACCGCGCGGTAGGGCGCGGCGTGCGGCTTGCCCGTGCCCGAGTTCGAGCCACAAATCGCACAGCTTACATTCTCAGTGGCCTAAGCCACAAACTTACAATTCAGCGAGCTGCTGATTGTAGCTAACAAACTGACGTGTCTAGTTATTAGTATACATTACGTACACGTCATACGTGCTGCAGAGTACTGGATGTATTTACGGGCGTAAATTCGCTGCGAATTAGCCACCGACCTTTTAGCTGTAAACTGTATACTACGCGTAGTATTCAGTTACTACGTTACGTACTTTAAATAGTATTTAACAGTGAGCTGCAAACTGTGAATGTTAACACGCCCTTAATGTTTTAAATTGTCAATTTTGGCAATCCATTGTCATAAAGAATTAATTGAAAAGAAAAATTGATTCTAATTTCCTAATTAAAAGTAAATAGCGAATCAGCGCGAATGAACAGTTTGCGTACTTCATTGATATCGTTTAATCATACTTACAAATATCAGATTATAGTACAGGGACTCATATTTTGCTGTGCTGTTTAGACAAATAAGACTATTGAGCTTTTAACTGTTCCTGCTTCTATTGGCTACTTGCCACTCTTAAGTGACAACTTGAATATCTCATACAGTATAAATGCCTTTGTAAAGCTGATACTTTCAAATAAGATTTACTTGCAATATAGGAATTGGCTATTTTTTATAACGGAGGCAATAAATTGTATGGCGCCGTTGACATAAATATTACAACGATAAAATAAACAGAAATTTCCTCGTAAATAAATTAACGGACTGTTGACTTCACTGGCTATACATCGCCGGGAATTGGCAAATGGTATGTGAAATGGGCTGATGTAATCTTCTAAGTACGACGGATGCTATAAAGATGACCAAACATAAACATAAATGCGAAAACACTCACCTCATTATTGTAAATAGTAAAAACTGTGTTATTATATTTTTCTTCTATTATGCAAAATAGTTCTACAGTTCCAACAAGGTTTGTGTCACTTCATCGATAAACATTATAGAAAACGTTGATCCTAAGATCTTACATAAAAACTTTTCAAATAGTTTCCCAATGTAAATAAAAGGAAATTAGTTACGCCACCGGACGGATATAACTGTACACTTCATCGGTTCTCAAATATGGAATACATTAAGTTAAAATATTCTACTTCATCTAAATATTTCAGTAGGAAGTTGGAATATAAAATTGTAACGTGCGTTCCCTCTTGAAGCTGAAATAGCACTGATGAGCGTTCATGAACTAGGCGCTACATACAGAGCCGTGTGAAGCGACGTTTGAAAGGGTTCATATTCCATTTCTACTTCGATATAGAACACTGCTGCAATCTTACTAAAAAGCCTGCAATGGAACTGACAAACTTATTCGTCTTAATATGTTACATAAAATGAATATCACAAAACAATAGCCGTAAAGCTAACGTAAACTAGAAGCGGTCATCGGATAAAAGTGACAATAATAAAGCTCCCAATATTTCAGCGTGCCGCTTTTCATAATCTGAGTTATTTTCTACCTTTTGTTGTTTATTAGAAAATTATTTAAACGTTTTCTCCTAATATAACTACATACCTATATATATCGATAATAAACAATTGACATCTACATTGTATAGGTACCGTTTTCGTACTTCTAAATATATATTAGTTCCGACCGCATAGCGACCACCGTATACTGGTGTTAAAACCTGACATAGTGACCCACCTTGAGTGGGTCACGTTCTAGGGTCAGCCAGTGTGTATCCGGTTCTCCCTAGGGGGCTTGCCCCCTCTTCCTATCCCTTTCCCTTCCCTGATTCCTTCCCCTCCCAATTGTCTTACCTTGCTTGTGGTAGGTTATTCGTATCCGCCCGGATAGCGACCACCACACACTGTGTTAAGACCCGTCATAGTGGCCCGCCTTGTGTGCGTCACGTTCCGAAGTTAGCCACTGTATATCCGGTTCTACCTATACCTTTCCCATACCTTAATCCTTCCCCTCCCCTTTGGCCCTGGGATGATATACTGCCCTTGCAGTACCGCCCCTTGGCGGCAGTATCCCAATAGCAAGGACCCCTGTAGTTCATCCCAAGGGTCAAAAAATATATACATAATTATGTTAGTAAAAAAGCACTGGCCAAAATGGTTTATCAGTTTTTTGGTATTTAATTATTTTTCATTCAAACTCAAGTAAAACGTGTAACCGTTCCGAAATCCAAAAAAAGTTTCTTGTTTCATGGAATATCAATTGTTTTCGGCTCGAGGATGATGGAGGTTTTTAATATCATGTTCGTAAAGACATCAGGTAACGAAAAGGGTACTTATCTGTTCCGAGCAGGCAGAAAGTTTCCGATTTCATCAATGTTAGGTATCTAATCAAAGAAACATTTACAAACAACTTCAATTATTGTGAACTTTACCAATATTAAAATATATTCTGCATAAAATATTTGAATATTTTATGCAGAATATATTTTAATTATTCATTGATGAATAAATACTTCAGAATATTTATAACGACCAAAAATTCTAAACGTTACTTTAATTCCGAGCAAGACACCACTTATGTAAAAACTCAAATGTAAAACTTGATAACATTTTTCCTTATTCCATTATACGCATTTTACGAAATTAAGCGAAACAAGGTTCAACGTGGAATTTATTTTCAGTTCTGTGCGAGACATCATTTAAGTTTTATCGCTTAGACTGTAGCGTAAATGTCAAACTTTCAGTGATGTGAAATTGTTTATAGGCGCAGTAACAAAAATATATACCTATTACTAATGTATCGGGTATATATTTGGGTTTATCTTTATCACATAAATCTTTTTACAGTTCGTACAAAATGGTAGTCCGTTTAAAATTTTCAGATTTTGATCACAGACGCATCCGTCCATAAATCAGGTATAGCTTCTTTCTACACCGACATATTTTTTTACTTTACTACTTTTCGAGCAGAATTTAAATTGTAGATATAAAATACAATAAGAATAAAATAAATCCAAAACTTAGAAGGTCGCTCCTCTTTACTTAGAAAAACAGGTCGCCTCCATTCTACTCCGAAAGACTTTCCTGCCGATGTTTTTAGGTTATAAATATATTTATTGGTCTACTACTTATTACGGAACTCATAATCAATATCTAACAGTGAAATATTTTTAGAGTTCGTCCCAGATGAAGTCTAGAAGTCAGATTGGAAGAGATTTATCAGTATTATGTACCGACTAAAATGTGTGATTAAATTTTTCACATAGTTTTCTTTGAAACAAAACAGTCGTATTATATTTATGCTGTATTTGTAGGCCAATGCGTTACTCTATTACATAATTGCATAATAATAATATATTATTATGTTACTTTTAATTATAAAATTAGTAAGTACTGCCTTATTTATACGGCGTAGAAACGACTGTTTTAAACTGTCGACTGTTTAGATTAATTGTTCTTCTTTTGCAATAGATAAAAGTTTCAAATTTAAACCACGTTATTAATACGTGGTTCGACTTTGAAGTAGTTGTCTAAGTGTTATCTTCTTAACGTTGGATATTTTACGTCTAGAATTGAAATACCTACTGAAGAAATCCTGTCTTTATGATATGGGTACATACGACAGGGAAAATCGTATCTATTTCTGTTCACTTTATTAGATAAGTTATGATTAATATAATAACAGAACTTTTATCTCTAGATAAATAATGTATATGTACTGAAGTATCCATACTGGAAAGGATTCCTTTTATGGACTTCGGTAACCTACATGCAGTTCTTACTTAACAATATAAATAAAAATAAAACACTGTACGTTGGCATCATCTGAGAATGACATGACGAAGTAGGCAGTTTTTTAATTGTTCGTAACAATCCTAATAAGGTTTCTATGGAAAGTTGAAATTCATTAAAAACTGAAACTGCAATATCTATAGGATATTACAATTAATTGCAAAAGAAATAAATAATACTGCAAATATTAAAACCAGTTTTCAAAAAACAACTTTAGAATTTCTTGCTAGTTCTTTTCAGTAAAATTTTATGGATTCAATAAATAATTTGTTAAGATTTGATATATTTGTTATGTGGAGACGAGGGTTCATAGATATCTACTCGCATCATACTTCGATCCACGGGACCGGAGCAGTAATATCACCAGGGTGAAACCGCGCGGGTAAGCTAGTTCATAATGAATATAATCTAATTGGAACTGAAGTAAAAAAATGTGACAAAGAATTTGAAAGTTTCTAATAAGAACTGAGAGCACAGTCGTACCTACTATATTTCCAGGACCATTTTCAATATATCTGAATATGAAGGCATTCCCGATTTCATTAGAGAAATTTCTTGACGAATATAATTGAATAAGTTCTTTAATTTCGCTTCCATCGTAACAAAATATTCGGTTCTGTTTTAGTACCGTTCTATATTACACTCGCAAAATGTGTACCAAGCCGGGAATGTGTCAGGTAAAAGAAGAAGTAATTTAAAGTCTTTCATCGAACATGGTTCAGGATTGACTTTATTTATCAGCTTATTTGGCTGTTTCGGCCCGACCAGACCAGCCAATTTTTAGCCAAAATCTAAACTGCATCCAAAACCAGCATTTTAGCCGAAACTGGCTGTAAACGAAATTACGGTGAGTTACTAACCTATACTAACTTTAGGTTTCGATTTTTCTTAGCAAAAATATCCAATACTTTCTCGACGTTTTCTTTTATGCAATTATTTTCTATAAGGAAAAGACAAGTGCTTGAGACCTCTGTTCTCCTATACTGGAACTTAGCCTTGTCTTGATTATTGCTACTGCTATAAAGCTCCACTTGCATCCGGTTGAGCTAACTGATAGAACAATTGTAACAAGGGGTAGTTGTATAGATTTTGAATAATTCGTTCTAATCATGACTTCAATTATTACATGCTTGTTTTAGTACGTTTTAGGGTTCCGTATTCAATATTAATTACTTTATTATGTACAGTGCAAAAAAATCCGGTATTCCTTTCGTGCATGCGTACACCGTGTTGTGGTACCTATATATAGTTGGCAATGCTGAGCTGTGTGAATATTTAAAATTAAATATAGTTTTCATACGACGCGGCCCTATTTTTTCCTGTTATGGCGAAGCATGTAACGAGAAATCCGAATAACAAAATTCCACCACATAAGTATTTTCATCGTATGAACGCGCTTATTGAGTTACATAAACCGCTAAATTCGGGTCTTGTAAAAAACTCGTCCTGTAAAAAATGAAGGATGCCGCGGCAACGAACGCTAAGCCAGCTTAGGGATTTGAACAAAGTACTCGATTTGTTTAGGACAGTGAAATGAAATTGAAATATTAAAATAGAGTTAAACTTATCCTTTCCAGGGAATTTATACTTTGTTATGTATTGATGTGTTTATATTATTATACCCTAATTATATGGATAATGAATGCTACATTTTATAGAGTTGACAAGGTGGATGTTGCTGTGGCGCTGTGGTCAAACGCTCATTAGTTATTTTTACAATGATTTCATTGTCGTACTTGAAATATACTTTTAGCGCCATCTACCCGACATTGTCGGGACTACTTACTGATTCGAGGAGAAAATAACAGATGGCGATAGAGTTTGATTCGAAGCATTTTTGTACTTAATTATAAAAAAAATCAAATTAAAGTAATTTTAGGTGTTGAACAAATACTACAATGATGTTCTTTTATTTTAAAACATATCAAGTACTGAGAACTCTAAATAGTACGTTAGTGACATCCTAACTTAAAAATTAAATAATGATTTCTTACTTTTACGCGAATGTTACACATTGAAACTACCACCCTGTGACCACGAAGGCTGAAAAGCTTTCGAAACGTTGGGACCAAATTTATTATCGAACCACCATAAAATCCGTTTAAATTGGCTTTAAAAATAATAAATGCAATAACTGGAGGGTCCCTATGTTTTAATCAGTTTTTTTCTTGTTTAAGTAATCTATACTTATAAAATAATATGTCCTGACTGACTGACTGATTCATCATCGCCGAGCGCGAACTATCAAGGCTACAAGCATGAAATTCCGACTGTATATTCATTTCATTATGTAGGCACCCACTAGGAAAGGATTTTAGAAAATTCCACCCCAAAGGGGTCAAAATAGGGGATGATAATATGTATGAAAGTCCGTCATTTTGAAAGTTACATAAACAAAATTTTGTATTTCGGTTATTGACGTAAAACAAATAAATACGTGTTTCAGGAATTTTGGAAATTTTATTTAATAAGGGATGAAAAAGGGGGTGAAAGTAAGTGCGACAGTGAGTTTGTTTGTTACGCTTTTACGCCTTAATCACTGAACCGATTTTGATGAATTTATCTACACAGACAGATGGGTCTCTGGAGACGGTCACAGGCTACTTTTATCCCGGAAAATACTGTTCACGCGGGCGGAGCCGCGAGCAAAAGCTAGTCAGGCTATATAAAAATAAAAATTACCGCTGTTGAAACAATACCTTAAGGACTCTATCGGGTCTGCATATAAATTTTCGCGTTTAAGAATGCCGTGATGGGTGTGGAAACACTCCACTAGACGCCTAGATGCTAAAAATGTAACACGATTAGTTTTGTACAGATTGTGAGTTTAGATTGCGGTATAAATGCGTGTACATACAGGGTTATTTTTAAAACACCAGCAACCTCGCAGGGGTAGATTCCTAAGGTTATAAGCTACTACTTTTGTTCTACGACTTTTGATAATTTGTTAGATTTTATTTTCATACAAAAATAAGTATTCATTTAATTTCCGTCTTGAATGTTACAACGCGCTTCGCAGATTACGTAAACAAACACGCGAAGCGTGGGGAACCGGGCTAGCGGCTTTGACGGTCAACGCCCGAGCAGCTGACGGCCGCTTTGATGTCGTGCGCGCACGCCGCGCCGCGCCGCACTCTACGAAGTAAAACACGACACAACTAAAACTTGTAAAATCATTTTTTTTTTAATATATTGAGTTATATCCAAACTCGTAGAACAAAAATTGTTCCGTATGGGGTCAGCTATCTGGTCCTGCGAGGTTGCTGGTGTTTTAAAATTAACCCTGTATATGAGTACATATATATATATATTCGCGATATGAGTGCTCTGAAGGATTGTTTGACCTTATCTCATATTCACCTTTCCTTAACAGAACCACGTTGTGCTGGCCTGCGGAGCTTCGTGGTCTCCTCCATCTCGGCTCGAACTAAAAAGTTCGCGAAATCGTACTTCAGCCGGACCATTAAGCTGTGGAATAGTTTGCCGGCACACGTGTTCCCTCCTTCCTAAAATATGGGGTCCTTTAAGCGGTGTGAAGAAGCAGTTAGGCAGGCCGGCATGATCTTGCCGACCAACGATTGATATACTGTTTGTCGTTAGTCAACACTATTCCTGGATTGCGCTACACTTACCATCAGGGGTGGCGTAGTCAGTTACATAGGCAGCGTAATAGTTTGCCGAGCCAGGATAAAATAAAACAAAAATGTGTGCGTCTCGGGACGCTCGACAGAAGTGATAACTTAAACTAATGTGGGTTAAAGTGAGAGCGGACGAGCCTGCCTACTGCTGCCGTATGCGTGAGAGAAAGCGAAGCCAGAGTGGCGCCGTAACGCGTTACGTTACGAAGTCCGGTCAAAGTCATGTCAAAGTCCGGTCAAATACCAAAGTTTGTCAAAATCCGGTCAAAGCCCGGTCAAAATCCTATCGAAGTCCGGTTAAAGTCCAGTCGAAATCCGGTCAAATACCGGCCAAAGCCCGGTCAAATACCGGTCAAAGTCCTGCCAAAATCCGGTTAAAGCCCAGGCAGAGTAATGTCAGTCTTGTGAAAGTCCAGTCAAAGCCCTGTCAAAGTCCGGCCAAATACCTTCAAATACTAGTTCCTTTCAAATACCAGTCAAGTCCTGTCAAAATCCGGTCAAAGTCCAGTCAAAGCCCTGTCAAAGTCCGGCCAAATACCGGTCAAAGTCCTGCCAAAATCCAGTTAAAGCCCAGTCAAGTCAGTCAAAGTCAGTCTTGTCAAAATTCGGTCAAAGCCCGGTCAGAGTCCTATCAAAGTCCGGTCGAAGTCCGGTTAAAGTCCAGTCGAAATCCGGTCAAAGCCCGGTCAAATACCGGTCAAAGTCCTGCCAAAATCCGGTTAAAGCCCAATCAAAGCAATGTCAGTCTTGTCAAAATCAGGTCAAAGCCCGGTCAAAGTCCTATCAAAGTCCGGTCGAAGTCCGGTGAAAGTCCAGTCGAAATCCGGTCAAATACCGGTCAAAGCCCGGTCAAAGTCCTGCCAAAATCCGGTCAAATACCGGTCAAAGTACTGTCAAAATCCGGTCAAAGCCCGGTCGAAGTCCGGTCAAATACCAGTCAAGTCCTGTCAAAATCCGGTCAAAGTCCAGTCAAAGCCCTGTCAAAGTCCGGCCAAATACCGGTCAAATACCGGTCAAAGTCCTGCCAAAATCCGGTTAAAGCCCAGGCAGAGTAATGTCAGTCTTGTGAAAGTCCAGTCAAAGCCCTGTCAAAGTCCGGCCAAATACCTTCAAATACTAGTTCCTTTCAAATACCAGTCAAGTCCTGTCAAAATCCGGTCAAAGTCCAGTCAAAGCCCTGTCAAAGTCCGGCCAAATACCGGTCAAAGTCCTGCCAAAATCCAGTTAAAGCCCAGTCAAGTCAGTCAAAGTCAGTCTTGTCAAAATTCGGTCAAAGCCCGGTCAGAGTCCTATCAAAGTCCGGTCGAAGTCCGGTTAAAGTCCAGTCGAAATCCGGTCAAAGCCCGGTCAAAGTCCTATCAAAGTCCGGTCGAAGTCCGGTGAAAGTCCAGTCGAAATCCGGTCAAATACCGGTCAAAGCCCGGTCAAATACCGGTCAAAGTCCTGCCAAAATCCGGTCAAATACCGGTCAAAGTACTGTCAAAATCCGGTCAAAGCCCGGTCGAAGTCCGGTCAAATACCAGTCAAGTCCTGTCAAAATCCGGTCAAAGTCCAGTCAAAGCCCTGTCAAAGTCCGGCCAAATACCGGTCAAAGTCCTGTTAAAGTGCGGTCGAAGTCCAGTTAAAGTCCAGTCGAAATCCGGTCAAATACCGGTCAAAGCCCGGTCAAAGTCCTGCCAAAATCCGGTTAAAGTCCAGTCAAAGTAATGTCAGTCTTGTCAAAGTCCGGTCGAAGTCCGGTCAAATACCGGTCTAAGTCCGGTCAAAGTCCGGTTAAAGTCCGGTCAAAGTCCGGTCCAAGCTGACTGGTCACTGTGTGACGCCACCTGGGACTTCGAAATAATCGATGTCCCAGGGAGGTCAGCTAACGCTGGCTGGTCGATGGACCGCTCGCGTTACGGAACGTTTCGATTCACCCTCCCATAAGAAGTTATCACTTCAAAAACAAACACATATAATAATGACGATTGAATATATATTTAGGTTTGTAATAAATAAAACTAACATATTAATGTCCACGAAGCCAACATTTTATTTAGTTAGACGTTATAATACATCCTGACAATACGACAGATGCTATGTATGTAATACTTCGAATTACATACACGTATTTAACAATTGTTTCTTTTTAAGAAGCTTTAAAATACATTATAATACCATGACAATCGAAATATCGTGTAGGAGACCAGTATTTCAATTCTACGAAAAAGCCAATAAATAAATAAAGTTAAAAGACAATTGTTACGCAAGGAATATTTTTAGAATACCTACAGTAGGTACTAATAGTTTTACATACTCAAGCTAACAATTTTAACGGTAAAATAGTTTATATTGTTGCGTAAAGTTTTAAGCTAATAGTAATAACACAACGTGATAAAGTGCAACACGCACAATTACTAATAGCAAATTTCATACAATATTTGATATTTTTTTGAAAACATTAATAAATCAATTATGTTATGTAAAACATTTTTTTGTTTTTTTTAGATACCTTGATAATGAGGGAATATGCTTAAGAAAATTACTGTACAATACAGTTTATATAAAGCGTTTAAAGTTAGTCGAATACACAATTTAAACATACATTTTCAATTGACTAATACACAATTACAAATAAGTTTGAGTCACTTTATTACGATTATTTTAATAAAAAATACTGTTTGAATTATGTTTTAGGTACTCCTTTGGATCAAAATATATTATTTTGTGATTTGTAACAAAATGCAAAAGGAATATTATGAACGTTGAAAAAGAAAAATAACTAAGAATAAGACACATTAATGTAAACCATGAAAAAATTGCTCTTTATTCCTTTTGCTTTTTATACGGATAAACTGAGGTCTAAAGCGAATTACGTTAGTTTTAAAAACTAACATTTATATGGCAATTATTATGGCATAATCCTATTGTCAAAACATTAGTTAAAGCTCTCCCATTTATTTAGGTACTTAAAGGTTTAGTTAGTATGCTCTACTATATCCCGCTTCATAGAAAAATAATTATTAGTCTTGTAGTTAACACTTCAAAATTAAAAATTAGATATGTTAATTACCAGAACAAACATCGTTCTAGATTATTTCCTAAATGTTATTGATTCTTTTACTACATTCCACTAAATTCAATCTATAGGAACCCTTACTTCAGTTCAAGATCTTTGATACGATCTACAGATATGAGCCGACGTCAACTGCATTCTGAATATGAACTAAGACGCCGGCTCTTTTAGGACTGAGAATATTTTAAACAGATTACATGTTCATTTTAAATACCTAAACATTTAAATTGATATACTATAACTGCTCCGTGTACGAAACATTTTAATGTTACTTAGTACAAAACGAACTCATGCACAGGTAAGGAACATCCAAAGCATTAGTACTTAAATGTACAAATAATAAGTTAAGAGAAAGAAAACGACCGACAGATAAAGAAATAAATAGGTAAAGCATTAAGTAAATTAAGAAGATGACACTGAACAGAAAAAATAAGTTAGAACTAAATATTTTCGTCAATTCATAAATAGACACTTAGCTTATAAATAACAATAAATAATAAATCTTAAGGCACTGTTTTAGGTACCGTGATCACATTTTCATCGTTTGTAATGTGTGTTTAAGTAGGTAAAATACATAGTAGTCATGGAATGTCTGGTTACGAGTTACGACCGAACATCGCGCGATAGCGCTGACACATACTAGAATACTGTTTTGTATTGAGAAATACTTCACATCAAAAAGCGATCACTCAAATTCGCTACAATGAATATGATTATTAATTATTTATACAGTAACTTAAAAGAACATAAGCGCATACATTTAAGTATTTCTGCATTGTGCAGAATAACAATACCGACACAATTTACAAATAATCGTAATGTTAACTAAATAATCAATAGGTGTTTTGCAAAAATGATACTTAAAACTATATTATAAATTAATGCTTACAAAGATAAGTTACATACAATCGTTGTCGTCTTCGTAATATAGAAAACATTAAAGTCGCGAGCGATATTTACAGTTTCGTATTCCGTCAGATTCACGTTTATATTTACACTAAGCGTTATTTACAAGGATCTTTGTGCACGTCCCGCGCGCGGAGTGTCGGTGTGTACATACTCCTCGGTTTAATGTCCTGCCACACGACCACAATTATCAGCGATACCTGTACGAAGTAGGTAGCACATAGTCGCTGAAGGAGTAAAGGGCGTTAGCATACCAATGTACACCTTTAGTTGTTTCAGTGGAACCGCTCCAGCTGGCCATCCACCGCATTGGAGCCATCGCGGCGTGTGCTAGCGAGTGACTTCGGACGAGCGCGTAACACGACGCCAAGGCATCATCCACTATTATAGTACCAAGCTTCGTAAGCGGAGCAAACACACCATGTTTGGTCACCATACGAGTTTTGACAACCTTCGACGGCCTCATTACTCCTCCTTTTCCGGTAGTAAGGAGAACGTCGCCTTCTTCAATGTTGGCGGCAAATGATTCTCGCCAACCATCAGCTGCAGCAAGAAGTAGAAGGTGAGACGGTGTGGTCGTAATAGACACCCCGTTCTCGGCTGTTACTTCGATGAAATTCCGTGTCGCATTTGGATCTCGATCAATAAAGGTTAGAACCTGTAAATATTAAAAATATATTTTGATTACATTTCTACAAGTAAATAAATTAAAATAAAGTTTGCATATAAAATAACTAACTAATCATTTTAGCTAAATGTAATAAAGTGTGTTGTAAGAAAAATCTACAGTATTAAAATAGCAAAATTCACTACAAACCTCTGAATAAACCATTTTTCCATTATCGTCTGCCGCCAGTACGCGGTCGCCTTTCTGAATGGTGGCAATATCTCGCGGACCCTTCTCTGTGTGAACCACAGCGCCAGCCGGAAAGCACCCGGCACCTGTTCCTACTGATGATTCTGTAAGATAACCACACATTTGTCAACGATATTTTTTTATTGGGACTTAAACCACAAATAAATTTATTCTCCTGTTCCTACTGATGATTCTGTAAGGTAACCACACATTTGTTAATATTTTTTTTATTGGGACTTAAACCACAAATGAATTTATTCTATACCATCTCTGACGGAGCGAAGAAGTGTCTAACAGACAATAGACTCGAAATGACCAAGCACAAGTTTTACAAAAGCCATAAAATAAACTCGGTGACATAAAAGCGCACAGAAACGATAGTAAATTAGCTCGGGGCAGTCATATCCCTTTAAGGAATAACGAGATTTCTCTACGCCCGTAATTAAAATCCGATAAGATACGAAACAAAAGGAATCGCGGAGTCGCCGTTCCCGAGGGTTATCGGTAGGTATACCAACAAACTTTACGTTGTCTTTTACTACAAATACAATTACACCACGCCAGACCGTTCTCACAGATATGCCTACATTTGTCTCATGAAACTCACAAAAAACGTTTCTAGGAAATACGATCGAGCGCCTAAGCCCCAAGACAAACTTTTTTAAGCTTTAGATAAACTAATTCAATCCGTTTTGCGAATTCTTTTGACGCTTTGTTTGCGCGTAAAAAAACTTTATCCAAAAAAGCAGGGATGCAAAACCCAATTTGCTGAATTATGTTTACTTATTATCTAATAGTATTTATTTAAATCCTTGTCCAGCTTAAACTGTACCTGTCCATAATCTTCGACTTTGTCAACTCTACAAAAAATATTATTTACTTCGAGTAACATTCATTTAAACGGTTTTTTCAAGTAGTTATATACCGCCGCAATTTGTGTGTGTTAGTACGTGTTAGCCGTGTTTAACTACACAGTCCGCCGCCCAATCTTCATGCTTTACAACAATTACAGTGGGTGGTACAATCACACGCGCAAATGAACACGACAAAAAGTATAATTGCAAAAAGTCCCGGTATGGTTTGCGTGAGCTCGTTAAGTTTTGATTTGTTGTGTAACCGACCGACAAATTCCGCCGATCCCGTCCACAAGCTGTTCCCAAAGCCATGAATCCCGACCAGATCGCATTACACAATAACCACACAAATTAGATTTCGTTTAAAGTCAAGCGCTCGTTGTCAACATTTTGTTTGTTGTCGGGTATATCGTACGTATTATTGAAAAGCATGCGGACCTTTCCTTTTTTTATAAACACCTTTTAGGCGTAATATTATTCACAATTCGTATACCTAACAGGTACTTAGCGTCGTTCTGGGTGGGTATAATGTTATGCTTTTATATTATTTCACATATCATGATTAAAAACCTTATGTACAACGTGGAACGCGCGTGTTGTTTCATTTTGATCATGAAAATTTTTAAGCATTGAATGAATATGAAGGTTTAAAGTAAGTCAATGTATAATTTCATAGTGACGTAAGTAACATTAGGCTGAAGATGCGGCGATAAGCGGCACGGTCTCGAGTGCGGGGCGCTGCGCGCTGGGGCGCTGTGGCGACGAGGCGAGAGCGGGGGGCAGAGCGCCGGCGCAGCCGAGTGGCCGCGCAGACCCCGCCCCGCTTGGACCACCGGGAGAGCTAGGCGGTGCAGAGCAGCAGAGCCCCACCGGCCGACGGCACTGACGCGTGACCATACATTACCAACTCGACAAATGTACACACGTGACAATATTCATATTTTATGTCGTTAATTGACAATGCGCACGTGAATCCAATCTCTTTTTCAGTATTTGTACTCCACCACATTACCTGAAGTTTATTTAGCAGAATATATCAAATATACGTGATGGAATCCTAGTGGAGTGCACGTTGCCATTTTTCGTTTCATAAAAGAAGCTAATTAGGTGTAGATAACCCGTATATCTACAGGCAACAATGTAAGGTCATCGAAATGCTCTGCTCGCATCCGATCTGCAGAACTGTACCTGATTTATATCGCATATTGAATAGCAATTAGCCGACGCGTGGTCATGCAAATGCCAAACCGTACAGGCTATGAATCATGCGCAAACGCTCGCTGTATCTTCCAACGTAAAATAAGAAAATAAATAAACGAGTGGTGGATTTGTTTTGTCTGGATGAATACCTATTTATATACCACATAGTAAGAAATGTGCAGTATCCAAACAAAATACGTAGTCGAGTTGTGAACATTTGTAGAAATAGCTTCAATATATTTTAAAGACAAAATACAATACAGCGACCGTAAACAAAGGTACAACAACTTTAAAATTGTATTTGGTCTCCGAAATCTTTGCACAAATCTAAATAACTTTCTTCATTATTTCAGATACAGCTTTCTTTCAACAAGCAAACATAATTTACGGCATACGTAGTGCACAACATTCGAATACTTACAGTAGTAGCGAAATGATTTAAATAACAAATATAAGATACCGACTTCCTAATGTAATACTTATTTATGTTTATGTACGATTAAAATAAGTCTGAAATATTGACTTTTTGAGTAATGTCCGCCTATTGGTATTGAAGATTCATACGCACACAAGTATTATTAAGTATCGCATGGATGATGGTACTCGCGAATGGAAAGTCGATATAAATAATTTAATACTTTCCTAAGAACGAGTGTCGATCTATTTCACAGGATTTTGCCTTCAAAACGACCTTAACGTCAGTGCTATTTATGTTTACGTTAGTAATAAAAGCGACAAGAAGGTACTATGGAATATCCTATGACAAACTTTAAGCTAATTTAACTTTAACCATTACTATTGCAGTAAGTGTCCTATTAAATATAATGCTACAATTATAGCACGTGGGACGTGAAATTTCAAATCACAAAATATGGCACTTTATAACCCATTTCTATTTATGATTTATTAAATATCATAGCAATTCAGAAATATTTAATACAATAAATAAAAACCTTTATAAAAGGTTTAGGTGTTATTACATATTTCACTTATATTTTCTTATAATCAATTTGCACAATAAAATGCACTAAGTTAAATATGTTCAAATTAACCCAACCAACCAACCAAAGCAACCCTACTTAGTGTCATCTAATCATAAGAATATGGTACAGAGACAAGTGTCAACATAGGGCATCGCTCTAAGGTCCTTAAACTTTATAATCAAATCCCAAATGAGCGGAGGTGTGGGAACGGAGCGGGAATTTAGCCGCAGCCTTCCGGGATGTGGCGTCTCATGTGTCAGTGGAGGCTTTCGCACGCATGCGCATGCCCCACGAGCACTCGAGCGCACCATGCTCACTCGCGCTTCTATCCTACTTTGGGACTCTGTTCATCGCGTCATGGCGACGTTGTTCTGTCGCTCGTGAGTCGCGCCTCATGTGGAAAACGAATTTTCAACTAACTTTCATGTTCTTCTTCCAACGCGACTTAAACACGCGTACATAACCATGAATTTATAAATGAGTATTAGTTATTGGCCATAATGAAAAATGAGAATTATTTACCCTTAAATGAGTATTAGCTATTTTAGTTAAAATTAGAGTCAATCAAAAGATATAGATATTAGTGTTAAATTAGATAACAAGTACAATAAAATGTTCTATTCATTTTGTAAGAGGTATAGGGATCATCCTTATGTCAATTACTCAAGCAGGGCAGATAATCGAAAAAACAAGAAAATATCCCATAGATGAGCAGAGTAGTGCATAGGTTGCAACGAGTCGTGACAAAACCCGGTAACCCAGTGTCACGGCCCCTTTACCGCAAGCCTCTTCTGTGTTTAACCACCTTTACTACATGAACTGCCCATCATATTATACTTATTCTAAGAACTGTAGCATTTGAATTTATTTATACGAGGTAAGGACGTTTGATAATAGTATTCAGGGAAATAAACATGAATTGTTCCATTGTTTTGATTTATATTACCTGTACTTGAGATTGAGTACTATAAATATTATATATCAATAATATTTGGTAGTTTATAAATAATAAATTATTTTCCTTTCCTATATTAAACATGACTTTTTACACCAAGACCTAAAATCTTGACAATCTTAAAAGTTTAGTAACTTTAGTATATAGCTCAAAATATACTAGATTCATAACCGGCATACATTTTATTTATAACCTTTGAATTCAAGTCAAAACACCATGTTTAAAAAACACTCTAAATATTCGCCATCATATAAAATCTGTTCTAAAACCAGTTACACACCGTCCCAACATGCTTAAAGTAATTTAAACGAACGCGTTATTATATATTAAAATCATTATAACAGC
Source organism: Amorpha juglandis (assembly GCA_949126905.1). NCBI lineage: Eukaryota > Metazoa > Arthropoda > Insecta > Lepidoptera > Sphingidae > Amorpha > Amorpha juglandis. The sequence goes on from OX421372.1 coordinate 11,061,989, forward strand.
GTATATAAATTGCCTTTACTATTATATCTTGTAAATAACACTGACTTTATATTGAAACTTGTCAAACAACTGAATGCGTTGAAGTCTTTATAATGAATGTGCAGTTAAGGGCTCGCGGCAGTCGTTGCGTTATAAAACTCATAAATATTATAAAGTAGACAAGATAGCGCATCTTCTCAATATTAATGCACGTTAGTTATTACTAAAATGATAAATCCCGACTCGCTGATTCTGATTTAGTATCGAATACTAACCAATACAATGAAGCTTGCATTAAGTATACCAACAGAAAGCCTTTTTGCTACTTTATTTCATTAGCGCTGAGGAAATACTGAGTTACTTTTGTCAGTTAGACTAAACATGTCTTTTAAATTCACATTTTTTACATCAACACATTAAAGGTATTTGAAAAGTTAAAAAAAAGCTTAATCTCATCAAAAGTTAGTTAATGTTTAAACATGGCATTTTACACAGGTTTATTGTTATTTATGTTATGTTTGTGTTTATACTATGAAATTCTATTATTATGTAAATTAAAAAACTTTAACATATTTATACTAAATCGTCTCGACTTCATTAATTCTCGCAAATAAAAAAAATTGCTTCGTCACGATTGAACTTAACACAGTTTATTATCACGTCATATAAATAAAATAAATTGGTACGACATGAATACATTTCGCAGTTTACGTTCTACATTATAAACATAGGTACTAAACGATGAATCAAAAATCACCTTCAAGCCAAAGTCTATTAACACTTTGAAAATGTGATTGGTATTTGTATACAGTCTATGAATGCTGCTTTTATTTTCTGAATGGTTTGAAATATCTTTAACAGTAGGCTGCTGGGGAGTACCTGATTATTTTTGTACCTACTGCTTGGCGACAACGAATACGGTGAAAAACTCGCCATAGAGGCTCGTTCAGGCGACGCGTTCCGGGGTCAGGAAGAGTGTATTTAGTAACTTCAGGCCGGGATAGTTTTGCCGGCCGTCAACAAATGCAGTGTCTCTCTCGACGGTCGATATTATATTTGGACTACACTGTACTTAAAATTAGGTCTGACGTAGTCACTTTGCCGTGCTAGGATAAAAAAGACTTTAATTACAAGGGTGCCTTTACACTCTTCCACATCAAAACTGTAACAAAAGTCAATACCAAAAGAAAGTAGTCAACGGTACACACAACACGTATGCTTTTATCAAAAGAGGTTAAGGTAAAGGAAGGTATCGTATTATACGAGTGGTCGGTTTATATGACGCAACATTCGGTCGACACTTACTGGTCAACTTTCACTATTAGAACATCATCTTTGTTGTATATAAATTCGTGCCAGCTATGTCATAGCACTGGTTTTTATATACGAGTTAGAAATATATTTGCATGATGACTAATACTACTTTATTGATTTTTTCATTCAGAAAAGACAACGGCCGTGAGATAACTTTTTAGGAATTAAGTTTATGGAGTTTAGATTTAAGATTAACATTATAGTTTTTTTTTTAATAGCTTCGTTCCTTATTTTAATATTGTGTATGAATGATTATATGTGAGTTATTTTATTGATTAATATAGGAATTTAAAATTAATTATACTCAAGTAACATGCACAACTAATGAAAACCAATTAATCGGAGTCAGAATACAAAAAAGCTCTCGTTATAGTTTTATTGACGCCGAGATGATCATTGCGATACTTTAATTTATATACGAGCCGTAACATGCCGTTTAATACTCTATCTCACTTTAAGCCCTACGGACAGCATGGAGAAGTATATTAAAACTTTGGTACCAGGCAAATCTAAAAAACAAATTTGACATCATTACTCTAGTAGATTTGAAATATAAATATTATTTTAACGTGACTTTTCGTATTACGATTTTACTTTGAAGGTAAATTCGGTTAACATTATATCGAATGAAAACTGTTGCGTTTATATGAAGCAAATATGAAAATTCTATAAAATTTTACAAAATATTAAATATAAATTTAATGAATTCAAGAAAAAGTCTACTCTTCTGGCAATCATATCGATTCATATTACACTATTATAATATTAATATCGTTTCATTCTATTTCGGTATGAGTTGTGCCTTTACATTCAAGCGTGATTTCTCGTTTAATTTGGGATTTCTTGTTTTTATATATATCTATCAAGAGAAAGTAAGGGCAGCTATCAACGCCCTTCTGCTAAATTAATTCATGCTATACGTAGAAATAAACGTATGTGGAGTATTTTTAAATAGAATTTAAAGAGTGTAAATAAATTGATCTGATATTTTTATCAACTAGGTTTCTGTAAATTTTAAGATGAATGTGCGACTAATAAAACTGATTAAAATCAAAATAGATTAAAATACTATAGTATCGATATACAAAAATCCTGACAATTTGGGCAAAATGATATAGTATAGACATTGTTTACACTGTCTACAAGGCCTATTCAAAAATGAACTAAAGCCGTATTTTATCATTTCTTGTCAATTATATGTTTAATTTCTATTCATTACAAATTATTACATCATATAACAATTAAATAAAAAAAATATGTCCGTATGAGGAGCGTTTAATATCCAACAGTGCAGGTGGAGTACGCAAGAAAGAGTGGAAGCTCGTGCGCAGAGCGTCCTTGACCGCGGCCAACAGAACCGCGCCACGAAGCGCAACATACTATAACGACGCATTAATTATTTATAAGACCCAAATTAATACTAAAACTGGCGATACAAAACGCTGGAATAAATAAATAAACATTTAAACAAATTGCCTGCGACTGAACCGAAAGGAACCGCATCGCACTGCAATGGCTAACTCTGATTTGACCACAGCCTTTTATCGTTTTAGGACGGTTGCAAATATTAATATCGACAATTTACAATTTTTTTAGTCACCCATTATAATTAAGATTATTTTTATTTATTTAATTTTAATATTTCGTTTATGAAAGTAATTTAGTTTTATATAGTATTAATGATCCCATTCCGACGAATATTAGTCCAGATTGTTCAACGATACAAATGTAACAACTAATTCTGTTAATGTTATGATATTTCCTAGTTAAGTGTACTAATGTGATGTTTTAAATTAATATTTAACATCTGATTTGAATTAAAACTGAGTTAACAACCAGTAGGTATGTATTATACGACGACGTACGACCGATGAATACGTTGAATTAATTTTATACCATCTAAATTGCAAAAACTACATTGCTGATATTATGGTATGAATATAGAAATTCAGTCAACTATGTTCTGAAGTCATTTTAATCTCAATATAGTTTAAACAAATGTGGTACTGTACGTTTGCATTAACATTGTTGCGTGTATGCGAACTATGTGATATTTTTATCCGCAATTTAATAGTGAACCTCTTACGGCCATCATCTGCGAAATTAATTGAAAGCATGCGAGCGCGCCGGAATGCTTCTATAATATCTAAAAACACAGCCATACATATAAAGTTCTCTCATCGTTATGCCGCATACATATGTATAGATATAAGTAGCCATTGAATCACCGGTGTAATTATAGAAGTGGGGGATTGGCTGCGATGCGGCCGCGCATGAACAGGACAGGTAGAGATTTCGCCACTTGCGAGAAAAGGACAGACATTAACAAGAGGCTCGTTCGTCCGTTTGATCGACACCGCCGGGGCGCGGGCGCGGGAAGCTGTCTGAGATGCATTCTTCTTGTAAAGTTCAACTATATATTTGGTTCGTCCCGTGGCCTGCACACTGAACAGTTATGTATTCATAGCGTGATGATAATTGGGATTTCCCGTTTGACCAAGTTTGGTGTCACCGTTTTTGATAAGTTTATCACTTACCCTAATACATATTTCCACCCACATAGGCAAGAATAATATTGTTAGTTGAGCTGTTTAATAAATAAACGCAACAGCTTTCCGTGAATGGGACATTGAAAGCAAAACATCTAAATAAGGAGTGAGCAGTGCGACACCGTACAAAAGACTTAAACGCAGTTGTACGCGCTACGAGATAACGTGTTTATGTGAACGACATATTATTAACCGCATTCAGTTATATTTTATTATTTTATTCCTTATTCTTCAAGATTTGGCTTTTAAGTCTTTAAATTTTAATCGAAATAAATCGCAGTTTTATTTATTAATCATCTTAACAAAAATACTATCTCTGGATGACTATATAATTCTATTTTGGCATATATAAATGTTATACTCTCCCAAAACAAAATCTAAGCGCTTTTATGTCTACACAGCAGTTTAATAAGAAACTTATAAAGCTCCACCTAAAATAGAATATTTAACAATCGCATACTTTCAACGCTGCACCAAAACAAATCGATTTATTACGCAAGTGAAATTCTACTATGCTATTGTTTGCTTGCGACAATACATTAAATTATAATATACACACCTGTTTTAACAGAACAGTGAATGTAGGAGCGGCTCTCGTAAAACACCCAGTCGAATCCGGCTTCGACGGCGAGGCGCGCGAGCATGCCGTATTTGCTGCGGTCTCGGTCGCTTGTCGTCAGGTCGACCGCGCGACCCTCGTAGTGCAGGGACTTGTCTAGATGAGAGTTCTCCTCGTCCCAACCCTCGATCACTCTGAGCCTCACGCCGGGCCACTGGTTCATCACGCTGATTGCAAGCGTATTCAACTTCTCTTTGCACCTCTGGAAATATTTTAATAATATTTTATTAATCTAAAATATCGTTATAAAAAAAAAAAGCAACTTAATATGACAATCTGTAGTATTTAGTATTTTTCCATTGAACTTGTAGACAGTGTAAATAGACAATTTTTTTTTTAGGAATTGAAGGACTTAGTGGATAAACGCAAGGTAATTCACATATATTAAAAGCATTATTGATTTACTACGAATGCTCATATTGAATAAACAGTTACTTTAAACAGTCTGAAAAATTTATCGAAAAATTCTGTTTGTCACGAAGCATAACACGTTATTGCTGTTCATGTGATTTCAGATATTTTAACCGATAAAATTGAGTTTATTATTAACAAAAAAAACATTGAATAAGATAACTTGTTAATGGATAACGATAACGTTATGTTATTGCTTATATGAGTGCGTTATATTAAACATGAGTATTTTACTTTGCGGTTCGTAATTTTGACAAATCCTTACTTATTCAAAATACACTGCTACTCTGTAAATAACTTTACCGTATACAAACAGTGCTAACCTCAAACAATAATATCAATGTCACGCTTTTAAAAGGATTTTGCGTCTCTTAAAATGTTTATGATGATAATATTTGCATGCATGTGATATTTATCACATGTATTGAGCTTATAACGTCGATGTATGTTTTCAATTAACACAATGTCAATTAACATCAAACTTATTGTTCTTCTACTAATATTTATTCATCGTTATATCGGTTTGGTTCTTTAAATATTTACATAGCAATTTGAACGTTCCATTTGACCACACTGATATATGTAGCAAGTCATAGATCGTTCCATAAAACAATGAAAACCCGATTGATCGGAAATATTACTATATATTTGTTAGGCCGTGCGGTTACACTGGCGTGCATAATAGTGCTTTGCTCCCATGGGTCGTAGCGTGGCAATATATAGCTATCAACCATCGTCTCCACAAAACAAAAATAATTATATTCTTCAAAAGTCGCATACACAGACTACGAAGTTCAGCCCCTCCTCCTTTGCGAGTGGAATTTTACGAATATGCGAAACAAGTGTGTCATTATTGTTAATAAGCAATATTAGTACTCAATTTCACAGTCGTATTCGGTTCCATAAAAAAGTTTCATAAGAAGTTTAACTCCCTTGCCTCTTTGAAAACTAAATTTCCAAAAACATTTACCGATCTCTACATTATTCAAATTATCATTCTAACCTAATTTTAAGATCTTAATACCGCGATTCAAAAAATAATTTATGTGATATATCGATTTTATAACATGACCAAATAACAAATTTGGAAAAAAAATAATGTACAAAGTGCTATTTCAGTTTTATTATAATATAGATCTGACACTAAAACAATATAAGCCGCCAAATATATAAAGGTTTTGTTTGCAGCTAACGAAGAAAACCCCAATAGAAGTGTTAACAAAATTGACAAACGCCGCCGACTGCAGTCGTACGTAAAAGGATGTTGGACATTTTGTCGTGCAAGAATAAGCCAAATTAATATACCCCACACAAAAGGTTCGACACAATTTTGTTTGTAAAATAACTCCGCGGGGCGAATAAAGGCAATGTCACAATATTTATAAAGAAATGTGGACAAAGCGGAGTGCGCCGCGTGACGGCTTTGTGCTACGGTGTCAACTCACTCTATGCAGATTTCGCTGTAAAAAACCTAGAGATTGACGTAAAGAATCGACCATACAGTCGGGTTGCCCGGGCCGGGCGCCCCGCTTGGACTACGTATTCCATCACACACAACAACAGATGCTTTAAAGCACCGTATATAATTACGAACATTTATCCGTCTAATAAATAGTTTCCAGAACTGCAAAGTATGCTTTACAGACGGAGAGGCAACTTTTTATAAACCCACCACGGTGCTATTTATACTTAATTTTTCCTAGAATAAAAGATATAACCTCCAAATTGAGTTTGTACGAATTCATAAGCATGTATATTTTTTGTGAGATCGAGAGCCGACGCGAGGTGTGGGGAACGGTTTGGTCAGGAAGCTCAATGTTTGCTTCTCAGCAGACGTCTCGGTCCGCACTAAAACAATCGAATGCTAAATGCTTATCCAAACACTTGGTGCATTTAAACGTGGGAACATATCGGTGGCGCAATTAACCATCTCGCACCCATCTTAACGCTTACATTCCACACTCGGTAATAGCCCCTGAGATTGACTTACAAAACTTTAACATGACGCAAAATTAAAATAATGGAAATGAGAGGACATAATCTATGCATAAAAGATAGTCATATAACCTTTATGATGAATGATTATTGTCATGCTTTTTATATATAAAATATTATTTTACTATTACAATAATCTGAATTATTTCTAAACCATAAAGGAGACACTTTTGTTTCAATGTTTTGTATAACACGCGGAATGCACAAATATGTTCGACGTCATAGGGGAGTCTCACACTGAGGATGCCATAGAAGGGGGCGTCTTAGAAGATATGAACAAGACCCTAGCACCAATCAGTAAAAACTCTAGACAGAAAAAAGATATAACATCAAGGTTCATCAGAAACTCTAGCAAATTATTTTAACTCGTACCGGAACGGATATTTCAAGGATGGCCTTAAATTATTTATAGGAGTTATAGACTCCGAATAAAATTATATACACAATATACCCCTGTAATATTGTATGGCCTATACAGTATGGGTAAGGGACAAGCGACGTATCAGGTCCAATAGGCCATTATAAATTCATTATGCATATTTTTAGTAAACAAGCTGTCGATCACAATGCTCGAACGCAGCGGGACGCCCTGCCTCCGAGGCCTCGCTTTATCCCCTCAAACGATACCTACACGTCCTAATATACCATTATATCAAATCGATATCGGGTGGTATCAGGCATGTAGCCATGTGCATAATAACTTACATCCAATGAGAATCGAACATTAAAAGAGTTTTTGTCATCGGATAAATTTATTTTTGCGAAATATCAAATTACACCACATTAAATACTCTAATCAATTAAAGTAACAAAAAATATGAGAACCGTATCCAATACATAAGGTCTAAATTTAAAGCGAGACTACAGGCTACCTGAACCGATGGAGCACATTCGAATTTATAATAAAGGCGGTCGAATGGAATCTTTGTAAAAATAGAGCAAAAATGCTAAGGATCATTGCACTGAAACAGCCGCTGCAGTAATGTAGAGCCAAAACTCGATTCGTGGACGTCTGCAATTACTAATTAGACTTAAATATAGACCAAAATTACAACAAATTATTCTTAAGTTACAAACAAATATAATATATAAGTAGTCATAAATAATAATTTGGACAAAGGCGGCTATCCATAATTCGATCTCAACTCAGCGCGCCATTCGCCACCTCACCCTAGAAGGAACACATTGTTAATTTATAACCGTCTCCCTCTGCGACCATAACAATATATTAGGATAATTAAATGGCTCTTTACATTCCTTAACACATGGTTTTTTCAACAAGGCCACTGGAGTCGAAAAGCACCGACCAATACTGACTGGTTTTTGATGTCGCATTTTTTTATCTTTTTATGGAAACCACAACAAATAGTTTAAGGGCATTTTTTGTGATGCCGACCGTCAATTTTGTTCACGCGAACCCGTAACGTCTACCTTGCATTAGTGGGTAAATCGAGCCCACTCACCCTGTTGACACCGCTGAATTTTTCTTTTAATTAATCTATGACGCAAACTTTTCTCGCCCGTAAACAAATAAATATTTTCTCCTTACAAATGAGGGGCACAAAAATAAATGGAATAATAAACAATCCCTTGTCGAATGCGGTTGAACGATTACCGATTATTTTATTGCGCATTGTCCAAACGTGATTTTTATATTGATTTTCAATGCCATCGTATTAAAATTTAAGTAGGTAGATATCTGCGCACGGAAAATATCTTTTTAGATCATTCCACCAGTTTAACAGCACAAAAAAGCACTTTAACTAATATAAGGCCACTTAATGGTTGATTTTTATAGCCTGCGTTATTACCCATCATGCTTAGGTACCTGCAAAAATTATGTGTTCCAAAAACATGCGGTTGACTCAAAGTTCAACATTTTGGTGTTGCAAGGTATAAATTAGGCGAAATGATATCCGAAATGCCGGAATAATGCCTTTATTTTTATTCCAATTGTATTCATATATGTGAATGATAGGGTTAGGTGGAGCGGCAATCATTACAATTCTTTCTTACTCATTCACATTCACAAATAGTTTTCGTGACCGCAGAATGTGATTCACTCAATGGTACCGCCTCCCATTTTCTTTTTTTTCTTTTTAATTATATACAACCGATAATCATAATATAGTTTTTATGTTTGGTAAAACCGCGATGACTGCATCTTTATATCATTAGACCTTTATAAACCTTCGTATATATGAAACTAGCTGTCCCTCGCGGCTCCGCCCGCGTGATCTGCTTTTTCCGGGATAAAATTAGCCTAACAGTGGCGCCATGTGTCGAAAATTGATCGTACCCTCTCAGAAACCTTTGTGGGCTCATGCACAACAACTTTGCTAAAGATCATCACATGATCAAATGCATAGTTTTGTCGGGAAAGATTTGATCGTCTTGGTCGCGGCATTGTTAATGATGATTCAAAGAGAAAATAAATCATTTTTATAATTGTCAATTTTTTTACCATACTTAACCAAAGACAAAATTACGTTTAGCTGTCATTTAAGTTTTGTTATTCCACTGTCATTTGCGTTTTGTGTCATGTCAGATGTGTTTTAGTTATACCACGTTTTATAGTGACTTGACTGAAACGCGGTCGAACGGGATAAAAAGTATCCTATGTCCTTCTCCTGGCTCTAAACTACCTCCCTGCCAATTTTCAGCAAAATCGGTTCAGCCGTTCTTGAGTTATAAGTGGAGTAACTAACACGACTTTCTTTTATATATATAGATGTCTATATGAAAGTTATTAATGCCCGGACATAATTCAAGACTAAAAGTAAGGTTCATTCGTAGATGCTGGTAGATAACATACAAATATTTGTCCATCGTAATTCCTAGTGTCGCACTAGCTGTCGAACAGATCATAAATATGCATGGTGTAGATCCATCACTTGAGTCTGTGTATATGTAAAGTCCTTTTATGTTTGTTCACGGAAAATATCACCCTTTGTTGTTTTATAAAGCCGTCGTCAGATTTCTCTTACTTTTCTACAAAGCGGTTAACGATCCGCGAAGTATCTTTAGCAAATTAATATAATATGATGAAATTTATGAAACTATTTCAAATATAAATCTAACCATGAAAAACCCCGATATGGATTAGAAAAAAAATGCTGTTTAAGAATTAAATCTTAAGTTGCTGTAGCTGAATTGTTCGTCAAATTCGGTTAAAGACACCTCGATTAAAACAGATATCAAACAAAAAATAAACACATTAAATGAAATCAGTCTATGCGTTTAGGCTCTAGGATGCCCCAGGCAGAAACATAATCAGATAGACAAAGGGGTCAAATTTATAACACTCTTCTCTTTCTCTACAAAAAGCTAAGCTTTACCATCGGAGCCTATTAATATTTTAACAACTAATCATTGTTCAATAATTTAATTTCAAATAAGTTTTGCTTACGCAAACAAAATATTGTCCACCACCATCGTAAATATCTTATAGTCAAGGAAGTAAATTAACATAATTAACGTAAACGTTTTTTGTTTAATATTAATATTCTTTGTTCCACAACCACTATGTTTCGCGTGTAAAGGTACGCTAACGAATATAGTCTACAAGGCTTTTAAGGAGAAGTGGACACCTTTCACTCGGAAAAAACTTTTGAAACAAGACACCGATACGGTGTTTGCTTGGGCCACGGGCCTCTGTTAATGAAATGTTACACTTCATTCACTCAACTGCACTAAGTGTCTTTTTCTATAAACATTTAGGTCGTTTTGTGAGAAGAATATAATTATTGATTGTTGTTAGTGGGAAACATATTTTGTTGTGTGTACACATATATTGCATATACTAAAATAAATAACGGTAGTGTTACAAAGGTATACACATTTTAATATTACCTACAAAGTGGGTGCTTTTACTAACTTCATTTTATTATGTTGTCCAGGAGAGCATAGACTCGCTATTCATGACTCGTTGGTCCCAGTAGTAAGTCGCACCCCGGAGACCGATCTATTAAATATGTTTTCTGTCACAATATCATATTTTCTCGGATCTCAATTCCCCCGGGACGGATGTGACTACATTATTTATATTATTGTAATCACTATCTCTGGCTGACGCGGGGTCAATGGCGGAGTCAATGAGAGCATGCTCACTACTTGCAAGTCATCCGAATGAGCGATGGAATCCACGCTTCCGACATTTATCAAGTTCGTGTGGTTATCTTTTGTTTCTCACCACATAACTTGTATAGGGTCGCCTTATTTTGCATTTGAAATTTTAAGCATTTAAGAAAACGACGCATAAATTTCCATATGTTCACATAAATATTACTCGACAATAATATAGCGCATAGATCAATATGTTTAAAAAGAATGTTGTTAAATAGCATACATAATGCTCGGAACAGTTCACACGTCTACTGAATATTGAGCGCGAATGTGCACGCCGCTGCTACATCGTCGTGTGGTAGCGCTCGTTAAAGAGCCTTTTTCGCTAAATCGCGGAAGGCCATAAACGTTTAACTGGCGTATAGTGCTAATTTACAGCGTCATCCCAACCCTCGTTGAGTCGATAACTGCTGTTGATCGATTTGCATCCGTAATTACATCACTTTTAGCGAGCAGGTGATGAAAACGCGACAAGTACGTGATTGCGGGAGGCGATGTACGCCTCTTCCGACGAGACCGGTTGGGAGCTTTTACTTGACGCTGTTTTGCCTATAATGTAATCATAACCATGTACAGAATTAGTAAACGACATTAGCCTATATGTTATACATAAAAATGTTAAATAAGATTAAGGAAACGTCAGACAAACATAAAATAATTAAACAGCGTTTTCCTGCTCATTTCGCGCCTCTGTTATTGTAATAAAGTGATTTATTGATTTATCATTACATCAGAAGTTCATAACTCCGGCTGTCGCGTCGGATTTAGTACGGATCGGTGCGTACCTCGCGTACTAATCTCCAACTCCGCTCAGTACGGTCAGCGACGACGATTCACACCTCACAAACATTCTCTTTCGGATCTCATGCTCGAACAAAAATAAAGCATCTTTGATACAGTGTTGAGGAGCAATCGCCGCTTTCATTGTTTATTCTTAAGTCTAAAGCGAAGTGATCACGTCACGTGGGCGTTAAGTAAACAGTCGCACACGTATCACACTATACGTCCACTTTTGCTGACGGTCCCGAGGAGCCTCTTGATAATATTTTATAAGACAAATAACCCGATAAAGATGTTTTGACGTGAACCCGTGTTCATCGCTCACACTAAAATGCGTCCAGTGAACAAGTATAATAAAATATTTATTTACAAATTTGTGCTTTGAGGTAGAAAAGAAATAAAAGCTCTAATTTAGTGTCAACTTTATTGGTGGCGAGCGATGCGTTAAGGCGATCGGTCGAATGTTTAATGCGTTGACAGGACTTAAGGCGGTGGGTTTTACGTAGATCCATTAGCATTGTTTTAGAGGATTAGAGCGGCGTTTATGAGACGTGTTGGGGACTACGTATCGCTCGACACGCATATTTTTATGACACACATCCTTTTGTTTCAAAATGTCCACGAGTGTGAAATGACCACTGCGTTATAACTCATAAGCAACTGATAAAATTTTGTTTTATTTTTAGCATCTAAATATTTTAGCTATTTTAGATTATAAAATAACTCAAAATGGCAGGTTTTTTGTAGAGTGAGGCGCTTTGACCGCTTGCTGTCGCGTCAGACTCACGGCCGCGGTTGGTATCAAATTACACAAAAGATCAAACATTTTTAGGCTGCCCTGTTGCCCAAATCAAACCCGGTGTCGTCTGTGATTTTGTTAAATACCTGTTGAAAGGCAAATTGTTTTTTAATAGACGTGCCAAGTTAGAAGAAAGTGTTACGTAATTTTCAACCTTAAGATAAATATTCTTCAAATTATTATTCTTGACTCCTTAAGGACACGATATTATACTTGAGTTGTCATAAATTATAATGAGTACCACATTTTCTTTTGTAATTAATAGTTTTACTCAGTTTATATACTTTCACTAAAGTACAATTTTTCAATATTATTTTTATTCATTACAAAAGCCTACTCATTGTAAGATAACAGTACCTACAATACTCATGCCATCTTTCCAAGGAAATGTAAGTGAATTTTCTGAGCACAAACAAGTAAAACAGTCCCTCAGTGAGACGAGTCGATTATTTATATTTGTTATCTGGAAACAATGCCCAGGCACACTTAAGCATCAGTCAACCGCCATTGTTATGAGATGTGAGCCTCGGCGCAACCGATGCGCTTACGCTAATTTATTTTAACTGTATTTTAAAGGGAAAGTAATTAATATTATTGAAATTTATATTATTTTTTTTGACATTTAATTGAAAGTATTATAGATTTCGGAAGTTTTTACAAGATGACGTTATGTAGATGGCATGAGAAGTCTGTTCTACATATGGGCTCTAGGCCCTTTCGATATACCGGAACATTCCCTTTTGTTGTATTTTACATTTAATGAAAGTTATGTTCAGTTATTTTGAAAAAAGAGATACTCAATAACAAATTACTAAAATAACTTCAATAAGATACCATTAGCCGAAACGAACGGGAGTTTCAAAAAAAGGCAAACGATCAGTATTTACGAACAATCACGACCCTAAATACGTCACAAAAGTATTTGTTTTTACACAAAAATTATTAGATAATTAGAAGACTTGAAATTCGAGTTGGCTAAGACATTCGCAAACTCGCAAGCATCCAACACGAGGACGGGTCGGGACTCCGCAAAAAGAATTCGGCGCGATCAAAGACATCGTTCGTAAATTAATTATCAATTTGTCGTGGGTGCCAGGGCGACATAAATCGATCGAGTGTATCTGCCTCCAGCACATTAGCCACGCTCGGCCTCGAGATAAGGATAACAAATGCTCAGTTTAATGTTATCTCGACATCGCGGACACGAGAGAGCTTTTTGCCACCACATCCTTCGACCTTCTCATGTTGGACATTCCATGTGTGCCTTCGATAAATTTTATTTTACATAAGTTATACGGGTTAAAAGATTTAAACCGATTTCTTAGTTGTAATATTTATTTAAAATTGTAATTTAATGACTAGAATATTATTTACTCCATCCTTGATGTGGTGGCAGTATACGCCTAAATACCGGGAGTCCTGAATTCGATTCGAAAAACGTGAATATCCTGAGATTTACATTAGATATATAGCCATATTTTTTTCTACAACCTGTAAGAGTACATGATGTTTCAACTCTACTTGGTAAAGTAAGACATTAAGTTAATAATTAGAGGAAGATCAATCATGTCATTTTGTAATATGTTTCGTGAGAACATTCAGTAGCGTCGTGAAATTTGCACTCAATCTAACTTTGTCCACAATTAAAATCAAATCGGGGAAGGCTACCTAAGACATTAACTTAATTACAAAACATATGATATATGCCATGCTTTAGAGTTTGAAAACACGTTGTAATTAGAAATAGCTTATAGCCTTAATTTCAGTATCTTATAAATTGGTAAATTAACCAACCCAAAACAACCTACCATTTACTCTCCAATAGTCCTTACAGCCTCCATTGCGAGTTACGTTTATGTAAATGTAATTACGTATATTATAGACATTACTTAAAGTAATGCTAGTTGTCGACGAGCTATTCTGGTCATAAAATATCACCTGAGAAGTTATTGGCATGGAAAAAATAACTTGAATCAATTGACTAGTTATTATAATGCGCATACATAAATGGTTATGAATAAATTAGGTTCTTTAGTTATTCGTCTTACGTTATTGTTAATGTACTGAGATTTTTTTATTTACACTATTCAATTTTCATCATCTTGTTTAGGGTGGTAGAGCCACGCTGTAGACAGTTTTGTCTACAGCATGAATGGGCTGGCTCGACCGGGTCGTTACCACTGTCTCACAGAAAACCGACGTAAAGTAGCGGCTTGCTGCTGCGTTTCGTACGGTGAGTGAGATATCCGGAAGCCCAAATCCCCTCCCCCTCCCAATCCCTAATTATCCCTTTCCTTTAAGGTCAGCAATGCGCCCATGATTCTTCATCAATAATATGGGACATATTTTTTAATATTTTGGAGTTTGTGCATAATTGTAATTCTGTTTAGTGATAATGCAATTAGAATTGTATTTTTCAATACTTCATTGCAAGACGAAAGTCACTAGCTGGTTTGAAACCAGTCTCAAGAGCATGCACTTCTGATTTTTCTAGTTACGTGTATATCCATTCTAAATTGTCGCTTGTTTTAATGGTCAAGAGAACATCGTAAGGAAAACTGCATGTCTGAGAAGTTCATCATAAGAATTTCGAAGGTATATGAAGTGTGCCAACCTGCATTAATTCGTTGTGGCAGACCAAATCTTACCCCGTCTCACTGAATAAAGGAGAGCCGTGCCCAGCAGTGGCACGTATATATTACAGAGCTTGTATTATTATTATAATTATATTGCTCCATTATGGCTATTTTTTTTGCCCGAACACGGCGAAATGACTGCATTACACCTGATGGTAAGCGTAGTGCAGTACAAAAAACTAGAGACCACCGACAAATAATCACCAGAATCATGCCGGCTTGTATAAATGCTTCTTCCCTTTTCTTTGATTATTTCCACACTCAGAGCTAGTCAATGATGTATGTTCCGTTATTAAATGCAGAAAATTATTTATTCTCCGTTATTGAGTACAGAAAAAAACTTACTTTACGTCTCTGAGAAATAATCTAGTTCTAAGAAAACGGATAAACTTGGCTACTTAGATAGCCGAACATGGTAGGCATAGGCAAAACATGAAAAATATATGCAATTGCGCACCTATTTACCCTCAGATATGCGTCAAAAGTACGTGGCTTGTAAAAATGACTCCAAAATCATAAGCGTGAAGGTATACTATTACTTAACACCATGGCACGGTTATGTATTCATATTGATTATAAAGTGCCGTCCTTTTTCAGACGTGACTAGTGTATAATTATGAGGCCAGAGGCGCATGCGAAATTGGGGTCTCACCTCGGCATGGCGGCCATAAATAAACTAAAATGACCGCCATTGGTGGGAGGATCACCACACTAATGAATAAGCTGCTTGACCCAGACGAGTTTGGTTTCCTACAGCGGAACATGCGATGTTCTTATGTTCCTCTCTCCTCAAACATATACGTCATCAATTTTATAAGTATCCCTCCCATTGCACCGTGGGTTATTTCAAAAATAGTCTTAAGAAGAGTTGATAAGTAGTATATAAGTGGTAGAGCCACGGTGTACACAGTTTTATTTACAGTATGAACGGCTACATCGTGTTGTTACCATTATCTCATAGAAAACCGACGTCAAGTAGCAGTTTTTTTTATTCGAGCACAGCTATGACTGCACAGTTTTGCGTTTCGTACGGTGAGATATTTGGACATCCAAATTCCCTTCCCAATCACCCCCTTCCTTTAAGCTCGGCAACATTTCCATGATTCTGCAGCTATTAAAACGCTACTTATAAAAATTACCTCACATAAAATTATATTATAAGATATTTGTTCCTGGTTCCGCCCGCGTGAAATTCAACACTGCCATATTTCTGGCGTGCTTAATATAAAAATAAGCAATATACCTTAAATTAATTATGTGAACGCTAATAAACATAACAAATGAGTACTTTTAGATTTATTATGCCAACAAGGTTATCCAAGTCAGCTTACGATGATAGCAGACACAATACTTTTAGGATCAGCTTTCAGCGATTGAGTTGCTTTTCCGGGGCCCGATGTGGTTTTGATGGTCGATGCTAAAATATCGCGTAGTCTGTGGCCTTTATTAAATGTAACGATTCTAGCATCTTAATATTTACATTATGATTACATTAATAAATCACACATCAACAATACGGTTAATGGTGAAAACGAAAACCTCCAATTTGTCTACTCATAAAGATTCACTCAATCAATATATCATTCAAGTGGCCGGATTACATTATTGTAAATAAATGTTAAAAATTACCCAACACGAAATACCAATTTGAATATGAATAGTTTGGCGCCATGTAGACAGGTACATGAAAAAACCGGCTCGATATAATAGTAGACAAATGTCCCCTAAAGCGAACACAATGAAAGGCCTCTAAGTGATCAATTCACTTTTTAAGACATGCTAATTTGGAAGTCTAGACCGCTTATATCTATGTAAGGTCATAATGTATGGAATACATGAATAAGAAGTGCTCTCTTATTCCTTAAAAATATTGAAACTTGCCTATTATACACCAGAAGTGATTATTGAGTTCGCAACTTTTTTACTTGACTATACTATTTGCAGACTGTAACGTTCAGTGATTAAGTTTACTTTTTATAAGACCAGTCAGGCAAACAGCCGATCCTCAAAAATACAAGCCAAATCCTTTGTAACATGTGTTAAAAAGCATATCGCACCATAAGCATATTTTATTTATAATAATATATAATTAAAATATTTTTTAAATATTTTAATCTA
The DNA here is from genome assembly GCA_949126905.1 of Amorpha juglandis. Taxonomy (NCBI): domain Eukaryota; kingdom Metazoa; phylum Arthropoda; class Insecta; order Lepidoptera; family Sphingidae; genus Amorpha; species Amorpha juglandis. The sequence continues at coordinate 11,079,314 of OX421372.1, forward strand.
TGAATCCAAAAGCGCTTTGAGAGCAAATAGTACTTGTCAGAGCAAAAAGATTTCTTTAAATGCCCGCTTGAACTGTGTCATAACTTCAAGTACTAAAAAATATATCATAGTATGTAATCAAAAGGAATGGTTAGTGAGGCCACGTTAAAGGTGAACATCGAATAAAAAATCTGCATGTTTCATAAAATGAACTACTGAGATAAATAGTAAAAGTAAAAGAATAAGAGAAGGATGTTGAACGGGTAGTCACGCAGGTAGCACAACAGGAGGCTATTATTTAAATTAATTGGACGCAAAATGACGAACGCCGAACACACGAGCGTGTCGCCCGAGCTTGCGCTTTATCACGAACTGGAACCGTGCGAACAAACCAAACGTTAATTTTATTACTGTCTTAGTTATAATCAATAGTTCTTAATTTTATTTATAAATGCTTTTAAAATAGTTAAATACAATATTACTAAAATAAATACTTTCAATCGAAACCACTGCTTCAGAGGACCAATTGTCAGATGTTAATAGCTCAACATTAAGCGCAAATATGGAAAATGAACGCAGCGGACAAAAGTGCAGCACCCGTTGGTGCTCGCCAGAGCGCCCTGACTAGGTCCCGTCGTGTGATCGTTATCAGACGTCGCCGTGTCGACTTCACAATGGCATCTTTTGTGTTCCGACACGATAATTTATTGCTACCAAACACTGCGTTTACAAACCGTCTCAGATAAGTCTGCGATTCCAAATTTAATCGGGCACGCCCTTCAAAGGATTTCGAGCCTTATATCACGCGAATCGTTACTCTCAGATAAAAATATTCCACTTGCTTCCGGTAAAGGCGTTGAGTTAATCTTTGTTTAGACAAGCCATGATATATTTCGATTCGGTGCATTAAACTTCCATAATCAATTAGGAAATCATTGCGTTTAATTTGTTTGAACTACAGAAACATGCTTACATAATTTGGTATAAGTATTTCTGTTAAGCATATATATGTTGTAATTAGAATCACTATAGACAGAATTTAATATCGTCAATATAATTTATGTATAGGATTACTAGTGGTCATTGAGTGGATGAATGGCAAACACGTTGTGTTTATGTTATTATTAAGTTGTAAATTTTAGAAGGTGTATGAAGTCATTGAAATAACAATCGAACGTGTCAATGTTTTTGCAACCCAAGATGTGCGAAATTGTTAGTGTTGCGTAGTAAATTCTTTGTTTTAATAACAGCACTAATAAGTTAATTACCCATTTTAGAAACATATTCTATTTAGCATAAACAAGTATAAATTAATTGTAACAATTTTCAATCAACTATAATTTAATTTGAGACAGTCCTAAATGTTATGCTAATGTAGATAATTTTTGAGAATGACCGTAAAGTGCAGTGTAAGTTCATCATAACAATAGCCTTCCGCTCGCAGCTACACCTGCGTTTCATACAAAATTATCTTTTTTTTTTTTTTTTTTATGGCATAGATCGGCAAACGAGCAAGTGGGTCACCTGATAGTAAGTGATCTCCACCGCCCATGTATGCCCATAATATCACAAGTATTATGTGCGCGTTGCCGATCTTAAAGGAAAGGGATAATTAGGGATTGGGAAGGGGAGGGTATTTGGGCCTCCGGATATCTCACTCACCGTACGAAACGCAGCAGCAAGCCGCTACTTTACGTCGGTTTATATTTACGCCTCTTCTTAATTTGGGGGTTGAGTTTTAAAAAAGCTAAAATACAAGTTTTACAAATTTATGTTGAATAGTGTAAATTACAAGTTTCAAGTAATTACTAATAATATTATTTATTCCATATTTAACTTGACGACGCGACGCATACAATATCAAATTAACACAGTCTTAAAATTTCAAATTCTATCCTTAACGATTTGGGCTAGGAAATGTTATTAATATTACTTAACTAAAGAACAAGTATTAACAAAATTATTTATGTCGTAATATTGTCATAGAATTGTACTAAAAAAACAAAGCATTACAAATACCTGCTTCGGGTCTGGGTATTGTGGGACTGCAAATATCTGGTAAATTTCTGATACCCACGACACAAGTTTAACCTAGTGTGGAATCAAGACAACGTGTGCGACTGTTGACAGTACCTATATTTATTATTTATCTCGTTCGTTTGGCTCAATAACAAACAAATACGATCATAATTCACGGTTATGATATTTGAGTTCAAGTCCAAGTTCTGAGGACAAAGGTCCATCAGATGCGCAAAGATATCCGAATGGAGTTTCAGGTCAACGTATTTCGCATTTTAATAGTCATGCTCATGCCTGGTCTCGCGTTGTATTAAAACAATGGCCAATAACTTCGTATTTATTGGTCATTGGGCAAGAAAACTAGCGTTTGCGCCTGACAGTACATCTCCGACTACTTATTGTGCTATTATTGTCATACTTCGACAATTTTTTTTTATTTATATTTATGATTGCTCCGTGATATAGGAAAAGCTCATGATCTTCTAATTGTAAGAATATTTATTGTGCTTGCCTCGATGGTGCATTTGTATTGCGTACGCGGAACGACTGCTGTTCTGCGGTCTCGGGTTCAATCCCCGGGTCGGGTAAAAGTGATGTTGGATCTTTCTATCACGAAATGCTCTGTGTCAGCCCGGAATCTAGAACTTGTGCCTGTTATGACAATAGGCTCTATTATAGGGTCGCCCCCTATCACATTGAGTGTACGGGTTACATCTCTGCCTACCCCTTCGGGGATTACAGGCATGAGTGCATATGTATGTATGTATGTATTTATTGTAGTGTAAAAATACAGCCTTTATTTCAGTCAAGTTACAGTTGCGCAGGAGCGGTGTCTGCAGCAATCCAGAGAACACCTAGTATCCCTGGGATCCTTCCAGTTGCACCGAAGAATGTCACCACAGGGATTTTAATCGGTACCTCCTCGGTATGATGGCGCAGGAATTTGGGTAAGAAACCTGATCCCGCGGTCGCTCGAGTAAAGACTTCTGGGACGGAAAGGTTGTAAGTCCGATATTAGCATCCCCCCACTGGGTTGAGAAGTTATCTGTAAATGATATCCAGCGGAATAAAATAGATATGTTAACCCTTATCATCTATCCTACACTATACCACTGTTAGGCAAAGGTCTAACACTTGCGGCATACAATTAAATAAACCACAATTTATGCTATGAATGAGTGTATGGGAAAACGGAAGTGCGACTTTCCCGCGACAGTTTATTAAACAACGAAAGCTAATATATTTTAATAATAAATGTGCCTTATCGAAGAACGAAGTCGATCATAGTCAAAATAATGACGCAAGCTCGCTGGCCACCTCGGGTTTACAATTATACCCATTAGTTTATTAATTGCGAGCAGTCACCGCTATTGTTCTGCATGTAACAATCGTTGCTAGACCAAATAAAGTCGACTCCGCTTGGTCAAGCAACTTGAATTCAAATGAGAAAAATTGTTGCTACGTACTCTTGTTCACATGTCAAGAAATTTGCTGGTGGGAGGATACTTGTATGCGACCGGATAGCGATCACCGTACACTGGTGCTAAAACCTGCAATAGTGGCCCACCTTGTGTGGGTCGCGTTCCAGGGTCAGCCAGTGTATATCCGGTTCTCCCCAGGGGGCTTGCTCCTGATCCTATCCCTTTTCCCATTCCTTTTTCTTTCCCCTCCCCCTTCGCCCTGGAAGAGATACTGCGGGGTCACCAGTATTCCGTTAGCAGCGACCCCGTAGTTCATCCCAGGAACTTTGGCTGGCCGGCATGATCTTGCCGACCTACGATGGACACATTGTTTATGGTTGGTCGACACTATTCTTGGATTGCGCTACACTTACCATCAGGTGTAGCGTAGTCACTTTGCCGAGCCAGGATAAAAAAAAAATACGCTGATGGAATCAAAAAGTGAAAAGTGTCCCATTTTTATTATCAATTCTATTGATTGATTACTAAGTGATTGTGAATATGATAATTTAATATAAACTCCAACGAATAGATATACATAACTTAGTAACATAAAATACTTCAACATATTATATTCTGAATAATTCACTAAGTAAGAAAAACCCACTTCACTTATTCATAACGTTGATATAAAATAAATTCATAGTATGTATTTAAGTTTAAGATATGATCATCTAAGTCCTGGATTAAAAGCTACAAAACCCAATTACATTTCAACTAAACTCGTTAGATAACGATTTGTAAGAAGGCTAAAACCAATGATTTATTACAGATTCTTACATCATGACCGCCAGATAAATAACCTTTAAAGGAAATAAGAATATTAATATGCTAGTGAAACCCTAAAACTGTCTATAACATTTAATTCAAAACAAAACTTATCCAATTACCTGTGATTTATTGCTTCATTAGCTTGTATTTACACAGATGACTTTAAGTAACTAGGTATTATAAATGACTTAATTATACTAAGGTGATGAAACGTAGAAATCATAGCTATAGCAAATTCATGTACTTTTAAACTCAAACAATTATTCTATTATTACTCAGTGAGGTAGCAAATAGTTACTGGAAAATAGTTGTTACAGTTTGTACAATTTGTTTTCAAATGCTTGTCATAGTGGTAGCAGATCGTAACTACACAACCCTTTGAAACATTCCCACCGGCACATTCGCTTATGAACAACAACAACCTCGTAAAAAAACCAATTGCACGCATGTGAAGCCATTCCATAACAATCTAAACGGCCACGGCAAACTCAATACAGTTTTGTTCATGAAATTGATTAAAAATAACGTTTTCAATCACTCTATTCTATTAAACACCGATCGTGAAACTGCCATCTGTAATAGTCAATAAAAAGGTTTTGTGATAAAACCGTTAAAAGGAAATATATACAACATTTCAACTTTTCAATCGCCAATGCACATATAACATGAAGCGTACAATGTACATTATATATAAGGGTGTATATACAAATGCTATGTTTTTAAATAGGATATATCTAACACCACCCACACGGTACATTGAATCAGAATTTGGTATAAAACTTGCGATAGGTAAACTCTGTAAGTGGACCATATGGACGAATATTAATAACAGCATTAATAAAGCAAACAAATGAATCATGTCCATACGGCGCCCACACCGAATTCCACTAGATGTTTAAGGACGTGCATTATCAAAACTTATCTGTCTTAACTAATATACTACAATTTTTTTTAAGTTTGTCTTTTATTAACATACAATATACGTATTTACTTCCATATGCAAAACACATTACGTTGGAAGTATTGATGCAAATACATATCTATAAAAGTGGAAGGAAGGAGGTTACTATTTCTGTACTTTCAAATTCCTATTTTCATCCCCGGTTTTTGAATATTGATACCTGTGCCTATAAATAAATAAACTAAGTCTAGCTGCTCAATTGGAGACAAGAAGATAATTCGCAAACACATCATCCTTCAGCTATGAATATAAGAATAAGTACCTACTAATAGAAAATACAAGGTAATTAGCGATTATGAGACAAAGCGTGATTCATCCGAAGCCGTTGTCAGTAAACACGACAAGGAACGGTGCAGTTCAGCGGTTACAATAACCGATGCTAACTCATATTCGCACATTCTCGCGAATTGACTTCAGCTTACACAAGAATGCACTTTACCTTCGTCGGAGACTAAATCGGTAATTTTTTATATGTTATTACGGACGGATCGCATCGATATACATGACACTCGACATGGCGAGATTAATTTCCGATGGGCCAGATTGTCACAATAATTTACGATCGACCATTGTCTCTTAAATGACGTCATTTTATGCAAGCCATTCGCATTACAATCTGATTGAATTTACACGACCCATGTTAATAATACGTACGTCTCCAGTGAAAGATGCTGTCGGATACATCATAAATGTTTAAACTATACAATGGTCGTAACTTAAATAGCGTAGAGCATTTGATATTGATATGTATAGAAAATGTGCCAAAATCAATATAATGTTGCCAGGGTGACCACAGAGAGGTCTGTTACGCGGCGCTGAGTCCGAGTTGACACACAAACTGTTGACCGCCGGGATCATCTTGTATTTCAGTCGACCGCAACTCGGGGCACCTTCAGTCAACGACCTCGGCACACCCTGACCAATACAATTTGTCGCATACACTCACAATCAAAAACATTTATGGGCGTTTAATCGACTATCAAACTCAATGTTCTCATAAAGAAAATGTAAAGAGGTGATAAAACCGATAATGCACTTTGCGAATTCTTCATACTTAGCTTATGTGGTGCGCTGATGCATGAATCTAATTTTGTAAATCACTCGGTCTATATAAATATACTCAATTATTAATCTAGGTGAGGTAAGTAAGTAGTAACAAAAAGAAAGTCTATCGAATCGAGTCTATGGAACAGGAATGAACTAATGTAATCATCGAACACTCACAGAAGCTGATACACTTGCGTCGTGATATTATTTCGGATTTAAGTATTCTTAGCACATATTATCAACATTCTATTACACATGTCTGTATACACGCTACATACCGCGACATCGTGAATAGTCATATTTAAGCGTTACGTATGCATGTCTTTTAAAGGGCTGTCAGTATCACAAAGGTTTGTCCGACAGAACAGCGCTGGGTGGAGCTAATAAACTATTTGAGTAGAGGCCTCGTGTTGACACTGGCGTTTCACACCTGAACAATGCTCCTCGTTTGCATTAATGTAAATTAGGTTAGGCCGCCCGCCGCCGCCGCCGCTGCACCTACGTTCAATTAGATGTGCCCTAAAGTGGCACATTTGTTCAAAAAATGATAATGTAACGGACATTTTGCCTACATATAGTTGTTTCCACACGCGTGTTGTAATCATTAAAACACAAAGTTAACAAATTCTTTAAACATTTTATACAAAAGAGAATTATGCGATGTCTCACAAAAGTATGTACTTACAGTACAGCGCATCTACACAGCCATAAATACTTCATTGATCTTAATTCTCCCTAAATCTCTATTTTATGATAAAAATAGCCACTGTATACATATGTTTTTTTTAAAAGGAAACCTATTCAAATTGTGATAGCCTATAATTTTGATATCCTGTTTAATTAAATAGCACAACAATGCTGTGAGTGAATTAGCTACTTATCTATCCGAAAATAAGTTGAGCACGTCGGAGGCCGGGTTCGGTGTCAAAGACTGGCTGGTTCTGTTCATCGTCTGTCAGCGGGTGCGCCGGAGATCGCGTAAACACCTCGCCGCGTGCGCAACTAAACAATTTGCGTTTTTACGATAATCCACAACACTAGTGCCACTTCCTATATTCTCGTTTGTATCAAATAACCAAATGGTAATTCGAATTTGCATTGCTCCGAAAGCGATCCAAATATAATGCATCCAAAAAGGAAATACATATAAGACGTGCCATTAACATTTCTGAACGTCACAAATCACACCACCAAAATGCGAGATCTATAACCAAAAAAAGATCTATGTTGGGAACAATTTTTTTATTGTGAAGCGGCGAGTCGCACGCGCGGCTCGATTGTGGCTGTGTGGTCCTCGCTAGCCACTTTGTAAATAGCGCGGTTTACCTTTTTCAACTTTTGTGTTTTGTTACCTTTTGTGCTGTTGTAGGGCCAATATTACCATAGCTATTTAGGATCGTAGGATAAATAAATACGCCATTTATCATGATAGATAACTGATGCTCGGGTATCACTACATCGAAGCTTTTAGATAGAGTGATGATTTTATGCCCAGTTTAGCAAACTGATGTGGTGTTTATGCAATTAAATAATTTGTGACACATCTAGGAACAACATTGTATACCTACAACAGCTACAACTACAACTATCAAAAGTTAAAATTAATGTAATGAGAGTATACCCACTTCCGTGTGAAAGTTAAATGACGTTTCTAGTATTCCTCCTTGATGCGTACTCTAGTGAGTAGCAACATGTTTTCGATTTGAATGTTCAGCCGAGCAACTCAAATGCAGTCCTCTAATTAGGTGCTAATTTGTCGACAAAACCAAGCGTTCACTTACATTCTCACCGTTTGTTTTTTTTTATGTGCAGCATACAGCATACTTATAAATAACAAATATGAACATGGCCATTACGAAAAGTATTTCGCATTATATGTTCAGAATGCGGGTTTCACAGGCCACATCAAATTGTAACACAATAAATTTAGTCCAACCGCAGTCCCTTCACAATATTTGTATCAGCCGTATTACAGTCGACAAAAAGAGCCGAAAGGGCGGCTCTCGGTGAATGGAGGGAAGATAAATAAATATAAATAAAGGTGATGGCGGCGCAGGGCGCGGGGGATAGCAGGCGTCCCGCGGCGCCTGCGCAATGGGAAAGTTGTTCTTGACTCCGATCTAAGAATTTCTGTAATGTTTTCTTTAAATGATTTTAAGTGACAACCTAACGGATTTACTTGAACCTTTAGATATTAATCAATTTATACTAATATAATGTTTTCAATAAATAAATAATTTCAAGGCTCGAGTATTATTCTTGCTGGGTAAAATTGTTGTATGATGTAAAAATTAAATTACACGCATATTCTTGAGATCGACTTGTCACACGTCATTAAACGGGACCAATGAGAGTCGTAAATGTATTGTCCGTGGTTATCGTCCGTGGCTCTGAACGCAATCGTGTTCAGGAGGACCAATTACGGGCCTGTACCCGCGCAAGCCGTACTTTTATTGGGTGTAAGATTTAAGTGCCGATCGACACGCCGCCGCGCCGCGCCTGGGCCGCGCCGTGCTACGGCCCTGTCTGATTTTTACGGCTACTTAACTTTCTGACGAAGCCTTCAATGCAAAATACTCGTACAAACTTATTATTATCTATTAATCACAGCTGATTAAAAAAGAGTGTACGTTTAATTTAAATATACTTGTTTCCCGAAGCGGGGCATTTTGATTCTGCGTTTGCGTTCGCCTTTAAAAGAGGGTTATCTGAACATGGATTGTTTTACCTTATAGCGCTTGAATGAGGGGTTTTCCTTAATCTTCATGTATTTTCTAGGCAAATGTAGACACAATTTTCAAAATAGTTATTTAATTTAATTTCTCTTAAAGTCGACAATAGTGAAGTTGTTAAAAAAATTAAAATGTCAAATAGTATTCGCTCTGAATGAGTAGAGTCTTCTGTAAATATTTATTTAGTTTCTTTTGTTTATATAGCACTTTCTCGTAAATCAAGGAAATTATTATAGTACACAGTAAATGCAGTTAACACGAGTGAATCACAGTAACATAATTTTCATAACCATGAAATCATAACATGTTGCAAAATTGAGGAAGAGAATTTCGTCTACTTGAGAGCAATAAATCACTGGGAACTATCGATAGAACACAAATCAGTTTGCAGTTTCAAATTTATAAACAATTTTCAATTGATGTATGATTTGGCAAATGCAAAACATACAAATAAACTTATTTTATTATCTGTGAAGTTTATTATTTCAAGATTAATACAATAATGCATATTCTTATTATGTTTGAGTCTTGTTTTAGTATAAAAATACTTTATTACGTATTTTTCATGTTGTAAACATTGCGAAATTATCAACATCAAGTATTTAAACATTTTATCAAGACCTCACAGTATAAGTTTATGATAAAAAAAAGGTACATGATTTTCGTACTAGCGATTACCTTACACATTTTATTTCTTTAATATATAAATAGATAGGAATTCCTATACAAAAAATTCTAATGATATTGACACCCACATTTGAATAGGTATTTGAAATTATAAGATTGATAGCCATAAATGAAGACTCACAGCTCAACATATTACAGACAAGATATCTCAAACCCGGTAGAACATCTTATTTATTACGACGGCCCATTTCACTGTATTTCAAACAAAGTCCCTCCGATTTACGAGCTATTACGAAGCATCAAACCTCTTTACGGATGATGCCAATTCAATAAGGTATAAATTGTAACACACTTATACTACTCATATATTTGTAGTTATATAAGTTTTATAAAGGTAATATGCACCCATTTCCTATACAAATCGGGTCATTATAATTAATTCAATCATGTTCAACATTTTGGTAATTGTAACTTGTCTCTCCTATTCCTACGTAGATATTGAACTAAAGTATAATTACATTACGTCGAACTGAATTGAAATTTAAAAAAATGTAGAAAAATGAATTGAAAATTTAAGGGAAGGTTGCTTGAAATTATTCAACTAATAGCTAGAGTACTGAAGCAACTATGTATTTGGAAATTAAATATGACGACTCATAGTTAAGTTTCAAGATAAAAGACGTTTTAAATTATATTATATAACTTTAAACCATATTATTCGGTAAAATTGTTCTAATCTTTCAACGCAATCAAACCCAAGTTTGTGAACGTTTGAACTCTGAAGATCAAACCAGAACTGTTTATATAGTACTTATGTTTCAATACTGCTAGATATATCGAGAACTTGTGATGAAATATGTACAGATTTCCTCCAAACATAATGTCTTAAAATAATCTCGGGAATTGTTGTTTCAATATATCGATTGCTTTGGAATTACTACTGTAACATATACTTAAAGAAACTTTTTTATCAGTCGGAGGTATAATGACATTTTCTATTGGATTCTACTTCTCTATTTAAATAAAGACGCCATAAACCTTCAATTAACATTAAAAGATGTACTTAAAACCATATTTTAAGCTAACAAGTTAAATATTTCCCTTATCATGAGTAGTAAAACGAAATAGATGAAGAGCAAGTGTATGTTTAACCAAACTCTACTTAAATCTTGTGAAGAAAAGAATACGAGAAACATCATAAAATGTCAGTCGCCGTGTATTATGTTTGTTATTCCGCAGCTCGGGCCTTAGCATTGACTGAGGTTTGGCAGATAACGCTAAGATAACCACAAACAGCTAGATTGTACCACGACAAATATTTACAGCAGTAATTAAAATAAACTCTACTCATACGCAAGACACTAGCGCAAACATAGGACTCCGCTTTTCGCGATGATATTAAACATTCGTTTATCCTTATACTGTAGCGGAAAATCTCTTCGATAATAAAATTGGGAAATATTTTTCTTTTCGTGGTTTTAATTAAAACCTTTTTTGAAAATGAGCGCTATCTTTAAACATGCTTTTAAAAACACTGAATATATATTTACCAGTTACGAGATTATTAAAAATTGGAATGTTATCTGTAAAGTTTAAGAAAACTAATACCAGTACATAGATAATCTGTATGCGTAGAAGCCGGTATTCATGCCTTAGCTTAGGTACCACTTAGTATACAGAAAACTAAAATGAGCACGAATTAAGCAAAATCTGCTCAGAACACAGGCAAACTAATATCGAACTACAACGCAGCATAATTCCTTCACTAATATGTAATGAATCCGTGACTAACAGCCACTTAGTAAGCAAAGAGCCAATCAGTAACAGCAGGAACGAGTCAAATGCTTATTAAATCCGCTTGACCCATGGAAAATTGCGATATTATGTTAGTGTTTTCATCTGCACTAAAATAGTAGTTTTCTGGTTATCTATATGTACTCAATTTACTAACTATTTTATTTAAGATAATTTAAGTAAATCAGAATATTATGTATGTTACTCAATTACCCCTTAACAGCTCAACAGAATTGGCTTAAGTTTGCCACTCAGCTAGGCTATGACTAGGATTAGGACATATTATGCTACTTCTTATTGTAGAAGACTTTTTACGCGGCGAAGCCGCGTGCAGTGTCTAGTTGATTATAAAATCTTACAAACACGATTATTTCTATTTCATTAAAATACAAATAACAATGACATATGTATAAGTCTTTTTTTTATAATATGTATAAGTCATATTGTTTTAAAATATTTTTCAATTCACATACCTGTTATATAACTAATCTTATCTTTACGCACTTTCGATATTCACAAGTCAATGCTTTGTCAAACATTGTCTCCGTGTACATTGCACTTCTTTCAAATATCTATAAAACCGTTACTTAATACGTGTCATTAACATTCTAGAGAAGCTGCTTAGTGCCTACTTTCAACGTATACGTCATATAAAATCCTTACTTGAAAATCAGACACCTGGCTTATAATCAGGCCGAAAGTATAAAAATCATATGTTGACTGATGATTGTTTACCTTTCAAAGAGAATTTGTTAATGTCTACTTCCTACAGCCGTGAACCGGATAGAACGTGTGTAAAGCCCACGCAAAGGTACTACTAGCACACTTGTGTTTACATGTATCACGCCTGTTTACCTTTGTAAGAGAAATGCAAATCGTTAATTTATCGCCACCTTAGGAAGCAACTATATAAAACAAACCGCAAATACGAACGTGGTTCAAAGACCTATCACTTGAACAGATTGGCGTGTATTTGAACAAGTGTTCTTCAGTTAAACTTGCAAATGTTACTCTACTGTATGACCAAACGAGCTCAAAACTATTTTATTATTTAAAAAAAATGAACATACCTATTATGTTTATGCTTAAGAACCTTAGTCATTCAAAATCAACATGTTTTTTCTATGTCCAAAGTTCAAATGTAAGTAATGGCGTTTTTTGTATTGTAGTATTGTTTCTTTTATACAAACTCGAATCGAACTAAAAGACATTCTTATCATTACGAGTTTGCACAAAGGTTTATAAAGGCTAAGGAACCTCTAAGGGCTCACACTATTTGAAGGCACTAGTAACACTTGTGAAAGAGATTGATAACACGTTCATACATAAATCTATCAAGCAGCAATAGCTAAGTTGGGAGCTATACATACTGCCGAGACAAAATTCGCAAGTTCAAAACCAACCCCAACCTCTGCCTTTTCTAAATTAAGGTGTATGCATACAATATTGTGAATTGTCGCTTGCTTTATCGTTGAAGACAATATCGTGAACAATTCGGTAAACAATACATTGTTTGCCGAATTCTCATAGCGGACAGTATCCCGCATGCAGTTCCCTTGTAGCGAATGCATAGCGCGGTAAATTCCCTACTCTAAACTGCACCACACTATGTTGAAAAACATATTTGTTGAAAAATTCTGTTATCTCAAAATTATTTGCCTACATTTTTGCGAAAAAGGCGACGGATGTATGGTTCTTTTCTTATAATATAGCAATAAATATAGCAAATATACAAGTGCCCTCCCAATGCCTGGCGTTGATTTATAAAAAACTTATGGATAAAGTGAGCAATATACTAGTGTGGTGTAAATCGGATCTTACAGAAATTAACACCCATGTTTTTGCACGTGATGCTTAGTTTTGTTTATTGAAATTTTCATTTCATATTGCTTTTTCATCTCTTAACTAAGTTTATAGATGACTGAAAACTACAAAATAGTATGAGCCATCTATTATTCTAAGCAGCGGTAGGCAGTTGGAAGTGGAACGGGCTATAGAAACGACGGACTTAGGTGGAAACTAATTCCCTGGATACTTTCCTCTGACTTTTTGTAGTTATGTTTATTATTAATTATCGCTCGCTTGAAGAAGTGAAGGAAAACATCACAATACAGTTATACACGAAAAAATATCGGTGTAAGGAACACACTAGACCAGGGTGGTGGACGAAAGGCCCACCACGTAACCCTTTTCAATCGCAGGCTTAGATCTATAAACCCGATATAAGTCTTCCAGAAAGTAACTTTCCGTAGTAAGTAAACTCGAAACAAACTCACCAAGTCAACATTGCAGTGACTGTAAGAATGCTCGCTTCATAAAGTTCTTCACGAAAAGTGACCGTCTTTGACCATAAATATTTAAAATACTCTTTTTAAAGGAAGGCACGAAAGTAAAAATCATAGATAAAAATACAAATAGTTTGATACCAATATCATTGTGCCCCGAACTCACGGAGCAACCTTGTCACTGCCTTGTTAATTCAGATTTAGCTGAGTCATTTTTGTCTAAAACGACTTATTAAAAGACTAGAAGTCTGTTTTTTAGGTCTCGGCCTAAGTCATTTAGAACTGATTGAGGTTAAGATCTATACATCTATTGGAATATTTGCTTAGGAAATTTCGTATAAAGTCACCAAAGTCAATATTGCAAACTCCACTTGAGTGTACGAAGACTCACTTCGTATTTTTAGATATAGATTTGACTATGTCATTTTTGTTCAAAATAACATTAACCGAGTAAAAGTATGGTTAATAGATTTGTCTTAGGCTATGTCGTAATATGCTTCATATAATTGTTGTTGATGTAGATCTGTATTAATGGGAGGTATAATGAATATGGTATACCTAAGAAAATCACATATGTTCTCAATTTAAATCAAAACAATATTATTATGGTATGGTAGTTTTTGCGAGACGAGTACATTTGTTACAATGTCTAAGTATAATAATTTCACTCTGTTTGGTTGAGAATCGAATACAAGACATTTCTATGGTCTTGTATTCGATTCTCAGTTGAGACAGGTGTCGTGAGTAATGTTAGATTATTAAGTTAGTCGGACTAATAAATGCAGAAAAAAGTATCTTAGGCTCTTTAGCCTAGGAAACATCTTTATACTTAACTATAAGTATATTAAACCATAAACCTCCATTGTAATAGTTTTTTAATCATTAGACCCTGCGAAATTTTCCACCAGAAGTTACCTACTTTAAAACAAACAATTATTAAGAAATTTCGTAACTACTAATTAACCTAACACAAGATTATAGATTCATCATAGGTTATAAAATTAGTAAAATACATAAATTGGGAGGAGTAATATTAATCTTAAACCGAGTATTTAAACATTAACCTCGGAGATGAGTGTCGAGGTATTTGCAATGTTTTAAAAACGTGTTAAATGTAGGACTGTTTATAAATAAATCATGAACGCAGATCTATGTACATAAAACATTAATATGCGGTCAAGATGTAATAATTTGGCTGTACACGCTAAAATCATCTTACTGGACTGAGAATTCGTCCCAGCGAACACAGTTTTATTCAATATTACCTACACCATTAGCAACTAATGATTCTTCCTTTAATTTTGCATTTCTTTTATGAATCAGAGAAATTGCCTCGTGCGTTAATCAGTAAAGTGTACCACGTGCAGGTACCTAAGGTTGGTATTGGGCTTAAAATGTTGTTTATCAACTTCGTGAATTCGATATTAACTAATAAATTTCGTTATTTTCGATTATTCTTTTTCACTATAAGCCGAGCAACTTGCCGTCCTTTGCTACAAAAAAAAATCAATAAAACTTATCGACCCAATACAAGTATACGACGGCTATAATCAATTGTTTTACATATTATACGATGTTTATTAGTAAAGGAGTAAGTATTTGATGATAATAAATTGTGCTGATTGTATATTTTTATAATTTGTATACCCGACCGACATACACATATGGTGGAAAAACCGACCATAGTTCTTGTTCAGGCGAGGCGCGTTCCGGGCTCCGCCTGTTTATATCTAGTAACTTCAGACCGACATAATAATGCCGATCTCCGAGGGACGCATTGCCTCTTGACGCTCGTCATTATATTTAAACTACACTGTACTTTGTAGTCACTTTGCGTGCTAAGATAAAAACAAAAAAATAAAAAATATTTACCATTTAGTTACAAGTAATACCCGCATAATAATTAATAATTTATATTCTTATAGTTACTTATTATGATTTTATTCAACAAAAACCTCTAATATAACATGACTGCTATTGGTTATTCATATATTGAGTTAGGTTGATAAAAAGGCGAAGTTATATCGAGGCTGTGAGGAGGTCTTTATAACATTTTACAACGTTGTAAACCCACCGTAGAATTTTAGGATTAATTTGATTATGGTCAATTATTCACAAAGCGATCGGGCCTCGTTCCGTTTTTTATCCTGCGCTAATAAGCCTAAAAGTATCTAATTTGGCCGGCGGTGTCTTTGCTGCTAACAAATTAAACCACTTTAGCGTATCAGGCAATGAAATTAAATTAAATATTAACAATCGATAATTAAGTGACTTTAAAGTGATACATACCATCGTTTATAAAATGTTTATTTGATTTTCTACTTCTCGTTTTTGTCATGATTCAGAATGTGGTTTATATGCCCTTTCGTCATTCGAGGTAACAGTGAGGCGTTTTATTAACCAATGTTGGTGCTTGAACGAACGATAAACCGACAACTAATCTCAGGATTACAATAATAGGCCTTAAAAGGTTGATAACAAAAATGAGTCCGTCCGCGATTGCAACGCTATCTGCGCGCGCGCACCGCAGTAAAAGCTCATTGTAACCCGAGCCTCAAATACGAAATTGAATAATGCTGACCTATCCCGCGACCGCCTCGCCCATAAATCACCGAGATATTTATGTCCCTCAACCCCCGCGTGTCCTCCGCATCCCCTCTCGCTCTGCAGCCTTATTCGCGTCCGTGGATATAAAATATTAAATAAAAACCTACATAAACTTGTAAGTAATTCCGAATGAAATCAGTGAAGAGAATCCAGTGTGGTCGCAGAACCTATTCTGCGGTTTGAACGCCTAGCCTTCTACTCTGTTTAAAAACTGTTTTACCATGAAAAATGTGTAATATTTTAGCTCAGAAATTGTAATAGTCTTTTGTATGTGTTTTAGACAGCATAGTTTTAACATTACAATGAATTTTGTTCGAGATGATTTGGAAACCCGCTATCGCATGACGAGTGCAGACAAGTAGCTACATTGTAGCAATGCAAACTGCATTTACAATTTCTCATTTCATATTTTACCCAACAAGTAATGTAAATGCGAGCAATTGTTTGTAAATAAAGATTACAAGCTAGTTGAGGCTGAATAAATCTCGAGATGTCACTGCGCACGTTGCGCAACGTAACAGCCGGCTGCGACGCCGAGTCGAGACGGAAAGAACATAAGCATGTATCTGTGACGTATCTGGCGTGTACGGTGTAACGTACGCGCTCCTCGTAGCTTCACTTATATTACTTTTATTTATGAGAAATAAATAATACTATTAGACGGAGATACCGATTTCTGATAAAAAGTGGGCCCGCGTTAAATGGGAGGCTCGTTGGAAGCTGAAAGAAAGTAATGGTGGCGCATCGAACCGGTTTGGAGATTTTTACGAATGCAAGCAAGGCTGCTCGGCTCGGCTCGGGCTATGTGCTGCCCGCCGCGGGCACATAACATCAACAACGGCGGATTCGCGCCGGCCTTTCTTCCACACGCACACGCTCACACACGCACCGATTGTCCGTATAGTCTTCGGACCGATTATTATCTGCACATAACTGGATTCCACACAAATGTACATACATACTCATTAAAATATTTGCCGTACACTCAGCCTCTTGAGTCATTATTTACGAATAACTGGCCAAACAATAGCATCCTTGAACATGCGACCACTATTTCAGGATTTAGGTTGACGCGATATGAAATGTGATCGCAATTCACAATAACGCGAAACAGTATTGTGTTTGAGTTTGGAGGTATAAGCATAAACACCTTGTCTTGAGCATTAAATCATGTTGCCTCGGTACGTCCTGACAACAATCGATTGACATTGCATCAACCTGATGAATCAGAATAGCAGCTCCAATAAACATGTCACATTTGATTTCAGCAAGACGTTTACTATGCAAATGTGGTTGTTGCCTTACCGATGCCGATACTTATATATTAATAATCGTGATATATTAATAGCAAAACACGTGTTTCATTAATGTCAAGTAGTAATTTGATATTCAAAGTAACATGGATAGTTTTTATTTGATCTCACAGATATCAAAATACCTATAATATCGACCTAGTTAAGGTACACGGAAACACGGTTGTCTTGGCTCAGGGTAAACATAATGGCGCCTACTGACCTAACTAACCCAATATTTTTTATTGCAACTTTATTGAAAGATGTCGTTCTGTAAGTATTGTCCTCTATTGCCCATTAATTAAGATCCTACATGAATGATCGCTGCGCACTTCAAAATCGTCGTCCCAGCGGAAAATATGTTATTGAAAATATATAATTTTATGATTTATATTTCATCTTCTAACATAAATATTCAAAACGAATTGTGACTTTAATTGGTGTTCATTCCACCTTTAATCGAATCTAGTATGTACTTAATCTTAGTAAGTAAATACAGTAATCTTAAAATAACTAACAGATTTCAAACTGGCAATTGCCTTATGACTATAAGGCAGTTCCCTGTATTCTATTTACATACAGATTTGCTTACTACCAATATTATTTCGAAAGAAAATCCTCATTAAGTATAAAAAAATTATATATAGCAAATTAGCGTAGGATTTTTGGTATGATAGACGTGTACTGTCTTAGCATATCGAATCACATTGACTGTCCTACATTTTTTTAGTAGGGTACCTATTAAGATTTTAACATACTTACATACGTAAGTCATGCCTGTTATCTTCGAAGAAATAGACAAAGGTGCAACAAGTACACGCGCGGTTACCTGAGCTTATTTCCGATCCATAATGTTATAGCGTATCGTTAGATCTGGCAAGACTTTAAACAGTATATAATAGTATTATATTAGACAATAAAATATAAAACCAAATTAACAATTTCTATTCGTTTTTCGAAAACACTGACATTGTTGAAGCGGCGGCACTTCAATGGGGATAGACATTATTCTATTTCCGATAGTCCTATCCTAATAACAATGTCGCGCAATATACAATGCAAACATTGTCATAACATTTTAATCAATATAACTAACAAGGGATCAAGAAAATGCGCCCATCCATCGTAATATTACCGTCACACCCTGCAAACATCTCGGTAAAACAATGGCTAAGTGATTGACATACTATTGTATAAGAATATCGTGTTTCACACTGACCTACATGGTGGATTATCACTGTCGGACAACGCCTCCGTTTATACTTTTACGATTATATTAGAAATGAAAGAAAATTCGGTGTGATCGATATCAACCCAAATGTCGAACGTGTTATGTCAGAGAATAGGGTCCCGAGAAATATGAACAGTCGTCGACGCTTTGTATGTTTGTCAACACTCGCTTATGTTTGACGACCCATTAGAGCGAGGTCGACTACTGAAGGCTGAAAAGTTGTTACACTTCATGCGTATTTTTTCTACAGAACAATTAATTAGGCATATACACATAAGCTCACGCCTGCATCCCAGAAGGTGTCAGCAATGGTGTAACTAGTACATTTTGTTTCGCCGAGCTTATTCCTTGGGATGTCATAGGTGACAAGCCTATCGCCATACCGGGCATATATTAAAATCCCGGGCAACTCCTATATGACCAATCGAAAACTCACGCAAATTGAATTGCCGGACCCGGTATTTGAACCCAAAACCTCAGCGATTTCTCAGCTATGTATGCTGCCATTAGATAAGTGAGACGATTAAAGTATTTATATGCTATATTGATTTTTAATGTCTACATGCATATGAATAAAAATGATTGACAACTTTAGAAAAAAAAAACATTATGTACTTCCCTCCTTGTATAGAAGACTTAAGAGTGAGATAAGTAACCTTTATTAAAATGAAGCCTAACGTATAGCAACAAAGTTAATTGCATGTTCGCCTTCTATGGAAAACGCTTCTTTTAATCAAATCGCATATATGCGTACGTGTATATATATGTATAAGTATAGACGTGGATGTCGTCTTAAAAAGGACCAATTTAATTTAATGCCAGATACATGAGCTTTTTTTTAGTAACACCGCCTAGAAGGACCATATCCATTCTATTCTTTATTTTCCTAAACAATAAAATTATAATTCGTGTTCACACAGTATCCATTTTTAATCATTGCATCTTCATCACTTTAAAGATACAGCGGGTCCCTTTTTCAGTGGAAGAGATTTCAGACTGCGTCTATGTTAATCTCAAGTTAGCGAATGAAAAGAATTAAGTATTTCGAAAATGTTCATCGTACATGGTTTATGATGTTTTAGATGGTAGGTGTCTCGTTTGCGAGGATCCACCTGGGTTGGTAACCGCTTTGTCTGTTTCAGCCGCCAAGCAGCAATGTGTAAATACTGTTGTGATTCCGTTTGTAGGACAATTAAGCCAGTGATATTACTGGACATTGTGAGACCTAACAACTTATGTCTCGGGGTGATGAACGCAGTTCATGCAGTGCTTTCTAATTCAAAGTTCTGTTTGGTGCGGTGTGTTTTTATGGGCAGGCGTAACGCTCACCATCAGGCGAGACCTGCTTTTTTCATCATTCAGGCAAATACATAAAAAAATAGGCATTTATAGGTTTTGATAATATAATGCTAGCCAACAGTTTTAAAAGTATAGTATAGTTCTACGTGAAGTGAAACACTCAGCGTCTTTATGTTACTCGCAGGTCGTTAATTACATATATGCTGACCGCAAAATTTGATTACTTAAGTAAATACATACATCTCTTGTGGACAATCTTTGTGAACATATATGGCACAAGAATGACGTTAGATATTTATATATGCGTTTCTTGACGTATGTACTAAGTAGGTACTCACAGGCTTGTATTTACCGAACCAAACGTCTATATTATTTTTTATATTCATATTATCATTTTTTATATTCATATTATCATTTTTTATATCATTAACATTTTTTGCAAAGTAACTTAATTTAAAATTATGAAACAAATCCCCAGAAAAAAAACTCCAGGTATAGCATAATAATACCTAGATATTCTTTCTATAAATATTAACCAAAATATATACAGATCAAAATTGAATATTATTACTTGGTAGCCAGCAATTTTGCTTATTAACTCTACTTATTCATAATATATTTACTGCACGAATTAGTAACTAAAAATTATAAATAGGAACTACTGGTTAAAATAACTAAGCGACAGAACAAAATTATAAATAAACTGTCAAAAGACTTTTTTCCAAGTTAAGCTCATTGTAACATAAAAGGCCGTGAATGACAACGTACCACGCTCAATACCCTGGACACCAACTTTTACGACGGTCATATATTTGCCAGGACTGGCATCAAAATTAAAAAGAATTCATCATTCATCTATTAGTCACAGAGTCAAAATATTTGGTGACAAAGCCTGCGTAATTGCAGCACTACAATCGGAATAGTCGCTACGAAGCTACCGTAACGCCCGCAATTTGTTTCCATTGTTCCACGGGTGTAATGTTTACACCGGCGATTGTCATGTCCGCAGTCCGCTCGCCGGGAGATGTTTTCAAAACAGTGGACGCTTCATGAAATCCATTGTTTAGCGAGAAACTTCCAATGACTATAACGGGTCACATCATAATATTATTGCAGCTCTTATTAAACATCGCAAACCCATATACTCGAATAAACGAAAACCGCTAGTCAACGTGAAAATTTAGTTTTCGGCGCGAAAGTAAACATCACTGAAAATGTGCTGAAACTCACCTGGGTCATGAGCCGATCGGCACCTGTGCCCTCGTCGTCCCTGAAATCGATGTCCGGATTGTAATTGGGCACTAAGTCTTTGAATCTCTCGTCGTCTCTGGTGATGCGGCCCTCAGGAGGGCCACTGGCAGTAATTTTGTTCTCGCCAGTGTTCGGATCGTGCTGACCGAAGACGAGGGGGGTGATGCGGCGCGGTCCGTGGCGGCGGTTGAATCCACGGCCCGGGCCGCACGCCGCCGCCGCGCCCAGCCACAGAAGCACCAGCGACAGCCTCATCTCGCAGACATCACTCCACACGCGCTCGACGCACGACCACCGCGCGTCGCGATCTGAGCGACACTGAGAGCCGGCTGCCGCAGCCCGATGCGATCGTTCGTCCACCACTGAACCCGAGATTGCATCCCTTGCTTACCGCCCGCCGCGGCTGCGGACGTTACGTTTGGACCGCCACCACCTCGCATCTCGCACCACGCGTGCTCAGTTCCACGTCGCACACATTTACGTATCTGGAAAATCCCACCAATTCCGTAACCTGGCATGGTTAATATAAACAACTAATTCCATTAAAATGTAAATCAAACGCCATAAGTCTTAAATGTCACTTCAATCATAAGTATAACTTATTTTTTCTAAATCTACCCACAATATGTATATTTGCAAACAACTTGTCAAATTTGAAGTACCATAATTGGGGACGATCTAAGCGAATTCTGGATACAAATATTTAACCCCTGACAAATAATAGGAGGGGTTAAATTTGGACCCGTACGTTTTTCTGGGTATCAGTTTGTGGCATTACTAAATGAATGGGCCAAATTGAATGAGTATTTTTTTTAAAGTCGGTTGTTTACGTCACCAATTTTTACTTACTTTTTTTTTACTTACACTCAACAGTCACACACATAGTTCGGACATTACGTTATTCTATATCGTGGGTATTAGGAACTACGAATGACATGCGATCCCATATCAGCCAGACCTGTGATAAATATTTGTGGCACAAATATTTCTCTCAGTGCGGGAATCGAACCCACGGCCTCTCGCTACGCAGCTGGCTTGCACACTGCGCCACGGAGGCTGTCAAAATCAAAATCTTTATTAATCATGTAGGCTAAGAAAGCGCTTATGACAGGTCAAGTACAGAACATTTGTCATTAATAAAACTAACTTAAAATTAAGGGAACTTTGGAATAACCGCCGCGCTATAGGCTGGCAGGAAAAGGCACACCAACAAACATGGGAAAAGGGAGGGCATCCTTAAATGATGGGATCACCGACTAGAATCAACTAGACACCTACAAATACGTAGCTGTAAGCAAATACAATTTAATATATAAAGAAGCAATGTACATTTTATATTACCTACACCATAATATTTTTTTCATTATAATGATTATCATAATAATACAAAAGTTCTTACACATAGAAACATGAAAATGAAACAAATATATATAAATATTAGTTATATATTATTTATTTATTTGCGCAAAGTAGCCTTTCATTTGCGGCAAATTTTCAAAGCAAAGCCATTCAAGTAATCATTTTGTAGACTGTACGTAATAAAAAACACCTACCGAATATATATATGTACTGTACTGTACTGTCACTGAGATAGAACGGCTCACTCTTCACTCACACACAAAAATATTTTAAAAGAATACGTAAGTTTGACCTCAGAAATTTTAAAAACCCGTTAACAATACAAAAAACCAGACGTGAAAACTTAACCCTCTCGCTAGCGTAGGCAAAATAAATATTTTTTTGGTAAATACAAAAGCTCTTATTTAATTTGACGCCAAATAAATTTAATTGCATTCAAATGTTTATATTTTAAAATAAGTACGTAACGGCACATCTTAGAAATTTTAAATCACACAGTAAGAGACAAGTTCCATTCGTTCTACAGACTGTACATAAAAAATATTCGAATCTTGGCACCTACTATTACATTGTTTACGGATTTAGATATTAATTAGACTTATGTACCTTATTAAAATTGTACTTATTGGTATCAAATATTTAAGCAAGGAGCGTAAATAAATGAGTTTATTTCTCATAAAATAAATAATATAATTCCTGTAGTATACTGTCCCACTGCTGAGCATGGGCCTCCTATACTAATGAGAGGCATTAATTCCTCATAACTAGTCTAAAATTAAACTTTATTTCTTTTGTAGTCTTTTAGGTAAAAACAATTTATGTTATAAAATAATATTAAGGAAGAGTGACCTATGTCCATAGGTGTTGGTTTTAAATTTGAGACCAACAAATAATAGTCGACTAGCAGAGTATGTACCGATGGAACTTGATCACATATCAGATCCATTAGAAGCATCTTAGTTTTCAGGACTAGCTACGTATAGCCTTTGGTACCTACGTATACCTACCTATAAAAGCATGAGCCAACGCCACGCCAAATGAGCAACTCAGTGGGTTACCCAATGGTTAGTGATCTCCACCAACATTTGCCAATCAATGCCCACAATCCCAGAAGAATCATGGATGTGTTACCGACAATAAAGAAAATAAATAATTAAATGAACGCGAAGGTGATGGAGATTGACCTCCGGATATCACACTAACCGTCCGAAACTTCAGTTTTCTGGCATACAGTGGTAACGACCCGGTCGCACCGGCCCATTCATGCTGTAGTTTTAAGCTTTCCTTCATCGAAAATTTTGCCTAGTAATGTTATACCTAGAACTGACGTGGAAAGTGTTAATTTTTTTTTACGAGCTAAGTAAACACGCCATGTCCACGTATGTACGCAAATCTTATGCAAACATTACAGTACATCTTTTTTTGTTTGTCATGCTTGACTAGGTATTACTACCTCACGAAATCTAGGATTATTAAGTTGTTTTTCTTTAGATCATTGATCCATGGTTTTTTCAATGCTCATAAAACTAAACACATATGAGTACACCTCGGTTACCGACTATTTGATAAATATCACTGAAACATTCGAAAAAATGTATCACAAATAAAGGAAAGCCTATTGAAAAGCATTGTATTTATGGAGTATATTTTTTTATTTGAAGTTGAAGAAAAAGTTGAAGATGAAGTTGTTAGAACTTGGTGTTGCGGCAAACAAATTGCACTTGTGCTGGATTTTTAATATAATTGTATATACTACTAGAAAACTGATTTTAATATTTATACAGGTTTTCATACAATGTATATAAACTCCTTTGCAAAAAAAACGGGCACCTTACACACACACTTTACCTTAGCTTTTCTATGGGTAAATATTATTATATTTTTAGTATGTCATTAGCTTGGATGACTAGAAATTTCTTATTATCAATGAGAATCTAGTTTTTTAACACTTTTATCCTGGTATCGGTGTTTTAGTCAATGTAAACAGAGAGCCGTGTTAAAATGGACATTTTTATGGGTATAATGAAATTAAGACTACGAGTATTTTTATGGTATTTTAATAAAAGAGACATTAAAAAATAAAAATTAATAACGAGTATGACCTCCTCTTGCAGCGATTACGGCATGTAATCGTCTTGGCATGCTTCCCACCAGGCTTTTGATGGTGTCCTGTGGAATGTGTTCCCACTCAGTCGAGATTACACGTTTAAGCTCTCTGATGTTTTGTGGAGGTGGTTGGACAGATCGTACTCGCCTTTTTAGGAGGTCCCAAACGTGCTCAATGGGGTTAAGGTCGGGGCTCCGCGCTGGCCAATCCAAACGACGAATACCGACCTCTTGCATATAAGCATCTACGTCGCCAGAACGGTGGGCCCGAGCATTATCGTCCATGTAAATGGCATCTTCACCAATTACAGTCAGTGCGGGTTGTGCATTTTGAGAAAGGATTTCTGTTATGTACCTATGCGCATTTAGTGAGCCATTTTCTATGAATACTATCTCGGTACGATAGTTGGAAGTTACGCCCGCCCAAAACATAACGGACCCTCCACCATAAGGGGTGATTTCTTCAAAACACACATCGGCATAGCGTTCCCCTGGTCTTCGTAACACTCGCCGACGTCGGTCCTCACCATGCAGACAAATTCGAGCCTCATCGGAGAAGAGTACGCTACTCCAGTTACCTGGTGTCCAAGATAGGCAATTTCTAGCGAACCTCAACCGCGCAATCCGGTGCTCACGGAGTAACTTGGGGGCCCGCGCTGGTCGTCGACTACGTATATCAGCAGCTAAAAGTCTTCTCCTCACAGTCCATAGGCTAACTTGTGCTCCTCGTACCTCTTCAAGGTTTCTTTTGAGGTCTATGTAACTGCATTTGCGGTTCCTCAGCGCCTGAGTCACTAAAAAGCGATCGTCTCGCGGCTGTGTGCAACGTTTTCTCCCAGAACCTTGCCTTCTCTGAACGGAACCTGTCTCTTGGTATCGAGTCCAGGTTCTTTGTACGGTTGAACGACTCACGTTTAACCGCTGTGAGACGTAACATTGGCTACACCCCTCTTCCAGCAGCGCTATAATTTTACTAGCTCTCATTGCTTTTTCTGCCATTACGATAGACACAAAGATATCTGTTTTAAGTCACAATAAGGCAGAATTATGCGATAAACATAAATTGTTGTACTAAAAATAACGAAAAGTTACTTTTAGTTGCTTGATAACCTTTTAACCGCAAACCCGCGAAAAGTGTCACAAAATGAAAAAGGGATTAATAATTTAAAAAACAAAAGTTTTGAATTTGGAATGAACTTTTTTTCATACCCAGACTCTTTATTAAGTGCCAGTAACATAGTTTGGCTATTAAAACCTCTGAAGAACTAAATTATTACCAATAATGTTAAAAAATCAAACCCGCCCGTTTTTTTTGCAAAGGAGTGTATTTGTAAATATTTTTTTCGGGTCAGGGTGTTTTCTCCCCAAAGAAGCTGATTTTAGGTAGGCGGCCGGTCGTAAAAACTGCAAATCCAATCTTTCTGTAATGTGACTATGTTAAAAAACATGTTACACTAACCCTACTGCGAATAGTGTAAGGAGAGGTGAAAGAAGTCTCTTATATAATTTACTTATTTGAATATACAGGGAACTAGGGTTACCGACTACACCTACACTTACGACTACACCCGCGTTAACAGCCTTTTCCGGGATAAAAAGTAATCCATACCAGCCTAATCCAGGTCATAGTCTACCTGTGGATCAAATTTCATCCAAAACCGTTCAGCTGTTATGGTGTAATTGACTAACAAAAAGCCAAATTTACAAACTACCAAACTTTCACATTTATAATAGTAGTAGGATTTAAACACGAGACAAAAGCTGTTTTTAAATATAGCAGATTTGTTATAATTACTAATTATCCTTATGTCACTCCACCCCACGTCTCCTCTCTCAGTTATCCCAAGAGATCCATGGGAAATAACCTAGATTCCATGCGACCGTCCCACACCGTATTTTGGTTTAAGCAGGGATAAGGTATTTTGCACCAGCTTGAACAGCATTTTACTTGTATTGTTACTTATTAAGCTCTATTTCGATTGAGAGAATTTATCACAAATACACAGACGAGGAATTAGAACAGAAAACTCTTGTTAATTCTTGTTAATATAGTTAGAAAAAAAAACCTTATGACACAGCCTCGTAAATGAAAGTTTTCTGTAATATTCTCGCAAATATTTTTTTTAAGCATAGTCTGACAAATGAGCAAGTAGTTCACCTGATGGGAAGTGATCTCCATCGCCCATGTAAGCCCACAATACCAGAAGAATCATGGGCGGGTTGCAGCCCTTTTTAAATGGGTTATTTTACTCTTATGTTACTAATAGTAACAACAGTGTCATAACAAAACGCATTAAAACGGGAATTTTATTAAACAAAGCAAGAAATCTTAGAGCTCAAAAAAGTTTTGCTAAAATAGTTATTTGTTATAGTCGTTAACCCGTGAAAATTACGTTGTCACGAAAAAATATATGGATATTTTATACAGGTGTTGCTAAGAAACTTTGAGTTTATAATGTGGTCAACCACAATTAGAACACCAACGTGTAGTAGGCATTAGGTACATAGTATTTCTATTGTCCATACAACTGTTTCGTCATACACCTATCGACAGTAATCTATATTTATAGCTCTTTGTTTGCATCAACATCGTAAAATAACTACTTTATGACACGAATAATTCATATGTTAAAATATTTCTTCTTATTATACGTGTACAATTGTGATTTTTCAAGGCAGACACCTGATGGTAGCGTCAAGTGTCAAACCAAGAGTCAGTGACATTTAAGGGCTATAGCAAAACACTTCTGTGTTCAGTATCAATGGGCTACCGCATTATTAACACTGTCTCAATGAAATCTGATGTGAATTGAAACCTCGCTTTTGTGTTTCGTCCGAAAGAGATTACCGAGGTTCAAAATTTTCCTTCCCCTTCCAAATCTCCGTACATCAAAATACTTACCTTTAAGGTGGGCACACCATATTCTATAGTTCTTCTCGTATTACGTGTTAATGGGCGGTAGAGATCATTTACCATTAGTTGACCCATTTGCTCGATTACTGATCTTTGCAACAAAAAAAGTGTAACATATATTTTGATATCACATCACGAATTACGACACGCAGCCCACAACACCCAAACCCCGAAACAAATATTCGTGGATCACACAAACAATTAATTGTTTCTATGCGGGAATCGAAACCACGGCCTCTCGCTTTGTAGCCGGTTTCTCGTCTACTGCGCCACAGATGCTATAATAATAATATCGCCTGAATTTTTGTGTGTTGCATTTATTCAGAATAAAGAAATATTCTGAATAAATCAAAATTTAAAATTAAACATGACTTAACATATCACATCTCGCCCGCATACTCAACGGTAATCAGAGTAGCAACTACACAGTTTAAAATTTGGTTTATAAGCAAAAGGCAATAGCCTAACGGGGAAGGTGAGAGTCGAACGGACTACCCATATAGAGGTTGCGGTTTCGATTCCTGCCCCAGAGCACACATCTCGAACTTTGTTTGTTAATAAAATTATCACTCACTTTAACGGTGAAGGCTTAAGTGAGGAAACCCGCTTAGTCTAGCGTGGTATACTATTAGGCTTTAACTTAACCCCTTTCATTAGAGCGGGCCATTGTCCAGGAGTGGGGAAATATATTTCAGGCCAACTATTATTATATTATACTAGCTCTTACCCGCGACTTCGTCCGCGTGGTATTTTTTTCGTGACATCCTATTTTTTTTCTAAAATAAAAGTAACCTAAGTTACTCCTTGTTACATCAGCTATCTGTCAGTGAAAGTCCCGTCAAAATTGGTTTCAGAGATTAGCCGAAACAAACAGAAGATGTATAAAATGTTGTTTTGGTATATATGTACCGTGTATACATCCAAATACACTTTGTAAAAGGCGGTTATTTTAATATTACAAACAGAAACTCGAATTTTATTCATTTGTATAGACTATAATTATATGAATTACTTGGTCGACCAAGCCCTGATTGAAACGGATGTTCAACGTTAAGCTAGATCTACTTCTGTCAAAATAATAGGTAAATAACTAGGTGGCTTCAAGGACCTTATCGTATTATATCTGATGTACAGAATGTGGGCACTATCATAAATTCGTTAGTATTGAGAATTGAATTTCAATACAATGTTTGAAACTGCCTTCGAAACTATAGACCTTAGTATTTTTTTTATCCGAGCACGGCAATGTGACTGCACTACACCTGATGGTAAGCGTAGTGCAGTCCAAAAAACTCATGTCGCAAGCCCCTCGGAAGATCCGGATATACACTGGCTGATTCTGGAACGCCATCCATACAAGGCGTGTGGATCACTATGGCAGGTTTTAACACCATGTATGTGTACGGTGGTCGCTATCCGGGTGGATATGAACATCCTACAACCAGCAAAAGTATGAAGTAATAGACTTTAATTAATCAATCAAGTATTAGTTACCAATTGTAACTTGATATTTCAAGCTATCTAACAGCCTCCATGGCACAGTCGACGAGTAGCCGGCTGGGAAACGAGAGGCCACGTTTGAGTGATCAATATATATTTTGAAATAAAACTTATTTAAACGAATTTTATCGCGGTAATTTATTTTAATTTTGGTACCGACGCGACGTTTCGAAAGCTTTTCAGCCTGCGTGGTTACGGGGTGGACTGACGAAAAAACCGCGATAAAATCCGTTTAAATTAGTTTTATTTCAATGTGTAACATTCGCGTAAACGTAAGAAATCACAATATATATTTGTTCCGGGTCTGTTTGTTATGGGACCGCAAGTCCCTCGTAGTTACTGATTAAAGCTAGTGTGGGCTCAGAACTATGTGTGACTGTTGAGTGTTTTTATTTATTTTTGAAAACAAAGGACACACGAACTGAGTGACAAACGGTTTTTTTTTAAATTTAATTGTATGATGAGACGAGCAAGCCGCTCGCCTAATGGTAAGCGCCACGCCTGCCCATACACAGATGCAACACCACACAGAACTCTGAATTACAAAGCACTGCATGGCACTGATCTGCACTCGTCACCCCGAGACATAAGATATTAAGATTCATAATGCCCAGTAATTGCACTGGCACTTCAATTTAATTTCACTGGGGGGCGACCCGCTTGAATGAGCCATCGGGGTTTTCATCCTGTGTACGGTTGTCGCTAGCTAGTCGGGTAAAAAAATATCCAAAGTCCAGATTTTCTATTAAATTGACATTGACCTTGTTATTAGAACAACAAATTAAAAAGTAAAGGTACGTAATATTATTTACAGGACAGGTCAGGTTTAAGTATGCCTAGTAACTTGATTAACATACATAAAATAGACAACAAAAAAATATAAAATAAAAAATACAGCGGCTCTACTTACGTTGGAATCACATATTTTGCATACAATTTCCACTAAAAATAAAATTATAGTTAACGTTACAACAATAATACTCACACTTATGTAATCTACAAAGAACACGAGAACAAAAAACAGGCTTACGTGTTCACACTTTCTTATCGATATTAGTCATAAAGGATTCATGTGAATTGGATAAAGTGAGGTGCATTTTAGAAAAGGGTGCGAACGCAACGTGCTCGCTCCAATCGCACAAAGCTTTGCAAACCGCTGACTGATAAGACTTAGCGATAAGTCATTTCCTTGTTTACTTTAAGTCAGGTTGGGAAGAACTCACTACGTTACTTTAGCCCCAGTTGAATGTACAAAGATTTGCACAAATTCTTTATGAATAACAAAAATATTTAACTATGTTAGTATTGCAGCCTGCAGGTAATAATAATTTTGTCGTCAATGGAAAAAAATGTGCAGTATTTTGAAACCTGTCGCAAACGTCATTCAAAATTATACACCTAGCTGTTTACTGGAATTTATTATGTATAACAAGAGGAAGTCGCACGTCGCAGCAATAAGAAAAGATTATTGTATGGTCAAAATCATTACCTACGTATCTGCCCCGGCGCCATACTAGATAGCAGAGTGTAACCAACACAAAGACCAGGTTCCCACACAATAAACCAGACCAATAAACTCGGGGCTATCGTTGTTTCAACAGTTTTACGGAATTCATTCACAACTTGAAAAGATTTTACCTTATCAGAAATTAATAAGAATGCAAATGTTTAACGCCAGGAAGTCAGCTCTATATTTCTGGGCATTGGTAATAAATAAAAAATTAAGAGCTGGCATATTCTTATGGGTACTGGAGTGTACGTATGCGTATATAATCTCACGGCTGTTTCCTCGAACGGATAGGCAGAGGTGCCACTATAATCGGAATGTATTTGGGGATTTAGTTAATTTGTCGATTTGTTTCAGCAACAATCACGGCAAAAGTGTACACCCTAATAAAACAGTATTGTCAATATTATACAAGGTTATGTTCTCGTAGAATAAAGATTTTTTTATTTTTTTGTGTTGACGCTTGCTGTAAGCCTGACGTGAGTCGGCTGTATACAGCTTCACCGGACTTTCGGGTGAGCGCTTTAGGCGCTCTCAACTCTTGACATTAAGTGATCATGCTGAGGGCACCCCCTTTGGGGTACGAACCTCGGCTCAGGACGGCCACTGGGGGAGGGCAGAGACATCTGCGATTATTGGTTTGGGGGAGTATTAAAAACTACTAGTCATCATCGGCTCGCGGGCCAGGGGTCACTAGGGTCAGGGCGGTTGCGGGGAACGCGGCGCGGTCCTCGGCGGCGAGGACGATAAGTCGGTTGTGTGGAGTGTGATTTGTTGAATTCCTCTCTCCTTCGGATGGCCAGAGTAGTCCCATCGTCCGGGTCAGTGAGGACGTTTCGCGGTCTTCTCTCCTTTGCACGGTCAAAGGGAGAGAATAAAGATAAAAAGTTCGTCTTCTTAGTGTAGTTTCATTATACATCGACTGTGAAATAAGGAGGCCTTGGGTTCGATTTCCACCTTGGGTAACGATTTGAGTAAGGCTTTCTAGATTTGCTGGGGATTAGACCACCTTCGGCAGGTGACCGATCGTTGAAATTAAACCAAATACTGATTCTGCAATATGATATTATGTAAAAAAACTGTTATACCGATTGATTCCTACGTTGGAGAGATGTAAGAAAAAAAGCCTAAATATACACAGTGGGTTTATACGTAATGACCAAACTGTTATTTAGATACTACTTATTGGAAAGAGAAGAAGCTGCTATATTCAGGTTGGTAACATAAAACATAACGTTATAGTATATTGATTTATTAAATCCAACATATTTTTATTTGGTGGTGTGTAAGAAATTTTACACCGTTAACATCGAATTTGTTTTACACGAACTTAAATCAATTTATAAACAAAACTCCGGCAAGCCGATTACCGAACGCTTTAAGGCAGCCAAAGCAAACTGTACCAAGTGGCATACGAGTGTCGCGTCCGCACCTTCATCACTACTTCCTTTTGGTAGAGAGCAAACATTATTTTTGACAAAGGACCGACCAAGGTGTCGGCGAAGGCTAATGGAGGAGAGTGCTGGACCAATATACCCGTGTGTAGTGTTTTAAATTGTTTACTCTACCATAAAGCTCTCGAGACCTTGCTTACAGACACGGGTGTCTTGTCGCCCGACGCCGTTGCTGAAGTGAGATATCCAGCGGAGTCGTAAATAACGTAACGTATACTAACTTAGTTTTCTTTCAATAATCCGAAAATATAATGACTGCTACAAATCTAAGAGTCAAATTTTTATTATTCGTTACAATTGTCGTATTTTCTTAACAAATCAATTATTTAATATGATGTAATTGGAATATATAGCAGAAAGTGCTTAAATATATTCTCAATATTTTTAATTTATCTACGGAGATATATGTTTTCGACGACTCGGAATGCGCTTAAATGCCAGGGTCCATAAAAGAAAAAAAAGAAAGTTTAAAGGTTGCAGAAACGCAGAATCGAAACTTGTTCACCCAAAATACTTTGCATATTTTTGTATCGTCGGCATGCGGGTACTTTAGAGTCAATTTAGGTATGTCTAATTACTAATAATAATTTAGCTCTGTATTACTATCCCACTAGGCTTATTACCTTCTGTACGAATGAAAGGTAGATGTTTCAAATATTTTTATTTCAATTTCCCACAGGTACCAAGTAAAAAGTTAATGACTTCCAACAGCTGGCTGTTTTAACTAAAATACTATTGTTTTATCAAAAGGTACTAACCGGCATTTTAAATGTAGACAGACTCCATTCATTACGATTTATTAAAAAGATTATTATCTGTGGGAAGTAATTCGATTTAGTTCTATTATTATTGGCGTTATAATAAATACATAAGTTATGTAGTACCTACCTAATGTCTTTGTTCTTTATCATTTCCGTTGCCATAATCCATGTTCATGTTATGAAACCATATACTTATATACGCAAATTAAAAACCTAGAAGACGTAGGTATTTCGA
The DNA here is from genome assembly GCA_949126905.1 of Amorpha juglandis. Classification (NCBI taxonomy): domain Eukaryota; kingdom Metazoa; phylum Arthropoda; class Insecta; order Lepidoptera; family Sphingidae; genus Amorpha; species Amorpha juglandis. Next base: position 11,112,505 of record OX421372.1, read on the forward strand.
TTTAATTAAAAGGAAAATCTTTAACAGAAATGTATTACTTAAATACTAAAAGGTTTCTCATTAAAATTCCAAGCTCATAAATGGCACTAATACAGCGTGTACACAAGTTGAAGATGAACACTTTCCTGCCAACGTCTTAGCATGCAATGATTCCTTTCCTGCGTTTGCAAACACATATTGAAATGTTTGCATAAATAAATACACGACAAATATAAATCAAATATTGTCTTTTATTTTTTTGCTTTATTCAATTACCTGCCAAAAAATAAAACGTCCATCACAAAATTCAAGGTTTAATATGATACTCAAAATAAAACAAGAATGAATGGTACTAAACATAGGGTTTCATGTGCACTTCAATATCGTATTCAAAAGCACTTTTTAAATGAAACTCATAAAGATACAAGGTGTAAAGGAGTCAAACCAGTTCGGTTCATGCGATGCCCTCTAATTGACAAATTGGAATCTTATTAAAATAAAGTTCAAGTTCCTAACTGAACGGGCGCAGCGCGAGCGCAGACAGACGCGCGTGATGTCAGAGAGCCTGACGACCGGGAGCCGACGAGCACCGAGTGAACACGATCGAGTCAAGCGGCGAGAATAAAAAGTCACCAGCATTCGAAGCGCGTGCCTCCATGTGTGTGGTCCACTATGGAGGTCCTCCTCGGTTTTTGATTTATTGAAATCGGATTTTCGCACCTTTTATCGGTAATTAAATGATTTCAGTTTTGTAATGTCGGTTAAATATTGATAACTATTGTTTTTTTTTAAACAATTATGTAATTTGTTGTTTACAATAATATTTCGGATGTTAAAGTACTTTAAGTATAACATATTTCTATGTTAGGTAAATAGAAAAAACAAAAAACAGTAACTGTAAAATTAAATAAGTCCAGGCAGATTGAAAAGAAATGTGAGAAATTATTCAGTGTTTATTTTTGGTACAGTCTTCACATACTTCAGTAGCAATTTTCGTATCAAGATTTTCAAAAAAACTAGCTTCCGTTCCATAATTTGCATTAATTTCCGGATATCTTGGAATCAAGTCAAAACTATTACCATCATGGTTATTATTAGGATTTGATTTCCATTTATTAGCAATGATTTTTAAAGGCTCCAAACATTGAAGGCTTTGTTTTACACGCAATAATTCAACGTTGCATTGATTTTCAATTTCTAAAAGCTTTAATCTGTATGCTTTTGCGAGCATCTGTTTCCTAATGGCATTTTTCTTCTCTGTTTGAGCCATATTTAGTGTGTTTTGATATTTTTGAAGCTGTTTTTCGTATTCCATAAGATTTTCATCGCAGTTCAATTTGCTATCAATGCATGCAGTGTATATATTACACGGAAACGTAGGATCCGTCTTCAAAGTATCTGTGGAAGATACTTGAGGACCTGGAGAACCGAAGCTCGCCATGTTTCCGAGAGGATTTTCAATTGTCTTACTTTCTTTTTCTAGCTTAAATTTTTCTTCATTGAGTTCAAACTTTAATGAATCTATTAAATTCTTACACTGTGCGATCCTTTCTTTTAGATTAGTTTCATTGTCATCTATCATCTGGGGTGTGCAGTCCATTTTATCAGTTCCATCTTTACTAAAGGTTTCGTTATTACCAGGTTGCGATGATGGTCCACCAATGCCTGTAAATCTTGGCGATTTTATACGATTGCTATTATCGCCTGAACCTGCTTGTGTAGAGTCCATATGTAAATAATGTCGAATATTTTCTTTTTAAATGCTCTAAAATATTTAAAAAATCCGGTTATGACAGTATTCGTCTGATAACGTTTTGTTTGACTATTTTAACAAAAGAAAGTAGGATTCGTCCTTAAAGTCTAATGGTTTTTAGTTAGAATGCATGTCTATGGAATAACAACAACCAACCAATTACCGAGATAATCTATACTAATATTATAAAGCTGTAGAGTTTGATTGTTTGTTTGTTTGAATGCGCTAATCTCAGGAACTACTGGTTCGAATTGAAAAAATCATTTTGTGTTGGATAGTCCATTTATCGAGGAAGGCTTTAGGCTATATAACATTACGCTGCGACCATTGGAAGCGAAGCATCAGTGAAAAATATTGCAAAAACGGGGAAAATTATTCATATTTGAAGGCTTCCGTTGCTAAGCTACCCAAATAATATTATTTGAAGGTTTCCGTTGCTAAGCTACCCAAATCTATACTAATATTATAAAGCTGTAGAGTTTGATTGTTTGTTTGTTTGTTTGATCACGCGGGCGGAGCCGCGAGCAAAAGCTAGTCTTAAATAATGACGTGCTCTGTTTATGTATGTATAGGATATTTTGCTTAGACTATTAAAATCTCGGGAATAACCATGGAAAAAACGTGTATTACTTAGAACTATATATGACGGCTTGGCGTAGTGCTGCCCGTAACCTGTTTGATATATTTATCGATATGCGATAAAATTTATAAACATAAATTAATTGATATAAATTGATATAAACATTTATTTCAATAATTTGTATTAAAGCTTATAGTCTTTACGTAGTATATAATGAAGTCGCTTCACTGTCTGTTCGCTTAGATCTTTTACTATTTTGTTATTATATAATAAGAATATTTTGTTAATTTATATCAAACAATTTAGATTTATTAATTTTATCGCATATCCACAAATATATCAAATAGGTTACGGGCAGCACTACGCCAAACCGCCTTATATAGTTATAAGTAATACACGTTTTTTTCGATGGTTACGCCAAGTCCTTAAATAGACGTCATTGATACATAACAATCTATATAAATAAAAATCAATTGCTGTTGTCAATCTCGCAAACACTCCTAAACGATTGGAATGATTCGATGATTTTCTTGTGTGTATTTGTTTGTGTCGGACCCTGGATAGTTTAGATTCACGATTGGACCCGGTAGGTGACGCTGCCATCGGGTTCTAGGTTCTTATACACAGCTTCCGTGGCGCAGTGGGCGAGTAGCCAACTGTAGAATGTGAGGCCGCGGGTTCGATCCCCGCACCGAGACAAATATTTGTCTGATCCACAAATATTTGTTTCGGGTCGGCGTGTTGTGAGACCGAAAGTCTCTCGTAGTTCCTGATACCAACGACACAAGACACGTATATTTCTGTGGGGTCAGAGATATGTGTATGACTGTTTCTTTTCTTTTTTATTAATGGCTTTCGCAGTATTATGCATTTAGCCAGTGTCAAGTATAATGTATTCTCAAGTATTACAAGAACGATGAAAAACGGGTGCGGACGATTTCAAGGTCTTGTCGGAGTTATGGTGTTAACTCCTTTCAGTACGATTCTTAATTCACTTATTTCAATGTTTCCATATACTGTTCATCACCGTCAATGTTTATTGAACAAATCCACATCACTTTTATACAACAAACACAACTCTAAACTAGTTTATGAAATAAATTAAAATAAGCGATAAACTGCACTGTCAGAATTCCCGCCAAAACTCGTGTATGACTGTTGTGTGTTATTTAATTATTATTTATTTTTTTAAAAGGGTATTGACACACGTTCGGTTCGCTTGAAGAAAGTCTTCGAAGAAGCATCGTACTTTAACACCAAAGGAATTAACGCCCAAAACTCTTGTAAGTCCTTGAAATCAGTTACACCCGGATTCATCGTTCTTATGAATAAAGGAACAGCAAGAAATCTGAGACGGACTCAAAGGTCAAGCATCCAGAGCTATAAAATAATGTATGTATTAAAAAAAACAAAATACGTAAGGAGAGTTTTGGCGGGAATTCTGTCAGGGCGATACATCTCATAGTTTCATTTATTTTATAAACTAATTTAAAGATGTGTTTATGTATAAGCGGTGTAAATTTCTGCAATAATCATTAACGATGATGAACGGTGTATGAAAACATTGAATTAAGTGAATTTAGGTAATTTTTTAGCTATTTTAGCTAGAGTATTGATCGAACTTGTGCATTCGATTCGTTTGAAGACAATCGTCTAAGAAGCATCTTACTGTACGGAATTAACACCAAAACTTCGGAAAGACCTTGAAATCGACCGCACCAGTGTTTTATCCCTCTTGAATAGCAAAAATTGTCTTAGACAGGCTCAAAGCACAAGTAGCCAGAGCCGTAAAATAATTTATAAAGAAAACACATTATTTCTTATTCTCTGTGCACCTGAATGAATGTGTGCCTGATTGGTGAGAATCCCTCAAACATGGGGTTTGTTTGAGCTCAGGGAGGAATTTTAGAGGAATAAAATCTTTGAGATTTCCGGAGGGAAAATTTTAATAGTCAGTTGGGGTTTAGTTTTATATTGTACTAGCTTTTCCTCGCGGCTCTGTCTACGTTAATGTCTTTTTACTAAGGATGTAATTTATCATCTTGCCAAAATTCTCCAAAATCAATTCGGTACTGTAGCCGTGAAAAGGTAAAAAAAATATTTAAATTAAAAATTAAGGCATATGCTTCGCGATTGGATCATTGTGTTGGAATTTACTTCTACTATATTTTTTGCAGCTATAGGTAATTAGCTTAACTGTTTTGTTAACAAAAGTTTGATTTAGGTCATTAAAAAGATAAATATATAAATTTAATTAAAGTACATAATAATATCTCCGGTTTATTTCGCCTAATTCAGTGGATCCTATTTTTACTAATAAAAGAGCTACAATTCACATTTGTTTACAAAATGGTAAAATTCATTATATTCAATTATTTGCATTACAAAAAGAAACGCAAAATTATTACATATCACAAAGTGTTTTAAAAGTAACGAACTGGCAATGCTGATACCTAATCACGGCTTACAAGCAGGAGAGCCGATGTAAATGAGTGTGAGATCGGGTGTCACTCTAAAACGGATAATACCAGGAGCAGACCAATCAGTGACGTACTTAAGCGATTCGCCCCAGACGGCACTTTTTGAGGGCGGAACATTTTTATAATAAATAATAATAAAAAATTGTGTGTGCAATTCACACATGGCAGAAGTGAAACTTCAGAAAAGTAGCCTACAAGAGTATGAAATAAACTAAGAGGAGACGAAGATTACAGAAAACAATGTATAGTTGTAATCTATCTCATTCTCTCGCAGCCTAAATCCTATTTATGAATATGTTTGTCTCTTTTTATTGTCGGTTTTTCGTTTCGCCAAATTTTGAAATCACAACGGTACTAAAGAAGTTTCACTTCAATAATATACATTCGCCCGCTGTTAAACTTAATTCCAATAATAGGTATGGCCAAAACGCCGGAAAGCACGGAAATTCTTTCTAATCTCCACTAGTTTTTATTAAACAATCGCAAACTGACGGAAATTACTCATATAGATGCCGTCCATTAGTAGAATTATCCCATCGTCATAGCCATTCGTTTAGTAGATCGTATTCATTATTGTAAGCAATGATTTGTAACACGTAGATTACATTCTTCACTTCTTTCTGCTTAGCGTTTACGGGCTTAGTGCCAAGTTCCGCGTTCCCATCATGATTTGAGAGTGGATTTAGGATTATGTGGGATGACTCGCGCGTCGTCTGACCCTTACAAACCGCAACTCAAAGCAAGTTTCGCAATTTCCTTGACCGTTAATCAGCAGAATTGGGCTCATATGTTGGTTGCCCACTTACACGCCTTATGCTATGATATGTAAATAAAACAAAATATCTTGATATAATAAAGCAAATGCTGTGAGAGAAGCAGTAAGCAGAAGCTATGAAATAAAGTTAACAGCAGACTATATTACTTGCAGGTAAGGTTAGCTTCGAGGCTAAGATGTTGGTGATACACTCCGAACTTGAGTTTTAGAATTCAAAACAACTATTTTATTATATTCGAGACGTCTTTTAATTATTTTTCGATAATTCTGGGGCCATTTCAATTTAAATACCTAAAGGCAGCAACGAAATTTGCTTGTGCCCCAAGCGGCTGAAACTCACGCCCCACCGCTACGCCATTGTCGTTTGTTGGTTTGTTTTATGTTTTTTTTATTGTTTGAAGAACAATCACAAAATATTGAATAAAAAATATTTTGCCCACGTTTGGGCTTTTTTTAAATATCTGAATTTTGAGGGATTTTGAAGTAGTCACATGGCAACATTGACTAAGGCACGTAAGTCATAATCGTAATTACGCGGGTAAATCTGTTTTTGGTCTCTGGATAAATCTGTAGAACAGCTTCGGGTTTTTCACATTATTTACACATCAATTTGCACAATGGGATTGTTAGATTTATGCGAAAAATACTATAACACTAGAAACCTCTATGAATTGTTAAAGATCTCTGAAAATGCGACAGATAAAGAAGGTAATTTGGAAACCACTCGTGTCGTTTTTTAATTACAATTTGTTTATTCTAACATAAATTTGTATTTTTAGTGAAAAAGGCATATCACAAGTTGTCTTTAAAAGTACATCCTGATCGGGTAGATGAAAATGATAAACTCGAGGCAACAGAAAAATTTAAGGTCCTAGGAAGCATCCATGAAATTCTTAGTGACAAAAACAAACGGGAATTATACAATGAAACTAAGTCTGTTGATGATGAAGACTACAACGTGATCATTGACAAGGACTGGAGTGTTTATTGGAGAGTGTTGTTCAAGAAAATCACTGAAGAAGACATTATTGCTTATGAGAAAGAATATATTGGTAGGTAAATACAATACGCAGTTTTAAGTAAAACATATCCAAGATTCCAAATGTTGTTACTTCATTTCAGTTTGTATTTTCACTACGTAATAACCAGAGATGAGACAGTATTCAATCTGGTTATCTATTAATATATAATGCAATAATTATGATAGTTATTAACTTCTTCCATAGTTATGAAACTAGATATATGTCTGTGGTACAGTGAGCTAGAAACCAGCTGTGAAACGATAGGCCATGGGTTCAATTCAAACACTGAAACAAATGTTAGTGTGATATTGATATTTGATTCGGGTCTGGGTGTTGAAACTGAAAGTCTCATAGTTCCTGATATCTTAAAACACAAGACTCATATACTGTGGGGTGACGACTATGTGTGTGATGTTGAGTGTATTTATTTATTTAAGTACTTAATGTACATTGTATACTTTAATTCAATAAGCTTGTTCAAATCGACATATTATGAGTAGTATGTTCCATGGCAATGGTTGGATGGATATCCAGCATCTGATACCCATTTCATCTCCAAAAATAACATTGCCATTATCAAATATTTAGATCTGGCACATGAGGTTACTGACATGTGGGATGTGGACTCCACAATCATTGCCCCAATAGTCCTTACTGTTAATGGATTGGTACCAAAGGACCTTGATCAACTCCTCCGGATGTTTCCAATTTATTATTGGGTCATTGCCACATTCAGAAGGTGGTGTTATTAGATATGGCATGCATGGTGAGGAGATTCCTCTATCTACTCTGTTGTCTTAATGAACCAATGGCTTGACATGTCTTTAAAACCTTGCCATTGGGGTTTGATATTTTAAAAGAAATTATATGTTTTTTTTATAAGCTTTAGTATCTGAAAATGTAAAAATAACTTTTTAAATAAAGAGTACTGTATAACATTGCCATTACAATTCAACATATTTTTATACTGATACCAAAAAATACATTATTCAAATGGTGTAATAAACAATATTAATAATGGTATAATGCTAAATTGTCTTACAGGTTCTACTGAAGAGCGAAAAGATCTCAAAAATGCATATTTGGCTGGCAAAGGCAATATGGATTATATTGTAGACCAAGTGCAATTTGCTAGAACGGAACATGAACCTAGACTGAAAGAAATTCTAAATGTATGTATTAAAGGCAAAGGGTTAGGTACAGCCTATGCTAATTCTTTTCAGACTTTACCCATGAAAACCTTGAGATTTTAAAATATCATAATAATATTATGTTTATTTGATTTTGTTTTACATTATCAGTAACTTACATTATACACTTTGATATAACTTACAACACACATGGCTTGTTAGGCGTTAAAAAGTTAAATACCCTGAAATGGGCAATTATCATTACTACCATTGGCTTCACTTTACCACTTTAAATCCTTTGAAGGAAGAAATGAGGATTTAATAATATACCACTGAATCATTTCACTTTCTATTTCATTTATGTAATAATACTATATCAGCAATATGTGTGTCTATACAAACATCACACACAATACTGTTACAAAGGAGTTACAGTAAATAAGATACTATTACATTATGTGCTTGGGTAATGTTCTGTTATTACAAATTAGCACCGATAAACAAAGAACGCCCAGCCATGTGTAGTAGAAGAATACGTACATAATCTGATGTTGTATTAGATCATCACATACCTGTATTTTATTCGCATATATCTGCAAATATCTTGTAGATTGCTGAAGCATTTAATTTAAATTGTGGTACTATTACATCTGGAAAGTACAATGACTGCAAAATTTTTGTAACTAAGCCTGGCCCCCTATCATAGTTTTGGTAACACTAATACAATTTTTTTTTTAGGGAATGATTGAAAGTGGAGAGATACCTGCTTACAAAGCATTTACACATGAGCCAGAAAAAAAAAGACAGAAAAGAATTGCTAAAGAGAACCGTGAAGCTAAAGAAGCTGAGGAAATGAAACAGGAATTAGGAATGAAATCAGGTATGTGGTTTATTTCTGGAATGAGCGGCAATTCACGTGAAGCAGACAGTGAAATAAAATGAGATTCTGAAGTTTGTTAATATTCAACATTATTGTACTTCTAAAAGGTATAAATGTGAACTACATATAAAAAAAAACATTGAAATCAGTACATCAAAGAATAATTATTAGTCCTGCATCCTTGACTTCAACTTCAAGGATTTTTTTTTTCTTCAAATTTAAACGTAACGATCTTTGAGCTACCCTATTTGATAAAGAAATCTTGAAAAATTGAGTCACTGATAGATACGCGTGGTAATACAAAAAACATCAAATTACGTGCCAAATTGCGAACTTCTCGACTCCCCAGAGGGGTTGTCGTCAGGCAGGCGGACGGTCGTAAAAACTAAAAGCCAAATATTTCTGTAACATGTGTTAAAAAGTATGTTGCATGGACCCAACTGCAATAATGGCAGGTGGAAAAATAAGAAAATGTTACTTCTGGTTTAGTAAAAAAAAAAATCCTAATTTGATTTGAAAATCAAAAAAATATCGTTTAACTTTATACATATACAAACCACCATGATTAAAATTTATTGTAAATTAGTTTTTTACAAAAATCAGTTCCCAAAAAAACCCTTCTTCAATGAAATCCTGTTTTTTTGAAGCCCGTAACTTTACAACTATCCATCATAGAAAAAAATATTGTGTCTTCATATTCATACCTTCTATAAGTACAATCAGGCTGAATATTAACGAATTTCAGAACCTTACATTTTTATCACTGTCTGCTTCATGTGAAATGCCCATGGTATATCAGGAAGCAACTACAAAACTCTCCGCTTCTTACTAGCTTATTACTATTTCTCTGATGGGTTGCAAATATAGCACTTTCTCAGTGCCACACCAATGTCTCAAATTGTACAATACAATGATACACACATAATGATTTTAAAAAAATTCCAGTTTATGTAAAACAATACATCAGTATGATTAACCTAGCCATTTTTTCCTAAACATACCTACATATTCTATATTTACTTTTTTTTTATCCACCAGTCACATATAGCCCTGACCACACAGTAAAATATGTCTTGTGTTGTGGGTATCAGGAACTACGAAAGGCTTTCGGTCTCAACACCCAGGCCCGAAACAAATATTTGTAGATCACACAAACATTTGTCTCAGTGTGGTGATCGAACCCTCTCGTTTAGTAGCTGGCTACTCGCCCGCTACGCCACGGAGGATGTCGATAGATTTACTTGTCTCCAGTTTTGTGACCTCTATTTTGAAGTGTCTGATATATTACTCTTTTTTAGGACCCAACAGCTTAGAACTTATGATAAAACAAAAACAAGAAGCTAGGGCTCAACAAGTAAACTCTTTTATTGATGATCTGGCAGCAAAGTATGGGGGTAACAAAAGCAAGGCAAACAAGCGAAAAGCTCCACCGAAGAAGGAAACAACCACAAAAAATAAAAGGAAAAAGTGAAAGTTATAAAAATTTATTACCATCAACAATATCAAAACAGTATTTGAATGTAATATGTACAAAAGAACTTTGATAAAATTTTGTGTATTGCTAAATTTTACAAATTAAATAATATTTATTTTTCATTCAACTTTTCTTCTTTGTTTCTTTTAAAAAATATTTAACTTGCAATTAATAAAGAGATGTAATATATTTATTTTATTTAGTTTGCCTCTTCCATAGCAATATCCATCTGACTTTCTGAATAGAAAGGGCCTTGTTCAACATATCCCTGTAGTCTTGTAATCATACTAGGATCAAATGCAGCTGAATTTGATAACCTTTTAATAATATCATATTTTGCTTCCTTGGATTCTTTAGTGTAGTCCACAGATCTATCTAAGAGATATTCAATGAAACCTGAAACATAACAAAATTAAATTATTATTTAACTAGCTTTTGCTCGCGGCTCCGCCCGCGTGAACAACATTTTCCGGGATAAAAGAGCCTCTAACCGTCTCCAGGATCCCATCTATACCTGTAGATAAATTAATCAAAATCGGTTCAGGCGTGAAAGCGTAACAAAAAAACTCACATTCGCATTAACTTTCACTGGCTACATTGAACCTTATTCTTTATTTTATTTGATTGAATGACGAGACGAGCAAGGCGCTTGTCTGATAGTAAGCGCCTGTCCATAAACAGAAGCAACACCATTCAGAACTTTGAATTACAAAGCACTGAACTGCGCCCGTTATCCCGAGACATAAGATGTTAAGTCTCAGAATACCCAGTAATTTCACTGGCTTCAATTTACTTCAAACCGATACAACAGTGCGTACACAATATTGCTTGGCGGCAAAAATAGCCAAAGCGGTGGTACCAATCCAAGCGGCCTCTCGCATACGAGGGACTTACCACCTTGTAGATCTGATGTTAAGTACAGCAGTGTGGAAATATAACGTCGACCGTTATGACATTGGGTATCTCGACGGTCGGCAGAATTACGCCATTTTGAAGTTGTTAGAAACACACTTGCTAGCCACGAATCGCGACTCACGTGGATGAGCCACCATGGCGGTTTTTTCACCAAGTCTATGGTGGTCGCTATCTATTTGGGTACCTACAAAATAAACAGCTCCCTCCCACCAGCAATGGTCATTCACTTCCCAATACTCATTTTCTTTATGATGTTTAAGGTATATGGACCTTACCAGTATGTACTGCAAACATGCTTCTTCCTGTATTGTGGGTGTTCATAATTCAGATAACTTACTATTAGGTGACCCACATGCATATTTTACCTTTGCTAATAATGTTCATATATATTGATATTATACCTGCAGTCCTGGCTACCAATTCTTCACCCCACTGATGTTGACACAAAGCATCTAGTAATGTAAATGCAGCCAGTCTTATGTCAGGGAAGGGGTTTTTACACAATCCAAAAACAATTTCCATGGACTGTGGTTTCTCACTCAAACTTCTAAACCATTCCCTGGTCATTAGAGTGACCCTGTGATCAACTGGGCCAGTTTTTGGTACATTAGGGTCCTTATCAATACTTATTATATTGGCAAAACAATACAAAGCACGAACTTTAATTTCTGTGGGGCTATTTCTTATAATTTGCCCTAATTTATCAATTGTTTGTGTGTACTTGCTTCCTGAAAAAATACAGGTAAAATTGTAATATAATAATAGCCCTTTTATTATACTACCCCTAATGGGCTCGGTCCTGTATGATTGGGTGGTTAGAACTTAGTTCACTGAATGCAGGTTTACATATTTCACATATCTTCAAAAATCTTATGACGAATTCGCAGGTATACAGGTTTCTTCGCAATGTTTTGTTCAAAGTTAAAGCAAGCTGAAATAAAATTAATTTAAACGGATTTTATCGCGGTTTTTTATTAATTTTGATCCCGACGTTTCTCCAGTCCAGATCCAGTCCTCCCCGTGACCACGAAGGCTGAATAGTCTTCGAAACGTCGGGATCAAAATTAATAAAAAACCGCGATAAAATCCGTTTAAATTAATTTTATTTCAATGAGTAATATTCGCGTAAACGTAAGAAATCATTAAAGCAAGCTGTAATAATTAACGTGAGAGGCGCATAAACAGTCCAGAGGTGCACGCTTTTATGGCTGGTTTCGAACCTGTGACTTTGGTACTATGTACTTACTAGCTATCCCTGCGATAAGTATCTGTTATTATATTAAGCGTTCCTTATCTACATGTAGTTAATTTATGTATCCATTTATTTTAAAATATGGTATATGTTTTATAGCGGACTAGCCGCCTGCGAAGCGAGAGGCCGTGGGTTCGATTCCCGTATCGAGACAAATGTTTGGGTGACCCATAAATAATTGTTTCGCGTAAGGGTGTTGTGGGACCCTAAGTGTCTCGTAATCATTGATACAGAATAAAAAAATGTGAGGGTCAGGTTATGTATGATTGTGGGGGGTATTTATTATTATGCAATTAGTATTTACTTCGTTGCATCATAAATCATAATGGTGTCTACACACCGAAGCCGCTGGCCATATACGACAAAACTAAACTACTTTTTTACTTGGAACACTAAATGCAAACAATGTTAAAAAAAACAATTATTTGTTGGATTTTACAATAATATGAGGGTAAAAACGATATAGTTACGAATTAATAGTCTATCCGCTTATTTTGTTTTGGTTTTGGGTGTACGATTTATAGTAACAACTAGCTTTTGCTCGCGGCTCCGCCCGCGTGAACGTTTAAAATTGACAAAGTTTCATACAAAATATCATCCCCTATTTTATCCCCTTGGGGGTAGAATTTATCAAAATCCTTTCTTAGCGGATGCCAACGTCATAACATCTACCTGCATGCCAATATTTCAGCCCGATCCGTCCAGTGGTTTGGGCTGTGCGTTGATAGATCACTATGTCAGTTAGTCACGTTTGAGTTTTATATATTTAGACACATTTCCCCATTTTTCTATTGTCATTGTCATGGTGACCGTCAACAGACTGCTAGTGATTTTATAAACACATATCGACAATGATAACTTTTATGATTTTTGTTCTAAAAATTTGAACTTTAAATCATTCTTCTGTAAAGATTACTGTACATAGTACTATGGGGTGAAATACTTATAGTATTACTATATTATGTTGCTTAAATTTGACCACACCTATCCATAACACAATATTGTATAGCCAAATGATTTGAGGAGCAGATCATGGTATGCATTATGCGTTATTTACGCCTCATGGTAAGCATCCCTTAAACTGTAGTAGTGTCACTCAGGATTGTGAACTGGCTTATCTTCCTAATTATGATATGGCATTAAGTCTCATAATGCCTAATAATTTCACTAGTTTCGATATCGTTTAAACAGAAACAGCAGTATTTACACAGTTGTTTTTCAGTTTCAGTTTACGGTAAAAAAGATATACCAGTAGTATCTACCTAAATACATCGTACGTCGTAAATCGTCGTAGACGTAAATCGTATATCGTCGTATATACGATTTACGTCTAATAGGTCGTTAATATAATTTTAAACCAAATATGTCTGCAAAATGTAATAGAAACACATTACTTAAAAAATACTTACCTAATGCTGCTAAACACAATTTGCCTTCAACAGTTGTGCCAATGAATCCGAGCGTATCCAGAGCAACAGGTAGTATTGTTTGATCATTGGTATCAAATGCAACAAACAATGCATCTAACAATACAGGATATTTATCAAAGATCTCTCTAGGATAATTATGTGCAATACAACCAAAAAATTTCATGTAACCTGAAACATTAAAATTATACTAATCAATAAGAAAATTACCTCTTACTATTTCTGATGTCTTTGAAAACCATAATCGTACCGAAATTATAAAATAATGATTCTTATTTAGCGTAAACTAAAAACGGCTTTGGTACTTTAGTGACAATTTCTTAGACCCCCGAATCTAATACTCTATGCATACATGATGGTATTTTTAACAAGAGTCTTTGTAGCAACTACCCAAAACATTTAAGATGGCAGATATGTTTTTTGACAACTAGAAAACAATGTTCCAGAGGTTGAAAACCTCGAATCATAGGAGTTCCTCGAAAGTAGATTTACAAAATATTACCTGGTATTAATAGTCCACCAAGGGGGTTACTATCCAATCCAGCGACTATTTCCGCTATAGAGTTCAAAGCACCTTCTTTGACAAGGTAACCAATACCATAAGATGTAACAGCCAATCGAGACAACAACTCTAAAATGTTTAGCTGATAAAGAAAATCTTTTGATTGCAATTCTGACACCATAAAGTTAATATAACCCAAAGCTGCACTCAACTTGAATAGCTCAAATGATTTTGATGATATGTTCATTATGACCTGAAATACACCAAATTATAATTTACCATGATCTATACTAATAATAAAGCTGTAGAGTTTGATTGTTTGATTGTTTGTTTGTTTGTTTGTTTGAACGCGCTAATCTCAGGAATTACTGGTTCGAATTAAAAAAATCTTTTTGTGTTGGATAGTCCATTTATCGAGGAAGGCTTTAGGATATATAACATTACGCTGCGACCATTAGAAGCGAAGCATCAGTGAAAAATGTTGCAAAAACGGGGAAAATTATTCATATTTGAAGGCTTCCGTTGCTAAGCTACCAAAATAATATTATTTGAAGGCTTCCGTTGTCAAATCAAAATCAAATCTATACTAATATTATAAAGCTGTAGAGTTTGATTGTTTGTTTGTTTATTTGATCACGTGGGCGGAGCCGCGAGCAAAAGCTAGTTAATAATACTCATCTCAGGAGTATGATCCCACATATGGCCTAAAATGTATTGACATCACTTAAAGGAAAACATGACAGCTAATGGTCTCACTCCTCTAGATCCCTAGTTCTGTATGTTTCGCTTTGTAGGAGATTACAAGACTTACCATTAGTCGAGCGACGCACTCGGTAGTCATTCAAGTTAATAAAAATTAAAGAATTAATTGACACCCCTGATTTACCGGATGCGTAGTGGGAGATATAATACGACCTTTGTATATATTTTTTGGTAAGACCTGATTGACCGTTCGTGAGATGGAACGTGGCGCGATAATATCATGTTGATAATGTTAAGGACGTCCTGATTCGGATGTCAACTGGCTTGGAAGGTCGGCAGGTCGGGTATAGTCCTCCTTTCACCCACGGGTTTGGAAAGGTAAGATTGTTTTTCCCTAATGCAAAAAAAGCTATCCGCCCGTTTACTTAAAATAATCGCTAACCCCAAATGAACGGCAGCGTGGTTCACCTAAGGCTGAGTTGTACTGTGTCGTAGATAGCAAGGCGGTCCATAAGCGCGCAGGGGCTTGTGAGCTCCACCCAAGGAAACAGACCGCTAGACGGCAGTGCAATGGGCGCGATAAAACACAAGTCAAAGTTTATCTCAGGATCGCCAGTGAGCGCTCCGAATGTGGTGAAGAAGACTAACACAGGGTTTTGCTTCGTCTGCTAGTGTATTGTATATTTTCGTACGAACTCGGCTCAGCGGTTGTTCGAATTACGATATATTACCCGGGCGGTACCATGGCTGGTTCGTAATTGAGGCCATACACGGACAGCTTGACGTAGTTATGACCAGCTACATCAAACTGCCACTGCATAGCGAACACAATCTATTCATTACGAGACCGCTTAAGTAGTCATAACCGCTCCGGACGGTCACCAGCATGGCGACACAGTGCTTACACACTGTGGCTCGGCGGTAGAAATAGACAAAGCGGTGGTACCAAGCCAGACGGCCTCTCGCTCTCTCGCCTCTCGCATACGAGGGACCTACCTTGTAATTTTCTCTGGACCCATGAGAAACCTATACCTTCACCTTCATCTCTATGCCACTTTCAGATTGGAGAGTTTTTTTACATACTGTATAGGTGTAGGTACATACATTATTTTTCAAATACATTTACTCCTTTAATACTCACCTCGAACGCATTGCATTTACTGCTGCTATTATATTCCAATGCAATTTTCATCTCGTCTAATACCTTTGGATATGCTTCAAATGGTAAGTTTGATGTGATCATTATGGCTTTGTTGGCAACACCTACATCTCTGTCATTAACTAGCTGAGCTGTGGCCACAAACACATCAATATATTGGGGCATAGGCAATAAACTGGGATCTGTAGTTACTACCTTATAAACCTGAAATATAGAATTACTGAAATAACATAACAATAATAATACTGTGACATAACCTTATGCTTAAGTCCCTAAAGGGGTAGGCAGAGTTACAAACAGTGCACTCAGTGGTGTAGCTACCCCCTGGTGTGGATTTCAGTGTCAGCCTAAGAATGAAAACTTTAAAATAATATTTTTAATGTGTTTTAAATGATTTCAGAAAAGAGGAGGTTCTCAATTTTAAAGCACTTATTTATTTTTAACAAATTTCAAGAAAATGAGGAGGTTCACAGTTTTTTCGTGTTTTAATGTATGCACATTGACTTCTCCATCAATAAAATTGTGGATCGAGTTTTGTTCAAATAATATTTGTACTATATTTGTTACTGATTTTGTTATAAAAATTGTTTAAAGTTCAGCTGTTTTGTAATTCTTCCCACTACCGATATGAATATGTTTAAGATCTGAGAGTACTATAACAGCACACACGCCACAATAGTGTTTCTCTTCAGTAAATAAGAGAACAAAGTTTTGTGCATGGGTTATGTGCAATTTATATACCGAAACACAAACACTTGACTTAGAGTATGTGAGTATATCATTTATTTTTTTTTATCACACAGGTTGGGCAACTGCTTTCCACCTAGCTATGCTACGGAGTGCATCCATGTTTTGCAGAGTTTATTTCTGTCTGATGATGTGATATCACACTAATTTTATAAATGTGAAAGTTTGTTTGTTTGGATGTTTGTCCGTCAATCACACTGAAATTACTGAACGGATTTTGATGAAATTTGGTATATAGACAGAGTATGAGCTGACTTGGGTGATAGGATACTTTTTATCCCGGAAAAAGCAGATCACGCTGGCGGAGCCGCGAGCAAATGCTAGTAAACTATAATAATATTGCCTTACAAATTTCAATCCCATCCAACACATTTTTTTATTATTTAAAACTTAAACCATATTATTCATGATTGTTTAACTTAGGTTTGAACCCAGGACCTCACTGGTTGATTCAACTGATGTATGCTGCTATTAGACCAATGATTCAATACTTTATTAAAATGAAAACTACTCATTACTGAAATAAAATTAAGTTAAAATGGGATAAGTGAATAAAAAACATTATAATTACCTCATCTATAGCGAGTTTACGGACACAATCCTTATCATGGCGTAATAAATACATGATGTGACTAACATAGTTTTTTACAACATCACCCATTTGAAACTTTTCAAAGCATAACTTTAATACTTCACATGTTAAATCTACATGGTTCCTAAAATTACAAAAACACATTTTATATACAAACAAATATGTCCAAACTACAATACTGTACTTAAAATAAATTGTTTTCAGTTTTAACCATAAAAAACATATTTATTACAATCATCTTTTTCTATTGACACAAAAGTGTTTAAAAGTTGCATGAATTTATCTTTTAATGCGTAAAGGATATGAGTGAAAAACTTAGACAGTAAAATTATACTTACTTATCAGCTACATTCAGGCACTGAACTATTTTCGAAATTCCTACGTCCCTAATAGTTGTAACTATTTCGGGAGAAGACTTAAAAGAAAGCAAATTTTTTATTTCATTCAACGCATTCGGCCGGTGTTCATCTATCTGCAGTTTATTTATATATTCTCTGTATTGCTCTGTATCTTCATTAGACATTTTTAAGTTTTAAATGAATAAATATATGACTGACTACTTAAATAAAAAGAATCAGAGACAAATAAACTAGAGAGACGGTTATCTTCATACAAATTTTTTAACACGATAAGCTCACACCTACATGCATAAATTTTTATACTGTACATGTCATACAATTCATTCATAAGAGAAGTCGGATCTCTCTTTCTTTCCCGTGTGAATTGATCTGTGTTTTTCTTTTTTCTCTTTTGCACGGATATTGTATACTAGAGACGTGCCGTATCGGCAATCGGTAAACCTCTGAAAATACCGATCATTAAAAAAAATAGGGATGACTTTAAGGACGGTTTCATACTAAAACCGTAATAAAATACCGGTTTCTGAAGCGAATACACGGCTAAAGCGTCATATGAACCTTGTAGAATACCAACCTCTTAAATAATAATAATAATAAAACTAAATTCAAAAATTAAGACGTTTATTTTTTGAAATGTCTCTACCGGTGCTTCGGTACTTTGCATTGATCTTTTTTTAACATCATTACACTTAAACCACTAATGACATTTAAATTGCGAATTAAATTAAATAGAAAGCACAATTGTACAAAGGAGCCAGCTCTGGCCGACAGATAAAAGCCAACAAATGATTGTTGTTGAGTGAATAATATAACTATTTAAACTTATTTCTATAAAGCTTAATTTAAAACCTAACATGCTTAATTAAACTTAAAAATAATAATACATTTACAAATTATCGCCTCGCGAAAAGCATTCCATGCATAACGTAATATTTTGCAATATGTATCATGTAATGGCACATTTTAAAGATGCTACAAAAAACAGAAAATGTTGGGTACACTATAACCAAAACACAATATTAAAATAAAAGGTAAAATTCTTATTTTACAGATTGGTATATCAATAAAAATATAAACAATTGTAAAAACACTCAAAAAAATACAACGTTTTTGTACTATGATAATAAATACAATGTGTACTCAACTACAATTACTTATGAATTTGCAAGAATCAGTGAAAATAGTACAGAGTTTAATTGTTGTAACGAAATGTAAATATATAGGAGACAAACAATAAGAATAATATTAATAGTCTTACTCATGTTCTTAATGTTTTTAAGCATAAGCCATCCTACTTATCTAATAGCAATTACATTTTCAAATTTATTTTAGTCAGTTTCTACCTCTATATAATCTTAAATATAATCAGTTTATACATTTATACATATACACATATTGTAATTGAACATCATATAACTATAAAAATACATTTACGATAATGCTAATTACTATTCGGATTGAAAGGAATGAAATTGAATCTAATGCGTAATTAATTAGGATGCTGTCTGATCCTATATACTTATACATATGGGATTTTACATTATTTATGGTTAACAGTAAATAAAAGGGTGGTAAAGAAGACTATAACTATGTTTTTTATATAATACAAGGAGCTGTCCTAAGCTACTATACAGAATGCATAATAAACTAAAAGCACAAAAATATGGCTAATAAAAAAAGAACAATTTTAAGAAATTATTGTTGTTATAAATGGGTTAACAATATAACTACTGAAATTTATTTGTATAAAGCTTAATTTAAAACCTAACATGTTTAATTAAACTTAAAAATAATAATACATTTACAAATTATCGCCTCGCAAAAAGCATTCCGTGCATAACGTAATATTTTGCAATATGTATCATGTTATGGCACATTTTCAACAAAAAATGCTACAAAAATCAGAAAATGTTGGGTACACTATAACCAAAACACAATATTAAAATAAAAGGTAAAATTCCTATTTTACAGATTGGTATATCAATAAAAATATGAACAATTATGGAAACCCTCAAAAAATTACAACTTTTTGGACTAAGGTGATAATAAATATAATACGTACTCAACAACAATTACTTATGATTTAATTATTACTTATGAATTTGCAAGAATCAGTGTAAATAGTACAGAGTTTAATCGTTGTAACGAAATGTAAATACAGTAAATAAAAGGGTGGTAAAGAAGACTATAATTATGTTTTTTATATAATACAAGGAGCTGTCCTAAGCTACTATACAGAATGCATAATAAACTAAAAGCACAAAAATATGGCTAATACACTTTAAAAAAGAACAATTTTATTTGCAACAATCATAATAACTGTAGACAAAATACTATGAAGATACTAATATTAAATAAATAAATTATGCGTGATTAATTACTACGCCTTCTTCCTGATCTATAACTCAATCCTTTTGTAACTTTTTCTCGGATTAGAGTTTCCATTTCTAAATCTTTAGGTCTAAAATCAATATTATTTATTCTATTATTAAAATTAATGCACCATTGCTTAACTTGCATCCGAATGACATATAGCCAAAAAGCTTTAATGAGATCAGTTTTATGTATATACCTGTAGTATACCATGAAGTATCAATATTTCTTTGTAAAGTACCTATTAAATCTGAATAAATGTAAACATTGCAAATAGATGGCATCATTTTATCAATAATAAAAATACTCTGCCAGACGATTTGACTAAAATTCCTAGAAGGATAATATAACCTATCTATATCAGGGCTATACTCTCTTAAACGAATTAATTCGTGAAATGACTCAGTCTGAGATAATAGTGCTTTTGTACAGTTATCACAATCTTTGCAGTTCGATTTGGACACTAAAAAACGACAAATTGCACCTGCAATATATGGTACAGTCTTATTTTGCAAAATATTTTCGTGAGGTATAGACTCCATAATGTTAGTATCATTACCAGGAAAATTTTCAGTGTATGAACTATATTTTTGTTGGCTGACTAAGTTTTTTAATGTACCCAACATTTTGTCATCATCCTCAGAACAATTAGTATATAAAGATTTACCGGTAGTTATGTTGTTAATCAACAAGGTTTTAAAAGCAGATACGAAGTGAGAACAATTAGGATTTGTACTACAAGAACCATGTGCCCTTATTTGACCAAAAAAGTTTTCTAATGGATCTTGGTTAAGACGTCTAAGACTTAAAAACTTTACACCATCAATTCTTAGCAGATCTGACCACAAATGTTTTATTGTTTTAATATTATGCACAAAGTGCTTCAAAGATAAAGGCTTTGCTTCCCTTTCATTGGAAGCGTCAAAGCGCATTGATGCTAGCTTTTTTACAGCTTTTTTTTCATTCCAGAAAGTGATGTGTTCTGAATTACGGGAAAGAGCATGTTTTAACTTATTACCATAATGGCCAAATCCATTTAAACTGTCAAACAAATTATTTATAAAAAGAAGAATTTCTGCTGTGAATAAGCCATTATCAATGTTTGGGTTTAAAGTTAAGTAATCATGGTCCTGAATAAATAGCAGAGACTTCATGTGCACTTCCAGTGATGTAGCCACTTGCCTGCTGAAAACTTGGGCTGCCAATTTGACCTGAAATTTACATAATATAAATAACACATTAGTAATAAATAAATAAACTATTTTAAATATATTTTTATATTATACTAGCTGTTCTTCACGGCCCCGCCCGCGTGATTTGCTTTTTCTGGGACAAAAAGTAGCCTATGCTCATCAGGGATAATGTAGGATTCTACTGATAAAAGAATTTTTCAAATAGGTTTATGAACAAACAGGTTATTATTCATTGGCTTCCTTCGCATGTCGGGATCATGGGCATATGGGTATATGGTATAAAACCATTCAGTATCAGATACCTCGTTATCCGTGGTTTGAGAATATGAACATGAGTAGGAAATTCAGTTCAGTTCTGTTAAGAATAACAATAAACGAAGTTTTATTCTAATTACGGGCTAGACACATCCCTGGAAACAAATTCAAACACCTAATTGGGAAATCTGTGTCTCCAAATTGCTCGAGCTGTCCTGTAGTAGAAGATGTTTATCATTCTTTAACAGACTGTGTCCGAAGTGAAAAACTACGACGTGAACTATTCCCTAATTGTACCAATGTGGGTATCTGCAATAGTATCCTGGCTTGCTTCAAAGGAAGCTTCTTCCTAGTATTAAGATAGTACTTTGTATTGATTTACGGGGGTGACATTGTCAAATGTGACAAAACCTCCTATAAATAAAATAAAGAGAAAAAAAATGTGTGCGTGTACTACACACACGTAAGAAGTGAAACTTCTTTATGACCTTATTTTTCGAAAAATTATCTACTATATGGGTCAGATCACGTCAATTGGACCCCCCCTTTACCACTTCATGATAAAAAACTTATTAAAAACTTACTTATAACTTATTTAAACTTAACTATAATTATCGAAAGTAGTCATACCCAAATATCATCCCCCGAAACAGTTTTTGAAAATTTTGATTTTAACACCATTTTTTTTTATTCAAAATTTTTGCTACTTAAAATAAAAAAAATATTATAAAAAAGCTATTAAAGATAACTTAACGAAATTTTCAGAGATTATAGGGAAATATCTATAATTTCAGATAAAAATATTTTGCAACTTTCATTTATTATCATATTTTTTTTTAACTTTTAAATAAACAAATTGAAATTTTTATGACTTCTCAGTACGATGATTGAACTTTTTTTTTTAGTAATGCGCGTTATACATTTAAGTTCTTTATTTCAAAATAAAATTTCACTGCCTTTATGAATAACAAATGAAAACTGATTGTGAAGCTCAGTGTTTTTTTGTCTAAAAATATTAGTCAGTTGGATAAATAATTTCAAATGCATACCTCGATAATAGTTTTTTTATACATATACCTTAATTGCTCTGTGCAAATGTAGTTGACAATATAAATAAATAAAAAAAATTAGTTGTAAACATTATTTATTTAATACTTGTGTAATTTGTAGCGATCTATATAGCCTTAATAGCTAAGCTCAGTAGTGCGCAGCACTTGACCCGCTCGCCGCTGCATCATATAAAATTTCATATTTTTTAAACTAATGCCGGGCAGTGAAATTTTATTTTGAAATAAAGAACTTAAATGTATAACGCGCATTACTAAAAAAAAAAGTTCAATCATCGTACTGAGAAGTCATAAAAATTTCAATTTGTTTATATATAGTTTTGACAGCCTCCGTGGCGCAGCGGGCGAGTAGCCGGCTGTGAAGCGAGAGGCCGCGGGTTCGATCCCCGCACCGAGACAAATGTTTGTGTGATCCACAAATATTTGTTCGGGGTCTGGGTGTTGTGAGACCGAAAGTCTCTCGTAGTTCCTGATACCAACGACACAAGACTCGTATCTTACTGTGGGGTCAGGACTAAGTATGTGACTGTTGGTTGTATTTATTTAAAAGTTAAAAAAAATATGATAATAAACAAATGAAAGTTGCAAAATATTTTTATGTGAATTTATAGATATTTCCCTATAATCTCTGAAAATTTCGTTAAGTTATCTTTAATAGATTTTTTAACACGCTTTTATTATTATAATTATTTTTTTAATTTTAAGTTGCAAAAATTTTGATTTATAAAAAATGGTTTTAAAATCTAAATTTTCAAAAACTGTTTCGGGGGATGATTTTTGGGTATGACTACTTTCGATAATTATAGTTAAATAAGTTTTTTATCATCAAGTGGTAAAGGGGGGTCCAATTGACGTGATCTGACCCATATGCAACTTTACAGAAATTGGTTAAATAAAGTTAAATTAGATAAAGTTTAAACAAAAGGCTTTTATTATCATAGACATGAATACAAAAAAATGTGTCCGTCTCAGGACACTCGACAGAAGAAGTCCGGTCAAAATCCGCACAAAGTCCGGTCAAAGTCCTGTCAAAGTCCATCAAAGTCCTGTCATGGTCCTGTCATGGTCCTGTCAAAGTCCTTCAAAGTCCTGTCAAAGTCCGGTCAAAGCCCCGTCAAAGTCCGGTCGAAGTCCGGTTAAAGACCTGTCAAAGTACGATCTAAGTCTGGTCAAAATCCAGGCAAAGTCCTGTAAAGTCCGGTCAAAGTCCGGTTAAAGCCCGGTCAAAGTCCGGCCAAAGTCTTGTCAAAGTCCAGTCAAAGTCCAGTCAAAGTCCTGTCAAAGTACAGTCAAAGTACGGTCAAAGTCCGGTCAAAGTCCTGTTAAATCCGGTCAAAGTCCGGTCATAGCCCGGTCAAAGCCCGGTCAAAGTCCTGTTAAATCCGGTAAAAGTCTGGTCGAAGCCCGGTCAAAGTCTTGTGAAAGTCCAGTCAAAGTCCTATTAAATCCGGTGAAAGTCCGGTCGAAGCCCAGTCAAAGTCCGGTCAAAGTCTTGTCAAAGTCCGGTCAAAGTCCTGTCAAAGTACTGTCAAAGTACAGTCAAAGTAAGGTCAAAGTCCGGTCGAAGTCTGGTCAAAATCCAGTCAAAGTCCTGTAAAGTCCAGTCAAGGTCCGGTCAAAGTCCGGTCAAAGTCTTGTCAAAGTCCTGTCAAAGTCCGGTCGAAGTCCGGTCAAAATCCAGTCAAAGTCCGGTCAAAATCCAGTCGAAGTCCGGTCAAAGTCCTATTAAATCCGGTCAAAGTCCTGTCAAAGTCCGGTCGAAGTCTAGTCAAAATCCAGTCAAAGTCCTGTAAAATCCAGTCAAGATCCGGTCAAAGTCTTATCAAAGTCCAGTCAAAGTCCAATCAAAGTCCAGTCAAAGTCCGGTCAAAGTATTGTCAAAGTCCGATGAAAGTCCTGTAGTCCAATCAAAGTCTGGTCAAAATCCAGTCAAAATCAAAAATGTGACGAGTGCCGCGTAACGGAAAAATGTGACGATTTTATTTTTCTAACGCAGATAAAGAAGTTTCACTTCAAAAAAATTAAATATGTAATATCTTCGAAAATGTTTATTTAAATTACATGCTGTAAAGGGTCATATTGATCTATATTAGATGCACAATGTATTTAAGGTACTTAATTGGATAAGGATTAATGCCGTATGGCTTAAAATCGCTTCGTAAATAAGCCATTATTCCTTGTAAAAAGGATAAAAAATGGTTATTGTGGGTTATCCCTAAGACATAGACATATACCATCGTGGACTTTTTGTAGACCTTTTTAACAGACAGACAGACAGCGGGAAGCGACTTTGTTTTGTACTATATATTAATATGCATATACACACACACACGTACATATATATATATGTGTGTGTGTGGGTGTGTGTATGATTGTTGATTCATTTACCTTCATTTTATCATATGAAGTTGGATTTATGTGTTTCTCAGTAAGTTTGGTGCTTCTTGCTCTGCCACCAAAGCCATCCACTTTGTAAAGAGTCTCAATATACTCCCACTTTGCCCTTTGGTTGCCAATAAGAAGATTTTTTTTCTGAAAATTATTGCGAAAACATTTCAATAAATGAGGTACATCATAGATATGATATAATTGGTTAAGACCGATTTTATAGGAGATATCACTTGTACATCTGTTACTATGTAACAGTTCAGCATTCGATTCTGATATTAATGACCTAATTAGCAGCAACATTGGCAGAACCTAGGTCACTGATTGTAGCTCTTACTATAAATCCAGCTTTAAAAACTGCAGATACTATTTCTTTAATAATATTCTTTAAAACAAATGTTTTAACTCCATCTCGAGCAAAATAAAATGCAATTGGAATTTTCCAAGGAGAAAACAACCCCCTTAACATAAAAACTAAGGCTTTATCAGCTACATTGTTTGTACGTTTACCAGAACCTATATCCTCAAAACCCTCGATGACCCCAGTAAAGAAGTTGAAATTTAAGTGCTTTTTAATGGATATCTCATCAAAAATTAATGTGCATGCCTGTCTATTATGGGTTTATCCAAGGCAGCATCTGCCAAATGTTGGAATATGAAGTCATTAATACCAGGTCTCAGAGGTATATTGCTAAGGAGCGAATTAATTCGAGATTTACATGGCAGTGCTAAATGTTTTCGTAAAAATCCATAGCACTTAGGGCTTAACTTGTATAGTGACAAAGCAAAGACTTTTTCTGCATCAGTGTAACGGCGACCTTTTAATGAATTACCAGTCAAACGTAATTGTGAATCTACTAATAACTTTCCAAATGTACTCATAATGTTATATTTCTTCAAAAACATCTTTGTTTTTGGAGCTTGAAGGTGAAGTCTAGTCTTTAATTTTTTATATCGTGATTGCAAGAGACGTAATTTATTTTTCAAAATGTTAATGGAAGTGCGTAAAACTTGTTTACGAGGGGTAGTTTCACTAGGTTTTAATCTAATGCGATTAATTAACTTACATTTTATCAGGTTACGAGTTTTTAATTTTTGTGCATTACATAAAGCAGTGGTGGTTGATGTGGATGGGGTTACACAAACTGGAAGATTTTCCATACTGTGTGATATACAAGGAATGAGGTGCAGGGGAGCACTATTTTGTGTATTACAACCAGCAGTAGTGGTTGATGTGGATGGGGTTACACAAACTGGAAGATTTTCCATACTGTGTGATATACAAGGAATGAGGTGCAGGGGAGCACTATTTTGTGTATTACAACCAGCAGTGGTGGTTGATGTGGATGGGGTTACACAAACTGGAAGATTTTCCATACTGTGTGATATACTAGGAATGAGGTGCAGGGGAGCACTATTTTGTGTATTACAACCAGCAGTGGTTGGTGATGTGAATGGGGCTACACATATAGCAAGAGGTTCCTTATTGTATGGTATATTCGGAGAGAGGTGAGGTACAGTGCTACAATTTGCTTCATTCAATGAAGCATGAAATGCCGTTCTAGACAATTGAGAACTTACATCTATTGAACTATTTTGATTAACGTCAGAAGAGCTAACTACTTTAAAAGTATAGGGTTCAGGAACACTATTAGTGGGTGTAATTTCTAATTTCAAATCTGAATATCTGAAGTTTCTAGGTTTAATAAGGGAATTGCATTAGGCGTTAATTTTAGTTTGTCATTAATATGTTCGGGAGTAAAATATTTAGTACAAAAACGTATACTTCCGCGTTTAGTGAAAGGATACTTTTGTAAAAAAGGGCATAACCTCAACCACATTTCCTACCTTGATTTGATTGTGTAAGGCACACAAAAATATTTAATATCCGGGCCTCGAGTACTGCACCCGGGAACAGAACACTTACGAACCATGTTGGATTATGTATGAAAATAAATCAAACTACACTACACGTACAAAGATAAGGATTCAGAGCAACCGTCGACCACAGTACAAAATGGCGTTACGAATTGTTTCAAAACCTTATTTCAATCTGACGTTCAAATGACAGCTTACACTGCATCACACACACTAATAAAGGACAGAGCGTAGAAAGAGATGCAAGAAAATCCATTCATAAAATGTATGGAAAAATTTTGAAACATGAGATAGCTGCTAAGCGCTATCGTGTTACTTTTTTGGGCTGAGTCGACAGGGGCTGAAAAGAATCGGAACAAATGCAGCTGGATGCAGTTCAAAGACGCAGTTTCCCGGAAAGAAAACAATCAAAAATCATGATTGTCAAAATACACACAGACTCAGTGATGCCACCTTGCAGAAAAAAAAATCATTAGATTTGGTCTCAAAACTCCCTAGATTTCAAGATATTTTTAAATAAAAAAAATCTAATCTTATCACTTAATAGTTTAAAAGGAAATTACACTATAGGTATTATAACACGCAGAAGTTAACTAGGCACCTCGGTGTAATGACGTCATAGGAATGTACTAACAGCATAAAAAATTCAAGTACCCTTATAAGACCCATCGATACAAGTTATTGTAACTGCGAATGTGGATGGGCACGTTTTCAAGCGAAGTTCACGGGCGCGGGTTCGCGTGCGTACCTACTAAATTGGTTACTAAAATATGTTTTGTCTCATTCTCACTCTGACAGATGACAAATGTGTGACTGACGCTAAACATATAATAATTAATCAATAGATACCTATTCAGCGTTTATAAATAAGGGGGTTAAATGTAGGTATATTTTTTGGTAACAGTTCTATATCCATAAAAATAACAATAATAACAACGAAAAAAACACGAAGGAGGCGCGTGCGTAACGGTAGTATTTAATTTACTGACCGTAATGACGCGTCGAGGGCGAGAGCGGTAGGCGGTGGGGTGCGGTGGGAGGGGACGTGCATTCCACTGAGGTTCCAAGTTGATTTCTGTGTGTTATACAAAACAATGTTATTGGGAAAACAATTAACAAAAATAATATCGAATAGCTAAAACAAAAATAACATCAAATATGTACTTCTACTGGAATTTGATGTTTTTTTAGTTATATCTTTAAATGAGCAATTCTTGTATACATATACAGGGTTATTTTGACACCCTGTTACTAAATGAAACCACATATTCGTCATCGCCTCTGCTTACCTTGTACCAAACATGAGGCTTGAGCTTGTAGTAGTTTTGCCAAAAAACGTGATTTAAGTTTTGAGCCTTTTAAATCACGCTGTACGGTTTTTGCACTAAAATCTATTGAATAAAATGTCACAGCTGACGATGTAATTATAAAACACAAACGCTTAAGAAGGGCAACTCCATACATATGAAAATACGTCTCAGGCTCACAAAGACGCTCTTGACACATTCCCGGAAAAAGTTGCGACAGTATTACTTTGTTCAGTGACAAAACGTAAAAAAATTGTGTTTGCGAGGAGTAGGTAACGTTATTCAACAATAAATAGGTATCACAAATTTGACTAAAAACAAATAATCATTGCAAAAGTTACAAGATTCGATTTTACTTAGGATTTTATTACATTTCATAGGGTAATCTAATATTTATTTCTATTCCTAAATTACAATTTTGAGCCGTCATTTCCAAAACGTTTAACTTATCTAATGCGCCGTTTGCCTTCTGTGCGCTTGGCGTTTTTATAAAGCAGGTACATTGAACTTGCCGGTATAATAAATGCACACAAATAAACTATTATCGGGACTCTTTTCGCATTCCAGTAATTGCAATAGCTGTCACTGTCTCGCAATAACACGGGTAACGCTAGTGCTGGATTCATTGCTATACATGCGTTGCAATCTTCTGTTAATCGATCCTTCAAATCGAAAATCTTAATCTTACGAATATTTAATGTCGCTGTAAAGGTTTCAATTAATTATACATTATAGGTTTAATAAGTTTCTTGAAATGTTTTTAGTAAAGAATATTTATGACGATTATTATAGCGTAAAGGCAAAATATTTCGTGTGATGGCCTATCATTTACGTGTGCTCATGTCGCGATATTAATTAAGCTTGAAAATTCATGATTTTTTTTTTATAGCATAGGCCCGCAAACGAGCAAGTGGGTCACCTGATGGTAAGTGATCTCCACCGCCCATGTACGCCCACCACCAGAAGAGTCATGAGCGCGTTGCCGACCTTAAAGGAAAGGGATAATTAGGGATTGGGAAGGGGAGGGGATTTGGGCTTCCGGTTATCTCACTCACCGTACGAAACGCAGCAGCAAGCCACTACTTTACGTCGGTTTTCTGTGAGACAGTGATAACGATCCGGTCGAGTCAGCCCATTCATGCTGTAGATAAAACTGTCTACAGCGTGGCTCTACCACTCTAAATGTTATAACCACCCGTACAAGTTACCTAAGCAGCACCATAATTATACACATAATTCGCGTATCGTTATGTAAAATACAAATTCATAATAAAATACATGTTTTGGAACCGTAGAACTTACATACATTTTTGAACCAATAGCTCATCGGTCTCAGCCTGCAATGTACTGACATTGCTGCTACATCAATGAGAATATCGATATGTTTATCGCAATTCCAAGAATCGGTATTTTTTATTCGATCATAGATTCGCGGATCGAATCATACACACATTAGGACAACACTAAAATTTATGATTTACTGCATTCCTAATTCCTTGGTGTGCGTGCATTCAAAGTCGTAATTGGTCAACTTGTAACGCGTAATAATTCGTAATGTTTTTGTATTCGCCAACCCCGGCTTAGTATTTCTATGTTATTAATCCATTAGCCAACCTGATCACGGTATTTAATTGTTCCCGCCAAATCAGTTGATCTTTTGATGAATCAGTACCTAAAATTTAATTTTCGTAAATACGGCACTATACCTTACACTCACAAGTTTAAAACAAACTAGGTATTCTAGTTTAGTTCACTTCGGTTCGTTTCGTTTGATGTGCATGTTTTTTTTTCATATTCCGCCATTTTGCTCAGTATTTAGTTTTTATTAGTATTTCGTAATTTTTATTAGTGCGGCGATCTTGGTGAAATTGATACTGTTTTCACAAACGTTTGTGTAATGTTTTAAGTGTGTAATAATTATTCGTATTGAAGTGAAATTGACACTAACCGGTTTATCAAGTTTAGAATAATGCCTAAGTGTTTGTGTAGTGTTTGTGTTAAGTACATACTACATGTTTACTGCCGGGAAGTATTTGGTATACTTCGCGGTATTATGGTATTATGTATAATTGTTTAGAAATCTCAGGGAGACAATAACATTTTATAGGGTTTTATTAAAATTTAAGTTTACTTCCGGCTCAGCGATACTGCACTACTACACAGTCGTTTATTTGCTGCTTTTGATAAATTATAAGCTATTACTTTACATCCGGGGCGCAATCTTATGGGCAGGGTCCGATTAATATTATTCGCCGTAGTTGCTTATAAGATACGGTAATGTATGTGTGTGTGTCTCATTCATTCGATGACGGGTGTGTACTGTGTACGATGTGTTGAGTTGTATATGTGTGTGCGCGCGTATACAGACTGTTTAAAATTAATCTAATGTTAATGGCATTTAATTTGTTAGGAAATATTATTTTTTTATTTTGCCTTTAATAAGAAAGTGTCTTAGCTCAAAGTACTTATATTAACGAACACTACACATGGTTTCATTTAAGTATAGGGTGTCAAAATGACACTGTATATCTATATAATTGGAATCTCGGAATCGGCTCCAACGATTTTCATGAAATTTAGTATATATGGCGTTTCGGGGGCGATAAATCGATCTAGCTAGGAATCATTTTTAGAAAATGTCATTTTAATCGTGTTTTATCAACTTAAAGTAGTCCCAATTAAAACTGAAAAATATGACTCTATATATATAAAAATGAATCGCTGTGCGTGTGTCTCGTCAGAACTCGAGACTGACTGTACCGATTTGGCTAATTCTGATCTTGAAATATTTGTGGAAGTTCAGGGAAGGTTTACCCGGTGAGAAAAAATGAGTAAAATAAATAATAAGTAAAGGAAAACACTAAAAACGACAACTTAATTTTCCTATACAAACTGTGACAGGGACAGGGACAGGGACAGGGACAGGGACAGGGACAGGGACAGGGACAGGGACAGGACAGAACAGGGACAGGGCAGGGACAGGACAGGACAGGGACAGGACAGGACAGGGACAGGACAGGGATGGGACAGGGACGGGACAGGGACGGAACAGGGACAGGACAGAACAGGGACAGGACAGGACAGGACAGGACAGGGACAGGATAGGACAGGGACAGGACAGGACAGGACAGGGACAGGACTGTCCCACCGGGGGGAGGTGGAAGACGACCTGACTTAGGTCGTCGAAGTCAATTAAATGTGCGACGGGTTACCTCACGTGCAATGGTGCAGTACGTCACTTATTGCATTTAATGTAAATGAAACATTTGTATTAAGTTTTGAACAGATTTTACACAAATATATGTAGGTGATACGAAGTTCACCGGGTCATCTAGATTAAGATTAGTAATTAATTAATTAAGTCAATGAGTGTTTGCTTTGAGGTTAGGTTAATTCCTGACATCTATTGGCGAATAATAATACTACTTTTTTTTTTTCACCCGAGCAAAGCTCGGTCGCCCAGGTACTGTGTATATAGAAGGCTGAGATGGATCAGTTTCATTAGACTTATTTGATTTTTAAATCGATAAAAATCACTACAAATCACCAAATATTGTTTTAGTGATTTTTATCGATTTAAAAATCACTGTCGTACTCCAAAAACAAGTGAGTTGTGAGTGGTAGAGCCACGCTGTAGACAGTTTGTCTACAGCATGAATGGGCTGGCTCAACCGGGTCGTTACCACTGTCTCACAGAAAACCGACGTAAAGTAGCGGCTTGCTGCTGCGTTTCGTACGGTGAGTGAGATATCCGGAAGCCCAAATCCCCTCCCCTTTCCAATCCCTAATTATCCCTTTCCTTTAAGGTCGGCAACGCGCCCATGATTCTTATGGTGGTGGGCGTATATGGGCGGTGGAGATCACTTACCATCAGGTGACCCACTTGCTCGTTTGCCGGCCTATGCTATAAAAAAAAAATCACTAAATCTAGTGGCAACAAGTAATTATCATGTTACGAACAAGTGCAGGGTGCATAATTACATATATAGTTTTTGAGGCCGCGAATTCGATTCCCGCACCGAGTCAAACAAATTGTGTGATTCGCAAATATTTGTTTCGGGTCTGAGTGTTTCTCTCCAGAGGGATTGACATTAGGTACGCAGCGGATCGTAAAAACTACAAGCCAAATATTTCTGAAACATATGTCAAAGAGCATGTTGCGCCAGCCCCACTGTAAGTGGGATAAGGGCAGGGGGAAGGAAAGAATTATTGTTTTATGTTTGTATCCATGGTGATTATTGTCCCAATACTATTTTTATCAATTTTATTACATACGTAGAAGGAACGTGCTGAAATTTCCAAAAAACAAAAGAAATTAATTTCCGGCCAGAGCTTATTCTTTGTAGACGTATGGATTTGTTATGTAGTCTGATATCCTTTATAATAATCTAGCTTTTGCTCGCGGCTCCGCCCGCGTGATCTGCTTTTTCCGGGATAAAAAGTAGCCTATGTCCTATTCTGATGTACAAGCTATATTATTGTAAAGTTTCATTAAAATCCATTCAGTAGTTTTTACGTGAAAGAGTAACAAACATACATTCATCCATACTTACAAACTTTGACGTTTATAATATTAGTAGGAGTAGGATAGAGAAGCTGTTGAAAATTAAAAACATAACTTTTTCATTATTTGGAAGTGGGAAGTTACAACACAAAAATAATGAACCGTCTTTTGCTTTTATCATGAAAAATATATACATAGTATGTTATATTATTGCACTTTTGTTATGAATAAGACTTTTTGGCTCGCCAATCTAGAAACTCGTCGATGTCATTTTCATTATCAGTTTCACCTTCCTCATCTACACTCATTTGTTCCATTTCGTTAATTTTTTTCTTAGTTTCTTCTTTTTTAAGCTCGAGATCTAAAACTCTACAACAAAAACATTATTTTTACGTATCAATATAATTGGAGGTACCCTAACTTTAATCAAGGAAAAGCATCACAGTCAGTGGCGTGCACTTCATATAGGCAAAAAGGCACTGCCTACCCTACTAGAAACACGGTTTTAATAATGTAAAAATAAAATTAAAAATAATGCAAATCCATTCACTACTTAATAAAATAGTAAAATACGTATTTAAAAAGTTCAAACTCGGTACGAAAATCAATGCATTGTTTGCAGTTTGAACACACAAACTTAGGCAGTGATTTCTGTTGTCTACATTCCATTCATAAATTTACGCAAAAGTGGACGATTTTCGACTTTATCGACCAAAAATGCGTAAATACTATAAGCGAGTACGAATGACAACTCCTGCGGCAGGAGGACCAATCACAGTTCAGTGCTCAGTGCTATTGTCTTGGCAAATTGCCAATTTTTATAATGAGATTTTAAAATCATATTTGAAAAAGAACTGGCGCGTAGATTGTTTACAAATGAGTTGGTTTATAATTTTTTAACTTATTGATACATTCGTAGTATTCTTATTAAATATATTTATATATGCGAATCCCATGAAATAGGGCCTTTTTAAAGGCCGCTTCGGATATCTTACAAGTGACGTGTTCCATAATTACCCACGAGCAAGTTATTTAAGGTGGCCAATTCTTTCTTTAATTTGGCGTCATCGTCAGAATATCGTGTTTTCGACCTTGACACTAATTGATGATCGTGAGTACTTAATTTCATACAATAATGTTTTGTGCTAATAAGGCTTATTTAATCGTTTTTTTTACGGGAGAGAGATTTTTTACGTGACCATTAGAAGCCTAGGTAAAATCTAGACCCATTATATGGCGTCTTGCAAACATTTTAAAAAGTAGAAATATAACTACATATGTTGACTGCTGCCTACCCTATCACAAAACGCTGTGCACGCCACTGATCACAGTAATCAAAAAGTCCTGGAAATTAGGCGGGTATTCCTAGGCCATTGAGAGGCCTTAGGCAGGTATAAAGAAAAAATAGATAAAGAACTATGAAGAATATTATGGTTTTCGAGTTTGTTGACCCAATGGCACCGCTAATTTTTTGGACCTAATAAAATTCAGAACACTCCAAGTGGTTTTTATTTAAATTACCCATAAAATATTATAATACCTTGACCAATTTCTTATTTGCTCGTCAATTTCGTCAATTTGTCGCTCAGCCGTCGCTTCCTCTTGTTCTCCAGCAATAATTTCCGCGGAAGCACTAGTCTCTTCTTTCATCTGTTTTTGGAATTTCTCCCATTCTTCTTCTTTGGGGTCTTTGTATTCAATATTTCTTACCTAAAACAAATTATTGTTTTTAAGTTAAACAAAAATAGCACTAGCATTAACCAAGGAACAAAGTGTATGAAAGATATAAATGATTTATTCTAACAATAATAGGTACATATTCATCAATAAAATTTTACAAAGTCAATGAATATAAATAACTAAAGAAATGCTACCGCCGCAACAATTAGGTAGCCAGCCAGCGTTGCCATTTTAGCGATTTTATCACTAGATTTAGTGACTTTTTGGGGTAAGACAGTGAATTTTTGAAAAAAAAATTGCTAAAATAATATTTAGTGATTTCTAGTGATATTTGGCGGATCCATCTCAGCTTTCTATATACAGATATAGCTAAAGAAGACACCAAATACCAGAACAGGTATTGGATGTTTTTTTTAGCTATTCGATATTATTTTTTTTGTTAATTATCTTCACAATTACATTGTTTTGTAATATCTATCGTGTAATTTCCTTTTAAACTATTTAGTGATTTCTAGTGATTTTTTTAGTTCAAAATATCCCGAAATCTGGCGACTTTTGAGACCAAATCTAGTGTTTTTTTTTCTGCAAGGTGGCATCACTCGCTTGTCCGCTGTCGTATTCGCACATTTTTTGACGTTTTAGTTTTGATCTTTTTCCAAAACAAACAGTACTGATACGCAGTAGTATATGAAAGTAGTTTAAAAATAGTTAAATGAATCCACCAATACTATTTTTCAGCAGGAAAATACCAGAACTCCTTGGCTCCGTAACAAAATCTCAAAAACTGCATACAATGGATCATTCGTTCATGTTGAAGACTCTAAAAGCATGCAAACCGCTGCTCGATAACAAGAGCCATAAAGGTCAAGCCGGCAGAATAGGAGTAGTTGGAGGATCTTTGGAATATACCGGCGCCCCGTACTTTGCAGGAATAAGTGCGTTAAAAGTTAGTACTGTGTTTTAATCTTACAACTAAATTCTTCAGTTCGGAGTGTATAAATGGCGCATAATTTAGACTAGTGATTCTTCAAGTGAGTTCCGCGAAACCCAACGGTTCCACAAATTAGTTACATTTGTCATTGAATTGCGGCGAATGTGTGATTGGATTCAAATAATATCCAACCATATTGAAGATGAACACAGATCTTACACAGATATTTAATCGAATGTTAATGAAAGTCAATATGTTTCCTCACTTAATGTAGGGTTCCATGAAAGAAAAGAGGGTTTTGTTTCCCATAGCTTTAAAAGTTTAGGAGCTGCTGGTTTAGACTTTACACAAGTTACAAAGTGCAAATGTTACATATGTATACAAATCAATAACAATAACCAAGAAAACTCTTTCAGGTTGGAGCTGATTTAGTCCATGTTTTCTGTGCATCTCCTGCAGCCACAGTCATTAAGTCATACAGTCCAGAACTAATTGTACACCCTTTATTGGATCAGAAGAGTGCAATCACAGAAATAGGATCTTGGTTTGATAGACTTCATGCAATAGTCATTGGCCCAGGGTTGGGAAGACAAAAAGAAATACTTCAAGTGGTGACAGAATTGATTGAGGTAATAAAAAATAAGAAAATACCTCTGGTTATAGATGCAGATGGTCTCTTCCTGATAACAGAAAACCCTCAAATATTGAACAATTTTTCATCACCTGTAATATTAACTCCTAACAAAATGGAATTTGAAAGATTTAGTGGTAAAGTTGATCCAATGAATTTTGGAAAAAACATTACAATACTCAAAAAAGGTGCTTTTGATGAATTTCTAAGTAAAAATCCAGAGATTACTTGGAACTCAAATGTAGGGGGTTCTGGTAGACGATGTGGTGGACAAGGGGACCTATTGTCAGGATCAATAGCAACATTATTGCATTGGACTTTAAAAAATATTGACAAAGTTGAAACAGAAATACCTGAGAACAGGGTAATAATGTCAGCAGCATTATCATGCTATGGGGCATCTTCATTAGTGAGGTTATGCAATGAAAAAGCTTTTGCCATAAAAGGTCGCAGCATGCTTGCAACTGACATGATTGAACACATTCATGAAGCTTTTGAAGAATTATTTGGTCAGTAAATCAATTCAATGATGTTACTTATTTTTTAACAATATGAGTCAATATTTTTATTATGTGAAGGCAAGATAAAATATATTAGGATTTTGAAGCTTAGAGTGAATCGGCTGAAAAGGAGCCAAACACAAGTAGCCATTACTCACAAAGTGATATTTTTGAACAGTTCCTTAACTAATAAAAATAATATATTTACATTGCACATGTTGCAGTGATCAAATTTAGAATTGGTTGAATGAAAAGATACGCAGCCTCACACACCTATCACAGCAACATACAAGCCACATTGCCTGGCATGAATAGATGCACCTGATCATAATAACAACATAAATTATAAAATTTGATGATAATGACCTATGCAGGTGGTTTAGTCCTAATAGGTGTATGTTAATCTTATAAGATACTCAAAGTTATATTAAGATAATGTTATTTAAGTTATAATTTTATTCTATAAGTTTAAAAAGGATGAGAGTGGGACATTTTGATTATTTTTGTATTGCTCAAAATATAATTGTTACATCAATAAAAATTTATTTATGTTCATAGATTTTATTTATAATGGTACCTATGTAATGTGGGACAAATATGGCACTAGTATTTTTTAACATAACTGAATAAATAATGATGACTTGGGACTGAAATTTTTTTTTATAAATACCTTGGCATCCAAGATAGGATCATCAAAAAACCCTTCAGGAATTGGTGCATCAATAGCAGGTTGTTCCTTAGAGTCTTGTGACACATCTGAGGATGATTGTTCTCCTAGAAAACAATATTAAATTATTGTTTGACAATCAAATAAACACCAGTCCTTTGTAAACAATAAAAAATGCATGTTATCAATCAGGGTTCGAGGATATATATCAATGGATATATATCAAGATATATATCCGATATATATCAAGCTGGGTTTGACGATATATATCAATATTTTTTTTATAATAAATTGCAATACAAAAATGGTTTAAAAAATTAATGTTATTAATTAATTTTTAGAGTTTGTTACTGTATTTCTACTTCCCAAATATAGATGGCGTGGGAGTAGTGTTAAAACATACTCCCTAATGGTAAGTTCTAATCCATAAATGGCAACACTTCTGCCCTAAAAGAAGAGTTTATGGTTTTTAGTTGATTTTGCCTTATCCAAACACGAGTTCTTTTATTTTATAATTTTAGTATGTGTATGTAACACATATGCAAACAGTATTCATAAATAATACAATAAAATAATAATATGGCTTTCATACAAAATGGATATATATCAAAGTTGATATATATCGGATATATATCATAAATATCCGATATTTTGATATTTATAATAAATATCGGATATTTTCGAACCCTGTTATCAATGCAGTTAGGGGATATATCTGCAAAATATGAGAAGATAGAAATATGTTCTTTACATATCTGCATGTGGGAAAGTGTTGATTCATAATAGCTTGTGATGAACCTAACATGAATCAAGTTTAAAGTTAACTCTAGGTATAAATGATTTTAAATTATTGATACATTATTTTATGCTTCATTATTTTGTGTTTGTGTGCTTAAATCTGTTATTAATACATAACTATATATCACAGGATGTCCACTGCTGAACATAGGCCTCCCCCGAAGATTTCCAGACTGACCTATTGGAAATAGCCTGCATCCAGTGACTTCCTGCGACCTTTGTCAGATTGTCTGTCCACCATATAAGTAGATGTCCAACTCTACACTTTCCGAGATGTGGGCTCCATTCCAGAACCTTTCTGCCCCATTGACTCTTTTCTGGGAGATATGTGGCCTGCACATTGCCACTTCAGCTTGCTGATCTGTTGGGCTATGTCGATGGCTTTTGTTATTCTACAGATCTCATTTCTGATGGGTCACATAGACAAACACCAATCATAGCCCTCTCCATAGGTCATTGAGAGACTGTGAGCCATCATTATAACTATATATACACATTATAATATTAATAATCATCTAAGCATGAAGAATGTAATGAGAGTGAACTAACCAATTTGGGCAACAGGTGTGAATTTATATATATATTATAATAAAGTAATACATACCATCATTCTTTTCTAATTTTGGAGTATTAAGTGGTGCCCTTATGATCTCCTCATCATGATGTGACACAATTTGTGGGGCAGTATTTCCTGGTTTCTGTACCACAATTAGAGATTTTATTGCATTTTTTAAAATCCCTTTAATCTTTTTTTCAGGTGGAGCATCTTTTGGAGGACTTTGATTTTTATGTTTTAACTTTCCAACTGTGAAATTATTTGTTAGCTGTTTCAACTTCTTCGCATTCTCAACATTTTCTCTATGTTGTTTACTATTTACATGTACTTGCCACACATTTTCTGAACGCACGACTGATGAGCATAGCATGCACATAAGTTGTCCAGCATTGTTGTATTTTGCGAGAGGGTTATCTATTTTGATAGGTTTTAAATCTTTCTTCTTTCGTTCTGCCATCAAGCGACGCATTTCCTCTTGTGCTTTCTTTCTCTCGACATGCATTCGAAGTGACATTTTAGTAAGATATCTAGGTTTAGTAATTATTATAACACTTTTATCTCTTAGGTATGCTTTATTTTCTCCATATAATATAACTCAGCTGTTTGCTAAAAATTCTACAATCACAACAAATCCAAATTCGAAAATAATTTACAATTGACATATGTATTATTTGTTTTTTTTTTAATTACATTTTCCCTTTTATTGGGATGGCAACGAGATCTAGCTCAAACAGCCAGGTCGATCAATGCACTTTGTCAAAAGTCACCTCAATTCACTGATTTCAATGCTTGCATACACTATGTACATATTCATCACCGTGAATGTTCATTGCATAAACCCACACCAATTTTATTCGCCAAACAGAACTTTAAATTAGTTTATGAATTTAATTAACTACACTGTCAGAATTCCCGCCAAAACTCCCTGACATTTGATTTAGACAACTTTTTTTAGAACTTATTTTAAGGCTTGGTATGCTTGTCCTTTGAGACTGTCTTGGCCAATGACCAAAGAATCACAGTCTCATAGAAAATCGACGTAAAGTAGCGGCTTGCTGCTGCGTTTCGTACGGTGAGTGAGATATCCGGAGGCACAAATCCCCCTCCTCTTCCTAATGCCTAATTATACCTTTCGTTTAAGGTCGTCAACGCATCCATGATTCTTTGGGTATTGTGGGCGTACATGGGCGGTGGAGATCACTTACCACCAGGTGACCCACTTGCTCGTTTGCCGGCCTATGCTATAAAAAAAGATCTCTCCGTTTAAAATATGTATAAAAACACGTCATGCAGATAGTGATGTCCTGTCATTTATTACTCTTTATTTTAAAAGGTTATTTTTTACATTTTTAAATATTAGTTACAACAAAAAAAAGCATCTAAAAATATAAAAAAAAAAGTGTGCGTCTCGGGACGCTCGACAGAAGTGATAACTTAAACTAATGTGGGTTAAAGTGAGAGCGAAGGAGCCTGCTTACTACTGACGTATGCGTGAGAGAAAGGGAAGCCAGAGTGGCGCCGTAACGCGTTACGTTACGAAGTCCGGTCAAAGTCATGTCAAAGCCCTGTCAAAGTCCGTTCAAAGTCCTGTCAAAGTCCGGTCAAATTTCGGTCAAAGTCCGGTTGAAGTCCTGTCAAAGTCCGGTCAAAATCCGGTCAAAGTCCGGTCGAAGTCCGGTTAAAGCCCGGTCAAATACCGGTCAAAGTCTTGTCAAAATCCGGTCGAAGTCCAGTCAAAGTCCGGTCGAACTCCGGTCAAATACCAGTCAAAGTCCTGTCAAAATCCGGTCAAAGTCCAGTCAAAGTCCGGTCAAATACCGATCAAAGTCCTGCCAAAATCCGGTTAAAGTCCAGTCAAAGTAATGTCAGTCTTGTCAAAATCCGGTCAAAGCCCGGTCATAGTCCTATCAAAATCCGGTCGAAGTCCGGTTAAAGTCCAGTCGAAATCCGGTCAAATACCGGTCTAAGTCCGGCCAAAGACCTGTCAAAATCCGGTCAAACTCCGGTCATAGCCCGGTCAAAGTCCGGTTGAAGTCCAGTCAAAGTCCGGTTGAAGTCCGCTCAAGTCCGGTTAAGTCCGGTTGAAGTCCGGTCAAAGTCCGGTCCAAGCTGACTGGTCACTTTGAAATAATCGATGTTCCAGGGAGGTCGGCTAACGCTGGCTGGTCGATCGACCGCTCGCGTTACGGAACGTTTCGGTTCACCCTCCCATAAGAAGTTATCACTTCAAAAATATTACCCTCCAATGGCGAGGCCTAGGACCCAAGCCACCGGCGGTTAGGACCCAAGAGAGAGAAACCTCTTCACAATGCGTGCCGTGTCCCATAATACCGCTTTCTATATCTGGCTTTTGAGCCAATGACTAATTGAGAGCCTCTGAAGATGTTGGTCGAGGCTCTTCGGTATCAACCCATGGGCAGAGACGACTATCGGGACAACAATTGTTGAGTCCACATCACACATCTCGGTAACCTCGTGTGCCAGATCTAAATATTTGGTAATTTTATCCTTTTCGGCTTTTACGAAGTTCTCGTAATGCGGAATGGTAACGTCAACAAGCATCGCCCGGCGAGCCAATTAGAGAATAGATCGCTATTATCACAATATCAGGCTTATTTGCAATAATAGTCCTGTGCGTAATAACAGATCGATCACAGTAGAGCGTTGCATGACTATTTTCGAGAATTATTTATTATCCCAGCACGGCAAAGTGATTGCACTCCACCTGATGGTAAGCGTAGTGCAGTCCAAAAAAAACCAGCGACCACCGACAAACAATGAGTTTATCGGTGGTCACCAGAGGCATGCCTGTATAAATGCTTCTTCACTCTCCGAAGAGCAGAAGCAAATCGAGGGGCTTGCGACAGGACAGGTGGATAATTGTTTATTTTGAGGACTCGTGTTTAATCGGACTCTAAATTTAATCACATTGTGGGATGATGCTGTAACGTCACCAATATTTTTGTAAGTCAATATATAATGATAATTATATGTGCACTACACCCCATTGATATTCGGTGCGAGTGGTATATGAATATATGAGCTGAATCCGAACTCCGAGCGCCCATCCCATTTTCAACAAAAGTGTTTATCTAAAAGCAACTACAGTAGCTACATCAAAGTAAAAGATACCTGAAAGCATAAACCTCACAGAAAAAAAATCTTTATATTAAATTACAAATTTTAATACAAATAATTGAAATATAGGTTTAAACTCAATAATAGCGTTTGAATATCAATTATTGTATTATTAATTCATATCAATCATTTATATTTATTCGCATATCAATAAATATATCAAATATGTTACGGACAGCACTACGTCAAACCGCCATATCGCTGCTTTAAAACAAAAGGGCCACAAATCAAAAAATTTCAAAATCCTTTTTATTGTAAAAATTCAAATGTTGTCGGTTATATTTTCATAATTTAAAAAGATCCCCATGAATTTCTCACTTTAAGCAATAAAAATACTACTGACGCCTTTTTTGTATTTTCGAATTTACGCTGCAACATATGTGCAAAGCTGCCATTTTGTGAGTTGCGGCCCGAACGTTGACGAAAGTGCACGTTTGTTTCGTGCTAAAGGGCCATAACGCTAAA
The DNA here is from genome assembly GCA_949126905.1 of Amorpha juglandis. Lineage (NCBI taxonomy): Eukaryota > Metazoa > Arthropoda > Insecta > Lepidoptera > Sphingidae > Amorpha > Amorpha juglandis. Next base: position 11,154,564 of record OX421372.1, read on the forward strand.
AAATCCCTTGATTAAACTTTTATTATTTAAACAAAAGTGCCATATTTTGAAAAACGTCCGTTTTGCATATAATATTCATGTAAGTATCACATATTTTACTTAATCAAAAGGACCGTATTGCAAAAAAGCCTGTTTTGTCTATAACACTTTATAGGAGTTGTAATAACAATTTAAAAACAAAAGTACTATATTTTGAAATAAGTATGTTTTGCATAGAAGATGCATTTAGGAGATAATAATTACGTTATTTCAAAAGGGACATGTTAGGAATACGTCCGTTTTGCTGGTGATTTTTTCTAGGTTATAGTAATTATTAATGAATAAAAGTTATTATTTTGATATACATTTGCATTGTATATTTATTTTTAAAAGTAAAATCATGTTATTTTATAATTAAATAGACTATTTTTGCTTATTATTTTTATTGTAAGTTTCTTTTATTAAGGTAAAGGTTTATTTTATGCATTTTAACATTTGTTTTAATTATTTTTTATATAATGAACAATTGAGCGCATAGGATACTCAACATGGTAAAGTACAAAAACCAAATCAAGCAGCCAAATGACAATGATGAAACTTTATTTAAAAACAGCGACGTTGAAAGTGATCCCTGTATTGAGGAGATGAATAACGCACCAGCATTGAATGACTCCTCGGACAGTGGTTCCATTCCTGATAGTCAATACAATTTCAGTTTATTGATTTTTTATTTGTTTTTGTTTGTATTTGTTTAGTAAGTAATTTAAAATTTAAATTAAAACTTACCAATTACTTTTAAAGGGCACTCTGAAATCACCGCCACGAATAACATTTAACAACGTTTTAGTTAAAAGAAAAGAATCGGTTTGCTACCTTGGGCTAGTTTTAGAACGATTTTTTTCTTTTCTGGAGCATATTAAAAACGTGTGAGAAAAGTATAAACGTAATTTTTATGCCTTGACAAGGATATCAACTTCGACGTGGGGTCTATCATTTAGCACATTAAAAGTCATCTATGGAGCTATTTACTTGGGATGTATTTGCTATGGATCACCTGTATGGGCTGATAGGGCTACTATCAGTGCCGTACGAAGAAAACTGCTCCAAAGCCAACGCCTGGCGTTGATATTCTTGTGTAAGGCGTATAGAACAGTTAGCACCGAAGCTTTGGTGTCCTTGCGGGTGTACTTCCAGTCGATCTGGAGGTGCAGCGTCGCACCGCTATGTACCTGTTACTCTACGAAAGAAAATATGGACAAAAGCTTTCTTACGTCGCGGGAGCTATTAAGAATCAGTCGACTTTTCAAATCGTGCTCCGAAAATGACAACGATCTGCTAAACGAATGGCAATGGCGATGAGACAATTTTACTAAGGGACGGCATCTGTAGCAGTACTTTCCGTCGGTTTGCGATCGTCTAACAAAAACTTGGGTAGAAGTTGATCATTGTGTTTCCCAATTTCTCACGGGTCAAGGCAACTTTAAGTTAAAACTGTTTTCATTTAGGTTGGTTGATTCGGCTGCGTGCCCATGCTCTACACTTAACCGCCGCGCCGGTATGAGCAATCCGCAAATCATATTCTTTGGGAGTGTAGTCTCTGGCAACATGAGCGCAACATTATGTTAGACAGTATGCAAATAACATCTGGAGCTGTATACTATATGGATCTTGTGGAGACTAGAAAGAATTTCCGTGCTTTCCGGCGTTTTTGCCATACCTATTATTGGAATCAAGTATAACAGCTCGCGTGATAGGACCCACTTATGACATCCGTGGTGCTTTACATCTGGCTTCTCCAGTTGTAAATGTCCTTACACTTGAGGTTAATACCTCCTCAATTCATTATTTTGACTCCCGCTTTGCTATGGAGGGAAGTGGACAATTAATATTTCCAACTCTTCCCTAACCTGATTAATTTCGTTGCGGGACAAAGACATTTAGGCATTTCCAGAGACTCGCCAAGGTTCACTGCTCGGTGTCGACAAAAATGCATGCCACTGTTGATCCTGGTGCACAGGAGTTACAGTGGCGGGTGTGTGGGCGGGATAGTCTCTACAAAAGAAAGCAATGTTTTTGTAGCATTTCTTTATATTTCACAGAAGAAAAAGTTGTTTTAGTAATTATTTTTATGTGACATGGTCACTTTCTTTGGTTTATAATATATTTTTTCTAATTTGTGTAAGCTATGGTACAAAATGAACCATGAATACATATTATTTTTAAAACTTGTGACTGTTTTGTTAAATTTTCCCCATAATTCAAACAATATCTTTATATACAAAAGAGACATATCTGCTCATAACTTTTTTTTTAGAAAATAATACACATAACCGAATTAACCATTAAAAGCAGATTAAAAATATCTTTCTAACAGTGTATAACACCTATTTATCAGTTTTAAAATCACAGAGAAATTATACAAAAACTGATTTTGAAAACTTTAAATGGCTCTCCTGTAAAATTAGGTCTATTCGCGTTGTGGCGCTTTTGTTTTGAAGCAGCGATATGGTGTATGTAGTACAAAAAAACTGCAATATTATGCATGTTACGGGATCTTAGATTATCTATTCCATAGATAGGACCATCACATAATGATTTCCCTGCAAAACGAGATAGTTATATAAGTAATTGAACGTGTTAGACAAAGATGCCTATATAATATTGCTGTCACTTTCAGCGTAGCCTATAATTTTGTGTTTGTCACGGTTCGAAGTTTGCCAAACAAACCGTAGCGTGATTGTTTTCTGGACTTCTTGGCGTTTTTAAGGTGTTTATAGCGATTATTATTAGTGTTTGTATTAAAATAGTAATCAAATCGTATTCTAATGATGGTTGGGTGTAGTATTTTTGAGTGTAAAAGCCGTAGCGAGCGAAAAAATCCTGGTGTCACATTTCACATGTAAGTACCTTATAAAATCTGTTTCTGGGAATTAAAATAGTTTCAGATTGTTGTATTGGCGAGTATTTTCACAAGATTTTGGTAAAATTGTTACGAAAATCTTATTTTAATGCATAAATCTAACTTTATAACCTAAAAATAGTGTTGCCGGTTACTAAAGCTAAATGCCGATAAATTATTATTAAAGTAGATAATACATTTTTATAATATGTTATATAAATACTTATTTCCTGAAAGAAGTGAAATTTATCTTCCGTTTTGTCTTATTTGCAGGTTTCCTAAAGATCCATCACAAAGAAATCGGTGGATCCAAGCGAACGGTGGAATCAATTGGATACTAACTAAAAATGCTAAGATGTGTTACAGCTTGGCAAAAAAGAGTGTGGATTTAATGAGGGCGCTTATGGATTTAATATGGCAACCCGGTATACTACGACATAAAATGTTTAGATACTTGTTATTTTTATCTATTGTTGTTTAATGGGCTTTAGTGGGGTGATTTCAATTGCCAGATAAAAAAAATTTTTTGCGGGATAAAATAGTGTCAGATAAAAAATATATTTGTATGAGATTTATCTTCACTAATATTATAAAGGGAATGATTCTTTGTAAGCTTATAGGCTATATTTCATCCCGGAAAAATATATAGCGAGAAAATTATCCTGGAACAATTTTATCACGCAGGCGAAAGCTAGTAATATATATTACGAAAAAAAGATATTCATTACTTACACAATTTCTATATATTTTTTACACAAAGTCTGACACTTGAATTTTAGTTTCGGAGTATATCGAGTCTTAATCCCTCAGATGGAACAGAGGGCATCCATAGTGGCAACATAATATTATGAACCCTCACAGACTTTTTTGTTTTTATAATTTAAATTATTAGTCTTCCTTTCTGGGGGGAAATTCGAACAGGTTTGATAATTTAAATAAAATACCATTGTAGTTTTAATAGGATAAAAAGGAAAATTAAACCTTCAAATTATAGGAGTACTTTGAATTTATTCCAATAAAACAAATTAACATTTTAATTCAATCAGATTCCAAAAGACTTTCGTCTAGATATTCTATCCCAGAAAGGTCTATTGAGTCTTGACTAGACGATCCTGCAACAACAGAATCATCTGAATCACCCGAATATGTATTTGTATCGCTACTGCTATCTCTGAGGTTAATGACCAATTTTTCTATGTCGTCATACATGGTCATTCATTTACAATTTTAATAGCATGTTTGCATGAGCTTTTCCAGTTTTAGCACTAATCGCGTGGAATGCTTGTCCAGCTGACATCTGTTGGAGTGAAATATTATTGATTATGAGTTCAACTTAATAACATTATGAAAATCTAATTATGAACTAGATCTACCTTTATGTCAATGGACCTTACGTTGACAGAGGCAATCTTATTTTGTGATTATCTCGCGATAGCTCTCATCCAAATAAATATTTTTTTGGAGTTCTATTGGTAAATTCCCATTATGCATTTTTTTTTTTAATATTGTTCCCTCTTTGCGACTATGTTAATGCCGCTCAGACTGTTATACATTTTTTATATGAGAAACCCAGAGAATGTAATATCTTTCTTAGATGTCCACGACTACCATTAAATACCAGTTTTTCTTTAACTACAGGTAATAAGTTTCGTATTGTAGGCACCTGAGAAAAAAGAAAGTATTCATTTATTACATAATACTGTATTTATATTTGTTTTTTATTGTAGGAAGTAGGAATAATATAATATATATTACATATGTACCTGTTTTTTTACAGTATAGAAGAAATGATCCTTTTATCTTATTGCGCATAGGTCAAAATTATAGAGATCTTTCTTTGGTCGACTTTTCCTATTTTTACCAGATGTAGCAAAAACGCCTTTATTTTTTTCACCTTCTTAAAAAAAAAATCTTGTGGTGTTGACTGATTTACCTAAAAAAATACCAAACATACATACGAATACAAAAACAAATTTTTAAATGTTCAGTATTACAAAGGATCAAAAATATTAAGTCAGCTTATATTAACACGTAAACATAACCTCAGTTATTCTTTTGTAAACAAAACACAAAAATCTCTTAAATTGTATGTTACAGGTAATTTAAACTAGTGCAAAATTAATAATTTAACTTGTTAGATGTAAATAATTTGCATAAATACCTGTCATATCGGCTGTTCTCTGATAAACATTGTTAATTTGAGACAAAACTTGTTCCGCTTGAGATTCAGCCAAACATCGTAAAAAACTTGATATATCACGGCTCTACCACTACAACGAATCGTTTTGTTCATTTTAAATAACAAAACAAGCAACAACCGTACGAGAATTTATAGAATTTTGTATAAAACTAGTTGGCGCAAACAACAATGACACAGAAAGTACTACCTATTTGACAGCAATGACATTTTTAATAGAGTTGCCACAATATATTTTTTTTAGTTCCTATTTTCACCGCGTCATACTCTTTTTTGCCAAGCTGTACCTGCATTTTTCAAGGAGTATGCAAGTCAACAAAAAATAAAATTAAAAACTGATTTCGCAAAAGATAGAACGTATCAGAAATTTTCATACAAAATTAGTTAAATTTAAAGGTCAATGAAGGGGCGTGTTAGCAAAACGACGCGCTATTACTCTCTCTAACACCGAGGGTCGCAATAGAGCACACCAGGAGCTTCGCTTTCGGATGTCATTAAAAACTAGACATCATATAATATCACGTTAATGCCGACATGTTACTCATTAGAGGAAAAAGAAAATGCTCTATTTATGTCCTAGCAATGCATTCACATGATTTGGTACTACAGTTGAAATACTTATATCGTACTCTAGTACTTATATTTGCTTCAATTTGACCACACCTTAGAAAGTTATTAGCCCGTGTATCATAATTTGTGTTAATAAATAAATTAACCATTCACATCTTTTTATTACAAAAATTAAGTGAAACCTAACATTTAATTCACTATCCCGTAATTTTAATAACTAATTGGTATTATGAATAATAGGATATTCACACTATTCGTAGGGTACACGCGATTTTTTTAATTATTTTAATATGTAAATTAATGTTGCATTTAAAATAATGTGTAAATAAGGATATAGGGCAATATACTATAAATAGCCTTTAATAGTATTTTATTTTACTTTTAAGAATCTTCACTAAAATATAATAAAATAATTATGGATTTTTTTTTACATTCTGACAACACAAGCGCTGGGTCTCTCTGTCTCACCACAGGCTACGCTATGGCCGTATCTTGTTCATATTTGATCTGAGTACGGGATACTTATTATAAAAATCAACACAAAACATATTTATTATGTACCTACACATTAATATTATTTTATAACGGTCATATTTACCTTAAAAATTCAAATCTCGTCATAGACAATTACTTCTAGAGAGTATGTCAAATTCAGGCTAGTTTTTGGTGCTTCAGTTGGTAGTCGCCAATTTTTTTCAGATTTCAAAGCTAATAGCTGATAATACTTTGTTATTTTCTAATATAAACCACATTTGGAGTAATACACTGAGTTTGCATAATTCGCAAAAGTGATTCATTATGTTTTAACCGTTAAGTTTGGATTGAGAACCTAGTTTTGAAAAACACATAATAGTGGCTTCGTAAGCTGTGTTTATCCCTTATGCTGTGATATTTCAGCACTATTTTTGTTTTAAAATGGACATTGACGTTAGTAAAGAGAATATTCAACCCCTGAGAGGTGGAAGAAACCTTTTGCAATTGGGTACGGCGCTACAGGCTCAGTCGGATGTGGATGCCCAGAAACAGCTGCAGTTGCAGAAAGAGTAAAGTTTTTCGTTACTATTACTTCTATAATGTCTTGTAAATGAGTTAATTCTACTGATGTATTTGTATATCATCAGACAAGACCTGTATTTTATGTGTTTGTTTCACATGTTATTAATGTACTTTATTTGAATGATTATCTGAATGATTAACTGTATCGTATCATAATTATAGGGAACATGAAGCAGCTATCAGGAATTACCAAGGACCTGATCCCCTGGATCCTTGGTTTAATTATATCCAGTGGGTAGAACAGTGTTACCCCAAGCATGGACATGAAGGGCATATTGACAAGATAATTAAAGACTGCTTGCAGTTATTTGAAAATGATAAACGATATTACCAGGATAGAAGATTTGTGAAGCTTTGGATAAAATATGTAAGTGTATTTTTTATTAATAGCATTTATTGATATTTTGTAAAAGTAATTTCTGATAGTATGATTGTAATTTAGTAGAATTATAACTAGATATATCCTTGTAGTTATGTGTTTTAGTACTTGCTAGGTAAGAGGATAAAAATCTCAGTTTTTTTAAATGCCATGTGCTGCTGTGAAGGGCTCCTTACAATAATAGGTATTTCTGGCTTAGGTTTATAAAACTATTTCACACAATCTCTTATTTTTTTATCATATATTATGGTTTAAATCTATATTGCACCAATTTACTGATTGAAATGTAATTCCTGGTTTTCCATAAGGAAATCCTCTGGCTGAGATCAATATAGCAAGCTTTGACTCAGCCTGAATTACATACTATTGTATTCTAATAGGATTATAATGTATTTAGAGGTATAATAACTTCTGTAACAAAAAAGTATTTTAGATTATGCTACAATGAATATGAATGTCAACACTAAACGAAGGATAAACCATGCCTTAACTATAGAAACTTGTGACATTTAGTTTTAGTAGGTATTTATACATCTGCCAGTATGATTTGAAATTGTTACCACTTGAAACTTCGGGCACTCCATGTAACTATTTCCAGACAGTTTTAGAAACATGCCTATATTACTGTTATTGTAGAGATTAGAATTATTATTGTTTATAAGTTATTTGTACAGAACCAAAGTCTGAAATATTTAGGCCACCTCAATGACATTGCACTGATTCTGGTAGCATATATCACCAGATTTGTTGCATCATATAGCAAGGTTCGAGGATATATATCAATGGATATATATCATGATATATATCCGATATATATCCGATATATATCAAGGCGGGTTTGACGATATATATCAATATATTTTTTATATTATATTGCAATACAAAAATGGTTTAAAAAATTAATGTTATTAAGTAATTTTTAGAGTTTGTTACTGTATTTCTACTTCCAAAATATAGATGGCGTGGGAGTAGTGTTAAAACATACTCTCTAATGGTAAGTTCTAATCCATAAATGGCAACACTTCTGCCCTAAAAGAAGAGTTTATGGTTTTTAGTTGATTTTGCCTTATCCAAACACAAGTTTTTTATTTTATAATTTTAGTGTGTGTATGTAACACATATGCAAACAGTATTCATAAATAATACAATAAATTAATAATATGGCTTTCATACAAAATGGATATATATCAAACTTGATATATATCGGATATATATCATAAATATCCGATATTTTGATATTTATAATAAATATCGGATATTTTCGAACCCTGTCATATAGTGTAATCATGTCAAACTGTGTAGCTAGAATGACAGAAAAGTAAATCAGATATGTTACTCATAAACAAATATGGCTTATGGCAAAATTATGCACAACAAAAAAGTTATTTGCATGATGAGATTTATGAAGCTTTCTTAACCGAGATGGGATTAATCCCTATCCAATGAAGCATATTACCCATGTTTGGCTTTAAATTGACATTAATAGTGGGCCCCGAGGCAAGAGGTTGTTTATGTTGAGTTAAGTGGTCCCGACCACGAATCATCGCTAAACCAACTGGGAGATAATAGTACTCTATCCACCCTACACTGTCAATTACTAACACACTTCAGCACATTATGGGCGGCCTAGGACTCCCGATGCGTGAAGCCCCTGACTTTTCTAGAATAGCCACTGCACATTGCCACTCTGTGGCCTGTTTCCATTCTACTCGGAAGCTTCCGCGCGTCGGAGGATGACCTTGGTGTCAACTGCAGCTACGAGGTCGTGCTACCACCCGAGCTTTTGCCCGTCTCGGAGACGCACGATGTTAAAATGATGTAGAAAAGGAACAATAGGGCTTCGCTGCACGACCGCGGCCTTCGGTGGCCGTAATTAGTAATTGCCTACGCCAAGCAGGAGTGCAATATTATATCATATTGTCATATTTACTAAACTTAATCCATATAGATATCCCGGTCAAGTAACAAATTTTAAAAAATATAATACATGCCATTTTTAGTTTCTCATAAATCGAGCTCATTACCACTTTCCTATAATTCTCATAGTATTGGATTTGGCCATACAATCCCATCTCAAAACAACTTTCTGTAATACAATGTGTTACAGAAAGGTGTTGTACGGTGTAACCGTATGTTGCACCTAATTAATTAATGGGCGATCTTCGAATTCATTCTATATGTACGTAACATTGTTTTAGAAGTATGGTTCAGCGACCCCGGTGTTGAAACCTGCAAACAGTGCAACCTATACTATCCCTAATTATTACGCGAACATCATATTCATTTCTATATTATGGATACGTGCGTTTTTTTTATCGTAACAACTCGTCGGCCAGCAATTGTGTCGCGAGTACTCGGCACCGTGGATGCGCCGCGTGCATTTATTATATCTCAATATAATTTACTTAATCTGAGTATCAATATCAATAAACTTAATAGTTCACATCATAAATCAGTTTCAGTTTTTTTGTGTCTCCTACTTTCTGCGACCAGGTGTATGCGCGTCGAATTGAGAACCACGGCCATTTTGCATTTATAAAAACATATCTAGATTGAAGTAAATTTGTATTTTGCTTGCAAATTCGGCGAACTAGAGATATTATAGAATTTTGTTATTAATCGTAGATTCGAAACCCAACAAATTAGGCGGGATTCCAAAAGACGTCATGATAAGATGTGCAACCAAACTCCACACTTCAATGGCCAATGTCTTAAGATATATTTCTTTATCGAAATGAAATCAGATGTAACAGTACCTATTATCTATTACAACAACCATCAATGAAAATATCCGTCAATAACCGCTACCGCTCGTACGACAGCCTTTGAGTACGTAATTGAATGCGTTCCTACAAGTTCGTTCATTTTCGGCCGATAAAAAGCTTCGGGTTCGGCGGGCTAAGCATACGGCTGATTTTTGGCTGAATGCGAAGGTGCACCTGAAGGCGTATTTTTGCCCGAAGTTGGCCGAAACCGACGATTCGGTCGGACACCATTGAGCACCTGTGTCAGCCGGAACGTTGCCGCGTCGTGGAACCAGTCTCACCAGTAGTCTAGAACAAGAAGCATTACCGCGATGGGTCTCAGGCCTGTTGTTGACTTCTCCATCCTGAGACGCCACTCCCCCATGGTGGCTCTCACCAGGTTAAGGAGCTCTATAAGCTCCCGCTGCTTGGGACAATTTTGGTTCCTAACTTTTGAAACAGGCACGGAAATCCCGCCGGCTATTTAAGACCAAACCTGAGTATTTTATTATTAAGCCTTCATCCACACTCCATAAACTATGGAAACAAAAGACCTCGCTCTTTTCGAGGGCCAACTTCAAACCTATCCGCTGGATATGGTCTGCTCTAGCCGCCGCCAAGCATGCACTTTCTTCAAAGGTCCTGGCACTTGGTGATACCAGCGCGAGCGTATTATCAGTACATCCTTACAAATGATGCTGGCGCCCCACGGAGCACAGCTTTCTTTCTTTGATTCTTTCCCTATGGAACACCGCTGGTCAACGCTCTCTAGGGCCACCCGTCAGCGTGGCACCCGTTCTATACTTGGTAGGATTTTAGTCACATGTACAACTCTAATTCCGTAGTTTACAGCTCTTGGCATATTGGCTCTGCCACAATATTATTATTTTTTTAAATTATTATTTTAAGTGTGCCTGTATGGCCAAATTTGAAATTGTGAGGAGCAAAGAATGGTATTATGCTTGACTCTCCAAAAAAAATTAAAATGTTTGTATTATTGTTGGAGTTCTAAGCTTGTTAATCCCTGTTCAGTATCATTTAAGAGAGCGTTCGTTAATTACATGAGACGTTTTTGGCCACTTTTCAGCTGACCTTTGATGAGATTTGGCCCCACCGCCGGGGGAAATTAATCTGTGCTTGATTGCAATGGATTTATTTTTAAAATAATGATTGTCATGAAAATCGAAATACATATAAAGTACATAATAGGAGTTATAATTCGTACATTATTATGTTACCAGCTGTGCCCGCGAACTTCGTTTCGCCATCAAAAAGCTTTCGTACAACCTTTCATTCCCTATTTGGTCCCTTTAGGGGTTGAAATTTAAAGATAAAAATACTCTATGTTTAACCCTGGGTCATCAAATATATTTGTGCCAAAATTCATTGAAATCGGTTCAGCGGTGTAGATTTTTCATACAAACTTTCAACCCCTTTTTAAACCCTTCAGGTGTTGATTTTTGAAAAACATTATAGCCTATGTTCTATTCTAATGTATAATCTATATTATTGTAAAGTTTCATTAAAATCCATTCAGTATTTATTACGTGAAAGAGTAACAAACATAGATCCATCCATCCATCCATACTTACAAACTTTCGCGTTTATAATATTAGTAGGATTTATTCTAATTCAGTCCATGGAGACTTATGCGTGGTCTCAAGATTGATTACTTTTAACAAATTGACATGATCAATGGTAATTGTGTAGGATTTAGTTATATTTTAGTAGAGAAACATGTTCTTATTTTAATCCAGTTTTCTCTCATTTTACACCGTTTCTTTCGGAAAAAAATCGTGATACTTGTAGAAAGCCCACGTGAGATTCGGCTTGACCATATCCCCCCTTAAATTACTCACGTAATTAATGGACGCCCCCTAACAATTTTTAGGTGGATTGCCTTTCAAGCCCTCTGGAGATATACCAAAGGTTGTACAACACTGGCATAGGTGTCGAGTGTGCAGAGTTCTACCGTGCTTGGGCATGTTATTGTGAGGAATCTAGTGACTACAAAAAAGCAAACCAGGTTTACATGCTGGGTCTTCAAGCCAAAGCACAGCCGTTAGATGAACTTGAACAAGCTCACATGTAAGTAAATTATTGTGTCAAATTGTTTTGTGATTATAATTATGTAAGGAACATTAGTGATACCAATCTCTCTAGTCTTTATATTGTTATAATTTGTGGCACTTTTTCAGATACTTGTGATCTGGACTATAGACCTGTGCAGTGGACAATTTATATTTTTTACTTCTTCCCTTTATTCCATTCCTTGCTGGACAAGGGCAATTTAGCATTTTGAGAAACTCGGCGAGCTTCACTGCTCGGTGTCAACAAAGTGCACGCCATTGTCGATCTTGTTTTACGGGCGTTACAATGGCGGGTGTGAGAACGGGATAGTTCCTAATAGACCGGTACTACTACCTGTCCTACTAATATTATAGATTTGCAAATGTTGATGTTTGTAAATATAGGTGTTTGGTAATCATTCATACCTTACTAGCTTGTGTATTGCCGGATTTGGATAATATTTGGCACAAAGGTAGACCATGATCTGGATTAGGACATAAGTTACTTATTCCGAAAAAGCGTCATTCATGCGGTTTGAGACGCGAGCAAAAGATAGTAGTAACACCAATGACGAGGTTTAAACTTTCAGGAACTTCCAATTATTTTTTGCTCAAAGAATGCTACATGATGATTCTCCAACTAAAAGGAAGGCAGCATCAGCATTGGCTGAAACACGAATGGCTTTAACCTCACTAAAATCTTTCAAAAGGCGTAACATAGCTAGTGCTCCTGTACAGAGAGTTGGAGATAGAGTCAAAAGTAATAATCCTGGGGTAGTAAGACAACAGAATAACCATTACGACAATAGAATGCCCAACTCCAATGTCATGGTCAATGTTTATGAGGTAAGTGAATACTATTTAATTTTTTACGCCGGAAAACGAGCAATTGAATTATTGTAAGTGATCTCCAACGCCCATGTACGCCCAAAACAAGATATCTATAAAATTAAGATGTATTTTTTTCTTATATTTATTGTGTAAAGATTTTATCTCAAACTAGCTGTCTAACTAGCTCCGCCCGCGTGATCTGTATTTTCCGGGATAAAAGTAGCCTAACAGTGGCGCCATCTGTCAGCAATGTGTCACGCACCGACGCCATCTACTTAAAATATTGGTTTGTAGTACATGCTATGTATCAGAGATGGCGCTGTATTTAAAAAATGATTTTCCCTATTTTCCCGCTTTTCTATTGAAATTTTTCCTAGATTTTCGTTGCTATAAACCTCACGGAGCCCGAGACCTTTCCAACGAATGCAAAACCGTGGAAATCGGTTCGTGCGTTCTGGAGTTATATCGTCAGGAAGGAAAACCCGACTTATTTTTATATAATATCTCAAATCTCAAATGTATAAATATTATTTTGTTTCCTGAATATTTAATTGAAGGATGCACCATCAACATCGCAAGCAATACCTGTGGCAGAGGATCCTGGTCCCGCCTCTCTTGTACAGGCTTGTAGTAATGTTGAGAATGAAAAGGAAGTTGGTATGTGGACCAACCCCAAAACTAAAATGGTACATACCAATGTTGTACCACATCAGCCGCTGCCTTTCACCCGTGAGTATATTTTATATTATTAACAATTTTCCGTTTAGTTTTAAACGAGTCCAGTTTCTAGTGAGCCTATGTTTCGCGATGACAAATAATAAAGCCTAAGGTCGGACGCTAAAAGTTTTGGGAGGTTCTAACTATTAGCTGTTTTTCGCATGGTCAGCTTTATGTGGCTCTGTCACGTGTTAGCAATCCTAGCAGCCTGTATGCTTTGATCCCCGATGGCTATACGTCTAATATCGTGTATATAGAAGCATTACGCGGACGAAGTCGCGGGCAAAGCTAGTTTTATATTATATTTGAACTAAGACTTTATATTACTTTATTTGGCACAACATCCATTATGTTTCTGTATATTACTTATTTTCAAATTGGTATGTTTAAAATATAGCATATGAAGATGAAGATGATGTCCTGAGGCTACCGGCGAACCATATGCCTTATTGTGTGGATGATTTAGCATTTTCCGTGCCTCTTTGTGTACCTGATCCGCCAGATGCAACGAAAATATCTTGTTATAATAAGTCACAGGTATGTTTTCATTATAGCCAATATGCCACGATAAGAGACAGGGTCATATCTAAAAAGATGCTTCGCGTGAGACAGACTCATATTTCTGCTCCAGACTGTAGTGCTAAGTCATGAATTAAATCAAATAAATTTTAAGTTTCTATCTATCATAGTTATTGAAAAATGTTACATCAAAAATAATACATTTTCGTAATTAAATCTCGGCCAATTATCATGTTGCTGTATACTTATATTAGCTTATTTCTCGCGGCACAGTCCGCTTAAAAGTGTCGTAGTTAACTTTGTTTAGTGAAATATGGGACGATCTCGACGAATTATTTAGCAAAGTATTCTAAAACCATATGTGTAAAACATGACTCCGTTCTGCCGGGATTGGCATATTTTGTTTCAATACTTTATTCATGTTAAACTGAACCTTAACCTCTATACCAAATTGTTTATGGTTGTTTTATTCTTAGTGTTTTATTTTTTTAGGTGTATACCAATGATACAGAATACAGTTTAGAAGAAATAAGATCAAGAAAATATAACTTAGAAAAACATACTAAGACTGAAAATATTGAAAATGTTGAAGCACAGCAATCCTATAATAATAATATTAACGCAACCCTCGCCCAGTGCAGTGCACTCGAAACTTTAGCTAACTGTGCTTTAGATCCAGAACAAGATCATTTAGCCCAACTGATGCCTTTAACAATCCCTACATTACAAAATATAACAAAAGTGACAAATATGCATTCACCTGGTGAACCAAAAGTGTTAGTGAATTTAGATTCTAAAGAGTTAAGTGAATTATCGACAAAGAAAAATGATGAAAATCAAAAACCTTTAAATATGGATAAAGAAAATCAAATGCATCAATATGCAACAAGTAATTATGGTGTTGAAAATGCTGGTACAAATTATGGAAAAAACAATTTGATGGAAGAGTTCAATAGGAGTCTTATGGGAAACCTTCTTGGAGATTCTGTGACAGTGAACACAAAGGAAGCAAGATGGGAACTTAGAAACTTATTCAATGACAATGGTAAGTTACATGCAAACAAATAAAAATATAAAGCCAGACACTTTCAATATGCACATATTTTCAATTGTGATGGTTTGTTCCAGAGCCTTCAATAGTCCAACCAGTGGTGCAGCAGTTTGAAGTACCAAACTTCGATATACATGAAGACAGGTCCATCACAATGGCTATCAATACTAAGAAAAAAGCAGATGCTGCAGATGCTAGAACTGTATCTCAAAATAAGGAAAATGAAAACAAATTTACTGTTCCTGCTGTTACTGAGCAAAATGTATTAGCTTTTTTACATCGATAGTCTAACAGTTATAGCTATTGATTTGCTTTTGTGGAGTTTTAGATATATATGTTGCATTATGTTATTCTTTATACACAATTTCTTCTAATGTAAGCATTTGTGTTCTTATAGGTAAACAAAACTGCATATTATGAAGAACCTTCATGTACACAAGTATTCAACTTCAATATAAAAGATGCCAGTACACCCAATATGTCACAGTTTAAAAAACCTATAACATCTGTTGATCAATCAAATAAGTTTCCATCTGTGCCAAAATTTAGCATAGACGAAAGTGGTATAGAACATTTAGATCAAGGTATTGCAAAAAGGGAGGAAATGTCTAGGCAACACGCAATGGAGCAAATACCTTCGGATAATCAGGGTGCTGGACTGTCAGTTATAATGGAAGCCACCAGGGAATATAATAGGTAAATTAATATTTAGTGCTTGTTTCACAATATCAGTTTTTCATGTTACTTATAAAATAACGTGTACGACAGTCGATTAAAATCTTTCCATGAAATACGTAATTCATAAATTAGCTGTTCAATGCGTTATTTGGCTGATAAAATTCAAAATCACATTGACAACCAAGCTCCTAATCTTTATGTATGTTTAAGTGTAGTATGAACAGTTCATATGAAAGCTATAGTTCCTCAAAATACCGTTGCTTGCTGACACAATTATTAAGTCAGATACATCTTTTCAATTGTTCATAAATAATACAAATGTTTACAGCTAGCAAACATATTTCGATAATGTATTTTAATCAGTTCAAAAACATCCTTGGTCAAATTTGTGTTTTTCGCTATTTTTATTGATTTCCCAAAACTTACGTCGTTGTTGAAACAACTGATTAACTTAAATTTGCCCCCAATATCGATAATTATTTATATTTCCTTGTATTTTAGTAAATCCGGGTCAAGTTCATCTGGACAATCGACTAGAACCAATTTTACTGGATACACCACAAATTTTGATTCTATGTATAATAATAATGATCCACAACAACCAACTACATCAAAAAGGAGTTCTATGTCAACACAACCTAGACTCGTTAATGGTCAGTTCGCAAGAATTCATCCAAAGAGAGAAATGCCGGAAAATAAACCCACACCAACATCCGCGCCGTCCGCTACAGTGCCTTACTTCTCACACGACCACCAGTATCAAAAACCAATGCCTGGCAACTATAACGGTTATTCTCCTCAGTCACAGAGAACAATGCTTAACCATTACCAACAGAACTACACCTACCAGCAAGGTTATGGCAACAACCAAATGATAAATCAACAGCCTCAACAAGGATATGCGAGTCCAAATCCTAATGCTTATCATAGTCCCCAACATCCCGGCATGCAAAGTCCCCACGCCATTAATTCCTCTGTACCACCAGGGTTTCAAAGTCCAACATACTCTAACCAAGTAGGTTACCACAGTCCAGGACATACCATGATGAGCCCTCAACAGGGTTATGCAAATCGGCAGGATTACCACTATTCAGCTCAGACAGACAGGCAACATATTTATGCTACTCAGCAGCAGCAGCAACAACAACAACATCCCGCCGTTTTTCAGAGTCCTCCTCATCAAACGCAATATCAAAACGCTCAGTACTTTCAAAGAACTAATCAGGTACCACAAAATCAAGGATATAATCAACAAAACTACCATATGCAGAATCAGTATGGTAACAATCCAAATATTTATAACACAGCAAATCAAAGTTACAATGTAATGCAAAATTCGTACAGACAACCTGCGAAACCAATGATTGACAATGGCTCTGGTGGATATGGTGGTGCCAGCAATCAATCATTTCAAATTTACCAAAGTCCACAAAGTTCTCAAAATAATTATCAAAATACTTCTATACATAGAGTAACTGGAGCTCAAGATCCTCCAGACATGCAGGTGCGACATGATTCACACACAAACACAACTACTTTAAAAACCCATGAAACAACTATATCAGAACAAAATGTCGCAAGTAAAGTGACTCCTCAAGTTAAAGAACCACAACAGCATAAGAGCCCAACAGCAGCCTTGAGAAATATAAGACATGACCAACCTAATACAAAACTTGGTCAAAACTCTCCTGACATTGGATTTTCTAATCAATTTATAAATTTTATTTCGAACCGCAATGAGCCTAAAGATACAGCAAATACACCTAAATTTAGTAACAGTCCAAATATATCGCAGAAGATGCACAAAAATTTATATGTATCTAGTCCAGAACAGGCTCAAATACCACCTTCATCAGGAATGTCAGACTCTGACAGCAAAGATGGAATGACAGCTCAGACTGTAACACCATTGCAGTCGGCCAAAGTGTCACATGTAATTGAAAAACAAAAGGATATCTCTAAAAGACAGCTTGATTTTGATAACAGGGTTGAGGTTCAGTCAGAAGACAGCCGGGACTCAGTTTGCAAGGATGGTAGAATATCATTAGTATATTCTAGACAGTCAGATATGCAATCTGATGGTTATGGAATGGATGTAGATAGTGAAAATTCAATGGAATGTGGGGCATTTAAATCTACTCATTCGATTTCATTGGTTGAAACTAGTGATATACCTAGGCCAGCAGATATAGATTTCCCCAAATTGATCGATCCATTTAATAAAAGACTTCTGGATTCCTTATTAGAATACGTAAAATTCCCTAATAAGACTCATGCTGATGGTTACATTGAAGTCAGATCAGTCCCTAAATTGCAAGTTGCAACTGTTATTAGTGTTGGAAATAACAAGTTCTCCATTGAGAAACAGCTTGGTAAAGGTAACTATGGGGCAGTATTTCTTTGTCTGGATCTTCACACCAATAAGTCAGTTGCAGTTAAATATCAAAAACCAAGTCGACCATGGGAGTTCTACATTTGTCAAGAAATTAAAGCAAGGATAAAGGACCCTTTTATGGTAATTATATTTAACACATTTTTTTTTCTGCATAAATTATTAAAATATAATTTTTCCTATTTAATATATTATTATTTTCAGCTGCCTGGTTATATGGACATTACTACAGCATTTTTAGGTGATAATGCCAGTTTATTTGTATCAGAATATTCTAAGTATGGGTCACTATTGGATGTTGCTAATAAAATTAGAGCTGCTACCTCCAAATGTATAAATGAATTCATAGTAATATTACTTACATCGGAGATGCTCTCAATAATACATTATCTACATAAGGCGCAGATCATTCATGCTGATATCAAACCTGATAATTTTTTGCTGATGAAAATGTAAGTCTTAAATACACAAGTTAGATATTGGTACATTTCTACCATCATGTCATAATATCTAATGAATCAATTTCTTTTATAGACCTACTCAAGAATGGAGAACACCATCTCTGCAATTAATTGACTTAGGTTGTGCCATTGATATGTCCTTATTTCCAGAAGGTACCACATTTAAAGAAGTAAGTTTTGTTAATATTTTTTCTTCTAATAAATAATTTGTTTGGATTTGTATTGATCAATCTTTTTTTATAGTTAATCTCTACAGAAGGCTTCACATGCACGGAAATGAAAGAAGGCAAACCATGGACCTACCAGACAGATTTGTACTGCTTAGCTGGTACTATACATGTCATTCTGATGGGCAGTTACATGAAAGTAGCGCATCGTTTAGGCCAGTGGAATATTGACAAAAAATTACCAAGGTCAGTCATCATTATTATATTGTTAATTTATTCCTACATATATTTTGAATCTATCTTTTTTTGCATTATTTTTATACAGTTATTCCTACCACAGCCAAAATGTTTACATAATAACATGTTACACTCGATAGAGAAAGACGTAACATTTTTTTTATCTCAAACATACTTCTATTAGCAAAATTAATAATAAATTGCAAGTAATAAATTCGCGGTTCGCCGAGCATATTTCAATCCCATGTGTTACAAATGGCGAGCATACTGCTAAATCAGACACTAATTCCAATCCCAGCCAACTTGTGTGTGGTTTTGCGAATCTGAAAATTGAACACGTACGAGTATCGTGATTGCTCAATCTGGGATTTGAACCAGCGGTTTTTCGCCCTAAGTACGCTGTGACTAGATCAATGAGGCAATGTTGTGGCATTGTTAGTTTATTGTAGTTTCTCATTCTTACAATACAGATTTCTCATTTAATAATTTTCGTTGCAGGTACATGAAAGTCGGTTTATGGGACAAGATATTTACAACATTGCTGAATATTCCTGACTGTAACAATTTGCCTGATCTAATGGATCTCAAAAATGAAGTAGATAGTGTTCTGAATGAAATCGACAATCTTAGCTTTCAGCTGTGCAATTTCGCTAATGTTCTTAAATCTAGATAAATAACAAATAGCCCAGATTCTATTTATTGCATTTAGATATGGCGACTGTAAAAACTAGATATGATGTACCTATTATGTATTATGCATACTTATACAAATTATATGTAAGTTTAATGAATTCATGGATCATTGGCCAGGTCAAAATTTGCTCCTCTATCAAAGCAATAAGTATTAAATATTATAAAAATCTATAATATCTTAGTTAAAATATGCCTTGTTGTGTTTAGTTGAATTGTGATATTGTGACTTCTTTTTTGTTAGTGTAAAACATAGATTAACTTGTTAGCTTAACTAATGAATGTTGGAATATTAGTTAGGTTTCATTTATTTTTGTACAACCTAAGGAGACTTGCACATTTCACATTTCTTGTTTGAATTGTAATGAAAATAAAGAATTACCTAGTTGGTAATGTTATTTTATTTTTAGAAATAAGCAGGGTTCGAGGATATATATCAATGGATATATATCAAGATATATATCCGATATATATCAAGATATATATCCGATATATATCAAGCTGGGTTTGACGATATATCAATATTTTTTTTATATTATATTGCAATACAAAAATGGTTTAAAAAATTAATGTTATTAAGTAATTTTTAGAGTTTGTTACTGTATTTCTATTTCCCAAATATAGATGGTGTGGTAGTAGTGTTAAAACATACTCCCTAATGGTAAGTTCTAATCCATAAATGGCAACACTTCTGTCCTAAAAGAAGAGTTTGTGGTTTTTAGTAGATTTTGCCTTATCCAAACACGAGTTTTATTTTATAATTTTAGTATGTGTATTGTAACACATATGCAAACAGTATTCATAAATAATACAATAAAATAATAATATGGCTTCCATACAAAATGGATATATATCAAACTTGATATATATCGGATATATATCATAAATATCCGATATTTTGATATTTATAATAAATATCGGATATTTTCGAACCCTGGAAATAAGTATAACAACTTCATTATCGAATTCGGATAGTAATATTTAAAAGTTGGTGTTGGTGTTGATAAATACGCCTAACAGTCACACACATAGTCCTAACCCCACAGTAAGATACGAGTCTTGTGTCGTGGGTATCAGGAACTACGAGAGACCTTCGGTCTCAATACATTGGTGCATTTCTACCAACCGAAACAAATATTTGTGGATCATTGTCTCGGTGCAGGGTTCGAACCCGTGGCCCCTCGCTTCACGGCTGGCTGATCGCCCGCTGCGCCACAGAGGTTGTCGAGATTGCAAGATTTTAGTGTGGGGGTCAAGATTAATATGAGTCCCCAGTCCCAAGCAAGGAGACACGTTTCACAAGATGCGTGAAAAATGTCCAACTTGTGTTAAGTGGCCGCCCAATAAACACAAATCACAGAACCATGCATGTGTTGGCGACCTTTAAGGAAAGGAGAGTCCGAAAAGGAAAAAGAAAGAAAGAAATAAATTTTATATTTGTCACAGCCAGTTGCTAATTCACATCAGTTTTATGTGAGAACACAAGCTGGCCAATTCATGGTGTAGAGAAAACTGTTAAACATACAGCATGGCTCTACCATTTTGTAAGTTAAATGTGTATGACATATTGGCATACCTATGCACCACTGTTATTCCTTCTGGGTATCCAAATTTAGCAACTTGTGTTGTTCAACCTGATTACCCCAGATCCTACTGTAGTACATAACAGTCTAAGCACTAGTTTTGTATAATCTTTTTTTTTATAGATATGGTTTTATAATATTAAGATTTTTAGTTCCGTTACAATCTGATGAATTGTTTGTATATAATCAGTAGACATGCGCAAAACAGTACGCTATAAAGTAATGCCATATGGCATGACATTTCGTACCGCGATATATGGCATTATAGCATTACTCTAGGCATGATCTGACATGACACGCTATGTGAAGTAATGTGTACGGTCCACTATTACTTGTACTGAATGTTATGGCATGACATTTCGTACCGCGATTATGGCATTATAGCATTACTCTAGGCATGACCTGACATGACACGCTATGTGAAGTAATGTGTACGGTCCACTATTAATGGTACTGAATGTTCAATCAGGACTCAGGTGTAATGTAATAGCAATAGATAGATAGACCTTTTATATATTTCTTTTTTATTTGATTGAATGACGAGACGAGCAATGCGCTCGCCTGATGGTAAGCGCTACGCCTGCCCATAAACAAATGCAACACCTCACAGACTTTTGAATTAAAAGCACTGCATTGCACTGAACTGCGCTCGACGCCCCAAGACATAAGATGTTAAGTCTCATAACGCCCAGTAATTTCACTGGCTTCAATGTCCTTCAAACCAAAACAACAGTGCTTACACACTGTTGCTTGGCGGCAGAAATAGACAAAGCGGTGGTACCAACCCAGACGGCCTCTAGCATACGAAGGACCTACCACCTTGTAAAACTCTTTTCACAAACACAAAAACAAATTTTTTTTTGCACTTTTATCCACCGCATAAATAACCTTGTCCGCGTAACAAATAACAAATGTGAATGTGAACTAATTCAAAATAATAATAATAGAAGAAAGAAAGCGCGCCAGTGTTAATGTTATTACTTACTGGGCGGTGCCATAGAAATGTAAACCTTATCCACAATGCATACTGTTTCTAAATCAAAATTCTACTAAACGGCGTGACAGAGACAGAATCCCGACCGCCCGACACACCTCGATCGCACAATTTCTCGAACGTTTCCGATTGCGCGCCCGCTTCACCGAGCCGCCCGGCCCGTGTACTGTACTATGGCAATGCGCACGTCATGTTTAATGCCATGTGTCATGCAACATTTCGCCGGCTACTGCGTACTGTTACAGTACGCGGTCATGTTATATAACGCGTCATGCATTACTCACAGTACTTACACATCTCTAATAATCAGAAGAATTTATCATTTCAGGAGGTAGATGGAATGGATAGATTTACCTTAAAATCAGTTGGTTTGGAAATACTATAATATTTCCTATGTTTTGTTTTGTGGTTTTAAAGATTGATCATTGAAAAACAATGTGATTTAAACACCTTTTGCTGAATATATTGATTTATTTAGATAATTTCTCAATTCTTTGTTTTTTTCTCTCTTGATATTCTTGTACATTATCGAATTTTCTCTTATACAATACCTTGATAGAATCAAAACAACTTTCACTACTATCTATAGAATTACAATCATTAAACATTTTAATTTTATCAGTAAATCCAATGGTAATATTTTCATTTGTATATGAAAATCTATATACATTAATACAAAGCTCTGTATTATTATAGATATATAGCTTTTCATTATGCAACCCAATACTTGTAGGGAAACTTTCTAATTTTAGGCTTTCTTCTAATTTATGACTAAATTGATTATTAGAAGTATTTAAGCTGTAAACAAATAACTCTTCACAACTATATACACATAAAGCCAATATGCTGCATGTGTCATTTACTTTAGATATAGTGTAATGAACAATAGGTAACTTATAGACTTCTATTCCATCAGTATCCATTACTTTAACAAAATTATTATTCAGTTCTTTATCAATATGTTCATTGGTGTCAATTGTATAACAAAGTGTCCCTTCATTGATATCCCATATTTTCACTGTACCGTCTCCAGAGGCACTTGTCAAGTATTTATTATTATGGGGTAGCAATTCTATATGATTAACAAACTCTTTGTGCCCAAGGCAGTATGTCTGAATATTATAAGTATTGGGGTAACTTGAAACTCTTATCTTTTCATCCCGATCACATGTAATAATAAATTTTTCATCATTTGTTTGAAGAATGTCCAACAGCAAGCTTAAGTGGCCAAGCAGTTTAATTCCAGTGTTCTCTTCTTCGAAATCATAAAATAATACGTCGCCACTTTTATCTGCTACTAATATGTGTTTACTATTCGGCGTAAATCTTATTTTGCTTGCACTTCTTGGTAATATGTAAGTCTTGCGCGGTTTTCTTTCTTCCATGTCGTAAATAACCAATTGTTTTGAAGTTGATGTTATTATAGCTATATGTTTAAAATCTGGAGATATAACAACATCTACAATGTTATCATTTGTATCTGCTTTTGTCACAACAGGTGCTGTAATAATGTAATGATTGATACAATCGTAACAATCTAATTGATGTGCACTAGCTGCAATAATATATTTATTACTTAAAGACAAAAGAGACATCGTTACCGCAATATACAATTACTAATTTAAAGTTTGAGTGTGTATTTATACACATTTGATTAAAAACGACACGTTTGATTAATGTGTAGTAAGCAGAGTAGTAAGTAACTTTATTTGAATGTTTTTACTTTTTAGGTTATTTTTATTGTAAGTTCTTGCATTGTTTTTTTAAAAGGACAAGGCAAAGGCTCCATCCGGCTATGCAGCCTAGTTTTCTGTTACTTCTCTTTCACATCCAAAAACTTCAATAAACATCAAAAATTTTAGGTTCTTATTTTTATTTAAGGCTAAATTTAATAATATTATTATGCATTTCGCCAATGACAAGTATAATTTATTCTAAAGTCTTCACGATGAAATATTGGTGTGGACGTCTTCATGGTCTTGTTGAAGTTTTGGTGTGAATTCCTTCCAGCACAATGCTTAATTCACTTATTTCAATGTTTCCATACACTGTTCAATCAATGTTTATTGCACAAATCCACATCACTTTAATACAACAAACACAACTTTAAACTAGTTTTTGAAATTAATTAAAATAAGCAATGAACAGCAGTCAGAATTCCCGGCAAAACTCCTAGCGATAATCAGACAATATTAATAATTTTTGGTTGGTCATACTGGCCATACTGCTGTCATGTAGGGATGATCAAGTGGAAAAAATATATCGATATTTTTAAACAATATCGATATATGCAGAGTAAAAAATATCGATATTTCGATATATCGATATTTTTACTCTCAGGAGCGCGATTACCGAAAAAATTGTTAAAATATTCAAATGTGAAAAGACATTTGGTACTTTTATTAGTTTTGCTTATTAATAAAATATATATTTTACTATTAAGATTACAATAAACATGAAATTATTCGTCACCTTAAAAATTTAAACAATTGTTTTTTAGTCAAACCAATATTCATCTGATATAGACATCAGAAGCACTCTTTCCTTGATATGCTCTCCAGTTAGTCTGCTTCTATTATCCGGTACAACTAAGTTGACAGCCGAAGCAAGTCTTTCAGACGATACTGAGAAAGCTTGGCAGATTAAATACTTTAACGCAATTTCAGAGAGGACCGGCGTAAAATGCCGACAATTCACCCAGAATTCTACAGGGTCTGATTTTATAATAAGGCGATTAAAAAATATCGAAGTTGATATTCAAAAATAAATATCGAATATCGATAATTCGAGATAAAAAAATTCGACGATATTTATCGATTATTTTCTAAAAAATATCGATATTTTGATATATAGATATTTTTTGCCCTTCCCTACTGTCATGTAAATAGTGCCATCACATCTTGTCAATTTGGTATTCACGAATATTCACGTTCTTTCACAGTTTATTTAATTCCAGCATTCTAAGTAGTCTGTAATTTATAGCTATTTTACAGCTGTTTGAATCTTTATCTTTCAAAACATTTATTCGCACACATTAAGCTATGGCTGCTATGATTACTTCTTGGAGTCCTGAAAAGAAACACACTGATGTGGAAAGGTGAATTATTTACGATTGTTATTCGTGAAGTACCTAGTAATTCTATCGGAAGTGGTTGAGCTACGCCATGGAGAGTTCTATCTGCTGCATGAATGGGTCAACACGACCGAGATGGTATGATACCATGGCATGTCGCACAGAAAACTGACGTAGTTACAGCTAGGTTTTGCGTATTGTAAAGTGAGATGGATTTTCGGAGGCTCAATCCCTAAACCCCATATGTTAGCAACAACATGGGTGATGTTTCTTTCGGCATTGTGGGTGTTCATGGACCTTTTCATACCAAGTGACACACTGGCCGTTTCGTTGAAAAAAAATACTTTATTTTATTAATATAAAAAATAGTAGGTATACAATTTGCATAATTTTCAGATGGATTTGCATTTATCCAGCATACATAAATAATAAGAAGACACTTGCTCAGGGACGTAAGTTGGCAAAGGAGTATTGTGTGGAGAATCCTACACACCAAGAGATAAGAGATGTTCTGTTAACTACTGGCCTTAAAGTGGGTGTGGAAAATAAACTTTACCCTAGGGAAAGAAGCAAGGTATGGGTTTGACTTATTAAAATTTTGTTAGCAGCATAATTGCCTCTGTGGTGCAGTGGGTGAATGAGGATATGAACTGAGAAACAAATGTTCATGTCATCCACAATTATTTGTTTCAAGTCTAAGTGTTGATACTGTAACTCCCTTATAGTTCCTGAAACCCCATTATAACTAGTGTGGGATCAGAACTATGTGTGTGTGTTAGTTTTGTGGTGGATCGTTGGGTATATTTATTTATTATTATTTATTATAATGAAATTTTAAATTATCTTAATAACAATAATATGTATAACTAATTTACTAGTTTATGCTTGTGACTGCACCCTCATTAAATGTATTTCTGAGATAAAAAGTTGTTTCTACCTTGGTAAGTTTATTGGAGCTTTGGTTCACATAATACTGAAAACAGCAATAAAATCTGTTTAACCATTGTGGAAATTAGCACCCACAAACTAGATCTGTTAAGGATAAGTTTGTTAGCTAGTATCTAAGAAATAAAATAATTATCTAAGTTATGCTTATGGCTCCAACCACATGAATGTCTTTATTTGGCATAATATACAAAGTAGCATAATATGTCCTAAGCCAGGTTTAAGATAATAACAAACATCCAACAACTTTTACATTTAAGAATGTAAGGAGTTTCAGCATACTATAACATATGCTCACACCTTTATCATTGAAGGGATAGGCATAGGTACAACTAGTGGAACTACATTTCACTGAGCTTATTTCTGTCTCATCATGAGATAGGGTGTAAGTTGTCACTATACTGGGAACAAGTATGAATCCTATGCAATTAATGCATCCTCTTTCGAATAAAAATTCAGATTCAAATTGTCTGTGCCCATGCAGGGAATTGAAAAATGGAGTTTTCAGTTTTAGGATGGTGACATTAGACCAATGAGTCAATTGAACGCTATGGTTTTAACTGCTAAATATGGTTTAAACTGTTGCATAGTGCATTGTAATTGTAGTTATTTGTTTAAGGGGGAATATGGTAATTCACTAATTTATTTATATTTTTAATGTTATATAGTGTTTCATATTCTGGCAAGTCTAAAATAAATAAATATCTGTGATAAATCATATACAATGAATTAGTATTAAATATTATTAATGTGCAATGTCCATTTTTTAAAAAAATATAATGATTATCATTTATTATTTTATTTTACAGGAAATTTTGTACAGAGGAAGAATTAGAGTACAAAT
This sequence comes from Amorpha juglandis, assembly GCA_949126905.1. NCBI lineage: Eukaryota > Metazoa > Arthropoda > Insecta > Lepidoptera > Sphingidae > Amorpha > Amorpha juglandis. The sequence continues at coordinate 11,181,639 of OX421372.1, forward strand.
CAAAAATGATGATGGAACTCCAATTATATCAGAATTTGCAACTAGGGAATCTGTTATGAAACATATTGGTGAATCTATCCCTAAACTAAAGACAAGACAAAACAGGTAACTTTTATAAAAGAAGCTAAGTTAATATTGTTGTTTAGCTAATGATACCACATTACCAATATTTTGATATATTTTAGGTGAGATAAAACTCATTGAGATTACTTTTATTAGATTTTTGCATGATAATGTTTTAGTAGTCAAGTTGTAAATTCATTGTCAAAGAATGTATTTTCTTAATCTAATAAGAATTTTGATATCTATGACTTTAAGAACCTTTGGAACTTGGCATCTATTGTTTTTACTGACAATCCTGAACAATTTGTTGTAAACTTATTAAGACTGCGGCTGAAGGACTTGTATCCATGAAAAAATCTTTTCACATTTATGTTTCGGTAGTATAAGAAGCTAATTTAGGAAATGCCAATTTGGTACATCCTTCTCCATAATATACACAATTTTATTGACAGGGTGATAATGTTGAATCTTTGAAAAATCAGTCCATAATTGAATTATAAAATGTTATTGGTTAGTTATTTTGTTTATTTTAATACTACATAAATGACATGTTATTGGTCTAGCATGGAACTGGTATAATGTATTTAAGGGAAACTATGTATTTTGTGTCTATGTATTTGTCTAGTCCAATAATAAATGTTTCTTTCTTTCTTTCTTTCTTTACATATGTCCCAAGTTTATACTTGTTATAATTAAAATTGTTTTGATAGAACTTCCTAATCTATTTATGTAATATTTTCTATTCTAGCATTTTGTAATGTTTTTTTCACAGGCCAGCAGAACAGCAGGCTCAGGCGACTAATCAAGCCAGCAACAAGAGTAAAGGCAAGAAAGGACGCAGATAAAAGAGTTAACAGAAAATTTATATTACGTTTTTATTATGAATAAAAAAATATGTACACATTGATTATTGTTATTATTTATGAGTGTAGGTGAACCGCTTTCTTGGATAATTTATTTTCGCCATTTTTGTGCCTGGTTACACTGTATCCATCTATGATCATAAGGACTGGTGGCAGTTTGGCAGACTTTTTGTCGTTGGTGTCAGAGTTTATGGTAGTTTTTGCCAATATTAATGTTTCATTTCTTGGACCAATTTTTTTAATTTCCGTGGTATTTGGGCTACTTCTGTCAGAGAATCGTTTATAACTGGAGTTATTGTGTGCGACATTGAAGATGCCATCTTTATAAACTTTGTCGGCTGGTACGGCGTCTGAGCTCGTGTTGACTTCGATCTCGCATATGAATCCTCGTAGTCTTCGAATAAGTTCTGATAAAGGTTTTGTGCTTTTTGTTTCGTCTCCTCCCATGTCCAATTTATCTTGTCCTTTATGTTTCGCGTCGTGTTTATAGTCTTCGGAGAAGTCTTCATTTTCCGCGGAGACGTTAGCCTCATCGGATGTGAATCTAGTATTGGGACTTCCGGAATTATTTCCATTTCTGCGTCTTCGTTCATGGGATCCATCGCCACTTGTACTGTTTCGTGGAGCATTGCAGGTAATTTCATCACCATTTTTTGTAAAGGACTCATTTTCTCTGCATTCGGTACTATGTTCACTATTTCCATGATTCCAGGTGAAATTTCCTTCAATGCTCCGGTTATGTGAGGAGCCGCTTCTCTTACTGATTGCATTATCGTTTCTCCAACTGCTAACGGTATCTCTTGGAAGTAATACGGATAAGTTCTGATTGAGTCTGACACCGCCGAAGTCACTAGAGGAAGTATTATCGGTTGCCTCGGTGGTAGTCGTGACAAAGGCGATATCCTCGGAATCAATCGGGATTTTAGTGGTAGGAGACTCGACAACAATTGTCTTTTCTGGCGATTTAGATGTTGCATGGTCGTCAAGGGATTTCTGAGCACATGTACATTCCATTGCATTTCCTTCTTCAGAGAAGATGGAATGATATTTATTTCGTTTGTATTTACGTGATTTGATTTCATATGAGTCGCTCTCGTGTGACATGAGGAGATTATCAAACAACATGCCAATATTTTTAAGAAGTGGTATATATTTCTGATTGAGCTGATCATTTCCATTGATTTCTCTTTTAGCAGATTGGTTTTTGCGTCTAAATATCGATTTTGGTGAACGTTTAAGATTTTTGGGTTTGAGTGGTGTTTTGATTTCAAATTTTTTCCTGTATTTAAGTGGAGATAATTTCTTGACTCGTGAGAAAATGTTCCCTGAAAAATTAAAAGTTATGTTAAAGTTATAACAGATTATAATTTGTAAGGTAAATATTTTCCACGTAATAATGACTTGTTACCTAAATACTAGCTTTTGCTCACGGCTCCAACGCAAGCTTTTTTGGAGCAGGTGACTACCTCATAATAGCTTATCTCTTGACTTTTTTTAAGCCTTGGTATATTTTAACTAAAATATCGCACAATATTGTAGTGAAACCTGCATAGAAATCTGTTCAGCTATTTGTTTCGGGATACGCGTCCAAATTTACAATAGTCGGCAGACCAATCACATAAAAGCTATGTTTTCCAACGTCCCTTTAAATTTAATCCGCCAAATGAATCATGAAGCAATTTACGAAATACCAAATTAATATATACTTTCACGATTTTGCACTATCTTGCCTTATATTTTTTGAAGATAAACGTTTACTTGGACATGTATGTGATACAGTTATAATTTAAGTCTATAATTAGATGGAGTTTTTAAAGTTGATAACCCACATACCAGTCTCTTTCAATATGATATTTGATTTCGTCGAAGTCTGCTTCAGGACCTTATTCAAAGAGAATCGTTCAGCAGTTTTCTCTGAGAAATAAAAAAAAAGATTCAGTAATGCTGTTAGCATTTGACTTGCCTTGAGGGGTCCAGTTTTTTCGAGATCTCCGTCACATATGAAACTCATGACATGCAATGATACAATACACGCAAAACAACTGGCCCGATCTAAAGTATGACGAGCAACGTAGCTGATATCTTTTTAGGTATAAAAGGGTGACTTGAATTTTGTATTGACTGAGCCGCCAAGTTATTTTGCGTTTATTTTATTTATGTACTGTTTTTTTTATATCATAGGTCCGCAAAGGAGCAAATGTGTCACTTGTGATGGTAAGTGACCACCGCCCATGTAAGCCCAAAATACCAAAAGAATCATGAACGTGTTGCCGACCATAAACGAAAAAGGATAATTATAGGATAAGAAAGGGGAGGGTGAGTTCGGGCTTTAAAATAACTATCTCACTCACCATACGAAACGCAGCAGCAAGCCGCTATTTAAGTTGGTTTTCTGTGAGACAGTGGCAATGATTCGGTCGAGTCGGCCCATTCGTGCTGCAGATAAAATTGTTAACAGCGGTCTCTACCACTCTGAAGACCAGTGGTAACGATGTAGTCTCGGAACGGCCTTCTAATAATGTAGAAAAAACCGCCTACACCGCGCCTCTATAATAATAATATTAGCCCTGTCTTATGGGTACTGTCCCACTGGACACAAGCCTCTACGAATAATTCCGCCACGCTGGATTAGTACAAGCGACTCTACCATCAATGATTAATTATTATTAGGAATTATAAAAAATAATAGTGAAAAGTACAAAAATGAAAAAAAAAAGCAAAAATATGCTCAACTGAGAACCTCCTCCGTTTATGAAGTCGGTTAAAAATACATTCCCACTAACTTTACAATATATCAGCATACAGTTAAAATCTTTAGGTAAACATACTATTACGTTCTATTTAGTACTTTTTGAATATTTTAGTGAAATGAAGTCTAAAATTATTTATGGATCAACAATACCTGGTAATCTCGAAGATGATGGCCCAGTAATTTGTTTTTGATCTAATTCCGCGGCAAGAGCTTCGTTCAGCGAAAATGGTTTAGCCGTCGAATCTGTCAACAAAATTAAGTTTCAATTGCCAGACCTGATTTATTCCACTATGACGCAGAAAACAGATTCAAACACCATTCATAAATTAAAAAACGAACACCGTGAATTGTGTAAGAATTTTGATACTAACAATTTATAATTAAACAGCTAATTACAATGCAATAGTGCCAGAAATGTGTTTCCATTTTGAAACATTGTAGATCACGTATTGTTCACATCACCATTTATTAAATACAAGTGTATTGCTTTAATATTATTTTATACATTCACTTACAGTTGATGATGCATCAGCAGAATTTGTAGCGCATGCACGTACTTATATTTTAACACGTAGACTGTCAATGATTTTGTAAACAATCACTGACTTTAGAGATGGATTAATATAATTTTACTTATAGTAGATACTAAATTTATAAAGGCGAACATATGTAATTTTGATGCTTAAAATGGTAGGTAGAACCATATCCGTTATTATATCAGTCCGTCCGTATATCAGTCTTCCTGTCTGGCGTTATCCCAGCTTAATGCCAGGGTCCGCATTCCCATCATGATTTCTCAGTGGATTAGGTATTATATAGTAAAACCCACCGTCTGTTCCCCACAACCCGCAGCCGGAATCAAGTTTTGCTGTTGCCTCGTCCGTTGATCAGCAGAGTGTATGACGTGCAAGTGAGGTTGGCTTTGAATCTAAGATGTTGGTGGCATACTTACACTCCTTAAGATAACTCATTTAAGGTTGTCCTGGACAAGAGTAAAGGGCAGTTTACTACAAAAAATAGGAAGATTTACTTACAGACATTTTGTAATGAAGATTGTAGGACCCATGAACGGCGAATTAAACTGTTATTAGTATTGTAGTTATCGTGCCTTAGATATAAAGTATTTATTTCTCATTTTCGTCGACCCATTTGATAGTGCCCGGTTTTCAACGTTATTACAATACGTCACTCCCTTAGAAAGAATATACTTTCCGTGAAAAACTCAAACATAAATATCATTATTTTGTGTCGGTTAAAACAGGTACAGTCGTCTTATTAAAATTACTCGATACAGCCTATCTGACGGGTCTAGAACATACAATATATTATAATATGTTTTGCGGTACTTAATTCAGTTTCAGTCATGGATAAAAATGACGTATTCCACCGTCACACGCGGGCCTTAAATAGGCACTTGTCGTTTATGAAATGGTGGCAATGATTGCATGCACCTCGGCCTGCCTTCGGCGAATTAGAAGTGACGGTATTTTATACGTATGTAATCTCAGTTGCACTGCTAAGAGTGGGTGAAATTCTCTTCCTCCGCTCTACTCCGCTCTGAAATCATATAACATCCATAGAATAACAAGAACTTCCACTTACAAGCTCCAACACGAAATTTTTATTTCATGTCTAAAAATCCTTCACGATTGGAAGTTGCAGGTTAGGCAATAAATTACGGCATAAAATTGTGGATAACGGCATTTTTATATCAAATGTTTCGATAAATAATAAAATAAGGGCAGTAAAAACAAAGGAGTCGCTGCAGGGTTGGACCATCGTTAAAATATTACGATCGTCCAATATCGCGAGATGAAATCTTTAATCGTATCGATGCGTCTTTTACGTGGAACTACAGTGGGCTTCGCGGGCGGCCAGAACAAAATAGTTAGATAAGCGGACCAACTTATGGACGGGTAAATCATATTTTATGTCATAAAACCAATCGTGCCTATACTAAATGACCCCATGAATTGGCGCTCATATTCTCTTTTATTTATTTGATCTTATATTATAACTAGTGACATTTATTGACATCGTTTCAACGTATTGCATATTTATCGAGAAGGAATTGAGATTGGTTTAAAGATTTTATACGTTATTTTAGTAAATGTAGATAAGTGATATTGTACTGGTGTAATTGTGTGTTTAACGAATTTTTCAGCTGGCTTGGCTAACAAGGTAACAACTGATTGCTCCAGAGATCTGCATTGACAATATAATTTCATGTACACACTAAATCATTTACTTAAGTATGTACTTTATGTTATGCAGTAATAAGGTGTATAACGTAAACATAAAAACATAAATGTAATGATAATGACCACAGGATGCCAATGTTCTTTTTATTTTTCAAATGAAAAAAAAACACCATTTCCATTTGTGTACGCAAATCCGAAGGCCGCTTACGGGTCGCGCTAGCATTTGGTTGGTTACAGAATTTACGACCGTCCATAGACCGGAGTTAGTATTGCTGTCGTCACGCTTCGTATACGTTGGATTTATATTTTTGCCGATACACTGACTGACTATTGTGAATTAGAAATTCGAAATCATTTTGGCGATTGGACTGTTTAAATTAGTTTCACGTGAAAGAATATTTAATATGACGTATTGTAGGCAATGTTAACAAATCGCTAGTTAATAAAAAGCATTGCACATAATAGTAATACGATAGTGGTACGAGATAGAGCCGTTTTATTCGTTTTGCCCTTGAGTTACACCGAATAGGAAAATATCTCAGCCGATTTTTAATCGATTTATAATAGTATGTATTTGTAACAAAGAAATAAACTAATATGGGTACATATTAAAAACAATATACGAGTATAAAGGGTATCTGTTTATACCTTTTTTAATATTAACTGTAAGAATCAAAGAAAAAAGTAAGGGACGTTGGTTAAAAGTATTCGACGAAATCTTCCCAATACCTCACTCATTCCGTAATATTCTTGTTTGTAGTAAACAAAGCACAATTTCTCTTAGATTTTCAGAATTTACAACGCGAAGATATTTTGTTTTATTTACTTTCCCCACAATATCTACACGAAATTGTGCGAGCGCGGCCTAAATTCGCAATTTGGGCGAAGTATATCGAGTGCAATGTATCTAAACAGGCTGAATCGCCTCCAAGAGAGCCTTACCACTGTAGCGATAAACGGATTTGGGAGGGACCGTATTATTCCCAAGTAATAGAGTGATACTTCTTTAGGATCATTCAGGAAACTGATGACACTATTTGGTTTTGCCATAAAAAGTTACGATATCATATTTGCTGTATGAAAATATTACGAACAAATAATGTGGCGACGCTGGCCTCTCGCCTTTGGTAAATATAATTTGTTATTTTTTACGTTCTTCTCCGCGTAGGCGCTGGAAACATATATGTATAAGTTTAAGAATAACAGTAGGTATACCTACGTTATTCTTAAACTTATATATAAATAATATAGCAATATGCCGCGCTAATTGTATTAACTTTATTTGTTAGCACAGTTCATCAAAATTTGTCCAATATAACCTTGACATTATTTTTATGCCAACTTGCAATTGCTTCGATTCATTTACGTGATTTATTTGAATAAGTGTTATAAAAGAAAATTACTCCAAGAAATGATTGTAGGCATAAATAACATAGACCATTATATGGCCCTTTATTCTTCGTGTAACTAATAAGTACCAATATTTTTACTGTCATATATTCCCTTCTATTAAGACAACTAAAACACAATGTTAAGTTGAATGAGTACGTCTAAGTAACCTACCATTTATGAAATTGGTTCTTTATTCATGGAATATCCGTAGATATTGACATCGCGACCCTCCTAGCCAGTTTAAAACAAAGCAGTCCGGCTACAGGGAGCTGGCATATTGCCTCAGTTTCCAAGTTTTACTGCCGCTATCTCAGGGTTTATGCCTTATAAAATCTCCTGCCTCGACCACACAGAAGCGCTGCCGGCTAAAAAGTATAACTGGAGGATAGATATTATCGCAATTGTTAGGTAATATTGTTCAACGAAGAAATAGCTTGTTCTTTCGGAGCCTTTATTTTGTTTGCTCGAGTTACAAGCTGTTCAAAGTAAAAGTTACAAAGCGTCTTGATACTACGATTCTGAGAACTTATTGCTAAGATATGTACCTAATGAACCCCTATTTTGCGTGTTATAATATTCCGTTTTGAATTCTCGAAGTGTAATAACGAGATACATAAACAAATTTGTTTCTTTTTCGTAACGATGTAGTTACAAAAGTGAGTAGGTATTCATAATTGTGCTATTGAATATCTAAAAAGATATACTATTTCTGTTCTTAAGTAAACAAGGAAAGAGAGTACTTTCAACAAATTGGCTGTCGTTCTATATGGCTCATGGTATCTAGTTTATAGGTAGTACCCTTGCAAACATCCGCAGGAGATGACATGGTCGAGTCCACGTTTTATATCCCGGCTCGCTTTACGTCGTCCGTCTTCGGTTAGTCCAGTTGCGTCAACATCGATACGACAAGCAATTTTATTTGCACGCAAATTCGAAGGCTCGTAACATGACCGGAACTGATGGGTCTCAGTAACGAACAGTAGATTCGTATGTTTCGACTTATGACTTTCATTTCCTCTTACCCTGTTGGGAACGGTAGCAGAATACTCTTTGCTGTGCCCTTTTTTATTTAGGATTTATTAGCAGGAAATTAACTTGTTGACGACGCATGTATATACTTTCGGTATTTATTACGAATAAAATTGTTTGTTGCATTATGTAGATCACGCCTGTTTCCCATAGTTGTGGACAGTGGCAACAGATTTCCATTTGCCATTTCCATTTTTTGATCCTTGCACACATCTCACTTTTTCATGCATGCACTTTGGGTAGGTACTTCCGACCAGGCATGTCTCGAGAAAATCTTTAACTTAATCTGTGAAAGTTATCCGAGGCCTTCTCCTCCCTATACTTATTTATACCTGTAAGAAGGTTATAATATGTATCTATTTTTAAAGCCATATACATGTGCGATTTTAAGGATTAGTAACAAATCTGTAACAGTGTAGGTAAATGTTTACTTTTTTTTATAGTGTCTAAACATAGGTATTGGTTTAAAAAGGGACTAATTATTAATTAGATGATATATATTTTTTTATGTAATAATACAAGTGATCTTGATAATCAATTGTATCCATAATCCATTAATGGTTTTTGATTTATTACTTTTATTTCTAAACCAAACAACGGCTAAAAAATTTAATGATGTTGAAAAATTGTCACGGTTAGAAAGGCGGTTGCAGTCGTTAAAAATAAAAAATCCTAATCTATCTTTTATGGTTGACGTAGGTCTCAAAAGAAAAAATCGGCTATATGTGAGTTGGACTCACGTTCCGAGGGTTTCGTACTCACTATCTTAATTTTTGTCCTATTATTATTTATTTAAAACTCCGCCATTATAACACATATTCTGTGAAAATTTCAGCCATTGCGGACTATTGCGTTCAAAAGATAGAGCCCTTAAAGGTAGAACAGACAGACACAGATAGCGTAGATAATCTGTAATAAGGGTACGGAATCCTAAAAAGGTATAATTGCGTCATCTCTCGTTATCTATATAATTGTATCGGTGCTGACAACACTCTTGTTTAAGTACCCGTTTGATTATTCAGTTCCTCCAAAAATTTGTACTAAATAGCAAATTTAAACTTAAAAAGCAATAACATTGTGGTCAGGGTTCAAATCTTCAGCAGTAAATGTCATTCTCGTCCCAAAATCTTGTTGCTTGCATGCCTCACTCAATTTTTATTCTTTCAGATTATTTTTAATAATTTAATAAGTAATCGTTTATAGTTTTTGACATCGATTACAACTAATTATTGAATTAATCGACTCATCGTTTCCTAAATAATACCTAGTTGTAATTCAAATTTATTCTAGGTTTATTCATAAGCTGTTTCGAATTACTTCACTAATTTATACATATGAGCACGTTTTGAATTTATTTCTATGTATTTCGGAATGTTATATTTTCTTTTTGACACATCAAGTCAACGAATAAAACCATTAATTAAATTGAAATGAAAAGGTATTCCTACATCGTTAAATCTGATTTCAACCGTAAAACTGGCTTAGTTTAACACTAGGAACGCTATAGCCGTGCTCATAACCGAAGCAATATGTGAGGAGTACTTTACATTGAGTATGCGATGTAAGCCCAAATGTAATAAGCCGAGGCGATAGGATTCATAGATAGGTGAACAAAGACTTGAGATCACAAAGCTCAGCTATTCACTGTATTGTCTTTTCGGTTTAAAGCATAGAGCTATTGTAATGTTCGTTATAATATTTCTGGAGAGAGCACAGTTATCAAGTCTATCTAATGTAATAAATTTGAATGTCTTTTGTTATGAAATAGATATCGGGCAATGAACTTTGATTCGTAGTTCCTACCTTTAATTAGATGCTTCGAAGGTTTTGATAAGAATACGACATTATAAACTATATTGTCGGTTTCTAGTGTGACATTACAACATAGATGTACAAAATTCAATTAACAAAAAAAGATAGTTTAGGCATTTGATTATACGACTGAATAGGCAAGTTTAGATACGTGAAACATAAATATTTACAGCATAGAGGAATACTTATCTTTTCTAAAATGTTTTTGGGTAAAATAGCCACATTGAATATAAAAAAGTAGCTATGAACATCCTATGAAAATTGATTTCAAACATTAACGTGTCAGCGAGTCCGCACAGCTATGTCGTTGCCGTCCGCGCTCTGCATTGAGAGCCTTATCTCGCAGTTTACCGCTTTTAACATCCGTTCGCGAGGCAGAAATCGACCATTACTACCTAGTTAAAGCAAATATTGTACCTTGTATTTAAATTTTGAACGCGAACGCAAGCTTCTTCTTATCTCACAAGTATTGTACCTGTTTCTACGTTGTATTGTTTAATAGGACTGTTACGGATCTGTGAGGACGTTTGTAGTACGGCAGCCGGTATAATTTTATGATAACCATTGCATTGGCTATCACTTAAATTCTATATTTACCTACTATTGCATATCCTATTTAGAGATGTACGTAATTATTTATATACTTAATGAAAAAGTTCTGGAACTTCATATGTGGAAATCATACAATTCTGAATAGTCTTAGACTCGTATGGTTTATAAGCTAACCGTTAAGAACATCAATAGGTATCTTCTTCAAACATAGCTATGAACCATCTCGATCAAACCAGCATTCAAAGAAAAAAAAACCCGGAATGAAATCGGTTCATTCGCTTGGGAGATGTGATGCCATAAACAGACACACATAGAGACAGACAATTGGATCCAAAAAATTCACTCTTTTCTCTTTTCTATGGGGCTAAAACAGCAAGATTAGTGCCGATCATTACTAATTTCTTAAGGTGAAAATCTTTTTAAGGTGAAAATCGATGTTCCAATGGTCGCTTGACTTGGTGTCAAAACATTAAAGTACATAATATATAATATCAAGGCCCGATAGAGACAAGCAATCAATGACTTTGAATAAGGTTTCGAATTAAAAGCAATTTCTGCAAATATACTTTTACTCGTAATTTGCTTAACTATAGAAAAATACGTCTATTTTAGTCTCAATATTAAAGTAATAAAAATGCTCGATTCAATTGATTGACATAAATGCAAATAGGTCAACGGCATTATCAGAAATATCTTAGTCACGCATTTGGGATCCTTTCCATAAGGTGCTTAATATTTTATGTGCGAGTCGGTTGGGAATGTGAACAGAACAATTTGCCAATAATCCTATCCCGCGGCAATAACTGAGGTGCCCGCCCAACAATAATGGGTGTTATTGGTCATGAATGATTTCTGACTTCTAGAATCGACTCAATACTTTAATATTGAAATAAAATTCTTGATCGGATTCTGTTTTAAGTTTTATGTTTATTGAAATACTTTGACAATTATAATATCGATCTACAATGATTAAGACTTTAGATAGAGGTCTTATACGCAGAGGTATCAGTCACAAATTCGTTACAACCACTTGATATTACACTCAAAAGGAGATCATCACTGAACTTCACATCTGGCTTTTAACGAACCTCCAGAGGTGGGAGTAACCATTATTAAGGAAGTACCTTAGGTCCATAGTTGTTTTTTAGATCGCGCTACTATTTCTATTCGACTTTATATCTCTAAGAATGTTGTTAATAAAAAACTGGGATTTGAATATGAAATGATTAACACGATGAAATATCTTTGAATTGTCACCTTTGAACTCCGCATTGGAAACGCCCGTTACGCGTTTTCGTGTTGTATGAGTGGCAGAGTTATAATATTTTAATTAGATCTGTTTAATTATAACCACTGAAATCATATTAGTATACCACTCATCTTTTACATGATTTGATTACATAGTTGTGATTGGTCGTTTTTTGTTAACCAGGTTTGGTTAAAAGTTACCTGTTTGGATAGTAAATTTCACTCCCAGTATACAGAATGAATATTTTTAACAAATAATGGAGAATAAAATGAAATATATCCCAACTATAGTAATTAAAGAATCTGGGTGAATTTAAATGTAATTATATCGATAAAACCAAAAAAAATATTATTTTTTTGGTTTTATCGATTTGGTTTTAATATAATAATTTTATTATATTAAAACCAAATGTACTCTTAGATACCAATATGACAGCCTCCGTGACGTAGCAAGTACTTAACCGGTTCTGAATAGAGAGGTCGCGAGTTGTTTTCCAGTACTAAAATAGCAAGCAATAAAATAAAATTTGTAAGCGCCCGTAATTTAAGATAATATTTATGTGGGCTTCCCGTCAATTTTAAATCGGAGCAAGAAACCAATTTTTCGTTTGAAATTTTGGTCCAGGTTAATAAATCAATTTGTCGAGCACAAACGCTCTCCCTGAGTGAAGTTTTGTGGAGGACAATATGCTCGTCCCATTGTGGCTGCAAATTCAATTTATATTCAGATCTACAGCGCAATAGAATTGAAACTTAGATTGCGACTTGATAGTAGGTTCACGCTCCTAGTATATACATGTCGAGATATTTAATTATATTTTACATGTTTTACGGGAAATATTTAATTAGGTTAGCGAACATATATTCGCAGTATACTCAGACAGATCTACGGATTTTTTTTGACTTAGTCTAATTTATGTTATACGAAAATGACTTTGCTAAGTCTGAATAATTGTCAACTTAATCGCCCCTTGAGTTGACTCACGATTACATGCGTTCATAAAATATTTATGTATTTAATAATTTATTATATTATTGCTCACGTTTTTTCCCTTACAAGTACCTTATACCTAAAGGGTTTATAGCACTTACATTAGGTTAACCTGTATATAAATAAATAAATAACACCCAACAGTCACAGACATAGGCATGATCCCACAGTAACATACGAGTCTTGTGTCGTGGGTATGTGGGAGTGGTACAAAACGACCTAACTTCAAGGTTTAGTGATTTTAAATTTATCATACTCTTTAAGAAACATTAATTACCGGTAAAAGTCCCCGAAATCAAGAAAATTTCTGTATGTTATAAATGGTTAAACAGATTTCGTTCATAGTTACGATCCTTCTCGTTTGTAAAATGTAATTTTTTTTGTTATTTTCTTAATAAGGCAAGTGCAATCAGCAGTTATTTTAGTCTTATAGCATTCGATCTTACATTGTTGTTTTTATTATTTCTTAAAACAAGTGAATTAGCAGTTTGTTGCTTATATTTAGTTCCCTTGTGAAACAATTAAATTCAAATCTAAATGTGCAGAGTGAGAATTGTGAATTGGCTGTTTACAAAAATGTAAGCTTGTGCGTTTCCTGGTGGTGCGGTGGTGGGGTGTGAATAGGTATACCAATAGTTTAGTTTGTTTGGTTTTCTAATATTTTCAAGTATTAAAAACATTAAGACTCATTAAATTTATTGCGTCGATGTTTATAATTCAATTTTTTTTTAGTAGCCCTATATAATATTATATTCCTCCCACTGCTGGGCACGGGCCTCCTCAACTGAATGAGAGGGATCAGGCCTTAGTCCAATAAACCTGGTTATTTATGGATACTTGAAGTGGCCTATCTGACACATCATTCAGAATAGAGAATAACTTTTTTTACCACAATAAAATATGTTACAGACGTCACTGAAGGATAAAAAAGATGACACTTATAAAACCCTTTTTTTAAGGATAACAACACCTAACGCCGGAGAATGTACGGTGTTAATTACTACCACAAAATACTACTTACTTTCGAATGTCTCGTAATGAGATTAGCGTGACATACATTACATAAATGAGAAACGACAGTTGGGTCTGTGAAGGAAGTCGACAATGCATGAGGGCGTGAAACTGTGTTTCTCATAGTAGTAAGTGGCCACTAAAGTTTATTGTGGTGTTTACGACCTCGGAACTACTCTTATGCTTTTATAGACATTTTTCAACACGAGAACACATCTAAGGAATATGGATTGCCTCTATGTCATTGGCGTAAAAATATAAGTAACCAATCTAAATATATATATCCAATGAATTCTCCATAGACAAATCAAATTAGACACATTTACATTCACTACTTAAACGTAGGACATTTATGTTTATTTAATTCGAGTAATATGTACTGAGATGGGACGCAAGTTTTTTTTATAAATATATCCGGTGAGAACATCTCCCACCACTTTTTTGTTGTCAAGTTCTACGTCGGTATTACGATCGAAATAGCACCAACAAAAGTTAAGGAAACGGCCCGCTGATAACCTTTTTTTATCTTGAATCGGCAAAGTGACTACTACTAACCTGTGATCTGTGAACCAAAATAAAATTTCACACATACACAAGCACTCGCTTATATTTCCGAAGTGGTAGGCAGAGGTGAATCCGGTGTATCCACCGTCTGTTGAGTTCATTCTGTCCCAAGATGTAATAAGAAGCAAGCCTATAACCATAGCGGGTACAAATGATTAAAAAAAAACACAAAAGATGCCGGTGATTGGAATTGGATCTTTTTTTTGTATCTAAAAACTCAAACAATAATCATTCCCTGACCTGAGGTTTGAATCCAAGAGGTCACTAGGCTCCTAAAACAATTTATAAAATATGTTAGTAGCATATCTGGTTTTCATCAAGTTTATTCTGTTAAAATAGAAGATAATTGATTGAAGATAATATAAATATTAAAAACGAAGTATACTCGAGTAGATAAAATTCTAAAATCGGCTAAATTGCCTTAATTAGTAATAACAAACTTCGAGCCGTTGAGTTTGTAAAGGAATTAAAATCTTAAATAGATTACATAATTACTTTAACCTTTCGGAAAATTTCCTCGCGGATTATTTCTGGTAACTGAAGCCAGAATTAAATGTAATGTTTTTATTGGTATATCCTAATAACAAGGGGTACCTACCTATATTTATTCCGATGTATATATCTTGTATACCATATGGAAAGGCGAGTATCTCGCAAGTTATGTAATATTTCCACGAAGGGATAGTTTCTGTAAGCAAACGTTAAAGGGATCAACGCGATATTCGATAAAGAAAAATATACTGGTTAAAGTATCAGAGATAAAGATAGAAGGCCTAGATTTTCCGCTGACGCAGTGTCGAGGCG
This sequence comes from Amorpha juglandis, assembly GCA_949126905.1. Lineage (NCBI taxonomy): Eukaryota > Metazoa > Arthropoda > Insecta > Lepidoptera > Sphingidae > Amorpha > Amorpha juglandis. The sequence continues at coordinate 11,196,921 of OX421372.1, forward strand.
TCCCGCGAAGCCGCCGTTTTGTATATTATCTCGTGCTACAAATCACACCGGATGTCCCGCCGAGGGGAAATGAAAATTGAGATACCGGGGAGGCATTGTTCCGTGAAAATATATCTTCTTGATATTCTCATGGCGCGGGACAGCCGACGACGCACGGATATTGCGATAATGTTACGTCATCTCGAAAGATAAAGCCGCTTTTGATATCGCCGGATAAATTCTCACTTACCTCTAATACCATCCGCTTCGCTTATTTAGAATTTTTAATGAGTATCTTTATTTCTAACGGTTGTCTTTGTTTCAACCTTATTATCCGGTTTGCGAAATGTATTTGATAACGCGCAAAGTTGTCAAAAATTACAAACATTATTCGTGCTGAGTGCTATTATTGTTATGCCGGAATGCCGTACAAACTTCGCTAAAACATCACAATAAAGAGACTCAAGAACAACTGAACTCTCTTTCTCACACAGTCGGGTAAAATGCACTTTTATATTTACTATTAAATAATATTACTAAGTAAGTCATATGCAAGGGGCGGACTGTGTAGTTATCACTGTTTTGTCAATATCTGTCGCAGTAAGTAAGCATGTATTTAGGTTTGAAAGAAATTAAGACAGTGAAATCACTGAGCAATACCAGACTTAACATGTTGTGTCTCGGGGTGACGAGCACAATCCAATGCATATTAAAAATTGGTGTGTGTCGTGGGACACCAGGTAGGAACGAAGTTCCTTCGACTAATGTAGAATCGACACAAATTGCAAAAAATTCAAATTATCAACTGAAATAACAAAATAGGTCTCTTTATTTTTGTTTAACAACATAAAATTACATAGAAATAGAATAGAAAAATAGAAATAAAAAAAAGACGTGTGGCACTCGGAGACTGCCGCGGTAAAGCTATTGTATAGCATTTTTTATCAACTTAAAAATAACGGACGGCCGTGTTCTATAATCAAAAATTCAAATTCAAATTTCAAACCGCGTCTACATTTCCAAATGTCATAAGTTTCACAACCATTATTAACGGAATTTCGACTTTAACTTTGTGTGCTAGATATCAAATTAAGTTAAAAAAAAGTCTCATTTAACGGTTTTATTCCACGCATTTTTCTTACGGTTTTACTATCACATTTTTTTCAGTTCGGTCACGCAGCAAAATCCCTATCCCCTCCAAGCCTGCCGTAAGGAACTTCGTTCCAATAAATACAGCCAACAGTCACGCATATAGTCCTACACTAGGTTAAACCAGAGGGGCTATTCTATAAAACAATACGAAGCAACGAAGTTCGAAAACGTAGACCTAATATACCCTAGAATATCTATCACAATAAAAATATTTCTAATATAAAAGATTGGCACTTAAATAAAAAAAGTCGTTAAAACATGTTTATAAAGTGAAATATGTCTTATTATTGTAACGTGATAAGTCGGAATTTTTATGTATTTTTTTTATTCAATTAAACAAAAGTATGCTAGGAAACAACAATAAATAGGAAAAATCAATTCTGTTTCACATATTATGTTTTTAATTCACCAATCCTTACCCCATTTCATTGTATTCTTTGGCGAGACGTAGATATGTATATACTTTGAAATACTAGGTAGTGGAGGTAGAATTGTTTATCAATTTTCAGACATAGAAATAGAGTCTGAAACAAAATCAAGCAGTTTGAAAGATGTTTGTTGTATGGCATTGTGAAAATGATCCTCATTATTATAAATATTAAGAATTTATTTTACGTCCAGAAATTTCATTCGTTTAAATTATAAGTAAACATAGACAGATAGTTTAGACTTTAGAGGGTCAGATATTTTGATCAGTTTGCTCTCATTTATTATTAAAGCGTTCTGTTCTGAGAACGCCCTACTTCTCGTGGTTCAGATCAATTGCTGATAGATGGATTTTGACCTACTTGTTGGGTTCAAGTAAATTCATGAAACTTGCGGTAGTAGCATTTACGGTCCAACATATTCCATATCATTGATCATATTTGTGTCAGTTTCGTTGATTAGGATTCTGAGTGTGGTTAATTGTAGGGATGTCAAAACTAGAAAGTTTAGCATTAAAATATGAAAAGTATCTTAGTCGATATTTGATCTATTGGGATTCCAAAGTAACAAGTTCTACTGTTGGGAATGAAAAAGGTGCTGGATGTTTTACAAGTGGTAGAGCCACGATGTAGCATGACTGGGCTGTTACCACTGTTTCACAGAAAACCGACGTAAAACAAAAAACTTCCTGTTGAATCTCGTCCGGTTATCCGGATATCTGCAGGCCCAAATCCGCCTCCCCTTCCCAATCCCCTAATTGTCTTTACCTTTAAGATAAGCAACGAGTTTGTAATTTTTCCATGTGGGCTTTCATAAGCAGTGGAAATCACTTTCCATCAGGTGCCCTACTTATTCGTTTGTCGGCCTATGCTGTAACGAATGTGGATAATTTGTATGCAATACTATCACGTATTCAGCCACTAATCGGTATAAGTCCAGGTAGAAAAACCGTGCTTTATAGCTTGCGACACATAAATATTTTCGAAATGAATAGAAAGGTCAAAATAATAATTAATCATTGTGTTCAAAGAGTAACGATAAGGGACTTTCACTTGTTAAGCGCTACCTTAGTGGTGAAACTGGCCACGCAAACGCCGGTGAGCAGAAACCTCAAGGATTACACTGTTTTGCCAAACATTTACTTAACACTTGCGTTCACAGTTAACTCTGCAAGATAAGACCCGACGTGAAGCTCACGAAAGAAATACATGAAGCGTTTCACAACGTATACGTTATTAATAGCGTCGAGATTAAGATCTTAATTAAGTATGTAACTACTTAATTCCATGAGGTGTAAACGGTTAGCTCGAGTGCTTTATGAAGGAACTCACACGAGTCATCGTCGTTCATATTTAATAAAGCGGCTTTGGGACAAATAATTTCTAGAGCATGGCATGGGTTCGCAATTTAATAAATTAAAAACATATATGGGTTGTTTACTTTTATCTTTGAAGATAAATTATAGTTGAATTTACATACGTATGAATGTATTTCTTTACAGAATTGAAGGGGCGTGATGGATCGTAGGCGCGATATACATATATTATTATATAAACCAGTAAACATTTTGATAAAGATTTTTATCCTACCTAAATTATACTTGGTATATTGAATAAAGCTTTCAAAAACTACATGATTTTTCTATTAGCTTATCGCTACATTATTTTCAGATCCGTTTTATCCAAGAGATTTATTGGAAGGAAATTAACGTCTTTCTGAATGCCTTTTCAGTAAGCTATTTCAATGATAATGTTGTTTTGGGAACTATAAAATAACAGTTTTAATTCGAAACCAATGAAGCGGTACGAATACGAGAACACAATTTACTACGAAAATAGCCTTATCTCGTATCCACAGGGAACTACAAAGAGCGACTTCGTTTGAATTTAGAACAAATTTTAAACTAACTTCGTTCGGAAATCTCGCGGTGGCACTCGCATGGTCGCGCGCACAATCTGGTGAAATGTAAAGGTTGAACATGCTCCTAATTCCGTTTTTTTTCAACGACAGAGTTAATTGGAATACGGGGCGTATTTAGCGCTCACTCTGTGATTCTGTTTGTATGCAGCAAGGGACTGGCACTCGCGCGGAAAATGATCTGCGTTTGACTCGCGCAAGCGTTAATGATATTCTGCATGAATGACTTTTTTGCCAGCTGTTTTTTATCCAAGCATAACTTTTGGAGTGTTTGTTTTAACATTTATGTAGAATACTAAATTTTCCTACAACGATATTTTTTCTTTGCCTCTACGAGTCATCTTACGCCATGATTCTTTATAAGTGAAAATAGTGGCTCCATTATTTCTCAACTCCTCTCGAGACCTGATTAATAAGAGTCTTGTTTTAGTTTGCTTTATAATTTACTAGCGACCCGCGCCGGCTTCGCACCTGTTAAAATATGTTTGTTACATCACATTACAAATCATTGAATTTTTCGCCTTTTCTGTACTATAATATGTATGTATTATACATATAAACCTTCCTCACGAATCACTTTACCTATTGTAGAAAGTTGCATTAAAATCCGTTGAATAGTTTAAAAGAGCTAAGCGAACAGACAGCGGAAGCGACTTCATTTATATACATTTGCGGTAGGCATAGTTTTTGATTGGACTGGCTCTATCTAAGTTATTGCCAACATTATCTCTAGTGGTGTTATTTAAAGTTTTGTTGGCTGACCTTAAACTGTAGTAGATACCTACTTGAACTTATCATAATCAAATTTAAATTACGCCTACTAGGTATTTGCCCTTCAGTTTAAATAAAGTTCACAAACAATAAACTTATTCGATTAGCCGCCTCATTGCCTAAAAATCAAATCCATTAAAATAGTTATATGAAACTTTTCACGAGAGATGGTTGGGTGCCATTCAATGTATATACTTTTTGGTGGATGGGGCTTAAAGATCATTTCCTCATTATTCATGTGTTTGGAAGTTGTGTATCCATAGTGAAATCCAACTGGACATAGTAGAGCCGAAAGCGGCTAATTTGCTGAGCGGTGTGAAATGGACCGAGTCATTCCCGCACAAAGCGCTACTAATGCTCTGCCCGTCCGTTGCACCGAGCCGCAATTATATTTGCATACGCCCACCTCTAGTCCACTCGTATACTGAGGAGCGAAAGTGTATGAACTACGAAGGTGTAGTCAATGAGTATCAGTTTTGAATTTTGCATTAAACGAAATAAATATGTACACTTAACGTTTCCATCATTCACATTGATAATCCTAACAAAATTCGCTACATTACTAGTTGTAATATTTGGATTTATGTTTTTCTATATAACACATTTAATAGTTTCTAACTATTACAAGTTTATTAATATGCATTATTTTATTAATTACTTAATTATAGGGATAGGCTAAGGAATATAATAGAAAACGCTGGTTTACGATTTTAGTTTTCAAGAAGCATTAAAGCATCGTAAATTAAAGTTTTCTATTCTAAGCGCCATCTAGATGGAGAGTTTCTCGATAGACAAAGGTGAAAATATAATAGAAAATTGTCATATAAGTGGCCGCGTCATACGATTCTTTTTGCAAACTGTATGCATTGTCGCGTTTTCTGTTATATTTTTGTCCGTGTTAAACGAATAACTCTCTCCATCTAAATAAGGCTGTATTCTCGCTTATGTCGTCTTATAAACTCTCTCCATGTAAACGTTCAATTCCAAATACTGATAAACAGCGAGAAATACAAAAGTAATTAACATATCCCGGAAAAGGTTTGTACATTCTAAGTAACAGCTCAATAATCTTTGAAGATATGATTATTAAACAATTAGTAATGTCTATTATGTCTCAGTGCCGAGCAAATGCCTCCCCTTGTAGAGGATAATTGTACTAGAGGTGGGTAATTAGAATAACGATGTTGATGCTGTCTGGTAATTATAATTATTTCTATTAACACAACCTAGACAACGGCGTCCTCAAGAAACGTGGTTGTTATTATGTTAATTAATTAGTTCATTCATGTGTGTTTTATATGATTAAAGAGGTTTTGCTCGCGGTGGGGTCTGCACGAAATTATTTTCTGAGCCGAAATACGTGTTTCATATTAATAATTAAGATAGCAAATTTTAAGTTTTGACCAGAAAAATATTTTTTCCCATAAAAACTTCCTCCCCCATTTCACTCTTCTAGGGGTGAAACTATATAAAATAAACTTTCTTAGTAGTTATATATTAATATAGTAATACACTCAAAATGTTACCTTTTAGGTCGATTGGTTTGGTCTAAGCGTGGCATCGCTGAATTATTAAGTTTATTATTTAGGACATGTCATTTTATTAACAGAAGTAAGTATGTATGATGTATCATTTTTAGATGAGAAGAAACCATTTACGGCCTCACACACCTGATTAATGGCCACTCATTTGCTCGTTGTTCGGCCTCTTCTAGAAAAAAAGTGAAGATGTTATGAGGTTGATCCCTTTGTATATCAGTGGGTATACTGTGTGTGTACCGTTTTTTGTGCTGTATAGACGTTATATAAAAGGGTGAGCCATCTGACTCCCAAAGGAGAAGGGCCGCAAAGACACTGTATTCTCCTTTCGACAGCAATCTAGAGCTTACTCATAATCCAAGATCCCCCTACATGTGCCGAAGAAGACAACCGCAGCGCTTTTAGTCGGTATGTCTGCGTAGGTAAATTGGTAAGGGCTCTTCGAACTTTTTTTTTTTTTTTATCCTGTCTCGGCAAAGTGACTACGCTACACCTGATGGTAAGTGTAGCGCAATCCAAGAATAGTGTCGACCTACGACAAACTATGTGTCCATCGTAGGTCGGCAAGATCATGCCGGCCTACCAAAGGGCCAAGGGGGAAGGGAAGGAAAAAGGGATGGGAAAAGTGTTAGGATCAGGGGGCAAGCCCCCAGGGGAGAACCGGATATACACTGGCTGACCCTGGAACGCGACCCAAACAAGGTGGGCCACTATGGCAGGTTTAGCACCAGTGTACGGTGGTCGCTATCCGGTCGGAACGGTCCGGTCGCTGTCCTAGCAATCACTCGAACAGTGAAATAGATCGGAAGGCTGATGAGTCCCGCATAATCATCCCTCCTTCACCAGGTTGGGAAGATGTCCGTAAATTTTTCCCCGTGCAATAAGTTATTTAAAGACCATTAGACGATCGGATGTGAACTGGCTCAGGAGGCTGGTGAGTCCGGTATGACCATATGCTTTCCGCTGAGGTTGGGACGGCATCTATAAGCGGGTTTTTCCGTGGGGAAAAAGTATGTAGGTAATGTTGTAGTCTAGTTGTCATGCTGTATTTTGAAATACTTTTGGATGAGCATTCCTTAGCAGCCTTAGGATAATTGGTAAAAGTTATACATCAATATTTATTACAAAATACTAGTAGGTAGCAGAAGCCCTTGAAAATTAGTTTCTTAAATCTGAAGTTCCGTGTGGTCTTATGTCTTAAGTTAATTGAAATACGATCTCTCAAGGTATGTAAAGCCCATTTACACAAAACTTTTTTGATTTATATTAATAAACCAAACAAATTAGTTCTATTATACTATTGTTTTGATTTAAACAGTTAATCTTATAATTAAGTAATAACTTTGTAAAATCACAAACAGTAGAATATCTTATTGTTTTATTTGTAGTATTTCAGAGTTGTAATTCGACGTGCCATTATTGACAAGGAGTCCTTGGCGCAGACTCGTTACGGATGATACTAATAAATATGCTAATGTTGGCGTCCCTGAAGGATTTTCACGGATTTCCATCTTTCCTATACCGATGACGGAGGAGAAAATAAAACTGCTGGCAACGGGTATCATGAAATATTGCTTTACCTGTAACGGTGTCCTGTTTTTGCATCGTAAGTAGCGATTTTAAGCACCGGATAGTTTTGTTACCGGTTAACTTCTAACATAAAATATTATTTCATAAGCACGTGTTCGTCGAATGTGTAACGTTAGGTAACATTTAAAAACTGATGATATGATTTCACTAGATATAGGTGAAAGAATTAAATCGTTTTTTGATCATATAACAATTAAAATAGAGTTTACGACAAGTCATACTAAAAAGGTCAGAAAGTTACCAACTATTATCATTAGTATCGAAATAGTAGCTGATCCTAATCCAGGTTTATCTGTGACCAATCTAAAGGGATAAAGGACATAAACGGCTTAAATTTATGTATGAACCAAAGTCTGGTTAACAAACGGGTATTTGGTAAGATTATAATATTATGTATTCATACCATAATAAGACCGATATCATTGCTGTTACAAAACCTAAGTTAATTTTACCCAAAAGCAATTTGCCATAAAATGTATAAAGAAATGCAGTACATACTCATAAAATTATAATGGCAAGAGATTCTTAAAGGATTTTGATTCAACGACAGAGTACCTTGTTTAGGCGTCACTCCTCCATCGTCGTTGAAATTTCCCCTTTATGATCTACGAAAAAAGGGATTTACAAGGCTTAGTAATAGAAAACTTCAACCAGATTATGCATATGAGTATGCGGTAGTCTTGCCAACGTTATTTTAACAAAGGGTAAATAAATAAGTTTTCATCATACGAGAATCAGTACAATGAGTAGCTTTGAAAATAATTTTTATTCAAATATGTTATTCCGATTTCCTCGTACATACAAAAATGTTTAAGTGTGCATTCGTATATTTGGATTCATTCACAATATATTTTCTATACGGCGTTCGCAGCAAAATTAATATTTTTCTCTGCGAGAACACTTCAAACATGAAAATGGCATATTTAACGTTTAGCGGAATTTAATATGTCATAAAACGTTATTTATATGCCGTTTACGCGCGCCGTCGTCGACGGAGATTTCATCGGCTTCAGTGCTCCGTCTTTGGCTTTTAGTTCGCTAACGGGTTAATCTCGTCTATTACATATTATGTTGAACGTGCTTAAGGGATATTCGTCTCCATTCGTAAGTAACCAGATTTACACGTTAATGGACTATTAACTTATTTCACTAGTTTGAGTCTCAATTTATTCATAAGTGTCTATCATGGTGTTAATTTAAGATATATTTGGAGGTGAAATTCCTGTAAACGGCACCCAAAATAAAGATTAAATATACACGACATCTCTATAATTGTGTGTTTGATTAAATTTGAATGATTTCCACACCGCGGTGTTTCCCCAGCACTATGACATGTCCTTCGAGTTTTCCTTCCCGGCAGGCAGCGGCTTGGCTGTACCCTACCATTACTGAATTCTATGGGCAGCCGTGACCGCATGTCGTCAGCCGAGCCGTATGCTTGTTTGTCTACGTGGGCAATAAAAAGACACTTGTTTCAATCCTATGAAGTCACGTCTGTGTCCCCGAAGGAGTAAGCAGAGATATAAATAGTATAAGCAAGTTTATGAGGCAATGCAGCGTGTTTCAGTTATAATTTGTTAGTTTATTTTTGCGTTTTAATAAATCAGTTTCGCTTAATGTATATATTATACGTAGGTACTTACCTAACCTAAATCTCTGAAGTCCTATTTTATAGCATATGATCATTTTTTATTAAATTTAGTTTATAAAAACCAATTTTAATTACAGTTAATAGAAGGATACTGCAGTGGTTTTTGAAGTAGGAGCAATGAAATTTCTTTTGGTAGAGTCTTCAATCATTAGTTGGCGAAGATAAGTTTAACAGCGCCACTCATCTCGCCAACCTATAATGGCATTGAAATATTGTTACTTCGCAAAAAATAAACGGTGTTTAATAATATTATCCTACTTTTTTTTATGTATCTTTAGCTTTGAAAAAATAACACAGTTTAAGTATGTAGTCGTTAAAACGCCGATATAAATCCACACACCTTGTTTGGATTGTGTTCTAGGATCAGCCGGTGTATATCCAGTTCTTCTGAGGAGCTTGCGACGGGACTTGATAGTTGGTTGAAGGGAATATAGGGATCCATCCTTGTAGCCATGTGCCTGCACAGTCATCCGCTTGTCCTGTCGCAGGCCTCTCGATTTGTTTCTAACCTCTTCGGAATGTGAAGAAGCATTTATACAGGCCGGCATGGTTCTGGTGACCAATGATAAACACATTCTTTGTCGGTGGTTGCTGGTTGTTTGGACTGCACTGCGCTTACCATCAGGTGTAGTCACTTTGCCGTGCTCACATAAAAAAGAAACACAAAGAGATAAAACTCATAAACACTTCTTGTCAGGTGTTAAAACACTACATCAGCAGAAGTTAAGCTGAACAGAACGTTATCTAATGGGCACGTTTTGGGGTATGCGACCGAGACAGGGAGATTGCGGCGCGTGACGAGTTGGGTGATATAGTTTTATAAGTCCGCTTTGTATAAAATTTTATGTTAGCGGTCGCGCGTCGCAGGGTCCTGACCTTAAAACTCACCTATATAAATACAAGCGGACACGGAGTCGCTGTATGTCGCGGTCTCCTATCTCGGTAGCGTAAATCAAAACGTGCCTTGAGACATTTTGACTCACCATTTGCAGCTACCGAAATGTCACAGTGGAATATTGTCTTACCATACAATTTTACGATTCGACGCGATGCGGTACCACTACCCGGCTTTGTAAGCTATTTTTAATCGTTCTTAAGTGAATGTTGCCTAAGCGTTAAAAGCTAAAACATGACACGTTCGCTCGGTACAGGACCATTTAATTTTCCTGTTAATAAAGGCGGCACAAAATTTTCCTTTTAAACGCAATCTTCAAGGTTTTACTTTAAACAAAAGTGTTTCGTTATAAAAATAAATATTTGCCTAAAAGGGTTGTTTGGTTGTACTTTTATAGGTGATTCTCCGTTGGATTGCGTTCAAGCAAAACTTGGCTCGGCAATAAAATACTGAGTTATTTCAATGTTGCGGCTCGTTCAAATTGTATTAATTCCGAGATTTCATCGCTTCACAGATTGAATTATTCACCGAATCAACACAACTTTTGTATTTAAAATCACTCAGTCTCCATCTATTTGATATCAAAACCTTTGATAATCTAAATAGCTAAAATATCAAACGCCTTGCTAATTTATATTATCGCCTAAATATTTCGCAGATTATGTGAAATATCAAATACATTTTCATCGTTCAATATCATTTCTATGTAACATTTTGGAATATAGCTGTTATAATTAGCTCATACTAATTAATTGCGATATAAATTTAATTTATTCATGATGTCTTACATTATAGCGTCACTCGTTTTATCAAAATTCAACAATTTATCAATGTCTTATTTACGTTTAATAATTATTATACTAAATTTTGCCTGCCGTTTTTTATGCGAGAATGTTTTGATTAATGTAGGCAAATGCATTGCTTTGATAGAGAGTCTAAATAATAATCAATTTTATTAAAAGTGTACGAAAAATAACTGAACATTAACAGAAAATATGATAAATCGCATAACGTTTTATTGATGTTATTATATATAATCGCTAATAAATTCTACCAACTGTTTGTACCCAACACTTGAATCAACCCGATGAATTTTTATTGACGGACACAAACACTGCGACATAGGCACTGACTGTGGAAAGACCTCTACTATCTATTTAAGGTAAACTAATATTTGTGATTCATTTTAATGTCGGTTTTCAAGTTTTTGTGAGTAAATATTATTGCATTACTAGGATATAAATAAAGTATTCTTTTTATCTATCGATATTTTATCGATCTTAGTAAATCAGTGATTAAAATTAGCTTGAAATTGTAGGAATTTAAATTTTGATAAGATTCAATACGTAAACACTCACTATGAATGTAATGTAACAACAACCCTTATATGTATTTATATGACCACACTTTTCAGTAACACGTTGAATATAAACAGTGGAAAATGTTTTATTTTCAGCATATTACTACAGATAACTTTATTAACAGTAATAAAAAAAGTTGCCTGATATATAATTACACCTTAATAAAGAGGGTATAAAGGGGCAAATAAGATTCATTGTGGGTAAAATTCATTCAAAAGTTAAAATAAAATATTGCCAATAAAATGTTATCAAAGTTGTAGAATATCTCAGTTCCCTTTGAATAGTATTTTAAAATCAAACTTCTCGCAAATATATTTATGATAGCGGACGCGCAAGTCCAACGAAAAGAGTCAACAATAAATCACGAATCGACCGAGCGAACATGAAATTTTGTAAACTTAATCCGAAGTACGGCGAAGTGATGCCGACGAATTGTGTCGAAGTTTCGAGTTTCAGACAACTTAGTCTAAGAATGCTCGGACGCCACCGCACCCACTGGAAAAGTACTTAGTTATGCACCCCGCTCCCGCTCATGACATTATAACCGCATGCTAATGTGATGTAACCTTATTTACTATAAGAAGGACATTACAATTGCTGACACAGGTACTCAGATGTAATTCTATCTATTTGTAATATGATATTCTTGTTTTGTCTAAAGCTCTTAATATCAAATTATGTTGACTATAAAAAGTGCTAGCCTGGCGTCTAGACGGTGATCTTGTTATGATCATAATGCGTAGATCTAAGCATTCATTGTCAACAGATGAACAGGTATAAATAAGGAAATTTGTCAATTGTAATTCAGTTCGCAATAAAGCTTCATTGTGAAGACTTGTCTTTTTTTAAAAACCTCCGGGCGCTCCCGCGTAACTTATCTGGCGCAGCCGGTAGGATATCCGCGACTGTAAGCTCTGTCAGCGAGTACACAAGCATCGGTCTTGCGGCATAGCTCCGGGTATCCTCGAACCAAATAAATTTGATAAACGGCGGGAACCGAAGGTCGTCGCCCACGAAGTCAGCTTTACGAGAAGGCATGGGATCGAGCGGATTGTAAGTAGACCTCTTTACATTTCCTGTCTCATCCTTGCTATTTTTCCTGTGGTTGATTTTGTACGACACAATTTAAAAAAAAAAGGTGAACTCCGTAACTTTTGAACAAAAATAGTCGAAAGTTATTTGACTTCTGCACAAAAATAGGCAGGCTAATTTTAAGAAATAAGAATTTTTGATTGAAATTTTTGAATTTTTGATTGAAATATTTGAATTTTGATATATTAATAGAGAGTATTAATTTACTTATTTGTGTTAATTTGTTAATTTTTATTTTTAATTTATTGTGTGTATAACTGTGTGTTGATTTTTATTTTTTGAATTTACTGTGTGTATAACTGTGTGTTAATATTTATTTTTTTTAATTTACTGTGTGTATAACTGTGTGTTAATTATTTTTTTTTTTAATTTAGTGTGTATAACTGTGTGTTAATTTTTATTTTTATTTGATTTACTGTGTGCTATATATAAGAGTGAAAATATGTCGCGCAACGGCGAATTTCAATTCATACCTAAAGAATTTATAAAATTAATTCCAAAATTCGATGGAGATCAAACTATATTGAATTTATACATAAGAAAATGTGAATATATTTTGAGAAATTTTGGTGAAGTGAATAATCCGGTTCAATCCACATACGTTTTTCATTGTATTACTAGTAGATTGTGTGGTAGAGCCGCAGGTTTATTGAGTGAACGCGAAGACATAACCACATGGGAACAGCTTAGATCTGTTCTTATCCAACATTTTGGAGATCCTAGATCTGAAGAGTGCGTAGCCATTGAATTAGAAAATTTAAAAATCAATTCTGGCGAAAGCTACTTGCAATTTTGCAATCGCATCCAACAAATACGCAGCGCTCTTCTTTCTAAGATAAACTTATTATTGGATGAAAATATTAAAGCAGCAAAAATGATAATTTATAATAATTTGTCTCTGAACGTGTTCATGTACAACCTTACAGAAGATTTAATTCGAATTGTAAGATTGAAAGATTGCACAAGTCTTGAAAGCGCACTTAGTGTTGTAATGGAAGAAGTAAACTTCCAAATGCAATACAATGCGAAAAATAAAAATAGAGGTGCTGTAAAGCCACCTCAACATTCTTACCCACCTAACTCTACTAATTCAGATGTGAATAAAGCTCACTTTCAGTCGTCATTCAGACCAAACCCTTTAAATAATTTAAATCAACAATTTAAATTTGGAATGCCAAATCAATTATCCAATAATTTCAGGCCTGTTATTTCAAATGGATTTAAATTTGGTCTTCCAAATCAGGGCTTTAATTCCAAACCGAATTATACACAGCCCCAAAACAATTTTAAATTTGGTTTACCGAATCAACAAGGGTTTAGACCAAATGTCAACTACCCCCAAAACAATTTTAAGTTTGGCATAGTGCCCCAACAGGGATATAGGCCACAATTTAACAATGCTCAAATGAGACCATTTAACAATGCACCAAACCAACAGTTTACGTTTGGTAGTCCAACTCAAAGCCAACCTCAACGTAATATTCAAGATACTGATGTATCTATGCGTACTGCCCATCCCCTTAGACACACTATGATCACGATTCCACCTCAAAGCCAACCTCAATATAATGTACAAAATACTGATGTTTCTATGCGTACTGCCCATCCTCTTGGACAAAATATAATCACGCATGAATCTGATAATGATTATAACAATTTGTTTTATTGTGATAGCGATGCTGAGATTATACAAGACTCTGATGAACAGTACAGTGATTTCCCAAATGTAAATTTTTCCGATAATAATAGACAGAATGATTGCGAAATTTTTTATACCGAAAATACGAAACTCACTGATGATGGCAGTGAACGTTTACATGAATGCGAAATTACCTTCGAGCCCCGAACGGAAACATGCATTAAAATACCCAGCACAGAAAATAGTAATGCAGATACTCTTTCACAAATAACATTGAATGTTCTTACCAATAAAAGCGGTAATACATCAATGAAAGTTAATACAGATGATACTGAATCAATCGTGATATCAGACTCATCTGAAACATTATTTGTTCCTTCAATTTCAGAAGAAACTATGAGTTATCCAGTTCGTTCTCCCTCATCTAGTACAATAATAGCTAGTTCATTACCAGAAACAGTTCACTCTGCTGACGATATTGACACTATCGGTATTCCTATTCTTGATGAAGCTGTAAACATGAAGCGAAGTGAAAATAAACGTCGCTTCCAAAAACTTACAGACACTGGTCACATTAAAACGAATAAACGTTACGTTAAAAAAAAAAAAAAAAAGATACAACTGTACCTATTAAGGACGTAAAACGACCTTCACAGGTACTTCTTCAAGCTAGTGCTGCTGCTCACCAGTACGCACGCCCTTCAACTTCAAACGATTGAAAAAAAAAATCCATGGCGAAGCTAGCATAAGCTGATAGCGTCCACTTATCATAATGGACTATAATTAAGACTTTAGATTTAAGTATCACAAAAGAGGAATTAGAAATTAATATCAATAGATATGCTAATTTAAATGATCATGTTGGAAAATATTTTAAGAATAGTGCACCTAACCACCAATTACTTAATACCAATTACTTAAGCTCCAAATAAATTATATTATGAACTCTGCAATTGAAAATTTTTGATAAACTTTGATATCAGAAATGTCTGAATCACTTTTGAAAATAAATAACTCAACAACCAATAATTTTATTAACATAGATAAAGAATTATGGGAAATGAGAAAATTAATAAACCAGAGTAATTTTAATATAACAATTCATAACTTTATTAATATTTATAATTTATTTTTACACAATTTCCAATTATTGAACATTCGGTTGGAAGAGATTGAAACTTGTATTACTTTTAGTAAATTAAAAACTTTACACCAGTCACTTTTAAATTCTGACGAATTATTAACTTTGTTAAAAGAAATAGAAAAATCTAATAAACTCATTTACCCAGTAAACTATGATAATTTAATTAAGTTAGAATTATGTATTAAGATAAAAGTTTATTCAAAAGGAAGTCAAATAACATTCATTTTGGACATACCTATAATTATAGATGAAATATACATTTATTACAAAATCATTCCAATACCCATCACCAATTCCTTTGATAAAACAATTATCATAATCCCAAAATATCCCTACCTCCTAGTAAGAGGGTCAAATATGGTCTCGCTCTCCCAGCCGTGCAGCGAACTCTATGAGGCGAAGTTCCTTTGTTATGAAGATGAAACTCAATTACCATTAGAAGACACATGTATAACATCATTGATGAAATTTTCACACAACACCAGTTCTTGTCAACCCATACCAGTTGAAATAAACTCTATAAAAATAGAGCCAATAGAGAAACAAAGATGGATTCTCTACAGCAAAGCGGAAACTATATTTACAAAAAGCTGTCATAATGAAATGAGAAAAGAATGTATAAAAGGGACTTACCTCCTCACACTTGACGATCACTGTGACGCCAAAATAGACAACGTTACCCTGAAATCCCACTATGCGGGAATAAGCACAATGGACTTCAGAAAACTGCCAATTATTGATCTTCCAGAAATAACGACTATAGAGCCACAAACAGGATGGAAACCAATAAATTTGGATGCTGCTGAGTTGAAAAATCTACAGAATCTAAATGAATTGTTGAAGAACAGTGAAAGTGAAGTGGAAATTCGTGAAAAAGGCATTTTTGTGAAAAGTGTTAGCGCAGCTACTCTGTTATTATATGTAATCATATTTCTGTTCCTTTTTGTGTGTATAGCGTATAAGTATAACTTTTTAAAATATATTGTGTGTCGAAATAATCAGAGAAATATACATCCCTCTGATAATTTCGAAGCTATGGGGGGAGGAGTTATGCACCCCGCTCCCGCTCATGACATTATAACCGCATGCTAATGTGATGTAACCTTATTTACTATAAGAAGGACATTACAATTGCTGACACAGGTACTCAGATGTAATTCTATCTATTTGTAATATGATATTCTTGTTTTGTCTAAAGCTCTTAATATCAAATTATGTTGACTATAAAAAGTGCTAGCCTGGCGTCTAGACGGTGATCTTGTTATGATCATAATGCGTAGATCTAAGCATTCATTGTCAACAGATGAACAGGTATAAATAAGGAAATTTGTCAATTGTAATTCAGTTCGCAATAAAGCTTCATTGTGAAGACTTGTCTTTTTTTAAAAACCTCCGGGCGCTCCCGCGTAACTTATCTACTTTGTGTTCTGTTGCAAAACACAACAATATATACGATCGCTATGTATTCTAAACATTTGAACAACTTTACCTTATTTATTCACAGCTGGCTGACATAAATTGTTAACTCTTAACAAGCTGTCCGATACGGCTATTCAAACTTCTGGGTTTTGTTATCTAGATGCACAATGAGCTTCGACAACAAGTGTCCATATTACAGAGTAAGACTCAGTCTGTAGGTAATAAAGTTAAGAACACATAAAGCTTGCACATAAACTTTAAGAATTGTATAGTTTGACTATGTTTTAAATTTTGTTGTTTGTTAAGTTTACTTTGAGCAAACAGCTCATGGACTCATTATGAGGTATGAATGAAAACGTTCAAACATATTATTTACCGACACTGACTATCTCACGTGACTTGGTTGAATTTCGCTTCAAATCGTCGATAGGTTCATAGTTTTCGTATTAGCACTCCGATCACGTTGTCGCCATCACAGCTTATTCGATTCCCATTTATAACGCTATAAAGGTTTGTATTTTTTATCGAAACATCACATATTGGCTATTTTTCTTACAGCCACAATACGAAAACCTATTCATAAAATGTATTAAGCGAATCTACAATTGAAGCGTTTGTGTAGAAATATTGCACATTTCAAATCTTATGGGTTTCAGAATAAATATTTCTTTAGGATTTACGAGCTTAAAGAGTAGAAAGATTTTTGTGTGCACGTCACAATCATTCCCTTCAAGGGGTTAGTGTTCATTGGGTGGAAATAACAAAGACGATAAAACTGTTCGCTTGGAAAAAGGATATTGAATGAGGTCAGACGCAGATATATTCGTATTCAAGGCAAATGTCGAGGCGTGTCGGGGACAGCCGTTTGCGCACTGTTTTTACAGTCTCGCCAATGTGCCCTGTCGTTACTGAACTGTTATTGTTCGAAGATCTTTCCTACTATTTACTGGGGTTGCATTTTGGTTTTTGTCGTTAAAGCTATTGCTTCGTACCGAACAGTACAGCAAGACACATGGCGCAAGTTAAACAAAGCGTGGCGTTTGATGCTACCATATTATAATTTTGTTTTCTGTATTTTCCCACTTGCTCGTTTGTCGGTCTGTGCTATAAAAAAAAACAATTTTGGTTATTGTTTAATCTAACCTGATTTGTTTTTATTTGTTTATTTTATAATTTCGTATGGCGGTATCGATATGGCGATAGGCTCACCCCTTATCACATCATGGGACGGAAATAAACTCGGCGAAATGGGTGTACCAGTTACAGCTCTGCCTACCTCTTCTGGAATTGTAGGCGTAAGTGCGTATGAATAATTCCGTGTCTTAATCGCGCATTATGGTGTCTGTATGCATGCGGTAATCTCAAAAACTCAACAGATTTTGATGTGAATTTGTATCGCTAGGTTGGAATATACCTGTATTTACCTAAATCCTACATATGCATACGAGTTGTCAGCCGCAGAGTTAAGGCATCCTATATTGACGTCAGTAACATAGTCATCGTAACATAATCCAAGCCACAGCTATCGACCAAAATACTCTACATTCAGTCATATAATCCATACAGTATCATTTCATATTATGCTATCCACAAATTCTACGAAAGTTAAAGGCAAAGATAATGCTAACAAATGACATTGCAAAGAAATTCACTCTATTGAACTAAATAAAGATCAATCTTTATATAAGAAACGAACCTTAAAGGTACGTAGCCTTTATGTTCGATTCTTTGTGTCACGTCTATTTAAAAAGATAACTGGAGTCGCTCTATTCAGAATAGCTATTTCAATTGAGATCCTCTACTTAGTAGAAAGATCTCGATGGAGTACCTACCTCCATCGGGCTCGAGAACTTAAGGATAACTTTCAGGTCTTCGTTACAGGGTGAAAAATGGATAAAATATTGGAAATCTTTTGTGGCAGCTCTCGTAGTAATAATGTGGTAGGTTCATTTTGCTAGACTAATGGCAGTGTCAGGGGAATGTGTTGTTAACGTTATTTAAACTTAATTATATAATGGAGAGTTATTTAGAGCAAAATAATTTTCGGAGAAAATAACCTCATTACGCGTAAGCAATTAACGGACACCATTGTTTAAAGAAGTTTTTTGTATGTAAAAATTATAGACATTTGACTTTGTTTTTTAAACATTTCCTTTATTATTTAAATCTAATAACGATTAGTTAATTACCAAATATGTCTGATGTTGTGACGAGTGAATATAAAATGAACGAGTGCTTGATATTTAAAATTGTCTGTTATAAACCTTAGTTCTGTTAAGATCGTATTAATTAAATTTGTGTTTACTATAAAAATATAAAACAAACGAAATACTCAAATCCGGGCGCATATTTTTTCCCTAAAATTGACTCATATTAACTTGGGTATCGGCTTAACTATCTAACAAACTTCATCCATAAATAAAGTTACACGTTTTGAACGACATGAAAACTTCAAAAAGTTCTCCTGTAAAATCTACGTCTGTCGCCTTAACGTGCCGCGGGTGTGCCATGTCGTATGGCGACTACAAACAATTGTTGGAACATCTATATTGGCGTCATGGGACTGAGAGTTTTTGGTGTAAAATGTGTGGCTTGAAACGCTGGGCATTCGCCATTCATATATGCCATGTCCTGCCAATAAAAAATGATGATGGTGGAAATGACTCCGATGATTCACAATACTATTCCGAAAGAGAGTCAGATTATTGTTTCTGTGGCAAACATATTGTGGACGCCCCAATGATCGGATGCGACGGACCGAACTGCGTCTTTCAGTGGTATCATTTTGGCTGTGTTGGAATTAAAACGCCTCCGGATGGGGAGTGGTTGTGTCCAGAGTGTTTCAAGTTCTGCAAATCTCAGGTGAATGTTTATTTATTACTTACATACACCTGATAATTTTGAAAAATTAAATACAATGAATAGTTAACTCAGCAGCGAATCACTCCCAATTAACTTACATCATTTGTTTTGTTACTTATCTTTGTACCTACTTGTTGGGTGGTGATGTATATATACATATCTACAAAGATTGACTGAAAGAGAATGCTTTTATCATTAAGTCTACCTTTATAGTCCATGTATATAAAGGGTAAATAAATAAATACGTAAATAATATTTATTGACTATTTTACGTTGCATTTGACAAACCAGCTTCTAATTATTACAGCTTAAATTAAATTGCACGAAATTCTTACAATGGTTTTATGTCATTTCAATTTAATTCATATCATATTGTAATCAAATTTTACTATTTTTTTTGCATTTTATGTTCGTTTTGTAATTACAGAAGAAAGGCGGGCATGATACTTGAATTAACTGCCAGAGATAAAGATGGCGTTCTCTTGAATTTGAAGGATGGATAAGGTAAATTACTTTTTTATCTGCACTGTTGTAAAATTTTAAATATGACCAGATTGTTAATAAAAATATTTTAAATGAATTATGTGTAAGCCTAGTACGAGTTTTATAGTTTTCGAAAACGATGCCATCTTTCTTTTTCTCTCTGCACATCGACAATCATTAGTTACATGCTACTGCTCCGCTCTCGTGGATCTTAGCATGATTTTATATCACTATGAACTAATGTCTCGACAAAACACATATTCGGCCATTCTAGGCACACCAGTATATAAGTCGTTTGGACAGAATTGGAATGAACTGTTCATGTATTAACCGATTTAAAAAATAGAAAGGTTTCAATTCGGCGCGTTATTTTTTTTTGTTATACCATGTCGTTTCGGTCTTTCTGCTTGGCGTTATCCTGGCTTAAAGCTAGGGTCCGTCTGAGCCCCACAACCCGCAACGTGAACCAAGTTTCGCCATTGCCTCAGCCATTGCCGCCATTGCCATTAATCAGCAGAATGTACACGCATTGGGCCTAAGATGTTGGTGGCCCACTTACATGCCTTATGCCATGTAAACATATTAAAACATAATTTATGTACACGGTCAAATTACAAAATATCTCGATATAATAAAGCTGATGCTGTGGACGGAGCAGTGAGCAGAAGCTATGTAATGAAGTTAAAACGAACAACATAGTTCTTTAGCAACTTTTTGAGACAGTGGCGTGTTCCTTTGTATCAAAGATGCATTATTCTGTTTCAGATCTGAAGATTTCGCTCAAGCGATGTTCTTGTTATGAGTGAGGAGCTTTGCGGCGAGGGAATTATGTACTTATTGAAACCACACAGAAAGTACGCTTTCACATTCTTTATGATTAATCTTTTTGTTTATTCCTTTTTGTTCAATGATGATGATGTTCCTTTTTGTTTATTCGCTTTTATGACGAGACGAGCAGGTCCCTCGTCTTATAGTAGGCGCCATTTATGTCGGCCTGTAAACAGTACACCACTCAGAACTTTGTATTGCAAAGTACTGGATGGCTCTGCATTGCCACGTTCGTCACCTCATAAGAAGCTAATAAGTGAAATAAATAAATACATCCAACAGTCACATACAAAGTCCTGACCCCATAGTAAGATACAAGTCTTGCGTCGTGGGTAACTAACTAACGAACTACGCGATACTCTTGATTTCACAACACCTAGACGCGATACAAATATTTGTGGATGACACAAACATTTGTCTCGGTAGGGTGTTCGAACCTGCGGCCTCTCATTTCACAGCCGACTATTTTCCCACTGCGCTAAAGGCTGTCAATAATAAGCAGAATATATTTACAAATGGAATTTACTGCGTGTTAGGGTTTATGTATGCGAGAGGCCGTCTGGGTTGGTAACACCACTTAGTATATTTCTGCCGTCAAATTTCAAAAAAAATGTGTGCAGGCACTGTGGTGTTTTGGATTGAAGGACATTGGAGCTAGTGAAATCACTGGGCATTGATAGATATGTCGGGGTGATTATCACAGTCAAATGCAATGCAGTGCCTTATAATTCAAAGTTCAGCGGGGTTTGAATGTGGCGTAAAAACACGACCAACCGTCGACAGGACCATGGCGTGGTTCTTACCGTAAGGCGAGTGACTTTCTCATTTCGTTATTTAAGGTACTAAAAAAAGAATGTAAGAGTTCATGATCGTGAAACTAATAAAGAATTAATATAATTATAATTAAATCTATGTATTGTTATATTATTAAATATGGACGCTGAGTTGTAGGGCGTTGTCAATAACCAATAGAGCATACCTACTGTACGTATTATAATAAGTTTTACCCCTTTATTGTGGGTGTGTGGGGTGGGTATGGCTGTGGCGTTGTAGCATCGAAACTAATGGATCGATCTGATTTTGTTTTTATTGACGATGATATCTTAGCTATGTTTGAAGAAAAATTGTTTGTCGTTTAAAAGTTACGTTTTTTTTTTATTTGACGGCGGAGGTTTTAAATACTTCCTTTTTAAATAGTAATGGTTATTCTTGGGTTACACGAAGAACTATGATAAAACATTTTTTTTATTGCATAGGCTAGTAAAACGCGCAAGTGGGTCTCCTAATGATAAGTGATCTCCATCGCCCAACTACGCCCACAATACCAGAAGAATCATGGGCGCTTTGCCGGTTTAAAGGAAAGGGGTAATTAGGGATTGGAAAGGGAAGGGGGATTTGGGCCTCCCATTACCTCACTCACCGTACGAAACGCAGCAGCAAGCCGCTACTTTACGTCGGTTTTCTGTGAGACAGTGGTAACGACCCGGTCGAGCCGGCCCATTCATGCTGTAAAAAAAACAGTCTACCGCGTGGCTCTACCACTCATATAACATTTTATTATGTACTTATTTTTACTTACTATTTATGACGAGGCCTGGAAACGTTGGACGTTGTTTGAATACCTATATTCATAATAAAATAATATAATAAATAATAAAAAGTAATAAAAATCGCATCCAAATTGGCCCATTCGTTCGTGCGCTACTATGACGAAGGCATACGCACATGCGCCCGCACACGCATAAGCACACGCACATAGATAGACAAAAAAATTATTAGTGGTAGAGCCACGCTGTAGACAGTCATGTCTAAAGTAGCAGTATAAGTAGTTTGCTGCGTTTCGTTTGGTGAGTGCGATTTTCGAAAGCCCAAATCCTCGTGCCCTTCTCAATACTTTCCTTCTTCCTTTCTTTTGTAGTTATATCCACCCATGATTAAATGGGTGTTTATGGGCGGCGAGGTCCACTTACCATCAAGGGAATCACTTGCTCGTTTGCCAACCTCTGCTGTGAAAAAGATTTGTAACACTTCTTTTTAGGGGGGGTTAAACACGAATGTTACTGCATAATTTAGCGTGCGTCTGAATGGCTGGTTGTCTGTGGCGTTGGTCCATGAGAGTTGATTCGAAAATTGCTACATAATTGCTTCTATTTGCTACATATAATAGATAATTGCTACATAGGATATATATTTAGAAATTAAATATTTTTTTTGACCAGCCATCCAAACGTTTGAATGGCTGGTCAACTTCTAGTTTAAAGTCAAGCATGCAGAATTTCCCGAAACGTATTGCGCCAATAATTGCTACATATTTGCTTCATTTATCTAATTTAATTGTTACTTCAAACATATGTTAAATAAAGCATATAGCAATGATTTAAATTATCCCAAGGAAAAGCGCCTGATAAAATAATAAAGGCAAATAGTTGCAGTGTCTTCACTCAAATTTATTGCCATTTTAGGAGACAGGCGTTTTAAATTGTTGAATGGCATGTTATGTTATGAGTAGGTAAGCGAGTAATAAGCACATTAAAAGGGTACCTATCGTAAATAAAAACAAAATTTAGGTCGTTCATAAGATTCAGTTTAATATTATTCAAAAAAAGATAAATGTTTAAAAGATATGCACACCTTCTCATTTTCCCCATCTCACATATGTAACCTCGCAATATCAAAAGGGGTCTTTCCTAGAGCATTCAAAACAGCACTTATTAAACCTATCTACAAGGCTGGTGAAAAATGCTGTGTAAATAACTACCGACCCATCTCTATTTTACCAGCTTTGTCCAATATCCTAGAACGCGTCATAAACCAGCGTCTCATAAAATTCTTGGAGACTCATAAACTCCTATCTCCTGCACAATTTGGATTTAGAACTGGTAAAAGTACAAGCGATGCGGTCCATGATTTGGTAAACTCTATTGTAGTTAATTTAGATGGCAGGAATAAATGTTTAGCGGTGTTCCTTGATCTTGCCCAGGCGTTCGACACGGTGTCAATTCCTCATCTCTTAAGAAAATTGGATCGGATCGGCGTAAGAGGAGTGTCCCTTAAATTAGTGGAAGACTACCTTACAGGAAGAAAGCAACGAGTTAGAATAGAGAACATACTCAGCGACGAGAAAGAGATTAAATATGGCGTACCGCAGGGTAGCATTCTTGGCCCGACACTTTTCCTGGTGTATATTAACGACCTTTGCCAACTTGCTTGGGGAGCAATAATAGTAATAATAATATTAATATAGCACGCTGCGCCTTCTCCAATTCCAGTAGGTGAGTTTTAGCGACGCCTCACCAAGATGTGATGCAATAATCGATTAGTGATTGACATAATGCATAGTAGACCATCTTGATAGTTTTGCGATCAGCAGAGTGTCTAAGAGTTTTAAAAATAAATATAAGTTTCCGGAGTATAGTTACAAGGGCCTCTATATGCCATTTAAAAGAAAGATGTTGGTCGATAATTATACCAAGGTATTTAATATTTTCTGCTCTATCGAGATTAGGACACAAACATGACGATTTAGAATCACAAGTATGGGCAGAAATTGTAAAATGATTTAATGAAAGTAGGTTCGCCCTGTATGCAAAAGTTATGTATTTGGTTTTGGAAATATTTAGAGTCAAGACATTGCTTTGAAGCCAATCGTTAACTTGGTTTAGACCTGATTGGGCATCACAAAATACTGCCTCCCAGCAATCTCCACTAAAGAACAAGGCAGTATCGTCTGCAAAGGTTTATGGAGAGCAAGTTGGCAAAGGTCCTTAATATAGACCAGGAAAAGTGTCGGGCCAAGAATGCTACCCTGCGGTACGCCATATTTAATCTCTATCTCGTCGCTGAGTATGTTATCTATTCTAACTCGTTGCTTTCTTCCTGTAAGGTAGTCTTCCATTAATTTAAGGGGCACTCCTCTTACGCCGATCCGATCCAATTTTCTTAAGAGATGAGGAATTGACACCGTGTCGAACGCCTGGGCAAGATCAAGGAACACCGCTAAACATTTATTCCTGCCATCTAAATTAACTACAATAGAGTTTACCAAATCATGGACCGCATCGCTTGTACTTTTACCAGTTCTAAATCCAAATTGTGCAGGAGATAGGAGTTTATGAGTCTCCAAGAATTTTATGAGACACTGGTTTATGACGCGTTCTAGGATATTGGACAAAGCTGGTAAAATAGAGATGGGTCGGTAGTTATTTACACAGCATTTTTCACCAGCCTTGTAGATAGGTTTAATAAGTGCTGTTTTGAATGCTCTAGGAAAGACCCCTTTTGATATTGCGAGGTTACATATGTGAGATGGGGAAAATGAGAAGGTGTGCATATCTTTTAAACATTTATCTTTTTTTGAATAATATTAAACTGAATCTTATGAACGACCTAAATTTTGTTTTTATTTACGATAGGTACCCTTTTAATGTGCTTATTACTCGCTTACCTACTCATAACATAACATGCCATTCAACAATTTAAAACGCCTGTCTCCTAAAATGGCAATAAATTTGAGTGAAGACACTGCAACTATTTGCCTTTATTATTTTATCAGGCGCTTTTCCTTGGGATAATTTAAATCATTGCTACATGCTTTATTTAACATATGTTTGAAGTAACAATTAAATTAGATAAATGAAGCAAATATGTAGCAATTATTGGCGCAATACGTTTCGGGAAATTCTGCATGCTTGACTTTAAACTAGAAGTTGACCAGCCATTCAAACGTTTGGATGGCTGGTCAAAAAAAATATTTAATTTCTAAATATATATCCTATGTAGCAATTATCTATTATATGTAGCAAATAGAAGCAATTATGTAGCAATTTTCGAATCAACTCTCATGGACCAACGCCACAGACAACCAGCGATTCCGACGCACGCCATAATTTATCGTCGTACATTATTATATTACGCCAAACTCTTCTTAGCAACGTCATTGTAAGCCTGAGATCTTATCTGTAATTGTAAGGTATAAATACACACATAAATAAAGAATACGCGCGGCGCGGTGAGGCGTTCACACAGTAAGTTTTCTATCGGAACTTGTTTATATAACTTCCTTTGAGATAGAACTATTTAGTAGCAAAAGGCTGAAGTTATAACAACTACGACAACTCATCTTTGTTTGAAACAACTTATTACAATACAAAAGCAGCTCTTTTAAGAGACAGCCCCCATGGTGCAGTGGGCAAATAGCCGGCTGTAAAACGAGAGGCCGCGGGTTTAATCCCCGCACCGACACAAATTTTTATTTGATCCATAAATATTCGTTTCCAAGTCCGAAAGTTTATCGTAGTTCCTGATACCCATGACACAAAACTCGTAGATTTTACTGTATGACTGTTGGTTTTATTTTATTTAATATAAGTTTTATAGTAACTAGTATGACTATACTATAATTTTGTTCAAAATAATAAAGGAAAAATGTTTTTTCTTGTTATGCACTTATTTTTTGCAATATGACCCCAAATTCTTGCTTGCCCTAGAATATGTTAAGAGAGCCCTGCATACACGACTATTAAAACTAATAGTATGATTAATCTACCTATCGCGTACCGCAAAATAGCGTTACGCGAAATAGCTGATAAGTTAGCAACTAGTTTCCCATGCTGGCATGGCAGCGGATCATGTTTTGAAGTTACACGTACAGCTTACCGCACTGAGGAGTTGAAAACCAGAGTGAAATTTAGAGATTCCAAACTCGTATGTGACGCTGATGCCCGATTGCAAGTACTGTTTATTTACATAAATACAATTGGAAGCATATCTGCAGCCTAATAAGATGTATAAATATTTTAAAAACAACGGCCTTCATGTTTCCTTTAATGAAATAAAAGTATACTAAGGATAAGTTTAGGAATAAACGTATAAGTTTTTTTTATTGATTGAATGACGAGACGAGCAAGACGCTCGCCTGATGGTAAGCGCCGCGCCTGCCCAAAATAGAAACAACCCCACAAAGAACTTTGTATTACAAAGCACTGCATGGCATTGGATGTGCACGAAACATAAGGTGTTATAAAGACTTAGTTAGCCCGGTATTAGTTAGTATAAGTAGTTTCACTGGCTGCAATGTCCTTTAATACGAAACAACAGTGCTTGCGCACTGCTGCTTGGTAGGAATAATAGACAAAGCGGTCGTACCAACCCAGATGGCATCTCGCATACGATGTCGTTACCATCTAGCAGAAGTGTGAGCGTTTACAATAAACTTCAGGCCTTACTTATAAACTTTCTTAGCACTGCTTCGTTAAAACACTACTTTCGTCTATTTCTACCCACTTTATAAATCGCGTTGACAGAGAAAGACAAAAGAGTGTTTAAGTCTAAAGTGCTTAAGGAACGTTAAGTAAATCCCTTTATTTTAAATATCAATAAATAATGTAATTTAAGAGTGAGCCGCGACATTCAGCAGACCGTCGAGATCACCATAATCTAAGGACGACGCCCATAAATATCTATGTTTTCAAGTCATTTGCTTTTGGGTCTAAAGTGGTATTTCTGTCGCGCCGTGCTTTATGGTTTGGATATCCTCCAAATATGCCATCTAGATAAGCTACGAGACCTTTTACTGTTATTATTGGGGTCTATATTAGCAAAAGTTTTGTTTAAGTCTACATTTCATATGAGGTCGTACAACTGTTCGTTAGGGATAAGTTTAATGAAAACTAAAGTCTTGCAGATGTTCCGCAAATAGTTTATAGTTGTTTTGGCAGGGCAATGTTAGTTCAATGTACGGTTGCTATATGATATACGGTTTTGCATAGCGTAGCGTTTATTGGTACATGTAATTTGGCATGCGAGCGATATTTATCCCGGGGGAACTTTCATTTTCGTGAAATAAAAACCATCATGCTACTCCGTCACCCCAAGTATAAGTAAAATTTCGATATGTGTGTACGTCTGTCGGGTGGCGAGTAGTCTGCTGTGAAACGAGAGGACGCCGGTTCGATCCTCGCACCGAGAAAAATGTTTGTGTGATAGACAAATATTTGTTTCGGTGTCTGGGTGTTGTGAGACTGACAGTCTCTTGGTGTTCCTGATACCCATGACACAAGATTCGTATCTTAGTGTGGGGTCAGGACTATGTATGTGACTGTTGGGTGTATAAAAAAAACTCTTGTTAGATATATATGAGTTTAAAAAACAACTTAGTATATTTTAGTAAATAGGTTTTTCCCTATAGCTAGTAGATAGAACTAGAGTTCTTGAGACATCTTCTTGAGTAGTTGTAGGGTTAAAGAAAGAAATTAAAACTATACAGTGTTACTTTCACATTTGTAATATGTATTAGTAAAAGTATGATAACGTTTAAGTACACTTGTTCTTATGATTGTTTTTCGTATGATTGATTGTTTGTTTAGCTATATAGTCCTGCGAGGTTGTTTGTGTTTTAAAAGTACCCCTGTATATTGCCCAGACACTGAAATTTGAAAAACAATCATACGAACAAGTATACTTAAACGTTATCATACTTTTACTAATATTACAAATGTGAAAGTTTGGTTGTTTTGGTTGTTCATAAGGCTCGCCATATCTATAGTAGGAATTTCGATATAGTTTCAAGTCAAGAATATTTCTTATCCCGGAAAAATATTTTTTCACAGACGGAGCTCGTAGTAGTATTCAATAAAATATATTATTGTACAAAACTACAACGTTTTTCGTGTGTGTTTATTCGTACGTAAACGTAGTTAATAAGAGTAATATGAGCGAATGTGTACCGATGCGTGTCACGCCACTCACTAGATGTATCGAATAGGACGTCGAAGTATTGCAACAGAAAACTCCGATCCAATTTAGGAGCCCAATCCCGATGACTGCCCCATGGGACACGCAGCTTTATTCACCGTACGAATTTTAACGGGGGAAAGGAAAATTCGATTTTCTCGTAAATATATAAAACGAAAAGGAGGTAATATCTAATTTACCCAACTAATATGGAAGGTATATTTGATATTAAATTGTCCTTCATTAGTGTGTCGCGAGTTTTAAGTGTGCACTCCTGAATTTAACCTATACCTAAATATATTATAACTAAAAAAGTACATAAAACTATATATAAATAAAAAAAACAATAAAAAATAATCCGTAATAAGTAGCATATGTAGCAATGTATTTCATCGTTTTTTTGTTGTTGTATTCAAAGACCGTTGTTCGTACATAATGTGTAGATTTTTTTAAAGAAATATAATTGTTATTATTCCCAGAATTATTATGTATTTCTCTAGTAAGTGAATTGTATTCTTTAAAGAAATAAATATGTTAAATCGTAAAATAATCATTTTATGTCGGTGCTATTGTATTAATCGTCAATTATTGATAGAAATTGGTGATTTTTATTTCTAGCTTGCATTTTTTGAGTCGGTCTAATTTTAAAGGTTTTTTTTAACCTTTTGTAGCGAAATAATCATAAAAATTGAGGCATAAATGGCGAAATTTTAGTCTTTCAAATTGTAGACTATCTATCTACTGTCAACGTGGCTTTACCAAATCAATGATAAATAGGAAATAAAATATTGCCGGTGTTGGCGCTATTAAGGATATGCTGATTATTTTATATTTTGTTAATTCTATTCAATTTATAAATATCATCTTGCTTTTTTAAGGCGCTTCCGTGAGCAAATTACCTTGACTTACTCGCGGCATACTGACTCGTGTACTCGGCGTGTGAATTTTCGTGCAAAATATGCATGTATTTAGCGAATAATTGATTTAAAAAATCAGGTTTTGGTCTTTTCGAAAATTTAAAACGGGCAAAATATTCGTTATTAAATTGCCTATCTAGTGATGTTAATCTCATATGAAAACAATTTGTACTTTAAAAGGAGACGCACGGAATCTTTGCATTTTCTCATTTTTATGATTCATTTATAACGACAATTTAAAAAAATATATCAACATTAACATGAATTTGAATCGAACAAAGTAAACCTGACAAATTGTAGAAATATATTGTATACTTTTTTGATCAATATTTATTTTAAGTAATGACTAGATAGCCTCTAAAAATCTCAATCGCGCAGCGTTTTGCTGGGGGTATGGCCTTAATTAGACACAAGACATTCGTTGTCGCAACCTCTTTTTTCTACGGGGAAAAAACATCTTACGGATTACATAAACAAGTGTTTCAAGACAATAAAAATAAGAATTAGATTTTGTGGATTGTAATAATTGTTGTATTACTTTTGACAGTTTAACCTCCTCTATTTGAAGGAAACATGTGTTCTTTACGTACGTTTTTTCTATATGTAGGTATTTTCTAAACAACAAAGCCTGTATTACTTTCTTCGTGGCTATTGTGTAAAGAAATATGAAAACGTATATAAAATAGGATAAGATATCTTTGTAGTTATTTATTGTTTAAGTTTGAGGTTATATTATATATTATACTATATTGCATGTACTGCAATCATTGTATGGTATATTGATAAAGGATAAAAATGTATTTATCTATCCATTTCCTTTAAAGCTAAGGCTTATCGACTACTATGGCAATTTGCTCTTATTTTTCACATTTAGTCAACTTCTTTTACAAGTAAAGAATTAACTTTTTTATGACCAGTTATAATGCTCTTAAAAAGGTTCAGTATTCACATTCATTTTAAGATACTGTTTTTATTTAAAATTATATTAGTCTACAGCAAGAATGGGCCGGCTCCACTGGGTTGTTTCCACTGTTGCACTGAATACCGGCTTAAAGTAGGGGCTTATTCCAGTGTTACAGTAAGTGTCACTGCAGAGGCTCAAATCGCCCTGCCATGCTTTTCCCAATGCCTTAATTATCACTTTCCTTTAAGGTCAGCAACTTGACCATGATTCTTCTGGTATTGTGGGCATTCATGGGCGGTAGCCATCAATTACCATCATCATCGTGACCCCCTTGATCGTTTGCCGGTACATACGATACAAATATATATTATTATGTTTTTGCCACGGAGCTCTGTGTAAGCGTATACAAACTCGCACTTGCCTATTTTTTATAATGAAAATACTTGTGGCTTGGGAGAACAAAGGTGCGAAAGAGGATTGTTTTTTGATTGAACACATAAGTATATGTTGGAACATGTTTCCGTCTTCTTTCTTGACAATAAAAAGAAACAGCCGACATTTGTGACTGATTGCTTGAATAAGTCTAATGTAGTTTGAAATAATAGTTTTCAATTTGATCGTTAGTACGCAGATGGCTTACGTGGTAGGCGTAATTACAGCCTCTGTAGCGCAGCGGGCGAGTAGCCGGCTGTGAAGCGTGAGGCCGAGGGTTCGATCCCGCACCGGGACAAATATTTGGGACGGGGTCTGGGTGTTGAGACCAAAAGTCTCTCGTAGTTCCTTATACCTACAACACAAGACTCGTATCTTAACTGTGGGATGAGGACTATGTATGTGACTGTTGGGTCTATTTATTTATAAAAAATAACCTTTAATTAATTATTTATTTATGTTTTTATATCTTATAAAATACAATTACGTACACTGCAAAGCCGGAACAACTAATATAACATGATATGGACGGATTAGATTGCCTACAATTCTGAATAAGATTTAATGTCGTGAAAATTATGATTGTACAATATTGAAAACATTTATCAAACGGGCGAAGTCATCGGTAAACGCTAGTACTTTACAATTGGATGTTTGCGTTCTACATTTACAATTATGAGCAAACCCAACAAAAATAGGCAATAAAACAAAA
The DNA here is from genome assembly GCA_949126905.1 of Amorpha juglandis. Classification (NCBI taxonomy): domain Eukaryota; kingdom Metazoa; phylum Arthropoda; class Insecta; order Lepidoptera; family Sphingidae; genus Amorpha; species Amorpha juglandis. The sequence continues at coordinate 11,228,364 of OX421372.1, forward strand.
ATAATTTGTATTCGTTCCTTTAGCTCCGAAAACATACATAATGGTATGGCTCTTATAAGATGTGTGTAGATATATAGGGTTTATATTATAAAACAAAGTCCCCCGCCGCGTCTGTCTGTTCGTGATAAACAGATTTTCATGCGGTTTTGACTAACAAATAGATTTATTCATGAGAAAGGTTTAAGTATATATTTTGTCAAGGTTTTGTGTAGATTGGTCGAAATATAACGATAATTGTTGGAAGCGTCGGAAAAAGTCAATCGCAGCCTAAATGCCCTTTGAGATATATATAATAAAACAATGCATGGTGGGGTATTCCTTCTTTATAGATCTACAAAAAAGTCCGCGATATTTGCATATATGTATTTTAAGGATAGCTTACTATACCTAGTATATCGTCTAAAAATTGTCATGTAATTGGAAATCTATTTAGACGGATATAGTATTATTCCTTATCAAATTAAATACGTTAGTTACCTTAGCATTTCATGCACATTATTATAATCTTATTACACCATATAATTTAAATGAATATCTTAGGAGTTATTGCAAAAAATTAACGCGTTTCTCACACCGATGACTCGCCTGATGCGATCACCCCCGCGCTGCACTCACCACTGTCGCCCACAGGCAAAACACATAGGATAATATACTCTATTACCCGAGCGAAGCCGGGGCGTATCGCTAGTTGATTATAAGATGTTTGGCATCTCATTGAAAATCGCTGTTGGTGGGCATATACGAAAGGCAAAGTTCACGGAGCTCATCGCTTCACCGCTATGTAAGTTCGTCTAAATGTTGTGTAAGTTTAATTAGAATTTCTACACAGCGGAGCGCTTGCGCGGCCCTATCTGACAAATGAGACCATCCGACGGTTTGTGATTCAAGGTTGGCACATTGTCTGTAACTCTATACGTAAAAGTTACAGGTTAAGTTGGAAGATATTTTCCGTCAGCTTTAGTTAAACCAATTTAAATTTATGGTAACATTTTTGTGAGTGGTAGAGCTCTATGGTAGTCAGGTTTGCTTAAGAGATGAAACGGCTGATTTGAATGGAGATGTAGGTACCTCCATTAGGGATTTATGTAGATGCTGTACAGTTTATTGCACTGACGTAAGTCTTGCTTATAAGTTTCTTATGGTCAACGTATTAAATTCTTTATAACCGATTAAAAAACTAATAATAATTTGTTACTTTTCATTAGATATAGACTTTTGTTTTTTTTTTTGTTTTTTGACACGATTTTATTTTTGTTACAAAGTTTTTATTTTACTATTTTAGTGAAGGATCAATAAAATCCATTTATCAGTGATAAAGTTTTACTCTTTCACGCCCGATTATACATACCCACCTAGAGTTGGAATTTCTTATTGAAATTTAAATGAGACCAACACCTAATGAATAAACAATCATCCAAATCGGATGACTCTGTGCAAAGTAACGCGTGGTTATACAAGCAAATAAAATATATACGCCTTGAAAAGAGAACCTCTTTTATTTTTATTTTGTCGGTTATAAACAAATTCTAAGATCGTTGTAAAATAAATTGCATCTTTTCAATTCGCGCTTGACTGATGATGTGGATGCTATACAAATAAAAACTACCTTATTACTCCAAATATGGCAACCCTAAGTGAAACTGAGAGGGTACAGTGTTTAATGAGAAAATAATGTTTGCCTTCAATAACGCGAAAGTAATGCCCAAGCTCAATGGCCGAGGAATTTTCGTAGTACTTGTGAATTGCGAATAGATGGATTTGTAACTTCGACTTTTTGTTATTTGGGTCCGCTACTCTGTTTAAGATATAAGTACAATAGTCATTTGTTGTAAACAAAAGTTTGGTTTATATTTACGACTACATTTTGCTCGCGTGATTTTCTTTTCCAGGTATAAATAATAGTCTATAATATTCTAAACCAGCTTATGGTTTACAAACAAACATTCAAATTCCTAAACCCAAACCCAAACATGCAGACTATTTCATTTTTTTTTAAAGCCTAGGCCGGCAAATTAGCATGTGCTTCGCCTGATGGTAAGTGATCTCTACCGCCCATGTACGACCACAGTACCAGAATCATAGGCGCGTTGCTGATCTTAAAGGAAAAGGATAATTAGGTATTGAGAAAGAGAGGAACCATCTCGATTAAACCGGTTTTCAAACGAACAAATCCGTATTTAAATCGGTTTACACGCATACGCACAGACCTACGGAAGCACGCACGCACGCACGCATTCACACACGCGCACGCACGCACGCACGCACACACACACATACACGTACACCCTATATTTCATCAGGGGTAAAAAAACAACACACAATCATTAATGCGTAATTTAATTTGTTCCATAAAGGGGCGGCCCAAGTTGGTAGTGCGCAATCTAAGTTTTTAGTTGACTTAGGTTTCGTCGGATAGCAGGAGGTTTAATAACAGAGTATTTACAACGGTACACACGCTCTTTGTAATACTTAGCTACTTATGGTATAATGTTCTTGAGTGGTAGAGCCACGCTGTAGACAGTTTTGTCTACAGCATGAATGGGCTGGCTCGACCGGATCGTTACCACTGTCTCACAGAAAACCGACGTAAAGTAGCGGCTTGCTGCTGCGTTTCGTACGGTGAGTGAGATAACCGGAAGCCCAAATCCCCTCCCCTTCCCAATTTCTAATTATTCCTTTCCTTTAAGGTCGGCAACGCGCCCATGACTCTTCTGGTGGTGGGCGTACATGGGCGGTGGAGATCACTTACCATCAGGTGACCCACTTGCTCGTTTGCCGGCCTATGCTATAAAAAAAAAAAAAAAACAAGTTTTACTCCCGTGAGCCCTATTGTAATCACAACATATTAATATTAGCAAAGTTTTCTTCGAAAATATCATTTGTAGCATGCGATACAGTCTCTATCTACACCTTCGGGATAGAGGTGTATCGTATGTAGAGGTTACCGGGTATCTTTTTGCACCAGCGTACCATTTAAAACTCCGCGGTGTCCCTTTTCGATGTATGAGGAACGGCTCTGGGGTACCATGAGGCAGTACCTCCGATTGCCACCGGAACCGCAGCGGCACTGCGTCATACCGCATAAGCAGTCCGTCGCTGTAAGGGGACTTATGGATCCCCTCACACCAAAGGGTGCTTTCGGTGTGGACACCCGGTCAGCCGTCGCTATTCGCCGTCTACTCCAGGACTGGCGGTGGAGGGATCTATTGGTTGTCCAACCCGCTCGGCAAGATATATCTAGAACAACCACAGGTAGCCAACAAAATTCCGATCCTATAGTGTGATTATGGTAAAAAACAGTTTCTCAGTGATTCTTAGTGAGAATCCGGGGAATTTAGGTGATCTAACTCAATTGTTAAATAGCCATAATGCTCTATAGTACTTTTTGATAGTGGGAGAGTCACCCTGTGGGCAGTTTGTCTACAGAAGAAATGCGCCGGTCCTATAGGGGTGATACTACTGTCTTACAGAAAATTGATGTAGAATGGTAACTTTATATTGCGTTTCATGAAAACAGTGATATTTTCAGTGACTCAAACGCCAACATCCATATTTCCTTTAAGATGGGCAACACACCCATGTTTACAGAAACATTATTATTCTAGTATTCACGGGCGGTGGACATCACTTACCCTCAACCGTCCTACTTGCTCTTTTACCGGCCTTTTTTTTTTAAAACAATCAACTAGGATAATTTATAGCTTATCTTGGACTCTTGAGTAGATTTCCCACGAAATCATCTTGCGATGCATCAAGCGCAACACGACTTGGTGCAAGATCACAGTACAATCCTCATGCTAATCATTTTTTTTTAGCTTTTTACATGGGAAGCGGAGTTGACGTCATACAGAAATTTTGCGAAATTTATGTACAAAATACAAATATCCTGAAAAAGTTTGCAGCGAGCTCGAAGTCGTTAGATGCTCTATTTGTTAAATAAAGGTTAATGTGTGAGTTATCACTGTAACTCAAATCTTGTCTTACTAATATCATTATATATCAGTTATATTTTATTTATGATATTAGTAAGACAAGATTTGAGTTACAGTGATAACTCACACATTAACCTTTATTTAACAAATAGTTACAGGCACACACAGTCGTTGCATATAGACAAACACATTGCGCACATATAGCAAAACGTGTAAAAATGAGTTGCATTATCTATAACCCATATATGACGTAGATCTTGATTTTATTGTAGTAGTGTGTTTGATTTGTTATTTATTCATTTTTACTGTTTGCAGATGCATCTAACGACTTCGAGCTCGCTGCAAACTTTTTCAGGATATTTGTATTTTGTACATAAATTTCGCAAAATTTCGGTATGACGTCATCTCCGCTTCACATGTAAAAAGCTACAATAAAATTTTATTAGCTTGAGGAGCATTAGGAGCATTGTACTGTGATTTTGCAACAAGTTGTGTTGTGCTTGATGCATCACAATCAGATGATTTCGTGTGAAATCTACTCAAGAGTGCAAAATAAGCCGAAGAGTGCAAAATAATAAATCCTAGTTGATTATGTTTATGTAAAACAAAGGCCAGCAATAGAGCAAGTAGGTCAATTGAGGGTAAGTGATGTCCACCGTGAATACTAGAATGATAATGATTCTGTAAACATGGGTGCGTTGCCAACCTTAAAGAAAATATGGATTTGGATGGTGTTTGAGACACTGAAAATATCACTGTTCTCATGACGCGTAACATCAAACTACCATTTTACGTCAATTTTCTATGAGACAGTAGTATCACCCCTGTAGGACCGGCGCATTTATTCAGTAGACAAATTGCTCACAGGGTGACTCTTCCACTATCAAAAAGTGCTATAGAGCATTACGACTATTTAACAAGTGAGTTAGATCACCTAAATTCCCCGGATTCTCACTGAGAATCACTGAGCACCTGTTTTTTACCATAATCACACTATAGGATCGGAATTTTGTTGGTTACCTGTAGTTGTTCTAGATATCCACCCGCCGATACCCCTGGAGTAGACGGCGGGATAACGACGGCTGACCGGGTGTCCACACCGAAAGCACCCTTTGGTGTGAGGTGATCCATAAGTCCCCTTACAGCGACGGACTGCTTATGCGGTATGACGCAGTGACGCTGCGGTTCCGGTGGCAATCTGAGGTACTGCCTCATGGTACCCCAGAGCCGTTCCTCATACATCGAAAAGGGACACCGCGAAATTTTAAATGGTACGCTGGTGCAAAAAGATACCCGGTAATCTCGACATACGGTACACCTCTATCCTGTAGATAGATAACTTCCTATGCTACAAATGATATTTTCGAAGAAAACTTTGCAAATATCTGTTGTGATTACAACAGGGCTCACGGGAGTAAAACTTGTTTAACGTTATACCGTAAGTAGCTAAGTATTACAAAGAGCTTGTGTACCGTTGTAAATACTCTGTTATTAAACCTCCTGCCATCCGACGAAACCTAAGTCAACTAAAAACTTAGATTGCGCACTACCAACTTGGGCCGCCCCTCTATGGAACAAATTAAATTACGCATTAATGACTGTGTGTTGTTTTTTGACCCCGATGAAATATAGAGTGTACGTGTGTGTGTGTGTGTGTGTGTGTGCGTGCGTGCGCGTGTGTGAATGCGTGCGTGCGTGCGTGCTTCGGTGCGTCCGTGCGTACATGCGTGTAAACCGATTTAAATACGGATTTGTTCGTCTGAAAGCCGGTTTAATTGAGATGGTTCGGAGCTATGTTGGAAGAAAATCAGTTTGATTAGATATTGTGATATTATATGTTATAATTTCATGTTGTATTTTTGGGCTAGTTTATTTTTGAAAGTGCTTTGTTTTCTTTTTTTGTAGTACCTAAGTAAGGTAAAAATCTTTTTTTTTTGTAAGTGCATAATGAGAGAGAGAGAGAGAGAGAGAGAGTATATTAGTTTAAAGTCACGTACGATTATAAATATAGTCGTAATATATAAAGTGTCCGTTACATGATTGCAACAAAATCATAATTTAACTCAAACGTATTTTTTTTTATCCTGGCTCTGCAAAGTGACTACGCCACACCTGATGGTAAGTGTAGCGCAAACCAGGAATAGTGGCGACCAACGATAAACAGTGTGTCTATCGTTGGTTCGCAAGATCATGCCGGCCTGCCTAACTGCTTCTTCACACTCCGTTTAAAGGACCCCATATTATAGGAAGGAGGGAATTATATAAAATAATTATATACAACCACGCAAACACCGTATGTATTTTTTACAAAACGTGTCCTTTACGCATATAAATATAAGCGTCAGGTACAACGTTATTAAATTGAATACGTAATACAAACAAAACAACGGGCCTTAAAATTGTCGGTAAAGTCAGTCGCTCTGTGCCTCGGCCACGCCATCCACCTCACTGAAATATAAAATCTTCTTTCGCTATGCAGTGTATCTCACAAGACGGTGCGCATTTTCACTGCACTTGCAATTTTGTTGTCACACGCAGCCAACCAATTTTTTAAGTTCACGACTAACGTAAAGTAATTTTTCAATATATTGCAGATTAGGTAAACAATCATATTTCGCAGTGTCATTATCAGCTTTAATAGGACATTAATATAGTTTGAATTCACGAGGATTTTTATCTTTATTTTCAACTGCACATTTATTTTATTTACACAAATATCGAATCACTATGTTTATACTGTTTGGAAGTTCTATTAAAAATATATTTTTTATGTAATGTTTTTAAGTATAAATAAGTCAATTAAAGTATTTGAATATAATGTAACTTAAATTAGTTACATAATTATAAAATATTAAGTGGTAATGGTATTTATTTACGGTTTAGGAATAATGCATTTTTTTATCCTGGTACGATAGGATTATATGGTATAAACCTTACTTCCGATGTTCGAGACAAGCGTTAGAAGTTGGCATCAGTGACATTCTCATCTGTCAACAGCATATTATACCTGCCTATCAGCCATTGACATTAATGTCAAATGGTGTCCCATACGAGTGTAATTAGCATATTAAGTAGTCCCAATACAGATGCGACCTTCGGCATTCTGCTTTAAACGGTATGTTTGATCTTTTCAACTAAATCGTTAGTTACAATTTTATTGTGGATTAATGAAATTTTGACGCATTTATGAGAAATATATAAATAACTTTTGCCCGCAATTGCGCCCGCGTGAGCGGCCTTTTGCAGGATAAAAAGTAATTTATGTTATAATCCAGGTAATGGTCTACCTGTGAGTCAAATTTCATCCAAAACCATTCAGCCGTTAAGGCGTGATTGACTAACAAACATTTAAATTTACGAATTCACAAAGATCCAAACTCATATTTATAATAGTAAAATAAATTAATACGTATTACATATTTTATTTCTTATTAAAATAGTACAAATCTGTATAAAGACGTTGGATCGATTATTTGATGAGCATATCACCCGGCTCGTGGCTTGCTCTAAAACTTACTTGTAGCAGTCAATGTCACTAAAGTGACGTAGCAGTAGTTGGATAAAGATGACAAGATATAAAATGAGAGAACCAAACTACACCGGTAGGTTCTTGACGTTTATTTTCATAAACAGTTTCACTTTTGTACTTTTCCATAGTGGAATTGACTTTGTTGTAGACGTTGATAGGAAAATTGCTTTTTTCCTTTAGAAATTTACTCAATTTACGTCGAAGTGGATTTGTTCAAATGGAGTGAAATAGACGGATTTACACAGTCGTGTGACGTTATTTCTATGTCAACTACTAGGTAACATTTTTCTTAGTGCATATTCTTATAATTATGATTAATAACATGTAACTTTAAATTGCCAATAACTATATACTCGTATTTAATATCTCTTAAAATGTATTTGATTTTTTAGCAGACGCTGGCAAACGTGCAAGTCGATCATCTAATAAAGAATTATATGTGCGTTGTCGACAAAAGGGATCGGGGAGGGGTTGAGATTGTTTAGAACATAAGAATTATTTTTAGGTACTTATTTAAAATTTTACATTATATTTGATAGTATACGCAAATAAGTAGAAATTAAATTTAAAAAGACACTAACTACGCTTTTAAAAAATATGTTTAAATTATACTTACTAAATCTGTTCCCCAGAAGATTAATGTCTCTACTACTTATACTTTTAAAAGCATAGGATATCATTATAGTTCATCACCTAGAAGTTATCGATCGATGTTCGAGCTACACAGGATCGAAAGCAAGGTTTTTACGGCTTCTAATTCCTATGTAACCGATACGTGTTTACGCGGGAAAAAAGAATACCGAGCACCGACAGAAGTTGCAGAAACGGGGATTATCCCCGATATTGCAATAAAGCTGGGAAATAAAATGCTCTCTCCATCGTGCAGGAGAGGTGGATAACGCGTCTTACGTCATACGACCGCATGCATTCATATACTGATAGTTTCCAATAAATGGAAAGGATTTGTTTCATTCGTGTCACAATATTACTTTACAATACTAATTCTGTAGTTAATCAGATTAGGTTAGCCACTTCACATTGATTTTGATGACATTTGGCAAGGAAATGGATGATGGTTATAAAGGGTGTTTTATGTTGGGATCGAGACTGATTCCTGTGGGAGTTTACCCGAATTCCGATTGAGTGAAACCACTTTGGAGTCCGCGGCCAAATGTGAATGATAAATAAATGATGTTTCTTGATAATAAAAGTCCCTCTGCATTATATTAACATAAAAGACTCATTATCTTCTTTCTATTATTTTTATGGTGTAGTTTGTATGGTATCTCATTTTTTTTATCCGAGCACGGCAAGGTGACTGCACTACACCTAAATAATAAGTAAATACCAAATACCAATAGTAAGCGTAGTGCAATCCAAAAAACCAGCCACCACCAACAAACAGTGAGTTTATCGGTGGTCACCAGAGTCATTTCGGCCTGTATAAATGCTTCTTCCCTCTTCGGAGAGGAAAGAAGCAAATGCATTATTATTGAAGGTTTCTTATGGTTATTGGTCTATGTGTATTTTTCCAGTTCTAAAGTCTTAGAAACAGGTTTTATTAAGTGAATAATTGATAGTAGCCTAAAATGATCGATTCTCATTAAATAGATAACCATTGATGAATATGAATCATGTTGTACTAAAAGTTGTACTAATAATAACACCATATGTTCGAAGATGGACTGTGTACGAGGGTCATGTCAAAATAAATTTATTTTTCTGATATTAAAGCATTATTATTAAACACCGTCGTAGAAAAAGGTTGTTTGCTAAGAAATCTGAAAATAGAACACCTCCTAAATAGTTGTTTTTATTTTTCGGATATAAATATATGTCATTAGACTCGGTGATCATGTCAAAAATGTTGCTAAACTACCAGTTCTTCTCGACAATGATTTGATTTTTTAAACCTTTCGCGAGAATTGCCTGTATACCGTTCTTTACAGCTAGAGCCGTTTCTCAAATAATGAACACAAGTACTTATTTCAGTATTGTTTACATGTATGCAATACAGATTTATTTGTTTAATTGTTGAAGAAAACAGACGACATCATTTTAGGCATGATGTTGAAAATAGTTAAATTCAAATATATCACGTGTTTTTAGTAAATGAAGTTGTTTACGTAACGTATAATGTAATAGAGAACCTATATATTAAAGGACCGTATTACAACCTTAAAAATTATAACTACTCGACTTTTTTACTTTTTTTATTAGCCTGAATGACGAAAGGAGAAAGTCACTCGCCTATAAAAAAAGCAACACCATACAGACATTTAAATTATAGAACACTGTATGGCACTGTACTGCGCTCGTCGCCCCGATATATGAGTTATTAAGTCTCATAATGGTCAGTAATTTCATTGCCTTTAATGTCTTTAAAACGAAGGACAGCAGTGCTTACGTACACTGCTGTGTGGCTGTAGAAATAGACAAAGCACCGGTATAAACCCAGACTTATTTGAACATATAAGAAATTGCAAGTTATATAAAAAAGTCGGTATTTTATAGTCATAGAATAACAATGTTATAATGTCAAAGTATTCTAGTAACATCTCGTTATTAATTTAAACACTGCCCGCCAGAGATCTAGAGAACTTTACAAATAAATTTTGTAAAGGTACAATTTTTGTAACTATATTTTAAACTAGCTTATACTCCGTAATTATTTGATACCAAACTTTAAAAAATAGACTAACTAATCTAAAATACACTAATGAGCAAGTAATTTCATTTATGAAAGTAGTTGTATATTATTTAAAAACAAGTACACAACGAGTTAAAATCAACATTTTTTCTTTCAGTGTAAGAAATTATTTTGCCTTGCTGACATTTTGCGTATTCTTTGAAAATGTGATATTGTAGCTAGTGTGCGCCCTTTAGCGTGCATTTTATGTCAGAAACAGCCTCCGCTCGCCGTCACTTTGCATATGAGGGGCGACGTGGGCGGTGGATAACTTTACCGGATAATTTTATCTCGCAATCCTTTCTTACGTCGTTGACTTTTAAATTCAAGTATACGCTACGTGTATTATGTAAATTGATTCGAAAATCACTGTTGTCTTGGCTCGCAAGCTGCAATGTCAACGACATACTTTATATTACTTATCTCTTTATTATTTTTGGGTAGCTTCATAAATGGATAGATAGTGCAATGCAACCAAATAATATATGTTTTAGTTTTGGAATATTGTGATTTTAAAAAATATTATACGCTTAAATATTAAGGAGTAGATACACAGACGCAAGGGAGACATCCTCTTAGATATAATAAGAGTAAAGAATTTTGGCTAAAAAATCTTTAGAATTTTCAGCTCATTTTGTGCAACATTTTACAATCATATCAAGATTTTACCGTTATAAATGAATATGGAGAAGAAAATATTTTAAGTATTGGTTAAAGGGAGGCTATTTTACTGTCTGACTTAACGTGTGTTGTTCTTGAGAGTGGCTAAGTGCTTGCAATAAATTGCCCGGTGTAGTTCAGGTACTTTTCATTATATTTTTCTTTTGGTTATTTTTACTGACTGACTACGGTCCGAATCCATTAGTGAAAGTATTAAGGTGTTATGTGAAATTTGAGACCTTTGTACGAGTTTTATTTTCTTTTTCCGATCGTGGTTAATTTGTATATTATGTTATATATATATTGGTAGTAGATAATGTTTGTTAAGTTTTTGTGGTAATTTTTGTCTACAGCATGAATCGGCCGCCATGATCGGGCTATTGTCACTGTCTCACAGAAAACTGACGTGAAGTAGCAGCTGGCTGTTGACTTTCGTATTGTGAGTGAGATACCCGGAGGTCCAAATACCTTTCTTCTTCGCAATCCTTTAATCATCATTTCCTTAAGATCAGTACAGCGCCCATGATTCTTCAGTCATTGTGAATGTTCATGGACGGTGGAGATAATATACCATCAGGTGACCTGCTTGCTCGTTTGTCGTCCTCTGCTATAAGAAACAAGTAGGTACTTTTCAAATTGTATAGGTACAATTTATTTCCAATAATATTGTGTTTCAAACGGACGTATTTCTCAGTTTCATTACTAGCATTTAAGCTTTGTATTTGAGTTGATAAATCCCCGTGCGATTTATTGTGTACAATAAATTTATATTGTTAACAGTTCTTACAGTTTGATAGATGAACAATATTTGTTAGCGTTCGTATTCGGTGCCTGTTGAAAGCAAAATTCAATGCGTTAACGTCAAATGAATGTTAATTCGTTTGTTATTTTAGGTACTTTACATTGCGGGTGAATTTCATTTATTGGTAAAGGTATTTAGAAATTCGAAGGAAGGGTGTGAGGCTACCGTATATTAATATATACGCGGGTAGCAATGTACCCAACTAGATAGTAACCGCCATACACATGCTAAATAACCTAGCGTAGCCGTCAAAAAACCCCGACTTCAATTACAAAAATATCCGTAATTTTTAAACGGCTGTACAGATTTTCTTGAACCATGTCTTTGGAATCAAGTATAACAGCTCGCGTGATAGGACCCACTTAATGACATCCGTGGTGCTTTACATCTGGCTTGTCCAGTTGTAAATGTCCTTACACTTGAGGTTAATACCTCGTCAATTCATTATCTTGTCTCCCGCTTTGCTATGGAGGGAAGTGGACAATTAATATTTCCAACTCCTCCCTAACCTTCTATCTGATTAGTTTCGTTGCGGGACAAAGACATTTAGGCATTCCCAGAGACTCGCCGAGCTTCACTGCTCGGTGTCAACAAAAATGCGAGCCACTGTTGATCCTGGTGCACAGGAGTTATAGTGGCGGGTGTGTGGGCGGGATAGTCTCTGTAAAAAAAACCATGTCGATTAAATTCAAATATTTCCTTTCTAATAATTAAGGCGCGGTGTCACAGATAGATGATAACCACGCACACACTCACACACACACACGCACGCACGCACGCACGTACATATGCACGCACGCACGCACATACACACACGCGCACACATACATACACGCACACTGACAGACGCAGACTCTATATATAACTTATGAAACCCCTCTTTTTACCAGGGGTTAAAAAGAAACATTACTTCGTTACTTGTTATGTCAGGCCGGCATAATTCTGGCAACTACCAAGAAATGTAGCATGTCTTATATTTGGACCGGTGCAATGTAGGTGTAATATAATATAAGTAATTTGGCGTGCTAGGACAAAAAGATTTTCGTCTTACAATGTCTGGCATACGCTACACCTAAAAATGCCTTAAAACAGAAAAAAAAGAATTTACACGCGTACGGCGTACATTTGTTTTAACAATTTGTTTGCGTCGAAAAGATCTGTGTGCCGTTTAGTCAGAAGTCTCAAGGCCGAGAATAAGGTTGTGAAAAGGAAAATTTATATCAGACGTTTTTTCAACTTACTTTATATTAATTACAATATTTAAGTTTACTAATTACGTTACATACTATTGTGATGTTTATTGATGCATATCGCTGCACAAACATCTCTAGTAGATGTGTCATTTCGAGCTCTTTCACAAATAGGCAAAAATCTATACATATGCCATATAATTACTTGTCCTGACTGATTTGTTAACGCAGAGCCTAAACCGTTGGGGCTACAAACTTGATTTTTTGTGTTGTAAGGATTTTTGGAATTTCACCCCTAAGGGGATAAAATAATGTATGGAAGTATGCCGGAAATACGACGGCGCAGAATTTAACGCGGGCAGAGCCACGAGATTTTTAAGCATAAGCCGGCGAACGAGCAAGTGTGTAACCTGATGGTAAATGATCTCCACCGTCCATGTATGTACGCCCATTATAGGAGCCTTGCCGACCTTAAAGGAAAGGGAGAAATAAGGGATTGGGAAGGGGAGGGGGATTTGGGCATCCGGATATCACACTCACCGACAAAGCGCAGTAGCAAGCCGCTAGTTTACATTGGTTTTCTGTGAGATAGTGGTAATGACCCGGTCAAGCCGTCCCATTCATGCTGTAGATAAAACTGTCTACAGCGGCGCTTTACAACCCTTCTATATATCTTTTGCATTGGTGTTATATGAACATAATACTATTTTGTGATTCACCTGACTGCCAAGACGAGCAAGTCACCCAACTGATGGTCGGCATTCTGCGTGAGCCTGCACATTAATAGCAGCAATATAACACAAAACTTAGAATCACAAAGTACTTGATTGTACTGCGCTGCGCTCGCCTCTCCGAGACATAGATGTTAAGTTTCAAAATGCACAGCATATTCAATGGCTTTAGTTCATAGTAAAGTATACTCACAAATTGTATTCTTACATGCATATTAAAAAGTTGTAAATAAATTAGCACTTTACAGATGCATGTACAATGTATATTTGCTACTTTTCACAACGCTGACTAGAAACCCCGCTTAATCTCGTGTTGTTTCACTTGACCTTTACATACTAATGGGGGCAGGCTTCTCATTAGAGCCTTATAACTTGGCACAGCACTGCATGCAATATGCACGTGTGGTTGGTTTCAGCTTACACCGTATTTATTGTATAATATATTGCTTGCGATATTTTGTAAGAAATGTGTGGAATAACAGTTCTATGCAATATGTTCTCTGTAATGAATGCAGCGCATGAAACTGTACCTAGCATTAGGTTTGGGTGTTTATATTTATAACATGTATTATAACGACAAAAATAATAGGTAATTTACATATACATTTCTATAATTAATATTTGTTGTCCTTTTTCGTGTGAACTAGATAGTCCCAGGGGACGATCCGGTAGACGGATCAAAAAGCGCTGCCTGGACGTTTTAGAGGAAGACATGCGAGTCAATGGTCTCACTACGGAAGATGATCAAGATCGGGCGAAATGGAAGTGTCTAAGTAGGAAGATGGACTTTGGCATTTAAATTGTCCACACACGGCCATGGCAGTGGCCTGTGGTAGCGGTGTCAGTACAGGTGTTTACATATTGCTAGAATGGGGAGTGGGGTCGTCGCGGAGCCGTGTGTACGCGTCGCGTCGTAGTGGTTCCATAGCACAGTCTGCTTTTTTGTAATAATATTTACTGCAGTCATATAAATAATTAGGGAATGAGGTAGTTCCAATTTTCAGTTAAATCCAAAAAAAACCAGTTATCCACTGACACGAAAAACAGTTTGTAAGGAATTACAAATCCTAAAACCGCTTCAAGCATACCGCATAGAACCGCGCCGCCACCGCTCTGTGTAGGCGATAGGAATTATTAAGAAAACAGCTAGCAGCAAACATCGTACGGGTCCGACTTCGCACCGCGCTGCCTGGCCTCCGCACCGCGCCGCCACCGTTTCGGATCGTGGTCTGTAGTCTTTCATACAAATTCGAACAGTACAAAGAACCGCCTCAGCCACGTCATCGTCTCCGCTGTCTGTGTGTAGAGAGCTTAGCCAGTATAACGCCAGATAGAAAGAGAGAAATGTCGCTTTTCAAACCTCATTGGTTTTATTTCTTCTTTAGACAATTACCAACTTACGCTAAGATGACCTTGTAATTCAGGGACTAATATGGTATAGTCAAACCAGGAGATTTAGTTAGTACGTGAATAAGGTTACCATAAAACTGTATTTAAACGGATAGTGAACACGGTTTCTCTACTGAATTAGAAATCTATTAAAGTGCTCCGCCTCGTACAAATACGTCTTGAAATAATTTATTGTCTTCCACGGGATATATTTTTATTAAACTTATTACGCCAATAATTCAACTTGTACAAAAAACATGTCATTATACTAGACAAAGCCAGGGCTCTCGGAGAAATAATAACAGATCAGTTTAATCTGGTGGGCGGGAAGCGGCGGACCTCCTTCGCGAGCATTAAGACGTGATCAATTATCCACGTGCGTCCTTCCACCCCATCCGTCCACAGGGACTGTTTACTACGGAATTTTAATATAAAATTTGCTTATAAATTAAACAGGTAATCGAATACGGGAAGATCGATTGAACGGTCTTGTGCAATCGACGCTATTGTATACCTTTTCTTAGCTATTGGAGTCTATGGTAATGTTAACGAAACAGACTATCCCACGTATGGGTTCTCGTATTATTTCCAATAATTAATATCTTGTTAAAGCAAATTTTGTAAATCTATGAATGGAGTTTGATTAAAAAGTTTGTCAATAACAATCAGACAATGTGAAAGATGATGAATATACATTTTGTATAGAAGTACAAAATTGAATTTATACAAGGGCAAATTCTATAAGTTGAGTTTTGTATAATATATTTCATATATACTGTTGTTTATAAATTTACTTGAATGTTGGTGTTATGTTTCAGCGTTTCGACAGCTTTCTAATATAGGTACACTTAGGATATTGTCGATATATAGAAGTTGGCTTTGGCACGTCATGTTTTAGAACAAGTTTGATAATTTAATTAATCTCTACAAACTTTATTAGACGAACCCAATTTCAGTAACTCAATTATTTTTATCGACAACTTTGTCCATCGATTGGGTATAAGACTGGAGTCAGGTAAGTACTTTTTATAATTACAGTGAGTATAGAATATTTAAAGAATACTAAGATTATTCTTACATAGTGGTCATAATAATATGTAGCTGATCATAGACAACGGAAACTTCCATCCTTAAAAAATCTGAAATAAGATGTACAAAGACATTTCAAGGAATTTTAAACGTGTCAACGCGAAATTTCGCGAAAATGTAAACCCAGGACGACACCATTGTAACGTCGTAGGTTTAAATCCGACACAGTTTGTATTTGAGTTTACGATTCGATGCCTGGTATGACTGGATAGGCTCGTCCTCTATCACATCATGGGGCGGAAATAAGCTCGATGATCTGTGGCTGTGTAGCGTCCATCTCACCACCTATACTTTGATGATACAGGCTTGGTAGACGCCGCGTGAACATGTATGTATTCAAAGCTGTTTAAGAGTTGTGCTACTCAATAAACTATCGTTTTATGCATGCGTTCCTTCAGTCACCGTCAGTCAATTTCAGTTGAATGTAAACAAGAATAACTTTAGACAAACCAGCTACTTTATAATTCATAACATAATGCCAAAATGTTATTTTATTTACGTATCCCATTGTTAAACAGTAACGAGACGAGTTTGAGTGAGTAAATTCTGTAGACACAGTGGCTTCTGTAGCCTGCGGGCTGTATTCCAGTGTGCCTTTCTTTTAACTTTATAACTTCTTTACTTTCGGAATAATATTTCTAATAAACATTTTCCGAGGCACTGAATGTTACGCGTGAGTTACTCTCACAAGTATAATAGAAAGTAAATCTACAAGGGAGTTAATGAAAACGTGAACTTTCCTTACATACTGTTTTTTTACGTTTATGCGAATATTTAAAATGGAATTGTAATAACGCCACAATAAAAACATATGTAAGGAAATTGAAATAAAACTAATTTAAACGGATTGTTTGTTGTTTGTTCATTGGCTTTACTTAATACCTATTTGCTTACGTTCACTATAATACATTTTGAGATCAGAAATCGCTCTATTGGTTCACGAACCCGATACCTACTCTTTGGCCGTTGCTTTACATATATCATTATCTTATCAAAACCAACTAGGTTGGTTGTAATGAAACGTCTATTTTATAGTAAACGATCGCAGCAGAGCACTAACTCACGGTTCAGCTGCGATCATCGGGTTTGCTTGTTTAGAGTTCAATTGGGGGTACGTTATGTCACAGTTATTACTATAGGTCAGCTGCTGGAAAGTTTTATAACTCGTATTATATTGTTTCTTTATTATTTGCTTTATTACTTTTTCCTTAACTCGACAAATAGTTTTTTTTTATTGAATGACGAGACGAGCAAAGCGCTCGCCAGATGGTAAGCGCCACGCCTGCCCATAAACAGAAGCAACACCACACAGAACTTTTAATTATAAAGCACTGCATGACACTGAACTGCGCTTGTCAGCCTGAGACATAAGATGTTAAGTCTTATAATGCCCAGTAATTTGACTGGCTTCAATGTCCTTCAAACCGAAACACAACAGTGCTTACACACTGTTGCTTGGCGGCAGAAATAAAAAAAGCTGTGGCACCAACCCAGATGACCTCTCTCATACGAGGGACTTACCACCTTGTTAAAGGTTTTGAGGAAGCCTGATGATAACACTATAGCACCAAGACAAACAACAAAAAGTTATTTATAAAAATCAACAACATGAGAATGTTTATAACATTTATCAACTGTTAACTATTTTTTACGTGCTGGCCGCTGTTACTCTTAAAAAATAATACAACCTTAGTTGTAAATACTCTCATCATAGAACTCTTTTGGTTTAGCGTCGTCGGGTAAATTTTAAGCCAATTTGCGCATATCAAACTGGGAGGATAGGTGACACGGTCGTTGTTTGTTCAAGTACCTAAGTTGATTAACGCGCGTATATAATCTGGCGAAAAGTTCAATTTCATTCGCAAACATACGACAATCGCTCAGTCTGATTGGGTCGCACGTGTTTTGGATATGATTTATTATCACTCAATTTTCCTATAAAAACATGATATAATGATTTATCTATCATGTAGCTATAAAAAGATCACACTAGAGATGGAATTAGGAAACTTCATAGGTATAATAAAATAACAAAAGACAACTACAACACTTTTAAACACTAGAAATGGAGTTACTTTGTAAAAAGCTACTTCGACAATAAAAAAATTCAATGTACAAAATATGTCCTGGCTTCTGCACCTAAACCTCACTAAAATACTGTTCCAAGGACTTTATTTGACCTAACTGTAAAAATTATAACGTAGATATTAAAAATATCCCGCAGCTTTTAGCAAAGAAGGCACTCCACAATTTTTATATGCAAAACATGAAACGCCAACAGCACATTGTTGCTTGAATTTGATAATTTAGAAAATTATTTACAATGCGAATATGCGACTTTGGCTCAATAAAGGCATATTCCACTTGACTGATCGTAAAAAGAAATCCTACTTATGATTCGTTTTACTACACGTTTCCTTCCGTACATAATCGTGTTTTATAGATGTTTATGCACCGTCTTTATAGTACGCTACGGTACCCTCGAACACATTCTCACCGATTGAACATAAAACGTGTCTCTGTCGGAGAGATTCGACGAATGGAGAAATTTTCACGTCTACAAGATACTACGTAGCGACATTTGTACAAGTGGCGACCCTTCACGAAGGAGTACCAAATTCAGAACGAGGGGCAATTTAATATCGTGACGTCCCAAAATAGAAATAGGTGTTTTCTATTTAAACTACATTACGGATGAGATAGAAGATCAAAATTTTCGACCTGTGCTGTGTCCACACTTTGCCATGTTAGAAAAAGAAGAATATTTTTACTTGTCTGTTTTATCGGCAAGTTTGTTCTCCATTCGGATACCATCAGAGCAGACTTCAGCAGACCATGTACTTGATCTTCAACACAATTAGTTTCAGACTACCGTCCGTTTTTAAGCGTCTCCTACTACAGGTTCAGTTTATGTTCTAGCCACTGTTTAACCTCGTCTACTAGTACTATAGCATCGGCATACATGAGTTGCCATAATGGCTGTTCTTATATATCCACCGTCGTGATATCAAGTACAACACTAAATAGAAAAGGACTTAGCACCGAGCATTTGTATCGCCAATAGCAGTTCGAACCAGAGACTCGGATCGGAGGCACATATCCCGAATGAGCCTAACATAGGCTATTGGCTATTATCAGTCCCTCCCGTGACCACGAAGGCTGAAAAGTCTTCGAAACGTCGGGATGAAAATTAATAAAAAACCGCGATAAAATCCGTTTAAATTAGTTTTATTTCAATAGGCTATTGGATTACCCGTGACCCTTGGTAGCACCAGATCGCCTGCCGGGGTGCACAGTTGAAGGCCTTCTGTAAGTCTAAAAAGGGAATATGCAGAGGATTGGAAAAAAAACTAATTAAATAAGTTAAAGAAAAATTATTTATTTAAATAGGTTAAAGAAAATCAAACCTTTCTGAAACTGACCTCGTGATATGAAAACTAAGCTGAAATTGTTTCTTTTTTACATTTTTAATCGGTAATACTCATACTATATCATTATTATTATACTCTTAGGTTTTAAATCGGTTTAATATAGTAATTAATTTTCAATCTTTTAGTTTTGATATGAAAGCAGAATTGCTACCACATTTATTATACTGAAACATTTTATTTCTTATTATTTACAGTCTAGTGAACGTTATTAAAAACAAGTACTACAGCCATGTTATAATAAATTAGTGTCTTTGAAAACTTAATTCTGAGAGACTGGACTGTAGACACGTCAAATTTATTAAGATCATCCGTTGACTACTGATATTTGAGTATTTTACATGAAGGGTAAAGGGTTTATTGGATATAACTTTAAAATCATATTGTGAATAAATTTTGATTAAAGATATGATTATGCAATAGTGTCGAATGCACAATTTATAAGGTTTTACTCTCGCATTGCAACTTGTTTCTTACGCCAGGAAAAAATTTTGAAGTAAGCGATAGTTAAAATGAATTCACGCGTAACTTAGAAAAGTCAGAGGTGAAGAGTGACTCTACGAATTTTGTCTCGAAAGACCATATCATTCCCGCTATTATATTAATGACATTTAATGTTTTAAATTATACACTTTAATGACGAAACAAGCAGTACTCGCTTAATAGTAATCGCCACGCCTGCCCACGAACGGAATCATAACCACAAAGTGAATTACAAAGGCTTTCGTCAGCCTCACCCTCGAGACATAAGATCAAACAAAATATCTACAGTTGTGTGGATAATACTTCCGAAATACTATAGATGTAAAGCCCTAAATACTACACATATGAATTATATAACTATATTCCGTTGTCCAAATATATCATAAATACATCAGACAACGTCTTCCTTTTTTTCACAAGTATTGTACTGGAAATTCTTGCGGGAAAGTATTAGAGGGTGTATGGACTATTTACTACATCCCCGGTCGTAGGGGCAGCCTCGCTTTGATTAAACCCTTTCGCCGCCCGTTCGAGACGCTCGTTTTACTTTTATCTACTTTATTACCGTTGGCCGTAAAAATATTTCCTTAGTGTACAAAATGTTCAACTTTTACCATTTGAACATATTAAATTTCTAGCAACGTAAAACTAAACAGTAAGTTATAAATTTTTCGGCCCGGTATTATACATCGTCTGCCTGCTGGTCATCAGCCCTCAGATACTAATGAGTGGAGTTGGGACTAAGTCCGCCGTACTGACCTAATGCGGGTTAGAACAATACACATTACGCGTATTGTAAGGCGTTTCGTGAAATCAGAGATCAAATGGGGTTATCACATTAGGATGGCTACTTCTCTTTATACCATCTTCTGGTTTTCTTTGTGTATATATCTTCAAAAGGTAAATCAACCTTTAGTAGGCCTTTCAAATGTTATAAGTAATTCCACAAAGCAGCTGGCATAAAGATAAATAGCCACAATGTTTCGTGGGTAGATCAATGTCATATTTATGGTTTTTTCCAGAACAACCCGAGGGCATTGACTTGATTTGGACCAATCGATATCCAAGGTAGATTTCCCTTATTTTTTTACGGCTGTCTTGTTTCTATTTCTATCAACTGTGAGCTTATTTTTTATCTATTTTTTATATTAGATTGCTTTCTTGATTAAAGTACAACCATATTTGAAGATACAGAAATATATAAAAGTTGATTTATTTTTCTGATGAGAGTTATTTTACGTCGAAATATTATATTTTAACAACCTTTATGACGCGTATTGACGAAATTAAGCGCCGTGACGCAGTGGAGCCCTCCGGGAGTAAAACGAAATGCCGTGGGTTCATTCCCCGCACTGAGACAAAAGTCTGTGTGATTTACAAATGTTTATTGTTTTTAGTCTGGAAGCTAGAAAATTTCTCGTAGTGTCTTTCTCTTACATACACTAAAGAGAAGAAAGAAAATGGTTTATTATGTCCTAGCAGTGCAATCAATTTGACCACACCTTTCTGTAACACGATATAAATACAAACCATATAGGAACCTCTTTGGTTTTTTGCATCGGTTAATTATTAAAAACATAATATTTGTGACATAAAAACTGATTTATATAATTATTTATTTGATAAACGAATATTTAGTTATTTAGTATATACCTTTAAAGTAACAGCGAAATAAAAATCCTCTACATCCAAAAAAGTTTTATTAGTGTCAGTCCCGAGGTTTGGTGACGTGGGTAACTTTTTAACTCGCTTGGGTATACCAATAGTTGTAAATGGTCCGAGACTGTTTTAGAATTCGCTTGATTCTTTACAAAATAAATCAAGTTCATTTAATGTTGTTCTTCTAACAGTAAAATTTCTTTTGACTTTTTTTATAGCATAGTCAGGCAAACGAGCAAGTGAATCACCTGATGGAAAGTGATCTCCACCACCCATGACCGCCTCCAATACAAGATTTACGGATGTTTCACTAATCTAAAGGAAGGAGAAGGGGAGAGGGGATTTAGTCGTCCGGATATCACACCTACCGATGAAACGATAGTGCAAGCTGTTAATTTACGTCGGTTTTCTGTTAAACAGTCATAATAAAACTGTCTACAGAATGTGACTCTTCCACGTAACTGTACATACTCTATGTCTAATTTAACTTACTACTCAGGCAAATCTTATTCTGTTTGTTCGATTCTTCGCCATAACATAATATCAATCAAATTTATATTACAATATCTCACTTATCGGCACCAGCCTCATCTACTAATGAGAGAATTAGCCAAGCTGGCTTACTGCGGGTTCGGTGACTTCACATACCTTAGAAAAAATCTTATGGAGAATTCTCAGCTATGTAATAATAATAAAGACATCCAACAGTCACACACATAGTCCTGACCCCACAGTAAGATACGAATCTTGTGTCGTGGGTATCAGGAAGTACGAGAGACTTTCGGTCTCACAACACGCAGACCCCGCAATAAATATCTGTGGATCACACAAACATTTATCTCGGTGTATCGAACCCGCGGCCTCTCGTTTCACAGCCGGCTACTCGCCCACTGCGCTACGGAGGCTGGCATGTAAGTTTCTTCACTGTTTTCTTTACCATTAAGGCGAGCCATAATACACACGTAACTGGGATAAAGCAGTGTTGCGTCATGGGGCGAGTATCGAACCAATATCTCCCATGTTCTAGTCTTCTAGTCTTTATAACTTCCCATAGGATCTGACGACCATTAGTAAGATTTTATCATTTATCGAATGATGAAGAATATAGGCAAAATGAAAATCCGATTTAACTCGCTCCTACCTGACCGCAATCGGCGTTTAGATTCGATTCCCTAGGATCGTGAACGGAAATTGCGTTTTCAGTTCTGTAAACCTATGCATTATGTACTACTGCAACTACTTTTCAAATTACCTGTAAATACTCTGTGAAATGTTTACTTTACGATGATCTAATGCAAATTGCATACATATATAAGATGCGGTTTGCATAGGTGCAACTAGTGCATACACAGCTACTGAGATTATTTTTGTCCCATCATGTAGTAGGTAGCGTGGTAGCATATTCATATCCGCCCGGATAGCGACCGCCCTACACATGTTGTTAAAACCTGCCATACTGACCCACATGTGTGGATTGCGTTCCAGGATTAGCCAGTGAATATTCAGTTGTAGGGCTTGCGAAGTGACTTGATGGTTGGTTGGGGTGAGTATTGGAGCCATCCTTGTATCGGTCATCCGCCTGTCCTCTCGCAGGCCCCTCGATTAGCTTCCACCCTCCTCGGATTGTGAAGAAGCATTTATACAGGCCGGTATGATTATGGTGATTATGTCAGGTTTATCGGTGGTCGTTGGTTTTTTGGACTGCACTTTGCTTACCATCAGGTGTAGTGCAATCACTTTGAAGAGTCCAGATAAAAAAAATGTGGCGACCGACCCTATCTCGGGTAACTTATGACTGATTTTTCGAAATGCCGTATGCCGTACCACTGGTGGAGAAGCGTTAGACATGGTCACCACACGGCTCAAAGTGTAAGATCGTTGCCATTTGCTAACTACTTGACTACAATGTGGCGTTTTATTCACACCATGTCATGTTACTTGATGAATCTGGATGTTTGATAATTAATCAATGACGCCTTAACGGACGAATGGATTTCGATGGAATGTGGCGTACAGTTAGATCATAACCTGGATTAAGACATAGGCCTAGTAGGTAGACTTTTTATCCCGGAAAAGACATTCACACGGGCGGACACAGTGAGCAAAAGCTAGTTGAACATAAATATTTTCTCGAAAAGTTAATTATTGTTGATATTCAATATTTTGCGTACAGTGTGGCAGCCTTCAATCATGCGGCATATGCGGCCGACATACTCAAATTTGTTACTCTGTGATCAGACGGAAATATTAAATGTATGCGATTTTTGACATCGCAACGTCACAGACATGTTAAACGCTTAACATGTCAATACAATGTGAGTTCTTAAATGAAAATTTCTACCTCTGTATGGTACTGTCAGCGAAAATAATGATTACTGAGTAGTCCTTACTCGCGTATACGCCACGTGAATATGTTTTCTGAGATATTAAGTAGTCTACATCCTAATCCAGGTCATGGCCTACCTGTATGTCAAATTTAATTCAAAACGTTAAGCTGTGAATGACTAATAAACATCCAAATTCACAACCTTACTAATATCCAAACTTTCACATTTATAATAATAGGTATAGTATGATATATGAGTATATGTAGTAGTCACTCGCTAAGAGCCGTGATAGCGAAATCTAAATAGAAAATAAACAGCCATACCGGCACAGAAATCCGAAACAGATTGCACATTACGTTCATCGAATGATTTGTTTGTCTTGTTAATGCTCAGCTCTGTAGTTCTGTCCAATTGTTTGCACTTTACCATACATGTAAGCCTATCCTCACAAACAAGCTAATATATCGTAGTCAAGAAATTGATCGTTATTGTTCAATCTGTAATGACTAATGACTATATTAATCTATACATTTAAAATTATGTCCTTTTTAATTAAACCAGCGGACCAATAAAGCTGAAAATGTAGTGTGTTTCTATAAGGCTTTAAAGGGCTCAATATAGGTCATAACATAAAATATACGTAACCAGCTGATACCTCATAATATACGTTATTAAGGCGGTTATAATAATAAACAAAAATAAGGGGTGATACAAAATGCGCGAGTTCGACTTGCACTTGGTCGGTTTTACTTTTTCGAAACAAAATGATTTCTAACATCCAATGTCCATACATAAACTCTACTATCTGTTCCGAATTTAAACTCAACGGTTCATTATTAAAGCCTTCAATCAAAGGTATCCCCTGTAATTAGTTTCAGGGTGTGCACTCTAATGGTCCGATAATTGTAGATACCGATATCTGTGACCATATGCCACGTTCGCAACGCGCTCGATTCAAAAAATGATCCACTATTCAAAAGGTTAACGTCTCACTCAGCGTGTTTTTTATGTACACGTATCACATAAATCTAAAATATAAATTATTTATTTCTAAATGTATGCTTTTCGCAACAATTTTACTGTAGTACATTTATTGAATCTTTAAATAAAGCTAATACGCAAAAATTATGGTAGATAACAAGATTATTCTGATAATTCTACTGAACTAACCGTTGTTCATGTACAAACATACAGAATATACGTGTAAATGTCTCTTAAATCAGAGAGTAAATTTCTATTTTATAATAATTGACGCAAAAAAAATAAGATTTTTTTTCCACTTTTATTTCTTAGATATTATATACCTCCAACAAACTAAATTAATATAATATTATAGATTTTTATATTAAAACAAATATACTATTGAAACTCTAGTAGCATTAGTGCTTTGTAGAAAACGACCCCTCGGTATCTACCAAACATCAATACTACAATAATTGATTGTTATAATATTGAAGTTCAATGTAGAAACCTCTTTCTACAATGTCGGATATCAACTTGACACAATTCAATAATCAAACCACTATCTTTGAACTAAACACAAATTGTGTTTGCGACATTGTAATTTGATACATAATTGGGTATCTATCACATATCATTTTAATGTAAATTAATAACATACTCATAATGATACTTGACTTTAATAAGCATGTACACTTCGACCTGTTTGATATTCAGGCCGCTATTTCTTTATTGTGAGTTTTTTGTAATTAACAGTACTTGCGTGTCATTAAATATACCAATAACTCCAAATTGTTGATATTAGTCTAAAATATTATGCAATTTTCTTCCACCTCATCTCATTTGCAGTGGGTTTGGCGCAACATGCTTTTCAATTATAGAATTTTTTGACTTACAGTTTTTACGACTGACAGCCTGCCTGACTTTAATGGGGAGAAAACACCCTGAGCCGAAACAAATATTTGTGGCTCTCACAAACATTTCTCGCGGTGCGGGAATCGAACCCGCGGTTTTTCGCTTGACAGCCGCTACACGACTGACACTGTACTACGGAGGCCACCATTGGACAATATGCAATAATATTATTTTTTTATTAATGACGAAATGAGGAGTCGCCTAATGGTAAACCCCACGCCTGACCATAAACAGCAGCAACACCGCACATAACCTTGTATTACAAAGCACTACATAGCATTGGAGTGAGTTTGTTATACCGAGACATAAGATGTTAGGTCTCATAATGCCTAGTCATTACGCTAGCTTCAATGTCCGTCAAATCGAAACTTAATAGTGCTTATTCGCAGCGGAGCATATAGACAAAGCGGTATTACCAACACAGACGGCCTCTCGCACATGGTGGGCCTACCACCTAGATTCCCAATTAAATTATTTCCAAAAGCAATCACTACAACGATTTATATCAATCTCCTTTATGAAAGCTGGATTTCACTGATAATTTTATTGTCGGTGACAAAATAATTTTAATGATAGCCACCGCCGGAACTGCGTTCGTAACAGTAAATGTATAAAGCTTTTAACCAAATGAAAGCCATATATTACCGAATAACACACTCGTAACTCGGTGATATAAGCGACTCAGAAAATTGCCTGGCACAATGTAGCGGTGATAAGGATCGCGGCCACTCATAACTTGTTTGCTTTATGCAGTTTTGTTAAGTTAGACTAATTCGTTTTGCGCGAAAACATGGCAGTTACCAGCCAATTATATTAATGTAATCGCGGCACTGAAATATCATCACTTAATGTTGTTGTGGTGCCAGCGTTGTGATTTACACGCAAGTGTTACAAGTGTTTTGTGAATTTTGCCCACAAGCGGACTCTGGCTTCGTTATTTGTTTACACTAGACAAATTGCTTTTGAATCTGTGAATATAAAAAATCTACAAAAAAATGGCTTTGATAGGTTAAAAGTTAAAACAAAGTGACGAATGATAAAACGTGGCTATAAGATTATACGGCTAAATTTATTATGGTTGATTACGCTTGATATTTCGAAACAAGTATAATACTCGTGTTTTTAAAGTAAAGTAAAGGCCACACAATTTCTTTTTGATACCTTTGTAATGCTTAGTACACATGGTTTAGTTACCGGCTACACACAAAAAAAAACCCGTCGAATTGAGGACCTACTCCGGTTTATTCGGTTAATAAGAACGTCTTTGTGGAAAACACATAATTATTTTCGTATTATAATAATGATATAACGTTAAATATGAAAGTCGGTATTTAGATAAGATATACTTCGAAATTAATTCTACTCCAAGATATCTCCAAGATTCATTAATGACATTATATTTTTACGCGGCTTACAGTTTAATAAATAAAATTGCCTCGTCAGTCTTTACGTTCTAAATCCGACAAAACATCGCGATCACATCGATCAAGCTGTCTTATTGTATAGATGGGTCTTCCATAGAATAAGTAGAAATGGGTATTTTATTATGCAAAATGCTATTGATTTTTTTTGTTGATTCGCTGAAATTTTAAGTTAAAAAGGCGATGAGCTTATGTTTAATTTAGAAGGATGTTTATTTTCAATATACTGCTTTATATTAGTTGTAATTTTTCTCTTGTGCGTTTTCATATGTTGTATATTATATGGATACCACTTACTTTAAAATAATGCTAACAAGTTTCCTTACAGTGAATTCTAAAACTTTTTGAAATTCTACTAACACGAAGAGAAACCAAATAAATGCAAGAAAAGCGGAAGTAAATTGTACGGCGTTTATAATATTGTGTGCAAAAATCACGATATGGTCTAAGATCCCGGGGAACATTGACCTTCACCCATCTGTTTACCGGATGAAACTAATATTTTAGGGTATAAAATGTGTTGCTGAACACATTCCAATAGGGTTGCCTAAGAAAATATGGTCAAGGATAGGTTTTACGAATTTAAAAAAAAATAAAAAAAGATACTATTTCACTGACTTGCTCACCAAATAAATGAACCTTCAATGAAAACCTACAATGTATACTACCTGCAAAAGCTAGGAGCTAGATGAGCGCAATGACCAATTTTTAGTTACCTGTTTGCACACGGCAACCAGGTAGTAGTGGCCAGAAAAAGGTAGGCAACCTATTTTTTGCAGGTAGTATACATTGTACACTTTTCATTGAAGGTTAATTTTTTTTGGTAAGCAAGTCAGGGAAATTATAAAAAAATATTATTTTTTTTAAATGTTAATTAATCATATCCTTGACCATATTTTTTTAGGCAACCCTATTGGTATGTGTTCAGCCACACATTTTATACCCTAAAATATTAGTTTCATCCGGTAAACAGATGGGTGAAGGTCAATGTTCCCCGGGATCTTGAACTAATATCACATTCGGAACAGTAAAAACGCGTTTAAAAGCATATTCCGAACGCCAACCATTTGCCGCGACACGTCTGACATTCAAAGTATCCACTTTGACGATTTCCGCGCATGCCGAAGATTTGCAAGACTTTTTTCTTTTCCATTTCACAAGATTTTCCGACTAGTTTGCACGATTCACGGGTAAAACTATTTTCATCGCATTTATATCGCTTACCTTAGCTAAATAATCTCTATGCTGATATTTGATTAAGTTTGTTACATGAGTTGTAATGCAGTTAGTAAAATGCACAGCGAGTGACAATTACAATTCTAGGTTCAAATCCAGATTGGTGATGTGGTGGCTATATTTTTTGGTTATATCATCTGTTTGTATTGTTTCGAATAGTGCGTTATTTCGTTGGGTTAATTGTGTTAGCATTTGATGAGCTTCGTTTGAAACTTTATTAATATCTTGGAAATGATAGTAGGATCTGATACATATGTACCCGACTGGATAGCAACCACCGTATATGGTGGTGAAAAACCCGCCATTGTAGCTCGCTTCAGAGCGTCGTATTCTGGGGTCAGCCGATGTGTTTCTAGTTAGTTCATGACGGCATAAGTCTGGCAATTAGGGAGAGATGCATTATCTTTAAAGGATAGACATTATATTTTAACTGTACTCTACTAACCATCAGGTGCAGTGTAGTCATTATTCCATGTCAAAATAAAGAAATATTTCAATCACGTTTAAAAACTCCTTAATTTATATTAATTGAGTCAATGTGCCGGAATTTAGAATTGCAATAGAAAAAGTTAGATAATGTCGATGCTAATATGGTGTCAGAACTGAAAGTTTGATATTTTTATGATACGTTTGTAAAAACATAGCTGTTACTTCTGTTAGCTAATGTTTTATAGACCATTATAACTGTTTCACTCAGTCTATTGCACTTTTATGACAAAGGACCATATTTATTTTACGATATTACTTTGTAACTCGTCGGAGTTGTTGGTCTATTCGATAAGAAAGTTTAGTTTGTTAAGTAGGCACATTAAGGGGAAACAGGAAAACATTAAGGCGTGTCGTCGACAGTGCCGGTCGCCAGATGCTATTAAAATATGCCACCCAATTGGTCGCACTGAATTCATTTAGATATTGTTCT
The DNA here is from genome assembly GCA_949126905.1 of Amorpha juglandis. Taxonomy (NCBI): domain Eukaryota; kingdom Metazoa; phylum Arthropoda; class Insecta; order Lepidoptera; family Sphingidae; genus Amorpha; species Amorpha juglandis. The sequence goes on from OX421372.1 coordinate 11,257,723, forward strand.
CTTTATTGCAAACGTCCAAAATGATAAAGGACGTATAATTTGCGCAGAACAAAGACACATTTAGACGGAGAGTTTCTCGCATGACATAGAATATAAGAAAAGCGTATATTCTTAGGCCTCATTATACGAGTCTTTTTTCAGTTTCCTCATGCAATAAATGCGATAAATTCACTCCATCTGAATGAGGCTTAATATTGAATCTTAAACAGCTGTTTACATTTCTTTCATTTAACGTTTGCGAAATTTCTGTTTGTTCTATTGCTGGCCGACCACGAATGAATTCGGTGGATTTAACATTTTTGATCATTTATGCGGAATATCGGTCTGCTTTAAGTATTGATTTCAATGAATCCGTTTTTGGAACGGTCTTTATCATTTATGCTAATGAATACGAATACTTAGGAAATCGAAAAGTATATTTTAGACTGTCATTTAGGATTTATGGCATACGCCGGTAAACGAACAAGTAGGTTACCTGATGGTAAGAGTTCTTCACCGTCCATTGACACATGTCAATATAATGTCAGAAAAAACATAGACGTGTTATCGACCATAAAGGGGAAAGATAGAGAGTTTTGGCGGGAATTCTGACAGTGCAGTTCATCGTTTATTTTAATTTATTTCATAAACTAGTTTAGAGTTGAGTTTGTTGTATAAAAGTGGTGTGGATTTGTTCAATAAACATTGACGGTGATGAACAGTGTATGGAAACATTGAAATAAGTGAATTAAGAATCGTACTGAAAGGAGTTAACACCAAAACTCCGACAAGACCTTGAAATCGACCGCACCCGTGTTTCATCGTTCTTGTAAAAATAACTTGACAATGAATTATACTTGACACTGGCTAAATGCATAATACTGCGAAAGCCATAAATAAAAAAGAAGAAGAAGTGGAAAGATATTAAGGGGTTGGGAAGGGGAAGGATAATTTGAGCCGAGGGCTATCTCACTCACCAAATGAACCACAACAGCAAGCTGTTACTTTAGGACGGATTTTTGTTTGACAGTGCTATGGTGCAGGCTCATTTATGTTGTACACAAAACTGTCTATAGTGGCGCGTTATCAATATATCAGTGTAGTTACCACACGGTAATCAGAACTATAGAAATGAAATGCTGATTTTCTTGGTGCTTCTCCTCAGGCCTATGGGTATTTACGGAGGGTTTCATTGTAATATGTTGTGTTTTATCAATGACGTGTGAAAGAGCCCTTCGTGGTCTACTTTCAAAATAAATGTTTTGATTTTGATACATTGTATGTACTTTACTTTGTTCAAAGTTTTTCATTTCATTGTAGGATGGCTGGACTCTATTCCGGCACTTACAACTTTATGGCGGCGCTTTTTAGCTCATACATTTTTCGAGAAGTAGTGCTTTAAAAGTTTCCTGGTTTTGTGGCCTTACATTTAAGTATGCACGTAGCACGAGTATTTCGTATTGTAAAGTAATTTTCCTATTGCGAATAATATTTGTTATATTATTATGTAACAGCAATTTCATTTTATTGTTATTATTTTCTAAATACATGAAGGGGTTGTTTTGAGCTTTTATATATGATATGGCCTGCATGTTGGAACTATTGTATATACTTATTTATGGTAGGCCTCCTGCCGGTGGTCCAAATTTCCTAATTCTTTAATCACCTTTCCTTTAAGTTCTGCAACAAATCCATGATTCCTCAGGTATTGTTATGGTGTTGTGCATGATCATGGCCGATGAAGATTAATTATCATCAGTTGACCCATTTGCTCATTTGCTAGCCTTGGCTTTATGAAAAAATATAATATTTAGATTTTTTATCTTTGATCAAGCACAAACTGAAAAAAATTAATTGAATCGGCTAAAACGATAGACAGTTTCCGAATATGGGCGTTACTCCGTGACCTCTTCGTTCTCTCCCTCTGACGTTTCTTAGGATAATAAGGGTGAAATTACAATTAAACATGCCACAGTCATCGCATTTTAGAATTGGTTCTATGAAATTATATGCTCGTTAGTCGTTACCTTACGTTAATTTACCCTATAATCTTTCCTCAATGTTGTATTTCTCGGGCATCTAGTACTATTAGAGCAGAATTCCGACAGAAGCTATAAAAATACTCCGATTTCATAGTAATATAGTAGCTATTCGGACTATGGATATACGAAATAGTTTTACACCACACTCGCACCCTCGGAGTCCGTCTTTCGGCAGCCCGAGGCGTATCATGTGTGTCACGAACTCTTCAAAATGGGAAGTAATTAAACTTGCTACTCAACTATTATCTGTAGACTACCCGGAGTCAAGAACTTTGCCGCGGCACGGGATGTGGAACTTTCGCGCTGAAATTAATCCTTACTTTAATCCAAAAATCTTTGTAAAATCCTTTTTGAAAACTTGTATCTGCTACTTCATTTTTTGGCGTGCTATCATGTTCACACGTATTTTAAAAATTAAATTAAGTAGCATGTAAAGATAAAGACATTATGGAGCGTAAACTGAGATTTAGCGATATATTATAAAATACTCAAATGCGCCGTCTATAGCACTCTGACTGCCGCACTCAGCAATGCGACGTCATCATCATCATCAGCCACAGGAAGTCCACTGCTGAACATAGGCCTTCCCCAAAGATTTCCAGACCGACGTAACTAAACTTTAATTATCATTAAGTCTATTCTTAGAACCCGATTATTTCTCACACACGTCAATTAAGTTTTTTTCTGTACTCAGTAATGGAGTATAAATCATTTCTGTATTCCAATGTAATGTCACATAGACCTAGCTGTGAGTGTGCAAATAATAGAATTATAAGAAATAGCTTAATAACAATTAAAGTCATTTGATGTCTCTTAGTGCGGTTGCAAGGCACTCAATACAAGTGAGATGATAAAATCGCTTTAGCTGGTGGAAGGGTATCTGAAACATATCCTTATAGCTTACGCTGTTATCGTTAATTGCTGCAAATTGCTAAAAAGCTAAGACTCCAATATCATAAAATCCACAGCGTAGTAACTTGCGTTCATACACTCGAAACGTGTTAATGCAAATTAATGCATGTTCTCTGTCAGTAATCAAACCATTATTTACCTACTGAACAACATTACGGCACTAATTATGAATAAAATAGCAAACACTTCTAATTGCAAGATAAATTTTCCAAAGCACATATCTGCCTATTGAACGCCCGCAAAATACCAAATTGAACGTTAATCATGACGAAATTGACTGATTCTGCATTAGGATGAATAACGCGGCCATTCGGTAACGCGTGTTAATGGTGTGAATGATTTAAAATTTTAGGATATAGGTACAACTTTAAGACCGGCTCAAAATCCTCAATTAACCAATAAACATGTTTGCTAATGTAAATTTTTCATACGATTTAACGTCTCATAAACACTTTAGTAGCTACGTCGTTCAAGTCGGCTCAAAACATCCATTATAAAAACCTTCTTTTTTTATTTGTTTGAATGACGAGACGAGAAAGGCGCTTACACACTGTTGCTTGGCGGCAGAAATAGACAAAGCGGTGGTACCAACCCAGACGGCCTCTCGCATACGAGGGACCTACCACTTTGTAATTTTATTAGCCTTTGTAACCATGTTTATTTATTATTCCAAACTATAGCCGACAATAAACTCTGAGAGGTTTTTATGAACAAACACGTAATAAAGTTTGTTCACAGCTTCGTTTACCCAATAATTCTGAGACCGAAAAAAATCCTAGCTATAATATACTCTACGAGTGTATAAAATTCCAGACAAATAAGGCAGTACACAAAGTGAAGTTATCCTTATGTAGACTTCATAACTAAATCTTATAGGCAATTTATGTAAAAAATATTGTTACTGATTTGTTATCATAGCACTAGCTTTTACCCGCGGCTTTGCCTTTGCATCGTGTTTTAAGGCGTGATTGATTAACCAATAGCCAAATTTATAAACTCAAATATTCTTAGCTTTCAAAAATCCAAACTCACAAATATTCAAACTTTCAAATTTCATCCAAATCCGTTCGAATGGGGATTAAGAAGGAAAGGGGGGACTTTGGTTCTCCAAATTACTTAAACTTGCTGGTGGGAGGATACTTGTATCCGCCCGGATAGCGACCACCGTACACTAATGCTAAAACCTGCCATAGTGGCCCACCTTGTGTGGGTCGCGTTCCAGGGTCAGCCAGTGTATATCCGGTTCTCCCCAGGGGGCTTGCCCCCTGATCCTAACCCTTTACCCATCCTTTTTTCCTTCCCCTCCCCCTTGGCCCTTTGGCAGGCCGATAGACACATTGTTTATCGTTGATCGACACTATTCTTGGATTGCGCTACACTTACCATCAGGTGTAGCGTAGTCACTTTGCCGAGCCAGGACAATATATATGTCGGAGCATAGAGTACGGACACTGAATTGACCTATTTTATTCTACGTCAATTGAAGGTACCACCAATGATATTGTTTATTTGAGGGTGATTTAAATAGTTTGTCAGTTGATATCACTCGGTACTGGGGAGGGGAAACTCAATATAAGCAGCGCCTCCGCATTAGAGAGGGACATTCTGTGTCTGGCTGTGACTGAGGATAGAAGTTCGCCCAACGTTACTCAAGTAAGTGTCGTTATGGTTATTATGTGTGGCTTATAATTGTGTGTGATTTATCACTGTGTTTAAATTGTCACTGTGTACAGTGTGTGAGGTTAAGGGCCGACTGTAGGGGATGGAGGAGGTCGGGTTTACACACATAGTAATCATGATGTGAGTTTGTAAAATTCTGTGTTGATAATATTGAACTTATGCCGGTCGATCATAGAGAGGTGTAAATGGCCTCTCATAGATACGAGTAAATGAGCTTTATATTCCTCCGAGAGAGATCTTCCCTCGAAATCAGAAGTTGGGATTGGCCCCACAGCCTATCCATTGACACGCCCGATAAACTTCGATTATCTACGAGTGATTTGATGAGACTATTCCAATTTTATTGGTTCTTGGTAAAACAAAAATGGCGAGTAATATTGTCATGTGATGCGTTGGTTAGAGATGGATCCATGGTGCAGCAGTCCAGTGCCATTCAGTGTAAAATCGCATTGCTGAATTTGATGGTGTTCGGAAATGTAAATGAATAATTATCTACCCGTTATTTATTCACAATTCCATGTATAAAAATAAAGTTATTAGTTTGCAGTAATTAAATTTATTGTGAAATTGATTATTGTGTCCACACTTACAAAGTTATTAATTGTGTACCTGTGTAATTAACTGTGTGTGTCTATTGTGTTGTAAGAGCTTATTTAGGACTATAATGGACGAGTTCTACTGTTGTGGCTCCGTCGCTGGCATTGAGTGCAAGATATTGGTGTGCAAGAATTCCCGATCGCTGAACCATAGCGGCGTACCCACGGTGGCGGTTCACCGGTACGGCTTACAGAACGGCTTTGAGGGACGACTGTGATCGCACGCATTTACGAGTGTTGAGTATACGGCGAGAAGCTAACAAGAATTTGGTGAGATCTTTCCATTTTAAGTATATCGCGTATAAAAAGTGATTTGAAGTGCCTATAGGTTTTGTGGAGTTGTTGTGATGTGGCGACCCATCGCTGTAGCGATTGCCTGACGAAGTGAAAATAGGTTTCACTATCGAGCAAAGGTGCAGGGTACATCAATCCATCCTGATATCTGCAATGAGATGTGAACGATAATTTCTTTTTGATTTGTTATGAACCAATGTTTCGTAGAATAGAAGTTTAAAGTACTTAATTATTGACGATTGCACCAATTACACTGGAAACGTGAGCCCGATTACATTATAAGAATATTGATTTGCTTGGACAATCCATTAGATTTCCAATTATTGTATTTGAGTACGACCTGTGACTAATTGAATTAGATCTTCGCTACATACATTTTTGAAAAGAAAAATAATAAATTGAAACGTGTTGCTTCTGCCTATCTTATAAGATGACGGCGTGAAGATTGCTTATTTTTTTACATTGTAGTCAATTTAAAATTAGCACTTAGCGAAACGAACGTAGAATAACGTAGAATCACAATTAACTATCGTCGTTTTTTGTTCACATGATATTTTCATAAAATCTGTTCTTGCATATTGAGATGTTCAAAAACCAAAAAGTATTTCAGTTATTATTGACATAATTACAAAAATTGTAATTCCTGTAGTGCAATCGTGTTCCAGTAAAATTTATCACTTGTGATCGTTTATGTGGAACTGCTGAACTCGAAATAGTTTTTCAACTTTTTAACGAAATGCCTTTCTGGTCCCTGTACTGGCAGATTTATTTCCAAATACGTATCAGGCTTCTGCCTGGCACACCTTTTAGTGTGGAGAATTTTATAAAAAAAAAAAAAAAAATATTGTCGTGATAACCGCATGCCTTCTCGTTTTGGTGACTGTTTTCAGAAGCAGTGGTGACAAGTAACGTTGAGAGGTGCGTCCGCTTCACCGGCGCTACTCGCCCATGTATGGCTTGCGTGGTTACTGAAACTAGATGCCTATTCCTGTGCTGAGCCTGGTGGTGCTGACGATGACGATGTCTGTCCAGAGGAATTGCCTGGTCCTTTGTCTACATGCCCTGCTGAAGACATCTAAGGACTGATGTGCTTCTAGGTGAACTAATTCCTTTTTTTAAGTAGTTTCTAAGAGTAATCTTGGGTTCGAAACCTAAGCTAGGATTCATATCGAGCCTTTTAATTTGAAACCTTCACAAAGGCTGTGAAGTGCAACGTTGTGAAGAATACAATGGCATTAAACTTGTTTCTTTAGCATTTGTTAGCGAAATTGTATCGGTGTACATTATGTTGGTGATCATTACGAGAAGTATTAAGTGCCTGCTCCGCCTAGAAACTAATCATTTGCATTGTATTCTTCTAAACTTATTGACTGTGAGAGTATCGACGACAAAGACTCTTACTCCATTAACTTTGACTGATAGAAAACACTAAAAACGATGACTAAAGTGTTGAATGTAGTGTAGTATGCAAGTCGCTCAGACGGCTTGCACCTCCAGTCATTCGTAGGCGTAGGTGTAAAATCGGGCCTGATTTCCCGTCTCAGTGCGGCCACGACTGTGAGTGGCGTGCGAATGGCTTGGAGATGTAAGCAGTCGCTGTTGGATTTCCCGGATGGAGGGAATGAGTTGTTATCAGGGTACCGGATGGAGGTCACCCTTTAGAGTATTGTATACTGACACTCAACACTGACGACTGACACAACGCTGATGACTGATACTGACTCGATGAATCGCGTAACTAAGGTTAGCAGACCTCTGGAGGTTATGTTAGCTGAGGACGTGGAACAGGACCTCAACTTGGAGGAGTTGAGATCCAACGCGGTGACTAAAATGACTATGACAAGGCTCAATTCAACAGGACAAAGGCTAAAACTGTTCCTATTTCTTTGAGTGATAATGTCCCACTAAAGAACGAACCCCCATGATCGCTTAAGAACAATGCCCGGCAATGATAATATTTCTGATTCTAGTGATGTAGAAGATATAGAGTCCAATGACCTTAACTAACCTTAGCTTAACTGAATGATGAGTTAAATTGAGTTAAATTTAGTGGTGCTTTCTTTCTGATTAGTGAACAGTAATTGGTATCATTACTAAGCTGGAAAAGAAGCATATCGCTCGATTTAGGAGATATGTCACTCGATAGAGATGGCAAGGTTAACGTCACTCGATGGAGGTGGCAAGGTTATCGTCACTCGATGGAGGTGGCATGAGTTGCTATCGCTCGATTTAGGTGATAGCAACGACACTTTTGGCTGGTTATCGTCACTCGATGGAGATGGCAAGGTTATCGTCACTCGATGGAGGTGGCATGAGTTGCTATCGCTCGATTTAGGTGATAGCAACGACACTTTTGGCTGGTTATCGTCACTCGATGGAGGTGGCAAGGTTATCGTCACTCGATGGAGGTGGCATGAGTTGCTATCGCTCGATTTAGGTGATAGCAACGACACTTTTCGCTGGTTATCGTCACTCGTTGGAGGTGGCATGAGTTGCTATCGCTCGATATAGGTGATAGCAACAACACTTTTCGGTTATTAACGTTTGTCATTCTATGCTATGATGTTTTTTACTACCTACTATGATACTGTTCACTAATGAGCGAGTTGCTTTCAAGATATTTTGTGATGTGATAGTATGATGTAATTGAAACACACTTGATCTTAACCGTTAGTGTTGTGGTTTATTACGTAACAAACCCGATTCTTTAACTAAACGATAATCAGAATGGGCCGAGCTAAGAGCTTGAGATATTGCAGAATGTTTTTCTTCTTTTGCAGGAGCATCACACAGGGACGTGTGACGTGTCAGAACGGCCGTGTCGGAGCATAGAGTACGGACACTGAATTGACCTATTTTATTCTACGTCAATTGAAGGTACCACCAATGATATTGTTTATTTGAGGGTGATTTAAATAGTTTGTCAGTTGATATCACTCGGTACTGGGGAGGGGAAACTCAATATAAGCAGCGCCTCCGCATTAGAGAGGGACGTTCTGTGTCTGGCTGTGACTGAGGATAGAAGTTCGCCCAACGTTACTCAAGTAAGTGTCGTTATGGTTATTATGTGTGGCTTATAATTGTGTGTGATTTATCACTGTGTTTAAATTGTCACTGTGTACAGTGTGTGAGGTTAAGGGCCGACTGTAGGGGATGGAGGAGGTCGGGTTTACACACATAGTAATCATGATGTGAGTTTGTACAATTCTGTGTTGATAATATTGAACTTATGCCGGTCGATCATAGAGAGGTGTAAATGGCCTCTCATAGATACGAGTAAATGAGCTTTATATTCCTCCGAGAGAGATCTTCCCTCGAAATATATATATATATATATATATATATATATATATATATATATATTGTCCTCCTTTCGGCCATTGTTGATCAGGCTGAAATCCGCATTAATTGTTGATCCACCTTTACCCGCCTATTACTTAGGAAGTTTTGAGTTTATCATGCTAATTCTGCTATATATTAATTCTCCTCCTTACGACGCTATGCTTAAGTGTGCCGTAAAGTCTTTAGCTTGTCAACGACTGACACGATAATTGTTGATCTTTTAACCGTCATTTTTTTTACACTGAGAATTCTTTTGTTGATCTATATAAAATTCGGTTGATCAACATTTGCCACGGATACTTGCTATTTGAGTATTGCGGCGGCAGAGCGGCAACGTTGCAAAAACGAAACGGGAGTATTATTTTAAGTGAGATAGATAGTGCACCCGCGACGTTGCGAGCCCCAAGTAAGTTGATCTAGCCTAGCTGTGAGCTCAGTCAGAATTTCAGTTGGATGACGTGTTTTTAACACGCTTTTATTAGCTTCAGACGTATGTTAGTATGTAACGAAATTTTTTAACGGTTTTGACCTCTTTTAAAACGGCGGATTAAATCGTTTTTTTTTTTTTATTACCTTGATAGGCAGACGAGCAAGCGGCCCGCCTGATGGTAAGCGGTCACCACCGCTCATGGACATCGGTAATGCCAGGGGCACAGCCAAGCCGCTGCCTACCGTTAAAGGAGTACTCTTTTTAAGCCTCGTTTAAAGAAGGACATGTCACAGCGCTCGGGGAATACCGAGGCAGGGAGTTCATTCCAGAGCTTACACGTGCGTGGGATAAATGAACGCTGGAAACGTACGGTACAAGACCGTATTGTTTCCAGGTGGTATGGATGAACTCTACTGCGGTGTCGGGTGGTGCGATGGTCGAATGATGACGTTGGCACCATCTTAAACAGTTCCTCAGAGCACTCCCCATGGAACAGCCGATAGAACACGCAGAGAGAATCAACGTCTGTCCGCAGTCCTAACGGTTCCGGGTTATCCGTGAGATCAGGATCATCGATGATTCAAATAGCTCGTCTTTGCAAGGAGTCAAGTGGGTTAAGTAGGTATTTGGGGGCTCCTGCCCAGAGGAGCAGTACTCCACGTGGGGCCGTACTTGAGCTTTATAGAGCATCAATCTGTGGCTCGGCGTGAAGTACCGCCCCGCTCTGTTCAGGATACCCAGCTTTTTACTAGCCAATTTGGCTTTGTCCTCCAAATGACTCCTGAACTGGACTGTGCTCGAGATTTCGACGCCGAGAATCCCAATACTCTCGGAAACCCGAAGAGGTACTCCTTGGAACTGAGGCGCTATGACAAATGGGTCCTTCTTCGCAGTGAACGCGCAAACTTGTGTCTTCGTGGGGTTGAACTGAACTAAGTTCATTTCACCCCATTTGGAGGCCCGCCCCAGAGAGCTCTCGATTTCAGACACAAGTTGAGATCGTCTGATGATTTGGCATACTTTTGTTGGTGGTAGGATATTCATATCCGCCCGGATAGCGACCACCGTACACATGGTGTTAAATCCTGCCTTAATGATCCACACGCCTTATGTGGATCGCGTTCCAGCATCAGCTAGTGTATATCCGTTTCTCCCGAGGGGCTTGCGACATGAACGAAACAATGTATTTTATTGTAAAAAAAAAAGGGGTCAGCGTTAATTATCATGAGCCGTAAAGCATGTCCTTCAACAAGGACACGCATCCTAACGCTCATGCAGAAAGCCGGAGATCCACGTTTACAGGTTGTCGGGGAGCCCATATTCCGGAAGCTTGGAGAGAAGACCATGGCTTACGGCGAGAGCCTCGCCATGCTTTTCAAGTGCCACCCCCCAGCGATATAGCACGTACCCTAGAAGATTACATGCCTTGGTGGCTTGGTTAAAGGCCGCTTCGTGAGAACTTATGTTGGTCTCCTTCATCCACTTAATCCACTCGCGATACGTAGTCTGTTTCTCACTAACAGCGTCTGCGTAGTCGCAATTGAACCAGGTGCGTCCGCCACCACCACCAACTACTATCTATGACATTTATCAAACAAAATTAGTATCTTAATTAACAAACAAAACAACATGATTTCTTATCTTCAATAAACTTTTCTCATTTCATCAAGTGCAATAATCTATGCCTATCACAATATTAATATAACTGCGCATAATAGAATACAACCAATCGTAGAAAAGGTAGCCTCTGATTGGCACATTTGAATCTGATCAACAATTGATGGAGCGGAATTGTATAAAAACTACTGTGTATAGTTCGTATTTTTGCCATTAGAGGGCCAGCAATTGTTGATCTGATCGGAGCCACATTTGTATGCCGAATCCTACATTAGATCAACAAAAGCTGTTCTGATCAACAATCGCTAACGGATCAACAATTAACTGGTGCCACAACCCGTGTGATCAACATTTGCCGAGTGGAGATATCTATATATATATATATATATATATATATATATATATATATATATATATAATAATAATAATAATATAATACGCACTCAAAGGTGTAACCAGTACGGTGGTCGCTATCCGGGCGGATATGAATATCCTAACGCCAGCAATCTCCACCAGTCGGACTTCTATTGACGGCATCGATCCATCGATGATGATTATTAGAGTAAACTAACCTCGGGACTTTGTCTTGTCAAATTTTATGATAATGTCGATGCAGAGAGTATTATAATATGATAATCCAGTAAAGCTTGCTAATATCGCTGCTTAGCTTGTACAAAATTTTGAGCTGGAAATTGGTGTTTCATTAATGTTAATACCAATACGTAATGTTTGTATAGTGCTTGGCAAATAATGGCTTATTTGCTTAGTAATAAAGTTATAATTTGGGTAAAAAAGCGTGATGTTGGTGGATTACTAAGAATAATAAACAAATGCCAACTTCCAATTGCGTTTTGTATGCATAATGCATTAAATCATAATTTATTATCATCAGATAATGTTGCTTCAATGGGATAGATTATTTTTATATTATTAAATTAAATTAAATTAAAAATATTATAAACGCGAAAGTTTGTAAGTATGGATGGATGGATGAATGTATGTTTGTTACTCCTTCACGTAAAAACTACTGAATGTATTTTAATGAAACTTTACAATAATATAGCTTATACATTAGAATAAGACATAGACTACTTTTTATCCCGGAAAAAGCAGATCATGCGGGCGGAGCCGCGAGCAAAAGCTAGTTATTAAATAAATCTTAATATTGTATCAACCTAAAACAGTCTGTGAAGAATAATATGGTAATTTACTAATTCACACAACACACACGTCTAAATCACATTATAGATGGTCCTAATACATTCTACTGAATGTGTTATTATTTTTGTCTTTTCCATTATTTATTTATTATGTAAAACAAAAGAATCATGTTATCTAATATGATAAAAGCAATTTAAAGTATTTTAATTTATTACAAATGGGAACAATAATATTTTGAAATAAAACTAATTTAAACGGATTTTATCGCAGATTTTTATTTTAGTTTTGGTCCCGACGTTTTGAAAGCTTTTCAGCCTTCGTGGTCACGAAGTGGACTGATAAAAACCGCGATAAAATCCGTTTAAATTAGTTTTATTTCAATGAGTAATATTCGCGTAAACGTAAGAAAACATTAAACAATAATATACTCAAGGAATACATCAAAGCGTTCAATAAAGCTGTTACGTAATGATTTATCTAATGAATGTATTTTCCGCTTGTTTCACCATACAATATGTGACACATCGCTGCACTCAAGTGTCTAGTGACACGTGCCACAAGCGATTAGTGGCATGCAACCGTGCTTGTGTACATAAACCTGATAGTGATATGGGTGACTCCATCATTATGACAGGAGGTGAATTATAATACGTAACCTAAGTATCTACCCTCGAGTAGTGAAAATGTATGAGCCGATGTATGAATGTGAGAGGCGAAAAAGGTGTTAGGATGTGCCTGTGGCCCTCAATAGTCTCTACCTGCCTCCATGGGATATAGGCGTGAGTGTATGTATATATTAATTATTACACTACAGTCGCATTTTTAACATAGGAGCCGCCAAAAGTAAAACATTTTTCATTAGGAACGAATTTTTTATTGAGAGCGCGAAAACGCGTTAGCAACGGTGTCACCATAATATGTAGTCATAGCTTAGTCATATTCTTCACATACGCCGACAGCAACTTTAGCCATGGCAACAGCTTACGAATATTTTTTTATCGCATACGCCTGCAATAGATCAAATGGGTCATCGGGTAGTAAGTGATCTCCACTGCCCATGGACATCCACAGTACCCAAAATCATAAGAACGTTACCGATCTTAAAGAACATTGAGATGAGAAGGGAATTGTGAATCTCCGGATTTCTCACTATTCTATCAATTTATATCGGCGTCCTGTCATACAGTGTTAACAACCCAGTCGAGCCGGTCCATTTATGCTGTATACAAAACTGTCTACAGCGTAGTTTTACCACTTGTTCGCCCGATACTGTGGTTGGAATATATTAACGTGATAGTGATATATTACAATATCCTTTAAATTAGCCTAAACTCCATGTATTTTTAAATATCAAAGCACATTGATTATTACAGTTAATTCATCGCAGATAATATAGAATAGCGATCAAAGAAACAGAAATCGGTAATGAACACTGTACAGTGTTGTATATTGGAACGAAGTTCCTTACGGCAGGCTTGGAGGGGATAGGGATTTCGCTGCGTGACCGAACTGAAAAAAATGTGATAGTAAAACCGTAAGAAAAAACCGTAAGAATAAAAGCGTTAAATGAGACGTGCGCATGCGCGACAGTCGCATAACCAGCCAGCGTTAGTTCCTTTTTTAAAATGACATTCATTCAGCCAGTTATTGAAGTATTTTTATATCTCCTTCGATTTTTAAAAGATTACGCTAGCTCGTTATTATTTATAATTACACTAGATGACCCGGTGAACTTCGTATCACCTACATATATTTGTGTAAAATGTGGTCATAACTTTAATACAAATGTTTCATTTACATTAATTGCAATTAAGTGAGGTACTGCACCATTGCACGTGAGGTAGCCCGTCGCACATTTAATTGACTTCGACGACCTAAGTCAGGTCGTCTCCCACCTCCCTCCGGTTGGACAGTCCTGTCCCCGTCCCGTCCCCGTCCTGTCCCCGTCCTGTCCCCGTCCTGTCCGCGTCCCGCCTCCTGTCCCTGTCCTGTCCTGTCTCACTGTCCTGTCTCTCTGTCCTGTCTCACTGTCCTGTCTCACTGTCCTGTCTCACTGTCCTGTCTCACTGTCCTGTCTCACTGTCCTGTCTCACTGTCCTGTCTCACTGTCCTGTCTCACTGTCCTGTCTCACTGTCCTGTCTCACTGTCCTGTCTCACTGTCCTGTCTCACTGTCCGGTCTCACTGTCCGGTCTCACTGTCCTGTCTCACTGTCCTGTCTCACTGTCCTGTCTCACTGTCCTGTCTCACTGTCCTGTCTCACTGGCCTGTCTCACTGTCCTGTCTCACTGTCCTGTCTCACTGTACTGTCTCACTGTCCTGTCTCTCTGTCATGTCTCACTGTCCTGTCTCACTGTCCTGTCTCACTGTCCTGTCTCACTGTCCTGTCTCACTGTCCTGTCTCACTATCCTGTCTCACTGGCCTGTCTCACTGTCCTGTCTCACTGTCCTGTCTCACTGTCCTGTCTCACTGTCCTGTCTCACTGTCCTGTCTCACTGTCCTGTCTCACTGTCCTGTCTCACTGTCCTGTCTCACTGTCCTGTCTCACTGTCCTGTCTCACTGTCCTGTCTCACTGTCCTGTCTCACTGTCCTGTCTCACTGTCCTGTCTCACTGTCCTGTCTCTCTGTCATGTCTCTCTGTCCTGTCTCACTGTCCTGTCTCACTGTCTTGTCTCACTGTCCTGTCTCACTGTCCTGTCTCACTGTCCTGTCTCACTGTCCTGTCTCACTGTCCTGTCTCACTGTCCTGTCTCACTGTACTGTCTCACTGTCCTGTCTCACTGTCCTGTCTCACTTTCCTGTCTCACTGTCCTGTCTCACTGTCCTGTCCCTGTCCAGTCTAGACGCTATACGACCCGTCATCACGGCAAGCTTCGCAACGACAACCATCCGGTTTATACTAAAACATTCCAAAATCAACAACTACTAATAAATTAAAAATTAATTAAAAAAACATTGTCCAGCGGACAAAATTGTGAATCTAAACCATTCTCAGATCCCCTTGAACGCACACAAAAAATTTCATCAAAATCGGTCCAGTCGTTTAAGAGAAGTTCAGGAACATACACACTCACAGAAGAATTATATATATAAAGATGAGTTGATAAAAAATGCTATACAATAGCTTTACCGCGGCAGTCTCCGAGTGCCACACGTCTTTTATTTTATTTCTATTTTTCTATTTCTATGTAATTTTATGTTGTCAAACAAAAATAAAGAGACATATTTTGTTATTTTAGTTGATAATTTGAATTACGATGTTTTTTTTCATTTTAAGTAATTTATTATTTCCTAAAATACTGAATTTCCTAAATACTTTCTTGTACTTAAATAAAAACTAATCAGCAAAATTTAAGAGAAAAATCAAGAAAACCTATATAAAATTGAGCACGACTTTTTTGCAATTTGTGTCGATTCTACATTAGCCGAAGGAACTTCGTTCCTACCTGGTGTCCCACGACACCACTAATTTTTTTTTATTTTACTTTATATAACTTACTTTATATAACTTACTTCAAAACTAAACCAATAAAAAAATAAAAGAAATTATGATTTTGTTTAGATACATGACCTTTCAAACAAAATTATAGTAGGAAATAGAATTTGTCCCAAAAACTAAGACATGAAAGTTTGTACTTCTAACGTCTATAGGGACAACGAATGTTTCAGCAGAAACGCTTTTGTTTACGGTTTCTTAATACATAAGAAGACTATTCCAAAAAAAACGCAAATCCGTAAAACAGTATCTAATAATATGTTAATCTTTTACACCATAGCTCGGAAAACGGGGAAGTGGGTCATCTCATAGTAGATGATCTCCACCGCCCTCGGCCATGAACACCGAGAATATAGACGCGGTCACAATCTTAAAGGGATAGTTAAGTAAGGGATTAGGAAGGAGAGGGGGGGATTTGAGATCTAGATAAGTATTACACATGTCACAGGCAAATAATAGTAGGTATAATAAGAAGAAGTAAATAAAAAGAAAATAAAAAGTAAATACTTGAGTAGAATGTTTGCTCATTATTATAATTTTATTGTTTATGTGAATAGTAAAAAAGATGTAAAGTATAGAAGAAGAAAGAGACGAATCAGGGTGCATAGTAGCGTGCGCTAAAATCGCTAGCATCTAACAACTTTCGTCTAGTAGGTACATACATACGCTCACACCTAAATCCCTAAAGGGGTAGGTAGAAGAACAACTAGTACTGCACATCTCGCTGAGCTTATTTCAACTCTATGATATGGTAGTAGGCGAGACTATCGGGCCGTGCGATGTTGGGCATTGATTCCAATCTCGAGCAATTCATCTGTAATATTCGATTAGAAATTTAAACATACAACACTACAAAATTCAAACAACCCGATATAGAAATAAACCCAGGACCTCACGATTCTCATCCTTAACACGCTGCCACTAAATTAATGAGGCAATGTGTAGGTTTAAAGACTAATTAGCGAAGTTTATGTCCAGCTCAAAAATAAAAATTAATCTGGAAACTACGTACTCAAAAGGTCACAGTGAAAATATCAAAAAAGTATCGTATTAATTATTGCCTTCTGTATATTTTGTGTAGTGGTAAAATCACGCTCTAAACAGTTTTATCTATGTATGGACGGCCTCATTCAGGGTAATATTGTCTCATAGAAAGCCGACGTGAAGGTGCTACTTCAAACTGCTGTTTGCATCTTTGTTTTGTACGGTAAGTGAGATATCCAGAAGCACACACCTCTCCTCCGAATCCTCAAAGTCTTCCTTTAAGGTCAGCTACAAGTCATGACTCTTCTGGTACTTTGGGTGTCATCACTTATTTGAATGGCGAAGTGAGAAGGCTTAAAGTTAAGCGCACGCTTGCTTATAAAAAGAAACAACGCTACACAGTTTGAATTACAAAGCACTGGCATCGGATCGGAAAAATATTTAGTCTCATGATGTTCAGTAGTTTTACTGGCTTCAATGTCCTTCAAATCGAAATACAACAGTGCTTACACTACTGCTTGGCGGCAGAAATAGTCATAGCCATGATATCAACACAGACAGGCTTTCGCATACGAGCGACCTACCCACTCTACTTAACCTCAGGTGACCTTCTTAGTTCCTTCCTGGTCCCTGTTATAAAAAAAAAAAAAATGATGTGAATCCAATCTGTTTTGTATATACTTCATAACTTATATGATGGTGTTTGTAGAGGTAGATTAAATTGGGTTGTAGTGCTGTGTTGCCGGCTTTTGCCTGTAAAGTTGTGATTTGCGGTCATGTGCCTGATGAGTTCGACAGCATAAGTTTGATTGGCGTATTCGTGTTGAATTTCGATAAATAATCCGCGAATGATAAATAACTTGTTTATGGTAGAGACGTATGGAAATTAAATAATAAATACACTTAATAGACACACACATAGTCCTGACCCCACAGTAAGACATGAGTTATGTGTCTTGGGTAACAGGAACTACGACAGACTTTCGGTCACAACACCCAGACCCGAAATAAATATTTGTGGATCACACAAATATTTGTCTTAGTGCGGGGATCGAACCTGGGGCCTATCGTTTCACAGCCGGATACCCGCCCGGAACAGAAGCTGTCAAATATATAGTAATTTCAAAAATTGTCGTTGTTCTGTGGATAAAATTTAGTACACATTTTATTACACACAAAAGAAAAATGTAATAAAATAATGAAGTTATTTGGTCAGATACGACTACAAGACAAGACAAGTAGAACTTATATGTCAGTTAGTGGCATGAAAAACCAGTAGCATAATGTTTATCCGTTGTGTAATGCGGGTAGTATAGGACTCACGTATTTATTTCTTAGTACGCGGCCCACGTAGCACGTCAGATCGTAAAATCCTTTTACCCCAAAACGTCCTTGAATAACACTGGATCATAGATAAGGACTTATTTCACAATATGTTGCTAGTGTTTTGTAACATTTACGGGCTTGTCGTACCGCCGGAGATAAACGAGCATCAGGAAATGAGAACTATAAAGTAAGAACTTTTTTCATGTTAGAACAAGAAGTGAGGAGATAAAAGTAAGCCAGTAAATAACCTAAGATATTCCTTGTTAGGAGGTTAAATAACGCACTGGGGGGGCTAAAGTGCTCGTAACATAAGGGAATGTGAAGCACGTGTTTTTAAGATGCAAAATATGTGTACATGAGATGTGAGGTGTAATAACTCTGGCAGCTATGAATTAGCCAACTTTGATATACATGTAGGTAGTAAAAGCGAGCGTGTAAAGTATGATATGCGACGCTCTTATTACAATAATGTCTATCGGTATTTCTCTAAATAATTGGGGATGTATTTGTTTAAAATATGACACGTTTTTGTTTTATTCTTTTTATTATTTTAGTATCTGATTGTGTGTTTTATTTTAATAATTTTGTTTGAATATTAGGGGACGCTTTTCAAGTCTCCAAGTAAACGTAATTTAACTAGAAAAATATTATGTAACATAGCAAATCAAACAATTATTACGCCTGTCAAATATACAGAGATGCGCTGGCATGTCAAACCTACATCCTAAATTGCCAGTTTATTGCATTATCTCGCAGATACAATTTATTCGGACATTAAAAACTCAGCCAGTTTAAAATATATCATTTCAATTTAATGGCTGTTGGGAGTGGGCCTGAGTTTAGTTTGATCAATTTGATTTCGTTTGATTTAGACCAGTACCCGACTGGATAACGACTACTGTACACAAGTTTTAAAACCATTGCGGTTCGTTCAGGAGAGGCGCGTTCCGGCTTCAGCCAATGTGTACCTATCCAATAACTTCAGGTTGGCATAATTCTGCAGACCGTTGAGGGACACAATGTCTCCGGACGGATGACAATATACTTGGAATACACTATACTTAGCATCAGACCCAGTGTAGTCACTATACCGTGTTAGGATACAAAAATCAAAGACGAGTCTTTTATACATTTTGAAACAAAACATGTAATATAAAGATTGTTTGTAACAGAGACAAATACACTTATTTCTACGTTGCAGATTTTATATTATTCTGTATCTTTTAACAAGCTGCATTTGTTTGCACATGTATGACTTTAGAAACGTCGCAGCCGTTGAAAAGTGTTGTAGGAATAAAAGCTTTAAAATAGAACAAATTTCGTACCTGCTAACCGTTTGTCTTCCAAATGGTGCTGTATTCCACACTATATCGATATAAAATACGTTCAAGTCTTAATTTTTAGTAAGATAAAGTAAACTATATTTTATAATCAACATCGAAATACCGCTATGAAATGTCTGTATACTATACTAGAAGTGCTCGGCATAAGTTGCAATGATTCTTTATCTCTGTGACTAGGTATACTATTCATTTTCTCATTTAATTTTGTTTTTTCACATATCTTCCTTGGTGTGCGCACAATAATGGAAAAATAAGTATTAATTTTTATATAATAAAGAAAATTTATAATTCTTCTTTAGAATATTTTGTTGAATAATTAAGAGGTAAATTGGTTGTATTCTAGACCAGCTGTTCTAAAACTTTTAAAGCTACGGAACACTCAACAAATTCCTTTTACTTTATGGAATCCTACATTAAATTATCATTACATTACAGTAAATGAGCAAGCATATCAGAAGCATATATTATGCATATACGTTCATCTTCAATGTGGAAGGATATTTTATGAATCCGATTAATGACAAATGCAACTAATTTCCGGAACCTTAATGTGACTTTTTCTCATCTCCCTTTAGGAATTGCTGTTTTAGACGACATGTTTCAGAAGTATATAATGTCTCTTATGAATACATTGCAAAGCGCTGTGAGTAAAAAGTAAATTCGTAATAAGCTTCCTTCTTTTGACATGCCAGGATATTGAAGTGCCTAATGCATGCTTTATGTCTCCACTCGTACAGAAGTAAGTTTAAGTAAAATGTCTCTATACAGAGGCTCGTGGACTGCTTTTATATATACTCTTTCCATATATTTTTTATTTTTAACCGTTTTTCGTATAAGGGTGAGAGATATTTGGAGGCACTAATCCACAATCACCTTCCTAACCCCTTAGGCTATGGTCAGCAACTGTATGTACTTCTTATGACCAATTGCTCAAGTATTCTTACAGTTTTAATGAAATACATTGTAATTAAAAAAATATTGGCTGGTAGTAGGATATTCATATCCGCCAGGATAGCGACCACCGTGCACATGGTGTTAAAACCTGCCATAGTGACCCATACACTTTGTGTGATCGCGTTCCAGGATATATCCAGCCAGTGTATATCTGGTTCTACCGAGGGGCTTGCGACATGACTTAATGATTGGAAGGGGCGGGTATAGCGGTTCATATACAGGCCGGCATGATTCTGGTGACCACCCATGAACTCATTGTTTGTCAGTGGTCACTAGTTTTTTGTACTGCACTACGCTTGCCGTCAGGTGCAGTGCAGCGACTTTGCCGTGCTCGGATAAAAACAAAAAAATAATAATTACAAGTTTGGTATCTAATTTTAAATACAATTATCTGCAAAAGTCATGCATCTTTTCTTTTCGTTGTCGAT
Organism: Amorpha juglandis; assembly: GCA_949126905.1. NCBI lineage: Eukaryota > Metazoa > Arthropoda > Insecta > Lepidoptera > Sphingidae > Amorpha > Amorpha juglandis. The sequence goes on from OX421372.1 coordinate 11,278,308, forward strand.
TTAAACCATGTAATAGAAATTACGAAACAAAGGCAAATACAGTAAGTTTTATAAATAGGTATAAGGACCACATGGCTCTATCAAAAAAGCTTTAGAAAGCTTATCGTGCTCTTAAAATGTATTAAAATACATAATAACGTAGCGCGTAGTCGAAAAATAAGTTGGTTGGTTAAAAGAAATAATTTCACAGGGTATAACCTTCCAAGAGAAAACCTTGTGTAGTTTTTTTTATTATTTTTAATGAGAATATATGCTTTTTGATAAGACTTGTGTTGATTTAAAGAAAACCTAGCATAAAGACGCTTTAGTTTTTAATTTATGTACTGGAAAGTACCTATCTTTTGTTTACTGACCTGAACAAATAATTTTACCTTAACAAATAAAAATATTTTTTTTAAATTAAAGGAGTTTAAATATCAACTATATTTTTATACCAAGTTTTTTTCGTTTTTCATTTTGAGATGACAATGATCGACGATGATTTACGTCGATGGTCAACGTTCATAATAATTATGCCGGCTTGAAGTAATTGGATATATCAGCAGACCCTGCAACTCATTTTGCCGGAACGAGCCATTATGTCAGGTTTTTTAATTACCATATTATGTACAATGGTCGCTATCCAGTTGGCTACAAATATGTACTCGTATCAGGTACCCTCTCACCAGCCTTTGTCCTTTAACGAATAATCCTGTCTATAATACCAATTTCCAAGGTGGTAGGTCCATTGTATGTGAGAGGCGGTCTGGGTTGGTACCACCGCTTTGTCTATTTTTGCCGCCAAGCAACAGTGTGTAAGCACTGTTGTATTTTGGCTTGAAGGACATTGAAGCCAGTGTAATTACTGGGTATTATGAGACTTAACATCTTATGTTTCGGGGTGACGAACGCAGTAAAGTGCCATACAGTGATTTGTAATTCAAAGTTCTGTGTTTTGTTGCGTCTGTTTATGGGCAGGCGTGGCGCGTACCATCAGGCATGCGTGTTACGGGGTGCGAAGTCAGGAAACCTCCACGCGGTGCACCCTGGGCAACGTCGGTCAAGTTGACCGACGGCTGATTCCTGACAACGGCTGGTTGGTGGTCGTCGCCTATTGCGGCGGCCGTTGTTTAGTTAGTAGGGCTCGTTTTCGGGCTACCTCCGAGTTCTGTCCCGGGGGTGTCGGCGGGCTCGGTGTGCGCTTACTCCGCCGCCGAGCGTGCAGTGGGAGAGATCCTCTCTTCCGCTGTCACCGTCGTATATCGTAATCCGATGGAAGGTCTGTGGTCATGTCTCGCGCTTTCACCGGACCGAGGGCCTTGGCTTAACCGCCCGGGCCGCGAGGTAGAAAACCTCTATAAAAAGTTACCCCGAATCCCAAGCGGCGGCGCACCGCGAGGGGATGCATGGCCGATGGGTAGTTCGGTCTCTAGTGCGATCCCCCGCCGGAGTCCAGCCGAAACTCCGAGCGGGTTACGCCTAGGCTTACCCAGGTACAGGGGGCACTGCCTGGGTGGACCGTTTATTTCCCCCATACTCGTGGGAATTTTATGGATATTGCTAAACCTAAAATTCAATTGACGAAGGTGCCTGCTCTGGTACCCGGCTCCGGGTCCGGAGAGGCGGAGGGGCGTATGCCCACAGATGTTCAAAAAGTAGTAGAGGAAGTGGGTGCGAAGCCCACTGAGATGGAGGTAGTGGAGAGACCAGCTGGGGATGCAGAGACCGACTGCGACTCTGTCCTTAGCTGCGCATCTTCACGACGAAGTAGTAAGAGGCGTCGTCTCTGGAAAAAACCAGATGAACAATCGGACTGTGCTGCGTCGAGTGAGTCTGAGTGTAGGACTTCTTCTAGAGGTAGAGGTCGTCCGCCATCGACGGCCAAGCATTTCGGGCTGGGCGCAGCCCAAAAAGAACTTAACGCGCAAAAGCGTGAGGCTGCCCGCCAGAAGGCGGAACAAGAAAAGGCGGAGAGGGTTCGCGCTTTTATGAAATCGCCCCCTCCCGCAAGTGCCGCTTCTGTACAGATGAGTGACGAAGCCAAATTGATCCTCCCTGATGATCTTAGGGAAGCTGGAAGGCTTGTAAAGATGGTCTCAGCTAAGTCTGGCAACCTGAAGGGCGTGTATCAAAAGGCGCTGAATTCTGCGCACGATACTATATCTAAGTATATGGATCAGCCAGAATGCCAGGTGGTGTGCCGCCTTGAGGCGGAAGCAAAAAAGTGGCAGGAGTTGAGCGCCCGCCTTGAAAAGGTAATCGCTCAACAGGCGGAGGAAAACGCCCACCTCCGCCGCCGCCTCGAGCAACTTGAGGCGGAGTCGCATGCTCGCTGAAATAATGACGAACTTTCTGAGGCCCGGCTATTGGCAAGAATTGAGTCAGTCATCATGGGACCGTCCCAAAGGCCATCGTTGGCCCATGAAACTAAAGCTGACCGAGAGGACTTTCCGGCACTACCGCACCTTACCGCAATCTCCTCTAATCCTGCGGTGAGTATAGTCGCCGGAAAAGGGACGAAGAAGGGCAAGGGGGCCGCTCAACCAGCCCCCGTTGCTGGTCCTTCAGATGTTTTTTCGCCTGCTACAGCTGGTCCCTCGACTGCGCCTAATTCCATCATGGCGGCGCCATCGATCCCAGCAAAGAATAAAGGAAAGGGCAAGGGCAAGAAGTCTGTCCCTGCCACTCCCGTAGCTGCCGGGCCTTCAGAGCAATCCAGTAAACTAGCTGAGGGCAAGAAGACTAAATCGGCTCATACGTCTAAGCCCCAGGAGCCTCGTCTGCTGCCGCCAGCCCCAGTGTCTATGGAGACACCGTGGAATGTCGTGGCCGGCAAGAAGAAGAAGGCCAAGGCCAAAGCAGCACCAGCTGCAAGCCAGCAATAACAACCGCGCAAGGCTGAGCCTAAGCTTCGCCCGCCGCGCTCCGCGGCTGTCATAATTTCATTGACACCGGCGGCAGTAGCGAAGGGGCTATCTTACGTCCAAGTTTTAACAGAGGCCCAGCGTGAAGTCAACCTCACCGGCCTCAATATCACAAGGTTAAAACCAAAATTTGCGGCCACGGGTGCTCCGATGTATGAGGTGCCCGGGGCCAATAGTGAGGAGAGAGCAGACTCGCTCGCCGTGAGGTTAAGGGAGTGTTTTAAGGGGTCGGAAGACATCCGTGTCTCCCGGCCCACCAAGTTTGCGGAGTTGCGACTGTCGGGGCTGGATTGTACGGCGACCCCTGAAACGGTCGCACTGACCCTCTCCAAGGTCGGCGAGTGTGGAGTAGAGGTTGTCAAGGTTGGGCAAATCCGCACCGACCGGTCAGGTCTGGGCAGTGTTTGGGCCAAATTGCCCATAAAGGCAGCCCAAAAGGTCAAAGGGGCGGGCCGATTATTAATTGGGTGGGTTGCAGCCCGTGTTGCTGTGCTCGAGTCGCGACCACTGCGGTGCTTCCGGTGCCTTGAGTCGGGGAGCATTGCAATTGTGCAGTAGACCGCAGCGATCTCTGTTACCGTTGCGGCAAACCGGGCCATAAAGCACGGCAGTGTGAAGCGGCGCCAAACTGCGCAATATGCGCAACAGCCGGAAAGCCTGCTGGACATTTAGTCGGGGGGAAGGCATGTCCTGCCTCCTCCCGTAAGTTCCGGCGCTCTTCCCGACGAGAGAGACCAGCTGCCGCTGAGGCCACGGCCCAGCTGCACCCGGAGAGCCCACCGCAGGCCGAGATGGATGTTGAGGAGATCGCCCAATAATGGCTTTAAAGTTCCTCCAGGCGAACATCAACCACTGTGCCCGTGCTCAGGATCTTTTATCCCAGAGCATGGCGCAGTGGTCGGTGCAAGTGGCTGTGGTCGCCGAGCTCCCCGCGATAACTGGGTGGGGGACCTCGACGGCTCGGTGGCCATAATTACCCAGGGTGCCGCTGGCTCCCCTCCTTTCGCGAGAATAGTGAAGGGCCGGGGGTGCGTCGCGGCTCTGTTGGGAAATATTTGGGTTGTCGGAGTTTATTTTTCTCCCAACAGACCCTTCGCTGAATTCGAAACTTTTCTCGTTCAGCTAGGGGCCCTGGTAGTGCAAGGTCAGCCTCACCCGGCAGTCGTCGCCGGCGACTTCAACGCCAAGTCCGTAGCTTGGGGTTCGTCGGCGACCAATGTACGTGGCGGGGCCCTGGAGGAATGGGCGATCTCAGCCGGTCTGGCCATCCTGAATAGAGGGTCGGTGAACACGTGTGTGCGGCACAATGGCGGCTCCATCGTCGATTTATCGTTTGCGAGTCCAGCCGTCGCACGCCGTGTCCAGGGCTGGAGGGTTCTCGCGGGCGTGGAGACATTATCGGACCATCGCTATATTAGGTTCGACGTCTCCGCGTCCGCCATCGCTCAGCCCGGTGGTGGACCGAATGCCCCGCATCAGGATGGCCCGCGGTGGGCTTTGAAGCGCCTCGACAAAGAGGCCCTAGAACTTGCCGCCCTGGTTGTGTCATGGCTCCCCGTGCCGGAGGGTCCGACACGGGTCGAGCAGGAGGCGGAGTGGTTCGGGGTGGCAATGTCCGACGTTTGTGACGCCGCCATGCCCCGGGTCCGGCGCCTCCCACCCCGACGCCAGGTGTACTGGTGGTCGGAGGAGCTGGCACAGTTGCGTGTGGCTTGTGTTACAGCACGCCGCCAGTATGCCAGGCACCGCCGTCGCCGTCTAAGGGCGGCGGATCACGAGCACCAGGAGCGGCAGCTCTACGGCCTCTACAAAGAGGCGAAGAGAGCGCTGCAGGTGGCCATAAAAAGAGCCAAGGTCGCGGCGAGAAGGGAGTTTATACAGACCCTCGACAGTGACCCGTGGGGGCGCCCGTATCGCTTGGCGATGAACAAACTTCGCTCAGCGGCGCCCCCGCTGTCGCAGGGTCTTCAGCCAGAACTTCTGGCTGAAGTCGTCGCGGCCTTATTTCCGGCCACCGTGGAGACCACTCCTCCACCGATGGCGCCCCGCGAGTCGGCGCCATTGTCGAGTTCGGCAAGGGATATCCCAGAGGTCTCGTCCGCTGAATTGCGGGCGGCAGTACTTCGGCTGCGGGGCAAAAATACCGCCCCGGGGCTCGATGGCATCCCCGGCAAAGTCTGGGTCTTAGCCCTCGAGCACCTGGGTCCGAGGCTCCGCAGTCTATTCTCCGCGTGTCTGGAGCAGGGCGTCTTCCCGGCGCGCTGGAAAACTGGGAAGCTCGTCCTGCTGAAAAAGGAAGGACGACCCGCAGAGTCGCCGTCGGCCTATCGGCCCATCGTGTTGCTCGACGAGGTTTGCAAGCTCTTGGAGCGTATCATTCACGCTCGCCTTGTCGAGCACCTCGAGAGGGTCGGTCCTAATTTATCCGATTGCCAGTTTGGTTTTCGCAAAGGCCGATCCACCATACACGCGATTCTGCGGGTGAAGGCACATGCGGAGGAAGCAGTGGCCCAGGGCAAAGTAGTCATCGCAGTGAGTTTGGATATTTCCAATGCATTCAACTCACTGCCCTGGGCCTGCATTCATGAGGCGCTGCGGTACCACGAGGTCCTCACTGGCCACGGATGTTTTTTTGTTGACGCGGGGAAAGCCGTTTATTGCTACCACCCCACCGGGGGGGAAGGTGGAGCGGTTATGTTGGGTTCTACCGGCCTTACGACCCAGCCACCCGACCGCTGGGCCGAGTCCCTAACACTATATACACCCTATGCCGGTAACTACCAACTAAAACCCCGCGGTGACCTTCTTCGGCGCATTAAGGACGGCCCCGGGTTTCCCGAGGCAAAAAGCACCCCGGCTTCAGCCGGAACCGCCCTTGCGCGGTGCCGCCTTGCGGCGGCCCGTCTCCAGTTGGGGGGGGCTCAGAAGCCCCCGCACACCGAAGGACGCCCTCGGCAGCCACGAGGCCAACCACCCGTGCTGCCGTCCATCCCGGGGGTCGCACGTACAAAAGTACGTGTACAAAAAGCGTACTTACTGGGCGCTACGACAGCCCCCCGCTGCGCGCCCGCGACCCCCGATGGCCCCTATTAGTCGCCTCTTACGACAGGCAGGGGATACCGTGGTGGAATTCTTCAAACGCCCCCAATCCACAGGGCGGGAGACGCCGGTCAGTCGCCACCCCGGCGCCTCCTACGTCTCCTCTGACGGCGGGAGGGATCGCTGCGCTCGCGATCCCTCTCGGCACTCTCCTTCTGCGAGATTACGGCCTCGCAGAAGTGGGCCACCGCACGCCAGGATCTCCGGCTGTCAACCATGGCGGACACCACGGCTGGCAGCGAGAGGTCACCTCCGACAACTGCTACGAGAGCGCTGCGCTCTTCGTCCCAGGCTGGACACAGGTCCTCACTGGCCACGGAGGTTTTGGCCAGTTCCTGTGTCAGATAACCGGCACAGAGGAGTCGGCCGTGTGTCACCATTGTGACAACTGTCCGCAGGACACGGCCCAACACACATTGGAAGTGTGTCCAGCCTGGGACGAAGAGCGCAGCGCTCTCGTAGCAGTCGTCGGAGGTGACCTCTCGCTGCCAGCCGTGGTGTCCGCCATGGTTGACAGCCGGAGGTCCTGGCGTGCGGTGGCCCACTTCTGCGAGGCCGTAATCTCGGAGAAGGAGAGTGCCGAGAGGGATCGCGAGCGCAGCGATCCCTCCCGCCGTCAGAGGAGACGTAGGAGGCGCTGGGGTGGCGACTGACCGGCGTCTCCCGCCCTGTGGATTGGGGGCGTTTGAAGAATTCCACCACGGTATCCCCTGCCTGTCGTAAGAGGCGACTAATAGGGGCCATCGGGGGTCGCGGGCGCGCAGCGGGGGGCTGTCGTAGCGCCCAGTAAGTACGCTTTTTGTACACGTACTTTTGTACGTGCGACCCCCGGGATGGACGGCAGCACGGGTGGTTGGCCTCGTGGCTGCCGAGGGCGTCCTTCGGTGTGCGGGGGCTTCTGAGCCCCCCCCAACTGGAGACGGGCCGCCGCAAGGCGGCAACGCGCAAGGGCGGTTCCGGCTGAAGCCGGGGTGCTTTTTGCCTCGGGAAACCCGGGGCCGTCCTTAATGCGCCGAAGAAGGTCACCGCGGGGTTTTAGTTGGTAGTTACCGGCATAGGGTGTATATAGTGTTAGGGACTCGGCCCAGCGGTCGGGTGGCTGGGTCGTAAGGCCGGTAGAACCCAACATAACCGCTCCACCTTCCCCCCCGGTGGGGTGGTAGCAATAAACGGCTTTCCCCGCGTCAACAAAAAAAAAAAAAAAAAAAAAAAGGAATGCGTGTTACTCGTATCGTCATTCAATGAAATAAAAATTAAAAAAAAACTTTCCCAACACCGCGAGAGAGAGAGATTGTTGTACACTTATTTGGTTATATATTATGGTTTCCCGTGACATTATATTAAGAAATAACGGGTAAAATAGATGTCCTTCGCATAAATATCTTTCTCGCAACGATGGTACCTTGGCTGAATAAACCTATTCTCAAAATTTGCCAATGCACACAGAAAAGGAATCGGGAGAAAATGCTTTGTCGGTTACTGTAAATCTAGCGGATTTTACAAATCATATTTCCATAAAACGTTTGTGTTACAGTTTACGTTGAATTTATTCCGATAGTGGTTTAACTAAGAAAATTAAGCGACACATTCAGTAATACATAGTGTGCTGTTGTGGTACTTGGTAAAAGAAACTGAGGTTGTAGGGACTAGTAATCTCGATATAATCCAAAATATATAAGTGGTAGCGAGTGTTGTCTACGGTATTAATGGACCAGCTCGACCGGGTTGTTACCACTATCTCACAGTATATCGACAAGCAAGGTCCACTTTACGTCGGTTTTCTTGGAGACAGTGGTAATAGCCCCGTCGCCATTTATACTGTAGACAAAAGTAGCCCATTACTTTAACGGCAGTCTACTTCACAAGGTGGTAGGTCCCCTGTATGCGGGAGGTCGTCTGGGTTGGTACCACCGCTTTGTCTATTTCTGCCGTCAAGCAATAGTGTGTAAACAGTGTTATGTTTCGGTTTGAAGGACACTGAAGCCAGTGAAATTACTTGGCTTTATGAGATTTAACATCTTATATCTCGGGGTGGCGAGCGCAGTTCAGTGCCATGCAGTGCTTTATAATTCAAAGTTCTGTGTGGTGTTGCTTCTGTTTATGGAAAGGCTTATCATCAGACAAGCGACATCAATTAAATAAAAAAAACAAAGAAACTGTGAGGTCTTTGGTTCAAATCCCAGGTCAGGCAACCACAATTTGAGCTTGAAGAAAATTAATACATGCGTTACTCGGGAGTAAAATTTGTGCCCGGTGTAGCGATAATATCGCCCCCCTATTAAATCATGGACGGTAAAAAACTCAGTGAAACGTGGGTGCAACAAGTGCTACATTTGTTGCACTTCTACCTACACTATTAGGATATAGGCGAGAGCTTATGTAGGTATTCCTACCACATAGTTAATAAAATTCATTTGTATGTTACTAGTTGTCCCTCGCTTTTTCATTTGCATGTTACTGCCCTGCTCCCATGTGTCATAGCGTGATGATGATGATGATATACATATAAACCTTCCTCATCAATCACTTTATATATTGCAGAAAACTGCATTAAAATCTATTGAATAGTTTAAAAGATCTAAGCGAACAGGCAGCGGAAGCGACTTTATTTTATACTATGTAAGAAGACAAGTATCAAATGGAAAATCACACGCGCGTTACACATTTTAATTTGAATAGAATTATCAATATTATTCGAGATGATCGTTATGCTGGTATATGGTGGTTATCACTGCACATCGCACGCCGCTCGCAGTTTACCGGCGTAGTGCCGTCGCGCTTCCGGCAAAACCGGCGCCGTACCGTGTCCATTGTTCGTTCGTCCACTAGTTCTGCGTGAACAAAATTCTACTCATAGTTTGCGCCGATGTTATGCATGAGTAAGGGTCAAGACACACATACGTTATAATTTATATTGGCACATAGAATTTCGCGTTGTTAAAACTATACCTGAATTTGCGATGTGAATCTTTTTTTTTTTTTATTTATATATCGGTAGTTAGTTTGAGTATTTTACCAGGGTATTTTTTAGTTCCATATCCCAATATGTTTTTTAAGTAGAAAACGACCAAGTAGATCACCGCGACCACAAGGTAAGGACTTAACATCTTATGTCTTGGGTTGACGAGCGCAGTTCAGTGCCATGCAGTGCTTTTTAATTCAAAGCCCTGTGTGGCGTTGCTTCTTTTTATGGGCATGCGTGGCGCTTACCATCATGCGAGCGCCTTGCACATATCGTCATTCAATCAAATAAAAAAAAAGTGATCTCCACCACCCATGATCGTCCACAATGCCTGAAGAATCACAGACGCTTTGCCAACCTTAAAGGAAAGGCATGATAAAGGAATCGGGAAGGCGAAGGGAAATTAGGCCTCCAGATCCGGCTATTTTACCAAGTCAGGGTTTATCTTTTAATTAGTACTATATTTGTAATCGTTTTACGATACGTAAATCCGACAGATGTGGATTAACCTTGTTTTTTCAAAAAAATACATCAACCAAAAATGAGCCAATCAAGGGAACTGTATTGTGTTGGAAATGGTTGACTAGTAAGGTGAACCATTAAGCTGTAGAATAGTTTGCCGGCACACGTGTTCCCTCCTTCCTATAATATTGGGTCCTTAAAAAGAAGTGTAAAGAAGCAGTTAGGTAGGCCGGCATGATCGAGCCGACCTGATGATGGACACATTGTTTGTCGTTGGTCGACACTGTTCTAGGATTGCACTACACTTACAATCAGGTGTAGCGTAGTCACTTTGCCGAGATGGGATAAAAGAATATATACCAGTTCTTTCGATTTAATGCTAAAGCATCTGGGTGCATAATGCAATTTTCTCATTACCTTTCATGAACAAAATACAAGCGCCGTTGAGTTAAATCCACAGCAGTCTTATGTAAATGCATCTACGGAGTGTTATTTCTTCCCATAATCTTCTCTTTCCCTTAGAGCAGTTGTACTTGAAATTTTCATTAGTTTCCACTCCGGTTTAAACGCCAACACGGCTAACCTATTCCTGTGTATAAATGTCGCGAGCATTAATAATTCAGTACTATATAATAACACACTCTACCTAGTTAAGCTTTACCATATAAACTGGATATGTAAATAGGTTATCATATTACGATAAAATAGATGGAACATGATAGGCTTATGGGGATACCATATGTTATTATCGCTGAGGTAATAAATTATGAGGCGATTCTGATTCGAGCGTTTATTTTATGTAATCTGCCGAAATCTTAACTTAGCTTTACTATTCGAACTGTAAGTAATTCACTGTAAATTTAAACGAATATTATTTACGTATTTAGAACTTAATGGATTGAAATTTTGTATAAAAATGTATTAATGTACTCTTTGGCATTATTTATAACTCGTAGACGGAGCAATTTCTGAATGTGCATTGTGTCACAAAATAAATAAATTAAAAAATATAGGTGTGTGCCAACCCTTACGCTATTGACGCTGTGGTTTAGAAATATCACGACACAACATGACACAAGAGGCATTTAACTAACATTGGTAGTATATTTATTCTAGAGCTGTTAAATCGTTTTAATACTGTAACGGTAGTTTATTCGACTTTACATCATAGTCTACGAGAAATTGTGATATTACTTATCATGATAAACAGACAGTACTTTTCTGGCAGCCTCGACAGCATATGGGCTCATAAACTTCCTTAACGTGGAACGATGGAACTCAAAGTTTCTTAAAAGAGTCATGATCAAGAGAACTTTATTCTACAGTTAAGTTAGCTATTAAACACAGCTGTCGATGTTTTTGAGAGTTTTATGCAACAAAAACGAATTTCACCGCGGTAGGTAAAACCTGAGTGCAGGTCACATTTAGTCTAAAATTTATGCTCAACGTACACGATTCAGGGATGAAAATATTCGAGCCAGCAGTTTATTTCCCACAGGATTATTTTGAGTAGGAAACTATTGCATCTGGTCTAATTTGAAAGAAATGTCACATGCTAATGCCAAATATTGCTAAATAATTAGTCTGCCGTTTTTAATTATAATGCATTTGTTTTTATGTTTTAATAAATCTGTATATATGTTGTTATATAGTGCTTGTCGATGTTCTGTTAGGTTATAAAGGTAAAAATACTAATACTGATAATTATGCGAATAATTTTAAAGATAAAGCAATCTATGCAGTAATTTAAATCTATCATAGTTCAATGTAAATTTTGTCTTCCTTATGGTTTCAAAGCGTTCAAATTCGTGTTTTGTAATATAGTGTATTAATCTTCTACACTCCGAATAAGGCAATATAAGCTTTTTTCAGGTGCACATTTTTTAATTTAATTTTGTTGTTGATAAAATATTTTGGGACATTTTTTTATGTTGCGATTTATAGAGTGCAATGTAAGATTAGGAGTTTTATTGCAAAATTAAGGTGTTGAAAGTAAGTGGGCGTTGGAAATAATATACAAAATGTATGAGTAGGTTACATACGTATGTATGTAGATAAAAAAAAAACAAAGTTGATATTTAGATTCTGGGGTACGATTAGGATATACATTCCATGCTTCATTTATATACAACAACATTAAAAATTCTGAGTAAAAAGAGCTAATTATACAGAAAAGTCTTCACGAAATTTCGATTACCATCACAAGACCTAAAATTGGCCTTACCGATCCTCTAATACGTACACAGAATTTGTAATTCTACGGCAGAAAGACGCAATCTTTGCCAAAATGTGCTGGGTTCGTACAATTCTAAGGCAATTATAAGTACATCTTAGCTTTATCTAAAATTGAAATCCGTATCACTGCCAAATATATCCATCGGAATAGCAAGCGGACTTTTAACGATCGAGAGCTTTTATATATTTATAACTTAGAGTAATACTATTACAGTAACCCTAAAAGATTCCCCGGTTTTATTGGTATCACTGAAGATATACTCGAACGTTATTCGTTTGTTGCTCAATTAAGCCGTAAAAATTGGAACTGATATTGACGATATCTGGAACACAGATGTTTGCAAAAAGTGTTGTTTGCACAATAGGCGTGTTCGGACGAACAATGTTTCTAAGTTTTCAATCGGTATACCTTGTATTATTTAGATTACCTTGATTACCTTGTATTACCTTGTATTACCTTGGATTACCTTGTATTATATATTTAAATAATAAACTACGAATGCTTACTGTCAAGTTGATAGTATTATATAAATCGTTTAGACCTTTATGCTGAGCATCTATCTTAGCTACCCAGAACAATATTCTTCCGAACATGGCCATTTTAAAAACATGTCTAGCACAGTATAGGTGAATAAGACTAGTATACAGACTAGTATAGGTGTATCACAGACAGGCAATAAAATGCGGATTGGACATAAAGTGTAGCTAGGACAGGCTCGAATATTTGGTGTGCCTTTGTTAAAACTGATACATAAACGACACCGAACAATTTTGAAATGGATTTTTGGATTGGTCACCTAAAGATTGATTTAGTGTCATTAAACGTCAACGCACTATGTGAATTGGTTCTGCAATTTATAAAGATACAAAATATACTAGTTACGATAACTATGTTTGTAACAATGACAATAAATTATATTATATTGTTTATGGTTTTCTGTAAAGCTATCACGGTCATATAAAACGATGTCTATGACACTATGAAGCTGAAATTTTATCGCAGACTATAACATTTCAAATCTTTCGAATAACGTTGTTTATTACGATGTATCTGAAACAAAAGTGACATGTACATTGATGGCTAGATTTATGTAAATAGATCAAGTAATAAAATAGCGAATACATAAATTGGTTGTAAACAAATCAATAATTATTCTAGTGGTTACTTTCGAAAGAAATAAGTATTTGTATCGCGGCTTTTATTATATCGGTTAAAAATAAGCTAACGTTTTCGTTGTTAATATTAAACGAAATTCATAAATTCAATTCCCAGATCGGGAAATCAAAATCGTTGTTTAAATTAGTTGAAAAATTAAATGACTGTTCCAATTACATCAATAGTTTATTTCCGTCCCATATGTCTGAGCCTATACCATATCAAGCATAAAAGCAATCTCTAGCATCCATGTTTGTTTTTCGTAACAAAATTCCAAATTCAAAATATTATTACCGGGAATATGGACCCAGGATCTCACTGTTTCTTAGTCGAATTACTCAGCCCAGCCAATGAGGCGATAAACTTAGTTCTGTATAATGTTTAAATATAATGTAAAATGCGCTAATAGAAGTCTAATTCGATAATAAAATATACTTGTTAATATCGTGTTCACTAAGAAATATCAATATCACTTTGAAATGTGGAACAAAAAGGCAATTCATAAAATACATTTCAATACATTGGTGATAGAGATCTCTCATTACTGAAGTGGTTTAAATACTACAGCGAATTACAGAAAGATGTGGTCATATTTAAGAGTCGTTACATACAGCTGACATGGAGTGTTTATGTAACGCATCTTATCAAAATCTAGACATGCTCTTGCATTTTCACGCTAATTTTAATCACTTGTTTATTATGATCAATAAGATTAATCACAACGCTATAGATTAAGTGAATTGCGTGACTGAGAATAACAATGGTGGAGTGACACAAAAGTTCAGCTGTTTATCATTTAGTGTTCAACTTTGTCGGCGAATGTCCACATGTTACTCATAATAAAAATGCATCCTGTCTGAGCAATGCAATCGGATTTGGTACCGCTTATAGTCTTAGGTGAAATATTTATGTTGTACACTAACCCCTTTATTCATAAATGTTAATGAGGCATCATTTTGATGACTTCTCTAAACGTCATTGGTTAGTTTTTGGTGCTAAATAAATACCGACCAATCATGAATACAGGATTCGACACTTTGCAAAGTGATTACTTAATTGCTGTTTGTGTATACGGGCATAAGTATACGTTGCTTACATTTAACCACACTTTTCTCTTACACATTTTATACAGAACTACACGTCACTACATTTATACAGTATATAAGTATGTAATATCACGTTGAAATTGTTCGTGGAATCGTAATGAGAAGCGTGTGCGTGCCATTTGGAAGTTTCACCTTTATCACGATCAGTTTTACATTATATCAGCACAATTTTAGATTGAAAACAAAGTTGGAGCGAGGCCGTTGTTACAACTTTTAACATAAACATGGCGTACTGTGCTTGTTTAACAATGATAACGGTATGTTAATGGTTTCAGGTAAATGGGGTTACAATGTGAATATTCAGAAATCAAAAGCAAATTCTTAGTTCTGTATGATAGAATGATTTCTTACGTTTACATGAATGTTACACATTGAAATAAAACTAATTTAAAAGGATTTTATCGACGTTTCGAAGACTTTTCAGCCTTCGTGGTGACGGTGTGGACTGAGGTGTATGTTGTCCGGAAATGTTTATGTTACATTATCTAACAATTTGAAATTGTAAGTTCTTGTGGTTTGTCCGATCTACACAGAAGGAGCTCACAGCAGCAGCAGAGGCAGTCCACCCCGTGACTACGAAAACTGAAAAGTCTTCGAAACGTCGAGTCCAAATTAAAATAAAAAACCTCGATAAAATCCGTTTAAATTAGTTTTATTTCAATTCTGTATGATGTTTATTTTTGTGTGTTTTCTGTATGTCTATGACATTAGTAACGCTTAAACGAATGTCCGATTTCAATGGGTTTTTGATCGAAATGTTTCTTACATATACTTGAATAGAATCGTTTGTACCATCTAGAAATTACAATATGTAATAGTGATAGCCCTGTATTAAAGACGTCCCACTGTTGGGCACGGGCCTCTTCTACTGAATGACAAGCTTTAGTTCACCACGCTGGCCTAATGCGACTTGGCAACTACAGTTTTTTTTTATTTCATTGAATGACGAGCGAACCTGGTCGTTCGCCTGATTGTAAGCGCTACGCCTGTCCATAAACAGAAGCAAAATTATGCGTTGCAAAGCACTGCATGGTGCTGGATTATCCTCGTCATCCCGAGACATAAGATTTTTCATTAAGTCTCACAATGCACAGTAATTTCAGTGGCTTCAATCTTCTTCAAACTGAAACACAACAGTGCTTCTACACTGCTGCTTGGTGGCAGAAATAGGGACATATATGACTGGGTTTTACCAGTAAGGCTTTTTGGAAAATGGAATTTGTTAAATGGAAACTTGGCAACGTTTCTAAAGTTTCTTAAGTACTGATAGCCAAAAAGTTAACGTCATGAATCTGGGATTATTTGCGAGATGACGAGACTTTTCAAACTTACTTATCGGATACGTAAAGTCTGAAGAAAATCTTTTGGAATTGTAGTGCCGTCATTCAAAATATTTATGTCATAAGGTGTATTGAAACACTTTAAAGTACTGCAGGAATTAATTATTAGAATAAGAAGTAAGTTTCAGCGAAGCATGTGTTGTTGTAATTACATGAATGTATTGATGAATTTATATTGAAATCGATGTAGGTATGTATACATATAATATCGCTTTTCACATGTCGCTGCTTCAAAACAAAAGGGCCACAACGCGAATAGACCTAATTTTACAGGAGAGCCATTTAAAGTTTTCAAAATCAGTTTTTGTATAATTTCTCTGTGATTTTAAAACTGATAAATAGGTGTTATACACTGTTAGAAAGATATTTTTAATCTGCTTTTAATGGTTAATTCGGTTATGTGTATTTTTTTCTAAAAAAAAAGTTATGAGCAGATATGTCTCTTTTGTATATAAAGATATTGTTTGAATTATGGGGAAAATTTAACAAAACAGTCACAAGTTTTAAAAATAATATGTATTCATGGTTCATTTTGTACCATAGTTTACAAAAATTAGAAAAAATATATTATAAACCAAAGAAAGTGACCATGTCACATAAAAATAATTACTAAAACAACTTTTTCTTCTGTGAAATATAAAGAAATGCTACAAAAACATTACTTTCTTTTGTAGAGACTATCCCGCCCACACACCCGCCACTGTAACTCCTGTGCACCAGGATCAACAGTGGCATGCATTTTTGTCGACACCGAGCAGTGAACCTTGGCGAGTCTCTGGAAATGCCTAAATGTCTTTGTCCCGCAACGAAATTAATCAGGTTAGGGAAGAGTTGGAAATATTAATTGTCCACTTCCCTCCATAGCAAAGCGGGAGTCAAAATAATGAATTGAGGAGGTATTAACCTCAAGTGTAAGGACATTTACAACTGGAGAAGCCAGATGTAAAGCACCACGGATGTCATTAAGTGGGTCCTATCACGCGAGCTGTTATACTTGATTCCAATAATAGGTATGGCAAAAACGCCGGAAAGCACGGAAATTCTTTCTAGTCTCCACAAGATCCATATAGTATACAGCTCCACATGTTATTTGCATACTGTCTAACATAATGTTGCGCTCATGTTGCCAGAGACTACACTCCCAAAGAATATGATTTGCGGATTGCTCATACCGGCGGTTAAGTGTAGAGCATGGGCACGCAGCCAAATCAACCAACCTAAATGAAAACAGTTTTAACTTAAAGTTGCCATGACCCGTGAGAAATTGGGAAACACAATGATCAACTTCTACCCAAGTTTTTGTTAGACGATCGCAAACCGACGGAAAGTACTGCTACAGATGCCGTCCCTTAGTAGAATTGTCTCATCGCCATTGCCATTCGTTTAGTAGATCGTTGTAATTTTCGGAGCACGATTTGAAAAGTCGACTGATTCTTAATAGCTCCCGCGACGTAAGAAAGCTTTTGTCCATATTTTCTTTCGTAGAGTAACAGGTACATAGCGGTGCGACGCTGCACCTCCAGATCGACTGGAAGTACACCCGCAAGGACACCAAAGCTTCGGTGCTAACTGTTTTATACGCCTTACACAAGAATATCAACGCCAGGCGTTGGCTTTGGAGCAGTTTTCTTCGTACGGCACCGATAGTAGCCCTATCAGCCCATACAGGTGATCCATAGCAAATACATCCCAAGTAAATAGCTCCATAGATGACTTTTAATGTGCTAAATGATACACCCCACGTCGAAGCTGATATCCTTGTCAAGGCATAAAAATTACGTTTATACTTTTCTCACACGTTTTTAATATGCTCCAGAAAAGAAAAAAATCGTTCTAAAACTAGCCCAAGGTAGCAAACCGATTCTTTTCTTTTAACTAAAACGTTGTTAAATGTTATTCGTGGCGGTGATTTCAGAGTGCCCTTTAAAAGTAATTGGTAAGTTTTAATTTAAATTTTAAATTACTTACTAAACAAATACAAACAAAAACAAATAAAAAATCAATAAACTGAAATTGTATTGACTATCAGAAATGGAACCACTGTCCGAGGAGTCATTCAATGCTGGTGCGTTATTCATCTTCTCAATACAGGGATAACTTTCAACGTCGCTGTTTTTAAATAAAGTTTCATCATTGTCATTTGGCTGCTTGATTTGGTTTTTGTACTTTACCATGTTGAGTATCCTATGCGCTCAATTGTTCATTATATAAAAAATAATTAAAACAAATGTTAAAATGCATAAAATAAATTTTTACCTTAATAAAAGAAACTTACAATAAAAATAATAAGCAATAACAGTCTATTTAATTATAAAATAACACGATTTTACTTTTAAAAATAAATATACAATGCAAATGTATATCAAAATAATAACTTTTATTCATTAATAATTACTATAACCTAGAAAAAATTACCAGCAAAACGGACGTATTCCTAACATGTTCCTTTTGAAACAACGTAATTATTATCTCCTAAATGCATCTTCTATGCAAAACATACTTATTTCAAAATATGGTACTTTTGTTTTTAAATTGTTATTACAACTCCTATAAAGTGTTATAGACAAAACAGGCTTTTTTGCAATATGGTCCTTTTGATTAAGTAAAATATGTGATACTTACATGAATATTATATGCAAAACGGACGTTTTTCAAAATATGGCACTTTTGTTTAAATAATAAAAGTTTAATCAAGGGATTTTTTAGCGTTATGGCCCTTTAGCACGAAACAAACGTGCACTTTCGACAACGTTCGGGCCGCAACTCACAAAATGGCAGCTTTGCACATATGTTGCAGCGTAAATTCGAAAATACAAAAAAGACGTCAGTAGTATTTTTATTGCTTAAAGTGAGAAATTCATGGGGATCTTTTTAAATTATGAAAATATAACCGACAACATTTGAATTTTTACAATAAAAAGGATTTTGAAAATTTTTGATTTGTGGCCCTTTTGTTTTAAAGCAGCGATGTGTATTCGTGAAAAGATTATAATGTGCATTGAATGCTCAGTTTCGTCTATTAAATACAATTTAACAACATAAAAAATGTTTAAATCATTAGATGAATGAAAAAATACATAACATAAAAACTGAAATACGATAAAAATGTTGTAAGAAAGTCGTGTAGAGGCGTTCGTGTCGGAAAACGCAACTTTGCACTATATAGTATTCTTCTTCTATATTCGCTTAATCTACTCGCAGTAGGGTCGGCGGAACATGCTTTTTTTAACACATGTTACAGAAAGATTTAGATTGTTGTTTTTACGAACGACCGCCTGTCTGACGTCGAACCCTATGGGGAGAATACACGCAAATATTTGTAGATCACACGAACATTTATCTTGGTGCGGGAATCGGTACCCGAGGTCTCTCGCTTCACAGCCGGCTACTCACCCATTACGCCATAGAGGCTGTCGTGCAGACTGCCTGCTGATTGTGATTACCATCACAAAATAAATGAATAAAAAAGAACATTTTCGTATAATAATTACCTAAAGACAAGCCCTTGTTAGGTAATGCTTAGTGGGCTCCCTCCAATCAGTGGTGCGGTGTTTGATTCGGGCCGCAAACTTTGTGTGTTACTTTACCATTAACGGGAACGTGGAAAATTAACAAGGAGCTTTGGCGTCGCAACCTGCATGCGAATGGCGCCTTTACCATCCATTACGTTCCTCTCTTTTCCAAACTAATTTGTCTTCGGGTTCATTGTCACGCATGTCAATGGATTAGGTACGCTATAGACTATCAATGAGCGGACTATTCTGTGGTGAAGATTGGTTTCCGTATCTTAGTAAATGAAATTAATGTTACTTAAAGCATTGTTCTATGGGAAATGTTCAGGATATTTTCTTTTATTATTTACATGTACGAATATTTCCAATCTGTTTTGAAGATTGGAATAATTTATAATTTCATATAAATAGTAGTACAACAGCCAATTTTTAATTTTTTTCACATTATTTTATTTCATATGAAACAGTCCTGGAATGCTTTACCACGCAAATAAAACATAATTAAAATCTCTATAATCTGTTACAATTTGCATGTTTGTCTCGGCGTGGTTTATTCTTTCAGTAATTTAAAAGTTTACGACAGCAGATACCTCTTTTATTACCTGCCGTCTGGTTTTAATTGCAAAACTTGAACTTAAATTGATCAATTAAGTTAACCGCAATACAGTCTTACAGAGACAAATACAGTTCAAATAAAACTTCTGAAAGAAAATTGTATGTACAAATGTTATGAAGGAATAGAGAAACGCTTTTGTATTATTAATTTTACTAACCGGCGAAAAAACGGAGGGTTCAATCCGACGCGTGTATACTTTCTTAAATTTCTGTTTACATTAGGTATTTATTATTTTAAGATATTACATTAGTTAATGGACTCCATAGACTTGTACACACTTGTACTAATACGTCATAATTTTACATTCCTTTATTGAGTATCTAATCCGTTGACTATTACTTAATATAGCAAATGTTCGGCCCAAGGTAATCTTATGTTATTTCACTAAGAGCAGTGTGGAGTATCTGAATTGAGACTTTAATTCTCCGCCCGTATTTTAATACTAATAATATTGTACTAGACCGTAACCAACTGTTCATTTATTTAACGAGTTTATTCTTTGACTTGCTAATATATTATTAAATATCTCACCAAATGCTTATATTCTCATTCTAAATTATTATTTGTGTCTACATAGGGAGGCTGCGTGATGATTATGTTTATGTCTATTACATTGCTCTTTTTAAAAAGGTTAGGTATTTATTTTTAAATACATAAGCGTGAGTGTCATGATATCACTTTTAAGGTCTATACAAAATAAAGGAAACTATAGCTATAAAAGTCAGTAAATTTGTATAGTATATGCAATAACCCATAAACGGCAATAGGGTTAAAATAAAATAAACACGCCGTTTATGTACACAAATAATATTCTCGTACATATGTTTACTGTCTCTAAACGAGCATTGAAACTTTTTTATCGGCACCACGGGACATGGTGACCGATTTACTCGGAAGCTATCATGACAAAAATTAAATTACAGCAGTCGTGACCCGCCGACGGAGGGGACAAGTTATGGGCACTAAAGATAATTAGTTACCGTGGAAACTAAACGTTAATTTAGATTGGTTGGGGCGATATTGAGTTTCACAACAGAAGTGGGAATCATTGAAGGTGTTGGGTCGCTCGTATGTGAGCCACCCATATATGCGTTGGTATCAACGCTTTGTCTATTTCTGCCGTAGTACACACTGTTACGTTTTAGTTTGAAGGATATTGAAGCCAGTGAAATTACTGGGCTATGAGACCTAACACCCTATATATCTGAGTGACGAGCGCAGTTCAACGCCATTCCAGTGCTTTGCTTTGTCTGTTTATGAGCAGGCGTGAAGCTTACAACGAGGCAAGCGATCTGCTTCGTTCGTCATTCAAGTAAATGAAAATAATAAATAAAGATTGCTTAATCTAACATCATTACTAGCATTATTCTTCAGCGTCCGTGGCGCAGCGGGCGAATAGCTCCGGGTTGGATTCCCGCACCGAGACAAATGTTTGTGTGGTCCACAAATATTTGTTTTTCATTCTGTACTCAACTCTTTGAGTACAGAACCCTAAAAAGAAAACTTAAGGCTCGTTTTGTATACTCAGATAAAAATACTTATCTCGCACGATCAACTTATCCTTGTATAACAGAAAACTTTTTACGTACTGAGACAATATACTGGATTAAAGCCAAACAGATCACGTTTTGTATTTCCGGGGAACGGAAACTTACTTCGAGCTCGAGACGACGTTTCTTTGTGATGTAGTAAATGATTTTATCTCAAAAAATAAACAAGACGGACGTGAAATGTTAAAAATAACGTAAAATATAAAAACACAGTTGATTTTATAGTAGCATCAATATGAAGAAATGTCAGTTTCTATTTTAATATTATAAATACGAAACTGTGTTTGTTAGTTTGTGCTTTCACGCACAAAGAGTTTATGACGAGTTCCATAATGGGCTTCTTTTTATCTCGAAAATATGACGGGAAAAACCATGCATGTAGTTACCAAATAATAATATTAAAAGTACTAAAAAATATGATTTTTAAAAAATTCTAATTTTGCCACAAGCTCGTGCATTTCTACCACCTGTGTTGTATTAATAGGGTGTTGTATTAATTTAAGCTCCTTTTTTTTCGAAGTAGAGCTCGTTTCTTCAGACATAGATTTATTTCATTACAAAGTGGTTATTATTGTTACCCCATTGCTTGAAGTCAGGCAAGCGACTGGTCGTGAAAACTAAAAGCCAAATCTTTCTATAACATGTATTGTGTTAATGAGTATGTGGCGCCTCCGCTGGGAGTGTGATAAGGCTAGGTGGAAAGAAGGATACGTATTCATTATTTCAAAATCCTGATACGTCAGGACAAATCATTACGCCTGGTAATCCCACATACAGGCGAATTCGCAAGTAAAAGCTAGTATTTTTGTATTTATTGAATAGGTTATAGTAAAGTGTTGGCTTTGTCGTATTGCAACCGGTAGCCTGTTAGGTGTCAAAGCCAATCTCAGGGAGATCTTGAATTCCATGCCAAGAATCTCACAATGGGTTAATCGATCGGTTCATGACCAACGTATGTTATATTATACTACATAACATCAAAGAGGCGATTAAATAACAACATCTAAAAAATACTTTATTTATTCCCTAACAACTTAAACACGCATTCGTAATGGCCATGCTTTCCGTTCCAATTCAACATCAATATTACTACGTATTCCCGTTATTGTTCACAAATATATGGATAAGATATTCAGAGAAATAAATTGAGGTTCGCATCGACACCAACCGCATATCCAACTCCCTAAAGCAGTCATAACTTTATCGTGTTTGCATTATTTCACGGTTGATTGATCGCATGGATCTGCGTGAATATGTCGCTGCTTTAAAACAAAAGGGCCACAAATCAAAAATTTTCAAAATCCTTTTTATTGTAAAAATTCAAATGTTGTCGGTTATATTTTCATAATTTAAAAAGATCCCCATGAATTTCTCACTTTAAGCAATAAAAATACTACTGACGTCTTTTTTGTATTTTCGAATTTACGCTGCAACATATGTGCAAAGCTGCCATTTTGTGAGTTGCGGCCCGAACGTTGTCGAAAGTGCACGTTTGTTTCGTGCTAAAGGGCCATAACGCTAAAAAATCCCTTGATTAAACTTTTATTATTTAAACAAAAGTGCCATATTTTGAAAAACGTCCGTTTTGCATATAATATTCATGTAAGTATCACATATTTTACTTAATCAAAAGGACCATATTGCAAAAAAGCCTGTTTTGTCTATAACACTTTATAGGAGTTGTAATAACAATTTAAAAACAAAAGTACCATATTTTGAAATAAGTATGTTTTGCATAGAAGATGCATTTAGGAGATAATAATTACGTTGTTTCAAAAGGAACATGTTAGGAATACGTCCGTTTTGCTGGTAATTTTTTCTAGGTTATAGTAATTATTAATGAATAAAAGTTATTATTTTGATATACATTTGCATTGTATATTTATTTTTAAAAGTAAAATCGTGTTATTTTATAATTAAATAGACTGTTATTGCTTATTATTTTTATTGTAAGTTTCTTTTATTAAGGTAAAAATTTATTTTATGCATTTTAACATTTGTTTTAATTATTTTTTATATAATGAACAATTGAGCGCATAGGATACTCAACATGGTAAAGTACAAAAACCAAATCAAGCAGCCAAATGACAATGATGAAACTTTATTTAAAAACAGCGACGTTGAAAGTTATCCCTGTATTGAGAAGATGAATAACGCACCAGCATTGAATGACTCCTCGGACAGTGGTTCCATTTCTGATAGTCAATACAATTTCAGTTTATTGATTTTTTATTTGTTTTTGTTTGTATTTGTTTAGTAAGTAATTTAAAATTTAAATTAAAACTTACCAATTACTTTTAAAGGGCACTCTGAAATCACCGCCACGAATAACATTTAACAACGTTTTAGTTAAAAGAAAAGAATCGGTTTGCTACCTTGGGCTAGTTTTAGAACGATTTTTTTCTTTTCTGGAGCATATTAAAAACGTGTGAGAAAAGTATAAACGTAATTTTTATGCCTTGACAAGGATATCAGCTTCGACGTGGGGTGTATCATTTAGCACATTAAAAGTCATCTATGGAGCTATTTACTTGGGATGTATTTGCTATGGATCACCTGTATGGGCTGATAGGGCTACTATCGGTGCCGTACGAAGAAAACTGCTCCAAAGCCAACGCCTGGCGTTGATATTCTTGTGTAAGGCGTATAAAACAGTTAGCACCGAAGCTTTGGTGTCCTTGCGGGTGTACTTCCAGTCGATCTGGAGGTGCAGCGTCGCACCGCTATGTACCTGTTACTCTACGAAAGAAAATATGGACAAAAGCTTTCTTACGTCGCGGGAGCTATTAAGAATCAGTCGACTTTTCAAATCGTGCTCCGAAAATTACAACGATCTACTAAACGAATGGCAATGGCGATGAGACAATTCTACTAAGGGACGGCATCTGTAGCAGTACTTTCCGTCGGTTTGCGATCGTCTAACAAAAACTTGGGTAGAAGTTGATCATTGTGTTTCCCAATTTCTCACGGGTCATGGCAACTTTAAGTTAAAACTGTTTTCATTTAGGTTGGTTGATTTGGCTGCGTGCCCATGCTCTACACTTAACCGCCGGTATGAGCAATCCGCAAATCATATTCTTTGGGAGTGTAGTCTCTGGCAACATGAGCGCAACATTATGTTAGACAGTATGCAAATAACATGTGGAGCTGTATACTATATGGATCTTGTGGAGACTAGAAAGAATTTCCGTGCTTTCCGGCGTTTTTGCCATACCTATTATTGGAATCAAGTATAACAGCTCGCGTGATAGGACCCACTTAATGACATCCGTGGTGCTTTACATCTGGCTTCTCCAGTTGTAAATGTCCTTACACTTGAGGTTAATACCTCCTCAATTCATTATTTTGACTCCCGCTTTGCTATGGAGGGAAGTGGACAATTAATATTTCCAACTCTTCCCTAACCTGATTAATTTCGTTGCGGGACAAAGACATTTAGGCATTTCCAGAGACTCGCCAAGGTTCACTGCTCGGTGTCGACAAAAATGCATGCCACTGTTGATCCTGGTGCACAGGAGTTACAGTGGCGGGTGTGTGGGCGGGATAGTCTCTACAAAAGAAAGTAATGTTTTTGTAGCATTTCTTTATATTTCACAGAAGAAAAAGTTGTTTTAGTAATTATTTTTATGTGACATGGTCACTTTCTTTGGTTTATAATATATTTTTTCTAATTTTTGTAAACTATGGTACAAAATGAACCATGAATACATATTATTTTTAAAACTTGTGACTGTTTTGTTAAATTTTCCCCATAATTCAAACAATATCTTTATATACAAAAGAGACATATCTGCTCATAACTTTTTTTTTAGAAAAAAATACACATAACCGAATTAACCATTAAAAGCAGATTAAAAATATCTTTCTAACAGTGTATAACACCTATTTATCAGTTTTAAAATCACAGAGAAATTATACAAAAACTGATTTTGAAAACTTTAAATGGCTCTCCTGTAAAATTAGGTCTATTCGCGTTGTGGCCCTTTTGTTTTGAAGCAGCGATGTCACATGAATATTTCATTATGGCAAATTTACAAACAAAATAGCACAAAATGTTACCAATATTTGGACTCAACAAATGCAAATTATGTTTTATTTCCTGTTCTGCGGATCGGTTCGTTTTGTTTTTAATAATTTTTTGAGGGCCTCAAGGAAGGTTTCAAACTACAGTGAAACCTGGTTAAGTGAGACATCAAAGGACCTGCAATGTTGTTTCACTTACAGAGGTATTCCACCTACCCAGTGTCTCAGATATCCAGGTATAATAAATATCTGTCTCATTTATAGAGGGGTTCATTAACAGAGGTCAGAATACAGGTTAGAATAAAAATAAGTAAGTAAACAAACAAAACGATGTTATCTCAGTTACAGAGGTTTATGCATATAAAATTCACTCGCTGTCTCAGTTATAGAGGTAACTATGATGATAAATCGAAAGAACAAATCCCAGATACAGAGGTTTGCTTCGTCCCACTAACAGGGGTAATTCAGTGCCAAAGTGTTGGGACCTCAGCATGAGTTCCAGTTATGGAGGTTTCTCACTTATCCAGGTCCCACTTAACCAAGTTTCACTGTATTAATTTGAATTCTTTTTGTTGCTATGCAAATAATTTTATTCAAGATGTTTCGTGTGGACGTTGCTTAGTTTGTGAAAATACGTATTTTCTAACATGATCCGTATTAAAGCTTTTGAAGGCTGTTAATGATTTTAATTGGTTCTCAGAATCTCTTTATTATTATTCTACAAAATAATTATTAACATTTCCTCTTTACGGTTCTTACATTGTTTTCTTTTCGCGGATAAATCTAATCATTTTATTTTATATAATATGTGTATTTAAGGAAAACGTGTTTAAAATTAAAAACCTGTAATTTATGTTTTGTGCCTATGACTGTTATAAGCTACTCTTGATCTAAAATGAGAAGTTCAACGATTACCTATTATTTGATACAACTACCAATTTACCTACGTGTTCATAGATTAGAAATCTAAGATAAGCTCTGCGTAATATATATTTCACGTGTTTTTTTTATCGTGGTTGAGTAAAATTACTATAAGCAAACTTCCAGTGATCGCATCGCAAGTGTCAAACACGAGCTTCAGTAACATCGTCGTCTGTCAACGCCTTATTAAAAACGCCAGTGATGACGTGCGTTAGTGAGGTACCATCGGATGGTCATATAGATTTATGTATGTAGTGTATGGTAAAAACGTGTAGACGCGGTGGCGGGTGTGCGTCTGGCGCTTAACGCGACTATCGGAAGTTTGCCTTAAAGCTAAGTGGACAAAAGGTATAAGGAAAACATCGTATAAACCAAATTCTTGGTAATATTTCTAATTTATAATAATCTTTCACCAATTTCTATCATTTATTTTAGATAAATGACGTGCTATTTGATAAAAATCCAAGCGTGAATAAATCATACCTAAATAAAATCTCATATTACAAAGGATTGTCCGGTCTGGTTATTGAACTTATTTTTCCAAGCCAACAGTCGCTGGCAGTTAGACCAATGAGGCGAGCGAAACAGCTATTGAAATAATTTTAAATGGTTGGTTATCTAGGGAGGAGGTCGATTTACGGCAGGGCATTGGGAACCCAACGTGGGCGGGTCGTTCTAACAATTCCGAGGCTCCGATAGCCTATTTCGCCTGTTATTATTATACACAATTCAATTAATTTTTGATATGTTTGCAAATGAAATTGTTAAGCATATTTAATTAAAATTTGCATTAGCATAGTTAATTTTTAATCATGGCGATTTTCAAAACGTTTTTATTAACTGAACGTGTGCCTGTGATCGAGCGATAAAGCTTGTGTGCACTCATTATTGAATTTTATGATAAAGTTCCCGCGCGAAATTGACTCATGTTCAATATGCTTATTTCTGGTTGAATTTTTCATGACGGAAAAACCGACACGAATTTCGTTCAACGTTTGTTCGAATCGTCTATTTGTTCTTTAATTACTTTACATAAATTAATAACATTTTTTTGTTTTTATATTTAAGATAATGAAATTTATATTTTAGTGATGTAATTGGATCCTTATCAAGTCTTTTTATTAATAGTTTAGGCCGACAAACAAGCCAATATGTCGCTTGATGGTAAGTAATTACCACTGTCCATGAACAATACCAGAAGGATCATAGATGCGTTGCCGACCAGCGACCTTAAAGGAAGGGACAATAATTAAGGGGTTGTGAATATGCAGGGGAATTTGGGCCTCTTATGCTATTTTGGTTTTTCTCTTTATTTACACCTGCCTTGTTTATTTTCTGCACCACCCAAAGGTTCACTAGTAGAGAATGCCTCAGGCACTAAGTCCGCCTGTACATAGTTTATGTTAAAATGTAAATAAATAATTAAAACAATCTTTACTATAGTTAAATAATTCTTTTATATTTTTACGTCAAGGGATACATATAAACCAAAGCCGTAACAGCTAAAGCCCGTATAGACAGGTGAACGGCCCCTAGTCTCAGTTTACATCGAACAAGGTTTTACATCGTCGTAAAACGATAACACTGTCGAACGTGGTGTACAGCTTGTTTTGTACACTTGATTTGTGGATAGGATGTCAGGTATAGAAGCTGTAGCATTTATAGTTGTAATTAAAATCGATTTACCTTGGAGATAGTAAAGGGTGTCGTATCTCGGCTGTAACAAGTAAATTGTGCGCTAAGGTATCATTTGGACTATAGCCGATCCTAAGATACGTTTTGAGGTATGCGATCGAGTCTGAAGATCGTAACGCGTGATTGTAGTAGGGTGAAAGGAACATGTCCGGTTTGTATGAAACTGTATGGAAACCGGTCGCTCCAGTCTTAGTCGCATACCCCAAAATGTATCTATTCAATTTCATACAAACGGGAAGAGTCGCTGTCGTTGCGCGTCGCGGTCTGTTGTTTCGGTCCCGCACCTCACAACTTTTCATTACTAGCTTTCAGTAGGCGAAGAACCAGGCGAAATGAATATGAGAGTTTAGTGCGAGTTTAAAAAAATAGTGACGGTTATATTTTACATGAATATTGTGAAATTGGGTCTATCACCCGTGCCTTTCGTCCAAGGTGTTGCGAGTTTTTTTATTGCTGACACTCTAATACTAGAAGTATATTGGATGTTAATGTGTTTCTAATTCGATTCCCTAAAGGCGCTGTACAGCCGCGCCGTGACAGCTATCGAATAATTCACGAGAACTTAAACTACGGATACCTATAGGCACTGATCACATCACGTACTACGATTAAAGTTACGAGCTTCGGCAACCATCGTCTATTCAGCAAATAAGAACACTTAAAGATGATAAACTGATACCAGTGCAGGCTTGATACAATATAAGACTATGTGCCTATTTGTTTTTCCTAGAATGGCCTAACCCGGTTTGAAATCTAGTTACAAGAGCCACACGCACTAACAGATGAAGTTAAAGTTTGTAGTAGCAATAGTCAAGTAGTGATTGCTTTGGTAAAACAACGTGGTAACGTCATATTTAGATATGAAGACATAATTTTAGTGATTTTTCTATTTAACTTCCGTTGAAAAGCAGGGTCTTAGGGGAGTCGTGGCTATGTATGAGTATTGTGTGTATATATTTAAAAAGTAAAAATTTCAGAATTATTAAAATAATTTAATTAACTAACGAATTTTAAAACGCAAATGCAAAAAAAATAAAACACGTGAATAATACACCACGTTGTTTATGACACATTTTCCGAAGGCTTCGTTGTACGCAGGCGCGAAGATACCTGATAGCATACTTATAATCTATCTCATTCTTTTGCAGGCTAAATCCTATGTATGAATATGTTTGTTTTTGTCGTGACGCATTTTCGTTTCATCATTTTCAAATCACAACGATTCTAAAGTTTCACTTCAAAAATCTTTTCGATAGAAGCATAAGCAGACAGAATTACAGGTCGAATATAGTAAAGCCTTTTTATAGTTTACCGCCAATAAATATATTATGCAATTGATTTTTGATATCATGTCACGCTTTGTAAAGGTATATTAATTTTCAAACAACCACATGTATAATTAAGCCATATTTCCCATATGTGTATGTCCGTCAATATTTTTTTCATGTGCCAGTCCATGTCAGTTCTTTTTTCGAATATTCGTATTCGTGCAAAATGAAAAAAATTGACACAGAAATTTGAATTCTTTTGGAATATCGTGTGGACGGATCGGTGACGTCTGTGTGCACTTCAATTAGGCTAGGTTGTTTGGATTCATTTTTATTTTATATCCACGGGCGAAAGTTTTTTTATTATCTATTCTGGCACGGCAAAGTGATTAACTACACTGGACCTGATTTTAAGAACGGTACAGTCCAAATATAATGTGGACCGTTATGAGACATTGCATCTACTGACGGTCGGCAGAATTATGTTCGCCTGCAGTTACTCAGCGCAGATATTCATAATTTTACACCACGCTACTAGCGTGGTGTAAATGATGCGATTTTTGAGAGCAAGAAATAGTCTTATTTTGTTCTCATGCACTACTTTGACTTATTTCTTTGTACACTATTTCTTATAAAGTCTAATAAAATAATATTTGCTTATAACTTTCAAGTTGTTAGTACTTTCATCTAGTTTGATATTAGCAGTTAATTAGTATTGCCTACTTCAAAACTTTGATGTATTCCGTTTGTACCATTTGGGTTCTGAACCCTAAATATGATTTTTCAGCCCACTCCTAAATAAGAGAGCAGAAGTGAGCGACGATTATTGTATATTGGAAGGTTTTTAATAAAGGCTTAAACCTTAACAAATATCTCAAACTTCATTACACCTAATGTGTAGATTTCTGTGGCACTTTATTATTAATTAAAACTTACTGCAAGACCAATAATCAAAAAATAAAAAATTATTTCATTTGATATGCGTTCGGGATTTGAAATTTGATAATTTAAGGCGCGTTTTGATGTACGCGACTGGGATAGACCCATAGATTATACAATTAAACGGGCAGAACACCGCGCCGCACGGGTCCAGTGCGTGACGGGAGTCAAGCGATAGCGACGTGTATGATACTTTATGGATACGGTCGCGTGTTTGCGGTGTCCTGTCTCGATCGCATACATCTAAACGTACCATACAATTGCATATAAATTAAATGTGTCGCTATTGTAGCACATTGCAGTCTCTTGTCTCGGTCGTGCATCTCAAACTGCGCTTCAATACTCCTATCTCTATTATCATTTTTATTTGTCATTTAACCATTTTGGAACACGGATGATTTTATATACCTACGTTGATTTGGCCAATACGAGTTTTACCTCGAACCCAAGACTGGATGTACAACTACGTACGTACAAACTATTTATAGAAGTATATAACGACTTGCGATACAGAATAAAACACAATATGTACCATTTCTCAGCTCATTGGACGCTTTTGTAGATGCAGCTAGTGTCACGTTTTATTTTATAACTCGGTTTTATATCATATTGTGCTAACCTTTTTAAGTTGCACACTAAAAACATACAACTTTAAATACGTATTTGTTGTTTATGTTTTATCTACAACAATATTATAGAAAGGTAAAGACTGTAGATGGGTAATCTTTAAAACTACTGTTTTTTTGTAATCGATAGAAAACTATATTATCCTCTAGTGAAATTTAACTACACTGTCTTAGACTGTCGAATAGTTCAACACACAGATAGTCAGATCGTCTTGATCCATAGAATATATAGGATTAAACGAAATACAAATCAATATACAAAATAGTTCGAACCTTTATAACATTAACATACTTTTGTATATTTGTATACATATTATAGTTCAGCTAAAAATGGGTAATTATTAAAAAAATACTGAAAGCAAATGAATATATTTTGCGTTAAAATAAGCATTCATCTTAGTTTGTTCAGATCCTCTTAAAAATGTAAATTCTCTAATGGTATTTTTTACCCATTTTCTCTGTTACAATATAATATTATTCTAGATATAAATGACAAAGAGAACGTAAAGTATAACGTTTTCAATAACTGTCGTCGAAAGAAAATGAATTATTCATGGCTTATAAAAGTTTTACAAGGTGTCATTTGTTAACTTTTCAGACGCAGTGACAAAATTCTTTTCAACATCTTCTGAATTGAACTCACACCATCGCCCATCGGCAACTTTTTCGATATATCATGGGATTTAATTTAATGGCAATCGTCCACACCTGTTATTCTGATTCTAGCTGATGTTTGAAGTTCGTGCATAATAGAGAGATGTGAACTCGGAACTATCTGTAAATGTGCCTTTTGTGCAAATAAAAGAAAGACTTGAGGGCTTTTAGAAGCATTTGCGGCGCGATTGTTCTAGCGTGGCTTATGTGTTTCGCTTAAGTTCCAAACAAGTTATCAGTTTATGGTTTGTACGTATTTATTTTGTGTTTCAATTTCGCACCTTATTGCTGGAATTAGTGCATTTTATGTTTTGTACATCATACGTTCAATGCTCTGCACTGCTATTAACGCTGACAATACCAGAAACATAGGTGTTTTGCCGATCTTTTAGGAAAGGAATGGGTAGGGCCCTTCGATTTAGGCCTCCGGAAATCTCACTCACCATATGAAATATGACAGCAAGCTGCTACTTCACTTCGGTTTTATGTGAGACAGTGGACTATCCCGCTCAAGCAAGCCGGCACATTAATATTGCAATGCTTCTACAATATGGCATTACCATTTTCAAAAAATAGTTTACCTGCTAAATATAACCTAAACTAATGCAAAGCTATGGTAAATTAGTTACGGGAGTTTAATATTTACACGAAAAGATACAAGAAATACATTGTAAATATTTATTCAAGACTTGTTTATTTTATATTTAACAAGATATCTGAACATGTGAATATCTAAACTCCTAGTTTTATAGGTTATATTTCTAAATAAATCTAGTATTGGCAATGGATTCAATGAAGACAATTCGAATTGCGCAGTCATGTTACGTTCTCGTATGTGACCATTCGCAACAAAATAACAAGTACTGCGCCCGTAAGATAAACAAAATCGGCTGAAAATATTTATTGAAGTTTCAAGAAGTGCAAACGCTGTCAGAGTTTGGCCGTGTTCGACCTGACGAATGAATTCGGTAGACAATACACGCTAATGAATAAAGTTGGGTTGTTAACGAACCTAACTCCGGAATTTCCATTTAGAAGTATTCATGTTTTATCTAAAGTACACCGCATATTTTGGCTGTGTTGGAGAAATTCTATTAATAACACCACATATAACTATTTTGAAGATTATAGATATAGTGACTTGCTTCCGATAGCGTCAATCCACTTGCGATAATCCGCATTGCGTTTCACCCGATCCCTGATCCCATCCAATTGGCAAAAAGATCTTTATTGGCTCAAGCCGGATACCAATTCGGGATCAATCAAGTGGACTACGGGAGTGATTATTACTTTACCGACATATATGTGATTACACGATTTGATGTACTACTGTATTAATATTAACACTTCCTCCATTCTAAATTATATTATCGTATTACGTATTGGTGCTTTAGTATTTTTACCTGTCCAGTAACGATATTATTGGATGAATTATTTCATGCCATATAAGTAGCTTTCAAAATAAAAAATATACTTTCTCATGCCTGTAATCCCCAAAGGGGTAGGCAGAGGTATAACCAGTACACTCACATTTCACCGAGCTCATTTCGTATCATACATAATTTTATATTCGGAACGGATTCGAAACGGATGTCTTGCGTAAATACTAATGGCCTGTTTTTTCGCGATCGAGATAGGGAAACTGCGACGCGCGATAGTAAGACGAGTAAAATATAAAATTGTATCGAAACGGTCGCGTCAGGTGCTCTAATGTCTAACAGTTAAATCACAGTCACCACTTTGAATTTGACATCGAAAGAAAGAACTGATAGCGCGTCTGTTCCGAATGTGAAAGTAAACTAATAAAAAATATTAATTAGGGACCGAATGAGGAAGTTTCAAGGAGCAAAAGTCAATATTGGTGCGGTAGTTTGTGACCAGTTACGGGGGCGTATCTCCCGGCGGTTCGCGATCTACACACGGCTCCTTTGTTTAAGGAACATGCATCTAATATAATTGGAGATGTTCTATAAATCTTTAAGAATAATCATTTACGTCTATTATTCTGTTATTTGAAGATTGCAATAACACATACTTAAATGATGACTAATAAACAATTGCAATTCAAACTACAGGCACATTCAACATGCATAAAGTAAAAATTCCATTTTTTTTTATAAAACATCCACCTGTCACACACATAGCAATACTATACTACTATACTATACATACTATACTATACTTATACTTACAATATAACAAACAAATATTTGTAGATAAGACAATATTTGTCTCGGTGCGGGGATCGGACTCGCGGCCTCACGTTTCACAGTCAGCTACTCGCTCATAGCGCCACAGAGGCTGTCAAGAGGCTGTCAAATGTTATTAAACTCTACTAAATAGATTTAGACAAGTTTGTTAACAAATTAAGATGTTAAGATTCATCAGAGTTCTACAGATATATAGAGATTTCAGACTCTTTCGATGAGTTTTTCTAAGCAAACTATGTAGATATATAATTGATTACGTTAACTTGATGAGTAATCTGTGATACGTCGTCATTATTCAACTGGCGAAGACAAATGTTCGTGCAATATGATAGACCTTTGTGAGGACAACATTACGGAACTATTAGACACATTGGATGCAGATAGTACTGAATACGAGATTAGACGTCTGGCCATAGATGCACGCAATATTTGGTGATTAAATAGAACACGAACTTTCACAGGCGTATATCCCGTAATTATACATCCATATTTTCCTACGATATTATCACAGTAAAAAATAGGAGGCAAAGTATTGCCTACGTATTTATAAATAGTGTTTGGGTCCTAACTATTCATAGTTAAACACAAACTAATTCATAAGAAATGTTTGTTACATATTTGAAATATAAACAAAATAATTGTAGTGAATTTTTTGCTAATCGAGCAGTCTGTATGTACTGCATTGTCAGTGGGCAGAATTCCAGCAAACCTGCAGTCCACGACGTGCAATTCATTCTAGTTTAAAATGGGTTACTCCATTTCTCGCTGACTATGCGGCTCCGTGACAACTGCTGCCCCTGGCCCACGGTTTGTTTTTGTTCGAGGATATCGACGCGGTTTTTGAATTCGTGTACGAATAAACTTTCATGTGTGCTATATAAACTAGTTATGTTGTATGTTGATTTTACGTTAAACATTTTGTTGAGTAAATCTCTATAATTTTTACACATCCAATTATAAACATACTTACACTCGACTGGATGGTGATCATCGCGTATATGGTGAAAATCCGTCATAGTTGGTCGTTCAGGCGAGCCGGGCTCCGGGGATAGCCAGTGTAAATCCAGTAAAAAGGCCAGCATCATTCTAGCAACCAGAACAGAGGGATACAATGTTGCTCCACCTTCGGCTTTATATTTGGACTGCAGTGTACTTTTCATCAGGTCGCTTGGCCGTCCCAGGATAATAATATATGTTCATTAATATTCATTAACACGCTTTTTTATTATTCTTTTCATTAAAAGCGGCGTTCTTGACTGCGTTTGTTATTGACTGACGCACCCGTAAACATGCAACGAAATACGAATATCACGAAAAATAAACACGTTTGTCAGGTTCCCTTTGAAATATTCCGCATATTGATACTGGTTCAGTTTGTCAATACGTTTCAGCTCAACAAAAGCTCTATTTTATATATTTTTTTAATCCTGCAAAGAAATACGATCTTTTAATGGTCATACCTCCAATGAATGAAGTGAAAAATATTTAAGAATGACATTAATAATGTCAATTACGTAAACTTCTCCGCTCTGGGAATGTCTCGCGGAGATGGTTTGAATTTTCTCAAGGAAAAAAACTTCTCGTTAGATTTAAATATCTTTAGAACATTTAGCTTGAAACAGTTCATGTCAGAGTCAAGTTGCTAGAACGTCTTGAAGTCTACACAAAAACGTTCCGCAGATAATAAGTAGGTACAAGTTAAACGTGCTGTGTTCGCTGATTTATTGCTTTGCTGCAGCCTAGTTGGTATTTCTTTTATATTACTGCTAGGAGAAGACCTGGTTTAAATAGCTAGACTCTCAGAATAAGCGAAGACATTGATGCATTGAACAAGGTTTTGTAAACTAGCATATCTATATGTATGTATATTCTCTTATGTTTGAAAGTTTATTCCGCAGGTTTTATTTTACACGTTATTAAGTTCTTTTTTTATATTTTAAATGAAACCTTTACTATGATGATGAAATATATTTTTATAGCATAGACAGGCAAACCAGCAAAAGGGTCACCTGATTTATTTCATTTGATTGATAATGTCATTTTATTTATTATCACATAGATGGATGACGTATGTACTACTATCTATACTAATAATAAAGCTGTAGAGTTTGATTGTTTGATTGTTTGTTTGTTTGTTTGTTTGTTTGTTTGTTTGAACGCGCTAATCTCAGGAATTACTGGTTCGAATTAAAAAATTCTTTTTGTGTTGGATAGTCCATTTATCGAGGAAGGCTTTAGGATATATAACATTACGCTGCGACCATTAGAAGCGAAGCATCAGTGAAAAATGTTGCAAAAACGGGGAAAATTATTCATATTTGAAGGCTTCCGTTGCTAAGCTACCAACATAATATTATTTGAAGGCTTCCGTTGTCAAATCAAAATCAAATCTATACTAATATTATAAAGCTGTAGAGTTTGATTGTTTGTTTGTTTATTTGATCACGTGGGCGGAGCCGCGAGCAAAAGCTAGTAAAAGATAAAAATAAAATAATCTAGTATAAAGAATTTTGAGATGTAGAAGTGATATTTATGATCCAATTTGCGGAATAAATGATTTGAATTTGAATTTGAACAATGTATATTAATTTTTAATATTGTTTAAGGTCCCGAAAAAAAACACTCGTACGATATTCATACTTGTTTTCGTTTTGTAAAGACTAACTGAATTATAATGAGTGGAGTCAAAAATAATGTAGAATTGTGGACATTTTATAACATTTGTTTATATTATTGGGGTGACGAGCGCATTCTAGTGTCATATCTAGTCATTTTAATCCAAAGGTCTATGTGGTGTTGATTTTGTTTATGGACAGGCGTGGCGCTTAACATTAGGTCATTTGGTCGTTAAGCAAAATATATTATTATTATGCAGCTTTCGTCTCTTCCTCATCCCAGGATTTCCATGATAGACAAATTCACAAAAGCGATCAAGTTCTTTGTAATGCCCATCAACTAACCATAGGGTATCCATCCATGACAACAACTGCTGGAAACCAGCGCGCTACTCCCTACCACCATCACTCACAAGGATAGGCTTATACAGTCTCAAAAGGGGGTATTATACAAAAACCCTCGCATAATGTGCATCACATTAATCACCTGAAATAGAAGTGCACATATACAAAATAAACTATCACGGAATTATATAAGCTGAAATAATGTGTGATTTCAAAATTAGCGTATTTATGAGAATTAACATCGTGCTTTATTTGAATTTATTTGCATGATTAGGCGTTACATATTGTTTGTTCACGTTCATTTAATATCATCAGATGTTTATTCACCAGTAGATAATATAATTCGCCAATAATTGATTAGCTATACTCCATAGGATTTTGATGAATAAATCCGTAAATCTATTAATAACGAAACGCTCAGGTCAGCTAAATCTATTAATAACGAAACGCTCATGTCAGCAGGTCGCTCGCCTGATGGTAACGCCATGCTCATAAACAGAAGCAACGTCACACAGAACCTGGAATTACAAATCACTGCACGGTATTAGACTGCGTTCATTACGCCGATATCACAAATGCTTAATTTCATAATACTCAGTAATTTAACTGGATTCAATGTCTTTCAAACACAACAGGGCTTACACTCTTTTGCTTGGCGATAGAAAAATATAAAGTGGTGGTACTAATCCGGTGGAGCTGACACCTACCCAAATTCGAATAAAATATGATTAAGATTTTTTTTTATCTTATTAAATACTAGCTTTTGCTCGCGGCTCCGCCCACGTAATCAAACAAACAAACAAACAATCAAACTCTACAGCTTTATAATATTAGTATAGATTGGGGTAGCTTAGCAACGGAAGCCTTCAAATAATATTATTTGGGTAGCTTAGCAACGGAAGCCTTCAAATATGAATAATTTTCCCCGTTTTTGCAACATTTTTCACTGATGCTTCGCTTCTAATGGTCGCAGCGTAATGTTATATATCCTAAAGCCTTCCTCGATAAATGGACTATCCAACACAAAAAGATTTTTTCAATTCGAACCAGTAGTTCCTGAGATTAGCGCGTTCAAACAAACAAACAAACAAACATACAATCAAACAATCAAACTCTACAGCTTTATTATTAGTATAGATTAGTAAATAAAACGACCTGACAAAGGTCGCAGGAAGTCGCTGGATGCAGGCCGCTTCCAACTGGTCGGTCTGGAAATCTTTGGGGGAGGCCTATGTTCAGCAATGGAAGTCCTGTGGCTGAAGATGATAATGATGAAATCTTAGTTGAACCTAAATATCTATAATTCACAATCCACATTAATGGCAATCTTTAGCGGCAGCTAATAGCGGATTCACACGGTTCGATTGTAGTTGAACAACTGCTAAATCGCATCGCGTTTCGAAGAAACTGTCTGAACAGACTTTCAATCGAATTGATTAGCTTTTGTCGATTCAAGTCTCTTATTGAAAGCGATTGGATTCTTCTTAACCTATCATAAGCCAACGAGGTTATATCTGAAATATTATCATAGTTTCTACAATCTGAATATAATTCAAACGCCCAATACTGGAAAGAATATGCAAACTCCTTTTCCCCCAATCTCTGCATTTCTTATTTCACACTCGTAAATCTTTTTATATGCTTTTACCGATTTCGAGTCTGTTTATTTCGACATAAAGCATTTAATGCTATTTGAATATTTTATTCATATTTTTATGCATTTACTGAATTTTTATTATTAAATTCATCGTATCAAGACAACCTAAGATTGTATTTGTATTTAAAGTGGGGACGTCTGCGATCACAGATGGGTGATCAGTTCACGTTAGTGAAACCATTTCCCCTTTAATCCCAGCTTGGGTGGCACTCCCACTTTCGCTTCGGATTGGCCAGGTTTACCTGCATTCCACTGATATAGTCTCCAGCGTTGGAGTTTCGGCTGCACCTCAAACAGGCCTTTGGTGCATCATGGCTTGATGGAGACCATTCTGTCAGGACTACCAGGCGGGCTGCACCCAGCCTGTATGTAAAACTTAACTGCTGCCTGGCGTTGTCTGCCTGCATACTCTTCCGTCCCCTGGCGGTCAGCCCGACTTTAGGATGCGGGATCACTAGCCAAGATAACTTAAGATACTTTAATATTATTATCGCGGTAAGTAAATAAGCGTCCACTTTGTTTATTGGTGGCATAATTTATAGGGTATAAGCTTGTGTTTTCTATACCTAGGTCGGACCTCTTTGCATTTCTACGATACCTTTTTCCTTGATTAGGTCTTCGAGAAGGGGTTAAGATCAGACAGAAGGTCGTAAAAACTAAACCAAATCGGTGATGAAATATCTAAATATTTCTCCGCTTTTTATAACATTTCTAAGAATTTAAATATACAGGCGGGTTTTGATTCGAAAATTGTATCAATTTATTTTGTATAAAGTTTTTAAATTAAAAAAACCAATACAATAAGAACTGTGAAAAAGTAGGTAAAGTTCGTTTATATTTAGATATCCTAAGTCGACGATATTGAAAGGATTAAATGAATAATTCAGCGCCAAAAGTCGCGAGCGCCTCTCTGGCTCGCCTCTTTCTTACCGCTCTCACTCAAAGTATCATTAAAATGCACATATTTTATATTATATTTCACATCTCGAAAAAGGAAAACAACGTGTATAAATGTATAAATCAAAAATTTTATATCGATAACATAACATAACCTCACGTCTTTATCTACGAATAGGGTAGGCAGAAGTGCAACAAATTCTTCGCGTTTCATCGAGCTTATTTGCGTCATATGACGTGATAAGGGGGGAGACTATCGCCATACCGGGTACAAATTTTAATTCATGTATATAAATTCTAATTCGTTTGAATTTTTGAATCGAAAACTGAAACACAAATTGAGATTGTCCAACCTGGAAATTAAATGCAGGAGCTCACGGTTGTTAGTATTAGTACACTGCTCCTTGGCTAATGAGGTGATGTATTTATAGGGCCAATTCTCGTAATTAAAAAAGTTCAAAATATAATTTCGATCTAGTCTCAGTGCCAAGAAAGTTGCAAATGGCCTTTCGTAAACCATTAATAAACGTCAAATGTGAACATTGTCCGTAATGAGATCGAAAGTATATTGAAAATTAACTGAATCGAGTTATAACTTTTACAAACGCAGTACTAAAACTTTACGCCAAACTATTAATTACTAAGAGCCCTATATGCAGTGGCTAATAATAATCCCGTAGTAATCCGCGGAATATTGCGGCCGATAGTGTCAAGAGTGTCCGTTCTAAGCCGAGTTACGACACTGTAATCCTCGAGGACTTTATCTCTCTCGACCCTTTACGGGATTAACATAAACTTACTTGACGATTTGTCTTTATTTATCTTTATATCGTACGTCGATCGTTGCTAAATATCAATAGCGTGAATTAACCTTTTTGACTTTCGTGAGGACTTTAGTGTCAAAGTCTTCATACAGGCAGTTTTGGCTTCATTCATAATAGAACATTTATGAAACTTAAACTTCGAAATTTAGTACTAGTTTCGAACAGTCTTATAAAAGTTATGCAGTCAATAATATAATTACCATGCAATAAAAACAAAATAAATCGATTAAAAATAAAGTAGCGTCGTCACCGTCGTCGTGATATTGTTATGAGGTAGCGTCTGTCGCGATCGTGACTTGTAGCAACTCGTAGCGCAGTAACGTGGCAAATTACGTCATTAAACTGTAGTAGACTAATTTGCTTACCTTCAACACTGTTCGTAGACTTCCTTGTTTGTATAACGCTATATAGTTACGTATTTAGTGAAGTTATAAACAAAATATATGTTATGGGTCATAAAAGCACATCTCATTTTAATTTTCTATTAAACGACAAGATCGTATAACTCATATGCAAATACAATACAATTTCACTTCAAAATCACTTGTCATTCTCGTGTAAGATAAAATTAACGTCGAGTCGTAAGGAGTCATAAATTAGAGACTTAATTACGATTGTTTTAACGAGTCGAGGTTGGCGTTGAGACGGTTCGGCGACGTGACGTCATTGTTACCGTAGATGATGTATTATGAGACGGTCTGCAGTGCGAGCTCATTGTGCGATAAGCTATCGCCAAAGCTAATGGCTCGTCACAAACGAACTGGAATCTATCATCCCACCATACATTCATATGTTCATGAATGGATTCGGTCTGTGGTGACAATACGAAAACTTCGTGTGCCCTAACCCGATAATTTTTCATAGGATCATGTTTGCTATAATTAATTATTGCTAGGATACTATTATTCATCTTTGATTACCTTTATCCATATACAGACGGTAGATAGGCATGAAGAAAAACGGGCAGACCTTATGTAACATGCATGTACACAGCATACATGTAATAAAATGATCTAATAATGTGTACATATCCTTATATAAATCTTAGTGCCGTACTCAGAAATGTCAATTAAGCTTATTGTATTCATTAGCATTTTTTAAGAATTTAACAATTTCTCAGAGACGTTAAATAAGATTTTTTCTGTAATCGGAACTATTTCTTAAGATATCATAGCAATTCTTTTAACATCGAAGATAATGCGGGTATCTAGTTTAAAAGACAAATAGCATAGAAATCTGGTATAAGATTTTTTTTTCGATTTTTAGTAGGTGGCAGGTCCTCGTATGCGAGTGGCTGTTTGAGTAAGTACTTTTTTTTTTTTTTTTTTTTTTTTTATCCTGGCTCGGCAAAATGACTACGCCACACCTGATGGTAAGTGTAACGCAATCCAGGAATAGTGTCGACCAAAGACAAACAGTGTGTCTATCGTTGGTCGGCACAATCATGCCGGCCTGCCTAACTGCTTCTTCACACTCCGTTTAAAGGACCCAATATTATAGGAAGGAGGGAATACGTGTGCCGGCAAACTATTCCACAGCTTAATGGTCCGGCAGAAGTACGAATTTGCGAACTTTTTAGTTCGAGCCGAGATGGAGGAGACCACGAAGCTGTGGCTCCGCAAGCCAGCACGCGTGGTTCTGTTAAGGAAAGGCGAGGATGGGATAAGGTCAAACAATTCTTCGGAGCATTCACCGTGATACAGACGGTACAAGACGCTCAGTGAGGCAATGTCCCTCCGCAATTGTAGCGGTTCTAAGTG
This sequence comes from Amorpha juglandis, assembly GCA_949126905.1. Lineage (NCBI taxonomy): Eukaryota > Metazoa > Arthropoda > Insecta > Lepidoptera > Sphingidae > Amorpha > Amorpha juglandis. The sequence goes on from OX421372.1 coordinate 11,319,683, forward strand.
TCTTGTAACGTCTGCATCATTCACAACGCGGACAGCCCGACGCTGCAATCCGTCCAAGGCATCGAGTAAGTATTGGGCGGAACCGTCCCAAAGGTGCGAACAGTACTCCACACCCGGCCGCGCTTGCGCTTTGTATAAGCGGTAAAGCTGACCGGGAGTAAAAAACCGACGCACCCTGTTCAGGATTCCGACCCTGCGTGAAGTGGCGGATATTACGCCCTCGATGTGGTTCCTTGGATTCAGATTGCAGCAAATATCCATACCAAGGATATTAAGGCTATTCCGCATTGCGAGCGGGATACCCCGAAGATTGGGGAGGGGAGAGAACGGGGATTTCTTGCACGTGAACGCGCACACCTGTGTTTTCTTGGCATTGAACTCAACCAGATTCCTTGCACCCCATTCCGAAATGAGATCCAAGGTCCGGTTAAGCTCAATGACGAGATTCTCTCGCTCGCTCTCAGTGACTTCCCGGCTACCTGGAGGCTTACTGCAGTAACGCCCATGCACTGTGCTGTCATCTGCATAGCAATGAATGTTACCGAGTGGTAACATATCATTGATATGCAGAATAAACAAGGTGGGCGAAAGCACAGAGCCTTGTGGGACTCCGGCATTAACTGTCATGAGCCGTGAAGCATGTCCTTCGACAAGGACACGCATTCTGCGCTCATGCAGAAAGCCGGAGATCCACGTGCACAGGTTGTCGGGGAGCCCATATGCCGGAAGCTTGGAGAGAAGACCACGGTGCCAGACCCTATCAAATGCCTTAGCAATGTCGAGACTTACGGCTAGAGCCTCGCCATGCTTATCAACCGCCTCACCCCAGCGATGTAGCATGTACGCTAAAAGATCACCCGTTGATCGTTTCGACCGAAAGCCGTATTGTCGGTCACTGATCAGCGAGTGATCCTCCAGGTAGCGGATCAACTGTGTATTTATGATCCGCTCCATTACTTTGCACATCACTGAGGTTATGGCGATTGGACGGTAGTTGTTAGGGTCCGACCGATCACCTTTTTTTGGGATCGGTTGCACATTGGCCTCTCTCCAAGATTGGGGCACAATACCCGAGAGGAAGGAAGAGCGGTATAGGCGCGTCAGCACAGGAGACAACTCGGCTGCGCACATTTTAAGGACCACCGCGGGGATACCATCCGGACCACTAGCCTTGCGGACGTCGAGGAACCGTAATTCACGCCGCACATCACAATGCCTGATACGAACATCCGGCATGGAGTGTCCGCAATCAGGCATTGTGGGCGGCGGTGCATCACCATCCTCGAGCCGCGAATTAGCCGCAAAGAGTTCCGCTAATAGAGTGGCTTTCTCTTGCGGCCTGTGGGCCAGAGATCCATCCGGATATCTCAGCGGTGGCAACGAGGGGCGACAGAAATTAGATTGGACGGCTTTGGCAAGACTCCAATAAGCACGACTGCTCGTCGGATGATCCGCCAAAGCCCGTCCAATCCTGTTGATGCGCTGGGCATCCGCTCTGACGTACGCCTTCTTGCAGGCCTTGGTGGCTTGGTTATAGGCCGCTTTGAGAGAACTTATGTTGGGATCCTTCATAGCGCGACCCCTAATCCAATCGCGATACGCAGCCTGTTTCTCACTAACAGCATCTGCGCATTCGCGATTGAACCAGGAGCGTCCGCGACCACCACCGACGACCTCCGAGGAAGGAATGTAATATTCCATTCCTAACCGGATCTCGTCGGCAATAGCGTCGGCACTCGCGGAAGGATCGTTACCCTCAAAGCAGCGCTGCCCCCAAGGGATGAATGCGAAATACTCTCGCATACCATCCCAATCTGCAGACGAGTAGTGCCAGATTCTGCGCCTGACTTTAACTGGCGAAGGAGGCGCAGAACGAGGCACTGTGGATCCAACCAGGCAATGATCGGAGGTACCCAATGGGGCGCCCACCGTCACACTGTACCCGGCTGGATGACTCGTCAGCAGAAGGTCCAGCAATGAAGGCGTGTGACTTGCCACATCTGGGATTCTGGTGGGCTGATTCACCAGTTGTGACAAGTCGTGAGTCAGAGCAAATGCATGAGCAGTACGTCCAGCATGGTCAGTCTTGGAGGAGCCCAACCACAGCTCATGGTGCGCGTTGAAGTCCCCCAAGACCACCAGTTCCGCTGTCGGATACTGCTCCAGCACATCGTCTGTCGCCTGGCTGATATAGTTAAACAGCCGAGTTGTCTCGTCATCCCCGTTATGGGATCTGTAAAGGCACACATAGATCCGGCTCTGGGAGCCAAGATCCACGTGTACCCACAGTGTGGAAAAGGAAGGGTCCTCCATGCAGTGCAGACGGCGACAGCTGACGTCCGACCGGACATACAAACATACCCCGGCCCTTGGCTTGAAGCTCTCTTCAAGCAAGTAGCCGGGATAGTGCAAATATGCCATATCGGTCGGACGGCAGATCTGCGTTTCCGTCAAGAAGAGCATTGCAGGCCGGGCCGTCTCAAGATGGTGGTGGACGGCACTAAGGTTCGAATGGAGTCCACGGATGTTAGTGAACCCCATTGTGAACGCGGTGGTGGGGCTGTGCACCGCTGTAGGACCTGCTCTCTTTAATGGCACTGTCATGGTGGGTAATGGGGAAGGAAGAAGGAAGAAGCAGCTTGAGGGACCTGCAACATGACAGATGGATGACCGTGACATGCACATAGTTACCAGGCTGCCGAACGGAGACAGACTGAACCGCCGGACGGAAGGGCCCCCGTACCCTCCCGGGATAGGCCGCCGGGACCCCACATCCGGTCACCAATCGGCACGACGGACCTACCCAAGATTATGCGTGGCATGGTGGGGCAGCCTCTCGAGGTGGTTAGTCTCGATTGGGCCCCTGTACTGTACCACGGGCGGCCAGCGGGACAACCGTTTCTACGGGTCTCCCTGGCCGGCAGTTCAATCCATCTCCATCCGACAATGAACCGATATACATGACTCTGCCAGCCATCATGTCACGCTGCAGGCCCCCCAAGAACCGGATGTACACAGGCTGATCCTGGAACGCGACCCACACAATATGTGAGTCACTATGGCAGGTTTTTCACCACGTGTACGGTGGTCGCTATCCGGCCGGATGTAAACATCCTACCACCAGCTGAGCGGATGTTGGCTCAAAGATCCCTCGGTCGCCTCTTACGACCCCCTCGGGAAAGATAAGGGGAAGCGGTTTGTATTCTCAAGCCGCCGCTCCACGGCCTAAAACATTTTATATTTCTACTACAACTTTTTATATTTCTACCACTAAGCAACATTGAAGCTAGTGAAATTACTGGCTATTATGAAACAACATCTTAAGTTTCGAGCGTAGTCCAGTGCCATGCAGTATATCATGATTCGAAGTTCTAATTGGTGTTGCTTCTGTTTATGGCCAGGCGTGACGCTTTGCATTTGTAGAGCGATCCGTCTCGTCATTAGTGCAAAAAAAATAATCGAAAATCGTCTCACCAAATTGTTGACGAAAATTTACTCAACTCTGGGATATGTGTTTAACTTGAAAGCTAATATATTTTCATTAAGCTGATAACATTCCACGAAATCTGTTTAATAATCTCAGATCAAAAATAAATATCTTTCTAGTAAATCTAATAATACCTACTTAACATTATAAATATCAAAGTTTGGAGTTCGTTGAATGAACCACGCCTTAACGGCTGAATGGTTTTAAATGAAATTTAGCACATAGGTTATTCGTGATTTGGATTAGAATGTAGACCACATTTATCCCTAAAAATATTCGAGCGATAGCAGCCGAGAAAAGTTAGTAAAAACTAAATCTTAAAAAATATATCATATTTAAGTAAATCCTTGCTAAGTTTGAATAAAAGTTCGTAGACTGAGATTTATTTGCATTGTTTCTTGTCGTATACAAAGTTTTTACAGTGACTTATATACGAGGTTCAGTTACTTTGTCACGTGGTTTACTGCGGATTTAAAGACTTTAACATGTACTCTAGGGACGGTTCCGTGGCATGCGGTACTCGCCATAAACTTTTCATGCGGTGTCTTTTAATTCAGAAACACAATATTCTTCTTACCTTTCTTGGGATTATTTGGGTTTTGTTTACGTTTTTTACTAGCCCTGTTTTATAAACGTCCCACTGCTGGGCACGGGCTCCCTCTACTGAATATAGGCCTTAGTCCGCCACGCCGGCCTAATGCGGGTTGGCGGGTCGGGTAGTTTGCATTAGTATCTATTTATCTGAGTTATTTAGGAATTAAGAGCGGGCCGCCAACATCTTAGGCCCAAAGCCAACCTCACCTACACGTGGTAAGCTTTGGTGATTAACGAACGAGGCAATGGCGAAACTTGCTTCAAATTGCGGATTGTGGGGGTGAGAGGGCGGGTTGACCCACATAATATCAAATCCACCGTTAAATCACCATGGGAAGGCGGACACTGGCATTAAACCGGGATAACGCCAGGCAGAAAGAAAGAGTAGAGGTGTATATTGACCGTTAAGCTAGTCCGTTGTGGAGAAGTGAGATTTATTAACCGACTTCAAAAAATTTTTTTTACAGCATAGGCCGGCAAACGAGCAAGTGGGTCACCTGCTGGTAAGTGATCTCCACCGCCCATGTACGCCCCAGAAGAATCATGGGCGCGTTGCCGACCTTAAAGGAAAGGGGTAATTAGGGATTGGGAAGGGGAGGGGATTTGGGCTTCCGGATATCTCACTCACCGTACGGAACGCAGCAGCAAGCCGCTACTTTACGTCGGTTTTCTGGGAGACAGTGGTAACGACCCGATCGAGCCAGCCCATTCATGCTGTAGACAAAACTATCTACAGCGTGGCTCTTCCACTTAAAAATGGAGGAGGTTCTCAATTCGACGTTTTTTTTTTGCTTTTTTTATGTATGTACATCAATTTCTCCGACAATTGTGGTCCGATTTTGTTGGAAAAAATCAATCGATGGAGTTTAGCTGCGTTGCGGTCCCATATAAATTTGGTTACGATCTGATGACGGAGTACGGAGTAAAAAAATAAAACTTTTTAACAGACAACAGCATAGACGTCGATTGTGTTATTAATTTACATACCATAGCTGGCACTTAATACTGACAATTCAACAAAATATGTAACGCTTTTTTTTACAATAAAATACGTTTTTGTCTTTAAATTTATTTTCAATTTTTTAGTTAGACGTTAGTTTAGTTTTAAAAAAAATAAAAAAATATGACCTAATACGTAGGTATTTTTTTTGTTTGTGGGCCTTTTGCATTTAATGAGCGACATGTTACAAAGAGATTTGGGTTGTAGTTTTTATGACCAGCAGCCTGCCTCGTTGAAAGTACATCCAGTTTCGCAACACATATTTGTGGATCAGAAAACATTTGTCTCGGCGCGGGAGTCGAACCTGCGGTTACTCGCTTCACTAACAGATACTCACCCACTGTCCCACAGAGGCTGTCCAGAATATTATATGTAATAAAAATAATTATATTATATCGTGCTGTAGATCCCATTCTAATGTCCCCGTCTAAAGACATAAATCCCACGGCGTATGGTCAGCATGTTTTATACATGAGGAAAAGTTTGGGCTTATTGTTTCAGAACTGACTGACTACATAATGTTATATGTCCTTGACAACTGTTACTCTGCTCAAATATTATAAATGTTGTATCGCTTAGACTTAGGATTTTAGAGCTCATCGGTATGCTGTCATGGATAGCTCATTCTTTAGTTTCAGTTAGGTTATAGTAATTCTACTACGTAATCTGCGATTACTGTTATAATAAGAGCGTCGAGTGAATGATTTTCTAAAACCCAGGTGACCTGATATAACTCTGGGTGCGGTCACCCATCCAATCACTTATCGCAGCGAGAATTTCATGTGATGGTCCCACCGTTCCGCGCCGTGCCGTTCGACCCAACTAATATATGAAGTCCTTAAATATTATTGGTTTTGACTCAAAATCACTGTTGGAGATTTTTTTATATATTCTCAACTGTTTTCAAACCTTTTTAATATTACTAATACGAGTTTGTAAGCTTATCAGCGACTGTAATAAATGTTTATTCCCGACATGGTAGGTAATGCGTGTAGACATGGTAATGTGTGATTCACAAATAGGTGTTTCGGGTCTGGGTGTTGAGAGACCGCAAATAGGCGTTTCGGATCTTAGTGTTGTGGGACCGCAAGTCCCTCGAAGTTCCTGATACCCACGATACAGGCTTAACCTAGTGTGGAGTCAGGACTATGTGTCTGTTGGGTATTATAAAAAAAACAGAGACAAGTCTATTTTTAAGGAGTATTAAATATTTTGTTAGTAGGTTTTCTTAGATATTACATTTTAAAAAGAAAGAAAGAGCGTAGAAAATAACTCAAATTAATAATTAATTCCCAGCTATCATTAAAAATACCACGTTACGAGAAGGACAAGTCGCTTAGTGTTTTATTTAAATTCAATTAAAATGTTGTGTTTCATCTCTTAAAATGTATATGTAAATACCTACATGTGCTACAGAGAAAGCATTACGAAAATAATTAAACACTATAATGAGATTCTTCTACTCTTAATTAGAACGGCTCAAAGACCTGTATAATTTATTTACTGGATTTCTAGTATTCATTAATTAGTTTTTGACGGCCTCCGTGGCCCAGTGGGCGAGCAGCCGACTGTCAAGCGATAGGCCGTGGGTTCGATTCTCGCACTGAGACAAATGTTTGTGTGATCCACAGATATTTGTTTCCGGTCTGGGGTGTTGTGGGATGCCAAGTCTCTCGTAGTTCCTGATACCCAGGATACAGCTTTAACTTAGTGTGGGGTCAGAACGATGTGTGTGACTGTTGGGTGTATTTATTTACTTTATTTATAGTTATTATGTGTAAGTTATTATTATTATTATTAAGCGCAGCGTTGGACGTCCACCTACAAGGTGGACAGACGACCTGATAAAGATCGCAGGAAGTCGCTGGATGCAGGCCGCTTCCAACAGGTCGGTCTGGAAATCTTTGTTCAGCAGTGGACGTCTTGTGGCTGATGATGATGATGTGTAAGTAACTTACTGACATAAAATTACACTGTAAAGAGAGCCACTCACTCTCACTGTTTGAGAGTGTCGGTATAACAAATTATTTATAATCAAACATTTACAATCAAAAGCTGTATTACACAAGGTTAAAACAACGTGATGTGTTACTAAACCCAAAGGATTTTCTCATAAGTGCGCTGAGTCCGAAGTGCGGACCCTCATCCGGGCAAGACGACAGTCGAGTTGTCAATTTGCGTTTAGCGCTTTCCCGTTCGCGTTGATTTATGTGGGTAAATCGATTGAACGTTTGTTTTCCAGTACTCCCCGGGCTCCATAAAAAACAACGTGTCAATAGATTTCCTGCTGAAATGCGCTTTAAATATGAATTTCCAATTTTTCGTTTCGGAGATGGGTTTTATGAAGTATTCCGCTTTCTTTCATTGTTTTACGAAGTATGTAAATATGGTAGGTACGGCTCTTCGTGTAACAGAAAATTGTTTAAGGAAATTTGCGCATAAACAGTAATGTAAGTTAAAGAATAGCACAGTCTTTGAGTGGTAGAGCCACGCTGTAGAAAGTTTTGTCTACAGCATGAATGGGCTGGCTCGACCGAGTCGTTACCACTGTCTCACAGAAAACCAACGTAAAGTAGCGGCTTGCTGCTGCGTTTCGTACGGTGAGTGAAATATCCGGAAGCTCAAATCCCCTCCCCTTCCCAATCCCTAATTATCCCTTTCCTTTAAGACTGGCAACGCGCCCATGATACTTCTGATGGTGGGCGTACATGGGCGGTGGAGATCACTTACCACCAGGTGACCCACTTGTTCGTTTGCTGGCCTATGCTATAAAAAAACATGTACGTTAGTTTAGTGTTTAAAATGTTATAGAGCTATGTCATAAAATAATGACTATTGAATGTGGAAATAACCGGCATGACACTTATTTAGCTTTATGCTGCACCAATTAAATTCACTTAAGGTTTTATCCCAAGTCAATGACCGTCAAGGTCATATCATAATTCTACCGATGTGGAGGTTTCGCACGAAAACGATCCAAATGGTTTTTATTATTGATGGTCAATAATAAATATCTATTATACAGAATACGTAATTACAGCCTTTAGCGCCCAATTATTATTTATTATGAAATGTAATATACATTTTGATATCACATACTTTGTTTGGAAACTGTATTCTTTGTATTGTATATCGCTTGATACAGTTACGTTGTTTACAAAAACAGCGGGGAGAAAACAAAAAGGAATATATAGTCTGGAATAATAGCCGTCAGATATTATTTCTTTTCTAGCATAGATAGGTAAACAAGCAGGTGGGTGTTATAAGTGATCTCCACTGTCCATGTACGCCCACAATACCAGAAGTATCGTGGAAGTAGTGCCGACATTAAAGGAAAGGGATGATCTCTATCACTGTGCGATACGTAGCAGGAAGTCGCTACTTAACGTCGGTTTTGTGTCAGACAGTGGTAATAACCTGTTCGAGCCGGCATTCATTCTATAGACAAAACCATCTACAGCGTAGCTTTATCACTTAAAATAAAAAAAAAAAATTGGTGTGTGTCGTGGGACACCAGGTAGGAACGAAGTTCCTTCGGCTAATGTAGAATCGACACAAATTGTAAAAAATACAAATAGAAATAGAATAGAAAAATAGAAATAAAAAAAAGACGTGTAGCACTCGGAGACTGCCGCGGTAAAGCTATTGTATAGCATTTTTTATCAACTTATGTAATTATAAATAAAAACTTATTAATTTAGACTTAGACTGGCTACTAAACGGTGGACGGCCGTGTTCTATAATCAAAAATTCAAATTCAAATTTCAAACCGCGTCTACATTTCCAAATGTCATAAGTTATCTATCTGTTTTATTAACGGAATTTCGACTTTTACTTTGTGTGCTAGATATCAAATTAAGTTTAAAAAAAAGTCTCATTTAACGGTTTTATTCCACGCATTTTTTCCACGCATTTTTTCCACGCATTTTTTCCACGCATATTTCTTACGGTTTTACTATCACATTTTTTTCAGTTCGGTCACGCAGCGAAATCCCTATCCCCTCCAAGCCTGCCGTAAGGAACTTCGTTCCAAAAATACAAGTGAAGATAAGGATAAATAAACAAGTTACAAATAATAATTTATTTTTAGCTAAAATGTGAAATGAAAGGATAAGGTTGTTTGTCAATCCATATAAAGCTGTCCTTGTAATGTTTTCCTTACCTACAAGAATAATTTGTGTGATTGTTAACCCTCCAACCGAAAAAAAATATTATGCAATAATTCCCCATAATCCACACAAAGTAATTTGAAGAAAATTCTGGAGTAACAATTGGTAGACTTTGCACCATGACAACGTATTATAACACCGCTTTTCTTATTCAGTAGCTCTTGGTGAAAGATCTGTTGCCATGCCACAAATACCCAATTTTCCAAACACAAACCTCTGCAGTATTTTTAGGGTTACGTATCTGATGGGTGCCAATAAAAGCTTATTACTAAGCCTATGCTGTCTGTCTGTCTCTCTTTCTCTCTTCTACCTTTAAAGGTCTTTTGAACCGTAATTGGTAGTAACAAGGTAGATTATAGGTAGTTAGTTACAAGGGTAGGTTGTTGGCCGTCTGAGTTGGTACCAACGCTTTGTCTATTTCTGCCGGCAAGCGACAATGTGTAAGCACTGTTGTGTTTCGGTTTGAAAGACGTTGAAGCCAGTGAAATTACTGGGTATTATGACACTTAACATCTTATGTCTCGGGGTAACGAGCGCAGTTCAGTGCCATATAGTGCTTTGTAATTCAAAGTTCTGTGCAGTGTTGCTTCTGTTTACGGGCAGGCGTGGCGTTTACCATCAGGCGAGCGCCTTGCTATTCTCGTCATTCAATCAAATAAAAAAAACCTTAAATATTCATATAATGTGTGTTATTAAGGCGGATATCCTAACAAAGAACAACAAATAAGAAATGATTTTAAGAGGATGGTATTGAACCCTCGGTGTGCGAGTCCGTCTATCGAGGTCCCAAGAGTGCGTCGCTCTTGAATTGTTTTTATTTTACTTTCCAAACTCCGCATAAACGTCAAGGACGACATGTAAAGGACTACATTTATCATAAACTGAAACTTGAGGATTTACGGGATTGTAACAGCATTTCGCAATTAGAAAATTAAGCTGGAATAAGTTCATGCTATTTTATCTAATAAATTAATACAAATATAGTTGGCTTGGACCTAAGATTTTATTTTATTTATTAACATACACTTAACAGATTTTGACAATACTAATATATTAGGTATAGTACTGAAGTCTAATCAAAATCCAATTGGAAGTGTATACAACATTACTAGATTAGGTGACACATATATGTACTTGTTTAGTTACAATATTATAAAGAAAGAAAAGAAAGATAAGACTTACCCTTCATAACAATTAGCCAGCTTGTGTAAAAACGTGATTGTGTCAACCTAGTTATGTTCCCTGCACCAGTTCATAACATAATACCAACTTACTTGACATTCAAATGACCTTATTTACTAAATATGTAACTCTATCCATTGGAAATATGATACTCTTGTTTAGACTAAAGTTCTTGGAACTAAATGAAAACATGTTGACAATAAAAGTGCTGACCTGGTGTCTAGCCGGTGGCCTTGTGATGATCAAAATTCCTAGAACTGAATATGCCTTGTAAATAAGTTAAGCGTATAAATAAGGATAATTGTTAATTTTAATTCAGTCTCAAATAAATCTTCATCATGAAGAGTTGGACTCTACATTTTTGATTTAAAAACCTCCTCGCGCTCCCGCGTAACTTTTATCTACCTACATAGCAGGAACGAGATGCATATAAGTTTTGGTCTTAACTAATTAAAGCAAATGTTTACATAATGTTACGAAATACAACATTTTACCGAGCTCGATGGTTCCTTGCAAAGTCACTCGGCTGACTGCACCCAAGAAGGAAGTCGAACGGTCTGAATTCGATTTTCCGCTTCAGACGTCAAAGTATAATGAGGGACTATCGTGTAATTAGTAAATAACCGAAGTATTACTAGCCACATAAAACGAGAAATATATATTGTACGAAAGTAGATGAAGGTGGTAGGACCCTCGTATACGAGATGCCGTCTGGGTTGGTACCACCACATTGTCTATTTCGGCCGCCAAGCAATCACTGTGTAATCACTTGTGTTTGGGTTTGAAGGACATTGAAGCTAGTGAAATTACTGGGCATTATGAGACAACGTCTAGTGTCTTGGGGTGGCGAGCGTAGTTCAGTGCCATGCAGTGCTTTGTAATTAAAAGTTCTGTGTGATGTTGCTTCTGTTTATGGAAGACGTGACGCTTACCATCAGGCGAGCGCCTTGGTCAGCTCGTCATTCAATAAAATAAAAAAAAAGTACATTATTCCAATGTACTTTTGAATTAATTCACCGAAATTCAAATACAAATTCAATATCGCTGGTGGGAGAATACTTGTACGCTGGTGGGAGAATACTTGTTCGCTGGTGGGAGAATACTTGTATCCGACCGGATAGCGACCACCGTACACTGGTGCTAAAACCTGCCATAGTGGCCCACCTTGTGTGGGTCGCGTTCCAGGGTCAGCCAGTGTATATCCGGTTCTCCCCAGGGGGCTTGCCCCCTGATCCTAACCCTTTTCCCATCCCTTTTTCCTTCCCCTCCCCCTTGGCCCTTTGGCAGGCCGGCATGATCTTGCCGACCTACGATGGACACATTGTTTATCGTTGGTCGACACTTTTCTTGGATTGCGCTACACTTACCATCAGGTGTAGCGTAGTCACTTTGCCGAGCCAGGATAAAAAAAAAAAAAAAAAAAAAAAAAAAACATAGCGTGGAGCTGTTCTGATTTATATTTGTAGAATGCTCAACGCCGTTCATGTCTGACATGCCCGAAAAGCATGTCATTCAAAGTAAGGTACAGACCATTGCACAAAATACGGCGGTTGCTTTATGTTGAATTACGGATTTCGATACCAGACACGTCATTGGTTAAGGGTGCATTAAACCATGTGCAATCGTAAAAATCCCGAAAGCTATTTGATTTTGACGGATTGTTATTATTAAAAACAAAACATATAACATAAAATGTACCATTGCGTATTACGAATGGTTTTACGATTACTGTTGATTTGAAATAAACCACGCTAACTGAGCTCTACTGAATGAGAGGGGTTTAGGCCTTAGTCCACCACGCTGGCCTAATTGGGGTTGGTAGACTTCACATACCTTCGAAAAATCTTATCGAGTTCTCAGGTATGCAGGTTTCCTCACGATGTTTCCTTCACCGTTAAAGCAAGCGATAATTAACAATTAATATACACGTGACTTAGAAATGTCAGATGTGTATCGAATCCAGCTCCAAGAGAGCTAGATTCGAACCTGCGACTTTCGTCTCGACAGTCCGTACCAATCCCCACTGAGCTATCGCTGCTGTTGCTGCACTTTAATTTACATCTGTTTATTTAACGTGACGGCGTATTCTATTTGAATATAAGAGTTTGGTTTGAAATAAACAAATCGTTACATTCAGCGCGATGCGGATATTAAGCCGAACCCACTTCCGATGTAAATTAAACCATCTGAACGAATGTTGCAACGATTCCGGAAAGATTTATGTCTGTAAGTAGTAATAGCATTTCACAGCATCAGCTGGAATTTAAAGAAATAAAAATGTCAGCACAATTAACTATATTATATTAATGGCGGTTTTGTAATGCTTAACCAATATTCGTTGTTGGTCACACTGTTGGGTCATAAATACAAATACCTTAAATTCATTTTGTTGTTGTTGAGCCGGCGCTCGACCGGGTCGTTACCACTGTCTCACAGAATACCGACGTATAGTAGCGGCTTGCTGCTGCGTTTCGTACAGTGAGTAAGATATCCGGAGGTCTAAATCTCGCTTTCATTTTCAATATCTTAATTATCTCTTTCTTTTAAGGTCGGCAACGCGCCTCTGATTTTTTGTTATTGTGGGCGCACATGGGCGATGGAGATCACTTACCACCAAGTGACCCATTTGCTCGTTTGCCGGCCTATGCTATAAAAATATACAAATAACATAATAGAATGTCTTCGAAAATAATAATATATTCATTCGCTATATGCACCTTAAAGGCCTGTTTTGAGATACGCGACTGATACAGAACGCGACCTTTGTATGCAATTGTACAGGAATGTTTTAAAGCGGCTTGTCACCATCATCTGATTTACGACATGTGTCGCAGTCTCCCCATCTCGGTCGCGCACCTCAAAACAGACCTATTCGTCACTTAGGCGTCACGTAGCGTTCACACTTTCTATAAAAAATATATTAATTGTTGAAAAGCGTGTCAGCCAAAATTATAATATACATAAATGACATTTAGGGCCCGTTTCACAATGTGTGATTAATATTTAACCGTAAATAACGCAGTAGACACCCAATTTAGAATGAAGCAATTTGACAATTGCTACTTCTATGTATATTGATAGCGAAATGATTTTGTATTTCCTGTATTATATACATATTCACGCCTGTTTCTCATAGAGGTAGTCAGAAACAACGGATTTATATTTGCGTCGATCGATTTGCATCTTCTTCCCTCTCATTAAATTCTTCATGTATGCACGTCGGCTTAGGGTACTTCTGATACTTATAATGTATTTAATAACCAACGTTTACTTGGATATTACAAACAAGATATTTTAAACAAGCGTCTATTATATTAAACATTCCTATCTTCTAGAATGATTTTAATTAAATGCCGAAATAATTAAGAAACACACTGCGACTATAACTGCTATAGTATACTTTTTGTTCACAGCGAGCGCTGCATATCGAATGCACTAATTTCAACATATGATCTGCAGCTATAGCGAAAACCGTGATTATGATTCGGCAACCGAGTTCTAGACTTTATTATGAGTCAGGACCATTATAATGTAACTAAAAATTCGGGTCTTATCCGTTTATTCCTTATCAAATCTTGCTGGAACATTGTGAAATAAGCCCTTAATCTTGTGAATAATTGAGTTAGTTCTAGAAACGAAACAAAAGGGTATTTAATTAACATTCATCGGAAACAAAACAAAATAAATAACTATTTCAACGTCGAATTTATATTGAAACATGATCCCTTGTCGTACTGAAACCGCAATTTTTATTATTAAAATGGGAAGAATATTCCATTTAAAAATAAAACTCTGACGTAAAACTGAAAAATTGGTATGATTACGAAAAATTCGAATGGAATATACCACGAACTGTATTCGTTTTGTAAAAAATGATTTAAATAAAATGACATGACTGCTCGTATCAAACTTTTAAAATTAAAAATTGTCTTTTTTAATTTCTTACTTTTAGCAAAATTATATGCGACCTACGGGGCGCAGTGGGTGAGTAGACGGCTGTGAAGCGAGAAACCGCGGGTTTGATTCCCGCACTGACACAAATGTTTCTGTGATCCACTATTTTTTTATATTCATTTCGGGTTTGGGTATGTTTTGCCTCCAGAGGGGTTGATGTCGTGCAGGCGGCCGGTGGTAAAAAATGGTTCTGTAACATGTGTTAAAAGGCATGATGCCCCGACCCCTGATGACAGATACGACTTAGGTACCTACCTTCAAGAAAAGAGTCTTCTCTTTTCTCAAAGGCAGACAATGCACCGATGATTCCTCTGGTGTTGTAGGCGTCTATTGGCGGTGGTAATTACTTACCATCAGCTGACCCACTTGTTTAGTTCCCCCTATTCCATTAAACAAAACCCACAAAAAGGGTTATTTTTTATGTCGAGCGAACGTAGATTGTAGGTATTCACGCGTCACACCTAGAAGAAACAGTTTCATTAGTGGTACCGATGAATCGATGTGAGTGGCCATGTCGAAGCATGGCGTTCGTTTGCCTGCTATTGGCAGGCGCAGCAAGCGTATAGAAGCCTAGAAAAATATGCTGGAGCACTCGACCTCGAAGCGCGCACAAGGGGTTTCGCCGAAATCGTTTGGGAGGAGTTCAGTTTACATACACGTGTACAGAAGAATTATTTATATATATATTGTAATGTAGAACTAGTATCTTGTATCAATTTATTGTATTGACATGTCATATGAGCATGATTACCTGATTAATAAATGAATTTGAAGACTTGGACGGCGCTCCTTTAGGGAGGCGTACGTTCAAAACTACATGAAATAATAAAAAGCGTGTAAATAGACTGAGGTGATGATTATGGTCACCGATAAGGCCATATCATTTAATAAATCCAGTGCAATATTCATTTTAATAACTACAATTTCAATCATATTGCCTAAACCTACGTTTGAACAACATATTCCTCAGATATCAATCTCAGCCAGTTTCACAAATATTTATACCAAGTTCCAATAACTTTTGTCTTCGTATACAGAACGCAAAGTGAATTCATTGAATCGAATATTTCGTTGAAAGTATTCCTGAATAGTGGAACTTCCAAACGAATTCCACACGTAGTCGGCTTCTGATGGGTAAGTGAACGCCGCAAGCGTGCTTTGGACTAAATACTTGTCCTACTTTTGATATGAGCTATTTAATGTTCCACAAGCTTTTATATATTTTAGTATGTTTTTTCTTTGAATCTTCTTAAGGGACACAAGTATTGACCATTTTTAGATTATTTTATAGTAGACTCCGACAAACGAGCAAGTAGGTCACCTGACATCCATCGTCTATGAATATCCAAAATAGTAATCATGGATGCCCTCTATATATTAAAGAGAAAGGAAGAAGATGGAAGATTTAGACCGCCGGAAATCTCACTTACCGTACAAAATGCAAGAGCAAGCTGCCACTTCACGTCGGTTCTGTGTGACCATGGTAACAACGCAGTCGAGCCGGCCCATTCATAATGTGGACAAAAATGTCTACAGCGTGGCTCTAACTCTTTCAATGACCACGACGCCGTATAATATCACCCAAATAATTGTTATTGTTGTATTGTAAATCCAATGCCACTTTGTAACCTTTTTTGGGTAATAAAATTATTTTGATTATTAAAACTTTAGTAGCAAAACCTTCGTTTACGATATTATTTTTGATTTGGATCGTGTCAGCTTACTGCGGGAATTGATTAGATTTTACAGTAGTGCCCAGTCTAAGCACAATTTTCATGTTATACGAATTTAAGCTTGGTTGAACAATATCTGCATTTATTAATAACGTTTCAATAATAAATAATAGCGTTTTAAATTGCCTATATAAAAAAATAATACTGTATAATAATATACTCGCCGACCATGTCTCTCAAATAACCGCGATAAAATCCGTTTAAATTAGTTTTATTTCAATGAGTAACATTCGCGTAAACGTAAGAAATCATTAGCCTCTAACTAAGCCGTTATAAATTATCGATTAATAATCTACGCATACATTAAATTTTGATCTTTCATTAGTATTAAGTAGATTATGCGCGTGGCTCCACTCGCGTACATGTATTTTCTGGATTATAAAATAGCCTATGTCGTAGTCTACTTGTGTGCTACAGTTTATACAAATCCCTTCAGTCATTAAGGCGTGAATAATTAACAATATTTGACGACACAAACGTGCACAACAACATGATTTAAAATCGTAGTTCCAATTGCATTTTCAGTATTTAAATACCATGATATAATTAATGAAATAATTTTATTTTTTTAAAAATCTTTAAACCCATAATACACTCCTCTATTCAATAATAAACTGAAGACAAAATCGAATCGCGATTATGAAAAAGGGTGGCTAAATTTGCTAAATTAGCGAATAACTAAATCTTCGCAGGAATATAAAAAGAAACTTATGACGTGAGGACGGGAAGTGCAAATTGATTGGGGCAATCTAGTTGTCGCGAAGATGAGGGTCGGTGGACGTCGAAATATCGCCGACTGTCGGATTGTTTACTCAGATCAAGTGATTTCGTGATCTTAACGACTGTTATACCAAGAAGTTGATTTTACGAAACTTGTTAATTTATCCTCGAGTGTTTTGTTATTCCATTCGGAAACGGTAATGGAATATTGAAGTGTTTGTTTAATTGGAAACGAATGGAAGAGTTTGAAATAGGAAAGGTATCAGTGGTGATTGAATCGGAATAATTACTATTCCAGAGTGGTTGTAACCAATATAAAAGTAATTGGATTTTATATACGCATTTATTTACAAATAAGACTGATTTTTCGTAACGAAACATAAATGGAGTAAAATATCTCGTTTCCTACATTACATTACTAAAGCCTATTAAGAACAGTCTGTGTGCGAGTTCAATTGTCTCAAGATCTAGAATCGTTTCGAATGGCGTAATTGATCGTGGGGATAATGAACTGGCTGACCCATTGCTAATGATCTCCACTGAACCGATTGCCACCGAGGTCTGATTTAGATTTTTACATTCTCTTTTGTTTACACTCGAAGAAAATGAACTGTTATACCATTATAAGATTAGTAAATTAAACATAATAAAATATAATTAATAGCATTTTTTCTGTTTCATTTCCATACCAAGTAAATGTATAAATAAAAACATATAGATTATGTATGTATAGTATGTTCGCATTTGTTTTAGCTTTTTGATATGTAAATTTAAGTAACTTTATGTATGTTTGTTATTTCTATATAACTATACAGTTATGCAAACCAATACAAAATCTACATGCTTGACACTGCGAAAAGAATTTTCGTAAACATTTTTATTAGAATCCCCAAGTGCCATTTATGCATTGGCTTTATCGACATAGAGTAGAATTCAATTTCACTGAATTCAGTATAAAATAAACTAGATTGTCAGGGGTCGTATTTATGTGGGGGTCGGCATAAAAACACAATCTTAAAAGGAACCGTAAACGCCCTGAGGATATAAACTCTCTGAAACGAACCGTTTGTACATACTAGCACAAGAATCCTTAAGGCGGCTTATTCAAAATAATATCATTATATTGCTTATAATAACGATCATATTAAATCTCACAACATTCCGTTTGCTCCAAAATATACGAATATGCCATTGAGCGCTGGTAAAAAACTAAGGTCTCTTCGATGTTATTTCTACAGGAATGTAAACAAATTTAAATATCTACCTACTATTTAATTATCTCTATTCGTATTCGTAAAAACTATGAGCCAAATTTGTTTGAAACATGACATTTTATTTTGGTCGTTTTAGAATGTGAGTAAATGTAAAGTCAATCGAATAAGGTTTGATTTATTAGGACGTAAACTATGCCAAATCATTTTAACACAAGAAAGTTAATTTGAGATATTAATTTTATTTTTCATAATCGTACATGAGGAAGTGTATGATAAAAAAATATACGGAATTTAACCTACTTAAATCTAATGAATTTAGCAAAATAAAATCAATTTGAATTTGATGTGGGTTGAAACATATTTATTTATTATATTTGCGTATTTGCATCCTTAAATAGTGTGTTAAATTTTTTTTCGCCATGGGCCTTAAAATATGTTTAATTTTTTCCTATTCTTATAATGTGCGGAATTAAACGGAGTTGCTCAAGCCAGAAATATTTAATACCGAAATTTTATTTTCAGCTTATTAAATGTTATTTTTTCATTAGCTTGCGAGTTTTAATTTACTGCCCGGTTTACAGCAAGGTCAAAGAAACTTTAAAACTATTTTAGTAGGTAAGATCGGTATATTCTTTAATTACGTTTGCTGGTGGATTAAGTGGTTAGTCGCTGTAATGTACCGTTCTTCCATGAACGAGTACGCTAGCGTAGGCATATTATCCAGTAGGATATAAAGTTTTGTCGGAATCCAATATATTGTACATAATACGTAAAAAGAACACAAATATTTTACTTAATATAAACATACAAACATGCGAACTCACGCCTGTAATCCTCGAAGGGGTAGGCAGAGGTGTTATCAGCACAACCACATTTCGCCGAGCGTATCTCCGTCCCATGATGTGATAGGGGGCGAGCCTATCGCCATACCGGGCACAATGCAAGACTCCGGGTTGATACTAAGCATTTCGTGATAGAAAAACCCGACCCGGAAATTGAACTCGAGACCTCAGCACAGCAGTCGTACCGTGTACGGAATATAACTGCACCACCGAGACAGTTAAATTGAGTACGTAATAATAAATCAACAATTTAATATTTCACCTAGTATTTTCATTACCACTGTATCATAAAAAACCTATGTGAAGTGACAGCACCAAGTTGTATTTTGTAGCAATTAGATGTTTGATCATCACATCACATCATATCACACATCACATCACATTTTTCCACACATTTTTGAGTGGTAGAGCCACGCTGTAGACAGTTTTGTCTACAGCATGAATGGGCTGGCTCGACCGGGTCATTACCACTGTCTCACAGAAAACCGATGTAAAGTAGCAGCTCGCTGCTGCGTTTCGTACGGTGAGTGAGATATCCGAAAGCCCAAATCCCCTCCCCTTTCCAATCCCTAATTATCCCTTTCCTTTAAGGTCGGCAACGCGCCCATGATTCTTCTGGTATTGTGGACGTACATGGGCGGTGGAGATCACTTACCATCAGGTGACCCACTTGCTCGTTTGCCGGCCTATGCCATAAAAAAAAAATCACATTATTGGAAAATGTACGTTTAATAATATTATAATGCGCCGTCTTGTCGCTAATAGTGATCTCTTCCAGGCAACCTTAAAATTTAAATAATATACATGGGAGTGATGCAATAAATTGCGGTGTTTTTTGTTTGAATTTCCAATGATTGACAGCGAAACGGCCCTCTAGTTATCATTATCATTATAACATTTTATTTGTATTTTCTTCAAGCTTACCGGGCATTTTTCTCTCAAAAATTAATGAGACATTCCTGTGTTACGAAATACGATACTGCACGTTAGAGATATTTTTATTTTATTATAAATTCTTTATTAAATTCTTGTATCAAGAAATTATTTATTCATTATTTGGGTGTATTATTATTTACTTATTTAGTACGATAATCGATAAATGTAAGTTTCATTAACTGAAGTCTCGATTTGTGATTTTGGAACAAAAGAAAAAAGAAAAGAAAACGTCTTTTCTATGATTTTTGCACCTTATCAAAAACATAATATCTAGGTACTTCGATTTTATTTTTTTACTTAGCGTCATAAACTGACCAATCACTTATACAAAAGTTTTTCCTATGCGTTCGCGCGCACTATGAGGTCTCAGAGTAGTATTTATGAGTACGGGAGTGAATCAAACAAAACGATAATACATATAATTCTATTTTGCAACCATATATCCACTACATTATCATATACAAATATATGTTAGAACATACATAGGCATTTATTACAATAATTATTGAGGTATAGCATGTTTATGATATTTCCTTTCTTTGTGAAATTGATAGTTATAGTCAACTTGCGTTTGCTCGCGGCTCCGCCCGCGTGAAAAGCCTAGATTAAAACCCAAGATAAAAAGTAGCCTTTATCCGTCCCCAGGGCAGCCATATGTATCTACACCAAAAATCATTAAAATCGGTTCAGCGATTTAGGCATGGAAGCGTAATGAACAAACTCATTTCGCATTTATAATAATAAATAAATAAATACACCCAACAGTCAAACACATAGTTTTGGCCCCACATTGGGTTAACCTGTATCGTGGATATCAGAAACTATGAGGAGCTTGCGGTCCCACAACATCCAGACCTAAAACAAATATTTGTGGATCGTACAAAATTTGTCTCAGTGCGGGAATCAAACCCACGACCTCCCGCTTCGCAGACAGCTACGCGCCCACAGCGCCACGGAGGCTGTCTAATAATAACATTATTAAAATATATTAGTCAATATTGAATGTACTCACATAACGATGGTGGTCGCATCCAAAATTTAAATTATATTATCCTTATATCTTTATTTTATTTTCGATTCTCCTTATTTTGTTTACGACCTCTCCCGACAAACTAATTCGATTTTGAGGTTACGACATTTGAATACTCATTACCCGACCCAAAGAATATTCATTGTTTTTATTAAATGCATACTAATAAGGTATTTTTCAGAAAGGTACAATTTTCTATTCGTATTTGGAAATGAAAATGTGGAATAATAAGAAGAGGTGAGCCTCTGGCGTCGTGGCTCATAATGTTCCCTTTTTGTAGACCTAATTTATGACGTCGAGCACGTACCGTGTAAAAATGGGGAACGTATACGAACATGCAGGTTTAATTTTACGGCCTTTTGTAAGAGAATGAATAAGAGGTAAGTCTTTAATTATGAACAAACCTCTCGCTGGCTGTACCGCGTTTATAAATTAACTCTATATAAAACAACACTTGTGAAAGGATAACGACTGTTCTTTTTGTGCAAAACGTTTCGTATTCATTGAAATGCCAGCACTAAAAATTCAGCTGTTTTGATTCGTATCTGCGTTTCAAAGAAAGCGCTTACAATTTGGACGTTCGTACAACGAACGTTGAATATAAATCAAAATCTGAACTAAAAACAATGCATAGAACAATGATTCGAATGCGAAGAGTTATATTTTCGGTAAATCGAAACGGCGCCGCTGCGAATATTCGTTGCTTTGTAGTCGTTGACAAGCAAAAACATTGTTGATGTAGTTGCACAATTTATAATTCCACATGTCATTACATTGTTTCCTGTAATCTACCTTGTGAAATAAACCTAATAGACATCCAAAGGGTTATAATATTTTTCTTCTAACCACGAATTTTACGTGAGGTACTCCACCGGGTAAGAGCAGATTTTCTTTACCCTGGCTCGGCTATGTGACTAATCTACACCTGATCCTAAGAGCTGCACAATCGAAGAATAGTGTCGACTAATTAATGACAGACGATTTAATAAGTAGTAAGGTCGGCGAAATTACACCAATTACTGCCAAATTGCTTCTCACACTCCATTTAAAATATTATTGGAATTATACAGGTACATTTATGTCAGACCAATGATTCAATTGCACAATAATCGTAAGTTTAATTAGTAAACACGTTTAATTTATGATCAATTCGAGATACTCATATGATCCCCGTTAATGCCGTTGTGGTAGAATTAATTGCTACGTTCCATTGGAGCTTGCAATACGTAATAAATACAACACCTTCGGTTCAGTGAAGCCAACAATTCTTTTCGTTAGCGCAAATCCATGCACATTTTCTATTGTGCGCGGGCACATTTTTCCCGTAGCTGGCGAGTGTTTGGTGCCGAGTTTAATCGACTAAACTTGAATCCATTGTGGCCGGTAGGCAACAATGGATTACTGCGTTGCTGTCTCCTCGTACACTTTGCACCGTTTGCGAATTTACATGGCTCCAGATCAAAAACGGACCACATGGGAATATGTTCGCATTGTACATGTCGGTATCAAACGGTGAAGCTATTAATTTCGCCCGGCATACGTGTCTACATTTACACTCGTTTGTATAGGGCGTTTTAAACAATTATTTATTGCCTGCTACTCACAAAGCGTCAACATAAAACCTTGAAATATTTCAGCGCACATGCTTCCACTGTTAGGGTAGCTACAAAGGACTGTTATTAAAATGCAGCAACGACTACAGCGCTGGCACTGTCGTTAGTTCAAATAACCGTTTTATTTTAGTCTGTCCGTGATATTCACTGATTAAGTTTCATGCATAAAATGCAAAAATGTATGTGTTTTAGTAAACCTTCACCGAGTGCTATTTGTTAGTATATTTGTTTTATGAAATTTGTTTACGCTGTATATGGAAGATCTTTTTTAATAATTAACATCAGCCTGTTGGATGTATCTCAATACTGATTCATTTAAGGGAACGTCTTATACATTGTTCAGATATAAATGATTATCTCAGAGCTGTCACAGGACAGTCCAGAATCAAAATATTTAAGACATTCATAGTGTTTTATTATAGTTTTATACGCAGGCACTTAATCTTAGCATAGTCATTAAGTTTTGCTCAAAAGTCAAATCTAATCACTGACTGGTTTTAGGCCAAATTAGCGTCAAAAAAAAATTACAATTGATAAATACTATATATCTCTGACTCTCCAATCGGTATTTCAATACAAGACAGGTCAGACACTCGCGCTCTACAAAGTACAAGTCTGGCCACACGTGAAGTACTCACACCTCTGAACAGGGGCACTCAAATAGCAATTTCTTCCATTTGAGAAACCGAGACGGACAAAGACGGGTCTCTTGAATTGTGAATAACCTGGATCACGTACCTGCAGTACAGTACTTTTGTAGAAATAATCTCTTCCACGCTCTTGTGGTCCCTAGAAAGAACTTCCCTCCACTGTATTTCCTCAGCGCTGTAATATGTTCTTTTTCAAACGAGACTTAAAAAAGAAATCACAATAGGCTGTAGATTAGATATCAAATGGTATTTCTGAACTCAATAGAAGATGGTAACCATTTACCATCATGTGAACCGTCAACTCGTTTGGCCTCGGAGACCAATAAAGATATCATCGCAATATACCTGAATTACAGATACTTAAGATGCCATAGAATCTAATAGTGTAATCTAACCGTATTGGAAGAAATCAAACATTCATTCAAATCACATTTCAATAAAAATACCGAGAGTCATTTAAAGGATATTGAAAAGTAATGTGGTATTTAGAAATCCAATTAAAATCCATTGTCTAGAACTATATAACACTGGTGAGTTTTATCTTTTAACGTAGTTAGTGTAGTCGTCGTTCGTACGACGTAAACCCATCGTCGGCAATAACCAAATCAATTCGCGCTGAGAAATAGCTCCTGCCTGATTGGGTTGGATTCTGCCGTGCTTGTGAGAATAGCGCGTTAATACTATTAAAGTAGTAAACTGCTTTGCGATACTGCATGGAAAAGAGTGCAATGTGGAATGAGATTACGATTTAGAATGTGCAGAATATTACCTGATTTTATTTCATTCAGCCATTATAAAACATTCCACCTCAGCGCTGCTTCAGATCAGATAGTGTTCGAGTATTTTATTTTTTATTACGCTATAATACTATTCTCAAGAAATGATTTGCCGGGAATCTGGATTAGATTATCTTATCTATCTATTTATTATCTTTTGATATAACTACTTGATTAAAGTGTCAATGGGTTGGGCTACTGGTATTGTTTCGATTCATAAAACTAGAGTATTCTCTATAATATTTTTGAAGGTATGCGAAGTCGACCAATCGGCATGTGTGAATGTGGTGGAAACTTAGCTAGTACAGAAGAGGGGTGGGAGTTTTGCTGGTAAGATGGTACCTGATATCGACTAGATAGCGAACATCGTACACTTATTTGTAAACCCGCCATAGTGGCTCAGTCAGATGAGTCGCATTCCGGGATCAGTCAGTATATATCCAAAAACTTCAGGCCGGCATATTATGACGACCGTCGAGTGACCCGTTATCTCTTGACGGTCGTCATTATCTTTTTTTTTTTTTTTTTTTTTTATTGTGGGGCTCTATGCCCCACTCTCGTCCCTCTGATATTATTTTTCAGAGTTTTTACCCATCTGTAAATTCTCAACATTTTTTATTATAAAAAACCCGTAGTAATGCAAGAGTAAAATAGTATATACAAAATATATAAGTAACAAAAAATAAAAGAAATAAAAGAAATGCGCACATTATAGTGTTTGTCTGCATTAATAAGGCTATAAAGAGTACAGAGACATTAAAAAATTAATTTTACACAATAAAAACATACAATTGTAAAAAACAGATCGTCATTATCTTTAGACCACACTGTACTTAACATCAGGTCCAATGTAGCCACTTTGACACTGTGCCAGGATAAAAAAAAAAGAGAAACAATAAAAAGGCCGGTATTAGCACAGTATAGAACACAGAATTTATAAAAAATACGAACTTTCGAACGACGTTTCAGCCAGATAGAGTGATGCCATTTCAAATCCACGTGCAGTAAGTACGTGCTGAGTTGATAATGAGGTTCATAAGAGGCATAGAGTAAGGTGTCGCTTTATTATGTGGTAGATAACAATTTCAGTGTCATATTATATTTTGACAGCCTATCGAAAAAATATGCTTATTACTCATTGATATACAAAAAAATTAATAACATTGATATACAATTTTTTTTTGTATATCAATGTTATTACTATAAATGAAACTTTTTAATAAGTTATTATTATTAGAAACTTACGACTGCATCCGTTATGGAGTGGGCAGATTTGCACCCAGTATATCCACGATGGTGTGAGTCTATCTAAATACCGGGCAAGTCACGTGCGATTGCAATATTTTACATGTTATTTATATAAACAAACACAAATAAAACATAGAAAAGCATTAGTAGAATTACGAAATAAAATTAGCAAAATATATTTGTACGTGGAAGCAAGTTAATACAATAACGAAATACAACATTGAGGACGTAACAAGTCAAGTTTTGTTTTTCGCGTCAGTACTCTCCCTCCATCCCTTAGGTAAGTGAATAACTGTAATAATAGAAAGCCCGCTCCTTCGGTAAAAGAGGAACTAACTCCAAAGCAATCTAATAAGAAATCGGACGATAAGGAAAATGTTTGACAAAGAATAAAGAGGCTCGATTGTGTTTCCGCGATAAACGCATTACGGATGTGACTACTGAATCAGGTGAGTTTATTTCAACGATAGTGTTTTCTTTTTGATTGAATGACGAGACGAGCAAGGCGCTCGCCTGATGGTAACCGCCGCCTGCCCATAAACAGAAGCAACACGACACAAAACTTTGAATTACAAAGCATTGCATGACCCTAAACGGCGCTCGTCAACCTGAGACATAAGATGTTAAATCTCATAATGCCCAGTAATTTCAATGGCTTCAATGTCCTTCAAACCGAAACACAATAGTGCTTACCCACTGTTTCTTGGCGGCAGAAATAGACAAAGCGGTGCTACCAACCCAGACAGCTTCTCCCACACGAGGGACCTACCACCTTGTAAATCTATAAATATGGCTTATTATTGAATTCCGGCACCGTAATAAGATATGTGGTATCAGTAGCAACTATCTTACTACATAGATAGCGTTATAAATAAAAAAGCATCATTAAACTTATCACTTAATTTTGGAGAAAATCGCTTATACAACGAATCGTTTATTAGTAAAATATTCGATATTAGCATCGCTATCTCATGTAGATATTGGAAATTGATTGCGAAGATTGATTATACAGGTTCGGTGGAATTTATTGGTAGCGCGGCACTGTAGATGTTACTCGATAGGCACTTTATTGCCAGTATCATTACATTTTACTCAGAACTAAGTTATTAGTGTCTGTAGATAGGTTATAGTTGAAATTAACGTGGAACTAATATAGGAGCTACTGTTACCGCATTAAGTTCACGTAATGAATTTATTAACAGATAAGTAGTTTTTCATAAATGCTTGTTTCATAATATTCGAGTAAAATTTAACCACCAAGTATAAGTAAGACAGCTATTTTTGAAAATAAATAATTGACATTTTTTCCGGTATATTAACCAGCTATTTTGGTTTTTGGAAGCGTTTCTTTTTTATCCTTTAGGTCTGAGTGTGACTTTTGTATTTGAACATGTTTAATTGTCTTTGGTACTGATGAGAGGTTCCTGAGAGGACCTTCTAATGAGAGATTATTTTATTAAAATGATATAAAGTCTTTATATTATACGATAGCATACATAGTCTATATAAAGTCAATAATATGAAGTGAAGGAGCTGTTATGACTAACAAGATGGCGTTGAAAGCTGATAAAGCAGATGATAGCAAAGAGCCATTGAGTGCAGGCGGCGCGGTCGTAATTATTGTAAAATGACCGAGGAGTTCTAAATGTTCTAGCCGATAACTTCTAGCTGATTAGGTTAATGATGATAGAAGGATTTAATTTGAATTTTAAAATAATTCTTTCACCTTAAAAGTCTAGGGCACTGCGTTTTTAATCAATTCAAACCGGTAATACTGGTATCCACGTATACATTCTGATAATAATTGTAGATACTTTGGTTTCGTTGACTGTTTTACATGTATGAATTTTTATTTCTGATGTACAATAAAGCATTATAAATAAATAAATAATTGCAAAAAAACATTTTGTAATTGGTAGACCCACACTGTAAACATTTTTGACTAGGTACAGCACGAATGGGCTCGTTCGACCGGGGTAGTACTGTTGTCTCACAGATAACCGACGTGAAGTGGCCTGTAACGTTTTGTGCGGTGAGTAAGACCAACCCTCGTCCCCCACCTTTTCAATTCACCTTTCCTATAAGGTTGGCAACGCATCGTATTGTAGTTGTCCATGGGTGTTTGAGATTACTTACCACCAGGCGCCCCACTTGCGCGTTTACCGGGCATTGCTATAAAATTGTAACAAAGTAGCTTTGCTAAAATAACATAAATATACCATTTTAACATAAGACAAACAAATATTTCAGCTTAGGTGGACATAATATAAGATATAATATGTTTATGCTGATCGTGATACTACAATACGTGAAAATATTTTTTTCCGGAACACACGGATGACAAATGTATTGACCTAGAACGCGATACCGATCGCTAAAACAATCTTGTGATGTATTGTGCGTTAGGTTCTTTGTTTACGGCATTGGTTGAAATCTGTCTATTCCGCATATAGTAGTTGCGGTAGTTTGCGGGCACGCTCAAGGTTATCCTTATTATGAAATATTCATTCATTGTCTGGTTTTCTTGACGTAGATTGATATAGCATTGATAGAGGCCTACATGAATAGATGTATTTTTTTAACCGACAAAAAAGGAGAATGGGTTCTCAACTCGATCGGTATATTTGTTTTTCAAGTTGCTGTCTTAACTATTTTTAAAGCGGTAGGTACAGTTAACTGGTATTTGCTGGTGGCAGGATATTTATATCCGCCCGGATAGCGACCACCGTACATATGGTGTTAAAATCTGCCATAGTGCTCCACACGCCTTATGTGGATCGCGTTCCAGGATCAGCAGGTGTATATCCGGTTCTCCCAAGGGGCTTACGACATGACTTGATGGTTGGTTCGGGCGGGTATAGGGGTACATTCTTGTATCCCTGTGCCTGCATCAGTCATCCGCCTGTCTTGTCGCAGGCCCTCGATTTGCTTCTTCCCTCTCCGAAGAGGCATTGCGTCCTCGACGGTCAGCAGAATTATGCCGGCCTGACGTAACTCCGTAAAGGGTTTTTTGTAGATTGCGTTGATTTTTTTTCCTCAGTTGAACTACTTATTTTTATAATTCACGCCGCTGACAAATTAACAAGCATAATATAATATAATCACAGCCTCCGTGGCGCAGCTGGCGAGTAGCCGGCTGTGAAGCGAGAGGCCGCGGATTCGATCCCCGCACCGAGACAAATGTTTGTGTGATCCACAAATATTTGTTTCGTGGTCTGGGTGTTGTGAGACCGAAAGTCTCTCGTAGTTCCTGATACCCTCGGCACAAGACTTGTATCTTACTGTGGGGTTAGGACTATGTATGTGACTGTTGGGTGTATTTATAAAATTATATTTTCCATAATAAAACCTTTTTTAATAATGGAAAGATGGATTTATTTACGCTCTCGGCATGGTTCTAAACAAACACTGTGCGGCTTGTAGTTTCTGTAATGGGTGCCATTTCTTCATGCGATATTTAATTGTATGAGCTCGCATTGTTCTTGTATGCTCTTGATTTAAGGTAAAGCTTACGGCAACGAGACTTCCATTAACATGAGTACTTCAAAAGCATTTAACATGAATGGTGTGAGGGAAAAAATTCAAAAACTAAGAAAGGTGTTAGTGTTTTACATAAGAATTGATGTTTGTTTTAAAAAAAAATTGATTATGTCAACGTAGCAATATTTCACCGTTTACTAACTTATCGAACAAAAATACTATACGGTACGTAGAAATACAATACTACTATTATAGTGAATGATGAATTCTACGGAGGTTTGTCAGCTGCAATTTGTCTGTTTTGGCATAAACGCAGACGCGTGTGGGTGGAAATAGCCTGACTAACCTTACTGCCTGACTGACCGATTTATACCGAACCGACACCGACCGAAACAATACTGGATTTGTGTGAGAAATCTATTGCTATTGCCGTCTCCATTCAAATATGCATCAGTGTGGTTACATTGATTCTGTAACGTCTGTATCAGTCTTAATATTATGATTGATTAGCTATAGGTTCTGCCTATATGATACCCAACAGATCATCATCATCAGCCACAGGACGTCCACTGCTGAATGTAGGCATCCCCCAACGATTTCTAGACCGACCTGTTGGAAGCGGCCCGCATCCAGCGAAGTCCTGCGACCTTTATCAAGTCATCTGTCCAACTTCTAGGCGGACGTACAACGCTGCGCTTGCCAGTACGTGGCCTCGATTCCAGAACCTTTCTGCCCCATCGGTTATCGGTTCTGCGTGCTATGCACTGCCATTTCAGCTTGCTAAATAATAACAGATACTTACATATAATGGTTTTAGGACCAGCCAGGACATGTTGTTTTGTAAACCAGTGTAAATATACTTTTAGTACGTGGTAGAGCCACGCTGTAAACAGCTTTGTCTACAATATGAATGAGCCGTCTTGACCACAGTGTCATAGATAAAAGTAAAGTGGTTACTTGCTGTTTCGTTTCATAAGGTGAGTGAAATTTCCGGAGGCTGAAATTCCCATTCCCTTCCGTCTGGTATCGTGAGTGTTTATAGGCGGCAGAGATGAACATCAGAGAACCAGATTGCTATATCCTCGACAAACGAATAGGTCCAATTTGACAGCTATCAACTCACACAATTTTGTTAACCGATGCACTTGGATCGTAATTTAAATTCTATCAAAAGCTCGCATGTAAGCACGGAAAATTCGTTTGCGTTGTATTGAAGGTGATAATTGAGTATTTTAATTAATGATATCTGTTTATTTCGATTTATTGTAAAGTCCTGTTTGAGATACCCGACCGAGACAAGATACTTTGACGTGCAACGACAGCGATACGTCCGCTTTGTAAATATATACAACTAGCATTGGCTCGCGGCCCCGCCCGCGTTTAATTTTGCACTTTGAAATTTCCGGCATACTTCCATACAACCGTTCATCCTTTGTTTTACCCCTTTAGGGATGAAATTTCAAAAAAGTCGTTCTTAGTGGATACTTACAATAGAAAAAGCCAGCTCTGCGGTTTAGGCTCTGAGTTGATGAATCAGTCAATCAGTCAGGACAAGGAATTATCCTATGTATATAGATTGTATTGTATGTGACCAAGATACAGAGCGCGACGCGCGACAATTTCCTTATAATTTAATTCAAAGCGTGGCGCTATTGTCTGCCTCAGTCCCGTATCTAAAGCAGGCCTTAAGTGCTGAATTAATTACCTTTGCTCTGTATCGATAGTGTAATATCTAGCTAATTTTGACGGGAACTGTGACGTATACGTATACGAGAAGTTATGTATGAAGTTAATACGTATCGCCATACAATGGGCTGAGAGTTTCGTGCAGAACTGGCTTAAATTTACACTGAAGGCCCTGTTTCTTTGTTATTTAAATAAATTGTATAAACTGCTGTCGAAAACAGCATAAACTACAATCCGCACAATATAACTGAAGTAAAAAAAATGTTTATAGACTTTCGCGACATGTACGAATACGATAATATTTGACGCTTAAATAAAATTATGAAACTGTGATTTTTGCAATCCCGGTCTAGTATCTACACCACTCCGTAGTTCCGTTTAAGTAAACTAGCGAATCACGTATGTGTATGTAGTCCACGTCGCTTGTAAAGTGTGATCGTTAGTGATTCACTTCACTACTACGTTCGGTTATTGAACAAAAGTGAGATTTCTTAACGATATCTTGCCTTGACGATGTTTGTTGGGCATGAAGTGTATACTTTGTCTGTATTATATACTCCATCTAACTCTAACAAGGTATACGTTTTTAAAAGTATTATATACATTTTGAGTGGTCTGAGTTGTACCACCGCTTTATCTATTTCTGTCGCCAAACAGAAGTGTAAGCATTGCTGTGTTTTGGTTTGAGGGACATTGAAACCAGGGAAATTACTGGGCATTACAAAACTTACTCGGGGTGCCGAGAGCAGTCCTATACCGGGCAGTGCTTTGTAATTTTAGGTGTGTATTGTTGCTTCTGTTTATGGGCAGGCACGACGTGGCGTTTACCATCAGGCGAGCGACCGACGGGCGAGCTCGTTTTTTTATTCAGGCTATTAAAATAACTACACCCACAAGTTTAAACTCCATCATAATAAAGTTGTGTGGGACAAAACGCCTGCAGAGATAAAAAAGTCTGTTGTAATATTTATAGATTTAGGATTATTTTTTGCATTGTTTCTTCAGTGGTGTTTATTAAAGAGTTATCTATGTATCTATAAAAAAAAGTTTATAGATTTGAGTACATAACGGCGACAAACAACTGTCATAGAAATATTTCGTACTTGATATGTTCTACTCGTATATATGCTTCATTGTATATCAAAATATAAACACACACTTTTATTCGCAAAAACATAATACAATAAGATGATAATGGCGGCCATAACGATATCTGTCATTTTTTTCCACAAAACCTTTAGGAGTGAATTGAAAAACAAATAAAAAATAATGGTAAGTTCCAGAAAGGTAATACGCAAACTATAAACAGCGAATGACATTTACGGTGTTATCACAAAACGTATACTGAGTTTAAACTAGGTGTCTAACAACCAGTAACTATGGTAACTCATACAAATTGGCCAATATCTTTACATAGTATAATAAGTCGCTTCCGCTGTCTGTTCGCTTAGATCTTTTAAGCTATTCAACGGATTTTAATGCAGTTAAATAGAGTGATTCATGAGGAAGCTTTATATGTTTAATACATAATATTATAGTATAGAAAAGCCGAAAAATTCAAATATTTGTAATGTGATGACGTAACAAAAAATTTTTTACCCGTGCGAAGCCGGCGCGGGTTGCTAGTAAACCTCTAAGCTAGAATACGTTTTGTAAAAATACCTATTATATCTATATATTTCTCGTACATATTAAATCTTCTTTTGCACAATTGAAACATTCTGATGGCAAAACTATAATTGTGTATTTATATGTTAATCATGGCGGTAATTGCGGGCACATACATGAAATGTGTTTACACTGAGCACAGAACGTTGTTAAATTTAAATCAAAACAAAACCAGGTAGCAAACCCGCTCGGGGACCTCACTTAATTCAGTAATATTCTTTTATAATTAAACCTACCCGCCGTACATATTATATACTAACATAGCCCGTCTTTGTGGTAGAGGTTACTAACTCATTTAAACTTTAAATTGCGGTCACCTAAAATTACAATTATAACGTGAGTCCATTACAGTTTGACCTTGGGGCTATTTCAAATTTATTTAAAGTAAGCAAAATTAAAAAGTTTTGTGAGTGGTAGAGCCACGCTGTAGACAGTTTTGTCAACAGCATGAATGGGCTGGCTCGACCCGGGTCATTACCACTGTCTCACAGAAAACCGACTTAAAGTAGCGGCTCGCTGCTGCGTTTCGTACGGTGAGTGAGATAACCGGAAGCCCAAATCCCCTCCCCTTCCCAATCCCTAATTATCCCTTTCCTTAAAGCTCGGCAACGCGCCCATGATTCTTCTGGTTGTGGGCGTACATGGGCGGTGGAGATCACTTACCATCAGGTGACCCACTTGCTCGTTTGCCGGCCTATGCTATAAAAAAAAAGTATTCAAATGAATGTTTACTTTTAATACTATGATTGAAACGCCGCAGTATTTACGTCAGTGTATCCATTAACTTAAATAATGTGGTGAGATTCGGGCGATTGCTAATGTGTTTGGGAACTTAAATATATTTCTACAATCTGAGCTTTCACGATAAAGGCAATTATGGGAAGGAAACTCCTTTGTTATCGTAAAAGGATAGTCACTTGCCTGATATGTTTCTGTGCGACTAGTAACGCTTTAATTATAACCAAAGTTAGGCAAAATATACTGGTTGTGTATCGCGTTGTTCTAAAGTTTATTTTGGATATAGTTTTTTTATTGGATATATTTTATTTTGAATATGTATTGAATGAGTTTTTATATTCGTTAAATACAATGTGCTCGCAATGTGCCTAATATCGTGATATGCGTCACGTCAAGTGTGGAATATAATCTTGGTGAAGTTTGCATTTACTCTTTTTTTATTAGCTTGAACGACGAAACGACCAAGTCGCTCGCCTTATGGTAAGCACCACGCCCATAAGTATAAGCAGCACCACACAGAAATTTGGATTATAAACCACTGCACGGCACTTGACTGTGTTTGTCACCCCGAGACATAAGTCGTTAAGTCTCATAATACTCAGTAATTTTACTGGTTTCAATGTCTTTCAAACTGAAATAAAATAATGGTTACAAGCTGTTCTTTGGCGGCAGTAATAAACAAAGCTGTGGTAACAACGTAGCTGGCTTTGAGTCCCTCATGTGGGTATGAGAGTTCTTCTACCTAATACTTGATGCATTTTTACCCCTGAGATTATGTTTGGAAATTGTAGAAAGTAATACAAAAAATGCATAGCGCTCACCAATTACGAGGCTAACTATATTGTCCAAGTACACCAGAAAAGAAACTTCGCGATAAATAATAAGCCCCGGAATAGATTTCCTCCGTAAAGTTAACAAGAGTATAGAGGTTGTATCCTAAATTTTATACCTATTTAAAAACGGTAAAGGAGAGGCCTTAATCTTATTTAAAGGTCATTGAAAACAACTAAAAAAGTTCCACGAAATGCTCAGTA
Source organism: Amorpha juglandis (assembly GCA_949126905.1). Taxonomy (NCBI): domain Eukaryota; kingdom Metazoa; phylum Arthropoda; class Insecta; order Lepidoptera; family Sphingidae; genus Amorpha; species Amorpha juglandis. Next base: position 11,353,437 of record OX421372.1, read on the forward strand.
TCAGCATAGAGCCTTAAATTATGCTCGATATAGCGATAGCGCCTATCACATCATGGGACGGAGATACGCTCGGTGAAATGTAGGTTTACTATGTATGTCCTATGTATCATCTGACCAAATTTCATGATCCTAGTAGTTTAGTTTTTGATAAATCGTGATTAATCAGTGAGTGAGTGGCATTTCGCTTTGCTCGGTGAAACCATGGTGCAGCTGCCTACCCCTCCGGGAATATAGGCGTGAGCTTACACAAATCATAGTATTCAGATATTTTTTGAATTCACGGAGAACGTGGTAGGGGATGTACTTTTACACGAAATGCTGGAGCCATGACAACGCATAAAAACGAATATTCGATATTATTCGATGATATAGAAATAATCTCGTTATCTGCCTATAAATATACAGATTTATTCCATTTATTCCGAGGTCAAAATCAGATATCTTGCTTAGTGTGTACGGTAAAGTCCACTGAACTCTGTGCTTTTATTTAGTAGAGAAAATGAGTTGCATTTTTGGGGCTCAGTTTAAAAACCGAAAGTTTTGTTTTTTGCTAAATGCATATTTTGCTAAATGTCAGAACACAAGCTGCATTCGGAATATTTTAGAATTTGGGGTACATTATACTATTATTATGTTTTATTATTTTGAGCAAAATATATTTTACTGTCCAGTTTCCATATAAAATGCCTGAAAGTATGTTTCTTTAGTGATATATTATATTCGTATAGATTTTTCCGGACACACATACATACCTACATACACAATTAATGCTTGTTACCATCAAGGGATAAGTAAAGACCCACAACCCCCAACTAGAACCAAGTTTCACCATTGTCTCGTAAGTCTTTGTGTAGGAGATTGGCTTTGGGGCTAAAACGTTAGTTGCTCACTTCGTGTATTTTTTGAAAATGGCATCTATTTTATCATATTTATTTATATAAGATCTAATATATTTATCTCAAGGCATAATCCAGAGCTATTAATGTGACGTGTTTCCTGTATCGAGGCAAATTATAGAATAAACGAGGGAAGCACAGATGCGTCGACCATAAATTTCCTATATAACATCGGAATTGACGTAATGACGGGATATTAGCAACGAATATTTGCTGAATCTGCACGTAGATTAATATAATTTCCTTATTACTTAGATAAATTATCGTAATGAGTCCCATAAACATTATAACTACCTTTTTGCAGAGGTTATATAAAATTTTGTGCTCGGAATTTCAGAGCAGTTAATATTTTTATAGGGAATTGAAATTTACATTAAGCAACTGACAATGATGTTTACATTTGTAATTTATTCGTCCCTTACGTTATTAACATGAGCAAGAGTTACAAATGTAATTAAGATTTATTATAATATTTATTTAAACGCGTATGTAGTATTTGATACTTATAATTTATTTATAAGACCCGTTTAAATAAATTTTACAACATGTATACAAATCGCGAAAGCCTTAAATCAGTAATTGAGACTGTTGTTTGGGATTTGAATATATTTGTGATAGGCTCGCCACCTATCACATCATGGGACGGAAATAGTGTCGGCGAACTGTGGGTGTCTTTGTGGCATATAAACTATTGTCTCTTAAATGTTTAGGAAACAATAATTCTCACGAAACATTCCACCGTTGAATTTGTTCGCTTATATTTATATATTATTTATTGCTTGTATTTATATATATATTATTTTCACTAGCCCTGTATTATATACGTCCTACTGCTGGGGACGGGCCGCCTCTACTGAATGAGAGGGAGGATTAGGCCTTAGTCCACCACGCTGGCCTAATGCGGGTTGGCAGACTTCACATACCTTCGAAAAATCTTATCGAATTCTCAGGTATGCAGGTTTTCTCACGATGTTTCCTTCACCGTTAAAGCAAGCGATAATTAACAATTAATATACACGTAACTTTGAAAAGTCAGTGGTGTATGCTCTTGGGGCTGGTTTCGAACCTGCGACTTTCGTCTCGACAGTCCATACCACTCCCCGCTGAGCTATCGCTGCTTAGGAAATTGTTTAGGAAATAATAATTCTCATGAAACATTCCACCGTTGAATTTGTTCGCTTATATTTATATTGCTTTTTTTTTATTTGTACGGCCATCTATGTCAAGATGATGTTACCAATTTTAGGCTGCTCTGGTCTTGTAGATAAACATTTTTAAATTACGAAAATACAAATAGGTCAAAAGTCATCAAAATGCAGTTAGGCCACTCTGGTTCTAGCAGCCTCATATATGCCATTTAAATACACCTTCGTGCCAAATTCAAACCCACTGTGGTATTTGGTCAGACAGATAACGTCAGGTTTGTGAATAGATCGTGCTTCTACAGCGTTGAAACACCATATAAAATCCTCTCTTCCATGTAGCTTAACAGAATTAGAACTTAGCGGATTTTAATTGCATCGAAATGGTATTGCTGAGAGCATTTTTGGGTTCTGCGTTCGAAATACACTTGCAAAGGAATCGTTAGTGATTAAATAATTCAGGATTTAGTGTGTGGGTCCTTCAACGTTATTTTATTTTTATTTATAACCGGTTCTAGCCCGTAGCTTCAAATTCGTGACTCTCTGATTCTCAATTCATTGATTGAAGCGTTACAATAGCACATACTGATACATAGCTACAGACAAAAGATCAAATTTTAACACCTCAATTTTTGATGGGGGTTAAAAAAACAAACCCGCGTTCGTCCCGTTGTACGGTAACATTTAAATGTGTTATTAATATGTAAATATTATTCATTTCCGACTTACTGTACTCGTTACATGTACAATGGAACTTAAATAAAGCCAACACTTTGTTATAAAACATACCTTCACGTATAAATTTTAAATTAAAACACTTGTATTCAGGTATATTTTATGTCGCTCTTGTAAAATGCTGAAATAATTTTGGATGTAAAAGATAAGTACGTACTGAGTACTTTTTTAATTGGGTAGAAGTGGATATACGGAGGATGATTATAAAACTTGGTATATTATGGTAACAAAAGTAATAACTCGCTGTCGAATTTAGGTCGTATTGTAAATGGAGAAAAATAAACACTAATTGGTTTAGACTCTGGAACCAAAAAGTATCGACACTGAACCAGCTCGGAACCGCCCGCAGTGCAGTGTCAGTGTACTTACTTTGTTTAGTTTCTCCTGGCATGGCAAAACCGCTACGAAGCAGCAGTGAGTAGATGTTATGTTTCAGTTTAAAGGACCTTGAAGCTAGTCAGGTTATTGGGCATAATGAGAATTAATATCTTATGTCTCGGAGTAACGAGCACAGTCCACTCACATGCAGTAGTTTGTAAGGTGCTGTGTGGTGTTGCTTCTGGACAGTTGTGATGCTTACCATCAGGCGAGCAACCTGCTGGTTTCGTCATTAAAGCTAATAAAAAAACTGGCTATACTGGAGCGGAAATTAAGTACAGTGCGGTCAAAATATAATGCCGACGGTAAAGAGATATTGCGTTTCTCGTCGGTTGGTAGAAATAATTCAATGTATGTAGTTGTTATTAGTTATGGACAAGCGTGCGGATAACAAGCTAGCGAGTTAATCACTAGCGACATAAAAAACAAAAACACATATTTTTTGATAAGTCTAGTTCTTTTTATGAATATGCATGTTGTTACCGTCAACACAAGTGAACGGATATGGTATTTAACAAAACGCAATCACGACTGTATTCACCACATGTGTGACCTAAATTATGAAACAAGCAGTCTGCATTTAACAAAACTGTTTTTGTTTGTAGCTAAATCGTTCGACTTGGACCCCACTGTCATAATATATCAGAATTGGAACCCTGCCTATTTACTATGCCTTAAGCAAACCCACACAAATTTTGTGTCGTCCCAACGGTATTTGTACTCACGACCTCCTTTTCTGCAATTCCGCATGTTAATAACAAATTACTGTTGTTCGTTACAGTTTACTGTCTTAACATGACTCTAACAGACCTTTTAGACCTTTTTTATCCTGAATCGGCAGTGACTAAACTACATCCCATACTAATGCTGGCTTGCACGATAATGTCTTATTTAACCGCTAAACATGTACTAATGTCAAATTATCATACGATTTGACGTTTTTAAATGTTTCGTGGCTAAATACGTTTAAGCCTTGTGCATAAATGGCTGACTACGAAACACGACTCGCCGGAACAAGCCACTATGGCAGGGTTTTTACCATGTATACGGTGTTTGCTGTATGTATGTATTAGGTAACCTCCGACCAACATATAATTAAAGAATCATTATTTTATTTTAGTTAAATTATGTATAGTGGTCACACGGAGAAAATAAGGAACAAACCTTTGTTCCCTTATACAGTAGGTATGGAAACTATAATTTAGATAGACATGACAACATTTCTTCTAAGTGATAATCTATTTTTAGAGCGTTTGTGGTTTGGTCTTCACACATGTGCTTACATAACCTTAAATGTCTGAATACTAAAATACGTTATTGATGTTGTATACTCTGTTTTTTGTTATTTAGTGAACGTTTATAATAATAAGGTTAGTGTAAGTATTCCTAGTACTCATTTCTCCTTTTAATTTGTGATGATGAGCTCCCGAGGAGCACACTAATGGGCGAAGGATACTTCTTGATATTGTGGAGTATACTCATAACATGATTGATCCTAGCATTTACGAGTCCTGCGGAACCACAGATAGTGACCCTAAAAAATAGATTCTCGCAGATTTCTTTGAGTCTGTATATACAAAACAAGGCTTTGATAAAACCTCTGAAATAAATAGAATAATGTTAAACGCTCCTTTTAATGTTTATGTATCCAAACTTCATCCGGAGAGCCTTCAGCAGGTTTAACATTTAAAACCTTAAAGTTCGCCCAGTTCCGGCATTAAAATAACGTTAAGGCGTGAAAGTCATCGTGGTGCAATGGGCAAGTATCCGACTGCGAAACTAGAGGCCATGGGTTCGATCCCCACTGAGACAATTTTTTTTGTGATCCACAGATATTTCTTTCGGATCTGGGTGTTGTGGAACCGCAAGTTCCTCGTAGTTCCCGATACCCACGATACAGTTTAAACCAATGTAGTCAGGACTATGTGTAGTAGGACAGGCTGTCGGGAGTATTTATTTTATTTATTTATTTCTATACTTAGGGATGAAATAAATAATGCGAGGATCGTCTGGGTAGGTTCCACCAGTCAGTCTATTTCTGTAACGCAACAACAATGTGTAAGGATTGCAAACAGGACAATGAAGTCCATAAAATAGTTGGGCATTAGAACATACAATATCTCGTAATGAAAAGCGTAGTGTAGTGCCTGCATTACTTTGTAATTTAAAGTTTTTTTATTAGTCTGAATGACGAAACGACCAGGTCGTTCGCCTGATGGTAAGCGCAACTCCTGCCCATTAACAGAAACAACATCACAGAGAACTTTCAATTGCAAAGCACTGCTTGGCACTGGACTTTGTTCGTCATCTTGAGACATAAGTTGATAAGTCTCATAATGCCCAGTAGTTTCACTGGTTTTAATGCCCTTCAAACCGAAAGGCAACACACTGCTACTTGGTGACAAAAATTGATAAAGCGGTGATATCAGCTCAGACGGCCTCTCGCATACGAGGGACCTACCACCTTGTAAATGTCCTAAGTGGCGTTGTCCTGGCGAGCAACCTGTTCGTCTCATAATTCAATTGTTTATAAAAATAAACTTTTCACTGTATCGTACAAAATTATCATAAAGTGGTTGCAATCCATCACGAAGCACCTATGAATTGAAACTCTTTAGTATATTAAATTGCATGAGTGCTTAATGCATTCGGAATTCATATAGATTGTGATGAAATTTTACGACTTATCAATATTATAATGTTGATAGTGTAAAAATATCAAGATATCGAGGTGGTAGGTCCCTCGTATGCGAGAGGCCGTCTGGGTTAGTACCACCACTTTGTCTATTTCTGCCGCCTAGCGACAGTGTGTAAGCACTGTTGTGTTTCGGTTTGAATGACATTGGAGCCAGTTAAATTACTGGGCATTATGAGACTTAAAATAATGATTTCTTACTCGAATGTTACTCATTGAAATAAAACTAATTTAAGCGGATTTTATCGCGGTTTTTTATTTTAATTTTGATCCCGACGTTTCAAAGACTTTTCAGCCTTCGTGGTCACGGCGGGGACTGAGGTGTAGGTTGTCCCAAAATGTTAATGTTACATTATCTACCTTTAGTTTACAATATTATTGATAAGAATTATGTTTTGGTCCGATATACTCAGAAGGAGCTCACAGTGTCTTGAGGTCAATGAGACTTAACATCTTATGTCTCGGGGTGACGAGCGCAGTTCAGTATCATGCAGTGCTTTGTAATTCAAACTTCTGTGTGGTGTTGCTTCTGTTAATGGACAGGCGTGGCGCTTACTAACAGGCGAGCGTCTTGCGCGTCTCGTCATTCAATCAAATAAAAAAACATGTGCACAATAATATTTTATACCTATAAAGGCACTTATTTGAATGCATTAATTATAAGTATGTTTATATTATGATACTTCGAGCACTCTATTTTACTCTATTAATGAAACGTAATAGTTGTTGTCAGTAAGAGAATTGTCATACTCGGACATCACAAATGACTGGATACTTGACCTAGATATAAGGCGTCGACGGTTCATATTGTGTTACAAGTGGCTCGGACTTGGCAAACTCGGACAAATCCTCCATTAACATCACTTACTTGTGCGACAGATGGCATGCAAATATTGGCGGCTAATTGATGTTTGATGGCCTTTTCTGAAGTTTGTGTGTCGTAATCGCATGTCATTCCGCTCGCGTTTGTAATTTGTCGGCAAGTACCATGTGAAACATCATGCAATACGGAACGAGACGTGAATAAGCCGTAAAACAGAACGATAAAACCGAAAAGTTGTAAAAGAATAAGCGTTTTTAAAAACCATTTTTGCAGCGTGTTACGAAATAATTTGATAAAGAAGTTGTAGGGGCCGGGCTCGAAGTTTTAGACAGATCGTGTAATTGTAATAAAAATTATAAAATAAAGTTTTCTTCCGCGAAGTTGTTCGCTTAGATTATGTAGCTAATCTTGTCGGAACTTGGGTGTTGTGAAAAGTACCTATCTGTTAATTACAACATCTTAGAAAAGTTTGGTCGGGAAGCAAAAAGTATCTAAACATGTTTTTTTAATTATTGTCTTAATGGAGCTTCAACATTACGAATATTAGGCTTAAAATATAAATTGTAAAAGTATGAAATTGTGCATAAATATAAAATTTTCGCAGAATTGCTAGTAGCAATTAATTGCATATCGTTGTGTTCAAGTATACAAAATTGACTTTCAGGATAAACCTGTTGGCAGAAATCAAAATAAATATTATTATAGCACCGGTTGATTTTGTTTTTGCATCCAATTATATATGAGATCCCACGGTACAAGAAGGATCGACCATCGAAAAAAATAACTAGTTTTTGTATCCAATTATACAATCTGGCAGTCCTTAATTGTATCTATTGCGACGAAATGCTTGATCAGGACAATAATATAACATCAATATGATATAAAGCTTCGACGATCATTTAGACGATTTATCCCATCTAGGCTGAAACCTGACGGAGGGTAAAGTTTTTCCGGGTATGTATATTTATTTAGGGAAACGGATCTGTTCAATATAGACCCGATCGCCAATGCTAACAAGCAGACAGGAAGCTAAAAAAACGTGGTTATTCATCGGATTTTTTTACGAATACAATGATTTTCGAATGGTATGTAGCTAAAAACAATTTCCCGAAATTCTTTTCTTGCAGATCGTGTATAGCAAACTAGGAATTTACTATAGCTTCCTATTTGTTTTGGTTAGCGCCGGTCTTTTCCTGGTAGCTATTCTAATACAATGCGGTTGGATTGTATGATACCATTAGTCACAATTACTCGTGATTTGTTGTAAGTTTTACTACTTTTGCACTCCAAGTCTCAGTGGCACTGCCGGCGAAAACTTCATACCTAAATTCTTTACGTTTTTTTTTTGTAAACGCAGAACTCAGTCCTAAACCAGCGACCACTGACCAACAATGAGTTTGTCGGTGGTCACCAAAATCAGGCTGGCCTATATTAATGCTTCTTCAGAAAAGCGAAGAAGCAAACCGAGGGGCCTCCGATAGGAGAGGCGGATAACCGATGCAGCCACAGGGATTCAAAGATGCACCCCTATACCCGCCCCAACCAACCATCAAGTCAAGTCGCAAGCCCCTCGGGAGAACCGGATATACCCTGGCAGATCTTGGAACTGAACGGAAATCCTGGCTGATGGCATGTTTTATCACCATGTGTACGATGGTCGCTATCCGGGCGGATATGAACATCCATCCACCAGCAATAATACTTTTTAACTTTTATATAAAATCAGAATAACACCCAATTTAAATAGATGGTGAGAATATATGTAACAGAAGCCTTTTGTTAACGAGGCCACCTTATACAGTTTGAACAAAGAACTGTACGACGAGGCTTGAAAGACGAGTTTTCTGATCTCGCTTAGTCGTACGAATAATTCTCTCCATCCAAATGGGGTTTGTTTGATGTAGTTGCTAACATTAATACAAAGTTACCATACGGTTCTCGAAATTCACACACATGTACTTTCAAGACATGCTCATAACAATGGCACACTGTGCCATTTCTTAGGTCATTCTATTTGTGATTTGAGTTGGGTTGAATGAGTCTTTGTTTCAATAATGTGCGGCATTGTACGCTCGTAACACCGCCTCGCTTATGACTCGTTTCCGGGATATTGTTACAGCGAGTTGATATGGTTCGATTTCAGTTTGAACTGATTTGAATCAGTAAATGCTGTATGGTTTTCGATTGAAAGTACGTTCAGACGGCCTAAATCACATGCCGTTTACAGTTTTTTTTATGAAATCGGACAACCGAGCAAGCGACTTACCTGATGATATGCTCGTGGGATTGGCGTGGCCCGCCCATGGACACCAACAATACCAGAGGGATTGTCGATGCGTTGCAGGAGTTGATTAACTAAAATCCAACTATATGAACCATCTATTCGGATAAAATTGCGTGCACGTTGCAAGCGCCAAATGGTTTTTTTTTTATTATTTAATCCTGGCTCAGCAAAATGACTACGCCACACCTGGTGGTGAGTGTAGCGCAATCCAGAAATAGTGTCAACCAACGAGAAACAGTGTGTCTATCGTGGGTCGGCAAGATCATGCCGGCCAGCCTAACTGCTTCTTTACACTCCGTTTAAAGGACCCTATATTATAAGAAGGATGGAAACACATGTGCCGGCTAACTATTCCACAGGTTAATGGTCCGGCAGAAGTATGATTTTGCGAACTTTTTTTCGTGTTTTTTGTCTGTTTTACTAACTTATTATACATATTTCATATATAATAATACATACGTTCACGCCTTTATCACTGAAGGGATAGCTAGAGGTGCAATAATGCATCCATGGTTCATAGAACTTATATCAGTCCCATGATCTGATTGGGGTGAACCTACATGCCTGATCTGAGATTCAACCCAACTACCATCAGACCAATCATGTGATTGTATAAAATAGGATATTCGAGTATTCAGCATGTGCCGTGTTTGTATCTCCGCCTATCCCTTTGGGGATGCTGACGTGAAATTCTTGTATATTTTATGCAGACATATGTTTCGTCTGATGTTTAGCAATAATATTATTGCTATAAATAGATACATTTAATTTGTGTTTTGGTTTGTGATAAATTTGGGAGGAAACATATTTATTATAGAAATAAAATGCTATCGATTGTACAGCAATTATTACGTATTCTCATAATCGATATCGAGTCATAACCATTAAAACGTGAGTAGTTTCCCAATATATACATCAAAGCGATTGTATCTTACGTACTGCGGAAGTGCAGGCACATGAAAGAGAACACCGCATTCATGTATTCAAAGAAGCACACCTCACACTACTAAATATACTTAAAACGCAAAGGGTTTTTTGTAAATGCTACCTGTTTTTATTGCTAAACCTCTACACGCCACGGGCTTTGTTTGTGCTTTTAGCTAAGCTAATGGATAACGGATGTAAACGGAGTTGAGGTAAAGAAACGAGACTGTACGTCTGTAGACAGCTACTCTACTTACCCATTATAAAAACATTAGTCGGATGTCTACTAATACTACTTTTTTCGCTGCAGCCTATTTCTCGTTAAGTTACTATTGTTGACTCGTGTGATATATTTGCGTGGGACGTATATAATATGTAATTGCGGAAAGCTTTGTATCGTGACCTACTTTTGACAGCGTCCGTGGTGGTGAGTGGGCTGTGAAACGAGAGGCCGCAGGTTCGATCCCCGCACCGAGACAAATGTCTGTAATCCATAGTTGTTTGTTTAGAATTTGGGTGTTGTGAGTCCGCAAGTGTGCCTAGTTCCTGATACCCACGATATGGGTTTACCAGGAATCTGCTATTGGTGGCCTATGTACTGTATTGTGAAACCAATAAGAAGACTTTCTGATAATGGTCCATTAGACGTTTTTTTATGTATCGACCATGATGAAAAATGGTTTTTTTAGGTTTTCAGAAGTCTCACTCATCGTACGAAATGTACTTCAGATTTTTTTAATCCAGGTATCACCCCGGTAGAACCGGCCTATTCATGCTGTGGTTAATACTAGTTTAGTTCGATAGAGAGATACAAAATGACAATCATTTTTATTATTTTAAACAATTGTTTCAGAACAGCAAGTAGAATATATCGTTGAATGAACGGCATATCTTGCAAATATTTGTATTTTTCGTGTAAAAATTTGGTGTATTTAAATGATAAGAAAGATAAGACGAAGCGTCGGTAAATCGCTTGGTTGCGACTCTTACCACTGAATAATTCATTTAATCTATTTAATAGCATCGACCAATAGAACAAAAGTACAAAGGGGCAGTTTGATCCTTGAGTAGATTATTTTCATTGCATTTTGTAAGCCCGAAGTGTGTATTGACTTTAGACTCTAAACTGTTTTAGGCAATGGATATGCACTTAGGAGAAATTGTATAAATGTTATTTTAATAGTTTATATCTTAATTTTGGCCCCGACTTTTCTTTTTCTTTTTTTTTTATCCTGGCTCGGCAAAGTGAATACGCTACACCTGATGGTAAGTTTAGCGCAATCCAAGAATAGTGTCGACCAACGATAAACAACGTGTCCATCGTAGGTCGGCAAGATCATGCCGGCCTGCCAAAGGGCCAAGGGGGAGGGGAAGGAAAAAGGGGTAGGAAAATGGTTAGGATCAGCGGGCAAGCCCCTTAGGGAGAACCGGATATACACTGGCTGACCCTGGAACGCGACCCACACAAGGTGGGCCACTATGGCAGGTTTTAGCACCAGTGTACGGTGGTCGCTATCCGGTCGGATACAAGTATCCTCCCACCAGCGATTCTAAAACTTTTCAGCCTTCGTGGTCACAGAGTAGACTATAAAACGATAAAATATGTTTAAATTAGTATTATTTCAATATTTTTATAATTTTGTATTGCATTTGAAGTTATTTCATAATTATTTAAGATTGAGTTACTAGGTACATCATGACTAACTTTGTTGCCAGAAATGTTTAACACACTATCAAGAATCACTACGTTATGATAACCTCTGTTGTCAAGTGCCATGATTAACAAGATAAACAAATGTTAAATTTTATTTTTTTATTACCAATTCTACAGTCTTTACAATAATGTCAAATGGATTGCGACGAATTTAAAACACATCCAAGCTATTTAAATGGATAGAATCTCTCATACGACATAGGCGATAATATAACAGAAAACCGACATTGACGATTAACGAGGGCGAATCATTCGATTATTTTTCGAACTATATGACGCGTCCTCGTAAATAACAGTATTCTGTTAAATTCTCGAATGTATCATGCAATTAACTCTGTCCATATAAATGGGGCTTTAAACAGAAATTGGTACATTGAGTTCTTATACTAACATGACTCTGATATTCGTTTTCTTAATACACAATCTTTTCTCATTATTTTACATTATATATAAATATTTTGGAGTATAAACATTACTTTCTATATTGTATTACAAGGTATGACTGATGAGAGACGACTGTTTCTTAATCTGCGTTTACAATACTTTAGAATAATTTACAAAACATACAATTACACTTTACTCTAAAAATTTACAAGTACTTCTATGATAATCACAATAGAATGTTTATCCTTGTATAAACAAGTAGCAACGTTAAACGTTATAACAAACCTTTAAATAAAACAATACAATACAATATTCTGTAATCTTGAAATATCATATAATTACAACCTCTTCTTTATGATTTTTAGGTATTTCTAATTTTATGTAAAGAGTTACAATATATTAAAGAATATTACAATCAATGCAGTTCATACTAAGTTCTCCTAAACCAAAAGCAGGTTCTCAAGAATGTTTATGTATTTTATGATTTTTAAAGTAAGTCATACTGTAGCCGTCCTAAGCACGATTATATTTTATGTAACGTTTATATAAATCAATTTCGCTATAACGTCGATAAAATATTAAATAAATATTAAAATATTTTGTAAACATTTTCCATATGGCATCAGAAATGAAAACAAACCAAAAATATTTCCGCGCAAACAACATGAAATAAAACTTGTTCTACGCAAAAAAATATTTCATGACAAGAAACTTTTCCGATTATCGCACATTTCGTTATTGATAACTCATAGTTATAATAATTCATAGCTGTCTGCCAAACTTCCCAAAAAAGTTTCCAAGACGATGAAGGTATAAAAGGCTTCATCCCAACATGAGTGGCATCTTATTCATATGGGAATCAAATTGGAAAAATCCGATCCCTTAGCTCTTTATGTTTGAAAGTTTAACCACGTGTACGGAAGGTAGATTACCGCTCATTCGTGTTTGCATTGGGGCTTCGTTTTATCTGTAATGGTATTTATATCCATATCTGTAGTTTGTACTTCCACATTGGGCGTATTAAAATTATCGTACGAAATATACTGAGGCGCCTGTTGTACTTCAGCTTTTGCTACCACTTCACGTTTTTTAGTTTTTATGTACCCTAAAGCAGACACTAACACCACAAAAACTATGAATCCGATACAACAACCGACGACTAAACTAAGCCGCCTGGTTAGTATATCAGCAATGCCCATGTAAGTATTAGAAAAAGGACTGTCTATTGCGGCTCCGAAAATTTCTATAGTTCGTACACTAGCACATTTGCTTGTCATTGAATCATTCATGTATGATCGTAGGTGGTTCATATTTTGCTCGTCCCCATATATACTGTTTGTGTTAGAGATTTCTGGCAGCGGCGCAATTCTTGCATCGGGTATGGAGGATCCTGACGATGCTAAAGCTCCGAAGTTTCCAACAGCCAAGACGCAAATCGTATACCTTGATCCTGGTGTTAAATGGGTTAGTCTTGTTGACCTCGCGGTGGCATTCAATATTTTTCCTCGTATCTGTGAATTATAGTTAACTTAAAAACTGAAATATATCGCGCTGGCTTTTTTGACCTGAGTAGTAAACTACATATCGAATGGAAAAAAAATTGTGGATATGAAGTATTGTTAAAAGGGAAGAATTAAAAGAATTTACAGAATAACCGAACAGCCACGGACGAGAAACATAAATATTTTTTATGGACCATTGAAGTGATGCACAGCCTTTGTATTCAAATGTTTGTTGTAATGGTTGCGGCGCGCATTTTATACATGCTACTTTAAAGTATAGGTTTTAGTACCTTGCAGGTATTTTCGATAACAAATTGCTAGTTCCATGTTACGTTTACCGCTTACCGTGTATGAATTTTGCTCAGGGAAATATGCCACTTGGTATCCATACAGTCCAGACTGATTACGACTCTGCCATGAAACGATGACCGAGTATGTTTGTATATCTTGAATAGCAACTCGAATAATGATTGGCACATCGCAAAGTTTCGGAGGGGGCAACTGGATAAATATAGTTCCATGAAGTTCTTCAGGATGATCGCATCGTAGATTGTTCGTTCCTTTTTTGAATATTTTATAATGATCCAACATCCATCTCCAAACATCTTGAGACTCACAATTGCATAATAAAGGATTTTCTGAAAATATTATTTGGTTAGAAAACATGGCCATTTATTATACATATATGCTCTCGCTGAAAGGGTAGACGGAGTTGCAAGTTACACCAAGCGCACCCATTTATTATCCTTATTGCCCCCATTATGTGATGCTATTTACCATATCAGATACAAATTCCAACCCCGAGCAAGTCATGTGTGTCTTTTTAAATAAAAAATTCAACCAAGTTGTAATTGCTGGCCCAGGATTTGAACACAGGACCTCACGGTTTCTCAGCCTGAGTACGTTGACACTCATAACTAATTAATAAACAATAAATTTGGATCACATAATATACGAAAATTTGCTTTAGTACTTACCATCAAAGGTTATGGTCTTTACTTGAGTTTCTAATGACGTCAGTAATTTCATTTGGATTACTTCAAAATAATTGTGACTTAAGTCTATAAATGATAACTTATCCAGTTTCTTGAATGCATCAGAGGATACAACTGACAGCCAATTTCCATTTAAATATAATTCCGTAAGGCTCTGGAGGCCTCGAAATATGTCTTTGTTGATTCTTGTAATGTGGTTGTATGATAGATCCAATTTTTGCAAGCTCTGCAAGTCTGAAGTAAATTCTTCTAATTCTCTTATAGCGTTTTGAGAAATGTTCAAGTAGCGTGTTGAATATAATCCTTGGAGTCTTTCCCGAGGAATATTTTCTAATTTATTTTGACTTAAATCAAGGATTTCTAAGTTATGCAGTTTCAAAAATGCTCCGGGCGATAAACGAATTATAGAGTTCTGCCTGAGCAATAATCTTTTAAGAGATGGAAAATTCTCAAAATCTTTACTTGTAATAATTGTCAGATTTGTATTAGTTACAACCAATTCCTCTAAAAGGGGAAAGAGTTTCGAAGGATATGTTTGTAGCAATTGCACTAAAGAGTTAGAGGAAAGGTTTAACGTTGTTAATGCAGGAAGGACTGCTTCTGACAAACCATTACTTGGAATATACTTGAAAAGGTTATGTGACAAGTCTATTTCTTTCAATCCCAATGAATGTTGAAAAAAGTTCGGCGGAAGAACTGTCAGTAAGTTTCTACTTAAATTTAAAGTAAGGAGATTTTTCAGGGCCGGAGAATTGAACCCGTTCAGCATCGAAATCCGATTGTCACATAAGTTTAATGTTCTTAAGTTTTGTAATCCTATGAATTTAAAGAAATCGATACTATGTAGTTGGTTATGACATAAATCTAAAATTTCCATTGACGTCACGTTAAATAAAGCAACATGAGGAAAATCTATGAAATTATTTCCACTTAAATTCAATTCCTGCAGTATAGTTGTAGATGCAAATACGTCTTTATGTAAATCTTTTAATTTGTTGGATGCTAAATTAATACGTAAAAGATTCTGATTTTTTATAAATATCGTCGAAGGTAGCTGAGATATGTTAGACATTTCTAATGAAAGTATCTGGAGCGAAGGAAGATGCGAAAAGGTCTTATTCTCTAATAAAGTAAAATTATTCCTGGCTATCGTCATTGACTTTAGGCCAGGTATCTGTATTTGAGTGATTTCCCGCGAGGTCAAGACATTATCATTAATCTCTAAGTGGCTCAAGTTTGGCAAACTTTTAAGGGAATCGGCTTCAATGGTCGATATGAAGTTTTTATTAAGGCGGAGTTGTTTGATAGGGAGGGATGAAATGTCAAAATCAAATATGACTATTTCATTTTGTGATAAATCAAGGACTTTTAACTTTGTCAGAAATTGAAAAGTATCTTTTGTGACCTGATTTATATTATTACATTGTAAATACAGTTCTTCTAGCGTAACGAGCTTAAAAAATGTCTCATTGCTTAGTTTCATAAGTTTGTTATAACTTATATCCAGAAATTTTATCTTTTTTAAATGCATAAAAGTCCTATTCTCTATATGTACAATACTATTGTTTTTGAGATACAGCCTTTGTATGTTTATCAAATCGTTAAAAAGATTAGACGTTAATACTTTGATATTATTTTGGCTGAGCCACATTATTTGCACGTTAATTTGCCCTCGCAGAGAACTATTCTTCAATAGAGACAAATAATTAGCACCCAATTGAATAGAAACTAAAGACGAATTTCTATTTGGGAATACATCTCCGATAGCGGTCAAACGGTTACCCTGCAAATTAATGTGCTGTAAATTCTTAAGTGTAATAAATGCATGAGAATCTATGTTCTGAATTATATTGTTCTGCAAATGTAGCTCTAAAAGTCCGGGCAATGGACTAAATACGTTTCTTTTTACATGACTTAATTTATTATTTTGTAAACGAATTTCTCTTAGTTCAACAAGTTTGTCAAATATTAACTCGTCTAATTCGTTTAATTCGTTATTATCTAAACTTAATGTAACTAATTTACGATTAGTCTGAAAAATACTACGTGGAAGAATTTTCAAAAAATTTGTTCCCATGTGTAGTTGTGTTAAATTTTGCAACGATGAAAAGCAATTCGGATGTATTCTTTGTAGACTATTGTGTTCAAGGTTAAGGACCGTTAAACTAACTGCATTTTCAAAGGCATCTTCGGGTATTTCGAGAATATTATTTTCCGATAGAAAGATTTCTGAAAGTCGATGAAGATTTGAGAACACGCCTTTGATATTGTGAAGATGATTATGACTTAAATCTATAGTATGAATGTTTCGATTTTTTTGAAAGATGTTCTTAGCTAAATATATTATTTTGTTTTTACTTAAATCCACAGTCTCTAACTTTTCTAAATAATAAAACGCTTCTTCATCAATATTTTCTATTTGGTTGCTGTAGAATGTAAGAGTTTTTAATTTAGGCATACTTCGAAACCAGTTTTTCCCTATCGATGTAAAATAATTGGAATTAAGGTCTAATGCCACAAGATTGGGGATCGTGACATTTATATCATCGGGTATCAAATTTATCTTGTTCCATGATAACCTTAAATTACTAAGCTTGTTTAATTTCCCCAAAGATTGTAACGGAAAAATGCTGAGGAAATTTTCTGTCATGTCTAATTCGATCAAAGATTCTTCCAGATTGTGGAATGCATTTTCGGAAATATTTGCTATTTTATTGCCTTTTAGGTTAAGTTTCTTTAGCTTAAGATTACCAAAAGTGTTTGCTTGTATGTCTTTGATGTCGTTGAGTTGTAAATCAAGTGATTCAATATTGTACAGATCAACGAATGATTCATGTGGAATTTTACCTAATTTACTGGAAATTATACTCAAAGATTCCAACGAATCACGTAAATATATAAAAGCGTTTGGGTTTATTTGGTTGATGTGTGTTTGAGAAATTTGTAAATTGATTATTTTTATTTTCAACGGGAACAGTTCTGACTTTAGCTCCGTTGTTGAACTTTCTAGGTCATAAATTGATAGGGATTGGATTGTTCCTTTTATCTTTGATAGTACATTTTTCACAACACCGGGAGTCGCACTGGGACATTCCAAAAATAAACCTGAAAACATGAGTTATTATTAAAAAAAACTGTTAATTAAAAATATACATTATATAAAATATGTGCTTACAAACCTTCTTTGAAGTTATAGCACGGACATATCGGGTTCTCTGCTAGGCTTGGACATTGCGATTGTTCTTCTCCTTGCAGTATCGGAATATGAATAATGATTAATATGAAATATGCACCGCATTTCAGGCGGGATAATCGAGTGATAATTCCCATATTGACTAGACGTCATTTCAATGTCATTGTGCATCAGGTGCTCCAGTCGATAGATATTTTGTTTCTATAACAATAGAGATAGCACAAAAGTTAATGAAATCCATGGAAACCATATTCAGGACACAAAACATATTTATTGATTACAATTTATTGCTGTTCGTCTGCTGTCCGTTATTTCAAATAATATCGTCAAGAGACTCAATTAAATATATCAACTAATCCAGTATTGTACTTTTAAATTATTATTACGATGAAACATTAGATTCTTTCTAGTAATTTCTTGTAGCTAGAACAAAATTAATCAAAAGAGACAATAGGAAAATAGAATGAAATAAGAAAATAGTTCCCGTGTTCACTCATAACAAAGGCGTGGAATAAGCGTTTAAGCTGCTTACTGAGGAAAATAGAGACAATTACTGCCAAATGAAAAGCGTCTGGAACAACTCTAGAATTATATAATTTATACTAATACAAATAAATGCCCTTATGGAATGGATATAAACATACACCTCAGAAATTATTTTTAAACATATGTAGGTACCTGATAATAATATGAATTGCTTTTTTTAATCGTAGCACATTTTTGATGGGAGTGTGGCTGTACTAGTCTCAACTAGTACAGCCACACTATAGACAAATTTGTCTATAGCATAAATGTGTTGGCTCAGGCGGCATACTATCACTGCCTCAAAAAACGTACGTGAAGTGACCCTCTATTCTTTGTTTTACTTTAAGGTCCGCAACGCACCTATGCTTAGTCGGATATTGTGACTGTTCATAAAAGATGACTATCACTATTTAGGTGAGCAACTTTATCGTTCGTCGGATCTGCTATTTTTATAGTTTCGAATTCCATGCCGGACAATCAAATATTCCGTGAGTCTTGATTCGAAACTTAATTAGTCTGGAAATGAAATGCGTGCTCGAAATACTGATATGCTCGCATAATAATCTCAGTGAACGGTAAGAGCACTAAGAGCTCTTTTCTGTACCCCTCTTATGTTATTTTTATTTTATCAATACCACATGTCATATGAGTATAATTAATATGAATCATATATTTATTTATTATGTAAAGTTTGTTGTTTGTGAGGAACTATTTCTTCCGT
The DNA here is from genome assembly GCA_949126905.1 of Amorpha juglandis. Classification (NCBI taxonomy): domain Eukaryota; kingdom Metazoa; phylum Arthropoda; class Insecta; order Lepidoptera; family Sphingidae; genus Amorpha; species Amorpha juglandis. Next base: position 11,372,348 of record OX421372.1, read on the forward strand.
AAAATTGTTAATATTTGTTATCCTATCTTTATATCTCTGGAAAATACGTACTTTGTTTTCTTCACTAGAACAAGATGATACTAAGACACTTAGAAACTTAATTAATGAAGCAAACGACTGCTAAGTCCTTGAAGAAAGAAACTAGATTAAAAATCGATTTGTTCTCGAAGCGTTTATTTTAAGACAAAGGAAAGCTTTCGCAGGGAGGGGGAGTAAAAATAATAAAGTAGGAAATTACCTTCCCAGTTATACTTTTCACATAGTAAATACCAAGGCAACAACTTTACCTATTAAAAACGAAATTAAAAAAATAACACCGAAAAGTGAAAAATAACAATTTCAGGTCTCTTTGGAGTCATTACTTTTCACTTTTCAATGTTATTTTTTTGAAGTCAGTTTTTAAGTTTTTTTACTTAATTTATTTTTCAATTTTCAGTGTTAGCTATGGTTTTTAAAAATCCAATTCAACATCACAATCGCTACGACTGAGCTGTTGTCCGTTGAGGAGTTAAATTTTTTATTCCGTACTCCATCATTAGATATATAATAATCAAATTTACATGGGACTACATCGCAGTTAAACTCTATTGTAAGCAATACTGTGTTTCCGTTTGAAAAACATCGAAGGCAATAAATTACTGGGCATTATGAGATTTTACAACTTATGTCACGGCGTGAACAGGGCAGTGCAGTGCTTTGTAATCCAAAACTGCTTCTGTTTATGAGCAGGCGTGATGAGCGACCTGCTTGTTTCACCATTCAGACTAATAAAAAAAACGGATTTGTAGGCAAATTTTTCAAAGCCCGCAAAAATATCCGCCAAAATAACGCATTACACAGCTTACAAAGTAAAAATCTATATAAACTTCTCCCTAAATATCGAGGGAGCGATAATTTTATATGATATAAAATCGGCTCAGGTTTATATAAGATAGTGCTAAAAGGCTAATATTATTATTTTGTTAAATATACCCAAAAAATACACAGAAATCTTCTATGATTTTTTATATTTTGTTAGCTGTAATAATTATTTCAAAAAGTCTTCACTATTTTATAACAAGACAGCTACTTTGTAATTACAGCAATGTCATTGTTTGTGGGATTCCGTGGCGTTATTAAACATTCATTCATTTGTTTCATTCATGTTATATTGTACTTTGCTGAATTTGCATATAAAATATAAAAGTAGAATGGAAATGAAACACCGCGGCGGGTGATTAAAAGACAAAATTGGATTTAATCATTATCAAAGCGCTACAAAGCTGTTAGTCGTGACTTGGAATTAATATTACAGCAATCCGACAAAAGTAGAAGTTGCTATGAGCCCATTCATCATGCGATTATTCTGAAATCACAATATAATTACGCTAATGCCGAGAGCAGCGGGCGATTCATCATTGCTAATATCTCCTAATTAAATTTTATTGGTCACATATTTCTCGGTTAGTATTAATTTCAACATTTTTTCATTCAATTTGTGTGCAATGGTCTGAGTAACGGATATATTCTATGTGGAAATAATAAGTACAATATTTAATCACTTTTTAGAAATACTATTAATTATGTGATCCACAAATATTTGTTTCGGGGTCTGGCTGTTGTGAGCCCGAAGGTATCTCGTAGTTTCTGATACCGATGTCACAAGACTAGTATCTTACTATGGGGTCAGGACTATTTGCGTGACTATTGGGTGTGTATATTTTATTTATTTATTTTTAGTAAGGAATAATGCCTGGACTAGTGGAGATTGAATTTGGGTTGTAGAATCATACCAGTTGATTGGTAAACAGACATACACACTACTCATCTTACTACTCATTCCTGTAGAATATGTCGATGAAGTTGAGAGGATAGCGTAGGTTCCAGGGAAGCCCTACAATATCTAAAAAAAAGAGTGTCAGGCGGTGTGATGTCAGAAATATTACACCTCCTAGACCATCTTTCATAGATGGAACTTAGGCCTATTTATAGGAATAAGCAATTATCTTAATAAGTAAAACGTCACAGCATTTACTGATATATTCCCATAGAATAAGTATAGAAAATATAGATACAAGCAAATTTATTCAGACCGTACTATACACGCAGTGTTTATTGTACTCGAGATGATATAGGCATAATATATTGTCATTAGAACATTCAAGGATTCTGAGTAAACATCTCATATGAACCAAATACAAATGTACATCATTTCGCGGGTGTCTTGTATTACTCTACACAAAATATAGCAAGCCGATTTCGCGGTATCAAATGAGCCATGTGTTGATGTGTCAGCAAATAAACTGTGCCAACAAGTCTAAGCTGTGCCAAAACGATACAACAAAGAAATGAACTCAGTAACGGCGGTTCTTGTGCGAAAACTGCTGAAATTCTTAAAATATTTAACATTTTGCTTCCGTGTAAATTTAGTTTATACATTTTCTGGCTAGTTTTATAAGCCAATTAATAAAATAAGCAGAATAATAAAATGTCAAAGGTATAAATTAAATTTTTATTCTGAATATTTTAAATTCTAACCAATACATACGGATATGGATACTTTGATTCTAAAATTTAGGCCCACTTGCAATTAAATTTAGAACGTAGGGAAATGGGAAACTTTACGACGGATAACAGCATATGCATTGCGATGGGGTTTTTAAAGTTTATAATGATATTATTTGTAGGGCTAGAAAGGTTACGGACTGGTCTACAACCGACAAACAAACAAATATTTCTGGATCACACAAACATTTGTTTCGGTACGGGGATCGAACCCGTGGCCTCTCGCTTCACAGCCGGCTACTCGCCCCTGCGCCACTTGCCATTGTATAACTTCTAAGATTACGGTTTACAAAATGATTTTGTACGCGATTAGTTTCAGCAGACCATAACTAAAGGGTAGTGAGGGGTAGTGTATAATGCGATTATTAATTACGTCTGCGTTGGTCCTTCGTCGGCTCATGAAAAGATGATTACATTGACAAATGGGTTGACCCGCACTACTGAGGTTACTAATCTACTAGTGAATGTTGGTTTATTAATTGTGTGATTTATTAATCAACCAAATAATTTATATGAATGCATTTCGCTGTCTTTACAGTCAGGATTTTATATTTATCAATAAAAATCTAGATTTTTATCAGTTTACTAAGAAAATATCAATTAACCAAAAAATATATATTTTAACTAATAGTAAAATGTGAAAGTTTGTTTGTTACGTTTACACGCCTAAATCGCTGAGCCGATTTTTATTAATTAATATAGATGTGACCCTAGAGATGGTTATAGCGAAATAATGTGGTACGTACTAGGTACACTTCTGTCTACCCTTCGAGGATTACGGGATTGCCTATGTATGTCACAGTTATACACATAGCACATACCTGACCTTGCACTAGGTTAACCTGTATTGTGGTGCCCACTTCGTCACGAATGCTGTCAGAGTCATTAGTTTTAATTATTAATATTTATTAATAATTTACATGTTCTTAGTCTAGAGCGAGATTGTAGCTAAGCCAGTAAAACGCGTAGTGCGGGGAAGGATGCCTAGAATATGTTTATAAAAACTCAATCGAGGAAAACGAAAAGAATAAAATAAAAAGTACCATTTACACTATAGATATTAAGAGCCACTTAGATTAACTAACGTAAGCCGAGCTTAGACTGAATCAAAATTTAACAGTATTTTGTCACTTTCGTTTTCTTTACAAAATGAAAGTGATTATATAAGAATTTTTCACCTCGCGCCGGTTCATTTTCAACTCTGTTTAGCTTTATGGTGTGGATTTCTCTTAGCGAAATTTTTCTTGTTTGTGTAAATCCTAAATGAAATAAAAATCAACTCACAAGCAGTTATGCAATTAGTGTATACACGTTTCGCTAGCTCATTTCCGTCCCATGATAACGGAGGGTGAGCCTTCGGCTGTTGTCAGGCATAAATTCCAATACCGAGCAGCTGTGATTTTTGAAGTGAAACTTCTTTCGAATTGTTAAGATTGGAAGATTTCACGATAAAGAGACAAACATATTCATAATAGGATTTAGCCTGCAAGAATAGATTACAAGTATGTTATCACGTGTCTTTGCGCCTGCATACAACGAAGTCTTCGGAAAATGTGTCATAAACAACGTGGTGAATCCACGTGTTTTATTTTTTTTGCATTTGCGTATTCGTTGGTTAATTAATTTATTTAAATAATTCTGAAGTTTCACTTCTGCCGTGAGGGAATTGCACACACACACTTTTTTTAATCAAAACTATATCTAATTTAAGCTCACTTAAACAACAACGCTTGTTATATTTAGCGACTAACCATGTTCACGATACATCAAATCGTATGAAAAGTTGACATTACATGTTTAGCGGTTAAATATGATTAAGAATTGTCATGAAAATCACCCTTAATATTACAAAGACGTAAAATTTATTTGTTTGTATGTACTAATGTATGTGACTAATCTCTGGAACTGATTAAAAGTCTTTTATTCATAGTAAGCTACGCTACCGCTGAGTAAATATCATTTATTTCGGTAAAATCACTTTTACAGGAGCAGAGCTGCGAGCAAAGACAGCATTAATATAAAGCCTGCATACGTTTTTGAAATAAAAATCGTCTGAGTGTTGTATAAGCAAGGACTAAGAGACGGAAAATAACACGTTTCCCTTTTGGAGCCGTGGGCCACTCGTAGTCAGGTAGAGATACGTGTTCTACGCCTTTTTACCGCAGTAAAACATTTTTCTTTACTCTCTCGTTGAAACCCCAAAACCATTAAAAGGAACTCGCATGGGTTCAGCATCTGAGCCACGACAAAAACCGTCGAGATAAGGTCACTTTCGGTTTTATTACGCTTTTTTAACACTTCTATAAAAGATGAATTATTTTTTAGTTGTATGAAATATTTCGTATATTTTTTATATAATGCTTCTAAACGTAACATTTTATTCGTTTAAAAAATTGATTTAATCCCTATTTTTTAGGTACCTATAATTTAACATAATATATACTGTAGTAGACTTAACCAATATTAATGTTAAAATGTCAAATGAAAATATCTCAGTATAAAACAATATTTAGAAAGGTGGTATTTGTTCCATTGCAGAATTTCTGTCCTGTTTACTTATATTAAACAATATTGTAAACTTTGTTGATTCGATAAATGTATTAAGATCTACTCACAAGAAACAACAGCCGCGGGTTCGATCCCCGTATCGAGACCAATGTTTGTGTGATTTACAAATATTTGTTTCGGGTCTACGAGACCGAAAACCTCTCGTTGTTCTTGGTACCCATGTTACAAGATAATTGTATTTTGTTGTGGGGTCAGGACTATCCGTATGACTGTTGGGTGTTATTTATTTACTTAGGGCTTGAATCACAGTATTACAAAAATAAGTTTACAAGGTGGTAGGTCCCCCGTATGCGAGAGGCCGTCTGGGTTGGTACCACCGCTTTGTCTATTTCGGTTTGAAGGATATTGAAGCCAGTGAAATTACTGGGGATTATGAGAATTAACATTTTATGTCTCGGGGTGGCGATGCAGTGTTTTGTAATTCAAAGTTCTGTGTGGTGTTGCTTCTGCATATAGTCAGGCGTGGCAATTACCATCAGGCGACGTCTTGCTCGTCTCGTCATTCAATCAAATAAAAAAAAAATGTGATGCTAAATAACGCGTTTCACAGATAATTTCGTTATGCGACATTGACGTACTCTATTGACAGCTTAATAATTTTATTTTGGCTGTCTTATATTTTATTCGACAAGTGACGTTTACTTGGAGATCGTGAACAGGGGCCTTAATTTATTTTCAATGTTTTAAAACTCTCTCTGCCTTTATGAGATTTTTATCCAACTGTACAAAAGTAGTATCTTCCTTGTATATTCCAGATACTAATGGTTGACGTTCCATAACTAGGATTGGACATAACGTTACACGTTCAATAGTGATTAACAACTGACCCACGAGTCCCTCAACAAGCTATTGCGTAGTTTGTATTTTTTAATTTGATTAAATGACAACACGAGCAAGGCGCTCGCCTGATGGTAAGCGCCACGCCTGCTCATAAACAGAAGCAACACCACTCAGAACTTTGAATTACAAACTATTTCATGGCACTGAACTGCGCTCCTCACCCCGAGACATAAGATGTTAAGTTTCATAATGCCCAGTAATTTTACTGGCTTCAATGTGCTCCAAACCGAAATACAACGGTGCTTACACACTGTTGCTTGGCGGCAGAAATAGACAAAGCGGTGGTAGCAACCCAGACGGCTTCTCGCATACGAGGGATCTACCACTTTGTACCTTGAATTTTCTACTTTTTAAAATTTATCTATCTATCTATCTAAATGTATCTATCTAAAATTAAAAATGTATTGCAAAGCTAATTAAAATAATACGCTTACGTAAGGAGAGTAATAAAAAATAGAGTGAACTTCAACTCCGAACAGGGCACTTCACGAGTACACTCCACGAGAATGTATGAGATATATGAATGCTGAAAAGGCGAAAGAGGTGCGTCAGCTATAGCTTCTGACCCCCATGGGATATAGGCGTGAGTGTTTATGTGCATATCATCATCAGCTACAGGACGTACACTGCTGGACATAGGCCTCCCTCAAAGATTTCCAGACCGATCTGTTGGAAGCGGCCTGCATCCAGCGACTTCCTGCGACCTTTATCAGGTCGTCTGACCACCTTGTAGGCGGACGTCCAACGCTGCGCTTGTACGTGGCCACCATTCCAGAACCGTGCCCCATCGGTTATCGTTTCTGCGAGCTATGTGGCTATGTGCGTATACAACAAAAAATTATGCATATAATTTCTTCATTTCGTTGCCTTCGTAAAGCCGAAAACTATTTTTATACGTGTACATGATGCAGAGATTTTTTGGTTTTACTACCAACTCGTACATAGACTAAAATTAATTTCACTAAATACTGACTCAAGGGATTAGGTGGTAGGTATCCAAGAATACATCAATATCATTACCATTGCTTTGTCTATATATCTACCTTGTTTAAGGGCATGAAAGCCAGTGAAATTACTGGGCATTGTGAGACTCATTATATCTAACGTCTCGGAATGATGCCCGCAGGCGCCAAAATGGCACAGGTAGATAAACCGACAGAGCGACGACCAGTCAAAATATATAACACCCTTACTTTTTGTCCAGGGTTTGTTTTAGTGTAAAAACAATCTGACAGAACCACCGCAGATCATGGCAGTGCAACACAACACAACACTAGTACAGTCTATTTTAAAACTAATCAAAAAAAGTAACATAGTTTTGTATAACGTAATTAGTGAAAGAAATAATATATTTTTTGATGTTCAACACTGGCAACTTTAATAAAATCGATTTATTAGCCTGCCCCTTTAGAATGCAACAATTCAAAAACGAAACGGTCCATCGCGTCGTCTCAGATTTGTATCGGAAAATGTCACACGTAGTCTAGACCAATCACAATCAAACGGCACGAGTGTCGTGTCGTGTTTATATGCCAGATTCTCATCTCGCTGAATGACAAACGAGCAGCCTGATGTTAAGACAAAAGCAACATGACCCAAAAATTTGAATTAGAAAGTTTTACTTAATTCTAATTCATAATTGGTATTGCTTCTGTTTGTAGGCAGGCGTGTCGCTTTATTAACGCTAATGAAAAAACACCAATTCTAAATTATGTAAGCATATAACAATTCTAGAGACTCGTGTAATTGTTTTGTGATTCTTTAAATTGGCTGCAACGAAAAAGTCCGTTCAAAAACAAGAGAGAAATGGAGCAAATTGAAGCAATAATTTATAGGATCATTTGCGCTTCTGTAGACAACTATTTCTGCTGTTACACGCAAATTGTTGTGTTACAATTTCAATGTTGTTACTTTGTAAAACGCTTATTGTAAATGTTTTCTTTAATAAACGGGTTAGTAACTTCAACAATCATTCGATTTTTTTAATATATATTTATTTAATATTTGTAGTGGTACATAGTAATCATTTTTTTCAATATATTACTACAGTCACGATAAATTCGTATATAAATATGGCGTCAGCAAAATGTACATCGTTTATAGGTACCTTTTAAAAACGAAATCGAATAATAATAGTACGCTCTAATAATCTTTTTAATTTATTTGTTCCAAGGACTGTTTGATGATAATTACGGTCAACGACGTATCCATTAATGGCAGACTTTGCAGTTATTCCGTAAAGATTGTTTTTTGACGTTTTTAGCTCTAATTGGCTTATTCTTTTGAAGATTTTTACTGGTTTTAAGGTTCTGTGCCCAAAGAGTGCTAAAGCAACCCTTTATCGAGCTTACACCTGACCTGTTAGTCTGTCCTTTATTTAAAGATCTCAATCATTTTATATACATTCAGAATATGTGTGCTGTTTTGGCGATTTTCTAAACAAATAATAAAAATAACAAAAAGTAAAAAAAAATTGGGTGTGGACTGTAGATACGAAACGCTAGGACCGCGAGTCCAATTCGCACTTGATCGGTTTTTTTTATTATGAATGACGTGACGAGTAAGTTGCTCGCCTACTGTTAATAAATAATCGTAAGTCAAGACGGATTTTAGATTATGAGTGACCCATCACGGAGTAATAAGTTTACAATGCTTATTACTTTGTTGTAATTCAATATGACCGGGGTAGATAATATAACAAAAAATATGAAAAATGTGTCACATTATAACTGCTAGTTTTCGTTTCTGAAAACGAATACAGAATTAAAGAATAAAACAATATGCAATATTAACATTATCTTTAGTTAGATTTTCTGGTTAGATTGCATATGAATTAAAGTTTCTGAAAGATGAAAGCCTCATTTAAATGTCAATTAAAGTATATATCACCTATAATAAGGCCCACTTGCACAAGATTTTTTAAAAGTGTATTAAGACGCTTAACGTGGTGCCAAGACAGTTTATTTGTATGAAAAGTTGAGATTACCAAAAATACCAACAAAACAAGCAATAGTGTGTAAGCACTGTTGTGTTTCAGTTTGAAGGACATTAAAGTCTGTGAAATTACTGGGCATTATGAGACTTAACATCTTATGTCTCGAGGTGACGAGCGCAGTTCAGTGCCATGGAGTGCTTTGTAATTCAAAGTTATGTGTGGTGTTTCTTCTGTTTATGGGCAAGCGTGGCGCTTACCGTCAGGCGAGCACCTTGCTCGTCTCGTCATTCAATAAAAAAACATGTTTAGCGAGTGCAAGTCTCCCTAAATATTATAGCGAAGTAAATACTAAACTAATGAAACTTCATTGGCATCCCATCGTAAAGATAGGTATGGTGTATTTTGTTGTACTGACGTTTGGGCCCTTTATCGTTTTTTGACGGTTTCAGCTCCATATTCCAGTTTCGGGCAAACAAATGGTGCTTATCTGTCACTCTCGAGATACGGGTGCCGCCGAGTGTCGGGTGTCAAAGGTTGTCATTTGAACCATACCAAGCGTATGACGAGATTTTTGAGGTTTACATTTTTTTTGTTGGCAATATTGTTTTATCAGATTCTGTACTCCTTTTTTGAGATTTTTTTTAAATTAAATATTGGATTATATTGAAATAAAATTATCTTTAAATTAGGGCAGCGTGATGGGTTAAGGCCTAACTTCCTTCATTAGTAGAGGAGGCGCGCTCAGTGGTAGAATAGTGTATAGTACAAAAAAATATATAATAAAATTTAAATCATTATACATACATCTATCCAAGCGCATACATGTATCCTGAGGGCTAAACAGAGTAGCAACTAGTACCTATACTAACAGTTTGTCGAGCTTATTTCTGTCCTATGATATGATACAGGTGAACCCTTTGTCATATTCGGCACAACTTTCAGTCCCGGTGAACTCATGTCAGACACATGTCAGTTGACAGCCACCGTGCAGCAGCCGGCGAGCAGCCGATTATGAAACGAGAGGCCGTGGGTTCGATTCCTGTATCTATATATTTTTTTGTACGATCCACAAATATTTGTTTCGGGTCTGGGTGTTGTGGGACCGCAAGTCCTTCATAGTTCCTGATACAGATTAATTTAGTGTGGAGTCAAGACTATGTGTGTGACATTGTTGGGTGTATTTTTTTTATTTATGATTCTTCGATTTGTAAAGTGACAAATTGCGATTGCCTGGCCTCAGATTTGAACCCAGAACCTCATCGGTTACCCAGCTTAAGTACGCTGCGACTAGACCAAATAAAGCGAAGAATATCAAATCCCTCTTAATATAAATATTAATTTATTGAAGTAAAGAAGTAACCTATAATTTTGCACAAGCACTGCCATCAGCCACGACACACAATGTTACGCATTATTATTATCATACACATTTCACGTAATTTATTATTCCAGTGATAGTTTATTTCAGAGTTTAAACACTTCCGTACGCATGTTGCGACATAACCGAGTTCATTATGTCAGTTCTAAAATAGACGGCATAAAGTTTATGTTCTTTTTATTCGGGACACAGATAATTTATTTTGTTAATCGTTTCAATTTTTCCGCTCCCAGTCGCTGCTTTATTAAAAACATTGCCCATTTGTTGGACTCATTATTTTCTTTTTGTTCTTCTTTTATTCATTTGTGAATAGATTATATAAGAACGTTTTGTTAGCATCAAACATTTTTTAATTAAGTAAATAAATTAAATCAATTAAGTCCACCGGCTATTTCGGCAAACAAAAATAGAGCTAGTCTGCGAAGTCCGTCGGAGTTTGATTGTGAGAAAGTTTCGTTCAATACCGAACGGAAAGTTTGTCTGGCTCGAATCGGACTAATTTGTGACCGAAGAAACATTAGTTACTTCAAAGGAAAATTTCTTTAGCGACAAAATTAGAAGAAACCAAATATCTATTTTCACAAAAAAGCAGACAGCGTATCACATTACAATTATTTTCTCACAACTACTTTGTCATCACAATTACTTTGACTCTACTTACTTTATTTCTAAAGTTTCAAGTTATCTCAATATCCATAGTTTGGTGAAACACAAAATCCTTTGGGATCCAATCAGCAATCAAACAAATCGGCTCTTCGAATGACCACACAACTGAGACGAGGATCGCGGTACACGAGTCGAGTTCGACACAGTGTCGGGAGTAAAGATATGTGAGTACCGGGCGGGACCGACTGCTGCGTCCCGTCTCCCGTAGCTGACTGGAGCAGGGATCTCAACGGAGTCTGCGTAATAGAGCGGCATCCCTACAGATTGCTATATGGGAATAAACGCTAATAAATTACGAACATCGTACACACGTAAGGCGAACGGGACCGTGTTCTTGATTAGTTTGAAATCAGCCGCTAATGTGTTAGACATGCACACTACTAAGCCGACCGTAAACGTACATTCGTCGAATTAGTCCGTTGAAAGCTTTACGTTCGGTTCTTATTTTGTTAGGTGTAAAAGGAAAGCGAGGGTGTAGCGGTAACAATTATTTAGAGGCGAGAAGGCGAAATATATAGTTGATCCCTCGTCGGTTCTGTTTCAATAGCTTACTGGAGAGTCCGAGCCCAAATCTATTTAACAGCTCTGGCGGTTTAGCAGGTGACTTGTTCAATGGACGGCCGTGTAATGGTGAGACTTGATGCCGTATGGCTATGAATATACATCACATAAATTGTCCGTCGACATGCACTTAATGGGTTTATTGTTATAAAGCTTTTGGTATTACGTTTTTCCTCTGTCACATGTTTTTATTTTGCAGGCAGCCAAAATACAGACAGTAGTTTTGTGAACCTAGTTATGCACCCTGCACCAAGTCATAACATGATACCAATTTGCTTGATATCCAAATGACCTTATTTACTAAAGTAAGGACTCTATGTAACTCTATCCATTGAAAAAATTATAATTTTTCGCTGACCAATGAATTTTGCAGGTGTTCATGTTTAGATTAAAGTTCTTGGAACTAAATGAAAACATGTTGACTATAAATGTGCTGACGACTGTCTGGAAGGTGGTCTTGTTATGATCAAAATTCCTAGAACTGAATCCGCCTTGTAAATAAGTTAAAAGTATAAATAAGGATTATTATTAATTTTAATTCAGTCTCAAATAAATCTTCGTCAAGAAGAGTCATGGACTCTACATTTTTCATTTAAAAACCTCCTAGCGCTCCCGCGTAACTTTTGTCTACCTATTACCGTAGTCAATAGGTACATACTTAATATTAACTTCGATTGAATTATTTTATCAGTGTTTTCAATTATTTAAATAGATTTTCAGTATCGATAAGGAATACTACCCTGTTATCACACTCTCGAACCATTCATCAATCTTTTTAGACTGGACGACTTGGATATGTAAAATATGGAAGGTGTATCGCACGGTTAGCAATACGTTAGGTTAAATGGATTTATGGCCGTTCCCTATATTCTGATTACCGATAGATTTACTGGCAATAGGTCTTGTGCAGATATTGTTTGAAATATTTTTTTTTTTATCCTGGCTTGGTTAAGTACTGGCATTGAACGTGATGGACTGTTCATGCAGTCCAAACATAATTTCGAATATCTTTAAAATAAAGTACATTTATTAAATTACTAAGAAAAGCTTACTTTAAATGTATGTATGTTATAAAACTAGTTATATAATATACCCACGGATATTCGTCAAACTAAATAAGTCAATTGTTTGTTTTAACTACATATAGTTGTTCAGCGATTTTCGATATTCTCATAGATTAATACTTCTGATAAACCGTCGTAGTTCTATATATGAAAAATCCATACCAAAATATAAGCGAAAACAACATTAAATAATATTCTGATCTGATGATGATTATCACTAAAGACTGTTCCAGAAGTGGTATACGTTAATATAATGTCAGTAATATTTTTTAATGAGTTGGTAGACTTCACTTGCCGTGTAAATTCCTAGAGAGAATTCTCAGGTGGCAGGTATTAACCTTTATAACTTGTGTGTTATCACTATGTGGTAGTAGGTCCTTCATAAGCAAAAGGCCATCTGGCTTGGTATCACTGCTTAGTGTACTTTTATCGCCAAGCAGCAGTGTGGAGATTGTTTCGTTTTGTTTCAAAGGTCATTGAAGCCAGTTAAAAATTCAGACGGGTACTGGAATTGAAATCTCTCTGCACAGACCGTTCTATTCCTCATTAAGTTGTCGACGATACGATTATTTTATTATAAACATAATTTTAATTAAACATAATTTGACAGCCTCCGTGGCGCAGCGGGTGAGTAGCCGGCTACGAAACGAGATGCCGTGGGTTCGATTCCCGCACCGAGACAAATGTTTGTGTGATGGTTATGTGGTGTTATGGGACCGCAAGTCCTTCGTAGTTTCTGATACCCACGATACAGGTTTAACCTAGTGGGTCAGGACTATGTGTGTGACTGTTGGGTGTATTTATTTATCCAGAGCATATTAACTCTACAACTTGTGTTTAATAGTTAATACAATCATAAATTATGTTAATATTGGTTTATACGTCGCGAATTCCTGGATGTTATTAATTATATGCAAACGAAGCAGTCACAGGTGGAAAATGTGGGCAATTAAAATTGTACGGCTGCCAACCATATGGAACAAGATTTTCCAGTGCGAAGATAAAAGTTTGATAATTTTGTATGATTAATTCATTGTATTGCTTAATTTATGCTCGTTTTAAAATGATTTATATGTGCAAAGAATATACGAAACAATTCACTTCAATTTATGTCAAAAAATTAGTTGTTTTTTATTTGATTGAATGACGAAACGAGCAAGGCGCTCGCCTGATGATAAGCGCCATAAACAGAAGCAACACCACACAGAACTTTGAATTATAAAGCACTGCATGGCACTGAACTGCGCTCGTCTCCCCGAGACATAAGATGTAAAGTCTTATAATGCCCAGTAATTTCACTGGTTTCAATGTCCTTCAAACCGAAACACAAAAATGCTTACACACTGTTGCTTGGCGGCAAAAATAGACATAGCGGTGGTACCAACCCAGACGACCCCCCGCATACGAGGGACCTACCACCTTGTTCGTTGATAGTTTTGACTTTATAAATATGTCATGACCCCACAATAAATTACAGTAATGCCATCGTAAGACCCAAGTAGAAAACAAGTCAGGCTCAATCAGATCATGTATCTGGACCCGATCAGGATAGAATGAGGCATGCCCGATCCGGCAAACCCTATCAGGACCAGATCGGGACCAGATAAGGATAGCCTGATGTAAAATATAACCACGATATCATGGAACGAATGTATGTTCATGTAAATAAATATAGATAACTACGAGTGTAAGATCAACTGTCGCACTTTATTGTTGTCGCGATCGCAACAGTGACGTATTGTACAAAATGTATTGAAACTAGAATATAATATGTTACAGCCATTGTTACAGCACTATTGTAAGTTGCTCCAAGTAACATCGTACAATGCCGCTACTGTATAGATACTTTGTGAATATTGGTGCATACTTAAACATGTTAAAACGTGTCAAGATTTCAGTACACTCACATTTCGCCGAGTGTATCTCCGTCCCATGATGTGATAGGGGCGAGACAATTGTCACACCGGCCACAATTCCAGACTACGGGCTGATACTAAGCATTTGGTGCTAGATAAAACAATATTACATTTACCCGACCCGGGAATCTAATCTGAGACCTCAGCAGTCGTGCCGCATACGCAATAAAACTGCGCCACCGAGGCTATAATTTTATGAATATTCTTGTATAATAATGTCAGATTTAAGCGAATTATATAATTATTTAATAAAATATTACCATGTGTTAAAACTAGATTAAAAGCGGGCTGCGCGATCATAAAAACATACTTAAGACTCGCGTAAAATTATATGAACACTGATACATAAAAGCTAGAATTATAATTTATACCTACCAGTAAAAACGTCTCGTGAAATAACTGGGTGAGAGAAACTATTTTCGTTTAATTAAAAATGTAATTAACGTAAATAATGTCTTATAGAGTCGTTTATATTTTACTTTATTTTATTTTGTTTGCCTGAATCACAAAACATGATTCACTGATGGTAAGCGCAACACCTGCCTATAAACAAAAGCAAAAACTCTGCAGAAAACACTGTATGGCATTAGACTGCGTTCGTCACACCTAGACAAAAGATTTCAAGTTCATTATGCCGCATATATTCACTGGCTTCAGTGTCCTTCAAACCGAAACACAACGGTACTTACACTCTGCTGGTTGACGGTAGAAATATACAAAGCGTTGGTTACAACCCAGAAAGACTCTCGTAGACGAAAGACTAATCACCTAGTGGTGACCCATAATCCTATAACACTTATAGACTATTTATTGTGGTGATTGTTTTGTTATACGTAATAACGGGTTCACATTTGATTTTAGATAATCAACTACTAAATCGCATATTTGAACCGTCTGAACACACTTTCAATTGAATTGATCAATAAAAACCATACAGCTTTGAATCTTTCATCAACAAAAATCCAACCGTGTGAACTCGTTGTAAGTACCACTACATACAACGATGATTCTAAATCGATAATCGAATCGCACAAATACGGGAGCTTATTATTACGTAATTTAGTATTGTTTTAATTTCATTCAGAAAATAATCGTATTTGCATTTGATCAATGCAAGTTTAAGCAATCAGCAGGATTGTCTATTCTACACTGCGCCTACCGCACTATTACATATGACATACGTTACTGTATTAACAGACCATCGGCTCATTTTACATTAACGTGATTGACAACGCTAGAGTAACGCAGTAGTGGGATTAAAGACCACCGTAGTTTCTGATGATCATTAAACTATGTACGTTCAGAATTTATTTAAATTGGGTACACTACGTTAATACGAATAACTTTCGGTAAAATTAATTCCTTGAATTGTAATAATAGACATTATAATTCTTAGGTATTATGAAATTCGAACTTTTTAAAATCGGAACATAGAAATTCGGATTAAATAATTCGGAGTATTTGGGTGTTCCCATATAAATTATCAACGCTTTAGAATTTAAAAACATGGAACTGAGAATGCTTAGTACCATAATAGGTAGCGTTTAGTATGTTATAGAAAATGGGGGAAAAATGATAAATAAAAAAATAATTGGCCACAACACGACACAGAATACAGATACACGATACAGTAACTTGCTGGGGCACAGAACCCAAAAAAAAATGTGTCCATGTGTATGCAGGAGACCAAATTTTTTTATTCAAATGATATCATCATCATCATCATCATCAGCCACAAGACGTCCACTGCTGAACATAGGCCTCTCCAAAAGATTTCCAGACCGACCTGCCAACATAATTTTTTTAAACAATCACATACATAGTCCTGACCCAATACTAGCAACTGTACTAAATTGCGAGTTAAAAACCTCTGACTAAAAGTTACGCGTGTATTCATTGTTTTAACGGGAAAGAAAAACATTGCGAGGAAACTTGCAAAACCTCGACTTCTCGATAAAAAAAAAATTGTGGATTAGTAAATTTTGATGTTTGATAATCACGCCTTAACAACTAAAAGGTTTCGAATAAAATTCCGTACACAGGTAGTCTATGGCATGGGTTAGGACATAGTCTTTTAATCTCGGAAAAGTACCTTTACGTGGGCGGAGGCGCTACCAAAACAAGTTGTCGATTTAAAAAGATTATGCAGTCTAGCAACCCGCATTAGGGTAAGGTTTTAAGTACGTGATAGGTCCCTCAGGCACCGCCGAGATTTAACATTATGAGACTTATCACCTTATGTCTCGGGGTGTTGAGTGCAGTCCAGCGCCATGCAATGCTTAGTAATACAAAGTTATGTGTGTCGTTCTAATAAAAAAAATGCTTATTATAATCTTGATTTAACATTACCTTACGCCCTTAAAAAAGTCATCACGGTTGAAAATAGATTCGAATTAGTGATTAAGAAACGACTTGAGACATACTCGAGATGGATACTCGTTGAGCCACGACCGTTAAATAAGTCGGGTAATAATTGGGTGGTTAATTTGATTTTTTTATAAGTTATGTTACCCAAAACCACTTGTAGAAAGAATTCATAAAATCGTCCAAAAATAAATAAGTTAGAAGCAATTCAAATATGATGTTGGGGGTACTTGTCGAATGACAAACGATTCAAACTTTGACGTCACCGTGTAAAATGGCCATTACGGTGTACTCGTGCGAGCGAGATAGTGGGTTGTCACTAATAGGCGCCCATTCTTGCTCTCAAAATTTCAAATCACAATTGCGGGCTAATTATTGAACCAATTTTGATAGTGTTTTAATAAGAGAGTTTATTTTTGTATACATTTCTGTTGTATAGAGAATAATGTATTCAACATAGGAAACTTATCTATTTTTAGATGAAGTTATATTCAACTAACTTTTGAAAAACATATATTTATGAAGTGACTGAAATAGACTGATATTTCACCTTCTTCTAACAGCACATAAAATATTACCTATCATGTCATGTGAATAAAGAATTTTTAATGTCATATCATATATCAGCTTAGGGCCTAAGATAGTCAGCAGTCTATTTATCCCCTTCTATTATTAATTAACCTTTATTCCACCATATTAATTGTTATAGCAATATCCGCTCGAATTGATTTAATTGTTGGGCATACACTTTATCTCAAATCATGTGAGCGGGTTCTGACCACGGTCCATTGCACAAATATAATGCGGGTTAGCGACAATCTATAATTTGAATAAATAAAGTCGAGTTTCGTAGACCTGTGCCGATATCAGTACAAGTTATGTCCCCTATAAGTTGCCTTACCCCGAGGGAAATAAGGAAAAGCAGGAAATACGCTCGAGATCTCGCACAAAATATGTCATTGTGTTTTATTATTCATGATCTTTTGTGAAGATTTAATTTCGACGTTTCTATTTGTAAGCAATATATAAAAATTAGCTCTTACTATCTGACAACCGACGCGACGCCCACGCGACCTAATTTTATTTCAGATCCTTCCTGTTTATTTATCACTATTACGAAATCCAACTACTTGATAATTTGAGAATGTGATCACTGTGTAACTAAGATTGCTAGTTTTATGAAACTTAAATATCATTATCCTATCGCAGCGGCACCGTCAGAATACAAAAGTAACTTCTAATTGTTCACTATGAAATTGCAACTGTTATCTGAAGATCTAAGTAGTTTTGAAGTCTTATTTAAGAAAACAGAAACAAATTAAAATAGTATAAAGAAACGGTACTTAAGAAACTTTCGAATAAGGAAACTTTTTCCCATCTGCCCTTTGTTCCGGTAAAGCGATAACATTTCTATTTCATACTCCAGTGAAGTTTATCAAGCTCTCCCTGCTTTTTAATAATTATAAAGTTCAGTGGAAAGTGTTTGATGTCGTTTACTTTACACAAATATTAGTTTCAATTCCGAAACGAGGTTAATAAGCTGTTACAGAGGGAAGCGAAACGAGAGAAAAAGAAAAAAAAGTGAATGTGGGAAATTCCTTGTGCAACAAACTCCAGTAATTGAGTGCGCCTGGCCCGGATGTTTGTGTAGCTTGGAAGAAGTTTTTATCAGCGTCGATTGGCGAGCTCCTAGTGTCGCGCTAACTGCACCCAACGTACCTACTTACTCACTTAACTATATAAAAACTTATGTAAGCACACACTGCCAGTGAGTACGGTCTGGAATAGTCTACACTTCCGTAAACGCCAGATCGTTGCCTTGATTGGATTGCTTTTACATTTGATGAATAGAAAATTTTGGATAAACGTCTAATAATAATTGAGTACCATGAACTTTGAGATGAGATTGGTCTGAATATTTTATCTCGACAAATAAATCAAATTTATAATGGTTTTTAAGACTTTTAGCGATAATTCCATGAAAATCAGTTTATTATACGTTAAGTAAGGAGGAATTTTGTATACAGCAAAAGCTGTTGGTACATAACAACTATATTGGTCTGTCTCACACCCCGACTGTTAAGCTGCTCTCATACCAATATTCCAATCCTGTAACAACACGTATTGTAATTGCGTAATTATTAGACGTTAATTGTTTCATTATAAACTACAAATCCATCTCGAACACATGATATTGATAACTAATTAATCACATATTTGGCACTGACAAAGGGAATCGGAGCGTGTAAGTACTGTTTAGTTTACAATAATAATTATTCTATTGTAGATTGTTCGCAACGACGCGTGTCAGTCTTTATTAACAAAAGGATGTTCGCAATCCTACAGACAATTGGATCATTCTTCATTTATTCCAATTCAGTTGAGCAAAATGATTCCATCGTCATCACAGAAATATACGTAGCCGTCAATATTGTTTATTATTGATTAAAATAACGAAAATAAATGAGCGACAGAAATGAAACCCTTTGATTGATAAATTGAAAGTGAAACACTTTGAGTGCCACTTTATTAATTTGGAAAATTAGCGCATAATGTTGAAGCCAAGTTTAATACAACTACCTTGAGATATTACCAGAATCTATTTCATTTTGCACAAATTTAATTAAGAGCATTATTTAAGATCTGTCCGAGTTTGAGAAAACAGAAAAGTTATTTGTCGGAAAGCCCCAATTAAGGGCAAAGCTTTCTGGACTTAATCCAATAAACCTACTCATTTAGTGAACGGAATGAAAGGTAAATAATTTTAGGGAGCCCGCGTCGTGGATTGTGTGACAGAGTTTTGTTTTCCGGCCGAAGGGTTACTGAACAGAATAATATTAACGCTTAATATTTGTTCGGATGTTGTACTGATTAAACATTGCAGTGTGAACAGAAGTAATGATCCAGAAAGGATAGCTGAACATTTTATTGTGTTTACAATTGAATTAATTCTAATTAAGCAATTCTAATTTCTTTTATAAATTTACGATTTGACAAAGTGGACGTGTCGTGGTTGTCGCTTGTCGCGGTCTGTTGTCTCGGTCGCGCATCTCGCCTTAATATGTTGTAATATGACGGCAACCCTATGAGCCCTTTACGCGAAACTCTTTATTATTATCTCAGTGGATTGGCCTTGTGTAAATACCTGTTCCTTTATAGCGTGTTTACACGGTTCAATTATGATTGATCAACTGACTTAAAACAACGAATTATGTATGATTTTTTATTTGATTTAAAGTCTGTTCAGACAATTCCAATCGCATGCCATTAAGCAGTTGATCAACTAAAATCGAATTGCGTGACCCTGTTTTTAAGGACAAATTATTACATACCGAATAATTTTATCTTTTCGAACATTTATAATTATAATATACCATAATAAACAGTATTTTTTATAACCTGATTCTACATTAGTCATTAAAATACTTATTGTTCACCTATTTTGGATGCCGACGTAATTTTGTTACTTTTGCTATGATATAAAAATAAACCTGTGAATAAAAAAATAATAATAAAATAAATAAATAATAATTATTATTATAAATGTATTTAATGTAATAAATACCTACGTACGTAAATTCTCAGAAGTAACGATAACTTGACGTAAAAGATGTCGAGACTGATAACGACTATATAAAGACTTTCATTTCAAAAGGAAAATCTAATTTCGTTCGTTTATCTTTGACCTTCGTATGTTTTGACAGGCCTGCGTGTTCACTTTTAAAGCAATATTTACACGTAGATAGTTTATCGCTCAACAGAGGAAATATTAGAGAAAAAAATAATTTACGCTGTATGCAGTTTCAATATCTATTTGCGCCTATGATGTGCCAGAAATTTTCTTCGTATAAATGGGGCATAAAGCAAAATAATGATATAATATGTACAAAGTAAGACTGATTTTATTTTTGAAAGTTAAATAAAACGGAAAGGTTTTCAAGTGAATTATAATATATGTAATTATAATTATTATAATCTTAATTTAATTATTGTAAAATAATACTAGGTGTACTACACTTATACAGTAGAATTATTTCTTTCTTCTTTCTATGTTTCGTACTATTTTAAGTATTAATAAGCCTGCTATAAATTAAATAAATGATAAAATCATTCAGCCAGTATTTAAGCCTTATTTAAAGTATAGGATTCTGCTGCATGATTTCTACGTCCATCTGTTTCTTTTAAATTGAATGATTTTTTTTCAAATAATAATAAAGGAATACTGTTCTGCC
Source organism: Amorpha juglandis (assembly GCA_949126905.1). Lineage (NCBI taxonomy): Eukaryota > Metazoa > Arthropoda > Insecta > Lepidoptera > Sphingidae > Amorpha > Amorpha juglandis. Next base: position 11,393,416 of record OX421372.1, read on the forward strand.
GGGTTATCTAAAAAAATATGGGCGCACGTACTCGAAATTAAGGTACCATTTATACAAATTTCCATTCACTTGTACTCAGACGGCCTTTTGCATACGATAAACCTAACCACCTAATTACATTTCTTTTTCTCGACGGTAGTAAGGTTGCCTGTGAAACAATGACGAAAGGCGAAAGTACATGCGTCAATATTTTGAAAGGCAACCCGACATAAACTCTATTGATAATTGTCGATAAAAATATAATTTCAATTAAATAACGAAATAGAAATAATGCAGTGGGATCTTGGACTATTATATATTTCCCGCTAATCAAACAGTTTGAAGTTTATTTCATCCAATGGGATCACAACACGCAATTACGTCGGCCGGGCTTGAAACCATGTACCTACGTGTCGACACGCAAGGAAAATATCATGCGATAAGACTCAAGTTAGTTTATTAATTGGTAAAGTTCTATGCCCTTGAATGAGAAGAGCAAAATATTTTTTTAGTATGATGTTGTTATCCGTGAAAAATAAACACATTGAGCTCAAAGCAATAAATATGTCGAAACAGGGAGACCGCAGTGCGTGATGTGAGTTAGACAATAGCAATGCCATGCGCTTTGTATCATATCATATTGTATGGAAACGTTCGCGCATCGCACTTTCTATTCTCGGTCGTATACTTCATTATGTACATTGTACTTATATACAATTGCATAAAGACAAGTTGCGGGCCGTTCTTCATGATTTCTTATGTTTACGCGAATGTTACATTGAAATAAAACAAATTTTATCGACTATTTAATTTTGGTCCCGACGTTTCGCAAGCTTTTCAGCGTTCGTGGGTCACGGGGTGGGCAGGTGGTGTGACAGGCTATCACCTCTCTTGTTGGATGTCGTATGAGAGTTCACAATAGATTTATGAATTAAATTTATTAGAATATTAGCCAAAATTAATAAGCATGCTTAATCGAAATCTCCAGATCGATGCCAAATATTAACTAATCAAAACAATAATAATACCGGCCCTGTATTATCCACGTTCCACTGCTGGGTACGGATATCCTCTGGTATGAGAGGTGTTAGGCCTTACTCCACTGCGCAGGACTATTCAGGGTTGGCAGACTTCACATACCTTCGAAATTCTTATAGAGAACTTCTCAGATTCTAATACAAACTGGCTGCCACGTCCTTCGCTCTGAACAAAGCGATGCTTATACACTGTTACTTGGCGACAGAAAAAGGTAAAGCGGTGATATCTACCCAAAAGATCTAGCGCATGCGGGAGCTAATACCAGGACTTATAAATATATATCAAATTCAAACAGGCATTTTAAGTACAAAGCTGATAATTAGTGTGCATTCATGTGAATAAGACTCCAATTAGATATATTGTCCGTAGATGAATGGCCTCTTATTACAAACATTTGAACAATGTTTGTAGGTTTTTGTAATGGAGAGTGGGTTTATAAAAGCTGGATTAGTTTTGAGAATAACTTAAAAATGAAAAGGTTATTTTACTCCACCGAGATGTTTTTTGAAGTCTGCGAGTTAAATTTCCAAGTATTAAGGCTTTTTAAAACCTTTAGTTTTATAATTATTCATTCGAACCTTTATAGACCATTTAAAATTGAAAATTGCTTTATACTTGTCGATTGTAGAAGTAAGAACTAACATAAAATTTATTAAAAGTTCGGATTTAATAGTATAGATAGACTGGATTATTATTATATAAATATAGTAAATATGTGGTTTTCATACAAATCACAATAACTTTACTACATAAGTCCACTAAGTACAGGGCACATAAGTACACATAAGTACAGGGCACTAAATCATCATAATATACAATTCAATAACCATATTATTTTATAGATTAAAAAGAATTAGCGCTAGCACTTAACACCAATCTTATCCCATGGTTTCCTATCGTTAATGCATCTAGAATCGCCATGCCTATACGGCCAGTGGCGTAGCTAGCACTGGTAGCACCCGGGGAGGATTCCGGTGTCACCCCAAGAATAAAAACTTTAAGTCACGCGGGCGGAGCCGCGAGGAAAAGCTAGTGTTGTATAGCAGCTGTTGCATAAAGGTACATACAATAAGCAGAACTAATTAGAAAACAAAAGTAGGTAATATGCATCCAAAAATAGCGAATGCAAAACAACACGCGGGCCCGCATGCGAGCTACTGCGTCTAATGGCGTAGTAGATGCTTTTAGGTGTTTTCTAAGTAAAAGCGGGAGTTTTGTTCAGTTTAATATTGTCTATTCAAATTTTCAGCACGCGGCTCTTGCACGCGTTCGTTAGTGAAATGCATAATGCAACGTCCCCGACTCGACCACTCGAGCCAAAAGTGAAATTTTAAGTATATCTTGAATATTTTTATACCTGGCTTGGCTGTCGGACCGTCTTAAAGATTTGGTGTTTAGGTTTCTTTATGCTTAAACGAAGAGATGGGTGTTTTATGCGTATGTGCTTGTTTGAAAGCTGGAGTCGCTATACCAACTCGGATAATGACAAAATTGTTATATACAGACTGTCAAATAATACCGAAATAAATCGGTTGCCGTAACAATTTTGTTTTATTTAGGCGTGGAAAAGTGACCGCATTACACCTGATGATAAGTACGGTCTAAAAACCAACCGACCAACAATGAGTTTATAATTGCAGCCGCAGTAGGTATGTTTGATGAAAATCTATTCAGCCACTTAAAGATTAAATATGTTTATCAAATTGACGTTAGTAATTTTGAAAGCTTATTTTCAGATCGTCTCCAATGATGTATAGGTGCGATGACACATCATTATCTTCTCCGATAAAATGAGTTTGGAACTCGGAACATATTTAAAAAACTTTCCTTCGTGATTTTTTAAGTCTCTGCCTACCAATCTTGCCACTCGGGAGACATCAACCTTCGTAATCGAACTCGTCTAAATTTTTAACTGACTTCTTACAATGTTGATATTGCGCTTAATAAAATTTATAATAATTACTTTACATAAATATATGATATTCATATATTGAATAGGTGATAGGTCCCTCGCATGCTAGAAGTGGTCTGGATTGGTACCATCGCTTTGTCTATTTGCGCTACCAATCAATGTGTAAGCACTTTTGTGTTTCGGTCTACTTCGTACGGTGAGTGAGATATCCGGAGGCCCAATCCCCTCCCACTTTTCAATTCCGTAATAAACCCAACCCTATTCTTTATTGGCGCCAATGCGCCCATGATTCTTCTGGTATTGTTGGCGTACATGGGCGGTGAAGATCGCTTACCATCACGTGACCCACTTGCTCGTTCAAAAAAATAATTATTTAATATTTTTCCTTAAAAAAAGGACATATACAGATATTCTGTTCTGTCTACTAAATGTATGCAGAAATTAAACTACAGAGGCGACCGCACAGCAAGAGCGCCTCTAAAATTACATAAAATTAATCTAGAAGTTACATTTTAGTGTATACTGGAATAACATACGTTCGTTTTTATGTACGGATGTTTTCATACAACCATAACTCATTTTATAAATAAAGAAATTAGGAAATTATGTCACGTAACGAGGAAACATGTTTATATCAGAAGACCGGCAAACGGTCATGTAGGTCAACTGGTACTACGTACTACTGGACTGCATAGGAACATATAAAACCCCATAGAATTGGAGATACGCTGCCGATCTTTATGAAAAAGGTGCTTATCTTGTATTTGTTATAATTTTAACCAAATCTATCACCTTTTTTTTAAGTCTAACTACAACCATAAATAGGGCTGTAGTCATATGACAGAGAATGGATACACGACTAGTAAGGTGACGTCGCTGCCATTACGGTGCAGCGACCGAGACAGATAGATGTTCTCCCTATTCGTCCTTTTAGGCTAGTGATTATCCGTTTGAAAATGGTAAAAATAGAAACAAATTTATAGTAGAATCAAACCCATTGTAAAAGGAAGAGAATACAACAAAATTGATAGGAAAAATAAATTAACGGCGATCTGAGGTCGGGAAGTGGGAAGGGGGGGGCTTTTAAGGGTAAAAAACGGTTTATCTCGATTTCCGGAAAAACTACAAGTCCTATGGAAAAAAGTTAAATCGCAAAGTTGTAGGTAATAAAAAGATCTACAACTTTTGTATACACACTTTCTTCACATAACCTCAAAATATATGTGAAAAATTCAAATAACCAAGTTTTTTGTTTTTATTTTTATCTATTATAATAAATCATTTTTTTTCACGAAATTTGGTGAAAACTTACCTTTTTGTATCCCAAATACACTGTAATTTATTTGATTTAAAATATTTATTTTTGCACCTTATTTTGACTTAATATCGAAAAAGCAGCCTAATTTTCAAACGAAAATTCTCACGTCAAAATATGAGCTTTTTTAAAAAAGTCTGTTGGCTTCTTGTTCATTGAATTCTCTACTTTCTGATGGTGTAAAAAAAAATATACATTACTATGGTAAATGTGCTCAGAAAATGTAAAGTTATAAGTTAATATTTAATAAGACATATCTACAATATTTTGAGAAAGTTGTAGAATCTTCTTTAAATTATATGCGTAGATGCCTCTTTATTGTTATTTTAATATAACTTATATACCTGAGTGATCTACGGAAAATTTTAGGCCATCATAAAGAAGTGGGGAAGGGGCTAGGTGGTATGGGCCTTACTACCTGTTATTTAGTAGTTCGTTTCTTTGCATTTTCTGAGCACATTTACCATAGTAATGTATATATTTTTTTACACCACCAGAAAGTAGAGAATTCAATGAACAAGAAACCAACAGACTTTTTTAAAAAAGCTCATATTTTCACGTGAGAATTTTCGTTTGAAAATTAGGCTGCTTTTTCGATATTAAGTCAAAATAAGGTGCAAAAATAAATATTTTAAATCAAATAAATTACAGTGTATTTGGGATACAAAAAGGTAAGTTTTCACCAAATTTCGTGAAAAAAAAATGATTTATTATAATAGATAAAAATAAAAACAAAAAACTTGGTTATTTGAATTTTTCACATATATTTTGAGGTTATGTGAAGAAAGTGTGTATACAAAAGTTGTAGATCTTTTTATTACCTACAACTTTGCGATTTAACTTTTTTCCATAGGACTTGTAGTTTTTCCGGAAATCGAGATAAACCGTTTTTTACCCTTAAAAGCCCCCCCCTTCCCACTTCCCGACCTCAGATCGCCGTTAATTTATTTTTCCTATCAATTTTGTTGTATTCTCTTCCTTTTACAATGGGTTTGATTCTACTATAATTTATTTATGTTTCAAATTGGAAAATCACCGGTCTATTTGTTCACGCCAATATTTAAAATAAGAATAGTGACATTAATTATTTTCTAATCAATTTTGATACAATTTCACAATATGGTCTCCTTTTTTAACTGACGAAAAAAACGGAGGAGGTTGTCAAGTTGACACGTATTTTTTTATGTTAGACCACGCATAACTTTTTCAGAGTAGACCAAGTTTGATAATTCTTTTTTTAATGGAAAATAATAATTTTTTAACAATAAAATCAACCGACGAAAAAACTGAAAAGAAAAATAAAAAGCCACTTTATTTTAAATTATAAACCTTTGTGCACAAAATAGATAAATGTGCTTAAGTTGTGATTAAAATGCAAAGCATATTTTATGATATGCGTGCTAGAGACAGAAAATCCTATAACTAGGGCTGCTAGCTTCCATTATTTAGATGAGATTATAAAACACTCATAACCGTTACGTCTATTTCTTTACCTTTTGTTATATTACTAAATTATGCAGTATTTTATATTTCTACAGCAAGAAAGTATAGTATAACTTTGCTATAACGCCCTATAATCTAATTTTAAAAATGGCAGAGTTCCGGGCAAAGGCGCGTCTTACAATTCCGAAGTCGCGCCGATGTGAAATACGTTAACATATCGATCACGTGAAAGTGTTAGGCTATAGCAGCCCTACGTACCGGACGGTAAAGGTAATGTTTGTAACAGCGTCGGTAATTGAGTTTTCGAGCTCGCAACGGCGGTAACGTTTACCCGATGTACTTAATGATGGGTTGCACCAACTTACTTTAGCATGACAAACATGTTAAAGTACCGGTTAAGCAAAATATGAGTTGCACCATTTGACAAATGTTGGATGACGTCATAACTTTAGCTCTTAACCGTAACCACCCAATATTCGCTAGTTAAAGCCCGCGCTAGTTTAAGGTTAATAGCTGTCAGATGGTTCAATTATAACCTCCAAACCAATACATCTCCTAAAGCGTCTGTGCTCCAAAATAATATCAAGTCCCTGCTTCTAGAATTAATCGAGGAGTCTAGTAGTCGGTATACGATGGTGCAACACATTCCGCAGTCAATGTTAAAGTAAGCGTTACTGTTATCGTCAAATTTGACATAAACCTTAACTATAACTGCTATTATGGTACAATCCAGCCTAAGTATGCCTGTAAGGTGCCTCTAACGTATTCAACGAGCACGGATTAATCTTAACACGGCGATTAACACCTCTATTATCTTACATCGAAAGAGTTTAACTCGTTTAACATTTTAGCGTAACATATTATCCCCTTAGGGATGGGCAGAGTTGCAACTAGTGTTGCATCCACTTCCCATGATGTGATAGGGTCACCTATCGCTATATCGGTCACAAATTCTAATCCAGGGCAATTCATGGGTGATGTTTTAGATATTTTTGTGTTTGTGTATTCATTGTCCGGCCGCGGAATTGAATCAAGGATTTCAAAAATCAAAACCAAAATCGGTGCCACTAGACCAATGGAGGGATGAACATTTTAGCGTGGGGAATACACACTATTTTTTTAGCTAAAATTCAAATAACGACAATTAATACTAGTTGTTTGAAGTTCAATTGACAGCCTCCGTGGCGCAGCGTGCGAGTAGCCGGCTGTGAAGCGAGAGGCCGCGGGTTCGATCCCCGTACCGAGACAAATGTTTGTGCGATCCACAAATATTTGGTTCGGGGCCTGGGTGTTGTGAGACCAAAAGTCTCTCGTAGTTCCTGATACCCACGACACAAGACTCATATCTTACTGTGGGGTCAGGACTATGTATGTGACTGTTGGGTGTATTTATTTTATTTATTTAATTATTTTCCTGTTAATGGATTGTGTGTTCACTCGTTGTATTGTACCCTAATCACTTTGTCAAAAAGTCAGTTCCCACAATAGACAAAAACTATTATAGTAAAATAATGTTTCCAAACTACGAAACAGATTTTGCGAAAATGGTTTCCGACGTCTAAATAAAATAGTTTGCTCCGAAACTGATTCAACATTTCCACGTGGAGCACTCAACTCTATTGTTTTGATTCAAATCTGCAAAACATAAATTGATAATCACTCTTATATTTTCATTACTAAATTGATTGGTACACGTATAAAAAAAAATTGATTGGTTATAATGAATACAGTGTAAGAACGTGCTTCAATTGTTCGAATGACGAGACGAGCAGTTCGCTCGCTTGATGGTAAGTGTCACGCCACATATAAACAGAAGCAACACTATACAGAACTTTGAATTACAAAAAACTGCATGGCACTGGACTGCGCTCGTCACCTCGAGGGATATGATGTTACGTCTTAAAATGCCCAGTAATTTCACTGGCGTCAATGTCGATGAAAGCGAAACACAACAGTGCTTACACACTGTTGCTTGGCGGCAGAAATAGACAAAGCGGCTAACAACTCAGACAGCCTCTCGCATGCGAGGGACCTACCACCTAGTAAAGTATATATAAACAATACTACCTAGGATTGTCTTCAAATTTAAACATTCAAATATTTGATATTAATCAGATAAAAACAACGTTTCATCGCTTACGTGAACAATGTCTGGAAGCTATACGATTCATCAGACACAGCATTAAAACGAATGGACTGACTGGTACTCCAGTTCGCATGTTTGAATAATTCATGTTCACAATCTATAAAGCAGACAACGGAGAGCATTTTACAAAACAAACAAATTTTATTGATCTCTCAGGCGTTGTTTGTGCCCCCACAATAAAATATTTACATTTACTTCGCAACACCTGGCCTATCTGAAGTACCGCCCACCACAGGCATTAGAATAATGAAACGTTTGTACCCATTTAATTCCATTACTATTGAATAAAACATTTCTAGAATAGCGTTTCTACAACCAATAGTTACTTACTTAGAAAACAAGTTTTAACCCTAGAATCGATAAATACATCATTACATGGTAACAACAGAAGTTTCTCAAATATCGCAAACGATAATTTTACGTTTTGTTCAATGTATTTTATCAGGCATATTGTAACACAATAATAATTAACGAAGCCTCTTCTACGTCTTCGTTGTTTAGGTGTTTTTATGAAGTTTAATTCCGAAATATTAAATATATTGTTATTTACAAATCGGAATAGCGTACATTACTGAATTAGTAGGGCCACGTTATAGAGTCTTGTATACCGCATGGGTTGAGTTATCCATTACCTCACATAAAACAAAGCAGAAAGTAGTAAAGCAGAAGGCTTAGTAGCTTGCTTTGCGTTGTGTAAAGTGATTGAGAATTCCTGAAGTCCAAATTCCTTATGATTATTCTGATATCTTTAGGGTGTTTTTGAACGTTGATATCCGGCTGATATAGTTTACCGCTTTCTGCTATAAAAAAATAACCTTAAATAATATTGACCATGCTGATTGGAATTTCATTGTCTTTGCTATAAAAGGAAATATACCAACACCATTGGGCCACTTTGACAGTTTATGAGAATTTATTCTTAGTAATTATAAAATAGTTTGTGACCAGTTGAGAGGCGGAAGCATTCTGAGAGTACGATGAGAGAGCTCGTGAATTCTTTACGATTGATGCCGAGTACTTTACTAATTTCATCAGAAAAATTTAGGTTGAAGATGATTATTTATAGTTGTATTTCACGATCCTTTGAAATATGGATTTGTGGGCATAGCCGAATGTATTTATAGTGTTCAGGACAGTGTTGTTCGTTTGATAAACTGCTTAAACATGAGTTTGCTGCTATATTATATTTTTTTGTACCAGACTATATAGTCTATCGGCTGTAGTCGCAGTCGAAGTATGTAGTCGCTATAATATAGCGACCACATATTTAAAATAAACCATCATATTAGACGCTCGTTCAAGGGTGTTGATAGAGTTTTAGATCGTAGATCTAGGACCAGAAATATATATGCAAGAACTTCAGGCTGGCAGAATACTGGTGACCATTGCGGGACGCAATGTCTTTTAACAGTCGACATTAGATTTAGCAGGCACTGGACTTGCTATCCATATATCATTGCCATCGTACATGAGATCTAATGGAGTCTCTTTGCTGTACGATATAAAACATATATTATTTAATTCATTTATCTCTTGAATCACTCGAAAATTGTAAACAGATTTTAAATACCATGTTAAATTATTATCTTTAACTTACATGACTCAGCAAGTAAATGTAAATATAGGGCTGCCACGAAACAAACAAACGAAAATTATGACCAATGGTACAAGAGCAATATCAAATGCCGATCACGCACTAGAAGGTTGAATACATAATGGTCTTTCACCAGATGCACGTACTAATCTGGGTTGTAAGAATCAATACGTGTAGTTTTAGAGAAGTATAGACTTATAAAGAAGGTATACACAACGCGTTACAGAAAGGTGTTCCTTCCCCTTCCCCTTAGCCCTTTGGCAGGCCGGCATGATCTTGCCGACCTACGATGGACATATTGTTTATCGTTGGTCGACACTATTCTTGGATTGCGCTACACTTACCATCAGGTGTAGCGTAGTCACTTTGCCGAGCCAGGATAAAAAAAAAATCCTATTTTGTTGAATTAAAATTTATCCAATTCTGAGTTGGTGCTATTAATTGTTACAAAATCTACAAAAGCATTAAAAACGGTCAAATTGAATTAGTCTGGGAGCCATTCATTTACTTGTCAGTTTTTTGAAACATCGTGGAACCAAGATAGCCTAGGAGAACTATAGGTGCGCTTGTATCTCTGTCTATCCCTTCGAGGAGATAGGCGTAGCTTCTTTAAGCATTTATGTTGTATAATTTGAATATTATCAAACTTCATAAACACAAGAGCACGTGACTCATGTGTTGTGGTAAAGGTAAAGTTGTACAATTACCAAAGACAGCTGTTTTGTGCGTCGCCCAAAGCCGCAGGTACAAACACCGTCGGTCATTTCAACGTCATTTTGGTTCTGCTCCAAGCGAATGTTTACATATAGCAACAATTATAGCAATTAATGTGCCAAATTAAAAATACAATTAAGTTTTATTGAATTATTTATGATATTATTAACGTTACTTAAACAAAACCTTTTCAATAAGAAAATAAAATTACTTTTTAATACAAACTTAACATCCAAATATATGAAACTAACAAAAGTATTCATCCATCCAAACGGCAGCGTTACGTGCACAATATTTCCTTGGAAAAGCCGTATACAGGCAAAAGAGTTCACTTTGGATCTCTACGGGTTCCGATGCAATTTACCGACAGTATCATACTCGGTCGGCTTGATTGGACCGTGAATGCTAACAGTACCGAGCGTGTAGGTAATTTGGCTATGGATTCATAGTGTTTTCAAACTCAATTATTGATTCTCAATGAAAGCGTTTCGGGTTATGTATTTCTATTTTTATTTGCATCCGTGACTTCTTAATAATGTAAACACTAGTTTTGGAATTGTGCTGCGCTAAATAATTTAATTTATAGTTACTTAATAATAATAGTAAAGGCTCTCCTCAGACGTCACCGGTCGTACAAGCCTTTCTGTAAAATGTATTTAAAAGTATGTCTCGCCGACCCCACTGCGAGTGGGATAAGAGGAAGAAGAATAATAATAGTATTGTTATTCTAAATAAAATATATTATTATTTCAACTACGTAAATATTCATATGGGCCCATAATATAATTCAACATTATTTTATACCATAAGCTAAAATTTTAAGCTTATGCAACCTCAAAAAACTAAATCTATTGCTACCAATACATAATTATTATTCGATTAAATGTTTAGTGAAAATCTTCAACCTCGTTGGGGTGAAATTCTATTCATAGGATCTAAGTATTATGAAGGCGTTTGCTGAAAGAAGTAAATGGTGCGAGATAATCCGAGTTCTTAGCCCTGCGCAGCCAAAAATGAATTTATTACCTCACATTCAAACCGGCACAATATTTCGTTGACGAGCGTTATCACTTAAATAATCCCTCGGCTGCCAAAGGATTCCATATTCAAAGAGTATTTTGACAAAACGTGCTTAATGGAACCAATGGTGTTGAAAATATTTCACTTATTAAAATACTATGCTGTATGTAAGTTTCAAGTTATTTTAATGAACAAAATCTTTAATGTGCTGTTGAAAATTCCAGTCAGTTGAAAATGCGTATTTATTGCGGTAATTTTTCACTAATAAGATAAATATAACAAAAGTATACTCATAAAAGACATAAGGCAAGGTTTAGTTTCACCACTGTTATAGATTTCACTACACACAGGTATGAGTAAATCCCATTTTAAGTGAGAGAGCCACACTGTAAACACTTATGTCTACAGCATAAAGGTCGTATTGACCGAGCTATTACCGCTATCTCGCAAAATAATAAACTTTGAAGGAAGAAGAGAAGAGAATGAGAATGAAGGAACTCTTCCAAATCCCCATTCTTTACCTATAAGGTCGTCAACCAATTCATGATTAATTTGCTGTTGTGAGCGCTTCAGGGTGGTTGGCAATGAAGTTCACTTACCATCAGGTGATCCACTTGCTCGTCTGCTAACCTCTGTTGTAAGAAATGGCTTTCGACAAATTTTAGCTATTAATTTGTGGGAAGGTAATATATATTCTTCTTCAAAAATACTGAGTTTTAGGATTTTTTATAGCAAAAGTTCGCAAATAAGCAACGAGCAAGTGTGCCACCTGATGGTAGGTTTTTTCCACTGCCCTTAAACACCTACAAATCTGGAATAATCGTGGGTTGCTTTGCTTTTTAAAAAGGGAGTGAGGATATATTAATGGGCCGTCGGAAACGTCACTTACAGTATTAAAACCGTGCCACAGATTCTGGTTCCCTTCCAAAGTAAGACTTTAATTCTGGTAATAAAATCGTGTTAGAAACTAAATGACAAGTTTCAATTAAATACTGTTAAGCCACGTTTACCACTAGATCAGGTAATCTAAATATATAAAACTCAAAGGTGACTGACTGGCGCACTGAAATAGTGATCTATCAACGCACAACCCAAACCACTGGAGGGGTCGGGCTGAAATTTGGCTAAGAAAGAATTTTGATAAATTTTACCCCCAAGGGGATAAAATAGGTGATGAAAGTTTGTATGAAACTTTGTCAATTTTAAACGTTCACGCGGGCGGAGCCGCGAGCAAAAGCTAGTCAAGTTATAAAACTGAACGCGAGTGGATTATTATAAAATACTGGCTTTTGTTCAGATCTCATTTATCCAAAGTGAAAACTTAACCTTTATTATAGCCTCTATGTTGCAAAGGGCAATTAGTCGGCTATGAAATGAGAGGCCACGGGTTCGATCCTCACAGCAAAACACATATTAAGTGAAAAATGATAAAGTTAAAAATGAAAATTGTTCAATTTTGTCATTGTAAGCAATCTCATAACGCCTCACTTGTTTGCATTATATTATGTATGTGACAAAGACGACGCGGCCCATTCATGCTATAGACAAAACTGCCTATAACGTGGCCCTACCACTTACTTTAATGCCAGTTTTTTTTCTAATGATCACTTTGCTAATACTATTGCAGAAAATAACCAATATTAATTTAACACAATCCGACAATACAATGTATCACCCTAACTCTGCGCAAAAACGTAGGTACAGAAATAATAAACTACAATTTCCATACAGAAGCGCGAGCACAGCAAAACACCAAGCAATCGTAAAAGTGTATGAACTAGATTTTTGTTCCAACACACAACTTTGGAAAAAGTCATCAAAAAATCACACTGTTGTTAAAACTTGCACGTAAACTGAACTAGTTTACGCCGAATCGTAAACCAGTTGTGCCGTATTGAAGTGACTTCGTGGACGTTTGTAAAAAGGTACAGTACAAATCGGATTTTCATACACCCAATTATGTGATGTTTTTTTTATTTGATTAAATGACGAGACGAGCAAGTCGCTCGCCTGATGGTAAGTGTCATATGCAAAAGCCGCTTGCCCATAAACAAAAGCAACACCATACAGAACTTTTTACAACGCACTGTATGGCACTGAACTGCGCTCGTCACCCCGAGACATAAGATGTTAAGTCTCACAATGCCCAGTAATTTCACTGGCTTCAATGTCCTACAAACCGAAACACAACAGTGCTTACACTATGTTACTTGGCGGCAGAAATAGACAAAGCGGTGGTACCAACGACGGCCTCTCGCATACGAGGGACCTACCACCCTGTAATAATATATACAAATCGGATTTTCATACACCCAATTATGAGATGTAGAAATATATGAAGCGGAATCGTGGTCAAAGTATTCTTTACTAGCTTTTGCTCGCGGCTCCGCCCACGTGAACTGCTTTTTCCGGGATAAAAAGTAGCCTATGTCCTATTCTGATGTATAAACTATATTATTGTAAAGTTTCATTAAAATCCATCCAGTAGTTTTTACGTGAAAGAGTAACAAACATACATCCATACTTACAAACTTTCGCGTTTATAATATTAGTAGGACTCATTCCACAGAAATTACAGCGGTAATTCATTTGAGACGTTTACACTAAGTCATTGCATCACGTGATGATGGGTGTTCAAACAGCCGGGACTTTTCATTTTGTGTTTCCGTGACCTCTTTAATTGTTTATCCCAGCTGCAAATTACTTTATGCCGGTAGTTGCGTAGTCGCTGCACTTTGTAATTTTGTTTAAACTGATCTTGAAATGTTATAAAGGCAGCACGATGCCGAGATGAAAAATCTGTTGTTTTTTTTATAATCTATCCCATTATCTAACTTTTACAGAGAAAAAATATTTACACAGTCTGTAAATAGTCTCCTGTAGTTATCATTTTCATTTTTTATCATATTACTAGATGACCCGGTGAACTTCGTATCACCTACATAATATATTTGTGTAAAATGTGGTCAAAACTTAATACAAATGTTTTGTTTACATTAAATGCAATTAAGTGAGGTACTGCGCCATTGCACTTGAGGTAGCCCGTCGCACATTTAATTGACTTCGACGACCTAAGTCAGGTCGTCTCCCACCTCCCTCCGGTTGGACAGTCCTGTCCCCGTCCTGTCCGCGTCCCGTCCCCGTCCTGTCCCCGTCCCGTCCCGTTCCCGTCCCGTCCCCGTCATGTCCCTGTCCTGTCCTGTCCCTGTCCTGTCTCTCTGTCCTGTCTCACTGTCCTGTCTCACTGTCCTGTCTCACTGTCCTGTCTCACTGTCCTGTCTCTCTGTCCTGTCTCACTGTCCTGTCTCATTGTCCTGTCTCACTGTCCTGTCTCACTGTCCTGTCTCACTGACCTGTCTAACTGTCCTGTCTCACTGTCCTGTCTCACTGTCCTGTCTCACTGACCTGTCTCACTGTCCTGTCTCACTGTCCTGTCTCTCTGTCCTGTCTCTCTGTCCTGTCTCACTGTCCTGTCTCACTGTCCTATCTCACTGTCCTGTCTCACTGTCCTGTCTCACTGTCCTGTCTCACTGTCCTGTCTCACTGTCCTGCCTCACTGTCCTGTCTCACTGTCCTGTCTCACTGTCCTGTCTCACTGTCCTATCGCACTGTCCTGTCTCACTGTCCTGTCTCACTGTCCTGTCTCACTGTCCTGTCTCACTGTCCTGTCTCACTGTCCTGTCTTATTGTCTTGTCTCACTGTCCTGTCTCATTGCCTGTCTCACTGTCCTGTCTCACGGTCCTGTCTCACTGTCCTGTCTCACTGTCCTGTCTCACTGTCCTGTCTCACTGTCCTGTCTCACTGTCCTGTCTCACTGTCCTGTCTCACTGTCCTGTCTCACTGTCCTGTCCCTGTCCAGTCTAGACGCTATACGACCCGTCATCACGGCAAGCTTCGCAACGACAACTATCCGGTTTATACCTGCGCTTATAGATGTTTCACATCTAAAAGACATCAAGTGTTTCATACCCAGGAACAGTTTGTACTGGAAAATTAAGTTGTCGTTTTTAGTGTTTTCCTTTACTTATTATTTATGTTACTCATTTTTTCTCACCGGGTAAACCTTCCCTGAACTTCTACAAATATTTCAAGATCAGAATTAGCCAAATCGGTTCAGCCAGTCTCGAGTTTTGGCGAGACACACGCACAGCGATTCATTTTTATATATATAGATAATTCGTATGTCATAGGTACATGAAAGGAAGTTAAAACATTTTTCCAAATGTGGTAAACTTTAATATCCCTGGCGCCAATTAGAAAAAATCATCTTTAAATGGCTTTCATCAAAACTCTTAAACGGCTGAGCAACGTTAAGAATAATCTCTAATTATGTATTTAATAAAAAAAGAATCGCATTCAAATCAGTCTATTCATATAAGAGCTACGACGCCACAAACAGATATGCAGATACACAGAGACAGACAAAGCGTCCAAACTTATACTACCCATCTTTTTTTTTCACGGGAATGAAAATACCATATATTAATCGCTGGATTTTAGAGTAAGCAGTAACTCGGTGGTATTATTCTAACAAAAAAAAAATAGATAAGAAAAATATGAATATGCAAAAGTCATTAACGGAAATAACTGCCAATCTTAAAAAGTGAAGTTGGCACTTTTCGCATTAAAACTCCAATCACAGTATTACTGCGTAATTAGTAAAACGGTTCCATCATAACTTTAACGCTTAATTATGTCAATTTTCTGTAAAAGGAAATAAAGTGGAAAAAATAATCCAAGTTTATTCCTTAGACATTTTGTACTTTGATACTTTCGTTCCTTTTGTGTAATTGGAACAGAAAGAACAAATTACTAAGAGGGAAATCTTCAAATTTCTTCATTTACTTTTGTAATAGGATAATAATTATTGTCTCGAATATCGAGTACAATGAGTTTGTTTGGAATAATTTATCTTGTATATTAGCGTGACAATTTGTTAGATCAAAGCGGCATTGTTTCGTACGTAAATTGGGTACATATTGTGTTATGTTGTCTTTTAAATATGTGGAATAACAATGTTTAATCTATATAAACATTACCAATCAAATTTAGAATTAATCTTTCCTTAGAAATCACTGTTTTTAATACTACAAACACGTTTATTTCGAGTATTAGGTCTATCACATAATTAAATTAAACGTACAAAATATTTGTTGTTCCCGAAAGCAGTGGTATTTATAATTTACACCGCGAATGTTATGTTCAAATTCACAAATAAGATACATGACCTAATAATATAATAATAATACTAGCCCTGTATTATACATGTCCCGCTGCTGGGCACGGGCCCCCTCTACTGAATGAGAGGGGCTAGGTCTTAGTCCACCACGCAAGCCTTATGCGGATTGGCAGACTTCACATCCCTTCGAAAAATCTTATCGATTTCTCAGGTATGCAGGTTTCCTTCACCGTTAAAGCAAGCGATAATTAACAATTAATATATACGCGTAGCTTAGATAGATAGATAGATAGTAACTCTTTATTGTAGACACACACATAAAAAAACAGAAAACAATACTAGACAAAATACAGCAAATAAAAAATATTGTTTTGGGTTGCAATTATTTACAAACAACCTTTGTTAATTACTGATTTAATATTCTGATTGTAACCTGTTTTGTGTTTAAATAAATAAATGAAAAAAAAAACAATGTGCCACAAGTGGCGGCCTTATCACTAAAAGCGAAAGCTTAGAAAAGTCAAAGGTGTATGCTCTGAGGCTGGTTACGAACTTGCTCCTTTCGTCTAGGCAGTGGTACGGCCCGCTGAGCTATCTCTG
The DNA here is from genome assembly GCA_949126905.1 of Amorpha juglandis. Classification (NCBI taxonomy): domain Eukaryota; kingdom Metazoa; phylum Arthropoda; class Insecta; order Lepidoptera; family Sphingidae; genus Amorpha; species Amorpha juglandis. Next base: position 11,410,357 of record OX421372.1, read on the forward strand.
AATTGACTGCGGTCCCGTTTAAATAAATATTATAATATGTCACCATTATCACCATTTCTCCACTGCTCCTTCGATTGATCACCAAGCCATGCGTCGTACCCTGGATTTCATAGCTGGTCTTCCGAGGCCTTTAGCTGACCCTTTCCAGTTTTCTCCGGTTGCACGGGGTGAGGTTAAAAAGATAATCCTTGCGATTAAATCCAATGCGACTGGCTATGACAACATCAGCCGTCGTATGATAATCGCAATCCTCGAACATCTTCTCCAACCCATCACGCATATTATAAACTTTTCCCTTAGCAATGGTGTTTTCCCGTCTTTATGGCGGAAAGCCATTGGTATTCCTCTTCCCAAAATCCCTAATCCCTCACTTGTCAATCACTTCCGTCCTATATCCATTCTCCCTTTCCTCTCTAAGGTGCTGGAGGCTTGTGCGCACAAGCAATTATCTAGGTTTGTGCACTTAAATAGCTTGCTGTGTCCACTTCAATCTGGCTTCAGACCTGGTCACAGTACCACTTCCGCGCTCCTCAAAGTGACTGGCGATATTAGAGCAGGCATGGAAGACGGCAAAGTCACTGTACTGGCTTTGGTGGACTTTTCGAATGCCTTCAATACCGTCAGTCACGACATCCTCTTAGCAATCCTCTCCCATCTTTTGTTCTCTCCCTGTGCACTGGACTGGTTCTCATCCTATGTTCAGGGACGCCAGCAGTCGGTGCGCCTCAATGACTCTTCGTCAAATTGGAGCAACATCGGCTTTGGAGTCCCTCAAGGTGGTATACTTTCCCCGTTGTTATTTTCTATCTTCATCAACGTCATAACTGAAAACCTTCAATGTGCGTATCATCTGTATGCCGACGACTTGCAGTTGTACTCGCAGGCTGGCGTCGATTGGGTGTCGGTTGCTATAGATAGGGTGAACAGGGACCTGGCGCATATCAAAAGCTGGTCAGACAGTTTCGGTTTGTCCGTGAACCCAGCAAAATGCCAGGCAATAGTAATAGCCAGCCCTAGAATGATCTGTAGATTGGATCTTGCATATATTCCACCAGTTAAATTTGACGGCACTGCCATTCCTTGGTGCTTCTCTGTGAAGGATCTCGGACTACACATCGACGCCACCCTGAGCTGGCGGTCCCAGGTAACCTCTGTTAGTCAGAGAGTCATCGGCACTCTTCGCTCTCTCTATCGTCTTAAGAACTTCTTACCGCCCAAGACCAAAGCTATGCTTGTGCAAACCTTAATGCTCCCAGTAATCGACTATGGTGATGTGTGCTATTTTGATCTGAATGCAGACTTGCTCAATAAACTTGACCGTCTTCTCAATAACTGCATTCGATTCGTTTTTAATCTCCGCAAGTATGACCACATATCTTCTTACCGAACGCAGTTAAAATGGCTACCCATTCGCCAGCGCCGTTCATTGCGTGCGCTTACTACACTCTTCTCATTTCTTAAATCTCCTACCCCTCCTACCTATCTGTCTTCTAATTTAACTTTCCTTTGTGATACACACGATAGGAATCTGCGTTCTTCCAGCAATCTCTTACTTAAGTATCCACCTCATAGCTCTGGCTTCGTTCACTCTTCCTTCGCTATCCAATCTATCCTCCTTTGGAACGCACTCCCGCTCGAAATCAGGACGTCCACAACACGGCTGGCTTTCAAGATGAGAGTTCGACAATTATTGCTGGCTGAAGTAGCAAATTCTCCACGTTAGGTATTAGTGTAACTATATATTTATCTATATGTATATATATGTGTATGTATGTATGTGTATATATTGTTTATTTATATGTTATATTTGTAATTTTTATTTATATATACGTATTGATATGCGTAATTACTTAGTTTATTATTTCTTTATTATATTCACATTTTTATTTATTTTTTATGCACCTGCCTCAATTACGATCTCCACCACACTAAGGTCGACTAGGAAAAATGCCTAAGGCATTAAAGTCCGCCTGTATACCTTGTGTACAAAGCTTAATAAATAAATAAATAAATAAAATCGCGAAAGCCCAGAATCATTCACTGTCAGGTGTAAATGATCCATAAATATGACCAAACCTTTATGTAATACGTTGTATACAGCAACAGCACATTCTAAACTCCTTGAGTTAGCCTCCAGCCGAATTAGAACATACATACATACGCTTTAATAACACCAGTGAAATCTTGCATACTGTGGTAGCATATGGTGCTTTATCTCAGAGCCTTGTTCCTGGTCTCGTCGAACATGTATCTACATTCCGCAATATACAAAGCCGCAACTCCTAAGAGCGTGTACCTAGTTTGAGGTTCACATTAGCATATCTTAACATTGCGAAGTTACAATTGTGCTAATGACAAACGCTTTGATCTTTGTGTCGAATGATACTTCAATTGTTTATGCTTGTTTGCTTTACTTCAGGTACTAATTTGGGAAATTATTGTGTATGAAAGCTTGTTTTGAGGTACGCGACCGAGACAGGGAGACCGCGAGTTAGGCGATAGCGGCACGTCTCTTTTAATATAAAGGAAACATTTTTTATATGGAAATTCCATATGATAAAATAAAGTTTAACAAAACTTAAAAACCGACTTCAAAAAAATATACTGAAAAGTAGAAAATAACAATTTTAGCTCTCTTTGGAGTCGGTGCCTGTGTTACTACCGGTCAGTTGAAATTGCAACTTTATTTTATTTTTAAATTTTCAGTGTTAAGTACAGCTACGGTATATACGGTGACTTAAATATCCGGATAGCCTATAAACAATTCGGCCGATTATCGTTAATTTGCTCACCTAACCAAACTCTCATCAAACTACCCTTTAAGTACATCCTTTCCAATAAAAAAGAATCATCGAAATCGGTTGGCGTGATATTGAGTTATACGTCCATTTGTTGCGCACATACTTAATGCAAATTTAAGACTTATATGGTTTTCTCATGGATGCCATTGTCAGAACTGAACCAAATTGAAATGAGACCACACAGGAAGCACCAGCTTTCAAATAAAAGAATCATCAAAATCGGTTCACCCAGTCAAATTTCTGAGGTAACAAACTTAATATTTTTTTTACCCGAGCACTGCAAAGTGACTGCACTACACCTGATGGTAAGCGTAGTGCAGTCCACAAAACCAGCAAGGTCCAACCAGATCACCAGAATCATGCCGGCATGTATAAATGCTTCTTCCCTCTTCGGAGAGGGAAGAAGCAAATCGAGCGACCTGCGACAGGACAGGCGGATGACCAATGCAGATAAGGATGTATCCGTGTCCCCGCCCCAACCAACCATCAAGTCATGTCGCAAGCCCCTCGGAAGAACCGGATATACACTGGCTGACCCTGGAACGCGACCCACACAAGGTGGGTCACTATGGCAGGTTTTAACACCAGCGTACGGTGGTCGCTATCCGGTCGGATACGAATATCCTCCCACCAGCAAAAATACAGTCGAATTGAGAACCTCCTCCTTTTTTTGAAGTCGATTAAAAACGGCCGCCCTTTGCGGTCTAATGTCTCGATGATGTATCTCAAAACGTACATGATACAATTGGTTATCGAGCGAACGTGTCGCTGTCACCGTTCATCGCGGTCTCTTGTATCGGTTGCGCACCTCAAAATAGGCCTTAAGTGTAGTCTTGTGTACTATTGATGGTATAAATATGCCACTATTTATTATTTATTTAACGGCGGACTTAATGCCAAAGGCATTCTCTACCAGTCTACCCTTGGGCGATGCAAAAACGAGATAACGTATATCGTATTATTCCATTAAAAGACACTTATTGAGTAAATATTTACGAAATTTAAACTACTAACTACGAAGACAACTACTATTTCAATAAAATAATACTTGTCATGTGAATCGGATATAGAACTCCACGATTCACAGCTTCCAATACCAATCGAATGATTAGCCATTTAAGAATTTCGTACACAGTACAAGTAATAAAAAAAACAATATATGCGTCGTACTGCAAATCTCCTCCGTTTTTTCCATCGGTTAAATCGGTTAAGGTAATAGCCATGCACATAATCGAACATATACTGGAACTGGACACATAATGGAAAAGCGTTGATTACTGTACAAAAAAGGTGTCTGTTAAAATTAAATATGCGACATCGAATAACAGTGCAGTAGATGCGGTAGATGTGCATCAGAGAGTACATTATTATATAACTGAAAATGTGCATCTACCTAACAGATTCTATGAATTGAAGGTACGTGGAAAATTTAATTTAAATATCTTTGACGGTTTATATTTAAATATCTTTGACGTTTTATGTGACATAATACTTCTTTATATGCAATTTTCCGAGAGTAACAAACACGGTATAAATTCACAAAGCCAATATACTGACGTTGGCGTTACGGACTAAACTTTCAGCATATTAGCTAGATTGAACGCGAATTGTCTTCTACATAGCGAAGTTTTCAAAAATTTCAATATGTTGAATGGCAAAAGGCAATTTGTTATAAGTGCCGCCGTGTAAAGTTGTGCAGTTTATGTGAAAAGTTGTAGACACGGCGAGGAAGTCTAGTGCCTGGGCGACTTGGGGACAAGTGCTCGCGACGTGACATCCTTCCCTATTTAGTGCCATGAAATCTTACCCGGACAAATATACTTCCACGACCCAAGTCCGCAAGAACAATCTACCTCGTCTTATCTAAACATAGATTAATTTTATTACACCATGTATATGTACGGCGTAATATAAACTATACAGGGTGTTTCAGATATAGTATCAATATTAACAAAACGTATAGACACGATGATACGAATTTCACAGATAAATATAATACGAAAATTAGACTCGGAAATATTTATCAACATTTTTCTATTGTGGCACACAATACGACTGGGTGGTGTTAAAATAGTATTGCGATTCTTAATTTATATCAAAGTATGGATTATAATTAATAATAAATATAAAAGTAACTAGTTAACATTTACGAGACCATTCATGAGAGTAAAAACGAATATATTGATAAAAAGATCCAAAACCAGACTTCATTACAAACTCGAGAATATTTAACTGTTACTGATAATAATGATAATATAATATATCAATCGCGAATATTTAGGGTTATAGGGATATAACCCTGAATATTATTGATACCATATTTATGTAAAAGCAAATATATTGTATATAGTTTCAAATATTTAGGGAATTTTCTTACAATATATTATGTATTCTTTTATGGATCAAATTGACTAAGCAAAGGTATAGACTAGTCACGGGCCATAACGTGTATCAATGACATGGAAACGAATATAACATAATTACGTGCGTTAGAAAAATATATTAGTTATATAATATGTTTTCTGACAGCATCCGTGGCGAAGTAGGTGAGTAGCCGACTGTGAAGCGAGAGGTCGCGGGTTCGATTCCCGCACCGAGATAAATGTTTGTGTGATTCACAAATATTTGTTTCGCATCTGGTTGTTTTCTCCCCATAGGGTTTGGCATCAAGCAGCCGGCCGGTCGTTAAAACTACAAGCGAAATATTTATGTAACATGTCTTCAAAATCATGTTGCGCCGACCCCACCACGAGTCGAATAAGGGTATGTGAAAGAAAGTTACAATCTATTAAACTTATTTTAAAGTAATATAAATAAATAACTTATAATAAGAAGGGAATTATCGTTTTCAAATAATTCTTTACCGCACTCAGAACGTGCGTCTAGAAATTATTAATGGTATTTTAAAATGCTAACTATCGAGTTTCTTCCCGATTCTGCTCAGCAGAAATCGACAATCTGATTCAAACTTCGATGTTGGAGATTTGTTTCAGAAGATTTCGCAGAGCCGTGAACGTAAGGTTTTTATAAGGTTTCAGTCTTTAGTCGTTTCCATTTTAAACAGTAATATATATAATATACTTATTATTAATATAATGCGAAAATATATTGGTTGGTTTTCCTGCGTTCAGTCAGGAAATAATCTACAATTTTTACATATAGCTATTTAGTTTATGGACCGGCGAGTGACAAAGGATACTTTTTAAGTCGGATATATTCGACAAAGATTTTGCAAACTAGTCGTGACCACAACCTTCTTCTTTCCCTATGTGTTTTCACGGTGCAGTAAAATATTAATAATGTTTATTATTATTTATTAAAATATTAATAAAGTTTATTATTATTTATTAAAATATTAATAATAATAGAGAAAGAGAGAGTTTTTGTAAGGATTTTCGAATATAATATGTAAAATTTACCAACCAACTCTCTTTGTAGTGTGATTTAGCCTAGAAATGAGACGGCGTATAGGGCTGATATTGTTATTTAATTACAATCTCATTGGTATAGTGGCAGTACCCATTAGCTGTGAAACCGGTTCTGAGTTCGGTTCCTGTGTAGGGCTAGTAAATTTGTGGTGAATTTATAAACGATAAACATACATGAGTTACCTGAGATTGGAAATGGTGCTAATTATGACTATAGGCTATGACATAGGAGGACGAAAATAGCCTTGGCGAACGGTAGGTGTATATTGTATCTCAGCCTACACAGGATATACAGTTGTGAACTTATACAAGTTACACACGATGTTATCGTAATTCTAAGTCAGTAATACTATTTTATTTTTACAGCAATACACCTATTCAATCACGGTTCTGCGCAGCTAGAAATTGGACGCTCCAAAATTTTCTACATAATTTTTTCTATAAAGCCCCGTGGCAATATTACGTATAGGAATCAACTAACTTATTTGCGATATGCACAGCGCAATGTTTGCCGATCTCTGGCCTGTCAGACGCAGCGACACGTCCGGAAATGGGTGCAAGCGGAATTAGCTACAGCGGAAAATACTGCATATAACGGAAAAATGGTTCAGTATTCATTCATTCTGACTACTTTAGCGAAGCGCCAGATGATCGTATCGGGTGCTTAGCTGGGTTTTTATGTATCGTGATTTTTATAGAGTTCGTTTGCCCCACTTTGAACCATGCTCTTTTCTTCTGAGTCGTACCCTGAACCGTTTCGACCCACCTCCACATCTCCCTGTCTAGGAGGCGGTTTCCTACATCTCTTAAGGTTGATGGCCCACTTATACTCCACTAATGGACAATGCAGGAATATTATGTTTTTTAATTTCAAATTTGAATTCATAACAGTTTACTTAATATGTTAACTGTTGTGAATCCAAACAACGATGTTGCAACTAAATTATATTACACGTTACGTGCAGTGGCTTCTGAAATAGCTTTAAAACAATTTACTTAAAGAACAAATGAAAGAGTTAAATTAAGTTTATTTATGTCAAAGGATAAAATATTTGTGTCGCTCTCCGCTACAAAGACATCTGTTTAAAGATGCAAAACACACATTTTCCCGTGTTAAACGAGGAAGTACTTTAAATCTGGTTTACAGTTGGCGAGGTATTGGAATGCAAACATTCATTAGCGTAGATAATACCAGTAACTCATAAGGAATGCATTCTAAAAATAATGAAGCTCGCCACACACTACTCACATGCGATGCCATACAACTTGCGTTTAGTGGCACAAGAGTGTCAGAAAGTTTAGATAAAATTGATTTATTTGGTCTTTGAAATTCAATGACGCCTACTGTGGGCATCAGCGGTGGGCACAGCGCGGGGGTGATCGTATCAAGCGAGTCCCATCACCGGTGTGAGAAAAGTGTTTGAATTTATTTTGGCGCGTTAATTTTTTCCGATAACTTCTAAGATATTTATTTAAATTATATGATGTAAAAGATTATAATAATGTGCATGAAATGCTAAGATAACTAACTTATTTAAGTTGATAAGGATTATTACTGTATCCGTCTGGATAACCTTCCAATTAGTACATTGAACGTAACAATTTTTTGAAGATAGAATTGGAGTAGTAAGATATCCTTAAAGATAGATATATACCATCGCAGATTTTTTTGTAGATCTATAATAAAAGAATATCCCTTCATGAATTGTTTTATTATGAAAAAAGACAATGTTCATACTCTATAGGGATTATAGGGCAGCGTTTTCTATGAAAGCTCCCAGGAGGCTTGACTTTTTCCGACACTTTCAACAATTATCGTTAAATTTCAACCGTTTTACACAAAAACGTGACAAATTATATACCTAAACCTTCCTCATGAATTACTTAATCTAGTTGTGAAACCCGCGTGAAAATCCGTTCAGTAGTTTTTATGTTTATTGCGAACAGACTGAAAGACGGACAGACGCAGCAGAGGACTTTATTCAACAATATGTAGTAAAATATAGGAAACAAATAATAATAAATACATTTGAACAAATATTAATAAATATTTTTTTTATGCATAAAACAGTGAAGCTTCTAAAAACAATGTTGTCGCGGTGAATATGGAAGCATGAGACATGTAGCATCGCGTGGGGTGTGCAAATATTACCAATATTTTAAGACAAGCTTATGATGTTCGCCATAATACAGGAAAGCGTTTATGATCGTGAACGAAAGTGCGTAGTTTTAATGACTGAGTAAATTTAGACTGGTGCTATTTTAGTATGCCACTAAATATTACACAGCCCTAACATATTATTTAAGTAATCCATTTCACTAAGTAAAATCATAAACATAAGACCTGATAAAGGTCCCAGGAATTCGCTGGATGCAGGCCGCTTCCAACAGGTCGGTCTGGAAATCTTTGGGGGAGGCCTATGTTCAGCAGTGCACGTCCTGTGGCTGATGATGATGAGGTAAAATCATTATACCTCAATAGGAATACAACATTCACGATATCGATAATAGGAATCCAGAAAATGTTCCATGTAAATTAATTATTTGTTAAATTCTATAATTAATTGGTATGTACATGCGTGTTATTGGTTTGATGAAATTGTAGGTACATTTTATTTTTGATTCTAGGAACTTATAAACATGGGAATTGATAATACCCGAGTGAACTGAATGGAGCAATATGTTGTACAAATAATTTAATTTATAATTAATTTAATCTCAATAAGTTAATGTTGATCGAAAAAGCTATTGAAAATGAGTAACATCTCATTTATAGGCATATTTTATAGATGTAAATAGATTATAAAAGCAGCGATAGCTTAGCGGTGAGTGGGACAGACTGTTGGGACGAAAGTCCCAGGTTTGACTGGTGTCAACTGGGACTGGTGTCCCAAGAGTATGGACTCCTAACTGACGTGTGAATTAATAATAGTTAATTATTATCGCTTGCTTTGACGGTAAAGGAAATATCGTAAGGAAACCTGCATATCTAAGAAACTCTCCATAAGAATTTCTAAGGTATGTGAATTCTGCCAAACAGCATTAGGCTAACGTGGTGGATTAAGGCCTAACACCTCTCATTCAGAAGAGGACGCCCGTGCCCAGCAGTGAGACGTGTATTACACAGAGCTAGTTTTATTAAATATAAATTATATGGAAATGCAAACTAAAAAGCAATCATCTTTAACTAATTCCAAGTACCTTCTCCAGGAGCACCTTATCCGAGAAGTTTTTTTTTATTTAATGAAATGAAGAGACGAGCAAGTCGCTCGCCTGATGGCACTACGCCTGCCCATAAACAGAAGCAACACATACTTTGAATTATAAAACACTGCATGGCACTGAACTGCTCTCGTCACTCCGAGACATAAGGTGTTAAGTCTCATAATGCCCAGTAATTTCACTGGCTTCAGTGTAAGTATAACAAACGCTTGTTTGTTTTATTTTTCATATTGTAAATTAATACGTTTTCAAATTCCATAGCGCATTTCAATATTCCAAATCAGTGGCACCTAGTCTTACTATCCATTAAAAGCATATTACGTAAATTACTTATTTTTAATGATTCAAGAAAAATAGCGGTTCATTAAATTATTTTTACTATGCAAAATGTAAACGATGTTAAATCTTCTTATTCGAATGAAATAGAAGGAGAATTTACGTGTGATAATCTTTCATTTGCACTTGTACTCGATCACAATGCTTCGTTTCGCCAAAAGTAATGCATAATGTAGTTGGTCATTATTCATCGAGGAAGTTTTATTCAACGTTGTGTATTTGTTATCTGAATATAATTTTATTTGATTTGTCATCATCATCATCATCATCAGCCATGAGACGTCCACTGCTGAACATAGGCCTCCCTCAAAGATTTCCAGACCAACCTGTTGGAAGCGGCCTACATCCAGTGACTTCCTGCGACCTTTATCAGGTCGTCTGTCCACCTTATAGGTGGCCGTCCAACGCTGCGCATGCCACTACGTGGCCTCCATTCCAGAACCTTTTCTTCAAATTCCAGGTTCTGGAATTTGATTTGTACTATTTTTTATTTTTATTTATTTGTAGTAACAAAAATCCACCGATTGGTTCTTCAAGCAACGAGAGGAAATTAAATAATCGAATAATGTACTGCCTATCTTTAAAGCGAATTTTGCGAATCCCCTAAATTTCAGCACATTGATTTAGTAGCAGCGTACTTCTGTTGTAAAGCTGGTTTTAGTTTCGAATAATAAAATTCAGGACGAGCAATGAAATGGGGTGAGTTTAGATTCGAAAATAAGTGGTAGAGCCACGCTAGACAGTATTTCTACAGTATGAATGGACTCGACTGGGTTGTGACTATAGTGTCACAGAAAACCGGCTTGAAGTAGTTGCTGACTGTTGAGTTTCGTACGTTGAGTGAAATTTCAGGTCGCTTAAATTACCTAATCCCTTTCCATCTCTTAATTATCTCATACTAATATCGGCAACGCGTCCATGTCTTTCTGATATTGTGGGTATTTGTGGGCGATGGAGGTTACTTACCATCAGACAATCCATGCTATAAAAAACATATGATTTAACTGCTCTTCCCAGCTTAGCGAGCTTAGAGCTCGCCTGATGATAAGCGCCACGCCTGCCCATAAACAGAAGCAACACCACACTAAACTTTGAATTACAAAGCACTGTATGGCACTGAAATACGCTCTTCAACCTCAGACATAAGATGTTAAGTCTCATAATTCCCAATATTTTCACTGGCTTCAATGTCCTTCCAACTGAAATACAAAAGTGCTTACACTGTTGCTTGGCGCAGAAATACACAAAGCGGTGGGACCAACCCAGACGGCCTCTCGCGTACGAGGGACCTACCACCTTAAGATACTAGCAACGAATGCTAATTGTGAAGTGTACAATGTTATGTTTGTTTACTTAAAGTTTGTTTTGTACCGTTACGAACACAACTACGTCATAATCCCCAGATGATATCATCATTATATAAACGTAAAGTTCAAAGTAAACTCGTAAAGTTATTCAGTATGGCGACTTAAACATGTTTATGTGAGTTCGCAAGTTAAAACAGACACGCGACAAGTTTCTAGCTTTGTTACAACTTTAAGTAACGTACCTACGTTTTAACTCTTTGAATACACTTAGGTTCCAATAAACGTGCGAACGGTATGAAAGACTTGGATACGAGTTCTTGTGCTCATGATATCGAGTTTAGTGTTCGTAAGTAATAACTTTCCACTGCAGAAATGTGGATCTAATATTCCTAAATATATTTTCATATAATGGGTTTTTTTACGTAAACTCCGCTAGAGTACCTGCTGGTGGATGGGGATATATTGATTGAAATGTTGAGTGCATTTAAGATGTTATAAGCAGCTACATTGTTCCTTTTGGATCAAATAACTTATATCCAAAAAATTTACTCTACGACCTCTGTCCACAGAATCAAATATTTCCTATCTTAATAACTTAACCTTATACACAGAATTAATACCCCATAGAACTTTTGAATTACAAAGCATTGTATCGCACTGGACTGTGTTCGTCACTCCGAAACATAAGACGTTAAGTCTGGCTTCAACATCCTTCAAACAGACAACTGTGCTTACACAATGCTGCTTGGCGGCAGAAATAGACAACTACCTACCTGTAACGACTACCTGTAAGCTTTCAGCTCATCAAAACTTATTCGATTTACTTCCAGTCCATTTGTTTAGACGCTACGATATACAGGTTAGACATCAGAGGCCAAACATAATATAGTCCCAGTTTTTAGTTGTTCGTTAGCCATTTAGGAATAGGTAAATGTGCGTACAAGGACATTTATTTAGAAAAGAGTTAGGGTCGTTGCGCATAGTCAATTCCATAAAGTGGTTTTATAACGTGCATTTATGAATGCGAAACCCCTAAAATTAACGCTGGTACTTCTATAAAACAACATTACTCAATGGACTCGATGAACAATTAAGTTTACTCATTTTTTATTCGGAATACGCGGTGAAAAACTAATGCAATTTGCAACTCTCTTTTGCAGCCAAAGTAAATTTCATGTTTCACGTATTTTTAAAACGTTGCTGAGTATACTTAAATTTCTTTTGACGTACCAGTTGGCTGATTAAATTAAAGCGCAAAGGTTTGTACGGACTGTTAGCGCCATATAAATTTTACAAGGTGGTAGGTCCCTCGTATGCGAGCGGCCGTCTGGGTTGGTACCAACGCTTTGTCTATTTCTGCCGCCAAGCAACAGTGTGTAAGCACTGTTGTGTTTCGGTTTGAAGGACACTGAAGCCAGTGAAATTACTGGGCATTATGAGACTTAACAACTTTAGTCTCGGGGTGACGAGCGCAGTTCAGTGCTTTGTACTTCAAAGTTCTGTGTGGTGTTGCTTCTGTATATGGGCCGGCGTGGCGCTTACCAGCAGGCGAGCGCCTTGCTTGTCTCGTCATACAAAAAAAATGTGTGCGTCATAAAATACGATAATTTGATAAAGTTATAATCAGACTCCCTAGTACAAGTTACGTCCGTACTGTAATCAATCGTAATATGTACATCAGGAATGAGCATAAATTGGTCGAACAAATTCATCGCTTGCACAATACATACAACTCCTGTGTGGGGCTTGGTGTACGCTTCTACAACCTAATTCCAAGTGGTATCTTGTATCTACCCTTTCTAAGCTTCGAAAGTACTGTATAAGACAGGCAAGGGCTATTTCAAAACAATAGACTATAAGTGATAGGAAGCTATGGGATTAGGGTGTTGCTATCGCCATAAGTCTTTTATATTATATTTTGCTAAAAACATGATTGTTAATGTATATTATGACGTTTCAAACTGCCCAGAAGGACTATGAAATAAAATTATTTTGATTCAAGTTTTTCGATACCTGTCACGTAGTCCAGAGATGCGAAATACGTGTGAAGATAATAATATCAAGACAAGTATTAAAATGCCCCACTGTTAAGCACAGGCCTCCTCTACTGAATGAGAGGGGTTAGGTCTTAGTCCACCACGCTGGCATAATTCAGGATGGCGGATCTCAAATACCTTCTAAATCATTATGGAAAACATCTCAGATATGGTGGTATGGATTGTCGAGATGAAAGTTTCAAATTCAAATCGAGCATCAACAGCATACACGTTTGACATTTCTTATTTACGTATGTATTGATTTGTATATTAAATAAAAATCCTCAATTTCGAAATAGGAAAGCAAAATAATAAGTACCAATATATTCAGACCATTCCTCTCATGAAGATACGTAAAAGACATATGTTTTTTACCTGTGGTGTACCAACAAACGGTTGTACAGTCTTCCAGACCACACATTCTCTCCCTCTTGTAATAATTTGTGCTTTAAACGAACCGTGGAGTAACATTTGTGCAGTCCAGGACAACGGAACGGTCAACGAAGAGATGCTTATTTCTAATTGGCCGGTTTTAGACCTTTGCATTTACTATTAACTGTATTGTTTTGTTTAGCCACTAGGAAAAGCAACAATTAACATTTATAACCAATCTGACCGTTCAAAACTGCCGACTCAATTAGAACTGCTAAATAACTATATCTGTAATTGCTAAATAACTGAACGGATGTTATTTAAATATATATACAAGAACAAATATACAATATCAATACATAGTATAAAAAAATCTGCGTCTATCAGTCGCTTTTTCCGCTAATTTCTCCTAACCTATGCAACGGATTTACATTCAGTTCTCATCATCATTTAGAGAATTTGTTCAGGAAGGTTTATATGTATATCACGCTATGACCCATGGGAGCAACACAGTAACATGCCAGCGGTAAACTCACGAGGGACAGCTACTAGATATATATGTTAATAATAGCCAAGATACATTCGAAAATTCGGTAGAAAATGACGTACAAGTAAAACGACCAATACAATTTTGCGATAAGTTATCCTTACGTTGTAGATGTAATTTTTTTTCTTGAACCTTCTTTTCATGTAAATATCTAGACTCCATTGTACGCATTGTAAGTACAAGTGGCCTTGAACGAAGATCTTACAATAAGTTATTTACAAGATGCTAAGAATATACAGTGAAAGTAGGGACCTTTTTCGGATGAATTCTCTGTACGGTGTCAGTAGATAGGTTGTGTAAAACGGTATAGTCATAGTGAGATCTCGTTTCATTGGTTTTTATTGTTATAACAAACCCATCAGAAATATATCTGGAAAAGGAACAAAGGTCAGTTGACAAATTTAATGCGAGCCCTGTATTATACACGTCCTGCTGTTGGGTACGGGCCTCTTCTACAGAATGAGAACAGTTAGGCCTTACTCCAATACGCTGGTCTAATGCGAATTGATAGACTTCACATACCATCGAAATTCTATGGAAAACTTCTCAGGTCTTCTCACGATGTTACCGTCACCGTTATAGTAAGCGATAATTAACAGTTAATTAAAAAGTCAGGTGCATGTGCATGCAGGGCTGGCCTCGAACCTGCGACATTCGTTTCGATAGTTCTTACTACTCCCCGCTGACCTGTCGTTGCTTTTCTGCTGTTTCCTAATGGATTGGCTGAATTGAGCCAAGATACTAACAGCACAATTTTAAACTATTGAAAAAAAAAATTGTCTTGAATAATATGAAAAATTTAGAGAACCTGCGGTAAATGAAAAAGGTATGTAGGCCACTTTGGCAGGTTTTAACACCATGTGTACGATGGTCGTTATCCGGTCGGATATGAATAACCTACCATATAAGACAATATTATTTATTTTTGATGTTAAATATGGTGGTATGTTAGTTATCAAAGTTGCTATTTGTATTATGGTGAATACTAATCTTGCATCGCTTTGTATCTTATTGAGTTGGTTTACATAATAAGAAAGAGTCAGAGAAGGGTTAAATGCATTTGTTTTGTGATGGACTATTTAAGTATTTTTCAGCCAACGAGTAAAAAATGCATATTCATTATGCTTGCATGTTGCAATGGCTTTGTGGCATATTTGTATCGGAATATAATCAGTTTCTTATTTTTTTATACAATAATTTCTTATCTTTAGACGAACATAACACATTAAATAACACTGATTGAAACGGATTTTATCGCGGTTTATTTTTTCTTTTAGGCGGTACTGACCACTCCGTGACCAAACAAGCTGAAAAACTTTCGAAACGACGAGACTAAAAGCATAAATAAACCGTGATAAAAACCGTTTCAATTATTTTAATTTTGTTTTATTTAGTACTCGTAAGTGATAATAAACCCTCATAAATCGACCATAAGCATTACGAATTAAATAATTGTGTAGATATTATTTTTATTTTTCATCAGAACTCTTATAGCATTGCCATAAACCATTACGCTGCGATTACATAATATAAATGCTTTACACTAAATATTTCTCTGAATAATGCAGTTTGTACCAAGCAAGTATTCTGCAGGCGATTATTTTGTGAAACGTCGTCGTCTACGCGTCGTAGCTAAATTAGCTGCACAAATGTGTCTCCGCCTGGTACGGGCGTGTTATTTGCTTGTACTTCGACTAAGCGCACATTGTAGTCAGATTTCAAAGAGATAAGCATCTTTGCTATAAAATGCTTACACAATAGTATGTTTTCAAAGAAGGCAATTTTTTTATCAAATGCTTTCAATAAGAGGGTCCTGTGAATTGTCTCCCACTACATATTGGAAACCAGGTCATAAAATAATCTGCTTTCATTTTTGTTACATCTCTCTACAACTGGATTATAATAGTCACCTTTGTATATTCCTACCCAAAATCAGCCGTCCAACGGGCCTGTTTAAAAAAACTGTTTATTGCCTTTTATAGCATATGCTAGCACACGAGCAAGTGGGACACCTGATTGTAAGTGAACTCAACCGCATATGAAAGCTCATAACAACAGAAGTATCGTGGACACGTTGCCGACCTTAAATGAAAGAGATAATTAAGGGATTGGGGATGGCCAGGGGATTTGGGCGTTCGTATTCTAATAACATAATTATGTTATAATTTACTATACATTTATTACAAAAACTATTCAAGTTCATAAACTATACATGAGCAATGTGCATACATCAATTTTGGTTACATCAGAATATTCACGGTACAAGAAATATTTTGGATGCAAGCACTTAGCACTTGCAATTATACACAAAATATCAAATTCCCCTTATTGCTTTGCGTTATGTAGAAGATCTTACTCATACGCAAGAGTCTGTCTGCCTAGCAAGTATGGAACCACTGTTGTACTACGGTTTGAACGACTTTGAAGGAAACATATCACACATATTATTACCCCGATATTATTATGAGGTTTCATAATGTATACGTGATTCAAATCAACACATACAAAGGGTTCACTAAGTTATGTTCTTGAGTGCAGGCATTAACATAGTAAGAAAAAATATATCTCTTTAAAATTATATTATGATTGTTATTCGTACTCTTCATGGACAGGCGTGGCTGTATTATTACTGTCAGGCGAGCGACCTGTTCACCCTTAATTCAGTTGTAAAAACATATTACGATCTGCCTCTTAAATAATAGGCTACCAACGTACGATGTTTCAATAAATGGCGTATGGCAAAATACCGAAAAAAACATCCCACTTGCTTTATACTCATTCATTTCAAATAATACACACTCAAAGTTGCCTGTATAAATAAACACAGCTGGGTATAACAAGGACCTCACGCTTACGGAGGCGTCATAACGCAGTATCGGATAAAATCAGCATTGAAGGTGGATCGATGTGTAAGCACTTAGCCGTAACATGGCTGGCCGTGGCAGTTTTGCTCGGACAGCCTTTTGAAAAGATGAGAAATAGTTATTTTCTCGTTGCGGACTCCCCGCGACGATTAATCATCCTTACTCCGCGGGCGGCGTGGATTGACCTATGTAGTGGCCTCTGCCCACGTCACTTCAGACGTTCGTCTTTGTTTCTTTTGCTGCACAAGTATCTAGGAACATCATTTTACCTTCATTACCAATTTATTGGTCCCGACCTTGTCAGCTAAGGTGTTAAGCTTTGTACTATTGAATCCTAATGATATAGAACGAGCAATTGGGTCACCTGTTGGTTAATGATCTTTCTGAATCATAGAGGCGTAACCAACTTTAAGCGAAAGGAATTTAGATTGGGATGGGGAGGGGAGATTGCACCTCTAAGTCTCACTTACCGTATATTGACTATATTGACCCCTGAAACTGAGATTCGGCCTCAAAAGAACACAGAATATAAGTAAAAAGGATAATTGAAATATTAATATCATTTAAATTTTTAAAGTAAACGAGGAATCTATTTCGTTCAAAAAGTTATAATATTACGCCATTATTTGCTTTGTATGACTTTTTTTGTGATAAGGAAAAAATCCCGAACGGTCGCAAAACGTTCACCGGCGTTTCGACAAGAGGCTTTGTTTGGAAAAAGTTAATCTCTTTGGTGTTTTCGTTATATTAAGGCCCGGAATAACGTTGGTAAAGTCAACTGAAGTTAAAGTGGTCAGTTGGTTGGTTTTGTGCTATTGTATGTATGAATTAGTATTGAAATACAGAAAGGTACAATGCTGATTGTAGCAAATTGCTTGAATTAAAATTGTTTAAAAGTAAAATGTAAGTAGCATTCAAAGGGTAATTCCTGAAGTAGCTTGATATACATCTTGAATGCGAAGCATGCCAGAATGAGACTTTGTGCCAATTTTTACAACATCATGTGTAAAAGATATATCGAGGTATCGATTTTTTCCTGCGAGACATATTGTTGTCCGATATATTGATGTATCGATATTTTTGATTAGTTATCGGAATTATATCTAAATCATTTCTATTTTAAAGAGGATGCAATGAAATGTAGAACAACATTTTTTTAAGTTGCCAATAAAGTCAGCCGTATGGCAAAACTATATAACAATATTTATTTTTTTTGATTTATAAACTCAATGTTGGTTCTTTTTTTTGTTGTTACTTTATAAAATTATCGATCAGATACGAATCAATACCTTTTCGCACTTTCGACAGGCCGAACCATGTTAACGGTGACCGAATAAGCCGACCGAATAATTAAGTGAATCAGTACTTATATAATATGACGATTAATAAGAAAATAATGAATAAAACTTATTGTATAATGTAGCTAGATTAAACAGCCAGTTCAGCAAGCTAATATTACGACTTTCGATGACAGTCTATGACAGAACCCCGGGGGAAATTCGATCTATCACTGAGATGTTCTCGAATCACATTAAACACAATTTCTTGGATTTCAGTGTTTCCTTTGTATTGATAGAAATATACCGATTCTGAGAGCTGATCAATGTCATTTTGAAATGAAGTTTTATTTGACTTACAATGTCGTGCATAAAAGTAGCGAACTGTTCATTAAATCATCCTTTTCATACAAAACTTTAACAAAGTAAAAATTAATACGCACCGAATTAAAGTTCTCCTTTTTGAGATTCGTTAAATAAATGAATAAAAACACGCAATAGTCACACACACAGCCCACTGACTTCACATTATTTTAACCTGTACTTTGGAACTACAAGAGATTTACGATCCCACAACAAATATTTGTGAATCACACAAACACCTTTTCTTAGTGTCGGAATCGAACCCATAGCCCCACCTCGCTACTAATTACTTAGTATTCACTATTAACTCGACTCGACTTGATCGAACTGAACTGAACTGAACTGCACTGCACTGCACTGCTCTGCACTGCACTCCATACGTCACCTATATAGCTACAGATACTCAGAGCTCACAAGATTTCACCCATCCAAAAAGCGTCTAACGCGCACAGCACATGGTCAGATATATACGACGCGTTATACGTGTATAGTTTGAATCAACATTAGTATGTCGCTGACGCGAAATCAAAAGTTTATCCCCTACCAAAAAGTGCTCAACGCGGCTAAAGAAGTTTTCACTTCAAAAAGATACGCTTCTAATTGAGAGAAACCTCCATTTTTTGTTGGGTAATAAAGAAGCTTTAAGCACAAAATATATATATCCCACATGCCGGAATTCTAAGAAATTTTAGATTTTTATTTATTTTTCTACCAATGGAAAAATATTGCTCGGTTTTTGCGATTCCGGGAAATAAATGTTAGGTTACCTTACTCGTCCGGTAGTTACGGATTTTATCTCAAAAAGGAAAGAATATTTGATTATTGAAGTGGAATATTGAGGAAAGTGGCAATACAATTCCAACAGGCTGTATTCGATAAATCATATTATGTACCTACCTAATAATATGTTATTGACTAGTCGGTACCTAGTACCTAGAACGTCTGGGTAAGTACCATCGATTTGTCTATTTCACCCGACACGTATCAGTGTGTAAGCACTGTTGTGTTCCGGTTTGAAAGACATTGAAGCCACTGGTTACGTTAAGTCATTTTAACATTTTTAAGTTTAGGGGTGACGAGCGCAGTTCAGTGCCATTTAGTACTTCATAATTTTTAGTTCTCATTTGTGATGTTACTGTTTATGTGCAGGTGTGACGCTTATCATCTAGCGAAGGGTCTGCTCATCTCGTTATTAGTACATAATATTATTATTTATCCTTGTTGTGCTGATGTGAAAACAAAACAGTGCTTACACACTGCTGCTTGGTGGCATAAACCCACACGGCCTCCCGCATACGAAGGACCTAGTCAATATCTGCGGCAATAATATTTTTCTCTCTTTCTTTCCTACAATACGCATCGTTGTGTAAAGTACTGATGTCATTATAAAAATCGCAGTAGTATAATAAATATTGTTTTGGCAATTATGAAGTTTTCAAAAGAAAACTATGCGATGATAAGTAAACAAACATGGTCTGAATCACGCTTAATTATTATTTCAAACACAAAGGTTCGCAAGATATCACTCGTTTGGATATACTTAGCATTATATTTTAGCTCACTTTCCTCATTCGTTCTGTCTCAGTTATAAGAATGATGAATGGCGCAAACATCCTTGAACTTCCTCCTCCTTTTGTTTTCGCTTAAACGTTACGAACTAACGTTTATCCAATTTATTTCATGACATTGAAAATACTGCATAAATGTCTGATAATATTTTTTTTATCCATCTGAATGACGGGCAGGTCGCTTGCCTGTGTTGAGTGTCACGCTTGTCCATAAACAAAACAAGACTACTTAGAATTCTAAATTATGAAGTGCTATTGTCGCTGGACGCAGGCCGCTTCCAACAGGTCGGTCTGGAAATCTTTAGGGGAAACCTATGTTCAGCAGTGGACGTCCTGTGGCTCAAAATGATGATTGCATCGCTCTGCCATTCATCTGAAACCATAAGAGGGCCCAAGACAATATGTTAAGTCTCATTATACTTAGTAATTTTAATAGCTTCAATTTCCTTCAAACCGGAACACTACAATACTAAGTACAAGGAAACGTCTTGGCAGCAGAGAAACACAAGGCGATGATGTCTACGCAGACTGACTGTCGCTTGCGAGGGATCTACCATACATCAAAATATTTAGTAATCAACCTATTATTTGCTTAGTCTTAGCTAAATACTTTTACGAATGCGTCACGTTACGATAGTCGATCGTGTGATAGTCCGCCTTGTATAAAAGTACGTCAAAACGTGCTTTTTTAAATTACATTTTATTGAATGACGAGACGTGCAAGGTCCTCACTTGATGGCAAGCGCAACACCACACAGAACGTTGAATTACAAAGCACTGAATTGTGCTTATCACCCTGATACATAAGATGTTAAGTCTCATGATGCCCAGTAATTTCACTGGCCTCAATATCCTTCAAACCGAAACACAACAGTACTTACACACTGTTGCTTGGCGGCAGAAAAAGACAAGTGGTATCAACTCAGACGGCCTCTCGCATACGAGGGACCTACCACCTTGTGCTTATACAATTGCATACAAAACAGACGTGTTATCGTCGTGTTTCGAGACCTTCTGTCTCGGTCGCACTTATACTTATAGCCAATTTCAATAAACGATCTCAATCCGAGTCTGCGCATCCATCTTGGAAATTAACCAATTAAACATAGCAATTTGTACGCGTCATCTTCAAACTGTATTCTTATTAGCTCATTTGTATAATCGATTTGGAGATTCAAACCAAAATTGTTTTAGAAATCGTCAATTAGTAACTACCTTAAATAATAACAGTAGAATTAAATAGAATGAATGGATTATTAACTCTTACTTTATAAAGTCTTAGGTAACAAAAATGTAGGTAATTGAATTTAAAGTGGCGTAAATATAATTCTAGGATATTCGCCAACCGCAAAGTAGGATTTACGCTAGCGGAAAAGGCAAAGGACTGGTCTTTAATAACATGGACTTAGAATAAAAATAATGGTTGTGTTTGTACTATGTAAAAAGGTAAAGCCTACAGAGTCTAGAGCCGTTCTGTTTCGGTAGACATGTGCGTAGATATATGAGAATTTATTAAAAGAGGTCAGGCCGCTGAAAACGCTGAAATATTGAGGATGTCAGGTGAATTTATAGAGATAATATGTTGTAGATGTACGAGAAGCTCAATTTCCTGGAGAGTTTACTGTGATTTTTTTTCTGTCTTAGAAAAATATCGCGAAATGTGAAAAAAGTCTGTTGGAATTTCGCACCGCCAACGTGTGATAAAGTATCGGTTTATAGAAAAAATATTGTTTCATAGGAAAATATGATATGAGCATCGCGTGCCGGAGCGCCGAGCGCCAGCTATTGTTCGCGATAACGCATTTTTATATTCTAATCCTAACATGTAATTTATTTAGCTTATTTTTTTTAACGTACAACCCCTTTGCCGTTCGTCTGTCTATCTCAGGTTTCGTAGCATCTCAACAAATGGATCGATTTGAATTTTGTTTTGTTTCTATTTAAACACTGTTTTAATCATGATAATTATTGTTTGAACGAAATCTGTTCAACCATTTAGAAATGACATACATTTTTAACCGGCGTCGAGGGGTATTAAGTTAGATTATATTTAACAAAGTTTTATTACTTGACTCACAAGTTACTGAAGTTATTAAAGTAAGCACTCGATATGTGGATTGTATTTATTTGTGTTCAGTGTGTAGGTGCCTGATATCGACCGACCTCGATAGAGCGGTCCGTTCTCGGACCCCTGATAATACGTTCAACCGCTAGATATTTCTTATTTAACAGTATCTACCAACGTTCTCGTATCTAAGCTCTTGGGAAAAGTATTTTTGTTGCCCATGGAAATGAGCGTGTGAATTTAAGCAGAATTTCTAATGAAAACTAACAAAGCCGGGTTAACTTATTTATCGTAGAGATGGATAGCGGTAGAAACCATCTCTCGACTTGGTACATATTTATTACTTAACAGCTTCCGTGGAGCAGTGGGTGAGTAGTAGGCTGTGAAGCGAGAGACCGTGGTTCGATTCCGGCATTGAGACAAATGTTTAAGTGATTCATGAATATTTGTTTATATTCTGAACTGCAAGTCCGTCGTAGTTACTGTTACCTACGACACAGGTTAACCCAGTGTGAGGTCAGGACCATGTGTAAATGTTGGATGCATTTATTATTATTATAATAAGTAGCTTTTACTCACAACTCCTCTTGCAGGATTAGGTTTTGTTTAAGGGTAAAGGACTGCATTGAACAAGAAATAAATACACATTTACCCCTTAATAACATTTTCTATAGCGCTTGAAATGAACCTGTTACTTAGAACGTTATAAGTTTTAATCATACATGATCAATCTACATGTTTAATTTCATTTAAATCATTTGGTTGCTTTTGCGTGGTGCTAGAATAAACAAATACATAGTTGTATTTCTTAAATAGATACGATTTCAAAATAGATTAACGGAGATTAAGAAATTAATATTATAAAATTAATTAGTACAGCATATCTGTGTTTACGATCAGTGAACAACATCCTGGCTTCTCCGTGACAGTTCATCGGATCATAAATTTTTATATAAAAACAAACTCTATCGCCTGTCATAAATAGGACACCATAAAAATGTTACGCTACCGATACATACAGCGTCTGATGAAAGCGATTATGTTTATGTGACGCATTCCCATACTGAGCCCTTAGGCCTCTCACTCGGCCACATCGTAATGTATCATTTTTACGATCTCTGCCAAAGTGAATTTGCTGAGATAACTTGGATAGTCATTTACAGCTTAATGTGACGGGTGCGGTTTGGAATGCAACAATTTTTAAGATATGTAAGTTGAGTGGTAGAGCCACGCTGTAGACAGTTTAGTCTACAGCATGAATGTGCTGGCTCGACCGGATCGTTACCACTGTCTCACAGAAACCGACGTAAAGTAGCGGCTTGCTGCTGTGTTTCGTACGATGAGTGAGATAACCGGAAGCCCAAATCCCCTCCCCTTCCCAATCCCTAATTATCACTTTCCTTTAAGGTCGGCAACGCGCCCATGATTCTTCTTGTGGTGGGCGTACATAAGCGGTGGAGATCACTTACCATCAGGTGACCCACTTGTTCGTTTGCCGACTTATGCAATAAAAAAAATGTAAGATCTACTTTTTTTTATGGAAAAAGGGGGCAAACGGGCAGGAGGATCACCTGATGGAAAGTGATCACCGCCGCCCATGAACACCTGCAACACCGGAGGGCTTGCAAATGCGTTGCCGGCCTTTAAGGAAAGAATACGCTCTCTTCTTCTACTTTTGCTGGTGGGAGGATACTTGTATCCGACCGGATAGCGACCACCGTACACTGGTGCTAAAACCTGCCATAGTGGCCCACCTTGTGTGGGTCGCGTTCCAGGGTCAGCCAGTGTATATCCGGTTCTCCCCAGGGGGCTTGCCCCCTGATCCTAACCCTTTTCCCATCCCTGTTTCCTTCCTCTCCCCCTTGGCCCTTTGGTAGGGCGGCATAATCTTGCCGACCTACGATGGACACATTGTTTATCGTTGGTCGACACTATTCTTGGATTGCGCTACACTTACCATCAGGTGTAGCGTAGTCACTTTGCCGAGCCAGGATAAAAAAAAAAGACGCTAACTTGATCTTGGTTCTGAGGAAAAGTGAATACTTCCCACTGCTATCTATGACAGACGAGGTAAACGTTGACGTCACCGTGTAATATGGCGATTACGGTACATACACACGTGCAAGTGAGATAGTGATATAACCCAACCACGCTCATACCAAGATTGAAAATCATAATAGCGAGCTGATTTCGAAGCAATTTTTATTGCGTTTTAACAATAGGGTTTCTTTTTCGAATAATTTTCCGTTGCGTATAAAATAATATTTGAAACTCAACTTAGGAAACTACCCTAATTGTTGATGTTCATAAAAAGTCCATAAGACATTATTAGGCAATTTTTAAATATGGCATTTTGAGATTGAGTACATCAACATTGCTAATAGGACCTCGATTAACAGCTGAGGCATTTGATCTGGGCAAACAATTTTCATTCCAAATTACACGGTTAGTATCCACCGGATTGTAATAGAATCTATCGGAATTGCAAAATTCGATTGCGAACACGTTTGTAATTAGTGAATGGCAATCAGAGTTCATGCGGAATGGCTGTTCATAGAAACTGAAAATGGCCGAGACAAGATCAACAGCGCGTTTTGGAGGTATAGCTTTATCTTGTATGGTATGGTATGGCATGGTATTTTATGGCATATGGCATATATGGTACCATGCCAAACCACGGCATACTATGCCATGGTTTGGCATCGTATGGTATGGTATGGTATCTGTACTGAAAGGACAAATTAAATAGCAAATTTTGCCCTAAAGGCAGAAAACTGCCACAAATTACGGTTACTCATCTCTCTTTCGTTCAATACCCCTCGTAGTCATCACTGTTATATAATTTTAACTGAATGCACAAAAAAGTCGGATACAAAACAACCTGCCTAAATGCTTGAAAACTATTGTAGCCAACAAATAGCAATTAGGATCGGACATAAATTAAATTTTCATCAACTACCGATATGGTAAAATATAGATAAACGTTCCGATAAACACATTCTTTTTACCTTCTCTCTCGCAACTATGACTTTTATTTGGTGAGTAAAATTACAAAC
Organism: Amorpha juglandis; assembly: GCA_949126905.1. Taxonomy (NCBI): domain Eukaryota; kingdom Metazoa; phylum Arthropoda; class Insecta; order Lepidoptera; family Sphingidae; genus Amorpha; species Amorpha juglandis. Next base: position 11,435,599 of record OX421372.1, read on the forward strand.
ATTTTTAAAAATTGCATAATTTTCGATTGGTGTTTCAAAGATATGTAAAGTCCATCAACTCGCATTGCGACAAGGTGGTGGACTATAGCTTAATCCCTCTTATACCTAGAAGAGGCCCATGCCCAACAATGAGGCAGTAATGTGCCGATAATATCAATATAGTAATACAAAAATCTCGGTTACCCAATCCGCTAACACTTCACCTCAGAAAACCAGTATTCATTTTTGCCCATCCCTACCATACTACACTGACTGAGGGATGTCCTTAGTCACACTTTCATAGTTTATATAGGTATAGTGAAGATATTAAATTCAAATTTTCTTACTGGCCTCTACGTGTCAGCATCGCCCATTAACACTTCACCTCAAAACACCAGTATACATTTTTGTGCATCCCTACAATAGTGCTACACTGACCGAGAGATGCCCTTAGTTCCACTTTCATAATATATACAGGGATAGTGAAGATATTAAATTCAATTTTTCTAACTGGCTTCTAGGTGTTAGCATCGCTCCACACACGTCTTCCAAAAGTACTGGTACCGGACTTTATAGTCCAGTGATTATAGTATGAAAAACATATTATTATGAACAATCTAATCAGCCATGCAGCACCAATTTGGTGTATAGGTTTATATAACGAGATAAATTTCCTCCGGGCTGAAGTTTCAAATAACATCCACTTAATTAAAGTTAATCTGGAATGGTGTAGCGCTCGACGACACGATTCCATTAGGAAGCTACACTGAACCAGCTTTATCTAGGTCGAAATGTTTATATTAAGCCCTACGGCAACTAAATTTAAAATTTACAGTTTTCATTCAATTGCGTTTATAATTGCGTTTGTCTAGCAAATCGTTGTATCTCGCTTTTCCTATAAATTTCGATGTAAAAAGGATGTAAAGAACCACAGATTAAAAATGACGATATATAGAATGAAAACGTAAGGGTGTTGAAGTTGATTTTTTTTACTTGTTGTAGGATATCGATATTCATATATTCATATGTCGATGGTGTTTTAGACCGCACAGCGCTTAGCATCAGCTGCAGTGCAGTCGCTTTGCCGTGCTCGGATGAAAATCTTAATCGTAATCGGATGCATACATCCAAGGAAAAGACAGTGTATTTCAAATCGACTGATTGATGTTCCAAAAAAAGAACATCGCATTCAATATGAGTTTGGATGTCACGAAGAGTTTACGTATAGACAGAGTAGTATAACGAGACAATCTTTATCTGAAATTCGATAAAAATATAATACAACTATTTTAACATCATGTTTTCCTAAATCGTTACATAAGGTTAGAACTGGCTGAAATATTTTATGGGAAACTAAAAGCCAACAAGCCAATGACAAGGTTGTAATAGTGTATTTAATTGTGAACAGAGCAAATTGACAAGCGCCACTGATGTCGAACATAGAATTTAGTTTTCGGTTTATATTGTTCATTCGAAGCCACGGGTGTTGTGTGTTTGAGTCCCAAATTAGTAAAATTGGGTAACATTTGTTTCAACTTCATTCATAAATATGTCTCTACTTTGACAATTATCAGCCTATTTGTATTTGGTGTGTTTTCCTGTAGTTTAGTTTGGGATAATTACTATTGGCTTAATGGTTTATATATACATATTCACGCATGTAATCTGAAAGGGAAGGCAGAGCTGTAACCAGTACACTCACCGCCGAACTTATTTGCATCCCATGATGTGATAGTGAAGCACAATAACAGATTCTGTGCTGATACCATAACACCTTACCCGGAGATCGAACACCAGACCACAGCAGTCGTACCGCGTACGCATTACAACTATGCCAATGAGGATTGTTTTTGTGTTCAAAATATCCTTTTCTCGACAAAATTTTTCCTTATCAATGTCCGAACCAGCTTTTTAACTTTGTTTTGTGAATACCTGTTGTATACAGCTGTTCCGCTTTTCCTGTATAATTATGTTTAATAAGAGAATCTGTGTCTACCAACTATCAAAGTTAGCTCTCGCCTTTGAACTCCGTAACCGTCCGTAACTATCATTACCTTTGACTGGAACATTGTCGGGGGGATAAATAATACCATGCGTGCAAAGTGTTAACATTTTTTTTTTTTTATCCGAACACGGTAAAGTGAAGGAGTACTTACACACTGATGTTTGGCGGTAGAAATAGACAAGGCGGTGACACTTACCCAGAAATGCACTCGCATATATGCGGGGAAAAATAATAAAGTGATATTTATGATCCTTAATAAGACCTAACCCCTCTCATTCAGTAGAGGAGGCCCGTGCCTAGCAGTGGGACACGTATAATACAGGTCTAGTAAAAAAAAAAAATGGGTCCAATTTACAGAATGCTTTGATTTGGTAGATTATATAGGACAGTTTAAAAAAAAGTGAGAACTAATTAACCACGTTATTGGTAGACGCTTATGTGTACCATTTTACACCATTCATATTTAACCACCTTTGTAATATATTTCTGGAGACACATGATATAATATTAAAATAAAACCTTGCGAACATTACTCATGATATCTTAAATCAAGTGTCAGTTTCAGACGACACGGCCGTGAAGACGGTAGGTATGTGATACGATAATAACGTTCGCTTCCAGGTGGGCCTCCATCTTGTCCTTATGAGCAGCATTTTATGAAGAAAAATTTCATTACATTTAAAAAAACATCCGACGACACGCGCGACATACTCTCTTTTTATGTAATACGCTTAAAATGAAATTGAAAGTTGTTATGTGATGACGTAGCATTTTATATGTCAACGTACTTCGTAGCGGGAATAAAAATAATTTTATAAATCTGTCTCAGTCAGTGTATATCCTGAGTGGTAGAATCTCGCTGTAGACAGTTTTGTCTACAACATGAATGGGCTGGCTCGATCGGGTCGTTACCACTGTCTCACAGAAGACCGACGTAAAGTAGCGGCTTGCTGATGGGTTTCGTACGGTGAGTGAGATATCCGGAAGCCCAAATCCCATCCCCTTCCCAAACCATAATTATCCCTTTCCTTTAAGGTCGGCAACGCGCCCATGATTCTTCTGGTTGTGGGCGTACATGGGCTGTGGAGATCACTTCCCATCAGGTGACCCACTTGCTCGTTTGCCGGCCTATTTAATAAAAGAAAAAAAATATCGGTCTAAAATATTGTTGACAAAAGGGTGTTGAAAGGGTTTAAATTTCTGTTCCTAAAATTATTCTTCTCTAACTTACCTCACGCGGCAAATTAAGGGCAAATATCTAGCAGAGCTATATAGCCGTTAATTACGGGTTTTGAAGAAAAAAACATGCTTAGTATTAATTAAAGGAACGCTGTCTACGGACAACGCAGAGTTTAATCAAAGACTCGCCGATAAATACCTATTAATTAATTTAATTTTGTTTTACTAATTAAAATACCGGTCTAAACTGAAGAAGGTTTTACTTCACCGTAAACATGTTATGAAAAGGTCTCTGAGAATAAAACAAAGAATCCTTTAAATAATGAATAAACACACCCAACAGTCTCATACATAGTCCTGACTCAATACTAGGTTAAACCTGTGTCGTGGGTATCAGGAAATTTCGGTCTCACATCCCCCAGACGAGAAACAAATATTCGTAGATCACGCAATCATGCAGTACCGGAATCAAACCCACGGTTTCCCGCTTTGCAATCAGTCAGTCAGCAATCTTATATTTGTTTGAAGTCGTTTGTACCCAATAAACATAGGCGACCGCGTCTCTCACCTTATTGGTGTAATGGTAGCATACTGTCTGAGAACCGCGAGGTCCTGGGTTCAATTCCTAGATCGGGTAATCACAATTTGTGTTTAACTTTTAGATTCGTAAAACATGTTTGAATTGTCCGGGATTGGAATTTTGACTCGGTATGACTAAAGAGTATAGAGGCCGAGGACCTGTTGGAGGCCGCTTCCAACAGGTCGGTCTGGAAATCTTTCAGAGAGGCCTATATTCAGCAGTGTACGTCTTGTGGCTGATGATGATGATGACTAAAGGCTCGTCTATATCACATCATGGGACGGATATAAGCTCGGCGTAACGTGAATGAAGCACGGATTGCACCTCTGCTTACCTTTGGTATTTATTAAGGCGCAAGGTTAAGTTATAAAGCAATTGTAAACCAATGTCGTATGTTCTAATACAAAAGTAAATCTCTTTATCAATATACTGATTATAATAAGTATTATGCAGACATAGCTGTGTATTTTTGCGATGGAGATCCCTTACCATAGAAAGCAACTAAAAAGTATTTTGATTTCAGGACATTGAATTTTGCGTATGATAAAACACTTGATCCCCTAGTAGAGTTAAACGTTACTTCTGATCCGGCTACTCACCAATTACGAAGTTACGAAGTTCAATTAAAGAATTTTAAATTAGTTCCGTACAATAAGGTTCTACTCCAAAGGCTTTTCGCCATGACTGTCGCATTATAAGAAAAAAACACAAGGTAGAGATAAGTCGTGCGAGTCTTAGTGCTACTTTAAGTTATTCCTCTGGGTAAACTCGGAGAAAGAAACTTTATCGACAAAAAGTCGTGGCCTACAAATAACCACTGTTAAACTAGTCATGAGTCTCGTGGAATTATTTTAGTCTCGCAGCTGTATTAGATTAGATTACTCGTATATTAGACTCGACAATTTTATTTTATAGCATAGGCCGGCACGAGCAAGTGGGTCACCTGATGGTAAGTGATCTCCACCGCCCATGTATGACCAGAAGAATCATGGGCGCGGTGCCGACCTTAAAGGAAAGGGATAATTAGGGATTGGGAAGGGGTGGGGTTATGGGCTTCCGGATATCTCACTAATGGTACGAAACGCAGCAGCAAGCCGCTACTTTACGTCGGTTTTCTGTGAGACAGTGGTAATGACCCGGTCGAGCCAGCCTATTCATGCTGTAGACAAAACTGTCTACAGCGTGGCTCTACCCCTCAATGTCAATCGATGGACTGCGCGAATTTAAATGTCCATGATATACACTGGGGAATTCGAAGAATGAATAAGTATGTTTATATGTTATAAAGATATTGTATTGCAGCTCTTTTTTATTTAATTGAATGACGAGACGAGCAAGTCTGTCGCCTGGTGGTAAGCGCCAGGCCTGCCCATAAACAGAAGCAACACCACACAGAACTTTGAGTTACAAAGCACTGCATGGCACTGAACTGCGCTCGTAACTCAGAGACATAAGTAGTTAAGTCTCATAATGCCCAGTAATTTCACTGGCTTCAATGTCCTTTAAACCGAAACACGACAGTGCTTACACACTGTTGCTTGGCGGCAGAAATAGACAAAGCGGTGGTACCAACCCAGACGACCTCTCGCATACGAGGGACCTACCATCTTGTCATTTAATTCTAATTTAAAAATTATCTTGCTTTTATTTTGTACATTGTCTAAAGTGCCTTACGTCCTGATTTTTTCGGTATGTACATACATATCTAAACGTGAAAAACTTATACATTATTCACACTCAAAAATGAGGTGAAATATAAATACACTGTCAAGTCGGTTTATTATAAATCTACGCCAAACCCTTTCCTGCAAAAAAATGTACTTCAAACAAATTATAAAGAAAGCAACGCTTTACTGACTAATTCAATTTATCATATAAAACTGAGCTTAGTCAAAGGGTTAATAAAAACTTTTACTTCTTTGTGATGGTACGGCAAGAAAGCTGACCTTCCAACGCAGATCTTTAGCCTTTGCCTATTGTCCTGATTTTTTATTTAGCACAAAAGATTCCTTCGCCGCCATTTTGGTACGGTATCCCATTACGCATGCCAGGAAGTATGGGAACACAAAGGGAATGAAGGAACGGTGTGGGCCGGCCCTCATTTATTTATTCAGGATCCCGCGGAGAAAGTAATTCATGCGTGTTTATTAAAAAGCTGAGTGGTTTTATAGACGTTATAAAATAAAGATGCTTATGCTAGTGGAGTCGGATGCTATCGTTTTATGGTTTATGTCTTGATGCACTGTTTGTTATATGTTTATTATTTTGCATCTATTTTCAGATTAGTGTTGAAAGTATGGAGTGAGCATTAATGATTTTTATTTTTAACCCGCTCCATAAAGGAGGTTCTTAATTTTTTTGTATGTATATTTTCTACGTATATTCACGTGTATACGAATAGTTATGCTCCGATCTTGTTACGTTATAAATTTTGGCTAATAAAGTTGGAGTATGAAGGAAAATGGGAATCTCTTCATCGGAAACGCAAACGCACCGCGATTTTGGGGTTGGAATCGGTTTTTAACTTTTGTAGAAAGATTGTCGAAAGTGTACAATATAAAGCGAGCATTTATGATTTTTGTATTTTGTAAAAATAATGAGTTTTGTTTAAACAATAAAATATAAGCTTGCTTACCATATTTGTGATCTACAGTCGATCTAGTTTATTGTGACGTCGCGTCTGTAGAAATAATAAAAGTAAGGCATACATTTAAAATAATGATGGCGATAAATAAATTGTTATAAATCGAATGGTATTTTTCTTACGTACTAAAATTTTGAAGCTCCTGAAAGAAAGAAAGAAAAATGTTCTTTCTTTGATTTAGTGGCAGATTTAAACCGTGAGGCCCTAAGTTCAATTCTCAGTCGAGGCATCACAAATGGTTTGAAAATTCTTTAATATAAATATACTTGAATTCAAAAAGTATAAAAAGTGATTTTGTAGTAATGTTACCAGTTAAATTCGAACGTAACACATGAGAGCTTGAAACTGCGATAGTAAGCGTAGATGTTTTGTGATCCATATGAGCGTGGATATTACTCATCGCAACGCGGAAGTGTAGACAGCGACATCCGCGATTGCAGCGCACTCGTGTTTGTCAATGTTGTCGTGATATATCGCCCTGTGGTCGGTGCCAAAACTGCACACATCACTGTTTACCTTTACTACGAGTTACGATATACATTTATTATATACTAGCTTTTGCTCGCGGTTCCTCCTGCGTGACTAGCATTTTCCGAGATAAAAAGTAGCCTATAACCGTCACCAGGGTTCTATCTTTGTCTGTGCCAAAATTCGCCAGAATCGGTTCAGCGTTTTAGGCGTGAAAGTGTAATAAATAATCTAACTCACTTTCGGATTTATAATATTGTATTATATACTAGCTGTCTATCATTGTGAATCTAAAACATCCAGGGGCCCATTCAAACACACACAAAAATTCATCGAAATCGATCCAACCGTGTAGTTTTTTTTATATACCTATCTAGATAGATCGCTATGTAGGTAAGTCGCTATCTACGTCTTTTTATCCGCTTAGTTCTCTTAAGCTATGCAAAGGATTTAGATGCCGATTTTACTATAATTTAGAGAATTTATTGCGGAAGGTTTATATATTTCTATGACCCATAATAGGAGCTTTATTAGTTCGTTCCGCATGTTAGTGATTTTGCCGTAGGCCCAAAAATTTAATCCATCTCACTCCAGCCGTTATTTGTTACCTTAAAGATCAGCAAAGAAACAATGATTCTTCATTGTGGGGCTCACGGACGTTGTATCACTTCTTACCAGGTGATCCAATTCCTCATTTACCGGCCTAATGTTTTATAAATAGGTATGCTTGCACACGCATCAGATAATGTCAGATGTACGTACGTGGTTATTAGAATATCACTGGGCTATGGTTTACTTTCCGGCGTTGATGTGATCTATTGCTTCATTTATGTATTAGGTTTAAATAATGTACGCGTATCAGAGCCTTTAAACTACAGCTACAATGTTTATATCGTTTTTGATTCTATTCATCGAGGTTCTGTGTTATTTTGCTTTCTAATTTAATTTCGTTGTAAATGCATTTTGAGACGTTTTTAGCTAGGTGCATTTACTAATCGATACACTATTAAGCAATTATTTTTTATAGTAGAGTTCGCCAAACGAGCAATTGGGTCACCTGATACTAAGTGACTGCCACCGCCTATGACAATACCTAAAAAATTATGGACGTGTTATCCGCGCCGACGGAAGAGGATATTTTAGGGATTAGAAGGGGGCGGGGGATTTTGGCCTCTGGATATCTCACTCACCGTACGAAACGCATCAGCAAGCTGTTATTTTGCGTCGGTTTTTTGTAAGACAGTGGTAACAACCCGGTTGAGTCGGTCCATACATGCTATAGACAAAACTAGTGCGGTCTTTCTATAGATGGGTGACGGCTTACTGGTATTTTTTTTTGGCGGTAGGTGCAAAAAAGTGCAGACGTTTTTGAAAAATCAGCTGAGATTTTAATTGCAAAGAATTAGTTATCAAACAAATTTAACTATTTTTGCGACTGATTTTTATTTGGTGTAGTGCATTGAATCAATACTCACATAATAAACACTGTACATGTAAGTTCTCTGTACACCACCTACCAGCTAATCACCTGCACATATTGAATTTTTTCTACAACTCTCATCACTTTTAATAATGGCACAATTGGTTGATATTGAAAATACCCAGTTCAAGCTCGAAGAATGCTTCAATCGAAGGATGGCGGAACTAGAAGCGAAACTGCAATCCGGATCCAGCGGGCCAGGCAAGGACACCGTTGCACGAGTAGCTGAAGAATTCCGCACATTCAGAGAGCTCATGTATGAGATGCTGCGGCTGCTGCGAAACCAAATTGCTGAGTGTACCCGCATGGTTGATTATATTGAATCAAGACATCGGCGAAAAGCACTCATCTTCCTCGGTGTTGCTGAGTCCGGTCAGGAGAATTGCACATCAGTTGTACTGAGTGCAATAAACAACATGCTGGGTCTGAAGGACATATCCGCCTCTCACTTCTCGTCATGTCACAGAATCGGAACTGCCAGTCCCGAACATCACCGGCCAATTCTTGTCTGGTTTACTACTGCAGACCATCGTTTGGCAGTGTGGCAGGCCAAAAAGAAGTTCAAGGGATCCTCCATATCCGTCAGGGAGTTCCTAACAAAGCCACGCCAACTGGTGTTTGCGAAGGCCCGGCAGCACTTCGGTATGCGTGAAGTCTGGACACAGGATGGGATGGTGGTGGTGAAATCCCCGGATGGCAAGCGGAGTAAGTTCGTCTCCATAGACGAACTCATTCCCGTAATGGCGAAATTCCCAAAAGGGGCCTCATCATCGGCTACTGGAAAGGCTGCAACTATGGACTCCAACCTCAAATCGCGCAAGAAGTGAGTGTCGTCGACAGGATCTTTATTAGCTAGTTATCTTAGATATGTCTCTCTGCTATTGTGGCACTCGTTAATTGCGTATCTGCTACCCAGCAACAATTTTTTCTTTTCTTGTTTATAATATTGTTATTATAATAACATTAAATAATATGTAGGTAAGAATTAGAAATGTTAGAAATATTGAACTCCGTAAGTTGTAAATGTCATCCTGTTTGACAAATGACAAGCGTAACATCTCGTATTTTTTCGTTCGGAAATTGTCATTTTGTATGTATTGTCCATGTTTTTATAATATTACTGTCTACTGTGTTGACATGTACTTTTTTTTTATTATTATTATTTCTGAGCTGTGGTAGTAGTTATTCTTCTTTCTGTCTGTGTAATTATTTTATTGTTGTTTTGTTTCATTGTGCGCTATGTGCAGGTCGGCTGGCGGGTGGTGCAGGCCATTTGCACTGTGGTGTATATTGCACCGGAACGTTTTATGCCGGTTATATTTAAATATTTATATTTGTTCTCATTTATTAATTCATTATATTTATATATTATTTTAATACTTAGAATAGCATACTATATAATTCAATTATATAAGTATATATTTTATTATTACCTATACACTGTTATCTATGCTATCCGATGGAAATTCTTTTTATTCTGCCAGTGAAGATGCTGATTCATCCAGTGACGAAAGTTATTCTTCAGCGGTTGATGGGCTTGGTGACCTGATGCGTCATACATTTAACCAACCATCCGTCCATAGTTTTAATGTCTGTCACATTAACGCACAGAGTGTACCAAGCCACTACAGTGATTTGTCCGAAGCTTTCTCTGGAGCCAACGTTCATGCCGTCTTGATTTCAGAGAGTTGGCTCAAACCTCATCTTCTTTCAACTTTCTACCCTCTCCCCGGCTTCGTTCTTATTAGGAACGACCGAACTGACAGAAGAGGAGGTGGTGTCGCTATTTATCTCCGTAGCGATTTTAAACATACCATCATTGCCTCTTCTTCTGGTCTGGTTTCTGCTTCTGCAGAATATCTCTTTCTTGAGGTTTGGGTCAAGGGAGTGAAGTCCTTACTTGGTGTGGTCTACTGTCCCCCTTACCTTGACTACTTCTCCAGCCTGGAAACAGTTCTGGAATCTTTAGGATCAGAATATGCACATCACATCATCATGGGCGATTTTAATACCGATCTCCTATCCTTCGATTCCTCCCGCTCCCGTAAACTTCTTTCTATCGTCGAATCTGTCGGACTGCATGTATTACCTCTTCAAGCCACTCACCATAATATTGATGGTCACGACACTTGGCTTGACATTATCCTCACCTCTGCTCCTTCCCTTGTTTCCTGTCATGGCCAATTTCCTGCCCCTGGTTTCTCTCACCACGACCTTATCTACACTTGTTACTCCCTAAAACCTCCCAAACTTCCCTCTAAGGTTATGCACATTCGTTGTTTTGGTCGGATGGATACGGACAAGCTTGATAGGGACGCTCGAAACTTAAATTGGGACGATATGTTTAAATCTAACTCGGTCGATGAAAAAGTAGAAATTGTCAACACGAAAGTTCTATCACTCTTTGATATACACGCCCCTATTAAGAAAGTTAAACTAAAGCGTCCTGCTGCGCCGTGGATGACTCCTGGAGTTCGGATGGCGATGAGACGAAGAGACCGTGCCTTTCGCAAGTATAAAAGGGATCGTTCAGATGTAAACTGGTGCCTCTTTAAAACTGCAAGAAATCGGTGCAATCAGATGGTACGTAATGCTAAACGCCGACATATCCTTAGTAATATCTCTTCAACGTCCCCAGCCAATATCTGGAAGTTCCTTGGGACTCTGGGTATTGGCAAAGATAAAAGCTTAGACTTCCATGGTGCGACTATTGGCTTGGATGATATTAATCACCATTTCTCCACTGCTCCTTCGATTGATCACCAAGCCATGCGTCGTACCCTGGATTTCATAGCTGGTCTTCCGAGGCCTTTAGCTGACCCTTTCCAGTTTTCTCCGGTTGCACAGGGTGAGGTTAAAAAGATAATCCTTGCGATTAAATCCAATGCGACTGGCTATGACAACATCAGCCGTCGTATGATAATCGCAATCCTTGATCATCTTCTCCCACCCATCACGCATATTATAAACTTTTCCCTCAGCAACGGTGTTTTCCCGTCTTTATGGCGGAAAGCCATTGTTATTCCTCTTCCCAAAATCCCTAATCCCTCACTTGTCAATCACTTCCGTCCTATATCCATTCTCCCTTTCCTCTCTAAGGTGCTGGAGGCTTGTGCGCACAAGCAGTTATCTAGGTTTGTGCACTTAAATAACTTGCTGTGTCCACTTCAATCTGGCTTCAGACCTGGTCACAGTACCACTTCCGCGCTCCTCAAAGTGACTGGCGATATTAGAGCAGGCATGGAAGACGGCAAAGTCACTGTACTGGCTTTGGTGGACTTTTCGAATGCCTTCAATACCGTCAGTCACGACATCCTCTTAGCTATCCTCTCCCATCTTTTGTTCTCTCCCGGTGCACTGGATTGGTTTTCATCCTATCTTCAGGGGCGCCAGCAGTCGGTGCGCCTCAATGACTCTTCATCAAATTGGCGCAACATCGGCTCTGGAGTCCCTCAAGGCGGTATACTTTCTCCGTTGTTATTTTCTATCTTCATCAACCTCATAACTGAAAACCTTCAATGTGCGTATCATCTGTATGCCGACGACTTGCAGCTGTACTCGCAGGTTGGCGTCGATTGTGTGTCTGTTGCTATAGATAGGGTGAACAAGGACCTGGCGCATATCAAAAGCTGGTCAGACAGTTTCGGTTTGTCCGTGAACCCAGCAAAATGCCAGGCAATAATAATAGCCAGCCCTAGAATGATCTGTAGATTGGATCTTGCATATATTCCACCAGTTAAATTCGACGGCACTGCCATTCCTTGGTGCTCCTCTGTGAAGGATCTCGGGCTACACATCGACGCTACCCTGAGCTGGCGGTCCCAGGTAACCTCTGTTAGTCAGAGAGTCATCGGCACTCTTCGCTCTCTCTATCGTCTTAAGAACTTCTTACCGCCCAAGACCAAAGCTATGCTTGTGCAAACCTTAATACTCCCAGTAATCGACTATGGTGATGTGTGCTATTTCGATCTGAATGCAGACTTGCTCAATAAACTCGACCGTCTTCTCAATAACTGCATTCGATTCATTTTTAATCTCCGCAAGTATGACCACATATCTTCTTACCGAACGCAGTTAAAATGGCTTCCCATTCGCCAACGTCGCTCATTGCGTGCGCTTACTACTCTCTTCTCATTTCTTAAATCTCCTACCCCACCTACCTATCTGTCTTCTAATTTAACTTTCCTTTGTGATACACACGATAGGAATCTGCGTTCTTCCAGCAATCTCTTACTTAAGTGTCCTCCTCATAGCTCTGGCTTTGTTCACTCTTCCTTCGCTATCCAATCTATCCTCCTTTGGAACGCACTCCCGCTCGAAATCAGGACGTCCACAACACGGCTGGCTTTCAAGATGAGAGTTCGACAATTATTGCTGGCTGAAGTAGCAAATTCTCCACGTTAGATATTTGTGTAACTATATATTTATCTATATGTATATTTATCTATATATGTGTATGTATGTATATATATTGTTTATTTATATGTTATATTTGTAATTTTTATGTATATATATGTATTGATATGCGTAATTATTTAGTTTATTATTTCTTTATTATATTCACATTTTTAATTATTTTATTATGCACCTGCCTCAATTACGATCTCCACCACCCTAAGGTCGACTAGGAAAAATGCCTAAGGCATTAAAGTCCGCCTGTATACCTTGTGTACAAAGCTTAATAAATAAATAAATAAATATTTCAACAGAGCGTCTCCGTAGTTGGGAAGGCACGTAAAAAGTCTGTCCCAGTTGTTATCAATTGACAACAGTCATTAAGCCAAGTCGGTGGACTTCGGGTGTCATGAAATTTTGACTATAGCCGTTAACCATTAGATACAGAAGAGAATGCATTTTAAATATAAGCAAATAGCTTTTGTTCGCAGCTTCGCCCGCTTGAAAGTTTTTCCTTGAATAATAATTATTTTGAAAAGAATTAATATTTTCAAGAAAGTTGAACACAGAAATATTATTTCTCATAAAACTTCCTCAACTCTTTTCCCCTCTTAGGGACCTTCCGACCTTCCTTATGAGGTAATACGCTGTCAAAATTCCAATTTTTTGGTGCGGTCTGATCTATGCATGCGTGCGGTATGATTCATCAATGCCTATATTGATGAATCAGTCATAGTCATTATTTATATATCTAAGATAAAAATAATATTCGGTTGATTTTAAGCCAAGTTAATGTTGTAATTTAACCAATCTGCAGACCAGATTTATTAACGCTTCAGTACGTCGAGGGCATTTTATTTCCATCATTCATTTTTTGACATACTTTTGAGTGAAAAATAACATGACATATTAGAAAATCTTTAAAAAGCATAAGAAAATGGTGCGTACATATTTTAATCTTCCATCCCCGACTTCAACCTCTTAGGGGTGCATTTTTTCTTAAAATCTAAATAAGACCATCTTTAAAGTATATATTTATATTCTATAGAATAAAAAAGGGTCGTCTATTGTGTTATTATACATACAAGAAAAAAATATACGAGGTGAATTGGAAACCTTCTCCATTTTTTCGCTGGTTAAAAAAATATTTTACTCATAATTTTGTCTACCTGGTTTTCTTTTTTAAATATATTTAAAAGCTTCCAGGCGTTCCCGATTCAATGATCGAACTTCTCTCATATTTCTTCCCTTACGCAATTCAAGTTTCTTAATGAAAGACCCTTGTAACTTTAATCCTTGTAAGTAAGAAAATTCATTGTGAAACAATTTCAAACTCTACTTTAATTTTATAAATGACGAATCACATCGAGATGCTTATTTTTGGTATATTTAAGTAGTAATATTTATTCGCAATTCTTCTGAAATACAATAGCGCACTAGGTAGTTATGCATCCTGCACCTGTTCATAACATGATAAAATTTTGTTGACCATTCAAATAAGCTTCTTTCGAATGTAAGGACTTTATGTAACTCTATCCGTTGAAAACATGATCATTTTTCGCTGACCAATGAATTTTGCAGGTGTTCTTGTTTAGACTAAAGTTCTTGGAACTAAATGAAAACATGTTGACTTTAATTGTGCTGACGGCTGTCTGCATTGTGGCCTTGTTATGATCAAATTCCTAGAACTGAATACGCCTTGTAAATAAGTTAAGAGTATAAATAAGAATTATTGTAAATTTTAATTCCGTCTCAAATAAATCTTCATCATGAAGAGTTGGACTCTACATTCTTTATTTAATAACCTCTTGGCGCTCCCACGTAACTTTTGTCTAGATTCTTGAAAGTAGAATTAATAATAGAGATTTTAAAAATTAATTGGAAAATAAAGTTAACATAAGAGTTATATCCGCTGTTAGAACTTCAATAATTATCATCATAATAAACTCGTCGCCATTAATCAAGAAACAAGAATAGTCATTTTAAGACAGTTACCATTTAACTTGTGAATAAGATCATGTGTGTTCGACCAATGAGGTGATCAATAATAATAGCTTGTATTATACTATCTTAATGATGAATGAATGAGAAGCTAAGTTGCCGAGAGGTTACCTAATGCGGTTTGGTAGATTCTTGTAAAACACTCTCAGGCATACGTTTCTTCACAATATTTTCTTCATCGTCAAAGTAAGCGGTAATTAATGAATGCACATGTTAGTTAGATATGTCAAAGATGCATGCATTTGGGACTGGCTTAGAACCTACGACTTTTCTTTCGACAGTCCGCTTGTCTCCGCAGAACTATCATTGCTTGTAAAAAAGTGAAAAACAAATACACATTTTCTACAATATAACTTGTTTTCTGTACATTTTTGTACTTTTTCGTTGCGACTTTCGTTACAAATGGTGATCTTAATTTTATTTGCGGGGCAGGATGAAGAGAAAATTTAATCAATTATCCTCTACCTTCACAGAAACTTTTTATTGAATTTTTATCGAAACATTCCCAATAATTCAGTTTGAAAATACTAAAAACTAAATAAAATAAAAACACTTTTGTATGTTTCGCGTACTGTCGAAATGCTATGTATATTCTTATAACAAATATAATCTTTATTATAAGAATATAACAATAATACTAGTCCTGTGTTGTATACGTCCCACAGCTGGGCACAGGCCTCATCTACTCAGGCCTACTGATAGTTGGTAGACTTCACATAGGTCTAAAAACCAGTGTAAAGTCGCGGCTTGGTGCTGACTTTCGTACGGTGAGTAATATACTCGGAGACCCAAATCCCCATTCCATTCCCAATTCCTTACATCGGTAACGCGCTCATGATTTTTCTGGTATTGTGAGCATTCATGGGCGGTGGAGATCATTTACCATATGGTATTTTAATTAAGGTTTGCCGGCCTATACGTGGAATTAAAAGAGCGCTAAAAACTAATCTATACTTATAAAATAACATGTCCTGACTGACTGACTGATTCATCATAGCCGAGCGCAAACTATCAAGGCTACAAGCATGAAATTCGGACTGTATATTCATTTTGTTATGTAGGCACCCACTAAGAAAGGATTTTAGAAAATTCCACCCCAAAGGGGTCAAAATAGGGGATGATAATATGTATGAAAGTCCGTCATTTTGAAAGTTACATAAACAAAATTTTGTATTTCGGTTATTGACCTAAAACAAATAAATACGTGTTTCAGGAATTTCGGAAATTTTAGTTAATAAGAGATGAAAAGTGGGGTGAAAGTTAATGCGAAAGTGAGTTTGTATGTTACGCTTTCACGCCTAAATCACTGAACCGATTTTGATGAATTTATCTACAGGGACAGATGGGACTCTGGAGACGGTTACAGGCAACTTTTATCCCGGCAAATGCTGTTCACGCGGGCGGAGCCGCGAGCAAAAGCTAGTTGTCTCATAAAAAATAATCCGCATATTATGTACATGGAATTATAAATGAGGTATAAATAAACTACGTAATGATGAAATTGCATTATGGCATTGGTAAAAATGAGTGCAGGCTGATGATGCGTTGAAATCGGCGACCGACTATAATGTAATTGCCCCATAACCACACCGGCAACGGGAATATAAAAGTAAAGTAACAGTATCGACGTTTCAATCAGCTCTCCTCATTGAGTTGGAAAGCTCAGAGGCATTACACATGAGTGAAATTAATAATGATTAAATGTATAATTTGTTATCATTTCTTTGAAGGCTCACAAATTGGCTCCGCTGAAAGAAATATATGGCTTTTGAATGAACAGCTGATCTTCAGTAATATGTGTTTTGGGCATAAGATATATTTCGAGTAATTTGTTCATCACATTATGAGACGATGATGAAATCCAACATTATGAGACATAAGATGTTATCTTATGTCTCGGGGTGATGAGCGCATTTCAGTGCTATAGAGTATTATAATTCAACGTTCTATGTGGTGTTGCTTCTGTTTATGGGCAGGCGTGGCGCTTACCATCAGGCGAGCGACTTGCTCGTCTCGTCATTAAATAAAATAAAAAAGACGTGTGGCACTCGGAGACTGCCGCGGTAAAGCTATTGTATTGCATTTTTTATCAACTTATGTAATTATAATTATTTATTTATTTTATTTATGCAGTATTTTTTCCCTTTGTTTTATTTTAATTTTGTGGGTCAAGGTCGGGGTCAAGGTCAAGGTCGGAGTCAAGGTCAAGGTCGGGGTCACGCTTAAGGTCGGGTCAAGGTCAAGGTCGAGGTCAGGGTCAAAGTCAAGGTCTTGTGAAAGTCGGGTCCAAGCTGACTGGTCACTGTGTGACGCCAACTGGGACTTCGAAATTATCGATGTTCCAGGGAGGTCAGCTAACGCTGGCTGGTCGGAGGGGGGTGTTAGGTTTTTTCGTTACGAAATTTCTGGATTCGGTCTCGCCGCAAGGCCCGCGATAAAATCTATACAATAGCTTAAAAATGTAATAATTAGGATATGTAATAATTCCATGTTTTTACTATGCTCGGAAGTGACAACACTAACTTTAAAATCATGACAAAGTTAGGTAGTTTTATGATAATAATTTCATTTTAATAAGTCACATCGTCCCGTCCATTTATATCTATTCAGTGGAATAATCGCAATGTGCGGATTAAATGTTAATATATCACACACCTCAATGAATCATATTATATATCCCGCGATAAAAATCAGCAGGCGTGAATACGTTTGCACGCACCAACAAGATTTACATATGCGAGTCGAATCTTACGACCAACTGCTTCACTGGGTTTTTGTATTTTATATCCATATTGTGAACATGTATATTTTATGCTTGGTTGCGAGTGTGCTCAGCCAGGTTGCGAAATTAAATTATCGTTTGATTGTCTTTTTTTTAGCATAGGCCGGCGAACGAGTAAGTGAGTCACCCGGTGGTAAGTGATCTCCACCGCCTATGTACGCTCACAATACCAGAAGAATCTTGGGTGCGTTGCCGACCTTAAAGGAAAGGGATTCTGAAAGGATTGGCAACGGGAAGGGGATTTGGGCCTCATGATATGTCACACACCATAGAGTAAGTCGCTACTTTACGTCGGCTTTGACAGTGGTAACGATTCGGTCGAGCCGGCTCATTCATGCTGTAGACAAAACTGTCAACAGCGCCGCTCTACCTCTCATGAACACAAACATATTAGTTAGTAAATTATATTATGATATAATAAGAACTTACCTATTAAACTTACAAATGAAGTTAAGATTTTCCCCAAATGTGGTGTAACTCTTATTACGGAGTAATAGCAAAAAAACTTTATGGTTATCTGTGTCATTATAAAAATACACTACCAAAATTTCATCAGTTTAGGTCCAGCGATTTGGTCTGAGTTTAATAGATCGTTCAATTATTCAGGACATGTAATTGTATATGTATACATACCCAGACGTCCCATATGCGGTCCCAAAACTTCATTATTTCGTGACAAAATTATAAACATAAATGTTATAGTTAACACAATTTACTCCAGAATTTATAAATTAACATTCATTTTAAATTAGTTTTGTGTACTCACGCGGTTATATTACTCGTACATGTTTGATTAAAAGTGTTGAACCTTGAAAATAAGTAATTTTAAATTCACGTGTCCGCTTTTGCGGGAAACGTAATCCTCAATTAAGCCTTTGCGAACCGGGCGGTCCATTTAATCGCATTAATCATTCCTAATTTAACTTATTTGGAGCAGGTAATTTGTTTGTAAAGGGATACCACAGAAGTATTGGAAAGTTTTAAATTCAACACTATAAAATCTTTTTGAATAATAAAGGTTGCCAGTTCGACGCGTATATTGTTTTTTTATTTTATTTTATGTATAATGTTTTTATGTATAACCACTTTATCCAATTTTGAAGATTCATTTTTGTTCAGTGGAATTTATCTTACACTTAGGCTGAGTGAGATCTATAGAACAAAGTTCGACTTAAGTCGTTTTGTACAAAAATGACTTCCCTAAGTCTGAAATAACACTACAGTGACTCGATCGCCCCATCATGAGTTTGACTCACAATATATTACAAAATATTTCTATCTTTTGAAATCGGTAATGAAATAATATAACTTCGGAATTTATGCACCGATTAGTTAATAATTATCACCGATTTTATGGTTATTTAGTAAAAAATTGTAAATAAACTGACTCAATAGAACTAACCAATTTAATTTAATAAATAATTTAAGAGCAGTGAATCAAAAGTGGTTAATTTAATTTTTAGCTTTGAAGTTGAGCAATATATGAATATATTTATTAGTTTATTTATAATTTAGTGGAAATCCACATATAGTGTTGGTTAACCATCCGATTATTCAAGATTATGATGTATTTTCCTGCTCTTATTCTCCTTCTGTGTATATTTAAAAAAATGACGTGGAACACCTAACGCTAAGTATCCTTTACGACTCATGGACATCCACCATATTAAAAGAACCATAGACGCGATGCCAACTTTAAAGGAAAGGGATAATAAAGGGATTGAGAAGAGTAGGAGGGGTTTTGGCCTTGTTACTTTAACTTAATATAAAAATAAAGTAACTTTTACTTTATTATTTATTAAAAAAAAGTACCAGGGACTTAAAAAGTAAAAAAGTTCGGATATTAACAAGTCACGTTGTTAGGATCCCAAAAATTAAACTCAAGCGATTTTCAGGTTTTAACAAATTCGGAACGCTTTTTTGCCAACCGACTGCCAACAAACCCGAAACTGCAGTTAAAAACAGTTCGCAGTCTATACATAGTTGATATTTTAATTGAGGAAGATAAATTTACCGCCTATTTTGAATTTTTAGGATTGTGTTATTTTATCCAATTGAGGGTCGACAAGGGACCGAACAGACGTTCTGTAAGTCAATTATTTGTACTGATTTAGCTGGTTACCTTCCTGATGCTTATGTATTCTTTTGACGGCTATTTCTTTTTTAATATTTCAGAAATATAATCTAAAAGAATTGCATTTTAAGTGTTTTATGTTTTTTAAGTGATAACTTCTTATGGGAGGGTGATCCGAAACGTTCCATAACGCGAACGGTCCATCGACCAGCCAGCGTTAGCCGACCTGGAACGTCGATAATTTCGAAGTCCCAGGTGGCGTCACACAGAGACCAGTCGGCTTGGACCGGACTTTGACCGGACTTTCACAGGACTTTGACAGGTCTTTAACCGAATTTTGACCGGACTTTCACAGGACTTTGAACGGACTTTGACCGGACTTCGACCGGACTTTGATTGGGCCTTGACAGGATTTTGACAGGACTTTGACCGGACTTTGACAGGACTTTGACCGTACTTTGACTGGACTTTGACCGGACTTTGACTGGACTTTGACAGGACTATGACAAGACTGACCGGACTTTGACTGGACATTGACAGGACTATGACAAGACTGACCGGACTTTGACAGGGCTTTGGACAGGCTTTGACCGGACTTTGACTGGACTTTGACAGGACTTTGACCGGGCTTCGATCTGACTTTGACAGAACTTTGACCGAACTTTGACA
Organism: Amorpha juglandis; assembly: GCA_949126905.1. NCBI lineage: Eukaryota > Metazoa > Arthropoda > Insecta > Lepidoptera > Sphingidae > Amorpha > Amorpha juglandis. Next base: position 11,455,855 of record OX421372.1, read on the forward strand.
GGACTTTGACATGACTTTGACAGGACTACGTTTAACGCGTTACAGCGCCACTCTGTCTGGCTTTCATTTCTCTCACGCATATGGTAGCAGTAGGCAGGCTCCTCCCCTCTCACTTTAACCCACATTAGTTTAAGTTATCACTTCTATAAGAGCGTCCCGAGACGCACACTTTTTTTTTGTTTGATGGAAATGGTACTAGGTAGATAAAAGTTACGCGGGAGCGCCGGGAGATTTTTAAATAAAAAATGTAGAGTCCAACTCTTCACGATGAAGATTTATTTGAGACTGAATTAAAATTAACAAATATCCTTATTTATACTCTTAACTTATTTTTTTTTATGGCATAGGCCGGCAAATGAGCAAGTGGGTCACCTGATGGTAAGTGATCTCCACCACCCATGTACGCCCACAATATCAGAATCATGGGCGCGTTGCCGACCTTAAAGGAAAGGGATAATTTGGGATTGGGAAGGGGAGGGGGGATTTGGGCTTCCGGATATCTCACTCACCGTACGAAACGCAGCAGCGAGCCGCTACTTTACGTCGGTTTTCTGTGAGACAGTGGTAACGACCCGGTCGAGCCAGCCCATTCATGCTGTAGACAAAACAGTCTACAGCGTGGCTCTACCACTCAAGACAAGGCCACCTTCCAGACAGTGGTCAGCACATTTATAGTCAACATGTTTTCATTTAGTTCTAAGAACTTTAGTCTAAACAAGAACGCCTGCAAAATTCATTGGTCAGCGAAATATGGTCATGTTTTCAACGGACAGAGTTTCAATAGAGCCCTTACTTTAGTAAATAAGGTCATTTGAATGTTAAGCAAATTGTTGTCATGTTATGAACAGGTGCAGGATGCATAACTAGGTAGGTTCCCCTGGAGTGGTAGAGCCACGCTGTTGACATTTTCGTCTACAGCGTGACGTAACGTACAGGCAGCAAGGGTTTACGTGTGTATCCCCGTTCATGCTAGCGCTGCGACTGCGTGCTAGGGTGACGCGAGAAGGGCTCGAAGCGGCGCGGGGTGATCCGGATCATACGATCTACCGTGTGGGGGCGCACGGATCGTCCTGCGCGCCTTAACCCTGCGATTGCGCGTTACATATGTTAATAAAGCAAGACTTATACAAAATACATTCCTGAACATGATGCTTTTTCCTCGGTATATTATTAAATTGAAATTAACCACTCAAAAAATATGACATTTAAATGTAGAAGATCTATTAAAAAGCAACATGCTTAATGCAAAATCTATAAGAGATTTCTCGCTTTAATTTGAATGTCATAACCAGCATCGCTAAACTAATATTAAGCGTTGAAATGTATAATATTCATCTTAAATTTTATCCGATGCCAATGGCACAAATGCATTCAGAACGAAAACCCCATTTGATCGGGCCTCTTCATGCAAGCTACCTCTATTCTTTCAAAAGCAGGATAAACACAAACAACGTACGGATTTTATCAACGCCCGCCGTAGGTATGCTTTGTACAACTTTCAATTCTTTGTATGGAGCTTTTCACAAAACTCAGCCATTCAATCAGCGCTTTTCTGTTGGTTTACATGTATTACCCAAGTAAATAATCTGGTTAAGCGCAATTGTTGGAAGTATATGGCTTTTGTCTTTGAAGGGTCTAATAAAGTTACAACTTCTGTGGAAATGTAGATAGTTCAGTTTTCCTTTACTAAAAAAGACCCGACCAAGTCTTTGGTCAATTAAATTTGACTATTACTTTGGCTTAGTTTTATAAGGCAGTCTAGATAAGTAAAGTAGTGCTTCTTAAAGAAATATAATAATAAGTTATTGGGGACTTATGAATCATTATCATCATCATCATCAGCCACAGGACGTCCACTGCTGAACATAGGCCTCCCCCAAAGATTTCCAGACCGACCTGTTGGAAGCGGCCTGCATCCAGCGATTTCCTGCGACCTTTATCACATAGCTCGTAGAACCGATAACCGGTGGGGCAGAAAGGTGCTGGAATGGAGGCCACGTACTGGCAAGCGCAGCTTTGGACGTCCGCCTACAAGGAGGACAGACGACCTGACAAAGGTCGCAGGAAGACCGGAGGCCAAAATCATCCTCACCTTCCTAATACCGTAATTATCCTTTCATTTAATTTTAAGGTCCGCAACGCGTCCCTGGTTATTCTGATATTTTAGGCGTTCATGGGCGATGGAGACTCACTATCAGGTGACTGACTTGATCGTTTTCCTGGCGAAGTTATAAAAAAGGTTTGGCTAAAAATATTGTATTCATTAAAGAGTACATATAGGTACTAGGTGTGTATTTATTTATATACATTTACATAAATTATCTCTATTTCTACTCTTTAATAACTTGATTAAATAATAATAATATTAAATTTTATTAGAGGTTTCTATCGAATAATTCATCAATCTTCTGCTTGGTTTTAAATACTAATAAATTAAATGAACGTAATTTTAAAGAGCAAAAGACGGCCTGTTAGGTGCTTATTGAAATTAGTTCATGTGAACTGGCGTGGAAAATAATTCAGTAAATCCGTAAGCTCGTGTTAAATCTAGAAAAGGTTGTTGTTCTGTTACTGATCTTATAATTAATAAACAATAATGAATTTTAAGTGGAATTCTTACACCCGAAAAAAAAGAGTGGTGTTATAAATATTTGACCCATTTGTTTGCATGTTTGTCTTGGTATTTGTTTGTGTGATATGAAAGCAATATTTTGAAAACTAAACTACAAAAAACTAAAATACAAAAACTAATATAAACTGCAGTGCACGTGCAGTCAATAAACTAGGATAATGCTTAATAGTATTTAATAATTTATCTACATTTTCTATAGTTCATAAGGGAGAAGTTTTAGATTGGTTTATAATAATTTATGCATAATAAAGATACAAATACTTTTACAACGTACATTTACTTGCAAGAAAACCCTAACCAAGAACGACCTTTTATATAGAACGTTATCTTGCACAACGTTTAAAAGATAATATTTCACGGTAGTCCCTTCAGTACACGAGTATGTCACTTTGTTGAGACCTCTATGTATAGATCCAGTATAAAGTCACTATATGAATAGAGCGTAGTCAGAATATGTCCAAATTGTCTAATACGCTCGGCCTGGCCAGCCCATTAAGTTTCACAAATAGACCATTAGGTCCCAATCCCTTTGCTATTTCAAAAGGATGAAGGGTTAATTTACGAGCTCAAAATTTAAATCTACGACCAACTTGTTTAATAGCAACCTTCGGGGTTAACTCTGTTGTTAAGCTGTATTATTATGAACCGTCCTTACACGTACTGTTGCGGCACTATAACACTGGAACGTTACAAAGTTATAAATCGCAGAGAAAGTTTGCTGGAGTTTCAGAATGATTGCAAAGGTTTCCCGCAGATTGCTTCGTATTTAAACAAATAGTACCAAAGCGGAATGCACCGTTGAACGTAACGTAGGTAATCTGGATGAAAAATCATATAAATATGAACAAATACACATGAACTGTAACCGTTTTGAAACTTGTGTTTAAACAATAAACAGCGAGGTGGGGTAGCGTGTGTTGGCGATTCGGTGGAACTGCTCCCTGGCGACAGTTGTCCACAATTAATAATGGAGGTCTGCAAGTTGAATGCCACATGTTGTTGCATGGGCTCCTCTCGCCTTGCATGTTGAATACAGATGAGCTTATTTATGTAAATTTCCGTCCTCTCGACGTTCGAGGATGACGCTCCGGCTCAAGTAATCCCCGGAATCGCAAGTGATTGATGCCAAAGCCGTTGACATTCCACTTTGCTGACGATCACGACGTTATGTCAAAGATGTTGCTTTTCATAAAACTTGTATGCTTCGCCTCGCCTTTTTCGGTTCGTGAGGGAATATACAATGAGATCGGTTGTGAAGGATATCGAAGACTCCGAAAATATGTGGTACGCAACACTGTTTACATATTATGTTATTTGTGTATTTTCTATATTAGTGTAGGTCACAAATCTGTGTTAATGATACGACAAACAGTTATGGTGCTAGACTAATTTAGAATTAAATATCACATGTGAACCGTGCACGTAAAATAAGTGTTATTCCTACTTAATAGGAATAAAATGAAACCGTTAGTATCACGAGCTCCTCATCGCAACTTTAGTGGCCTACAATTAACACTTAATAGCCAGTAATAACATTAATTTCTTACATAAACGATAGCAGAGACTTTAAATGTTGGTTAAATGAACTTGTATTGATCTAAAAAAATCCTCTACTATATTTCATATAATAAATTAATGCAATTTGTGACTTTTATGTTTTTGAAGTGGGTTTTAAAGTATTAAACTTGATTTGACTTAAATTGTCATAGATTTGACGGGGTAGGTAAACTCAAAAGAAGAATCAAGGTTAATCCATATTTCGCGCACATATCGCGTAAAATACATGAAAATACAATTTATAGCTTGCTCCTTTTTTAAACCGCTTGAAAAATATCTAATAATTTCGATTTCATTCCAGGCAATGTTCGTAATGAAATTCAATAAAAAAAATATTTTCGAATTTTTTTACGTTAAATTAATTAAAAATAAGTCCTTTAACAAAATATCCTGTGCTTAAGAAACCCAAAAAAACTGGACCAAATAATTTATTAACGTTTCTTGTTAGGACAGGACTGAAGAGGTTTCCAGATACAATGAAAGAACCGGATGCTCTTTAAAGGAAAATACAATTTGCCGGTTTCTTTGTGAGATGAATTAATTAAATAGAAGTAGATCATGAGCTGATTTAAGAGCTTGCTGGAACAGCCAAATTCGTTCGGCATGTTGCAACGTTTGCTTTAAAAATAATTTTCATGAGTGTTGCAAGTTATAAAACTATCCCACCAAGAAAAGTGTATATAATAATATATTTTTTTTACTAGCCCTGTATTATATACGTCCCACTGCTGGGCACGGGCCTTCTCTACTGGATTAGGCTTTAAGCGCTGGCCTAATGCGGATTGGCAGACTTCACATACCTTCGAAAAATCTTATCGAGTTCTCAGTTATGCAGGTTTCCTCACGATGTTTTCCTTCACCGTTAAAGCAAGCGATAATTAACAATTAATATACACGTAACTTAGAAAAGTCAGTGGTGTATGCTCTTGGGGCCGGTGTAGAACCTGCGACTTTCGTCTCGACAGGCCATACCACTCCCCGCTGAGCTATCGCTGCTCTTAATAATAATATTCTAATCTATATAATAACATAATACAATCTAAAGGGCCGTATAGAGGTGCGCGACCGAGACAAGAGACCGCTATACACAATGGAAGCGACATGTCCGTTTTGTATGGATTTGTATAGGTGAGTATTGAAGTATGTGACCGATATAGGGCACTGTGATGCGAGACTGTTTTCATACGATTTTATTCCAAAATTATTCGATTTATCATTTTAATCCACGATGTATCATTTAATAGTTTACTTTTTAGTACAAATAGTGTATTTCCAAAAATACCGTATATTTGTTTGTTTTTCAGTATTTTGTACATAGAAGTGGCCAAAAATGAAAAGTCTACTTTAAGGAAATCTTATATAATATGACTCTTCTACTACTACTCTTCTGTTAGAAACTTTTGACACACACACGAAAACACACGAAACTTACTCAGAATTCTAAGTTGTAAACTATATTCTAAAATAGAGACTAAAGTTTTCGTAAAATCATACGAGGCATGCTTGCTACGTGAGAATCTTTCAATAAATAATAAAGTTTTTATCCCTCATCACGAGCCGGATTGAAACGAGCATTCCAATTAGTGCAGGATTTCTCATTAAGATCCAGAATCTTGGCTCAGACTTTGATATTGCAGTTGCATGATCACAATTTAGTTCACTTCACTTGAAAGTTCAACCGTCTGTGTATATCTGTCATGTACGTTCAATTAGATTCGTTAATAGCAAATTCTTTTCACATTTACTTCGAGTTTAGTGAAAAATTTAAAAATCAATTCATAAGACATTAACCTCTGGCGGGGCGTGGAAAACTTTAACCTCAAAATTTAAAAAACCGTGCAAGATAAGTCGAGTTAAAAATTGAGTTATAAAAGTTCGCCTTTACGAGAGTTTAGAAGTTGGGCGAGTGTTAAAAAAATTCGGTGGAAATGGACAAATTTAACGCGAGACCAGGTGAGGCGAAGGTGTGGGCGATTCATGAATAACGCAGGAGCGACACCGCCTTTGCCGTGTTCTAGTCGCAATAACGGCGAAATACTTTTTTACGCATTTCTTGATTTTGCGAACTGCATGTGATGTATAATATTTTCGCCCGAATGTATAATCTACTTCTTTATGGAAAAGATTACTCGGGGATATATTTTTATCCAGAATTCTTTATAACTATAAAATGTTTCGCTGCCGAGTAACACATATGAGCAACCGAATTGGTCAAGTAATTTCAGAAAAGTATGAATTTATTAAAACATTTCTAAGCATTATGATACTGTATGTGGACCATCAACATCTGAGGCTAAAAGCCAACCTCACCTGGGAGTAGTACACTCTGCTGATTAACGGACGAGGCAATGTCGAAACTTGGTTCTCGTTGCGGATTGTATGGGTTACACAGGGTGACCCCACTTTATAACAAAACTACAGTCAAGTTATGATAGGAAGGCGTTGCTATAGGGTATTGGGAAGGGAAGGGGATAAGAGCCTCAGAAAATCTCATTCACCATACGGAATTTAACAGTCCACGTCGGTTTTCTGTGAAACAGTGGTACTAACCTAGTCGAGACGGTCCATTCATTCTGTAGACAAAAGCGTGGCTCTGCTTTTTCTACAAAATTCCAATACAGTCATAATACTAAAATACAGTTGCGTATTTAGTAATTCCATAGCAATGAGGTTCCTAAAGTACACATTGTAATGTTGCCGTAATCGGCCTATTTCCACTCCACTGCAGGGCTTAGGCTTTCCCGCGCCAGATTTATCTATCGCTGATCCTGGATCGGTTAGTGAGAATGATTTTATATTATTAGTGTATACTGGGCTTGTGGTATCATTTGGTCTGATCTAATTTAAAATTTAAGGTCTCATAATAAATCAAAGTGCTTAATGTTATCCAGGTTTTATACAGAAATGCAAATGATGATAGAAATTAAAATTATTTTTAATAAAACATATTTTGTATTTTTCTCCAAAAATACCTAATTCTATTTATATAATACGTTTTTATTATGAGACCTAAATAAATACTAAGTATTATAACATTTTAATACAGTTTTTTTTCTACAATAAATAGGAAAGTATGATATATTAATTATTTATTGTATATTTTAATTTTAATTAACTTAATGAGTATTTTTAGAGCATATCAACACCTCAACGATAGTTTAATTATACCCAATTTCGATTTAAAGGTCGCCGCTCACTGACACACCCGCCCAATAATAGCGCAGCTTCAAATGGAAGTGACCGCTCGCTATCCGCGCATCATTGGAAACGTTAAAATAAAAGTAACTTTGCTATACCCTAGCTACATAAATTCCTTATCGAAAAAAGAAAGAGTCATTGAAATAGGATTCCTTTGTGAAAACTATTTGTCGTTATACATATAAAATAAAATCAAATATACCCGTCAAATTGAAAATCTCCTTTTTAGTTGGTTAAAACTATATCTGCAGAGCACGAATCCATGTTTGAATTAATTCTTTTGCCATGTCTGAGCGGTGTCGTGTGTGCGCTTCGACCTTTATAATTGGGGCTCTCGGTAGCACGGAGGAATTTTAAGACACTAAATGGCGTCGTCCCACATCGGGGATTTGAACATATATCATTTGAGATAATTGTAGCACTTATGTTAAATCATTATTAGTCTAGCGGCAGTGTACTAAGGATGAGATCCGGGAGGACCTAGGTTCAGTTCCCAGGTTGGGCAATCATACTTCGTGTTTGGGTTATCGATTCGAAACATCACACGTGAATTTCCCGCCCTGGGAACTGAACCCAGGTCCTCACAATTCTCAGCCTTAGTGCCACTAGACCAATGAGTAATTTAATTATATCTGTCTATTGTCTTGTTCAATATCTGTTACCGTTTATAAAATGCTATATCAGGTTTCTTCTATATTACTTCTTGATAATAAAATATATGAAAATATGGTGTAAACATGAATATTATTTCTCAATTTCTCGGAAACAAAAATAAACAGTAAAAGTATTAAGGAGCCATTTCCTTTAAAGCGTGTCGACTCATATCCTTTCGTCTGAAAAGCAAAAATGGTTATAAACGAAATTATGTCAACGTGTGTGTTCCTGTACGACAAACATCCTACGGGAACTCCTCATAACAAACATTTAGACACATCATGTGTTACAATATATAAAAACATGTGCTCTTACTTTAAGAATACGTGCATCTTATAGATAAAAAATGTCCATCGTATCACTATATAGTATAAAACAAAGTGCCTATTTTCATCTGTCTGTTTGTTCGCCTATTTTCCCAAAATTATCTAAAGGCTTCGTCAAACAGAAAGTGTACTTAGCGCGCGTCAGAGCGCTAAACTGACGTCGCGCTATGACGCCGAGTTGTGTTGTACTATTATAGTAATATACCGTCAAACAGAGCGCCAGCGCTGACAGAGCGTCGCGTACTGCTAGCGCAGTATTAAGATGCCGTTTGACCTATCATTTAGATTTTTTCCGGAAGGTTTAATATATCATGCTTTGACCCGTGGGAGCAGGGCAATAACATGCTTGCGGTAAAACCGCGAGGGACATTTAGTAATTTCTAGATTTTATTTATTTATTTTATAAACTTACACATAAATTATTATATATGATCCAATTTTTTATTTGAAAAATCTGATAAAATTAATAAAAAGTGGGAATAATATTTAAGAGTAAATAATTAATCGATCGTCATTCTGACCGGCGTCGCTCTACCATAGTAGGCGTTACTACGCCTACTATGCGCGGCGCGGCTAGGTTATGGCGTACCTTGCTCATTAGTAATTAAATACAAAACCACTATTTAATTCAAATACTGACCCATTTGATTATACTTAAACTAAAAAAAAATATTCCAAAGAAATGCGACCAAAAAATCGGGAGATATTGGGAGCATTTAAAAATTATGAAATTTAAGCATATTGTGTCCGTAAAACCTTTTTTTAAATAAAAGCTTCACAGCAATTCGACGACTTTTTTGGTAAAATAATCTTCATTTTTTTATCAGGAGCCTAATTTTCTTACGTTATATATTCTGCATATTATGTATAAAATAATCGGCAATAATCGGTAGCTACATCGGAAGATTCGGTAGATGAGATGGAAAACAAGATGCGCCGAAAAATCGGTATGTTCGAGAACACCGCACACAATACTCTACACTAACAAAATAAAACAGCACTCTATGCTTAAAACTTTAAACAGTTGTGTTAAAAATTTCATATAGACGACTGCTCAAAAGGAGAGCAAATCATGATTAAAAGTGTATTTTATCATCCAACACATCTCGTGAAGTTTCATCTCTGTCAAAAGAAACTTTATGAAATGGCACTTCTCAAGTACTCATCATCAAAATATGAGAGAAACGGCTAAAGCATCTTCGTTTTGCAGAGAATAAGTTCAAATTTGGCAAGAAGACGACAAATTTTCATTGCATCTGTAGACGGCGCGGCGCGGCGCAGGTGCGCAACGTGAATAAAGAAAACCTCCTCTACATTTGCTGCGAATATTTTTATAAGAAAAGTATATCGTGCACAGCCACGTCTTACTGTAGAATCACTGCTTACATTTTATAGTACGGTAACGTTTAAAATATCGAGTTGTCTTTTCAAGTCACTGTGAGCTAAAGTCATATGGAACTCCGTGAAGACAAGTCTTGCTTGTTCTTCTTTATTTTAGTCTTTTATTTTTCTGGAATATACACACACTTTGTTGATACACTAGAAATATTTCATTGTATTGGGATAGTATTTCGTTGATATTACACTGTAAGAAATCCCTTTAAAGAAGTACAAGGATTATGAACGTACATTCTATTGTCAATGGAATTCTTCGGCTTAAATAAATACAGATACCGAGGTAGTCTTGTTTCTAAGAGTGAAACTTGACATAAATTCCGTGAAAAAAATACGTTTTATTTTTATCCCTATATTATAATATGGAGAATAGAATTAGGTGTAGTTTACTGTTTACACACATTTATAAAAAAATATATAATGCGTTTATACACTCATGTTTAACATACTTCAAGACATCAAATAAACAAACTTCACACTAAACCTTCAATTATCAGTATTAAAATGTATGATTACATTACGTCACATTAATTAAACAATTCCCAATCGACTCACGTATTTGTTTGTGGTGGGAAACACTAAACGGCGATATTTTCCGGACAAGAAAAGTTTGCCGAATGTTACTCTAGTACAAACGTGAATAGTGGCTTATTCTTGCAACACTCGATATGAACCGTTCCGTATTTTTATAGGTATGATGGCACAAGCCTGTAATTGTTTTTCTTCTTATTATAAGTGAATAGCTGTATCTATCATAATAACACAAATCTTAACACTAAGTCTTATTTTTTGCTGTTTTAATCATAATGGTATATTAATACCTTGTTACAAAGTTACAATTACTCGTAGATTAATTTATAAACAAAAACAACTCATTTTTTTTTATATAATCCGATGCGACTATTGGAAACATGGGTTGCGATATCGCATGGTTTCAATTTTAGAATACAAGATTTTTTAGTTAGAAGTAAAATACTTTAATTAGTTTTGTCTGGATGTCGGGAGCGGTTTCATGAAGACTTTTTGAATTTTTACGAGTCTTATTAATTAGCTTTAGTTAGTGCTACAAAAAGATATTTTTGTAATTTTTTTAATTCAATATGAAAATTATCCCTTACTCGCTTGTTTTGGATGTGTAAAGAGAAATGAAGAGCTTTTTATTTTATTTATTCTCTAAAAAAACAATTTCTTTGTATACATATATAACTTTCTATGAATGGTGACGCATTTAACTACACCAAACCTTAATCGATTTGGATGATTCTTTTTATATTTGATAGGATTTACACCGATGGTAGCCTAGTCTGCAATTTGAAGAAATTTCTACCTAACTGTATGAAAACGGAGATTCATGAAAACTTCGACATTTATCTGCCGATTTAGATGATACTTCTACTAAGAATAAATAAAATATTAATATATAATACCGACTCAAAACTAAAATTCTACCATTTTGAGTCGCCAGTACCAAAAACTAATCATTATCAATATAAATATAATATCGAATGTTCGAGAATAGAAGGCCAGTCAGATTGTGGGTCGCTTCAGCTCTGGGAACAATTAAAAGCAAATGCTTACCAACACCGCAGCTTCATTGTATGCTACTGCTACAAAGGAGCGCAAAGGGAATTTTATACAACCATTTTGAGTGTTTTTATCTTAAAATGTTGCTATTTAATAGAGGCCAGTACTTTTTAATTTACTGAATAAACTCATAGCTGTAATTCTTTTGTTTCGGAATAATAAACATATTTATGACTTTTAGAACTCGAAAAATTCAATATTTATGAGATCAGAGAAGATTGAATTTTGTTTTGATGTTTAAAATCAATTTTACTTTTGAAATTGTGGATTTGTTTTAAATCAGAAATTGTTTTGTTACAAATTAAATAACTTTTGATGCTATTTAAATAAAATATACAAGCTACTTTATTATTTTTTACTTTACTTCTATTTATGGGCAGGCGTGTCGCTTACCATCAGGCGAGCGTCGTCGAGCTCGTCTAGTCATTAAAAAAAAAAAATAATAAAAAAAACGAATTATGAATAAATTAAAACTAGAAACAAGATCCGAGCCATAGAATACAATGGCTTACACATTAAGCCATCCCGACTCACAATTTAGTCAAAACTAAGTTAACATTTGCTTGATATTTAGATCGTACGAGTATAGTTACAGGTTTGTCCATTAGGTGCGGGATTTCGCTTCATCCCCTAATACCGGCGTGTAACTCGCTAATTCATATAGGCACGTGAAACGGAAATTAACCCACTGTTCTTAATTACATTTTCGCATGCTTTAGTTTTGTTTAAAAGGGTCGCACCACTGACTGTTTGCTTGCCCTATCCAACGTGCGAACGCGATGAAATTTTCATTAGAATTTTTGCCCGGGTCGCATTTAAATTCTGAATAACATTGGGAATTTAGATGTGGGTTATAATAAGTAAAGCTGCGGTTAGGCATTCGGCAGGAATGCAGAAAATGTATATGATTTTTATTTTAATAGTTTTTTATTTTTTCGTCTTAATGACGAGACTAGTAAGTAGGTTTATCATTTGCTTAATCGTAAGCGCTGCACCTGACCATAAACAGAAGCAACACCACTCAGAAAATTCCGGACAGTGCACTGTTCTTGTTACTCCGATACGTAATATGTTAATTCTCATAAGTCCCAGTTATTTCGCTGACTTCAACACCCTTCCATCTGGACCGCAACAGTCCTTATTCAATGCTTCTTCGCTGCAAAATTAGACAAGGACACCTCGTGCCCGAAGGATCTGGAAGATTCAAAGAAGCTAGAGGTAGGATATTCATATCCATTCCATCCGAATAGCAACCACCTTATACATGGTGTTACAACCCGCCACAGTGACCGACATACCTTGTATGGATGTTGCTCCAGAATCAGCCAGTGTATATCCGGTTTTCCGAGGGGCTTGCGACATGACTTGATGGTTGGTTTGGTCGGGTATAAGGGCACATTCTTGTATCCTGTACCTGCATCGGTCGTTCGCCTGTCCTGTGATAGGCTCCTCGGTTTGCTTCTTCCCTCATCGTAGTGTGAAGAAGCATTTATACAGGCTGGCATGATTCTCGCTGGTGGTGGTGGCTAGTTTTTTGGAATGCACTGTGCTTACTATTAGGTGTAGTGCGATTTTACCGAGCTCGGATAAAAAAAAATGTTTTTACTGTTAAATTCACTCATACTTACTATTGGTTCGATGCCAAAACTTTAAAAATACATAGTAGATATTCATGTAAATTAAGTACGCACTGTGGTATAAATAACTTTCGGTGAAATACTTTATGCATACAGTTGTCTTTTCAATCCACTGATATTTTATTCATTTATACTGAAGCATAGAAATTATTTATTTGTGTTTGTAATACTTTTTACATAAGTTAACAACAAACAACTGCAAAAATCGAATCGCAGTGCGTTTTCTATTTCCGAGGAGTTTTCCATTTTTCTGTGTACTTCATCGTTAAATATTAACAAAATCTATCTAAGACCGCCATAGAGAAAAGTATTGCCAACGAAAAGGAATTAGCGAAATTAGGGCCCATTGATCAGAGTTATGCGTGAAAAATGGAAAAAAAAACGAAGATTCGTGGATCTCTTCCTTTTTAAATTTGCTTAAAAAATTGACATAAAATACACAGTACTTTGAATTTAACTCGGAGGCGTGTACATTCTGACGCGGATCTTTAATTATTTTAAACACATGTCATCCTACAAGCAGTGGATCATTATGGATGTACGGCGAAATTATAATGTAGGAGCAAGGCTGTCATTTTAACCGACAATACGTCAGGAGAGCTATAAAACACCTTAAATTGTTTGCGCTTCCAGTAATTTCCTCATATAGCGTTCAGAGTACTGTGTGAATTCGAGGCATTACGGAGTTACAAGTTTTTATAACACCTGATGTTGAGTGGTCTCCACCACCCATGAACACCGACAAAATCAGAAACTCATGGATGCGTTGCCGACCCTAAAGAATTTATTGATTAAGAAATGCGGATAGGGAAGGGGAGGGGTCGGGACTCCGGAAATAACACTCACTGCACGAAATGCATGCTGCTATTGCACGATGGTTTTCTTAGGGACATTGGTGCCGTCCCGGTTAAGCCGGACCATACATAATGTAGACAAAACCTGTCTACATCGTGGCTCTACCTCCTACGTTAATTAAAAGATTTTATACAGATTATGAACAAATATGAGTTGCTTCGTATGCATCAATATTATTATTTGACATTATTACAAAGAACAAGGAATGAACTTTCAACAAAATATTAATGACTAGCGGATTTGTAGTAAGAACTAAATGCCGTTTAAAATATATTATTTATTCAGTATGTATGCTGAATATTATGATGGTTGAAGCGTATGTTAACAATAGGATAAAATAAAAAAAAAATATGTTGTAATAATTCTATTTTAAAACTAAAATTCTACTATTCTACATTGAAATTGAATCGGGACTCAAGATACTCAAACTCTCGCTGTTTATCGATAAATAAGCGAATATAAAATATACAATATAGCAAATTTTAAATCTGTTCATTGTGGTCACATATATTTTTTATTTCAACTTTTTCAGCCGAATTGTTGCAAAGGCAATTATTGTAATGCCATCTGAAAATTTATGATCAGACCTTTCCAACTCAACGTGTAAAAAAACCGCCCGTTACGCATCATATGATTGGATTCTAATTTATGATAACTGTAAAAATGTCTATCCCACATTTTTATGTCGCATATGTAGATAAGAATTCTACGTTACATTTTCTAGGCTCAAATGGATAACGAGAGATAATAAAATACAATGATATATAACGTGATCGTGAATAGTAGTCTTTGGTTATTTAAAAGTCATCGTAAATTGTATTGTATGTATGTGGAATGGATTCTTATTACATATAATTATACAGTACGCATATACTATGACTATATCTCAAGGAGAGCTGATGTCGATCAAGCTGAATGAAAAACCGTAATCAAAGATTTGTTCATACCCTGTCATTAAAAGCACCTATGTTAACTAGGCGTTTGGTTGGTCGGTCTAGACCGTCTAGATAGGTACAACTCATTTGTATATTACTATCGGCACTCAGCAGTGTGTAAGCTGTTTTGGAGAACGTTGAAGTTAGTGAAATTACTGGGCAATGTGAGATTTATCGTCTTCTATCTCTGGATGATAACCACTGCACAAAGCTCCGCTGTTTTGTTGCACAAAATCCAGGGTGGCCGTGCTACTGATTAATGAATCGACATGGTTCATACCATCAGGCGAATGATCTTTCCATCTTATGATTCAGACCAACAAAACACCTCATAATATATTATTGCACACGTAAAGAATCTATTTACTTTCCTACTTTACGAACAAACAGAATAATTTCTCAATGTACTGAACAAAAGCGTCAACAATTTTACTAAGGCTACGTTTTACTTTGTACAACAAACTCCAACGGTTCGATGCGAAAGTTTTGAATTTGTGTAATTGATCTTTACAAAGCCCGCCTCGAAACTACCTTAATACATTTAAGACGTTCAGACTGATAACATCAATAAGAGCAATATGTTTCGTTCCCTCCCACTAGGGACTGTTAGGGCTAAAATTTATCTTTACTAATAAATAACAGGGCCCTACGCTCAACCTTGTTAAATAAACACGACGTTCGCACCATATTTTTCATCCCGGTACTCACGACCGCATTTAGAGCATTCGGCATTCCACTACGTAGTGGCATTAGTGAATAGGATAATTTATTATATTTATTTCATTAATTATTTTATATGAAATAGGAATGAGTAGGAAAACGAATCTTTTTTGCGAAAACATATTCAAAATTAGTTAAAAAATTTAGGCCGTAATTTTAAATTGCAGTATTATTATGTATGGTAGACGTATAGTGGGGATATCTCACTACGCGTGCACCGTGATGGCCATTGTAGACGGCAACGTCAAGGATCACGTCATCTATAATTTAAAAATTACTCCTACCTTAAAAATTTAATGATAAAATTAATAAAATTTAATTTAATTTAAATTTATAATGGCTTTTAACTCATTTATTTTTGAGTTGATTTATAAAACGATCAATAACAGGTTGTAGGAAATTTCACTTAATATCTATAAAAATAATAAAAACCGAGTCAACTATGTCAACCTTATTCTCGCTTTATTATTAGTAGATTTTCCCCATCGGCAAGATCCTATAGCTGTATTTCGTATTCTCATGTTCATTCCGTGTTCTTTCTTAAATAAAAATAATCATTGTTTACGCGTGGCTAAGAAATGTACTTGAGTAAACACAATTGTTGTATAGAACCCACAATGAACGGCTCGAGTGAACTAACTTTACACGTTTCAGAGTGTATAAATATCTCGACAAGAAACGCTACAATGTGCTTATTTACTCGAGTAACTTGAAGTTAACTGTAGCCGCATGCCATGAATCTCTCTTTAAATAAATATTTAAACAGTGGAGATAATTATTTAGGGTGGAATTTACACTAGTAGTGACATAATTAGGTGTTCATGAAAATATTAAATAATTTTACCATATAGTTAAATCTTAATTTGGGCAGCGGAGTTTCATCAACACTAATAGGTACTGCCTAAATAATGTTATGAACTGAATATTGTATTAAGTGTTTGTCCAAATGTATATGAAATAAATATTATTTATTTTTTATTTATTGTCTTATGAATAAATTAATAATTGTATGAGAAAATGTAGTTTTGGCGCATGTCACAAAATTTCGATATAATAAAGCGGAATAGACTCTGCGATGTGGTAAAAATGGTAAGCCGTATTTATATAAGTATTTCGAATATTATACTGTCATTCGTCTTTTTTATAGTTAAGCCGTCAAACAAGCAAGTGGGTCACCTAATGGTAAGTGATTCCACCGCCCATGAAAGCCCATAATGCCAGTAGAATCACAGATGCGTTGCTGACGTTAAAGGAAAAGAATAATTAAAGGATTAGAAAGGGGAGGGATATTTGGGCGTCCGGATATCTTACTCACCTTTCGACCGCAGTAGCAAGCCGCTCCTTTATGTTGTGTCGGTTTTCTGTGAGACAGTAGTAACAACCCAGTCGAGTCGGCCCATTCATGCTGTAGACAAAACCATCTACAGCGCGCCTCTACTACTCAAACTCTAAAGCTCGTCATATACATTCGAATATAAAACTTAAGTATATGAGAACTCAGTGTTGGAGAAAAAATGGTTTATATAATGATTTATTACGTTTACACGAATGTTACACATTGAAATAAAACTAATTTAAACGGATTTTATCGCGGTTTTTTATCGGTGGACAGTCAATCCCGAGATGAAGGCTGAAAAAGTTTCGAAACGAAAAATAAAAAACCACGATAAAATCCCTTTAAATTAGTTTTATTTCAAAAAAATGGTTTATTTGAACTTAATAAACAAAATATAGCCTGCGTTCACCATGTGGTTTGTACGTACCTATCGAAAGAAAACTTTCATTCCCCCTGGCAATTTGTGCTGACTGCCCAGCAGGCAGGCCGTCCGGTAGTCTAAGCATTACATTACCGTCAATATTTATACCTAAACACCGCTTATACTTCGGAAAACGTTTACTGCAATATTTGTCGTAGACGCGATAAGACGTGCCCGGCAAAATGGTGCAACAATTTCAATGGAATATGTGCTTTATACACACATATACTCTGTATTTATTAAGGCCCTTCCGTGAGCAAATGACCTTGACTGACTCGCGGCATACAAACTCGTGTACTCGACGTGTGAATTTCCGTGCAGAATATGCACGTATTTAGCGAATAATTGATTTAAAAAATCAGGTTTTGGTCTTTTCTAAAATTTAAAACGGGCAAAATATTCATTATTAATTTGCCTATCTAGTGATGTTAATCTTATAAACAATCTGTACTTTAACCCTCTTTATCGCGCCGTAACACCGGTGTAACGTTCGAAACAAAAAAATATTTGAAGCTAACTATACATTATTTTCGAAACTATACCTGCTCAAATCATTACAAGTATCACTGTTATCTAGTGTAAATTTAAATAACCAACGACTACGTATTCAATACCCAGTCAGGGTCAAAACAGCGCTTGGTTAACAAGCTTTAAGCAGACATGTGGTAAGTTTTAATTTATATCTTTAGTTATTGCGAATAACTTGCACATGCTTTGTAAAAAATCCATTACCAATGAACCTAGTGTCCTATCCATAATAACACAAATGTCTGATAATCATTGCATCTTGAGTTATTTGCTTGGGTTTGTGGACGTATCGTATTTGTAACGTTGCGAAATAGTCAAGCAACTGATATCAATTAGCTATGTAACATGGGTGATACATTGCACAGTAACCAACAATTCACCGAAGTATCTTTTTTTGAATTCTGTCCTTAATGTGGGGTAAATGTTGCATGGTTTATTTTTATTTTTTCTTTAGAGGCTGAAATAAGAGAGATCATACAGAATTTTGGCCCTCGTATCACCTGAACGAGCATCATCAACTGACAGTTCTTTGAGGTCACTTGATGGAGTAATTATACAAAATATTCCTGAACGCCGTCGTTTCAACAGTGATAAGGGCTCCAATATAGATTCAGAGCCTCGTTCTCTGCTCTCTTTGTTTGAAAACCACTTTCAGCTATATTCTAGAGAGCCCAGATGAAGATCAACCATGCTTTGTTCCTTTGAAAAAGGAAGGGATGCCCTTTTCACCTTTTATACTGTTGCGTGTACTAAATTCAGTTGTGTCGCTATTACAAACTCCACTAACTCAAAATACAAGATCTGCTAAAAGAAAAGCAAACACAGGACGGCGTTTTTTGCTAAACGCATAATGAAATACAAAAGTCCAGTTTTGCGCTTCAAGTGGAAGGCAACGAAATTTAAATATCCTCATGAGCCTGAGGAAACATGTTTTGACTATTCGCTTGGAGAGGAATTGATATCTCCTGTAGGTTATTTCTACAAATTCTTCCTTCTGAAGATATAATTAAATACATCACCGAACATACCAATTCGTATTTCGTATAGAGCCAGTCAGGAAAACGCATTGACATTACTAGCGATGGCGTAAAGGATTTTCTTGCAATCACCATAATGGTGGATATTATAAATATACCCTCTTACAGAGATTATTGGAATGCTCGATTGAGATGCCTAAGACGTTGATTGAAAGGTAAAGCCTAAAGTAGACATCAACTGCCCCCAAATCGTCAAACAGTATAATTCAACGTGGGTGGGATTTACCTTGCCGATACCTTGTTGATGGCCCTTTACCGGAATAATTTACTTACACAATTGCTAGATAATTTTGTAAACAATCCCTGGTTGTTGCACCGAAGACTCACCACTCAATAAGTATTGCGCTGAAAAATTCGGGGTGTAAATCTTCACGGAATTGCTCAAAAAAAGAGGGAAAAAAATCTTACTATTCCCAGGCCTGCTGAAGCGATTAGGTTCGACAATACAGGACATTTTCCGATTTTTAGGAAACGAGCATGATGCAAATACTGCAAATCATGGTATAACTAACGTAAACCGTATGAAACATTCTCTTTGTGGTTAATAGAAACTGGTTTTATAACTATCATGCATTGTAAGAGTAATGTTATGTTTGTTTATTAAAATAAAGAGCTATGCTGGCTGAATTTTGTTTTATTTTTATTGATGCGATACATTCACGTAGAAGCGCAACGTAACATATGAGATACGTAGTTTCTGGTCACAATTTGTCTCACTGTTTCGCAACGTAACATATTTGTAACATGCCTTTAAAAAAAATGTTATATCGCTAGATTTTTTAATTATCCAATATTTTCAAAAAAATCCAGAAAAATTACGATTTTTTCTTTTGAGCGTTAAAGGGTTAAAACGAGACGCACGGAATCTTTGCATTTTTCTCATTTTTATGGTGCATTTATAACGACAATTTAAAAAAACATATCAACATTAACATGAATTTGTATCGAACAAAGTAAAGCTGACAGATTGTAGAAATATATTGTTTTTATTTTAATCAATATTTATTTTAAGTAATGACTAGATAGCCTCTAAAAATCTCGATCGCGCGGCGTTTTGCTGGGGGTATGGCCTTAACGTTTCGCAAATGACGGCACAAGAATCAAAGCGAGGTTGCGGTTTTCTGTATACATATTTCTTCTGCTTTGTGCATATTAAGCAAGCTATGAACATTTATAATTGTATTATATTAAATTGTATACTTGAAGCGAAAACGGAAAATTCTTGTTACGTTGGAACATTAAACTATGATCGTACTTATAATATTAATGTGACAGTGTTGATATTTGTGACTTTTTGAACTCAGATGATAATCACGCTTCAAACACAGGTACATATAACTTGGATTAGGACATAAGCTATTATCCCTTAAAAGATATTTATGCAGACGGAGCCGCGAGCAAAAGATGTTCATTAATAATTTTTATTTAATTGAATGATGAGACGAGCAAGGCGCTCGCCTGGTGGTAAGCGCCTGCCCATAAACAGAAGCAACATCATACAGAACTTTGAATTACAAAACGCTGCATGGCACTGAACTGCGCTCGTCACCCCGAGACATAAGATGTTAAGTCTCATAATGCCCAGTAATTTCACTGGCTTCAATGTCCTTCAAACCGAAACACAATAGTGTTTACAAACTGTTGCTTTGCGGCAGAAATAGACATAGCGGTGGTACCAATCCAGACGGCCTCTCGCATACGAGGGACCTACCACCTTGTACACAAATTCATATATACAATACATTGTTAGCCTATGTAATACATTTAAGGCCCCGAGTTCTTCGTGTAATAGAATAAGAAAAAAGGTAGATTTTCTAAAGGGGTAATTATATTTATAGCAAAATGCTGTCAAACGAGCAAGTAGATAGCGATAGTATTATTAGTTGATCATCGCCGTACATGGAACACCTATAATGCAATAATATTGGGTACGCATTTAACGAAAAGATTTAAAAAGTAGTAGATCGACACATAGAGAGTTTCGTCTCATAAATGGCCCGGCTCGTTCGCCGTATTGTATTTGACTTGACTATTGTATTTCCTACGGTGATATTTTTGGTAATCCGAATCCTCCCTTACCAAATCCTTTGACTTCAGTCACGTACTTGTGTTTATCCAGGTATTGTGGATGTTCATGGGTGGTGAAGATCACTTACTATCAAATGAATAACTTGCTTGTTTGCCGATATAAAAACGGAATAAAATATGATTTTTATACCCTCCGAAAAATCTCGCTCATCGCAACATGAAAACTAAATGCCTTATTTTTTACCTGGCATTATCCCAGATTAGTGCCATGGCCCGTATTCCTACTAAGATACCTCCATTTCAACTGATTTTGAGTGTATACCAATATTGTTTCTCATACTCTGTCTAATACGTCTAAGATAGGCATTTAGAAAAGCGTCACTTCACATTCCTATTTATTTTATTTGCTATTATATATCTTGTTAATCGTTTATCACATGGTGTGACGACAACCGTTGCTCAGACGAGTTACGTGACGCAGGCGGCCGGTCGTAAAACTACAAGCTAAATGGTTCCATAATATGTTAAAAAAGCAATGCAAACCGACCCCAATGCGAATGGGAGGAAGGTGGGTGAAAGAAGAAGATTATGAATTCAAGACTTTAGAAAAGGAGAGATTGAAAATAGAACAACGTCGGAGTCTACGTTGTAGTTTAACGCTTTATTGTAATTTATGCCTCGATTCCAAAATGTATAAAGTTGACGGCGTTTCATATTGTAATTATAAGCCCCCAACACCTTTCACTTATCGAAGTTAGTATATCATTATACAAATTACTAACAATATCTGTATGAATATAATTATAAAGTTTTTCAATACATTCAAATTTGGTCGAATATAATAACAGATTCTTCGAAAAAGGTTTTTGGGTAGCCCCCGTTTCTCTGTCCTCGTTCATTCAACCCAGTATTTTCTAGAAACGAATATATCCCGGGGTGATAGAGTGTTTTTGAAGTAATCATTTATTTCAAAACGTTGCGAGTTTATAATAAAATGGCCCAAGGCCGTTTATTTGGCGAAGATTAATGAACATCAATTCGCTAAAGGCATTATTATGTCATTTCATTAGTGCCTGGGATAATGAACTAATCAAGCTAATTGCGATGGTAATAGTTCAGTAAATAAAATTCCGGGCAAGTGTGCGTAGGAATTGCTTTCGAGAGTTCCGTACCTTTTATGTTGTGTTCCATTTTTAAACATAACTCAACGTCTATTTTAATGTTTGTTGCGATATCTCTGACAAACTTTATCTCCTATTCCACCACGTGGGGTCTACACTACCATGCTTTTACGTTAAAAAATAAAGTAATTATGATTATTAGGGCCTGCTGACGTCAAACAGACAGTACACGGTCTCGCCACGCTATGGACTGGCACGGATTTATATGAATAGTACATTTAGTGAGTGTAACAAATTATTATAATCTCTATTGTAATTCTGAAATGACTTAACCCTGTATATTTTTAGTGTGGTAGAGCCATGCTGCTTAGTATGGTAGCGACATGCTGTAGATAGTTAAGGCTACAGAATGAATGGGCCGGCTCGACCTGGTCGTTACCACTCTCACAGAAAAGCGACGTAAAGTAGCGGCTGCGTGCTGCTGCGTATCGTACGGTGAGTAAGATATCCGTAGGCTCAAATCTCCCTCCCATTTCCAATCCCTTAATTATCCCCTCCCTTTAAGGGCGGCAACGCGCCTATAATTCTTCTACAAATAGTTTCCTCGTTCCTCATAGTTAAGCTACAAAAATAATTTATTAATTTTTCAACACTCAGCGTGTCTGAAAGTGTAAACAACAAAATTCAAAATTCATGATATTTGAAAATGTTCCATTCCATGCTGTTCTACTTTTAAACTCAGTTTTTCAAACGCAAAAAGGCACCGTTTCCGTATATTACGTCTGGATAACCACATTAGCAATAAAACTGCTTAGACAGCGAACGTATTGCGAGATAGAATAAAAACTGTAACAAACTTTTACATTTCAACGGAGTTTGCGAAATAGGTAAAATAGTTTACTTCGAAAGTTACATTCTCGGCATGAAGCATTACCGAGTTACGAGGGCTTTGTAACAAGTATAATAAAACGCGCATAACGCAATATGTAAAGATGTAACAAGACATCTTTATCCGCCAAAACGAGCGAAGAATGTATGTTTATTTATGTGTTTGTGTCTTTATTAATTATGAATGTGTTTTGGGAACTTTTTAATTATTAAAAACTCTACTCATTTGTAAATGTTTTCTTAAGGTACTGAATTAATTATTTTTTGTTTTGCAACTGAGCATCTCCGTGCTTCGGAAGGCACGTAAAAAGTCGGTCTAGGCTGTTATCAACAAATAAATGCAGTCATTTAAATTATTTCAACAAGGTAGGTAGATTTTCTTCCATAAAAGTAAATCTACCAATATCAGCGTGTAGCTGTACTGTGGGTGTACCTACTATACACTACTAAATTTTATTTGAAAATAAAAACCCGGTCTAGTGTGACGGTCAGACTCGTGCAGCGGGTTCACTACCCACGCCTTTAAATTTGAAAATTTGTTATTTGTGATAATTTCAGCTGGCAATTTCCATTTATTGATCAAAAGCCCTTTTGAGGTTATAAACCGTGTCAATGACCTTGAAGAACGCTATATAAAAAACTACAGCGAGGTTAGGCGTGACCGACATAGGTGTGGCGGTAGCGTTTTTATTCGTATTTATAATATTTTATATATCATAATTTTGTTAAAAAAATCTAAAACGAAATGTGTGTATTACTAATCACATTTAAAAACTTAAAAAGAAAAGGTAAAAGACTATCCCTAAAAAGGATATTAATTGGTCAATTTATTATTGCGCGTTTGTTCAAGTGAAGTAAGTTTGAGATTAACAACGCTTTGTAGTGATTTTAGTACTGTCAAGTAATTTAAGAATCTAATGACCCTTGTGTCTATAAAATTTTAAGTGACTCTTGTACAATATAAACATCAATACATTTTAAAATATAAGTTTTACAATGTGGTAGCTCCATCGTATGCGAGAGGCCCCCTGGGGTACCACACAGGGGTACTACAGCTTTTTCTGCCGGCAAGTAACAGTGTGTAAGCACAGTTGTGTGTTCGGGTTGAACATCGAAGTCAGTGAAATAACTGGGAATTATGAAACTAAACTCCCCACTATCTCGGGGCTACGAGCGCGGTCCAGTGTTATGCAGTACTTTGTATTTACGTAGTGTATATTAGTGTACTTTGTAAGTACCTTTTGTTTTCACTTTGTAATGCTAGATTTCACGTGATTTTCTTCTGTTTATGGGCAGATGTTAGCCTTACGCATTTCGTCAAAGGCCAATAAAAAAAGTATTTACTCAGAGACGTCAATTTACATTAATTATTGTCACTAAACCATATCTTAGAATTATTATTTGTTATCTCCATACTCAAAGCCCGTTTTATGTTCTGTTAGTGGGTAAAGGAAGTCACCATTATAGTCTCTGAGGAGTAATACAATTGTTAGAAATTATTTAATAACAATTAAAGATAACTGACGTCTCAGAGTGCGATATTTAGTAATAAAAAGTCCTAACGACGCATTAATCATTAAAAGCCTTTCCAGCAACAGTCTTAATTGTTCGTAATTTAAATTTAACTGAGTTTAAGCTAAGCTAATGTCATGTCAAATGTTCATATAATCTTTAAAATAATTACACGAGCAACGTCTGTATTCGAATTCAGAGAAAACCTTTCATGAAATATTTCAACCTTCAGGCCGACTGACATCTGTAGGTCAAGGTTGGGCGTACTTTCTAAATAATCCTGTTTGTTAAGAAAATACATTAGCTTTTTGCTGAATATAAATGTTGACAGTTTTAGCTTTACTATCGTGGCTAGAAATTATTGCTTAGAATGTATGTTTCGTCTGGTATTTCCATCGTCAAGTAAATAATAGAATATGTTTATATACAAATTACTCTATTATTATTTGTATTAAAACTTTGCTAAGTCTTATATAAAACATATTAAGAACCTATTGCATCATTGGTCTAGAGGAAGCGTACTAGAGCTGAGAACCATGAGGCCCTGAGTTTAATTCCCAGGTTGGATAAACACAATTTGTGGTTGAGTTTTTGAATTGAAAAATCACATAATATAAATTGCTCGTAAGGCGATAGGCTAGCCCCATATTACGCCGCCCTGTTAAACGTGAGTGCAGCACTATTTGCACCTTTGCCTACCCATTTGGGAATATAACATGAGCTTATACATGTATGTAAAATCATATTTAATATCATAGTATAGAATGAAAATTTGTGACACTAAATCTGTATGCATACAGATTGGTACCGTCTCGTCGTCTACGGAAACTCAATCGGATTATGCATGTAGTAAATATAAGACTTCTATTCTTATGCCTTTTGGATATCATAACATAATATCAGTATCCTGTACATGGAGAAGGTACAAATTTAATATCTTGAATAATATCACAAGGTACGTATTCACGGAAATTTAAATATCAAATATATTTACAACTAGCTTTTGCTCGCGGCTCCGCCCGCGTGATCTGTTTTTTCCGGGATTTCCGGGATAAAAAGTAGCCTATCACCCAAGTCAGCTCATACCCTGTCTGTATACCAAATTTCATCAAAATCCGTTCAGTAGTTTCAGCGTGATTGACGGACAAACATCCAAACATCTAAACAAACAAACTTTCACATTTATAATATTAGTAGGATAAATGCTTGAAAGCCATAAACTATGTTGTAAATCTATATTTCTTTATCTCAAAAAAGTGTTAAAACTAAAATTCGTTCAGGACTTTACGAAGAATTATATCCTTTTACTCCATTTCCAGTAATAAAACGTCTTAAATCAGCACTCAATACACCTAAATACTAGGTAGAACTCAGGAATAATCTACTTTGCTCCGTCAGACACGCTAGACAGTTGCTAAAAATACGAACCTAATACTGCTTATATTTTTAATATTTATTTCTCCAAATATCTGGAGGCCTAATTATAAAAAATACTATTTTTGTATTGTTGCTTAATCCGATTATCCCTGCGAGGTAGGCGTACAGGCTTCAAGCTTTGTGTGTGACCTTTAAAGCCTTAATATAGTTAATGGAATAGATTTTTGCGTTGTTTTATTTCGTATTTGTTTTTGAAGTGAATAACTTCTTATGGGAGGGTGAACCGAAACGTTCCGTAACGCGAGCGGCGGCGAGCGGAAGGTTCCAGAATATTCGAGAACCTTCCGTGAGACGTCACGCGGGCCAGTTGACCAGCCAGCGCTAGCCGACTTCCCTGGAACTTCAATAATTTCGAAGTCCCAGGTGGCGTCACACAGTGACCAGTCGGATTGGACTGGACTTTGACAGGACTGTGTTCGTTTTTTTTATGGTGAATGGACATGTTACCGTAATTTTGTTTTTGATACTGATAATAAAATGGCGATATTTTACTTATTTTATAATTTGGAAAAAAAGTACCAGGTTCGCATAAACGCGAAGAGAGTAGAATGTCCATTTTTCATGGCGAGTAGCCGTAATTAATAAACAAATGGCGATTTGGACAAAGAAAAACTTTTTAGGTTTTTTCTTATTTGGAACATGTTGCCGTAAAAAGTATCAGGCTCGCATAAGCGCGAAGAGAGTAGAATGTACTTTTATCATGGCGAGTGGACATGTTGCCGTAATTTTGTATTCTCGCATGTTTGGTAAGTTTTCACTTCTGTCGGCACTCCCAGAGTGCAACCCGTATTTTTTTTTTCACTTTGACGTATTTTAATATAATACGGCTGAATTTCGCCACAAGTCAGCGCAATATGTTTTCTTTTTTTTGAAAATTGATTTGAATGTTTGCGACAATAATCACTATTTCTCTACTGAATAATGATCGTCAACAAAGCTTTAATAAACCATTATTGTCGAAAGACTTTTTCTCATATTAGTCATTTAGGAACATGAAATAACTCTAGAAGCAATATTTATAGTTTCATCATTATTATTCTATGTGTACATTGTGTTTATTAGAGCAAAACTATTTATTCTTATATTGTGTCGAAGGACCGAATCGCAATTTCCAAAAATATGTATTTCGTGGGCTTAGTGCTGATATGTTTGACCTTAAAGATGTCTTCACTGGCCTTGTTCTTGGTTAGGTATATAGATCTTAGTTCGAACACGATTTTTAAGGATTCCGTGATCATAAGGTGCCAATGGAGCAATATTATTAAACCTATGCCGTCTGTCTACCTTACCTACCTTTGTATGTCCCTAATTCAGAGGTTTCTACATTTTATCGTAATGGGTAGCCGGCTGAAACACAGAATATGTATTTTATGGGTGATATCCTAATTAATAGTAAAAGGAATGAAAAGTTAAATTTAGATAATGTGGTATGGAAGCCCTGGCACGGGATTTGACTCACACTTGACCGGTCCTTTTTATAATGTACTCGGCGTTTATCTCTCATGTCCTTCGCGGTTTTAACGTAGGCATGATATTGTTCTGTACCCCTGGGTCATAGCGTGATATACATATTAACCCTTCGGAATAAATTCTCATTATGATAATGAAAATGACATCTATCTCCGATGCATAGCCTAAGAGAAATAAGACAAACAGACAGCGACTTTGTTTTATAGCATTAGTTCCTAAAGTGGTCCAGGTGGGGACCTCCAGGGGTTCACGGGAGACTTGACGGGGGTCTTCGTTGACGTTACAAAAAAATGGGGGTTCACAATTCTTAAAATAGATCACTATCATTATCACACAATTACAAATCACGATAATTTATCTGATTTATAGTGAAGACATTTATTAAATTGTTGACTTCACCTATCAGTGTAAGCAGATAATATTTTAATCAAATTTTTTGTCGGGTTTTGGGAATATGTTAGATATACAGCTACTGTAGGGAGTCCACCGGAACCAGCTAAATTTTGGAAGTGGTCTATGAGAAAAACCTCTGTTTTATACTATGTCTTGATATGCCACAAACTATCGCATTAATAGACTTAGATCAGAAATTATTAGTTTTGATAAAATAAATGGGAGTAATAACGATAACCATAATGAAATTTCATTTATTGGGAGCCTTTATTTCGGCTATGAGTAATACTATAATACACGGGTCTGATATGACAAAAATAAATTATATTCTTTGCTTTATTGGACATGTAAGAGGAATATGAAAAATGGATTTATTTTTTTAAACATATTTTTATAACATATATTTTTAATAACATATATTTTTAATAACATATATTTTTAATAACATATATTTTTAATAACATATCTTTATTTCAATAATAATACCAGTCCTTACTGTTGGCACAGACCTGCTGGGCACGGAACTCCTCTACTGAATGAGAAAGGTTAGGCCTTAGTACACCACGTCAGCCCAATGCAGATTGGCAATCTCATATACCTTCAAAATTCTTATGGCGAATTTCTCAAGTATTCAGATATCCCAATATTTCCTTGGGCTTCAATTTGGGCCTCCGGATATCTCACTCACCGTTCGAAACTCAACAGTAAGCTGCTGCTTTACGTAAATTTTCTGTGAGACAATGGCAACAACCCAATCGGGCAGGCCCATTCATGCGGTACACAATAATGTCTACAGCGTGGGTCTACCACTCTAGACCAGCGATATTAGTCCCGACAGTCCGTACCATTTACCGCTTGGTCACCGCTGCTATTCTAATCAATTGAATATTTAATCAAATTGGTACTTTCTATTTTGGGTTATTTTGAAGAAATTAGTTTGAAGGTTTACCAATTCACATAATAATATGCCGAACCCTAAAATAAAGAAAATATTTTTGTTGTATCAGAAACTATTACAAAAATAAATTATTTTTACCACTGATATGACAAGTTCATACTATATATTTTAATATCCAGAGTTATGTTACAATTTGGACGGATAGCATAATATTTAACAAGTACAGTAAGTAAACTATAAAAATAAAATCAGAAATTGCAAGTAGGCAATCTGCATACGGTGGAAATTGAAGGATAACAACCTTTCACGTCTTTAGATCTTGTCCCATTTACTTGGCCTGTTTTTTTATTTAGTCATTATTTATATTATTATTCATATTATTTTAATTACAAACTTCTAATTAAAATAATTTCTATCTGATAAATACTGTCAAGTATACGCAGGGCCTTAGTCACTTAATTATGAAATGGTAATGAGTGAATGTCAATAGACTTCACAGGCCAAGCATCGGCTGGCCAGTGCAATGGAGGCTAATAGGTTATTAGGCAGTTGACCTGGCCTGCTGGGCGGTACATAAATTTTCAATCCCACTCCATATTAAGCATTTGAAATGTCCCATATATTTGAGCATTAAGCTCGAAACATGGCACCCGACGATTATTCAATGCTATAAATCATCGCCACTATGGCCGGTATGACTTTCATACATGAAGTGAATTTTTTTACGGTAAACGAGTTTTAAGTTGTAATCTTTAAAGACCAAATCGAAAAATTAAATCATTATGTATTTGCAGTTTTTATTTTTATTTTAACCTGGCTCGGCAAAGTGACTACGCTACAGCTGATGATAAGTGTAGCGCAATCCATGAATAGTGTCGACCAACGACAAACAATTTGTCCATCGTAGGTCGGCAAGATCATGCCGGCCCGCCAAAGGGCTAATGGGGAGGGGAAGGAATAAGGGATGGGAAAAGGGTTAGGATCAGGAGGCAAGCCCCCTGGGGAGAACCGGATATACACTGGCTGACCCTGGAACGCGACCCAAACAAAGTGGGCCACTATGGCAGGTTTTAGCACCAGTGTACGGTGGTCGCTATCCGGTCGGATACAAGTATCCTCCCACCAGCAGCAGTTGTCCGTTGAGAAGTTTCCAATTTTCCCCTCGTACTCCGTCATCATATCTTAACTAAATTCATATATTACTCCTCGGAGTAAACCCAATACAATGCAAAAATAGTGAAAAACTAGTCTTGCAGATACCCAGCATAATATATCAAATAAGTTACCCTCTAAAATGATTTGCCATACTCCGGACCGTGTTTACTATAGTAAATTACCAATACCGCAGAGCAAGGCACCTGCTTAAATTGTTGCGTGTTTGTACAACGTTAATCAATAACTGCCGAAACTTCTTAAGCGATACAGTCTTCATGATCATAAGTACACGATCATGACGGATAATGTATGTTATCTCACAAAATAAATAGCTATTTCAACTCCTCTACCAAATTCAGCACAAAGTATAACCTCAAAAATCTTAAAAAGAATCTAATTGCACGATTTGTCTGTAGAATTATAGTGAATTATGCTTTTATCTCTGACATTAAAGCACTTTGAATTCTAAATGGCGTCTGATTTTTTTTCCAAATATTTGCAACGAAGTTGCGATCGTGATATTTGATATACATTATTTCAATAAATCTTTATTCAAAAATGTAATTTTAATTTATCTATTCTTTTCATTAATTATATTTTAAAAGAACGACTGTGTATACATAAAT
Organism: Amorpha juglandis; assembly: GCA_949126905.1. NCBI lineage: Eukaryota > Metazoa > Arthropoda > Insecta > Lepidoptera > Sphingidae > Amorpha > Amorpha juglandis. The sequence goes on from OX421372.1 coordinate 11,486,198, forward strand.
CTATTATAAACATGTCTCTTTCAAATGTGTTTTTAAAGTACGATCATGATTTGTAATTATTTCTTTTGATTATACAATTTTGTGTTATATATTTTTATTAACGTTAATAACGAGACCAGCAAGTCACTGGCATAATTGCAAGTGACACACTTATAGTCTATAAACAGAAGCAACACAATCAGAACGAATTATGAATACTACACGGCACTATACAGAGCTCGTCACACTGATACATAACATGTTAAGTCTTATAATGCCCAGTAATTTCACTGGTTGCTGTCTTCAAACCGAAACGCGACGGTGCTCACACATTGCTTTTGAGCGGCAAAAACAGACAAAGCGATGGTACCTACCTAGACGGCCTCTCGCCTACGAAAGACCAACCACCTAGTGAACAAACATTATGACAGATAAACAATCTTGCTGCGGCTATCAGAGATCTTAATACTTTATACTCAATCCTTTTGAATGGTAGAGCCACGCTGTAGACAGTTTTGTTTACAGCATGAATGGGCTGGCTCGACCGGATTGTTACTACTGTCTCACAAAAAACCGACGTAATCTTGCGGCTTGCTGCTGCGTTTCGTACGGTGAGTGAGATAATCGGAAGCCCAAATCCCCTACCCTTCCCAATACCTTATTATCCCTTTCCTTTAATTTTCCTTCCTTCTGGTAATAATTTCCTTCTGGTGGTGGGCGTACATGGGCGGTGGAGATCACTTATCAGGTGACCCACTTGCTCGTTTGCCGGCCTATGCTAAAAAACATACAACAATGTCCTAATGAAGTAAGCTCAATCTAAGTAATGAGAGAAGTTAAGTTGTTTAAGTTATACATAGTCTTAAGCACACAATTATGAGGGCACGGGACGAAAGACTCAGTCTTTAGTGCCCTATTTATATTCTGTAAGGAACATCTTCAATTATGAACACAAATGGATGCCAATTCTAAAACGTATTTACGTTTACAATATAGTTATTTTATCGTTCGAGCGACTAAATTGATGTTTCGTGTGAAATGTTTCAAGATTATCAAATAAAAATGTTTGTAGGATAAATATTGCTACCTCTTTGAGTGTCAGGCTGTGGACTCGAAGTCAGCGGCAAGCGGCGGCGGTGCGGGAGCGGCGCGTTTCAATGCATAGATTTAAATGGACCTGGCCTCGAAGGCAGCGAGGCGGCGCGGTCGCGAGGAGCGGCGTACGAGCGGCGCGCGTCAGTCAAGCGGTGCCTGCGCGTCTGCATTAACGTAGTGTTGTGTATTTTCAAAAATGCCCGCCAACGTGGTGGAGCAAATTATTTCAATGATTTTTTATATGGAACATCATATTCACATTAATTTCGTTCGCTAACAGACACTAATTTCTCATAGCACAACACTACGCCGCTCCCGCGCCGCCGCCGCCGCCGCCCCGCGCCCGCTGACTTCGACTCCGCAGCCTTAGAGTCATGCTGTAGACAGATTTGCTCGACCGGGACATTTCTAGTATTTTACATAACGGATTGTGTAAAGCCATGTAAAATAGCAGATTGCTGCTGCGTTTCGTACGATGAGTAAGATATCAGGAGGCCCAAATCCCCTTCCCCATCCCGATCCCTTAATTATACCTTTCCTATAAGTTCGGCAACGCGTCCATGATGCTTCTGTTATTGTGGGCATTCACGGATGGTGGAGACCACTTACCATGAGGTGACCTACTCACTCGTTTGCAGGCCTATGCCTATAAATAACCTATTGATTCTGGGGTGTTTCAAATCAATTTGCCAGTTTGATACTTTATAAAGTCGCTATTCCAGTCAAAATTGCTCTACGGTGCCATGAGAGGGACAGCTCACCCAAAGGGGTCAAATTTAATACCCCTCTTTTTTCTCGGTGGTTAAAAATAAATAGGAATGAGTAAAATAAATATAACTATTTGTCTACCGACTCCTAAGCGTAATTACTTTTATCGATTCTATGTTTGTCTGAGTTAGATGAAAATCGACCAAGCAGAAAATAGTGTTTCCCTTATACCCCTTCGAGATAATACTTCTACCTGCAAACTGTTTGTATTACATCTACAACATTTATTTCTGTTGTTTATTGTAGTACATTTTCACCGATTTCAAAAGAAGGAGGTCCTAAATTCATCCTATTTTTGTGATGTTCACGCATAACTTTAACAAGGTGGTAGAGTCACTACTCTACTACACCTACCACTGTAGGTGAGTATTGTGTATGTGTACCTATGTATATGTATTTTTTTTTACTACCCCTGTATTATGTATGTCCCACTGCTGGGCACGGGCCTCCTCTACTGAATGTGAGGGGTTAGGCCTTAGTCCACCACGCTGGCCTAATGCGGGTTGGCAGACTACACATACCTTATCCTTACTTATTTACATTATCGAGTTCTCAGGTATGCAGGTTCCTCACGATGTTTCCTTCACCGTTAAAGCAAGCGATAATTAACAATTAATATACACGTAACTTAGAAAAGTCAGAGATGTATGCTCTTGGGGCTGGTTTCGAAACTGCGGATTTCGTCTCGATAGTTCGTACCACTCCCCGCTGAACTATCGCTGTTTTTTATAGTTCAATATCTTTATTATTAAAATTAACGTCATATTGTTTTTAACTTGATGACTTTTTGGTACTAAAAAGTTCTTGCAGTAAACCGACGATATTATATTATGTTTCGGGACAATTTTCGTACTTAATAAACTTTTTAGTTCTAACAACTTGTTTTTATCTGTGTAATAAATTATAGTAAAGTTTGCTAGATCTAATGTTTTACGAGTGTCAAATATTCATTAAAGAAATAGATCATCATCATTAAATGTTTTAACAACCGAACTTTAATGTACAAACCGTATAATTTTTTAATTAAAAAAAATATTAGTGTTAAGTCTGCCGAAAACATAAATAAATAAAAAGTAGCAATTACAAACGAAATCTTGCTGTAAATGTGTTTAAAATCATGATGCACCGACCCCACTGCGATTAAGAAAAAGGCAGGTAGGACAAAAACTCGCAGAATTGAACTTCCTTCTTATTTGAAGTCGGTTAAAAAGTGGCAACTATACTCGTAGCGGTTTGGGTGCTTAACAAATCGTAACACATATGTTTCAATTTGTTACAAGACACGAAAAAATAAGCAAAGGAAAATAGGAGGAAGTCTACGCAAGTTCCCCGGTTCCCTATCATGATTACAATTGAAAATTTATTCGTAGTACAGTATACTGTATGTTACTGTATGTAGTATCGAGTAGTCAACCGCAGGTAAGGCTATAAAATTCTTCCCAAATAAGGGAACGTACTATTTAATTCAATTAATAATGCTTTGTACTGAATAAATTTGGTTTGCTGCAAAACGATTTTTATTCTTATAGCATAGGTCGGCAAACGTGCAAGTGGGTCACCTGATGGTAAGTGATCTCCATCGCTTATGTACGCCCACAATACCAGAAGAATCATAGACGCGTTGCCGACCTTAAAGGAAAGGGATAATTAGGGATTGGGAAGAGGAGGGGGATTTGGGCCTCCGGATATCTCACCGTACGAAACGAAGAAGCAAGCAGCTACTTTACATCCGTTTTCTGTGAGAAATATGCGGTGAAATATAATGAGTTATTGGTTATTATAATAAATGGAATATCTAATTAACAAAATAAATATGTTGGAACCACAACCGCTGCCCGGATGCAATATTATACGGAACTTATTTTAAATGTAGGTCCATGATAATCCATTATAGTTTGGACACCTAGCAAGCCACATGCGTACATTTATGCTCAAAATTACTACGTAGGAATGAACAATGATGGCAGGTGCCATTACCCCGCCTCGACTAAATTGGCGCTTATAGCGGGTTCACACGGTTTGATTCTCGTTGATCAATTGACCTGAATTAACAAAAGCTGTATAATTTTAATCTACTTTAAAAAAGGAGCAGATTCTCAATCTCAGTCGCAGCGTTGGACGTCCGCCGAAAAGGTGGACAGACGATCTGATTAAGGTCGCAGGAAGTCGCTGGATGTAGGCCGCTTCCAACAGGTCGGTCTGGAAATCTTTGGGGGAGGCCTATGTTCAGCAGTGGACGTCTTGTGGCTGATGATGATGATGATAGTAGCACAGGCACCAACTCCAAAGAGACGTATAGAAATTGTATTTTTTTTGCTTTTCAGTATTATTTTGAATTAAATTTTATAAGTTTTGTTAATTGTGATTGATTCAATTGAAAGTCTGTTCGGACGGCTCGAATTGCATACAATCAACTAAAATAGAATGTAAAGCCGCTATTAGGTCATACCTGCGTAGAAAAAAGAAATGTGATACGATGTGAATAGAGATAGTGCCGCCTAGTTTATGAATGTACAAGCAGGTGCCCGCGAAGTATCCACGGCCGTGTTGGCTTTGTTTTATACCACTGACAAAAAGAGCAGTTTGCCTGTGCAAAGGGGTGAAACTTTTTACACATAGACAGTTATGTGTGTGAATCTGTCTGTAGAATCGTTACACCTAATCTAATGGACCGATTTGAGTGCGTTTTTAAAACTGTTTTAATCATAAATATCATATATTGTTTTAATCGTAAATGTCATAATAATAAATACACCCAACAGTCACATACACATATAGTTCTGTTCCTATACTAGGTTAACTTGTATCCTGGGTATCAGGAACCACGAATGACTAGCGGTCCAACAACACCCAGACTCGTAACAAATATTTGAAGATCACTCAAACATTTGTTTCAGTGCACGAATCACACCCGCTGCTTCTCGCTTCGCGACCGCCTACTCACTTACTGCTCCACAGTGGTTGTTTGAAAAAACCTGTTCGGGCGTTTAAAAATTACATATGTTTTTTAAATTAGGGTCCGGGATTTTTCGCAGTTACGAACGATTAAAATAAGGCATTTCAATCCAACCCGGCACATCGATCCAAGAAATCGACCAATCATACAAAGTAATTTGTCCGCGTGACCTTCAAACTTTATTATTATTGGCTCATTTTTGGGATTGATCCAGGTCTCAAACTAACACCGTTTATTGAAGTCGGCCGTTAGTTCCTTCGAAGGCGACTGCGGTCTATTATTTGATGGAAGACTGCCTTACCGACCGGTATATTGTCATACGAATATTCTTGATTTGAGAGGCACTGTGATTTATTCTCGAATGTCAAGTCAAGTCAGTAATATCACTAGCTTCATTGGTGCTTACGCAATGCTGCTTAGTGGCAGCAATAGACAAAGCGGTGGTAGCAACCCAGACGGCCTCTCCCATACCAGGGACATACCATCTTGTAAAGAGTTAAGTAAAAGTCAAGGAACCACCCCGGTTGTCTTGCTCAATACATATTGCAGACAAATTGCCTTCACCATGACTCTACCACTTACAAAATGGTGAAACTGAAACATGGCTAATATGGATGTAATTAATGAACATCAATCAGCATGAGTCGGTTATTAATATTAATATCCAATCACTAATAGCTATATTAATTATACTTAATGAAAAGCGTGTATTGCTCAATTATTAATCGTCCGAGCAGCCAGAATACAACACCCATATTTTATAAAGGACTTATTAAAAAAAATAGACTGTTTATCCTCAAATATTGGTAACTTGGTATATCCCCTCCCTTTTCCAATCCTTAATTATCCTTTTCCTTTAAGGTCGGCAACGAGCCTATGATTCTCCTGGTGGTGGGCGTACAGGAGCGGTGGAGATCACTTACCATCACCCACTTGCTAGTTTGCCGGCCTATGCCATAAAAAAAAAATAGTACCCAAACAGAATTTGTAAATAATGCGCATATTATGTCATGCCATATATTGTCGAAATATATAAATTAAATATATTATTATATTGTATTGTGTTATTTAATTAGTATTACTTCCTAACCGTATTAACAAACTAGTCCAATATTATATGTATAGGTCGCTGAAGCAATTGAATTTCAAAGCTGTCTTCAATGATGATTTACTGAGGATTTAGATTTATACCATTTTATTTCGAATTGATATTATTCCTTCTTGTGCCAGCATCTGTACTCTTATATAGATGGCTCTACTTCGTGCGATCTTTATCATTCAAACGTATACCCATTTATCCTTTTATAAATTTAAAACATACTGATACAATAGAAGCCATAGTTTTCAAGGAGTGCAACTTTCCGCTTACTCTCATCCTACTCCAAGTGAAGCTTTAGTGCCAAATTCAAAGTAGAATGTAGTGAAATAAAACTCGGCTTGCATTATTTTTGTTTTCCACAGATAGGTGGGTAGAGTCACCTATATAACACACATATGTGTCACCGGGCGGGACAGGCCGCGGCACTGCTTGAATTATTCATGAAACATATGGACCTAAAGCAGACTGGATTTCAGACGAGAATTTTAAAATATCTATACGTTGCTTTAAAATTGAAAATTGTTTTATAAAGAGCGATATAACGATGTCCCAGTGGCCATTTTTATTACTCGTTCCAATTTTGAATTCACATAATGCGTGGATGTACGCGGTTTTTACCCAAACTCGCATCAGTTTAATACAATACTAATCATTATTTATTGTATACTCTATGTGGCGTCAACGCTATAAATTATATTCAGGATTTAAATATCAAAATGCTGTTGTGATGTATTTCGCGCATGAGTAAAATGCAGCAATGTATTTAATCCAAATGTATTTCATAATACAATGAAGCCTTGCATAATAACTTTAGTTGTTCAAAGGCGTCATTTGTGAAGTTAATATTTGAAACATTGTATAATAGAAGTGAGTGGTAGAGCCACGCTGTAGTTTTGTCTACAGCATGAATGGGCTGGCTCGACTGGGTCATTACCACTGTCTCACAGAAAACCGACGTAAAATAGCGGCTTGCTGCTGCGTTTCATACGGTGAGTGAGATATCCGGAAGCCCAGATCCCCTCCCCTTCCCTATTCCTAATTATCCCTTTCCTTTATGATCGACAACGCGCCCATGATTCTTCTGATGGTGGGCGTACATGGGCGGTGGAGATCACTTACCCTCAGGTGTCCCACTTGCTCGTTTGCCGGCCATACCATACCATACCATAAAAAAAATAGAAGTATGTGCTTACGGCCCGTATGTAGGCACCAGAAACGTTCAATTTTAAAACTGGACAGCGTATTGCCAGTAAACTTATAGTTTGGCTGGACTCCAGCAAAAAGAGTCCCTGGACGGCGAAATAAGAACAATCAATTCGATATAGTGTATCAAACTTTACAATACACGTAGAAGCCTACGATATAAACATACATCAATGTATTTATAGCGCCAATGCTTGCGTTATTCATACTGTTTTAATTAAAACAGTCGATGTATGGCCCACTCTAAAGAATGAACAACATTATTAACTCCGTGTAAAATATAAATTACATGCACAACGAGAACAGCAAGTGTATATACATATGTATGTACCCCGTACGTCGCCTGCTTGCATATTTAACTAAGCTCTGCGCGAGATGAAAGAAAAATGAGATTTTTGGCTCTTTTATCATTTAATAACATGTTTGGCTTACATAAAGTGTTTTAGCTTGTTCAAACAAAATATCTTTGTCAATAAAATTAAAGAGCTCGATAACACCTTTTGCTTGGTTATAATGTGGTCAACAGTAAGTGTTATATCTTCCACTATCCCTTATCCCACTCGCAGAAGAGTTCATGCAACATGTTTTTAACACATGTTAAAAAAAGATTTGGCTTGAAGTTTCTAAGACTGGCCGCCTGCCTGACGTCAACCTTTCTAGGGAGACAATACGAGGGACTTACCACAATCCCTAGTATGCGAGAAGCCGTATGGGTTGATACCACCGGTTTGTCTATTTCTGTCGCCAAGCAACAGTGTGTAAGCACTGTTGTGTTTCGGTTTGAAGGTCATTGAAGCCAGTGAAATTACGGGGCATTGTGAGAGTCTGGGGGTGACGAGCGCAGTTCAGTGCCAAGCAGTGCTTTATAATTTAAAGTTCTTTGTGGTAATGCATCTGTTTATGGGCAGGCGTGGTGCTTACCATCAGGCGACCGCTTTGCTCGTCTCGTCATTCAATCAAATAAAAAAGAAATACACCCAGTTCCGATATGAATATTTGTGGATCACACAAACATTTGACTCTATGCGGATATCGAACCCGCGGCCTCTCACTTCACAGTCAGCTACTCGCTCACTGCGCTACAGGGGCTATCCGACGCACTCCTGTATCGTAGTAAAATACCAATAAAATATATTCTATTATCTAACTTTAATTCATTATTTATCCAGCAACCCCCGCTATAAATCGGTCTTAATCTTCTTCCAATAATGGAACGTATTAAATCAGATCACGTATTGAATCTAAGATATTCTAAACATCTCCACCCGCACAGCTTCTAAGGTTATTTATTTTTAATTGTTTTCTATAATGAAATGTCTCAAGATATTCCCGGAGCGTAATTAAGACAACGTTCGTAATGGAAAGCAATAATCTTCAAGCCGGTTGTAAATTGCGGTATCGTTAATTCAGTCCAAACTTTGTCAAGGATCGTTTAACATTTGAATTCTTTGATTAAACTGTCTAATACTTGACATATAAGCCGACGTATTTGTATGCACAATGTAATAGTTGGGTTAGTATGCGAAATGATTAAATGATTCGTAAAAAGATTCTGCCAAAACTAAATAGTGATAATACAAAATAATTACTACTACAGTGAAGCCTTGATAAGTGGGATCTGAAGGGATCTACCATTTTTTATCACTTATAAAGGCTTTTCATTTACCCAGTTTCCCAAGTAGGCAGGTTGACATAAAAGTTGTCTTATTTATAGAGGGCCCCGTGACGTAAGCTCGAAATGTACCATTTTTCATATAAAGAGGTCTCAAAACAAACGGGTCATAACTTGTCTACACCTGATAAATTGTCCCATTTATATGGGCTATTGAACTACAAAGTTCCAATTATAGAGGTAAACATGGAAAAATTCTAAGAAATCAGACGAGTTTCTTCTTGGACTGAGACTTCAGTTACAAAGGTTTGAAATTTCCCAGTAACAGAGAGGTATTTCAATGCAAAAGTGTCGGGACCTCAATGTAATTAACAATAACAGAGGTTTTCACATATAGAGGTTTACCAGGGCCCACTTATCGATGTTTCACTGAAGTTAACTACTTGGTCAGTTACAATCCACTTGCTGGTTTGCTGGCCTCTGATTAAAAAAAATGCGGAATTATCATCATATACACAGTATTTGTTATCCAGTATGTATCAGACGGCCGAGCCTTCTCACCAGCAAACATATTTCCTCATTTAAAACACTTAAAGCTATCTAAAATATTTAGGGCCACTTAAACTTCCCAAGATGAGGTTATCACAACGATATAACTCGTTAATTGAACAACCTGTAATTAACAAGAGCACTCGAAAAGTACATATTCCGGAATGGCGACGAAGTTAATAGGAATAATGTGAGTATAAATGGGAAAAGTTTGCTCATTTAGTTGCGCCTTCGCGTCCGCAAGCGCGATCTCGGCGGCCCACCAGACGGACCGAGTCCTACTACTTTACAATCACCCACCCCTTTCTGCAAAATTACGACGCTATCGTGACTCGACTCGTGAAAAAAGCCAGGGACAATCAACAAGCACTTAAAGGTAGGTTTTGTATGCGACCGAGATAGGAAACCGCGAGACGACGAGAGCCACACGTCCGCTTTGTATGTAATTATAGAGATACGTTTCGAAGAATACGATTTAGACAGGACAATGCAACGTACGATGGTTTCCATACAATGTCTTACAAAGCGGACGTATATCGTCTGTGTTCCCGGTCTCGGTCGCGCATCTTAAAACAGGCCTTAACAAGAAGCTAGCTAGATAGTTAGCTAATAAAAAAGAAAAGAAAGAAAGAATCACATCATATTTAATATACATTTCAGTTTAAAACTGAAGTGAATCGTATTAAATGTGGATGTAACGAACCGCAACACAATCGAATGATTCCGTCCGAATAACACCGCATTCCGGTTGTTGTAAATGCATACATAAAATTAACAAATACACATACTCCACAGGGTATGTTCATTCCATATCTGTAATTTAATTTTAACGTAAGGCTATTTTAACATTCAAACTTTGGTAATCTAAGCATACTTGAATAAAAATTGTACCAAAGAGATAGTCCTTAAGACAACAACTTTATTTATAACCGAGTTTAATACTAAAAAGTGTCGTAAATATTTTAATGTTATTTTTATGTTTAAATCAATCAACTCAAAATAATTATTGCATCCATACTATTTAACACATTGTTTAGATTCCGTCAATAATTCTAGTGCCAGTTCGGAAGGCAGTTCCGCTAGAGAAGAACGAATAAACGTTGGTCTTTTCTATTTAACAATAAATTTATTTAACAATAAATTTAATTAGAAATAAAGCAGATTAATATAAATCAATTAACAACCATTATTTTGGCATAATATAATATGAAACAACAAAACTGTGAATTTGGTTAGCTATGAACTGCGCACTCAGTAGATCCTGCATTATAAATTGAACATGAATTTAGTTTGGTTTATTTTATTTATGAGCGCGAAATATCCGGCTTGAATTAAATTATAAAGCTCGCAATGTCGGGCTCAGGGCTCGGGCGATGTGTGCGCACTTGACCCTGCCCGCCGATGAAAATTTAACGAATCGCCGCCACAAAAGGAAATTGCAACCGCGGCTCCGTGAACGTGTGAACCCTTTACCTTACGGCTACTGGGAAATGAAACCGCCGCAGGATAAAAACCCGGCCTCCAAATAAATATATTTTATTTGCCGACTTAAGACAGAGTCGGAGTGCAGTTTCCGCGATGGATGCTTAGCTCATTTTTTTTTTTTATATCCAGACTCTGCAAAGTGACTACGCTACACCTGATGGTAAGTGTAGCGCAATCCACGAATAGTGTCGACCAACGATAAATAATGTGTCCATCCTAGATGTGATCCATCGGTAAGATCATGCCGGCCTGCCAAAGGGCCAAGGGGGAGGGGAAGGAAAAGGGATGGGAAAAGGGTTAGGATCAGAGGGCAAGCCCCCTGGGGAGAACCGGATATACACTGGCTGACCCTGGAACACGACCTACACAAGGTGGGCCACTATGGCAGGTTTTAGCACCAGTGTACGGTGGTCGCTATCCGGTCGGATACAAGTATCCTCCCACCAGCAGTATACTTATTACTTTAGACGCTTGCCATGGAGACCACGAGTTGCCTGTGGCCAAAACAGGCATAGGAGCCGAAGGCCACCCCACAGGACGTGACGCAACAAATAAAACCCCACTTAATTCACAGATCCAACTCGTAAATTTATGCCGCGCAGTATCTCTTTAATGCGGGGGTCGTGACAGCGCGTACATATCAACCTCCCTTCACTCAAAACGTACGCGACAAGTCGTTTGAATCAACAATCGATGAGCCTCGCTTGATACGCCTATACTGTAGATAACTGCCTTGTCTGAATTAATAGCATTGGAACAGGCATCGCGTCTACCTACCTATATGAACACTGTGCTGTTATCTGCGCGTAATACAAAGCTATTCCTTTGTGGAAGGGAACATGTACATAACAATCCGTAAATCGATACCGATGCTGCTTTAGCAAGCCTCACCGTGACAAATTTCTCAAATTATTGCCGCGAATGCTTAACTAAGCATAGTTTTACGCAAGTATTTTTGTTAATACGGACAGTTTTTATACGGCAGCCGAAATTAGACTGCATCAAAAACCTTATATGTTATAAAAGGAATTACATAGATAGCACTGTATATTATGGTGAAAGATGTAGTACTGATGACGAACACAAAACTAAACGAAACGGAGACATGACTGACTACAGAAAACAGGGAAGAACTTGCTAAAATAAGAAGTATTGTATAATTTTTTTACTAATTACACTAGACCTATCAGTAACATAGCTCTTTTATTTTATTAACAAACGGGAGCAATGGCAGCAAAAATGAAACAAGCTGCGAGACAAAAATAATAAATTAACAAAGTTGCAAAATGAGCGTTTAACTGTCGCAGCACTATCTTAATTACAAATTACGGATTCAGTGACGAGAATTTTTAAAATTTAAAAGTGCAATAGTAAATTTAGCAAATAAAAGCTAAAGTTTTTAATAGAAGTCTGGAAGTGAAGCCGTGACCTACTTTATCTACCTAGTCTGTTCCAAATACGGTAAATTTAAAACAGCAATCTGGTACATTTTTAGTGAAATTCGACAAAATGGAAACAATTTCTCTCTAAAACTGCATGTTTATTTTAAATGAAATTCAATTTGTTAACCGAATCTTTTGCAAATAAGGTTTCTATCAATTAGATTTGTAACATAATTGTTGATTTACGTTCATATATAAGTATATGAAATTTATAACTTTAAACGAAATTTTCTTTCTCAACATTTACAATTATTTTAACCTTTAAAATTATTTAATGATTGCTTAAATTTACTTAAACAAAATGTTCAGGATAAATAAAATATATTTGTGGGTTTGACATGACGGTGTTTTAGCCCGATTTGCAATCCCCCGCACCTCCATCGTCGTTAAGACCTGTTGTGAAGTAGATGCTAAAGATAGGGAGACCGCGACGCTAACAGTTTTGTATACAGTGTAAACAAATACACAGTGGAAATAATGTACATGACTTAAAATAACAAAATGTCACATACATTCAGACAGCGGCGCAGTGGGCGAGTAGCCGGCTACGAAGCGAGAAGACGTGGGTTCGATTCCCGCACCGTGACAAAAAATTGCGTGCTTCGTTTATTTGTTTCAGGTCTGGGTGTTATGGCACCGCAAGTCCCTCGTAGTTCCTGATACCCACGATACAGGTTAACCTAGTGTGGGGTCAGGACTATGTGTGTGACTGTTGGGTGAATAAAATAATAATATCATTAAGTGAGTAAATGTGTAATTTAAGTACATAAACTTTTATTAATTTCGTTTCAGCAACACATTTGTGTGGTGTCTTTGATCTACATTAAATAGCGTACTAAATTAAATTGCCATATTAAGCACTTATCTAATTACAATATGTTGATTAAATTAAAAATATCAATTTTCATTATTAAACGTAGTCCACACATTTTAACGTATTGGAATTGAAAATGGAATGTTCGAATTAAATGCCGGCATTTCGAATGAATATCGCAAATGAATGCTTTACCTTTATTTGGGCCGTGTACGCTCACTTACTGGAATATTAATACTTTTATTGAAAATTTCATATCTATAATTATGTCTACTTGGCATTTTTATTTAAGTTAGTTAAATAATAGACATTCTTGATGTAGGATTTGTTTTAGACATTCAAAATTTCCACACATATTTGAAATATAGTCTTTAAGTAAATTGCTATTTTTAAACGCAATTTTCATTCTAAAAAAAAAGGTGGGATTGGTTTTATCTTAATATATGTGATACGTATGAAGAAACATTTACGTTACACGAATTATGTAAATGTATTCCAGTTTGAAGTTTAAATTTACGCTGAGCTTCGGCACGCACCGACTTGGAGACGCTTAAGCCATGCCACCAAATAAATGTTTATGATACAATCTATAAACAAGGTGTTGACAAAAATTAAAAAAAAAAAAAATATCGTGAAAAATTAAACGCGCTGGTTGCTTCGCTGATTTGAGTCCTACAGTAGCCCAAAAACAAAAGCAACACCACAGATAAATTTAAATTACAAATCACTGACTTGTCACCCCGAGATATATGATTTTAAGCCTCATAATGTCCAGTATTTTACTGATGTCAAAATCCTTCACCGAAACAAAACAGTTCATATACACTAGACGAAAGAAATAGACAGAGGTAATACCAAGCTAGACGGTATCTTGCATATGAAAGACCTACCTTACATTAAATGTTTTGAAGGTACATCATCATCATCATTATCAGCCACAAGAAGTCCACTACTGAACATAGGCCTCCCCCAAAGATTCCCAGACCGACCTGTTGGAAGCGGCCTGCATCACAGCGACTTCCTGCGACCTTTCTCAGGTCGTCTGTCCACCTTGCAGGTGGACGACCAACGCTGTGCTTAATTGAAGGTACGCACTCACTTAATTGTTATTGGCCAACATCCTGTGCTCATAATCTTCATGTGTGATGCAATACTTAAGTTGCGTATCGATTACGCTCGTTTGCCTCGAATATACCCTCGTACGGCAGCTACGCCTAATGGATACTGGGTTGCCGCGGGAGCCAATTCAAACATTGCCGCGCTCGAATACGCCGCAGGGCGAACAGATTTCTGACGGTTTTTAGGAAAGCGGCAAACGGCTACAGTGAATTGTACGAGCGCAGTTGGGACGAAACTAAGGAGTTGCATCCGCTGGACTGGTCGCAGCGTGCGGCTGCGGCTGAATAAGGGGTCATGATAAAATGGCGCGTGCAGCAGAGAAAGATTGTGAAAGATTTTGCGGGCAAAGGAGCATATATGAGACTGCCTAATGGCCGCGGGCCATCCCATGTAGCTTCACTGATGTACTTAGTTGATTTGAAACTAATGTTTTTATATTTGTCCCTTTTGTTAAAATACAATGGATAAACCCATTTTGATTGTAAGCGAGCCCAGAATTATGATTTTCAATAATGGTATGACCAAAGTTGCCAAGCAGTGGGGATATCTCACTATCTCGCTCACACGCATGCACTGTAATGGCTATTTAGCATGGTGACGTCAAGGTATGCGTCGTCTGCCATTTGACGAGTACTTTTTTCTTCAAAAGTTGAATGGGTTCTAAATTATTTATTCTTGGACGGATTTACAAATTTCTTCGAGCAGTAAATAAGTTTTGCCTAACATAACTTATTGATTTAAGTAATAAAAAAAACTAATCAACTATGTACCGCTATTTATACAAAGTGGACCTGTCCCCTTCATGTGTTGCAATCTTGTCGCAGTAATTTAATTTATTTCCAACATAAATTCTTCATGAAAGTGAAAGAATGCAATTAGCAATGCAACATATATGCTCTATGCAGACAGTCGTACCCTAGTTTTTATTATTAGATAGTGACCTAACAGAGTAAACGTGTTGACCTAAATGTCGCCTGGATTGTCCCACTGATTAAATATTCAAGATGTCACGTCGAAGCCAAAGTATTGGCCTATTCACAGGTACTAGGTATTTTTATTAAATTCAATGACGAGACCAGCAAACTGCATTGCATGGCGCTGCGCTGTGCTCGTCATCCCGAAATATTAAATGTTAAGTATCATAATACCCGGTATGCACATGCTTTAATGTCATGCTTTAATAACAGTCTTTACATACTATTGCTTGACGGCAGAAACAGACAAAGCGGCACCTACCCAGACGGTCTTTCGTATACAAGAGACCTAATATTGTTCTAGATTAGGTAGGAAACCTTTGAAGTTTAATCACTGTTCGGCTATTTACAACTTAGTCAAACTGGGTTTGTGTTTTGTCGGGGTCGAGAATTTAATTTCCGCGACAAAACTTTTTTATATCGCAAGTTTATGAAAGTCATGATCGTCGGGACATATTAAAGCAATGTTACTGATCTAATAATAGTAAACTAACTTTTCCTGCAGGTCCACTTGGCTTATTGATTGGAACGATATCCGATGGCACTGTGCCCTACATATTATACAAGTATGCCTAACATTTTTCTCCGATAAAATATTGTCGCCGGCACGGGAATCGAACCCGCTACCGGTACAATGCATCCTATTTCCTAATCTAAGTCATGATTAACCTGTGTGCCTCATTTCAAATAATTAATATCCAAATACAAAAATGAGTTTATAAAAAACTTAAAAATCGACCTCAATAAATTAGTCGGTTAAAAATAGTTGACAAGTAGTAGGTAAGGTACACGAGAACTTTACGCTATTTAACCTCAAAAACAATTTAATATTCAGCGTTTTATGAAGAGAAACTCAACAAGGACCACTAAATTAACTTCAATAATTTTCTCTTTAGACTTTGCCAGTTCATTTTAATATCAAACGTAAACAAGATTTATAATCTTCTCCATGTAAACGAAGTCGCGAGTTAAAGCTAGTGTTGCTATAAATGTCAGTTAAAATAGCTGTTGGAGAAAAATTTCCGCCGCCAAATTATCAATCCCACCTAAATGGTCGAAAACAACATACTTTCGACTTATTTTAATGTAGTTTTTATACAAACTACTTTTATAGGAAAAATTATGTTATCTCGCGGCCTCATTTTTTTAGTGGTCGCTGCGAAAACAGGGAGGTTCAAATCCCAAATCGGACAGTAACAATATGTGTTTGAGTTATCGAATGAAATGAAATTATTTTTGTAAGGAAGCTGATTTAATCGCGATGGCTCCTAGCTATGTTTGAAGAATATATTCTGAAAAACCATTTACAAGTTACAGATGTTTTTATTATTGACGTCGTTTACAATGGAGAGTTTATAATTTTATTAGGATATGCGTCAAAATAATCAAATAGCCGGCTACCAATTACGGTTCAAATGCCTTAAAAAATTAAATATATGATACAGGCACTCAAATAGACAGACTGACAATGTAGTCTTATTCCCGTTTTTAAAAACACTTAAGGTCGAACATTATTAGCACTAGCTCGGAAAATTCAATTTATTTTTTGTTTTTTTTTAAATCTCTGCTCTATCTTTAGACATTATAACGATAAAAAATGTTTTGCAACAATAATCACAATGGATGCATAAATTAATAACAATGATAATTATAAATATTGATTTTAACGTCACGGACAACTAGGCTTACAGCCTGGGAGGCAGATAAACTTGAGGAAAGTAGCTTAAGGTGGTTTGATCACGTTTTGGGGAAACCACAGGAGTACGTCAGTCGCAGGTGCCTGCCTGTGCCAGAACTTACAAGAAGTACGGTCTCGCGGACGGTCCAGAAAACTCTGGCTTGACGTTTTGAAGCCATGTCATGTCATGCCAAAAGTTTTTCTTCAGAGGATTCTCAAGATCGGGCGAAGTAGAGGCGTTTCAGTAGGAAGGCGGACCCTAGCACTAGCCGGGATAACGCCAGGTAGAAAGAAAAGGAAAGTTATCACCGATATCTGAACGCCACAGGTATGATACTGTGACACGGTATAATACTAAGATAAACTTGGTTGAAAATCTATGAAGCTGATAAACACATAAATCCACCTTGATATAGCTTTGTGCGAATACGAAAATGTTTTATGACCTAGATTTGGAGAGTGCAAAAGTTTCGCGGTGGGTTTATTGCCAACTTCAGTAAGAATGAACCGCAAAATCTCAAGGCCGTGCTATACGACGTTTTATAGCACATATCTAGTTGTAAATCTTGGACCTATGCTGTCTAATTTGATACATTCGATTACTGAGAGTTGCGATCGACGGATATACTACGAAACCACCACTACCAAAGATAAGAACATGCATGTACTGGTGTTGCTAAACAGATAAATATCTGAAATGATATATAGATTTTTATTTCTATAACATATTTGACGAATATGGGAACAGAAGCGTGACGCTTGCCATAAATGGAAGCATCACAAATCACTTTGAATTATGACGTCTCATAATTTACAGTAATTTTACTGGCTTCAATGTCCTCGAAATATACTCAAAATATTGCTTCTTGGTGGCAGAAATAGACAAAGCGGTGGTACCTACCTCGATGGTGTCTTGATTACGAGGCACCTATCTATCACCTATTGAATAAATGGGTTATAATGATAATTGATTTACTGGAACTAAAAATTGTTTATCCATTTATAAAATAAGCTTTTATGGGTACAAATGACCTTTGACCCAGGTTTAAACTGTGTGTTATAATAATTGTACCTACATAATATGGATTTATTAAATTATACGAAGCGTAGCGTGGTGCGCGTGCTTTAATGTTAAATATTTATCGCTACTTAGACATCTGGGTCAAATTTAGTTACTTATAATTAGAACAATTATATTTCGGACATATAATTGAAAACTTAGGTTATCAGGCTGTTTAGACCTTTATTTTGGCCACCTATTGACTAAAAAATATAAATATTTGAGTAAGATATTGTAAATTCTTAAACGTTATTTAAGGGCCTCCCGTAGAACAGAAAATGTGTTTCATTTTCTTCACAACAAATAAAATAGCACATAAATATATTATATCACTTATCAACAACAAAACTTGATGTTATAGGGCTCACGTCACAACAAAAAGCCGAGTTTTCGTGCAGCAAAATCCGATTCGTCATAAAAGTATAATAATAGTGTGGGTCGGGGGTGCCGCAACAACGGCGGTGACCTACACAGCGCGCGCCGCAGCGGCAGTCTTCATTCGAGCTTTCTAATGACCCCAGGCGCTCTGTGCTGCGAATACCGCATACACTTAAAATTGATAAAAATACATAAATTCGATTGAAATTCAGCTTGTTTTACGCGTGTCTAGGACCGGCGCACTTGGGCTCACGCGTCTTCACCCCTGCTTCGCGATAATAGACCTTATCTGGTACAAGATAACGCAGATAATTAGCAGCGAAGGAAAAGCTGGTGAGTTTGTAAATATTTCACTATAACTTTTGTGACTGTAGTTTGTTTACGAGTATATTCATTTACATTTGTTACAATGTTAGTTTCATTTTGCATTGCTAGGTTGGAAGCATGATAATATTATACTTTTTTATTTTTATATTTAATTATAGTGTTGTGAAATATCGCTTAAATTTTATACATTTTCCTATAGTACGATTTAATTGCTTTTTAATTGTAGTACTAATGCTTATCTCCGAATAATGTATTTAAAGTATATACAATAGAGTATCAAACTGCTGACGTAGATAAGACATTATTAACATAAGCTTCATTCGGAGAGGTTATCTATTGATATAAGAGTAGCTTAAGGCGATAGATCAGCTATAGGCCTGAACCAGTACAAGCGAAAATACTACTTATTCTAAGATGAAAACAATTTACACTGATGTAGGATCGTCTCAAGATAATATGTTGGATATCTAAATACCAGCTTTAACTCGCGGCTCTATCCGCATGAATTTATTATTTAATTGAATGTCGAGACTAGCAAGGCGCTCGCCTGATGGTCGCACGCCTGCCCATAAACAGCACACAGAACTTTGAATTACAAAGCACTGCATGGCACTGAACTGCGCTCGTCACTCCGAGACATAAGTCGTTAAGTCTCATAATGCCCAATGGTTTCACTGGCTTCAATGTCCTTCAAATCGAAACATAACAGCGCTTACAGTGTTGCTTGGCGTCAGAAATAGACAAAGCGGTGGTACCAACCCTACGATACGAGGGACCTACCACCTTGTAAAATTAATAAAATTAATGTCCCAGTTGGACGAGAAGTTTAAAACCTTTATTTAATCTTCTTCGCGTTTGAGTTTCAAAAAACCCTATTCAGCAGACGCCTACACTCCGTAATGAACCTATCCGACAAAATTGATGGGGAATTTTTCATTACAGAGTTTATAGGATTGCGCTTTTATACAGTATTATGCGGTATAGATAGACAATAGTATTATTAGCCCAATTAGTTTTAAGACGTTATAAAATATGGTATCCCGTATTAAGTTTTTTTTTTATTAGTTTCAATGAAGTAACGAGCAGGTCTAGCAGCTAGTCTCGTGATAAACACCTGTGCATAAACAAAAATAACACCAGGCAGAACATTAACTTACAAAGCAACATTCTGGCTTTTTAAGTAACTTACAAAGCACTGCATGGCATTTAACTGCGGTCATCCCGAGACATAAGATGTTAAGTATCATAACGCCCAGTAATTTTACTGGCTTCAATGTCCTTCAAATTGAACTACAACAGTGCTTAAGTACTGCTGCTTGGCGGCAGAAATGGACAAAGCAGTACCGATACAAACGGCATCTCGCATACGAGGGACCTACCACCTAGTAATACTCCATAATATCATGTACACTTTTGTGTGGGATCGATAAACACTTATGACGCCACGTCGCGTCGCATCGTAAAAGCGACAAAAACTTTCTACATTGTGAAAAAAAGGATGTCTTATGATTAAAAGAGGAAGATCAAATTGTTATTAATTGAAGTTAAAACGTTAATCGGGTTGATTTTTGATATTGATCTGTATAGGTATACAAATACTTTGTCTTAAACAATAATTGCCCTCTACCAAGCTGACACCACTCAAGTTTGTTTTCAGTATCACTCAGAATTAAGTAGCAGCGCTCGTAAACTTAGATTAAAAGATGTCTACTAACTTATACCCATTCGCTCATTTCTAATACTTTTCGTAGTAAAAAATATAAGAATTTTACTTCGTATTCACATATCTAAAGCCAGTGACGTATGTAGCCTGCAGCGATTCGTATATAGGCCATATTCATTCATATCCGATGACTAGATGCCCGGCTAAAAAATTTGAGCCGTATTGCCTCAATGACGCAGCGTCAATGCTGCTATATTTGCACGTTTATACTATACGCTTCTTAAAACTATTGGAGATCATTTAATGGTTGCGCCAATTTAGTAAGGCACTAACAGACGATATCGTCACTGATGTTCGCGTCTCATGCTTGAAGATGATATCGGAAGTCCGCCTTAAAAAATGCTATAATAATATCCGCTAACATGATAAGCTCTCCATCTTAGATTCACATCACTTAAGTACAGTTCCCGGGCGACCTGAAAATCATAATAGTGCTTCAATACTGAAATGTAATTGCTATTGTTGCAAATCTCTTCAAAATCTGTGACCTAATTAATAGAACCACAGGCACAATAAAAGGTTTTCACCGGGTAAACATTTAGCACAAAATATAACGGATGAAAAAATAATTTATGGATCAAAGCTAATGTTGCAAATGTAAAAATGTATTGTAAATGTAGGTCGCATTGTGTGGGTTAGGACATAACGCGCCTGTCGCTTAGCAGTCATATTCGACCTATATTTTAATTTCTGGGTCTAGGCCATACTTTACATAATCCCTTACGTAATGGGAGAGTTTATTACCATGTTTCGACAATGGTATTCCATTATTACTTTTGGACAATCTCACACGAAACGCAACACAAAAAAATACAACACTACGACGGTTTTTTTGTAAAATTGAGGTACCTTATACCGTAACACAACTTGTCTGCAATGTAGCTCTCCCATACACGGCCGTTTTTTCTGTTTCAAACAATGTGACCGAAAATAATGTTCAGCCATTTTCAGTCATTTTGGTCATTTACATCTTCAGAGATGTAAATGATGCAAATGGTTAGCCATAACAGTTGTTTATATAACCTTAGGGAAGATTTTTATATTCATAATTATTCACACATTTTGGTAATAAATGTAGGATCATGCTCATGAATACATCAAGGAATACGGAAAATCCATAAAGAGGAAACCCGATTGAGTTGATTGATTAGAGATCCGGACGCCTTAGAATATCCGATAAATGTATTATACATAGATGTAATTTTCAATTTCATATCAAACGTTCATTATAATGAAATTTAATTTTAGTATTGCTCATTATATTGTATTACTTAATTAATTGAAATGCCATATATATCAATTTTGATTAACGTTTTAATTATAAAACGTTAATCAAAATGACATTAGTCAGTATTTCATTGTGTCTTATTTCATACTAATATAATTTATTATTAAGCTGTGGAGTATCCTGTAATGTGAGATCTTAATTTCTGCGATTAAGGTAATTTGTTGGCGACCTACATCTGAAAATATTTGTTTATTTCTATCCATTTTAATCTGAAGATACTAAATATTAATTCAACTCCCTGAAGGAAGTAGGTCACTGCAACTAGGATTACTAACCATTCGGATTTGTTTGGACATGTCCGAATTTTTAGCCTATCTTCCGCTGTTATTAACCATTTTCAGTTTTATTAGCTTAGCTTCGATTAGATTTTTCACGTTAAAATAATAAGACGGGAAGCAAAAACGTGAAAAATTATCAAAGTGTTTCATTTTAAACAAACGAAACATGTATAAATTATTTATAAATAAAGTTTAGTTTATCAAAATCAATATTACATAAATACGTAATTCGTATGAATACGCATATCGAATGGGAATTTTGGTTTTATACGGTCACCAAAATAAATAAATACACCCAATTCACATGCCTAGTCTACACCCCACACTAGGCTAACCTATATCGTAGGTATCAGGAACTAAATGTCAATGCGACATGTCCGAGTTTATCGAATATAAAAATGGTACCATCAGACGGACATATTCATGACTTTATATCCACAAAGGTTCACTTGTAATGCAAGATTTTTAACACATTTCCAATATAGTCCACAATGGGGTTATAGATTTGCATACATATTTTCGTAAGTAGCATGCATACATTATATATGATAGCTAAAGAGTCACTAGGGCCACTGGTTACAACGCTAGATGATTAGAGTACTATAGTTCTGTAGAATAAAATTAGAATTTCTTAATAACTAGTGTCTAGAACTACACACTGTTTTTGTTTACACTGTACACTGACCACAAATATAAAAATCTGCACTATGCGTTCGTGAATACTATTTATCTCATGGACTATATGTTTATGAATATGTGGGTAAGGTTATTCACTGTCGCATGACTGATTTTGTGCTTTAAAATAAATGTTGCTTAAGGTTTCCAAAATTCTGAAATGTAGGTGTTATACATAGACCCTGACATCTTTAAAATACATTTTAATGTTGTCGAGACCGAAGTTAATATAATTATTCGTTATAAAAATCCCAAGAGGATTTCATTTTAAATGTCAAATATAAACTCTTCAAGCATGAATAATAACATTTACTGGTTTCTTTATCTTAAACACTTTTGTTTAAGAGAAAGAAACCATATTATTTTACAAGTTATTACACATAATGTAAAACATAATTATCACGCTTTATTTATTTTGAGACTTTGCCTTATAAAACGAGGTCTCTTAAAAAGTTGTTCCAACTAACATGGACAGAATATTATAATATTTTATATTATAATATTCTGTATATATAAAAGAGATGAATAAAATTATTCTTGAAATACTAATAATTTCTTTTCATTGCAGGTTATACAATCAGAAGGCAATAAGATGTAAAAATATATCATAATAATGTAACTATGAAAAGAACTGTATGCCACAAGACAAGGAAAAATGACCGGGACTTATTGCAAATTATTCCATTACTACTGGTTTTACCCTCCGTTTTACGAGCTCAAAATACCCTGGGCTGTCCCGACTTAACGAGAACTAGTAAATGTTCATGTTATACATTTGAAGATGGTAAGATTGACTTTAATGAAATTTATTCTATATCATCTGACAACGAAGTGTGTCTAACTAGCCATTTCTAAGCGAGTGCAGCTCGAAGTGAAACTTTTATAACAAGCTTATGTCCTGAAAATATAAACAGAATTTTCTTAAAAATAATTATAAAAACGTTTCCACCTATAAAGTCTTACTATTTTATATTACTAAGAACCTTTTCATAAATATTTTTACTTCTGTTTCTTATAAAGATTTTTTGGCAAGCAGTCCTTATAATTAATTGGTGTATTTCAGGATTATTTCTCGATTGCCAATATGCGGATATAAAAGATATTAACAATGCGCTCAAGAGCGTATCTTATGTTCACTCATTGTCAGTTCATGACCTCGACGACAACGAAGACGTTTTAGTACCACATTTTATATCTCAAGGCGTTTGTATAAAGCATATACATATTTCAAGAACAAGTATAAAAGATATTGGCGACGCTACATTTATGCCGCTGAGAAAGTGCCTTGAAACGTTGAGTCTTGTATCCAGCAAACTCAAAATAATTCCTCAAAAAGCATTGTCTGGCATGCTGAAATTAATGTCAATCGACTTAACATCTAATTATATCGAGGAGATACCTAGTTACAGCTTTTACGGGCTTCCGCTAGTAAAACTGAACATAAAAGCAAATGTATTACGTGATATATCAGAAACTGCTTTCACCGGTCTGGAATTATCTCTGACTAAAATAGATTTGAGTGAAAATAATCTTACCACGTTTCCTATAGCAGCCATTGCTGACCTGAGGCATCTCCGATCATTAACGTTGGCTTGGAATGAAATTTCTTCATTTCCTCCCATTGAGCATGCAGATTTAATATCTTTAGAATACCTTAATATGAATTCCAATAATTTTGAATTTATTTCAGAAGACTGCCTTAAATTTTGTCCGTCCCTGGTAACGTTATCATTTCATTTTAATTTTATCAACAACATTCATTATAAAGCTTTTTATTCGTTGGCAAACATAAAATCCATAGACTTAAGTTACAATCGAATTAAAGTTTTGAATCCAAATCTTTTTCAAATGAATCAGTATTTGGAATATGTGGATTTAAGTTATAATCATTTGCATCACATTCATGGACTATTTTGCAATTTACCTTCGCTGACGGAAGTATTTTTAAATCATAATAACATTTTAGATGTGCCAATGGACTCGTTTCTCAATTCTAATAAAATTAAATTAATACACTTAGATAAGAATTGTATAAGTAATATACATGATGAGAGCTTTAGTCCTTTAGAAAACTTAGTTAAAATTCATTTAGAGTTTAATTACTTACATCAAGTGCCACATAATATTTTTATAAATAATAGGAATATAATGAAAATAAGACTAGACAATAACAGGTTTTCAGAGATTAACAACCACACCTTAGGATCGTTAGTTAATGTAAACGAAATTAGATTTAATAATAACAAACTAAAATCCATATCTAAATATTCTTTTGCCAATTCAACTAAAGTAGAAGATTTATATTTAGACCACAATGAAATCATTTTTATAGAATCGGGAGCATTCACACAAATGAGAGATTTAAAATACCTTAGTTTGCATAATAATTACATCATAAATTTAAACGACGCTTTGCCTAAATCGAACTCAAACTTATTTACTCTGCACCTGGAATTCAATTCACTATCTCTTGTAAGCAATTTTATGTTTGAATCGCAGAAACATTTAAATCATTTAAGCTTAAGATATAATCATATAAAATTTGTAACAAAAAATACATTTCGCAGTCTAAATTTCATCACTCGTCTCGAGCTCGACAATAATGAAATCTCAATTATTGAAGATTTTTCATTACATCATTTAAATTCAACAAGATTTTTGGATTTACAAAATAACTTTATTCGAAATATAACAAATTATACATTTTTTGGTTTAAGTGAATTAGAAGACTTGGACGTTTCATATAATGCAATAACTTTTATTTGCGACATGGCTTTTGAAACTCTTAAGAAGCTAAGAAGCTTAAATCTCTCATTTAATCCGCTCAGAGTGCTTCATAAAAATATTTTTCAGCAAAGTTTACCACTCAGTTCTTTATATGTAGATAATTGCGAAGTGGAGCATATAGAAAATGACACTTTCCTAGGACTAAACAATTTAAAAACACTTTCACTCAAAAATAACACACTTAAATCAGTTGATTTGGCATCTATCAATGTCCCCGGATTAAAACATTTATCACTGTCGTTCAACGTCCTTGACTCTTTGCCTACAGATTCTTTCTCCCAACTCCCGCTTTTAGAAGTGTTATATCTAGAACACTGTAATATAGAACACATTTATGAAGGAACATTCAAGTATAATAAAAAATTATTGAGACTGAATTTAGCCCAGAACATTATTAGCACTATACCTTCAAATTTATTAGTCACAGGGAATTCCATTTCGGAGTTCAACATCAGCAACAACTTTTTAGATTATATGCCATACGATGCTTTTCACGACTTTACTGAAGTAGAGACATTAGACGTAGCAGATAATTTGTTACCAAAAATAGAACTGACTGGTTTGGAAAAATTTGTGAAGTTAAAATATTTGACTCTCCGTAAAAATGAAATAAAAGCTATAACAGTAAGAAAGAAATTAGAATTCAACGAATTAATATATTTTGACGTGAGTTATAATAGATTGGAAAATTTACCTGTAGTGATATTTGAAATTTTTCCAAACATTCTTTACGTAAATATATCGAATAACGATATAGTGCATTTCGACTTCTTAATATCTTATAAAAGAGTAGGAATATCACTGATAAACATTGATATTAGTAAGAATCCCACAATGTCCTGGACCATGTCAAATAGGATAGACAATAATTCACTGGTAGCAAATTTATATGAATTACACATTTGTGCCACAAACATGACAAATGTCGATGATATAACATTCGAACTATTCACTAATCTTCGTCACCTTTATCTTAAATTTAATAAAATTAGGCGTTTACCAATAAGTCCGTTCTTAACATTAAGTTATTTGGAAAATTTGGACCTCAGCTATAATAGGATTTCACAACTCAAAACGAGTCATTTTCGAGGTTTAACGAAACTGAGAACATTATGCTTATCAAATAACAATATTGAGTCCATGGAGTCTTTTGCCGACGAGTTGAGCAATTTAAAACTTTTGGATCTCTCTAATAACAAGCTACAAAATATACTAAATGAAGATTTAATTCATCTCAGAGAACTTACTGTCTTGGATTTAAGTCATAACTATATCAAGTATATATCAGTTACGGCATTTCGAAGTCTGAACAAAATAATTCAAATTGATTTAGAACACAACAAACTTCAATCTATTCCATTAGAACTTTTGGCTTCTGTAGAAAACCATATACAGGAAATATCAATAAAGGGTAAGTAAATTTAATTTAAACGGCATATATACTCCATAACGTTGTATTTACAAAATGTTTTACACAATTCTTTATTTCCAGATAATGTTATTGTATGCAGTTGTCAAAAAGATAATACATGGGTTTGGATACAAGATCATCCTAAAATTATTAAATCAGACGTAGTGACATGTCTTAACGATGAACATCCTACGGAAAAATGTGATGTACCCGTTATCTCTCAGCTATCTGTAAATAAGCATAAAGACAACTCTGTTTCGGTTTCATGGTTCATAAGAAATCGCACCTCTATAAAAGCTCTGCAAATACTGTATTACGGAGATGATATGAATACTGATGTGAGTTTTTATTAATATTTTAAATAGTTTTATTAATAATGTAAGAGTAGAGCTCCATACGTAAATATGTCTGATGATTTGCAGGTGAATTCAATCTATTTAGAGAAAAATGAAGTTTCTGCTCGAATTACCGATTTGCAAAGAAATATGAATTATGTGGTCTGTATAATTACTCTAGCCGAAGATTCCATCGAGTATTCAGAAGAAAAAAACTCAGAAAATAGAACTATTTTTATTGATGATCACATAAATGTAACAGCTACCATAAGTCAAGATATTGCTGCAGCTGTATTAATGCGATCTCCATCAAGTGAATGCATTTCTTTTAACACTTTTGAAAACAAGCTTACAATAAAGTCAAAGCCAATTAAAAAAGTCGGCTTGGCCTCAATTTTAAATCGTCGGTTAGGTTTGATTGTTGGTTGCACGTTAGGATTTATCGTGTTCTTTGTTATGGTCTCTGTTTTACTGTATACAAAAATTAAAGAAAGAAAAAGGATAGCAAAATCTGATCCAGCATGGTCGGAAATGAATGACTACCACTCTGTTGCCAGCAAAGATGAAATTTTACAAAACTCTACTACCGCTTCGACAGACAATATTTTATTAGGAATGGCAAAAAAACGCAAACATTCATTAAACAATTGAAATTAGAATATATTGAAACAAGGCACTAACTCAAAATGTGGATAAATTGATTCTAAATTTTTAAATAGTTTAATAGATAAAAATGTTATTTAATAAAATAATAGTTGCTTAAATTTTTAGGGCGGTTGGCTTATGATAGGTATTTAGGCAGTAGCGGGTAGTAAATATTTGCCTTGTATGTAGTTATTGTATCCAAAATAAATACATTAATTTTTTATTAGTATTTTAGTGTAGTGAAAAATATTTAATAAAATTGTTGGCATGGTTAATCTTGTTTTATGTTATTCTTGCCGGCCCAACATAAAATAAGAATAGTTCAAAATCCATAATTAAATATTAAATGGTAATTTATTGAATTTTAATAAATATTTAAATAGATAATAATGAAACATAGCCTTTTTATTCGAATTTCTTTAAAGAAGTGGAAATTGAGTTAAAAGTTCTGCAAAAGAATTTTTGTGTGCCTAAAGATTTTCCTTATAACTGTCTGAATTATCAAGATCATTGAGAGAAACGAAGTCCGCCTTTGAAGTTAATGTTAAAGATACAGTACTTAGAAAATCAAATTAATTTATGTAAGTGGCATAGTCGATGTGATCTATATAAATAAAAATGAAATGGTGTTCGTTCGTAACAGCATCACTTGAGAACGGCTGGACTGATTTGGGTATTTTTTTAATTGTTCGCAATAATCCTATTCCAACCTATCGGAAGAAAATTTGGAAAAGTTACCATGAACATATTCAAATTCGTCAAAAACTGAAGCACTTTTCTAAAAGATTTTTGTATTAAAATTAAAGCTATTGGACAGGGAGCCGTCGGGTAGCTGATCCACTTGACTACTATCAAGCTCATTTTCCGTGAGTAGCTTCGTTTCGATGAGACGACCAACTATTCCCTATGCGAAAATTCTCTATTGTGGTAGCTAACAGAGATATCAAGGATAGAATATTTCGATTTGATGATACTCAACAATTTATTATTTTATTTGTAGGACAATATGACTGTTAAATTATATGAATATTAACTAAGTAAAAACAAAAAAATCAGCTGGTTAGTAATCATACCTATTGGTAGGAGGGGCTTCCAATAGGTATCGATAACTAGGTCATAAGGATGATTACTAACCAGCTGATTTTTTTGTTTTTACTTAGTTAATATTCATATAATTTAACAGTCATATTGTCCTACAAATAAAATAATAAATTGTTGAGTATCATCAAATCGAAATATTCTATCCTTGATATCTCTGTTAGCTACCACAATAGAGAATTTTCGCATAGGGAATAGTTGGTCGTCTCAGCGAAACGAAGCTACTCACGGAAAATGAGCTTGATAGTAGTCAAGTGGATCAGCTACCCGACGGCTCCCTGTCTATATAACTAACGATTCGAACGATGGATATTGTGAAATTATTTTTTGTTTTCTTCGTTATGGTTCTGGAAAAAAATCCAAGTAAAATAAATTTGGGACAATCACAATTCAAAATAAAGATATAATCACATGATCATAACATCTGAATCAATTTTTCATCACTATGAGACAAATTGGGAATTTTTGAATTGAGGTTACATTCACGCCAAATATTTATCTATTTATTATGTTTTGTCGAGACGCTGGTTCGTAGCTATATAATATCATGCTATGACCACGAGAGCGGAGCGGTAGCATGCATGCGGGTAAATCCGCGAGGGATAGCTAATATAATAACAAATATGTTGAGATACGTTGTCCGTCATATGCTAATTAAAATTGCCAACTTATTTGAAGTAAGAACTCGTAAGGGTCTGATCACTTTTGACCCAAATAGATGTTTTAAAGGCGGATAAGGATCATGTTGCACTAAAAATAAATTTCGTTGGACCGCAAGTCCCTCGTAGTTCCTGATACTCCTGATACAGGTTAACCTAGTGTGGGATAAAGACTGTGTGTGACTGTTTTTAAAGAAGGTCAATCACTGCCTCTAGTTTATGAGTATTTCTCATAAGTAAAGCAACCTGATGAACATAAAATAACTTTTAGGAGTAACTGCTTATAGCATACGCCACATGCTTTAAATTTATTTTCGTAGAACACCAACTTTTTCTCGCACTCTCCGCTTGCGTGTTTAGGTTTATCGGTATGCTAGGGGAATGTGCCCTGCCCAAAAATGAGCGCAATTTTTTTTTTATCTAAATTTTAATCTGAAAACAAGTTATGTTCGATTAAATATAATGTCAAAAGTACCAAGGACTATTAAATAGGAATATATAGATACGTTTTTCAGGAAACTCTCAGGCAAGTGGCAACAACTGTATAAAGCTTAACTCAATCTGAAAAACGATGCGCGAATGCATAATAGAACTCACAAACATTTAAAGTAGTATATCAGGCTTATTAATTGCATTATGGAAATAAATATTCTCTTCTAATATAATGAACTAACACACATCAGGCTTATTAATGTCAATATGGAAATGAATTTTCTTTACTGATATTAAAGCCATGAAGCCACGTCTCCTTTGACATCTCGATGTCGCAGTTGGTAAGTTTAATAAGGAGATCACGAATGTCGCCAATATTTGCATATTGCTTGGTTATAAGGTTCCACTTACCCGTCCCTGCGACGTGCTTCTGCGTCTCGGGTTTCAAGCTCAGCCAATGTTAATCTACTTACTTGTGGACAGGATTAAAAAATGCATTCTATGACCACATTTTAGCAAAATTGATAAATATCTTTTTCGCGCAAGTTAGTTAGTGATCCATTTGTCTAGCGGCAGCGTATTTAAGCTGAGAAATCATGGTCCTAGGTTGAAATCTCAGATCGAACAATTTGTATTCGAATTTTCGATTTGAATGATTGATGAATAATTTGACTATCATATTTGCCCAGTATATCATTCTATACACCGCATAGGAGAGAAACAAGGTTGTCGGACTGTAGACTTCTGTATTCCCTTTCATCATTTTTTTGAGTGGTAGAGCCATGCTGTAGGCAGTTTTGTCTACAGCATGAATGGGCTGGCTCGACCGGATCGTTACCACTGTCTCACAGAAAACCGACGTAAAGTAGCGGCTTGCTGCTGCGTTTCGTACGGTGAGTGAGATATCCGGAAGCCCAAATCCCCTCCCCTTCCCAATCCCTAATTATCCCTTTCCTTTAAGGTCGGCAACGCGCCCATTATTCTTCTGGTGGTGGGCGTACATGGGCGGTGGAGATCGCTTACCATCAGGTGACCCACTTACTCGTTTGCCGACCTATGCTATTAAAAAAAAAAAAATTAATTTGTTTTAAATAAAAAAATACTTTTTGTGACACTTCATTTAGAGATATATAATTTATGTGAGCGATGCAATGTAATTGGCAATAGTCGGAAAATTAACATATAAATTATGCTCTCACGATTATACAAAATGCCCAAGTTGTTTTACTATTGATGTCCATGAGAGGCTTTATTATCATTTGGCAAGTGAGACCCTTTAGGCATTCATAATTCGATATGGGTGGATATTCAATCATTTGCGACACATCGTCAAGCTCGGCTAATTGACGAATAAGTGGTCAAACCCTGGGGAAATGATCTATGATGCATTCACACAATATTGACGTCCATGTCTAACATAACGTCCACTGAGATTGCTTAAAGACGTAGGACCAAATTTACATATAACATACATACATACAAATATCTAACATATAAATACCTTTTCAATTACCCGTATAACTTCTGGCCAATTCGTGTAATATCTATTCTTAATTTGTATAGATTTTCATGATAAATAATTTAAAGTATTTCCTGTATGATATATTTGTATGGTTTTAACACCCTTGTTTAATTGAAGAAAAATCGCTTCGACTAGACATCGACCATCAAGCATTCAAAATAAATTTAACTACGTACGAGTAAGTCTAATTGGATCATTAGATTCCACTATAGTCATATAACACAACATCACTACACTTGCACAGACTTTCTCTGTTTATGAGAATGCCTCACCAGTCACCACCATGGCGTAATGCGTTTTGTAGACTTTACATAGCGAAATTCTTATGGAAAATTCTCAGTTATGCAGGTTTCCTCGCGATATTTTATTGCAATTAAAGCGAATGATTAACGATGAATACTCAGGTAACTTCGGAAGATTCGATACCAACTGAGACTGAGTTCAAACCCAGGACCTCTGTCACGGTAGTCCGTTCCACTCGCTATCGTATCTTATCTATTCCATTAGAAAATCACAAATCATAAACAAGACAAATAAACTAATCTGTAGGTAATATAGTGTGTTCTAAATTAGAATTCCTACTACATTCGCCCCTTCACGGAATCTATAAGAAAACAACATACCTAAAATTATTTTCTTGTATTTAAAGTCTAATTTAACACTTCAACAAAAATGCGCCGCTGGTCCATTGACTTTTTATAAATCTTTTAGCATTACCGGGTTTCCTTTATCCACAATATCCTCATAGAAAATCATGTCAAATCCAGATGTCATGCCATTAACTATTGGAGTTATGAGTATATAATACGAACTTGTAATACTTTTACTATTACACAAACAGTACGGTTCGTGACTTTTACAGGTCAACACAGGCTTAAAATCAGAGTAACATTCATTGAGCAGCTTATGATATCATACGGCGACCTGTTTGAAAAAAATTATATTTCATCTCAAAGGGCGGAAAGCATCCCGTAAGGTAAGTTCCGTCATTCAGGGGTCAGTGATGTCGCATAAAAGGCACACATGTAGTAAAAGTGTGTTTAGAACGTCTAATGCTACATGATCTTATTATGATTTATAAATCATGAATTGTCTTCTAATTTTAAGGCTTTCGTCCTTTGTTACATACCCGTCACAGGATCTTTATCTTGTCTGTCTAAGGCTATTTTCATTACTGAACAAATTAAGCTGTTTAATAGTTGTAAGGTGAGCTAATCTTGGTCGTATAACGTAATGAACGAAATCTGATAAAGGGGATTTTACAAAATTGAAAATAACATTCTTCTCAAGTATAATTGCATCATCAATATTAAGAGATTTTGCGCCCCTGTACGGCTGGCAGCATTATGCCGGCCTGAAGTTACCGGATATACACTGGCTGATCCCGGAACGCGACTCGCCTGAAAAAATTACTAAGGCAATATTTTTTGTATGCCAATATTTTTTATGTGTATGGAGTTGGTCGCTATCCAGTTTGGTACAATAACGAATAGGTTTGTGAGTGGTAGAGCCTCGCTGTAGACAGTTTTGTCTACAGTATGAAGGAACCGGTTCGACCGGGTCGTTACCACTGTCTCACAGAAAACCGACGTAAAGTAGCGGCTTGCTGTTGCGCTTGTACGATGAGTGAGATATCCGAAGTCCCAAACCCACTCCCCTTCCCAATCCTTTAGTTATGCCTTCCCTTTAAGGTCAGCTACGCGCCTATGCTTCTTTTAGTATTGTGGGCGTACATGGGCGGTGGATATCACTTACCATCAGGTGACCCACTTACTCGTTTGCCGATCTATGCTATAAAAAAGATAACCTCTCGCCAGGTTGCTAAATACATCACATTTAATAAGCGATAGGTCACTTAGATTGTTAATACTTAAAAAGCAATCGTCATTCTCAAGCGGTTCTAATGGACTCCTAATAGTTGATGGCACTATAATAGAATGGAGCAAACGAGTTCTTGTGGGACCACGTCTTGGCACACAAAGTGTCTAAAGTCCCCTACTACTTGGCAGGTCTGTATGACAATGACTGTGAAAAACGAGGACAAAACGAGTCTGTTAGAAATGGAAACGCCGGAATCTTTTTAAAAAAAACATTTTATTACAAACTGGTATTAATTAAGAAAATTATAAAGAATAAAATAATATTTAAATATTCAAATAATAAAGTGAGGCAGATGCTCTCGCTGAGACAAACCGGACCGAACTGATATACCGAGAGACAAAGATGGATTGGCTGCAACAGCAGAGTGCTGAGGCAGCACTCTGTCAGCCACTTAGGCTGCATGTTAGGGGTATAACAAGTCGAACGTCGAGCTTAATACCTGTTTCTATATAGAAAGGCATAACATATATATACTCTGAGTCCGTCAGTATGATACAATATTAAATTAGGAATTGGCGGAGGCCTCACAATTTTATTTGGATTGCATTATACTTAACAGCATGTCCAGTGTACGTGCCAGGGTAAAAAAATACATTTCAAAATCATGGTTTTTCCGGGATTAGATTTCCCAAGAGACGGCGGTCGTGACACCATAAGCTGAAAGTTTTCTGCAACATGGATAAAACAGGTTGCCTACACTTTCGACCTTAGTAAAACTGCAAAAATATTTTATAAGTAGCGATATAGAAGGGAATGATGCGGACTGCCGAGACGAAATTCGCAGGGTCGAAACATGCCCCAGGAGCATCACCTTTGACTTTTTTAAGTTACGTGTATTCATAATTAATTGTTCCTTACTATAACATTGAAGGAAACACTGTGAGGAATTCACATACCTGGGACTTCTCTATAAGAATTTTGAAGATATGTGAAGTCTACTAACACGCATTACACATTACGGTGTGGTAGACTAAGGCCGCGGACTCGAAGTCAGCGGGAAGCGGCGGCGGCGCGGGTGCGGTGCGTTCAAACGCATAGATTTAAATGGACCCGGTCTCGAAAGCCGCGGCGCGGCGCGGCGCGGGCGCGTTGAGCGACGTACGAGCGGCGCAGGGCGCTCGTTAGTCGAGCGGCGCCCGCGCATTTGCATTGACGTAGTGTTGTGCATTATCAAAAATGCCCGCCGACGTGATGGAGCAAATGATTTCATTGATTTTTGATAGAACACCAATATGGACAGTAAAGATAGAAATCATAAAAATAGGAGGGTAATTAACAAGTTATGGGAAGAAATAAAAAACGAACTGAATATTGGAGGTAAGTGAATATAAAAAAGTTTTATTGTCAATAAAGTAATTATTGTTTTGTTCATGTCTACGTAAATAAATAATTAAGGCTGATTAGTGGGTCCAATAAAAAGTAATCCATAAAAATTACCAAGTCTGGGAACTCAACTGTTGTAAAATAATTAAATTAATGCATAGGTAGTTATGCATCCTCCACCTGTTTGTGAAACTTTTTGACTAATATTTTTGCAGATGTTCTTGTTGTGATTAAAGTTCATGGAAAATTTCATTCAAAAACATATTTACAATAAATGACCCGAACACGTGTCTCGCAGGTGCGCTTATTTTGATCAGAATTCCTAGAACAGAATACCAATGGTAAACAAGTATAGACTATAAATAATAATAAAGCTTCATTGCGAAGATTTTTTTTTTTTAATCTTCGGCGTTCCTATATAACTTATACAGAATTTTACACACAGGTACAGAATTTTTGTTTTTGTCAATTTATCAATAAACATATTCGGATGTATATCGTTGTTTTACTTACCCTAGCGTCAGGTACAACTTTTCTGCTGGAGATATATATCGTTTTGTAATATTAGATTCTAAATCGCACTTGACAGCTTCAAGAATGTAATCAAACGTTTCTACACTCATTCGGGTATAGTCATAGAATTTATCGGGATATTGTCTCTGTTCTTCATAATTCCTATGAAACTCGCCTTTTTGTTTCCTTGCCTGGTTGTAGAAGGGCTTATATTATATCATTCATAATTTAATTATATTTTTTCGAGCCTTAATGTTTCTCCATTGTTATTACCGGCAACATCACGGTTGATGGGATTCGTCCCGAGGGAAGAACTTTTCGTTTTCAAAGATAAATTGATTCTACATTTTTTTTGTACATATGGGTTCTTCGTTTCAACACAACAATGATTGAGCTGATTGAATTAAATAAATGTAATTAAATATTATTTAATTGTTCGTTGGTCGAAACCACATATAGGTTGGGAAATCGATCGTTGTGGGTTTAATTCGTAAAAAAGGTAATAATTTTTGTTGATGGTAAATTTACAGTTACAAAGGAAAGTTGTAAAGAAACAGTTGCAATTGTAATTTGTGTGATTCACATATATTTATTTCGGGTCTGGGTATTGTAGGGCCGCAAATCCCTTGTAGTTATGATACCCACGATACAGGTTAACCTAGTGTGAAGTCAGGATTATGCATGGGCATCCCGTTTTCTAAATTCTAAAAGATTATTAAAAAGTTTGACTTATTTTTAAAGTAATTATTTTAATAACTAACGTTAGTTAAGTTGTAAAGTTATAAATACTATTAAAACATTGTGTACACTTCAAAGCCTTATTTTTTATAACGTAAAATTTAATTACAGTGTTTCTTCATAGACCAAAAGGCAAATAGTGATGGTTGCGTGTTATTACTGCGTTATGAAAACTACACTTGACCCGTTTTAGTAACCTCTAGAGGCTAGTAACAGTTTTAAGGCACTTTTAATATCAAACTAGAAGTTCATGCAAATATTTATGTGTGCTTAACGTATTTTACTTGTCTGAATAACGAAACGAGTAGGTTGCTCGCCTGGTGGTAAGCGCCATCCATGCCGGTCCGCAAACAGAAGCAACACCATAAAGAACCTTGAAATATAGATCAATGTATGGCGCTGGACTGCGCTTGAGACGAACCATTGGCTTCAGTGTCCTGCAAACTGACTTGCTTCACTGACTGACTGGCTTCAGTATCCTGTCTTGCAAATCGAATGGAGGATGTCG
The DNA here is from genome assembly GCA_949126905.1 of Amorpha juglandis. Taxonomy (NCBI): domain Eukaryota; kingdom Metazoa; phylum Arthropoda; class Insecta; order Lepidoptera; family Sphingidae; genus Amorpha; species Amorpha juglandis. The sequence continues at coordinate 11,522,552 of OX421372.1, forward strand.
AGGCGTAGAATATGTTGGATTCTTATGGTATTAACCTTCTTGCCGACCCGTTCAACCACATCCTGAACATCATAAAAATGTCGGTGGTTGACACTTCATTCCCAGGACTTCATACTGTTTCTGTCATTAAAAATAAATTATAAATAAGATATAGCTAGTCTACGATCAACTTTTTACCTTCAAATATCATTTGCTGGATATTTAGAATATCTTTTTAAAACCCGTTAACATTCAATTTAGTTTTTGTAAACATTAACAGACGTAGTATTTATGAGCTAACATTTCAGCGGGCATATGTCAACGGGCCGGCACTTGTAATGGCCGACGATTTGTCTAGTTGTCACATTTAGCGATATGGGAAACATCGAGATTGAAAAATAACCACATTATGTATATTCGTATTAGTTTGTGACCTCAATAATCGTAAAATCACTCATTCGAAATAAAATATATGTGAAAATGTATTTAGATAAATATAGTCGATATGTAACACGGGGTGGTTATACCGTAAAACAAAGCATTGAAGTTTGAAAACATAGAAATAGCGTAATACAGAATATCCATCACAATATTATTTTGAATGACAATTCCAAATGACAAGTCCGGGTAAAGTCGTAGGTAAAGTTTAGCTATAATAGTTTATTTTTTTTTCATATTTACATGAACATTCTAATAGGATAATAAAATTTCAATTACTCTACATACAAGTATAAAAGGCAATCCCCGAGGCCACGCAACTCTTTCATTTCTAAGTTATATGTGTAATTATTGCTTGCTTTAACGATAAATAAAACATAATAAACAACTCTGCATGGTTGAGAAGTTCTGCATAAGAAGTTCAAAGGTAAGAAGATAAATAGAGGGAAAAACAATTTACTCAGCATATTTTTGGCCATTGACATAAAATATTAAATAAGGCATCACAAAGAACAGCAATACTAAATAGGTAAAAGAGATATGTATCAACAAGATTGCTAAAAGGACAAGCACCTTTTATCTCGTGAGGCTGCTGAAAAAGGTTATAATTTTACATATATAGGTACCATACAATATGAGCTAGCGCTAGTTTTTAACTAGAATCTTATCTACGCTTCTATACTAATCTTATGAAGAGGAAAGATTAATATTTTTGTATGTAACGAATAAACTTAAAAGAACTAGACCAATTTCAAAAATTCTTTTGCTGTTAGAAAGCTACATTATCACTCAGTAACATAGGCTACTATTTATCCCGGAAAAAGCAGATCACGCGGGCGGAGCCGCGAGGAAAAGATAGTAGTACCTAATTAGTGAATCACGGAGATAACGATTTTGCTTACAGCTTAATCATTATATTAATAATTTCTATTATAATAATTGTGTTGTAATAATTATATATATCCACTAAACTCTTCTGACATTTTCAAACTTTGTTGATTCATTTCGATTTACAGCATAGCCACCCTGAACTAAATCTTGGTCCGGAAATAATACGTTTTATTCGATCAAAACTTTCCCATCTTTCCTTATTGGTTAGTCGATCAGCCGGCGAACAAAACAAGAATATTGGACACAGCAACAACACTCCAAAATACAATAAGTTATCTGAATCCTAACAGCATACTTTACAATCCTATTCAGCGAAATCTCCCTTGAGTAATGTGGGTCAAACCCATTTCCGCAAATAAATCCTGCTTTCAAAATAAATAACTGCTAACCCCCGGACGTGGCGTGGGATGATTATACAGATAAAGGTCCAATTGTTCCTAACCGTTCGATAGATGTTTAATTATGTAACGGCCACATACAAGCGGCAGTTAATTGCAGAATTAAAATCTCTTTTCAATACGTTTCGGCCGATTGTTTATAATGTGATTTATAGTCAAATGTTTAATTATGAACAAAATTTATTTAAATGAGGAATTGCAATTTAAATAAATAACAAAATAAGAGATTAATTTTAAACAGGGCGGTACTATTCTGGCGAGATGAAAGATGAAAGTTCTATGGACAGGGAGCCCTCGGGTAGCTGATCCACTTGACTACTATCAAGCTCATTTTCCGTGAGTAGCTTCGTTTCGATGAGACGACCAACTATTCCCTATGCGAAAATTCTCTATTGTGGTAGCTAACAGAGGTAGCAAGGATAGAATATTTCGATTTGATGATACTCAAAAAAATATTATTTTATTTGTAGGACAATATGACAGTTAAATTATATAAATATTAACTAAGTAAATACAAAAAAATCAGCTGGTTAGTAATCATTCTTATAACCTCGTTATCGATACCTATTGGAAGCCCCTCCTTCCAATAGGTATGATTACTAACCAGCTGATTTTTTTGTTTTTACTTAGTTAAATATTAATATAATTTTACTGACATATTGTCCTACAAATAAAATAATAATTTTTTGAGTATCATCAAATCGAAATATTCTATCCTTGCTACCTCTGTTAGCTACCACAATAGAGAATTTTCGCATAGGGAATAGTTGGTCGTCTCATCGAAACGAAGCTACTCACGGAAAATGAGCTTGATAGTAGTCAAGTGGATCAGCTACCCGAGGGCTCCCTGTCTACTACTGTTGGTCGCCGTAATATTTGGATTTTAAGTGGTGGAGCCATGCTGTATAAAGTTTTTTTACAGCATGAATACAACAAGGTGGTGGGTCCCTCCCATGCGAAGGGCTTTAAGGGTTGGTACCACCGCTTTATCTATTCCTGCCGCCAAGCATCAGTGTGTAAGCACTGCTATGTTTCGGTTTGAAGGACATTAAAGCCAGTGAAATTAATGGGTATTATGAGACTTAACGAGTCTCGGGGTGACGAGCGTAGTTCAGTGCCATGCGGTGCTTTGCAATTCAAAGTTCTGTGTGGTGTTGCTTATGTTTATGAGCAGGCGTGGCGCTTACCATGAGGCGAGCGCTTTGCTCGTCTCGTCATTCAATCAATAAAAAAAAATGGGCCGGCTCAACCGAGTCGTTACGACTGTCTCATAGAAAACCGACGCAAAACAGCGACTTGCTACTGCGTTTCGTATGGTGAGGAGAAATCCGGAGACGCCTTCCCAATCCCTTTACTTTAAGGTCGGCAACGCGCCAATGAGTCTTCTAGTATTATGGGCGTATATGCCCGATGGAGATTACTTATCATCAGGTGACCCACTTGCTCGTTTGCCGGACTATGCTATAAAAATCAAAACTATACTTAGCATAATTATGAGAGGTGGTAGCTATCCAGTCGTGTATAAAAATATAAAAAAATATCAGGTAGGTACCCTGCCGCCAGTGGATTTTTACGGTTGAATAACTTTACGACAGTACGACACCCGTCCACATCAGCATAACAAATACTTGTAACAGCCACACCTTTCAGTGAGGCGAAATATCACGTAAGTGTGAACGCACCTTTACATATTCATATATTATGTGGATATTGGATATCTTAAGCTAATCTCACCAGCACGTGGTACACTCTGTTGATTAACAAACGAGGCAATGGCTACCGTTGCGGGTTATGGGGGTCAGACGGTGAGTCGGCCCACATAATACCAACGGCTAAAACTTGATGGGAACATTGAATATTATGTAATATAAAATATGTGGAACCAATAAAAATGAATAAAATATTTCATATTTAAAACATAATATTTGATTTTACCAGTCTGTGCTGTGTTCATGATATACCTAATAGAGCAGTATTAGTTAATATTAAGACATTCCGTAAAGTTTATTCGAACCACTAAACAATTAAGCTATCAGTGTTTGTGTGCTGATTGAACTGTTTTCATTAACAGCGACGTGAAAAGGCAAACTGCCTTCAGAGATTGTCAACGATGTTTGCCTGGATGTTTAGACGTTGAACAATCTTATGACGTAGCGCCACTAAGAGCACCAGTCGTAGCAATTAGCTCTTGGCGTCAGATGGTAAATATTAACACTGGTAATTGTACGTTGAACGTCAGCTGCCTCGTTGTTCGTTACAGCGCCCACTTGCAACCTGAATACAAATGAATCCATTATCCGAAAATGCGCGGATTGTGATCCGAAAACACACATCGGATCACGTAACCATCATATATGCCGGAGTAATGTGTTTACTGCTCGGCAATTTTATCAATACCGTTTCAATCTTAAAGCGTTGCCACGGCGAACGGCATTGGTCGTACATTGACATCGAATGAGTCTCCCAAAATAGTCACACTAATAAGATGGTTATGCCAGGATGGAGCGTAATAGGGTTAGAACTAATTGCGATAATAAATACATATTTATGAGAAAAAAGAGTTTTGCATTATATTGAAAGCGTCGAATTCGGTGATGAAAAATTCTCTGAGATTTGTGACTATACTTAAGGTATAGTTACATTATATGTAACTATACCTTAAGTGAAAAAAAAAATTAAAATAAAATAAAATAAATTAAATTATTAATTTTTTATGGTGAAAAACCGCCATAATGGCTCGTTCGTGCGAGTCACGCGCCAGCCAGTCTATACTCGGTAACTTTCAGCCGGCATTATTCTGCTGATTGTCGAAGATGCAACATTGACAGTGAACATTATATTTGGACTGCACTGAACTTAACATCAGGTCCAATGTAGTTACTTTGTCTTGCCAGAATAAAAAAGACGTAAAAGCTAACTTTACGGTAATACGTATCAAATGGCTTAATTATTACCCGTAAAGTCAGCATTGTGTCACAACAAACCCTATAACATTTATAAAAGACAGGAGAAACAAGAAAAAAATTGGATTGTAGCCAAACCCGAACGTTTAAAGGCCAGAGGCGACTGACGGGAAATATCATGCCTTCAATAATAGGTGTTGTTTTATGATCGCAACTAGCATGCGTGGCGACGACCCAACAATTACGCCGCAAAAATGGACTCGCTCGAGAAAAGCTTTATAATGAAACAGAGCGCCATGTCTTGCATTATTGAACTGGCTTGCAGCGCCATTACAACTTAATACTTTAATTCAGAGTTCTTTAATTTGTTGAAATATTTGTGATTAACAGCGAAATTGTGTAATATATTTTTTGCCACATGTTGTTGGATTTTTCTTTGGACGTAACAACTTCAAAAAACGACTAACCATAAATTGCGGTATTTTTAAGTTGAGAAGTTCCAATTTTTGTTTTATATTTAAATACCAAACTATAGCATATTTATATTAGACTAGCTGTGCCCGCGAACTTCGTTTCGCAATCAAAAAGTTTTCATACCAACTTTCATCCCCTATTTGGGCCCTTTAGGCGTTGATTTTTGAAAAACATAGTAGCCTATGTCCTATTCTGATATATAAGCAATATTATTGTAAAGTTTCATTAAAATCCATTCAGTAGTTTCTACGTGAAAGAGTAACAAACATACATCCATCCATCCATACTTACAAACTTTCGCGTTTATCTATAATATTAGAAGGACTACCCTCGAGTAACTCCTGTACCCCAAATATATAAAGAATCATCAATGAGACATCTTTGACTGCCTCCGTAGCGCACCGAGCGACTAGCCGGCTACGAAGCGAGGGGCGGTGGGTTCGATTCCCGCACCGAGATAAATGTTTCTGTGATCCACAAATGTTGGTTTCTGGTCTGGGTGTTGTAGATCCGCGAGTCCCTCGTAGTTCATGATACCCACGATACAAGTTTACACTAGTGTGGGGTCACGAATATGTGTGCGTGTGTGTGGTTGTTGTGTGTATTTATTTATTTATTATTAAAAAAACAACAATAAATATAAAAATATGAGAACCTCCTTTTTGAAGTTGTTTGAGAATAAAAAAAAAAGATCATATTTAGTTCTTGTTTATAGCATTAATTTCTGTTATTATCAATTAACTAAAAATATTCATGAAACAATATTCTGTCCCAATTATGTTTTAATTTGACTAAGACCTATAAAAAAGTTTGGAACAGAGTAATTAAAATTGAAGGTCGTGTTACAGTTTCGGTTTTATTTGTCCGTAGACATTTTTATAAGTATCGTTAGGCTTTCATAACAATAGATTTTATGTATTTTACTTATTTTCTCTGTTCATAAGTATTTATTTTTGTCGCAATAAAGTTCCGCTTTATCATTATTAATAACGAAGCTTCTAATATAAACTATTTAGAGTCACGGCAGTGTGTTAGTCAAAGGTAGAGTACTAGCAGTGTGTAATATTATACAAAACATTCTGAGCTACATTACGACCCGCAAAACTTCGAAAATAAAATATTTTTTTTAGAACTAAGTGGATTATTTTTATCTCTGAATACCTATTTAGATACTATTAGCCGAAACCATAAAATCCGCATTTCATTTCATTTCATCACAATTCAAACATTTCTAAAAGTTTTATACCGAGTTTCTGTAAAATATGAAAGAAACATGCCAATATATTATATATATTCTGCGATATGTGTACAGACAATAACTTTAACATAACTGTCGCGCTTCAAGTAAATATGTACAAAACCAACAAACGATGAAAAATAGGACGCAATATCGCAGTTCGTTGGTCCCGGTTTGAATTATACAGATGTATAGATAAAATTAAAACAATAATAATTCTCCTTGATGGCATAGCGTTTGTTACGAGCACGACGCTCTCCGGCGAACGCGTGAAGAGAACACCTTGTATTGTTACAGTTCTTATCTCAAGAGGCAAATTAGAGCAACCGCCTCTTTCCGCAAATTAGAACAAAACAAAACGTACAAAGACAATATTTTTCGAGCGTTTGTTCAATTTATGCGTACATTTATTTACGAAACAACCGTTTTATTAAATGAACCTCAACGATATCAAAAGAAAGAGTTTCAAGAAACGAGAGCAATAATCGAATATATTATAGCAATATGATATTTGGTGACGGTTCTTTTTACCTGGTACTTAATAAAATTTATGAGATCTTTTCATTTATTTCCTTATGGTAAATATTTCCTTATAATGTTTACATGTAGGTACTCTAATATTATGTAAGGTAAATACACGTTTTGCTACCGGATATTCATCACCCTACATAATCCTAATCGCGAACAAATACTTCATTATATATTTTATTTTTGCTCTAGGCATATCCGTCTGTATTTATACTATTATCGTTCTATACTTTTAAAGACAGGCCATGATGGAATGTTGCAAAAACAAATAGCTTTTCTTAAACTTCAAATTGCAAATGTATCTCTATAAGAGATACTATTTTTATCGCTATAGAAATTTAAATTCGAACGAATAAATTTAAATGACATCATAGACTAACGGTGAGAGGATTGTACTTCCGATATAAAGGTTGAGGTGGGTTCTATATTGGAATTATTATCTAAGGTCCACGATTTTACTTTAGCTACATTTGTATTTATTGTTAATAAGCTTTTGCCCGCGGTTCTGCCCTCATAAATGTCTTTCCCAGATTAAAATGTCGCTGTTCTAAATGTTCTATATGTGTGTCAAATTTCATCTAAGTCATTTCAGCCGGATTTTACATGCCTATTACATTTAAATGTATCATTCAATTTCTGAATATACATACATGCACATTCACGCCTGTAATCCCCTAACGGGTAGGCAGTAAGTAGGCAGTGTAACCAGTACACCAATATTTCGCCGAGCTTATTTCCGTCCCATGATGTGATAGGGGCGAACCTATTGCGTATCGGGCACAATTCCAGACTCGAGGCTGAGACTGAGCATTTCGTGATAGATAAAACCCTATATCATTTTTACCTCCGACCCAGGAATCGAACCCGAGGCCTCAGCACAACAGTCGTACCGCGTATGCAATATGACTACGAGGTAGTCAAACAAATTTTGGAATACAAGTTTTAAATATGTAAGTCCAATTATCACTAAGAAGATTCATGTACCTATTGATAGGTGTTCAGGCAACTAATGCACTAATGCATCGATGTAGCACATTGTACGTTAGATAATGTGGACTGAATCAACACGCCAGGTGTGAGGACCTGATATACTGTCTGCATATTAATTTGTGTACCTTGCCACCTGCTATACGTATACGCATTATTCAGGCAGATAGTCTATAATTCCGTGGCAGTTAATAGCCTATAAATTTTGTAATAACTTTCTTGTGTGCATAGTCGGGTAAGTAAACAATGAAGTAATTCTAACTAATATTACAAACGAAAGTGAGTTTGTTTGTTTGTTACGCTTTCACACCTAAATCGCTGAACCGATTTTGATGAAATTTGGTACAGAGATAGATTGTATATTTAAATATAATTTTTCATTTTTCTAACACTAATTAATGACACGTACCAATTTATTGAAGTGAGAGGTGAAATCAGTTACAGGGCTTATATACGAACGTACCTACGAAATAACTCGGAAAATAAGTATTTGAAGTAGTTGCATTAGTTAATAAATAACAAATCACTAAAATTGTCATAATAACCCTTGTAAAGAAACAATTACAGGTACAATATATTTACGTATAAACTTAGTACAGGTCGGTCTGGAAATCTTTGGGAGTGGCCTATGTTCAGTAATGGACGTCCTGTGGCTGATGATGATGATGATATACTTAATAATTGCGGATAAAGGCAGGCTTTATTGCAAATAATTTATCCGTGGAAATATCTCAGCGAAATACAAAGCGCACTAAAATTTCCTCTTTTGTTTCGTAACATTTCACCAGCGAGACAACTTTGACAACACATCAACTGACACAGAAAATGTTTTATCTGAATTAAAAAAAAATGCGAATAAATAAATATAATGGAATCAAACTACATACATATCACTTGGTAGTTTCCTAAAATACTGCCTGTGTTAAAAAGAAGTACTTACAATATACTAAACTTTAGTTTATCGTGAAATTGTCCCATGTATTTGAAACCTATTTCATAAGACTAAAGGTTAATTCAACCTTATTACTTTATACAATCGATAGCAATAAGAAACGATAGAGCCTTGCCGTATACAATTTGTCTACAAAATTAATGGGTCGGCTCGACCGAGTTATTACCACTGCCCCACAAAACCAACGTGAAGTAGCAGCTTGCTGTTACTTTTCGTACGGTGAGTAAGATATTCAGAGCCCCAAATCCTCCTCACCTTCCCCATCCCTTAGTTATCCCTTTCCTTTAAGGGCGAAAACACATCCATAATTCCTTATGTATTGTCGATGTCCATGGGCGGTAGAGATCACTTACCAAAAGCTGATCCACATCCTCGTTTGCCGGCCTCTGCTATAAAAAAAGTTTTGAAGAAATATCATTATTGTTTTTATTTCGTTTATAACAGTACAATATTGTAAAAAGCCAATGCTTTAAGAAATTAAACCATATAGAACAATTCATTATCAATAATAATTTTAATCGGTACAATACTCCGTAAATTCTTTGAAAGTATTTCAATCACGCGCATAATAATATTAATCACGACAGATTGTTCCCGTAGTCGAAACCCGGCGGTTGATGGACCCATTGTGATAATTCTTCTAAATTGTTTGAAGAGCTCTTTGTATAAAATTTATGACATTCATTAGTCTAGTTGAATACGACACTTCTTTGGAAGACGCGACGATGGCACTAATTGTAAGGATCTCCCAATTTGTCATAAAAATGTTTCCCGGGAAATATCGGAGCGATGCGGAGGTACCTATCTCGATTTTTGTCAAGTGGAATTACATTCGAAGGAGAATTTATTTCGCATTTTATTCATCCGCGCCGTCTTAATATTTGATTTGGAACAATTGTGTTTTACACCGTAGTCGCTCGCTTACGAAAAAGCGTTTTCGTGATTTATGTGAAGAAATGAACAATTTCGTCGTGATTTTTGTATGAGGATATTTTGTCGCATCGTATTCATAAAATACATAACTATTATATCATTTGTAGGTTGTAGCTATCAAGTTATGAGATGGCAGATATCAATTGGATACAAGAGGCTACCCGAAAAAGAGATTATAAGGCATAATAACGACGGTTTTGTTAATCTCCAAGTAAACGATTTTTATCATAAAATATATGAGGCAAAATACAAAATAATTATGCTTAAACATATTGTTTAAACGTTATCTGTTTACACCTATATTGGCAGCGCATAACCTAATTAGTGGATACTGCATTATTTCTATTAAATTTTTTTCGGACATTGAAAATTCATTTCCAAAACCAAAAACCATAGTTTAATTATAATTTAATTTATATAATCTAATTATAATTCAAAGAAGTATTAATACCTAAACAGAAATTTTGTGAAAACCGTTACAGTCGCCTTGAACTTGTAATATTTTATGTGTTTTTTTTTGCCAAAACGCCAAGCTGGTTAATTAGCGAAAGTCGTCGTATTCCCAGCTGCTAAGAAATGTCGGTAATTGCGGCCGAGTTATGGGCCTCGCTTATTTTTAGCCTCAAGAAAAATCTGCCTTCATTTACTTTTTTTTTAATTTCAAAAATACTTATAAAAGCGTTGTTTTTTTTTTGTGTCTAAAAGTAGTAGATAAGAAAAGAAGTAGTAGTAGATAGTCTATAAATGAATCATATAAAAACAAAATTAAATTAACTAACCTTCCATTGAACACAATCATTATCCGACGTAAAGTAGCGGCTTGCTGCTGCGTTTCGTATGGTGAGTGAGATATCCGGAAGCCCAAATCCCCTTCCCAATCCCTAATTATCCCTTTTGTTTAAGGTCGGCAACGCGCCCATGATTCTTCTGGTGGTGGGCGTACATGGGCGGTGGAGATCACTTATCATCAGGTGACCCACTTGCATGCTTGCCGGCCTATGTTATAAAAAAAAAAAAATTGTAGTATGTATTTGATCAAAAGTGAATACAACGTTGTTAGATGAAGTGACCTCTTTACGGACGATGGACATTAAATTGGCAGAACCGGAGAGATAGCACTCTTTTCTATCTAGGCGTTATTCGGCTTAATGCCAGGATGCGCCTTCATCATAGATTTGACGGTAATTGGTATTATGTGGGCCAACCCGCCGTCTGACTCTTACAACCTGCACAGGAACCAGATTTCGCCATTGCTTCGTCCGTTAATCAGCAGAGTATGGAGGTGAGGTCGGATTTGAACCTAAGACGTTGGTAGCCCACTTCCATATTTTTTTACTATTGTTCATTACCATTTATTATCATTCAAATTTATATATTATTTATGTATATTGTATTTATCTTTCAAGTTGTTTGCTTATCAGTATATTATTTTCTATTCCCCCTTTAACTAAGAGTATTTTACACAGCTATTGCTGTTTATCTTTGCACCATCCCTTTGACTTGGGTGGACAGGTAGAGAAAGCCTTCGGCATTCCGCCCGCCATTACATTTAAAAGTATTAAAAAAATAAGGAATATATAGGTTGAGATACGCAGTACTTTTACCACCTTCAATTTAACAGTATATGAATGACAACCTCATAAGAGTAGTTAGTGTATGAAATGTACGCATCTGTGTACGGTCGCTACGATCATGCCAGCCATCTTAATTGCTTGTTCATGCTGCGTTCAAAGGATTCAATATTGTTGGGAGGAGGTAACATGTGAGCCGGCAGGCTTGTGTGTTCCACCTGTAGCTGATACAACGATCCCATTAGTTGCCGTCTGGAAAAATTGATAATCTGTTCTCAGAAATGATGAGAGCTCTAAAATTTGGCGCCTGCATTCTAGGTTATTTAAAAAGGTGTTTTAACACAGTTTAACCTGACAGATTCATGACCTATTATTAGAATAATGTATATATAATATAATTACTATAACTATCATCAATCATCAATTTCGTTTGTTTTAATACAGCTAGCGATACTAACAGGCTTTATTGGGATGGCCATATTATTATTTTAAAACACATAGCAACGGTGAAATTTTTGGCATTTACACTTTAGTGCTATTTACAAAAAAACTCTCTAAAAATATTCTAAAATAGTTTGCATTAGTGAGGCCTTAAGCATTACGCATCCAATTCATTTGAATTCTAATGTGTCCATTCAAATACTTATTATCGTTAACCAATAACCCTTTACCTGTGTATAACAAATAGCTAAAAACAACTCGTTAAATCCTAAGGCTAAAGCACGCTCATTAATTTAATCGCAGTAATTAGTATAAAATGCTCATATATCGCTTATTTTTCAAGTGTTTTTCACGTCAAATGCAGGAGTATTACTAGCAGGAACGAGATAGGTCTGGGGGCCGCACTCCCCATTCCTCTCGTTAAATTTTCACATGCACTTGACGGGCCGACCTGGCTTACGTTAATTATGAAATCTCATTTGAGAGAGAACCTACACGTTTGAGTAATGACTCCTGAAATGAGAAGTATTCAAACATTAAAGTTTTCTATTTATAACGGGACCGCTATTACGATATGCGTGGCTTATTAAAACTTGATGTGTTTACAAATGTGCATTTTTGTGATGAGAACAAAAGTTTTAGACATTGGTCCTTTTCTGATCTGTTGAAACCCTAGATGAGAAATTATCAAAATTAGTACTTTAAATATAAGTTCCTTTATGTCTGGAACAGCGCAATGAAGTTGTTATTTAAGAATTTACGTGCTAATGACCATGACTAAATAGCCTAGGTCATACACAAATGTGCCAAAAAAAAAGCTACCAAAGTTGTAGTTTCGCAACACAGAAGTGTAGGGCGGTACGATTTCTTATTATTCGTTATTTCTCATTTTTGTTTAAATATTATAAAAGTAATACCTATATCGCATGTTTAAATTGTTTACTAGAATTATTTTAGTTTAGGACTCATGTTAATTGATATGTCGGTTTACTAGTAATTTGACGTCAAAGATTTAAAAAAAAGAAGTTATATAACTTTTTTAGATAGCTTAAACGCTTCTATATACAAATTCTGTTACACATATATTTAATAAAGCGATTAAGTCAGCAGATGTCTCAGAATTTTCTTAGATCTCAAAGTAATTTATACGATAAAACGTTAGTTAGTGCCCTAAGTACGGCTATTGTTAAACTGGAGTTAGAATGGTAAAATAAATAAGGCATTGCAATGGAGTATTGGGCTCCTACTAATTTAAAAATCTATAATATTTTCTCACAAACTTGTACAAGTAAGAGGAAAACTATAAACGAGAGTTAATAATTTTCTATGATATATTCTGTATTGACCAACCAGTGTTATCTTACCTACTTTATGGACAACCAAAGATTAAAGTTAAAGATTCCATTATCCCTTATCACAGGTACGGTTGTATTATATCCCTGGAATCTTTCTTAAACTATTGAAGGCCGCCTATATTTCCCCTCAAATATAAAATAACATTATCTGCTATTACACTATATCATATTAAATATATCTAAAGCAAAACTGTTGATTTATATTCGCGAGACGAAAATAAATGAAACAGTAAACGCTTGAAATAATCAGCACAGTAGGTACAAACGACACTGGAGTCGCGTGCCGCAGCCATAAATTTCACGTGTGATAAAATGCAAGTGCCACACATTTTGACGAAAAATGCCAATACAGGTAAAATTTTCAATAAAAAATGACGGACGATAGCGTAACAATTTATACGAGGTTAGCCGCGCATTATTTTTTACTTCAAACGTAAAGACGTTGACTGCGGGTCCTAGCCGCATGATAGATAGGCTCTCCCGACTGATTTCCCTTTCTCCGCTATGAAATTTTTCAACGATAAGGGCGCTCCGATTTTATGCCCGGCTATAAATATAATAATGATTTATAACCCCATTTATATCCGTACTACTTAAGGGTTTCAGTTTAAAACCTCCCGCAGAAATTATTCTAAAGAAGCATTAACTTTCTTAAAGTGGTAACTAGCCGAGAAGCAAGTCAAAGCCTCAATGATTCATGCCGCCGAAACAAAAGCCGCTCGAGAATAATAATTAATAATCGAACACAAAGGGAATTCTTGGGATAATGAAAACTCAGCACTATAATTATTACCTTAACGAAAAGCAACTTTTATAAGTGGCTCGTTTAATTATGTGTCAAGAAACGTACAACCCTGCTTCTGTTAAACAGAAGGCGGAAATAAAAAGCAGCCTTTTGATCCTTAAAAGCAATCTACACAATTCAAAATTATTTATCATCGTAATTTACGGTTTTGACTCTGAAATAATTAAATGGGAATATTAGTAACTATCTTTGGTATATAATGTTTCATCACCTTTGTTCAGCTTCACAGGATTTTATTTACAACTTAGAACCATTTTTAATGCTGCATACTTTCTTGCAAAAAGTTGCCAACTTTTTTAAAGTTGTACAGCCGCGCTATAGACACTTTTGTCTACAGTGTAGCTGGCGCGACCGGATTATCACCACAGAAGCCGCTTTTTCATTTCGTATGGTGAGTGAGATTACGGAAAATCCTAATCCCCCTCTCCAGCCATTTCCATTAAGGTCAGCAACACTACCATTAATCTGATATTGTGGGCGATAAAGATAATTTACTATCAGGTGACTCACTTGCTCGTTTGAACTCTGCTATATATAAAAAAGTCCACCCATGCGCTACTAATTACAAAATAGAAGTTTAAAATTAAGGGACTCGAACGGGTAATATTAATAGCTCACAATAAACCACGTGGCAAAAATTAAAAATTCTTCAATCCATACGTCATTTCTCAAAGCCATAAATTGTAGAACCAATGAAACACGTAAACGCGTGTCATTTATATGAACCTATAAATAAATTTCATTGTGCGGATCTCGCTAAAACGTCCCTACACAAATATATAGGGGTCGAATCACATTAATCTTCCCTTCATTTATACATTTGTGCGTATGTGCGCATTCCTCAAAATACTTTTATCTAAGCGTAACATACATTATTAGTATGTCATGTATGAAGTTAGTTTATCAAATATGTACTCTGTTTGTCCCAGTTTTAATATTTAAGTTTTCATACCAATAAAATATTGGGTAAATTTGGGTTTAAAAAACATTGTTAAAGGTGTAACGATGAATTCAAATGCAAATGCGTGACGTTTTTCCAAATATTTGCGAATGGATAAAATATACAAACCGTACAATCGAGACTCACCGAACAATATTCTCATTGTTCGTTTATTCACAACAAAGTTAACAAAAATATGCACATCTGGTACCTATTTGTTATTCAAAATAAAATATATCAACCGACATTCAAACAGCCTCAAATATTCCACAATTTTCCACATCAATCCGGGTTTTAGCCCAGTGGCGCATAATGTAAAACCACTCAACAATTTGTTAATTATTAT
The DNA here is from genome assembly GCA_949126905.1 of Amorpha juglandis. NCBI lineage: Eukaryota > Metazoa > Arthropoda > Insecta > Lepidoptera > Sphingidae > Amorpha > Amorpha juglandis. The sequence goes on from OX421372.1 coordinate 11,537,730, forward strand.
TAATAACTCAAATGTAACAGACATCTAAATTAATAAACGACTAATATGTAAACTAAATCTGCAATCCATATGCGGCACTTTGGAATAAATGTTGATTTTTTTTAAATTCACATGCAGCAAAAATGTCACACCGGAAATTGTACAGAGCTGTGAAATATCGCGCGCAGCTGCAACGGCTAATGAACTCGTTTCATGTTACTAATATTGTGGATCATGTCCGGCAAATTGAAATATTTTTGCTTTATACAATGGTGAATAATTTTCCGACCATCTGTAAAAGCCGACGTTGCAGATGCGTTTCACAAATGCATCTTCCTTTCATTTGTTGAGCTGAAAGCAATTTATGTTTCGGCGTTTTGGAATTTGATTAGAACGGTAAGCCGGCGGTTATAACGCGGCTTGTACACAAGTGGAAACCATTTCTAAAAATCGTAGCGGTCTGTACCGCCGCAACCTTTTGATCTCGGTTGGAGTTCGGACACAAAAGTTCCTCCCGCTGCGTTCAACAATAGCTCTGTGGAAAGATTAATCGCCCAAAGAAACCCTCTAAGCCCGAGAAAATAATTTTTCATCTTTATCAAAATGTTGGGTTTAGTCGGTACATTGTTTGACATGTAGACATAAATATTACAACTTCAATGAATTTCTGAAATGATTCATTAAGCAGTTTATATATACTTTTTATGTGACAGGAAGGCAAACGAGTTTAAACTAGTGACTTACACCCGTACTATATATTCTACAAGTAATTCAATAGTTGTCATATCATCTCTATTTAAATAAATATGCAGATCCATAAAGCGTATAGTGCCTCTAGCTGATCATGTTGGGAACATATTAATTTATGATATTTCTTGTATCCGAAGCGTCGTGACAGCTAAGAAACTCGAAAAGACTCGAACTAGTGCTACCTACAGATTTTGAGGGATCGTTACCACTACTGTTAATTGTTTGATACCTTTGACGTCATTCATATTATTTTTATTTGCTTTGGTAACCAGAATTACAGTTCGCTTGCCTGACGGTAAGTACCACGCCTGCCCATTTATAAAAGCAACACCTCATAGAACTTTGAGTTACAAAGCACTGTATGGTACTGACGCTTGTCACTCCAAGATATAAGATGTTACGTCTCATAATGTGGTAATTTCCACTGGCTTCAATATCCTTCAAACTGAAACACAATAGTGCTTACACACTTTTGCTTGGTGGGAAAACAAAGCGCTGGTGCCGGCGCAGACGAAAATTCATCATAATATATTAATGCAAGCCCATAAAGCGCGTCAAGTGAATCATATTGGAAATATTATTAACTTTATACATGTTTATCGTTTATGGACGAATGTCTAAAAAACACTCACATTAAACACGCATACCTCATTGTTTTATAAACATCCAAATATTGTTAGCGTTTATTGAAGGTGGGTTGCCGTTCTTTGGGTAACAGTCATGTTAAAATGTTAATATTGCCAATTCTGGCACTTATATCATTACATATATACATACCCGCGCCTATAATCCCTGAACGGGTAACCAAAGATGTACCCAGTGATGATATAAGAACAAGCTTATCGCCATACCGGGTACAATTCCAGACTCCGGGCTGATACTAAGCATTTCGTGATAGAAAAACCTAATATCACTTTTACCCGACCTGGGAATCTAATCCGAAACCTCAGCACAACAGTAGTAGCGTACGCATGACAACTGCGCCACCGAGGCACTTATTATAATTGTAATTCACAGAACCGAATCATTACTATGTAGTACGTCACAGATAGACTAGCTAATAGGTATCAAGTCGCTTCAGGAATTACTAATTCATTTACTGACTTAGAATTTTAACATATAACGTCACGTACGGACGTTCTTCCATTTAGTAAACGATATTTCTCTTACAATTATGGCAATTCATAATATAAAGAGACCACTTTATACATTGGCAATGGTTTTATTTCGTATTTCCTTTTTATTTTCATCTTCTAATGTAACGATTTCTTATATTTACGCGAATATTACTCATTTAAATAAAACTAATTTATACGGATTTTATCGCGGCTATTTGCTGGCTGGTATGTATTGGCACTTTATATTTATATACTTTTAATAAGGGTCTATTCCTAATATAATTTGTGTAATATATCTATTGTCGCCTCATTGATTTTGCGGCAGTGTACTTAGGTTGAGAACCGTAATGTGCTTGATTTAATTTCCAGGTCGAGTAATCGCAATTTCTGATTGAGATATTCATTCGAAAAATCACACACGACTTCGGCACTTGCCCGGGTTTGGAATGTGTGCTCTGTATGGGAACAGTACATAACATCATGGAAATACACGTCATTCTTTTTTTAAATAAATTTAAATAATTTGAATTTGAAAATTTGAATTTGAATTTGACAGCTTCGTGGTCTCCTCCATCTCGGCTCGAACTTAAAAGTTCGCAAATTCTTACTTCTGCCGGACCATTAAGCTGTGGAATAGTTTGCCGGCACACGTGTTCCCTTCTTCCTATAATATTGGGTCCTTTAAACGGAGTGTGAAGAAGCAGTTAGGCAGGCCGGCATGATCGTGCCGACCAACGATAGACACACTGTTTGTCTTTGGTCGACACTATTCCTGGATTGCGTTACACTTACCATCAGGTGTGGCATAGTCATTTTGCCGAGCCAGGATAAAAAAAAAAGTCACAATATCTTAAACAAATGTAAACTATTGAACAGAAAAGAAATCATCAATCTATAATTACATACATTTTATAAAGAGAAATATAACTCGTCGAATTGAGTACTCCGTTTTTTTGTCAAGTCGAACGTGCAACTTTTTTAATCTGTTGTAATGGAACGACACACCATTGGTTCGTGTTGGACGTTATTAAGCCCCTGGAGCGATCGTTACGGCCTTGTAAGGAGCCGGGCGACATGACGGCTGACGATCAAGCCTCGCTCTCACCCGACCATGCTCACACGTTTAATTCAATTTGGACCTCCGCCAGATTTCGAATTTGCTGGCGGCGTGTCTTTTAAATAATAGAATAGTCCAGGCAGACAAAAGTAAAAGGTTGTTTCATATTTAACTGTTATTAAATTATATTTCATATTATCTGTTTGTACAGGTATTGTAATGCGCAACGTTGAATAAGGTAAGAATTTATGTGTCAGTTGACTTAATAATATAATAATTAAATTTTACATTCGTTATTAAGAAATACAATTACTTTTCATTATAGCAGTATAGACCATTCCATTCCAACAGGAAACACATTCAATAGAGTTAGTAATATTAGTATTTGTATATTTACTAGCTGTATTATTTACTAGCTTATGCTCGTGCTCGTGAGAGCCCCGACTCAAAATTAATAAATTCTATTTGTATGTTACGGTTGGGTCGATTTTATTTTTGTTAATATTTTACTATTTTTAGCCAACCTCACGTGGTACACTCTGCTGATAAACAGACGAGGCAATGGCAAAACTTGGTTCTCGTTGCGGGTTGGGAGGTCAGACGGCGGGTTGCTCAACTTAATAACCAAATACCGTCATATCCTGAGGCGTCTTTACCGGGTGTGGTGTGTGTGCGGTGCACACGGGCGCCGGGCGCAGCGTTCTATGGGGCGCCGGCCGAGCTCCACTCACACGCTGGTCGGGAATTTTCAAATGCACCTGCGCCCGTGTTATATCATAAAGACATGTTAACATTTTAGGTCTATTCCATTTTGATCGCGCACTTACTAGAGGACGCTAGGGTAATGATTGCACACGGGCGCTACATGGGCTAGAGACGCCTCTGGTCAGATCAGAATCAGTACTAACTAAATTATTCAACTCGATGTTAATTTAACATAATTTAGGTACTGCAGACACACTGTAGCAAATAATAATTATAATATAATAACTATTATTTTAAATATTATAATAATCATAATATTATAACTACCTATTATTTTCAACAGTGTTTCGTTACATGTCACCTCAAAACTGGGCTCTCCACCACACGCTACCCACGAGTCTCAAGTTACTTTGGTCGTACATAAAAACATGTGTGCCTAGTGCCGGATTTTCTTCAAATTTGATTGCAAGAAATTCACCCCAATTTGCATAGAATAAGTATAGCGACATCTAGTGTTGATTCTAGCATATTTATTCTATATAAATTGCAGTTACCGTTCCACAGAGTACATTATTATATAACTGAAATACCGTTCTCAGGATAGAACGTGAAGAATATTTCGCAATTAGCAGACTGATACATTTGAGAACTGGTTATAGTACAAAAATTAGACGGTTTCTACGACAGTCTACGGATCGCGCCGGTCACTCACTCATTGGTCCGATCAAATTAAGCCGATAACTGGCCTTATTGCTACCATATATCAATGTCCTGAGAAAGCGAGGACAGAGTTTTGTGGAAGGAACTCGTCAATGACTCCATCAAAACACAACCTAAAGTAATTAAGAATTCAAAGAAGAACACAGTATTTTTGGACCTCACATTACAATGACCAATATTTTAATCATAAAAAGGAAAACGAAATCGTTAAACATAAAACGTTTAAGTAATTAATTTATTTTCTTAGATGTTTCTTTGTGAAATATGTTTAATTATAAATATGAAAAAGAGGCGGTAGGGAATATCCTGAAAGTGATTTAAATAATCCAAGTTTTTCCCTATTCAAGGTACGGTGTGACACCGGCGGTATCATATATATTTTTTATTGCAAGCTAAAGCTGGTCGTAACAATTTGTTACATCTGCCATTTCCTTGGTGGCACGTGCCGTGGCTTTTGTAGTTACACTACCTCGCACCAAATTTCCATTTAGTTCAACAAAGAGATAAAAAATGTGTCACATTAAATTTATATTTTACCTGATTGTAATTTAAAAACTCTTATTTCCATCACACAACTTATGAATCAGCAATCATTCAGAGAAATTAAACTTAAAAGGAAAAGTAGTGTTTATTACTGGACATCATAGCGTCCACTGAGATCAAATTCTTGGCGAATGCGAAGAACTCTTGTTTTAGGCGCTCAGAACAACGATCAAGACATCATTTTATAATCCATACTGCCAAACAATAATCTCAGTCAATGCCCAAGGCTCCTCATAGGAGACATTTTACAAGACTCTGCCAAATAAACCGACTAGATCATTTGCCAACTTATCTGGCAAAACGATAAAAGCCATTTAAGGTTAACCAAGAAAATATATTCGACAAAAAAATCATAGAATTATTATTCAAACATTTTCTCAACAAGCTATAAATTAGTTTCTACATTTAGGTACGAACAAAATAAATGACCCAAGTACGTAACAGTAATGTGAGAGCAGTCCCTTCATTTAAACCGTAACTACTTAAGATGACGGTCACGAATTGCAAGATTAAGAGACCGAGTCACAACAAAAATAAGACTTAATTAAAAGTGGAAAACATTCTCATTTCCCACTTCGCAACATATTTTCACTTGGGACGTGAGAGCAAGAAATCTTTCCGCAACCGACGTTTTCTCAAACAGTTGTATGTTTAGAGTTAGTGGCGTATTTTATTTCGATACAAGTGGAAGTGTTAAATTTAGAACATAAATCACGGCTATAGCCTGGCGCGATTCGGAGAATAAATCCGTGGGCGGTGCTCCGTTTGTGTTCGCAACATCAGCAGTTGCAGTCTCGTTGCAGCTAAATAATTGAACGGACATCTTTCTCGGCACCTGAGCTGAAATTTCACGCATAATTAAAGTCTAATTTGAATGGTTTTGGATACTAAAGACTTCTGCATTGTTTATATTGGCCTGGTTGATAAAATATGGTATTATAGGGTACAATAATATAATTAACTCTAATAATTCGGATATATTACACTTGGACGCGACTTTTAAGATTTGGTTCCTGGATTTGATAGTTTTTTTTTTAATATTCGAGCATAAGAAAATTTTATAAAATAGATTAATTATTCCGCCTGCGCTAGGTTAAAATAGTAGCACCACATACTGTACTCGCAGAAGAACTAACTTAGTTTTATCAACGTTACATTTGTGCTATTATAATTTTACTTAATCTCACGCCTGTATGCCTGTAGGGTAAGCAAAGGTGCAACTAGTTCACCCACGCTTCACCGCGTTTATTTGCTATATGTGATATGTAGCGAACCTGTCGCTATGTCAGATACAAATTCGAATTCCAGTGAAAATGTAATATTTTTTTAAACTGGCATACTGACTATATTGGACGTTGTGTTAAGTACATTGCAGTCCAAATATAAATACCGTTTTTTTTTATAAGTTGAGACATTGCGTCCCTCGACGATTAGCAGAATTATGCTGCCCTGAAATTACTGGGTATATAATTAATAATTTATAATTATTATTAATTAATAATTACTGACTTTCGCCGCATGTACAGTGCTCGCTGTCTAGTCGGGTACAAAAATAGGAGAACATGATAAAACACCACTCTAAAACGAAATATTAAACTCATATACATGTTTACATCAATCAAGTAATAAGTTTTTTAATAGCATAAACCGGCAATCGAGTAAGTGGGTCACCTGATCGTAAGTGATCTCCGCCGCCCATATACGCTTACAATACTAGAAGAATGATATGCGCGTTGCTGACCTTAAAGGAAAGGAATGATTAAGGAATTAGGAAAAGGGGGGGGGGATTCGGACCTCCGGATATCTCATTCACCGTATGAAACGCAGCAGCAAACCGCTACTTTACGTCAGTTTTCTGTGTGGTAACGACCCGGTCGAACCGGCCCATTCATACTAAAGACAAAACTAGTATGGCTCTGCCACTCTTAAGTAACTTTATTATAGAAACTGAAATGTATATTCGCCTAAATCACAAATTTCATATTACACGTACACCCTTCCAATGACCTCATTTTATTAGGCATTTTATACGTGCTTATATAACGCAGTACAAACTTGTTTAAATCTTTTTATGTAAATTAAACCTATATTTTACTGATATTGCTTTTTTAGGTAGGTTATTAAATAAAGTTTATGCTCAGTAAATTAGTAATTAGGTCTTATAATAATCGGCGTTTTATCACAGAAGTCAAGGCCCCGGGTTGTAATAGCACAAAAAGTGTAGGACAAGATAGATTACGAGATACGCTCAAGATGAGGAATGATTTGGAATTTAATAACTTTTTGATGTGCCTGCCGACCTGACATTTTACTATTATCTGCTATGATTTTACTCAACAATTCCCGTTTTAAATTATTTATTATTCGAATCTATTTGTTATATTTCAAGTTCTGCCAGAATCCCTTTCGTAAATAATCGTTTTTTAATATATACATCTCATTGTAATGTCATGTGTCCTAGGAATAATACATTTAAATATATGGTGTATTTTCCTAGAGGCAATCTAATAAGCATTAATTTCTACTTCTAAAACTTCTAAAATGTTTGAAAATTACAAATATATTAAGATTTAACATAACTAATATATAAGACATACCATTAACATCTTTTTTTTTCATGGGGAAAATCCTCTTGGATTTCCGCCCACCTTAAGAGATAGGCGGGGTATGCCAGATTTTTACCGGCTAAAAACCCCATGGTTGTCTCCATCTGCACCATGGAAGGGTTTCGGGACCTCCAGAAGAAACGCGCCGTAACATACCATTCATATCTACAGACACGCAACGTCATACACCGGCAGAGCATTATGAAATGTGTTCATATTAAGAATTGTCAATCTATCATAGCACTTTTCTGTGCGGATGTGTTCACTAATGTGACATTAGTTAACATTGTTCACTACGGCTTGCTAGATGTGAATACTTACATGGATAAAATTAATGAAGTATATTTTATGTATGTGCTGTCTGTAGATGTGAATGGAGCTTTTATCGTAAATGTATGTACCGAGAACTCAGGCATATACGACTTTCAAATTTGATAAACAAATAAATTATAGATGCACACCGTCCGGCCGGAGTGCGGACTGAAGTACAAACAAGTGAACAACAAAGCAGAAATGTAAACGGTATTTTATTGTGCAACATACAGTTACTGTGCGGTGAAACTGTTCAGATATAAAGCCATTGGATACGACAGGAGCTGCATCTAATTATAATATGCCTTTGTCCCGTTCCAATTCATTTATTTTCTGTAGAGAAAGCAGACGGCGTATTATCTTGGGTTCTTTTAAACGTACAATATTGTTGAAACATAATGCAGGGGGATATGTAACGTAAAATGGTGAGAAGGATAGCATTTTAAAGATATAATTCTTTGTGAAATACTTAGTGCATAATAGTATGTATATTGTCATTTAGATCATAGCAATTAATTCAAAAAATACTAATATTTTTGATTGCAGTATGAACCAGTCGATTTAAAGTCCTCTGATTTACATAAAAGTAAATATTATTAACATTATTTTAGTTTATTTTACTAAACTAATTATACTTAAATTAAGGTCAAAGTAGATTTTATGCCAAAGGTCTTCTCTACCAATATACCTAAGATGGTTCAGAAATATAAGACAGTAGTCGTGTACAATTAACTGCAAATCCAGCGGATGAGATAGAAAAAAAATCAATTTAAACAAAGCAAAATTTAAATAATAGGAAATATCCTATTATTATACTAAATGGAGATCACTACCATTAGTTCACTATGGGGTTCATAAATAAAAGTTTTCTGCTATATTCTCGTCTGTGCCATGCGATGAACTCTATACATATAGATACTCAATATAATTTATATAAATGCTATGGTCACTTTAAAGAACGATTATATATTTACATATAGCTAAATATAATAAAACTATGACAGTTATTAGATTAGCAGCATCATTAGACCCGCATGCCAATAATAATGAACTTAGCCAAAATAACTACAGAAAACCTTTCGGTACTTTCCAGTAGGATCACACTCCGTGGCAAGCAGAACAGCATCTGGGCGATGGTCACGTCACGATTGCAGCGACTTGTGTGTTTGTTTACTGGAACTAACTAAACCCACACCCCGACTTGGAAGTGTTCGCAGCCAGCACGGCGGGCCAGTAGCTTGCCCTATTTACTTACTCAATTTATTGCCCGGCTGCATACAAACAAAGTCAAGCGATTTATGTTTTCTAATAACAGCTTTTAGAAACTAAGGACTAATTATTAACTATTGATACACGTCTTCTTAGTGGGCTATGAAACTTGATCTGCCGTCTCGTTGCTAAAACAGCGTTAAGTGAATAAACATAATTTTGAGTAATGGACAAAACATATAGGAAATAATGTCCCTAAAACTTTAAGATTTATCATTAATTTTTAGGGGGAAATAAAACAAAAGATAGGTTATAATTTTCTTAAAAATAAATGGTAAATCATAATGTTTTAGGAACATTATTTCCCATGTCTGAGAATTATTCAAAATTAGGTTTATTGGCATATCATCCTTTGAGTAAAGGAACGGCAGAGTTATTTTATTTTCTGTAGATATAAACAAAGTTTTAATTTTTTTATTTGAATGAATGACGAGACGAGCAAGGCGCTCGCCTGATGGTAAGCGTGTCTGCTCATAAACAGAAGCAACTTCACACAGAACTTTGAATTACAAAGCAATGCATGGCACTGAACTGCGCTCGTCACGCCGAGACATAAGATGTTAAGACTCATAATAAATTTCTTACACTAAAATTGCGATGAGTTATATCAGATGAAATCCAACGTTAGCCTAAAGATTGTATCCAAACAGATGTGTTAAGTAAATGTACTTTAAATAGCCACCTCCAAAAGAAATTGTAAACATTTTTTCTTAGTCATAACGGCATAAGACGGCGCAGGTCATTTTCCTCTAATATGACGGCACAAGGATTTCAATATGCGGCATATTTCGAATAACTTGAGGCGAGCGTTCCGACCTCGTCGCATCTACAGGAAACCTCTGACAATCAATTAAATTATTCGAATAAAATTCCTTTCTTATAACTCTCAAGCGTTATTAATTTTTAGGATGAGAACCGTAATACGTCATGATCAGAAACGTTAAACTGGCGTAGCATCTGGCTCTTTTTTTAATTGGATTACAAGTAAAGGAAAATATCCCTTTGGTCTCACTCCGTAGACTAATGAAGACAGGCCTCATAACTCGGAGACCTTTTTTAATTAAGCCTACAATGGCGGCATAGGTATAAAATTAAACCGCAAGCCTTACACCCTCTCTATACGAATATTTAGCGTTTTTAATCATGCGTTCGTTGAGCACGGAATTATGTAATGATTTTTTCTTCGCTCTCATGGAGTACGAAAAACGAGTCGTTTTTTAACAACGTATTATCTGTATATTTATTTAAAAAGCATAGCTATTATATTTTTAATGATGTTTTGGACTCTACCCTATCTTCTCATTAGAAATTCTGTGAAAAATGTTTTGATATAATATTTTTAAGCATTATAGTACATACGTATTTATAAAAAACACATAAATTACACACTCTACTGTAGTAAGTAAATATTTTAACATACTATAACATCCGAACTTAGATATCCCGAGGTCACGGGCTTCGGTTCTGAAGATCCCTAAAGTTTGTAACTGATGTGGTAGATGCGGTTTTCCCCAAAAAAATCTGTTACCCGAAGTATTAGCCTTATCAACGAATTACAGGCCTCTGTTTCTTATACTAAGATAAATTGCGGCCGTCTTTGAAAGACGGATCAGAATTGGAAGTTTAACAAGGTCAGGAAGATATACCAATTATCTTGTTTTTTCCTGCCTTCAGTTAAGTCAAAATAAATCTATTTGTGATCAATTTGTAAATGCTATTATTTGGCCATTCTTTTATTTATTTTTTCAAGGATCTATTGGGATTTGATGTACCTAATACTATTTACAAAAGTTTAAAATCATGATAAATTTAAATCATGATTTGTAAAAATACTTTTGTATTTTGTTCAGGTCTCCACCCATTAATTCATTTTTCCCATTCTTTTCCGGGATAAACTGTCGTACGTCCTACTCATTTTAAGACGCATTTACCGTTGATTAATTAGCACCCAAATGCTCAAATGTACATATATCCAAATATATAAACGTCCATTTTTCACATTATAATATTAGTTGAATTAGTGAAGATATAATCCAATTTATTACGCTCTCTTTTCTATATTAGAAATGGATTTAAAATGGAGTCACCTAGTAGTTCAAATTGTTAATGTTTGCGTGACAATGTCAAATATTCAGATTTTCTCTACGAAAGCATGTTTATTATAAGACTAGTTTGTGTGACCTTTTAAAAAAAATGATGCTTCGCTTGTTGGTATTTAGGGCAGAAACATTGATTTTTTATAGCATAAGCTATTTCTGCCGCCAAGCAACATTGTGTAAGCACTGTTATGTGACACTGAAGATACACTCGTCACCCCGAGATATAAGATGTTAAGTCTCATAATGCCTAGTAATTTTACTGGCTTCAATGTCCTTCAAACTGAAATACAAAAGTGCACTTTTGCTTGGCGGCAGATATATACATAGTGTCTCCTATCATCGTGCTATTACTATTTGCGCATGCTTGATACAGTACAAAGTAACTGATACATGACTTACCAAAGAATCTGTAACAAATACATTAGCCAGTGGCGAGTCGCTAAACTTAGCGACTGTACCTTTATCTTTTCACTAACTTCTTGATCTGTTTCATTGTATGCAGCTGGTTTTAGAATGCCAGCCACTTTTCTACCTGGTTTTTCCCCACCGACGATTCTCTTCCCCGTACGCACGTTGTTACTATTTTTAAAACGGGATATCTACATAGATTAAATTAAACAATTAAAATTAAAATAAAGTAACACAAAATTAAATAGATTCAAATACATTAATAACTGTTTTTTTTAATTTATTTAAGTGGCTGTCTAACAGATAATTGCGTTAATATTAAGGTGGCAGGGGGAATTTGGGGCTCCGGATATCATACTCACCGTACGAAATGCAACAGCAAGCTGCTAAAAGTAGTAATAAAAAATGTCCACAATAAAAAATAAAATTACTAAAGCGATGCGTAAACTTTTGGATTTAATTTAAATAACAGCTTAGGCTAATTAAATTTGCCTAATTATGTTAAAACATGAATAGATAATGAAAATATTTTTACATCAACGAAATAAGGAAAATGTGAATATCTTGTAGAAAATATACTGCGTTGCTGGTTGATGAGCAAGATTAATGAACCAGAACGACTTTGATCGATCGTGGTTTTACCTAATAAATGTCTCAAGATCCCCCAGGGAACAACAAATCTCGCCAGCAAATCAGTTTTTCTTGCAATAGTCTTATTGCTGTGTACATATAATCTGACACTGGTGGTGTGCGCTTACTACTTAGTGCTAAGGAGATGCTACTTTTATTCAATAAAATTCTATTATAAACATTGTAATATTTATTCTTATAGCTGAGGCCGGCAACCAACCAGGTAAGACACCTAATGGTAAACGATCTTCCATGAACAATATCTGAAGTTTGTGGACGCTTTACCGACCCTAAATAAAAGGAATTGGGGCCCCCAAATCCCCCGATTTGGGCCTCCATGTTTCTCACTCGCCATAGGATAGCAATCTGTTACATCACGTTAGTTTTCTGTGAGACAGTGGTAACAACTCGGTTGAGGCAGCCATCGTAACTCTATCACTTAATAATAGTTTTAAATAAACTAAAAAACACGCTTTTATATAAAGTCTAACTAAAAAAAATTAAATAAATTTGAAGAAAACAATGTATTTTATTGTAAAGAAAAGTGTGTGTAATAATATCATTAACTTATTATATTAGTAATTTGCAATATCAGGCTCTTTTACACCTCAATATGAGAGTAATTATTTCCAAGCCTCTAACGGTGCTTCGGAAACTGGCCTGAGAAGAAACACAAATAAACTCCTATAACCAATAAACTTTTGAACATAGCATTTCATAATGTTTACGTTTCTCTTTTCAGTATTAGTATTTACCAGTCGAGGTGAAACAGGAGTTTAACCGAATCGGTACAGATCTATGTGAGAATAAAATCATACTATTTTAATAATAATGCACCCAACAGTCACACACATAGTCCTGATCCCACACTAGATTAATTTGTATGGTTATTCGTAGGTCCTACAACAGTCTACACCCAAAACTGACACAAATATTTTATTATTTAGTTTATACTCAGAAATGCTGTAAAACAAATACTTCAACCAAACACAGTACCAACGACCACACGGCCGGATACGTTTTTGTTAAAAAAAATATTTTCAGATAAAAAATAACCAAACAGCCATAAAATAGAAAAGAAATAAAAACAATCTGTGGCAACTCCGAACGACCACGTTATTTTGTTTTGTACATTAATTTGTTTCCGTTTTGTTTCACCAGAAAGAAATTCAAAACATTGTAAACTAATTTCAGTATTCACAAACATTGCTTTGGAAAATATATTTCGTTATAAATTTACTTATAAATAAGTAAGGTTGTGTAAGCTTAAATGATTTATAGAATTATGAAAACATTACGAAGTTTCAAACATTACGTGCGTCGGCATTAAAACAATAAAACTAATCGTATTTAGTATTTTTATAGCATAGACCGACAAACGAGCAAGTGGGTCACTCCACAACTCATGTACGCCCACAATCCGAGAAGAATCATGGGTGCGTTGTCGACCTTAAAGGAAAGGGATAATTAAGGAATTGCAGGGGGGGAGGTAATTTGGGTCTTCAGATATCTCACTCACCGTACGAAACGCAGCAGCAATGTAATAATACTTTAATTATTATTTTATTTGTATGCAATTGTATTGCGTTCCTTGTCTCAATCGTGTAAGTCAATGATTAAGGAATCTATAGTGTAAATGTACCTAAACGTGTAGCTTACTGTCATTCTCCACAACAACGGTGTACGCACAAACAATGACGCCTCACCGTCTCGCACCTTTATGTGATTGGATTAGTTTTGCGAACTCCGAGTCTCGAACTGGCATAGGATTTTTATATCAGTAGACATCTGTGCAATAGTAACGAGGATTCAGACTACATTAAACTCCGAGCATTGAATGCAATGATTTGATTTATCTTTCAAGGCATTGCAGACTAGATAGAGTGTTGCCTATTTTGTTGTAATCCATACTACCTATATGCATACTACTTATTACTATAAATGTAAGAGTTTGGATCTATGTTAGTTCGAATATTTGTAAGTTTGTGAATTTGGATGTTTGTTAGTCATTCACGCCTTAATGGCCGAAAGGTTTTGGATGTCATTTGACACACATGTAGACCATGATCTGGACTAGGATATAGGCAATTATTATCCCGGGAAAAGGCCGTTTACACTGGCGGAGCCACGAATAAAACTAGTACTACTAAAACTTTAGTTCCGTTCCCAAAAGGTACCAACTATCAACGGGTCCCTATTAATAAATCTACGTCTAGCCACACACGTTTTGTCTTCTGCACGAATCAGCCAGTTCAGGGTTATTACAGCAGTTTCACAGAAAACCGACGTAAAGTGGCAACGGGTGAGTGAAATTTTCGGAGGCCCAAACACCCTATTGCAAAATCATGCTGTTAACCGTCATTGCGGCGTTAAATATAGCCAGACAACTATCTTAACTTGCTAATTTGCCGAGCTATGTCGGTTACTTTGGTTCTACGGCGGATTTCCGCATTTCGGAATTTATTAATCGACGAAATAAATTTAGAAGGTATATTCATTTATTTGTAACTACGTTATGTTACTCTATAATTTTTTATTGATTTTCGTGCACAGCTCGGCAAAGTAATAATAGTGAGCCGATTTGGATGATTCTTTTTGACTTCGATAGTCCCTATTACTATATGTCTTGGCCTTATTTACCTTTAAAGTACCACTCATAAGGAGATATCATAAAGAAATCGAGGATGTAAAACTTATTCCACATTTAGGCATCGATTTTTTTACTAAATATAGTAAAATAAGAACTTTTTACATAAAATAAAACTGCGCACAAAACTTAAAAAACCATTAATGAAATTAAATTATCGTAATTTGGTGGTATTCATTAAACTCCAATATCACTGACTAAAAATTATTTCATTTTATTTTTATTTTTTTAAGTCGTTTTAATTGTTTCAGACTTCAAGCACCACACCCGCCTTATAGCTCGTTGCGGGAATTTAAAATGGTGGCTCATTTACAAAACGTCTGGAAAATATTTTCCAAACAATTTGAGAACATAATACACTATGAAATACTGTGTCCATAAAATACAAAACATCCGCTACAGGTTATATATTACCCTGTTAAAATTTCGCGCCCAAAGTCATGTTTTCGTAATGCGTTTTTAATGTTCTCATATTGCTATAAATCACCATGGTAACCCTGGTCCAGATAGCTTTAATGGTTTATTAAATTAGTTTATTAATGCTTTAACTTATATAATATCGTTTAATAGAACCGCAGAGGACCTTTTACGGGTTACGCTGATATTCTATTATGAAGTTTGTAATTAGCTAACATTGTTTTCAGTTAACATTCATTATCAACAATTAAGCCAACATGTTGTGTACGACGGACTTAGTTCTGTTTTATTAAATTTCAAAGTATATAGTTTGGCGTAAATAGAAATTCGACGTGCTACTCGGAATCTCCTTCCGAGTGTTCTGTAGCAACACCTTAATTTTTTCTTTTATGTATTTTTTTATTTGTTATATTATGCATCATAATAACAGGAGTATAACTGGGCTACCAACATCTTAGGATCAAAGCCAATCTCAGCTACACGTGGTACCTATACTCTGTTACTGTTAACTGATTTGCCATAATTATATAATGTGAAAATTTAGAGGTGAAGTGCAGAATTCTATTTATATATAATAATAATATGTTTCACCATGAGTCCAAACACATTTACGTCTACTTGCACAACAGAGTCTAAACATATTTAACCACTATATAGGTAGTTTATGATACCGTCAATCAAATATGAAAAGTTGACATTACTAAACTTGTTTAGCGGTTAAATACGACTAAAAATTGTCGTGCAAATCAACCTAAATAAAATAAAATTAAACGTCCATTGGTCACACTCACACTGACCATATCTAAATATCGAACCGCAGTTGACGATATAAAACATAATTTAAAAAAGTTCGTCCGCTACGTGATTACTAGCACTAATTATTACAGATAGATTCGCGCTACCAACAAGTTTAATACAAAAAAGGCACTTTATTTAAATAAAAGCCGAATTATTTACAGAAGCGAGTAAACACTAAGTAATACTGATTAAGACCAAGTTTAACTTTGCTAAAGACTCGCACACGTTGACTTCCCTCGGTTTGTTTGACCCATGAACGCTAACAGGGATTTTCGATTAAGTACACTTGCTGAAAAAGCATTGCAAATACAGAAGGCTTCCCATTTAGCGCTCGTGTCACAAAGTTCAAGTAAACATTAATAATTAACAAACAGAAATAACACGAAAAATTTGCTGTTATTTCAGAAAGCATGCTGATGCGTTTATTACCATGAGTAAGATATCTGGAGGCCCACATTCACCCTCTATAGGGCCAACTTTGAGCCATAAAAATAAAAAATAAACAAAATCGGATCACTCTGTAAAAAATTATGCGTGGTTATAAATACAAGGGTCCATTCCCAAATTTTTAGAAAGCAAAAAAACACAACGGCGACAGCAGCGACCTAGTGACTTAAAAAAAATGGCAGTCTATGACTGCCGATAGAAGTGAAAACTTATGACTTAAGTATATTTATTAAGTACTCACTCTCAACTCAACTCAACTTAACTCGACTCGACTCGACTTGGACTGACGGGCTGACGGACTGACGGACTCACGGACTCACGGACTGACGGACTCACGGACTGACGGACTCACGGACTGACGGACTCACGGACTGACGGACTGACGGACTGACGGACTGACGGACTCACGGACTGACGGACTCACGGACTGACGGACTCACGGACTGACGGACTCACGGACTGACGGACTGACGGACTCACGGACTGACGGACTGACGGACTGACGGACTGACGTACTGACTAACTGACTGTATAGCTACAGATACTCAAAGCTCACAAGATTTTACCCATCCAAAAAGCGTCTAACGCGCACAGCACACGGTCAGAAACCCCCTACCACCTCCTACCACCTCCTACCAAAAAGTGTTCAACGAGGCTAAAGTAGTTTTCACTTCAAAATGAATACCAGCCTTGTATTGTACACGTCCTACTGCTGGACACGGGCCTCCTCCATTGAATGAGAGGAGTTAGGCCGTTGTCCAATACGCTGGCCTAAAGCATGTTGGCAGACTTCACATACCATAGAAATTCTTATGGCTTCGTAGGTATGCAGGTTTCTTCATAATGTTTCGTTCACCGTTCCAATTAATATACACGTAACTTCGAAGTTCTTGGGGCTGGTTTCGAACTTGCGACTTTCCTCTCGATAGTCCGTACCACTCCCCGCTGAGCTATTGCAGCATAATAGAAAAAGTAAAAAGTTAAAATTCACTTTTTCTAATTAATATTCCTATTATTCGTTAGAATAACCGCCACATAAGGATACATATACTGTGAACATTTTACTCGTCTACCTATTAGGGTATAGAAGGTAGAGCCTTTTGAGGTAGGACAGCAGATGGCTTTGATGTGTGATGACCTTTTATCTATATAGACCGCTAGTTTACGTTTGTTTCCTTTGTGTACCAAATCCTAAAAAGGTACACGTCGAATTTTGGAACACCTCATTTCTTTTCGGCTAAAACAAAGCAATAACGGCAATTTAATTCCTTTTAAGTAAACATACAAGATCACCCTAAAAGTGGTAGAGCCACGCTGTAGACAGTTTTGTGTACAACATGAATGGGGCCCACTCCACCGGGTTGTTACCACTGTCTCACTGAAAATCATGTAGAAGTAACAGCCTTTCCTGTTCCGTTTTGTACGGTGAGCGAAATTTTTGTTGCCCAAATCCCCCTTCCCTTTCAAATACCTTAATTTTATTATCTCTTTCCTTTTTGGGCGGTAACGCAGACATGATTTGTCAGGTATTTTGGATGTTTATGTGCGACGTAGATCAATCACCAATTGGTGACCCACTTGCTCGTTTGTTTGCCTGAGCTATATAAATTAAAGTTGAGATTTTATACCAATTGTGCTTCACAGAAAAGTCCTATAATGACACTTAATAATACAATATAGCGATTGGGTTAGCAGATGTCTCGGGAATTTCTTGAAACTCAACGTCAAGTTTACGATTCACTATATATTAAAGACTTAAGTCATAATTCAGTATAAACAAGGCCAATTCCTTGCCCATTCTGTCCACTAAAATAAATTCAAGCAACATTTGTGTACCCATACTAACTGTTGCAATGTATCTTCTTACTCTAAGTGGTATAATACGAAGATTTGTCCTGCGTTCAAGTGAGGGCTAAACGGAGCCGTTCTTTTTAAAATATGGAAGGAAAGTTGAATAGATTTCAGAGACAGTTTTCGGGCTTGCCTCGTCGAGAGATACAACTTCTAAATTGAATCACGTATAAGGTTTAAAAGTTAAGCGGTAACGTTTCGCGTTCGAAACCACTTTTTATGTAACGCTGCTACGTGATTTCTTTGAAAGGCCCTTTTGTTCCGATATCTTTTTTCCCTCTCGTGATTAATACTTTTACTTGTTAGCCTAAATGGTTTTCCTAATGTTTTATGGTAGGGAAGAACTGTACTATTGTTTCCTTAACTTCGCCGCTGTAATAACTAGGGCGATTCAAAGCTACGCTCCCTTGTTAGCACTGTGGTGACTATACAGACATCAACGTTGATGTGTTAAAAATGATACTCGTATTAAATTTCTTTGTTATTAGTCTTTGCCATAATTCTTGTAGAGAAATATATATCTTAAAACCTCCATTTTTAACACAGAGAAATCTGTTTACAGATCTCTCCGAGGTGGCGCGGAAGTCTATCGAACTCACCGATCCACTGAATATCTGAATATGGAAATATTTGAATTTCTATATGCCGTGGTTTACGTTATCCAACCTAATAAAACGCTGCGTTGTTTTTTTTATAGTATAAGCCAGCAAGCTAGCGTGTGTGTCACCTAATTGTGATCTCCACCGCCTATGTACGTCTACAATACCAGAAGAATCATGGTTGCTTTGCCGACCTTAAAGGAAAGGGATGATTAAGGGATTGGAAAGGGGAGGGAGATTTGTATCTCAAAATATCTCACTCACCACACTGCTTTCCTGTATGTTGGTTTTCTGTAAGATAGTGGTAATGACGGCCCATTTATGATGTAGACAAAACTGTCTAAAGCGTGGCTCTACCAGTCATAAAAAAATCCGTTCTCTCCTTTTTGGACGCGGGTACCCAAATGCTTCTAACATCAGCCGCCGCAGGCCCTTGAAGAAGCCTTTTGTGGTCTTAGGATTGATAGTTTAGACAGGATAAATTAACAAAACTGTACTCCATCATCTTAAGGTTTTTAATTAGTATGGCATATCCCCACGTAACCCACGCTACCTGGTGAAACTGTCGCCTGCAGGTCAAGTGATACTATATGCACTACTCAGCAACTTTTCATACCTGTAAACGTTTTATTTTTTTATATTACACGAGGAAAATAAATAATTGTACCTATAAAGTATCATAGGATATGTAAATGAACAACCAACGACAGTTTCCACGAAATACATTTCAATTTGAATTATTACCATTTGAATATGACTTTAAAGTCCTACTTTGAGGTGAGCGACCGAGATAAGAGACCATGACACGCGACGACAATGTCACGCTTTATAATCTATACATATAAAAATGTAACGGATCGCTGTCTGTACATGGAAGATATATGAAAAAAACTATTAATGTGGACCTTTATCAATGCAATAGCACCCCATACAATGATTTTAAGAATTTTTGTCTGTTTACCTGTGCGTTTGTGCACGCTAATTTCAGAAATGACTTATCCGATTTAGATGTCGTTTTCACTAATATATTGTGGTAAGCTTCACTTAACATTTAGTGTTTGTTTCATGTCAATCGGTTCATAAATAAAACAGTTATGCCAATTTAAATATAAAGGTCAAGCCCAAGGTCAGACGCTATGGCTATACCATCCACAACTTTGAATTATAAAATAATGCATGGCACTGCATTGCGCTCGTCATCCTGAGACGTAGATGGTCAGTCTGACAATGCCCAGTCACTTCACTGGCTACAATATCTTTCAAACCGGAACACAGCGCTTACATTAATGACAGAAATATACAAAACTGTGGTACCAATCAGACATACTTTTTCACAAAAGAGGCCTGCCCTTAAACGGAGTATAAAGAAGCAGTTAGGCAAATTGACATAAATTTGGCAACTTAAGATAAACGTATCGTTTGTCGAAACTATTTTTTGGGATTGCTCTGCACTTGCCATCAGGTGGAGTAAAGTCACTCCACCGAGTCAGCATAAAAAACTAGTACAAAATAACATTAATAGTCAACATTTTTCACAGTTTCTCGCCGAAGAATAATAGAATCATAATGCATATCCGTACAGATGGTTAAATTCAACAAGGGCCTAAATAAATTGCGATCGGCCAGTATGAATTGAATTATCCTTCGACCTATTCGAAGTTTGTGGTACGTCCTAAACACATAAAACTTATCTATCTTCGTCTGTATTTAAACAACATAAATAAAACCTAAGACAAATAAACACAATAATATTGAGTTTATTTTTCTTATTCAGTACGATAATATGCACTTCACAATACATAAATTATGGACATCGGCAATGTACAGATTTTACAAATTATTACAATATATCAACATGAAATGAATGCTAGGCTATCTGGTCCGGTCAGTCGTGAGTGACTGACTGAGTGAATGACTGTATTTTTTCTCTTGCTAGAGATAATGTTTCTCAAACGTTATAGCAGGTTTGTATTAGCTTCTGCTTTAGCATGCTTGGATTGTAAGTGATTATAATTTTAAGTGCATAACTTAACCGGTTTTATATGTAAATAACCTTATTAAATGTATTATCTTGTACATTTCTAAATTTATAAAAGAATTTATTAATAGTTCGGACAATTTGCATCTTTGTTATATAAGGATAATGTATTTATAAACAATGACAGTGTGCCTGTCACCATGTCATGTATAGGATTACGGCTGACGAGTCCCTGTGATATAAATCAAAATTATACATTTACACGCTTAATACATATATCAAGACACGCAAAAATCGATCGATGTAAGACATTTATTTTTAATGAAACGTATTATTACGACATAACGTAAAACGTAAACGGTGCCAGAGAGTACTTCAAGAGTTTCGAAGATGTGTGTACACTGAACACTGAGATTTCCCAACCTGACGGTTTCGCAGTGTATGCACGCTGCCATTTAACCAATGAGGCATTTCATTTTAATAGATTGTGTATTTTATCGGAAATAAAATCGCACCTATCGGAGAGCCATATTTCGAGTGGTAGAGCCACGCTGTAGACAGTGTCGTCTACAGCATGAATGGGCCGGTTCAATCGAGTCTTTACCACTGTCTCACAAAAAACCGACGTAAAGTAGCGGCTTGCTGCTGCGTATAGTGAGTGAGATATCCGGAGGGCCAAACCCCCCTCCCGTTCCCAATCCCTAATTTTCCCTTTCCTTTAAGGTCGGCAACGCGCCCATGATTTTTCTGTTATTGCGGGCGTACATGGGCGGTGGAGATCACTTACCATTAGGTGATCCACTTGCTCGTTTGCCGGCCTATGCTATAAAAAAAACCTTTCGGAGACAGCATCTAAATTCTGATCTATTAGCCCCAACTATTGAAAGTAAAATTAATTCTATTCATTAATTTCTATATTAAAATCATGGACTAAAAATACAAACACCCTCTATTGAAAAAGGTTTCGTCAGTCAAAAACAAACACGACCACACAAAATGCATAACAAGGAAAATTTATACAGTAAAGCGCCAAAAACTGCACATTTTCAACAGACTCCTCGCGAATTTTAGGTCAGCTATTATGCAGCACGTAAAAACCAAACTCTATTTACAGAAATACTGTCCAATTTGGCGGTCGGGATTCATTATTTCCGTAGTCGATTATAGTTCGCTATGATGAAATTTATCTGTAGGAAAACAATCGACGACCGCAGCGGCGATCGCTCCACGAGAGTTCGCGGTTGGTTGTTTGCGGTGGAAGCAATATCTCATTTTGTGTTTCTACCACCAGATATGATTTTATTTAGATATAAAATGCATAAAACATTAACACGCTTTAGAATTAAATGTCTATATTATAAATATTATATTTAGAATACTATTCTATTTTGATCTGGTCTAGTGATACCGTACTTGTAATGTACTAAACAGGTTACATTTTAAGTTCTATCCTCAGATGGGATTCAATACCCTAATGGTTAAAACTCCTGAAAAAAAATCACACACAGGACACACATACAGAGAGCGAGAGAGAGAGGGAGAGAGAGATGACTACTTTTGTTCTGTATAACAACATTTTAACAATAAATAATTATATTTTAATTTAAGTGTAATGTAGTGAATACTATCAAGGATAGTAGTATATATTAGTTATCAATAAACCTCTAATAAAAAAGTAATGATTCTTCCATAATCTTAACAGTAACATTTCTTGCGAAAGTGATAACCCTAATGAGATAACCTAAGATAAATGGAAGGTCCTTAATTACGAAAGCAAGAATCACCTTAATTTCCTTATTTTAAAACCTTCAACTGTCTCGAGACAATACTGTGCGTTCGTGCTCAAGAAATATTGTATTTACTTATAAATGAGTGCAGTGTAATTACCTCCTTTTCTCCTGTGCATCGGGTCCAATGAACTGAGATTGTTATCCACTTCTGTACCAAGAATATCTAAGAGAGTGAATGTGAAATACAAAAGCTGAGAAGCATTGCGAATCCTTGACTTATTATAAATGCAGAAGTTATTGTGACTCCACTTTTTACTTGAATTTGATTAGAGAATTAAATTTGAGACTTATATCAAAGACTGTAGTCAACTCTGAATTTGTTTCTACATTTCATACTCCGAAAAAAAGAGGGATGTTACAAATTTTATCCCTTTTTCCGTCTCTGTGTGTGCATACAACGCGTAGAAAGATGTCGATTAAAGCAATGTATAATGTCCGATATAAGTACTACAACCCCCCGTAGTAACATTTTCGATTTCATTGTTAGGACAAAAATATGACATTTTCTTTTTAACACGCTTTTTTTTCGAATGGGTCACACGTCAGTATTCGATGTTCAATTTTGGACAACACTAAACGACAAACAGTTGATATGAATGGACGTTACTACAGTGCCTTCAGAGTCATTTTACGTCGAATTTGTCATATAGTAATAATAATTAATATTGTTAACTATGATTTGACAAGCAAACTTTGTATATACGTAGTAAGATATCGGTGTAAATGTAGGTAGTCGGTTTATCGTTGCG
Organism: Amorpha juglandis; assembly: GCA_949126905.1. Lineage (NCBI taxonomy): Eukaryota > Metazoa > Arthropoda > Insecta > Lepidoptera > Sphingidae > Amorpha > Amorpha juglandis. Next base: position 11,561,202 of record OX421372.1, read on the forward strand.
AACCAACTACCCCAGATTAAAAGATGTTTGATTTGCCAGTTGAGAATTACATTGTGAACGTATCAGATTGTTATTTATTTAGTCCCGTAATACATACTAGGATTAATGTAATATTGACCTTTATGTCTAAATATATAAAGGGCTGACAGGGATAAAATAACCACGAAGGTACTGTAGACTGTACTGTCCTTAACAATGTTTGAAAAAAAAACTGTTTCGCCGTTTGGAAATATCAAATATTTTACTAATGGATGTCGGGGTTTTAGCGAGGGTTATCTGCTACTGTAATTTAAAAATCAGAACATCTTCATTGAGTTTAAAAATACAACCCGTCACGGAAAATCTTACTAGTTCTTCACTACGAATTTTCAAAAAAATATTTTTGCTGAAAAACACTAAATTGTTAGTTGCCTAATTAATTAATTATTAATTGTTTATTGCAATTATTATAACGATGGCTCTAACAATTAATACATAATACTCAATATCTATCGATTCTCGTATATTACGACTTTGAAGCATCTGCTCAGAATTGTAATATTACAACGCCATACGTTGTGTGGAAGCCATTGCAATAATGTGTCATTGCCCTAATAGGCAACCGAACTTTCTGTAGTAATAGTTATAAAGTAAGAGACGGTATATTAAAACCACCTACATCAATTAAAATTAGGAAAACCGGTCAATGTGAGTCGGACTCGTGTGAGAGTGAGGGTAACCTACACCATTGAATTGTTACTTTTTGTGCTGTTTTATATAAATATTATTGGGATGAAATCGCCATAACTATACATATTCTTTTAAATTACACCTAGCTGTCCATTATGGTTTATAAGATAGAAGCCTTTCAAGCAGGACAAACAGACGTCGACAGCAGTGTAATTAGGGTTTGTTGATAAGCTTTATGAAAGGAACCCTAAACAGATCTGTAATCACTAAATGGCTTAACAGATTTTTTTAGATATGGTTAAAAGGCAGCTAGACAACCAGCTTTCAAATTCCGTATTCAAAAATAATATATAGAATAGAAAAACGATATAGAAAAACCGTATTCAATTGAATTCGTTTAGGCGTTAGGATGCCATAGTTTTATTTTTATCCTAGCCCGGCAAAGTGACTGCGCTACACCTGTAAGTGTAGCGCAATCCATAAATTGTGTCGACCAACGACAAACAGTACGTCTATCGTTGGTCGGCAAGATCATGCCGACCTGCCGAAAACAGTATGTCTGTCGTTGGTCGGCAAGATCATGCCGGCCTGCCAATAAATAATAATGATAAAGAGAAAGGAATAACACTCCTAATTTTTTCGGTGGATATGAATATACATAAATACGCTGAATATAAAGGTGTTTATTCAGTGAATCAATTTTATTCACCGTTGAATCACCTAGCTTTAAATCAAGACGCGTTTGCAATAAATCACGTCAAGCATCAAAATAGATCGTGCCAAAAAAATCACTCCATCCATCGAGATTTAACCTGCATGCTTGATCCATGTGACAAACTGAGTTTTATGTCTGTAAGTTTTTTAAATCCCAATATAGCACCTTTATAACAAAGGTGTCAAATACCTTTTTGTGAAAATCATTTTCTACTTTATGTTTCGTCAATATTGAGTGGAATGTAATTTCAACTACAAAGTCTCCAATAACTTTGGACTGCGGCCAAAAAACTGATTACTTCCTTTTTAGATTTCTTCCATAAAAGATCGACGGAGTTCTATTTTGATGAAAATTTTTGTAATCGTTTTTAAGAAAATAAGATAAATAAGTAGTTCTGGGTTTTTGTTGCCGCAAGAAAAATGTTATGAGAGGTTTGGATCTCGCACCATACATAATAACCAATAAAAAAAGAAGTCTGAAAAGGCAAAATTTACAATTTCTATATGTTTCTTTGTTATTATTTACTTTTCAGTGATATGAAGTCGATTTTAAGTTTTGCGAAAACTTATTTTAAAACATTCTGTTTTAGCACAGGCAAACGAGTTAAGGCCCTACATTGAAAAAAATGGGACATTTCTATCTCGTGTATATAATTGTGTACGTGGAATAGAGATTTAATATTTTGGTATACGTTTTTTGACTTTCTGCTCTAGGATTGTTCAAAAGGAATACACGATTCAATGAAATTTTCTCGATAGAAAAAAATCGCAAAGTTGTATCTATTTTTTTACGTTTTTGGCTGCCGAAGCGTAACCCTCATGAATAAGACAATTAAATTTACTTTAAAACATGGAGAATTATCGTATGAAAGTTTGGTCAAAGCAGTTTTAGATTTAATAATGAGTTTTATTAGAAAACAAGAAAAATCGTTTTGGCACATACGTTGTTTTATTCTGAAAGTACACTCAATATAGCCATCTCTTATTTTGCATTTCAAAAGTAATTGCGTCACTTTCATTCCCTCAATAGATCAGTCGGCGGGAGCGCCTTATCGTGGACGGACCTATGCCGTTATTTTGCAGATCGGATTTTCGTGATTTCATGCATTAATATGATTTTATTTACCCTCAAAGTCAATTTATATTTAATAATGCAAATAGTTATAGGATGTACGCATACATTATATTATTTTCACTTGTTAGATCTCATAATATCTTCAACCAAGCCACTTCCATCAATAGACTCATTTAACATAAATGAGTATCCATAGATGATGAGCGTAATGTCACAGTGTAAGTACATAATAAATATTTTTTCGTCCTAATATGCGTATATTTCTGTACCCTCTGTGAAAAGTGATACAAGTTTGAAAACCGAATTTTGAGAAAAAACTATTTAATGATATGATGCTATTTTAAAAATTCGACAACTTTTTTTTACTCTATTCTATTCTCAGGATGTTTTAACTTTGATGGATTGGGATTATTTGCTATTAACATAAATGTACTATGATTTTTGTTTATAGTAACAACAATAATATGAGATAATAAAAAGAAACTAAATTTATATCATTAGCCATATGTTATAATAGTTAATATGTGTATAATGATAAATGCATGTGTTAAATGGCACAAGTTTTTTTAAAACTTCTATCTGATAGGGTTGGAGTTAAAATAATTAAAATGCTGGAAGTAAGTCTGTTTAGAAAATATTAAGATTTATTAAGATAAGTATTATTATTATTATTTATTTATTTATTTTTATTAAGATTTTATTATGTATTTTGGATGAGTTAAAAAAATCTAACTTGTATCAATTAACACCCATTAATTCACTCAGTGTTAATGGATTCATATTTAGTTATATTACATAAAATAGAAATATTTCCAGGTTTAAAGTAATATAAGTTTTAGTCAGGGATCCCGGGTCCATTTTTGCACTTGATTACTATCAAGCTAATTTTCCGTGAGTAGCTTCGTTTCAATGAGACGCCCAACAATTTCCTGTGCGAAAATTCTTGATTGTGGTAGCTAACGGAGGTATCAAGGATAAAATATGTCGATTTGATGATTCTAAAAAAATTGTGTATTTGCATATTAAAAAAAAATAATTTTCATCAGATTCATCTGATAAATCGTCATTATCTACGCTTCTAACATAGCTGTCATCTTCATCTATTTCATTTTCCTCATTCGTCATGTAATAACATGAAAAAATTAAGTAAACTATATAATAATGAATACATGGTTAATTTTAAAACACCAGTAACCTCGCAGGACCAGATAGCTGACCCCATACGGAACAACTTTTGTTTTACGAGTTTGGATATAACTCAATATATTTAAAAAAAAATGATTTTACAAGTTTTTGTTGTGTTGTGTTTTTCTTCGTAGACAGCGGCGCGGCGCGGCTTGCGCGCACGACATCAAAGGCGCCGGTCAGCTGCTCGGGAATTCAAGGTCAAATGCGCTAGCCCGGTTCCCCACGCTTCGCGTGTTTGTTTACGTAATCTGCGATGCGCGTTGTAACATTCAAGACAGAAATTAAATGAATACTTATTTTTGTATGAAAATAAAATCTAACAAATTATCAAAAGTCGTAGAACAAAAGTAGTAGCTTATAACCTTAGGAACCTACCCCTGCGAGGTTGCTGGTGTTTTAAAAATAACCCTGTATAATCAATCAATAAATAAAAATTGGTGTGTGTCGTGGGACACCAGGTAGGAACGAAGTTCCTTCGGCTAATGTAGAATCGACACAAATTGTAAAAAATACAAATTATCAACTAAAATAACAAAATAAAAAAAAGACGTGTAGCACTCGGAGACTGCCGCGGTAAAGCCATTGTATAGCATTTTTTATCAACTTATGTAATTATAAATAATAACGAGCTAGCGTAATCTTTTAAAAATCGAAGGAGATATAAAAATACTTCAAGTATAACTGGCTGAATGAATTTAATTTTAAAAACTGATTGAGCTGAAATTCGCACACAATTTTGGTGCAGGCAAAAAGGAACTAACGCTGGCTGGTTATGCAGCGCTATTAACGCTTTTTTCTTACGCTGTTTTCTTACGCTTTTACTATCACATTTTTTTCAGTTCGGTCACGCAGCAAAATCCCTATCCCCTCCAAGCCTGCCGTAAGGAACTTCGTTCCAACAATATTTTTAATAGGGTACCTTGTATGTCAGAAGATAATTATTCAAAACATGGACTTAGGGGGCCATCAAACCAATAATATATGAATATTATATTTGTCATCAATTATTGTCTATCTGAAATTTTCTGGCAATTTTTCCGTGGGGCATGTGTACATTACACCATACATTACAAATGAATGCAGTTCTTTTAATTTGTTGCTACAATTCTTGTTTTGTTGGTGGCAAACTAATTTTCCTTTTTGAAGTGATAACTTCTTATGGGAGGGTGAACCGATGCGTTCCGAAACACCAGCGGTCCATCGATCAACGGAAGGTTCGAGAACATTCCATGAGACGTCACGCGGGCCAGTTGACCAGCCAGCGTTAGCCGATCTCCCTGGATCTTTGAGAATTTTCGAAGCCTAAGGTGGTGTCACACGGTGACCAGTCTGCTTTGACGGGACTGTGACTGGACTTTGACCGGACTTTGACAGAACTATGACAGGACTTTGAACGGAATTCGACCGGACTTTAACTGGAGTTGACCGGACCTTGACCGGACTGTGACAGGACTATGACTGGAATGTGACCGGACTTTGACTGGACTTTGACAAGACTGACAGGACATTGACAGGACTGTGACCGGACTTCAACTGGTTTTGACCAGACTGTGGCAGGACTTTGATCGGACTGTGACCGGACTTAACTGGATTTGACCGGACTTTGACCGGACTATGACTGGACTTTGACCGGATTTTGAAAGGACTTTGACCGGACTTTGACACAACTTTGACCGGACTTTGACAAGACATTGACAGGACTCTGACCAGACTTTGACACGACTTTGACCGGACTTCGACCGGTCTTTGACCGCACTTTGACAGGATTTTATCAGGACTTTGACAGGACTTTGACTGGACTTTGACAGGACTTTGACCGGACTTTGACCGGACCTTGACCGGACTTTGACCGGACTTTGACAAGACTATGAGCGAACTGTGACCGGACTTTGAACAGTATTGTGACCGGTCTGTGACCGGACTTAGAGTGGACTTTGACAGGACTTTGACCGAACTTTAACAGGACTTTGACCGGAATGTGACCGGATTGTGACCGGACTTTGACTGGACTTTGACTGGGCTTTGACCGGACTTTGACCGGACTTTGACAGGACTTTGACCGAACATTGACAGACCTATGAACGGATTTTGACAGGACTTTGACCGGACTGCAATCCAATGAAGTGATAACTTATTATGGGAGGGTAAACCGCTTTGTAACAACGCGTTACGGACCCACTCTGTCTGGCTTGCCTTTCTCTCACGCATACGGCAGCAGTAAGCAGGCTTCTCCTCTCTAAATTCAACCCACATTAGTTTAAGTTATCACTTCTGTCGTGCGTCCCGAGACGCACACTTTTTTTTATTTATTCCCTTATTCAAATCTATAAATCCTGGAACGGTCCTTGATCAAACCATACATTTTGTAGGAAAAATATTTTTTCAAATAATTTAGATAATTATCTTGAAATGTAACAAAAAAACCAGTTAGTATTAATTTTTTGAGTATCACCAAATCGACATATATTTATCCTTGCTACCTCTGTTACCACAATCGAGAATTTTCACACAGGAAATTGTTATGTGTCTCATCAAAACGAAGCAACTCACGGAAAATTAGCTTGATAGTAATCAAGTGCAAAAATGGACCCGGATACCTGACTGTTTCATTTTCATTTCAAATGTATGAAAATGACAAAATTTTGTCTGTCATTCCATTATCCTTCAAAACCAACGAAGTGTGTGTTTTACTTACATATGACAAACTTAGGATTCCATAGTAAAGAATAAATGTATATACAAAAGTGGAAACTATTATACTGGTGGTAGGATATCCATATCCGCCCGGATAGCGACCACCGTACACGTAGTGTTAAAACCTGCCATAGCGACTCACACCTTGTGTGGATCGTGTTCCAGGATCAGCCAGTGTATATCCAGTTCTACCGAGAGGCTTGCGACACGAGTTGATAGTTGTTTGAGGTGCGTATAAGGGTCCAACATTGTATCCCTGTGCCTGCATTGGTCATCCGCCTGTCCTGTCGCAGGGTCCTCGATTTGCTTCTTCCCTCTTTAGAGAATGAAGAAGCATTACCACCCATAAACTTATTGTATGTCGATGGTCGCTGGTTTTTTGGACTGGACTGCGCTTCCCATCAGATATAGTTTAGTCACTTTGCCGTGATCGGATAAAAAAAAATATCTTATGAACACATTTTCTTGGATTAATATTACACTTTTTATACCTTTGAAAGCGATTATCTCTCCATCTATTAAAAAAAATTAATAGATGGTGATTGATTTTTGAACATCTATCCGTAACGTGAGGTATACACGCTTCTATCTATACGATTTTTTAAATGTTAGTGATCCAGTTGCATAATTTCTCTGGAAGCCCAAAGGAAGGTAGCTTTAAGGAAGTGCTTTGTGCCATACCCGATAAAAGGTCTTCGCTAAGCCCCAATTGGCTGCAAGCGCCTCCCCCTTGGTCTCAGTTGCTTCTGTCCATCTATATGTCAGGTAAATTAGAAGATTACCAGCGAGCGACTCCGACGAAAGACGTACTGGCGGTCGCTAATCAATCGGTACTCCTCTAGGTACAGCAGGTGCTGATAGTTGATAATTCAATTATCGTAAAGAACAAGGAGGCGATGGTTATAGGCCTGTAATTGGACGGATCCTAGCGGTTGCCTTTTTTAGGATCGGGTGCACTAAACACTTGAAAATGGCGGACAGAAATGTGGTGGAAACCAAATTTATGGCCTACGGGAGTACGTGTCCATAACGTGCCAGGTAAACTCCAGTAAGGTCGCTTAAGGTAATATTTTTACGTTTTAGAGAATCACAAAAGTACGTGGGTCACAAACACCCATGCTAAATCGTACCAAAGGTACGTTCGTGCCGATGGCCAAAAAATCGATGTGTTGATATACTAGAGAAAGCTATGAGAGTCAATTGTCTTTATAAAAAGGATATTTAAGATACGGTGAAGTGGAAACATTCGTTAGTACTAGTCTAAGATCAACCCAGGCAGAACTGCTGGTGTCACTGGTGAGAGGGTAACCGATACATTTGGGTATCGATTGAATAGCGAAAACCGTACACATGGCGAAAAACTCACCATAGTGGTCTAATCAGACATGTCACACTTCGGGACTAGCCACTGTATATCCAGTAGCTTCGGGCCCACATAATGCCGATGATTAACAAAATTAATCTTGTTGGTCGCAAATATATTTGAACTGGACTGTACTTAATACCAAGTCACTTTACTGTGTCAAGTTAAAAAAACTTCAATATCACCATTTTGCTTTGCTTTAATTGTATTATTGCGCACAAATCTGACGTAATTAATTGTAAGTACACACATACAATGTTACAAATTGAGATATAACAAATTAAACATATTTGCTTTAAAATAAGGCCTTAGTTCAATTTAATATTCCTAAAGTAATATCAGCATACACAATTTTTTTATAAAAATTGACCAAAGGTGGTCCTTATATCATTGCGAACGAATTTTATTTTCCGTTCTATATTAGATACAGGAATACCGACTAGACCGAAAAAATATGCTTTTAGACTTATATCACTTTGCGCAGAGTGTACAGCTTTGTAATACGAGTCGAACGCCCGACGACAAACGAGCGCGGCTTGTCGCCCGAGCGCGTGCTATGCCTTCGGAGCTCCCCGCGAGCGGGTGCAAGCCCCGCCCACCAAACTACGGATTATTTTCGCTGTAGCCTCTTAATGGTTCACGTGATCTCCATGCCCACAGCCCATGAACACCCACTATATCAGAAGAATCATGGACGCCGTGCTGACTAAATTTAACTATATGAACGAATTTAACGACTTAACGTTAGAGTTTCTTCCCCGTTCTTCTTTAACGAAACAGCATTCCGAACTGGCGGTAGAGTTAAAATTTGACTGAATCTAAACGATGTTTGACATTTTATTGATTCAATAAATGATTTGACTTGATTGATTTGACTTTAAAGGGAAGTGTTAATGGGACAACCACCTTACTTTACGTCGATTTCCTGTATGACAATGTTTTCCGGTCGAACCGCTCCGTTTATGCTGTAGACAAAAGCGTTATTCTACCGCTAATTGCACATTTTCTTATCAGTAGTTACAAAAGCCGAATTTTAAACCTCCTAACTTACGCTGGACGTTTTGAATCTTGTTTTGGAGAACTAACAAGTATCAACACAGTATAATAATACAAAAGCAACCCATGGCAAACAAACATTGCTTTCAATGTAGGATGTAAACCAGAACAACAAATAAATAACGTAGGTGAACAGAGTAAAGGAAGAGTTCCAGTGTGACATTATACGAATAATAAATATAAATTGCCGCCCGCCTACCGGCATGTGCAGCCGCGCCCTAACTATGTCGCTTGAACGCCGTCACGTCTACATTATGGTTACAAGCTAGCAATTGTGTTGTTAAATAGACAGTTGTATTCCCTCGTTTGTATTTTGGGTATTATACGTCATTTGGGCGTAGTGTAATTTTATACAAAGAGTTTCTCTTAAATGTAACATTTTTGTATTTATATAAAAGGCTTACTCCTTACTGACTCATCATCGTCCAGCCCAAGCTATTTGAAGTTTTATTTATGTGATTGAATGACGAGACGAGCAAGGCGCTCCCCTGAGGGTAAGCACGCTTGCCAATAAACAGAAGCAACACCACACAGAACTTGAATTACATAGCACTGCATGGCACTGAACGGCGCCCGTCACCCCGAGACATAAGATGTTAAGTCGCATAATGGCCAGTAATTTCACTGGCTTCAATGTCCGTCCGAATGAAATAGACAAAGCGGTGATGCCAACCCAGATGGCCTCTCGCCGAGGGACTACCAAAAATAAATGCAATATAAATGGCTTACTCCTGACTGACTCATCATCGCCCAGCCCTTTGAAGCCATTTGAAGTTTTCAGAAGGTATTGATTTTGTATTGTTAGGCCACTTATAAGAAGGGATTTCTCGAAATTTTACTTGTATCAGAAAGCGGTTTGTGTAGTTTGCTTAGAAAATAATATTAATGGGTCAATTGTTTTTTATTCTAGCATAGCAAAGTGACTGTATACATTGAATCTGATGTAAGGTACGGTACACTCCAAATGTAACGTCGACTCTCAAGATTTATAGAGATATAGTAGAAAAATTCCCAAACGTTCCCATTTTCAAAGAACAATCTAAATTACAGTTCACAAACATATCTGCATTTCACATATGTAGATAGATGCATGTAAATGCTAATGGATCCTTTTGCTAACAGATGGTCCGTAGCATGGATTCGAATTTGCACAGAATCGACGCATTATTTCGTTCGGGAACTCGTACGGTATTTGTTATAACTTTTCTCAGTACCAGCTACTACCTACTTTTCACAAGGAGGTAGGTTTCTCGTATGCGAGAGGCCGTCTGGGTTGGTACCATGGCTTTGTCTATTTCTGCCACCATGCGACAGTGTGTAAGCACTGTTGTGTTTCGGTTTGAAGGAAATTGAAGCCAGAGTAATTACTGGGCATTATGAGACTTAACATCTTATATCTCGGGGTGACGAGCGCAGTTCAGTTCAGTCAGCGCAACCATGCAGTGCTTTGTAATTCAATGTTCTGTGTGGTGGTGCTTCTGTTTGAGGACAGAGCGGCACTTACCGTCAAGCGAGCGCCTTGCTCGTCTCGGTATTCGATAAAAAAAGCCAGTCCAGTAAAAACGGTACACATTTAACTTTACACAACAATGACCAAGTTAAAAAACTATAATAGTTATGTCTGCTTTAAAGCGAAAGTTGGAGCTACGCTAGTTTTAAACTTTCATAAATTAAGACAAGGGCAGTATAATAAAATGGCAAGGGTGACTGCGCATCCAAAGTAAGGCTAATTTTCCGTTAATTTTAATGAACGTGTTTTAACCTGTTATTAAAAGTCGATATTATCAGCTGTAGGATACTATTAAAATCTTATATATAATTTTAATCGACGAATAAAAGAAAGCTTCTCGTTGCGTACATTTATTTTCAAGTTGATCCTTTTTACACATACTGTTCGATTTGAACATTTCTTTTCCACTAGAAGTTTTAAAATTAAAAATGTCATTACAATATAATAAAACTGATATACCTATGTAAATTAATTAGCTCCTATTATAAAAGGATTCCATTGGAAAAATCTACAATCCAAGGTACTATTTGAGTTATGGTTATAATTTTAAACAAGATACACAGGTTATGTAATGGAAATGTTTCTATAAACTGAAATGGGTGGCAGTGCTGGTGATTACGGCATGATACCACTAAAAATGTATCTATTGGTGCTGCCACACCGATGTTATAAAATGTTTACAAACATTTTCTAACATTAAATCTAACATTTTATAACATTTCTTAACATTTTCTAACATTGTCTAACATTTTATAACATTTGAAAACATGACATCGGCCCTTCTTCTTTGACGGCTTCTTTGACGACGCCGCTCTCAAAAGTACCGCCGCCCGCTGTTAAAAAATGTTCAAAAATGTTACAAAATGTTACAAATTGTTAAGAAATGTTTACTAAATGTTGCTGCCACACCGCTGTTATAAAATGTTATATAACATTTTCTAACACCGGTGTGGCAGCACCATATCTATTTCACTACCACGCGCACGCGCCGCCCTTGCGTGGTTAACGGCCAGTAACTCCGAGCATTAGCTGATTTTTTCTTAGCGTTACATTATTGTTTTAGAAAAATGACATAAATGGTTGTTATAAGAATATGATATGAATAACCTTTGTATTTGTCTATCCAAACATGATGCTGCGTAAAAAATAAAAAATAAGTAGTTTTATTTCGTAATTTCTAAGTGGTATCCTATCCGTAACCAGCACTACCACATGTGTCAGTTTTTTAAGCGTTTCCCTACCCCCCTTTATAATATACATTATACCACATCCAAACTTAAGTTTATCTGAACAATTTACACACATGACCTACGTGTCACCTCCACGATTAACTCTAGGACCAACAGACAACCTTTATATACCCTAAACCTTACTATGTTCGATTAAATGTAATTGACTAAGTGAAGCCCCTTCGTTAAGAAGCCACGCCAAATAAAAGATCATAGTTATTAAGCAACTTAACAAGTTACGTAATTGTAATAAAACTAATTTAAATGGATTTTATCGCGGTTATTTTTAAAAAAAATATTTGGTTTTTATTTGGACTAGTCCACCCCGTTACCACGAAGGCTGAAACGCTTTCGAAACGTCGGGATCAAAATTAATAAAAAACCGCGATAAAATCCGTTTAAATTAGTGTTATTTCAATGAGTAATATTCGCGTAAACATAAGAAATTATTAAGTTACGTTATTGTAACATTAACAGATTGCACGATGTCATTCGGGATTTCGGCTAAACGGTTTACTTACTCTTAAGCAGGCAACTTGGCAAGGAATTAACTTAAAACGATCTCGCTAAACGTATCACCCGGAACAGAAATCATAATGAATTTTGTAATATTACCAAAAATTCTCTGCGTATAATTTAATTTGGAATGGCTCCAGACTCCACGGACAAATAATTTAAACGGCAGCGACGTAAAGTTTAAACTTGTGTAAAGTATTTCGGCGAGGTTTATGCTACTTATGACAGGCATAATGGTCATTTTGCCCATTTTAGCTGAATTTGATGGCTATTTTCGCATAGCCTTGCACGACGACCCTTAATCGTATTTAACTACTAAATATGTTCACTAATGTCAAATTTACATACGATTTAACGTATTTTAAACAGGTTTAGTGACTCAATACGATTTAAAGATCATTTTACAAGACGATCTCAGTTGTGAAAGAAGGAATTAAATTGCACATTGATTACATATCGTCTACTAAAGTATTAAAATAAAACAAGTTAAACTATCCATCGCAAAACGAACACACCTCGCAATGCTACACCTGAATGGGTGTATGCAAACGAACAAGAGTAGTCAGCAAAAAAATATCGTTGAATTGGAATGTGGTGACCGAAGATAAAATGTAAGGTGTAAGCGAGGCGGACGAAACTCGCCAGAACAGATACGACAGCACAAGTGCAGCACTCTGCAGTGCTGTCAAGCCCTTGACATGCTGCCGCACATACGTGCCAAATGTCCTTAAAACTGTCACGAATTTTTATCACGCTCTTTGCACTCTACTAGCGATGTGCAAACATTTGTCTATTATGCATTTTTTATCCAGTCCATACATCAAAAACTATCGCGCCTGACAAAAACAAACTACGTTGTTGAATTTGTTCAGCGTAGTGAGCTTTAAAACAACTTTTTGCTATACATACAGTGTTTCAATTATTGGACAAACAATTTCACATACCACTACATTTATTATACACTAGCTTTTGCTCGCGGCTCCGCCCACGTGATCAAACAAACAAACAAACAATCAAACTCTACAGCTTTATAATATTAGTATAGATTTGGGTAGCTTAGCAACGGAAGCCTTCAAATAATATTATTTCGGTAGCTTAGCAACGGAAGCCTTCAAATATGAATAATTTTCCCCGTTTTTGCAACATTTTTCAGTGATGCTTCGCTTCTAATGGTCGCAGCGTAATGTTATATAGCCTAAAGCCTTCCTCGATAAATGGACTATCCAACACAAAAAGAATTTTTCAATTCGAACCAGTAGTTCCTGATATTAGCGCGTTCAAACAAACAAACAAACAAACAATCAAACTCTACAGCTTTATTATTAGTATAGATTTTTATAACAAAGTCAGCGGTCAGAAATATGATTTGTCGAATTCAATTTAACGATAAAATGTGTAGTAGCTATGGTGAGAAAATTGGCAAAGAAATCAGAGGAATTTATATTTGACAGGGGCATAAAGAGTCCATTTGTAGCAAGTGACGTGTTGAGGGTCTCTTGTTTATGGGCGGCACTTAACACGGGCGCTAAGCCGTCGGGCGTGCCGCGTGCCGCCTTCATCTTGCCCAAAGACGCTCGTTCTACCAGGACACCAGTACATCATTTTTATGTCGCCTAAGTGATTTTGTTATCTGATTATACTTGAGGATAAGTACACGTAATAAAAGTCTCGCTATATCTCTTTTTTTAGATAAGCGGGACTTTATTATAAGGGATTCGTAGCGAAAATATCTTACTGCTCGGCACCCTCATTCGGTACTAAAGATTAGGGATTAAGTATGACATAAATACGGACCTAATATGTATTTAAATGATAACCTGCAAACTGCAGTTGATTGGCACTCGGCCAAATTGAAATCGATGGGATTTAGCTGTTTCATTTGTGCTACTGTAAATTTCTAGTACCTAGCTAGAACCGTAAAATATCAAATAGAATTATTAATGCAGATATTGACATTGTTCTACGCGATCGAGCGTGTATTGAACAAACAAGGCTTTAAACAAACAATGAATGATTCGCGGTTATAAACTTTAGCATTCTTTTAGTATAGATACAAGAAGCAATCTTAAACATAAGAGGAAATATCGGCACATGCATGTGTCAACGGCAGTGAAAATCTAATTTCCAGGTTGTCCGAAGGTCGAAGTAGCTCGAGGCTGAACTGATTCGAGCGACGTACAGCTCGACACGATGGCCGAAAGCCGAAAACCGAAAGCCGAAGGCCGCATGTCGTTGGCTATCACGATGTAAAATTTTCCTTTAAATTCGCTAAGGAAATAGATTTCAAGACTTTTATAGTAAATGTAAGATTGCTGTCAGCAAGCTACGCCATTCAGAATTTATCCGTTCTTTTTCCGAACGCCGCGCCGCGCCGTGGAGTTTTCATAATAACTAAAATATTATTAAATCGATTTTGTTATCACAAAGCATTAATAACAATATCATATTAAAATTGCAAGTAGTATAGTGACTATAAAAGTAATAACATTATAGTATTATATAACTAATACATTAGAGGAGAAGGTGGTAATGTGGCCCCCGCAGGTATTATGGCCCCCTTCGATATTTCTAGTTTAGAATCACCGCATCAAGCGAAACATTTTTGTAATGGGGAGCATCAAAGACAATTTCGATTTAATGCACAAAAAAAGTAAGCGAGGGCAGCACATACGTTTGTTATTCGAGCCAGTTTGAACTTGCACTCGCAAAAACTTTGTTATTGTGTTGCATTTAATTGCATAATTCTAGAAATACCGAGTTTACGCATCTGAGATTTGGATATTATGTTCGATTAACGTTTTCCTATTGGATTTTGAAGGTATGTACACAAAATATTTGATGTTATATATTTTTATAGGTTGGTTTGTAGATTCCACAATATTGGTAATTTGGCCCCCTCATATTGGTTGTATATATATGAGTGATATTTATTTTTTTATCTACTTACAGATGCCTATAAACGAAAGCTTATGAGGCCAAAGAGACCAAAGAGACGCAACATCCAACAGTAGCTCCGATAATGAAGAAATAGTAAAAAGCGACTCATCGGGATGTGATAAAAATGTATCTCCATCTGTAGTACCTGAAGACTACGATATGATTTGTATTTTGTGACAATATTTACTCCAGCGACAGACGTGGCGAGGAGTGGATTCAGTGCCAAAACTGCAACTTATGGGCTCATACTGACTGCGGGGGGCCATATAACCCTCGCTTGATCTCAAATTGTCAAATTTCCATTTTTTTTTATAAAATATATTTTAGTATTATCTGTTGCATTTTTATTTGTTCCATATTATGTCGTGTATTGGCAAATAAATAACAAAACTAATGATGTTTTCATTATACATGTTTTCCTTTTATTTTTTACATGAGACCTCAAAAACAAAGTGGGGGGCCACATTACCACCTTCTCCTCTACTATAATGTAATATCCGGATAATATACGGCTTCTTACATTTTATACGTTTAACCGAATATCAAATATTATTACGTTTTCTATATTAAAAGTATTATGGTGCGGAATTCATCATTAGACATGAGAAAAGCCCGTACACCACGGAGCGAAAAAGTGAAAACACGACGTGAGTATAAAAAACGAATAAAAAAAGCAATATGTCGCCAAGCACACGTGTTTGCGAAACTAACGTTAAAAACAGCCACGAGTATCCTCAAAGAGACTTTCAGAAAATCAATTCGTAGTTTAACATAACGGAACGTGTGGGCGTTAGAATGTGCGTCTGGTTTTTGTCGCAGACGCGGCGCTAACATATGTGCCTAATATGTAACACGCGCGATTGCTTGAGAGTGATCTATTGGGTGACAGAGACGCTGTTTACAATTCAGTTCGTGTAAAAGACAGCGGGATTGCCTTCTCAACTGTACATTCTTTTATATAAAATGCTTCACATCTTTTATTTTAAGGACTTTATGTGCAAACACTAATGGCCAGAAAGCGCATTATAAAGCCAATTAAATGCCTATTTCACATTCTTCGAACAATATCCAACCACCGATTAACGTTTGATCCGACATATTTTTTCTGGTATATATGCTAGGGTGTGATTGTGTTTTATTTTTCTTTGGTAAGCACCATTACTTAAACATGGCGACACAGGCACAAATTTAACGTTTGCTACTTCATGCCTATTGACATTTTGTGTATTGCTGTTTTTTGTTTGTTTTATAATTACCGTTTACTTGGACATTGTTAAACAAGCGATGTGTAAAACAAAGGTGAAAGAAGAAGAATAATAAACAATGCACTATGGACTTAATAATTTCTTTAATTGTATCATTCCATGATAAATCAAAGTTCCATGATAAAAATTACATTCACAACAAAATATTTTTATGCCAATAGTCTCTTAACCATCGTACGTAAAAGATCTATTCCAAACCATAATTTCGGATTAAAATTAGATTAAAATACGAGCAAATGAATTAAGCTTTGCAAAAACTTCCAAACAACGTTCAGTCATGACCTACATACATGTCGACTCACAAACTCGTTTAGTTAAACCGCAAAATAAAGTTTTATAATTAAGTCTTTATCCTCTGTTTTGGATCCTCGTTAAGTGCGTTAATTTAATTTAAAGTAGTGGCGAATAACACAATGTTATGAGTACATTATAATTCCAATCGAAGTTACTGGGTAGTTAATTGAATCTAACCCTTTGCTTGTTAGGAAAGGTTTTAGTTTAACCTCGATTTGAAATGAACGTAACAGCTGTAACAGCAGCGCGACGGCTTGCCTCCGATATCTTGATACTAACAATGTTCACGATTAGATTGAAATATCAGCATTACGTGTTGTCGGCGCCTCTTTAAACGTTACTAGGCTTAATAGGGTAAAGGGCAATGGATTTTTTGTAAAAACAAGATGTAACATTAGAGAAAAAAACAAATCTTCCCGCGTCGTCAGATCATTGAATCCGACGAGGCGGGGACTGACAATTTTGTTAGTTAATGGAAAAATATTAATAAATAATATTTTTCATAGGCCAGCCAACAAGGAAGTAGGTCGCCTGATGATAAGTCACTGCTCATACATGCCCACAATTTCGGAAGGTTTTTGTCTATAATACGTCCGAGTATTTTTTAAACAGCAGAGGAAAAAAATATTTAGTAATCAATAATAACGATTTTTACATACACGCCTGTTACGCCTGTAATTTCCGAAGGGGTCGGCAGAGGTGTAATCAGTGCACCCATTATGGGTGCACTGATCGGGGTCTGGGTGTTGTGAGACAGAAAGTCTCTCGTAGTTCCTGATACCCACAACATAAGACTCGTATCTTACTGTGGGGACAGGACTATGTGTGAGACTGTTGGGTGTATTTATTATTATTATTATTCGCTGAGCGTAATTCCATCCCATGATGTGATAGGGGGCAAGTCTATCGCCATACCGGGCACAATTTCAAAGTCCGGGCTCATATTGAGCATTTCTTGATAGAAAACTCGGTTTTGAGGCACTTCATATAATGACGTGGAAATATGACGGAAAAGGCGGGCGGCGCAGGCGGAGCCGTGAGCAAAAGCTAGCTTAAACAATTTTCTACTCGTAATTTTTTTTTGACCTGCGTATTTACGTTTGACATAACATTTTTAAAATTACATTCTCAAAACAGTAAACCGAAACAATGGCAAATTGATTGTGAATTTTATAAGAACTGATTATGGAATAAAACTTCTGTGTACTTAAGATGTGAAATAATTCCGAAGTTTTTTCGAAGAAGCATTTATTATACATTTAATTTAATATTTATGGTTCGCTATATGTATATGAGCGCACCTTTCTGTAACACACTACCTATATAAAAATAGAGTATAGCTACTAAATCATTCTTTATCCAATACATATTACACCATCTATTAGCTGGGACCACCTATAACTAGGTGAGCAGTATCTTTTTGTACATTATCCTTGTTAGCATTATTTTATTACTATATCATCTGCTGGTGGATCAAATATAATGATAAATAAATAAATAAATCTTCCTTTTTACCTTTCTTGCTTTGAAGCAGCTAATTCACCCTCAAAAAATAAAACCCCGTCGCTATTACTTTAAAAAATAAATTATAAGTTGTTATTAAGTCTGAGTGACTTAATAAGGTGAGTTATCCTGACGCACCATTTAAAAAGTCAACAGAAACTCGTTCTGAGTACTTTTCTTTCATTGTTTCCGGGCGTGCGGAGAGCCCTCAAAACTCAAGGAAATTGACAATGAAGGTAAAGTTTATCTTCTACCGTCAGCCGTTTGAGGGTCCGAGACGTGACCCGGCTGCTTGATTCCATTACCGAGGCTCGCTCCTCCCGACAATAGAGAATTAAAAGTCGAATTTTTGCAGAGCCAACGAGCCGCTTATTCAATCGAAAAATCAATATCACTTGCTTTGAAAATGAGCAGTATTACTGAATGAATATTTCCACGATTATTGGAGTGAAATACTTTTGAATACGAGCGTTGCATTGTTCACTATTTTTTAAGTGAACAATGCAATATAATATGACACAATGTGATAGATTATTGATTCGTGGCAAGCGATTATATCTTATCTGCGTGTATTCAAATTTTACAGCATGTGTAGTTGCTAATGGACTAGATCACATCAGCTACACTATAAAATTATATGTTAGCCGTTTAAAGTTGTAATTCCACTTCCTACTCCTATTATAAAGGTCATAGTTTTGATGTTTGTGAGCTTGGATAAAAAAAAGATAAAGATAAAAAAATAAAAAAAGATAAAAGAAAAAGATAAAGATCGCAGGAAGTCGCTGGATGCAGGCCGCTTCCAACAGGTCGGTCTGGAAATATTTGGGGGAGGCCTATGTTCAGCAGTGGACGTCTTGTGGCTGATGATGATGATGAGCTTGGATACTTGTGAATTGGAGGTTTGTTAATCAATCACGCTTTAACTGCTGAACGGTTTTAGATGAAATTTGGCGCACAGGTAGACCATGGCTTGCACTAGGACATATGCTTACTTTTTATCCTGGAAAACGTTGTTCACGCGGGCGGAGCCGCAAACAAAAATTAGTAGTTCATAAATAGGTTCCTTATTCACTGAACTAGCAGCATCTATGATGTTAATAGGTAAGTTGTTTGTTGCCATATTTTACCACTCATAGATGACACATCATAGATTGTCAGTATAGAAGGTATCATGATAAATTTTATTTGAAAATCCTAAAGGCTAGTAATGATACCTACTAAGTAAACGATGTTCCATTTACTCTTTCATGTCGCTAAGATTTGATTGCGAACTTTGATTCAAAAACTTTTTAATGGTTTTTCTGTTTCAATAATTTATGAATATTTAATTGCAAAATAAAAAATATATATACATTAAATTCCGATATTTATACATATTTCGCCAAGCCTATTTCCGTCCCATAATGTAATAGGGACAGAGCCTATTACCTAAAATAAAATAGGTACATGTTATAATTATTTTTGTACCTGTATTATCAAATTTCGCAACACGCTGTCGGAACCCGTAGGTAAGTAGCCGCTTGAATGTGAATTGCGGCCGCCGAGAATGTTCCATTTGCATAATTATTCGAAAGATTTTGCATACTTTTATAGCTGCTCTTTAGGCTATCGCTACAGTAACTTACCTGCATTACAATAAAAATATAACTCACCGCTGAGACTAGCTATTATTGTAATTGCTAATATTGCTATCAAATGCCCCAGTTTTGCTATTTTTAGCTCTTTTTTTGCGCAGCGTTGGGCTATTTTTAATTTGTGCAATTCCAACAGCTGGCTCTAACGATCTTTGTAGATGTTTTGTTATTTTTAATGACGGTGTTTTCATTTATTTTTATTTACTTACATATTTTGAAGTGAAGTGAGGGCGCTGAGGGTAAATAAAAGTTGAATTTTAAAGCAACGAAAGCTTTCGTGTAAAGAGATATGACTGATATTGGTCACACAGTGATGGAGATAAAAATAATACCACTCATAACTCATTGGAATATTTTTACTAATACCCACTAACACCAATTTTATGTATAAACAAAAAATTTAAAAAAAGTTTTACCAATAAAAAATATTCTAAATTATGAAATAGAATATCGAATATGACTGCAACTATATTTTTAACCGACTCCGAAACGGAGGAGGAGGTTATCGATTCGGCGCGTACATTTTTTGCTTTTATTTATTCTCATACGAATGGCCAAAGGAATATTAGCCCATACAGCCTATTCCGCCATGAAAAAAAACATATATATTTCCTTCTTTTTTGTTATTTCTGTTGTATATAGGAAGCATAGAAAATTTACGAAACACTATAGGTTTATCTACATATCGTTAGTAAGGTTACTCCCATATTTCGGCGTTATTAGGTGATGGGATAATTTCTTTATAGCCATTAAATATATATATATAAATAAACGATTCTATACTTTATCTCATCTCATTTCTCATCCACTTTCATACAAAAGTAACTGTTTGACGCTCTTTCACATGCAAATACGCTAAGGAACGCTATGCTAGAATTGAGTAGCACACGTCACGTCCTCATTGGGTGACATGGAACACGTTTCAGATAACGCATACGATTTGGTTCCATTAAATGCTGAATGAAATCAGCTTTGAACGGAGTCCATCGATCTGTGTTTGACAAAACAAGCTCATAACGTAAATAAATGCCTTTGCTTGTGGAAAGGTATATTTCATTAGAGTTTAGGATGATTCAATAAAGTTTATTCGTTTAGGACATGAAACACAAATACTCAAAACTTATGTGATATAACAATGGATATAATACATTGAAATGGATTTTATATATTTTATGAATTCGTTGGACGTTGATAAACTCAAAACTCAATTGTATTGATTTACACTCATAATAATAATATTTAATTTTTTCCTACTTAATCGAATTAAAATCATTTTTAAGCACACCTTAAAAACTCTCAGAACGACCGAGATTTGAATGCAAAATGGCGGTTAACATGTAACGTGACTGTGATTGGTTGAAATTGATGTTAAAATGGCGGATATTAAAATGGCGCGTGTCCTTTCAGTTAAATTCGGAGATGACCAACTCTGAACAAAACTCACTAATAACGTTCAAATTTTGTACAACTTATGCTTATGGATTGGATGGGCCGTTTGAATTTACAAGCTTGTTTAATATACTTCCATGTTTAAAAGAGGCCATAACCCATGAGTTTGTTTCGGCATTTCTTCTCATGGCTAGCCACGAAATGCCGAAAAAAGATAAAGAAATGTATTGTACTATAAAATTATTGACATGTAAAAGTGATATTTATGATCCAATTTACAGAATAAATGATTTGAATTTGAATTTGAATTTGAGTTTTAATTTAAAGTCAAATTTTAATCAAATTGTATATTGGAGATGGCCATGTTTGAACTTTAACGAATATTTTGTATATCGACACAACACATCATAGTCATATAATGCATCGTCATCACTTACGTAGATAGAAAGATTGAGCTCAGCCTGGAACACGGGTTTATTTCAACGACAGCATAACTTAGCATCACACGTGGATCCTGCCTTTCCGAGATAGATTAAGACTTAAAAGGTATCACCAGATTCATACAGTCTACTTTATCTAAGTCCACTTTCCTGATTAATATAGTTTTCGTAGATAAATCACTCCTTTCTAAAGGAAAACCTTTTATTCAGTAACAAATTAATTGTCCGATCAATAGAAATTTAAACCAATGAAATAAATGTAATCGGATTGTGGATCATCAATAGCGTTTCGTTATTTTTGATTAAATTATTACAGGCAGACTGAAACGAACACAAAGTTATCAACGCAAAGGAGAATACAAAAATATTCGTTGTTTAATAATATAGTTTATAAAAACTGGGTTTGAAATATGCAAAATACTAATAAAGTAGAATAGTTCTGTGGCGATAATTAAACCAATAGTAGTTTTTATATTGCCGAGTGTGCAAAATTTATTCAGCATTGTAAGAAAAATGCAGTACGAAATTAAGCGCTTCAGTGCAGGTATTACAACTTTTTTAATTAATTAGAGCCATTTTCAAACTTTAGTTTTGCTTCGATTGTATTTGTGTCTTAAAACTTCATTAAAACTCGATGTGAAGTAAAAACCTAACATAGGACATATTAGAAGTTGTGAAACTCAATAACAACTTGCGTTAAGCCAACATTGCAACTAATTGATTTTGTAAACTTGTTTTATTTAATTGGTCCCGAGAGGGTTGCTTCGAAGTTTTTATAGACTGACGCGCAATTCCAATTATTTGATGAAATTTCTTTTCTTTACGTGTTGAAAAAGTTGGTACTGGAGAAAATTGTTGCTCCCCGAGCCGTCCCTTTACTAAATGTATAAATGTGTATAATATATGTAATAGTATGATTTACACATATTATATATGTGTTTGTTACCCCTGCCCTTAAATTACTCAACCACCCAATGTACAAATGCTTAAAAATGCTTTTTACAAACTGATTCTGTTACCTCTAAATTAGTGTCATTGCAAACTTAGCTGTTCCAAAAAGAACAAAATAAAAAAGAAAACTTAGAACCGGAACAATTTTTTACTATTTAATACCTTCTTTTGAAAGGATAAAGAGGGATATTTTATCTTCGTTAAATGAAACTGATTTATTAGAAAGGTAAACTGTCAAACATTTTTGTTTACAGCTCGAATGGGCCGGCTCGACCGGGTCGATACCACTGTTTCACATAAAACCACCGTAATGAAGCGGTTTGCTGCTGCGTTTCGTATGGTGGGTGAAATAGCCGGAGGACCCAATTTCCTTCGCCTTCTCCATCCCTAATAACATTATCCATTTCTTTTAAGATCGGCAACGCACCAATGATTTTATGATATTGTGAATATACATGACCGGTGGAAATCACTTACCATCATGTAACCCACTTGCCCGTTTTCCGGCCTATGCTATGAAAAAAATACAGTAAATTAATAATCTTGATTCAATTGTAAATACTATAGTTCATAATAATGAAAATTGTATTTAATTCATAATGCCCCAGCCATATTATATTATGTGTGCACACTAAGATACAAGTATCGTATAACTGTCCACTTATAGTATTCATCCAACATTAATAAAGAAGATTTAATTATCTCTAAGTTGTATAAAAAACGTTGACAATAATAAAGGTTTAAAGTAATCAAGCCAGAAATAAACTGTTTATTCAACTCTCCAGTCAAATCACGTTGCTTTTGAACTCTTCTGTGAGAGTCTTCAAACTGTGTTAAAATCTCATTACCATCGTACTCTCACAGTCACATTTCTACGATGTATAAAGAAACATTTGTAAATCAGATACAAAATATATTCAGTTTATTCTGTGAACCAAGCAAATTACTTTTTTTTAGTTTGCAGTAACAAATTAATCTGGGGAAAGTTGCGTTTAAATCAATATTAGGGATTCGTAAACAAAATAGCAGACAAAAGATTTCACAATATGACTTCTTTACAATTTTATTATATTTTCTATAGAAATTAATTAAACCTATAGGTTTATATCAAGTAGCTTTGTTTATTATGAACACAAAATAAAATTTTAAGCATTCCACAATACAATTAATTATTCTAAAAGGGAAAGTAAATTTACCGAATGTTTCGGATTATATACCAAAAATATATTTTAAGTTACACTAAATCATAAAGGTCAAGATCTTGCCAATAATATTCTTCCTTACCACCTACATGAAATAACTGATCAAGTTGTTAAATAGACCTTAGCCACATTACACATTAATGGCATAAGACGCACTCCAGTATTAAGTACGGCATAGATAAATCTGAACGTCTGCTCAACCCAGCGTGGTATTTAATAAGAGACCATTGGCAACCCTCCAAATTGAATAACGAAGTGCCGATTAGGCTATAAATCTAAATAAAAAATCTCGTCTCTTGCGAACTCTAACCCAAGAAACTATGTTTTTATTGTGGTTTTAAAAAACAAATGGTAAAATTACGCATTGGTAAAGTGGAAGCGAACATGAATAGTGAACTTTTAAATCCTGAGTTTGATCCCCAGTGTGGATAATCTTTAATAACATTTGAAAATTAAATAAATTACCCAAAACATAATTTTTCGCCGAGCATAATGATCAATTCCACGTTACAAAATAAAAGCAATAAGTCAATAAGTACTAGTTACTATCAGCATTATGTCACTAGGGTATAAGAAGTATATAAAGACGTCTATCCTTGACGTAAAACTCAATTTCGACATCAATTCCACGTTATTTGGGACCGTCAAAGATCTTTTCTGCTTTAGAAATGAGTTTATCTTCTACTTATTACATTATTTATTTTTTGTTACATCATATCAAATATTTTATTATTGCTAGCACTGATTTGTTTTTGAAACAATCGTAAGTAAAATTCTACGAACACGATAATCGTTGGATGGAAATAGCTAAGAAATAGAACGTAGTTAATAGAATTTTGATTATATTATTTCAAATTAGTTTTGGTAAGTTCAATATTTCAATTCTGCCGCCACAGAGATGAGAATAGTAAACTAATGAAAAGTTTGATTCGAGGTAACGAGACTAAGAAACAAGTTAGTATGTATTAATTGTTATTAAGTTTGCTGTAATTTATAACATGCCATTACGATCCAGTGGCATAGCTAGGCAACTGGTGGAAATTAGGTACAATTCGTAACTTAAGAGTTTTACAAAAGTACCATTGCTGCGATTGTACTTCATCTGAGTGTTGAGGAACTCAGGAGTCGTTAAATATCTCAGATATCTTGGTGGTCGTTTGAAATGAATTAATTTAAAGACCGGCTATGAAATTTAATAAAAACTGCACCAGATCTTAAGACTATTGCTCTTCTATTGTGTCTCTAATATTTTTTTAGGCAACCCTATTGGTATGTGTTCAGCAACACCTTTTATACCCTAAAATGTTATTTTGATCCGGTAAACAGATGGGTGAAGGTCAATGTTCCGCGGGATCTTAGACCATAATCATGTTTAGAGGTTAAAATATACTATATGAAGATCATCGTCCAACGCGGCCTAGGTGTATGTGAATTGGGATGATTGTTTTAATCAAGGCCGCAGTAATGGCTGAACGGATTTACTTAAATTATACAATAATACAAATAAACCGCGACTTGCATTCGAACTTAAGCTAATTTTTATCCTGAAAAAGATCATTCAACGCGGGCGGCGCTACGAACGAAAGCTAGTAATAAATAATGCAATTGATCAAAAAATTCCAAAAGAAGAATGCTGGCTCTACCCGACTACTTTATCTAATTGAACTATAACTTCGTGTTAAAACCAAATTCAGACATTAAATTTTCCATGTCGCATTATTCTTGTACAAAAATGATCTACAGTGTGCAGCCACCGATCGCTTTGAAATTCACTTTATTATTGGCTTTTCATACAAAGCGAAGATAAAAGACAACGAAATCTCAAGAGTTGCGGTTTCGTGGTCGCCATTTCGTTATCAAGTTTTAGTATTAAAAGCGGAAAATTTAAATTCATTGTGGGTATTTGCACTTAAATCGAATGGACTCGGTAAAATGATTTATCCTCGTCGAACTTTTCCAATTTATTTCCATAGGGCATTGATTTGAGGCGGAATATAGTTTAATTGTTGTAACGAAACTTTTTGTTTTAGAGGAATGAGGACAGTTAAAGGCGCGTTCTAAGATACGCGACCGCGACGCGTGACGGGTGACCCCAGTTAGGCGCTAGCGAAAAATCCACTTTGTATCGACACTGCGAAGTGACCACATTGGACCTGACTTTAAATAAACTGCATTCCAAGTATAATCTTGATCATCATTTATTATTTATTCATTATCATATATACATATTACATCACGCCTCTTGACGGTCAGAAGAATAATGCCGGTTTAAAGTTGCTGGATAAACACTGGCTGACTCTGAAATACGATTCGCCTAAAGGAGCTACTATGGCGAGTTTTGTCGCCATATATACGGTAGTCCCTATCCAATTGGGTACACAAATACCCTTCTAATAGCGAAGTTGTATAGTTTGCATGCTTCAAAACACAATTGCATATAAAACGGACGTGTCGCTGCCGACGTGTGTCGTGTTTTCCAATTTAGGTCGCGCACAGCAAAACGTCCCTTAAGGATTATTTTTATATTCTGGCTTTAGCTTTACTTTGAATTAGTCATCCAATTTTGTTAAAATATTAAACAGTTTCTACACAAAGCTGTTATCAAAATGTAAAGGTGGGTTTTCAAGTTATAATAGGTTTAAATAAATATGTGACGTAATTGCATTGTGCGGCAACTAATATGTTACCTATTGTACTTGTAGCTTCATGCGTATATTTATCCCCAGGGAACTCTTCGTTTTCCAATGCAAAAATCCCAAGTGCCAGTACATCAAACAAGCTATATGCAAGCCGAAATAATTGGATTGCAGAGTTCAAAGGGAACAAAAATCCAACTTTCATAAATTGGTACTTTTAATGCGAATGAAATTAATTGTTAATTTATTATTTTAAAAATAAATACCATATACATGCAAAGTATAGAATAACACCGGAATACATAAAAGTTATTATTTCCGATGGAAAACTAATAAAATAACCGCACATTTTATTATTATTATGATAATATATGCAGTACATGCATGGTTTTTAGTAAGCTAAAGCAGGGTTTGCTAGTGGTAAGATATTCATATCCGTCCGGATAGCGACCACCGTACACATAGTTTTAAAACCTGTCATAGTGACCCACACATCTTATATGGATCGCGTTCCAGGATCAGCCAGTATATATCCGATTCTCCCGAGGGGCTTGCGCCATGACTCGATTGTTGGTTGGGGCGGGTATTGGGGTATATCCTTGTATCCCTGTGCCTGCATCAGTCACTCGCCTATCCTATCGCAGGCTCCTCGATTCGCTTCTTCGCTCTTCGAAGTGTGAAAAAGCATTAATACAGGCCGGCATGATTCTGGTGACCACCGATAAACTTATTGTTTGTCGGTGGTCGCTGGTTTTTTTGACTGCACTGCGCTTACGATTAGGTGTAATGCAGTTCACTTTACCGTGCTCGGATAAAAAAAGGGTTAGTTGTAACTTGATTTGATTTTTTTTTATTCGCGCAACTAACTTTACAAAAGACAAGCACAGCAAACTCTACTTTACTTACGCAAAGATATAATTATTATTCCATTATTTTAAAGGGGATTAAATCCTTCACGTGGCGCTCGACAGCAAATTATTGACATGCAAGATATAGTGAGACGAGCAACATATATACATAGACTTGCGCCTGTTTCACATAGGGATAGGCAGAGACAACGGACTCTTTTTTATTTGATTGAATGAGGAGACGAGCAAGGCGCTAGCATGATCGGCGCCGCTCGGCTGACGCCTGCCCATAAACAAAAGCAACACCACATAGAACTTTGAATTACAAAGCATTGCATGGCATTGGGCTACGCCCGTGACCCCAAGACGTAGGATGTTAAGTCTCACAATGCCCAGTAATTTCACTGGCTTCAATGTGCTTCAAACCTAAACACAACATTTCTTACACACTGTTGATTGGCGGAAGAAATAGACAAAGCGATGGTACCAACCCAGACGGCCTCTCGCATACGAGGGACCTACCATCTTGTAAGCATATACCATAATGCTTTTAACGGATAATACATCTATTTTAGGAATCACATGGTAAACACCTTTTCCCTTGTATCAAAGTGAATCAGAATTATAATTAATGAATAAGAATTTGATGTAATATTACTAGACAGAAGTTAAAGGGTCGACCTCAACTCCCAAGGTACACACCTCAAATTTTCGAAGTTATTATATTAAGTATTCATTGTATACTAAAAGTGCTTGCTATTTTAGTTATTAAATTGAAATAGCTGTTTAATTTATATATACCACAAACAGCCAGCTATTAATTTAACTGCTATATGCGGTTTGGTGATATTATTTATTATTTTTGAGTCGGTTTTATTTTTGTTTAAAAGTTTTAACGAACCATTTTGCTTGTTTGTTGATCTCGGCGAATTATGGATGTACTGGTTACACCTCTGCCTACCCCTTCGGGGATTATAGGCGTGAGTGCGTATGTATATAATTACAAAGTACAACGCATGTACAACGTGCGCGGACGTGCTGAATATATTTTATGCTATTTCTACCATAAAAAATATTTAAGTAAATGTTGGTGACCGTAAAACTTCAATTATCCCACCGTATTACGCACAGAATCTCGATAAGCTCAAAAATCCATAACTTCTGGAATTATATCGGTAATTGTGCCTTAATAACTAATAGCACACACAAAGTACCTTTTTATGAACTATTCCAGCGTAAAATCGGTAACCTCGTTTGGTAAGCGGTATTTGTTCACCGTACAGATATTAGCCTGTGGCCTGCTTGCAATAAGGTCGAGTTTCCTTTGGTCATGTACACATTCGCGTGTTGAACCTCGTCGGCTCCTCCAATTAAAGGGGTAGGCAAAGTACGACGAGTGTTCGCAAGCAGGCTGCGGCGATATCATAACGTTTACACACGACTTTAAATGAGGCTGCCTCAGATTTTATGAAAGTTTTCATTTAAACACACGTCACTATTTTTGCTCCGTTGCACACGTGATGCAAATGAGAATTATTACGATACTAAAAGCGAGTTGTGTTCCATTCTTGTTTGTTTGGAATTTAATTACGAAGAAACTCATCCTTGATATTAATACGTAATGAAATTTTCAACAGATATTAGGTAATCTTTTGACGTTGGTAATTATTATATTATTTAACTTACATATTATACTAATTAGATAATGAATAAAGTATCATGGTTTTATATTTAGAATTAATTTTACCTTGAATTAATTGTATACAGTCTACTGGCTCAAAGTAATGAGTATATTTGATGGCAATTTTAATAATATAATTTTTCTTTCAACGAAACTCCCTCATGCGTGTAATATGTTTAATATTAATGTGAAATGCGTCCAAAATTTTCCTGTATAAGACTGCTGGGAACGCAAAACGGGTAAACAAATTTTAATGAGACTTATATTGTTGGTTAGACCGACGCCTTGTAAACATCCCCGACATGTAAGAAAACGGAGTACTTCAAAACTGTTTATATTCCATTTACGAATCCGTGTTATGTGAATACTTTTAGGAGAGACTTGAAAGAACTTCCAAAGTTAGTCGCAATTCAAGGAACATACCATTTGGTTTACAAACAAATATACGAGTGAATGTTAATTTCTCATTGTATTATAAAGAGAATGTGTTGTATATATTTATAGTTGTAAATAATTTACAATTTTTTCGACTTACCCGTTGTAGCTAAAATTACTTCGAACACTGTTCCCATTCTGCACACAACTACGCACATGAAAATTAAACAGATTTAGTACATTAAAACTTACAACCTTATAAAGTCGAGTTGATATCATACGACACGACTCAAAGATTGCGTATAATTAACAGACAAATAAACGGGACCGTTAGCTTTAAAACAGCGGACCGTAATTACGCAAGGTTTCTGTTAGATTCACAGAATGCCAGATTAAGGGTAATTAAGTCTTGTGGGAGTGCAACCCGCCGTCGACCATTATATGGGATAATGAGGTGTCCAGTCAGCTCGCTCTTGTAATATGTAAATTGAATTTCGAATGTCGCGCTAAACGGGTCGCTAGTTTGTACACCAACTTTTATTAAAACCATGTTTGTATGCATAGTATGAATATGTAATTTAACAAGGTGAGGGAATTAGGTACACCACGTTGTACAGGTTGTTTATTTTTAGGTGTGGGTGCCCAAAGGACGGATCCCTATTAATAATCCTGCGACGCGCCATCGCGTCTGTCTGTCCTGCCTTTAGCGTGCTATATTTTTTAACCGTATTAAGTAGCCGGCTGAATTTTCATGGAATATGTGTTAATGTATTATCTTTAAAAATAATCAAAAGATCAAAAATTAAAAGTTCAAGCGTTTAGGTACGGGTCTTCCAGAAGGAAGAAAATACAATTTAGATAATATAAATGTATTATACATGTACCTCTATAGGTACTCTATAGTAGTCCTTGCATTTTTGTAAGTAAAGGTGGCACCAATAAAAACTGATGAATGTAGGCCGAAACCGCAAAAGAATCCAGCGATCATTTTCACTGCGCTACCCTCCGCTGAAAGAGTCGTATAGAGGGCGTACAGCGACAAAAATTCCAATACTTCGTGTCGGCTCCTATGCCCTTGCGTGCCTCGCGTTTTTAGGTCACACGAACCACTATTCATTCTCTCACCAACAAATACCTATAATAACCGATGTATTATGAAAAAATGTTTTCGAAACCTTTGGGAAAAAATGCAATTATCCCACCTAAATAACTTAACATGCTCATACACTTGATTTCCCGTAGAGACATTAAGAGGTGATTTGACAACGTTGAACTCAAGGTATTCCAAGTTAATTATCATGATAAGGGGCAGACTTTTTATATGCAGACGAGTAAGCCGCTTACCTGATAGTAAGCGGCCAACACTGCTCTGACACTGCCGGCACGGTCAAGCCGCTACCTACAGTTGAAGGAATAGTTTTTTAAAACTCGTTCGAAGAAGTAAACACCTGGAGAATACCGAGGCAGGAAATTCAATCCAGAGCCTGCGTGGTAGAAAACGCTGGAAACGCACCATGCTAGATACGATTGTTACATGTTAGTATAGATGAATTAAACTACGGTGTCGGCTAGTGCAATCAGACTTGTTAGATATCAATCTCGATACATTAATGCCAAATTAAATAATAAATACACCCAACAGTCACTAACATAGACCTGACTTGGGAATTCAGATTACCCTAGTGTGGGCACTATTGAACCCAGGACTCAGTCAAAAGTAATCTGCTGGCAGCATATTGAGCAGCAGACCAATGAGGTGAGTCTTAGGACTTACAAAAAGGTTCTATCACTAAATCCTATAATACCAGTAGGCCTAGCATAAGTATTGGTATTGGTATTGGTATTGGTTGTGGGCTCCTTTTCCCGCACTTAGCCTGTAAAAAATTCAGGCCATTGTGCGTGATATCCGTGCCGGCTATAGTACAAGCCAGCCTAACTCCGACCAGAAGCGCAGGATCTTCCTGGTTTCTCCACAGGCTTCTCGGAGTGACCCCGGTGAGTCGAGGATTTCTGCCCGTTGTGCAGCTACACCTTCACACTCCAGGATGACATGGGCAGCTGTTTCATCGACCAACAGACATCCCCTACATAGGGGGCTGTCAGTCATACCTAGAACATATAAATGTTTGTTTAGCGGGCAATGTCCAGTGATGGTACCTACGACTATGCGTAGGGATGCCCTGTCCAAAGATAGGAGGCGTTTAGTCAGACGAAAATCCGGGTGTGGCACGGTTTCCCGGGATTGTCTGCATGTACTAATATTCGCCCATTGTTCTGCGTGCTGTTTTTGTGTTCTGTGACGCAGCCATGTCCTCAGCTGGTTAAAGGGCAGTGGCAGTATTGGATTAGGACCCATCAATGCCTGGTCTGACCCTC
Organism: Amorpha juglandis; assembly: GCA_949126905.1. Lineage (NCBI taxonomy): Eukaryota > Metazoa > Arthropoda > Insecta > Lepidoptera > Sphingidae > Amorpha > Amorpha juglandis. Next base: position 11,592,747 of record OX421372.1, read on the forward strand.
TTTTAGCCAGCTCATCAGCTGCGTCGTTTCCTAGAGAGCCACTGTGCCCTTTTATCCACTGCAGGGTAACTGAGTTTATTTTCCCTATACCCTCCAGTGCCTGGTGGCACTCTAGTATAAGCCCTGACTGGATAATTTTGCTGTCTAGGGCTCGTAATACCGCAGCGCTATCGGATACAATTCGTATTTTATAGCCTGTAAGGCCCCGTTTTTCCACTGCTTTGGCAGCCTGTGTAATGGCGACACATTCACATTGGTAGATGGAACTGTATTCGCCCAAGGCCATTGATATCTTGATGTTCAATTCTGGTGAAAACACTCCTGCTCCCGATCCTGTCCTTGTCTTTGAGCCATCGGTGTATATGCGCAGTTCGTGTGTGTCTGACCAGTCATGTTGTTCTTCGGTCAGCTGGACAGTGTAGCTTTTGCTGAAGATGTGTTGTTTGGGTACCCTGTCGTTGGGAGCAGCCATCAACGGTTGGTAGTTGATGGCTTCTTCCAAGATTTTGGCATGGGTACTATTAGCTGTACCCCAGAGCTTTAGCGTCTTTAGTCTTATTGCTGCTGAGGCCGCCTCTTGTTGGATAAAAAGATCCAAGGGCGGTAGTCCCAGCAGGACCTCCAAAGCTGCTGTGGGTGTGGTTTTCATGCAGCCCGTTATAGCTGTGCAGGCTAGTCTCTGGAAATGCTGCAGTTTGGTTCTTGCTGTGGTTAATTTGGTTCTGGGCCACCAGACGACAGCTCCGTAAGTGAGGATTGGCCGTATCACCGCAGTGTATAGCCACCTGACAATTTTGGGGTGTACACCCCAGGTTTTGCCAAGGAGTCTCTTGCACTGCCAGAATGTGATACAGGCCTTCTCTAGTTTGTGGTCCAGATGTTTATTCCATAACAGTTTGTCGTCCAAGATGATACCTAGATATTTTACCTCTTTGGTGAGAGAAAGTGTGGTACCTTGGAGTTTAGGTAGGCGAAGATTTTCTATTGTTCGCTTCTTTGTGAACATTACGAGTTCAGTTTTTGATGGATTTACTGTCAGTTTCTGTTCTGAGCACCATCCTTCGACGATATTAAGGGCCCTTTGCATGAGTTCGCATAGGACTCCTTGGAACTTACCTTGTACAAGGATCGTTACATCGTCTGCATAGCCGACAGTGTGGAAGCCTGCTTCGTTTAGTGTCCTAATGAGGTCATCCACCACTAAGTTCCACAAGAGCGGCGAAATGACCCCCCCCTGTGGGCAGCCCCTCGAAACAATGGCTCGGACAGTATCATTGTCTGTCACTTGCACTGCCCTCTCCCTCAGCATGCTTCCGATCCAGTTAGTTATGGACCGGTTAGCGTTGTGGTTGAGCAGTGCACGGCTTATGCTGTTAAATTGCGTCTTGTCAAAAGCCCCCTCTATGTCAATGAAGGCTACAAGCGCTGATGATTGTGTTGATAGTGCATTTTCGATTGGTGTGATTACACTGTGAAGTGCTGATTCGGTTGATTTGCCTAAAGAGTAGGCGTGTTGTTGGTTGTGTAGAGGGTGATTAGCCAATGCCTCATCTCTGAGTGCCCGGTCACACAGTCTCTCCATTACCTTGAGAAGGAAAGATGTGAGGCTAATTGGTCTATACGATTTTGGTTGCGTATAGTCACTCTTGCCTGGTTTTGGTATGAATACCACTTTTACTTCTCTCCATTTGTGGGGAACGTAGCAGTATTTTAGGCATCCCTGATAAATCCTAACCAGATGTGGGGCTATCGTGTTTTTGCCCCACTGAAGGAGTCCAGGGAAGATACCATCTAAACCGGCCGCTTTGTAGGTTGAGAAGGTGTTTATTGCCCATACGACTCGTTCTAACGTGATTGTTCGCTGAGCAGTTATGATATCGTCGGTAGTTGTTTCATTACATACCTGTTGGTTCACTTCTCCCCATGTGGTGTTATCCGTAACAAGGCATCCTGGGAAGTGTGTGTTAAGTAGCAGCTGACACATTTCTGCATCAGTTGTTGTATAGCTGTTGTCAGCTTTTTTCAGGGAGCCAAGGTTACGATCTGGGTCTTTGGATAGAACTTTCCTTACCCTGGCTGCCTGAGCGTTTGATTCAATGTTGGTACAAAAGGTTCTCCAGCATTCTCGTTTGCGTTCCCGAATGCGTTTCTTATAAGCCGCTTGGGTTATTTTGTACGCATCCCAGTCTTCTGCTTTCCTTGTGTTTTTTGCTCTGTTAAACAGTTTGCGTAGTTTGCATCTCAATTTTTCGAGTTGAGGTCCCCACCAGCTATTACGATTGGCGGTCCTCGTCGGGTGCCTCGTGAGTGGGCACGTTTGTTGAAATGCGTCTGTTAGTGTATCAGTCAGTTTATTCACGTGTTTCTCTATGTCAGCTGGCCCTCCATATTCTTCAGGGATATGCTTGAGGTTAGGGCTTTCTGACACTAGCTTACCGAACCTTACGCAGTCAGTTCGTCTGGGATTGCGCCAAGGTTCAGGTTTCTTAGTGTCCACGTTCAGTTTATATCTTATCCATCTGTGATCAGAGTTGGACAGTTCGTTAGATACTTGCCAATCGGATATGGTTTCCGATACGTTCTCCGTTGACAGCGTGATGTCTATTATAGTTTGGTATCTGGAAGTCACAAAAGTAGGTTCGGACCCCCTGTTTAAAAGCCTGAGGTTTGTGGAGAATAAAAATTCAACCAAGTCATCACCTCTCTTGTTGGAAGCGCCGCAGCCCCAGATGGTGTGGTGTGCATTCGCGTCCGCCGAGATGATTAGCTCAAGCTTCTTGTTTTCGCAGTGTCTGATAAGATTCGCTAGCTCAACCGTCGGTATGTCCGCGTCGCCCGGCAGATAGGCTGACGCTAGGATTACTTCTGGGATGCTAGGGCAGCTGCTCCGGAGCCTGACCGTAGTCAGATCTCTAGAACAGAACTCACTTATTATAACTGCGTCGATTGATCTAGGTATGTAAATGCAAGTGCGTGGGTTAGTTGTGGTGGTATCAAGAAGAATCTTACCTCCGATGTTGCTCAGACCGCAGATTCTGTCCTTCCTTATCCACGGCTCCTGGATAAGGGCGATGGTCTTGTTGTTTACCTCCAGTAGTCTTCGCAGGGTAGCCGCCGCGGCTTGTTTGTGCTGGAGGTTGGTCTGTATTATGTTAGTGTGGCGAGGAGGAGCGAAGAGGGCTACTCACCTCCTCATCCGTTCCTAACGGAACGTCCTGGTCGGTCAGATGCGCGACAGCCTCCTCTAGGTCACCATCACTGGCGTCCCCGTCGGTGGTGGTCAGCGAGCAAACTGAACTCCCATCCTGCCTCTGCCTTTCGGCGGAGGAGTGTTGGATGACCATTGGTTCGCCGGCCGCGCTCTGCCTTTCGGCGGAGTTTGGTTGGCTAGCCGTGGACATAGACGCAGCCATCACCGGGTCCGTTCCAGCGCTCGCCCTCTGCTTTGCAGTGGAGGGGTCGCTAGAGGTCCCGGGTATAGGCGCCGTCTCAGCTTGGTCGGGTGGCACTTCCTGCAACCTTCCCTTGCTGCCGAAGAAGCGGATATAGGCGTTGCCCAGCTTGTAGAATAGCTTCCGCCCTCTCGCCAGTATGTTTGGTATCTCCTCGGCTGGTATGCCGAGCATCAAGAAGGTACCCGGAGGGTTCCCCTCCTGGCGCTCAATGCTGTAGAGAGACCATCTGCGGACCTGGTACCCCCTGTTCTGACAGATCAGGATACGTTGTATCGTACCGATCTCCTCAGAACAGGCTGGCAGCAGGACCGCGGACTTCACCCTTTTGGGGATGTCCTTCTGGCATCTCACAACCAGCCGAGTCCCAGGGATTGGTGATTCTAGAGTGGCTACAATTTCTTTTAGCCACTCTACAGCTTTCGAGTCCTCACAGTGCATCTTGAGCACTCCTTCGCTATGGAAAGGTTTTCCATGGAAGGCAGGCACATATGGGATGGTATGTGACGCACTTGGAGCTTCTGCTATTCCTATGATGCAGGACTCCAAGGTGCTCGTGATGGCTTCCACTTGTGTCGGTGTCAAGTCGGTGAACGGCTCCGCCATCACTGCAACAAAGTGGTCGTTTAGTACCACTTTGTCCGCATAGGTGGCGGCTCCCCTGACCGACCCGACACTGGTGGACGCTTTATGTTTTTTCACCTGAGTTTTAGGTGATTGTGTGTCGTCGGGGCGGGGGCGCTTGGGTGCTTTACCTCCGCCGTGCTGGACTGCGGACGTTGCATTGCCCTGACCCCTGCCACCGCGTCTTCGTCTTGGTTTGCGGGGAACGTTAGACTTAACTTTCGTAACCCCGCTGGATTGGGCTGCTTGTTCAGTGCTTGCCTCCTCCCCACCCCGGTTGCCACCAGGGCGGTTCGGTTGCTTTGCACTTACTACAGCGGCGGGGACCTGTTTCGGTCCTTTGGCGACACCCTGCCTTTCGGCGGGGGGTTGCCTCCTGCCCTTTCCTGGTTCCTTTTTGTTTCCCCGTTCTTCCATGCGTTTATTTTTTTTCCGCATGTCAGAAGGTGTTTTCTTACGTTGAACCACCTGCCAGACCTGTTCACCAGCCATCCATGATGTTGGAGCGGTGGCGGTCGAAGTGCTAGGGCCAGGCGCTTCCAAAGAGGAAGCAGCGACCGGCTCTTGTGCGTTTCGGGGCGCTTCCAAAGAAGCAGCGACCCTTTTGTCGCAGGGCGCTTCGTTAGAAGCAGCGACCTGCTTGTTGGTTTTGGTTTTACTCTTCAATTTTGGCATGATGAGTGTTATAAATTAACTTCATTCCCTAGCATAAGTTTTGATAGTTTTTTTATGATGACGGTTTTTGTTTACTTTTCGACTCTCTTTACGATTCTTTCCTTTTTTACAGTATGAATTACTAGTATGATGTTTCGTCAATAGTATTATAATTTCGAAATCGAAAACTGTGAGTTTATAACTCGAAGTAGATTGAAACCAAATGGAAGAGCGATGAAATTATTAAAATACGATACAAAATACTGAAAACCAATTCATAAATTTTAAAATCGTAAAGCCTGCGAGTGAAGCGATATCCCTCCAGGGCTCACTCCGCGTAATAGATCCCGGCAACAATACGAACTAATTTATTAAACGAGAACAAACAAATTAATTATGGAGTAATAGGATTAGCTTCGTTTAGATGAGCTACGTCGGTATATTTATATACATATAAAAATCAAATTCTGTTCGTTAGTCTCGCAAAAACTCTTAAACGGTTGGAACTTTTTCAAAGAATCTTTTTGTGCGTGTTTGAGAACAGGTTTAGAGTCACAATTGGACTCTGTATGTGGGACTGCAACCGGGTTCTAGGTTTTAATTTATTTAAAAAAAAATCGCATGTCACCGTCATGGGTGAATCCGCGCGGGACAGTTATGTTAATATAAGGGCACAGACTTTCAGCGATTTACTTGCTTGAATAATACCTGTGTAGTCCATATAAAACAGGGCTAAAGTGCTAAACTGCGTCATACTACGAATCTTTACTTGGATTAGTAAGATTACAATATTTGACATTTCAATTCCTATGTTGTACGGTATTAGCAAATTCTAAGTCAAACTATGAAGCAGACTCAGTACCAGTAGAACGTACCTTTAGGGATAATTTTGAAGTAAGAAACGTGGTATACAATATTGTTTATTAAAGGAGAACAACATTAAATATTAACCAAAAACGCGATTCAAACAACTCGAATATGAAACTTAATATTAATTACTTGGAAATTTTCATCCAAAAGTACACAAGGAAAGCAATTTAATACCTGCTATTTTCGATAATTAATACACTCAATGTATTGTTTAGGTATTTTCTCAACGAATAAATATCTCAGTATCCGTAAGCTATATGGGAATAGAATTGCTGAGTACGAAATCGGTTTTGTACTCCCGAAGTCAATGAGCGTGCAACGTTCAAACTGTTGTGGTAGCTATCCAATTTACCTTCGAGCATCGCGTGCAATGCTATGGAAACTGTATCGTACGTATCAACTTTGGGCTAAGAACTTCACCGATTGTTGAAATAATTACAAGCGGTAAATAATTATTCCAGTCAGACATTAAAGTTTATGTTCTGCTCAATATTTTCACTTACTATTGCATAATTGATGTTAAAATAGTACCTAGTCAATTTCACCGCACGAAATAATATGTAATATTTTTTGTATTCGGGTTTCCCCCTGATAATTCCTTCACGATAAAACAAGCGATAATTATAACTTGAGATTTTCGTCTCGAATGTCCGTACCCCGCTGAGCTATCGCTGCTTTAAGTCTTCTGTCGTATATTATTATATTGGACGCTATACGGGACTCGATCCCACGACAATAGTTTATCATACTCTGTCAACAATACCCTAGAATGGTCAGGTATATGACCTTTTACAAAATAATCTCCCACAGTATGTACTTCACGCATTATCATAGATAGATACAAAAATAAACGTAAATCTTGTAATGGCAAAATCTGATTCCCTACCATTATTTGCCGCCAACGGCGATCTATTAAAGAGATCGTTTGTACAGTTACGGGTTACCACAAACCGATGGAGGGATGGCACGTCTTTCTTGGTCATTGATCAGTTGGGCACGCCCCTCCCGCCGGCGATCTTTCCTGGCAATTATACGCAGAAATTTCAGCAGTTTATAAAGAACTGAATCTATTTTGACAGCCTTCGTGGCACAGCGAGCGAGTGGCCGGCTGTGAAGCGAGAGGCCGCGGGTTCGATCCCCACACCGAGACAAATGTTTGTGTGATCCACAAATATTGTCTAAAACCCTCGATTAAATCTATTGTAAAATAATACTAATTTATAGCTGCATTGTCTATACCGGCACGCAGTACTATTAGATTGAACTAGGAATTGAATTGAGAGTTAATACCGCTCTATTCGCTTTATGGCATAAAGAATCGATGAATAGAGCACTCGACCCCACTGTATATTAATCGATTATGGTCATTGAATTAAATGTTATATTAAATTTATGATAAAGCCAGGTTTTTGGAGTTAGTCCTACTTTATTTACAATTGTGATGCCTTTAACCCATACATGTAAATATTTTTATGATATTAAGTGCTCTTATAATTATCTGGATTTTATGACTATCTCTTAGCTTTCGCTCCCAGCTCTGCCCGCGTGAATGTATTCTTCTGCAACAAAAAGAAGCCTATGTGCCCTAATCCATGGTATACGTGTGCCAAATTTCATCCGAAACGGCGTGATTAACTAACAAACATTCAAATTCACAAACTCACAATCATCTAAAACTTTATCATTTTTAGTATAATTTTTATGAGTAAGATATGTAGGCTTTAATTAAACCTATAGCTAACTTATTAGCTACCACCATCATTTGGGTGCTCCTTGACCAACGTAAAATGAGGTTCTGTATTCGACACAATATAATATATAAGTATGTATGTAGATGTATTTTAAAATGTATTTTCAAATTAACCGTTATTCTAAAACAATTCATTACGGTAGTTCTATAAACGTTGAAAATACTATGCAAAGAGCGTGTCCAGCGACACGGAGCTAACAGCGTATTGCCGCAATTTTCAGCATCCCAGACAGTACTAAGAGGATATCGCTAGTAGAGTACAGTATTATGGCAAATATCCCAAGTAAGTGAAACTATTTTTCATCAAAGCAAGTATTCCGATGTGATGGCAAATGCTGTCTAAAAATGTCTATGCTGAAGACAATACTCACAATGGCTGTATATAAATTACCTCAAGAATAATGTCCTTTTCGGCTATTGTAAACTGAACTATACTACTATCAAACAAAATGAATCAGTATACTTATTAACTACTTAATTCCCTTATTTTGTCATAATTAAACCACGACTATGTATTTATGATCTGCGCTACAATAAAATAAAGTATAACCAATGAAATTTAAATTTTGTTGCCATCAATTTTGTGCCCATCGCAATTGATAAAACTCTATACAAGTAAATCTCAGAAAACAAAACAAATTAGCCAACAATAAAGGCAGAAGGTTCGAATAAAGAGTATTTTCAAATCTAGCTTTACTTAGTATAAAAATTCAGTATTTTTTACCGATAAAGAGACGAGCGTCTAATCTGGAGCGACGCGCTTGTTTGCGCTTTCCGGTCGCCGGAGACTCGGCGGGCCGTCCTGTCGCCCACTGGTCGGTCTTGTGGCCTTTTTAACTTCTTAGCAAAGTTTGGTGGAAATTCACTTGGCACGTTTTGTGCATGCATTGAATGAAATCTTTCAAAGAATTATTCCCTTTTGTATTGTGATTTGAAATGTTTTTTCGTTATAATCGTGTTATATGACTTTAAAATGGGTAATACATTGATAGCATCTGTATATATAATAATGCATATTGTTAGATTAGTTACCTCAAAGAAGTAGCGGGAAGCGGCTGGATGAGGAAGGCTGAGGACCGTCAAGGGTGGCGCGAACTTGGAAAGGCCTATGTCCAGCAGTGGACGAATCTAGGCCGATGGATGGATGGATGGATGGATATTGTTAGCAGTGTAACCTCCTTTGACGTCACCACTATTCTTCTCCAGAGCTGTTAAAGGCGTTTTACATTAAGCGCCAAGCAGACAATGGGGCCTCGTGGTGTTCGACTATACAGGAATCGCTTACTAAATATTTTTAGTGTTTGTGAGTCATTTTGTGATTAAATCTGATATTGTGCATTTGTAATTGTTAGCCTGTTATTTTCCTTCATATATGTATCAGTTTTGTCTTCTAACCTAAGTAACAACCATGCATTTCATCATTTTATACATATTCACTTATATCTCCGCTAATGAGAACCGATTTAGATTATTCATTTCGTATTCGATAACGTTTACTATGTTCGTAGTTTCATACAAATTTAGTTAAAATGTGTGATGGCGGAGGAGGAAAATAGGAAACTCTTAACTTATGAAGTTTTTATACTTACACTCATATAAGTAGCTATTGTGCTGTTCCGAGTAAGCTAAAAATATATTTTAAGTTTAGTACGGTTTTACTTCTAAATCAACATAGTTACACGACGAACTTTATTAAAATTTAGTTCCGTAACAACTAAACGTCAAACATGAATCATAAATTAAGACATTTATGTAATCTTCCTAAAACCTAAAATCCTGTCAAACTAAAATTAATTAATTCTGGTTATTACAAACCCATTTTACAAGAGTAAACTATATTTTAATTAAGCTTGGTTCGGGTCAACCAACTAGCCACAATTTATAGATTATTTTATCAGTCGAAAACATTGCATATAATTATTACATTAAGAACATTATTGTTTATTATACGAAATCAGGTAATAATGTGAAGAAATTAACATAACACATACATTATGGAACAAAGACGCATAGCACAACTTACAACAAGCAAACAAATGATTCTAATATGCGTCATAAAATATGCAATTTGCATGCAACACCTCTTGAAATTAACTAACAAAGTACTCTCCATATCCAGAAAAAAGAACCTATCCACAGCTGCAAATAAAGCGTTTTAAAATGTAAATGTAACGAGCAGTAACTAGGTACGAGTGACGAGAAAATTGCATTCTGTTGTTCGCAACGGAGCTTCTTCTACATGTGAATACTTCACTCTCAATTAAAAGAATGTTGACTTCAGTTACATTGTGTGATTTATTCACTTTTAAATGATTTATACAAACTAAAATTAATTACAGAATGGGTATAAAGTAGTGCAAAAAGGTACTTAAAGCCACGCGAAGCCATAAATCCTATTAAATGTACAAAAGCTGGTTGAAAAATGAAAGTATGCTTAAAATATTTTTTTGTTATACAAGCCACAAGTCACCGACAAAGGTTGTTTGAAGACATTATAAAAACACTAGCCTTTTACTTTATATTCAGGAATGAAGAGTAAAGAATGGATTATATCTTATGTACTGCGTGTGTTTGTAAGTAGTTTCTTATGAGAGGACAATATTGTAAGAATATTTATATACTATCTGGAAACTACTAGATGTGCAGTCGTATTGTCTCCAGTTGATACTAGATCCGACTACGATTTGAAACACAATAGAATAAAGTTGTTAATTGCATAACATATCAGACATCACGGTGGTAATTTTAAAGGGTTTGTTTAGATTTGTTTGTTATTTAATTGAATATTTGCTTAATTAACTTGGCGGTATGCACCAAATATACAAAAGATGAGTAGTTGTTACCGATCGAATTACAGAGAGTTTCAACGCCAAAGTAAATTTTTGAGGAGTTAAGATTTTTATGGAATATTAAACTACTTTTGATAATTCTATTCGGTTTACATTTTAATTCAATCAGTAAGCTCTATACACTGTATTGTATACGTTACCAAAAGTTCATTTCACCAAGTTTGAAAATAGTATTTTTCTTAAATATAAGGTCCGGCTTCGCCAAAAAAAAAATCATGTGAAACCCATTATTATAATAATTTCTCGGAGTGCGAAGTATTTGACTGAACTTAAACTCATTATCAATAATTCTAATTCTCGCAAGAATATAAAGCATAACATTTCTTAAATGTACGTTGTTTTAAAACTGATATTTCAACTTCACGACACTACGACTGATTATGACAACATGAAAAGAACATCGAGATGGACTTTGGCAAAATTGAATTCCTCTTCGACTTTTCAAATCTACCTTTCAACAAGATTAATATTAACTTTGTGTAAAGTTGAAACCTTATTTCTCCAACTTGTCCGTCCTTTGGTTTACAGAACTCACTGTTTGTTTTAATATTGGAAATTGTCGACATAATCTGGCCATGTTTTGTAATCTAAACATTGTTGTGAGACATTTATGATATTATAGTGATTAATTTAGTTTTTATTTCACAAAAAAGAGGATTGTTATAAGATTGACTGATACTGTGTCATTGTAGCACATAAATGAAAGGTCTGATTTTTATTTGGAGCCTAGTTAAATCTAAATAGTTTTTAGCTTTGAAGAAAATAGCTAATACATCATATTTGAGGTGATTACATAGGTTTCGATGACTAGTCATCGTATAGAAGCTGCTTAATAATTGATGATGAAATAGGAAGATCGGGGCTTTTAACGACTAGGTATTTCTTCACTTAAAAGTAAAATTAATTTTAGGTGGCAAATCATTTTACATTCGAAAAGTCGTTGAAATAATGAATTATAAACCGCTATTGCTCTAAGTGGATGATATTCCACCGATGTTTAAATACATAACCCATTTAAACCATGATTAATTAAATAATTGAATACACATGAAAATCAAATGTAAATTGTTCAATATTTAACGTGTAACTATTGTAAGCATTGTTACGTTTTATTTTATAACTTCCTGTTCCAGTGACCGGAAGCGACGGATGCACGCGACTAGCTTGCAAACGGGTCAACTGAAATACATTAATTCACATATAGCCTCATTGGAAAAGTGAACAAATCAATATTTACATGCAGATAATAAACATTACAGTCTTTATAATGTAGAATTATAGTGTCTATTCTTACATCATAATCTACTCGCAGTGGAGTCGGCGCGTCGTGCTTTTTAACACATGTTACAGAAAGATTTAGCTTAGGATCTGTGAGGATTTATGTGGATTACACAAACATTTGTCTGCGACAATCGAACCCCGGCCTCTCACTTGACAGCTGGCTACTCACCTACTGCGCCAAAGAGACTATAATAAAATTAAGTAATAACGATTGTGTCTGTCTGTTTAATTTGTTAAAATTTATATTAGTTTTAAATAACTCAACGATAGTTTTACATTGCGACAAGATGACGTAACATTTAATGCAAAATAAACTCTAGGATAAAATTCTCTTATTTTTGGGATTTGCCCGTAATAATCCAGAACACAGGATAAAAATAAACTCTGTTGAATAACGCTCGAAACCTTTCTTACATAGTTATTATATTAATTTCAATTTTTACTGTACAACTTGGCACGGCTCCACGGCAATAAAGTCACGAGAATTTCATAATAAACTTATTAGGAAAAGAATTGTACAAACCCATTGCGATTTCGGATATATTTTGTTTACATATTTTCATCGTGGGTGGCAATACTAACTATATATTCAAGTAAATTATTACGAATACGATTGTATTTCGAAAGGAAATAGGGAAAATTGTATATTTTAAGGGAATTTGCGGCTTATTCCTGTAAGTTGCGTAAGAGAGTCTGTTTACATCTACTTATTGGTTGGTACGGCGATTGTGTTTGAGTCACACTTTTAATATAATTTAAGCTGCGTTTGTAGAATCAAACAGGTGCTATTTCTGCCGATCTTATTTCCGTTACATGATATATCTATGATAGTATGAAAAGGGCCGAGCCTATCGTCATAACAGGCATAAATATCATACAGGGCAATTCACGTATATTATTATAAGCCAATCGATAACATCTCACTTTTAGTTGCCGGACCTGAAAACCAAACCCAGGACCTTACAGCCTAACTACACTTAAATGGTATCCTCCAAATAACAATAATATATTAAATTATCAATTTTTCGTGCGCTTTTATAATTTGGAATTTTCCTGTCATATATTTTTTTTTTCATAATTAAATTAAAATATAACTAATTTGACGATTGACCTTTGACGACCTGATAAAGGTCGCAAGAATACGCCGGATGCATGCCCCTTCCAACAGGTCGATCTGGAAATCTTTGGTCGGGAGGGCTATGTTCAGCAGTGGACGTCCTGTGGCTGATGATGATAATGACAACTGATTTAAACGGATTTTATCGCGGATTATTTTTTTATTTTGGTCCCGATTTTCCGAAAGCGTTTCAGCTGTCATGGTCACTACGGGGTAGATATACATCGAATAAAATCCGTTTCAATTAGTTTCATGTTTCAGTTCATTTCGATGTTTAATTATATTAATAAATAAAGTTTACTCGAACATAGTGAAACAAGCCCTCAAAATCTTAAGCCTCAATATCTAGATGAATATTCTACACCAGTTTTGAGTTTACAATTTTCATGTGAATGTACGATGCACTGAATTTTGTTACATGCCTTCTCCATACGTGTTTGAACATACCATGCCTACAATGTTCCCGACGCCATTGAACGGGAACTGACGACTCTTCATATTTGTGGGCTTGTTAAACAGAATATCCAAACTCTATCGAAAACTATTGCATGGAGTACGGTATTATAACAGCCAAGTTACATAGACCCAAGCTGCAAATACATTTTGTATTGGGTATATTTTAGTTCGTGTTTCGTTATTACAATGAGTTTTCTTACCTATGCGATACTGCAGTACCTCAGTCGATAAATGTTTTATTTAGTTAACTTATGCTCACGCTTGTAACCCCGCTTGTATAGGCAGAGGTGCAATTAACGCTACATCTATGTTTCGCCACGCTTATTAAAGTCCCATGTGTGCGATGTTATCGCCATACTGGGCACAAATTTAAATCCAGGGCTTATCGTGTATTTTTTCGAATTGATAACTCAAACACAAATTCTGTTTGTGATTCACCAGTAACTTATCTCAAAGACTACACAATAGTATTAGGTAATTTATACTTTTATAGATACTTAAGTTGTGCGTTCTTATACAAATGGTGTGAATATACCCACAACAAACATCTTTCTCTCACTACAAAGGTGGCTCAACATGTGTGGCATTTCGATGCACCGAGAGTCTGTGGCTGCCTCACGTACTTACCACGCAGAGCAGTGATATGACACGACAAATAGTGTCAATGGAGTGTTAGAACGGATCGTTACGTAGCATTAGGTATTTGACAACCGTACACACTTGAGCCTTTGTTACGCGAATCGGACACGCTCACGGAGCGAATAGCGATGCTTCGAAATGTCACAAATGTAGACACTTTACCCTGCAGAATCCATAGAAATAATACTGTGAATTCTCTCATCATTCTCGTAGATAATTCGTGAACAAACAAGTAAATAACAGAAATCTGTATTTTTTTTACCAGACGACTATAAAATTGTACCATACAAAATAACTGGTGCATAATTTGTAGTTGCGGTACTCATAGAAGCAATAAGTTTTCCATTAGGCTCTCGCAACCTGTATTTCGCATGGCAGCATTCTAATCTTTAGTTTACGTGCACACGCCGGAACAATTTGTACTGTATTAGAGTTCTAAAGTTTATGGTATTATATGGATATTTGTAAAATATGTTCATATAATCCCAAGTATAAATAAATAGCTTTTGCCCGTACTTCCATTTACGTAATTTGGCTTAACCGAGACCTACAAACAATAATTACACCTAATATTTTCTTTCATACGAATATGGGTGAATGATGTAGGAAGTCAGAATATGGGCTCTGCGGTACGAGCATCGAACCCGCAGCTGGGCTTAAAAGTACCTTTTGTTAGAATGCAAATCACGGTCTATCTGTGTGCTTAATTTCATAAAAATCGATATAATAGTTTTTGTATGATGCTGAAATAATCAGACGGTTATTGCAGACTTTACATATTTAGATGTTTTTTTTATGACAGGTATAAGTGAACCGATATTTTCAGTCTTGCAACAATAGAACGCTAGTAATACATATTCATCTATCAATCTAATATAAATCCGTTAGAATGAATAATCCTGTAGTGATCGGAAAAAGAAAAAAATACAAGAGCATTTAGTATTACCATTCTTAAGCCAAAATAAATCCGATATGTACATGTCCAAACTACCATTCCATGTTTCCTCCCTCAGCTTATTATAGCTTAATATAAATCACAAAACGAATGTTATCCGCTTTTTTATTAGTAAAAGAAATAAGGAAAGTCGAGTAAAGACAATCAGTTAAGCCATAAAGCCGAGGAACGTTCAAAAAACTAATATTAAATTGGCAACTCATGCACTCACGCAACACTAAACAAAAGTTACGAAATTAACTTGTTCGTTCGTTCGAGGCGCGCAATCTTATTCCTTATTCATTGGACCTTCTTCCAATGAGCGTTTTAAAATTGCATGCTTTGTGGGATGTTACCATCAATATCAAATGATATTGAAGTTCTTTTACAGTTCACTCGTAAATGTTAAAACTATGTACAAATACGATTACAGTTACGCCCTTCGGTAATTTTTATGGATACAAAAATATGTATTCGTAAATATATGTTCGTATTTTCTAGATATTATTATGAAAATACGAGCGAATTAAGTGACAGACACCGAATAAAAATCTTTATCTAATTTAGCTGGTGGGAGGATACTTGTATCCGACCGGATAGCGACCACCGTACACTGGTGCTAAAACCTGCCATAGTGGCCCGCCTTGTGTGGGTCGCGTTCCAGGGTCAGCCAGTGTATATCCGGTTCTCCCCAGGGGGCTTGCCCCCTGATCCTAACCCTTTTCCCATCCCTTTTCCTTCCCCTCCACCTTGGCCCTTTGGCAGGCCGGCATGATCTTGCCGACCAACGATGGACAATTGTTTATCGTTGGTCGACACTATTCTTGGATTGCGTTACACTTACCATCAGGTGTAGCGTAGTCACTTTGCCGTGCCAGGATAAAAAAAATAAAAAAAAAAGACTGAAAGCTTAAAGAACTATTGAACAAACTCGCTTATTCTATCTATCTATAATTAGTCTAACTATATATAATTAGTCTAACTGTCGCACTTAAAGATGTGAAAGCCAGTTAATGCATATTGTATTTAGTAATGTTTCGTTAAATAATTATTTATACGTATTAATTATATATTACGTGTACAGAACACGTCACACAGAAATATCTTAATTGACGTCTCTGAGAAATGTGTGTGTGTGTTAAAAATTACATAATGATAATTAAAGTTAAGTAACATCCCTCCGTGCGGCAGTAAGCGCTTGTTTCATTATCACTGAGTAAATGCTACTTACTTTAATTTACCCTTGCTTTACTGATATTAAGACAATAAAGATTTAGTAGCAATTACTACAGGTCCTGTTTCTATAAGACAGTAGAATTGTAGTCGAGCCGGCCCTTTCATGCTGTAGACATCGCTGTAGAATGAATTCTACAGCGTCTACAATGTGGCTTTACCAAGCAAGAGGTATACATTCATTACAAAACAAACAGAATATATTTCAACATTTACTCATGTGTCTAATTAAGTTCTCTTAGTACCGTTCGCAAGCAAGGTATAATATACGCTCTTATAATTACAAACGTACAGTCGGAAAGAAAACATAACGTGCTTGACGTTGTTTCCTACAAACACAGTCTCGGCATTTTATGCACCTGACTTGCCTTCTCCATTTTTACGCTCTAACTCTTCTTGAGATATTACTTGCTCCGGATGCCTCGCGCAAAATGTTTTGAGATATAGAAATGTTTCATGTTTATTTTGTTATTTCTTTAAAGATAATTACTTTTATAGTATAACGTACATTTTTATATGTGTATTTATTTTACTATTCGTTAAAGGCTATTTAAGAGCGATTCCCACATCATTCAACCCTTAGTATAAATAATATCAGCCCTTCGCTAATAATTAGAGGAATTAGACATTAGTTTACCATGGTAGCCTAATCTAGATTGGTAGATTTCACATACTTTCGAATTTATCTTTAAAGAATTTGAATTTGAATTTTCTTCAATAAATTTTCCTTCATCCTTAAAGCGAGTAATAATAATTAATTTTGTACAAGTTATGCGAAATACTATTTGGTCAATACTATTTTCTCCTTTGATAATAGGTTTTCCTTATAGGATCCTTCAGTACTTTGGGCACGTAGCTCGTAGGGACCCGTCCAGTCTTCAGCGACTCCTAATGGTTGGAAAGAAAGAGGGGATGCGATCGCGAGGGCGCGTACCTAGCCGTTGGTCTGACCAAATAAAAAAACTCACGGGGCTCTCAGTAACAACAGCAATGAGACATGCTAAGGACAGACAAACTTGGAAAGAAATAATCCAACAGATGCGAAGGAAATTTCAGGATGGACACGACCTTCAGAAATGAAGAGGACGACCAAGAAGAATAGGTTTTCAAACCATCACATAATGGTACAGAAATACTGTCAGCCAGATGTTGACCTTACTTACACCTCTGACCACCATTCATCTCGCGCCACACTTTATAAGTGCTAAAACCATGCTGTAAATGGTGTTTACAGCATTAATGGACCGACTGGACGGGGTTGGTACCACTTTCTCACAGAAAACCGTTGTGGATTGACCGCTTACTAATAAGTTTCGTATGGTGAACGAGATTTACAGAGGGCCTCACACAAAAATCCTTCTGGTCCAAATTCTTTAGGTATTATGGGTATTCATGGGCGGTGGAGGTCAATCGACATTAGTAGATGCACTTGCTTATCTCTTTTCTTTCTGCTTGGCGTTATGCCGGCTTAATGCCAGAGTTCGACTTCCTCCATCATGATTTTGTGGATTTGGCATTATATGGTGCACTCGCCGCGCTGTCTGACCAACAACGTGCAACAGGAACATAGTTTCCCCTCATCCATTAATCAGCATAGTGTACCACGTGCAGGTGAAGTGCAGGTGTTAGGCTAGTGCAGGCGTTATCTTAATATTGACAGCCCACTTATGCTCGTTTGCTGTCATCTGGTATACAAATGTTTTACAAGGTAGGTCCCTCGTATGTGAGAGGCCGTCTGGGTTGGTACCATCACTTTATCTTTTTCTGCTGTCAAACAACAGTGTGTAAGCACTGTTGTGGGTGGTTTTGGAGGACATTGAAGGCAGTGAAATTACTGGACATTCTGAGACTTAATATCTTATGTTACAGGGTGACGAGCGCAGTTCAGTGCCATGCAGTGCTTTGTAATTCAAAGTTTGATGTGGTGTTACTGATGGTTATGGGCAGGCGTGACGCTTACCATCAGGCCAGCGCCTTGCTCTTCTCATCATTCAGTGAAATAATAAAAAAACTGAATTATAAGAAAAATACTATTGCTGTAAATGTAGACAATAAACCAAAATGCCAGCCACCATATCTAGAACTCTTAACAAATCATAATAACTGGTCATTAGGAGCTCTCGTTTACTTGTTCACAACATCTTTGGTACGAACATAGCCTACATTTATTCCGCGAAATTAGTTACTCAATAGTATTTACATAATAAAGTAGATCATTTAATATAGCGAAGCTTTGTTATTAACTTGTTTTTAGTTGCGACTCCGCCCGCGTTTTCCGTTAGTTTCCTTAATGGTGAATTTACGTACAATTCTTTCTTAGTGGATGTCTGTTCCCTGTCAACAAACTATGTGCCAAATTTCAAAATTATAGCCTTTACTCAGATTTTGTGATAGGTATTTCGTTTTGATATAAAAAATAATTAACAGTACCAGTTTGCACAATTAATAATTACATACACCAATTTCCTACATAAAATATTTTTCCTGGCACATGCATCGAATCAGTAACCCGGATAAAGTACCTTATTTATGTTTTAATCCAGGTAATAGTCGACCTGTGTGCCTAATTGCAGTAAAGATCACTTGTCACCATGACATGCTTGTTTAAAAAAAATATTCAAATCAGCACAGTAATTCTTGTATGGTGCTCAAACGAAGTAACAAACTAATAATTACAGTTTTTTTTAAATATAACAGATTATACTTAATAATATCTGTAATGAAAAAGGAACGTCTCTTAAAAATAAAACATTATCAAGCAAGGCCCGAATAGAGGTTGATTTTTATGTTACTTATTTCATAAATACAACAGCTTTAGTTCAGTTTTAAGCCATAAATATAGTTTAAACTCACCTGTAGAATAAATTATAAAAAAACATGAGACTTTTATATTAGTTACGCACGTAACGATTTGGAATCTTTCTTTTCCATTTCAACTACGTCAACAAACAGCTGAACTACGAAAGATTTCCAGTAAGCAAGTTCAATTTCAATATTGAGTGATTCAATATTGTGGAGCAAAACGGTTTGAGCAAATTGGTGACATGTCAAATACATTTCAGACAGCGGATGGCAGCCTGATTGAACGGATGTGTATAGCGAAGAATAGAATCTGAACTTCATGCGAATTTTTCAAAGTGAAAATACCGTAAAATAGTGAGAGCTTAGTGGGGAGTGGGATAGACTCACAAGACGGAAGAGAGTCAATTTCTCAAGGCATATGTGTATACATTGTTTATTAGGGCAATCATGGTGGTGAATGTGGTATTGCACATATTACAATATAGAGTTCTCCATACGACAATCCCTTAGTTGTAGTGAAGAGCTGATTTTTAAGTTGTGTTAACAACCTATATGTTAAGAAGACGGACGAAGAGCTATTTGCAATTCTACTTTATTTACGTGCAACGGAGTGAAAAGAGAAATTTACTTTTAATTTTTTTTATTTATTACTGCATGATATATTCTAATACCACTATTAATTCAGGAAATCTATAGTCTACTTAGAATAAACTACTACAAATCTACTTTTTAAAAAAATCTACATACGAATTCAAATGTTTAAGTCCTAAACCTTAAACCAAATGTTCTGTTTTAATAATATTAATCACCTCCTCTCTAGCGAAAAAATGACCAATAACAGAATATAATATCCTAAAAACGAGCAATAAACCTCATGCAAATAAGATCGTTTGAGCTGGGTGCTCGACACGAAAATTAGGCAAAAATCCCCGGGTTTTCATGCGACGAGGCATATTTTTACACGCGGCCGTAATTAAGAAAAACGTGGGAGTGAAAACAGATAAAAAGATCAAAACATAAACATTCGATTTAATGTTCTGAGAAAAGTTTTAAATCATTACCACCTCAGGGCTATATTTATTTATGGTTTATAGAGCGATTGCAGGGGCGCTGTTTTCGCACAAATATCCGTATTGTTACGTAAATAAAAACGACATTAGCCTCAAATAAATAATAAAAAACAACGTATAAAAATAAACAGAAAATCTGCTTACGCGCCTGTTTTATCCGACTGCAAAAAGGCCTTTACGAGGGAATATGCTAATCTTGTTAATTAGAAGCGGCCGACCGACCGTCCTCCCAGTAGCTGTGTGAGAAAAATACTCGAATGGTGCTCGTGACGTATGGGCGACATTAATATTGTCCGCACTTCCGGCGGCGAACCGCCTATTTTCCAGCTTCTAAATCTGTCCGTTCCAAATCACTACGAGTGAAATGTACTTCACCGTGATATACGGCGTTTAATCGGTGCTTCATTTAATTATTCGTGTGTTTTAGATTAACTAAACAGTTTTTAAGCCATAAACAATTTGGTTTTAGTAAATAACTTTCGTTTTTAAGTGGTTGTTTGGTTTTTATTTGTAGTGACTCAAAGGTTATACCGAAAACTTCAGCTATACAACGTGTCACAGAAAGGTGTGGTTAAATTTTGGATAATACTAAATGATAAACAGCTGAGCTTTCGTCTTTCTCCCGCATCGTTATTATCGCTCACGCACTTCGTTTAAGTCATAGTGAATAAAATTGTAATTGAATTTGACGAATTGAGAACCTCCTCGATTTTGAAGTCGATTAAAAATAACTAATGGCGAAACACAAAAAAACTCGTATAAGAAACCTTATAGCTTATGTTGTATTATTTATACAGCTAATTTCTCTTGTAAGGTTGATATATTGCGCTACCTCCGTGTTACTGTATCTTCTACCTAAATAATTAATTGTACGACACAAACATTTGTGGCCGTTAAGGTACGTTTTGAGGTACGCGACCAAGGAGACGGCGCGGCGGTTCGTGACGTCAGGCAGGCATAGCACGTTCGCTTTGTATGAAAATTTTATTTAATTTTATTTATAAGACTTCATTACACTGAGAATACAACTATAAAAACATTATTCTTTAAATATAGTACAATTAGCGGTCTTGTCCCTCAGGCTGCAGACTCGGAGTCAGCGGCAAGCAGCGGCGGTGCGGCTGACTTCGACTTCGAGTCCGCGGCCTCAGGGTAATCTTTTACGAGCTATCATAGGGTGGAGATAACAGTAGGACCAAGAGGGGGCAATCTAGGCGCGGGGATCGAATCCGAGACTTCAGCACAGCATTTAATCTGCATATGCATTACAATACACCACCGAGGTAGTATTTAATATACTATCGGCATACAAAGCGGAAGTCTCTTGTCTCCGTCGCATCCTCAAAAACAGGCCTTTACACTACATAATAATGTGTACATAAAAAATAACTATGCTGTCTTTCCATTTACAATTACTGTGTTAGGATAGTTAGGTTAATTTGCGTGTTATTTTAGCAGAAGCTGGCTAACGAACAAGTGGGTCACATGATAAGTTTTCATCACCGCCCATGAACATTAACAATACTATAAGGCTACATTGCACCATAAAAGCAGTTATAGTTAAGGTTTATGTCAAATTTGGCGATAACACTAACGCTGAATTTAACATTGACTGCGGAATGTGTTGCACCATCGTATTCCGATACTACTAAATTCCTTTATTAATGCTAGAAACAGGGACATGATATTATTTTGGAACACAGACGCTTTAGGAGATATATCGGTTTGAAGGTTATAATTAAACCATCTGATAGCTATTTAACTAAAACAATAGTTTTATCGGTAGTTAAATCCTGGGCGTAACAATATTTTTTTAAATAAATTAGCTGTCCCTGGCGGTTTCAGCGGCGTGCATGTTACTGCTCCGCTCCCGTGCAATAATATGGTGTGAATATGACCTAAGTCTTTCCACACTTACTTACTTTTTTTTTACTAGCCCTGTATTATATACGTCCCACTGCTGGGCACGGGCCTCCTCTGCTGAATGGGAGGGATTAGGCCTTAGTCCACCACGCTGGCCTAATGCGGGTTGGCAGACTTCACATACCTTCGAAAAATCTTATCGAGTTCTCAGGTATGCAGGTTTCCTCGCGATGTTTCCTTCACCGTTAAAGCAAGCGATAATTAACAATTAATATACACGTAACTTAGAAAAGTCAGTGGTGTATGCTCTAGGGGCTGGTTTCGAACCTGCGACTTTCGTCTCGACAGTCCATACCACTCCCCGCTGAGCTATCGCTGCTATTACTTACTTATAGATATAAAAATTATATGTATACCTAAAGACACAAGCCAAATCAATACTATGTACTTGGAAAAAAAAATTACGGCTGTGAATAACTGTTACGTAAGCAGTCAATATTTCTATACTTAGTAGGGGATCAGAATACAAATAATCCTACTCGCAATTGAAGCAATCATTTTAATACGTGCAATTTATAGCGACTCAAGGTTATGTTTGTCGTGTTTCTATCAGATTTCAACGTAAATAAATACATTTCAGCAAAGTCAATACCCTCAGTCGGTACTCGGTACCCAACTAACTAATCACCCACATTTGTAATACTTTGTGATTACGTTTGCTTATAAAACTCGTTTGGTACGCAATTTGTGGAAATAAACATTCGGTACTGCTTCATACACAATACATAACTTCATACTTATACATTATACAATTAACTTCATTATTAACTTCATACACTATACACAATGACCTCTATAAACTTTACAATGTTACGAAAATGTTCATAATTTATACACAACTTTTATTAGGTGGTATGTGAGAGGCCGTCTGGGTTGGTACCACCGCTTTGTCTATTTCTGCCGCCAAGCAACAGTGTGTAAGCACTGTTGTGTTTCGGTTTGAAGGACAGTGAACCAAGTGAAATTATTGGGCATTATGAGACTTAACATCTAATGTCTCGGGGTGACGAGCGGAGTTTAGTGCCATGTAGTGCTTTGTAATTCAAATTTCTATGTGGTATTGCTTCTGTTTATAGGCAGGTGTGACGCTTAACATCAGTCGAGCGCCTTGCTCGTCTCGTCATTCAATCAAATATTAAAAAATACAAAAACCGACGAGATTCTTTTTTTCGTATGTTCGGAGTAAGTTATCGAACCGCGATTCGAAGCAGTATAAACCGAAATGGTGTGTGAGTGTACGGCCGCAAATCCCCGCAAACAGTGAGGTGAGCAAGCACAAAGCGCAGTTCTGTAAATCAGATGTACCGCGAGAGAGATTTATGTGCAAATAAAACGGCCGCAGCGACGCCGGCCCATCGCACGGAATTATTTCAATTTAACGCCAGCTACGCTCGCTATAAATTAATGTTAAGTGTACACTAACTATTGGTACACTCGTTAGTGTGTACTAATTAACAGAACAATACATAATCTATGTAATTCGTCAATCATTTTAATCAGTTCAATTTAACGTAATGTAAGCTCATGCCTCTATCGAATAGACAGGCAGATATAACCAATATACCCATGTTTCGTCGAATGTATTTTCGTCTCAATAAGTGATAGGAAGTGAACACAGTTTCCAATTCCGAAAAAATCATGCGTAATTTTTTTAATCGAAAACTCTGGCATATAATATTGTGTTTGCTGTCCGTTTATGGAAGTACTAGTTCTTTGACTTACGTGTAGATGAGCGATGACAAAATATGCAACCTATAGAAGATTTTAAGTAAAATACGTTGACAACCTCGCTGGCGTAGCCGACTGTGAAATGAGAGGCCACGTATTCGTTTCCCGCACCGACAGTATCAGTGTCCACTTTAAGAAGTAGACGGGGTATACCCGATTTTTACCGGCCACAAAGCCATGGTTGTCTCCCACCATATTACACAGAGATACTCCGGGACCTCCAAACCTCCAATGAGGACACGCCGAAACCCCTCCAGTACAACGATACTACAGCTCACCACCATATTCCTAACATGCACTTATTCAGAATAAGTGCAATGGTTCATTTAATCGTTCCGCGTCTACGTCTTCGAACAAGGTCACCCCCTCATCCGATTCCACCCTGCAATCTTCTTCCTTACCATGACAAATTCATAAAAGGATGCTACTGCTTTGACGATAACATTGTTGGCAGGGGAAGATGAATGGAAAGCAGTAGCCTCCTTCTTCTCTTTCTTGAGAGGTTTTGTCCTATCTGGATAACCAGGAGCCGTCATTCCACCTCCAACGCAGTACTATCCAAGTTTGTGTGTGTGTGTGACGACTATTCTACTGATTATATTCTCCATACCGATTCAATAATAATAGTTGTTATATTTAAAAGCGCATGAAGTGAACTTCATCAACTTCCTAATAGTTAATTGACACTGGCCTTCTTACCGCCAGATCAGAATCTCAACAGTGCCTGATAAGGGTCCTTAAGTAGTTTCTTCGCATGAAATAACCACTAATAAAATTTATAGACATAATAGATTAATAACAGATCATAATTAATAGATATCGTAATAACCCCATTCGTCATATGAATTTATTAGCTATTATTATCGTCAAATAAAAATGAAAAAATTCCTATCACCAACGTTATACGTAAGAGTTTAAACATGAGTATTAAAAAAATAAACAGCATATTGGTCTATTGGTACTGTACCTGGGCTGAGAAACCGTGCACTCCGGGGTTCAAATCTCAGGTCAGGCAATCACAATTTGTGTTTGAGTTTCACATTAAAAAATACAGATGAGTTGCCCGGCATTGGAGTTTGCGCCCGTTATAGCATTAACCTTGCACATCACATCCTAGGACGGAAATAAGCTCAGTGAGCCGAGAGTTCACTAGTTGCACTTACTGTTATTTAAAATATATAATGTATTTCTGTAGATCCAGACTTTTAAAGCAACGGTACCGTCAACAAATCACTTCTATTCAATGGAACTCATCATAAAATTTTCATTGCCCTATATTCAATGAGCACACTTATTAGAAGCATTTAATCTGTGTATGAGTTCGTCTTTAATGTAGTTGGATATTTTGTGAATCCGATTCCGCAATTTAATGACAATTTTTTTGAGTGGTAGAGCCACGCTCTGGTCATTTTTGTCTGCAGCACGAATGAGTCGGCCGACTCGACCGGGTCGTTACTATGGTCTCACAGAAAATCGACGTAAAGTAGCGGCTTGCGTTGCGTTTCGCACGGTGAGTGAGACATATGAAAATCCAAATCCCCTCCCTTTCCCAATCTCTAATTTTACCCTTTTTACTCTCTTTAAAGTCAGCATCGCAACCATGATTCTTTTGGTGTTGTGGGTTTACTCGTGCAATGGAGATGACATAGAATTAGGTGGCCTTTTTCGTTTTCCAACCTATGCTATAAAAAAGTAACTAATTTGCGGAATCCTACAATTTTTTCCACAGAACTCACATTAGGCATCGCTATTATAAAAAAACCTTGTACAACATAGACACCTTGACTTACTAAATCATGCAAGATTTCCTTGACCGTAGTATTCTACTACACGGTCAACTACGTGGTTGAAGGTCAAATGAATTTAAAAACAAATTTAGCTTCAATACATTTTTAATTTTTACTATTAAACAAAGAAGCATAGTTACAATTATTTGAGAACATCTACTAAAGAAAATCCTACTAATCTTTCTGTCTCCGAAAACAATTTCTTGGCCTTTTCTGGATCTTGGGATAACTTTGAAGGTTTAGCCTCTCGACAGTGGCTGAAATATTTTCCAGTAACATTTTTTAATTCTGGTGTCACAGCTAAATGTATAGTCGTTTGGGATGCCTCCCATGCACTTTGGAACAAGAATCCTATAACTATATCTAAAACTTTTCTTACAAACTCAATGGGTATATTTCTTAGTAAGTTTGTAGCGGCAATACCAGGATGTAAGCTGTTCACAGTCATTCCTGTGCCTTGTAATCTTTTACTTAGCTCTAAAGTCATCATATTTAGAAACAATTTGCTGTTTACATACACCAAATAATCGCTCCAGTATTTCTCCATATTTAAGTTATCAAAGTCAAGTTCACCATATATATGCGTCGATGATGAAACATTTATAACGCGGCTCGGTGCAGATAACTTTAACAATGGAAGCAATAGACACGTTAATAGAAAGGGGCCGAAATAATTGACCTGCATTCCGACGTGCAGTCCGTCTGCTGTTTTGTAGTTGCCGAGCCCGCCGGCCCCAGCATTGTTAATAAGAACGTCGAGACGTTCCTCATTCTTGATAATATCCTCGCAGAAATCCCTGATAGAACGAAACGAGGCTAAATCCAACTGTTTACAGGTGACGTTTGTATTCCCGCTAAACTTGATGATTTCTTTTTTGGCCACGTCTCCTCTTCTCACACTTCGGCAAGCGAGAATGACTTTAGCACCTCTATTAGCCAAATCTTTTGCCGTCTCTAGTCCGATTCCACTGTTACCACCTGTTACGATCACAACCTTCCCCACCATATGAGCACTGGACCGACATATGCCTAAAGTTAGTTTTTGATACACTTTAATTAATGCCACTACCACTATTATTATCGCGAACACAGTCCATAAAAACATTTTTTTAATTTATTTTTCTATCACATGAATCACGAAATACTGCAGTTATCACAGAAGGAGGTTAGTCGAATAAGCAACGATAAGACTCTCGCCATATCGAATAGTTTCAATGATAGTAAGACGGTCGCACTTTGATACGTCTACATGCTTGGTAGGTGTCGCTAGAACACGCCTTGTGGCTGTTCTACTAATGTCTGCGTACACATTTTGTAGCCAAACGTGCGTCCGCGACGTAACATCGCTAGTTTTACGTAATTTGTCATTGGAATTTCACGTTCCGCGCCTGCTTCACCTTGAATTATCATACGATATCTTATTATTATAATACTCAGCGTTTATAAATTCAATAAAAAATGCATGTTTAAAACAATTTAATTATAGATAAGCCGTCTGCGAACATGACACGACTGTTTTGTGTTTATCAGGATTTTTATATGATAACGCGTTATATTTCTTTATGGTGGAATAATTTTTTATCCAGATTATTGTTGCCAGCGATTCAGCTATGAATTGTTTGACTGAAACATTTCTTTCTACTTGGCTATTCTTCGCTAATTTCGGCCACCAACCTATAATCACCTGATTCATTGTATTCTATTAATTAAATAGACCTAGCAGAAGGTAAATTCTTAACTACTAAACATAAGCTTACGCCTTTATCCCTGAATGGGTAAGCAGCGGTGAAACTATTGCTGCACCCACAATTCTTGGCAAATTATACGTGATTTTTCGAATCATAAACTCGACGCCCGAAGCCCGAAATACTAATTCAACCCAGGAACTCACAGTTCTCAGCCTTAGCATGTAGTATGTTTCTTCACTTTATATTGTTGATGGTTAAGTATATTATAGCCACCAACACCGGCCACGAAACGCATTCACGCCTGTAATCCTCGAAGGGGTAGGCAAAGGTGTAACTAGTACATCCACATTACGCCGAGCGTATCTCCGTCCCATGATGTGATAGGGGGTGAGCCTATCGCGGTACCGGGCACAATTCCAGAAAATCCTATATCACTTTTACTCGACTCGGGGATCGAACCCGAGACCTCAGCACAGCAGTCATACCGCGTACGTAATACAACTGCACCGCCAAGGCTATGATGAAGTTAGAAGAGAATAATAGAGAAGAGAATAACTTTCTAGCCACATATACATGATTATAGTATATGTGTGAATAATATTATAAAATTCGATATTATCAAACAGACCTTCAGTTATCTCGAAGTCAGTCAACCGAGTAATTACTATTCCAGAGTAACATTGTACTAAACTAAACTCATATAAACAGTTAATGAAGCTTAGAGAGACTACTAATATTTTATTACAAGAACGGCTAATAACCAATCACTCTATTTTGTTGTCACGAGTAAGTTAGTGGGCTATAACAATTTGGTCCACTAAACATAATGGTGTCCATTCCATTTGACAAACACCAGCGTGGCGATAACTTGGCAATACATATTATATAACTATACCAAGCTGTAAAAATCACAGATCGCTGATATATCATTGGCCGTCTGCTTCGTACGATTTAAATTTTTATTTGATTGAATGACGATACGAGCAAGGCGCTCGCCTGATGGTAAGCGCCACGCCCACCCATATACAGAATGCTAATAATGCTAAGGCTAATAAGTAATAACCAATCACTCTATTTTGTTGTCACGAGTAAGTTAGTGGGCTATAACAATTTGGTCCACTAAACATAATGGTGTCCATTCCATTTGACAAATACCAGCCTGGCGATAACTTGGCAATACATATTATATAACTATACCAAGCTGTAAAAATCACAGATCGCTGATATATTATCATTGGCCGTCTGTTTAGGACAATTTAAATGTTTATTTTTTTATTTGATTGAATGACGATACGAACAAGGCGCTGTAAGTTAAGTGACACGCGTGCCCATAAACAGAAGCAACACCACACAGAAGTTTGAATTACAAAGCTCTGCATGGCACTGAACTGCGCTCATCACCCCGAGACATAAGATGTTAAGTCTCATAAAGCCCAGTAATTTCACTGGTTTCAATGTCCTTCAAACCGAAACACAACAGTGCTTATACACTGTTGCTTGGTGACAGAAATAGACAAACCGGCGCCGCGGTACCGACCCAGACGGCCTCTCGCATACGAGGGACCTACTACCTTGTAAAACAATTGTTGTCTCTTGGACAACCACTTTTTTCGTACCAGCCAACTCTGGTGCGGCAAACTTTCCTGCAGACTCTACAGGAGACGTTTCCAATGGTTTGTTGGTTTATTATTGGCAGCGTATTGATATCTCGATCTGATCGCCAGTGTTTGAAACCAGGTGGATTTCACGACAATACAATATAATATATGAAATGTCGAATGCTGTAATACTACGTTGCGTGCACATATTAAGCGCAACGTGCAGTTAATATAACCTATATGCATTACTATGCCGTTATACTATGTAGCAAAAATTGGTACGCTTGGTTTACGTAGGTATATATTATTAAGTACTTAAATAATCTATAATATTATTCATGGTCTATGATTACACTACTTTTTAACCCCTGACAAAAAAGATGAACACTATAAACTTGACGTGCATGCGTGCGTGACTGCATGCGTGCGTGCGGGCATGCATGTATAAATACATGCGCCTGTCCGTAGCACCATAGCACCTACACGAAAACTGGTTGAATAAATTCTGTTCGGCCGTTTAAAAATTACAGATGTTTTTCTACGTGACATCATGGGCTTATAGAGTTCCGAAGCCAAATGGCAAAAACAAAACCCTAATAACTTTGTCCGTACAACAGTCTGTCTGTCTGTCCTTAAGTCACAGCTATTATACTCGATGAAAATGTGCCTTCCCCTCTATCATTTATATTACGTAGTATATGTAACTTGATAGACGATTCTAACGAAAATTACTTTTTATTTTTTAGGGTATATAGTTTTTGAGATGTGGGATATTTTCTGACTACGGAATACTTCACCATGCGTGCTCCGACACGCACTTGGAATGTTTTATAATCACAGTTACTTTCTATTTTGTAATGCAAAATCTTAAAGCCAAAAGACAATAGTGGAATTTTAATTTAAAATATTTGAATTCTATAAGTTTTAGAACTAAATGTGTTGCATTTGATCAAGAAATTGTTCAAATCGTTAAACGTATTAACATTATTCAAGAAGCAAAGTACATGAAATATATAAAGCAATTTGAAATTACACAAAGTTTGTGCAAATAACAATCGGTTGGTGGCATAATATGTAAGTACATAATAATATACAATAAGTATTAAAGTACAATAAGCGTGTTTCTATTTAATTCAAAAGGGTACCCAGTGAACAAAGGAAACCACAAATGTAAATAATTATTAATGACTTGAATTTCCTTTGAATCAGAAAATGTATTAAGCCGAATTTAGATTGCAATGTTCTCTTGGCTTAGCGTTTTGCTAAGGGCCACAGCACACGTGGTATTCTTAGCATCAGCGATCGATGTTTTAGCCGATCAAGACGTGATAATGTGGGGCTGGTTTTGTGATTCTGGTATACCATTACTGTCTACATTTACCTTCCACAATATCCAGAACACTTTTAACAGTTCTGTCAAAATTTCAACTCTACTACTGATTCGGAAATTGTGTGCAACCAAGAAAGTAAAATAAAATCCCAATCACAGATCTGCGCGGGGTTATGGTGCCCTACGTAACGTAACGTACGTGTACTTACTAAGTTACGTAGAGCGCAGTATAAACGCGCAGACATTGATATATATAAAAATAGAAAATATAATCACGGCAAAAACAAATACTGTGTAATTATAAACACAGATAGTGAATTATTATCTTTTTTTATAGTACTAGCAAATCAGCAAGAAATCAGCCGAAAGGTCAACAAACAAGTAAGTGGGTCACGATGATAAGTGATCACACAATCACACAATATCGGAAGAATCATGGACCCGATGCAGACCTTAAATGAAAAGAATGAGACAGAGTGTCGATTTTCTGTTAGATAGTAATAACAACGTTATGTATATTCAGTCTACTTATTTTGTAGACAAAATTGCCTACAAAGTGGCTCTACCACTTAGCCTGATAGTAAAGAAAAAAGAAATTTACAAGATGTTTAGGCTTTAAGTTTAAAATTTCTACGGTTGAGTATAAGAAGCGGTGTGTTCGGCCCCATCTATGTTCGCAGAAACATTGCCAATATCTCTTTCTTAATGAGGATCGCTCAGTCTTTGATCGATTGTCCACTTCTGACTAAAATAAATTAAAATGTTCCATTGAGGCATTCGCAACGAATAAATCTTTTGTCCATTTCGCTTTCACGAACAAACTACAAAACCAATAGCTTCATGCTACGATCTGCTAAGGCTTTAACGATCTACCTCATGATATATAAATAGGTTTATTTTGTAGCAACATCGCATTTCCGCGAAATGCTTTGACTAAGAGTTTTGTTAAGGTTCATGGCGACTAGCTACATAATATACAATTCTCTTTATATTTTTATTTATAATTAATGTCTTTGATCTCTGCTGAATACTTGTTTTTGGTGGTCGCTGGTTTTTTGGATTGCACTACGCTTACCATCAGATGTAGTGCAGTGGCTTTGCCGTGGTCACATAACAAAAAAAACATTTTGTTACACTTTTGTTGTGTTTGAAACTCGGTTGCACGCTAAGAATCCGTTTGAACAAATCTATTATTTTATACATTACCAGTTTAACATGGTTAAATAAAACACAAAAGTTGATAATTATGTATTTAGTTCATCTTTTAACGTGAGTATATAATTTATAAATAAATAGATTTATACATTCATGTTTGTTGTGTCTGTAACATAAAAAATGCTTATTTTTAAACACGTCTTCGACCTTAACCCAAATGGTTTCAGCGTTATCGTCACTTGCGTTAAGTGACAATAAATTTCTAAGATTTATAATTATAATTCGTTAGAGTGATTAGATTAGCTTTATATAATTTTTTTTTGTATTGTATTGTTTATTGCAGAATATCAGAAACAAGCAAATAGGTCATCTGATGACGTGTGATAACCACAGCCCATAGGTTATGGGTGTTCATGAGCCACGTACCTTCGCGGCCAACCAGATCCATTCACGCTCTAGCTAAACTCTAAATTGCTTTTTGTTTAAATTTTACTGATTACAACGTGGCTTTATCAACTCTATATTTATTAAATAAAATACGATGCAAAACTTTCTTCTTCTCCTGCTCTCATTCCACTTGCAGTGGGATCGGCGTAATATACTTTTTAACACAAGTTACACAAAGATTTAGCTTGTAGTTTTTACGACCTGCCTTGCTGATAACAAATATTTGTGGATCACACAAACATTTGTCTCGGATCGAACTGGCGATTGGCGGTCGCTTCACAGCCCGCTACTCAACCTCTGCGCCACGGAGACCGTGTGTACATTATGCGAAACTTTACTAAAGTTAATTTGACGCCTCGTTATTGTGTTTAAATATTACTGCCTAACAGCTAAATAATTATGATACGAAATTATGAAAGTTTTGTACAGTCACCGCTTAAAACAATCTCGGTAAACCTATCCGTAGTACTTACAACTTTTGTTACTCATAAGAGTATGTAATAAACATAACTTAATCTATCAAAACGGTGTAAATTTCCTTACGCTTTCGCGCAAATTAATTTTCCCATTTATGCCGTTACTCAAAGAGCCTTAAAGTGAGATTCATTCAAAAAAGATGAATCGCTTATTGAAGCATAAAAGCCTTTATTAAATTAATTATCAAGGTGTAGTTACCTAATTAGCCATCAAATGACATCCAGTTCAGCGACCGGTAAACCGGGAACAAGGAGGCCTCATTTTACGGGCCTGTTAAAGTCTTATTGTTGAACTTTGGAGCTCGTAACTCCCTCGAGCGGCAATTAATGTCTTAGTATAAAGGAAATTTCACATTGAATTCAGTAATACATTGCACACTAAATAAAATCTTTAAACCATTTCGCAAGATCTTATCGTAAAATGTGGATAGTAGATTTAAATAAATTCTTCAGGCGCTTAATATAATTCAACGTATAAAGTACGGACCTTATGTACGGAAAAACAAATTGCTATTGAAACATTATCAGGCACTAGATTGTTTTCCATCTTCAAATAACAATAATGTAACTTGATCAACATTCTACATAAAATACTTTATTCCATTGTGATGCTGTTAAGACTTTGTTCTATCACATTGACAATAATTAAAGCAGAAGGTGGCATTAGGTCGTTGGTCCCTCCTATGCGAGAGGCCGTCTAGGTTGGTACCACCACTTTGTCTATTTCTTCCGTAACAGTATGTAAGCACTGTTAGGTTTCGGTTTGAAGGGCATTGAAGCCACTGAATTTATTGGGCGTAATGTGAGTAAAAAACAACCTGATAAAGATCGCAGGAAGTCGCTGGATGCAGGCCGCTTCCAACAGGTTGGTCTGGAAATCTTTGTGGGAGGCCTATGTTCAGCAGTAGACTTCTTGTGGCTGATCATGATGATGATAATGAATGTGAGTTAGCATCTCATGTCTCAGGATGATGAGTGCAGTCCAGTGCCAGGTAGGATTTTCATATCCGCCCGGATAGCAAACACGGTACACATGGTGTTATAACCTGCCATAGTGACCCACTCGCCTTGTGTGAATCACGTGTTGTCACAGGGACTTGACAAAGGCTTTGGAAAAATTTACAATATCTTTAACGAACATTTAATTCTCTAGGATTTAACTTTAATGTCGACTTGCACACTAAATATGTTTTCTCGTGCCAAATTTTCATACAATTTGACATTTATTAGCCAGATTTAGTGATAAAACACGATTTAGGATCGTTGGGCATCTAATAAGTACTGGTCTAAGATCCCGGGGAACATCGACCTTCACCCATCTGTTTACCGGATGAAAAATATATTTTAGGGTATAAAGTGTGTTGCTGACCATATATCAATAGGGTTGCCTAAAAAAATACGTTTAATGAAATGTTTTATTAATAAAAAAAAAAAGATATTATTTCACTGACTTGCTCACCAAATAAATGAACCTTCAATGAAAACCTACAATGTAACCTGCAAAAGCTAGGAGCTAGATGAGCGCAATGACCACTTTTTAGTTACCTGTTGGCCAGAAAAAGATAGACAATCTATTTTATGCAGGTAGTATACATTGAACACTTTTCATTGAAGTTTAATTTTTTGGTAAGCAAGTCAGCGAAATTATAAAAAAATGTTTTTATTTTAAATGTTAATTAATCATATCCTTGACCATATTTTTTTAGGCAACCCTATTGAAATGTGTTCAGCAACACATTTTATACCCTAAAATATTATTTTCATCCGGTAAACAGATGGGTGAAGGTCAATGTTCCCGGGATGTTATACTATACCTCACGCAAGTACTGCTCAAAAGTTTTTACAGTCTGTTAATTTATTCCAATGAGTTACACAATTTCTGCTTTAGAATTAGTTATATCAGCAAATTATAACAATCGTTATCTAATCGCGGGCACCTTTACACATTTTAGTTACAATTGTACATCCAATAGGCACGATGTTTTTAATAACTTTAGTAGTAATACATGTTTTATTCCTAATATTCTTAATACTTTACTGCAGATTAACTGTAGGAATATGCAAAAGTAGTAAACACCTTGTTGGAAAAGTGGTCGTAGTGACAGGAGCTAATAATGGTGTGGGATACGAGACTGCTAAAGACCTGGCGGCTAGAGGAGCACGCGTTATATTAGCTTGCAGAAATGAAGAACTTGGTACCACGGCTCGAGAGAAAATCGTCGCTGCAACAGGTAATGAAGATGTTCATTACCGTCATATAGATTTAACATCTTTGGCTTCAGTAAGAAAATTCGCTGAACACTTTATCAAAAATGAAAAACGTCTTGACATCCTTATCAATAATGCTGGCATATTCTACGTGGACAACACGAAAACTGAGGACGATCTATTTGTTGGAATGCAAACAAATCATTTCGGACCGTTTCTACTTACTACGCTACTACTTCCACTACTCAAATCTTCAGCTCCAAGCAGAATCATCAATGTGGCATCTACGGCCTATATGCGAGGTGACATTGATTTCCAAAACTTGAACATGGAGCTGGAAACTAAAGAAACATATAGTTGTTACAAAGCATATTCTGCCTCAAAACTTTGCAACGTTTATATGACCCTTGAGTTGGATCGGCAGTTGAAAGGATCAGGAGTGACAGCGAATTGTTTGCATCCTGGTTTTGTTGATACAAACATGGTAAATACCATTCAGTGGCCATTCCTAAAATACGTAAAGCCTATAGTGAAACTAACTATGAAGACGCCGTGGGAAGGGGCGCAGACCATGATATACCTCGCCGTCGCGCCAGAAGTGGAAGATGTGAGTGGACGCTATTTTTCCGATTGCCGAGAGCGAAGTTTGACAAACAAGGCTCAAGACGTGGATGTTGCAAAAAAACTGTGGGAAGTATCGGAAAGGCTGGTGAAGTTAAAATAATATATTTTGTAGGCATTGTTATTAAAATCAACATAATAAGAATACTGATGCAGATTTATAATCTAAAATTGTGAGTGCCATTAAATTTTGAATTTACTGCACATAAAATTGAGTGATGTACTGTGGGACGCTCATTTAAGATTAAATAAGCCGTATGATAATTTTTTCTCAAATAAATTGACATATTACACTGGTTGCCTTAAGGCAGATTTCCGATAGTCACGTCAGAATCGTCGATGGCGCAACGTCTGTACGTTAGTACTTCGAAGTATGTAAATCAAGGGAGACTATACGATGGTAGTGTGACTAGCTGTCAGGCTGAAATTTGGTATGACGTTGACAAACTAAAGCGTCATTGACGCCAGTGTCTGACGCTTGACGCCCTTAAATAAGTTCTGCCTTTTAAATAAACCACTATATACCTGTGAAAGGTTGATATTTTCTTTTTTTATTGTGTCGACTTGTAATCTATCAATTTGTTATAAAATAAAATGTGTACATTATGAAGGTTTATACTGTAATAATACTAGCCATGTATTTTAAACATACATACACCGTGTAAACGTATATACACCCAAAACTTGTATATTTATCAGTTGCCAAAACGAATATATACTTCAATAAATAAATAATATCATAAATCACTTTGATGTTGACTCAAAACTTAATGTTTGCCATTCAAAACTTTAGCCACTATGAAATATCAGCAAAAGTTTACAAATAACGCTCAAAGCGAGCTGTATTGAAAATATGGACCATTGGCGGATGGGCACTGGATTTTAGAACCTAACTTTTTACTGCGAAGAACGTTTTATAAAAACTTTTTAACAAAAAATAAAACCTACTCAAAGAAAAACTAAAAAGCAGTGGTTTAAATTTTTTTACTTTTATTTGTTGCTTTTTAGTTTGTTTGTTTTACTATTTTTAGTGAAACAATCATCAAAATAATAAGTGTCAAAGTTTTAATTTCTCATGTCCTATTTCATCCCCTTAAGTGTAGAATTATTTATAAACTAGCTTTTGCTCGCGGCTCCACCCGCGTGATCTGCTTTGTCCGGGATAAAAAGTAGCCTATTTCTTATTCTGATGTATAAGCTATATTATTGTAAAGTTTCATTAAAACCCATTCAGTAGTTTTTACGTGAAAGAGTAACAAACATACATCCATCCAACCATCCATACTTACAACCTTTCGCGTTTATAATGCTAGCTTTTGCTCGCGGCTCCACCAGCATGATTTGCTTTTCCCGGGATAAAAAGTAGCCTATGTCCTATTCTGATGTATAAGCTATATAATTGTAAAGTTTCATTAAAATCCATCCAGTAGTTTTTACGTGAAAGTGTAACAAACATACATCCATACTTACAAACTTTCGCGTTTATAATATTAGTAGGATCTAGTGAGGCAACGGGTTTAATCATGATTTTGGCGAAACCCAAAATAATATAGATTTTTGTCATACAGTTTTGTGAATTCTGCACCGATTGCGACACGAGTGCGATAAAAGCGTATTTCAAGCGAAACTTGCTTTATTGGTTCAGTTAGGATGTCGGCGTGTAGTTGCGGACGATTCGCGGGAATTCTATATTGCGTCAAGTGAACCATTATGTTAGCATTGTGCACTTTTATTCGCTATTGTCACACTAGCCATGGCACTTCGTCTAAGTTCGACAGTTCTGGTATTGAGCCTTCACTTTGCTAGAAAAAATGAATTAAATGAATAAATACCTCAAAACCATGAGTGCCTCGGTGGAGCAGTTGTATTGCGTGCGGTACGATTACTGTACTGAGGTCTCGGGTTCGATCCCGTGTCGGGTAAAAGTGATATCACG
The DNA here is from genome assembly GCA_949126905.1 of Amorpha juglandis. Classification (NCBI taxonomy): domain Eukaryota; kingdom Metazoa; phylum Arthropoda; class Insecta; order Lepidoptera; family Sphingidae; genus Amorpha; species Amorpha juglandis. The sequence continues at coordinate 11,629,375 of OX421372.1, forward strand.
AAATGCTAAGTATCGGCCTGGAATCTGGGATTGTTCCTGGTATGGTGACAGGCACGCCCCCAATCACATGGAATGGAAATAAGCTCGGCGAAATGTGAGTGTACTGGTTGCACTCTGCTTACCCCTTCGGGAATTACAGGCGTGATTGATTATTTAGTTCAAAACCAGAATCGCTATACGTATGCTGTTTATCGTCGAGCAGTTTCCCATTTCTTTCGTAGACGAGATTAATCTCGTTTATATGGGACCACTAGCAGAGTAATCTTATCGTATACAAAAATAATCGTAAAATGGTTCCTGGCTTAGCGGAGATATTACCAAAAATTTCTATAAGAAAACAAAATACAGATGTTGAAGTCAGTTTATAGTGATTTTAAATATTGTTTTACACAAAAGTGTTTTAACCGCCTTTGAAGACCACTCAAACATACCTACATACGAATCTGTAGGTACCTAACATTTCACCAAACAGAACATATTTAAATCATTTAAATACAACCCCCTAAGCGTAAAATAATTACAATTATGTACAAATTACATGTAATTAAAATTGCATACGCCCACAAGCTGAAACTTTTATTGCTCAATCACCCATAATTGTTGTTTTACAATGGCAATACATATCCCGGATTAAAACATATCACATATTTTGTCCTGGAAAATGGTACAACTCCCGAGGGATGACTACACACAGAATTCGTATTTATTTAAGCTTAATTGCCCAATTGGTAAACAGTAAATATTAATAAAAATGAAATGTTTTGGCAATAAAGGTGAATAGAAATAAAATTATCCTTTTAATTGTTGGACCTCTTTTATGTGTTCACTAAACTTTTTTATCCAATGTATCATAATTGCGGCAAAAGACAAAAATGTCACGGTGACACTAAGGCTTAATTATTTTTAATAAACATAATAAAAATTACGGTGAATAAAAATATATTATGAGTGTAATACACGAACGTAATGAATCAGTTTCTTACTTCTGGAACTGTCTCACTTTTAGCGACAACTGTCCATTCTTCTCAACAGCAGATCCGAAGTTGCATTACTATGGAATAGGAGTTGCATGTCTCTACGGAGCATTTCTTGTGATGATTCTTGCTGATTTAAAATTCTATCGCTCTATAAATAACTTGGAGAGACAACTTGAGTATTATACCAGCTTAGTGAGAAAAAAAGTGAGACGCGTATTGATGAATCAGAAGAGATTGGTCTCCATGCAACAGAGGACTGAGAAACTGATGCAACGAAGCCAGGAGTTCACACAAGTCGTGATTGCTTTAAGAGGAGCGATTGTTACGGATAATCAACAACGCGCTATCATACCTAATGGTGACTACAAAGAAACCTCAAAATCATAAGCCGACGAAGAACACTCGTGGATTATTTATACATTTAGATCAACGTCCAGATATAATATACATATTCTATTATAAAATATTTCGTGCCCGTATTCTCTTTGTATTTTATGCTGCTTGAGATTTTTCGATCGGACGCCGCTACTGTTCGCTGGAGCATTAATGTCTTTTCCCCTTTTATACTATGTTCAGTGCTGCGGATGAACGTAACGCTTGATGCACGTTTTCTTAGGCTTTTCAGATCTGCAATATCTCACCATTACATAACATTATACGTAATAAGGACATTATTCTCACGTACTTTGTTAAGTATTCTGCACAGATGTTCTTACTTTTCCTTGTTTTGTGTACATCTTCTTTTTATGTTATATTTTCGCGGTTCCATTATTTAATTCACTTTATATACTCTAGCAGCACTGACAATATTTTTAATAAGATTAGGGGACAAACCATTCTATATTTTAAATTTCTAGACACATCACAGGTGGGTTTAGATATTCTTTAAGTCTGGTTCAACTATATCGCTTTATTGGTCTAGCATACTAAATCTGAGAATTCTGCAGTCCTGTGTTCAATTCTCAGGTCGGACAATTATAATTTATGTTTGGGTTTTTGATTCGGAAAATCACATAACTTGCCCGAGGTTAGAGTTTGTGCCTAGCAGAGCGATAACTAGTGAAAACATATTTATGCCGACTTGAAAGCCACCACAGTACACACGGTGAAAAGCCCGCCATAGTGGGTAGGTTGCACGTCTGCTTACACCTTCGGTAATAAAGGTCTGGCCTTATGTTACATATGTTGTCCAATTAAAACGTAACGCAGTTTCCACTATGGTTTTATTCCAATAATAAAACAGTCTAATATATGCTAATCATCTTTCTCTTTAGCTTCTAATGTTTTTAAATGACCCACGTTATAAAAATACAAGTCATTTTAAAACAAATTAATTTACATAGAAACTAAAGGCTTCTCTACATCTAAGAATCAGCTCAATGCTTCATTCTATCTATAATAATATTTTTGCGTCGAATTTAGTAATGATGTAGTTTCCAGAAACCAAAGATAAAGAGAATACAGTGTTCTTCTATTCTAATGTCACTATACACACATCTTGCAACATAGTAGATTAATAATTTGATAATAAATTTTATATATTGAGTTTCCTAGAATACACACAGATAATAATATGAAGAACATAACTTGACAAAAATATATTACGTCATCCCCTCCATTGTTAAACAAATAAGCAACATCACTTAAAGCCAATACGTAAAAGAGGAAATATCATAAATGTCTTTCCAAAATACCATTTATAACTTACCAAAAAGAAATGTAAAAAGTTATACAATTTCTGCACGAAAACTTATTTCATATATCCAATTCTATCTTACAAAACAATTCCATAATTTAATACTCCTTGTTAAAACGAAGAAATTGGATTGTATAAACCTATTTCGGTAGATATCAGTGATACCCCGGTCCCGTAGCGTTGTGGCACCGTCCAAAGTACCTTGTTCACGGAGAAGTATGCGTAAAGTTTAACGAATTCGGCGACAAGATGCTCCGGTTAAAGTTAAGCAATTAAGAAGAAGCTAAGCGCCGAGATTGCAGGCGAACTTGTTGTTTTCTCGTACCGAAAACTATCTTCATTACATCTGTGTATCTTCCATCTAATGCACGAAACGGAACAATGTTTTGCGACCACATGTGCTCAGTAAACATGTATATGACTACAGTATCCGAATTTGGTAGCAGATAGTGAAACAGTTGGCTGTGCTCCAGCCGCCTTTACTGAACATCCTAAAATTGTATTATCCAATTCTAAATAAGAAAAACAATACATGCATATCATGTATATGCATATTGCAGGAATAAGTTCAAAGTACGCGTTCTATTTCGACAAAGTAGGGAAGCGATGTTTGTATTTCTTTTTCGTGAATATTTTACGTATAAACGACTTTATTATGAACATAGATATTAGAAAGGACAATAACTAGGCTAACTATTTTCGTTCTATACTCTCAATGTTACTTAGTGAAAACTTTTGGTAGAAATAACTATAATGTGTAAATCTCAATGAGTCACAGCATGCCAATTTATGCTATAGGTAATTTAGGTTTTATAATAAAAACATCACTTTATATGTCTTTTACTTTTTATTACAGAAAATCACACATTCAAACATCCCATATAAATACATCACTATCACACTAACTTATTTGTTAATTTTACACAAAGCTCCAGTTTTAACTAGGTACATTTTACATCAGTATTATATTAACCTACTAAGTAAATTAAAAACGGTGTAATGTTGTTTTTGCAGCCTTAATGTCGGCAAAGAACAATGAACACATTAACAGTTAAACCCAAAAAAACTTAACATAAAATTAACAAACACAGCCATATTAATTGTTTAACAATAACATCACGAATCAAACTTAACAATAATTCAATACTTAAAACTACTTAACATTAACAATTATATGATCAACTAACATATAACTTGGTAACAATGAGCACATAATGACAGTTTTATTCCCAGAGAAAGATATTGAATATAATGTATTTGTAATGGAGTACGGAAACTTAACGCTTATATTGTACCGTAAATTTAATGTAAGGGTTAATATAAAATTATATTATAAACATGTTTAAAAAAAATAAGTCACAAGAAAAGGAAAAGGGGAAGAAAATAGTCACTAGGTGAGTTTCTAATATGAGATGTTCATCTCATAATAAAATAACATGATTCAAAAGTCCTTACAAGATTTCAGGTAAAACTGAAACCTTAAGAGGAGATGAATACACAAAGAAGTAACATAACAGGCACTTATGGTGTTTTAAGGCACAAAGTGATATAACTGGAAACAAGAAAGGTAATAACAAAACAACTTGTTGCATATTCTGATCATAACAAGGTATTTGTAACAAACAACTGTCAATTTGGTGAAAATAATTGTACAGAAATGTATAACAGACTTACATAAAGAGCTACGAACAAAACCAAAAATCAACAATTTAGAAACAAAAAATTCAACAAAGCTATGAAAACTCCAATGTCCAGTCTAACATAAACTTAACAATTTAAACGAGTAACTTCAATTATTAATTTTAACGTAACTAATGTTTTGGTAATTTGCTGCTTTTCAAATATATATAAAACTACATAAGAACAAATAGCCGGATAGAAAAATATTTTAATAACGGAACTCTTTATGGAACAATATTAACAACACATACTTGAAAATTAGCAATTAAAAACAACAAAAGTCTAAAGGTTTGAGCACAGGTTTTAAACGTAACAATACAGGGGCAAACAATATTCCATATTATGTAGTATGTACTCATTAAGAACATAAGGAGTTTACTGAATATGATGAATGCTAACACAGTTTAAAAGATTATTAACTGAAACAATTTTTGGATAACGATTTTGATAGAAAAGAACAGCTAAACTTAAATGAAACAAAAATTCAGCGTTAAGTAAGTATTGTAAACATGAACTTAACAGAAAACAACTCTTTTGTTAGGATCGAAAACAAACAAAAACAGTAACAAACAAAAGTTCCAAACTCAAACGTAACGTGATGGTAAAACAAAAACATAACTCAAACGTAACTTAAGAACAGTTTATTTTAAACAACACCGATCATTAAGGCAATTTTGTTCACACTTTTTTACCAAAATGTTCTAGATTATACTATTGTAAGAGTGAATATGGTTTACTAAGGGCTAACCTAAAGCTAATGAATTTTAATGTTCATAAAGCGTTAATTATTTTCTATTACTATTTATTTCACACGCAAAACTAACTTAGTAACTAAACCTATCTTTGGGGAATCTAGAAGATGAAATATACATACATCCGGCTTGATTCGTCTCCTTTTGTTGTTTTGTCATTTTGTGATTGTTGAAGTCTTTCATTATGGTTTATATATAAAATATACACGATTCTTCATTCAAAACTTCAAGGAATCTTGTCAATAAATTGTTACTCGCTGTTGTGCTATCATACTTCCGTATTCTTTTTGATTTAATTTCTGTAACAACGCAAAACAATCTTTATACAAATATGAAACACACATCAATACCTTATATTAATTTAACTTGATAATAATAAATAAATAAATACATCCCACAGTCACAGACATAGTCCCCACACTAGGCTAAATCTGTATCGTGGTTATCAAGAACTACTAAGGGCTTACGGTTCTATAACACCTAGACCCGAAGGCGATATTGGTGTGTCACACAAACATCTGTTTAGGTGAAATTGAAATCTTCAATTCTGATTCTGACGTAAAGTAAAATAAACATAAAAGAAAATAACTTACCGGTGCGATAACAACGTTCATTTAAATCAACTTCAAAAAGCTTTCCAACCGGGACATCTTTTACGTAACTAAACTGTACAATGACGTCACTTATTTGAAACTTTACACTAAAGTGTATTTTGAACTTTGATTACTTTAAAGTTTTTTAATTTTCCGAGGTCTACCACCGGGGGTCCGAATGATCGGTCCCCCGGGGTTGTTCACTACAGCTCTACGATTTCGGAAGTGATCCGTTAGCCGCGGCGACACCCTTATATATGGTTCCCGAAATCCCTTCCCGGTTGACCGTGGGAGCGACCGCGCACGTGGACTCCTTGCGTCAACGCATACAATAGCTCCCTGTTCTTTGTGCGCATTGATTTGGACCCCTCAAACGTCTTGCATTCTATCTACGCTTACCTGTACTTAGGGGAGAAATCTCACCCGGTGGGAACATACGCAATCATAACTGAATTTGAATTATTGTAGACGATAATCATGCATTACTGTATTAAGGGTGCCAAGTCAGTAAAACTTTCACACGGTTCGCGCTTTATTATTTTTATTACATTCCTGTGGATTATCTCTTATTGTTCGATAGTGTGGCATTATAAATCAGATGTAAAATCTATACCAATTTACGCTTAAATACAATTCATAACATAAGCGTTTCACGAATCACTGTGTAAACATCAGAAAACCACGACAAGAATTGAAGAAGGTCTGGCACAATAAAAATATATTGATATCTTACTTCATAATCAATTAAAATTGATTTTCTTTACTTAATTTCAAAACACACGCCCGTAGAATTTTAACAAAGCGTGTTAAAACTGCAAATATACAACCCACGAGGGTATGGAGTTGTACGTGGTTAACGCAATCGCACATAGCATACACATTCCGGGGGCTGAAGAGTGGTGTAACCTAACACTACGTGCACTAGTACTTATAAGTCATTAATTTGCAGGCACACAAAGCCTAACGGTGCCCTAGCCGGCGATTGACTTCGCTGAGTGTTTGCCCCCGAACAAAAGATCTTTTCAGCAGTGCGGGAGTACACGCTTCGTTTAAAATAATGAGGTCTTTATTCCCTAAAGTAAAAAATGCGTCTTACTCTAATGAATTTACTTACATCTAAGTAGGTGTATGTTCGGATAATTTGTACGGATTTTTAGACGTAACTTATGTTGTTAGATGCTGTTCTCCGAATAGTATATTTGTATTTTAATACATACTTGGAGAATGTTCCAAAGTTGTGTGGACTGGTCGACAAGGATTGTTTAATAATAGTTTGGCTTCATACTCAACCGTAGTGTTTCGTAAACAGAATTTAACCATACAAAGCTCATCATAAGGAGTAACCTTAGTTCAAATAAAAATAGTCATGTCATTAAAATATAACCCGTAAATATGTATTATTGATTCAGTAATAACATGGAACATAAACTAGACACAGAACTCCATAATGAGACGTACGAGTATATTATTTTTTATCCTTGTAACATGTTTTATTGATACCATTATTAAAGACAATGACAAGAATAAAACAAAGACAGATAACAAAGGCATCGTTGGAAGCGATACACTTGATATCTATTAAGCGTGGATACAAATCGATATCCCTGCGGAAGCAACCAGGTGCATTCTACGCCGCAACAGACAAGTAACAATAAGCAACTGCAATATTGGTCGATGTGCGTGTACTACAGTATCATCAAAACTGTTCAATATCTTAATTCTTTATTTCAATGATTATAGCATTGAAGTAGCATGATTTTTTCTTATCCAAGCACGAGAAAGTAACTGCACTACACCTGATGGTAAGCGTAGTGCAGTCCCAAAAACTAGCGACCACCAACAAATAATGAGTTTATCGGTGGTCACCAGAATCATGCCGGCCTGTATAAATGCTTCTACCCTCTTCGGAGAGGGAAGAAGCAAATCGAGGGCACTGCGACAGGACAGGCAGATGACCGATGCAGGCACAGGGATACAGGGATGTACCCCTATACCGACCCCGACCAACTATCCAGTCATGTCGCAAGCCCCTCGGGAGAACCGGATATACACTGGCTGATCCTGGAACGTGATCCACGCAAGGTGTTTGGTTCACTATGGCAGGTTTTAACACCATGTGTATGGAGGTCGCTATCCATGCAGATATGAATATCCTACCACCAGCGATGCATGCAATGCAATGTTTTCTATTATCATAAACCACATAGTTGTTGTCATTGGCTTTTTTAATAAAATATGAAGAGCCAGTTACTGCGCAGGGTATAATAAAATTTAAGCCATCAATTATAGAGATTTGTACAATCAAAAGCATTTAGATCGCTTGAAAGAGCCGATAAAAATTACACTCCAGCAAAACCGACGTGGATGATAGTTGTATAAAAGTAAATTTGCCGTTATAAAATGCTCTGTTAGCACTAAACTACGAGAAAAATTGTTTGTGTTCAAAAAAAATTTCAGCTCAATTTTATGTTATCGTTTGTATTTTCAAACGAAATCTGATTCTTTATATTAAATCGTAGGTAGTTAAAAATAGTAGATATAGAGACGATACTTTAACTCTACACAAACAACCGGATAGCGACCACCGTACACATGGTGTTAAAACCTGCCATAGTGATCCACATGCCTTGTATGGATCGCGTTCCAGGATCAGCCAGTGTATATCTGGTTCTCACGAGGAGCTTGCTACATGACTTGATGGTTGATTGGGGCGGGTATAGGGTTACATCCTTGTATCACTCTGCCTGCATCGGTCATTCGCCAGTTCTGTCGTAGGCCCATCGACTTGCTTCTTCCCTCTCTGAAGAGGTAAGAAGTATTTATACTGGCCGGCACGACTCTGGTGTCCACCAATAAACTCATTCAAAATAAAAATCAAATCAAATCAAATCAAATATTATATGTACTAAACTAAATTAATATTAAAATAACAACAATCTAAAACAACTAATCCATTAACATACCTACTATAGGAATAAGTTAATCCTGTATTAATTCCGGAAATAAAACACGTTTTGATTTTACTTATTTAAATGAACTCTAAATACATATGCCGCGAACTTTATCCGCGTATTTTACAAAAATGTCCACATTATTTGCTTGCATAATTTTCATGCTGGGATTTCGACAAAGTTATTTTCGACGTTGAAATAGGTAAGACGAACCGTAAACTTCGCATATAGGTGGTCCGGTTACAAGTCCGGGACAATTTGGACGCAAAACCCTAGGGAAATGCACGTGTGCTCTATGCAAAGACAATGAGATCTCTGTTACTGAATTTGTATAGCAAGCGTCTGTATGTACTGAGAGCTTTATCTTTTTATTAACTTACATGTAAATGTTTTATTGGCGTATAGTTTTAATTTCGGACAGTTTATTGCTATTTGTTAATTCTCATTTGAGTTTTTGAAAATTATGTTTTAAGGCGTTAAAATTACGCTTCGATATGTCGAAATGCAATGATTTGAAGTATGAATCCAATAAGAAATAAAATCTAAAAAATTAATAAATTTCATTTATTTCCAGCCGATGCTATTGCAATTAAATTGGCAATTATTATTGGTAGAGAGTGGCGACTTAAAATTTGTTATTTTTATTCTTACTAATTAATTACTTTTAATTTACATTAATTCTTCTTGAAATTACTTGCGTCTTCATTTGAGTGATACCAATATGGCTACATTTCGTAGGGAAACTGAAACCTTTTAAAAATTGTATTTATAAATATTGGGTTCTTATTATCAGATTCATAAATTGTTCGTTTGATTGTTTGATATATCAAAATGAACTTTTAACAATATAAACAAAATAAACTTTAGTTCGAATATATTGTAATCAACCAATCACTGACTACAGCAACTGTGATTATGGAATTGAATATTTAATTTATTCGTACCACAAAATCCGACAGCATTATATCGTGGCGCTTTATTGATTATAAATTAATTATTACCTTACGTGTACTAAACAATTAACATTAATTATGTTTATGCAGCGCTAGGTTAATAGTAAACTTTGAAATGGTACATGTAGTTTCTATCAAATGTTATGCTAATGGAATAAGGTAATACCTATCACAATACGTAGCTGTAGCAATATATAATACTGAATCATGTTTATATATCAGTGACAGTTCTACTTTCTTGTGGAGACTAAAAAGTTTAATCAATATCCTGATTATTGCTGTATTAGTTGCATAGACAAACAATTTCAAGGGAAAGAGGAATTAACTATTACATACATTTTATAATTTAATTAACACATTTTTTATTAATTATTGAAACATATATATAAGCCGCTTGCTGGTAGTAAGATATTCATATCCACCCGGATAGCGACCACCGTACACATGGTGTTAAAACCTGCCATAGTGATCCACACGCCTTGTGTGGATCGCGTTCTAGGGTCAGCCAGTGTATATCCGGTTCTCCCGAGGGACTTACGACATGACTTGATGGTTGTTTAGGGCGGCATTACTATGCCTGCATCCGGGCGGATATGAATATCCTACCACCAAAAAAAAAAAATAGGTTTTACTGAAAATTATTTAGTAGATAAATTTGTATGAATTACGTAAAAAACAACTTTAAAACGTTTCCGTAAAGTTCACGTATTTGCCTTTCCAGCGACAATCTAGTCATAAATCACAATTAGTTTCCTTGAGATGGAAAGTAATTACAAAAAATAAAAGTTTAATTATTTTTGTTTTCGGTGATTCTAAGGACGTACACGTGCGAGAAACACAACACTTTCCAATGAGTTTTGTTAACAGTTCGCTCAAGAAGAGAGCGCCACTCCTAAATTATTCACGCACACACTCCCTTTCTGGGCCGGGCTCCTTTCATTCGGGACAAAAGGGGATTCAGGTCGTGGTAACAACGGAAAGATTGCAAAGGACGCATGTATGTATGAGTAAGGTGAACTTTTAATATAAAGAGTCCACACGATGTGAAACCAACCTTATTGCATGATGCCGTCAAATTAAACATCGGTTTTCACAAAAATGTTCCTTGTGCTAATATTTATGTGGGTTATATAGTGTGAAAATAAACTTGCTTCTAATTACTGTATACTTAATTATTTCTATTATATAAATCCTTTCACAAACCAAGTGACGCCATTTCGCCATTACGTTTATTCACAAAGAGCTTATACTAGAGATGGGACACGTTCATAGAGATGTGCATTGCTTATATCTCAACAATTTAAATACATAAATATGATGATATTACTCGCCTACATGTTTGTTTTGAAAGCATCAGCTTCAAAGCACATCGCTTTTGACTGGAAATTATCCTCGAAAGGATAGGCAGAGATGCAATTAGTGCACCCACGTTTCGCCGAACTTATTTCCGTTCCATGATGAGTTAAGGGACAAGCCTATCGCAATCCGGAGCAATTCATGTGTAATTTTTCGAATCGAAAACCCAAACATAAATTATGATTACCCGACCTCAAAGTTGAACCTAGGACCTTACGGGTCATACAATATATATACAACACGTGCCAGGCACTCCGCACAACAGACTGTACCCAACCTGCAAGAGTTTGCGCCATCGCAGTAGTCATAATATCATGCGCCAACTGACCTCTAATTATTCCATAATTTGGACAACTTCTTACCTGGAATTGATTCAATACCCGAGAATCGGGGAGACATAGTACAAAATATTTTAGATATATTTGTTGCATGCCGTCCAGATTTTTTAAAAAAGGACATTTTAAAACTGTCACTACGTAATGACAACATGCAAGAATATTTCGCTAACTCTAATAATCAAATTTCCCTTTGCAATGCCTCAATTATCCTACTTTAATTTGGGCAACACGTCTGTTTTTCTTTTGATGTGGATTGAATATTGCTTACCATCACGTGACTCACTTGTCTCGTTGTCTTGCCTCTGCTATAAAATGGCTTAATTCTTACACAGGAATTGAGTGTAAATAAATAAAGTGACAACAATGACTAGATATCTTGGTCGAATTTTCGTAACAAAATAAACTAGTAATACTCTTTGATCACGGGCATAATGTAATAATTATAGCGTTCTAGTCATCCCTATATATATATCTTAATTAAAACTAATTACGTTTTAAAAATAACTGCAACTAAAAAACTGCTTTCTCTATTAAGATTTTCTTTTCTAACGAACATTGCAAAATTATATTCACAAAAGAATAATTTCGTATTTGTATTGGCGGCACTGGCGCTAGTCGGTTTATGTTTATAAACATCGTGCATAATTAAACAGCTGCCTCGTATGCTAAGCTAATCCTGAGCAAGAGAACAACACGTCCACGTTTCTGATTATATGCATCTTAAAGACTTCATTTCGCTAAAATTCTATTACCTCTTGCTCTACATAATGTGAACAAATCTTCATTTACATAAAGACAAATGAGTCCAGATACTTCCTAGTATTTGCATAAGCTCATGCCTTTTTTCATTTGATTGAATAACGAGACGAACAAGGCGCTCGTCTGATGGTAACCACCATGCCTGCTTATAAACAGAGGCAACACGACACAGACCTTTGAATTACAAAGGACTGCATGGTACTGAACTGCAGACGTCACCCCGAGACATAAGATGTTAAGTCTCATAACACATATAGAGACGTTTATTTAGATTACAATCACTTTATGAAATTTTTGTTACGGATGTATCGAAAAACCACATTTCTTTACCCAAAGATATACATCAAAATATAGCGCTAGAATTTAGTTTTTAATTCATAACGCATTATTTAACCATAAGTAACTGCCACGCAAAATCCTTGTAAGAATAATTCAAAAATAATATTCCAGTTGAATCGTCCTTGTGATACCTTTGGAAATAGTACGAGGGTCCTTTTTAAGTTCGCCCTTATTCCAGGGGTGCGATTGAGCGTAGGTTTTTTATAGCACGGTTACAGTAATCTAGTTCAGGTGTGCTCTCGAGAAATCTCCTCGGATCTAAGGCCGCATACGTTTCCCAATTTTATTGCATATTGAGACGTACTATTCTTCTGATATATTCCAACAGCCCCGATATTATATAGAGGTCGATGGCAGTTAAACTGTTTGGATCCAAATCTGAAGGGATATTACGAAATTTATTCCACTACTAGCTTTTACCCGTGGTCCTTCTTTTTTTTTTTTTTTTTTTTTTTTGTCGCGGGGAAAGCTGTTTATTGCTACCGCCCCACCGGGGGGAGGTGGAACGGTTATGTTGGGTTCTACCGGCCTTACGACCCAGCGAACCGCCCGGGAGAGGTGGAAAACATCCGGGCGACCGCTGGGCCGAGTCCCTAACACTATTTACACCCTATGCCGGTAACTACCAACCAAAACCCCGCGGTGGCCTTCTTCGGCGCATGTGGAGCGGTCCCGGGGTCTCCTTGGGAAAGCCAAGGATTGCTGCCGGAACCGCTCCTGCGCGGTGCCGCCTGGCGGCCCGTCTCCAAATTGGGGGGGGCTCAGAAGCCCCCGCACACCGAAGGACGCCCTCGGCGTCAACGGCAGCAACGAGGCCGACCACCCGTGCTGCCGTCCATCTCGGGGTCGCACGTACATAGGTACTAATTGGGCGCTACGACAGCCCCCCGCTGCGCGCCCGCGACCCCCGATGGCCCCTATTAGTCGCCTCTTACGACAGGCAGGGGATACCGTGGTGGAATTCTCCAAACGCCCCCATTCCACAGGGCGGGAGACGCCGGTCAGTCGTCCACCCGACGCCTCCTACGTCTCCTTTGGCGGCGAGCGGGATCGTTCTGCTCACGATCCCGCTCTGCGCTCTCCTTCTGCGAGATGACGCACTCGCAGAAGGAGGCCATCGCACGCCATGACCTCCGGCTGCCGACCATGGCAGCGACCACGGTCGGCAGCGAGAGGTCTGCTCCGACGACTGTCCTGAGAGCGCTGCGCTCGTCGTTCCAGGCTGGACACTCATCCAGAGTGTGTTGAGCCGTATCCTCGCGGCAGTTGCCACAATGGTGGCACACGGCAGAGTCCTCTTTTCCGATCCGACACAGGTACGAGCCGAAACACCCGTGGCCCGTTAGTACCTGTGTCAGCCGGAATGTAGGCGCACCGTGGCGCCTGTCAATCCACTCGTTGAAGACAGGACGCACTGCCGCGACGGTCCTCAACCCAGCACTCGGGCTTTCCAGCCTGGCATGCCACTCCTCCACGGCGGCTCTGCGAAATCGGGCCGCAATCTCCCTTGGAGCTAACCTTTCTCCACGTTCGGACGCCCTCTCCCGCCAGAAAAAGGCCGACGAGAGGTGCTGGGCGTCCAGATCCCAAGGGAGAGTGCCCGCCAACAGGCAGGCCGCCTCGTGGGAGACCGTGCGGTAAGCCCTGACGATCCGCTGCGCCACTAAACGCTGCGGCTTGCGCAGTAAAGCGACGCAGCGGGCGTTCAGGGACCCAGCCCAAACGGGACATCCGTAGAGGGCCATTGACCGCACGACTCCGGCATACAAATATCGGCAGGGGTTGCCGGGACCTTCCAGGTTCGGCAGCAGGCTTCCAAGAGCGCCTGCCGCCCGCACCAGCTTCGGCGACAGCTTCTCAAAGTGGGCGCGGAAATTCCACCGGCTATCTAGCACCAATCCTAGATACTTCATGGTGGAGCCGATGGAAATCCGCACCCCCTCCACAATGATGTGGGCCCCTAAAGGTGGCCCTCTCCGAGGCCCATGGAAACACAGGGCCTCGGTTTTGTCCAGGGCCACGGTGAGGCCCAGTCGCCGAATTCTGCCCACCACCCGTTCTGTACCGAACGCGGCGAGCAGACTGGCCTCCTGGAAGGTCCTCGCCGTCGCTGTCACTAGCGTATCGTCCGCGTAGCAGACGACAGCGACGCCTCGAGGATTGGTACCACGGAGCACCCAATCGTAGCCGATGTTCCACAGCAGAGGGCCCAGAACTGAGCCCTGTGGAACACCGCAAACCATTGCTCTTCGGTGCCACCCGTCGGCGCCCGGATACACAACGTACCTATCAGATAGGTACGAGCGCACTAGACGCCGTAAATATGGTGGCACCACATGGTACCGCAGTGCTTCATTGATGCAAGCCCAGGGTAGCGTATTGAACGCGTTGGCGATGTCAAGAGACACCGCCACGACCACCTTGCCCTGGGCTACTGCATCCTCCGCCTGTGCCTTGACCCGCAAAATCGCGTGGATTGTGGATCGGCCTTGCCGGAACCCATACTGGCAGTCCGTCAGGTCCGGCCCGACCCTTCCAAGGTGCTCGACGAGGCGAGCGTGAATGATTCGCTCAAACAACTTGCATACCTCGTCGAGCAACACGATAGGCCGGTAGGCCGATGGCGACTCTGCGGGTCGGCCCACCTTCTTGAGCAGGACGAGCTTCCCGGTTTTCCAACGCGACGGGAAGACGCCCTGCTCCAAACAGGCGGAGAAAAGGCCGCGGAGCCTTGCACCCAGGTGCTCGACGGCTAACACCCAGGCCTTGCCTGGAATGCCGTCGAGCCCCGGGGCGGTGTTTTTGCCCCGCAGCCGAACCACTGCCGCCCGCAATTCAGCGGGCGAAACCTCGAAAACAACCCCTGCCGAACTCGACGATGGCGCCGATGGACGTGGCGCCATCGGTGGAGGAGTGACATCCTCCGTGGCCGAGAACAAAGCCGCGACGACCTCTTGGACGAGGTCGCCCCGGAGACTCTGGGTCAGCGGGGGCGCCCACGGGCGACACTTCTTCATCGCCACGTGGTACGGACGCCCCCACGGATCGTTGTCGAGAGTACTCCGGAACTCCCTCTGAGCCGCAGACTTTGCCCTCGCAATCGCCACATGCAGCGCTCTCTTGGCCTCCTTGTAGAGGCCGTGAAGCAGCCGCTCCTGGTCCTCGTCGCCGGGCAGACGAATCCGGCGACGACGGTGCCTGGCGAGACGGCGGCGCGCGGCCACGCATGACGCACGCAACCGCGCGAGCTCCGCCGACCACCAGAACACCTGGCGCTTCTCAGGCAGGCGTCGGACTCGGGGCATGGCTGCGTCGCAGACTTGCGACATCGCCGCCCCGAACCACGCCGCCTCGTCCTCGACCCGTACCGGCGCGTCCGGCACGGGGATCCACGCCTGGGCCAGAGCGGCCTCCTTCAGGGCCTCGACATCGAGGCGCTTTAGCGCCCAACGCGGGCCGTCTGATCGCGGGGAGGTCGGGCCACCACCATGCCGGGTGGTGGTGGACGAGGCGACGTCGAACCGAATGTATCGGTGATCCGACAACGTCTCCTCGTCCACCAGGACCCTCCAGTCACGGACACGGCGGGCAAGGGCCGGGGTGGCGAACGTGATGTCCACCACCGAACCGCCATTGTGCCGCACGCACGTGTCCACCGACCCGCGATTCAAGACGGCCAGGCCGGACGAGATCGCCCACTCCTCCAGGGCCTCGCCGCGCACGTTGGTCGCCGACGAACCCCAAGCCAAGGACTTGGCGTTGAAGTCGCCGGCGACGAGGACGGGGCGAGGCTGACTGCCTTGCACCACCAGGGCCCCTAGCCGAGTTAAAAAGTGCTCGAACTCGGCCAGTGATCTGTTGGGGGAGAAATACACTCCCACAATCCAGATCCCCCCCAACAGAACCGCCACGCATCCCGAACCCTTCGCTACCTTTTCGAAGGGAGGGGAGCCGGCGGCGCCCCGAGTAATGACGGCCACCGAGCCGTCTAGGTCCCCAGCCCAATCATCCCTGGGGGGGACAAAATACGGCTCGGCAACCACAGCCACATGTATCGACCACTGTGCCAGACTCTGAACAAGCAGGTCCTGTGCCCTGGCACAGTGGTTGATATTCGCCTGGAGGATTCGTTGCGCCATATTAATGGGCGATCTCCATAGGTGCGACGCGGTTAGGCGGGTCCAGCTGGGTCACAACCCCGCTGCGCCCACCACGCTTGGAGCGGCGGGGACGCGAGGAGGCGACACAGGCCTTGGCGCCAACCTGATGCCCCGCGGGTTTACCTGCAGCTGCGCAGACTGCGCAGTGCGGCTCCGCGGAGCATCCCTTGGCCTTGTGGCCCTCTTGACCGCAGCGGTAGCAGACCCCGCTACGGTCACACTCCTCGGTGCAGCGCATCCGCACATGCCCATTATATAGGCAGCGGAAGCACCGCATGGGCCTCGGCTCTAGAAGCCGGACCTGTGCCGCCACCCAACCAATCAAAATGCGACCCGCCTTAATTATTTTGTCCGCGGCCTTGGCTGGGCATCGCACCCATGCCGAGCCAAGACCGGAACGGTCGGGGCGGATCTCCCCGACCTTAACAACTTCCACCTCGCAATCCCCAGCCCGTGCGAGGGCCATTGCGAGCGTTTCCGGGTCGGCGGACGCATCCAACCCGGACACTCGCAGTTCCGCGGTTTTGAACGGGCGAGAGATTCGCACGTCCCCCTCCAGTTCCGTACCGCGGAACAGCTCCCTCACTTTAATGGCGAGGGAGTCGGCCCTCGCCTCCGAGTCCGGCCCGGGTACCTCGTATAGATACCCGCCCGTAGCCATGAGACGGGCCCGCATCTCCGCTATGCCAAGTTCGGCGAGGCGCACATTCCTCTGCACCTCCCGGAGGACCTGGGCATAAGTTACACCATGCGCCAGTCCCTCCGGCGTCACCGTCAAGGTGACGGCCGCCTTGCGGTGCAGCCGGATTTTCGGCTCAGGCCTACAGTTCGACTGTGGCCTTTGCTGCGGCGGTGCGGGTGGCGCAGCGCTCTTCGCAGGCTGGGGATTTTTCCGCTTCCCCTTTTTTGCCACCGTTGCCCACCCCTCGTCCATGGACGTGGGGGCGGGTGGCAGCGGGCGGGGCTCACGAGGGATCGGAGCTGGAGCCGCGCTACGCTTCTTCTTTTTCTTCCCTCCCGATTGTGATGATCGCGGGAGGGGAACTGGAGGGGCAACAGATGCCGCCGGCTCGGCCGACACGGCCACGACCACAGGGACGGTCCGTGAAGCAACGGTAGGGGCGGGTTTGGCGGAACTTCCGCTACTGCCTTTTCCCTTCCCCCTCCCCTTTCCCTTTCCGGACGCCGGCGGATCGGCGACAGAAGGCGAAGAACTGGAAGGCCCTGCCACAGCCGCGGGAACTACCGGAGGACCGGTGCGCGGCGTTGGTAGCGGCGGCCACTCAGCCGCCCCCGGCCTAGCCTTATCAGCAGCCAGGGGGGGACGGGGATTGCGTTCCGGGGGCAGCCGCATGTAGACCGCCTCGAAGCGCGCGTCCAGAATGTTGAAGAGACGTTGCTGGAATTCAGCGAACGTCTCTCCAGACGCGCCCTCCGAAACGGCCACCGGCTGCGACTGCCCGAGCGCCCTCACGCTCGTGAGCACCTCCTCCAGGACTTTTGCTTGCGTCGCCTGTGCCGCCTTCAGCTTGGCGATTTCGGTCGCCAACGCTGCCTTCTCGGCCTCCAGGCGGACCACCTCTGCGGACTCTGACTCGCCCGCCCTCTCCAACAACTCGTTGGCGGCGAGGTTCAGCCTCCGCTGCTCCGTCCCCTTTAGGTTTTTAGACTTGCGCGAGACGTCCCTGATTGTCGTAGCCAGCCGAAGGCGCCAGTCTAGTTCTTCGGCTGGCACACCGGCGTCCTCCTTTTGAGCGACCTCGTCCGCCGGAGTAGGACTCGCAGAAACAGCGAGTACCTTCTCCGCCGGCTCGAAGTCGCTGTCGCTCGGGATCGTGGCCGCAGTGCGGTCTCGACATCGGCGACCCCTCTTCGTGCGCCTGGTAGCGCCACTCGACCCGGCCTCGGACTCGATACTCGGGACGGGCGCCGTAACCTCGGCAACATTCTCTGTGGGCGCTTGCCCCTCCTTTGTCTGTTTTGGGTCGCTAACGACCCCAGGCACAGACAACCTCTCCACTACGTCAATGGGTTGATTGTGAATAAAATTCATAATAAATCCCACGAGTATGGGGGAAATAAATGGTCCGCCCAGGCAGTGCCCCCTGTACCTGGGTAAGCCTAGGCGTAACCCGCTCGGAGTTTCGGCTGGACTCCGGCGGGGGGTCGCACTAAAGACCGAACCTCCCATCGGCCATGCATCCCCTCGCGGTGCGCCGCCGCTTGGGATTCGGGGTAACTTTTTATAGAGGTTTTCTACCTCGCGGCCCGGGCGGTGAAGCCAAGACCCTCGGTCCGGTGAGAGCGCGAGACATGACCACGGACCTCTCACGGATTACGAGAACGGCGGTGACAGCGGTCTCCCGCTGCCCGCTCAGTGGCGTTTTAGCGCACACCGAGCCCGCCATCTTCCCCGGGACAGAACCCGGAGGTCCTAACAAGTGTCGACGGCCGCCGCAACGCGATACGACCGTCGACCACTCGTTCCACCCACAAACTCTTTTGGGCCAAAGTGGACCAAGACAAGTGACGACGGTCGCCGCGACGCGATACGACCGTCATCCGCCACCTGTTGTCAGGATATCGGCCGTCCGGTCACATGCAAAAGCATGAACAAGTTGACCGTCCGTTGCCCAGGGTGCACCACGGGGAGGTTTCCTGACTTCGCACCCCACCCGTGGTCCTTCTGCCTGAACCCTCCTTATCACCTTAACAATGATTTTTTTTAATAAATCCTTCCTCCACGGACTCCTACATTACACAAACTATAATCTAACTAAAATTCTGATCCTAGCTTTAGTTGTTTTTGTGATATCGTGATTAATCAGTGATTGGGTGAGTGGTAATTTGCTTTGATAAGATTTAGATTATATTTTGCAAATCTGCATATCCGTATAGCTGAGCGGGGAGCGGTACAGGCTAGAGAGAAGAAAGTCGTATTTTCGCATCTAGCACCAAAAGCTGTGCCTCTGATTTTTATGAGTGTATTAATTGTTAATTATTGCTTGATATAACGATGAAGGACACATCTTGAAGAACTTTGTTACACAGCTAAAGTTTAAACGTCGTGTAGAATGTATAAATTTTTGTTTCATTTTTTACTAGCTATTCCTCGCGGTTTCTTCAATGGGTCTCATAATATAGATATAAACCTTTCGGAATAAATTCTATAAACGGTAATAGAAAAGACAAGAAAGTTTAAGGGATATGAACGGGCAAACAGACGCAGATAGCGATTTTGTTTTATACTATTTATTGATTTGTTTCTTTGACACCTGGCAATTGTATTACCCTAACGTAGAAGCAATTCGAACTGTATTATATAGTGATTCGCACGACACAGTTGTTGCCAGTCTCGCCGAGTCCTGACACCGTGGGAAAGCAGCCGACACCGCAAGGTGCATCTACAATTTGGTTTTATTCAACCCGCTGACTGGCGCCGGGAATTGCAAGATTTTGGTGCACTTTAAGCGAAAAGGATGCCTTTGGTATTACTGTGCGGGATTTCCGTGTTT
This sequence comes from Amorpha juglandis, assembly GCA_949126905.1. Classification (NCBI taxonomy): domain Eukaryota; kingdom Metazoa; phylum Arthropoda; class Insecta; order Lepidoptera; family Sphingidae; genus Amorpha; species Amorpha juglandis. The sequence goes on from OX421372.1 coordinate 11,649,444, forward strand.
TAGTGTTCTGCTCGCAATTGTCTAAGAAGGCAACTTTGTTTACGGTTTTAGATTGAGTTTTAAGGTTATTCGCTATTTTCATTATAGGGCTGTATTTCTGTTATTTTTGGGTATAAACCCTCTCTTATTCTATAATACTGTTTTCAAATCATGACTTATAGAAAGTCCTACAGTTCTACCACATTTTTAACTATAATTATATTTCTTCACATTTTGCCTACTCCGTAACATTTATATTCTTCGGCTGACAAAATACGTTATGGTGTAGAAGATGCGAATAGATAGGCGTATCTATTAACATTGATTTTATATTCACTGAATATTTAACCGAAGGTCAACTGTTTATTCATTCCTATTGTATTCAGAAACGCTACATTTTTCTTGTATTTTACGCACATTTTAAATTCAAAACATTGAAGTGTAATTATCATAATAAATGGATGTATAATGTAATAGGTTCGAATAGAATTGGTCGTCATCTGAAGATCGTTATTGTAAAGGCATTATCTGGGATCGGAAGTTCGGCGTCTGAATATAAATGTAGGGATCGGACCGCTTAGCAATATGTCAGTGAGGGACAGTGGAGGTGTCTGTCAGCCGCTCCTTCAAACCGATAATACCAGATTGTTGGGATAATGAACACTGAATTACTCGTTTACCCTTCTACGTAAAGTTTTTTATTGTCACTTTGGTTTATTTTGAGAGCAAAGGTTTCAATTGAATGTAACCATGTTATTTACTTACAAATACTACAAATACTAATACTGCTATTTTCAAATATTAGTTTTCTAGTGTCAAATACAGTAAGTAATTGCTAGAAAATATTGACGTTATTAACAAAAATATATTTACAACATAATTAGAGCAGAAAGAAAGAAAAGTTGATATTTTGTAAACCATTTATAATTGTTCGAATTGAACTGATAGTCTCATTCATAACCAATATAAATCACACAAATCACTATTCAAACAAAACCACAAACAAAAGCAACTTTACAATAAACAGCAGAGTTTGAATTTATTATAAATCCTTTGAAATAGTAAACAAATGTGGGAAGTTTATAGGCGCGTGCCACCCGCATACCCGCAGCACTAACAATGACACAGCGGAATTGGTATTTTTCACACGTTTTTTGGTTGTTACATCGCTTAGCCGGCGACATGTCCTATAGATTGCGATCTATGTACTTCAAACTGTTGATGGATTCTCGTTTCGTCTCGTTATAGACGTAATATAATCATGTCTGAATTGATATATAATGTACTTGGAGTCTTCCAGACTATTCGAGCAAGGATAACCGTAAAATATGGGTACATGATAGTGATAATCTGATATCAATGTAATCATTGTTATTATCTTTCGTATCAAGTAACTTAAGGGCCTTCCGGGAGCAAACGACCTTGACTGACTCGCGCCATACTAAATCGTGTACTTGGTGTGTGAGTTTTTGTGCAGATTATGCACGTATTTAGCGAATAATTGATTTAAAAAAACAGGTTTTGGTCTTTTCGAAAATTTAAAACGAGCAAAATATTCATTATTAAATAGCCTATCTAGTGATGTTAATCTCATTTGAAAACATTCTGTACTTTAAAAGGAGACGCACGGAATCTTTGCATTTTTCTCATTTTTATGGGTCATTTATAACGACAATTTAAAAATATATATCAGCATTAACATGAATTTGAATCGAACAAAGTAAAGCTGACAGATTGTAGAAATATATTGTATATTTTTTAATCAATATTTATTTTAAGTAATGACTAGATAGCCTCTAAAAACATCGATCGCGCGGCGTTTTGCTGGGGGCATGGCCTTAAGTCTAAGTTGGATATAATAAAATACTAAACATCAAAATCCGTCTCCACTTGCGACATTTCGCCGCATAAAGAGGCGTGACTTTAACAAACACATGTGTGGACGGTTGCCAAGTGTTTCGTTCTAATATCACGAAGCAATAGTTTCGAATCTGCGACTTTCGCCTCGACAGTCTGTAGCACCGCGGAGCTATCGCTGCTTATGGCACTGTATGAACACCACAAATATTTTTCTCTAATAATTAATTACTTATGTGATAAGGAATAAGCTATCGTCGGAGAACGTTTAGCCACTATTAGTAACTTTTGCTATTACTAAAAAAGTAAAATATATTAAGTTATTAGAAAAAAAGTCATTCGCAATGTCGCAACAAGTTCTAGTAAAAAATAATACCCTCTGTATTATTTTTTACTGTTGTTCAGCTGGGACTTATTTTGTAAATGACTATGAAAAAGGTGTCTAGTAGCCGAATTACTTAGTAAAATGAGTCTGAGTATATTTATAACAAGGAATTAATGTTTTAAATAGATTATTAGCCTCTATGTTTAGAACCTCCGTGGCGCAGTAGGCGAGTGAAGCGAAAGGTCACGGTTGATATTGTCACGGGTGATCCATAACTATTTATTTCATGTTTCGATGTTTTTCACTAGTAGCAGCGTACTTAGGCTGAGAAGCCGATAGGTTCTGAGTTTGAATCCCAAGTCGGGCAATCATAATTACTTGTATATACTCAAGATATTCCTTTGGAATAGTAACAGTTTTGCTGTAATTTGGCATTGCCAAAGTCCATGAGCGGTGGTGGTGGTGCCTGTTGCCCATTAGGATAGCCGCATGCTGGTCTGCATACTAAGGAAGTAAAAATAGAAACGGCTTGAATGGTAGAGCCATGATGTAGACAGTTTTGACTACGGCATGAATGGGCCGGCTCGACCGGGTCGTTGTCAATGTCTCACAGAAAACCAACATAAAGTAGCGGCTTGCTGCTGCGTTTCATACGGTGAATGAGATATCCGGAGGTCCAGATCCCCCTCCTTCCCAATACCTTAATTATCCCTTCCCTTTAAGGTCGGCAGCGCGCCTATAATTCTTCCAGTATTGTGGGTGTACATGGGCGGTGGAGATCACTTACCATCAGGTGACCCACTTGCTCGTTTGCCGGTTTGTGCCCTAAAAAAAAAATAAAGAATATAAATTCATGCAAAAAATATACGTTGCAATTTTTTTTGGCAGCTATCATGCCTGCTATCAAAGTTTTTGAGGTTTTCGATCCTGAAACATCCAATGTTTCCTAAACAAAAAAATTGCCCAACCTAGGATTTGATATTCATAAGTCACAACGACGCACATTATTATACTAAAAGTATATTAGGTACCTACCTTCAGATAGATACCTATCTTAGCTAATAGCTATCTATGTACGTAATATTCTCAGAGGGATTATGTGAGGTGGGAAACGCTGTCTGTTACAAGGTACAGGACTTATGCTACACGGGTTTGATTTTAGTGACAGCGGTTTGGAGGTTTGGCGTGTGACAGCGAAACACGTGTGACGTCACATGCGGGCGGCGGTAGTGGTACCGCTCGCGTGCCAAACCACTTTCGTTAATCGTTTTCTGACATAATGACTCCCCTATTACTTTGTTACGTGCCTGCGTCCCTATAAACATATCTGCGAACATTTTCATACCCCAAATAATTAAGTGATCTGTGAAATTTTAAACAGATATGACATTATTCCAGTATATGAATATAGACGTTGTTTTAAATTTGGAATTATAGTAATGCCCTCACTTCACTCAAATGTTATAGTTTTTATACAGTTTCTATTATTACGAATGTTGTTGATGAATGAATGAATGTTAATTCGATGCATTTACATAACTGTTTGTTTATTTATTTATAAGCTATGCATATCTTTTCAGTTTTTCCTAGTGTAATCCGATTTTGCTGACACGTCATATGATATATCAGTTAATATAAAAACTAACAAAAATAAAACTGACTCAAGCAAGAAAAGAAAAGCATCAAACTGTCCCCAAATTTAATCAATGTTGATTCGCTGCGTTCATTCACCGACCTATAAAAACTGCAATAGCACCGACTTAAAATTGATTCGATTATTAATTTTTTTTTCTGACTTTGCTTCTGTATTTTATTGATTCGGTATTATTTTGGTTAAAATATTTTTCTACAACTATTTACGTCATCAAACACAACTGATGCAGTCTATATATAGCACTGTATTAAAAGTAAAAGACGATCAGCAGACCAATAAAAGGGGTAAAAACTCATTACGTAATCGTCCCCTGCCAACCGTTACAGATGAGCGTTTCTTAACCTATCTCAGAGGTCTTCCATAGACGTTGGGAACCGTTAAATAAATCCGGCTAATCGCTGCAGCGGCGAATCGTCTCGCATTGTCCAGACATTGAATACCTTCATTGTCTGAAGGAACAAAAACCGTCAGTAGCAAAACGTCGTACACGCCGATCTCGATCGAATCGTTTTTAATCCAACACCAAGGCGATTAAGAATTAAATTTATTTTAAAGTGTAAGTAAAGGTTGCACAAAAGGTGCGAAGGTAGACAAGATTGATGTAACGGTCGGTGGCAAGTTTGCGCACGTGCTGAGCCAGGGTGTCTCCAGATTGACTTATAAAAAACCTGAACGCAGTTATCGGCTTCTAAGGTACCTTTGTAATGGCTTTGTGGAAAAAGTGAATGGCCGCGGGATAGGTGTCCCTTTCAACATCATTCAGTGCTTTTTTTTGGAGTCTATTATCTAAAACTTACGTCTGCGTGCAACTGTCCTGTTTGGTTTAAGAAACTTTTAACTTGTATTTAATTATGTTAAGGAAATTTTACTGCAATAGACATTCTAAACTATTCTAAAGCATGTCAGTTGGTAGGGACACATTGTAGAATTTTATCTTCAGCATGAATTAGTCGGCTTGACCGGTTTCTTAGCACTGCCTCACAAAGAACTGATGAGAAGTACTTGCTGTTACGTTTCATACGGAGTTAGATTTCCGGAGACCTAAATCTCACCTCACATTTCGCATTTTTTTCTTTAGTAGAGATAAAAAAATATTCAAACCGATAATTTCGAAAATGACTTAAATGGTAATTACGGTAACTTATAAGGTCAAATTATAAAAAAAAAGCGTATAAACTTTGCGGTAGAGCATTTTAAAGTTGTATTTTACGATGTAAATTCATTGAAATTTACTGGATATTTATTAATTTAATTTTCAGTAAAACATATTTTATCGAATGGTATTTTTATCCTAATATGATTATTATGAATTATTATAGTATAAAACACTTTAATACGCTTTACAATTCACGTATTGGCGCTTTAGCATTTTTACCTTCCCAGTGACGATATAAAGAATATTCTAGTAATTTACTCGTATTCCATGCATGTCTTCTAAAAAGATCTTGTATTTCACCAACTGGCGAAGTGTAGAAAGGCCCCAGTATTCGTATGACATGTTACTGTAGTAGATATACTGTACGTGCTCTAAGCTACCAGTGCGCAGTGCTAACATTTTTATTACAATATAAAACAATCACGCTTGTATTTCTGAACGGATAGACAGACTAGACTTTACAAGGTGGTATGTGCCTCGTATGCGAGAGGCCCTCTGGGTTGATACCACCGCTTTGTCTATTTCTGCCGCAAAGCAACAGTGTGTAAGCACTGTTGTTTCGATTTGAAGGACATTGAAGCCAGTGAAATTACTGGGCGTTATGAAACTTAACATGTTATTTGGGTGACGAGGGCAGTTCAGTGCCATACAGTGCTTTGTAATTCAAAGTTCTGTGTGGTGTTGCTTCTGTTTATGGGCAGGCGATTACCATCAAATGAGCGCCTTGCTCGTCTCGGCATTCTACAAATAAAAAATAAATAAAAAAGATGAGGGTTTTATGGCAAAGCCGCCAAACGAATAAATGGGTCACTAGATAGTAAGTAATCTCCACCGCCCATAAATATCTACAATACCTGAAGGATCATAGACGCGTTACCAACTTCAAAAGAAAGGAATAATTAGGAAGGAAAAAGAGATTTAAGCCTCCGGATATCTCACTCACCGTACAGAACAGCAAGCTGCTTCTTGCCGTCAGTTTAGCCGGTCAATTCATGCTGTAGACAAAACTGTCTACGGAGTGGCTCTACCACTTATAAAGTACAATAACGCAAAGCCTTCGTCAGTGCCTTTATTCTTTTCAAATAAAATAATTTATCAGAGCATTGCCAGATCTAATAATTGAAGCTACAAAGAAGTGAACTTACCTCAAACGACATTCAACGCTATTAAGGGCCATCATTTCAATCCCCAAGACAGATGAAATATAAAACGGCAAAAATACGGAGACGCGACTGTCAAATTGGTTAAGCAACCCCTCAGCAATGACCTTGACGATTTGCGCCGTACAAAATAAACTGTGGATGTGAAACTTCGTGCGACCGAGATATATTATAATACAAGTATATTGATAATACAAGTCTTTATTGTTTTTAAGTGACTAGCATTTGCTGAACAGCATTTTCTATGGATTATCAGATAGTTACTTTATTCAGGCATTGAAAAAGGCCCACAATCAATGAGGACAAGAAATTCAAATGTATGGATATTAAAAATCAACATTATTACAATATAAACGAGAAATAAATACACCCAACACACATATTAGTCCTTATCCTCCATTAGGATTCTTTGTGTCGTGCCCATCATAAACTACGTGAGATTTTATTCTCACAATATCCAGTATTCCGAATATTATAATATTCGCAAATATTTATTTGCGAATTACAAAAATATTTGTGTCTCGTGTCTCAGCATTTTTAAGGCTTATTCGTATTATATTTTAATGTATTTATCCAAATCGATTCAGGCGATTATGACAAACAATACTTCCATAAACAAATGGTAAGTAATTGTACTACATATAAACGTAGGTAATTTATATAATAATAGTGATATCTCTGCCTTCTATAAAAATAAATAAAGTGAGAGGAGGAAACCCATCGTTCATTTTCTTCAATCATAAGGCTATTTTAGGAATCTGCGTACGGAGCTTCTGCTACCATCTGAGTAAAGAATGTGCTACTGGTCATCTCAGTCGCACCTCTCAAACTGATTCCAACTGGCTGAATTCGAGCATGTTAACAATAACTAAACTAATAAACTAAATAAAACTAATAACGATAGCCCTCAAACCTGATAACATTAATCTGCATCAGATAAGACGCAATGCATAAGACGGCACGCGGGCGTGCGAGTCACAACGCTGCCTCGCCCGCACCCTGTGATTTGTAATCTTACCGTATTGTATTTTTTATAAAGATGCTTTAAAGAGCTGCCGCTTGTTCGCTCCGTCTTATATCTTACCTCTGTGACTTGCACCCTAGATAGTGAAGTATTTAATTGCGACTCTACATACTCTCATCATATTTGCTCTGCTCTCTGAGATTAGAACACCATCTGCAACCCCATTGTAAATATCTGTTGTAACCCCGGCACTGTTATCTAAGGACTACTACAAGCATTACTACCATCAAAGGACATCGCCCTGGTGTTTTTAACACCGTTTACCCGTCCAGAGAAAAATGATGAAGGCCAGCGGTAAGTGTGGTGGTGAAGCAGAGTCGCACATTTTTACTTCACCAAACAGATTTAATACACCGACACCTTACGGTACTTAATTGGATAATTTTAACAATAAAAATCCAAGAAGAACATTATTGTCGCCGACTAAACCCTTATCTATCGTATCCCAGCAGCGTAAACCTCGTAAATGACACGTCTACTGCTCTTTATCTTAATTTCATTTATTGTGAACTATTTTAGAAGGGTTTACCAACAAATAAGTTAATAAAAAAATGGGTGCGTGTACTTATGTACGCGCGTGAGAAGTTATACTTCTTTGGCATCATTAAAATATAAACTAGAGACATGTTGATAAATATTATAAATATGAAAACAGTGATCAGAGGTGACGAGCGTACCAACATGCGCGACTAATATCGAGGTTCAATTCCTATTTTGTTGGTAGCTTTTTTTTCGAGACTTAATGAGCGGTTAAGCAGACGGCTAGTGATGTTCATGTACAAAAAACATCGATATTTTTTCCGATATAATATATCGTGTACAAAAAATATCGATATTTTTTCCGATATAATATATCGAAATATTGTATCGATATATAGCGATATATCGGTCAAAAATATCGATATTTTCGATATATCGAATTGTAGGAAGGAAAAGACTTTCTTAGTAAATGATTAACAAAAATAATATCGAAGAGCTAAAAAAAAAAAAAACAACATTCAATACTCATTCTGGTATTTGATGTTGTTTTTTTTTTTTTTTTAACTACATCCGATAGTGTTTTCTATTTTCCGATATCCTTATTTCGATCTATCGGATAAAATATATCGACTTCAATGATTCGATAGTATCGCATTGATTCGATATATCGGATAAAATATATCGATATTATATATCGACTTCAATGATGCGATAATATCGCATTGATTCGATATATCGAACAAATGTATCGATATTTTATCACATATCGATATATATCGAGCACCCCTACAGACGGCTTCATACTGTTAATTTTGTGTCACAGGTGCGCGCGCATCTTAAAATTTCACTCTCATCATTTTTTCATAACGCGCCTAAAGAAGTATAACTTCAAAAATTTAAAAAACTTGTGCGTTGAGGTTTTACTGCAGCGCAACGCTATATATTTTTGCATGAAAGCTATATCGAGCTGTCTTGTGAATGAATATCTAATAAAATTGGTAATATCTCAAAAAATCTTAGATAGTTATAATCAAATATTTATTGAATCTTAAATTAATTAAATTAATTATCTTAATTTACATCATTAGATTCAGTAAAAAATTATCTCTAGCGCCAGTTTGGAATGCTGAAAAACAGGTAAGAAACTCTAACGTTGCTCTTTTCTAAACTGATTTATAATATTTGCACTGCATTGAAATATTATTTATTTGAATTAGAGCAGCTCTATTTATGTCTGCTATTTATGTATGTGGCTCTACCAAAAATACATACCCAAACTGCTCACGATTAGCGTATATAGTAACTAATTCCTAAGGATTATCAATTCCTGACGAAATTGCATTACTTAAACATAAAGATTCCAATTATTCAAATTATGAAAAGCTACTTTTTAAAATGATTATATACAATTATAATAAAAAAATACTATTTTATGATGTAAACTTCCTTAATCAGTGTTGTAACTAATGAGTGGTTTATAAATTTCACTCTTAATATTTTAATAAAGAAAGTGGCAGAATAGTGAAACACTGATTAAAATATTTACAAGTAAGGGGAAAATCTTCATTTAATCAACTAAAGTGTTTCAGACGTTCACTAAGATCATGAATCTCTAAATGTTGTAATTAATCAAAACGTCTAAAACAATGACATATGGTAATTAGAAATTGACCACTTGTAAACCCACGCTTAATGTTCATGAAGTTTGAAAACAAAGTTCAATTTAAAATTACGGTTTTAAAACGGCACATCTGTTCCATATGTCCTAACACTATTTGTAATCTATAGGTTATGTTCTATCAAGTCCACGTCAAATAAACGACGTTCTATTCACGTTCAATGTAATAAAAAGCCTCGAATTTGTAATGACGCCCAGACCACATATGGTCTGTGGACTGGTAGTGCTGACTAGTCTACAGACCATATGAGGCTGCTTGAGATTTCATAAAACAATGCATGATGGGATATTCCTCTTTTATAGATCTACAAAAAAGTCTGCGATGGCATATCTATCTTTTAGGGTTATCTTATTATACCCATTCTTCCTTCTAAAACAATGGTCACCTACAATGCGGTAATTGGAAAGCTATTTAGACGGATACACTTTATAACTTAAATAAGTTAGTTACCTTAAACATTTCATGCAGATTGTTATAATCTTTTACACCATATTAACTTAAATGAGTGTCTTAGGAGTTATTGCAAAAAAATTAAAGCGCGCCAAAATAAATTCAAGCCCGTTTCTAACACCGATGACGGGACTCGCTTGATGCGATCACCCCCGCGCCGCGCTTACCGCTGTCGCTCACAGACAAAACATGTAGGCTATAACATACTCTATAGTGCGAAGCCGGGACGGGTCGCTAGTTTAATTGTATTACCTACTATAATATACGATATTTTTAAACAACGTACTATATAAAAGTGTCCATATTTAAAGGTCGCTGGAGTGAGACAAAACTCAGCTGTAAATCAATAGTGTTGTTCAAAATTGTAAGTCCAATATCGACATGTACACATTCGATAAAAAGAAATTGCTTTATTTATGTCCTAGCAATGCAATCTGATATGGGACTACGTGAGGTGAAACACTTAAATCGTACACTATAGTTACTTGCCTAATTTGACAACACCTATAAGTTTTATATTAGTCGTAGTCATATGCCTATGCCTGGTAGAAAATGCCTGAGGCATTAAATAATAGTGTAATAACCTGTAAAAAAATCTACGGTTTGGATATAAATAACCATAACAAACTAAAAAATATTTCAATTTATTTACCTCATATTCGAATTGAACTCTTTTTGCATATTTAGCTTAATAACAAGTATAAAAATATCCCTATATTTACAATCTTAGCATAAAAATACTTTTTACTTTACAACCGTAGAATTAATTTCACGCAGTAATCGGTTTTTGTACGTTGTTCTTTATTACAACGTCCCTGTCCTCTTTTTCTTCGCTTATTGGAGATACTAGCACCTGTGGAATAGAATATTAATGTTAATTTGCTTGCCAATTATTTTTATTTTTTATTTTCAGATAGAAAAATGAATTATCATTTTATAACAGACTGGCAAACAAATAAATGTATGCTATTTTGAATAAAGAATAAGAAATATCCGTATTTTCCCGCGGATATCATAAAATTCGACAAAGAATAAAATTGCAAAACGGTCGGTAGCATTCTACTGAATTTAATCGGTTGGAAACTATTGCCCATTGTGCGATTACAGGGGCGTATATATCATCTCGTACTTCCTACGAGCCATCTGGTGGCGAATATGTGCTAAAAAGTATTTTCCGTGAAGGGTTGTCGTAAATAAAACCGTAAGCCAAAGTTTCCTGCGACATAAACTTTTTTAGCCGATCCTACTTATCAGGAAGATAAAATGGTGACATCAGTTTCTGCAATATATTTACATTTTACCGTTAGCATTTTTATGTAGCGGATTTGGTCCCAGTCTACGGGGCACGTACCACCGAGTCTTCGAAGTTGGAGTGCTGTCGATATCAATAACGCAAAAGGAAACTGTCGTGACGAACTTGATAGTTCTCCATAGTTTTACAAGGTGGTAGGTCCCTCGTATGCGAGAGGCCGTCTGGGTTGATACCACCGCTTTGTCTATTTCTGCCGCCAAGCAACAGTGTGTAAGCACTGTTGCGTTCCGGTTTGAAGGACATTGAGGTCAATTAAATTACTGGGTATTATGTGACTTAACATCTTATGTCTCGGGATGACGAGCGCAGTTCAGTGCCATGCAGTGGTTTGTAATTCAAAGTTATGTATGGTGTTGCTTCTGTTTAAGGGCAGGCGTGGTGCTTACCATCAGCACCTTCCTCGTCTCGTTATTCAAACAAATAAAAAGAATCTAACGTTTATCAATCCTTATTAGGCCAGCCTGGTCGATAAAATGCCTCAGTAGTGGGACAGTATAATATGAGACTCTTTCTTTCTACCTGGCGTTATCCCGGCGTAATACCAGGGCCTGCCTTTACATCAAGATTTGAGAGTAGATTTGGTATTATTTGGTGTGACCCGCCATTTAACCCCCACAACCTACGAGAACCATGTTTCGCCACTGCCTCGTCCGTTAATCAGCAGAATGTACCACGTGCAGGTGAAATTGACTTTAGGGCTAAGATGTTGGTGGCCAAATACAGATTTTAATTTTATATAATACTAGCTGTACCCTGCGCGCGTTGCTAAGCCACCAACTAAATTAAATTTAAGGAAAGACATTATACAAATATATGAAATTCATTGGAATGACAGTGGCGCCTTCGTAGGCTCATGCACAACAACATTGCTAAAGATCATCACATGATCAAATGCATAGTTTACGATTCTATAAAGGACATACAGACAAACATTCATTTATATATATGTCGGAGCATGAGGAGTACGGACACTGAATTGACCTATTCTAATAACGGTATTCGTCGCCAATTGAAGGTACCGCCAATGATATTGTTTATTTGAGGGTGATTTGAATAGTTTGTGAGTGGATATCACTCTCGTACTGGGGAGGGAAGCTCAATATAAGCAGCGCCTCTGCATTAGAGGGACGTTCTGTGTCTAGCTTTGACTGAGGATAGAAGTTCGCCCAACGTTACTCAAGTAAGTGTCGTTATGGTTATTATGTGTGGCTTATAATTGTGTGTGATTTATCTCTGTGTTTGAATTGTCACTGTGTACAGTGTGTGAGGTTAAGGGCCGACTGTAGGGGATGGAGGAGGTCGGGTTAACACACATAGTAACCATGATGTGAGTTTGTACAATTCTGTGTTGATATTATTGAACTTATGCCGGTTGATCATAGAGAGGTGTAAATGGCCTATCATAGATACGAGTAAATGAGCTTTATATTCCCTCCGAGAGAGACTTTCCCCGACATATATATAGATTGATAAATTACCTCAAGTTTCAAGTTAGTCACTGGTATCCTGGAGCCATCAAGCTCCTGTAAAACTCTGTCTAAAGTATCGACCAGACGGTCAGCGTCCTGCATGGAGAACACCATCGGAGGTTTGAACTTCAAGACATTGCTGTCCGGACCGTCGCGGCTTATCAGAATCTTCTCTTCTCTCATTCTGAAATATTGAATAAATAAATAAGTTATGGATATATAATAACATTATTACCCAAAAATTATTGTATTAGCTTGTTAATTACTAACGAATTTATAGTTCTAGAAGTGAATACACTGCTCTTATTTTTTATGTTTATTTATATTACATTTCTTTCACGTTTTTCTAAATATAGAACTACGCCGAAGATAGGTTATGTATAGGACAAATTGTATTGCCCGGGGTAGTGCCACTGACGCGGTTGCTTCCTGCTGTTACATTTCGTGCGCTAAGTGAGATGTCCGGAGGCTGAATCTCCATGCCCTTTCCAATTCCTATTTTTGCTTAAAGCAACCTAGCGTAACCGAAACGGATAGCACCCCGAAACGCGACGCGCCTGATTAAGCCACCATGGCAGGGTTTTCAATGATGGTGTACAAGTTTGGCCACACTTATTCACAATGTGCTTTGCCTCCGAAGTGTTATGTCTTCATCTGTCTCTAACCAGCCCGACTCTTAAAAAATCTACGGCCTTGCACATCATTACCCAGATTCATTTCATACTCAGTTAACAGCGACTTCAAAAATTGGCTGTCGCGGCCACTCCAGAAATCTACTAACAATAGGTCACGTACAAAACATAACGCACCTGTTTACAACATGTTTTGCCTCAGCAGTCGCCGGCGTTCTCAGTTCCCTGTCTGTGACCAGCTCGACGCCCACGAACAGTCCACGGCCTCGGACATCTCCAACCAGGGGATGTTTATGCTTTAACCCCTCGCAGCGATTTAATAAATGATTGCCAACCCGAAGAGCACGGTCCATTAGATTCTCTTCTTCCATCACGTCTAGAACAGCGTTAGCGATAGCGCAGGATACTGGGTTTCCACCATACTGTAATAGAGAATGTACTTGATTGAATGTAAAGGCTAGTACTGGATCTGGTAATCCTTCCTTATGATACGATATATGTCAGGCGAAATCCAACGGGGCTTAAGGGTCGAAGAAACATGTTATTATTTATGTTAAATTCTTAGTATGTCAACCATGATTGCCCGACACTGGATTTAAAAGATTATTTGACTTTAGAGTACAATTTTCTCTGAATAAAACCGTAGACAAATTCTATGCAATATGTTATTATATAATACAGTCGACACTCGACTCTTGATAATTTGAAACTCAAGGGACCAGAGATAAATTTCAAATTACCAAGAGTTCAAAATAATAGGAGTTAAATAACCACGAGGAGGAGCGAGGAACTCAAGTAAATAATGAGTTTGATCAAAATTCGTTATTTATTATTTCTAACAATTAAATACAATTATTCACAAATTTTTATTTCCAAAAGAAGTCAAACTTTCGACAGGTCTGTACATGTATGTAAACAAACGACAGGTTTGTGCATGATAAACGCTTCAAATTACTGAGGGGAACAATTAACATTGATTTTATTTAACAAACAAAAAAAATATATATTTCCAAAATCCAAAGTACCAAAATGACAAACATGTTATCATTTGTGTTCTGTATCACGTAACATACCAAAGTTGCTGATTAAATTTGGCATACCCCGTAAATCAAATATGACTAACTGGTATCGACAGTAGAAGGGTACGTCAAAGGGTGCCTGTGTTTGCCGTTATTACTTGTGAAATAGATTTCATTATTGAATTACCGCAATATATTGTCCTTTGTGTAATTAAAATCTAGGACAAAGCAAATATGAGCAAATATGAACATTCAATATGAGTAAATCAATAATTATTTGTAGGTGGGTTGGTTTTCGTTAACTTGTATCATTTACATTATACAAGTGTCCTTTGTATAATCTAAACAATACGTTTTATTTTCCAACTTAAATTATGAATAAGATCATTGAAAGTCGTATTTTCTTTCTAATGATCGAAATCTTCAGACTACGCCGAATTTATAGCGAGTGGACACGGTTCTATTTTAGTTGATCAACTGATAAATCGCGTGCAATTTGAACCGTCTGAACAGACTTTCAATCAAATTGAACGGATCTGATCGTTTCTATAACCGACTGGATAGCGAGTACTATGTATGATGAAAAATTGACCATAGTGGATCTTTAAGGCGATCAACATTGAGACATTGCGTCACTCGACGACCGACATTATATTTGGACTGGATTGTGTGTACAATCACTTTGCCGTGCGAAGATAAAAAAGGCAAATAGTTATGTTGTATGTGTTAATAAGACTTTAAAACTACAGAAGGTAAATAAACTGCATTAATTGCAAACAAATATTGCATATCATGTCATAAACAATTTTATCACATGACACAAGTTCTTACATTATCAGGTCAACTTGTTACATTGTTCATATTTATCAAAGTGACACTTTCTTATTTTTATTATGAGAAAACAATTTTATTGTGATTATGTGATGAATCGGTCGTTTACCTAGCAGATAAGCTTTATATTTTAGGAAAATTCCCGTTCACGTTCTTTTAGACTTGTTTGGCCTGAGATAAGGGTGCTTGTGAAATTTGTTGACAATATTGAAAAAAATATGGAGCGTTGAGCCCAATTTCCTTCAATTTATATTCGTATGCGAAAATTTTACGAACGTTGTATTATATTTAATTTTTGCGAACGTTCCAATTAAGGATTATTGTCTCCATATTTACTCAGAACGGTTATTTATATATGGACTATTAATAGTCGGGGTTTGGTTTGTTCTGAATTGCTGTATCATATTATGTTACTGCTATATCAGCTAATTGGATGTATCATTACATCTCTACCATTTAAAGTTAGTTTTCAGTAAATTGGTTTGGTAAAGTTAGTTTCTGATATTTCCTCCGCCAGCTGGCACTTAGATCATTGGTCTAATGCCGTGACGTTCTTAATTGAAACTCGAAATCTAAGTCACGGGGTGACGAGTTCAGTGCAGTGCTATGCAGTATTTTGTTATTCAATGTCCTGGTTGCTACTATTTATCATCAAGTCTGGTCGTTTCTTCATTCAAGCAATCAAAAAAATAATTACCGTATTAAAGTACTCCACTCCAGTATCGGCAAAGCTCTTGGCGATTTCTGGTGTAGTAATAACCGCTGCTACTGGATGACCATTGCCCATCGGCTTGCCCATGGTAACGATGTCAGGAATCACGTCTTGGGTCTCAAATGCCCACATATGTGTCCCAACACGGCCAAATCCTACTTGGACTTCATCAGCTATACATACGCCGTAGGACTCCCTTACGTATCTGTAATTGAATTCAATTATTCCTGATAAATACATTTTACCAATTAACAGGGTTTTTATACTGGCTATGCCAAGTAGCTACATTAGACCTGATGGTAATAAGTATAGTACAGTTCAAATACAATTTTGACCGTTGAAAGATATTGCGTCCCTTGACGGTCCATAGAATAATGTCTGTCGGAATTTGCTGGATATACATCGGCTGACCTCGGAACGCAACTCACTTGATTATGTCACTATGAAGAGTTTTTCACCATATATACCAGGGATCGGTTTCCCAGGGATCAACACAAACGGAAACCGCAAACTGTTTACATTGATAAGTATTTTGTATCAATAGGAAAAAAATAGAGATAGGATTTTTAAAGTAATTTGGCTATGGAGGTCTAAGGTATTAGTTCATTTTGAAAAGGGGTCTCTTACCCAAAATAGTTTGGGAATCTCTGATGTATAATCTCTGATGAATCTGTGTGGTCGTTATCTAGTCGGATATGAAAATGAATCAGAACCCATCAACTTTTTTTAAGTCAACGGTATTCAAAAGCATTACAGGGAGAAAACGGCTATATCGGGGCACAAATTTACATATCACACTAGCATATGTTGCCCAGTTCACAACGAATTTGGGTTACTTCATCTTATCGCACCACGAGCGATGCGCCTCGTGTTGTGAATCGACCTATATACTTTTATGATCGGTAAACGATTAGCAAATTATGCAACCCTTGGGGCAGTAGGTCTATGGATGGACGACCTCTTAATGGTATTTCAACTGAGCGTCTTCGTGCTTGGGAGAGCAAGTAAAAATAGAAGTAAATGACTTTTTTAAATGGGCTGTTACGGACCATAGTGCAAAGCACGTTTGTCTTTGTTACCTGGCCGAAGAAAATTAATTATTAAAGTTATTTTTAGTATTTTAATCAAATACCAACAAATCAATTATCTGTGTCATTAATGTAGCCAATTCTGAAAGTAATTCCGTGAAAATAATCAACACTGAATCTAATCATTAAATAAATGAAGTTTAACCAGTCCCAGCGTATGGTTTACTCTCTCGATATTGATTACAGTCAAACCTATTTTGTTATAACTTAGACTAGCAACGGGCCAAGTGGGTCACCTGATAATAACTAATCTCTACCTCCCATGTACGCTCACAATACCAATAATATAATCCTGACCCCCAAGTAAGATACGATCATATGATTACCTTGTGCCATATGTAGGTACTAAGAACTACGAGAGAGTCTCATGGTCACTCAAAACCCTGACAATTAATGTTTGTGGATTCAGAAATACATAAAATCATATAAAAATAGAGACACAGTGATAACGTACATAATAACATCGTATATAGCCGCTAAAAGGTAATTTAGACATTTCAAGACCCTGTAATTTACTTTTCAAATGAACAATACTACGTATGCAAATACGGTAACCGTTTAACATCTGCTCATTTGTGGAGAAACGTAAGCTATTGGAAATATATTAGCGTGTAATGAAGTAGATACTCTGTGTTAATTGCTGGTCTCGTGTTAAATTACTGCTAAGTTCGCTTGTCAACAGTGAACTAATAACACTTATGTGGTATAACACCTGCCTATACACAAAGTAAAATATAATGACAAAGTTTCTACTATAAAATAAAATTATCATTGTGTCTATATTTTATGTGTTATACCGTTTTATAAAATTGTTTTAAACGAACATATAATTGATGAATTATAGTTTCGACTCTTTAGTCTCATTCCTAAAACGCAAGATCAAGATATCATTTTTTAAGATTATTATAATCTTTTATCAATTAGTTTTTATGGCTGAGGTCGAAAAACGAACAACTAGGTCATAATCTGTGTACTCCAGCACCCTCGCACACCTACAATATAATTAGAATTATAATCCGCCGTAGTTAGTCAATATTCAGACTAATAAAATGAATAATTTATTGCAGTTTACGTAAAACGTGATAACCTCACTTATTTAAGACAGAATAAAAAATGATAAGGGAAATTGATACAACGCACGATACAGAGTTATAGGTACAAAAACATTATATAACTATTAAATAAGCATATACTTTACAGAAAGTGGGTCATGAATCATGCTAATCAAACATAAACGAAAGACGCCCATGGACGTCGCGAAATACATTATAAGACTTGTATTCACTACCATAATTTCAAAGGATTATAAAAGTTTAAGTCACAATACTAATCCCATTGCTTTCTAAAAGCTTTCGAGACTCCGACAAACTGACTCAAAAGTAATAATAAAACGATATGATAATTTAAACTTACTGGTAAACACGCTTAAGGTATCCATCAGGCGGAATTATTTGCCCGCCACAGCTCTGCAAACTCTCTGCAATGAAGGCGCAAACTCCGCCATTTTTGCTTGTTGCTTCTTTACAAATTTTACCGACTTCATCAGCATACATTTGCCCTAGCTCCTCTTCGGATTTAGAATCGTTTGGCTTGATATATTTTCCTCTATATATGTCTGGTACGGGAGCCTGTATGAAATAAATTGTCGCGGTATAATGTATGTGAGACAGAAATAACATTTTACAATTTATAAATGAACCGCTAAAATAATGTTTCTAATCTAGGAATAATAATTATATTAAAACTAGTTTTAAATTATGAGTAGGTAATGATTATACATTAGAAAAAATGACAAAAAACTTTAGCATCACGTTTTATCTCCATACATATATAAACTTGCAAGAAATAACATAAATCCTTCGCGAGGAGCGTCGTAGCTATTATCTAGGTACATTGGCGCCGAAATTCCTCTAAGTCGATTACAGATCATTACACCTCTGCCTACCCCTTAGAGGCTCACAAGCGTGCGGGCTATGTATTACATAAGACTCATTTATCAAAACTGTCAACAGACATGAGCGATAATTTAAATTCGTTGTATATGAAAAATATTGTTAAGAATAAAATCTTTAGTTGATTGCGCCTCCGGTTTGGGGGCATATCTATCCCTGTTGCCGGGCTCTAGCTAAGGCGCTGATCACGAGTAAACTTTATCAAATACATACGAATGACTAAATAATCAGTTTCATTCGGTTTGCTGATGACTTATCACGGAGTAGTCGCGTGCCTCTATCACAGGCGATAATATGAACAGTTGCAACGAAATTATATAGATTATATATTTTATATTCACAACACATTTAATTATTATTATATAAGTAAGATTAATTAACTAGGCAACAACTGAGGGTCAATACAGATTCATTACATGTTTGACAACGTTGCACAACTTCGGACTCGCGTGTCATGTTATCAAAATATATGACGTAATTTTTCATCCCTGGCAACATCGCCGGCTGTGGTACAACGTTGCTAAGCATGTTGAGCGTCAAGTACAACGCATCAACGCATCATGTCAACGCATCAATTGTTGCCTCGCTATACGTGACTTGACAATTATAGTGTATGTGTACAAATATAGTGTAAGTACCTATACAAATATGTACACGGACGTCACGTCAACGAGCAAATTGTTACTAATTGGCCAAATGTTCCTTTGTTTCTAAATTTTCCTTGGCTGTTTATTTTTTTACACCTACACTAATATTATAAAGTGGAAAGATTTGTATTTTTGGATGTACCGAATAAACTTAAAGATTTCAAAAATTCTTTCGCCATTAGAAAGCTACTTTATCACTGAGTAACATAGGCTACTTTTTATCCCGGAAAAAGCAGATCACGTAGGCGGAGCCGTAAGGAAAAGCTAGTAATAAATAAAAGCATGTAAAACTGCCTGGTCTAATGATTTTATATAATTATATGGCCTTGCTGATTTAAAACAAACATATCACAATTCTTAATTATAATTTAGTCTTTCAACTGGAATCAATGTCATGTTTTACTACAATTACTTTGATCAAAAGACATTATGTGCACAAGATGCTGACCACTGATTTCGCCACTTAGTAAGTGTGGCTTCATTTTAGTATACTTTGGGCATAGTTTACTTCGTCCAGATTTCTTTGAAATGAACAAGTAAAACAATTACTATAGTAATACCACAATTCTACAGCCTTCTTTTTTATGTAAATTATTTTTGTTTACCTACTCTATTGAGACAATTTAAAACGCCTAAGAGATTATCTACTATGAATATGGGTACAAGGCGATGTGTTGGATCTAAATTAACACAGTTTATTTGTCTCTTATTAACACTTGTACTAATAAACTGTCTGCTGGTATCAATGTTATATTCAAGGATAAATTTACTTACTAGTATGTAGTTAATATATATTCTATGGAATATCTCCCAAAGCCTTTTTTTTATAGCATAGGCCGGTACTATTATAGACTATTTATTAATTGTAAGTAAATTATAGATAAATTTAGAATATCGAAAACGGTTAGGTTACTTACTATAGGTCTTTTGCTATTGACTAACGGATCGAGTTAGTCATTTGTTCACCATAATTTAAATTAAGTAACGAATATAGCATTTTTTATATATTTGCTACACATCGACTTCATCAACATATTCACTTCATTACGGAAACAAACCTTAATGCAACCCAGGCCAGACAATGAGTTACTCACCACGTGAACCCATTCCGGTTTTTCGGGACCTCCTGGTAGGTTAAATTTGTATGGGGAGATATCGATCATGGACGTTAGGTGGCCATGATAAGCGCTGCAACAAACAGGCGCTAGTAGCACCCTCAAAAACTTCGATGTGCTCGAAGTAAACTCATACATACGACATCATTCATGTTAGCATTACCAGCTGGCTCTCTGATGTGACCATTAGATCAAAAACTATTAATTAAAGACGTCGTTAGTTATAATAAGATAAGAAGTTATCTTAAAATTCAACTCAAATTACTAATATTTCTGTGGAATTTCCTATAACTACATCAAAATCATTGAAGGAGTACAAAATTGAATATTTGCTATTCTAAAGAGAGTCGCCAGCATCAACTTTCATTCACTCTTGCGTTCAATTGCCTTGCCCCCAAAATATAAGAACAATAAAACCAAGTATACAACTTACTGGTCTAAGGTTATGACGTCCTTCTTCTTCGTGTGGACTTGTGCGAGTCTTAAGGCTAGGTCGTTAGCTTCTGACCCAGAATTAACAAAGAAACAGACTGATAGAGGCTCTGGAAGTGTTTTCACGAGCCTTTCTGCCAGGATCACTATTTCGTCGTGAAGATATCGGTTGTTTGTTGATATGAGGGACATTTGGTTACGGCCCGCTTCGACTACGTGAGGGTGGCAATGACCCACTGTTAGAATGGAAAAAGGTAGAATAACATTAGTAAGCGCGCGAATAAAGACCGATTAAGTTGAAGAGGGTTTATTGCAAGAGACACATAGAGATTAACAGTAAATTCTAATTTTGCGAGGCCACATAATTCAGATTATAAGATGCGTATAACGCGTGTACGTCAAATAATCTTTTCTCTTATATTTTCGCTGATATCGTGCAAGAAACTCAGTTCGTCTGATAGCGGGTTCACGCGATTCAATTTTAGTTGACCAAATGCTAAATCGCTTGCGATTTGAACCGTTTGAACAAACTGTCAATCGAATTTATCAAGAAAAACCACACAGCATTTGTTGATTCGTCAGTTAATCAACTAAAATAAAACCATATAAACCCGGTATTAATGGTAATTAACTTCTGATTGATAGCGAAATAATATAAAGGAGAAAAATTAAAAACAACTTATTCTATCATCTCATCAAGATCTGCCTCCCGGATGAAAAGAATGGTCATAAAACAAGATAAAAAATTGTTTCGATCTAAGTATCCCTACATTGTGAATCAATCAAATATGAATTTCAACTCAGGATTTGGTTTTATTTTGCATTTGGTCGTCTTCCACGTATTCACGACGTCAACAATGCATTTATAACATTTTAAATCATAAAGTAAAAATTATAAAATAAATGATTCTGATTCTGAAAGTTAAATGATAATTACCATGAGCGACGTTGTTGATGCAATCGAGATATCTTTCGCCCGTCTCATCATACATGAACTGGGCAATACCCCGCACTATCTTTAAGGGAGAAGATCGGAAGAACAGTTGGCAGGCTGATCTATAAGAAATAAATATATTTTAACCACTCGACTATAGTTACCGAAGGCATTAGCAGAAAGCGCACTAGTTTGATGAGCTTATGATGTGATTGGAGGTGCGCCTACAGCTATTATAATAGTATGGTAACAGAAAAGTGTGATTTTGAAATACAAAAATGACAAATATTACGATTGGTATCGACTTCATATTTTATTAATTTAATTTAAGTAATTTATAAAGAAAACACAAAGCAACCTAAACATCGCAAAATAAATGTGGATAGTAAAATTTCTGAAACTTGACTTACCCAACGTGTTTTTCACGTAATCTTATAGTTTCAGATTTTGGCATGGATTGCTGGTACGCCATTTTATTATGTAGTCTGAAATAATATTAATAAATAATAAATCGTCTCAAATATTATGAAAATAAAACTATACAATTTTGTATCGGTAGTGCTGTACTTTAATAGGGTATTGATAACGGATCCAGCTTAGCTTTAACTGTTTAGTTTTTTGTTACAAATTGAGAACCTTTATTTTTTTGAGGCAGTTATAAATCAAAATTGCCGAAACGCCTTACTTTTATCGTAGTTGTAGAAGAAAAATGTATTCTTCCTCCCGATTAAATATGTAATAAAATATCTCTGAATTTGATTAGAGCATTATTAGGAAAACACGAAGCAAATGTTGTAATTTTAAATAAAACAATAGGCTTATACAAAAACGATACAAGTATTCATAAAATCACAGTTGGGAAAACATAGTGAGTTATAAAATAATACAAGAAAACTTGCCATGCGTCAGCTGAGTTCTTACCGTGCTAACAAATGATTTGTTTACTATTTTACTATTATGGTGTTGCAGTCCCGTGTCGATGCGACGCGGCGCACGAGCATTAAATGCTAACACACTAATGCTACTCTACATACGGACTATATCGGTTTTATAGATGCGGGCGGCGGCGCTCACACCTACTATCGAGCCAATAGGAAAATGGTGCCTCTTAATCAGTATATGATGACAAAATGTCGTCGGGCACGCAGCCGCTAGCCCGCCGTCATAAAGCCGACGCATGGTCATTAAGGGGTAGTTTTTTAAACTCAAATTATTTAATTTTTGTAATAAATATGCTATATATAACAAAATCCGGTACACGAGCATGGGCTCACCTGATGGTAAGTGATCTCTACCATCCATGAACACATCTATAGAATCATTTATGATGTGGATAGAAAAGGGGAGAGGAGATTTGGGTATCTGAATATTTCACTCACCGTACAAAACGTATCAGTAAGCTGCTAGGTTTTGTGAGACGGTAGTAATAACCTACAAGAACCGGCAGTGGCATACTGTAGACAAACCTCTACAGAGTGGCGCTACCTTTTTATGACGACATAACAGTTTTTACAAACCTTCGATGTTAGACCCACCTGGTGCTGACACCCATGAGCTATGCCCGGACACAGCCAACCCATTGTTTATTATAAAATAATTCTTAGACCTGGTTTGAAGAAGGACATACGTAATAGCGCTAGAAAAGCAGTGGATGGAGAAGAGAGATGACTTGATATAATTCCTTAATTGGAGATTATTTAATCCAGTGAAATTCTTGAGCGTCTTGATGGCAATGTAATAGCATATTGTGTTTTGTATACATTTCATCATCCAATCATTGGTGCTACTTACTATAAGCCTAGCGATCTTCTTCCTTTCAACATATAGTTACAACTATATAATTAAAAATACATAGAGCTTAATTTATTTCAAATATCTACTCAAATAATATTATAAATAGGTAATGTTTGCAAGATTGTAACTTTTTGAATTTATTTAATTTTGTAGAGAGTTATTCTCTCGAAGCCAAACTATCCAAATAACCTTCCGAGAGCTGGGATCAAAAACAATTAGTTGTAAGTAATTATTAGTTGCTGAGCAATAAATTTGAAATGTAGATTGTATTGCATTCAGCACTTGGTGTTGCGATACTGAGAATTTACATATCTATTTCAACAATTAACGTCAAATATCAAATAGAAAAGAGTACGCTGTAATCTAATTAATTAGAAACTAGTGTGAACAAAATACCTACTTTACATACAAATTAAATTCTTAATGGGTTTTGAATATTTCAGACAGACATAAATACCAATGGAAATTGCTGTCTTTGATAAAACTATATAGGTGAATAGATATTTTCTTTTTTATTGTGTTGTTCAAACGTTGACACGTTTAAGTTTAATTAAAGTAACAGATAATTTGTGACTATACCTACTTAATTTAAATGAGACTGTTAGGCGTCTTTAAACAACTAGTCATAAGACGTCCTGCTAAATTATAAATAACTTATGATAAAGATGAGTTTCGACAACGATACTTGAAACTAAACAAACATGTAATCTAAAGGTTGTCTAGAAGTCATCGTTGATAACCCTCAAAATTTTCGATGTGCTCAAATAGAAGAGCACTAATAACAAAAAATAAGAATGGTAGGTTTCGTAGATTTTTATATTATTTTTTAAATGTAAGGATACTGCACTACAGGAATACAGTCATAGAGACTATTCGCACAGAAACTCTTGTAAGCCAGGATCGACAGTGACACGCATATTTTGACAACGAGCTCGGCGGGTTTGCAAATGCAGAGCAGTTTATCGCGCAACGAGATTAATCAAATAGAAAAATAGGAAGGAGTTGCAAAAACGTTAATAACACATCGATGGTGGAATTTATGAAGTTTTTCACTGATTGTGGTGTTTTGACGGAAAATGAATACGTAGGTATTCATCTAATTAAAGATTACAGTGTCTTTCTTTCTGCCTGGTGTTATCCCGGTTTAATGTCAGAGTCAGTCATGCTATCATGATTTTACTTGGTAGATTTAGTATAGGGGGACCTGCTGTCTAACCCCCAAAACACACACAACGCCATTTGAAAATGACGAGCACCAAATTTGCCTTTGGCTTGTCCGTTAATAATTAAACAACAAAAATGTAAGTAATTAAATGTAAAACTACATAAAATTATTTATTATCTGACCGTACCTCAAAGTATTATCTACGTATTTATGTTGAACAATATTGATACTGTACTTAACTGTCGTAATGGCGATAAGCTACAAAATTACGTTAATATAAAAAAATAAATTAAGTATGTACTTATTACATCTAAATATTCGTGAAATGTCGTTCATCCATAGCTGCTATATAAAATAATATAAATTGTTGTTACGTACCAACCTACTATATGACTTACAGTAGTTATAGTACATCAATTATAGTTATGCACCTCGGTAATATTCGTTTATTTCGGAAATACGAAAGCATGATAATGATGACCATAATACAATTCTACTATAACATTACATTATTAACATAACGACATTGTAGTCAGAATCACGCCGGTATCTCCAAAAGGGTGAGCAGATGTACATCCATACGGTTCAATGAACTTATTTCCGTTTCATAACCAAACCTACCGCCATATCGGCCACTTTCAGTTACAAGCAGCTCAGTACTCCAGTCGAAAAATTTTCAAATTTGCCCAACCAAGGAGTTAAAACCCAAGACTTTACGCGTTTCATAGCCTGACTTAGCTGCTATTAGACTCACCAAGCGAAGGAACTCCTCATAACGAAAATTGAGCATGCATACCTTTATTTAGTTAATTTTCCATGGAAAAAAAAATGTACGCTTATAGCTCATATGTATTCTAGATTATAACGTGCGAACAATGTTCAGAGTAAACACTACGTCAGCTCGCGTGAATCGTGAATTATTTGGCAGCCGTCGCAGTACTATTTTTGCACCAAGTAAGGTCTGCCCAGCGCACGGCGACGGTCTGCCAGCTGTCTATATCGGCACGGTTGTCCCAAATCTTACGAAGTAGTCAAATCTTTTTTATTATAGCAGAAGGCCGGAAAAAAATATTGTTCAGGTAGGCATTAAATAAGGCGCTCACGATAGATAAAAATACAAATGCATAGTTACCAGTTTGAATAGTTTAATTAAGAATATGAAAACAATTTTTATGCGCTGGCAGGCAAGGGTACATAGTTATAGACAACCTCCGTGGCGCAGCGAGCGATAAGGCGGCTACGAAGCGAGAGGCCGTGAGTTCGATTTGCCGACCTTTAAGGAAAGAGGTTAGGAATGAGGGAAGTAATTTTTTGGACATCTGACAGAATACCTACTCCATTCATGTCAAATGTAGAGATGAAGTAAGGAAAATAGCACGTTCCACCCTTCTGTGGTATTTTATCTACAAACCCTAACATGACGCCGTAATCTTACCGAATGTTGACACTTTTACCCCAAATATTTGTCATTGACAGTTGACTCTTTCGCGCACAAGATATGTCGTGTTGCATGTACTAAGCCCCCATGCTAGCTCGATAGACATCTAGAGATAACCAAATAAGACTGGTTTTTCACGACAAAACTAGTCGACAACTTATGCTAAAGCCCAGGCTAAGGCATATGTAATACTGAACTCGTTACGACAAAATAGAAGAAAAGAAGAGAAAGTAGAATCTTTTACTTCTCGTTCTTATTCTGTCTACAAACCCTTGAAGTTATTTTATCCAATGTTGACACTTTTATGTGATATTCTTGTCTTCCCCAGTTTTTTCACTCGCGCACAAGGTATTTCTTGGCTTCATAATTGCCCCCTGGTCAAATTAAAGTACCTAAGCGACTGTTTGTTTCCCCAACTATTATTAAATGCTACTTACCAAATAAAATAAAAGTACACTCTTAACATAATATATACCTGAAAAAAGATGTCTACCTACTTTCGAAAATAGCTGTGTTATACTTTAATTAGTTGTTAAACAGGTCGTAAATGTCACAAGTTATCCTATATATTACGTCAAGCCGTATTTAGTAATAAGTTTTTTTTGCCGACGTTATCCGGCACACGTGAGGATCACGCTCCTTGGCGTGAGACCCACGCGCTCCGTTTGTCGGAGCAATTATCGCGTCTGAACGCCCTACCTTAGCGATTTGCTTGGTACGGAGCGGCGGACAAACTTATACTACATATTTGTGCATATCGATACTGACACAGTTTTGTTTATCAGTATCGTTGCAAATATCTTCCTTAATATATTAATATATTTATACTTCGTAAATAACAATAACACATCTATATAAATAAAGTCTAATACTTTCTGTAACTGTCTGCGTGTTATAGTGACGCATAATCGGCCCAGAAAAAGATGGTGAGAGTATTGTGTGCTCTAGGTGCTCCTCTGTCTATGCCTACAGAGACAGGCTTTATAATGAAACAGTAATCAGAAGAATAGGAATCTCTTTTAAACAAGTTTGTGCACATCGTGTGTGTAGTTTATTATTAGAATGTACCGAAAGGCTAAGTTATATCAAAGGTCGGAGAGTATCGAAGTGGACATGCGCGATCGATAATAATATTATGAAATCGATAAGCAATTAGGGTATTAAATTAGATCAGATTAACTATATTTAATTATTCCTCAATCATTGTGTGTTTGTAAAAGTACATATTTGTGTAAAGGATCTCCGGTATCTTTATACTTCATAAGATAAATTCTTGTGGTTTTTAGCAAGTAGTCTTATAGTTTATAGTCTCCATGATTAAGTTGTGGCGATTGAAATACGAACTGATTTTGATGATTCTTTTTAAACATTCGATTCGATTTGCTCCTTGCCTCTGCGAAGAAGGAAAAAGCATTTATACAGGCCGGCATGACTCTGGTGACCACCGATAAACTTATTGTTTGTTGGTGGACGCTGGGTTTTTGGATTGCACTACGCTTACCATCAGGGGTAGTGCAGTAACTTTGTTGTGCTCAGATAAAAAAAAAACTTGTTCGATAACATCTTTTAATACGTATGTACCTATGTATATTTTGTCTATTTTTAGGGTGGACACATAAATTTAAATAAAATTTGATAACGGAATATAAGAGAAAATGGGAATCTACCCTACAGATAACAGTAAATGTACTTGGGATTTAACACTAGAGTACACGCGCACCTTTTTACACGAGTACCTACACGCGTGGCCTAATACGGTATACTATTTTAAAATCGCTATTAATTATTTTTCAGGGTTATATAATGAAAGATATAAATAGATTTCGCCCCCACTGGCATTGCCCCGCAGTGTTTCGCTTTCTCCCTATAAACATGTTACCTTTTGTATATATTTTTCAGTACACACATTGCTTGTTTTATCTATTGTGCCGCTATTGGTGGCAATAAAATGCAAACAAAGGTCGACACCTAGTTGTTGTTTGAACTCCGAAGGCCAAATAAATTTATCCTATAATGTATAACTACTGGTACCATAATAAATAATCAATGTTTCTATGAGCTGATGACGCAGGTAAGTACAAACGATATTTAAGTGATTTTTAAGTCCTTTTTAATTTTTTTCGTAAAAACAAACCACGTATGAGATAGCTATCGATAGCTTGGTCTGACTTCAGTTATAAATACCGGCGTTGTTTTCTCCATCTACAATGTAGTGATTTGTTTTTCTTTAGCATGGAAGTTAGGTCTGACGTAGAGTACGGTCAACACCACACACATACCCGGTTTACAAGGTGGTAGGTCCCTCGTATGCAAGAGGCCGTCTGGGTTGGTACATCCGCTTTGTCTATTTCTGCCGCCAAGCAATAGTGTGTAAACACTGTGGTGCTTCGGTTTGAAGGACATTGAAGCCAGTGAAATTACTGGGCATTATGAGACTTAACATCTTAAGTCTCGGGTTGATGAGCGAAGTTCAGTGCCATACAGTGCTTTGTAATTCAATGTTCTGTGTGGTGTTGCTTCTGTTTATGGGCAGGTGGCGCTTACCGTCAGACGAGCGCCTTGCTCGTCTCGTCATTCAATGAAATAAAAAAATGAGATCAAAAATCGATGAATACAAGCAATCTCCAAAACCCTAAACATCGTAGGATACATAAGTCGCATAACATGACTAGCGCCAACATTGGATGCTCATAGTATAACTTCGAAATTCGCTGAACACCAGACTGTCAAGCTCAACATATAGCATTAATTTTATTAGTGGCATATTATAATAGGAATTTGGAATTGAGGAAACCCGCCTTGACCACCTTGGCAGTAAGCGCCAGCTGCAGAAAGCAAGACCGAAAGTTGTGTACAACTACACTTATAACTCGGCAGGACAACTTTTCTGCGCGTCCTGCGACAGGACTTTTAAGTCCAAATTAGGGCTAGCTAGCCATATTCGCTCACATCAGCGAAAAACGTAATCCGGAACTACAGGGTTCGCCGTCGACGGATACGTCGTGGAGGCCGTCATCATCATCATTATCATAATAGCAAAACTTATATGTTCTCAAATAACATCAACTATATAGTTAATTGTAGCTCATGGTCGTAAGAATGTTCTGTTACTTTGACAATACGGTCTTCAGCTATTTTCGACGACTTACGATGTTCATCCAATTTAGCGCTAAACTTGTTGACCCATTTGTGTATATCATACGATGTATAGGCGTTTTACGTTGGATATGTTCATCAATTTTTGCTGTTGACTGTACATTCACTTTATACAGAAAAGGAAATATAGCGTAGGGCGAATAGAATTGTGATAATAGAAATAAAACATACATTTCTTAAATACAGAATAAGTATATTGAATCATTAAATAATGTTACTTCAAATATTTTGCCAAAAAAGTCTTACAATATGTGAAATCGTAAAATTAATAATAAGAATGTTCTAGAGGTCAAAATATTTCGATTTTAAATGGAAACATACATTTTATAGTAGAGGGAGATATTGCAAGAGATAAATAATCAAAGATAGAAAGTACGCACTGTATCGATTTATACGCTAAATGTAAAAACATCGATTTGACACTCGCAGAAAGCTATTGGCTCAACGATGACATTTAGCGTAAACACCGATAGCACGGCAAGATGAAAGAGATAATACGGTCAAACCAGAAATCGTGCAAAACAGTCTATCATTGTACTAATTAATATTAGTTATACTTTTATAATTACAACCATTTGCGACAACGGAGCAAAATGTCTAGTGCTATAATATTATATTAATTAATAAATATTATAATGTATGGGCACTTCTATGTTAATGCAGGATGTCAAAAAACAATCAAACGTCAAAAGATACAAAAAATATAGATACAAAAAAATGTTATGTTAATTGCCGTAGTGCCAATGGAAGCGGTATGGTATTGTTTTCAGACATCCTGAAGATTTAAACTATGGTTCCATATAGGTCTATTTCATTCACTTATTGTTGTCAGTCTTACGTCCTCTAAGAGCGAACGTGGTTGACAATAATATGATGAACCGATTTGATCGTGGCACGAAGATAAAAACTGTTTGTGGTATACTTGGCCTTTGACTATACTGAAAAACTAACATCCTGAGGGTAACGCAATATTACATTGGAACAATTTCAAAAATTATGTTAACAAACAGTTGTTCTCCACTGTACCTTTTTGTTGCAAATGACAATAATGCGATATGAACAATAAAATCTATATATATAAAAATGAATCGCTGTGCGTGTGTCTCGCCAAAACTCGAGACTGGCTGTACCGATTTGGCTAATTTTGATCTTGAAATATTTGTGGAAGTTCAGGGAAGGTTTACCCGGTGAGAAAAAATGAGTAACATAAATAATTAGTGAAGGAAAACACTAAAAACGACAACTTAATTTTCCAGTACAAACTGTTCCTGGGTATGAAACACTTGAAGTCTTTTTGATGTGAAACATCTATAAGCGCAGGTATAAACCGGATTGTTGGCGTTGCGAAGCTTGCCGTGATGACGGGTCGCCACGCTATACTAGACAGGACAGGGACAGGACAGGGGCAGGACAGGACAGGGACAGAACAGGACAGAACAGGACAGGGACAGGGACAGGGACAGGGACAGGGACAGGGACAGGGACAGGGACAGGGACAGGGACAGGGACAGGGACAGGGACAGGGACAGGGACAGGGACAGGGACAGGGACAGGGACAGGGACAGGGACAGGGACAGGGACAGGGACAGGGACAGGGACAGGGACAGGGACAGGGACAGGGACAGGGACAGGGACAGGGACAGGGACAGGGACAGGGACAGGGACAGGGACAGGGACAGGGACAGGGACAGGGACAGGGACAGGGACAGGGACAGGGACAGGGACAGGGACAGGGACAGGGACAGGGACAGGGACAGGGACAGGGACAGGGACAGGGACAGGGACAGGGACAGGGACAGGGACAGGGACAGGGACAGGGACAGGGACAGGGACAGGGACAGGGACAGGGACAGGGACAGGGACAGGGACAGGGACAGGGACAGGGACAGGGACAGGGACAGGGACAGGGACAGGGACAGGGACAGGGACAGGGACAGGGACAGGGACAGGGACAGGGACAGGGACAGGGACAGGGACAGGGACAGGGACAGGGACAGGGACAGGGACAGGGACAGGGACAGGGACAGGGACAGGGACAGGGACAGGGACAGGGACAGGGACAGGGACAGGGACAGGGACAGGGACAGGGACAGGGACAGGGACAGGGACAGGGACAGGGACAGGGACAGGGACAGGGACAGGGACAGGGACAGGGACAGGGACAGGGACAGGGACAGGGACAGGGACAGGGACAGGGACAGGGACAGGGACAGGGACAGGGACAGGGACAGGGACAGGGACAGGGACAGGGACAGGGACAGGGACAGGGACAGGGACAGGGACAGGGACAGGGACAGGGACAGGGACAGGGACAGGGACAGGGACAGGGACAGGGACAGGGACAGGGACAGGGACAGGGACAGGGACAGGGACAGGGACAGGGACAGGGACAGGGACAGGGACAGGGACAGGGACAGGGACAGGGACAGGGACAGGGACAGGGACAGGGACAGGGACAGGGACAGGGACAGGGACAGGGACAGGGACAGGGACAGGGACAGGGACAGGGACAGGGACAGGGACAGGGACAGGGACAGGGACAGGGACAGGGACAGGGACAGGGACAGGGACAGGGACAGGGACAGGGACAGGGACAGGGACAGGGACAGGGACAGGGACAGGGACAGGGACAGGGACAGGGACAGGGACAGGGACAGGGACAGGGACAGGGACAGGGACAGGGACAGGGACAGGGACAGGGACAGGGACAGGGACAGGGACAGGGACAGGGACAGGGACAGGGACAGGGACAGGGACAGGGACAGGGACAGGGACAGGGACAGGGACAGGGACAGGGACAGGGACAGGGACAGGGACAGGGACAGGGACAGGGACAGGGACAGGGACAGGGACAGGGACAGGGACAGGGACAGGGACAGGGACAGGGACAGGGACAGGGACAGGGACAGGGACAGGGACAGGGACAGGGACAGGGACAGGGACAGGGACAGGGACAGGGACAGGGACAGGGACAGGGACAGGGACAGGGACAGGGACAGGGACAGGGACAGGGACAGGGACAGGGACAGGGACAGGGGCAGGGGCAGGGGCAGGGGCAGGGGCAGGGGCAGGGGCAGGGACAGGGACAGGGACAGGGACAGGGACAGGGACAGGGACAGGGACAGGGACAGGGACAGGGACAGGGACAGGGACAGGGACAGGGACAGGACAGGGACAAGGAGAGGGACAGGACTGTGCCACCGGGGGGAGGTGGAAGACGACCTGACTTAAGTCGTCGAAGTCAATTAAAGGTGCGACGGGCTACCTCACGTACAATGGTGCAGTACCTCACTTAATTGCATTTAATGTAAAAAAAACATTTGTATTAAGTTTTGACCACATTTTACACAAATATAATATGTAGGTGATACGAAGTTCACCGGGTCATCTAGTATCATTATATAAATTTATTACGTACACTAATAATAAGTAGCCATTCGAACTCTGTAATGGTTACATACATACTTTAATAGGCGGAAACACCACACTTACAAAGTGTATTTCAATTAAACTACAAATTCAGATGTATAAAATAATTATGCATCATACTTTTAGAACTAAACAGACTTGCTATAGTATCGTAATTACCTCTAACTGACTGTGATGTGACGTAGTGTTCCACGTGCATTGCTATGAGTATTAAAGAACGAAACTCAGTACACTGTTGTCTATACAACGACGTCGCCCACGATCCTTGCTCTGTCAACGTACTATTCTTACGTGCCCTAGCAGTATGTATGAACAACCCACGCGACGTGGACAACACATGCAGTCGAAACCAACCATTCTTATTTGTATTGCTATCTCCTTCTTTATGGTCCGTCCTCTCTTTTATCCGTGAAGTCAGAGAGTATCTGGACCACAATCTAAATATAGCTTGAAAAAGAAGTGCTGCCTCCACATTTACTTTATTTTCGTAGATACGGCTATAATTTTAGGGATTTTGAGTCTTGGTCTTCAAACCAAGGCTTAAGACCAAACTTGACGATTCGTGTGGCCTAAGAAAACGATTATTTGAGACACATAAAGAAATTAGCTGTTTTATTTTATTGCCGATTGGACGATCCATTGACTGTGAATGGTGATAAATGTCTTTACATTTTTTTTCAATTTGATAAAGATAATGCACATAATACTATATCCATAAGGTGTCAAATGATAAAATCTAAGATGTAAATGTAGATGGTTGTATGACTGCATGTCTTATCCACAGTTCGCCTCAAACTCGCGAATGTGTATTATTTAAACTGATGTGATAACGAATTGCGATATTTAATAATATACATATGCGTAAAATAAACTGGCAAACTGTATGAGGCGATGTGCATATATTTAATAGAATCCAACTGATATGTGCGATTGCCAACCAACCAAGCCAAACCAATCAAAATACCGCACCTACAGGACGCCTCGCAAACTCGACTGACACTGGGCGTATTACATCTATGAACATGCATTAAACGACTAATTAAAATATGCCTTCATACTAACACTTTATAATTACGAAACTAACTATATATTTATCTTTTTTTTCAATCATTTTTTTAAATACGCTTTATAGTGTAAAAATACTTTTTTCAAACAAAACGTCAAAGCATTCTTCAACGCTATACGGAGAAGAAATGTTAACTCTTCGAAAAAATACCGGAAAATGTTAATAATGCCCGACGAGCACGGAGCACTTACCGTACAACAATGTCTAAATATTTATGCCTTTATTCATAAACGCTAAGCAATAGCATTAAACCAATTGTTTTGTCTTTATCATTCTTATGTATGCGACCTAAGATAAAAAAGTGACAATACATACAATAGGTACAATAATAGTCGTATAGATAGATCGGCTCATTTTGCACGTGTTGATATGTGTGCATGTTATAAACATGTAGTTTTGACGTGTGACAGTGAGGCGTCAGCCATCATCCGACATAGTCAATAGAGGAAAGCACACACAGTAAATGTCTTAATACAAACCTATATTACACACATAGCAAGTCGTGCAAGGTGAAGTTAAATATAGGCAATTACGTCGTCTAACTAGAAAAACGTGCAAACCGAAACTGTATGTATATTAGTAATTTGCAAAGTAAAAAATGGACGGCAAATTCATTACGACAAATTATGCATTTCCCAAAACGACCAGCGCAAAGTGAAAAATATACTGTGATGATAGCTATTAAACTAAACACGCGTTACATAAGAAGAGCACACAAACATGTGAAAATTTAATCTAATATTAGCATATTGATATAAGCAGTGTACAATCGCAGTTGGTTTGTATACAATTGTAAATAACAGTATATTTATTAACGTTATCAAACAATCAGTCGCATTACATGTTATATTAACATGAGCAAATAAATCATAAATAGTAGAAATATATAAATAAAGATCTAAAGCTACGATAGCTTATGTTTTGAGTATCAGAAAGTAACAGGGGTTAAAAGGAGTTAAAGGTTAACTAAATGTTTGTTCCGATATGGAAACCGACCTGCAACCAACTGTTTCATATAAACATTAATGCGATTAAATTATATGCTTCTTTAATCGTCGTCAACTTCGGAAATAGAAATGCGTGATGACATGATGGCCTAATACAGTTACATTGTGTACTTGTTTTTATCTAGAGACGGACCAAGCTATCCGAATAGCCATACAACAATTGCATATTCGTAAAAAGAAGTTTACCAAAGCGTATAACTTAGTCGTGTACTCGTACGTAATATACTTGTACGTAAGCGGAAAAACTATTTTTCTCAATCATTTGAATGCTGTGCTCTTCTTTTGCAAGCACGCAAAAATCAAACTCACAGTGCATTATTAACGAATCGGTAACAGCGAAACCTGTGAAAAATAACTAGATCGAAATGAGTTCGTGTGAACTAGATTATTTAAGGAATACTAAACGACATTACATTAAAGAATTCCCCTCATTACTGTGGTGTAGAGATAAAACCTAAATGTATCGTTTTTTTTATTTTGTTCACTCTTTTCGAACCACAATTTATACTAACTAGCATTCTAAAAATTTACTATCTACTGAATGCTGAAAACATTCACACTTCGAATTAATGCATATAAACGTCTAATTTTACAAAGATATTGAACTAAAACTACTCGACGCCGAGGCTGGCAATAAACATGTCATTCTCAATGTCGTCCTTTTATTTGATGTGTCAACTATATTTCCACTGCATATCGTTTTGTCATTAGTGTAAACAAGTTTCAGAATAACATTGCTGTCGGTGACAATTCTATTATAGTTATTATCTAATTGGGTTTTTGACTAGATTTTAAGAAGTCCAAAATGTACGTGATTTACTATTATTATTATTTATGATGTATTATTACTGAATATAATACTATAAACCTGAGATTGAATGTAAAAGATAACGACAAAGCAGCGACGGCGTGTCGATATTTATGTTTCAAATTTTATCGACATATCACTTACATTGGAAATATTTTAATCGACACTAGTCAAATACTCAATTACATATTTGTATTCGTTGTGGTATCGAGACAAATGATTGCTCTAATACATTTTTTTTTATAAATGAACTTTTTTATTTTTGATAATCAAGATAGCTTAATGAGTTTTTGTTTTTTTTTATGGTTTCATTGAATATTAAATAGTCCTCCAGTTGATGTCAAGGCACATGGGCTATCGTACTGAACATCGATACATCCAGTATTCAAATTGAGCAATTGATAGGCATCTTATCGAGGTATCTCATTAACTACTTCCACGAGTTGATGTTTTATATAATACAATTTATTTTAACATTCAATTACGTGTAATGAGTTATACTCCGTACTAATCGATGTAATGCCCCCATATAGACTATAATTTGCAAAACATTTTCATACGTGCAAATTACACATTCCAAAGATCGCTAATGTTGATATATAATCAGTGTAAATTTATAAAATGATATTACAATATTGCTTTACGGTTGGAAGATCTTATTTTTCACATTACAAACTTTATAAATGTATATCGTTATATGTTATATTAAATATCGACATTTACGAAGTTTATCATGTTCACAAGATTATACAGAACTTATGCGACGTGTTATCTATTTATATTTAAACACATTTACGAGCACATCGACAAAGCATACACTTAACTAGCGCAACTTCGAAAAATACACTATGCAATTTGATACTTCAATATAATGTATCTGAGTAGAAAAGTGCGAATGTCTCGATATCGAAAAAAAACATGTTTGTTGCCAGAGCTCCCGTTCTATATATCATATATAGTTACATTTTAAAGGCTCTCAAGACGCTACTTCGCAATATTATATTATATAATAATAATAGTAATATAATTATAAACGTGTAAATAAAGTTACTATAGTTAATCGAACGCACGTCTACATATTATCTCAAGACGTAAACACTCATTGAAACTGCGAATTTCGACAAGAGAATATCAAAAATAGTGTGTATCGACGGTCATCACCTACATTCTGACTAATATCTCTGTAGCCTAATGACGCTATTTTAGGTCACTTGAAACATCTTAAGCCAATACTCAATATAACGTGGACTATTGTTATTAATTTTGAATTTCCATCCCATAAGCGAATATTAAACCTGAGTTATTATATTTATAAATCGACTGAACCACATAAACTGCTCTTCCCCGCAGGCGACGGAATCTAAACATACTACCGGTAAACAGACAAAAACAAACGTCGATTTATAAATATACCTACAAATAGCGAAATATTCCGAATACTCCCTAATCATTACTGT
Organism: Amorpha juglandis; assembly: GCA_949126905.1. Classification (NCBI taxonomy): domain Eukaryota; kingdom Metazoa; phylum Arthropoda; class Insecta; order Lepidoptera; family Sphingidae; genus Amorpha; species Amorpha juglandis. The sequence continues at coordinate 11,686,671 of OX421372.1, forward strand.
ATTAGCGCAATTTTAAAATACATGATACCGTAGATAATATGACGTATATTTTCCGTTTAAAATGGACATGACAAAGTTAAATTATATTTTTATATAATAAAATACGAACAATGATTCTGAATAAATGAAATTCAAATTACACGCAAAGAAAAAAAGAGATCTTTAAATTCGCCAAGTGGACAATGACGTGGCGTTATGTGTACGCAGATATTAAAATAAAATCCGCTTTATCCCATAAATTCGTATTAACTAGGCTTAATCTACACTTTATGTTAAGTAGTACATGTTTATTTAATATTCTTAAGTAAACAGTTTTCCACCTAGCGTGTCAAATTAACTAATAACACGAAATGTCAACCGTAACGAAAGTGTTTTATATTGTAATGAATATTGTGTCGGAATCTAAAATCAGTCACTGGTTAACATTTTGTCTTAGTTCAGTTATCATCTAATACCTTCTGCGCGATGCGAATGACTGGATAGTCAATACTGGCAAAAGGTAGTCAAACCAATGCTATCTCAAAATTATTCTAAATAAAGAAAAGCAAACTAAAAGAGCTATTGCGGTGAAGCTCTGGTTTATCGATAAAATAAGGATTCTTAAAACCACTGACTAGTTTAGTGTCAAGTCAATTAAATAAAATAAAAAGAAAACAAAAAAAAGTTAAGTGCAATGTATTTATATAAAATATACTAAGAAATCAATGTGTCGTCGCTCATTACACAGCGATAAAATTATTATACGGTGAAATGTTGCTAAGCTCCCCCGTCGACTATTTACGGATGTATCAAGTCTTTTACTGTGGAAATATTTGTATTTAGCTGTTGGAACTCTGATTACAACCAAATTTCAGACCGTTCAAAGCACAACCTTCAAATGAGCTTGAATTCACCTTTCGATAAATTCAAACAGTGATATCAAATAAAGAAGTAACATCACCTTATTTGAAATTCTTAAAATATTCATAACTGAGATCTTTTTGAAGTACAATAGTCGATGGTTCAGTTCATGTAATTTCAGTTAAAAGTTGTAAGTTAACTCTTACACTGTCAACTGTTTGGGAAATATTAACTATTCAATTCTATGAAGTGGGTACTTTCATCGTCATTATAATTTGGAGTTAGCAACATTTTTTTCAGTACGCTCCTCATTTTTACTGAGATCGATTACCCTCTAATCGAGCGGTTAAACTATTACTAATAGAGGCGAAATGTCTGCACAAGCGCTAATGCCTGACGACTGTCCCCATATTTTACCTTCAGGCTATTAATTGCTAATTTATGTAATTGTATTTCAGGTGATCATTACGACACAGGAGTAAGGACAAAACCACATTACTTCAGCTATCAGCAATCGAGTGTCCTCTCAAATCCAGGAAAAGTCCGTCACCAACCAGTAACCGACTCGAGACTTGAAATGCTATCACTAGCACATTTATCGTTTAAAATCCAGTTTTATAGGTCGACGAACAAAATCGACAGATCGACACGAACGTGGCTTGCGGCAAAAATCTTATAAAGAGTGTCCTGTCATTTTATGTTGGACGTGATTAAAAATGACAGTGTACGTTATGATGTCGAGACACGACGATAAAATACAGTGTATAATTTAGTTAAATTACAAATAAAACAATACAATATTGAATATTTAGAGTGGGTGTAGATGGACCAAGAGCCGATACCGTGGCCATCGTCGGCAGTGTGACAGTTTGCGCGCGGAGTTCCGCATCATACAAACTATCGGCTGCCGACGTCATTTGCCGTTCGTCTGCAGCGCCGCGTTCAGCTGGGTCCACAGGTCCTTCTTGCACGACTTCGACCTGATAACGTTATAATCAATTATAAACAAATAAGTATCTAGTTATGTAATCAACATCAACAGAACAGCCTCGTCTCTATAGTCTGCTAAGCATTTATATTTAGGTTGCCGTATTCCCACGGGCCAAGATGGGCATCTTGATGATGATGCATTATGTATATTAGTAGTTTAAGGTTTATAATAAGTCAGTCTGTATTTAGCATCCCTATTGAACACATATTAAAATTAATTCAACTTTAATTGATTTTGTATTTTTTTAAAACATCTTCCCAGTTTGACTACCTACTACATATTATTATGCAACAACGACTACAGTAAAATAATTATTATTATTATCGACCTCTAATTTTCTCTGACTTGTATCAAGTGTTTTAACAAATAGACCAAATAAAAAATGACATAGATATTTCAGTTCAACATTACACATCATGCTATATTATGTGCGTAAGCTTGTAAATATGTAGCTTAAATCCTTGTGACAGGGACGCGACAACGGTCATCCTGTATATTTAAGCCAATAGTGTCGCACACATAATCATTGTCTCTATCTAAACCCACACATAGCAAGACATTCAAACGTGAACTGAAAATATATCCAAACTATATGGGCCGAGAAAAATAAAATAGTTTTTACATTACACGGGACTGCTACCCGCAATCAGCAAACTATGTAAGTAATTTGGAAAAACTGGCGACGAATGTTGCGCATACCCTGGACAGCTAGAAGTACAAACAAATCAATTCTCGAACAACTGAGGATTTCAACAAGACTGTCTACCACTTGTTACGAAAGGATCCTTCAGTACTTTGGGCACGTAGCTCGTAGGGATCCGTCCAGTCTTGAGCGACTCCTAATGGTTGGAAAGATGGAGGGGAGACGATCGCGAGGGCACGTACCTAGCTGTTGGTCTGACCAAATGAAACTACTCACGGGGCTCTCAGTAACAACAGCAATGAGACCAGATAAGGACAGACAAACCTGGAAAGAAATAATCCAACAGATGCGAAGGAAATTTCAGAACGGACACGATCTTCAGAAATGAAGTGGACGACCAAGAAGAAGAAGAAGTAGGTAATTTATAAGTTAATATTTAGTGTATAGATGACCGACCTGCGCAAGGACGCGAGCCACTCTTTGAACTGCGTGTTCCCTTCGGGCGTGAGTTGGAACGCCGTGCGAGCTGACAGCACGATGCTCACGAACTCTTCATACTCCATGGCCGTCAAGTGATACAGCTTTTGGTGAATGCATTGGATGTACCTAAATGTCAGAAAAATAATGTTTACTATGTTACTTCACTTTTTGCGAGATTGTTGGTGTTTTAAAAGTAACCCTGTTGTCGTGTATTGTCTCGTGTTGACTAGTGATATCCTGTACTTGGCGAAGAAATGCAGAACATGTATACAATTTTCTTGTAGTGGATAAGCTGTTGGATGCTGAAATAAATTGCTGAGTGGTAGAACCACGTTGTAGACAGTTTTGTCTACAGCATGAATGGGCTGGTCATTACCATTGTCTCATAGAAAACCGACGTAATGTAGCGGCTTGCTGCTGCGTTTCGTACGGTGAGTGAGATATCCGGAAGCCCAGATCCCCTCCCCTTCCCTATCCCTAATTATCCCTTTTCTGTATGGTCGGCAACGCGCCCATGATTCTTTTGATGGTGGGCGTACATGGGCGGTGGAGATCACTAACCATCAGGTGACCCACTTGCTCGTTTTCCGGCCTATGCTATAAAAAAAAGTCGTAGAACAAAAGTTGTTCGTTATGGGGTTAGCTATCTAGTCGCGTGAGGTTGTTTTTGTAACCCTGTAGTCTCATGTCGACATACATCTGCTGGCACTTCTGCACGAGCGGCGCGAGCGTGCCGCGCAGGTGCTGCATGACGAGGTGGTGCGGCCCGCCGCGCGCCAGCCAGTGCGCCGACTCCACGCACAGCTCGTACAGCACGAACGGCGACACCACCGAGTTCACCGCGCACACGCAGAACTGGTGCAGGTACTGCGCGCCCAGCCGCTTCGAGATGCGCAGCAGCCACTTCACGTGCTCGCCGTATGGAGGGTTCCTGCCGACATGACACACTAGCATGCACAATAATCAAACGTTGTTGATAGCTAACATATATGCAATGGCCACGTTATTAAAAGCGGTCACATTTAACACAACGCTATCAAAATGCTTCACCGTCGACAACAAGGAAATTACAATTTCTAAGTCATAAAACGAACAATTAAACACAAAAATATAAAAAAGTATAGTTACTCAGAATTACGACTTTTCGATCGATTTTATCGATTATCGATAAGTGGCATATCCACCCCTCCCCCCCTTACATAAATTATAAATATAAGCCACTATCACTAAACACATCTAACTTAACACATTAAATATGAGATTAAATGAAACATGAGATTAAAAGACGTATTACTATGGGAGGATGTAATTATGTGATGTACATACATATCGTCGATGAAGTACCAATACCTCCTAACTGACAATTTAGTCCAAAATTACTTTTTTATTACAATAGACGTAAACATAAACCAAATCCCTTAGTAACTAATAAAAAGGTAATGTATTGGAAACTATATGCTATCAATAGTTGATCAAAATAAATAAAACCTTATTTTAAACAGTCTGGTGTAAAATTAGATTCTCAACACTTAGGAGGTATTGGTACTTCATCGACGATATGTTAATATATATGGAGGACATTATGTGAAATAGTTGGGTGCGTAAAGACTAGTTGCATATACATACCTGCCGAACTTATTCTGCGGCCTGTCGTCGTGCACACGCCGCGCCTGCGACTCGAGCGCCAGCATGCCGACGCGGTACGCGGACAGCAGCCGGCGCAGCTGCACCTGCTGGCCGGAGGGGGAGGCGGCGGCGGCGGCGGCGGCGGTGCCTCCGGAACCCCCCGCTCCACCCGCGCCGCCAGCGCACACGCCCGCACCGCCCGGCCCGCTCGCCGCGCCGTGAGCCGGCGGCAGCGGCGGTAACGGCGGCGGGATCGGAGTTGGTAGAGGCTGGATACAAATATAGAAACGTTTAACAACTTATGTCAGATCATATCGTCGATATACTAAACAATTATTATAAAACAATTATGACTTAATTCAAATGAAAAAAAATGCACTCCAGAAATGAAAACTTGGACATTAACGTTATGCATTTTTGAATATTTTGGAATGGTTAGGGAATAATTTCGCACGAATTACTTTAGTTGTCAGTATAAAAGTACTATCATTTATGTGGTTAAATACATTATCCATTTATTGCGCTATCGAACACAAAAATAACAATTTATATTACACAATAACTTGAACTATTGTGGGTCAACATGAAGGAGGATGAGCCTGCCTACTGCTCGCGTTACGTTACAAATCAGTTTATCCTGCCATAAGGAGTTTTCAGTTCAAAAAGTTAACTTTATAAGTTGCTATTTTGTAGATCATGCAGCATTTTATGTACATCTTATGTCTCTAGGTGACGAATGCAACCTAGTGTTATGTAAATCAGAATTCTATGTGAATTTGCTTCGGTTTATGGGCAGGCGTGACTTACCATAAAGCAAGCGACTTGTCCCTTTGGTCATGGTAATCATAACATCCATGCGAATATGCGTACACACGTAAGAAGTGAAACTTCTGTATGGCCTTATTTTTCGAAAAACTTCTCGGGACACTCGATTCCGGTCAAAGTCCGGTCGAAGTCTGGTCAAAATCCAGTCAAAGTCCGGTCAAAGTCCTGTCAAAGTCCTCTCCAAGTCCTGTTAAAGTCCGGTTAAAGCCCTTTCAAAGTCCTGTCAAAGTCCGGTTAAAGCCCTTTCAAAGCTCTGTCAGAGTCTGGTCAAAGTCCTGTCAAAATCCGCCAAAGTCCGTCAAAGTCCTGTCAAAGTCCGTCAAAGTCCGGTTAAAGTCCGGTCAAAGTCCTTTCAAAGTCCTGTCAATGTCCGGTCAAAGTCCGGTAAAAGTCCGCTTAAAGTCCTCTCAAAGTCCGGTTAAAGTCCGTCAAAGTCCAGTCAAAGTCCTCTCAAAGTCCTGTCAAAGTCCTGTCAAAGTCCTGTCAAAGTCCAGTCAAAGTCCGGTCAAAGTCCAGTTAAATTCAAGTTGAATTAATCAAGTCCAGTTAATTTCGACGCGTAACGGAAAAATCTGACGCGTAACAGAAAAATGTGGCGATTTTTATTTTTTTAACGCCGATAAAGAAGTTTCACTTCAAAAAATTAAACAATAGATAGATTAAATTGAAGTATAAATAAGTAAAGTTTATTATATCTCACCGCCGAGTGCACGCTGACATTGACGGGTATCGGCGGCGGCGGGTGCGTCGGATGCGTCGCGTGTGTCGGATGAGCGGGATGAGCGGCGTGAGCGGGGTGAGCGGCGTGAGCAGGGTGAGCGGGGTGCGGCACGTGCTGCGCGTGCTGCGGGTGCGGCGGCAGCGCGTGCGGCGCGGGGAGGGCGGGGAGCGCGGGGAGCGCGGGCAGCGGCGGCAGGGCGGGGAGCGCGCCGCCGTGCGGGGGAGGGGCCGTCGGCGCGGGGCCCACGATGCCGCGCACGAAGTACGGCGGCAACGCGTACTGCGGACCGTGCCCGCCGGCCGCACCGCCGTACTGCAACACATCACGTCACACATCACACACCACGCCTATAACAATACCTACATTATTAAGGCTCGTCCGCACTACCACTTGGGTCCGGCACAAGTATCGAATTGTATGGTGAATCAATGTGGCGAAAAACGTTCCCAATGTAACTTGTACGGATGAGCCTTAACAGAATCAACAACAGTTATAACTGGTAAATTTAATTTTGAAAACAAATTACGTTATGGCAACGTTGACTCGTAGCAATAAATTTACAGCAGACGTTAACCGACTTACGTCGAATAAGAACGTTGTTTTTTATTCATCTTTGCACAATGCATAATTACCGGACATACCTGCAGCTGATATATGGGCGGAGGATACGGATGGTATGTGAAAGGATACGGCACGGCATACTGCACGGGTACAGCGACGGGCGGCACCGCGCGATACTGCGGCTCTTCCAACAACTGCTCCGTCTCCTCGTTAGCTTGACGCAAATATAGCTCATGCCAATAGCGAGCCACTGTATATAAAACTTCAGGATAAACTCCGCCTCCTGAGAAACAAAACGTAATTAAAACCACAAAAAATTTGAATGTTGCCATCCTTTTATCACAACATCGAATTTTCTAAATCTACGATTATTTATTTACATGCTTATTTACAAAAAAAAAGGTATTATAACCTTTTTAGCCAATAATTATTGATATAAAACTTCAAATGAGGAACAGACAGAAACACAGAAGCCACAAATATAATCATTCTTCTTACACGACATTGTTGCCTATAGAAAATTATCGACAACATCGATATCGATATCAACAGATCTAGCAACGATGAGACCAACGCTTGTCTCTTAAACCTATATAACAAGTATGGTGAATAGTAATAAATAAAGGTGCATATTTACTATCGCGTTCACCTTTCGCTGCCTCTTCTACTGTGAGACAGGCGCGCTCGAGCATGGCGTCGCTCTGCTCCTTGCACTGCAGCACGGCGCGCTGTATCTCGTTGTAGTTGAGCGCGTGCGCGTGCGGCAGGACTGACAGCGCCAGCTCGGCGGCCGCGCGTACTGTACCCACGTCACGACCGGACGACGCCTGGGTACCCATCACATTTTACTTATAGATACTACTGTGCGATATGGTTAAAAAAGCAGAAAGCATCGATACGTAGAAAGCACCGTAAGTATCGATACTTTGAATGTCAATAGCTGACATTACATACAGAATATTAAATAGTCGGACTGTGCCCACGTCACGACCGGACGACACCTGACGCCGATGGGTACCCCATCACATTTTACTTATACATCCAACTGTGCAGTATGGTACAAAACGCTGTAAGCATCGATACATCGAATTTCAATAGCCGAAATTACATATTGAATATTCAATAGTTGGATACGCAATATATATTTTTTTTTTCATTTTAGAAATTTGATTTCAACTCTCGATACAATACCGAAGAAATCGGATAATTGGAGAATAGTCAGGGCAAATTGTCCGAATGACCTGTCTTCTTAATAATAAATACCCACTTAATACTGTGTATCGATATTGAGTAACGCCGATAATTTATCTCCAATGCAGTTTACGTATCGATTACAATACGTCCTCTAACCCAATACCGACTCTTGAACTGATGCTTCGGGCAAGATATCTATCTTGTCTCTGGTAATACCATAACAAATACCTTATCAGCAATACTGGCTGCCTCTGGAGGAGTCAAATGACCTTCCCATGCATCGATGAGGAACAATATTGCTGGCGCGCCAATGTCCATAGCTTGACCTAAAATATTTGTTAATATTAATTTCATTTAAATCAGATTTATTACTAAACTCATATTTCTTTTATCGACTTAATTTATTTACCTGTAATCCAGCTGACATGAGACGAATATGTGCGACTGAGCCAATTTGCGCAAACGCAGTTGTGAAGACCAAGCGCGTATAGACCTAACTGAAACGCTGCCATGTGCAAACCCCTACAACAGTATAATTAAATATATATTCAGGCAATTAACACATATAATGTACTAGGTGTAGAAAATAAAAACTTTTTTTACAGTTTTTATTAATTAAAAGCATTAAATTTTATATTCATAATCGAGTATATGAAAAATAATATCAAACATATAATTTTACAATAATAAATACTTCAAATGAAAATATTTAAATTACATGCATATTCTCTATTGGTCATGTTTTCAAACGGTACACAATTACAAAAACACGTACCAATGATGTTGTATATAAAGGTTTACCTATGCGGCCCATGATGTTCTCTAGCACATGAGGTCTGAGTGAATAGACTTGTACTGGACGAGCCGCCCGCCTTGAATAACACTGACTTCGCGAGCTCGAACATAAAGTGTGCCGATGCCTCAGATGGTTGGTTCGGAACGGACGGGTACAAACGTTTGCCTTTGTATCTACAAACAAATAATGTTGTATTTTGAAATAAAGAATTTGTCGCATTGACGCCACGAAAAAGTGAGTGGCGATAAAGATAGAATAAGATAAAGAACTTTTTTTGCAAATTGTGTGCAGTTTAACCAGAGATCCAACTTGAGAGATAGGATTGTTTATATCACAATTTATAGTCGCAATATTTTTTTAATGCAAATGATTTGTTTACAATTATCTGTGAGTTCCATAATATTCGAACAGATGGCGGTGTAAGGTAATTTATTGGCTGGATTGAGTAAGTATCCAATAGATGGCGCATAGTATATTGAATAGTTTATTACAATATAATTTAATAAATACCTTAGCCACAACAACGCGTGGCCGGGTCTGCTAGTATAAAAAAAATAACATAATCAGTAGTTCAGATGTACGTACCTCGAGTCTTTACTCCTGGCAGCGGTGACATGCGAGGAGGAATGAGATTGCGAGTGTGATCCGTGCGAGCTGTGCGTTGTGTGCGTTGTGTGCGAACTGTGCGGAGCGTGCGAACTGTGCGGCGCGTGCGTACTGTGCTGCGCGTGCGTACTGTGCTGTGCGTGCGTACTGTGCTGCGCGTGCGACACGTGCGAACTGTGCTGTGCGTGCACTCCGTGCTGCATGTGCGTGGGCGGGGACGGACCGCCTTCCGATATCGTCAGCCGCTCCATATCGCCGGCCACGAGGCACGGTGCCTGCTGTAACACAAATGTTATTTTCAAATACACCGTTCTAGTACATATTACATATTATAATAGGACCTACTTACGCAAAAAGGAACCAACCCGCAACAAAGTAAAATGGATATCGATTTTGTTTCATTAAATTCAATAATTTAAACTAATATCTTGAGTTTTTTTTTTTTGAAAAATCGACCCCGAAATATATTCCATGTACGATTTTGCAAAAAATACGGTATTAAAATTTAAATTAATTTCTTTAACAAAACAAAATCAGTATCTCCATTTGACCTTGTTGTGGGTTGGTTCTTTTTTGCGTAACTAGGGTCCATTATCAAGTAGTACTAAAATGGTTAAAGTGTAGTTAATCGATTGGTCCCTAGTTCCTAGTACCTGTGTGGGTCTGCAAGGCGGCGGATGCGCGTAGAGCAGCGCGTCGGCGCGCGGCGGCGGGCGCGGGTTGCCGCTGTAGTACAGGCTCACCATCGGACCCTTCGTCAGCTGATGGATTTCGCGGTCCAGCAACTGGGGATGCCACACAAGCTAACATGCTATCATACATGCCAATTTAAAAACATATTTAGTTTATGAGGTAACAAATATATATAATTACGAAATTGAATTAAGAAATTGAGTTTGAAGCCAGTAAAATTATTGAGCATTTTGAGATTTAACATCTTATTGTCTCGAGGTGACGAGCGCAGTTCAGTGTTATGCAGTGCTTTATAATTCAAAGTTCTGTGTGTTGTTGCTTCTGTTTGTGGGCAGGCGTGACGCTTACCATCAGGCGAACGCCATGCTCGCCTCGTCATTCAATCAAATAAAAAAAAACGTCACCTTCGACGCGTATCGTTAACACGACTGCCGGTCGATAGTCGCGCACAGGTTTAAGTGTGTACAATAAGTAGGCATTATTGAGTACGCATACCCCGGGATCAGTAGTCGAATTTTTGATACGCGTCAAAAGATAAGTGTACGATCTGTTTGAACGACAAAATGGGGCTTACGCCAGGATTTAACAACAAAAATAGACTACCCGAACTAATGGGTCTCGAAATTGCTAGAATTATAACATAATATCAATAAATAAACCCATAACATTTATATAAGAACTGCAAGTAAAAAAAGGGGGAGAATGACGATGACTATTTTTTTTCAGAACTATGAAGTACCATCCTGGGAACTCGTCTCTCAGAGTACCGTGTAGTGTGATACTCAGAGGATAAAAAGTCCTTGAGGTACTGCAAGGTACAACCGTATTTTATTCCTAACAAATATGTAACATATAGAATAAAACTCGAATAAAAAATACCTTATTCATAATTCTAGCCAGTTTGACAGGATCGTCCTTGTAGTGAGACAGTAATGTGAGGGCCAATTCGCCCCTCTGTCGCCTAGTTCCTTCACACAACAGCGGATGTTCCGCTTCGGACACATTCGCCTTCAATCCCAAAGCCGCTACAGCCGCTTCGAAGCCTAGTGTCTCATCTGACGGCATTCTTGCCTAAAAATAAATCTTAATATACCCAGGCGCTAATTTGGTTAGTAAAAATATTTTATTGATAATTCGACCCATTTGTGCATGTCCTGCTATGGGTTTATATGAGATTAGAATATCAAGTTTCGATGTATGTGACAGTGACGATTCAGCCAGTCATCATTGTGTTTATTTATACAAATACGAACACTTAGTAGTGAGTGCAAAAATGAGTTGAATTTCATTTAATAAGGCGTCGTATCGGTCTTATACGAAATAATCAAAATATTTTAAAAATACGTAATAAATATTAAACACGCTTTAATTTCATTGCTAAGTCCTCAAAACACGCTAAGAGTTTAACAAGACACTGCACAATACCAATTTAAGAGAGATAGAGATGCATGCGATTGAAGACACCGAAAGCAAGTTTTACCCGTGTTAGATGGTGCACGAGTTCATCGACCTTGGAAATAAAAAATAATTTGGTTATTTTGGAGAAACAAGACAAATATTTTATCATTGATGTGTATAAATATTGGCCGTTATTCACTTCTCAGTGTATGTCGATAAATAAATTACTACCTTATAATTTAATGGTTTTATCAAAGACCAATAATAGGTCAGTGTGGTGGTCTAAGGCCTCACCTATCTTATCAGTAAAGGAGGTCCATACATTCTGTCCATTACCGCAGTGTTACAGTGTACTACAGGGTTATATTATGGTTTATATTACTACTCACAGGGTATCTGCTTTCCTTTTCATTAGCTGACAATACAAGTACGTCAAACAGGAAACTTGCGAGTGCGATGGGCAGTAGAGCTGGGCCACGGTGCCTACACATTAGAAAAATAGATGCACATAATATACACCGGTTACAGAAAGCGTTTCATCCCCTTAGTACCAAATCCGATTGCATTGCCAGGACATACGTAAAGCATTTTCTTTTTTATCGAATGAGTAATATATCGACATTCGACTTACAACTTGGACAACACTAAATAATGAACAGCTTAACTGTTGTCTGACACCAGCTTTGTTATTCTCGCTCACGCACCTAATGTGTATATTCGGTTCTCTTAAGGGGCTTGCGACATGATTTGATGGTTAGTTGGGGCGGGTATAGAGGCACATCCTTGTATTACTGTGCCTGCATCGGTCATCGGCTTGTCCTGTCGCAGGCCCCTCGGTTTGCTTCTTCCCTCGCCGAAAATGGAAGAAGCATTTATACAGGCCGGCATTTATACATGATTCTGACCATCGATAAACTCATTGTTTGTCGGTGATAGCTAGCTTTTTGACTGCACTACGCTTACCATCAGGTGTAGTGCAGTCACTTTGCCATGCTCGGATAAAAAAAGAAAAATATATCAAAACCTTCACATTCACAACATTAGCAGAAAAGATTCATAACAGACCTTAAGGTGCCATCCCGTAATTGCTCAGCTTTCTCACGAGCCAAGGCTAGTTGATCGGCGCCGGTGGGCAACTTCTTCAGCAGAGCGACAAGCTCGGTTTCTTGGTTGTTGAGCTTCACTTCCAATGCTTTTGTACTCGCTGGCGGACGCGCTATCTCCAGCGCGAACAGACCGACGCGGAAGGCAAGCTCATGGTGTTCACTAAACTCAGCCAGTACCTGAATGAGTACAACGGATGCGATGAGATAGGTGTGGGTTCTAGATTTGCTTGGAGTATTACCAAAAATGACAAATCGTTGGCTCATTATTATAATATTATAAACAGTGTAATGATAACCAGGTTCTATATTGCGTATTAAATGTAATTTAAACATTCATCTTACGACACAGAACCTTATCATCCTAAGCATGTTTATGACATAGGACCCTACAGTGTTGAACCAATAAAATTGCAACATGATAGAATTTGGAAAGATGAGGTTGTGCAATTATATGTGAAATACATTACATATATTGAAGTATGTACTTCCAAATAGTGCACGAAATGCTCACGACACATTTGTTTTGTTCATTGGCGTGAAACCGTATTTGTGATACTGTGACATGGAAAAATGCGGTTTAGTTGGTGGGAGGATACTTGTACCGGATAGCGACCACCGTACACTGGTGCTAAAACCTGCCATAGTGGCTCACCTTATGTGGGTCGCGTTACAGGGTCAGCCAGTGTATATCCGGTTCTCCCCAGGGGGCTTGCCCCCTGATCCTCACCCTTTTCCCATCCCTTTTTCCTTCCCCTCCCACTTGGCCCTTTGGCAGGCCGGCATGATCTTGCCGACCAACGATGGACACATTGTTTATCGTTGGTCGACAATATTTTTGGATTGCGCTACATTTACCATCAGGTGTAGCAAAGTCACTTTGCCGATCCAGGATAAAAAAAAAAGAAAATAGACTACATATACTATGTGGCGATTAGGTTATCACATTAAATGGTACCACGTATACTACATTTCATTCTTAACCATACACAAATAAATGAAATACCTACAATATCTCAGTCAAGGGACATTTTTTCTGGGTTAACATTTGAAAAAGAACCACTTAAAAGTATGTAAAAAATAAATAACTAATGAAAAATACTTTTACAAATTAGATGTCATTAGAGAATATAGGTAGGTAACTTAGGCGCAGTTGTGATGTGCGGTGGTCTACCTCGTGACTACGAAGGCTAAAAAGTTTTTGAAACGTTTTTTTTTTTTTTTTTTTTTTATTCCTGGCTCGGCAAAATGACTACGCCACACCTGATGGTAAGTGTAGCGCAATCCAGGAATAGTGTCGACCAAAGACAAACAGTGTGTCTATCGTTGGTCGGCACGATCATGCCGGCCTGCCTAACTGCTTCTTCACACTCCGTTTAAAGGACCCAATATTATAGGAAGGAGGGAACACGTGTGCCGGCAAACTATTCCACAGCTTAATGGTCCGGCAGAAGTAAGAATTTGCGAACTTTTTAGTTCGAGCCGAGATGGAGGAGACCACGAAGCTGTGGTAACGCAAGCCAGCACGCGTGATTCTGTTAAGGAAAGGTGAGGATGGGATAAGGTTAAACAATTCTTCGGGGGACCAAAATTAAAATAAAAAACCGCTATAAAATCAGTTTAAATTAGTTTTATTTCAATAGGACATTTTAATTCTCAAGATACCTCGATCCAACTTTACGGCTACGGAGTATACGACATGGTATTTATTTATAGACAGTGTCATCAAAATGCAGCACTGGCTTTACGGACATACCGAGAGAGATATGGTGCCACATGTGTATGCCCGACAGACTTGCAAATCCTTGTTTTTTTTTTTATCCTGGCTTGGCAAAGTGACTACGCTGCACCCGATGGTAAGTGTAGCGCAATCCAAGAATATTGTCGACCAACGATAAATAATATGTCCATCGTTGATCGGCAAGATCACGCCGGCCTGCCAAAACGAGTTCAAAGATTACGTAATAATCAGCCTTTGGTCCCGAGTCAAGTAGATTTTCCACCGCGAGTAGCAGCGGCACGCGAACAACGAATAATAATTTCGCTTCTAATCCCATATCGAGTCACCGTAGGGCAGCTCATCAATTCAAAGTAGATACACCACAGAAATATACAAAACATGTTAAAAAAGACAAACGACGGCATCTCACTTTTGTTTGAAATTTACATAATTTTGTTTTAGTATAAATGTTTATTCTTTGAACAAACTTATATCAATTAGTTTTAATCGCTGTATAATTTAATGTGATAACCAAATCGCCACTCGGTATAATTATATAATTTTGTTTTAAAACACATGGTAATTAAAATTGGCTGTCTATAGGGTGTAAGGATTTCTAAAAAATAAGAGAAGTAGTGCACCTGATGTTTACGGATATAGAGTAGTGTAGTGGTGGTGACTCACCGTGCATAGGAAGGCGCATTTGGCGAGCGTGGCGGAGGCGAGACACGAGAGCCGATGGCTCGCGGCACACAGGCGCGGCGGCGGCACGTGCTTGCGCGCGCGGCGCCTCGCGTCCACTCCGTGCTGCGCGTGAGGCGCGTGAGACGCGTGCGGCGCGTGAGACGCGTGCGGCGCGTGCAGCGCGGGCGGGCGCGCCAGCAGCTCGCGCGCCAGCCGCGCCCCCAGCGCGCACGCGTCGCGCGCGTGCCCGTGCGCGTGCAGCCCCTCCGCGCGACCGAACGACACCTCCCACCCGCACGCGCCGCCACCCACGCACGAACCCACGCCCACTCCCTCCATGCCCTCCATATCCTACACAGAACATTACACACGGATACTTTAATATCATATCGGTTTTGCTCATGGTTCCGAAGTCCGTAGATTTCTTTTTACGGGACAAAAGTAGTCTATATATTAAGTTTTGTCTAATTTTATACATTACTAACTTTTGGTCGCGGCTCCGCCCGCATTCTAATGTATAAGCTATATTATTGTAAAGTTTCATTAAAATTCAGAGGTTTTTACGTGAAAGAGTAACAAACATACATCCATCCATCCATCCATACTTACAAACTTTCGCGTTTATAATATTAGTAGGATTTTATATGACGACCATAATGAGAAGAAATATTTAAAAGATTATAAAGGAAAAGGAGATTTTGTACCTCCAGATATAGCATTCACCATATAAAACGCAACATAAAGGTGTTTAACACATTTTTCTTCTAGTATAACCAAGAACCATATCAATTAAATTACCTTTCAACACACACGCACGCACACAGACAAAAGAGTCAAACATATAACACTCCTATTTTTGGGAGGTAAAAAAGTGTATAGTAGCCGTCCATTAGATACTCACCGCGGCCAGTCCGTCCTGATGCAAGGCGCGCCGCGCGGCGACCGTGTCGTAGTAGTAGAGCTGGCACTCGTCGTCCGACACCGACTCGTCGTGCGACACGCGCCGCGCCGCGTCGTCCGACGACACGCCCGGCGAGCTCGACGAGTGCGAGTCGGTATCGCCGCCGCTCACTTGCAGGATCTCTTCCTCATTACATACTACACATAGATACTCACCGCGGCCAGTCCGTCCTGATGCAAGGCGCGCCGCGCGGCGACCGTGTCGTAGTAGTAGAGCTGGCACTCGTCGTCCGACACCGACTCGTCGTGCGACACGCGCCGCGCCGCGTCGTCCGACGACACGCCCGGCGAGCTCGACGAGTGCGAGTCGGTATCGCCGCCGCTCACTTGCAGGATCTCTTCTTCATTCTCGCAGAAACCTACATGCGAATATTGCATTGTTTGTGTAACATTTGTATGTTGATAGTCACTTCACGAATGTGTACCCTGGCTGTGCCTATTAGACCTACCCAGGACCTACCAGTACCTGCTAAGGTTATTATGGTTTCTTTTTGAAGTGATAACTTCTTATGGGAGGGTGAACCGAAACGTTCCGTAACGCGAGCGGCGGCGAGCGGAAGGTTACAGAATATTCGAGAACGTTCCGTGAGACGTCACGCGGGCCAGTTAACCAGCCAGCGCTAGCCGACTTCCCTGGAACTTCGATAATTTTGAAGTCCCAGGTGGCGTCACACAGTGACCAGTCGGATTGGACCGGACTTTCACAGGACTTTGACCGGCGACTTTTTTATGGCGAATAGACATGTCCGTAATTTTGTTTTTGATATTGATAAAAAAATGACGATCGATAAAGAAATACTTGTAATTTGGAACATGGTGCCGTAAAAAAAGTACCAGGTTCGCATAAACGCGAAGAGAGTAGAATTACCTCTTTTCATGGCGAGTAGCCGTAATAAATAAACAAATGACGATTAGGACAAAGAAATTTTTTTTAGGTTTTTTCTTATATGGAACATGTTGCCGTAAAAAGTACCAGGCTCGTATAAACGCGAAGAGAGTAGAATGTACTTTTATCATGTCGAGTGGGCATGTTGCCGTAATTTTGTATTCTCGCATCTTGTTTGGTAAGTTTTCACTTCTGTCGGCACTCCCGGAGTGCAACCCGTAATTTTTTTATTTATATTAATACTAGCTTTTACTCGCTAGCTTTTTCCATGATAAGAAGTAACCTATAACCGACTTTAGAGTCTCAACTATCTCTACACCAAAATTTATCAAAATCGATTCTGCGATTTAGATGTAAACCCGTAACAAACAAACTCACTTTCATGTTTAAATATTAGTTTGGATAGTATTTTTAGCGAAACTATGGTATAAGTGTAAAATACCATTATAAATATATTTTTTTCTTGCCCATACTGAAAATAAATATTAATACTACGTGTAGTTACATCGAATCGCGCAACCTGTACCCACAACAGGCAAAGTCCTACACATCCTCAATTTCGACACAATGTTATTTTTAATTAATAATTCGGCTGCAACTTTTATAATTTTATTTCAGTACTAGCTTTTGCTCGCGGCTCCGCCCACGTGATCAAACAAACAATCAAACTCTACAGCTTTATAATATTAGTATAGATTTGGGTAGCTTAGCAACGGAAGCCTTCAAATAATATTATTTGGGTAGCTTAGCAACGGAAGCCTTCAAATAATATTATTTGGGTAGCTTAGCAACGGAAGCCTTCAAATATGAATAATTTTCCCCGTTTTTGCAACATTTTTCACTGATGCTTCGCTTCTAATGGTCGCAGCGTAATGTTATATAGCCTAAAGCCTTCCTCGATAAATGGACTATCCAACACAAAAAGATTTTTTCAATTCGAACCAGTAGTTCCTGAGATTAGCGCGTTCAAACAAACAAACAAACAAACAATCAATCAAACTCTACAGCTTTATTATTAGTATATAGATTCAGTTCACTACTAAGCTAAAAATAAATAATAATAATAAATAATAATATTTCCAAAACCATACCCACCTTCTGAGGACACACTGGAATGATTACCATCACTCGGTCCGGAATCACGGTTCGCATCACTCGGGCCCTCTCCGGCTCCACAATGCTGAATAATAAATAATACAAGTTTAGTGTAAGTCATACAAGTTCTATTCATGTTACAGACGAATACCCACTTGGTTCGACGGTCCTGGCATCGCCAAATCGACGTTGAGCCGACTGTTCCTATGTATCAAACTGCGATGTCCAATGTGAGACGGGTCTGGGTTAGTCAGCCGATAGCTTAACGACATTTCGTTATTTAGAACCGCTTTAGAGGAGTTCACCTGGAAAACAGTAAGTTCTTATAGCGCTTACAGAGTTTAAATTGCTTATTTACTCCAAACTAAAAACTATAGCATAATAAATATGTACAACGTGTTATAAAAAGGGGTTGTGCAAATTTAATCAACTTATAGTGTACGATGCAAATATCCCCTACGTAGTATCACATCAGCATTGTTATAGTATTAAAAATAATTTTCTTTTTTATAATGCACCTTAATAACAAAATACACATCCTAAAGTACAACTCATATGTAACCAATTTTTTATAACATTAGAATTCTTTCTTTCTGCCTAGCGTTACCCCGGCTTTAGCATTTTAATCACAATATAACATTAGAATTATTATAAATAAATTAAAAATACCTGGTGAACACTATCGCTTTGTTTGTCGGAATGTCTGAAAATGGTGAACGGACTGTGATATAGTGGGTTCAAGTCCTTCGTGTAGGTGACGCCGGGTATCTGATAGTCTTCCCACTCCAGGAAGCACGCCTCCATGGCTGGGTGGAACCCTGGGAACACTTCGGTCTCGCTGATGCCGTTGATGTAGGGCGGGTGCGAGTGAGGTCGGCCGTGGCGGCCGTGAGACGAGGTCGTCATGTGATTGTTGCGGTTCTTTGCCACCTGATAGCAGATAATCATTTTATAAATAGACTAGCTTTTGCTCGCGACTCCACCCGAGTGATTTTCATACAAACTTTCACCCCCTATTTTATCCCCTTGGGGGTAGAATTTATCAAAATCCTTTCTTAGCGGATGCCTACGTCATAACATCTACCTGCATGCCAAATTTCAGCCCGATCCCTCCAGTGGTTTGGGCTGGGCGTTGATAGATCACTATGTCAGTCAGTCAGTCAGTCACCTTTGAGTTTTATATATTTAGACTAGTATTTCTTCAGAACCCTCCTCCATACTTCCTCATGATTATCAATAATTAAAAAAAAACTACAGTCAAAAATTACATCTTCAATCAATTTCTATTTGATTTTTAGCATTGGCCAGAAAATTAGCAAGTAGTCCACCTGATGGTAAGTGATCTCCACCGATAATGTACCTCCACAATACCAGAAGAATTATGGGGGCATTGGAATTTATAACAACTGCAGAGCCACTTTGTTTCATTATTTTTCTGCGATATTGGTAATGTGTCGCTAGTTAAGTCGTCTACCAAGATAACTGCTCTACTTTTCTATGTCTCGATATATTATAACGTAATAATAAGTACATACATATATATACATAACCTCACGCTTTTATCCCCAAAGGGGTGGGCTCCCCTCAGCTAGGGGTGCACCCGAGTTGTGTCGAATTTATTTCCGTCTCATGATGTCATAGGGGGCGAGTCCATCGCCATACCAGAAACATATTCCGACCCAGGTAATTCAAGTGTGAAGGAGGTCTCGGTTTCGATCCTTGGGTCGAGTAAAAGTGCTATTATGTTTATATATCACAAAATGCTCAGTATCAGCACGAAGTCTAGAATTATACCTGGTATATAGACTCGAAGCCTATCACATCATATGACGGAAATTAGCTTGGTGAAATACGGGTGAACTGGTTACCTGCCCCGTCGGAGATTACAGGCGTGTGTATATATGTATGTAATAAGATACCAACCCGTACCTTGTCTAGTACTTTCATGTGCCATTGAGCAAATTGTTCGTGAAGCGTGTCGCGTTCATGCGGTGCCAGGGCGGGGTTCAAAGCAGCCAGCCGCCACAACACTACCACCTGTCACAAACGTAATGTGTATCATAAACTGACGAGACGAGCATGTCGCTCGCCTGATGGTGAGCGCCACGCTTGTCCATAAACAGAAGCGACGCCACACAGAACTTTGTACTACAAAGTACTGCATGGAACAGGACTGCGTTCATGACCCTGAGACAGGATGTTACGTCTCATAATGACCAGTTATTTCACTGGCTTGAATGTCCTTCAAACTGAAAAACAACAGTGCTTACTATTACTTGGCGGCAGAAATAAACAAATCGATGGTATCAACCCAGATGGGCTCTGACATACGAGGAAGCTATCACCTTGATTCTTAACTAGGAGTTGCCGGTACCGCCGCCATGTTTGTATGAACAGTACTGACCTCGTCACAGAGCGAGGAGCAGGCGTGTTGTGCTGCGGAGTTGCCGGTACCGCCGCCATGTTTGTATGAACAGTACTGACCTCGTCACAGAGCGAGGAGCAGGCGTGTTGTGCTGCGGAGTTGCCGGTACCGCCGCCATGTTTGTATGAACAGTACTGACCTCGTCACAGAGCGAGGAGCAGGCGTGTTGTGCTGCGGAGTTGCCGGTACCGCCGCCATGTTTGTATGAACAGTACTGACCTCGTCACAGAGCGAGGAGCAGGCGTGTTGTGCTGCGGAGTTGCCGGTACCGCCGCCATGTTTGTATGAACAGTACTGACCTCGTCACAGAGCGAGGAGCAGGCGTGTTGTGCTGCGGAGTTGCCGGTACCGCCGCCATGTTTGTATGAACAGTACTGACCTCGTCACAGAGCGAGGAGCAGGCGTGTTGTGCTGCGGAGTTGCCGGTACCGCCGCCATGTTTGTATGAACAGTACTGACCTCGTCACAGAGCGAGGAGCAGGCGTGTTGTGCT
Source organism: Amorpha juglandis (assembly GCA_949126905.1). NCBI lineage: Eukaryota > Metazoa > Arthropoda > Insecta > Lepidoptera > Sphingidae > Amorpha > Amorpha juglandis. Next base: position 11,707,411 of record OX421372.1, read on the forward strand.
GCGGAGTTGCCGGTACCGCCGCCATGTTTGTATGAACAGTACTGACCTCGTCACAGAGCGAGGAGCAGGCGTGTTGTGCTGCGGAGTTGCCGGTACCGCCGCCATGTTTGTATGAACAGTACTGACCTCGTCACAGAGCGAGGAGCAGGCGTGTTGTGCTGCGGAGTTGCCGGTACCGCCGCCATGTTTGTATGAACAGTACTGACCTCGTCACAGAGCGAGGAGCAGGCGTGTTGTGCTGCGGAGTTGCCGGTACCGCCGCCATGTTTGTATGAACAGTACTGACCTCGTCACAGAGCGAGGAGCAGGCGTGTTGTGCTGCGGAGTTGCCGGTACCGCCGCCATGTTTGTATGAACAGTACTGACCTCGTCACAGAGCGAGGAGCAGGCGTGTTGTGCTGCGGAGTTGCCGGTACCGCCGCCATGTTTGTATGAACAGTACTGACCTCGTCACAGAGCGAGGAGCAGGCGTGTTGTGCTGCGGAGTTGCCGGTACCGCCGCCATGTTTGTATGAACAGTACTGACCTCGTCACAGAGCGAGGAGCAGGCGTGTTGTGCTGCGGAGTTGCCGGTACCGCCGCCATGTTTGTATGAACAGTACTGACCTCGTCACAGAGCGAGGAGCAGGCGTGTTGTGCTGCGGAGTTGCCGGTACCGCCGCCATGTTTGTATGAACAGTACTGACCTCGTCACAGAGCGAGGAGCAGGCGTGTTGTGCTGCGGAGTTGCCGGTACCGCCGCCATGTTTGTATGAACAGTACTGACCTCGTCACAGAGCGAGGAGCAGGCGTGTTGTGCTGCGGAGTTGCCGGTACCGCCGCCATGTTTGTATGAACAGTACTGACCTCGTCACAGAGCGAGGAGCAGGCGTGTTGTGCTGCGGAGTTGCCGGTACCGCCGCCATGTTTGTATGAACAGTACTGACCTCGTCACAGAGCGAGGAGCAGGCGTGTTGTGCTGCGGAGTTGCCGGTACCGCCGCCATGTTTGTATGAACAGTACTGACCTCGTCACAGAGCGAGGAGCAGGCGTGTTGTGCTGCGGAGTTGCCGGTACCGCCGCCATGTTTGTATGAACAGTACTGACCTCGTCACAGAGCGAGGAGCAGGCGTGTTGTGCTGCGGAGTTGCCGGTACCGCCGCCATGTTTGTATGAACAGTACTGACCTCGTCACAGAGCGAGGAGCAGGCGTGTTGTGCTGCGGAGTTGCCGGTACCGCCGCCATGTTTGTATGAACAGTACTGACCTCGTCACAGAGCGAGGAGCAGGCGTGTTGTGCTGCGGAGTTGCCGGTACCGCCGCCATGTTTGTATGAACAGTACTGACCTCGTCACAGAGCGAGGAGCAGGCGTGTTGTGCTGCGGAGTTGCCGGTACCGCCGCCATGTTTGTATGAACAGTACTGACCTCGTCACAGAGCGAGGAGCAGGCGTGTTGTGCTGCGGAGTTGCCGGTACCGCCGCCATGTTTGTATGAACAGTACTGACCTCGTCACAGAGCGAGGAGCAGGCGTGTTGTGCTGCGGAGTTGCCGGTACCGCCGCCATGTTTGCCGCCGCTGCTGCCACCCCAAGCCACCAACGCTGCCTTCGTGCTGTACCACCATATTATGATCTACCAACAAAACGAATTTCTACACACTGTGTTTTACGCACAAAACCATTCTCATGTAACATTTATTTTTTGTTAAATATCTGGCAAACAGGCAAGTCACTGAGTCACACTATTGTAAATAGAAGTATGGTTTGTTATCGATGAGGTTAGGATTGCGGATAATGTGGGAAGAGGATTCATTATACCGGAGGCAATCTCAAAACTTTATGAAACACTGTGATAAATCTGCCTGCTTTACACCACTTATTCTGTAAGAATTTCTTATATAAAAAAAAGTACCAACCTGTTCGCATGCCATCACTTCTTCGGTGATAATCTCGAGCAGAGGTATGGCGTTCCTATCGTTTCGTTTGTACATCTCTCTAACGATGGAGAGGAGGTTCCACATTCCTTCGGGCTCTCTGCCACGCAACGGCCTCAACAGTGAGGACCACTCAGCTGCCGCCGGTGGTGCGCTTGTACTCAGATAGTTCACATCACTAAAATTTAACATCTTTATATATAAAAATTTCGTGTCACGTTGTTTGTCCGCGATGAACTCCTAAACTACTAAAGCGATTTTAATCAAATTTTGCAAACTGTGTGCAGTTTGATCCAACTTGAGAGATAGAATTGGTTATTTATATTTAAGTAATTTATAGTCGCAATAATTTTTTATTGCAAATTATTTGTTTCAAAGAGTTATATTATCTGTGAGTTGTATTGAGTGATGTCTGTATTGAATAGTTTACTACAATATAATTTAACATATACCTTAGCCACTGCAAAGGGTGGCCGGGTCTGCTAGTTGTTATATAAAACATGGCTTCATCGTCAACCTGTCCTCGTCAAATAGAACCACACTATATCTTCCAGCAGAAATTGTATGTGTTTTATAGACTGCTGCATTCTACTAAATGTATTATCACTTTGATGCTGGTGCATTATAACAACAAGTAGTTCACGATTGACACCAGACAAGCGACTAGTTTGGATGCAAGTGAGGATCACAATAACCTAATAACACATACATTACCCAAAAACCGTTAACTTAAAATCCTCACCTAAACACAATAGGAGCCGGAACACAAAACTTGATCAATATCTTGCTGATGTTATTGTGCAATGTTTTTTCGTCTAAGAACCATGACGTGTATTCGTACGCTGACGCGCCCGCTGTGGGGTCGGGCGCGCCGCAGGTCGTGTTAATTTGGTTAGGTTGGGCAGACAGCAACTCGTCCAAAATACGTTGAGCTGTGGGTAACACCTGCCGCGGCAGTTCTGATATGAGGTATTGTGCGAACTTCTGAAGCTGGTCTCTTCGTAGTCTTTGTAGTGACTCTGACACTGGTGCACGTAGACATACTTGTGTTGGCTGTTAAATAACAAACATGAGCGATTCAAATCGTAAAATTCAAACACGAATTGTGACTCCCCGATTGATTGAGCCGAGCTTGAGTATGCTGTCACTAAACCAATGAGCCAGTATTGTTTTATACTATGTTATTATCTCTTGGGTTTATTGAATTACTAGTGAATAAATTACAAAACAATGGAAGGTATTACTTATCAATTTATTCAATTATATTATTACTCATAACGTTGGATCACGTAGTTTCTATGAAATTGAATGTAATTAAGATGAATCATGATGCTCATCCGCTCAGAACGTTACAAACCACTCGTATTACACAGCTCTACAAAACAAAACTTTTTTTTTGTTGCCCTGGATGTGATCGCAAATTTTTACGTTTTCAAGTGCCCAGATTACGAATATATTCATGAAAGTTCTCAATGTGCTCTTATTTTCATGATTTTTGCATATCTTATATTTTGAACAATTATCGGCTTGTTAAAAATAAAATTTAATTTTCCTGTCCTGATTAGGCTTCTGCGCAACTTTTTCGCGCGTACAATGTCGCGTGATTCCCACTCTCAGACCCCTTGCAAATTTCCGAAGCTTTGTGTTGGTTGTCGAAAATTTCCTAGGTAACCATAAAGCAGCAAATTATGAAGAAATTGTGCAAAATATGCTGACAAACTTTCATACTTTAGGAGCAAATATGGGTATTAACTATCTCCGCAATCATCTAGATAAATTTTCGGATAATTTAGGAAATTATAGTGAGGAACAGGGAGAGCGGGTCCACTAAGATCTAAAAGTGATGGAGGAAAGGTATCAGGGTCGATGGGATTGTCACATGATGGCAGATTACTGCTCATCTTTGAAAAGTCATTATCCCCTGAAAAGTTGTAATAGAAAAGCTCATAAAAGGCGTTTTATGGAAATATAAAATATATTTTCGACATTTTCCTCTTTATTTACTTCGATGTATCCTAATTTCTCAAAACAATATAAATATATCAAGACATTACAAATATATCTGTTAATTTGTTTCTGGTTGTGGTTTTTTTAACGTAAAATGAAAATAAAGATTTAAAAAAATTCAGAGCAAATCTTACAAAATCATAGATGATTTCATGAATTGTGTGCATAAATAGACCCAAAATCATTTTTATATCTAGGGCAACAAAACCACTGTAGACCAGTGTTATTAATGTTTTAATTATTGCATACCTAAATTTAATTAAGCTTGTAAATTTAACTTTTAACTATATAATAATGATCCAAAAAGTCGGTTTTTAATTTGTAACACATTTTATTTAAGAATTAAACTATATAAAAATAATTAAGTATAGATATTTCAGTCCATATTTGCACGTGTTACTATATGTGCATGAACATGTATATAACATTACAGTGTAACATTTATAATTAAGACCCAATATATAGTTTCGATCTATGTAACAGTGAGCAGTCGTCAACCGTAATCTTATACATTTAATTCAGAGAACACACAGTCATTGTCTCTATGCAAACAAATCACGCACTCATAGCAAGATATGTAAAAATGAACTGAAGTATCTATAATAAATACACCCAACAGTCACATACATAGTCCTGACCCCACAGTATGATACGAGTCTTGTGTCGTGGGTATCAGGAATTACGAGAGCCTTTCGGTCTCGCAACATCCACACATATGTTTGTCTCGGTGCGGGGATCGAACCCGCGGCCTCTCGTTTCACAGCAAGCTACTCGCCCGCTGCGCCACGGAGGCTATCATAACAACAATTTGAACAGTATACTCACTAAATGAATCCTGTATAAACAAACGGCTACAATATGTGAACACCAGTGAGCTGTGGATGAGCATGTGCAGTTACATGACGATATTTTCTGTCTGTCAAATGTGACTGCAACGTTGAACTGAGCGCGGGGCATGCTGAGCACGACCGCCGCCGATAAGTGGAAGCCTGGGGAAGACATTGACGCACGTTTATCACTGATATATGGCTTAGTCCAGAGCTTCCCTAACTGTGCGTCGCGACGCCCTAGGGCGCCGCGATATTATGCCAGGGGCGTCGTGAGGCGATCTAAATAGGTTGGCTGTCTGTGAGCCTCGTTTTGAGAAACTATGCTCAGAAAAGCAAGCACATATTTCTCATTAATACCAAACGAAAAGAGAAAAAGTGTTTGCTTGCTTTTTATTTTTTTGTTTGCTTTCATTTTTGTTTTTATGTTTGGTTCTTTATTTTCTTATAAAAAAATTAGACGCTATTTGGAGTTTTTCTGACAAATTGATATTAGGCTAGAACTACAATTAGTAGGTAAATGCATGACAAGAAGGCCAGGGCGTCGCAAAAATATGACAACTTTCCAAGGGCGTCACAGTTAAAATAAGTTTGGGAAGCCCTGGCTTAGTCGACACCTAACGCCTAACACATCAAAATAGTACGACATTCGTCTATTTTAAAGTTGCGTGGTCGTGTGATTTATTTATTTATTAAGGTTCACCAACAGTTGTCCACACTAATTCAACACAGAATATGTAAAGAAAACTTATCTATACATCTAAGTGCAACAACCATTTACCGGCAAACACCACATGCACAAAATAAATGGAACGGCTAACAGATATAATTACAATTTAAAAAAAAACTTAAAACTAACTTACACACATGGGTAAATTAAACCACAACAAAAAAAAAACAGTAAAACAATATTTAACAATGCTGCTCTGCTGAGACTGTGATTGTATGATTAAAAACAGAAGTATAACTCATGAAAATATATACACGAGATTCTAGGCTACATCGTTTTAAAAATCGACTTAGAGAACTTAGGAAAGAGTCGAAGTGTAAATCGATTTGATCGCTTTGCACATTCTTGTACAGGGGGAATTTGCACCCAGTACTGTTCTTCTCTGAAGTGGACAAAGAGGTGTTATGAGATATTGCGGAATTCCAGACGTAACACGGAGTTTGAAAAGGTTCAACGGTGAACCATTGAATAAGTTTCTAAACAATTAGTACACAAACTTAGTATCGTTTATCTGGCTTCGTCTGGCTAGGGAAGTCATATTAAAGTATTCCAACCTAGAGCCATATGAGCGTAGTTCTTTAACCTTCCATGGAGAAAAAGTAAGAGGGGAAGAAAACGTTTTTGCACTCTTTCATGACATAGAATATGTGTAGAATAATGTTAATATTTAACATTTAAAGCACAATAAACTTTAACATTGATTGTTTAGTATTGAATAAACATTTTAACAAGCAGCTATATAGCTCAGCGGGGAGTGGTAGTTGGTACGGACTGTCGAGACGAAAGTCGCAGGCTCGAGCCCCAAGAGCATACACCTCTGACTTTTCTAAGTTACGTGTATATTAATTGTTAATTATCGCTTGCTTTAACGGTGAAGGAAACGTCGTGAGGAAACCTGCATACCTGAGAACTCGATAAGATTTTTCGAATGTATGTGAAGTCTATCAACCCGCATTAGGCCAGCGTGGTGGACTAAGGCCTAACCCCTCTCATTCAGTAGTGGAGGCCCGTGCGCAGCAGTGGGACGTATATAATACAGGACTAGTATTATTATTATAGTATTGTATTATAAATAAACTTGTGGCATCTAATAGTTTTAAATCTGTAATGTGTATTTTTTATGGCACCCATACATCATATCTTCAACGCATTTACCACACATAAAAAAATACTAAACTGCAGCCATTGCACTAAGGTTTGTAGCCTTTATTTCACATTAAAATGTAAAAACACACTTATTTAAAAGGCCATTGACCTACAGACATACACACTCATGCCTGTAATCCCCGAAAGGGTTGGCAGAAATGTAACCAGTACACCCACATTTTGCCGAGCGTATTTCCGTCCCATGATGTGACAACTATCGCCATACCGGGCAAAATTCCAGACTCTGGGCCGATACTAAACATTTCGTCTGATCTGACCTCATACTGACTCGGGGATCCAACCCGAGACCTCAGCATAGCAGTCGTACACCGTACGAAATACTACTGCGCTACCAAGGCCATTGAAATCATATTTTTTTCCTTTCAAAGCCTAGGCATAAATGTACTGTATACGATTTTCTATTCAAAGAACAATTAGAATTCCTTTATTTCACCAAAACTTATCCTTTAATTGTTTAAAAACACTGTGTCTAAAAAAATATTTTTTCACGATTCACCATGTTAAATATATAGTTCAAACTTAGCAAGTTTGAACCAGGAAAATGACCTATCAAATTAATAAAACAATATAGATCAATTAAAAAAATCTAAATAAATACTTTAACCTTAGTTAATACACAATTTTGTTTTGCAACGATTGATACAATTTAACATACAATATAGGAACATATTTAGACTATATCTGTAAATAATCAATTCAATGAAACTTACCAATTTGCAAAACATCTTTGACAGCCCTGTCCCTGAACAAATGTTCTCCTCTCTGAAACTCGTCCGCTGATCCATTAGCCAGACATGAGTACAACCGTATGTCATCTTCACTGTCGGGGAAGCTCCAAAATGCTATCTGTAGTTGTAACTGTTCTGGTACAGGTGGATACACATGTTCAACCAGTTCAAACGGTATGTGAGATGCGACACATTTCGCAGCTAGTTCGCTTAATGTTGATACAGTCTTATCTTCTGAAAGCAATGAATAATATTACACAAATGTAATATGAGATTTTATAGTGCTATCAGAATAAGTAAATGGTAATTTTTATAGAGGTCCATAAATGAGCAAATGTGTTATCTGATAATATCTGTAAATGATTTCCATCACCCACAGACATACAATTATTTTGGGCCTACAGATATCTCACTCACCCCATGCATGCAACAGCAAGTAGCAATTAGCTATTTCATGCCAGTTTTTTGTGAAACTATTATAAAAATCCAGTTGAATTGGCCTATTCATGCTATAGACAAAAGTGTGAACAGTGTGCCTTCACCACTTGCAAGAAGTACTGTGACTTGATTTGTATATGTGAAGGACCGTACTTGTACAAAGGTGGTAAAGTGGGGCGGCGCAGCGTGGTGGCAAACGCACGTACGAGGTAATAGTCAATATAAATATAGTCAAACAATTACATAAGCACTATAACACTATTATGGATCACTACATAAACACTAGTTACAAGTTAGTTTTAGTGTTCATTGTTTACACTAATTGCCCGTACAGCATGTATTGACCTGCACAATACACAACTTGGAAAACTAAACTTTGCTTTAGTTTGACTAATTAGAGAAATCTATTGTTTTGTTAAATTAGCTCAAGGCCAGTTGTTCCCATCTGTACTCTTATTTGGATTACACTGTAAATTCTGGATTGATGGACTGCTTACAATTACGATATATGAATATTATAAGTATATTACAATTTAATAAAGTTCTACACTTTAGCAATATTTGTCTGTTCCTGAATAACAATACATGATGAGGGCCTTTTATAGATATGTTATAATATTACATAATGTATTTTTTTTTCTGGAGTAGCTGATCAAGCTTGGATGACTAATTAATAAGTATAAATTACATTTATGACATATTCACCACCAAAAAAATTATATTACCAAAGTACATAATTTGTATTATTAACATTTCTTATAACTATAAGATTTGAAACAGCCCCAACTTTTCTTGCCAGCTCATCTCTAAATCATGATATTCATTTAAGATAAATTCATGCCTGTCCTCAAAGGGGTAAGCAGAAACGCAACTAATTTCACCCAGATTATTCCCATGAAGTGAAAAGAAGGCGATGCTACTGCCACATCAGGCACAAATTGCAATCCTGGGCAACTCATATGATTTTTTATATCAAAACTAAATGCAAATTATGATTGCTCAACCCAGGCAATAATCCCACAACTATTCTGCTGTGGTTACTGAAATGGCAGTAAGTAAAAAAATGTGGTTTCGAGAAAATAGTGACAATGTTTTTAAACACTATTTTGTGATTGTATTAAATCTATATACCTAACTTTTCAGTGGCTTATATCAATAGAAAGGAAAAAATTATGCTTACTAAAATGAAATGAAACCAAATCAACAATATTTTATAAGTTGCAGTAAACTATAAAAAAACCTCTCTTCTTTAGTTTACTCTTAATTAAGACATACTATTAATTTTTTTAGGAATTTGTTTAATCAAGCAGAAAGGGCAGTATGGTGATGATATACTGCTCTGTGTTGTAGTAAACTATTATATTTAATCGGCTTTAGTGGTCTTCTTTGAACAAGAAACTACATTTCTAGTTTGCATAGAGAAATGATACCTAGATGGGAAGAAAGATCATTTGACACACATTCTATTTATGTAATAAAACGAAATATTAAAATCTGATATACTGCCAGATCTTGATTGCAACAGCAATATTATAAATGAGAAGGTTTGGATGTTTGTTAATTTGAATGTTTGTACAATCACACCTTAAACTGGCTGAACAGTTTTTGATGAAATTTGGCACACAGGTAGACCGTACCTTGGACTAAGACATAGGGCGCGTTTATATGACAAAGAATCCCACCGGGTTGCGGCCGCGTGGCGGCCGCGCGGGCGCCTCGCTCGAATCACTCGAAAAACTAATGTAAACTCTATTGACTAAGCCATAATGTTTAATTCTTCGCAACGCTCCAACCGCGCGGCGACTGCGCGCTCGTGTAAACGCGACCGCGCGGTTGGTTACTCACAAAGAATTTCAACGTTAAGTCCTAGTTAATAAGACATACATTTGCTATGACTGAAAAAGTTTCACACGAAGATTTTCGCGTCGTCTAGCCGCAGCCATAGGCTACTTTTATCTCAAAAAAGCCCATTTATACAGGTGGAGCCAAGCCAAAAGCTAGTTACTAATAATTTACTGTACCTAAATCATGCAGGGTATGAAATCTTATGTTAGGAAGAAATGCTTATGTTTGTTTTGACTCCATATAGCTGAATATTGAGATTATGGATTTTTAAATCACATAATGCCGACAAAAAACCATTTCACATCAACATAATATTTTTTTTCATTAGTTTATTTTTCTTATGTTATGACTATGGCAAATGTTCAATGTTTTATACATAGAGAGTACATAATATAAATTCATGAAACTTTATCAGAAAACTTGTACACAAAGGCTGGTTACTATTTTTAGGTTACAAACTAACATCATTAGAATAATCACATCAATAAATTACAGCTTTTTAATCAGAACTTTGTTTTGTTACATTGAGACAAAGCAATCTTGATTACTTTTTAAAATTCATATAAGATATATGAATTATATGATAGCAATATGCTATGCAAATATTTGTGAATATGGTACCTATAATTAAATATGTTCACACAAAAATCAGTGAAAGTTGTGAAAGTAAGGATGAATAAAACTTTCCCATTCACTTATATACCCAGATAGGTACTTGTAAATAAAGCAAAATATTAAACAAAGGCATGCACACATAGTCTGGATTTCTAACCAAAGATATAATTAACTGCACAATCAAAGGTAAATGACTTCAAAACACCTGTTCTGGGAGCATACACACAAAGCAATATGTACCTATATCAACAATATATATTGTATAGGTATCATCACAACCAAACTTTCGTTACAAATAGACTAACACGAATTCTTACAAATTCTGACACAAAAACACAACATTATTTTATGAAAATAAGTGTAGTGCACGGAAATAACTATCGTAATGGCCAATCCGATAGTTCGAAACAAAGGATCAGCTGTGTTCATTTACCTTGAACGGTCTTTTTTGTAGAACGGACTCCGAAAGAATTCTGAAGGTTTGGTCTTTTCCAGCCTCGCCAATTGTTACAAAGGCTTTCAGGTTCCGAACTCCAGCTGCAGAGCGAATCATCTTCGAATCTTTCCGAGTCCTCAAAACTGAAATGGTCACCCTCCTCCCAATCGAGAAGGGGAGACCCCACGTCAACAGGGGCGGCTTGTCGTCCGCTTTTTCCATTGCTGCCTGATGCCCCCGCCACTTTAGCAAGTTATACTGCAATAATACTCAATAAAATTCGCTGTATCACCACAAAGCGAATTACCACAGGGGGTATCCACTGTCACTAAATAAGCATAACTCCTTTGTGTACAAAGCTCTTATGTCACTGGATAAAAAACACTGGAGTAAGGATGAAAAATAATGAAATACATCACCAAACGCAAAGCTTCCTATCCTGAAATCAACTGATCTAAATAAATCCCCATTCAGCACAATAACAAATATGGCCGAACAACGTCCTGTCTCTATCTAATTTCTATACCTACCGATGTATATATAAAGCTCGATATAGAACTATTTGGTAGGTATGTTATATTGCCTACTGTATGATTTGATTGAGTTTACTAAATAGTCTTCGGACATAAATTCTTTCATTACAAAAAAAAGCAAATATTGGTAAACCTACGAATCCATAGTAAAAAATATATTATAATATTATTCTTTTTTTTATAACATCCTAACATATTTGTAATAAGTACTAAATGCATGTAGCAATAACTAGATGGCAGTAAATAACAGCTTATTAATTTCATCTCATAAAAATGTATAGATGTCACTATACACACTATTGAGTCCTATATCGCACAAGCTGAAAAGATAGGCAAAGGTAATTCGATGGTGGAAATTGTAGTTGAAATTTAGAACATTAATTATAAAAATTAACTATGAGTTGGGAATAACAGCAAGAGGAGCAAAAAGTCTATGGAAATTGCCAAATCAAATTATCTGTATAAAAAATAAAATAAAATTCGGATATTGCGTACAATTAACTTCACCATTGCCTCCGCTTTAATTATTCAACTATGTAATTAATACAAACGCACTCGGGCCTGTAATCCCCGTAGGGGTAGGCAGAGGTATAGCTAGTACATCCGCATTTCGTCAAGGGTATTTCCGTCCCATGATGTGATAGGGGGCGACCCTATGGCCATTTTTTCTGTGAGACAGTGGTAACGACCTGGTCGAGCCAGCCCATTCATGCTGTAGAGCCATTCTGAGCCGATATTGAGCATTTCGTGATAGAAAAATCCAGTATCATTTGACCCGACCCGGGGATCGAATCCGACAGCAGTCGTACCACGTACGCAACACAACTGCGCCTCCGAGGTGTGTAATTAATATCTTTCTGAAAATAAATGTCATAATTGTATGTTTTCTCTGCCAGCAAGTAGCAATGGTTTGTACAGTATCTTTCGTATCCAATTTTTATGAACTTGTCTCGTGTATCCAAACATAACTTTTGACAGCATTTGACAGTTGGACTGGTCGAGGTACAGAAGATTGTTCTCGACTTTTGAAAATGTATTTCTATTATTTTTCAATTAGTCGGAGGTGAAATTATTTGTGTAAACAGTAATCACCAGTGATCAGGATTCCATCAAACTGCAAAACTACCTCCACATAAACAGACTGAGCAAGTTCGCAAGTAGAGGTTATATTGTAAGCTGTAATATTTATTATAATCATTGAAATTTTACATGAAAATGTTTTGTTGGGGAAATGCAACTCATCATGAATTGTGTATAGAAGGTCCGGAAAACATTGATTTGGTGAGTATCAGATATATCCATATAAAATGATAATAAATAGGTACGCGGTAATATAGCTAATGTAATTATATTTTTCGGTTTTTGCAGTGAAATAAGTAATTTGATTTAAAGTACTGTTGTTAAGTCCTTTTGTGTAGAAACGACCTATGGGCCTGAAAAATATTAATATAAAAGTTACACATCAAGTATTAGGTCAATAGTGAACATATATTTTTTAAATGCATTGTCAAGGTTGAAATCATTAATAGATTTATAAATGAACTCTTGTATTTTGTTTATTATTCATTTGCAATAACGTTGTTTAAAAATGATGAATACCTCCATTTACATATTTGTCTTCTATTAAACTGTATTAAAGCTGAGTATAGGCCACCACTACTCACAAAAAGAAGAAGTGTGAAGTCTACTAACTCACATTAGGCCAACATGGTGGACTAAGGTCTTATCCCTCTCATTAGCAGAGGAGGCCCATACCCAGCATGGTACGTATTTAATATTAGGGAGGTATTGTTTTAAAAGACAATAATTGGTTATTGGAGGTCATTATCATCATGAGATGATATCACTCAACTGATATGCAACAATCAGCATAGTATTATCCTAACTCATTTACATGTATTATATTAATCTTATGGTATTGTGGAAAGACCTAAATATATTTTCTTATTAGCTGTATCAAGATACAAGCAAGTCACTCGAATGATGATAAGCTCCATGTCTTTACATAAACATACACTCAACCACAGGAGAACTTAAAATTATAAAGCACTGCACTAGACTGCCCTCATCTCCCTAAGATGTTAAGTCTCATAATGCCCAGTAATTTCAGTTTTGATGTCCTTCACTCAAATATTAAAAGCAGTGGTACCAACCCCATAGGCCTTGCTTATGTGGGATCTACTAACCCCTAGTAAAAGTATAATGTAACAAACACATTTACACTTACTATGGGATTCTAATGAGAGAATAGTAATAAGTGTAAAAGTTTTATTCAGCTGTACTGTTAAACTACATTTTTTTATATTTTATCATCTTTTCGGGAATGATTGTTAACTGATTGTACAAACTTTTAAAACCAAAATACTTGAATCCTCAATTTGTCAATTAGTTAGCTATGTATGTATCTATTAGATCTGGATGTTCACCTCTATGCATGACACAACATGAACAACCATACATTACTGAGCATATTAATTCTACTGCATATTTTGGTGGCAAGCCCATTCCTTTTTTGTAGCCTTTTTTATCAAAATAAGTAACAATAATAACATGAACCAGTTCATCATATATTATAATGCTTCTATTTCCATTTGTCAGTTTGCCCTTTGTACAATTTACGGTCCTGGGCAATACATGTGTGAATTACTTGAATTGAATAACTTGTCCAATCTCAATCTCCAATCCAACAAGATTTGAACCCAGTATCTATTCAGATTTCCAGTGCAAGTATACTGCCACTAAACCAATGAGGCCTTAGTTAGTTATTAATAATAGATCCTAATTGAAATCTCAAGATTAATGCTGGTAATTAAACAATATGGCAATAATATTTTGTATTGTGTATTAACACGTTCATCGCCATGGTGGGTCAAAATGACCGGCACTTGATGTACCCATTGGGGCCATGGGGGGTCAAAATGACCAGCACGCCAGACCCTACTTTGCGAAGCCCGTTCGCGCCGCAAAATGCAAAAGCTGTGTATTCAACCATACAATATGACCGGCGCGACCCCAATGAACACCTGTAACCACTTGGTTTTTTGATTTTTTCATGGCAAACCTATTTTTACGACTTAGAGAAAAAAGTAAAAAAATGTTAGTTATGCAAAAAAAGGACAATAGAAAATACAAATGTTAGGTATTTTTTTGATCAAAATTTAAGAATTACACGTCATACGAACAACAATCAAAATCTAAAGATCAAAAGTTCAGGTTTTGGAGTTATAAACTTTTAATCAATAATTTCTCTTGCAACAGGTAATAAAACCAACATTATCAAAATGGCGTGAGAGTAGTAATGTACAATCTGTGGCTGCTGGTGAATTCCACACACTTTATCTGACGAATAATGGACATCTCTACTCATGTGGCAGTAATGAGGTCGGCCAACTCGGTCGACACACTGAATCAGATGAAGGAAAGAGTCCAGGTATGAAATAATATTAAATTGAATAATGTATTTATAAACTTGCAGGAAAATATTTTCTCTGTTTTCAACTTGCTTCCTTTCAGTGATTGTGTTGCTCTGTTCTAATTATGTATATTTATAAAAACTTGACATGATAAAACATAATTTTTAGTCCGTTTTTTTACAATCACTAATTATTTATATCACACGGATTAAATTCTACTGCTATTTAATTACACATATAAAGATTTTGAATAAAATAACATTTTCATGTAGAATTATTGTTTAAAAAATGTGACTGGGTGTGTAATGAAACATAACGCTGTCTCCTTCGCACGCCTTAATAATTATGGCCGTGACATCACGCTAACAGTAACTGCATTTTTTCTGTCATTTGCCAAATTTATTATTAAACCATGTCTTTCATATTGAACAGATTTTTAAGAGTATTTTCATTGTAAATTTTAGGTAACTTAAGTTATTGTTAGACGTAATAAAAAAGAAGCAACTACCGTATCGGACAACAAATGCAAATTACTACATTATTCATTTACACTTTCATCATGGGTGTTATGATAAATTGGTGAAACATAATATTACACTTATGTGAATGCACAAAGTGCATAACAAGGTTGCATCTTCTTAGTGAGTATTACTAGGAAGATATTGGTTTTATTGATAAAACAATAAATGATGATAGTTCATTGTTTCCAAAACTTTTATTGCACAATGTACACACTTGTCTACAGAGTGAATGAGCAGACTCGACTGAGTTATAACCACTATCTAATAGAAAATCGACGTTATTTGGCAGCTTTTCTTACAGTGAATGAGATTAACGGAAACCTAAATTCTCACTCTGCTTCCAAATCCTCATTGCTTACCTTTAGGCCGCGCGGCGACCGCGCTGTGACCGCGTACTAACTGTTCAGTCATAGCAAATGTATGTTTTATTAACTAGGACTTACCGTTGAAATTCTTTGTGAGTAACTAACTGCGCGGCGGCCGCGCGGTCGCCGTACGGGCGCGTTTACACGACCGCGTGGTTGGAGCGTTGCGAAGAATTAAACATTATGGCTTAGTTAATAGAGTTTACATTAGTATTTCGAGTGATTCGAGCGAGGCGCCCGCGCGGCCGCCGCGCGATCGCCGCGCAGCCGCAACGCGGTGGGATTCCGTGTCATATAAACGCGCCCTTAAGGTCGACGACACATCCATTATTCTTCTGGTATTGTGGGTGTTTATGAGCGGTAGAGATCATATAACATCAGGTGACCTCTGCTATAAAAAAAAAATGTTTTTTTGTTATTTTTAACAATTGCTTGCAGCATTGGTGGACACGTTTAGAGACTGTACAATATCAACAATAGCATGTGGCCTTCAGCACTCAATCGCAGTGGATGAATGGGGGCAGTCATTCAGTTGGGGTTCAGATAGTATGGGCCAGCTTGGCAGCAATCTTGGTGCTTACGCTCAGGACAAGCCTAAGTTTGTAAAGGGTCTCGCCACCAAAACAGTCATTCAAATTTCTTGTGGAGCTTATCATTCAATAGCATTAACGAACAGTAAGTATTTAATTATATTTAAGGTCTGTTACACAATATGTCGTTATTTTTTATCCCCCAGATAAAACGCTAAACTGCCAATTTAGGAAGTACCAATTTAACATGTGTTTTTCAGTTTTTTAGCATGACCATTTTGTATTTTATCTGTTAAATAACATTTTTAATAACACATGCACATTCTGAAACTAGCCATTAATGTATTAGACATCGATATTCTTGTCGCAGCGCAAATGTACCACAAAAAAATTAAAATACACCTTTTTATAGAAAATCAAACTAAAAAATTAAAAATAAATAATAGTTTAAAAAAACTAAAAAACACGCTTTTACATAAAATCCAACTAAAAAATAAAAAATAAATTTTAATGAATTCGAATTAGGAATAGTGTACAAAATTTAAAAATATATATAAATTAAGAATAGTGTAAATAAGAAAAAATATGTATTTTATTGTAAAAAAACGTGGGGTGCTTTTTAAGACATTATCAAAATGATGATCCTTCTACTCATATCTATCAATAAAATATTTTTATAACTATTGACACCATGCACCCCACGCTTTTTTTTACAATAAAATACATATTTTTTCTTATTTACACTATTCTTAATATATATACATATATATATTTAAATTTTGTACACTATTCCTAATTCGAATTCATTAAAATTTATTTTTTATTTTTTAGTTGGATTTTATGTAAAAGCGTGTTTTTTAGTTTTTTTAAACTATTATTTATTTTTAATTTTTTAGTTTGATTTTCTATAAAAAGGTGTATTTTAATTTTTTTTACCATTTTTTGAAGTGAAACTTCTTTCGCATCTTTGTGATTGGAAAATTCGCTGAAACGTTAAAATGTCACGAAGGAGGTAGGAAAGAGACAAGTTTTACGAATGGCTTGTTTAACAAGCCATTTGCAAAACTGTACCCGATCAATCGGACAACACCCATAGTTCATACAAAGCGTCGGTGGTAATGATTCGCTGGAGAATCTTGACATCGCGATGTATATGTGCCAGTGGCGCCATCTCTTAATTTTTTTCTTGTTTTATTTTAATGTGTCATGTAGACTATAATCCAATGTTCTATTATATTGCTGCCACTAATTGTAAATAAAAAAGCGTGTTAAAAAAAGTGTTTTGCGAACATCCCTTACTACTGAAGTAATTTCAATAACAGTTATAGGTAATAAATTTGTAATTTATAACAATTATTCAATGAAATATTTAAGGACGTTTTAATTTTTACAATATTTATTTATTTTGTTCTAAACTCGTATCAAAATAACACAACAATACAACCAGCGCCACCTTTATTGCATTTAAGCTACAAGTTGACAAGAAAAAATCATGAGATGGCGCCACTGGACATTTACATCGCGCTGTCAAGATTTTATCCGACGTTTTGAAGTAGGTCAAAATCACGTTCAAAGACAAGTTACAGACAAACATACCAACATACCAACATACATACGTCTGAAGCTAATAAAAGCGTGTTAAAAATAGATTATTCCGCCATATTTGTTGGTAAATAAAGTTGCAATGTAAATAATTGTGATTTCATACTATCGCAGGAGTTTCTAGCGCCGCGGCTGCTTCTTCCCCACGACTAATAACACGTTCACATACATTTTTAGACTAGTAAATAACTACGGACGATGTGGCAGAACCTTTTTTCAAAAGCTTAATGATATGTCTAATATGTAGGTATATAATTTGAATAAATAATATAATTGAAAAAGAGTCATTAGGTTTAGATCAGAAACATTATGTTATGGGCGTAATTCATTCGCTCCAGTTGAAGTGTAAAGAAATATCTGGAAATTTCTAGATGGAGACCTATATGCATGGGGTGCCAACAGTTACGGCCAGTGTGGTTTGGGAACCATGTCAAATAAGGAAATGACGCCACAACAAATCACATCCTTACTCGGCGTTCCCATCGCTTTGATTACGTGCGGAAGCAACCACACATTCGCTTTGTCTAAGTGAGTAATATAAATCGCTGTCAAAATCACGAAAAGACTGCTACGATAGAGTTTGAATCATATTAGTGCTCTATATATGTACCAATGCTGGGCACGGGCCTCTACTATTGAATGAAAGGGGTTAGGCCTTAGTCCCCTACACTGCCCTTATGCGGTTTGGCAGACTTTACGTACATTCGCGATTATTATGAAGAACTTAACATGTATGCAGATTTCTATGAATGCTGATGTTTTCTTCACTCTTATAGCAACCAATAATTAACAGTTAATACACATGTAATGTATTAAAGTCAAAGATGCATACTTTTGACCTGGTTTCGATCCTGGGACTATGCTCTCGATTGCCCGTATAACGCCTGGCTGAGCTATCGCTGCATTTTTTACATAAGGCTTACTTCGCAATAAATCTTTAGAACTTTATAGAATAATGGGCCATTGTAAAAGTTAACCAAGTGGTTATTGAGACAGGTTATTTTTTTTCGTCTTTCGAAACGACTTTTATACTTTTTCATATTGTTTAACGAAGCCTAACGGCTTGTATTTTTTGTTTATTGTATTACGAATGAATACGTTGATATGAATTCATTTTGATATTCATGACAAACATTTTTTTAACCCTTATCACTTGCGGTTAGATATTTCCCACCAATGGGTGTTGTATTCATATAAAATATAGGTATATCTTAAACATAAAATACCCGTCATTCAAGTGGACAACCAGTGATATTAAGATTCATTTATTTAAATTTTATTTTCTGACGCATTTTGAAAATTCAATCCAATTGTTTACTGATTTTCCTTTTTGTCCGTGTACTGAGACACAAATAAAATTAAGGAACATTTTACAGGTCAGGTGCTGTATTCGGCTGGGGGAAAAACTCACACGGGCAGTTAGGTTTACAAGACAGAGAGAACAAATGCTATCCAACACATTTAAAAACCTTGAGAAACGTTAAGGTACAGTCATTGTAATCTGTAATGGTGCTGCCACACCGATGTTATAAAATGTTAACAAAAACACTTTCTAACATTTGTTAACATTTTATAACATTTGAAAACATGACATCGGCCCTTCTTTGACGGCTTCTTTGACGGCGCCGCTCTCAAAAGTACCGCCGCCCGCGGTTAAAAAATGTTAAAGAATGTTAAAAAATGTTACAAATTGTTAAGAAATGTTTACTAAATGATGCTGCCACACCGCTGTTATAAAATGTTATATAACATCTTCTAACACCGGTGTGGCAGCACCATAAGTGTAATGTTATGTGATATATTGTTATTAATGGAGCAAAACAATCAGGCGCATGACAAATTTTACTTTTTTGCGCTTAGTGATGGGGAATAACATGTTCAAATTGAACACCTATGTATTGGATTAAGTACACAATATAGTGAGATAAAAAAAAAATAAGAGAAGGAAGGAAGGGCAGGGGAATTTGGGCATATACAAATACCAGGATTATACGTACGAGATGTATTAATGCCCAGCCAAATAATTCTTAGTTTCTTTTTCTGTCCAGGACGGCCGCGGTTCTCACATATTATTATATCCACACCGAATAGACGTAAATAAATAATAAAAATCTAATAAAAATTAGTGGTACACCTGATGCGCAAACATATGATTTTTTTCAAATAAACACTTTTGCAAAAAGTAACGGATACCTAACCTAATGAGTTATTCGAAATAGCACATATCGCCAGTATATTGTAAACTAATGTACAGGGAGTAGTTTCCGTCAATGTCGTCATTAAATATCAATTGAATCAATGATTTTTTTTTTATAAAATGCATCATCATCTAGTTAATCATTATACGCACAAATAATTATATTTTAATAACTAAAAGGAAATTAAAAGTACACTGTCGAGTGCGGCAAGTGTGGAGTGTCGAAGACCTTTCAATGCAGTGAGGACGATTATGACAACATACATTTTGTCACAGGTGTGTCACATAGCATGCGGTGAAGATTTCACAGTTTTCCTCACATTGGACGGCGGCGTATTTACATGCGGAACGGGAGAGTATGGACAGACAGGACATGGAACCACTAGAGATGAATTAGTACCTAGAAAGGTAATTCATGAACATTTTATATCATTTTTTGTTACATTTTGATACTTGGTGGGTTTATTTAATTTTTGGTTAGTTGGAGTAAAGCAAAAAACCTGGTGATTATATTATACAGAACCTTGAATTCCATATGCTGCATAGCACTGCACCATGCTGGTGGGAGGATATTCATATCCGCCCGGATAGCGACCACTATACCCATGGTGTTAAAACTTGCCATAGTAATCCACACACCTTGTGTAGATTGCGTCCCAGGATCAGCCAGTGTTATATCCGGTTCTCCCGAGGGGTTTGCGACATGGCTTGATGGCATGGCATGGTTGGTGCGGGTATAGGGGTACCCTTGGTATCCTTGTACTATTGTGCTTGCATCGGTCATCCACCTGTCCTGTCGCAGACCCCTCGATTTGCTTCTTCCCTCTCCGTAGACGGATGAACTCCTAAACTACTGAACCGATTTTAATCAAATGTTGCAAACTGTGTGTTTGATCTAACTTGAGAGATAGTATTGTTTATATCTCAATTTATAGTCGCAATATTTTTTATAGCAAATTATTTGTTTATTATACGTTAGCTGCAGCAACGCGTGTCCGGGTGTGCTAGTTTTTGAAGTGAAACTTCTTTATCGGCGTTAAAAAAATGAAATCGTCACATTTTTCCGTTACGCGGCACGCGTCACATTTTTGACTTTGACTGTATTTTGACTAGACTTTGACTGGACTTGACAGGACTATCATCGGACTTTGACCGGCCTCTGACCGGGCTTTGACCGGACTCTGACCGGCCCTTGACCGGACTTTGACCGGTCTTTGACCGGACTTCGACTGGACTTTGGATTTTGACCGGACTTTGACAGGACTTTGACAGGACTTTGACAGGACTTTGACCGGACTTTGATCGGACTTTGAGCGAGAGTCCAGTCCAGAGACGCACACTTTTTTTTTGTATTCATGTCTATGATAATATAAAAGCCTTTTGTTTAAACTTTATCTAGTTTAACTTTATTTAACCAATTTCTGTAAAGTTGCATATAGTAGATCATTTTTCGAAAAATAAGGTCATAAAGAAGTTTCACTTCCTACGTGTGTACACTAGTACACGCACACTTTTTTATATATACAAGGAAGATGTATGATGTACGGTGTTGTAGATAGTGGAGCTGATGGGCAGCACGGTGACGCAGGTGGCGTGCGGGCGGCGGCACGTGCTGGCGCGCGTGGGCCCGCGCGTGCTGGCGTGCGGGTACGGCGCGCGCGGACAGCTCGGCTGCCCGCACGTCGCGGTCGCGCTCGTGCCCACGCCGCTGCTATTCACGCCCAGCGACGACTCGCCGGTCAGTCTTTTTTATTTATGGCTTCGCGTTATTATGCATTTTGCCAATGTCAAGTATATTTTATTCTCAAGGTATTTTTACAAGAACAATGAAACACGGGTGCGGTCGATTTTAAGGTCTTGCCGGAGTTTTGGTGTTACATTTATTTTATCTTTTTTTATATATAGTACTGGCTGTAGCCTGCGCGCGTTGCTATGCCACCAACTAAAATTAATTTGAAGGAAAGATTACACAAATATATGAAACTCATTGGAATGACAGTGGGGACATCTGTCGAAAATTAGTCGTACCAGCTCAGAAACCTTCGTGGGCTCATGCACAACAACTTTGCTAAAGATCATCACATGATCAAATGCATAGTTTACAATGCTACAGAGGACATACAAACAAACATTAATTTTTTTATATATATAGATAGGCCGGCAAATGAGTGAGTGTGTCACCTGATGGTAAGTGATCTTCAACGCCCATGGTACGCCCACGATACTAGAAGAATCATGGGTGCGTTGCCGACCTTAAAGGAAAGGGACAATTAGGTATTGGGGAGGGGAAGGGATTTAGCTCTCTGGATATCTCAGTCACCGTAGGAAATGCAGCAGCAAGCCGGTACTTTAGGTCGGATTTCTGTAAAACAGTGGTAACGACCCGGTCGAGCCGGCCAATTCATGCTGTAAACAAAACTAGCATGGCTCTTGCCTTTACAGGCAGACGAACATATGATTCGCCTAATACGGTAATTGACTTGATTTTTTTTATTATTCAAATCAATAAGTTACGTAGCCCAAAACCTATTGCAGAATGGTGTTCATTAATCCGCCCGTAAAAACATAAGTCACCCCGAAACATAAGTTGTTACATAAAATGCCCAGTAATTTTCAATGTCATTCAATCCGAAGTACGACCGTGCTTACAAAGTGTTTGGCGCCAGAAAATGATAAAGTGATGGTTCTAACTCAGGCATATGAAGGCCCTACTGCCTTGTGATAATGTTGGCTATAACCGAGTTACACACAAGTCTGCAGTCTGTAGTAGTGATGTTCATGTACAAAAAATATCGATATTTTTTCCGATATAATATATCGAAATATTGTATCGATATTTAGCGATATATCGGTCAAAAATATCGATATATTCGATATATCAAATTGTAGGAAGGAAAAGACTTTATTAGAAAATGATTAACAAAAATAATATCAAATAACTAAAAAAAAAATACAACATTCAATACTTATATTAGTATTTGATGTTGTTTTTTTTTTTTTTTTAGCTACATCCGATAGATTTTTCCTAAATATTATTATATCATATCCTTATTTCGATATATCGGATAAAATATATCGATATTATATATCGACTTCAATGATTCGATAATATCGCATTGATTCGATATATCGGATAAAATATATCGATATTATATATCGACTTCAATGATTCGATAATATCGCATTGATTCGATATATCAAATAAATGTATCGATATTTTATCACATATCGATACATATCGAGCACCCCTAGTCTGTAGCTGTACTCATATATGTACTATTATGTTTCCCTCTTTAGACTATATTCACAGAACCTCAATATTCGCTCTCGCAACTATTATCATACGCCACAAAAATTTAAATGAGTGGATTGAGATCATTGTAACATATCTACATATTATTGAATATTTATTGTAAAATAATAGTTTTAAAAAAACTAAAAAACACGCTTTTATACAAAGTCTAACTAAAAAATTGAAAATAAATTTGAAGAAAACAATGTATTTTATTGTAAAAAAAAGCGTGCGGTGCATGGTGTCAATAGTAATCAATATTACATTGACTACATATGAGTAGAAGGATTATCATTTAGATAGTATCTTAAAAAGCACCCCACGCTTTTTTTACAATAAAATACATTGTTTTCTTCAAATTTATTTTCAATTTTTTAGTTAGACTTTGTATAAAAGCGTGTTTTTTAGTTTTTTTAAAACTATTATTTATTTTTCATTTTTTAGTTAAAATATAAATATATTGTAGCAGAGAGTATAATTTTAATTTTAAACCCGAACATCAACAAAGCGCCATCTATTGACACTATTAGATACTACGATATTCCCTATAATTAACGAAGATCCAGAGAGTACAATTTTAATTCCTAACCCGAATATCAATAATTAATTAAATTAAATTATTATTTTATTATTTTTATTATTAAATTATTATTATTTTTTTTATCAAATTATTGTATTGTCATCGGTCCTCGATAAATCTACAAAGTTTGAACGAAATCGGGCCGTTTAAAGTGGGTCAAAATCGCGCCCAAAGGAGTCGGTTACAAACAAACAAACATACAGGTGAAGTTAATAAAAAGCGTGTAAAAATAACAGCTATAATACAAATAGGTAATGTTTTACCGCTTGATAATAGACAAAATAATAGTTTAAGTAATAGACATCAAAATACATGTTGATTATATTAAAATGTTTTCGACAGACCGATCCCACTGGACAGAATAAGGTGACTATTCAATAATCGTTATATCATTGTGGAGTTTTTAGTAGATATAGTGTTTTATTTGTTTCACCATGTCCATTTGTAGCACTGTTAGACCGGTGATTTTCCAATTTGAAACATAATTAAATTATAGTAGAATCAAACCCATTGTAAAAGGAAGAGAATACAACAAAATTGATAGGAAAAATAAATTAACGGCGATCTGAGGTCGGGAAGTGGGAAGGGGGGGGGGGCTTTTAAGGGTAAAAAACGGTTTATCTCGATTTCCGGAAAAACTACAAGTCCTATGGAAAAAAGTTAAATCGCAAAGTTGTAGGTAATAAAAAGATCTACAACTTTTGTATACACACTTTCTTCACATAACCTCAAAATATATGTGAAAAATTCAAATAACCAAGTTTTTTGTTTTTATTTTTATCTATTATAATAAATCATTTTTTTTCACGAAATTTGGTGAAAACTTACCTTTTTGTATCCCAAATACACTGTAATTTTTTTGATTTAAAATATTTATTTTTGCACCTTATTTTGACTTAATATCGAAAAAGCAGCCTAATTTTCAAACGAAAATTCTCACGTCAAAATATGAGCTTTTTTAAAAAAGTCTGTTGGCTTCTTGTTCATTGAATTCTCTACTTTCTGATGGTGTAAAAAAATATATACATTACTATGGTAAATGTGCTCAGAAAATGCAAAGAAACGAACTACTAAATAACAGGTAGTAAGGCCCAGACCCACCTAGCCCCTTCCCCACTTCTTTATGATGGGCTAAAATTTTCCGTAAATCACTCAGGTATATAAGTTATATTAAAATAACAATAAAGAGGCATCTACGCATATAATTTAAAGAAGATTCTACAACTTACTCAAAATATTGTAGATATGTCTTATTAAATATTAACTTATAACTTTACATTTTCTGAGCACATTTACCATAGTAATGTATATATTTTTTTACACCATCAGAAAGTAGAGAATTCAATGAACAAGAAGCCAACAGACTTTTTTAAAAAAGCTCATATTTTGACGTGAGAATTTTCGTTTGAAAATTAGGCTGCTTTTTCGATATTAAGTCAAAATAAGGTGCAAAAATAAATATTTTAAATCAAAAAAATTACAGTGTATTTGGGATACAAAAAGGTAAGTTTTCACCAAAGTTCGTGAAAAAAAATGATTTATTATAATAGATAAAAATAAAAACAAAAAACTTGGTTATTTGAATTTTTCACATATATTTTGAGGTTATGTGAAGAAAGTGTGTATACAAAAGTTGTAGATCTTTTTATTACCTACAACTTTGCGATTTAACTTTTTTCCATAGGACTTGTAGTTTTTCCGGAAATCGAGATAAACCGTTTTTTACCCTTAAAAGCCCCCCCCTTCCCACTTCCCGACCTCAGATCGCCGTTAATTTATTTTTCCTATCAATTTTGTTGTATTCTCTTCCTTTTACAATGGGTTTGATTCTACTATAAATTTGTTTCTATTTTTACCATTTTCAACCGGATAATCACCCGTCTATGTTGCGTTAACGCAGTATTTTATTATTATTCACTTTTAGTTCTGACTCAACATTTATCCCTATGTGATAGCATGATAAAGCTGTCAATTTTATAAAATATTTTTGTTTTATGTTAGCTTAGTAGATTTGTCTCTCTTGCCAGCTTATTTTCAAATGATTTTCGTCCTTTCAACTATAATATCGATATTGTAATTAGGCATATTGGATGTAAATATGTTTAACTGAAACGCTTTATAAATATACCTGTATTAGCATAAGTGTTATATGACTAAATCCCACTAATACCGCATTCATTTAATAGAGGACTGTCCTTTAGCCCAAGAAGAAAGCAAAGGTCGAGAGCTCGATGACATTTGGCCGATCTGGCAGCGCGGGAGCCTCTAACCAATATGTTGAGTCACTTCTTTTTACTTTAATCAACGTATATATTTGTTTGCTCTCGTTCATTTATAAGACGTAAATTAATATACATTATAAGTCGAAAGGTTTCGAAATGTTTATCGATATCTCTAGATTGTCATCTGTCGTACGTCATTTAGTAACATTTAAATCACATTAAATGTTTATATGTGTTAAATTCGTACCTTTTGGCTTACATTTAATTGTCATCAATTCTCGGATCTTTTTTTCTACCTTAGTATTACCTAATTTCATAGACATAAATTCATGTTAACTTTTTTTTAAATAGTTTCTAACTTTTGTCAGTAAATATCGTTATATAATAATATCGCTATAATATATAATAATATCGCGACCATATCAGTCTTTAGACGAAACAGCATGAATTCAATTTTTTACAATTTTCTTTACATACATATTCGTGTTATTCTTGTTGAAACTTACTATGGTCATGCAAACATTATCTCGCACGAAGTCCCTAATAATTTATGCGTAATTATTTATTTAGGTAATTGATGAGCTCATAAATTCCAGTTTTCGCCTGACATCTTCAAGGGCCCGGTGAAAGTGTTCGCCGGTGGTGATCACAGTTTCCTGGTGTTGAACGGTGACAAGGTGGACTTTCGAGCGGCTAACCACACTAAACAAATACTTACACTAACGCTGCCTAAGTTGGCTGCGTGCGAAGTTTTCAAAAACCACGATGTTGTCAATCAGGTAATGGTTGCCAAATATTTACTGTTGTTTGAGGATCTCCGTACCGCATCGAGGTGGTGGACAACTTAAGGGGTTAAATTCCCGTATCGTGATAATGAAATATTTGTGTGATATGCCATATTCGATAAATTATCATTCTCAAGTAATTTAATTATTGATTTTTTTACCAAAAAAGTAGATGAATTCATCCAACGTTCACACACATAGTACTGCGGAGTTAGAATGTATGTACACTGTATGGTACTGAACTGCGCTCGTCATCCCGATACATAAGGTGTTAAGTTTCATAATGTCCAATAATTTCACTGGCTTGAATATCCTTCAAACCGAAACACAATAGTGCTTACACACTGTTGCTTGGCGTCAGAAATAGACAAAGCGGTGGTAGCAACCCAGACGGCCTTTCGCATACGAGGGACCTACCACCTTGTAAATCTTGATATCTACAGAATAAACAAATATTTGTCTCGGTTTGAGGTTCACGCTGTTACAACTTCACCGAAGATGTTTATTAGGTTTAAGTAT
The DNA here is from genome assembly GCA_949126905.1 of Amorpha juglandis. Classification (NCBI taxonomy): domain Eukaryota; kingdom Metazoa; phylum Arthropoda; class Insecta; order Lepidoptera; family Sphingidae; genus Amorpha; species Amorpha juglandis. The sequence continues at coordinate 11,734,676 of OX421372.1, forward strand.
TCCGTTACAGGATTTGATGGCCTACCTTGAAACGGTGTTTGGATCCCTTGCGTGTATTAATGCATCGTTCCTGCTGCCAAATAATGCACATTTTGGCTGCAACACTAAAGTGCCAGGCGTCGATTTGAAAAAAGCAGAAGAGGCTTTTACACTCGTTAGCAGATTCGAAAATACTTCCATTAAAGAACTGGTAAGTACGATCAACTTTCAACATAATAATATGTAGAGTAGCGCTTGTATATCCGAAGGGGTAGGTAGAGGTGCATCCAGGGTAATTATGGTTCCCGGAATTATTTTCATCCCAGGATATCCGACCCTATCGCCATATTTGCTATAAATTTGTATACCAGGCAACTCATGTGATTATTCAAATCTAAAAACTCAAACACGACTTGGGACATGAACCTAAATCTCCTTGGCTAAACCGAAATCTGTCTTATCAGCTAAAGTACGCTGTCAGTAGACCAGTGAGCTTATGCTTTGAAAATAGAGAAAAATTAAATCAGAAAAGAAATAAATATTTTTGAAGTTATACTTCTTTAGGCGCGTTATGAAAAAATGATGAGAGTGAAATTTTAAGATGCGCGCGCACCTGTGACACAAAAAATTAACAGTATGAAGTTAGGCGCGTTAAGAAAAAATGATGAGAGTGAAAGTAGCCGTAATTAATAAACAAATGACGATTTAGACAAAGAAAAACTCTTTAGGTTTTTTCTTATTCGGAACATGTTGCCGTAAAAAGTACCAGGCTCGCATAAACGCGAAGAGAGTAGAATGTACTTCTATCATGTCGAGTGGATATGTTGATATAAATTAAAATACTTTTATTTAATATAATTAACACTAAATATTATTAAATTATTAATGTTACGATATTTCATCGCTGTTGTGAAGACTTGAGAATAAATTACACTTGTCTTTGGCGAAATGCATAACAATGCGAAGCTTAAGAGTGTTGTTACAAAGACTTGGCTGTATGAGCTACAATACCTTTGCCTATTAAAAACCCGAATTTGAACCAAAAATTATAATACCGAGGACTATGACGGAAGTGAATACTTTTTAAATTGTTTTCGAAATTAATAAGTGTCCGTTCTATTGAAACTATGAATCAACACGCATGAAACATTTACTATAATAATAATTATAATGTACATTATAAATAATAATTATTATTATAGTAAATGTTTCATGCGTGTTGATTCATAGGCCATTTTTGACAATGTCCTTTATAATTTATATATGTGCTAATAAATTATATTCAGTACATAGTGATTTAAATTGAATATTTTGATTGATATTACTTACTATTTGTGAATATTAGTGAAAAAAATTGTGCTTATATACTTTTTCAAGTGCTCTAATATAATTGAGGTTAACTATCCGTATGTATTATTTATTTATTTATATTTTGATTGATATTACTTACTATTTGTGAATATTAGTGAAAAAAATTGTGCTTATATACTTTTTCAAGTGCTCCAATATAATTGAGGTTAACTATCCGTATGTATTATTTATTGATATAAATTAAAATACTTTTATTTAATATAATTAACACTAAATATTATTAAATTATTAATGTTAAATACTTATTATTGGTTATTTAATATTCACAAAATAAAGAAATAAATTTAAAAAACATTTAATAAAAAGTTTGTGATAAAAATTAAAATTGAACATCAAATAATAATATTAATTTTTAATATTTGCTATTAAATTGAATAAATAACAAAGAAGTATAACTTCTCACGCGCGTACATAAGTACACGCACCCATTTTTTTTTACAAATATTTATTGTTTTTATTACAGATATTCAGCCATTTAACAGAAAATATAATTAAAAAAATGAAAGTATCTCCACCAGACGCGGAGGCTCTCAGAATGTTCCTTATTTTACCGTTGTACCACGAAATGAGGAATCCGCGACGGCATCCCGAATTACAGGTAAATAATAAATATATTCATTTATATCCAATACGAATAAAAAAATCTCAACCCGAAGCTACAGATCGTTCCCACAAATGAGCCAATAAGAATAGAGTTTGAATGCCACACCTAAAAAATGATATAGTTTTATTGGTTCATTATCTGGATTAATTTGTAAAGGCGGATTGTGGTTGTGTATTGAAACTGGCCGTAATGTATATTAGGATAGGCACTATCGGTTCTATTTCTGCCGCTTAGCAGTAAATACTATTGTATTCCGGTTATAAGAACGTTAAAAACAAAGAAATTACTGAGTATTGAGACTTAAAATCTTATGTCTCAAGATGATGTTCGCAGTGCAGTGTCATGTAGTACCTGTACATGTTTAGAGAAGTTATCACTATGCGTTCGCGGTAAATATGGGGCATCATAGTAATATTTATGAATTAGACACAGTGCTTAAACACTTGTGGTATTTTGGCCATCCTTTGGTTCGGTAATTAATTTTGTGTTCTTATTTGTGACCACTCAGGGACCGTTTGCGGAAGCTTTCAACAATCTATCAACGCATCCACAGAAAATTGTAAACCTTTGGTGGGACGCGCAGACGACGGAATATTTCGAAATGTTAGTCGATATATTCAAGAGTGTTATCGTTTATGAACTCATGCAGCCTGTGGTCTGCGCTACTAAGGTAAGCGATTTTTTTTATCCTGCCAGTAAGTACAGTGCAGTCCAATTATAATGCCGACAGTCGTGAGACATTCCATTCCTCGACGGCCTGACTCGAATGTTAAAAAATATATATTTAATAATACTTATTCAATTGGAAGCTTCAGAAGAGATATAAATAAAGAAAATATATGTGCTATAGAATAAAAATATCGATAATAGTTATATTCTATTGTCATCAGACTAAATAAAACTATATGTACCATCCTAAAATAAGTACTTTAGTACAGTTGTAGTGCGGACTTAATCTACACTGTCCTGTGTGTGTAAATCTATATTGCACATTACCTTTGATATCTTATACTACAACAAAATTGACACAAGTACTTCATTTTTGTTCATTTACTGTTAATTTTAATGGTATTATGTTATGGACTATATTGTTAGTATTAAATATTTTTTATTTCAGAAAATACATTTCACACACAGTATAATGCAAATACTAAACACTCTATCGTTGTTGAATAAAATAAACTTCTCAAATCCAAAGAAACCTAAAATTCCAGCGGAGTGTTTCTACATCGAAGATCTTTCCAGTCATGTGGACATTGCAAGGGACTACATTAATTGGTTGTCGGATCAAAATGTAAGGCAAATCTACATACATATTTTAAATAAAATAAATTTATTTAATAACCTGTCCTATGTACGCGGCATTAAATTATGCTGTCGCTGTGGGCTGCAAATACCGCGCGGTATTCTGCCTTTGCATAAGCCGTAAAAAGCCGAACAATATCCTGCGGAATACCGCTTTAAAATCCGCTGTGTGTTTCGCTACCCATGCCTGCGAATAATATAACGTATGTTGGAAGAGGCTTCAACAATTGAGCAGTTGACTTGATAATTGTGATACCTATTGTGATACTTTTATTCCTGCTAGGTGTATTGTGAAAGCATATGTTTCCACATTATATATTAATTGTAATGATTCAGAATGTATACTTAACATTTACGGTACTTGTTTCGACACACGCTGTCGTAGCGATTATCGCATATGTAGGTAGAAAATTTCTTATGTTCCGGTGTGACGATTGTGGAGTAATGGTGGTAGGTAGGTTCACAAGGTGGTAGGTCCCTCGTATGCGAGAGACCGTCTGGGTTGGTACCACCGCTTTGTCTATTTCTGCCGCCGTTTCGGTTTGAAGGACAGTGAAATTACTGGCCATTATTAGACTCAATATATTATGACTCACGGTGACGAGCACAGTTCAATGCCATGCAGTGCTTTATAATTCAAAGTTCTGTGTGTGGCGCTTACCATCAGGCGAATTAAAATAATGTAGTCTCGCCAATTAGGTTGTGGGAGCCAAAATCTTCAAACTATCTGCAACGGAGAGGGACATTATTTCTATATAACATTTATATTTCCAGTCATCACAACCACACATGTGCAACTACGCTTTCCTATTCGACGTCCAATGCAAGTCTTTATTGCTCAAAATCGATCAGCAACTTCAAATGCAGATTGCGATAAGTCGCGCAACCACACAGATATTCACGAGGTTGTTTATCGACCCGTCGTACGAGTACAGAAGGGACCAGTTCCTCAACCTGACAGTGTCCAGGAATCACATCGTGAGGGACACTATGGCGCAGATCAGCAATCATGACACGTCGCAGTTGAAAAAACCGCTTAGAGTAAGTATCGAGTAGGATTATGATTCAATTAAATTTAATTATTTCTTACATTCACGCGAATGTTACTCATGAATTTAAACGGATTTTATCCACCCCGTGACCACGAAGGCTGAAAGCTTTCGAAACGTCGGGACCAAAATTAATACAAAAACGCGATAAAATCAGTTTAAATTAGTTTTATTTCAATATGTTCATTTTTCTATCAGGTAGAGTTTGTAGGAGAAGAGGCAGAAGACGCTGGTGGAGTGAAGAAAGAATTCTTTTTACTATTGCTCAAGGAAATATTCGATCCGGTATATGGAATGTTCAAACAGTCCGAGGAGACTAACATGATTTGGTTCTCGAACAATCCGTTCGAAGATGATGTTATGTATTATTTAATAGGTGAGATAGTCATTAATTTTAGCTGAATATACAACACTTGCTTTTCCTTGCGGCTCCGCTCGCGTGAACTCCTTTTTACAGGATAAAAAGTAGCCTATGTTACTCAGTGATAATGTAGCTTTCTAACGGCAAAAGAATTTTTGAAATCGGTCGAGTAGTTTTTAAGTTTATTCGTTACATACAAAAATACAAAACTTTCCTCTTTATAATATTAGTGTAGATGTGGATGTCAAGCAATGTTACTTACAGTTTTATTCGATAGGTATCGCCATAAGTAACGCAGCGGTTTGGCCACATTCGTAAGGAAGACCTAAAATTTAGAAAAAATTTAAACTGTCACACTACGACGTAGGAGTTATCACTATAATATTTACAAGGTGGTAGGTCTCTCGTACGCCAGAGGCCGTCTGGTTTGGTACCATCGCTTTGTCTATCACTGCCGCCGAGCAAAAGTGTGTAACATTGTGACATTGTAGCCAGTGAAATTACTGGGCATTATGAGACTAAACATATTATGTCTCGGGGTGATGAGCGCAGTCAGGGTTCGAAAATATCCGATATTTATTATGAATATCAAAATATCGGATATTTATGATATATATCCGATATATATCAAGTTTGATATATATCCATTTTGTATGAAAGCCATATTATTGTTTTATTGTATTATTTATGAATACTGTTTGCATATGTGTTACATACACATACTAAAATTATAAAATAAAAAACTAGTGTTTGGATAAAGCAAAATCAACTAAAAACCATAAACTCTTCTTTTAGGGCAGAAGTGTTGCCATTTATGGATTAGAACTTACCATTAGGGCGTATGTTTTAACACTACTCCCACGCCATCTATATTTGGGAAGTAGAAATACAGTAACAAACTCTAAAAATTACTTAATAACATTAATTTTTTAAACCATTTTTGTATTGCAATATGATATAAAAAAAATATTGATATATATCGTCAAACCCAGCTTGATATATATCGGATATATATCGGATATATATCTTGATATATATCTAATGATATATATCCTCGAACCCTGAGCGCAGTACAGTGCTTTATAACTCAAAGTTCGCTGTGGTGTTGCTTCTGTTTATGGGCAGGTGTGGCGGTTACTACCAGGCGAGCGCCTTGCTTGTCTCGTCATTCAATCAAATAATAAAAAAATAAAATTGGTGTGTGTCGTGGGACACCAGGTAGGAACGAAGTTCCTTCGGCTAATGTAGAATCGACACAAATTGCAAAAAAATCAAATTATCAACTAAAATAACAAAATATGTCTCTTTATTTTTGTTTGACAACATAAAATTACATAGAAATAGAATAGAAAAATAGAAATAAAAAAAAGACGTGTGGCACTCGGAGACTGCCGCGGTAAAGCTATTGTATAGCATTTTTTATCAACTTATGTAATAATCTTTTAAAAATCGAAGGAGATATAAAAATACTTCAACTATAACTGGCTGAATGAATTTCATTTTAAAAAAGGAACTAACGCTGGCTGGTTATGCGACTGTCGCGCCTGCGCACTTCTCATTTAACGCTTTTATTCCACGCATTTTTTCCACGCATTTTTCTTACGGTTTTACTATCACATTTTTTTCAGTTCGGTCACGCAGCGAAATCCCTATCCCCCTCCAAGCCTGCCGTAAGGAACTTCGTTCCAAAAATCTTATTTGGATATTGTAGTGCACGGTAACATGGATTTTTTATGAAGTTTATATTTTCAGGTGCAATATACGGCCTCGCGATATACAATTCTATAATCATATACGTACCTTTCCCGTTGGTACTGTACAAGAAGTTGTTAGGCGAGTCCGTGATGCTGGACGACCTGTCGGATTTGTACCCGACCCTCGCGAACAGTTTGAAGAGCTTGTTGTCCTATGATGACGAGGACGTTGAGGAGGTAACGTATTTGTGAACTGTTTTCTGCAATTCGCGGTATATATTTAGCATTTTTTCAGTCTTCTTTCAGTTGCCTTTATCTCACTCGCAGTGGGGTCGGCGCAACATGTTCTAACACAGTGTTTTCCAACGTGGGGCCCACGCCCCACAGGGAGTCAATTTGATAGTTAAGGGGTTAATTTAAAGATGGACTCGACACGACTTTAACTCTGTCGCTTTGGGTTATTAAATACAATGCTAGATATCGGTGACAAATTGAACAAAAAAATGTTAAGGTGGGGCATGGCCTAAAAAAGGTTGGGAAACACTGTTCTAACAGATAGATAGATAGATAACACTTTATTGCACACCAATAATTAAAATTATGCATTAAGACTTTACAACTACATCAAGTTACAAAAGGCGGTCTATCAACAGATGTTACTGAAAGATTTGGCTTGTAGTTTTTATGACCGGTCGCCTGCCTGACATCAACCCCTCTGGGTAGAAGCATTTTTTATGACAGTAAAACTAATAACCTTGATTTAAATTATTCAATTGACAATTTGGTGTCATTTATACAACCACACACAGCATACTCTGTGAGTGGTGTTGCTTCTATTTTTGGGCAGGCGTGGCGCTTACCATCGCGCGTCTTGCTTGTCTCGTCATTCAATCAAATAAAATAAATAAATAATAGCCAACGTGTCACGTGACATATCTTCAACGATGTAAGCATGAACATATACATTATTCCCACCAGGTGTTCAGCTTGTGTTTCGCCGTGAACACGGTGGTGTTCGATCAGATCGAAGTGCATCCTCTCAAAGAGGACGGCATCAACGTGCCGGTCACACACGAGAACAAGAAGGAATACGTCGAGTTGTATGTCGATTTCCTGCTCAATAAGTCCGTCGAGAATCAATTCAAGGCTTTCAATCAAGGTTTTCAGAAGGTGAGTGTTTTTTTTTTATATTTTTCCTGGCACAACAAAGTGCCTTTTTTTATCCGACCACGGCATAGTGACTGCATTACACCTGATGGTAAGCGTAGTGCAGTAAAAAAAACCAGCGACCACCGACAGGCAATGAGTTTATCGGTGGTCACCAGAATCATGCCGGCCTGTATAAATGATTCTTCCCTCTTCGGAAGAAGCAAACCGAGGGGCCTGCGACACGACCGAGGCTGATCCTGGAACATGATCCACACAAGGCGTGTGGACCACTATGGCAGGTTTTAACACCATGTGTACGGTGGTCGCTATCCGGGCAGATATGAATACCTACCACCAGCAAACTACACTGGACCTGACGTTAAGTACAGTGCAGTCGAAATATAATCGTCATCAGTCGTCATGATGTCGCCCGACGGTTGACAGAATTATGCCGGCCTGAATTTATTGAATATACACTGGCTGACCCCAGAACGCGACTCGCCCGAATTAGTCACTATGGCTTATCTCCATGAGCACGATGGTCGCTATCCAGTAAGGTACAGAATGGTCAGGTACCCTTCCACCAGTAAAAACTATATTTTTACATTAGAGTGTACTATATTTTTTTCAGGTATGCGGTGGTAGAATCATTAAGTTGTTCCGATCACACGAACTGATGTCCGTCGTTATTGGCAATGAAGAGTATGATTGGGAGCAATTCGAGACCAACTGTGAATACAAAAATGGTTATTCGGCGAACGATCAGCAAATTAGGTGAATTACATGTTTTTTAACATTTTTTATTTTATTTTAAGTGTTTATAAGTGACTGGTATCCTTTTTTATTGCGGTTTTTTGATCTAACGACCGGACTGTCCCTAAAACAAGGGTAAGGAGGTATTTATTTCTTTAGATCACCTGGCATCTGGCCCTGCGTGGGTTGGATGATGGAACCTTCTTGCATAACATGATTAAACTTTCTATGCTTTTCCACATATGATATTTTTATAAAATTCACCTCTTTCACTCACACACACGACTGAAGGGATCTGAAATATCGAGATATATACGTTGTTATACAAAATCTGCATTTCACATAGCTTTGTCACGTCGGGCAAATGCCCAGCGTACAATTCATTCTATGTTTATTTAAAAAAAGAAACTTTTTTATAGATGGTTTTGGGAGACGTTTCATGAACTGCCAACCGAAGATAAGAAGAAATTCCTATTGTTTTTAACTGGCAGCGATCGTGTGCCAATACAGGGAATGAGGGATATTAAAGTAAGTATAGTTTGTCTAAACCAAGCCTAAAACACTTTGACACTTTTGACAGCCTCCGTGGCGCAGCAGGCGAGTAGCCAGCTGCTAGCGAGAGGCCGCGGGTTCGATCCCGCACCGAGCCAAACATTTGTGTAATCGACAATATTTGTTTCGGGGTCTGGGAATTGTGAGACCGAAAGTCTCTCCGAAAAAATATTAATATTCTCTTCGAAAATTTTGGGGGTTCATGGGTGGTAGAGACTACTTACCATCAGGTGACCTCTCAGCTCGTTTGCCGATCTATGCTATAAAACAAGTTTTTTTTTTGTATTTTCAGATCAGAATACAGCCCGTAGCCGACGATAGATTCTTTCCAGTAGCCCACACTTGCTTCAACCTTTTAGATCTACCGCGGTACAAGACGAAAGAACGCCTCAAATATTATCTATTGCAAGCCATCCAACAAACACAAGGATTCTCCCTCGTATAAATGTGTGTCATGTGTTGTAAATTTTTATTACACATTTGTTTGTTTTAAGATTATTTTATGACTGAGTTACGACTGAATAGAGAAACAAGATTTTCTAATTACATAAGCGACATAAAATTACTCAGTAATAAGAATTAGATACAGTTATATCCTGATTTATAGACGAAAAATGGCGTAAAATTTACTGAGTTTTGCACAGACCAAAGAAAACTAGATATCGTGTCACATGCCGACATCTTGCGCAACTTATTGTACAACGCGCCAATGTTCACTATACAGGGTTACTTTTAAAACACCAACAACCTCGCAGGACTAGATAGCTAACCCCATAAGGAACAACTTTTGTTCTACGACTTTTGATAATTTGTTAGATTTTATTTTCATATGAAAATAAGTATTAATTTAATTCCCGGCTTGAATGTTTATATCTCTACGCGCATCGCAAATATTACTTAAACAAACCCCTGCGAAGCGTGCGGAAGGGCCCTAGCGCCTTTGAACTTGACCCATTTATCCAGCCGCCAGTCGTCTGTCATTCAGTGATTTTTTTTTTCGTGTATTGAGTTATGTCCGAACTCGTAGAACAAAAGTTGTTCCTTATGGGGTTAGCTATCTAGTCCTGCAAGGTTGCTGGTGTTTTAAAAGTAACCCTGTATGTGCATCGCAGCGATAGCATCAGTCTACGTTAAAATTGATACCGCTTGGGTCCCATAGAGATTGCAGTACTTATTCGGTCTGTTTATATCCACGTCTCGGTTTTTATAATATAAATCAAAAGTTTTGTATCAGATTTTTAAACCCAACATTTTTCATTGTTTTATGTTAATTTTTACCGGTTTGCCTTACAAGTGCAAATTTTAACTGATTTACTTGAGGTTGGATTTTATTACCCATGCATTTTTTGCATTGAGAATGCCATTTATCGATATCACGAAGGAAAACATGCTTAGCTTAGTTTTCCGGATATTTTCATACATGTAATTTATATCTGAAATGTAGTGTATAACACTTTATAGATATATTTGTTCCTCATTGAAATTATCGGTATTGGTATATAAAACGAATTTGGAACACTTGTTGCGTTGAGTGCACTTGAAAAACTGCTTTCGATTTAGTAAAATTGGTAAGGAACATGACTGTTAAATTATCGATATGTCCGCAGGGCTCACGTTGTTAAGATTAGTTTCACTGTAGAAAAACATAAGCCTGCACTACACTACTCGCGAAATTGATCGAAGTTGAGCGAATACGATAGTGTAAAGGGCACTTCGGTTCGCCTCGTTCAACCTCGGCTCGCCTCGGGCAATCTCGGCTCGCCTCGGGCGACTTCCAGTCGTTGTCGGTTTTGCGCCCGAGTCAAAGGACTCGAAGTCGGGCGACTTCGAGTGAGCTCCTCGCGAGGTTACACGAGTGTGTGGTCACATAGTTCGGACTTCGGTCAATTTCGAAGAGTCCTTCGTCGAAGTAACTTCGCGAGTAGTGTAGTGCAGGTTATAGAATGCGAATAAATACAATTTAAAAATCACGTAATTATAAAATAATATTGAAATGTAATAAATAATCTAATTACGTTAAATTATTATCGACTAAAATGGCTAAACAATCTGGTGCCTTTTGGTATATAACTATCTTGTATTATGCTGATGATAAACGACGCGTGCTAGTCTGAGTTAAGGCACGGATTGGTATTCATGCTGCGACGCGTCTTCATAAGTGTCAAAGTGGTAGAACCACGCTGTAGACAGTTTTGTCTACAGCATGCATGCCCGGGTTGGTACTACTGTCTCACAGAAAATCAACGTCATGTAGTAGCTTGCAGTTCAGTTTAGTGCGGTCAGTGAGACATTCGGTGGCCCAAATCCCCATCCCCTTCTCGGTCCCTTAATTATCCCCTTCCTTTAAGGTCGGCGTGTCCATAATTCTTCACGTATTGTAGATGTCTATGGGCGGTTGAGATCACTTGTCATCAGATGGCCCACTTACTTTCTCCTTTTTTTTTTTAGCTTTTACTATAAAAAAGTGTGTGTAGTCCACACACGGCAGAAGTGAAACTTCAGAATCATCAAAATAATTAACTAAAGAATTTTAATACGCAAATTCGAAAAAATAAAACACGTGAATAATACACCACGTTGTTTATGACACATTTTCCGAAGGCTTCGTTTACGCAGGCGCAGACACGTGATAGCATACTTGTAATCTATCTCATTCCCTCGCAGGCTAAATCCTATTTATGAATATGTTTGTCTTTGTCGTAACGCATTTTCGTTTCATCGAGTTTCAAATCACATTCTAAAGAAGTTTCACTTTAAAATGTTTTGGACAGATCACTAAAAATAAATAGGTTACGGTGTCAAACACACGATTGGGTTGCGGCTGTCCGTGGCTCTGCTCGCGATAGCACGCGTCGTTTAACGGGACCATTAGACACATGTGTTTTGCTCACTTTTGAATATCATGGCCGACGTCTTAAATACATCAAAACATGCCACGAGTGTAGCGTTATTTTTCATAAATTTCATACTACATGACTCATGAGGCGTTTAAAAATTATGAGTTTGCTAAGTTATTTTTTTATCGTTGTGCATTTATATTCGATGGTATGTTGCTGTATTTGGGTATAAGACATTGATATTATAGTTTCAATATTTAAGGGCCAGTTTCATCAAAGACTAAGCTGCGTTTGGACTAGAGTTTTGTGGCAATTGGCCCTTCTTTTTCGATCCGAAATTTTATGTAAAAGAACATTGTTAAACCTCAGTGTAGTTTAAACGTGGCTTAACTTAATTAACGGAGGCGGTTACGGATGAATGATTGAAATATGTCCACGAATGTGAATTCTTATGGCCGGCCGCACTTTAAAGACGTTTTGGTACAAATTTTTCATCGATGTAGTCATCGAATGTTATACTCTATGCCAATGGTTATGTAACAAATTGAGCGCACATAAAGTTATAGAATCGTATACAAGGGGTACAATCGGCCTTAGTCGTGCATACGTTATGCGCAGTCAATTTGTGTTTAAGTTGAGATACGATGAAAAAAAAAATATAAGTGGTAGGCAATACTGTAGACAGTTTTTTTCCACAACATGAATGTGCCGGCCCGGCTGGAGCGGTACCACTGTCGGAAAACCGGTGTGAAGTTGCAGCTTGCGTTTCGTATGACGAATGGGAGGCCGAAATCTAAATCTCCTTTCTTTTCCCTTAATGGCGGCAACGCATCCATGAGGCTTCTGGTATTGTGGGTTTCACAACCGGAATATCACTTAACACCAGATGACCCGTTTGCTCGTTTCTCGGCCTCTGTTAGAAAAAAATGTTCACGACCGGAAGACGAATTAAAACCAGGTGACCCACGTGCTCGTTTCTCGTCCTCTGTTATAAAAAAAAATCCAAAGTGTGGCTGGTGTAAATGTGTAATGTTAATTATAGCGAAAAACTAAGATCAAAAATTATTCTTTTTACCATCATGCTTGTCACTGTGATATTAACGGTATGCCATCCATTCGTTGACAATAGTAAAAATGCTTTTTGTGATTGTTTCTATTTGTTTTATATTTAATTGTACATTTACCTAAATGGTACTTAGCTTGGCTAGTTATGTTTCGAAAAGCATTTAAGAATGCACCTCGGCCTAGCTGGACGGCGTGGTTTGTACACAATGTATGTATTGTATAATAATAATATATTATTTTCATAACGATATACGCGTTTTAGTCATACGGTTTTTTGTAAACATTAGCAGTATGCATAAATGTATACATGTGTAATATAAAGACGTTTTGGCATTTTAAATATTTTATTTCATTTATAACATAATCACATAATAAAATACCAAAAAATAACCAAAAAGAGGAAGTTTCCACATTTTATATACAAAATACATAATCGCGTAATCTCATCATGACTAGTACGTAATTTTAAGCTTGGCCAATTTGTTACAAACAGCTAATGTTAACTTTGGCAGAAGCGCTAAATAATTACAATTGTTCATATATATTCTTTGTTGTTGAAAAACCATTTCGAGCTCACTTTCTAATAATTATTATTTAGAATAGTATCATTCGTTTGAGACAACATCTATTAAACATTATATACATTTTATAATTATTAAAAAGCCTCGTCGCTTAATTCGCAATATAAAGCCGCACATTTGTGTTGATTATAAATGAAAATATAATTATAATCAATTATCGTAAATATTTATTTCACGTTAGGATGACAGTTCTTAAAAATGATTTTTTTTTATTATTTTTAATGGTTTAATATTTACTTACATACTAATTAATGGTTAAAAATAAATTAATTAATTCTACATTTAAGTTCTGAAGAATACCGATCTCGTACATGCCCCAAGACTTTAACGCTTAAAGTCTACACAAGTACTTGCACAACCGGGTCATACCCGGGATAGTTAGAAACAAAATGGTTGGCATGAGATGAAAATGGAAATTACCCTTGTTAGCATTAATGGTGACTCAAGACAACATTAATGTCAATAAAAATAATAAAGATTGATGGTTTGGACTGATAGAGATCATTCACACTGTATGGATCGCTGATTTTTTTGTTGAATGTCCCGGTGCAAGGCATGTTAGTGTACTAAAGGTTCTAATTTAGTATGAGGATCGGCCTGAGAGTTCTTCATAGTGTTGCGTGCCGGGGGGCGCGCGGTAGCCGGGGTAGTTGTGGCCGAGGGCGTGCTTCGCGAAGAACGAACTGTAGTCCTTCTTTACCTGCAACATACAGTTATATTACGTTAACATTTTCCCACATCTACGGTAATTAATCCTCATTTGTATGAATTAAACATTAAAAACTTTAAAATGACTAAATTTTCATTTTACTACTGATGGCCATTTTCAAAATAAAGTCTTTGGTTTGATAAATCGAATAGATCCCGGAAAACAACCAATCTTTTAAGTAATTACACGCGTGACCTTCAAACTGTATTCCGATTGGCTCATCTATGCAATCTATCCGGAAAATCAAAATAAAGTCGCTTATTGAAAATGGCCGTAAGAGTACAAAGTCAGAACACATGTGTTCTGTGACTCTAATATCACAAAGTTACTAAGATCAACGTTAATACGTCTACCATGCATATACCTCAACACACATCTGAAAATTATTGGCGTTAAAATAAAATGGGTATCGTTACTTCATATGCCTTTTTTAGTCGATTACGTGACGTCGGTGTTTAAAAGTAATTGCTGGAAGAAATCTGCTTTGCCGTTAGTGCGTGGCAATAATTCTATAATTATTATTCACCATACAATAATTATTGGAAAGCCTAAACACGAATTAGTATGAGTTCTTATAGTTTTCACACAGATCGAGGGTATGGGAAATATGTATGAAAAGATTTCATCAGAGGCGTCTCTAGCCCATGTAGCGCCCGTGTGCAATCATTACTCTAGCGCCCTCTAGTAACTGCGCGATTAAAATGGAATAGACCTAAAATACTCGGCCGGTGCCCCCTAGAACACTGCGCCCGTGTGCACCGCACACCCTGCACACCCGGTAAAGACGCCTCTGGATTTCATTAACCCTAGCGAGTATCGGAGATACCATATTCACACATGTTTCTCATTGACCTTTGAAAACGTAACAAACTCGTACTAAATGCACTGAATGTGTTAGGTGATCGTGAATACTGCAGTCAGCAGTGTCTATAGTGATTCCCCGTCACCAAGTGCCGAAATGTTAATAGAATAGATTTGAAATCAGACGACTGTTACTGTAGCCAAACGGCGACACTTACAAATCCTTTATAAAAGTGGCCATTACTGACCGTGCCACGCCTACGCCTCGTTCATGGCAATTAATTCGGCCAGCGTATACTGGCGCAGCTAAAACAGATAACTCGTATTTTCACATGTTCTTAAAATAAACAGCTCTCGCGACTTTTATCAGTCGAATGGAATTTGCAAATGCGGCAGACAAGTTTTTATTTAGACTGGAAAACTGCACTAACTCAGCTATTTAGTAAATAATTAGGTAATTAGAATCTTAATTATTTTATATTCTTAAGGTTTAATAGTTTTAAAATAAGTTATTTGAACAGAACGGAGATAGCGCAGTCTATTTAGTCTTAACAAGAAATGCTCCAAATTTTGCCGCGTTTTTAATATGAATGAAAATTAAAGAATACCTTACTTTCTCGAAATCACATTACATATTATATATTCAACTTAAGTGATTTAGATATTATGAAAAACGAAAATATATTATTCAAATTTAATATTTTTTAAATTGCGTATTAGATTTATAAAATATTTTTTCATGATTGAAGAAACGTGTAGTTGAGTAAGTTTACGCAATACGTTATCCATTTTTAATAAAGTCGCAATATATTTACATAATCAGCATTTCAAAATGGTTTTATATACAGCATGCAATATTAATAATGTAAGTCAATTTCCGTACTGGCAACTCGATAGGCTGCACACACCGGTTTTAATTTTATAATTTTTATTTAATGTTAGATAATAGGGGGATATTTATGCTTTTGGATGATATTAGTAGTGTATATATTTGATGTACCTTGCGCGGTCTGCAAGCAGGTCCTCTAGCCAACTGTATTCTGGCATCATTTTCCGCAGCAACTGCCTCCTTCACGGACTGGGGGGGCCACTTCTGATCGCCACGCATGTTGACACCTCCTGCCGAAAAACGTGGCGTTTTTTATTTGAATTTACATAATTGACATTTATCTACGCATTTACCTCTGGCCCAATCTAGGTTGTTATTTGCGTGAATGACGAGACTGGCAGTTCAGTCGCCTGATGGTAAGCGCCACGCCTGCCTCCAAACATTAACTCACCATCTGAACATTAGATTACAAAGTACCTGCTGGATGGTTCTGGATTGCGCTCGTCGGACATTCAGTTTGCCCCAGACTTAATTAAGTCTCATAATCTCCAGTAATCTTTCTAACCACTTCAACTCTATTGTTTTTGTTTATCCTGGCACGTCAAAGTGACTACACTAAACCTGATGTTAAGTAGGTACCGTGCAGTCCAAATATTACCTATGTATGTCGGCGATTAAGAAACATTGTGTCCCTTGACGCGACGGTCAGCAGAATTATGCCCGCCTGAAGTTACTAGATATATACTGGCTGACCCCTGTATACCCCTGTATACTGGCGGATTTTTTCTCATATTGTGTACGGTAATCCATATTCAGCCGAGAAAGAAATATCAAGCACCGGCAAAAAAGTACAATGTACTTAATTGTCAGGTTCTAAAAAGGAAGACTTTTTATAAAGTGCTTATTAAATGTTTACATTCCGTTGTTTGTTTCAGTAAATACGGTATAAATTAATAGGTGCTAGAAATTGTAATAACTTTTTTCGAACAAAGTTTATTTTCCGAAGACACTTTTATCTCGCTTTTAAGTGTATCTTTGTGGTTTTATAAATTACTTCCGAGCCACATAAAGCCATCAAACGACCTGCCACAGATGTATTAAAGGTATACCGTCTCGTAAGTAACTTTTCTAAAGCAATAACGGTAAATATAAAACTCGCCAAGAGCAAGTAGAAGTCGCACACCAAAGGTTCCACACCACCGCGTCTACACCCTTAACTTTTTTAAGTTAACCTTAATTTTAGGATAAGTGCAATAATTTAAAACATAATTTGTGATTTTGGTCGGTTATCTATAACAGTTCAAAAGACGGAACGTTCTTTAGAGATATGGATAGATTAATAGATAGGGACACAACAGATGGCCTATAGGGTTCGTATAATGCCTAAGATTCCTTCGGAATCCTACGGTTCCGTGCCTAAAGAATCCCAACTGCCAACAGGACCTTAAAAAGGCAATTTTGTAAACAATAGGTACCTAGTATATAGACACTTCATTTGTATTATGTGAAGCTACGTGTGAACGTGCCTTCAAAGCCTTTTACGCTCTTTGATATTGCCAACAAGTCAAATAAACACCTGCTTCTTACGATTCTTCTTTGTGAATTGTATTTTAACACAATTGTTTCAAATTCAACGACTTTGTCATTTCTTAGAACTTTATAAATTGGGTTTACCTAAATATAGGTTTAAAGAGTTCACTTTAAAATCGCATGTCTAGCCTCTAACGCGCACAATACTATTACTAGGTAGGTGGTAGATCCTTCGTATTCGAGAGGACGTCTGGTTAGGTACATCCGCTTTGTCTATTTGTGCACTCAAACAGCAGCTATAAGCACTGTAGACTGTAGTGTTGCGGTTTGAAGGACACTGAAGCCAGTAAATATACTGGGTATTGCGAGAATGAACTTGCTATATCTCGGGGGGGACGAGCGCGGTTTAGTGCCATGCATTACAATTCAGCGCGACGTTTATCATCAGACGAGAGACCTGAGCCAAAAAATACATTCAATTTTTTGCCTATATCACATGTCTGTCCTATTAATATTAACAACACAATGCACGTACAGTAGGTACCTTTTTAATGCTAATTGTTCGAGGCTATGCTATCCTTGTTCCAACTGTAGATACAAGGTACCCTTTATGATATTAAAAATCCAAAAACTATTTATTGGTTTCAGCCACCTGTTTCACCTACGTTATTATACGTTGTGGAATTATTGCTTTAAGCATTTTCAATTTTATTACTTCTTTATGATGTTTCAACACACTTTATTCCATCTCAGACATACCAATGATATAATAAAATAATACGTATTTTGAAGGATATGACGCACCTTTGAACGATGCTGCAGCAGGCTGACTAGGGAACACCGGAGATGGTCTCTGGTGGATGGGCTGCTGCTGGCGAAGAGTGATGGTGGTCGGCGGAGGCTCGAATGGCTTCTGTTGGGACTGATAAGCCGGCTCGGAGAGCGGCGAATATTGGGGCGAGTACTGCGGTTGTGGCGACAGCTGCTGGGGGTAAGTCGGCTGCGATCCGGGGGCCTGATAGAAACACTTTAATGACTAATCAAAATATAAATGAAATCACGAGTGTATTCATTTAAAAAAATTAAAGGCAATGAATTAATTTTGTTCATTGGTCTTTTTTGCAGAAAACCCGAAATACAGTTCGTAGATGAACACAGCATTGACACACACAGAGTTGATAACACCGATAGTGTTGTGTTAACAGAGCAACTCTATTAGTTTTTTCTATTACATCTGAAATATCCGTAGGTAAGTTTTAATAGTTATTTTATCACCAACAATTGCAACACCAAATGGAAATATTACTTTAATAAATATGTTATGGTTTAAATTGAAGAATTTAGTAGGTAAGTTCTTACCTCTGCCGTGTCTCGGTCTAAGTGTTAATAAAATGCAAAAGCGTGCAACTGTGAGTGTAACTATAACTACGGCGATCACTTTTCCGGATTGCCCTCCTGGTACCTGGGGAGAGAGAGGGGCTGGTACTGGGGCCCAACGGTTCGGCTGCGGGCGGAAGGGCTGCGGCACTATGCCCGGAGACGGCGGGCCCTGGCGGTACGGCACGTGGGACGCAGGGGACGCGCCCGGTCCGACCGGGATCAGCTTACTCAACCCAGTGGCCTCCTGTCTTCGGCCTTCACAGTGTGCCGGCTCTGATTGGGGAGCTTGGTATTGAGGGATTTGGTATTGAGGCGCCTGAGGCTGGGGAGCCTGGTACTGAGGAGCCTGGTATTGTGGTTGATAAGGAGACTGGGGTTGGGCTGGTGGCGATTGGTATTGGGGTTGTGAGGACGGGGAGTGCTGCGCGATGTTGTGGTACGCGGGACTCTGCTGGGATTTATAATAGAGCTTATAATACATATATCCCGTCACATATGGAACGCAATGTAATAAAATCAAGGATGGATTAATGTCTCGCTAGATAATGAATGACCTTCAATAGTGTTACTGACTTACAGAATTAATTACTTGTGGATGAAAATAATCAGGTTTGGCAAGTCCGCGTTGTAGATACTCAATTTTATTACATTGTGTTTGATAAATGGCTTTATAACGCATGCAATTATTTGTTTGCCTTCCACCTTAAGCGTTTGATATGTGCAGCTGTGGTGTCATTTGCTTCTAACCCAACTCGCTATATACATATAAATTTATATTTATCGTTTTTATACGTAATATGTTATTATGAGTACCTTTTGTGGTTGATGATATCCGTTCGTTTCTGGCACTGGCGGCCACACTACTTTCTTCTGACCTGGAACAATGTAGTATTCTATGTAAACATTGGGTGTTATTAGCGTAATTCATTGTTTAAAACAATGCGTGTAACTTCGTGCTTTTAAATTAGTGATTCAACATCAACGTGAATGTTTCTGCATAACGTCTTTTAGCATACCTCAGTATTATACATCAGCTGTTTTATTGCACAAAACCTAGCGTTAGACAAGTAAATTAAATTAGAATCCATGTAGTGAAGAATTCGTGTGACGTACAAAATCAAGAAAACACGCTGAAATGTGAGACTCTCAGTACCGTGAATTATTCGGTGGAATTTACACCTAATGTCAAAGCAGTGTCTGGTGTTTTAAAAATATCCTATTTATCTTTGTAATATACGATTTCTATCGTCACTGTGATACAGGCCGGTTACTCTTTATTCAACACTTCGAAATACTTATTATGACACATCTCTCTTTAAATTCGTCCGCCAGGTCCACCATACTGTTGGATTTGCGCCAGACCATCGAAAAAATAACAGATTTCTCAGAGATGTGTTAACATTATCTTGTAAAGGGGGAATGTAAAGATATAAGACGCGATATTCTTGAGTTTCCGTGTCACCCAACCCACGTAGAAACGATCCAAGAACACATTTCAGTGACTTAAAATTTGTTTTAGATTTGTCTTTCAAACAATCTATCGATAAAGAATTCATATTCCTTATCTACGTATTTGCAGAACTATTCGTTAACCAAATAATTAAAATGTTACAGAAAATAATTAAATACTCCGATTAGCGCTCAATACATTTTTTTTTTTCATTTATATTTTAACAATTTACTGAACAATTAACGAGTTCGCCTAATTAATTGATCAATTATCTATTAAATTACAGTTGCTGCAGCCTATGTTTCGGCCCATATAATATAAATCCTCACGATCCATTGATTTAAAAGCAACAATTTGGAAACACTGTTGCAAACTTTTATAATAATGTTGGCATAAACCGAACGAAACAAGCATCTTCTTTAAGGCGAAAAACTGTTTAATACAATAATTGTGACATTTTATTTCATTCGACTTAGGCAGCTAACCCACGTATAAAGTGAGGCATCGCCATGAGTTATAATATTATGTAGGTAGGTATTTACTTGGGGCGGGGCAGTGTTGCGCCAGAGTAGAGATAACACCTACAATACCTTTTATTCTGTTCGATATTATCAACTCACTGGAAAGGGGCTCACATTCGTGAATCCACAACGTTTACGAGAGATATATGTGATTTGAAATCTATTATATTTAAATTCTCGTGTCGCGGTGTTTGTAGTTAAACTCCTCCGAAACGGCTTGACCGATTCTCATGAAATTTTGTGTGCATATTGGGTATGCCTGAGAATCGGACAACATCTATTTTTCATCCCCCTAAATGTTAAGGGTTTATCACCAACCCCTATTTTTTAATAGCCATTTTAGTAATCTTTTATCCCGGAAAAAGCAGATCACGCGGGCGGAGCCGCGAGGGACAGCTAGTTTATTATAAAAAAATATAAACAAGTTTAAAGAACATTCCACACAGAACATAGTCATGAGTTGAGTGTGAGAATCTATTGTATGAAAGCGAACGTATTCGCTTGGTTATAATAAACCTTTTCAAGATTATGGTTTTTTTAGATTTTTGTATTGAATATACTTGTTATTGCCTAACATTATGTTTCAATGTCTCGGAAATCAAAACACTGTAAAGCCACAGTAATACAAAACTTACTCTATTATCATGATTATTAACGCTCCAGAAACTCAAAAGGTTAGCACATTTGCAGCCAAAACTTTTGTGGTATTTGTTAATAGATGTAGCTATTTACGTACAATGTTTAAAAACACTATTTGCCACCAGCAAAATATTTTGCAATATTCAACAAAAATGTGCAACAGAACAAATTCATTTGTGAATAGCATTGAATCCTCGGATGATTCAGTCATGAGCAACCAGTAGAGGGCAGCCAAATGACTAGTCTAGTAATTATATGGGATTTTTATTAGCAATAAAAATTATAAATAATTTATCAAATAGTTAATTGCCGTTCGAATGAATAATATTATTTAAACACGTTTACACAAATCGATTAAGTTTTATTGAAGCGTTCTAGTGCGAATCAACTCACAATTAATTCGATATGTCTGGATGTAAAACAAGTCGGGCCAGCCGCTGGCCGGTCAGGACAACGTTTGACTAGTTGGCTCGCACACCTGAGCGCGAATATCTACCGCAGTCCGCATATTATATTTTGAGACCGCACATTTTTAGGACACCATTCTCCTTCTCTCTCCCTCACTAATACGAAGCCACACATTAGATCAAAAGCAGACACCACAAGTTTGCGACCTTACACTTTTTGCGTTGGTGCTTCCTAATAATAATTTATGGATGCTGCAAATGGAACACGGAACCATTTTCATCAGCGAACCTCCACAATACAGTCGTAATTCATAACGAAATTCCGAGAGAGAAAATTTATTTCACCTGTTGCGGAACTTGCATAGTTACAAGTAAGATTTAGGTGCATCTCATTTCTCAAAATGAAACACGAATAATTACATTCCGAGTTTGAACTAAAAGTGTAGTATCAAAGGAAATATGAAAGTACATAGTTCCCTAAACATAATAAAGGTAACGTTTCTTTATTAGTAAGATAATAAAAGAGTTCCAGGAAGTAATGTCTGCGTTGTTAAATGTCGAACCACGCATACGAGTTGAATATGTATTGTCACAGTGAAAGGAAAAGCACTGAAACGGAAAACGACTGACAATATGTCTTCTGATATGTACATACGTCGCATCGTGTAAAATTGCAAATGATATAAACGTGATGAAAGGACATGACAATAATGTTGAAGAACAAAATAAAAAGAAATTGACCATAATACAACATATATTTTATTGACTATGGATTCACTTTATAGTCCGATCAAGATGATATGCCAATAGGATAAATGCTTGGCGACTGATAGAGATGGGATCATGGGACAACGCAGCAATTACCTAATCCGTTGGACCGTGAGATGCACATAAATTACAAACGGCTTGCAATGCAAAACATCGTTAGTGACTGATGCATGTTAGTTATAATCATTAAGCATTGTCAAGAAATAATAACATGCTAAAGATGTAGGTCAGTACCAAAATTCTTGAGTATTGCGTAAATTTTTGCAACATAATCTTTGTCAATTTTGTTCATACTAACCATGGAAAAAAAGTCCAATTATACAAGTCTTGTGAGTATTTTTTAGTTATGTTTTGTGTTTGCGTATTTTATTTCAACGTGTGTTATTGTTGCTCCTTACTTATTAATATGTCATGCTGTGTGCACACTTTCAATTCACTGTTTACTATGTTACATTTTAAAATTAACACCGTCACTCTCCACTATGCTTAAGAAAAACAAATGAAAGTAGAAGAATTTGATAGTTATACGAATCTCTAATGTTGTGTTTACCGAATGCTGACAACGGCATGTTAAGGTTTTCTATTACAATCTCAATGTCATATTCAATGGAAGTGAACATAATATTTTTAATGAGTAATCCCTACGTAAAACGACTGAAAATAGTGCGCACCTGAGGTAAACTCATACGACACTCGTTTGTCGTATTCGTATTTTCATCACCTGGAGCGAAAATAAACATTGATTCATACTGAAGAATCACCCGAGGGAGAGCACACGCTGAAATAGTTATGACGTCAAACAAAACTTTATTTTATTTTTAAACGGCAAATCAAGGCTGGCATTTGAAAATATCCACAAATCTGTTTTGGTGCACAATTTATGTTCTCAGGTTGCTGCGTTAAAGAAATAAAGTGTTGTATTTCTAAAACTGCTTTTACGACTAGTCATTCCATTTCGCGGAGCAACACTTGTGGAAATAGGAATTAGTAAATATCTCTACACAAAACATTTAACAGAAACAAGCTTTGGAGTACGAGTACATACATATATTACCTATATTAAATATGTATATATTTACATGAACATTCTAATACGAAATTAAAAATATTTAGAGAATACTTGGAAAAAGCAATTTTCTCAAATTTTAGACCAATAAAATTCCCATTAACGTTATTATTATCTATTTTATTGTACAGGATTAGTAACATCTCTATAAATATAAATAGAGTTTAAATTTTAAAAAAATATGCATAATTATAAGATAATGACATAAAATTTCAATTTTCATTGAAAGATATAAACTAAGTACCCTATATATTCGTTACAGAAGTATTAATATAAACAAAGAGAACAACAGTAGTATTATTATAAAGAAATTACCTTAAAATAAATGAAAAGTAACGGGTAAGGAAATCAATACCTGCTCGTGAACGAATAAACTAATTAAGATGACGTACGTTGGGTAAAACGTATCTCATTTTAGAGTAATTTAGCCTTAACAATCGGTTTAAATGATCTAACTTCCAGTTATTTACAAATGTAATAATAATTTGTTTTAATATTTTAAGGCTACACAAAACACAGCTCAACACTTTGAACACAGAAAATAATTCAATAACATTTACCGACAAAAACCGTTTCAGGCATTTCGTTCGTTTGTATTCCTTCGCTGACGGCTGTGTACTACGAGTAGCAGAAGCAAGTAAAGCCACATGTTCAGTTTCAATCTTTGCCAAATAACTTCTGCTAACGAACGTTTCCGTCAACGGCACTCTGAGTTTGTGAATGACACGAGACAAAAGGGAAGGTTGAACACGGCCATTAAACCTTACTCGAAATAGTTTCTTCAAATATTTCTACCGCGATGAGTTTTACTTTTTTTAATATGTTAAGGTGGCTACCGAGCATTTGGGTCACCTGATGGTTAGATATCTCTACCGCCCATATTCACAATATCCAATGAATGATAGGCGCATTTTATTTAGAGAAGAGATAACTAAGGAATTGGGAAAGGAATGAAGTTTTGGCCTCCGGGCATTTATTTCCATGAATATTGACACAGTTAAGTTCGTTTTATTCTTATTTGGTCTATTGGACGCTGCATCGCCTGGCATGAGCCTTATATTGTATCATCCGTGGCTCATTCCCGGCATGGACAAAGTTGGGTGGGTTCTACACAGCCTTCTCGATATAACCGGCAAAGTTCCCAAAATAACAAGTCAATAGTAATGTAGGAGTAATAGTGGTAGTAATGTAGGAGTGAATTTATACGTCTAGATAATTTGCAGGAACCACCTACTATATTTATTTTTGTACATTAAGTACTTACCTATTAAAATATTAATTCAGACTTTAGAGTTTAGCTTAGTTTGAGTAGGTACCTACATTGAATTAGTCGACTCATTCATTCTGCGATGTGTGAACATTATACACAATGTATCTATATAATCTGTTTCTATCGTCAGACAAGCTCATACAAATAACAATGGATCTAAAGGTGAGATCTAATAATGACACGCCAAATAAACTCAGTGAACCCGCATCAAAGCGCGCGTATTAAATAGCTAGCACAATTGCTAAGCTTATGACTTGATTTACATTTTCAGATGGTATAACATTTAAATGATCGGCATACATGGGCAACTGACATACAAAGCTACATCTAATCTAATAGGCCACTTGCGTTGCCCTTGTACCTTTCGTAGCCTTCAAGAACTGAGAATAAATTTGCCCATCGCGGTTTAGCTGACCGTCCCAACTACGAGCTGGCTTCATCTTCGCCTTGTCCGGGGGCCAAGCGGAGTCAAACCGACGGTTAGCGCGGACCAACGTGTCCAGTATTGCTTGGATTTGAGTGGGGTCTAATTCTGGCAAAGCATCATGTAGAAGTTAAACAGCATTAGTAAGCGGCACAAAAGTAGAGACAAAATCAATTACAAATAGATATTGTATCTCGAAGAGTTTTATAATGCGACCACCTTGTAGAATATTCATAATTGGGCGTCTTTTTAGAATCTTACCATATAATAATTCAATTGTACTTCATATATAACTAGGTTCACTTTGATGACCTGGTGTGGTTATCTAGAATGCCATTACAATAATTTTGATAAAATAGGGAAGACAAAGTTACTTTTGTTTTTAAATTCTATAAAATCTTTTAATAAGTCCCAAATTAATGACAAACACGGGCGTAGTATCGAATTTCAAATTAAAGGCCTGCAAGGCCATCACGCCTTATTGAAAAATTTCGTCACTTTTTTCATGTTTCCCATTAAACCTTTGTACTTTCCTAATTTTCATTCTCATTTGTTATTTTGAAATAAATAATATTAGTAGATACACTGAATAATAATGTGCTTACTGGGCAAACCTTTGCGGTTTCGCTCTTCTTCTTCAAGCATACGTAAAACGGCTGAGTTGGCGAGGTTTGCGGGTTTATCCGTAGTTGGATTGTTGAAGTCAATTCTGTAACAAAAAAATATATTACTAGTGGTCGACTAGTCGTCAAGTCATTAATTTATGAGTTTGGATGTTACTGTGGTCTTTTTGTCAAAGATAATACTAAATCTTAATAAAAATATAATAATATTTTTTCTATAATTATGTATTTTTTAATGTTATTATATTATGTCGGTTGCGGGTGTGTACAAATACGTAATTAGCGTGACATACTATTCGTGCAACTATTATGTGTCTGGCATTGGCATTATGAGCGTAAACAATGAATGTTTTATTATATTTTATTTAATTTAACGAGTGTTCCTTCTCCATATAAACTTTAATTATGCCAAACCTCACACTCCTCCGAGTGCGCAATATGCTTAAAAAGGGGTAAAAGTTATCTCTTCACACATGAATGTATAGGTAGATAATATAACTTAACCAAACCAGCTCTCATTCCCCTACGAATGAATCTAGGCCTATGCCCAGCAGTAGAAATTACATATAATTTTTTTCATTCATATTATAACTTCAAATAAAAACTGATCGATGTGCATCGATCAGTTTTTATTTGAAGTTATAATATGAATATCGATGCAAAATAGCAAAATTTTAAACTATATGAGCAGTTCAATGTCGTAATTTACTTTGAAAAAGTACAATTCAATTTATGCACAATGTAAAAGTGCGCGTCTAATTATCTCTCGTCGTCTTCAAGTCTAATTACAGTCCTACGTAAAAATAATATTTCTAATTAATTAGCCGTCGCAATGGCGCATGTTTTATAGTTGACAGTAAAATACGCAATGATCGTGAACAGCTGTTCAGTCAAGACGCGATTATACCTCTTGCTTTTACCTGCGCCTTAGACTGCATGAACATTCCTTCCTTTGAAATAAGTTTTAACTGACTATATTGATAATCTAAAAAGATACCTACTGATAAAACTGTATCATAAGTTATTGATTTTTTTTTTATCTTGGTTCGGCAAAGTGACTGCGCTACACCTGATGGTAAGTGTAGCGCAATCCAAGAATATTGTCGACCAACGATAAACAATATGTCCATCATTGGTCGGCAAGATCATGCCGGCCTGCCAAAGGGCCACGGGGGAGGGGAATGAAAAAGGGATGGGAAAAGGGTGAGGATCAGGGGGCAAGCCCCCTGGGGAGAACCGGATATACACTGGCTGACCCTGGAACGCGATCCACACAAAGTGGGCCACTTTGGCAGGTTTTAGCACCAGTGTACGGTGGTCGCTATCCGGTCCGATACAAGTATCCTCCGACCAGCAAAATATGTTATATATATGTTCTCTATGCCAAACAAAGGTGAAGCTCTTGTATACGTACTACTCGTTTATACGGTATGTACTATGGACGGGTCATGCTCTACCCCTCGGGGACGCTAAATAAGGATTGTTTTCGGGATGCAAAAAGTAGATTAAAAGAATTCTTGCCAAATACGTTACTTGCCTGTGGAAATTTCGTCAAAATTTATTCAGCCGTTTTGAAGATTAGCACGGATAAACAGACAGAAAGAAAAATATTGTTTAGATATTGGTATTATTTAGCCAAAGTTTATGAAACGACAAATCATATGTAAATTATTACCTAATAATGTTTAGCGGCTAAATACAATTTAAGATCGTTGAGAAAGTCTGTCTTAATGCTGATGTACATTAATTGAGATTGTATATTTCATGCAATATTGACAGGTTAAGTATTAGCAATTTTATTCCGAAAAGTCACAGATTGTTGATAGACATTTGTATCTTAATTCGCTTACACAAGTATTTTGTCAGATATTTAATGTAATGCGATAAAAATAACTGCATGCAAATCACATATTAGTATTCGCTGCGGCGAATATGTCGTAAAGCTTCACAAGAACTCGAGAGTAATCGTAGGCGTTAATTATCTCTACTGGATTTCAAACCCACCACCTCTAGTTGCTCATTCCTATACTTGCACAACATAATTGTTTTGTAAATTATTAATGTTTACCCCCAAAACGGTAATTGCAACCAAAAAAATTCTCATTTAATCATTTTTTGCTAACTAACATCACGCGCTCCAATCTGCAGCCCTAACTTTCTCCGATTCACAGTAAAACAGTTTTCATTGGCGACAGGTGAGTATAAAAACGTAAAATTCTCCAACAAATACTGAAGTTGTGTGGGAAACTAATACAAAAACTAGGTGACGTGACACAGTGTGAGCATGCTCAGCGACTATCTGATTGTTGCCTATCGTTTTCTATTACGCATGCTCGTGTGTAACCTTTATGTGTCCCGAACATACAATACTATGTAAGGATTTCTTAAGTTTAAGCAAATGATGCATATTGATATAATATAATATAATTTAAACGAATTTTATGGCGGTTTTTTAATTTAAATTTTTAGTTCTGACATTCATTTCGGGACAGGGCTGAAAAGTCTATGAAATGTTGGGATCAAAATTTAATTAAAAAAAATGGGTGCGTGTACTTATGTACGCGCGTGAGAAGTTATACTTCTTTGGCATCATTAAAATATAAACTAGAGACATGTTGATAAATATTATAAATATGAAAACAGTGATCAGAGGTGACGAGCGTACCAACATGCGCGACTAATATCGAGGTTCAATTCCTATTTTGTTGGTAGCTTTTTTTTCGAGACTTAATGAGCGGTTAAGCAGACGGCTTCATACTGTTAATTTTGTGTCACAGGTGCGCGCGCATCTTAAAATTTCACTCTCATCATTTTTTCATAACGCGCCTAAAGAAGTATAACTTCAAAAAACCGCGATAACATTCAAATTAGTTATATTTCAATGTACTATACTATGATTAAAATAATGCTCTTCTCCAATACTCGTTTTTTACTCAATTTAGTTGTTATTTAATTTGTCTGTAGGTATATATTTTTAACCGACGAAAATAACAAAGGTTCTCAATTCAACGTGTTTTTTATATGTTTACATATAACTCTGCCAAATGTCCATCGATTTGAATGATTCTTTTTTTTATTCGAAGAAGTACAGGTCACAGTTGGTCTCATTTTAATTTCAAATAGAAACCACTCCGTACAGATGATATTAATTGCAATATCAGTTAATTTCTTATGAATGGCAGCATAAAATTCCGAATAGGATTTCTAATTCAAAAAAAAAGGTTTTTTGACCTACTCTAGCAACCACCTAGCATTTTTAAAGTTTGTTCTGATACACAGATAGTTTTTATTGCACTGATTACGCTATACAGCGCCTTAATTATTTCGAATAAATCTCAAGCCACGACGGCTAACATAGCCAAGGCTGAGAAAGCTTGTAAATAAAAGATTATGATTGTGCCAAGAAGATGAATCATGCAAGAGAGAACCGTCACATGACTAGTTTTGTTTCATATCTTTGAAACACCATGACGTGATTGTATTTTTCTGACTGCATGAAGAACATGACATGTAAGAATGAATAAACGCGGACAAGAGACTGCGGTGATGCTATGCTTCACTTGGTTAACTAAACGTGGAATATTATCTATACATATATATAATTACTTGTCCTCACTGACTGATTTATCAACGCGTTCTGCGTTAAGCGTTAAACCGTTGAGGTTACAAATTTGAAATTTTGGCTTTAATGTAATAAACATCCGTTAAGGAAGGGTTTTTGGAATTTCTCCGCTAGAGGGGTAAAATAAGGGATGAACAATTGTAAAAATGCCGGAAACATGACGAGCAAATGCTAGTTATAAAATATTGGTGCAAGTTGTCTTAGGAAATCATGTCTTCTATATAATACAGCATTGTCTCATAATTATTGTTGATTACTCTATGTAGAGGGTACTAATAAGAGTAGAATTAATTCTTATTTTTCCTTTGTACTCGTTGATATGACTGTTCTATTGGGTTCCACAGGCCATACCGAGCTTGCAAATTCATTCACTCACTCTGGTGAATAAAACTTAATCGAAAAACAGTAAACAAATCAGCACTAGTAAATATAATTTTGTGACGTTAATGCCGTCTGTCTGTCTCGACGTGCCGACAGGTGTGTCAATAGAATATGAGTAGTGAGAAATATCGTCATGCCTACATCCCCAAAAGGGTAGAGAAATCTGAAAAAATCTCACTCAAATTTAGTCAACTTACTACCCGAGAGATTAACCTAGATACTCGAGGTTCTCAGAACTTGTATGCTATCACTAAATCAACAAAGCGGTTATAAAAATGGCGTAATATGTCAGATGTTCCTTTAAGATCATACAAACAATAATGGAAAAGGTTAAATAAACAATTGGTTGATTTAAAAGAAACACTTATGTAATTGAATTTGTCGTAGTGTGTATCGAATGTAATTATGTTTACTTGTGACGAGAAAAATTCTTTGCCAGTTTACGTTCTACGAAAAATGAATAGGACTCATGCATAAACAGACGGTAAGGTGCAGGCCAAGTGTCTTTAGATATTGTTTATTCTTTGCTTTACAGCCAATTTTTCTTGCGTACGTGCTTACCATAAATTACTAGAAAATAAGTAGGGATTAAAGATCTTTAGACGCACTGCCAACTCTTTCTTTAAAAGAATATATTGTAAATAAAATAAGAAAGCATATTTGAATACGAACTACATCATGTGCTTGCAAACTATATATTATAGTAAAGTTTATAGAGTGATTATTAGTTCAAAGAGAACAAAGAGAACAGTTTAAAGGTAGAGCCAGAGTATAGGAAATTTTAAGAACTATATTAAATTATTATTTCGGTTTGTGAACTTAAATTCGGAACTATTTTTACGTTATTATCACATGCCTTGTTATTTAAGTATCTTTTGTCAGCAACTCAGTTTGCAATCGAATGTTATTTGTAAAATTTACATGTATCATATCATAACCGAGACTAAAGACATGTAATTGAATCATATCTATTTGTTGACAGAAAGCTGCTGTAATTTACGAATACTAGTAATGAGTAATACTTAGATATGCTGAGAGGCTAACTTATAACTCGGAAGCCGATCACGCCGATCGTCCGTAAGAATTTGCAATAATGTAATATACTGCAGAATATTACTTACGGCGAAAGTATTTTCATTAGACTAATTTAATTGCAGAATTTTCCTTTTAAAATTCAAAATTTTGTTTTCACAATAACTTTATTTGGTTCTCCAAATGATTTTATTGGAAACATCCGTCGAAGGTAAATTTTGCAGTAAGGAGATAGACGGCCGTGCCCCACTGCCATTAAAATATTAAATTAACCATTTAAAATATTATTGGTTAAAAAAAAAATTACAGAAAATAAATATGAGAGTTAAATGAATAAAATGATTTAGTTGTAAAATATATAACAGCAAGCAAGGCAGTCTAAATAGAGAATTTATGAATGTTACGCCATAGTCTTTATAATCATGGAATCGTGTTTCGCGGCAAAATAAAAGTGCTTTTAGTACGGCTCCACGTGAGCCAGTACTTTAGCGCATGAATCATAAATTCATAATGAGTCTACTATCTTTTATTTTTTCATTTTATTTTATCATTTCATTTTATTTTGAGCTTACTGCTCTTTTATAAACTAGATTGAAACATAAATAAATGTGCTGACTATCACATGCAGCAAAAAAAATTGCCTTTGTTTTTATTAATATTTATTGATGAGTTATAACCTTAGGATTGCTCTATGACATTACTATTGTTAATATATATTATATACTAATGTGAATATATATAATAAACTATTGTTAATATAAATTATGTCACGAATCTACATTATGAATTATTAGAGATATTTTTTTTTATCCAACCACTGCAAAGTGACTGCACTACACCTGATATGTTAAACGCAGTGCAATCTAAAAAAAACAGTTACATAAGGGAATCATAAGTGCTTCTTTACACTCCTAAGAAACGGATGTCCGATGTAGAAACAGGGATAAAAGGTGTACCCCTTTACTCGCCCCTACCAATCATTAACTCCTGTCGCAAGCCCCTCGGGAGAACCAGATATACACTGGCTTATCCTGGATCGCGATCGACACAAGGTTTATCGATCACTATGGTAGGTTTTAATAACATAATGATAGCAGGTGTATTTAGCACGGATGATGATATGATGACAATTGCAAACTGTGTGACATTAATCGACCCATATACCAAATGCCAGCCGAACTCTTCTATAGCTTAGGTATAAGATCTTTTAGGTCAGATTGTATACATAATCACCGTGTGTCGCACGCATATTCTTAGGGTTCTACCTTTTTTATCCATAATTGTTTGCCGGCTGAAATATACGTAATATGGAGGATTACTTAAAAAGATCCAAAGTAAAAATGTTGAGAATGTGGGTACGGATCACTTGCTCGGTGCGGGAATTCGACTAACATTTCTATAAATCGTAATCATAGTAAATATTTGGTGATATGAACCTGAAGTGTATTGTACTTACAGCCGGCAAACTATTATGGATAAAAAAGGTAGAACCCTAAGAATATGCGTGCGACACACGGATGGATCATGGACATATAGACAGACGGGTGACGTAAGCTCTATACTAGGGTTTCGTAGGTCGCTTTTGGGTACGGCAAGCTAAAAATGTACACATAGGTCCAGCGTCATAGAACCATATTCCAAAGCAACTTCGTATTTCAAAGTACTCCAACCTAGTTTAACACTTTAAACTACTATAAATAATATACTTTATAAGCATGCGTTCATTCCTCGTCTTGTAGACGATTGCCATTTAAAGAAATCGGGTTTACATTCACCTCACCTCACATTATCGGCAACGTGAGCCGATGTCAATGTCAGGTAATTCGAGTTTAACACCACAAGTTTAACGAAAATTATAGACTACTAACTTTTGCTCGCGGCTTAGCCCGTGTGAGCGACCTTTTGCGGGATAAAAAGCCCTAATCCAGGTCGTGGTCTAGCTATGTGCCAAATTTCATCCAAAACCGTTCAGACGTTAAGGCGTGATTGACTAACAAACAGCCAAACTCACAAACATCGAAACTTTCACATTTATATTAGTAGTAAGATGACCTCTAATATAAAATAGGACAGGTAATGTTATTTTATTTATTGTGCCTCTAAAAAATTTAGTACCTAATTTCTGTAGTAATGTTAAAAATAACACAAAAAGGATGCCTCTCATGAGTCGTAGTAGCTTTGCAGGATTTCGAAATATCGTATATTTTCAACATTTGAAAGATGCGAGGCAAATAATTTAATACGCTTAAATATTTACATGAAGTATTTAATATTATGTTTTAATTAAAATATATATTCTGAAGTTTTTAATTTGTGGTATTTAATAACACCGCCTTACAAAACAACTTCGTTAAAACGTTTCAAAAGTACAAGTTACGTTTAAAAGAAAAGAAGTTTAAGTTTCAACTATGGCGTAGTAGAATAATTCATAAACTAATTAGTAATTGGTACTTTACTATGTAACATTTTAACCTTATCTTGTACTGAAATAATATTTCAAAACTTTACTATTTTTGTTTACTTTTTAAGAAAACAATCTAAATTAGAATTTTATTTAATATTTCAAATTTATTGTATATTGCTGTGGAATCTGTTTTTTATCTGAAACGTATATCTCCCTAAAACGCTCCGATCACGCAACTTATTAAGTAATTAGATAATAATGTGAATATTCCTCACCCATTTGTCTCTACGACCAAAGCCATAATTACCACACACGCGATACACTTTAAGACAGATTAATTAACCGCTCGTGGAATATAAATCACACCAGTATTTATAGATATATTATCACGATGAGTGTGTCTGATTTTATGCCAAAAACCGATTCGTCTCGCTTTGTATTCACCAAAGCGATTTATCGCTATTTTTGCGATTGTGATGTCATTGAGTTAATTAAATGCGTGACCTAAAGTGTATCCAATAATAAGGTTACACCTAAAAATATCCGAACTTTAGAATAAAAATTGACAAAGAAAAGAATTATGAAAATAACGAATTATGCATTATATTATATTAATAAAGCAAATTTAATATAAATCGCGGAATTATTATTTTTATATTAATAAATTCATAATGCGCACGCGCACGGCTATGCGACGGTAGCTCGCGGTTGAACTGAGGCTGCTCTCGCACCTCCGTATACTCGTTTATCACAATACTTTTACATATTTCTTGCTATAAGGCGGTATTCAGATCTCTGTTAAATTACGCTCATGTCAATTATTTGCACGAACGGTGCAAAAAACGTAAGGTGTTTTACATCTTAACTGAATGAAGCGTGTGCACAAAGGAATTTATTTAGTCAAACGTAAAAGTGATGGTGGGAACAAAAATATCACTACCAAGTCTTAAAAAAATGAATAAAGTTCAATATTTTTTTAACTATTATTATGTTTCTTTTATTTGTGGATTTGATCAAATGCCATATAGAGTTATTGTCGAGCGTACCCTGTTTAACTTTCAACTTAAATTATATTCGATATTGTATTAAAAAGAAAACTACTATAATACAATAACACTGAAAATTTAAATAAAATAAACTAAGCTTCAAACGCCGCAATCCTACTATAACTGAAAAGTAATCGAGAATATCCTGCGATACAAAAGTCCTGTAGATAATTGGGCGGATACGGATGTATTGGATAGATGTGAATGACTAAGTAAATTGTTTATGTTGACTTTAGTTTTCACTGTTCCATCATATTTCACACTTCGCTTCCATCCCAAAACATCTTAAGTACATTTTAAGTGGCTGCCGTTATTCGTGCATTTAGACGAATAACATATCGCCCCAATTTATTGCACAATCACTTTGATGGCTTGCATGCATACGGAATGCGTTGGCTCGGATGCTAAATTTTCATTTGAGTAAATGTCAGTAACCTTTAGTTACGGCTCACTCCATAATTGATCGGTCAACGGCATTCAAAATCGGTCCAATGGTATTTATTTTAGGAAGCACTCTTCACTGATGGTCGATTTATATAAATGATGATTATTTAATAGACTTACACCCATTTTCTTGACGGTTGATCAAATCAACATTCAACTAATATATCATTGATTTTGACAGCGCTGTCAAATGAAAAAATATAAAAATATCTCTTTAATCCACAACATTTTATCTTCAACATTTAAAGTGCTTGCTCTCCATAGGGCAGGACGTATCCTACATAATCTAATTGTTAAAACCTCCCAACAAACAGTAAAATACATCATTCATGCATTTAAATGGCTGAATAGATTTTCTGCATATATAGACCGGTGATTATCCGGTTGAAAATGGTAAAAATAGAAACAAATTTATAGTAGAATCAAACCCATTGTAAAAGGAAGAGAATACAACAAAATTGATAGGAAAAATAAATTACCGGCGATCTGAGGTCGGGAAGTGGGAAGTTATAAGTTAATATTTAATAAGACATATCTACAATATTTTGAGAAAGTTGTAGAATCTTCTTTAAATTATATGCGTAGATGCCTCTTTATTGTTATTTTAATATAACTTATATACCTGAGTGATCTACGGAAAATTTTAGCCCATCATAAAGAAGTGGGGAAGGGGCTAGGTGGGTCTGGGCCTTACTACCTGTTATTTAGTAGTTCGTTTCTTTGCATTTTCTGAGCACATTTACCATAGTAATGTATATATTTTTTTACACCATCAGAAAGTAGAGAATTCAATGAACAAGAAACCAACAGACTTTTTTAAAAAAGCTCATATTTTGACGTGAGAATTTTCGTTTGAAAATTAGGCTGCTTTTTCGATATTAAGTCAAAATAAGGTGCAAAAATAAATATTTTAAATCAAAAAAATTACAGTGTATTTGGGATACAAAAAGGTAAGTTTTCACCAAATTTCGTGAGAAAAATGATTTATTATAATAGATAAAAATAAAAACAAAAAACTTGGTTATTTGAATTTTTCACATATATTTTGAGGTTATGTGAAGAGAGTGTGTATACAAAAGTTGTAGATGTTTTTATTACCTACAACTTTGCGATTTAACTTTTTTCCATAGGACTTGTAGTTTTTCCGGAAATCGAGATAAACCGTTTTTTACCCTTAAAAGCCCCCCCCTTCCCACTTCCCGACCTCAGATCGCCGGTAATTTATTTTTCCTATCAATTTTGTTGTATTCTCTTCCTTTTACAATGGGTTTCATTCTACTATAATTTATTTATGTTTCAAATTGGAAAATCATCGGTCTAATATAACTAAAAACCATCTTGGTCAACGTAGATTTAAAAAAATGCTGCATTTAAACTTATAATGTCTTACATGTCTTATTTACTTTTTGTCGGATGTTAAAAATAGATTTAAGAAAACAAGAATTTTCATGAACAATTTAATGTACTATGTTTTGCAAATTCCAATGTATATTTTTTATGATAAATTTTATTTTACAATGTAATAATTTATATCTTAATGATCAAGATTTCAAAACAACATGTCAATTATACAAGAAATATGTGAACCGTAATAAAAATAATGATTACAGCGAAAGATCTCAACCTGTGCATTCAACTGGACGGAGAATTGTCGGCTATTGTGCATTTTCTTTGTTTTTGCATAGTTCGAATGCTTTCAGTTTGGCTGCCCGCCCAGGTAGGTACGCCCTATTACATCTAAATACTAGTATTCTAATTACTTATCTATAGAATAATATTTGTTCGGTTATAATAATAGAAGCTCTGTATTATATGCGTCCCACTGCTGGGCACGGACATCCTCTACTAATGTGAGTGATTAAGCCTTTGTCCACCACGCTGGTCTAATTAAATTCTAATAGAGAACGCCTAAGGGTATCTTCATAATTTTTCTTTCATCGTTAAAGCAGGTGATTTTAACAACAAATACAATATAGCTTATAGCCAATGGTGCACCCTCTCGGGGGCTGGTTTCGAACCTGCGACTTTCATGACTTGAAAGTCCGTACCATTAACAAAAAAGTAATCATACCGCATCGTTTGTCTGTTTGTTTATTTGCACAAATAATAGTAAATAAATAAATATAATGTACATAGTCTTATTGGCAATTAAAAAGTTTAAAAAAAATATAATATTAATATCGTTCTTCTAATCCCATTTCAATTAAACGTTGATAAGATCAAAAAATCTTCAATCAATGTAACGCCCATTACTCAATACATTGATTATTTATCTTCAAAAGCTAAGAGCGCTTGTAAAGATGTGTTGTTTTGCTATACAACACCTCGGCGTGAGTGAACCGACAATAAATTATATATGTCGATACAGACTACAAATAGTATCAAACGGATGAATCCATCGGTTCGTATGGAGTGAGTGAATCATCCAAACCGTTCATTGGCACGCATCCTGGTGAGACGATGCAGATATATACCTCAATCTGTAGTCGCATCAAAGTTATTTTCAATGCGATAAACGCTTACTGTTTAAACAAATTCGTGGTAAAAAATGATCCACACATTCTACCTACTTTCTTTGCAACGCGATGTGATGTTATTAAGGATTAAAGACAAATCATTTTATTTCATGTCAAAACAAAATTACGTCACAATTGTGCCAATGTTCAAATTAAAACATGAGCAGTTTTTTAATTGACATGACTGACGAAATTTATTGCATTGATATTATGATAGAATCTGGGTAATATAGTCACTGACCTCGTTTGTTCTTTCTTAGATAAAATATGTTTTTCTTGTATTTACAGTAAAATGTAAGTATGTCGAATTAAGATTATTATCTAATCATTTTTTTGTGTAGAAAGATTTTATTGAAATCTCTAATATACCTAAATAAAATACATTTTGTTATATAAATATATCAGATGCCGGCAAAAGAGCTAGTGAGTCAGCTGATGGTAAGTAATCGCCACCGCCCATGAACTTGTACAATACCGAAATAATCTTGAATGCGTCGCAGATTTTAAAAGAAATTGATTTATATTGGTCCTCCTGACATCTTATTCACTGTACGAAATGCAACAACAAGCTGCGAATTTACATCGGTTTTCTGTAAGATAGTGCTAACAACTCGATCAAGCAAATAGACAAAACTGAACCACTGCCACTTGAAAATGCATGCATGCTAACTAAATCAATCCTAATATTATATGTGCATAATGCGAAATTGAGTTACTTTGTTACGCTTTCACGCCTAAATCGCTGAATAGATTTTGAAGAATTTCGGTACAGAGATAGACGGGACACTGGAGACGATTGTAGGCTACATTTTATCCCGGAAAAGGCTGTGTGCTGCGGACGGAGCCGCGAGCAAAAGCTATTTCATTATATTTGCTTTCACAAGTAGTGATATTTTTCATACATCTGATTATATCTACTCATTTTAGACGAATGCACTGCAAGCCCAGCCCCAACGAGTAATTGGACTATCAGGCATTTAAATATGCCTTAATTATCCCAATTTGCCTGAAATGTTTCCTGTTTCATATTTTGGACGCGGATGTTTTTATTAAGCTGACTTATGACCTTATCTGTCAACAAAGCTGGCAGTCATATGTCTTTGCCACAATGAAAATGAGCAAATTTCCCACGGGCCCGTCCTTTATTAGTAAATTTTTAAGTGGATATATTATAAAGACTAAATATCTATCTCCAACCTTATTTATCAAGATTAAAACAAATACTAATTTCAAAGGTATTCGTCATTATAAATAATTTATTAATCTCTAAAACTGCCAGCATAGTTTCTTTAAATCTCGTTAAGTGTATTTGTTTCTGCCAGAATTTAGCGACCGTAAAAAGGTTGAAAGCCAAAAATATCTAAGCGACATTGAGTAAACTTTACAGCAGAGTGATTTAAAGATCAAATATTTAAAAAAAGAATCATAAAGTTATCTAATTGTATATGCAAAAAGCGTCAAAATTCGACAATTAGATAAATTTAATGTATTTATTTTTTTTCTAATTTTTTTTACTTTGAATCGCTCAATGATTTCTTATGTTTACGCGAATGTTACACATTGAAATAAAACTAATTTAAACGGATTTTATAGCGGTTTTTTAAATCACTCTCCTGTAAAGTTAATTTAATGCTTAAATATTTTTGTCTTTCAAGTGTCGATATAATTTGACACAACAAAAATATTTTGCGCGGTTGTAAAATGTTTTAAAGTTTGAATTAAAATCGCTTTAACTTATCGTTTTTCATAACAATTTCTAAAGTATGTGAATTCTGCCAATCCGCATTTAGGATTAAGTTTTAACCCCTCTAATACATTAGACCCGTGCCCACCAGTGGGACGTATCTGATACAAGGCTGGTATTATTATTATTCGGATATACGTATTTGGCCGTATTTAATTTTGAAGAATAGTCTCCAGTACTAAGAGGTTTGAATCGGGATGAATAAAAATTAAGCCGATTAACAAAAAAACTAAAACGCCAATTTTGTTGATTGTTTCAAAAGTATAAAATAAACACTTTTCAATAAAAATATAACCGACTTAAAAAAAGCAATGGTGTATTTAACTAATTTTGAGTCGCTATAAATGATTGACATACATTAAAACTATATAGCTATAGCACCGACTCAAAATTCGTTAGACTACAATATACTGTTTGCTTTTTCAGAAATATTAATGTTCGTTAATTTTTTTATTCAATATTAAACAATCAATGTTAAAGTTTACTGTGCTTTGTTAAATATTAACATTTTATTATGCTATTTTATTAATGGTAAGACTTTGATAACTTTTCATGGCGTTATTATTCATCGCCAAAAAACATGATCTACAAATTGACTCCACGCAATCCCAACCAAAAAATTAGGAGTCCTTAGAAACAGCTAAAGAATACATTTTCATGAATAAATTGTTTTATGTACATATTCATAACAGGAAATAAAGAAAAAAAATACGGCGCAAAACGTTAGTCTCGGAATACAAATCTCGAGGGGGTCGTTCCTACAACCGAGGGGGTTGCAGATGGATTCTGAGCGACCGCTGTTCAACATGTTGGTACAATTCTTTTCGTCTCTATTGAGACTTTTAAACACTTGGGAATAAACCCGTCATAGAAATTCGTTTCTGTAAGTTGTATTAAGGGACAACTAGTGAATTTCCAAATAATTTTTAGCCTGGCAGAGTGTTTGTGTCTAATGATAATCATCTCTAATTGGTTGCAAACCGCAGTCAAAAAGACGAATCTGGCTCATGGCTCATCAATCGTCAAACAAGTTTCAGTGCTAGACTAAATCTTGCCCGGCTGTACAAGTCACTGGAAGTACAACCATCGGTTTTAAAAGTGGTGTTATAGTCTGTGTGGGAAAACTTGCCAATACATATCCGATAACTATTTTGATGGATCACAATAAAAAATTGTAATGAAGTTAATTGAGGCTGCTAGCATGGCCTAACTGTATTTTGATGAAATAAAAATACAAATTAGTGAAAAGTCATCAAAATGCAGTTAGGCCACTCTGGTTCTAGCAGCCTCAATTATGAGTAACGTCATCTATGTCCGAAAATCGCACTTTATAGCGCACCGCATTAGTGTGCGACCGCGTCCTGTGACGTCACCCCTAGCGCCTCGCTCGCAAGCCTACGAGCTGCGCCCGCGCCGACCCAATTCTCTTCCGGGATGGGCGCGCGCGTGGGCACGGCTCGCTCGCTTCCGCGTTAGATATTTTTTAACCGATGTTTTTAAATATAAGTGTATTTGATTCATTCAAACGCGAGGGTATTTTATTGCATTTCGTACTCACCAATGACCAACCGGCACTCGTCATCCCATAAAATATCACTATAACTTCATTACAATGTAATTGTCATAGCGTTAAAAAGTGGTACGTGTTGCACGTTTACTATATTTTCGGGTTACAGATATGAACCAAATAATACTCACCCAACGGTGCCGTTGTCGAGGTTCTTGAGATGTTTGTTCAAGGTCTCCTGTATGTTCTGCTGGGAGTACAGCCCTATGGGCGAGTTGAACTGCTTGTGCACTATCTTCGGGCCGGTGGCCATGTTGTAGTCGTTCGTTCAGCGCTGAAACATCATTCATAAACATACGTTAATGTAGGATATTCCTAAAAGGGTTGGCGTCAATCAGGCGGCCGCGGCCAGTCGTAAAGCTAGTAGCCTAAAACTTTACTATAACATACGCATGTAGTATTATTTATTTGTAGAGTCTATGGCCTAAAAATATTTATTCTTATTTTAAATGCTTCCTCCTTGTGTAGTCTAATCGTATAATGAGCGTATATTGTTATGCAGTTTAGGCCTTAGATATAAAGACATTTAATTATTTGATGATCTTTTTTACTTCGTCGATCACTGAATCATAAAGTAATAAAGATATTATAACAACTTAAGGCGTAATAGTATCGGTGTTATAATTAGTAATAAAAATTTTATTATTTTATCTACTGTAAATAAAAAAATGCTTTTTGTATGGCCACAATTTATTAAAACAAGGATAACAACAGCTTCATTTATAATAGATTAAGTGTGAATTTCAGACTTAATTTAAAATTGGTCTCACATCCCCTGGCCAATAACATTATTATTTCTATAAATAAAACGTCCTAGACATACTTAACCGGCTATTACACTACAAAATCTCTCGGACTCAAATTTCTCGGACGTCTAGCTAGTGCGCGTGTTTATTACATTACACTCTCGGTCGCTTCCTGACTCGAAGGCAAACGTAGACGCCGATGCGCGACTGTTGCTATGGCGCTTAATTTAACTTCTTTAAAAATTATTTTACGGCTCAGAATACTATTCATTTGAGCCCGTTTTATTTTTGTCATTCCTTTATTTTCCAAGAACGACAAAATACTATAATAACCAATTCTAAGATCT
Source organism: Amorpha juglandis (assembly GCA_949126905.1). Classification (NCBI taxonomy): domain Eukaryota; kingdom Metazoa; phylum Arthropoda; class Insecta; order Lepidoptera; family Sphingidae; genus Amorpha; species Amorpha juglandis. The sequence goes on from OX421372.1 coordinate 11,776,242, forward strand.
CGTCGCAGTATTAGTGTTAATTTCCTGCAGTACGGTGCTGCTTAGATTACTTTCAAGCTAATTTAATCTTAAAATCAATTAACCCCTTCGATCAAAAATCACCTACATTCACTTATTTTAATGTTTCCATGCATTTGATGTTTATTGCGTACCTACACTGCTTTTATACAACAAACTCAGTTTTAAAATATTTGTTCATGGAGAAAGTAACGAACGAGCAAGGGAGTCACCTGATGGTAAGTGATCTCTACCACATTCATAATAACTGCTGAATCATGGATGCGTCGCCTTAAAGAAAAAGGATAATTAATGAATTGAGAAGGGAAGTGGGATTCGAGCCTTCGGATCTCTCACTCACCTTATGAAATGAAACAGCGAGCTGCTACTTCACGTCGATTTTTTATCTGACATATACAATAACAAACCGATCGTGCTAACTTATACATGCTGTAGACAAAACTGTTTACAGCGTGGATCTACTACTGACAAAAGTTAAGAAAGTAGTTTAAATATGCGACCAACAAACCCGCCCAAATTTCGCCTACTGTAAGGGAGCTCTTTTATAGTAGTCTTATCATTTTATAGTAGTGTTTCAAAAATAGATACACACCGAATTTTAAATCCCCTCCTTTTTTTAAATTAGTTAGAAAAAATAATATAATATAGCACATATAATGCTAAATTGGCAACACTGCCAAGCTCCCCTTGCCTCCCTGTTACATCTTATAATACTACTTTGTCGATAGGCATATAGGAAGATCGGATTCACTCGATCGCTTTAGTGAGGGACCCTTACTCTTTGATTCTTATTACTTCTCTATGTCCTGAGAGATTGGGTCCGAAAGATCGTGTAATATAATAGCCGCTACGTAGATAAGCGCGCAATGTCAAGAATACATAGAATAATAATAATTCATTTGTTTTCATAATAATTCATTTTCTTCGCGCAAATGTTTTTCAATTTCTACATAAGTACGTATAAGTAAACAGATGCATGTTTCAGAAAGTTATGAAGATATAATGTTTGCGGAACCCAACGAGCAAGTCATGTTTTATAAACGGAAAAACTTACATCGAGGCTAGAAAGGCAAACCAGGGTCTAACGGTTTATGCACACTTCTAATATTCCACTAAACTAATTAGACAAACTTATATTGTACAATATATTTTTCACGTAACGATAAAAAGTACACGACGTAGTACTATGATTACAGTCCGAGCAAACAAGATGTACAGGTCATGAAATGCAGCTTGAGTTATTCCTGCAAACTCTATTATAAAAACACATTCGTTAGTTTAGCTGTATGTAGTAGCGTATATCTAAAAATTAGGTTGACAAATTTTATCCTCCTCATGAGATAATTTTATTACTCTGGCGGAAGCATCACGCCCCAGGGTCGGTCTCGGCGCGCCCCGTGTTATATAGCGATTTTATTAGCCCGGCCACCGTCGACGATCATATTTTTTCCAAATAATGTGCCGGAGACAGGTAGCTTTATACGAATCAGTTTTCAATATTAGCATCTTTACTGACTGAATTGTATTATTGAAATAGAGAATCTGGATTTCATAAACAATTATGTCTGATTTCTGTTTAAAACATCCATGATTCCATCGTACTTAGGTACCTATCAGTAAAATTTAAATTGAATTAATTAGGTTATTTTATAGGTTTAAAATTGCAATGATTTTAATAAGATTCAATTTGGAAAATATAACAATAGTTTTAATTGTCATTGCCATTGACAATCGGGCAATAATAATTAATTATTTAGTTTCATTCATGTTCGATGTGTTACAATTTTAGTCTTAGAAGTTATTTCTTATCTAATTAATCGACCATTAGTGTCTCTAGTGAGCATTTCTGCTGTCGTAAAACAAACACACTGTATCTACAATTCGTCTACAAATCTGCACAACTTTATTAGTTTTATTTGTGTACTGGATTCAAGTATTCGCGGATTAGACGTGGAAGAGATGTCTGAGAACGTTCTGTTTTAAATTAAATCGAAACACACACGGTAACGGTAAACATAACGTTATTGCTTCCGACCTATATTCGATCGTAATTAAAATTCTTTCTCATGCTAGCGCCCTAGAAATTGTTTGCACGTTCTGTTATTTAGAAATTGAGGAAATCTATTTATTTATACTTCAACATCAAAGCGATTCCGGATGTAATATATTAAGGGCATCGGCTGATTAAATATAATATACTAATGGTTTATTTATATTAGATATACTAAGAAATGACCTATAAGTTTATTGACTACATGGTATTTTCTTGACTAATTTTTATTTTCCAAATTGACGAGCGATTTTTTAACACAAATAACAATAAATTGTGTTGTTTTGTATGAGAATCCATCGGCGTGGGAGTAAGCAAAAGTACGTTATCTCCATGCTGTTGAAAATGTGGACGCGGAGAGGTGCAGTCTATTTTTGTGTTTGACTCCTTGCGTAATAAATATTTGCACACTTATTTTCGGAATTACACGTTCTTGATTTAAACAAATTTTCTACGGTTTATAAAGATTGATTCAAAATAGAATGGGATTATAACAAATATAGATGTTTAACTTCATCCATCGATTTATTAATTACATTGTTAATTAGTTATTAAATGAGTATATGAATAGGATGTCTCCCGTGTAACAATTGTTGTTCTGAAGGACGTTTATACGTCAAGTGATTTGCAAATTAATAATATTGTAAAGTACGAAATATCTGTAAAACTACTGGTTTGAAACAGACAGTAAATTACGAAAATATTTGTGTACCGTTGAGTCGAAGTTGTTTATAGAGGCGCAAGGTTAACAATACCGTCATCAAGGTTGAAAATAATCCCGACTCATAATCCAGACTGTGATGTGCAAGAATAAAATAATGAATGCTATTTTCGGAATTTGTCTCTCGAATAAATCCACGTTCTATCAATATCTACTAGTTATTAGTACCAATAATGATAACGATAATGATAAAAATATTATAAACGTAACAATATGAAGTATAAATTTATGATACATCGTGAATTCAGCGGTCCACTTCGTCCAGACACGTTATTTCAGCGCTATGATGTCATGAGGAACTTATTTTTGTAACTGTACACCTTGTTCGTGAAGTTAGTCGTCGATGTCGAGGTCGCAAGGTGATTAGTGTCGAGCAAAAAAAAACACCACGGAAATGTGAAAGCGTTTATTAGTGCAAATGTTATATGAAGCGCATAAGCTTTTTGTTTTAGTACCTTGTGCGGCGGTCAGATTCGTGCGAGCGGCGTCGACGCCTGTCTCTAACTGAAGCGCGGAGTCGCCCGCCCACACTGCGCGCGTTTTCCAACTAGCGTCCTCACCTGCAAAGTTTCACTAATCCGTGTTTGTATGTTTCAATAATGCTACCAACACGTGTGTATCTTAACCACTGAATGATTTGCATAGACACTGTTCACGTAGAAACTATTATATATATAATATTTTAATAAAAGTAACCGATATTTAAAGTACCACACGGAGAACTCAATTTAAAGTTGTAGCGTAAAATAAAATTTAATCCAAATCAGGTTGTCCCGTCTAATTGTGTCTGAAAATGCGTAAACGTGTTGGTGCTATAAAAGTTTTAAGTGAAACCTCGGTTGATAATGGACACCGTCGAAAATGGAAACGATTTTAAACGAAGCACATTTCTAATTGTTATATAATAGAAACACTTTATTTCACGGCTCACTGAAAAATAGTCACAACATAATCTCTAAATTTATCTTACCTGACACAAACGGCTGTGTCAAATCCTTGAACTTAAACTATAGTTCAAAATAGTGAGACAAACGGACAAGATCACTGATACCGACGGCCTCCAGCCTACGAATGAGGCGCCTTCTACTACAAAATAAGCCGAAATTTTATCTAGTTTACATACAGTATTTTTAGTCGAACGGCTATAAACGTTGACAAATAAAAATTATGGCAAGTCTGAGTTTTGTGTTTTTGAAATTCTAAATCGTAATTGCCAAGGCTATTGAACTCTGTTTTGGCAATACAAACTAGAAAATAGAGCAGTAATTGTGCATTTTCCTCCGAGTCAATTGGTCCATATATTACGTTCTAATGTACGAAATGCTTATGATATTTTATGTTACTTTTCCAATAATTACGTTTAAAAATCTAAAATATGTTCCGTACTCGACTTAGAAAATTTAAAAGCGACGCCGTTAAATACATTTAATACTAAATAAATGAGGTTCAAAGAAATGACCGAGAGCCAAAGTTTTTTCTGCATTTCCCGCAGTTTTCTGAAAATAGATTTATTGTTTTACTCGTACCACTCGTTTTGAATTTATATACGACTACTTGTAACAAATTATTCTGTAAAGTATTTTGAGATTTTATAGTTGTACGGTAAAATATTGTTATATTTATCATTGTGTGACCTTATGGCGGGCAAAGCCAGGGGCAAATCGAGTTTTAAAATGGAAGATCTATTTTTACAGAGGCTAACAGGTGTATTAGTCGGTAGTTGTAGACGGTTATTATGAGTGTTTCATGGGCGTTGTCATGCACTGTGCGTCGCCATGTTTTGCCAGTAAATCATTTTGGTTTATTCACCAAATCTTTATTAGACTCATGTTGATTTCTTACGTTTACGCGAATGTTACTCATTGAAATAAAACTAATTTAAACGGATTTTATCGCGGTTTTTTTATTAATTTTGATCCCGACGTTTCGAAGACTTTTCAGCCTTCGTGGTCACGGGGAGGACTGAGGTGTAGGTTGTCCAAAAATGTTAATGTTACAGTATCTAACATATTAAAAAATCTACATAATAAAAAAACCGCGATAAAATCCGTTTAGACTCATGTTGTAATTGAGCGATTTATGGTGTATACAGAGTTGACGTTAATATAATAATTGTATAAACAATAAAAAATCTATTCATTTACATAGTTCTAACTGTAAGACTTCTTGTATTTTGGTTTCCGCCAATTTTTCTCAGAGGCCTAAAATTGGCGAACTATACACACGCCTCGATATTCGATTAGAACGAGCTTTCATTTTCCTGGCCACTATTTAGGGGGATGCACTAGGATTGATTAGGATATCGGCGACTCCACTTTGTGCCACTTCTCCCTATTCTACTTATCATAAATACTCACATTTAGCAATTTACCTATGAATTTATTAAAGAACTATTTTATTTTTCAGCGTGTGTAGGTAGGCGCGGGCAGGCATTGAAATATTGAAATGATTTAGTCATAAAATACACACAGTAACTTAAAACGAACGAGTGCCCTCTGCCGCTCCTAGACCGAGGCCTGTGCGACCTTTTGATAGCGCTGAAATAATCCTTGATTAATATTTTTTTTGCTTGGTGGATTAATAACACTTACCCAATAAAATTGCAACAATTAGTTAAAATTTGATAGAAATTGTAGAGCTATGCTGTGACCAGTCCAGTATAATTGTGAGGTACCAGAGTGATACCATACTACTTAGAAAAAACTGATCTAAAGTGGTAGGTAGCTTAATAGAATATTTTACGACTAGTAAGGCTGCTGGAGGCCCGAAATGCCCTGCTTCTCCAATCACCGACGATTGTCTTGGTAACTGTTTTAGGCGGTAAGGATCATTAGTCAAAAAAAACTATAGGATTGCAATTTTGTAAATAATCAGTAGCGAAATTTCTCTAAGCCCTTGGTTCACAATTTTCAAGTGAATGTTATTTGTCAAATAAAATGACGCAGGCGTTACAAGGGCCCTAGAACTGTTGCAATTGCGGAGGGACATTGCCTGGCTAAGCGTCTTTTATCATCTGTATCACGGTGAGTGCTCCTGAGTGACATCCCATCCTCACCTTTCCTTAACAGAACTACGCGTGCTGGCCAGCGGAGGCAAGTGCGTGGCCTCCTCCATCCCGGCTTGAACTAAAAAGCTCGCTAAATCTTACATACAATCTACCGGACCATTAAGCTGTGGAATAGTTCCCTCCTTCCTCCCGGCACACGTGTTCCCTCCTTCCTTTATAGGGTCCTTTAAACGGAGTGTGAAGAAGCAGTTAGGCAGACCGGCATGATCTTGCCGACCTACGATGGACACATTGTTTGTAGTTGGTCGACACTATTCCTGGATTGCGCTACAATTACCATCAGGTGTAGCGTAGTCACTTTGCCGAGCCACAATAAAAATAAATATAAGATGGTAAAATTAAATAATTATGCTATCCATACAATATGCCTTTGTACTTCGTGAAGTGTCTGTGTACAACCTTATCTGGCGGTTACCATTTTAATTTCATATTGTGAACAGCCCAACAATCCTGTTAAAAATAAGGATATAGGTACAAATTGCATTCCATTTTCTTAGATCTCTGGTTGTTACAGATTTGAGCCTACGAAAATTTATTAGCGCATGTCAGAAACTGAAGCCAAGCTCTCCCGGTCGTAATGCGTTTGTATAATGGATAAACAACGGATTTGATCTTGTTAAAAAGAATCGAAGCCACCTTTCAAAATATTCCTTGGTTTTTATTTATTTAACGCTATTGTAGGTGATAAATATAATATGTAGGCCATGTCATTTAAAGAACAAGGACATAGTCGTGACCCCACACTAGATTAACCTGCAACGTGGGTTATCAAAATCTACGAGGGACTTGCGATTCGCAACACCCGGACCCGGAACAAATATTTAAGGATCAGACTAAAAAAAATCTCGGTGCGGAAATCGAACCCACGGCCTTTCGCTTCGCAGCCAGCTACTCGCCTACTGCGCCACGGCGGCTATCATTCAGGCGGTCGGCCGGTTCAACTGGGCTGATACGACTGTCTCTCAGAAGACATAGACAATCGATATCTGGCGGCTGAAATCTATCCAAAACCATTATTTCTATCCTCGGCAAAGTTGTTGGCCCTAATATTAAGTACAGTGCATTCCAAACATAATGACCACCGTCAAAAAACACACATGGTGGTAGGTCTCTCGTATGCGAGAGGCCGTCTAGGATGGTACCACCGCTTTGACTATTTCTGCCGCCAAACAACAGTGTTTAAGCACTGTTGTATTTAAGTTTGAAGGACATTGAAGCCAGTGAAATTACTGGGCATTATGAGACTTAACATCTTATGTCCCGGGGTGACGAGCGCAGTTCAGTGCCATGCAGTGCTTTGTAATTCAAAGTTCTGTGTGGTGTTGCTTCTGTTTAATATTATTAGTAAGTTAAGTTAAGTTTAATTATGCCATTCACCTCATTGATTTAGTTGCTATGAGCAATCGGTGAAGTCCATGGTTCAAATCCTAGATCAGGCACTTATAATTTATGTTAAAATTTGCGATAATCACACATAAGACACCGGTTATTGGATATGTACACGCTATGGACTCGCCACTCATCCCATCACGGGACTAAAATAAATTTGGCAAGCCGTTGCAGCTCTGTCTACCCAATCAGGGGTACAAGCGTGAGCTTATGTGTGTTAATTTAGCAATTTGTGTAAAAAGGTTGTTGAGCCTATCTCACGTAAAATAGGATAATGTTTTTTTATATATTGTAAATAGTAACACCAAATGTCATCAGGAATATTTTAATCTCACCTCGTAATGTCGACTTACTTCTGCAATTATTTCCACTAAGCCAACCAACAGACGTAATATACAAAGTAATTCTAATGCCCAGCTTGAGAAAACCCTGATATTGACAATTTGACAACGTGCATTTCCCCTGTAGGCAATTCCCGCTGCGTCTTTAAGAAAATTTCCTACTCTATTCAGACGTTATAAATTTATGCTTACAGAATGTTCTCGTAAATAACACCCGGTGTTATTATTCAAAACAATAAACGATTGGTGAACCATCACATCCGTGAATCAAAGTTTTTGTGAATCGGGACCATTGAATAAAAATACATTACATACATACATTATTGACAGCCTCCGTGGCGCAGCGGGCGAGTAGCCGGCTGTGAAGCGAGAGGCCGCGGGTTCGATCCCCGCACCGAGATAAATGTTTGTGTGATCCACAAATGTTTGTTTCAGGGTCTGAGTGTTATGAGACCGAAAATCTCTCGTAGTTCCTGATACCCACGACACAAGACTCGTATCTTACTGTGGGGTCAGGACTATGTATGTGACTGTTGGGTGTATTTATAAATTTATTACTCATCAATTTAGATAATGCTGACTGCCTCGGTGGCGCAGTTGTATTGCGTACGCGGTAGTACGACTGTGCTGAGGTCTCGGGTTCGATACTGAGGTAAAGTGATATTGGGGTTTTCTTGAGTCTATACGTATTTAGATAACCAAAAATTATAAGAGTGCTTTATTAAGGCGGAGATCTATAGACCCGACTTAAGTAGTCCAGAAAGTAACTTTGCATAACAAGCTTCGATATGAACTGACCAAAGTCAACTTTCTAAAATGTTATGTTTATTGCACGTAGTTAACTTTTTAATAAATATTAACAAAACTTCGAAATCGACTTCAAGAAATTGACACTGAAATGAAAAAAAATAACACTTTCTGGATTTTTTTTTTGGAATCAATGCCGGTGCTGCAACCGGCCAACTTAAAAACTTTTTTTTATTTATTATATTTCAAATTATTAGTGGTAGGCACAGCTATAGTATGTAAATTTCTAATACAATAGCGACGAGTGTTCGTTGAGGAGTTAATTTTTTCACTCTGTACTTCGTCATAAGATCCTTTACCAAATTTATATGGGGCCACATCGCAGCTATACTCTATCAAATGTAATTTTTCCAACCAAATCAGGCTACAATTTGCGGAGAAATGGGAACGTCCTCTTTTATGAATTCAGACAAAAAGTGACCATATTGAATTGTATAAATATCATTTTAAGACAAGCAACGAGAATAAAAATTTAAATTAATTTATAAAAACAAATATTTTTTAAACTGATATAATTGTCTAGAGTAAGTAAAAATTTGTTCTCTAACTAGGTGTATCGTCTTATGAAATTCGACTCAACATTTTCAAACTATTTGTATTTTGTGGATTTATTTAAATTTCTCGTTCCTTACCTTACCAGTGATATTTAAAGCGGATAAATAATACTGTTTTTCGGAAAAGTAATTGCTTGAAATGAACCATCTAAAGGTTTGTTTGCAAAGTTGACTTTGTGTCGAAGTTTACTACGCAAAGTCACTTTCTTGAAGACTAAAGTCGAGTTTCAAGACCTTAGCCACAATATCTACTGTTAGGCACGGGTTTCTTCTACTAATGACAGAATATATTCTGGTCATAAACATTACACATAACATAAATCAGGAATATAATGAAACCGCAGTATCCGTTGTCAATATTTTATATTAACTGATCATTTGCTATAATTTAATATCTATACAAAATTAAACATAGTTTCGACTGCACTTAATGTAAACAATATATTATGCCACGATTTACATTCGATAAAGACAATAAAATATTGTTAATACTTTTGAAGTGATACGTAATTGTTCAAGCGAAACAGTTTTACATTTACCCAGCTCTTAAAATGTATAACTCTTCGCTAGAAAAATGCAATTATCATAAAGCGAGCAACTAAATTAAAAGACAGTCTTAATATACCTAAACATTACAGGTGTTGTAGACACAGGTAGAAATGTAGATAATCACAGTTTGTCAGATAGTAAAATGAAACAAATCGAGACAGCTTAGTAAGTAGAAATCATTATAACGCTTCAACGACATACAATACTATCTGATTATGTACACATAGCTTACGATTTAGTAATAACATCTAAAAATTGATTTATATATTATATGACATAAAATACTGTATCAGACCTAAGTAAAGTTGTTTATATTTTTCTGTAGTGGAGAGACAATCTAGGACATGTTTGTACGAGCAGATATTTGAAATGAATTTATTCCTGTTGCCTGTCATCTTCCGCTGAGCCGCTGGCTTTCACCTCCTTTGGCAGGGTCGACTAGAACAAAATTTAATAATGTCATATTTGCCTGTGAAACAATTTAATCAAAGAGGCTTTCGAGATTTTTTGTCATTGCGAATAATCCATGTATGAATATTTGAACATTGTAGTTAATGTCTGCAATAAAGGAGTGACTACAAAAATTATGAATGAATCTTATGGTCAGACGCATACGACAGTTTAGTTCATAAAGTCAATGGTATAGATTATAAAATCCCACAAGTTCATGAAACGTTATTTAAGTAGGTACATGTACCCTAATAAAGAAATATTTATAAAATTAAAACTTGATAACATAAATTATATATCAGTTACATAAAAAAAAAATCCATACCTCATAAGGCATTAAAAACATGTTGTTGTCCGATCGACGTCCGAACCGAAGGCGCATAGAGGGGGCACGTACGGATCGGTCCTGCTCCTGTACAAACAAAACTTATGTGAATGGACGACACATAAAACTATTGGGTAATAACCAATAAAATAAGACACGTATCACATCTGTTATATTGGTGATAAAGCCTAAATAGTCGAAGTTTAAGCCGATAAAACTTCCAACTGAGATATTATTGTCAAATAAGCGTTAAGTGGAATTACGAACAATTGTGAACTTAAAAGGATTTCGAAATGCTTGTTCACGAATTGATCACATTCTAGGAGAAAATTAATGAATTTGTATTTAAAGCAATATAGGTCGCGGGTTCCAGAACAGATATTTGTATTTTAAACATTTTGAAACGTCGAGTTTTGGGTACTGTGTTTATGAGCTAACATTTTTCTTTGTAATGTATTTTAAGTTATATTCATTTCGTATAAATAAAGTGTGGATTGTTTTAAGGAAAGGTGAGTATTACACTATCGAGATTGATCTCGTAAAACACTGAATAGTGTCTTATTGGCAGGATAACTTCATTACTGAAGTTAACACCGCATCGACGACGTGCGAGTACATTTACGACGGACTGATCTATAAATCTTAGGATTTGTACGGCTCGTAGATGTCTTGAAACAGAATAACATATTATTTAGGGTCGAAGCCACCTTAAATTATAAAAATATAACACTAAGATCAGCGTCGTCTTTTGTTTATCTGTATATCAAACAGCGGATACAAGTAAGAAACAACATAATGGTAAAAGCTTTCATTAAATAGATTACACTTCATGTTATATCTAATGTATGTAATACGTTTATATTTTATTGCGTAATTTTAAAAACAATTTGACATATCATTCAGTCAGCAGGCATTTGTTTCCAATACTGTCAGTCGTACTGAAGAGGAGTCGCGTATGTTTAAAATATATGCTTGTTATAATAATTGTATCAATATGGGTGACACAAAACAAATGGTTTTACTTATTTATTTCACATACATATCATATACTGAAATATATAATAGTGTTATCTCAATACTTGACTCTAACGCTAACCCAACTATAGAAACACATCAACGACAATCTCTAGCATTCTGGCATCAAGCCTAATGAAATAAAGTAACACACCTGTACTCTATATTTATTTTATAGTAGCTATATGTTATTTTACCTCTTGGGGGAAGATGTGGGGAACGGCGCGTTCGTCAGAGCGGCGGCCGAAGCGCAGGCGGACGGGAGTGCGCAAGTCGCGGAGCGAAAGGAGCTCGTCCATCTCGTCAATCTGAGCACAATACACGCAATTAGTGGTGCTGCCACACCGAAGTTATAAAATGTTTACAAACATTTTCTAACATTAAACATTTACTAACATTATCTAACATTGTGATAAAATGTATCAAATTTTTGTTAACAAATGTTTTGTAAACATTTTATAACATTTTATAACAGCGGTGTGGCAGCACCATTACATACAAAACATCGGGCCTATTTTAACTTAATTTTATTCGTATGAGAGGCTTCTTTGATTTTGTTTTTGAAGTTTTAGACTATTATACTCAAGTGTGTTCCATCAACACTTGTTAGGTCACCAATTCTTAGTAATATAAAAATATGGGTTCAGTTGGCCAGAACCAAGTGATGTACTTTGATCTCAAACTAAGCTAATGGTCTAAGATCCCACCTAACAACGACCTTCACCCATCTGTTTACCGGATGAAACATATATTTTCGGGTATAAAATGTGTTGCTGATCACATTCCAATAGGGTTGCCTAAAAGAATATGGTCAAGGATATGATTAATTAAAATTTGAAAAAAACATTTTTTTTTATAATTTCACTGATCTGTTTACCAAAAAAATGAACCTTCAATGAAAAGTGTACAATGTATACTACCTGAAAAAGCTAGGTTGCCTACCTTTTTCTGGGCACTACTACCGGGTTGCCGTGTGCAAAGAGGTAACAAAAAAGTGGTAATTGCGCTCATCTGTTTTCCGCTTCAAAAGTATATTAAAATGAAGGAAATTTCATTGCGAATTCAGTAATATAGGGTTGCCTATGAAAATCTGTTCATGGATAAGGGTTGCCTGGCTTTGAAATCCGAAAATCGGAGCAAGTTAGAGATGAGTTTGTTTCGCCAGGTCTTCTCAGGAAGGGTCGCCTTTGGATCTGATGGTAGTTTTAAAACAACAATCTGGAGATACACATGATACGTATTAATCTGCCTTATAACTAACTAGCTTTTGCTCGCGGCTCCGCCCATGTGAACAGCATTTTGCGGGATAAAAGTAGCCTGTAACCGTCTCCAGGGTCCCATCTGTCTCTGTAGATAAATTCATCAAAATCGGTTCAGTGATTTAGGCCTGAAATCGTAACAAACAAACTCACTTTCGCAATTACTTTCATCCCTTATTAAATAAAATTTCCAAAATTCCTGAAACACGTATTTATTTGTTTTACGTCAATAACCGAAATACAAAATTTTGTTTATGTAACTTTCAAAATGACGGACTTTCATACATATTATCATCCCCTATTTTGACCCCTTCGGGGTGGAATTTTCTAAAATCCTTTCTTAGTGGGTGCCTACATAACAAAATGAATATATAGTCCGAATTTCATGCTCGTAGCCTTGATAGTTTGCGCTCGGCGATGATGAATCAGTCAGTCAGTCAGGACATGTTATTTTATAAGTATAGATTATATATATATATATAAAAGGCTTTGTATTTCCGCAAATAATTTGGATTGAAATACCGGACCAAAAACAAGCCCACTGAATTTGTCTAGCTTGATCATCTCAGGGCTGGGTCGCGCCGCGTTGCATCCAGGGATAAAGGAAGCCCACTTGAGTTTGTTTCGCCGGGTCTGCTCAAGAGGGGTCTTTTTTGGATCCGGTGGTAGTTTTAAAACACGTGCTGTTTCGATAATGCCTATGATCCATATCGACGACCCTCCCCAATATATAACGGTTCATCATTCATCACTCTCTTCCATTGTACAGATTCATAGCACGCATCTGATGAACTGCGTCCTCCTCTATTGCATCACATAGTACGCGCAATGCTTCTCTCTCGTTCATGAAATGAAATGAAATCGTTTATTAATCATGTAGGCAATTGAAATAGCCCTTATGACAAGTCAGCACAAAAGTAAAAGAAACTTATATATAGAAATCAGTATCAACTAATGTATACATACATACATAGCATCTTCAAAATACACTCGGCAATTACACTAAATCTATTTATTATTATTATTTTTCCATATTTTTACTATGGAATAGTCCAGAATTGTTATATATTGGGGAGGGTCGTCGATATGAACCATAGGCATTATCGAAACGTCACGTGTTTTAAAACTACCACCGGATCCAAAAAAGACCCCTCTTGAGCAGACCCGGCGAAACAAACTCAAGTGGGCTTCCTTTACCCCTGGATGCAACGCGGCGCGACCCAGCCCTGAGATGATCCAGCTAGACAAATTCAGTGGGCTTGTTTTTGGTCCGGTATTTCAATCCAAATTATTTGCGGAAATACAAAGTCTTTTATATACACTCCTTTGCAAAAAAAACGGGCGGGTTTGATTTTTTAACATTATTGGTAATAATTTAGTTCTTCAGAGGTTTTAATAGCCAAACTATGTTACTGGCACTTAATAAAGAGTCTGGGTATGAAAAAAAGTTCATTCCAAATTCAAAACTTTTGTTTTTTAAATTATTAATCCCTTTTTCATTTTGTGACACTTTTCGCGGGTTTGCGGTTAAAAGGTTATCAAGCAACTAAAAGTAACTTTTCGTTATTTTTAGTACAACAATTTATGTTTATCGCATAATTCTGCCTTATTGTGACTTAAAACAGATATCTTTGTGTCTATCGTAATGGCAGAAAAAGCAATGAGAGCTAGTAAAATTATAGCGCTGCTGGAAGAGGGGTGTAGCCAATGTTACGTCTCACAGCGGTTAAACGTGAGTCGTTCAACCGTACAAAGAACCTGGACTCGATACCAAGAGACAGGTTCCGTTCAGAGAAGGCAAGGTTCTGGGAGAAAACGTTGCACACAGCCGCGAGACGATCGCTTTTTAGTGACTCAGGCGCTGAGGAACCGCAAATGCAGTTACATAGACCTCAAAAGAAACCTTGAAGAGGTACGAGGAGCACAAGTTAGCCTATGGACTGTGAGGAGAAGACTTTTAGCTGCTGATATACGTCGACGACCAGCGCGGGCCCCCAAGTTACTCCGTGAGCACCGGATTGCGCGGTTGAGGTTCGCTAGAAATTGCCTATCTTGGACACCAGGTAACTGGAGTAGCGTACTCTTCTCCGATGAGGCTCGAATTTGTCTGCATGGTGAGGACCGACGTCGGCGAGTGTTACGAAGACCAGGGGAACGCTATGCCGATGTGTGTTTTGAAGAAATCACCCCTTATGGTGGAGGGTCCGTTATGTTTTGGGCGGGCGTAACTTCCAACTATCGTACCGAGATAGTATTCATAGAAAATGGCTCACTAAATGCGCATAGGTACATAACAGAAATCCTTTCTCAAAATGCACAACCCGCACTGACTGTAATTGGTGAAGATGCCATTTACATGGACGATAATGCTCGGGCCCACCGTTCTGGCGACGTAGATGCTTATATGCAAGAGGTCGGTATTCGTCGTTTGGATTGGCCAGCGCGGAGCCCCGACCTTAACCCCATTGAGCACGTTTGGGACCTCCTAAAAAGGCGAGTACGATCTGTCCAACCACCTCCACAAAACATCAGAGAGCTTAAACGTGTAATCTCGACTGAGTGGGAACACATTCCACAGGACACCATCAAAAGCCTGGTGGGAAGCATGCCAAGACGATTACATGCCGTAATCGCTGCAAGAGGAGGTCATACTCGTTATTAATTTTTATTTTTTAATGTCTCTTTTATTAAAATACCATAAAAATACTCGTAGTCTTAATTTCATTATACCCATAAAAATGTCCATTTTAACACGGCTCTCTGTTTACATTGACTAAAACACCGATACCAGGATAAAAGTGTTAAAAAACTAGATTCTCATTGATAATAAGAAATTTCTAGTCATCCAAGCTAATGACATACTAAAAATATAATAATATTTACCCATAGAAAAGCTAAGGTAAAGTGTGTGTGTAAGGTGCCCGTTTTTTTTGCAAAGGAGTTTATATATATAATTTATACTTATAAAATAACATGTCCTGACTGACTGACTGATTCATCATCGCCGAGCGCAAACTATCAAGGCTACGAGCATGAAATTCGGACTATATATTCATTTTGTTATGTAGGCACCCACTAAGAAAGGATTTTAGAAAATTCCACCCCGAAGGGGTCAAAATAGGGGATGATAATATGTATGAAAGTCCGTCATTTTGAAAGTTACATAAACAAAATTTTGTATTTCGGTTATTGACGTAAAACAAATAAATACGTGTTTCAGGAATTTTGGAAATTTTATTTAATAAGGGATGAAAGTAATTGCGAAAGTGAGTTTGTTTGTTACGATTTCAGGCCTAAATCACTGAACCGATTTTGATGAATTTATCTACAGAGACAGATGGGACCCTGGAGACGGTTACAGGCTACTTTTATCCCGCAAAATGCTGTTCACATGGGCGGAGCCGCGAGCAAAAGCTAGTTAGTTATAAGGCAGATTAATACGTATCATGTGTATCTCCAGATTGTTGTTTTAAAACTACCATCAGATCCAAAGGCGACCCTTCCTGAGAAGACCTGGCGAAACAAACTCATCTCTAACTTGCTCCGATTTTCGGATTTCAAAGCCAGGCAACCCTTATCCATGAACAGATTTTCATAGGCAACCCTATATTACTGAATTCGCAATGAAATTTCCTTCATTTTAATATACTTTTGAAGCGGAAAACAGATGAGCGCAATTACCACTTTTTTGTTACCTCTTTGCACACGGCAACCCGGTAGTAGTGCCCAGAAAAAGGTAGGCAACCTAGCTTTTTCAGGTAGTATACATTGTACACTTTTCATTGAAGGTTCATTTTTTTGGTAAACAGATCAGTGAAATTATAAAAAAAAATATTTTTTTCAAATTTTAATTAATCATATCCTTGACCATATTCTTTTAGGCAACCCTATTGGAATGTGATCAGCAACACATTTTATACCCGAAAATATATGTTTCATCCGGTAAACAGATGGGTGAAGGTCGTTGTTAGGTGGGATCTCCTACTATAAGTCCTTTCTACTACATGTGTAAAGACTACGAAACCGATTAACCGCGTACTATTCTTTGTAAAACGCTGAGGCAGTTGTATCATTTCGTAGTGATTGTAACTTCATTTCATACATGACAACACACCACATTTCTACTATGACTTTCTACTATTCGTGTATGGTTATCCTAGCATCCTACTATTAATTAATATATTATAAATACGAAAGTTTGGATATTTGTGATTCAAAATCTCTCTTTATTCGCAAGATATTCTCTATTCTCTAAATCACTATAAAATACGAAGTAATAGTGCGGTGGAATAAACAATTCAATATGATTAATGCTTAAAAGTATTCACTATTTTTTAAAAATGTTACAATATGTGTATATTTATTACAGATTCACAAAGTTATTTGCATATTATATCCACCTACGTACGTTGTAAATTATAAGTTGTTAAATTAAAATAATACGTAAAATTTTGCGCGAGCACATTTTTATATCCACATACAGAAATATGTATTTTTTTTTATGGCGTAAGATCGGCAAACGAGCAAGTGGGTCACCTGTTGGTAAGTGACCTCTACCGCCCATGTATGCCCACAATATCAGAAGAATTATGGGCGCGTTGCCGACCTTAAAGAAAAGGGATAATTAGGGATTGGGAAGGGGAGGGGTATTTAGGCCTCCGGATATCTCACGCACCGTACGAAACGCAGCAGCAAGCTGCTACTTTACGTCGGTTTTCTGTGAGACAGTGGTAATGACCCGGTTGAGCCGGCCCAATCATGCTGTAGACAAAATTGTCTACAGCGTGGCTCTACCACTCAATGTCCGCTGGGACCAATAAATGCATTTATTTATGCTATATGTTTGTTCTTATTATCCATTAATTATTATTACTAATTATTGTAAGCGTAATAACACTTATACAAACTTCCTCATAACATATTAGTAGTCGTGCCTTCGAAGATAAAATAATTTATCAAGCATTGCTGGCGGATACGGCTGAGTACCCGACGGCATAGCGAATACTATCCACACGGTCTAAAACCCGCCATAATGCGTCGAGCCTTCAAGTCGCGTTTGGGGTCAATCACTTTAAGCATATGCCTGAAGATCAGGCCGACATAATTCTGTCGACCGTTAAGGCACGTGTCTCTCGACAGTCAACATTGTATTTGCACTACACTGTACTTCCCACCAGGTACAGTGTATTTACATTGCCGTGCTAGGATAAAAGAAAATTCTAATTTAACTCCATTAAACGAGATTAGATGTCATTTACAGGTATTGTTTTTTTTTCTATATCAACTTAATACATATAAGCAATACGACGCAGTCAGTTATGACAAATCGAATTAGGCAGTGAACTCAGCGAGTTATGAAATTAAGATATGATCCGGTGAAAAGACGAAAATCCTATTTTGGACCATGCGGGGGACAGCGCAACAATTAAGATCATCACAGGAGATATCACTCAAGTAATGGGCTCGTCAAAGAAATCCATTGAAGTACTTACAAAAGATTTTTTAAATTAAGCGTCTAACTGATATAAGAGAGCTGTATATGATCTAAAAATATGAATAGAGGATTGAAAGATCGGAGATACTGCTTTTATGGAAAGTGTTTTAACGCAATGCATAATGAACCATTATCAGTTTGTGCGTCTGAGAGTGATGCATGATAATTTCGCTTTTGAAGCGTTTAATGCATCACAAGACCAAAGCGCCTATTCAGAAAAGTGAAGTCTTCGAAAGTGGAACAAAATCTTACTCATAATGTATATTTGCCAGTGTTTTGATTGTTAATTTCAAGTTAGATGTAGTTCCATTCGCAAACTGTTTAATTTTCGAATTAGCAGTTATGTATCGCATGTACTGATACTATCACAGCAGTTACATATGCTTAGTAATGTAAATTCATTTAGATGAAATGTTTGACTCCACGTTTTAATTCAATTATTTGAGATTGATAAATTATCCTATGTCAGATACATTTGATATATTCAAATTATATAAATTACTCGTATTGAGCTACGCATAGAAAGGAAGGCCAATTCAAATAATATCTTTTATTATGCGTAAATCGAAAGGGGATCAAGTACAGCATACTTTTTTAATTGCGCTTTAAAGAAGTGCCAACTTCATTGTAACAAAGTAGCTGCCTTAAAATTACACCTCAAAGTCTAGCTTTAAATAGGGCAAAGTACTGTATTTTGTTTTGTACTTAGTATCTATATTATCAGCATGGAAGTCTATTATTACTACTTTATTGGGCTCTATCTTAAGAGGTCTAATTAAGTGCTATCCGTGGTCCTCTAAGGTATAGTCAACATCATCAAACCTTAAAACAATATCTACTTCTAAGAATATTGCTCTAGGTTACTACAATCATATTAGACCGGTCGCTAACAGATGGAGATAGCGGACAGATTGTTCGTGCCAGTGTCAGGGTAAAGGCGGGTATGACAGGCAAGAATCTTATTTCTGTGCTTAATTCTGCTTTTGTGTGCACCCTTACGCAATTCTCTGCCTCGGCTTCTCTTCGGCATCGTTGTTTTAACCAGGATTAAAATAATATTATAATAATCTTACGGGAGCCTGAGGAGGCATATCAGGGTCGGAGCGACGGCCGAAGCGCAGGCGTCTTGAAGGAGAGCGCACGGACTTCCGGGCAAGGGCATGACCATCAAGGGCGTCGTGCTGGGCCAACAGAGCGTACAGTCCTCCAAGGGCGTTCCAGCTGCTCCTGCTGTCGGCCGCTGTTGAGGATACTGTAAAAAACGACTATAGTTAATGCTGGATTTTTTATTCGTAATAGGCTTACGTTTATGATGGTGAGCGATGATGCGGCCTCAGATGGAGCACGCTTGCCCAGCAAAATTGATTCACTAGTGACTTGAAGACAACGAAATTATATTTATCGGAAATCAAAGACTCCGGAAACTCGTTCCAAATTTGAGCCATCTCTATTAATAGATCAGCTTAAAAAGATTACATCAGGCTTAATTTTATTCATTAAATAAAATCAAAATTAAACCACAATGTCGTAAACTATATTGCCCACACCTCTATATAATTATTACGCTATAACTAGTTAGTGTGCTAAAGAAAATAAAAGTAAAACAAAATGTGACATAAATATTTAAGACTTCCGATGGACTTGAAATAATGTCCTATTCTGCAATCGGAAAAATGCGTAGCTAATACTCAAATATTATGAAAACTTTCGGAAGCAAATGCAATGAACCATTACCAAAATGTTTTCGACAGCGATGCGGTATATATTGAAATGTATGTGATACTTTCATGTATACTAACTAAATGTGAATGGCACTTTTATATCTGATCAAAAAGAAATTATGGTTACTACGCAAAATTATTTTCGAATAGGGTAACTTTTATTCAAACCAAAGATTTTTTATTATGATGAAATTATACATGAATATCAAATCTATACTAATAATAAAGCTGTAGAGTTTGATTGTTTGATTGTTTGTTTGTTTGTTTGTTTGAACGCGCTAATCTCAGGAACTACTGGTTCGAATTGAAAAATTCTTTTTGTGTTGGATAGTCCATTTATCGAGGAAGGCTTTAGGATATATAACATTACGCTGCGACCATTAGAAGCGAAGCATCAGTGAAAAATGTTGCAAAAACGGGGAAAATTATTCATATTTGAAGGCTTCCGTTGCTAAGCTACACTAATAATATTATTTGAAGGCTTCCGTTGCTAAGCTACCCAAATCTATACTAATATTATAAAGCTGTAGAGTTTGATTGTTTGTTTGTTTGTTTGATCACGTGGGCGGAGCCGCGAGCAAAAGCTAGTCAAATATAAAAATCATCTGCTTGGCGTAATAAGAAAACTGAAATAATATTTGAAGTTTCCAAGATTGCTCTTTAAAGATAGGCAGCCGGATTGAGTGAGCTACTTTGTTATTGACACAAATATTCTTTAGGTTCCTTTCACAACAACTTGTGACGAGAGGGCATGACAGATGGGGCAGGCTATTTTCAATTTAGCTTACAAACACCTTTTTTATATAAGAAAAGGCTCTTAACCCTACAAAAACTATTATAGCTGTTTTTAAGGTACCATAACAGACTATAAAAAAGAAATATAAAATGTTTTCATGTCAAGTTAATATAAGTTATAATACCGGTCAGTTCATAATGAGAAGGCGGACCCTTGCATTACCATAAACCGGCACAACGCCGAGCAGAAAGCATGAAAAAGATTATTTACCTGAATCAAAGTATATTTTCTAAATTGAATATTTTCATAATCAATAAATACTAAACAAAAATATCTTAACGATCCTTATAATTAAGTTTGACAACTAGACGTTAAAGTAAGAAAAAGCAGATACAAGCTAAATAAATTGCTGTATTATTATGACAGACTATCAGTTATCTAAACGTGCCTGGATTTATATTATTAATTCGAATTTAAAATATATATTTGTTAGAGAATATAGAAATGGTGGTACAAAGAACCGGCAAATTTATAAGACTATCCGTAATGTATATTTTGTGTAAATCGAAGTATAAACTCCCAAAGGAATATCTTGAACATGTTTAATTTACATTCTAAATCATAAAGATGATCTTCATAAACGATTCAAGTCTGATACATGTCTTAACTATGACAAGAAAGTTTCAAACCCAAAGTTACGTTAGTTAGATGTGTAAAAGCATAGTTCTATATTACCACTTATGACCTGTCAGTATATTCGTGTTGTTGATAAGTTTATATTCAACTTTAGCTAAGATCGGCGTGCCGATATCAATCAAGTTAGGAGTTATCATGAATAACTATAACCACTACCATTGGTTTCTTGTGTACCTTATAGTAACATATTTATTTTTGTCATGCACTATTTTAAGTAGCCTACGTTAATCTATTTTGATATATCTTTATATCAACTGAGCATTTATATTCATGTAATAATTTCACCTCACGCTACATCAACAGAAACCGCTATAAAGTTGACTGCTATATTTATAAAATGAATGAGATTAATTTAATACACTTCCGCACAAAACTTTTATTACAAAGTTTGGAATTCCCGAGTAATCTTCCCAAAGCTCGCTAAAACTCCAAGGACAACTATCGAACTGTTCCTCCCAAAGGATTCGCGTGATGAGAAAAGTGACTGCCCACTGAACAATATATAATAGGGTAACACGTCAATACATCTCTATAATATCTCAAAGGAACAGGTACAGGTAATAACAAGACAAAAAATAAAGGACATAACTTTCGCAACTTTTAAATAAAATTGGGAACTGCCGAGCTCTTTATTCTATTTTACCTGAATGAAATACTTTTGAAGTGTTTGAGATATATATTCACAATTATTTCCCTGAAGTTAAACTTTATGGGGACTCTTCTAAGACATAAACGTTCTTCTTCATCTACTTAGTTGAATATGAAATAAATCAATAAAATATTTTGTATCATTCGCAAGAAAACCTGTTCCGAAATATCACCCAATTGGCATTTGACATCGAGACCTTCCTGGAGAATATTCCATGGAAACGGCACGTTTTTCATTATTTTCATTTCAATGTGAAATATTATTAACGTCTTTAGTTACAACGATATTAATACCATGACATTAATTTAAAAGATTAACTTTCTCGATCGACTTCGTGCAAGTGTAGGTATATCTTTTCATGACTAAGCTTAGATTACAATATCTAATTTAATTTTCAATGATAAAGTACGCTGTTCTATAATACTTCATATTTTAAGTTATAGTGTAGCTTAAGTTAGATTTAGAGAGTTCATTATCAAATAAATTACCCAAAAATAACAAAATTAATTTCAATTACCAACCAATTAACCAATTTTATAAGGCGACGGTGAAATTCAGAGGAATAGACATTAGTTTAAAAGTCCGATGAATTTTAGACTAAAAATCTAATAATATTTATGAATTAATGGAATACTTTAGTATCGATGGTATGGATTCCCTACCATTTGGATTGGATTATTCTGAGCCGAACGAGCGAATATCTGGAGTTTAGGCTGACAATATAGTACATAGAGGGAACTAAATCTCCCTAAATAAAGAACCCTTTAACAAGGCTGACTGCAATCATGACGAAATTATAGTGATTACAAATAATTGTAAGTCCATAGTTAATAGGCTACGTGACGCCAACGCCCAGCTCAGATTTACGTTCGGTGAAATGTGTTTACACAGTGATTATGCTGTTACTAGCTCCACAAATCCCGTACAGTTTGACACAGTTACCTTGTTTGCGTATGTAAGTCAATTGTCTGGATGGTTACGAGCTTCCTGTATTTTGAAATACGATTCTGCGTTACATCGCTGTATAATTCAATTGTTATATTTAATCTTGGTGTTTGTCCATTGAGTAAATGTAATTCCATTATTTCCGAGCGGAATGATATTTCTTTTTTCGTTGGTTTACTATGTTTTCTATGTATCTATAATTAAATTGTGATGTTTAATATTACGCGGCTGTTACCTCACGAGGCAAATATGTAGTAACTTGATTACATCAAATGCTATTGGGCTATTAATTGACATTTCAAACAGATGCTTAGAGTAGTATACTGCGATACTAATGTTCGTACAACTTTGGTAATCGACTTAATTTAATTATTTAACAATCATTGACTTTACATCTATTAACTTTGTTGTCAAAAAATCCTTAACGTTAATTAGAAAAACATTTGTAACTTAATTCTTAATAACTGAACAGATTTTCTTCAACAATAGTTAAGAACTTTGATGGAGGAAATCCTCTTTTTTGTCGAGGGTTAAAAACCATCCCAATTTCAACTTCGCAACTTGTCCTTAAATTATTTAAAGATTCACCTTAGAAATGAAAAGACGTGTACATTTGGTACAAGTGCTCAGAATTAATAAGCATATATTAACGTTACGCCGCTGATCTGTTCGGAGTTATTCATAATTTGCTCGTTCAAACATAATCCTATTACATACCACGACAAGTTTTAGACATTAAAACATATGTATTGAGAGTATTGCAATCCGTTAAATAAAATTGAGCGGCGCCTTCGTTTTTATATTTCGTTTTTCATTACATGTCTTTTTAAACATGACACAATAACAGAAGTTATTTTTAAACAACTTGTTTGCATATAGTAGATCTAATTAGGTAGAGTAGATACTCAAGATACTAGAGTAGACACTGTGTCTATCACTATCTAGATCTATAGTCGATCTATAGTCGATGGAAAGTCAACGTATGCAGTTTAACTAGGTGGTAGGGCTCTCATATGCAAGAGAACGTCTGGGTTAGTACCACCGCTTTGTCTATTTCCCCCGCCAAACAACAGCATTAAATCACTGTGTTTTAGTTTAAAGATTTTGCTTGTAATTTTTACGACTTATCGCCTTCCTGACGTCAACCATTTTAGATGGAAAAGATACTCGCAACAAATATTTGTGGATCACGCAAAAATTTCTCTCGGTGCTGGAATCGAACCCACGGCCTCTCACTTTTCGCACTCCACCACTGCACCACGAAGGCTGTCATTCAGTCTAATAAAAAGTAAATAAAAATAACTGAGTGGCTTTGAAGAAGAATATTACGATTGCGATCTTTTGGAATTAAAGTGGCCTTACCATCAATATTAAGGCATCTCTACATATTGCGCGAGACATGCCGTGAATTACCAAATATAAGAGTGTAGAGGGATGTCTTATCATGCCCTACTTAGTGCCGTATTCGTCATATTAATTTCCCAAAAACAGGTTTCGTCATTTTCATCAAGAGGTTTAGGCCAATGTATGGAGCATAGTTCTGTGTTAAGCCATAAGAAAATGGTTTAAAACTTCATTTTCTTCAATTTTTGTAGTATTTAAAACCTTTATATTATTTTAAATGCTGCAATAGAATTAGGCTGTCGAATCGGTTCTTAGGGCACATATCTCTGACTTTTTGAGGTGTATTCATTGTTAATAATGACTCAATTTAATAGTAATAAAGACATCATTGAGGGAACCTGCATACCTGACAATTCTCCATTTCCTCATTTCATTTCCTCCAAGAATTTCGAATTTATATAAAGCCTAGCAACCAGCATTAGACCGGCATAGTGGACTAAGACCTGACCCCTTTCATTAGTAGAGAAAACCCGTTTATATATATATACTTTCGAAAAATCTTATCGACTTCTCAGGTATTCAGGTTTCCTCACGATGTTTTCTTCACTATTAAATCAAGCGATAATTAATAATTAATGTACACGTTACTTAAAAAAGTCAGAGGTTATGCTCTTGGGGCTGGTTTCGAACCTGCGACTCTCGTCTCTACGGTCCGTACCACTCGCCACTGAGCTATTGCTGCTTTATTATTATGTAATACTATTAATAAATTATAATCATGAATAATATTACAACATATTTGGAAACTTACCATCATAAGGGGATAGCGCCTGCGCGTTGGACACGGGCAAGTTGCAGATTGCCGCCAGCCCGCATATCGCCAGCACAAACATTCCACTCGGAGACATAGCTGCAACAAAAGAGAACGTTTAATATTTAATTAAACATTTATAAAATACTCAATTTGCTAAAAAAATACTATAAATACATCATGATAATGTTTTAGTTCATATGAATACGACCTACAGTAAACAGTTTTAAAAAGTTATTAGACCAGTTGCGAGGAAAATATTGATAAGTATTTAAATGGCATATACTCCAACCGATAGTGTAACCCACGCTAAGTAATCTTTAAAGAGTATTGTAATTACACTTTAAATAGTTTTAACGTCATATTTAAAAGCTCTAAAACTAAGTTTAAGAAATCTGTACAACAATATAAATTAATTATTCGGTAAGGTTTGACAATTTAAATTTCTTTAGCTGGAGCATTGTCAGTGACTAATTATGTACGTCCTAAGAGTTATGAACTGATGGTCCTTAATACAGGTTACTACGTAACCTAGCTAGGACGTCAGGCGCTATGTATATTATGTATGCCCTGTTTTATGTCCAAATAAATAAATAATATTATTATTGAAAGTGTGATGTCATTTTCCGTACAAATTTAATCCAGATAAAAGTAGAGCTATTCTTTATTATTACTTCAATGATCCACTTGAGTGTAAGCTTTTTTAATTGCCGTAAAGAGTGGCCAAGACGCATACAGAGCATTAATGATAACTATTAATAGTTTTTATTGATCGTCAACACAAAACAATTCCAATAAAACTATCTATCTATCTACTAGATTACTCCAACATGATGTAGAAGTGGGCTGGTCATGTCTGCAGACGGACAGAAGGTCGGTGGAGCAGACAGGTGCTGGAGTGGAGACCACGCTTAGGCAAACGTAGTGTAGGGCGCCCGGCTACACGGTGGACCAACGACTTGAAAAAGATGACAGGTAGCGGATGAATGCGGGTTGCCCAAGACCAGGATAGTGGGCTTTCACTTGGAGAGGCTTACGCCCAATAGTGGACGGCAATGAGCTGAGATAACACCGACATAATCATAAAACTCTGATTTCGAGTTTAAAATGTGGAATACTGAAAGTATGAATATTGAATGATTCAACACCTATTATAAAAGATTCCTTTTATAAAAAGTTGAGAAATCAATATTATATGCGTGAACTAAGTCACTGGCATATTCCAGTTTTGTAGCAAAAGGGGTCATGTTTTGTAGTGATATTTGTACACAAACCTAAGAGTAAACAGAAATGGAAATTTCTATTTTCCTAAGAAGCGTATACAAATAATTTCTATGTACCCGGTTAGAGAAACTAGACGAAGAAAAATAAACAAATTTGTTGCTTGGGAAAATTTGAAAAGGGTAAGTTAAGTAAGACTATTTTATGCGTAAAGTATGTACTTTGCACGTGCCTCTTGCGTGGTAATGGCCCGAATAGTGATATTCGCTTCTTTTCACTTTTTTCTTTTTTGTCACATTTCATCATGTAGTTGATATGAACTTGGGATATTATATGATTTGATATTTTGTTATATTTTATGGATTACAAAGGCTTTATTCCTAATATTATACTAAATTCCATATGAGTATCTATATTACCCAAATGGTTTATATTAATTATAATCTCTTTTTAAAGTTATATTAATTAAATACATCTTAAGTTATAAAATAAACTTGAAGTGAAGAAATTGCGCAATATTAGTTACCTATATTCAATAGAGTTACACCTGGAATAGATGTTACGTAATTTCTTAACTCTGTTTGACACATTGGAAACATTAAAGACTTGGAAACTAAATTGTTAAACAAATTGATTAATTTGCATAAGTATAGCCTTTTGACGTTCAGTCAAACACGTGCCGGCTTTGGCGTCGCCTACGTATTGATAAACTGTCAGTCAATAATGATGACGGCACACGAATGTCTCAATTCTCAATCCCCATAATTCGGCAACGCTCAACAAGTAGGCTAATGTGCGTGCCAAACCTCCGCCCCTCCGTATGTGCCGGCGCGAGAAGCGACGAGCGTGACGTCATCAATCACGCTTATCAAAACGCTCGTGACACGCCGCCGACTCGTCACATGCACGCTAAATGGGTAAAGTGTAAATATGATGTGACACTTTTTCCGTGATTCCGATTCCTGTACACACCTCGCGCTACGCCTTAGTGAAAGGTGTTGTGCTACGCCGTAGTAGCTAGTTAAGGCGTAGAATAACTTAGCGATTTGTTTATTTTTATTTTATGTTTAAATAATATTATTCATGTTCCACTTAAACTTGTATGGTTATATTATTTTTAACTTAACTTATCGCACTAGTTCCATACGCTACACCTAACCACTCAACCTGCATCCTTACGTGTAAATAGGTTATTGGTTGACATCTGGCTATGAATATATGTATTTCCCATTCCATCCCGTTTAGCTAAGAGAGCATATCCAATTACTAACCGCTGCATTAATTACACGGATATGCAGTGGACTGGGAAACGTGGCGCGAAGATAATTTGTAAACATCCAAACTTTGAAATCGATTTAACGTTGCAAATATTTACAGCGACATTACTGCGGGTAACATTGTAACTGAACGGTACATTTCATTTTATAGTCAATGACTATTAAATTCACTTTTATGAACTCCAATAGTTGGTTTCATTGTGATATTTTGTTTAATGCCTGGCTTTAATGACGTATTTTACTTATGTATAAGTACTTTTCAATGTTATTGAAGGCTTAAATGTTGTTAAATCCAAATTGTTAATAATATATTTAAATAAAGTTATGAAAAGGATTTTTATAACTAAATAGAATCAGTTTACATTAAACTTACGACTAAATGTACAGTGTTGCATATTTCATACACGTACTTTTTATATTAAACAATATTGTTTTTCTGTTAAGCGTTGCCACATAAAAATCCTTGAAAATCCTTTATGTAAAAGTTATAAAAGTAGCAGCACGTTATTGATAGAGTATAATAGGCCATCTCCATAATATATAGAAAGCCGTCCGTTGGGCCGATGGTCACCCGTCGACAATTTTCTTTATCACTAGTCACACGACGTCATCAAAATGGAGCGTCGCGTCATCCATCAAGAGGGCGTATATCTTCAACTATAGCATACACGTAAATATAGACAGTACAGTACAGTTTTATGTAAAATATTATAGAATTTTTTGGATCGACAAAATTACTATAACTTAGTCTGAATAAATAACATGCATGGTTAATTTATTTTAAAAAGTCAAAGATCTTTAAGGTAACAAACGTTGTAATCGTAAATGTGGGAGAGTTGTCATAATTGACAGATAAAGCATTATAAAGTAGTGTTTTTGGAACGAAGTTCCTTACGGCAGGCTTGGAGGGGATAGGGATTTCGCTGCGTGACCGAACTGAAAAAAATGTGATAGTAAAACCGTAAGAAAAATGCGTGGAATAAAACCGTTAAATGAGACGTGCGCAGGCGCGACAGTCGCATACACAGAATTGAGCACGACTTTTTTTACAATTTGTGTCGATTCTACATTAGCCGAAGGAACTTCGTTCCTACCTGGTGTCCCACGACACCACTCATTTTAATTTTTTTATATAATAAATACACCGATAGACCTGATTCCTCACTAATATACGACATGTAGACATTGACAGCCTCCGTGGCGTAGACGATTACGAAGCGAGAGGCCGTGGGTTCGATTCCCGCACTGAAACAAATGTTTGTGTGATCTACAAATATTTATTTTTTGGGTCTAGCAGTCATGGTGTCACCGCAAGTCACTCGTAATCCTCGATACCGATTATAGTTAACCTAGTGTGGTGACTGTGGTGGTGTGTAGGACTATGTGTTTGACTGTTGGGTGTATTTATTTATTTATCCCAGAGTGGGTATCCAACTCGTGGCCTATCGGATCACAGCCGGCTAGTTGTAGCTGCCCCTGTGGTCTTTTAACTAGCAATAATAGAGGAGAAGGTGGTAATGTGGCCCCCGCAGGTATTATGGCCCCCTTCGATATTTCTAGTTTAGAATCACCGCATCAAGCGAAACATTTTTGTAATGGGGAGCATCAAAGATAATTTCGATTTAATGCACAAAAAAAGTAAGCGAGGGCAGCACATACGTTTGTTATTCGAGCCAGTTTGAACTTGCATTCGCAAAAACTTTGTTATTGTGTTGCATTTAATTGCATAATTCTGGAAATACCGAGTTTACGCATCTGAGATTTGGATATTATGTTCGATTAACGTTTTCCTATTGGATTTTGAAGGTATGTACACAAAATATTTGATGTTATATATTTTTATAGGTTGGTTTGTAGATTCCATAATATTGGTAATTTGACCCCCTCATATTGGTTGTATATATATGAGTGATATTTATTTTTTTATCTACTTACAGATGCCTATAAACGAAGGCTTATGAGGCCAAAGAGACCAAAGAGACGCAACATCCAACAGTAGCTCCGATAATGAAGAAATAGTAAAAAGCGACTCATCGGGATCTGATAAAAATGTATCTCCATCTGTAGTACCTGAAGACTACGATATGATTTGTATTTTGTGACAATATTTACTCCAGCGACAGACGTGGCGAGGAGTGGATTCAGTGCCAAAGCTGCAACTTATGGGCTCATACTGACTGCGGGGGGCCATATAACCCTCGCTTGATCTCAAATTGTCAAATTTACATTTTTTTTTATAAAATATATTTTAGTATTATCTGTTGCATTTTTATTTGTTCCATATTATGTCGTGTATTGGCAAATAAATAACAAAACTAATGATGTTTTCATTATACATGTTTTCCTTTTATTTTTTACATGAGACCTCAAAAACAAAGTGGGGGGCCACATTACCACCTTCTCCTCTATATTGATCGCATCAAATCAATTCTGCCTCGACAGACATTTCCGTAATGTTATTATATTACATAAATATTATTTATAAAGCAATTGATCCATCAGGATTCTCAGAATTGTCTTATAACTCATCGCTTGAGTCTTATTCATAATGTTACCTGCTTGACTTAAGATGACTTTGTGAATATATTGCGCGAGTGAAAATTGTTAGTTAAGATATTCTTTTATAAAAAGGTAACTGCTCGAAAAAAATAATTTTGATCAAAAATTGTTTACCAACTTTTCTCATATGCGGCTTAAAACGGGCTGACTCGTCTGACAGCATTTCAAATATTTTCGCATCAAAAAGAAGCTAAAAAACGTTAAAAAAATAAAATCTGTGACAAAACAGAAATAATATTTAATGGTCATGGTTTCACAAAATAATATAAATATATGTAATGTAACAATCCTGCGGAAGTGAAATTTAAACTCTTATTAGAAATCAAGTCAAAATATATTAAATTACTTATACTTTATATATTATATTACATGAATAACGTAAAGGTGGGCTTAATGCCAGAGGTATAGACTCAGTTTACCTATTTATAATACAGAGACTTTAATATAAACTTTTGGTTCCATGTATTTTACTAATGTTACTAAGGTATTAAGTTACTAACAGTATGGTTTTTCCATCGAACCGTCAATCATATGTCGAATAATCTATGTAATATAACTGACGATATACTTGCTTGATTGACGTACGTATAGCTTGAGAATATGGATCATTTGTACATTATAGATATTATTTTCCAATAAATTCTTATATCTTATTTTGTACATAATAAAGCCTCATACGATATTTAACGCTGAATGTTGAACGCGTGCGGGTTAACACACGATTGTCTTTGATCCTCCATGCGGCAAATTGGAAAGCGACGGCATGCCACCTACCTGTCGCCACTACGTTTACCACTATGTTTACTGCTAACTCACTCTTCAAAACACGTCTGGTTATTTTTAAGGTCAACGTACTAAAATTTTGCCCCAACTGAATCATTATTGTGTATTGGGTTTAGTTTTTTGGTTGTAAATATTATTTTTGAGTAAATGTTCGGAAAAGGAGCACATGGGCCATCTGATAGTAACAACCTCTGTTTTACAGTAATGTAAAACATTTTACAGATTCAATAAATATTTTAATTGAACTTGAGTTGTATGGGATTTTTGTGTGAAAAAAAGTCGGAAAATTTGGACAAATTTCAGTTAGTTTTTATTGATCAACTGCTCAATCGCATGTGATTCGAAATATATAAACAGACTTTCAATCGAATTGATCAACATTAACCTTACAGCTTTTGTTGATTCGAGGTTGATTTGTCATAATTAGTAACGACAATAAACTGTTGGCGAGATGTGTATTGTTGTTTTTAAACTCTCATTTTTTATTATGACAGCTTATGATATATTTTAAATTTGTTGCCACCCCCAATTTATAGTTGCCGCAATCTAGATGTATTAACCTTACATTCTTTATGAAATTGCATTTTTAATAAATTCACAAATGGCCAGTAAGAAAAGTTTCAAGTTGCAAGACAAATACAGACTATGCTATAGTAAGCCAGACAAACTAACGTCGGCCGCCGCCCGCCGCGAATTTTATGACTCAAGCCGCAAAGGCAAAATGGAAAAGGGATACCCGGATTTCATTTTAAGTAAGCTTTCGACAGCCTCCGTGGCGCAGTGAGCGAGTAGCTGATTGTAAAACGTGAAGCCGCGGGCTCGATCCCCGCACCCAGACAAATATTTGTGTGATCCACAAATATTTATTTCGGGTCTGGGTGTTGTGAGACTGAGTCTCTCATAGTTCTTGATACCCACGACACAAGACTCGTATCTTACTGTAGGGTAAGGGTTAGGTTGGGTGTCATTTAAGGTGCCTTTTGTATGAATGCACAATACCCTTGATAGACTTTAATCAAAATCATTTAAATGCTCAATTATTAAATGCTAAAAGCATGAACCACACTACTGTATACTTAAAATGTCAGACGGGACCTGGACAATCATTTATCTTACCACGACACCTCACCTGAGACGCACCGACTTTGTTATTACTTTAATCTGTCTTTTCTTATTTAATTTCGAATATTAATAACCACGCCTATGAAATTAATACGTCTGACATATTTAGTGGATTCTAACATCAAATTTATCATGAGATGGATTTATCATGAGCTGAGTCAAACCAGTTATTATTTCCCTCAACAATAAGAGAATACATCGGACTATATGTCGTCAACTATTAAACTGGTTTAACACCATTGATAAATGTCATAATAACAATGCCGACTAGCATTCCCAAAAATTAATTAATTACAAGGTGGTAGGTCCCTCGTATGCGAGAGGCCGTCTGGGTTGATACCACTGCTTGGTCTATTTCGACTGTCAAGCAACAGTGTGTAAGAACTGTTGTATTTCGGTTTGAAGGACATTGAAGCCAGTGAAATTACTGGGCATTATGAGACTTAACATCTTATGTCTCGGGGTGACGAGCGCAGTTCAAAGCCATTCATTGCTTAGTAATTCAATGGTCTGTGCAGTGTTGCTTCTGTTTATGGGCAGGCGTGGCGCTTACTATCAGGCGAGCGCCTTGGTCGTCTCGTCATTCAATCAAAAAAAAAAATGGAAAACTGGCGGCGTTTCTGCAAGCCTGATGCATCATATATCTATCTTTTTATAGTACTAGAGTTACACCATTGAACGCGACAAGTCGGATACATACAGGATAATTGGAATGGAATAGTCAATCAATACAAGTTTAATACATGCAAAGCTATCTTCACAGATCAAATTTGAATAGCGTGTGTCACAGAAGCTAACAAGTCTGATTGTTTTGGAACAAGTCGAGGTTCTGTCTATGCCATTGTACTGAGAACTTGGAGACCTGGTTAAGTTTAATTGGTTTCCAGTCGACTGAACCTGGCAGGTGCTTCTAATTGTTTCAGCCAATTAACTTGAAAGACTTTAGAAGATATGTCATCAATACCTAGATCTATAACTCGTGTTATTGCTAATAATACATAATTGATATAAAATTAAAATTTAGCGCTTGTTCCGCTAAGTCCAATAATTGTGTAAATATTACTGCTGAATTAAATTATCACTAATTATTATTATTATTGTGTATTATTAATTGTCACTGTTGCACTAATCATAATACAAGCTCACGCACGCATAGCAAGATGTGCAACATCTATCATGATGTTGATCTATCAATATACGATATGCTGGATTACCTTAAAGAACATTTATTAGCAGGGTCCCATTTAATAATATAAAAAAATATAGAAGTGTTGTACCCCATAGAAAAAAAACGTGTTTGTGTACCCTTTCCGGGACACTTGGTAATTTTATTTACATACGTGTCAAAGACCTTTTCTCGCCAATGATACTGATGGAGTAATTTAATGTCATATAAAACTCATTACTAATTTATACACAGTTCTGTCCTTTTACGTGTAGCGAAAACATAATTACGTCACCTTCCTCATCACGGCAAATGTACGGAAAGGAAAGGGTACGCGTCGCGTCGGCCGGAAAAAATGCTGTAACGAACCGCTTTCATAAAGGAAGCGACAAAAAGTAAAAAGCGAGCCTACGATATGTCCAATGTTTGTGAAACAAGCTCTATTGGCTAATACCCATCCGCCAACATTCAATACAGGACTTATATTTATTGTTTATATTCATGCCAGCCGTGTACACTCTAATGTGGGGTTGGTGCAACTTGTATTTTACCATCATGTCAAAAACCTTTAATTTGTCCGATCTAGAAATCAAGCCTGAGACCCCTGACATTGGATGTCATGCTTGCTACCCCTGGCCTGGGTACGCAATTGATATTATAATTATTTTAAATTATTATTTTATTATTCCGAAACCATTTGCAATTAATAAACATATATTTTGTACGGAATTAAACTTCAAAATAAATGCAAGTGAATTTAAAAGGATAATGTTTTGTTTCCACTGAATTACCGCGACCTATTTCTGATACAAGCCTCAAATAGAATAATCCGATGCGATCGCTCTTCTGTGTCGTGGTACATCTAACCAATAATGCAGTATTATGTGGCTTTCGAATTTGGGCGGTTTATTTTAAAAACACAAAAATTTTATGAATATTAAGTTATAAATCAGCGGAAGATGTTTAAATATTATTAGATAATACTATAAGCATAAATATTATTAAATATTAAATAACTTATAGTATTTTTCCAATTGTTTAAATAATGTAGATAAAATTATAAAATCATCAATTAAATAAATTAAAGTAATTTTATAAATTTTGAAAGACTCAATAGTTTTTTTGAGATATTATATAAGCAATATGACTAACTCTGTACTATTCGATAAATTACTCAAAATAAAAGAGTAGACGGAACTTTGTAATCAACTCGGTACGGATGTCGAACTAACGAACTGCTCACACTGAAATTCCGCACCTCATCGCGTCGCAGAGTTGCGGAAAAAATCACGCGTCGTTTAAATGCAATGAAGCTTGCTATGAAGGTAAAAAGACTGTGTTTTATTCTCATTATATAAGTGGAAACTGCGTAGGGGAAAATGGAATACTATTTCATATTGATGACGATAAAACCACTAATTATTCTGATATAAACTAATTAAAACAACAATATTAAAAATTGTGACAGCATTATTACTAATGTGTAAAAATCAGAAATGCACAACTATTTAAACCACTCACAATTTATAAAATCAGTAGACTACGCTCCAAGACTATACACGTAGTGCGCTTTATGTCCAGAAAGAGCCTTGCAAGTATTTGGCCCGCATT
Organism: Amorpha juglandis; assembly: GCA_949126905.1. NCBI lineage: Eukaryota > Metazoa > Arthropoda > Insecta > Lepidoptera > Sphingidae > Amorpha > Amorpha juglandis. The sequence continues at coordinate 11,810,920 of OX421372.1, forward strand.
GAACTATTCGGCAATTAAGTCGGATAAAAATCAATTGCAACACACTCCAAAGTAGTACAATTACAATACAACAAAATTTCTGAGATAAAAAGTATTCTATGTCCTAATCCAGATCCTGATCATATACTTTGTGCCAAATTTTGTTTGTTTAAGTTGTTGTTAAGTTGTGATTGATTAACTATCATTTTATATCAAATACATTCCCATTTATTATGAAAATTGTAGGAATTAGGATGCATACTTGAAATAAGCGTCATCATCTAAATCATTCCTCACGTAATGTTATTACCACGTGGAATGACACCCATTTCCACCACGCAGCCATTTCCATATTGCACTCGCCTTCGCTCAGAAAAAATGTTATTACCGCTGCCCCATAAATACGCATACATATTTAAAAAGCAAAACAGCTGCAATATGATAAACGGCAACATTTAATCACGATTAAAGTAAATTCCTAGACATATTTGAGGATGGCGTGAGTTGTAGAAAAATATAGCGACAGACCAATTTGTTTTTGGCACAATTTATTTCCTACCATTGTCCCCACATAGATCATGTTTTGCATTTTACAGAATGTAATAAATGAGCGCGGTTATATCACAAGAATATAAGTTCTTGAACAATAACCTACATAAGAAAGCATGTAGTTTTAGGTATTATTGTAGAGAAGCTCTCTTTCCCTTTTTACCTTATCAATGTGTGCTTACTTTGAAATTCAGAAATAAGTTATTAATTTTTTATTCTGTAGGAAGAATACTAGACAAACATTCAAATGGAACATTAAACACTTAGCGTGTGTTATAGTTTATAGCATTTGGAACAACACTAGCGGTTCCCACCCTCTCCTGTGTCAAGAAGCCACAGATTTGCGGGCAAACGGCACTCCGATTAAATTTTCCTAACAAAATTACCGCCAGGTGGATGTGTGACGGTGTGACCCGCTGCAGAATAACGCCGATGCCGACATGTAAATGAATATAGCTAACAATATTTGCGCCCCGAAGCGAATTTAAGGGGGACGAATTTTGGTTTAAAACGTAACTATTTGGTTCAGAGCAATCTTATAGATTTTTTAGGAAATGTAAGGTACCAGTCTATTCCTCAAAATACTGATATTATTTAAAGTAGACAAATGAAAGAGATATGATAATAAAATATAGCTTCCACATTACAAACTGTCTCACTGTTGGGCACTAAACTCCTCTACTAATGATAGGAATATATCAGAAAGATACCACGCTGACCTAATGCGGGTTGATAAACTTCACATGATTGTGATAAATGCAATAAATCTCAATTCGACGGGTATTTTTTCGAACAATCATTATTATATTGCAATTTATACTACCATTCTAAATATTTTATATTATTACAAGACAAAGACAATATTGAACAAAACTGGTATTATTAAGATTTCTTTACATAATATGAACTAATAAATTCACTAAGTTTCGTAGGGAGCTCGCGACTTATTGCAAAAATTGACTGGCCTGTTCTTCCTTCTGTAGTCTTTAATGGTATCACAATCCCATTTGGTGAGACTGTAAAAAATCTGGGAGTAATAATCGATCGCACTTTGTCTTGGGGACCGCAGCTTGCCGCCACAATTCGTAAGATGTTTGCATCAGCTGCGTCTTTAAAAAGACTTCGTAATTTTCTGCCCACTGCCACTAAAATTGCGCTTGCGCAATCATTACTTCTACCCGTTCTGGACTATGCAGACGTCTCTTATCTAGACCTAACCCAAGTTCAACTTGATAAACTTGAGCGTCTTCAAAATTTCTGTATACGATTCATATTTGGTTTGCGCAAATATGATCATATCTCCGACTTCCGCACTAAGCTCAAGTGGCTTCCCATTCGTCTTCGTCGGAATACTCACATTCTATGCCTTCTATATAACATCTTGTTTAATCCGTCTTATCCGCACTATCTCAAAGTACATTTCAACTTTCTCCATTACGCCCATTCCCATACTTTAAGATCGTCAGAAAATTTGACTCTTAAGACTCCAGTGCACAGTAGTAGTTTCTTCGATAGCTCGTTTACTGTTCAGGCTGTTCGCCTATGGAATTCTTTACCGGTATTTGTACGACAAGCTCCATCACTGACTGTTTTCAAAACTCGACTAAAATTTTATTATCTGTCCTTACTCGAATAATGGTGTATCATTAAGCTGTATTTATTTCTTATGAATGTTTTATAAGTATTATATATGTAATATTGTTATATATTGATATATGTATATTGTATGTATGTGTATATATATATTTTGTATATTTATAGACGTCGATATGTTATTGTTACTACATAGTATATGTAAGTATTTTTTTATTTAGTATATAATTGTCAATTATTTCGTTAAGTTCCTCTTAACACCCCCACTTTTTGGCCCTTTTTTTTAACAATTCCGTTATTGTAAGGTTGTCTGGAAGAGATCGCTTTCAGCGATAAGACCGCCTATTGACATTGTTGTAGTTTTAAGTTTCTTATGTATTTTTCTTTAAATTGGTGTTCAATAAAGTGTTATCTATCTAAGTTTCATAGCTATGGAAATTTTAAAAAAGAAAGTTCAACAGCCTAATAATAACTCGGATTTTTTTCGTTCCAATCCTGGCAAAATTATAGTTACCTGTAGGCTGTAGACAAATTTGATATATTCAACACGCAATCGTAGCTTCGGGCAAAAATAGACGTTGCCACGAAATCCAAATACACGCAATATAATCCGCACCCCCTTTATATCTATCCATTGCAGTTGATAGAGTATTCCTCTGGAGGGTGATTTAGGGGTAGTGATTCGAACGGAATGAGGGTACTGTTAATGTAATTTTAAGTCTCGTTCAACCCGGATTTAGGAAATGGTTCTGACATCGCAACAAGTTACTTCCCTGCTTATATTAATGTAGTTCTATATAATGTGTTTGCTCAATTTAATAAATGTAACTTTAATAATTTTATATATAATAACTCTATATATCTCTATAATATTACTTGTTCAGTTTTTTATAATATCATTATACGAAGTCCGTCGATAGTCTCGAAAACCCTATTTAAGGTTTACTTTCAGACTATATCTATATAATGAGTATCTTCGTAATTAAAATATCTTAAAAATTAGAAGCTGCCAAGGCGTAATCTACATTAATTTATAAAAGTTATTAGTAAAAAAATATTATAATATCAACAAAAAAATACTTTCGAATTAAATTGAACTATCCCGAAGAAAAGAGCACACAAAAAATTGCCGGAGAAATTTTGTTGTTATAATATACCCTTTTAAATATTCAGATGGACTAATCAAAAAGGTGCCGATACTTAATACTGAGCATCAAAAGGTTTTATTTAAAAAGAAAATTTGTTTAAAAAAGGTGTCTTTCCAAGTATAAGATACCGATTAAGTGGATCAAAGTAAGTATTTTTCAATTTCAAAATTGCTTTTGTGAGATAATTAGAACCTGATATAATAAAAGACAAAGATAGCGACGTAAAAACGACGATTCTTAACCTATTGTTGCTTTTTCTCGCATAACCTATTTTTTATCGTCCGTTTTTGATCTATTTATTAAACTGTTAGAAAGAACCAAAAAAAAACATTGTTTAGTGCAACACAGTTTGGAAATAATAAGAAAAATAATGGCATAAGTATTATGCTAAAATGTTACTTTAAATTAAGTATTATATACATCAAATGAGGGTCAGGTCAGAAGCAATATGCTGATATTGTTAAGTAGGTGGCCTAGCGCTGATACGTAACTATCCTCCTAACAACATTCCTACTTCAACTTGATTCCTGTTCTAGTTTATAACTAGCCCCTGTGGTTCATGGTTTCGACCACGAATGTTGAATAAAAGGTGAAGGTGGGGAATAAGCATAATTGGCGGTGCCAATAAAACGCACGTGCCCATAAACGCAGCCGTTCCTTCAAATTGGCTCGTGTAACGCCAATCACAGGAATGAACGCGTTGCGTTTACGGTCTAATTGAACCCACCGATTACCAACGATGTAATATTAATGAAAATGAGGTGAATAATAAATACAACACCAATTTTTTTTTATCCGAGCAAGACGAAGTGACTGCACTACACCTGATGGTAAGCGTAGTGCAGTCAAAAAAAACCAGCGGCCACCGACAAACAATGAGTTCATCGGTCATCAGAATCACGCCGGCCTGTATAAATGCTTCTTCCCTCTTCGGACAGGGATGAAGCAAATCGAGGGGTCTACGGCAGGACAGGCGGATGACCGATGCATGCACAGGGATCCAAGGGTGTACCCCTATTCCCGCTCCAATCAACCATCAAGTCATGTCGCAAGCCCCTCGGTAGAACCGGATATACACTGGCTGATCCTGGAACGCGATCCACACAAGTTGTGTGGGTCATTATAGCAGGCTTTAACACCATGTGTACGGTGGTCGCTATACCACCAGCATGCACCAGGTACGTATTCAATTATGACTGTTTTATTAGAGCATTTGTAATGCGTACGTGGTACGACTAATGTGCTAAGTCCTCGGGTTCGATCCCCGGGTCCGGTAACAATGATATTGCATTGTTCTATTACGAAATGCTCTGTATCAGCCCGGAGTCTGGAATAATACTCGATATGGTTCGCTCCCTATCACATCATGGGATGAAAATAAGCTCGGCGAAATGTGAGTATTCTGCCTATCTTCGGGAATTACAGGCGTGATACCTTATGGTATACTATACAACGAAAGTCGATAGTAAACTTAAATGACTATCAACACTTTATAACGAGTTCAAAAAGGTTTAAAATGAATAGACAAATAAATATTTGATTCCATTCAAAACGTTATAGCTACGTCTATACCGGCAATTCCTGTTTGTCCCATCGGAATGCATTCTTAGACGTATAGACGTACTTCCAAAGCAGCTTTGCATCAAGAGTCAGACGTATTGAAAAGTTTCAACCAGAGTGTTTGCAGGACAAATTCCATCCACTGCCTCAAATGTTGACCGTACTCTTTAGTAGGAAATAAGACGCAATTTCAATATTAATATAAATCTTCTTTATAAAACTAAAAGATATTTCATATTATTTGCGCAATTTCAATTTTAATGCATATCTTCTTTATAAAACTAAAAGTTATTTCATATTATTTGCGCAATTTCAATTTTAATATAAATCTTTTTTCTTAAACTAAAAGATATTTCATATTATTTGTGTAATTATATTAGTCACTAAATTTACAATTTATATTTTATATTCATAGTAAATATCAATGTTTATCTGCTACTCTTTCTACCCTTACGGGGAAAGGCATCAGCTTACGTTATGAGTATTGTATATACAAATCTGAGAAAATATTTTACAAAATTACTATACTACATTCTTCATTTTCGTAGTTAACTATCAAACAAATAAGGTTTAATGTGTTTGGCTATAATAGTATTTCTTACAAGTTTGTACTTGTCTTCAACAATTTCAGGTCAGAAGTTCAAAGCTCTGTTAAATATGTTTACTCGGGTCGGATTCCAAATCTATGCAAACATTTTAGTTCTGTTAAGTTATTATGTGCCTATTATACTAATCACTTGAAACTTAGAGTACACTTTGTATATATGTGATGAAATAAAAAGAGACATTTCAGTGCATGCCGGTTAGTATACTCTTACTTTGAAATAAGTAAACTTTGGACAATAAAACACGCGGAATTGTAATAAAAAAAAATATTTTTATGTGATTTTGTGTCGTGCCGATGTTAATAATATGAGCAATGAGTATTTTTGTCTAATACTTATTTTTCATACTGCCCTTAAGACTGCCTCGGTGGCGCAGTTGTATCGCGTGCGCGGTACAACTGCTGTGCTGAGGTGTCAGGTTTGATACCCGAGTTGGGTAAAAGTGATATTGAATTTTTCTATCACGAAATGTCAGTATCAGTCTGGATTCTGGAATTATGCGCAGTATGACTATAGGGTCGCCCCCTATCACGTCATGGGACGGAAATAAATAAATAATTAATAATAAATAATTTTTAGTGTTATATATTGTATAATTATTAGTCACGTCCGCATATATGACTGTAAAAATTATTAAAATAGTAATCTGTGGATAGCGTCGTTGGTGGTACATTTAATTATTACTTTCAATGTGTGTATAATTTGTGTAATGTATAATGTACTGCTGTTTGTTATCCTCAATAAAAAAAAAAAAAAAAAAAAAAAAAATAAGCTCGACAAAATGGGCTTACTAGTTGCACCTCTGCTTACCCCGTTGGGGATTACAGGCGTGAGTGCGCATGTATTATTTTTCATATGTAGTAAGTATCACGCAATATCACATGAGAAATGTAATGCTATCATAAAATTATACGACATATAGTATTTATATGTTTATTATTTACCTAGCGTGCTTAGTGTACATTGTCTAGGTCTAATATATGGTTTAGAAGCGACAAAAATTATCCAATTAATAGTGCGATCCTAGACAAATGTATTTAGAACGCATTTCAATATGATTGTAATAAATATTTTACTTACTTGGGGTTGGTTGTTGTAGGTTGGTCAATCTGTAACAAATTATCAAAATCGTTATCAATGTTATTCTATTCATTATATTATTATACAACAGAAACGAGTGTAGTAGACATATTATTTATACGTACAATAGATTTCTTCTTAATACCACGTAAAGGATAGTTAACGCTATTTCGTGAAATTATTTTTGATTTCTCACAGGCAGTTTAATAATTTTGTAAACGAAATAATAAATAATACAGAAGTAACGAAAGTAACTGAGCTAAAAATGAAAGTTTCCAAGAACAAACACAAAATATATTCTTGGAAAATCAAATTTTATCTTTTGAAATTTACATAAGCCTAAAAATATTGACCACAGATCCCAAACTAAGCGGTTATCTAAGTACAGTGCTAGCGTAGGCAGTTGTGCTAAATCATTAGCTTATCGCGACACCTCATAACGTTAAACGTTATCCCGTGATAGTAAGGGCACCAATAACAGGGGATACTAATAGGGGTCATAATGCGTGCACCTTAAGACCTAAACAAACATCTTATTTGTATGAAAATAGCGTGTATTGTTACTTCATGTTTATAAAAAAAATAATGTAAACATTTGGTAAATATCGCCTAGGTCAGAATACGTCTTCAAAAATAAACCAACCATTATTAAAATTAGTCCGTCTTGATTTATTTTAAGTTGTCTTAAGCTCGCTTCCAAAAATATTTTTGTTTTGACCATTAGTGCCAATTAATGCCTATCCTCTTCACAGCTTCACGGATTTGTGTAAAGAAAAATACGCAAAATCCTACGAATTTACGCACTTAGCGTGACAATTCCTCGTCTAACAAATTAGAATATTTAATTCTGTTTACACACGAATAATTAAATTTAATGAAACCTACGAGGATTTGGTTCAACGAAATCCTTGCCTTTTTCAAAAATCGAAACGTGAATTGAATATGCATAATCAGATTTGGTAATTTAGGACCGCGCTGTTAATGATAATTGAGAAGTTTGACACGAACGTTGAATGAAAGTTAAACAGCGTATTACGTTAATAAAATTACGATGAATATGCAAAAGTCATAATAATCCCTTCGAAGGTTGCTGAGGCTTGCCTGTGATATGAAAATTCGATGGTCGTTTGATAATGTCCTTGGATACTGTCTACACCAAATATGTGTAAACATTTACTCATACAAATATTTATTTCATTATAGATAACCAAATGTGAAAAGCAAATTTCTATAAATGTGCGATATTATCTGAATAGCAACTTCGGTTGTAGCGTATTAAATAAACAATGACTTAATGCAAACAGAATTGAAATCAATGATTTTGTTCGTACCATTTTAAACTTTATTTGGTGAAGACCCTCAGTTGTAGAGTTTTAATGAATAGTATTTATGTTTATGTAATACAAATAGATCGTCCATTTGAAATTAGATTGGCCGGTAATATATTAAACAAAATACGTAGTTTCGCAGGTAATCAAAACGTCGGTTAGCGGTCGGGTTAAACACATTTTACCATTTGTATCTAACAACAGAACTGTATTCAGTTATTTCGATTTGAAATTCGTCTATCTGACGAGGGCCCTCGATGGAACCCAGTGCTCTCTACAATTTAGGCTCGTGACCGCATACATCCATCTGATCCATCCAATCCCCAGTAATACTCCAAGTTTAATCACAATTATTTCTCGCTGCGTTTATTGGTAAAATATCGCACTGTTATCTCGCGCCGACTTTAATGTATATGAACAATTTGGGAGAAATCTCTACTGGCATGTATACGAGACTTTGAATGAGTTTCATGGAGTTATGAAGCTATTGAATTTAGGTGTTCATAGGTACACTTACTTAGCCTTTGTAGATTTTTTATTACAGTTGTAGAAAATTGATTTGATTTTGCCGCGTTTATTATTCAAATTTCGAATAATTAACTAGGGTTAACAATGTGGTCCGAATATAGTATAAGGTAAACACAAATTAATTATATTTGATTCAATTGAAAATTCAAACATGCAAATAATACGAACACAGTGGACACCCGCGAGCGCGGTGACCGCCAAAAATGTTTTCCAATTCGCAAACTTGCAACTTAAATATTCATAAGCATTTAGTGAATTGAAATCCGAAGGGGTTGCTAATTTGGGTGAATCAAACGGTACTAACTGTAATTTTGATTTAAATCATTATTAGTTAAACAGTTGTTTGTTTGGGTTACTGTTTTCTTGTGTCTCCTTTTGCTCGGTCCTTACTCACATGTCATTTTTTATCTTACCAAAAACTTAATGTTATTACAATGAAACAACAGCAAGTATATTATGCCTTTTTATGAAAGAAAAATTTTCAGAACCGGACTATTAATTATTAATTCACCATACTATCGAAATAATATTAGTTTGTAGCTAAATAAGATTTTCTTTCTTTTTAAGAAATTAATCTTATGTACATAATATTATGATATTTTATAACATAATATTTGTATCCGTGACTATTGTCGATACGCCAACATCGAGGGACATCAATTATACAATTGAGGGGGTTTAAAAAATCAGCACTAGGCCTCTAAGTATCTTAGCAATATCAATATCTTATCTCACTCGCGACGCTCCATACAATCGAACCGATTTATTTAGCCCCTACTACCACTGGCTCACAGGCCTGTACGCACAGTTTACGTATGTGTGGGTAGTTATTGAGGGCTGATCTAAACCAATTGAGAGCGACAAGCATATCGCTAGACGTAAACAACATAAGTGATTCTCTAACATACTATCCCTTGGGTTAACTATATACAGGGTTATTTTAAAACACCAGCAACCTCGCAGGGGTAGATACCTAAGGTTATAAGCTACTACTTTTGTTCTACGACTTTTGATAATTTGTTAGATTTTATTTTCATACAAAAATAAGTATTCATTTAATTTCCGTCTTGAATGTTACCTACACGCATCGCAGATTACGTAAGCAAACACGCGAAGCGTGGGGAACCGGGCTAGCGTTGAAGGTCATCGCCCGAGCCAGCTGAGCGGCTTCTTGGAGTCGCGCGCGCACGCCGAACGCTACGAAGAAAAATACGACACAACAAAAACTTGTAAAATCATTTTTTTTTTAATATATTGAGTTATATACAAACTCGTAGAACAAAAGTTGTTCCGTATGGGGTCAGCTATCTGGTCCTGCGAGGTTGCTGGTGTTTTAAAATTAACCCTGTATAATAGTTTTTAATAATAAAATCATCATTTAGGTGTGTCATGTTTTGGATAGTAAGGATTATTGATTTAAGCAAGAAATGTCAGACGAAACTGTGTAATTGCCAATGCCTGTTTTAACCGACTTTAAAAAGGGGGAGGATATCAACCGATGCGTATTTGTTTATTCTTTTTATGCATACACAAACACAGTACGACAAAGAATCATCCGAGAATATGACTTCTTTGCGTAGAAACAGTTAGTGTCACTTGGCAATATGTTTAAGTGGCACCTACTTGGTAGAAATATATTTTGATTGGATTGTCTTTTTAGTTTTTTATGTTGTGTTGTACCAAATAAAATATTTTTCATTCTTTCTTCCTTTATAGTTCAACTACATACTGCATATATGCACATACGACTATAAAATATTTTAAACGTATCCAATGAATAAAATATATTACTCGTAACTTCTAGAAGTAAGAAAAACTGTTAAAACTTTTATAACTGCTGATTTAAAACCAAATCAATTCAGTCAAAATTCCAAACAGAAAAATCTACGAACCTTGTTTATAAAAAACGCGCCACAAAATAAGTCAAAAAACCAACCGAACGACTTTAGTGCCCAGCTCGTTAATAAATTCGACTAAATACGGATAACTGTCGGAAAATGTTCACGAAGTTTTAACGAAGTAATGATCCAACTGTTCACTTTAAACTACAATTTCAATTTGAGGATTGTGAAGAATTTCGTTTCGTTTTCAAACATAAACCACTTTCTAACCGTTCTTTGTTATTGAACTCCCAAACATTATAAATACAAGTGCCCTAAGTGCTTTCTGAAGGATATACTGTTGTGTATTAAAAAACAATTAAGCTACTTTCTAAGATAAAATTGACTTAAAATATTCTGATTTTTTTACGTTTACGCGAATGATACTCATTGAAATAAAACTAATTTAAACGGATTTTATTTTTTTTTATTTTAATTTTGGTCCCGACGCGACGTTTCGAAACCTTTTCAGCCTTCGTAGTCACCGGGTGGACTAAGGTGTGGGTTGTCCCAAAATGTTAATATTACATTATCTACCTTCAGTTTAATGATTAAGGTTTGATGATGATCCGATCTACGCAGGAGGAGTTCACGGTGTCTTGAGGTCTGGGGTCCTAAAATATGTTGTAATAGACTTTAAATATATTATTGTATACCAGTTAAAGTACACCGCCTTATTTGTCTCGAAGGAACGACTACAACGTAGTGCCATGGGGTACATTGAGTAGTGTAGCTCCTATTAAAGTTATGTTTAGTGCTTAACATCAGGCGAGCGAACTTCTAGTGTCAGCATTCAATCAAAAAATAAACGTAATAAATTCAATAAAATACATATTTCAATCTTCAACTGAGTGACCGTACATATGGCCTGATGTAATATAAATTAAATTTCCTTTCATAAAGGGCATTATTCATGAGAGGTAACGGCCCTACCGGATGACGGACAGGAAGCGTCTCAGTCCACTGATCAACACACTCGAACACACACTGCCTTTGTCACATATAAAATTTAATCAGTACTTTGAAAATGATTTCGTTGCCTACATTGAGCTAATAACAAATTATTTTTGTTGATTTGAGTTTTACATTATTGATATTTTTTTATCGTGGCACGGCAAAGTGACTTTAATGTTAAGTACAATATAGTTCAAATATAATGTTAAATGACTGCGTACCTCAACGGTTGGAAGAATCATACTGGGCTCAAAAAAAAACAAAAATCAAAATCTTTATTCATCATGTAGGCTGAGAAACCACTTATGACAGGTCAAGTACAGAACATTTGTCATTAATAAGACTAACTTAAAATTAAGGGAACTTTGGAATACCCGCCGTGCTATAGGCTGGCAGGAAAAGGCGCGCCAACAAGCATGGGAAGAGGGAGGGGATCCTTAAATGTAGGGATTCACGGACTAGGAGGATATGGAAATCGGGACAAGGGCAGGAAGGAGTAGGGTAAATTAACAACAAATCTGTAAGGGTTTTAAAGGTAGGGAGATGTGTCGTGGACCTTATTGGTAGGAATATCCCTAGCCTAGCTAACTTACCAACCTGAATTTACTGGATATACAGTATACACTGGCTGACTTCGGAATATGATTCGCCTGAACGAGTCACCATGACGGGTTATTCATCATAATTAATTATGTACGATGGTCGCTATACAGTCAGGTAAAATTATTCCCACCAATGTGAAACTTTCTCAAATTCTTTGGTAATGATTTATTTAATACAAATTCCGGAAGAGTAAAAAGTTAGAGATTACTTAGCAAGTCTGCACTTCATATATTAAATTCCCCAGCGTTATTTGTGATTTATGTAAACATTTTGTAGAAGCGTGAAATTCGGTAGAGTAAATATATATTTTTTTAAAGATTTATTTGATTGGTTTTTGTTGTATGTAAATAATCTGCAATAAAACACTTTTTCTCTTCACTCTGCATAATTTGATATATGAAGACGACATAGTGCAGATTACAGGATCAGTAGTAATACCACATAAATTATGCCAGAATAAAGAAACACACATACATAACTCCTTTTTTGGGGAGTCGAGTAAAAAGAGTCGATTCGTGTGGTAGTCACGCTGTAGACAGTTGTTTACAGCTTGAATGGGCTGACTCGACCGGGTCGTTATCACTGTCTCACAGAAAACCGACATAAAGTCACTATTTTGCTTTGCTTCCTGCTGCGTTTCGTACGGTGAGTGAGATATCCAGAGGCCCAAATCCCCCTTCCCTTCCCAATCCCTAATTATCCCTTTCCTTAAAGGGCGTCAACGCGCCCATTATTTTCTGGTATTGTGGGCGACCATGGGTGGTGGAGATCACTTACCATCAGTTGACCCACTTGCTCGTTTGCCGGTCTTTGCGATAAAAAAAACAGTTTACCCGTTACATTCCCTGCTATTGTTTTCATTGTTATTGCATCGTCCGCTACTCCATTCACATGTCGATTCATTCAATTGATACTAATTGATCTATTTAAAGAATGGACAAGGTTAAAATTATTGTAATAATGATAAAATTAAGTAAACGCTACCATATTTGTATTTTAAAATGTAGTAAAACCAAAACAAATGAAGAGACAAAGATAGAAGGTATATATAGTGAAGATAAAAAGGGGTTTATTATTCATAAACGCTAATGAGCTGTCTCACTAGTATTTTTTATTCTTTCTGTTCTACCAAAGCCTTCCTTAAGTGAATATAACGTCGTACATAAAATGTGAAAGGAATTTTATGAATAAAACAATTTAAATTGATATTACTTCTGTGTAAGTGTTGGAAACGTGAGTAATAAACGTTTAACATATTGCCTTGAACTTTACGGGAAGTTAGCTTCATTCTCTAAATCACATAATGTAGTACGAAATTATTAATAAATTCGCAGACACACTCTGGGTGTTGGAAATGTCAAATCAATAGAGTGTGAGGATTAATTGTAATAACTAGAATAAAACAATTCCGACTGTTGATTGGGAAACAATGTCGGCAGTAGGCCGTGAAATTTTCGCGTAGGCACGTCACAGGCTCATAATTAAACACGTTTTGCGTTCAGCAAACAAATGCTGCTATTTTATTAGGACAACTTCGTTCCTTTTATAACAAGTCATGATTTTAAATCACAGTTAATAATTATTGTTGATTTTATATATTATATTAAGGAAATAAACAAATAACTTTCCTAAACAGAGCCACGCGTGCTGTGGCTTACGCAGCTTTGTGCTCCATCTCAGTTCGAACTAAAATGTTTGCAAAATATTACTTATGAATATTATATTAATTCAGAAGCAGATTTCGTCGAACATTACTAGACATTTTGAATTATATACTAGCATTCACTCGCGGCTCCACCCGCCTAAAATTCTGCACCGTTATATTATCGATATGACCTATGATCATCAGGGATAATGTAGGATTCTAACGGTGGAAGAATTTTTCAAATCGGTCCAGTAGTTTCAGAGCCTATTCAATGTCAACAAACAATCAAATCTTTTGTCTTGATAATATTAGTTTAGACAATTTGGCAATGTTCATAGCAAACAAAATTGTAAATATGTTGTATCTTTCCTATAAGTGCAAGATGTGGACTGCCGATGGCCGTTCACCACTGCCACACGCAATAAAATTGAGGTACACCACAAATCGATCAGCGCCCTGACGTCCTTCTATGTCGGTCGACAAGGACATAATATATAGGCATACTATTGAAATTGCCATGCCCTTTTGAACTAAGAGAAACAAAACAGAGAACGATTTTTTTTTATTGTTTTTTATTAGTTTTGTAATTATAAGATGCAAGTTTCAAAAACTATTTTGAAATTCGAGTTTGCTCCTACCCGTTGAGAACTTTCCAATATGCACTTGTACCTGTCATCAGATCTTAACCAAATTTTTAAGGGATTTAAAAAACTCACGAGTCATAAGCAAGAGCATTTATTATGAATGAAAAAAGGTATTTTTATTCTCCTTACTGAGGTACATAAAAATATGAAGTACTAGCTTTTCCTCGCGGCTCCGCCCGCGTGATCTGTTTTTTCCGGAATAAAAAGTAGCCTATGTTACTTCTAATACTTCTAAAAATATGTGTACAAAGTTCATGATCGGTAAAGTAGTTTTTACGTGAAAGAGTAAAAGACATACATCCATCCATACTTACAAACTTTCGCGTTTATAATATTAGTAGGATTGTTAATTAATTATTCCTTATTACTCTCCTCATATGTGATTTTTTTTTATTGTGATCAGATACTATGAGGTAATAACAATAATAGTGTTATCTTTGTTGGACACACCAACCCAACGCTAACGAATTTGCACATTTTAAATTCACATCGAGTATACGATTTCATTACCACATAGAGTTTTAAGGCAATTTATGAAATGCGAGTTATAGTCTAATACAGTTAAATCAGTTTTTGTACCCACACATAACAGCCTACATAAATGTTCAAATTAATTGTTTAATTTCTCAAAGTAACGTTGATTAGGTACAATAATGGGTGAAGTTTGAAACATGTCGGTCTAACTCGCTCCCTAATATAATACCATGACGATATAAATTTAATAAAATACAAATTTTAGGTAACGAACAGTAAAAAAGGAAACCGTAAGAAAAATGTAAACCAGTGTAATTTTGTTTGGAACTTCTGGACAATAATATCCTGGTCGATTTAGGATAAAAGTATACGAATAACGTGAGTTTTAAAAGCTGTTTTGTTCATTTTTGTTTTGTTGAGGATGAAATAAGAGTTGTTCAAGTTGTGATGTAACAACAACAACATATTGTATATTTTTAACATTTTTTTATTATAAGCAATCAAAATATAAATGTAAACGTTACTTTAAAATAATTACATAGTGTTGGATTTTTATCCCAAAGCAGTTTAGTAATTTTTTTGTTCTGACACGGCAAAATGACTACAATGGATCTGATGTAATTAGGACATTGCGTCCCTCGCCGGTTGGCAGAATTATGCCGGCCTAAAATTACTGAATATATACTGACTGATCGCAAAACGCGGCTCCTCTGAATGAACCACTACGACGGGTTCTCCTCCACGTGTACGGTGATCACTACCCAGGTAAGTACAGATACATAATAGTACAGAATAATCAGGTATACCATGACCCTCTCACCATGCAGGTATAAAATATGACATGGCTTTTATTTAATAAATTCACCAAAAAAGTTGAGAGTGAGTTTGTTATTCTAAGAGTCATTCAATCAGACCTCTGTAGGTACTTATATTTGATGAAAACATAAAATCAAATAAAATAAAAATAAATAAATAGCGCAATCCAAGAATAGTGTCGACAAACGATAAACAATATGTACATCGTAGGTCGGCAAGATCATGCCGGCCTGCCAAAGGGCCAACGGGGAGGGGAAGGAAAAAGGGATGGGAAAAGGGTTAGGATCAGGGGGCAAGCCCCCTGGGGGGAACCGAATATACACTGGCTGACCCTGGAACGCGACCCACACGAGGTGGGCCACTATGGCAGGTTTTAGCACCAGTGTATGGTGGGCGCTATCCGGTCGGATACAAGTATCCTCCCACCAGCAAATTTGATTTGTTCATTGTAATCCAAATATCACAAAATTTTCTGAACACATCACACAACAAATAAACATTACACACAGATTAATATATTGGTTATAAAATGAGCGGCCACGCAAACCAGCAATAAGGAAATAATGTGTCGTTGTAAAAATAAGTGCATATTCCGGTATGCAGCAGTACTTGGCGAAACGTCTGTCAATGGAACAGTAAAATGACTTTACAGTCGTCCGGTGAGGGATACAGACGCATAATTTGCACATAAAACTCATTTTTTATTATCGCCGAGACATCTCTTTGTAGTTTAGTATAATGCAAACGTAATTCTACTAAAACACCCGTCCCTGCCTATATTTTTATTCAGGAGATTAAAAAGGCTTAATCTAAATTGATCAGTGATTGCCACTCAAGATAACAGAATTACTTTAACCTTAAGTGTGTTTAGAGAAAAACTGTCCTTTTTATACTAGACATGGCCACCTAACGGGCAATCGAATCTTGAGGGTAAGTGATCTCCACCACACATGACCATCCTTATACTCCATCCTTAACACCTTGCCGATCCTAAAAGAAAGGTATTGGGAAGAGGAGGGGGGGATTTGGGCCTCTAGATATCTCATTCAACGTACGACCATAAACGGCTTCACGTCGCATTTCTGTGAGACAGAAGTAAGAATCCGGTCGAGCGGGCCTCTTCATGCTGTACATAAAATTATCTACAGTTTGGCTCTTCTACTTACAATTTTTTATTTTGCGCGGTTCTATAAATTTGCTTTACAACCGGCCTAGAGCTCTATCTTTAAGTTTTAAATTATGAGTTGTCAGGTATAAAAGACATAATGCAAAGATTAAACAAATACACATTTGACGGACATTTGCTTACAATCATCCAAATTAATTAATAGATAAGAAAACTCTCGAATACTGTAATAACCTAATATACACAATGTATTAGATAGGATCAAATTGATTTTAAATTTGGAATTAATTGGTGTCAACTAGTCGTCAATTAGTTTTCTGAATGTCACAAACAATGTAAATTGTAACATTGTATGATTCCGTAATCTGGAATTCCAAAATCACCAATTTCTGATTCGATTCACGTCAGTGGGGACGGTCAGGTGGTTATGCGTCGAGTTTTGCCCTTAAATTAAATTTTCTCCAAGAAATTTCACTTTCGCCGGAGAACTCCCTAAAGTACTGACATATTTCAGCACATTTTGCGACCTTGATATTATGGAATGGTTTTAAGTTTATTTCAATTATTGTTGTGCTACTTTCAACGTAAATTATCTAAAAACACTTTTAATTAACAAACTTTAATTTAAAGCATTACTAACATTTTAAGATAAAAGCCTACGCTTGATTATTTCATATGTAACATACCTGCGTAGCAACATGGCATTTCTGCGTAGAATCTCTACGAAATTGCTACGGCGCGGCGCAGCGTAGCGTGATTCATTGCCGGTCAGAGTACGGTAGATTCAACACACAAACTTTTATTAAAGGAAGCAAATAGAAGAAAAGAGTTGTTATATAGAAGATATTTTATTGTTAATAGCTTTTTTATTGATTGTTTTAAATTGTTTGCTATGCAGCAAATTAATTTTTAGTCAAATGGTTTTCTTTTTGCCTGGCGTTATCCCGGCTTATTGCCAGAGTCCGCCTTCCTCCATCATTTTTAACGGTCGATGTGGTTGTCGTGGAAATTAGTGCACACAGACAGTCACAAACACACATATAGTCATAAAACATAGAACAGACAAACAGACAGACAGCGTAGACTTAACGATAGTGTTCAGTTAACGGCTGTGGGTACATAGCCCTATATAATTTCCAGTTTTATCCATTCCACGATTTTGTATTATTAGTTTTTAGAAATACTAATAATACGAAATAATAATAGAATTAGTACTTACTTTAAAACATTATTAAAAACAATATCTTCGTACTTTTTAATACTATTCATTATGATAAGACATTCCCTTAATCCTACATTATCAAGGCCTTCCTTTTGAATCTAAAATTAAATTCGATTAAATGAACATGAACCGAACAGCATCGAAATGGCTCCAAGCTATCCTTACTTTGTTATAGGAAGGGATAATACAAACATTGTCATAGAAATCGTTGAATTAAACGGTTAATGCCGACTACTCCCGACGTGGCAAGTCGTGAAGAGCCTTTGAATATTACCCATACAGAATACAAGCCTTGTTTATGTATTCAAATGAAGTCTCGTTAATAATTCAGTTTAGTGTGAAAGACAGTGAACTTTCTTGTTATGACATTGAAAGTGGTTTTAGGAGAGTTAAAATATGAGTGAATAAAGCCATAATTTTCAGCATAATTACAACAATGTTAGAATTTTATGAACTCATCATACTTCTCAGGTAATTCAAATACAACTTTTCAGTAAGTCCTCAGTAAGTTTTCAGTACGTGTTGTATTATTGTGTAAAAATATAGTAGAACTTGTGTGATTTTATAGTTTTATTTTTTATTTGGTTGGCTTTTGCTATGGACATATCACGATCATTGGATAAATCATATTTTATTTGATACACCTCCATTAGTACTCTTAATTACGTTAGGCATGTAAAAATAGGGCTGGCACATGTCTCGGCCAAGTCACGGTTAGTTATAGTGGGTTCACACGCTTCGATCGTCTCTGATTTGTATCGGAAAACGTCACACGTTGATCTCTCGAGTAATCACAATCGGATGGCACGAACGAGCATTTATGAGTGGTAGAGCCACGCTGTAGACAGTTTTGTCTACAGCATGATTGGGCCGGCTCAACCGGGTCATTACCACTGTCTCACAGAAAACCGACGTAAAGTAGTGGCTGCTGCGTTTCGTACGGTGCGTGAGTTATCCGGAGGCCCAATACCCCTCCCCTTCCCAATCCCTAATTATCCCTTTCCTTTAAGGTCGGAAACGCGCCCATAATTCTTCTGATATTGTGAGCATATATGGGCGGTGGAGATCACTTACCATCAGGTGACCCACTTGCTCGTTTGCCGATCTATGCTATAAAAAAAAAGTTCGTGTCGTGTTTTTACGCAACACTCTAACCCTGCTGGACTATGTGTGTGACTGTTGTGAGTATTTAATTTTATAATGTGCTACCCGCATTTTTGACCTCAGGAATATAGGGCGCTTGGGTTACGGCGACGAGCCCGACTACAATATAAATACTTTTTATTTTGTTTACTTTTCATTGACAGACTATATCTGAACTGTGGTTTAATTGCTAGTGATAAGTCAATGATGTATATTATCAATAAATAAATAAACGTTCTAGAATTTTTCATACTAATTATGAATACATTTACATCGAATTTAAAATAAATGTCCACAAAACTGCAGATAAAGATAGTCTTTTGAAAGTTTTTCCAATTTAAACAGTTGGATAAGCATACGTTCGTCTACATGAAGTTGGTAATAACGTTTGCGAAGATCTGCATTGCGTAGGGGCCCTAATCCATTGAAATGGGGAAATAATCCCACAATAAGAGCAATTCGTAGTCCTTCAAGATCGGCAGAAATATTATCCTAAGAAATAGCTGTCTGTGTTATAAGTGATAGGTTGATAGTCGTGAGCTGTACTGATACTGTTATTTATGAGCACCATAATCACCAATATAAATACTCTTATTTCCGAGATGAATGAACTAATTAAGTTCCTTATACGCTTTACGTTACTTTCTGACCCGTTTCTGCTATACAGCTTGTTATCTTCTTATCTGCTATAAGATATTTATCAATAACCCCTAAGTCTTTGAATCATAAATATGTTCATTGAGGAAAATAATTCTAACCTAAAAGTTAAGGACATGGTAAGACTAAGCGGTCCAGTGATTTCAATTCAGCGGCAGCAAACTAAAATGTGGTTACGTACGAAAACTAAATACATATGTGGTTCGTTTGTGCCTTTCATATCAAGGGACCGCAGCATCTTGATATTAGTTTATTTGTGTCAATAAGACGGCGAAACTCCGGTACTTATCATAATTTAAACCCATGATGCTTAGTCGGCGAATATTAATTTACAAATACACGTCTCTGTAACTAACACAGTGAACTTTATCTAAGAAACCACCGTTTAGAACACCAGGAGTACTATTTTATTTGGTTTAATTATGTATACTTAGCTAAGTGCCTAATCAACATGCATTGACCTGATTTGTTTTAGGGGAGCTTTAGTATGTCTATAAGTGTGTACGTTACGCTACAATTACGTAAACAAATGTTGACAAGTTTAATTAAAGTATAGAGCTCAGAACTCTTAAATTTGAAAAGTATATATATAATACTGGCTTTTGCTCGCGGCTCCGCCCACGTGATTTGCTTTTCCGGGATAAAAAGTAGTCTATGTCCTATTCTGATGTATAAGCTATATTATTGTAAAGTTTCATTAAAATCCAGTCAATAGTTTTTACGTGAAAGAGTAACAAACATACATACTTACAAACTTTTGCGTTTATAATATTAGTAGGATGGAAGTTATAGAAATTGTCCGACCCTTTACACGTAATTATGAACTTTAGCAAACTCTCTTACCATTAATATAATAATGAATTAATCAACAAATTTTTCCTTTGTAATTAATATGCCATCAACATTTCTTTTGTGATACGTGGGATTAGCATACTTTTGTTGTTATGAATGAATTATCGTAATATTTCAGTTCTACTTTTTGTTTTTACATTCAACAGGCTGTTTATATCTTAATCTCTATTCAACACGCAGTTGACCTGTAAAAATATTTTCCTCAAGATTTAACATCTTAAAACCATTTTATCTGATATAAACCATTTAATTATTCAGAACGGTATTTTTAATTCATTAATTGGAAAACGCAAATGATTACCTGACTTTATTTACGAAAGCGCTAAAATCGTATCTTCTTTTATGTATGTTTTTAAAATTTATTAAATGCTTGTACACAAATTTACCCCCATGGGGAGTTGTAAGATATGAATAATGTAATTTTCGGGATGTAAAACAGCAACCATTATACATTTTTATGACATTATCCTAAACACTTTTTACAGCACTATAATTTCAAGTAATACACTCGGGCAATATTCATTGTAGGCTTTCGTACCCAAAGGGTGCTAACGGAACCTTTTTAATAGGTTTACGCTATCTATTTGTATACCTGTCTTACGTTTAAAGGAATTATGAACTGTGATAGTTAACCGGATACAATTTTCACCGAATAATAAATAAAGAACCCTTGGTGCGCGAGTCCCACTCATAATTGATGGATTTATCAACCGCCTTAAAAATAAGGTTATGTTTGCGATTTCCTCAAATACTCGAATTACGTCATTTACATACTTTCAGGAAAGTTTCAGTAATACATAATGGTATCCTTTTTATATTTTAAGATATATAAATTAATGTGCATTAAAGTATATATATATGTATATGCATTAAAGTAATTCATACATATTCTGAAAATTTAATGAATATAGAACCTTTGTCCGGCCAGTCACGGCTGGTCAGTCACTGAAGAGAAAAAATAGAACATATTATAAATTTGTAACAAAACATTAGTCTATTAGAAAAGTAAAACAATTCACTATTAAAATAATGTTGAGTTCCATCTCCGGCAGACGCGTATAAGCCGCGTTATAAAGGTAGTTCCTTCAATATACTTCTATACTATATAGTATTCAATCTTGAACAAGACATTTTTTTATTAGCGTTAACCTGGCACCTATGATTGATGTATTAACACATAAAGGTACAAAAGAATATATTGTGATGAAAAAAGATCGGCTTTCACACTATATTCTGTCAATACGCATAAGAATACTTTGAAAAGAAAATGTCGGCCCTACGGTCTAATGGGCGAAACCTGATCAGGGCCAAGTGAATGGCCGTCACACCTTTATTTAACAGTTACCGGTCAACTAGAATATTTTTAGATCTACAACGAAACAACCTTACCTATCTACAGTGATATTATAAATTGGTAAGTTTGTATATTAGTCACTTTATAGGGATAATTTCTGAAAGTTCTGATCCGATCCTAATAAATCTATTAAAAGCTACATTGTTCCTAAACATTATAAGCAATTTTCAAAGGTTACAAAATTATCATATATGCTAACAATACTTTCACGGGATCGGCATCAGGAGCAAAAGATATCAGTTTCTTGAATTTTGAGTAATTTATTTAAAATTGAATCCTTTATTAGTAATACTGGTGTAATCAATACTAAATTGTAACAATTGGTAGAATGTTGCTAAATAGGAATTTATGGTACTTATGTATATCTTAAAATTTACTAATGAATTAACATGTAACACTCTTTGGAGCCCTAAATTTAGAAACTGTGTCAGACTCGGTTGAGAGCGGTTTAATTAGGTTTTTGACTCGGATGAATCGATGGATGAATATCACCAAGACAAATACGTTATTACAATACAGCAACAACTTAGAATTTAACACAAGTCGAATACAAAACCACGATTTTAAGTCGGTTATTTTTTTGTAAGTAAACGAGAAGTAACGAGACGGACCAAATTATTGAATATATTTCTGCTATTATGGGGTAAGAACAGGCAACTGATAGGAAACAAAATGGATTATAAAGATGGATATAATTGAAAATATGGCATTGGCATTAAGTCCGCCTTTATACGTATGTATAAAGTGTAAAATATGATAAATGTTTAAATATACATTCTTATATGCGCATAATTGATAAGCATACAGAAGGAAACAACTCACATAGCCAAATAAAACAGGATAGTTGGTCTTTTTGGTATGATTCTAACAGACGTTTAAATCTAATTTATAAATAAAAATATGGAGGAGAGCATATAACCGTGCTTATGCTGATTTATATTTGAAGACAAAATTCCACCTTAAGAGTCGAAAATCGAAAAATCGAAAAAAGTGATTTGAAAAAACTGAAAACATAAATAATAATAATAATAATAAATAAATATACCCAACAGTCACACACAAAATATAAAAGCTCCTAATCTATTCTAATTTTAAATCGGTGGTGATTGGTAGTGAACATTGGCCTATTATGACTACAATACTACCGAATCAACATTTATTCGATTAGATTAGGAATAAACTATGTTTTAGCTTTTAACTTTTTTCTCTTATTTTAAAATTATGCCAGTTGCCCCTACATTATATTTGAAACACTTGCCGAATAATTTTAATCCAGCACAATAATAAATAAGAGTTTTTATTGACATTGCTTTCTTATTATTACTAGGATCGTTTAATGTTGCATTTTCAAATGCTTGTCATATATTTTAAAAGGCGGTCACATTAGTCGATTACATCGTGTAACCCACTGACGATACTTGAATAACAATTCAGTTGCAGGCTTTCAATTGATTGAATTTCTTCGTGAGCGAATGCGCCGCGAAGTAATTTTACATTATCATTTTTATAGCATCCGTAGCTCTGTTACATTTTTCTAAACGGCCTATCCCTCAAAATAATTATCATATGAATTACATGGATCCCTATACTACCAGGTATAATAAATTATTCTCTCTAGTCTGTTCGGTGTTTGAAAATATACGTTGAACGTTTTTTGGATTTCATTTAAGTATCTATAGACACATATTAGGAAATACTATGCATTCAGAGAATATACGAAATTATTAGTTGCCTGACATACTTCCATTATGTTTTGTCATACAGTTACATGTCCTGTATAAAAGACGCTTTATTCGTTGGATTACACACAAAATAACTAATTATGTATTAAAATTATTAGCGTGTTGTCACGATTCATTTAGTAGTAGTGTGAAGGTTAAGAGTTTTTGAATTAGTGCATATCAGTAATATGATTTATGAAAACTCAACAATACGCTTGAGGCCACAAGCACATGCTACTTGTATGAATATTACACATAGATATTTTGAAAAATGATTTTTTACAAAAGTGAATGTACCGATGGTAAAACATTTGTTTAAATTAATTGTTATTTAAATCTCATAATATAATTAAACATTTCGAAATGTTCATAATGTAACGTAAACTAAATATAAACTGTATGGTTGTAGTATACATAAATCTTAGTTGAACCAATATCTCGGAAAGTAAGTCCTAAAACAATAATACTCGAGATAAGTCATTAGGCAAACATAGACTGACTCACGAATTTAAGATTATCCTACTAAATCCCGTATTACAATTCAACTTATTTGTGTTATCTACTGTTACACGTCTTCTACAAAATATGTTTTGATAAAGTTGTTATTGAAAAAAATATTGTCATCGTCCGTCGGACATGTCAAAACGAATCGTGAAATGAATTAACCATTATAATTTTGGCTACAAATAAAATTTTGTTAAGCTTTTATATTCCCAAACCACAATGTCACCTATTCAAATAACTAATCGATTCATACCTTGTGTTTTTATTCGATTTTTATTTTATTCATCGCTTAATATTTTCGTTTCACAAGGTTTTTTTTAAACTGATAATCCTATTTTATTAATGGAATTAACGAATTCAACTCAGCTTATTTATCGTTGTTTATGATTTCAGAACACACCTATCTTGCACTTCTTACACTCGCAATTATGAACACAACCTTTACATCAAACTGACAATTATCAAGTTATATAAAAGTAACACAAAACAAAGTAAAATGTAATTTTGTAAAGTTATTATTTTTTGTGGTATGTGAAACTTACCTGATCGTAGAGTATACCGCGGGTGCAGACAATGGGAAGTGATCACGTAGCTGATGTGGTGACTCGCTTTCAATGGCAAAGTTTTCAGGCAGGCTAGCTTATATAGGTATCTGCCCCGCCCACCGCCCGCCCCAGGGCGGGCCGCCGCACCACCGCGCCAAAAACTTACACTTTACAACTTTTTCAAAACTTATCTATATGTGAATTTAGTTTCGACTATGTCATAATTGACATGTAGTTAAAATACCACTTATGTCAATTTGAATTGTTATACTTAAAAGTCAAATAACTTTACTGACATTTATACGTAAAATAAAATATATAAATACATATTTTCATTTATATTTTATGATAAAGTCGTATTTGTAGTAAAAATAGTTTAAATTGCTTCAAATATGTATACGTGATGGGGTTGGAATGGGAAAATAAGTTCAATAGGCATGGGAAAAGTTAAGGTTTTAAATTCAATAAATCAAAGTATTCGGTGTCTATTCATGTTCCTTGGTTTTTTCTTCAGCAGTTGGTAATTTTAATTTTTGAAAATAATATTCGCCGGTGTACAAAGGTGTTAAAGTACGACTTCTGAGAATTTCTCCCATATTTTTGAATCCTGTAATTAATAAACTTAAGATGAAATATTTAATAAAACTACTTATTATTTATTTCTTGTCAGTATGATAAATATTTGAATTATAAAACTGCATTATCCCAGACTCGAAATTGGTTATAATAAATTTAGAGGTAATTCTATAGATATTTTTTTATTGCCTAGATCAGAGTTTCCCAGACTTTTTTCTCATAGATTTCAAAAACAACATTTTCAAAATTTTGCTGGTTCCGGTGGACCCCCTGCGGCGCTTTGCATGTAGTTTGCTTTGCAAGGATACTTGTATTCGACATGTTATACTGAATATGGAATATGCAAGTTTTTACAAATAACCGTCGCTGAGAATCTTAAAATATTATCTGCCTACATGGATAGGTGAAGTCAAGCCAATATTTTAGTTCTTCAATATCGAAAGCAGATAAATTTTCGTGGACCCCCGCTTAGGAATTGTGAACCCCCATTTTTTTGTCACGCCAACATAGACCCCGTCGAGTCTCCCGTGGACCCCTGGGGATCCACCTGGACCACTTTGGGAACTAAGGACCTAGATAGACGAGCATGCGGCTCACTTGATGGTAAGCGGTTACCGCCGCCCTTGGACTTCAGCAATGTCACAGCACAGCTACGCCGCTGCCTACCGTTATGTTAAGTTACCGTCTTATTAAGTTCATTAATATACATTTACATATTTCATCACAATTAGAGCACATTTAATATTGTTAAATACAAAATTAAATTTTCCTAATAATTAACAGTTTTAGCAATCGTCAGAACATTTAGGGTTTATTATAAAACATGTTATTTATTTTTGTCTCAATATATCTAGTTATCTTTGAGAGTTGGAACGTTTCCATATTTACTACAAACGGATTTTCTAATAAAAATATTACATTTACCTCGTCGAAATAGATATGGGAGCGGAATGGAATAGATTTATTCCAAAATCAATTTAGAAACAGAATAACTGCTTACAGGAATCTACGATTTATCCATATTTTTCAATCAATGGGACTATGTTGTAATATTATCTCACTTCGTGTTCGATTATGTAATATATTTGTGTGATGTTGATTTGAAATTAAAATAAAGTGGTCTCCAAAAATGATTGAAAGAAATTCTAGTGATGTTCAGTTTAGTCACAAAACTTTAAGTAATAATTGAAATAAAACTAGTCCAACCCGAATACCAGTCGAAGTGCACGAAGGCTGAAAAATCTTCGAAACGTCGGTATCAAAATTAATAAAAACCGCGATAAAATCCGTTTAAATTAAGTAATAAGTTAAACCTGTAGTTCCGTTATCGCTGTTATATTATAGCATATTAAATAATAAATAAATTGCCTAAGATTCCCACATACAGTGAAACCACACAAAGATACATTTCTTGTATCGTGGGTATTCGTGTTCACAAGAGCTATAAATCTAAAACATCTTTTAACCATATTTATAGCGCCATATATTTTTATAGCATTAAAAATAATCAGCGCATTTTATGGTGTAATTCGTATTTTGCACTTTTTTATCTTTTTGTTTTTATAGCATAGGCCGGCAAACGAGCAACAAGGGTCACCTGATGGTAAGTGATCTCCACCGCACATGTACGCCCACCACCATAAGAATCATGGGCGCGTTGCCGACCTTAAAGGAAAGGGATAATTAAGGATTGGGAAGGGGAGGGGATTTGGGCTTCCGGATATCTCACTCACCGTACGAAACGCAGCAGCAAGCCGCTACTTTACGTCGGTTTTCTGTGAGACAGTGGTAACGACCCGGTCGAGCCAGCCCATTCATGCTGTAGACAAAACAGTCTACAGGGTGGCTCTACCAAAAATATATCTCTCTTTGTTTTATTCAAATTAAACAATGATTATTGATGTTGTTAAATTATATTGATGTGATCAGAATAATTTACACAGTATTGTAGCCTGTTCATTTTTATAATGACGATATTCCACGTACTTTTTATCAAAACATGCCACACGAATGTAAGCGTTGCGTTCAAACGGTTTCGCTTGAAATCTACAGGTGTGCGAACGACATGGGATTAAAACTGGATCTCCGCCGCCTTTCATCGCGGATTACACTCGCAAACCCACTGTCTACGCTACCAATAAATTATTTTACATATAGTTATAATTACATCTATATTAAGATTTAAATCTATGCAGATTTTTGTTTGTAGTGGTTTGTGGTTCAGTATTATATTTAATACGAAAACTTTTAAACAATATAAATGGCGCTAACTACGGCTTCAGAGAAGAGATAATATTATTTATTCCAAATCATCCTAATGTGTGGGCACACTGTTTTTTTTTATTTTATTTTATTCAAGACGAGGCGACCAAGGCGCTCGCCTGATGGTAAGTACCACGCCTGCCCATAAACAGAAGCAACATCACACAGAAATTTGAGTTACAAAGCACTGCATGGCACTGAACTGAGTCTCATAATGCCCAGTAATTTCACCAGCTTCAATGTCCTTCAAACCGAAATACAACAGTGCTTACACACTGTTGCTTGGCTGCAGAAATAGACAAAGCGGTGGTACCAACCTAGACCGCGTCTCGCATTCGAGGGACGTACCACCTTATGTTATACTAGCTTTTGCTCGCGGCTCCGCCCACGTGATCAAACAAACAAACAAACAATCAAACTCTACAGCTTTATAATATTAGTATAAATTTGGGTAGCTTAGCAACGGAAGCCTTCAAATATGAATAAATTTCCCCGTTTTTGCAACATTTTTCACTGATGCTTCGCTTCTAATGGTCGCAGCGTAATGTTATATATCCTAAAGCCTTCCTCGATAAATGGACTATCCAACACAAAAAGAATTTTTCAATTCGAACCAGTAGTTCCTGAGATTAGCGCGTTCAAACAAACAAACAAACAAACAATCAAACTCTACAGCTTTATTATTAGTATAGATATGAGTCTTATAATGGTGATGGTATCCCAGCTGTTAAAAGGTTTTATTTTGAATAAAAAAGGGTCCTAAAGAGCCTAAGACATAATTAAAAGATTGGTAAGGTAGAGATTTGGGCCTCCGGATATCTCACTCACTATACAAAATGCAGCAACAAGTCGCTACTTGATGTCGGTTTTCTGTGAGAGATAACGACTCGGTCTCGCCAGTCCATTCGTACTGTAGACAAAACTATCTACAGCGTGGCTCTACCACTCAATCTACAATCTAATACTCCTAATAGTCAGTCTAATAATCAGTCTAATAATCTAGTAGTACTATCTACAGTCAAATCAGTACTTAATGTAATAAAATGTAACAGGTCTGTGTTATATCATCATCATCACGCGTTCATATTTTCGAAACATATAGAAATTGCCGAAACGCGGAATTTGATTAACTAACTTACTGTATATAGTGTACACATCTCACCACTAACCAATAACAACTTTAAAATAGACGAGGAATTGTAGAGTGTAGAATTTCCTTAAAAAATGTACAAAGTATAACGTATCTATAATGGATAAATAAATCAAGTACAGCCACAATTCACTAAGTATATTCTGCCGGAAATGTTTGTAAGGTAGCCTAGCCTTTCTTCTCGGCTCCGCCCGGGTGATCTTCTTTTTCCGGGATAAAAAGTAACCTATATTTATCAGACATAATGTAAGATACTAATGGTGAAAGAATTTTTCAATTTGGTCTAGTAGTTTTTAAGTTTATTCGTTACATACAAAATACAAATCTTTCCTCTTTATAATATTAGTGTAGATCACTATATTTGCTTAAAAATCACAAAGCAGTCGTTTTTTATTGGCTTTCAAAGGGAGACGATCTAACGGCCCACCTGATGATACGTGGTTACAGTCGCTCATAGATATCAGCAACGCGAGAGATACAGCCAAGCTTCTGCCTTGCAAAAAAACTTTTCAAAGCCTTATAAAAGGATATGCTATCACCTGACTGATCTATTCAATTTACACAATCTACATAGTACATTTTATTTATACAATATTTTTATTAACTACATCTATACTAAAGTGTAATCAAATGTAATTAATCAATGCAATGACGGTACCACTCGATCGCCATGATGAGCACTAATGTTTACACAAAAAGCAATTACGTAGCCATTACTGGTTCAAGTGGCTCGGCTCATCGGAAAATCACCATTTGTTTTGCCAATAAACAAGGCAGTGACGTTGTCCTGAATTTAAATTATACTAATTATTCTGATTGAAATCCGTTCCAATTTGTGATTGTACGGAGCGCTATACTTTATGGGAATACGGTGTGTGCACGCGATAGGAACTTGGTAAGAAGTAAATGAATGAACCCCAAATATTCTGCTAACAAAATATTATTACGATGTCATGTACGGTTCTATCACTTTGTTAAAAAAAAATTGGTTCCATTATTAGATAGTACTAAACTTTATCATGAAGGAGTGAGTGGTAGAGTCCACTGTAAACAGTTTTGTCTACAGCACGGATGGGTCGGTTCTACCCGGTCGTTAACACTGTCTCACAGAAAACCGACGTAAAGTAGCGGCTTGCTGCTGCGTTTCCTCTTCTCAATCCCCTAATTATCCCTTCCCTTTGAGGTCAGCAAGGCACCTATGATTCTTCTAGTATTTTGGGTGTAAATGGGCGATGGAGTTCACTTACCATCAGGTGACCCATTTGCTCACTTGCCGGTATATGCTATAAAAAAATCAAAAAGTAATCTGCTCCCTATTTATTTTGGTTAATGGAGGTTGTCTTAATTTACCAAATACATTTATTTCAATTGATTGGATTGCTCTCAATGTTCTAGAATTTAAACATCTTGGCTCATCAATAATTTTTAGTTTACGTTTTTTTTAATATCATCATAGGCCAGCAAACGAGCGATTAGGTCACCTGGTGGTAAGTGATACTCACCGCTTTTGTACGCCCACAATACCAAAAGAATCATGGGCGCGTTTCCGATTTTAAAGGAATGGGATAATTAAGGGATTGGGAAAAGGAGGGGTATTTGCGCCTACGGATATCTCACTCACTTGCCGTACGAAACGCAACAGCAAACAGCTATTTTATGTTGGTTACTTTACGTTTTATATATAAACCACTCCGAAATATAGTTAAATAAATTTTTTAGCTCCGTTTAGTTCAATAAAAATAGATAAAAAATATTAAAACAAAGATTACTAGAGACTTTGTTGTCTTTATTAATGTTACTATAAGACATGTGTTTAAATACTTGAATCCTCTTATATTTGATTTAGTTTTACCTTTAGAAACACGCTCTTGTTCAGAAGACCGCAAAGGGACATTTTCACAAGTACCCTCATACCTCTCAGCTTAGTTACAATCCAAAGGGATGAAGTATTTTATGTAGACTTACAACTTTGTACGCGTAATGTTTCATATTTTATTTATATTTAATATTACATGCGTAGACATGTAAATTGTAGTTTTTTTAAATTATTTACTAATTCTAAAATGTATTATTTTTGGAATTCGTTTATTATGACGCAAAAACTAATTAATTAAGACCCGTATACAATTTAATGCATTATTATTATAATTTAATGTAGAAAGGAGAAAACAAATTCAAAGGTTATTAGGTTTTAAGAAGTTAAAAGCAACTCCAGTTATAGAAAGGTGAAACAATATACTGATATGAAAATTTAAATAACAACAGTATAATACCTCTAGCCATACATTTTTTTTTATAGCATAAAACAAAATGGCCGACAAACGAGCAAGTGGGTCACCTGATGGTAAGTGTCACTTTACGTCGGTTTCCTGTGAGACAGTGGTAACGACCCGGTCGAGACAGCCCATTCATGCTGTAGACAAAACTGTCTACAGCGTGGCTCTACCACTCAAATACAAGGAGAAAGGCGGGAAAAGATTGACTAGAAGCATTACGTAAAGGATGAAGGTAATGGGAATCGAGATCATTGACAAGTCACAACATCCTGCGATTATTATACTCCACGACAATTGCGACGATTTCGTAAATAATAAAATATATATATTTTTTAATAATATTATCTTTCGTCTACAACATTTTTTGAGTTACTATTTCTATTATATATTATTTATCAAAGATGTGTCTGCAAAGGTAATTTAAACCTTATGTTTGCCGCTATTGACGAAAAATAGACATATGTTTTAAACTTATAGGTTGTTTTCGATCTGTTCACAGTATAATCCTCTGTTTTGTTGTATTTTCTTACGTCTACTTTATTATATAAGACCACTATCGGTGTGAAGTATTCGCACGGGTCACCTAATATATAATTATTTATCAAGTATTACAATTATTTAGTAATATCATTCAGAAAATATTTATATTCAAATTTCAGTATTAAAAATGACTGACATGCGGATAGGCTTATGTCATGGGACAGAAGTAAGTTCCGCGAACCGCGGACGCACGAGATTTACCTCTGCCGACCGCTTCGGGTATACGGTGTTTACATATGTATAAATATGTATTTATATTAGAGTAACCTAAATTGTATTTTCTGAATTTATTTTTCTTTCTTTCTACTCTATAGGAGAAAAAAATCAGAAACTCTACATTCCGATAAAGTTTATATATTTCTTCACGAAATATTTCATTATTTATTAATTCTAAATGGAAAATAAACCTAATAGGTATGCTTGAAAATTTACAATCGTTTATAATACGTTATATGACTTTATCGTATTGTATAAAGAGAAGTCACTCGTCGAAAATAATAAGGTCGTTGCGGAAAGGTAGTCCCAATAAATCGGACTTCGATAACCGTATTCGTCATGACCTTTCTTTTGTTGTTAATGGTATTTATTCAGTATATTACCCATTAGCTGAATGGTGTTGACGATGATTAGCTGTTATACTATATTTACAGCTAACAAGACCTAAGGTAATGAATAACATAGAAGTGTCACTATGAAAGTGGTAATTTGACAATTTCTTAGTTCAGGCCAAGAAAACTTTATTTTTTAATTTGATTGACGAGACGAGCAATGCGCTGCCGCGCCTGCCCATAAACAGGCGGAAATACAAAGCAATGCATGGCACTGAACTGCGCTAGTCA
The DNA here is from genome assembly GCA_949126905.1 of Amorpha juglandis. NCBI lineage: Eukaryota > Metazoa > Arthropoda > Insecta > Lepidoptera > Sphingidae > Amorpha > Amorpha juglandis. The sequence goes on from OX421372.1 coordinate 11,843,073, forward strand.
TCCCGAGATATAAGATGTTAAGTCTCATAATGCCCATGACTAAGCAAAGCCATGAATTCAAAATTAAATAAAAATATTCCTATAGTAAATTTTGTTTGTATAATTTTAAACGAAACTTTCTTATTTGAGTCACTTTATACAATTGCATATCAAAAATACTGGCTGTTTCTAAATTACGGTACAAGTTAGAATGACAAAGTTGAAAATCACGGGTTCAGTAACCCCTTGAAGGAATTTAGGGCGTCGTATCACTGCGAATTGACTTTTCATATCTTCCGGATAGCTAAAAGATACAGGTATAACGCATTTACACACGAATAACGAATTTGGCCTTAAAACCGAAGAATCCTTTTAAGTGTTATTATCCTGTATATATAAACGTTTACATTACAGATACGATTTGTTCCATTATTGTCAGATTTTTTATTATTTATATGAATGAAGAGACGAGCCAAGCGCTCGCCTGATGGTAAGCGCCACGTCTGCCCATAAACAGAAACAACATTACACAGAACTTTGAATTACAAATCACGGCATGGGACTGAACTGCACTCGTCACCCCGAGACAAAAAATATTAAGTCTCACAAAGCCCCGTAATTACACTGGCTTCAGTATCCTTCAAACCAAAACACAGCAGTGCTTACACACTGTTGCTTGGCGGCAGAAACAAGAGTAATAAAATAGCAGTAAGTTTCCAGCGACGTTTTTTTCCAATATGGAGATTGACGGCGGCGCACGGGTATGCACTGTGCATGTCGTTTAAACGTGAATTAATCGAATCACACAGCACTCGTAGGCTATTTAATGTGAAATGTGATAGGTAGACATGACAGAAACTAGCGAATATTTGCATAAAAAACTATGATTTTAAAGTACCATTTTGCATATTACGAAGAAGCACGCACCGATAGTGCCTTTGCGACAACAAAGCTTACACAGTATCGCTTAACAGCCGGAATAGACAAAGCGGTGGTAACGAGACGGAATGTTATATAATTTTAATTACATTCTATGAACAAAATGGTCTACAAGTATCGTTTTAAATCTTAATATTATATCTAATAATTTTCGTTACAATTTTTTTTTATTTCAATGAATGACAGGACGAGCAATCCGAGCCTGGTGGTAAACGCCACGCCTGCCAATAAACAGAAGCTACACCACACAGAACTTGAATTACAAAAGCACTGCATGGCACTGAACTGCGCTCGTCACCCTGAGACATAAGATGTTAAGTCTCATAATGCCCAGTAATTTTACTGGCTTCAATGTCCTTCAAACCGAAACACAACAGTGATTAGACACTGTTGCTCGGCGGCAGAAATAGACAAAGCGGTGGTATCAATCCAGACGGCCGCTCGCAGACGAGGGACCTACCACCTTGTATACTGTACTATGTCCATGCTTAAGACAATCGAATTAAATAAACTTAACTACCCACTCACAGACCTAATCTTGAAATACGAATCAATTTAGGTATACGGTATCATTATGATATCGCTACCTTATTTCCATTTAATAGGCTATATTTTTCTTTACATTCTCTATCGCGCACGTCAAGTTTATCTTTCTTAACAGATGAATGCACATTCACGCACTGTAGGAATATGTAAAAATCTCGCTGTATATCGACGCTTCTAGAAACGATATTGTGTATTATCTTCTGAGATATTGTTTTCCCATCGTTTTCTACTTTATAAAGTAGGGCCTGTTGTTTTCTTTTTCAACTTGTTTCCATAAACGTAGGTCGACTTGTTTGATGCAGCAACATACGCACTCATGCCTATAATCCCTGAAGGGGTGGGTAGGCAGAGCTATAACCAGTACACCCACATAGGTACTTATTTCCGTCCCATGCTATGATAGGTGGCGAGTCGCCATAGGAAAATTCCAGACTCCGGGCTGAACCTAATACTGAGTATTTCACGACAGAAAACCCCAATATTACTTTTACCCGACCTGGGGATCGAACTTGCGACCTAAGTCGACCAGTAGTTAATCAGATTGATGCAGTATAGCAGATATTATTTTATTTACAACAGGGTATTTAAAACTATACCATTAAGTCTAGTCCGAGTTAGAAATAAAGCTTTCGAATTCGTATAAAACTACTATTGACTAAGTGTCAAACTAGTAATTTGCACTATAAAAATCAAAGAATCGTTCGAAAACAAAATCAAATTCGACCAATATCCTACAAAATTACTGCTAATTAAAGTTTGGCATAGTTTCGGCTATTGACTACTGCAAGTCGATGTACCTATGACGAGAAAACGAAAACTGGCATCGTTATCGAAAACTATACAAAGGTAAGTACTTACCAAACCTATAACTGTTTATGTTAGCGAAATAATTAGTCATTTATGTACAGTAATTTTATATTTTATGGAAATTCATTAATGGTTGTTGTTTTTATTTTAACTTTTCCTACAAGGAAACACTATATAATGCTAATACAGGAAGTCTGAGATTTTATAGATTAACCGTAGTCGCTCCTTAACTAAAAATCGAACTAACGTTTGTGAATGTAAATTCAGTAGAATGGGCGCATAAACTGTAGATATATTTAATAATTAAGATGATTGCCCATACGTTAGTATTACAATTTAAACAATCTTTATTCCAGTTCTCCATTTTCACAATATTATCTAGTCTATGGCGTTTAACTCGCGCGTAATACGTGCCTGGTTACAAATCGTTTTTGATCATAAAACATTCCTTTAATAGCCTCTTTCGTTGAACCATAAAATCCCTAAATCCTTTACTATTCCGTGCCCAGTGAGTGATTCAAATGACGGATTTATTCCATTGCTGTTTCAGTACGATGTGTCACAAATAGATTGCCATACAAGACAGATAATGGATTTCAAACTGCGATGTTTTATGAAACGATTCGAGTCAAAATGTAATGAAATGCACAGTTTTTGGCGTCAAAACATAACAAATGCGTCATTAGCATTATGACATAGACGCTTAATGTCTCTGTGGGTGGGCAGTAATGTAACGTTAAATTGAAATACAATAACACGGAGAGATTATTCAGATGCTAGAGCTGTAACTCTGACATTAAAGTAACAGTTTATAAGTTACCTAGCCATCCACATATTTTCTAACAGTCACGGGATATAATAAACGCAGTGACTTTTAAAATTAAATATTCAATAATGTAATGCGTGATTTATTTTTCAAATATCGGTACCTCGGAGGTAAGCTTCGGACGGATAGTGATGACACCTGTTCGATACCGATACTTCGGATTGTTTTTATAATGGGTTAGTACTTTGCACTGACTTCGCCACTTAGCTTTATTTTGTTGTCCACTAAAATAAATTTTAAAGGTATACCTACACTTTTCTGGCTTCTGCAAAAATTTACACCCGAAAAGTACAACTCCGGAGTTATCTATCTATCTAGTTATCTAAACGATTTGTTTAGTTTTAACTGAGTGAGTTTTTTTTCATTTTGGTGATTCTTTTTTTAAATTTGAAAAAAAACTATTCATTCCTTAAGGGAAGAGATTTCTACGACCTTTATGCGTTGATTTTGATGCTTTCTTAAAAATAAATTAACATAAATGGAACTGACTACAAAAAATTATCAGTGCAGTTTTATTTGGCAATGTGGTGACACCACACGGGCTCTTAAGCCCTCTATGTACTGTAATGTTTATGGCTTGACTTTAAGGCTGTCAATACAACTAACTAGCATTAGCTCGCAGCTCTGCCCGCGTGAAATTCTGCACCGTTATATAATCGATATCGCGTATGTTCTTCAGGGATAATGTAGAATTCTAATGGTGAAAGAATTTTTCAAATCAGTCCAATAGTTTCAGAGCCTATTCAATGCAAACAATCAAGTCTTTCCTCGTTATAATATTAGTTTAATAAACGTCATACTAAATCGATAACAACGTGTAAGATAGACAGTATTTATTAATAGGCGATGCGCATTGAAGCGAGTTCTCCTCCATCGATCTGGCGGCGACACAGCTACCTGCAACCACCTGCAGCCAAGCTATTAGCGATTTAATCTAGTAGAAGCTGTTATCGTCATACTGTTATTAGATAATCAGTTTGCACTTACTTGAAGCTCGCCCACTTTATATAAACTGCGTTTCATTTACACTCGTCTGCGTTTCCGTTCTGCATGAATGGTTTGTAAACGTTTGTTTATTGCGCCAAATATGTTTGAGTATAATTCCATACGGTAACAAAATCTAATAGCGATTACGCAAGTAGTAAAAAAGTACCTCAAACCAACTTGATTATGGGAATCATCTCGTTATTTCACACCTTTCAATTGCATAACTAACTGCGTAGATATTTTGCCACTCCGCCACAATAAAATAGCTCGCTATATATATGTAGTATAATCATGAAAACAACTTACTTGTGTTTTGCTATTTTTCTTAGAAAACAAAGAACATTTCTTCAGTATTTAGAGAGACTTCTTGGTAGAGCCACGCTGCAGACAGTTTTGTCTACAGCATGAATGGGCTGGCTCGACCGGATCGTTACCACTGTCTCACAGAAAACCGACGTAAAGTAGTGGCTTGCTGTTGCGTTTCGTACGGTGAGTGAGATAACCGGAAGCCCAAATCCCCTTCCCGTTCCCAATCCCTAATTATCCCTTTCCTTTAAGGTCGGCAACGCGCCCATGACTCTTCTGGTGGTGGGCGTACATGGGCGGTGGAGATCACTTACCATCAGGTGACCCACTTGCTCGTTTGCCGGCCTATGCTATAAAAAAAAAAAGTATCAACTCATAAAATGGAATCGCAAACCGTCAATGCCTATTTCTCTACTACTACGACAATTACTACTCAGATAACTTTTAAACTAAACATAAATTACGTCGTGAACTTCCTATTTACAAGTCATAGTCCGCATAATTTCACTTACCATTGAACGCGTTAGGTATGCAAAACATAAATAAAACAAATACACGTTTATAAGCGCAACGATGTGTCGGACGACACCAACTGTTGCCACTCATATTATATCGCGCTTGTCGCATACGATAGTTTGTCACTACTGTGGGAACACGAATATCTTCTTTTTCAGTCATTTTCTATCAATTTGGTGTATGTATCCTTCAGCCTTCATGTCTTATACAGCAACCATTATAGCGTCAACAATCATCATTAGTATGTCACGAATATGTCTTTATAAAACTTTTAAAAACCCTACTCATAATCAAGGTTCAATTTGTATCACACCTACTTGCATTTTGCTTGCGGTTCATGGCGCGTGTATAACAATATACTTAGTTATATCGTGGCGCTTAGCAGAAAGTGTTTGAGATGAATATGCAGTTCAAAGTAAAGTGAAATAAAATTCATATGGTTTAAAAACATAGCTGATAAACTAGTTTATGGTGTAGTATGGTGAATAAATATAATAATAATAAATAAATACACCCAACAGTTACATACAAAGTCCTGACCCCACAGTAAGATACGAGTCTTGTGTCGTGGGTATCAGGAACTACGAGAGACTTTCGATTTCACAACACTCAGACCCGAAACAAATATTTGTGGATCAGACAATTTTTTCTCTCGGTGCGGAGATGGAACCCGCGGCCACTAACTTCATAGCCGGCTACTCGCCTGCTGCGCCACGGAGGCTGTGAAGTTATATCTGTGAAATTTATTGGAAAGAAAACGTATTCAAGTAATGCCTAATGATCTTTGCCGAGTCTGAGTTTCGTAGTAGCATCTCGCAATGATATAATAGCAATGAATTGGTCACACGTGTTTCGTAATGCTTGTTTCATTGGCGCCCACGCCTCTTTACTAGTAGTGGAGTGCCTGGAGCATTCAAAACCGTAAAACCTCGGATTAGAGTTATAGTGAATGAATTAATATGATCGATGTGGGATATTGTTTTTTAAACTATAAATTGCAATGTTTACCCAAAAAAAAATTGTGCAAACCATTGTTTCATTGTTTAAAAAAATTATTATGTAAAATTAATGTTTGACCATATATTTTCACTTTAAACAGTTTTTTTTTATTTATATGTTAAATCTTACCTGAGTATTCTTATCTTATCTTATCTTGTGTTTTTACGGATTGATTTACACGACTCAATAAAAGTATTTAAAAATATCAATGATGACCTCAATAATATATTGCAAGCAGGTGTAGCATGTATTTTGAGTTTATATGGAGCTCCGTCTAAAACTTATGATTTAAATACATTGAGGTTCAATTCTTTCATAAAAGCAACAGCCAAAAATACGAGTGTTCTTTTGTCATCACTGCCTCTAACAACTGATGCATCGTTTGAGCACCTTAAAAGAGTGTACCTACAAATTCAGATATGGCTAGGAAATGACGTAGTTATTGAAAATTGGGGATGGAAGTATTCCAATAACATGTACATCCCAATAACAATGAATCAATTACCTGCTCCGGATAATTTATTACAAATGTTAGTTTGTAATTGCAAAAAGGGATGTGGAGCTGCGTGTGGATGCCGAAAAAGTGGTTTATACTGCAGTGTAGCATGTTTACAGTGCAGCGGAAATAGTTGTTCCAATACTTCACCTATTATACAGATAGATGAAGAAGAAGAAAATATTTGATGTAGACAACAATCTATAATTATAAAATAACATGTCCTGACTGACTGACTGATTCATCATCGCCGAGCGCAAACTATCAAGGCTACAAGCATGAAATTCGGACTGTATATTCATTTTGTTATGTAGGCATCCACTAAGAAAGGATTTTAGAAAATTCCAACCCTAAGGGGTCAAAATAGGAGATGATAATATGTATGAAAGTCCGTCATTTTGAAAGTTACATAAACAAAATTTTGTATTTCGATTATTGACGTAAAAAAATAAATAGGTGTTTCAGGAATTTTGGAAATTTTATTTATTAATGGATGAAAAAGGGGGTGAAAGTAAATGCGAAAGTGAGTTTGTTTGTTACGCTTTCACGCCTAAATCACTGAACCGATTTTGATGAATTTATCTACATAGACCGATGGGATCCTGGAGACGGTTACAGGCTACTTTTATGCCGGAAAATGCTGTTCACGCGGGCGGAGCCGCGAGCAAAAGCTATTGTAATATATTTAAATAAACTGATTTTGTACTAATATTTTTTTTTCTTTTCATAAGTCGTAATTAATTACCTTATTTTTTGAATGTACACAAAGAGTACGTTTCATTTATAATTAAACTGGCCGAGAAATTCCATTGTACATAGCAGCTGTCGCTCCGCTCTCCCCTCCACGTTTTTCTACCTGTTCGAGATCCCTACTGCTATTTTTATACACAGGTATCTTTGAAAAATGTTCCTATATGTCAACTCAGGTAAGATTTAACATATAAATAAAAAAAAATACTGTTTAAAGTGAAAATATATGGTCAAACATTAATTTTTCATAATATTTTTTTTTAAACAATGAAACAATGGTTTGCACAAAAAAATTTTGGGTAAACATTGCAATTTATAGTTTAAAAAATAATATCCCACATCGATCATATTAATTCATTCACTATAACTCTAATCCGAGGTAAAAACCCCCAGGCGCTCCACTATAGTACGCACGTACGTTTATAAAGCAAATTTATTTTTTAAAAATTGTGGAGTGTAAGTGGGCCACTAACGTCTTAGGCTCAAAGTACCACTTGCGTGTGAGGTTGTCACACGCAAGTGGTACACTCTGCTGATTAACAGACGATGCATGGGTTGTGGGAGTCAGGCGGGAGGTCGCGCCATATAATAACAAATCCACTTTCAATTGGTATTAACCCGGAATAACGCCAGACAGAAATAAAGAAATATTTCTGAACAACTGATTTATCTGGATTTTGGATCACTATAAAATTACTGCATATGTAATGAAAGGTTTCTTACGAATCCTGCATTCAGGCAGCAGTTGTCATTCATTATGAAATCATGACAAGATTAATTTATATTTAAAAAAAAATGTAGTTACTTGTTAATTCCATCAATGTCTGTACAATCAAAATGCCTAATTGATTGCAACCAAACCTCCTACTGTTCATTTTCCAGTGCAATGCCTCTAAAAACTGAAATAAATGTAGTAGAAAATATAAAATCACTCGGCAGAATATTAATGCATTATGTGACCAGTTTGCTTGATAACTTGGGCGATAGAAGATGTATAGTTGTGTTTCGACATACTATCAATGTTTTACTCAGCGATCAACCAAATTAGTTTTCAAGCTTCAAGACCATTGACAAGACAATCACTTTTCCTGGCGGTCTGCCATAAAAATACACAAGGCCGATAGATGTTTGTCTGTTATACAAAGTCAAAGTCAATGATTTTTTATTCATATAGGCCTATCGTTTCGTACACATTCTTTACATGAACAAGTGGATTTAAACGGAATCGCGGTTTTTTATTTTAATTTCGGTCGCGACGTTTCGGATGCTTTTCAGCCTTCGTGGCCACGAATTAGTTTTATTTCAAAGATATAAGTGGTCCAAATAAGATCCCATTTGTTTAGTTCTGTACACTTACTAATAACAAATTTTAGATTTTATTTTTTATGTCCTATATCTATTATTTTTATTGTTATATTTCGATATCATAAGGAGATTTTGACCTTTTAAAATCCATTAAACAACATTCAAGGAAGCGTTACTCTATTGATTAATTCAAAACCTTATCCAATAAGTACAGGTGTTATCCAACTAAGTATAGTAGATAGTATAATCTCTTTTAATAATTACAGCCATTTAAATTTATCCCACTAATTAACACTGCCCTACAAAACTAAAAAAAAAACCAAGGTTAGTAAGTTATTTTGTTAAAATGAAACATAAAATTTTACACAAATAAATTGACGTGATTCGTAGAAGATGCAGTTCTTGATTAAAACAATGATTTTAATTAGATAACGTAGAGTTTACTGTTAAGAAATCCTGTTGAACCAAAGTGAAACGTTTTGTTTAACACGAAATTATATTAACAGTAAGAATAGTGGTTCGCCGATCTCACTGATGAGTGGCTTTAAACAGAATATAAAATGGGATGAGTTAGGTAGTCGAAATATATTTTACATCGTGTTCGCTTATTCTAACCTTAGTTGCTTTAAAGTTATCTTGTCAGTTTACTGACTTTACTAGCTTTAGCTAATTATGATTTTTATTGATCGTTATTATGATGAGTTTAATTATCTATTATTTATTTCTGTATAATGCTTTATTGTAATACAAATCCTGTATTATACACGTCGCACTGCAGGCCACGGGCCTCTATTGAATTGAAAGGGTTAGGTCCATTGTACATTAGACAGATTCAGAGAAAAGCAAAAACTACTGCAATATACATTTACGCATAGTATAAATCGGCGGCCTTAACACCGAAGGCAATCAGCCATCATATGTGGCATCATATGTTTTTTGAGTGGTAGAGCCACGCTGTAGACAGTTTTGTCTACAACATGAATGGGCTGGCTCGACCGGGTCGTTACCACTGTCTCACAGAAAACCGACGTAAAGTAGCGGCTTGCTGCTGCGTTTCGTACGGTGAGTGAGATATCCGGAAGCCCAAATCCCCTCCCCTTCCCAATCCCTAATTATCCCTTTCCTCTAAGGTCGGCAACGCGCCCATGATTCTTCTGGTGATGGACGTACATGGGCGGTGGAGATCACTTACCATCAGGTGACCCACTTGCTCGTTGCCGGCCTATGCCATAAAAAAAAATGTAAAATAATATTTTTTAATTTTTTTCTTAAGTAAACAGTTCAAATTTTGAATGGGCTTAGTCTTGCTAACGCAAGGAACCGGAACGTCTTGTTAACCGAACGAGTTACTGTCATAGTAATACATCACCTGAATACTGAAACGCTACTTAGCGCCCAACTGCATCCCACTGCTAGTTATTTTCTTAAAATTTGTAAGGGGATCTTACGCGTCACGATCCTATATGCCCAAGTTACGTTTCAATATTCCTTTGTATTTATGTAAGAACATCCTATATAAGAAATTAGAATATAACTAACTAAATGATGCTTTAATAAAAAAATCCTTTGTTTATTATTAGTATTCAATAAACTCGTCAAACTTTTGACGACACAATTCACGAAGACCAAAATAGATAAAACTTCACTAACATAATCTGATAACGGCAAATTTATATCAAGCTCCCTTTTATTTCCTTTTCGGAACTACTTTTACTCGAGTAATAGAAACGTCCACGGGGGAAGATGCGGACAAAAGAATCGAGCAGTGTGAACCCCAGGACACCCTCTTCAGATGTCCTCTTGTAACAGACCTTGTTAAACGAAATATATTCGCTTCAAATTGTAACCTGTAATCATAATTAAATGTTATTTAGAGTCTGGATAACATATTTTGAAATCTCTTAATTTTAATCAATTAAAAATTAAAGCTATTTCACAATGTTCGCGAAAGATTTAAAGATATTACAGTTCGTGCAGATTGACCAACTTTTTTGAATCAAGAACGAATGTCATAACAGCGCATATTGTTGCTTAATTCTCAAAATGGCAAGGTCGGTTTTGACCCATGAGGATAATAAGAATTAGGAAATTAAGGCTTATTATTATTTTTTATCAGTAATTACGTAGTTTAATATTCTAAAATTATAAGTTTACGAAAGTGCAGGGTACAAAGATTGGTATATTATAGGAGATGACGTGAAGCAGTAAGTGTTGAAGCATTGAAGGGATGAGGTATTTTATCTTATCCATAAGGGGTGAGCGTGTACAAGGGTCCAAAGAGCGCTGTGCTTACTAAGCTAATCGATGAAATATGCACGTGGATCACGCTCGCCTTTTTATCCTTTTAAACCGACTTTAAAAATGAAGAGGTCTCAGTTTGGCGAGTTTTATTAAACTATTACATGATCGATGAAACATGACCAATTAAAAGTACAAAACAAAAAAATCAGCTGGTTAGTAATCATACCTATTGGAAGGAGGCCCCTCCTTCCAATAGGTATCGATAACGAGGTCATAAAAAAATATTTGAATGAGCTGATTTTTTTTTGTTTTTACTTAGTTAATATTTATATAATTTAACAGTCATATTGTCCTACAAATAAAATAATAAATTTTTGAGTATCATCAAATCGATATATTCTATCCTTGCTACCTCTGTTAGCTACCACAATAGAGAATTTTCGCATAGGGAATTGTTGGGCGTCTCATCGAAACGAAGCTACTCACGGAAAATTAGCTTGATAGTAATCAAGTGGATCAGCTGGCCCAGGGAACCCGGACCAATAAGTTTAGGCCGAACAGAAGAACTTACATACAGAAGGAAAGTGTATCAGCTGAATATTAATAAGATATGAAAAGCGTCTATAAAGATATAAAAAGTCAAATGTTTTCGCTAGTGCATATTTTTGTAATTTCTGAGAAAATATTTGCAATATGTAAGAAGATATGTACATATTACATACACACATGAGCCCACACCCGTATCGCCGTAGGAGTAGGCACAGGTGCTACAAGCGCACCCACGGTTTGCCGAAGTTATTTTCGTCGCATGATGTCAGCGAGCGTATCGCCATATCAGACACTAATTTCAATCCCGGGCAACCCTTGGGTGACTTTTCGATTTTTTTTTTATTTTTTTTTTTATGGCATAGGCCGGCAAACGAGCAAGTGGGTCACCCGATGGTAAGCGATCTCCACCGCCCATGTACGCCCACCACCAGAAGAATCATGGGCGCGCCGCCGACCATAAAGGAAAGGGATAATTAGGGATAGGGAAGGGGAGGGGATTTGGGCTTCCGGATATCTCACTCACCGTATGAAACGCAGCAGCAAGCCGCTACTTTACGTCCGTTTTCTGTGAGACAGTGGTAATGACCCGGGCGAGCCAGCCCATTCATGCTGTAGACAAAACTGTCTACAGCGTGGCTCTACCACTCAAAAACATACCATTAGAAACATAAATTGTAATCGACTTTCAGTTTGAGCCCAGAATATCATGGTTTCTCAGCAGTGAAGCGGTTCCATGAAATTTAATTTTAAATATCAATAAAAACACATAATTAACATTTTCGAAGTTTCGATTTTAATTTCCACACAAACATACTAACACGCTTTACAGCGAATAGAAAAACTTAGTCAAATATAACTTAGCAATCCACAGTACATACAATAAATGTTTAGAGCACCAACAATCGACGCAAAACTTTTGTTTTAAATAAGGATTAGAATCTCGTTTTCATTATGCAAAAACCGATGGAGGCATCTCAGTTATTGCGATTATTGCGCAGAAACTTCGCCAGTTTCGAGTTTTCCGATGCATACGTGTACCTAATGGAAACGGCCGATCTGCGCTTTCAACCACAACTATATCTTATTATACGCGCGTCGAATTAGTTCAGGATTTTATGCAAATGTAGGAATATCTCGTACCCTAGTGGATCCCATTTTTGTTAAATATGCTGGGAAGTTGACTTCTTTGTTAAACGACACAAATGTTTTTAATTCATCTGTTTTATTTTCATTTATAGCTCAAGAAGAACTCAAAAATATTAAAAAGCTAAAAATAATCAATCATTGACTATTTACACTGCAGTTGAAATTATCTAGTTTTATCTTAAGCTTTTTATGTAAGTTATGTCAGTACAAATCTTTGTTTCAGAAAAGGATAGAAAGTAATCAAAAAACCAAAATGTAATTTTAGTCATTGATGGACCAATTTGTTACTATTCATCTTATATAAAGACTTTTTAACAGGTCAATTAAGTGATAGCCTAGCCCTTTTCCTAGCCAATCAATATAATACATCCGTAATCACGAAAATATGTAAGCAAATACCTACATACAACACCCCAAGTGGATTGCATTGGAAACGTAAAACTTACCTACGTAGGTACATATTTCTCGTATACAGATGATGCAGGATGATCTCGTATGCATAAAAAAACAAGCTAGGCACATATGTGTAGTGTGTGTATGTATATGTGTAGTGATCATTATGTGCGTAAAACATCGTCTCGTGACTCGTCATACAGATTAGTCTCCGCCAGTCGCGTTTCGAGTTTAGCGTTACTTTGAAGGTGCAGCAACTGTGCCTGATGAGAGTTTCTCATTTGTTCGTCGTCGCTTTTAGACAACGTAAACCAGTGTTGTACCAATCTGTACCATAGATTCCTAGACGTAAATGAGCTACAGGTAATGTTTTTTCGGTGTCTGAATAATAAAAACCGTTATGTTTTAGATTCTTATATAAATGTAGAGCCTAAGAGTTTATTATAACCGTATAATTTGTATTGTTATTTAAAAGCTATTTTATTGTAGAAGCATTACTCATTAATTTAACCATCAAAGATGAAATCAAATCTATATTCTAATTATTTTTCTTTATTTTATAAGCCGATAGTTTTCTTGCAATCTTTTTAATACATAACTACGAAGTAACTTGGTAGAAAGAATTAAGTCAATTAAATTTTAATAATTTAGTTTTAAACGTAGAGATTCTTTATCTGTACTACATTCGGTGATTTTTCATCCTGGCACAGCAAAGAGACTATACTGCACCTCCTGCCTCCTGCGCAGTCCAAATACAATGTCAACCATCGAAAGACATTACATCCCTCGACGGTCAGTAGAATAAAGAATTATACCTTCCTGTAATTACTGGATACACTGGCCGACCCCAAACGAGTCACTATGGCGGATTTCTCATCATTTGTACTTGATAACACCAAACTCTTCTTAAACCATTTACCCAAAAGCATTCCTCCCAATGTGGGTCCTGTATAAACGAATATTAACTTAAACGAGACTGTTAGAACGTTCGTAAAGTGAAGATGTCATTACAACGTAGACGTAAGCCATCATTCAGAATATCCATTTTATTGTTTGAATATAAACCCTTTATTATTACCCCGTTTGATTGTAACACGTTTGGATTGGGTTTATGGACCGAATTTTACATATTAATCATCGACATAAATTCGCAGAGATATCATTTGGTTGCTTGTCGTTCGCACAATCTTGCCATGTTCGTATTTATGACTATTATACATAAATTCAGTAATATGTGAATTTTATACCTACAATAATTATAAAATAATAACACAACGCAACGTCTCTTTCCCGGACGACTAGTCATAATTACTTACAACGTTTGTACTGATATACCAACAGGGACGGAAACCTCCTTAAGTAATGTCTTGAATTGGTTTGATGATTTACGACCGGCCGCCTGCCTGCCCGACATCGACCCCAACACAAAAAAAAAAACACAAATAAAACACAGCTAGACCTGAAAGAAATATTTGTAGGTCACACAAACATTTTTCTCGTTACGAGAATCGAACCCGCGACCTCTCGCTTCACAGCCTTCACTCGCTCATTGTATGTCCGTGTTACAGAAAGGTGTGGTCATATTTATGGGCCGTTACATACACGTAATAGTGAGTGTTTATGTATCTACCGGATCTTATCAAAATCTAGATATCCTAAACTTTCACGCAAATTTTCATCACTCGTTTATTACGATCGATTAGATTAAATTTTCAAAATTAAGTGAAGTGCGTTAGCGAGAATAACAATGCTGGAGTGTGAGAAAAGAGAGCGACCGTTCCGTACCTATATCATTAAACTATTACTTTTTGTCAATAAATCCGCTACAATAATATAAATTCTATAAAAACCGACTCGGTTACGGTTCGAGAGATAGTGCCCCAAAGTTGGAAAGATGCTAGACGGCGTGCTTAGATTAGGTAAAAGATTAATAGGTGCACCCATACAATTAGCTTCTTCTTTGAAAACATTCGTAATTTTAGGAGAATAAATTACGAAATTCGTAGAACGTAAACTTTATACATTTCACTTTTTAGTTAACAACATTCTCAATGGATGGCAAGCAGGCTACTAATTTCATTTACCAGCAATAGCGCTTCAAGTTGTAAAGTTTACTATCTAATATGCAAACTCGCTAAACTACACATAATGACTTTTTAACTTGTGATAAATGCTAATCAGTTTATTTCGAGCTATTATTATAGGATGTGATCGCTGTGACCGATATATAGCTAACTATAGTTAGAGGTAGGGAGTCTGTCAATGTTTCCTGTATTTATAATCAATAAATCGGCAAACTTATCATAAATGCTTGAAGTAATTTATATTTCGCTTCGTCATTTGTGGTCACTGCTCAATAAATACGCAATTCATTCCTTCCATTTTACATGATCTCTTGCATCGTTAAGAGAAATGGTAGGTGTAGATCAAGTTAGACCCTAAATAATAATAAATAAATAAAACACCCACCCGTCACGCACATAGTCCTGAGCCTGAGCCTGTCCTGAGTAAGATACGAGTCTTGTGTCGTGGGTATCAGGTACTATGAAAAACTTTCGGCTTCATAACACCCAGACCCGGTCTCAGTGAGGGGATCGAACCCGCGGCATCATTTCACGGCCTGCTACTCACCCACTGCGCTACGGAGGCCTTCAAATTCTTCTGAGCCTGGAGCAGTTTGATTTTTTGAGTAAATTTTACTAGAAACTAGTTCCTCCAGCCATTTTTGGTTCGTGAAATTTCTGTGTCTTGTCGCGTTTAGAATGACATGATGAGGTAGTTACTAACTATGTCTATTTTCCTAAGATGAAATTACTCACGAACTTATTCAAATGCTAATGGTTATTAAAATATGGACACCCGCATTCAAGAACAACTTTAACAACTCTTAAGTGACTTCTTATCTATGTGCAAAATTTCTTATAAGTTGTCGTAAGTAGGGCTGTTTTTGTTAGAGCCCAAAAAGGACTAATTATGTTTACGGGAATAACCACTAGGCGTTTGCGTATACTAAAAGACCTGATAGTAGGTCACGTTTATGAATACTGGAGCTAGTCATGGTCCATTTTATAATAGTAAAGAACTACATAATATTCTATTTTAAACTAGCTGTCCCGGCGAACTTCGTACCGCCTAACAGATAATGAATGTCGTGTTAACTTTTTGCTACACTTAATTTAGGGTTCTGTTAACACAATAAAATGAATACAAAAATGTATTAATTTCAATTGTTTTTGAAGGACAATATATAAAAAAAAAACAATAAAAGTACAAACATCTAGCATTTCAATGACCTGTCGGCAAGGCATTTGCTTTATTGAAGCTATGTATTTTGCTGCATGGGCAATAACAAAAAACAGATCAAAACTAGATATCTTGGACTAATCCGACTTTCAATATGAAGTACACGCTACATGCACATATCCCCTCTGTCTAGGGGCTATTTATTTTCATACATTTTTAACAGATAAAAACGTTTAACATGTTTAACACGATCTTTTTTGCTTGGAGTTGCGTTTCAGTATTCGGGCGTAGGTGGTGTTCTACACGAGTAACAAGTCCTAAATTATGCAAGTTATATTTTAGTCATCAAAGGTATTAATCGATGTTTGTAAAATTTAAGTAAACAAATTTATCCATACTTTTTAAACGTTGCAATACATTCTCGTGATTGCTGTATCATTTGATTGATTGCGCACAAAACATTGTCCGGTGGGCCGCGATATCGCTTTCACGTTTGATGGATTTAGAAGCGATTTTTCAATGTTATCCTGACCGCCTATGTGACAAACAAAATTGATCTTAAAATATTATTTATTTCTCCGCCTGACCATTATGTACCCTTGAACATTATTATATGAATTAAGTGTCTAATTTAAAAAAGCAGCGATAGCTCAGCGGGGAGTAATACGGACTGTCGAGACGAAAGTCGCATGTTCGAAACCAGCCCCAAGAGCATACACCTCTGACTTTTCTAAGTTAACTGTATATTAAATGTTAATTATCGCTTGCTTTAACGGTGAAGGAACCATCGTGAGGAAACCAGCATACCTGAGAACTCGATAAGCTTTTTCGAAGGTATGTGAAGTCATCCAACCCGCATTAGGCCAGCGTGGCGGACTAAGGCCTAATCCGTCTCATTCAGTAGAGGAGGCCCGTGCCCAGCAGTGGGACGTATATAATACAGGGCTTGAATTATATATTATTATTATTTAGTGTCGAAGGATTAGCTCAGATTTTCATTTCGCGGTTTTTCAGTTCGAAAAATATAATTTGCCTGTAACTTGATTAAAACTCATACTTGCATGAAATTGCAAAACAACTTCGCCGGGCTAACTCTGAGCCTCTTGTCACCTTATATTTTCGGAAGCCAATGGCCGCAACCGCTCGTGGTTGGTTACCTTGACCCGGTAAGGCCGGCTAAGTTATTTTGCGCATATTGTACTTTATCAACTTCTCTTACTTCTTTTATATTTATGCCGCAAGCAAGACTGTTGGGTTTCGGTTTGAAGGACATTGAAGCCAGTGAAATTACTGGGCATTATGAGACTTAACTCATGTCTCGGAGCGGCGAGCGCAATTCAAAGCCATGCAGTGCTTTCTAATTCAACGTTCTGTGCGGTGTTGCTTCTGTTTATGGGCAGGCGTGGCGCTTACCATCAGGCGAGCGCCTTGCTCGTCTCGTCATTCAATAAAAAAAAAAATCTTCCACCAGCCCTCATCCCACTCGCAGTGGGGTCGGCGCAACATGCTTTAACACTTACTACAAAAGAATTTGACTTGTAGTTTATACGACCGTCCGCCTGACTGACGTCAACTCCTTTGTGCACTCCCAACTACTCTTACTTATTACGATATATAGTTAGGTGTTAATTTTTATTTTAATTTTTATTAATCTTTGCGAACGGTGTTTATAAAATTGTCGTCGGGTAGATACGCCTAAAAATGTATAAAAGAGTGGCGCACGACTCGACAGGGACAGTTCGCATTCAGTCGTCGCGTAGTGAGGACCGTCGTGGTCGTTATTATCGTAGTCAAGCCTTCTGGTTGGCTGACCGTTACAGTAGTAGTAATTCTGTCGTAGTTAATCATACTAAGCGTGTATACAAGTGCAGTTAAAGTAAAGCCTACAATTGGTTACTCCTGACACGGGTTTGTTCTCTGTGAATAGAATAAATTGGTTTAAAGTGATCATGTTATTTGTGTTCTATTATTTTTATTATTCATCTCACATTAAATTCCTTAATTCAGAAGTGGGATAGGCTCCACAGCCTATCATCAACTTCTTGATACTTAATTTTTCAAGACATTACTTGATAGCAAATGCTAGAACTTTAAATGCACTTGTGTTGGTAGTTACGCGATATGTCTGTAACTGTGCGATGAAATGCGACTGTCTACGAGGTATTTGGTGAGTCCGTTCCAATTTATTGGATTTTTATTATTTATCGCCAATAAGATTGTCACACCACATGTGTTGGATAGAGATCATTACGATGATCCATGGTGCAGCAGACCAGTGCCATTCAGTGTAAAATCATTGCATTGCTGAACTTGATGGTGTTCAGAAATGTAAATTAGTAATTATCTACCCGATAATTATTAACAAATCGTTGTACTGCTAAATTTGTTGGTGTTCAGAAATGTAAATGCTTAATTATCTACCCGATAATTATTAACAAATCATTGTGCTGCTAAATTTGTTGGTGTTCAGAAATGTAAATTAATAATTATCTACCCGATTATAATTATTAACAATTCCATGTGTCATATATTTTGAAAATAACTTGTTGGCAGTAATAAATTTATTGTGAACGTGTTAGTTTACTGCTTATGGATACAAAAAGTCTTACATATTGTGTTCAAGTCTAAAGACGAATGCGCCACAGTTCATGGTTGTGTATACACCTACAAAGTTATTAATTGTGTACCAATTGTTCGCAGAACTTATCTAGGATTGTAATGGACGAGTTCTACTGATGTGGCACCTGCTATGGCATTGAGTGCAAGATATTGGTGCGCAAGAGTTCTCGATCAACTATAACACCGTGCCCACGGTGTGGTGGTGCATCTGTGCGGCGCACAGAGCAGCGTTGAGGGACGACTGTGACCAAACGACATTTACGAGTATTACGTATACGTCGGTAATTAGCAGAAGTTTGGTGAGTTCGCTCCAGTTTGTATAGTAGACTTTATGTACCAAACAATCACCGGTTGCACTGGTTTTGTATGCCTTGTCTCATGTAAATCTTGATGTGCACAAATATACTAGTCTTGAGTGGCACGGACTGTGGGCTGTACTAAAAGAGAGTATGGTTCATGGAGCAGGTATCGCGGGTGATGTCGGTGGGGCCCAAGCTGACTATAGACCGAGTTTAAAGCCTGAAGTGAGTCTTGAGGTTGACCCGCTGTAACCAATGTAAATTTTGATGCGCACGTGGTATTTGGTGTGGGAATATGACCTGAGTAAAGCTTACTTGTGATATGAAATGTCGTTGTGTGCGGCTGTTGTGCAAAGTGATGTTTTGTGTTGTTCGGTACATTTGGTCGGTACATTTACATTTGTCGGTACATTTATTTGTTACATTTAGTCGGACACATTTGTTCATTACATTTGGTCGGTACATTTGTTAGTTACATTTTTTCAGTACATTTCTTTGGTACATATGTTCGGTTTATAAAGTAACTGATATTTTAAAGTCTATGCGCGCTTGCCTACGAGCAGCTATCTGTGGCATAAACCGGTACACGCGCGCTCGCAAATTTTGCAGCTACCTACGGCGTGAGTAGTATTAATGTTTGGGCCTGTGCTATGAATTAGTAAAAATGACAAACAAATAAAATATTTGTCGGAAATCAAATGGCCTCTGTTATGTAGCAGTGTATGGGGTGTGATGGAAGTTCTGATTATGTCATTCACGATGTACTGAAAATTTTATTTTTATTTGTGTTATGTCTGAAGCTACTAAAAGTTAAATCATTTATTTTTATTACTTACAAGATCCTTGTCTGTAGTCGCTTGAATGCATGCTTGCGCCTATAGTACAGTTGGTCACTTCATTTGGTACAGTTCTTTTGAAAAGATAAAAATATTAAAAAGTTATGCTTCAGACACACAAACCTGTATAACCATTTTCGATGCTCTCCGTGTGTGTTTTTCCTTATGATTACAGTAGCTCGAACTGCGCATATGTATGAATGTGCATGTGCAGAAAGTCGATGTGAGCTGGCTAAAGGAGCTTGCTTTGTACATCTGGTGCTGGGCGCTGGTTATAGCGACGCGCTGGTCAGCCGTCTGCCAGTGTCAGGCAGCAGCCGTCTGCCAGCGTCAGGCAGCAGCCGTCTGCCAGTGTCAGGCAGCAGCCGTCTGCCAGCGTCAGGCAGCAGCCGTCTGCCAGCGTCAGGCAGCAGCCGTCTGCCAGCGTCAGGCAGCAGCCGTCTGCCAGCGTCAGGCAGCAGCCGTCTGCCAGCATCGGGCAGCAGCCGTGTGCCAGCATCGGGCAGCAGCCCGCTGTACACCATGCTGAAGACCTCTAAGGACTGATGTGGATCCATGGTGAACCAATTCTCGCTTGTTTTATTTTTAAGAGTTAAATTAATGTCGAAGCCCAAGCTAGGATTCATATTAAGCTTGAAACCTTCACAAAAACTACCACAGTAGTGATTATTTAAATTAGTCAGGATTGGTCGAAGCGGTGCATAAAACACTAGCTATTTATTTATGAAATTTTTAGTATAAGAAAGTGTCGCTTGAGTATACCCATAGTACGATCTAAATAAATTGACCTCTGCAACGCAGCGGATAGCCATCATAATGTTGTGAAATGAGAGACACGGGTTCGATTCCCGCACCCAAGACAACTGTTTTGTTATGTGACTATGAGCTATGTGATTCTGCCGTGTATTTTTGTTGCCTAGGAGGTGCGAGATGCTCGTCAGGTACGTCATGCAGGCAGATGGAAGTTGTGAAGTGCAACGACTGAGCAGCGACCCAGGAGTTTTCGAAGAATACACCACAGCGTCGGTGGTACGGAGTGGTAGTAAGAGCCGGCTCCGTCTAGAAACGAATCATTTGCATTGTATTCTTCTAAACTCATTTTCTGTTCTGTAAATACCTACTGTGCTCGGGACGCGCACGCGTCAGGAGAGGCCGAGTTAGGTGTTAATTTTTATTTTAATTTTTATTAATCTTTGCGAACGGTGTTTATAAAATTGTCGTCGGGTAGATACGCCTAAAAATGTATAAAAGAGTGGCGCACGACTCGACAGGGACAGTTCGCATTCAGTCGTCGCGTAGTGAGGACCGTCGTGGTCGTTATTATCGTAGTCAAGCCTTCTGGTTGGCTGACCGTTACAGTAGTAGTAATTCTGTCGTAGTTAATCATACTAAGCGTGTATACAAGTGCAGTTAAAGTAAAGCCTACAATTGGTTACTCCTGACACGGGTTTGTTCTCTGTGAATAGAATAAATTGGTTTAAAGTGATCATGTTATTTGTGTTCTATTATTTTTATTATTCATCTCACATTAAATTCCTTAATATATTTTAATGGTACTTTGGTAATTTTATTTAGTTTTTCGAATAGAAAGGCCGTTCTTACGTCATTTGAGGTGATGTGTAGATATAATAAATCCTGTGTGCTAGTTTATCAATATAACTTCTGGAAATGTATTATGAATTAGATGAGTGTACGAGGAATGTCGAGATAATCGTGGTACTTGTTCTTGATGTACCTGGTGATTTTAATTAATACTGACATAGAGGTGTTATAATTGTGTAACTGTTTCTTGTTTCTCTGTATATCTTTGGCATCATAGCATCTAAACGAAGGAACCTATTTGAATGCATTTTTTTAATAGCTGGTTTAATTAGCTATGGTTGAACAAATCATGTTCAGCTATTTGGAAATTGCAGATTTGATTTCTATAAAATGTCGGGGTTTTAAAGGTTGTCGTGAACTGCGGTTTGGACGAATAGGATATTCCTGAAATAGAAGTTTAGTGATACATTCCGAGTGCTTTAGAACCCTTGTAGAAGTATATACGGAAATTTACTGAATCACTAATTTGGTGACCATTTTTGGTAGATTGCGAAGTACTAAGTATGTACTGTACTTGTGTTTGTAGGTTCTGAACAATATACTAAAGATAGTTTTTAATGGACAATTAATCAAATATAAAACAAAATTTAATTGATATTTGATTGGTCGATAGTAGAAAATGCAGTTTTATTTAAAATTGTGTAGTATATCGTAAAAAAGGGTTTACAGAAAAGGTTTCCCGGACCGGGTTCGATAAACGACCGTACACGGGCTTTAAATAAAATAAAAAACAAGTTTTCTTATAATATTATATTAAAAAGATTCGTACACAAGCTTGAAGAATAAACAGAGTCTAAATAAGTAAATTGTGCAACAAGCAAAAATCAGAAAGATTACACGTTTTAAATCTAAACGCAGGTAAATATAAAATTTATATAAAATGGAGAACATTTCTCACAAACATGCCGGGTTTGGAATAATAGATGAGGCGAGCACAGACTTGAAGCGAGTACCTATTTTGCACTAAACTTAAATTACTTAATTAGCCGACTCACAAAACAACATGGATTTACAACATGGTTTTACAGAAAAAAATATACTCATTTGTAGTATCGATATTAAGGCACTGGTATCAGATCGCCTCGGCAATTAAAAGCTATCACACTAAGTGCTGAACACATCCACCAAACGAAAACATGTTTGGTACAATAGAAAGATCGGAAACAAGACTTTTTGTAAACATAATTTGTACTTTAGGCACAAATTGTAGGAATAAACACGCATTACTCAATAGATTTTGACTCGAAATGGCGAATAAATATAAACACGGTTACATAGACAATATATGACAAACAAAACTAAACTCTATATGAAGCTACACGAGTATCTGAAAATTTTCATAAACATCAAAACATTCCCAAAATATGTATAGTGTTATAAAAAAAATGGTTTAACAATTAACTTTGTAAACTTAACGATATCGGGTACTAATCGACTGTAAACAAGTACCAAACGGAAGACTGGAATATTATAAATGTGAATCACTTAAATAATATTTATTAAACTTTTATTTAAATGCATAGCTATTTCTTTTGTACACTGCTTTTTGGTTTTAAGGCGACACTGGCTTATTCGAGTCTTAGAAAAGCGTCTCTTAGCATACTCTTAACGCGGCAGCGTATTTCGCAAAAAGTTTTAAATTCATTACTAGCAATTGTTGACATGTTTTAATAACACTATTTTTGTTGAATGAAGACGTTAAACGTTTACATACACTCGCTAAAATCGACTATCACATTTCATAACACGTTCGTATCGATATGGTTGGGGACTCACTTACACCAGGAATTAGGGATTTTCAAATTTTTTTTGGTGCTTCATATCGATAGGGGACATCACTACTTCACCAGTTTGAGTAATTCCGTAAAACGTTTTAAACGTACTTATAGACACTAAAAGGTTCGTATTCACTTTAAAGCACATCGAAGGCTCAGCGGAAGCCTCTTGGGCCGAAGTGGTGCAGGTTAAAGTGATAGGCGAAAGTAAGCAACGCGGTGCGAGAATCGAATAAAAGTAGAAAGAACTGTCCCAGCCAGTCGGCGGGCGTGATCCTTTCTACATATTGATGTCAACGCGCTAATCTCATCAGCCTTTCGCACTGGGCGACGAGATATTTCTTCTGTTGCTCGTCCGACAACAATATCACTTTGCCGGACCCCGAGCTTGAGAACATTCCTAGGACTTTCTTCTTCGCCGTCGGTATGTACACGCCTTTGTTCACTGCACTTGGCACTTCGGGTAACTCGCTCCATAGGTACGACCAGACAATCTGCCAATAAAAAAATACGTTAAGTGCTTTCTGATAAAGATTTGGTTATGGACAACGTTATTGATGATTCATATTCGTTTGTGATTTTAATTGTCAATATTTGTTACATGTTACTTTAATATTGTCTAGAAAAAGGGTGTCTGAAAGAATATCGCAGTTAAGATAATAAGATCTCTATTTGTACTTTTTTATGTGTAAATTTCTTGTATATCTCCATTCTCTAGCTTATTAAGGCGTAAGTTAAATAAATTATTAGGATATATAAATAAAATTCAAAAAATTATTAAATTTTAAATTAAATAAAATATTTTTTTTATTTTTTTTATATTGATAAATAAAATAAATAATAATTACAGACTATTATAATCTGTGGACTATCATCGCAAGGGTTTCAATAGCTGTTGTATTTTTCACTCATATATACAGGGTTATTTTTAAAACACCAGCAACCTCGCAGGGGTAGATTCCTAAGCTTATAAGCTACTACTTTTGTTCTACGACTTTTGATAATTTGTTAGATTTTATTTTCATACAAAAATAAGTATTCATTTAATTTCCGTCTTGAATATTAACAACGCGCATCGCAGATTACGTAAACAAATACGCGAAGCGTGGGGAACCGGGCTAGCGGCTTTGAAGGTCAACGCTCGAACAGCTGAGCGGCGCCTTTGAGTCGCGCGCGCACGCCGCAGTCTAGGAAGAAAAACACGACACAACAAAAACTTGTAAAATCATTTTTTTTTAAATATATTGAGTTATATCCAAACTCGTAGAACAAAAGTTGTTCCGTATGAGGTCAGCTATCTGGTCCTGCGAGGTTGCTGGTGTTTTAAAATTAAATTAATGTATATTGTCATTAACAACGCAGTATAGCCCAATACGAAATTCAAGAAGACATATTGTATAGTACAATCTCGTGCAAGTCTATTTTTCCAACTACATACATGATACATGTAATTTGTATTTGGTTGCAATAATTTCATTATAAATATGTAGTGGATGTAGGACTTAGGTGAAACACGTGAACCGATATTCTCATCAATAATTCAGGACCCAATCGAACTTCAGGTGAACCACTTTAAAATATTATTATACTCATACATATGTTTGAATTCTCATGATTTCATTTATTACTAGTTATAAGGGCGCCGGCGAACCCAGGCATATATTAGGCATGGCCCTCAAGAATCTGGTGAAATTATATCTCCTTTAAGAGTCACGTTGTTTAAAAAGTACGTGCCAGTAAAAACTATAATGAGTATAAATAACGTGTGTGAGTCGAGTTACAGAAAAGCACATAATATGCAAATACTTCTACAACATAGATTGTTTTGCAGCCGCCTATTTGAGACGACGCTAAGGCTACAAGGCTCTGGAGAGTTTGGAGGTGGCCGACAAGATCACCAGTAATCCACCAGTAATCCAGCGACTTAGCGACTGTACCGTAACCGAGCGAGAAACCGAAAATCCGGTGGCGCTGGTGTGGCTATGGTGGCGGCCCGTGCCGGTGCGCCAAAGCTTTTTTTTTTATAGCATAGGCCGGCAAACGAGCAAATGGGTCTCCTGATGGTAAGTGATCTCCACCGCCCATGTACGCCCACCACCAAAAGGAGCATGGGCGCGTTTCCAACCTTAAAGGAAAGGGATAATTAGGGATTGGGAAGGGGAGGGGATTTGGGCTTCCGGATATCTTACTCACCGTACGAAACGCAGCAGCAAGCCACTACTTTACGTCGGTTTTCTGTGAGACAGTGGTAACGACCCGGTCGAGTCAGCCCATTCATGCTGTAGACAAAATAGTCTACAGCGTGGCTCTACCACTCAATTTTATTAAGTTTATTTTCATTACTTACCGAACAATGTAAATATTTAAAACAAGATAATTATAATAGTATTTCGGTGTTTATAAGTACCTGCCAACCGCCAAACACGTTGTTCTTCTCCAAATAGAGCAGCCGTTTATCGGTACACAGCACCACTTCCTTGGCCTGGATCACCCACACGTGCGCTTCGTACGTGTCCGTGCTCACGTATTTACCCTGCCACAAAAAAGGTTTTTTTTTATCCTGGCATGGCAAAGGAGTACACTGTACCCGATGTTAATTACAGTGCAGTAGAGATGGGAATGTCCGTGGGTTTTATATTATGTAAATCCACCTCTTCGGACCTAAATCCGCGACTCGTGTACACCGACCTGTATGGGTCCGAATCCCCAATTAATGAAACTATGTGAATCATACCACGCCTGGGCAGCATGCATGCAGCTGCGCTATTTCCCTGGGTCATTTTATATTACAACTCTTTTACTTTATTTTCTCAAATTGATAGCGGTCAGTTAACCCTCGAAGTTCACCATTTCTGTTGTATTTTCAATTTAAATAATTGTACTGACTTACAAAATGAAAAATTCTAT
Organism: Amorpha juglandis; assembly: GCA_949126905.1. Lineage (NCBI taxonomy): Eukaryota > Metazoa > Arthropoda > Insecta > Lepidoptera > Sphingidae > Amorpha > Amorpha juglandis. The sequence continues at coordinate 11,869,139 of OX421372.1, forward strand.
AGTGAAACTAATTATATTTAAATCTTTCCTTTATAAATCAGAGTACCGTGGGCGACTATGCCGAATCGCACCCTGTCCAGACGTGTGCGTCTTTTTTCTCTCCGCAACTCCCATTCCGAGTTATTTCCGCATTGGATGTCAGTGCAGTGTAGTATTAGCAAGCGGACCTACATACACCAGTTATGCGAGGGATGCGAGTCTGCAGAACCATATCTATCGGGACCTATCAATCCTTACAGTGCAGTCCAAATATAATAACGACCGTCGAGTGACAGCGACTCCCGACGTTCGGCAGATGTATGCTGGCATAAAGATTATGATACGCTATCTATTCTGATGGAATTAATTAAAATACGCAAGAACGGTCAATATCTTTTGTTATTTTGAAAAACTACCATTGCCGTGTGTAAAAGTTCCTGTACAAGATTTTTGTAGATAATATTATCAACCACTTTCGACAACAGATTTACAAGCTCACAAACACAGACGTACACATATAGTAGTACAAGATCCCGGGGAACATTGACCTTCCCCGGTTTTTACATTGATATTTTTTTAGGCAACCCTATTTGTATGTGTTCAGCAACACCTTTTATACCCTAAAATATTATTTTCATCCGGTAAACAGATGGGTGAAGGTCAATGTTCCGCGGGATCTTAGACCAATATTAGCTGAAGTATTATTTAAATTAAATTATTTTATCTTTTACACATTATCATCAGTAATTATTATGATCGATTTAACATACCTTCTCAAGTTCAAACAGCATTTTGTATCCCTCCGCTTGCAGTCTCGAGTAGGGCCTGACTCCTGAATCAGCCGGCATGTACCGTGCAGGGCGACGTTTCGTCACCTCTTCAGATAAATCTGCCGCCCTGCACATTATACATAATACATTACGTTATGTTATGTAATATACAATACACTAGTATAAGCAATTCTAAACAGTGCGCGAATACTACGTGTAAGCAAAGCAGTTGGCAGAAGCTAATTTGTGCAAAGTGAAATGTCTATACACATCTATGCATTCATCTAGTCAAAAATATACAGGGTTACTTTTAAAACACCAGTCGTAGAACAAAAGTTGTTCCTTATGGGGTTAGCTATCTAGTCCTGCGAGGTTGATAGTGTTTTAAAAGTAACCCTGTATATTACTCTATGGTGTTAACAATACAAATAATAGACAATATCATCATCATTTACCTATTATAGTAATTATTACTTACCTAATCTATACTTTAATTAATTGTGCGCGCTGCGCTATTTTTGTATAAGGTTGTAAATACGAGGTTTTTAATAGGGTATTTGACTTGTATTTTTATATTATTTTAACCAATAAATTATTTTTGTTTATATTATTTAAACCAATAAATTATTGTTTTCGTATTATTGTCCAGTAGATATAAAGTAATATTTAAAAGTACACATAGTCAAATACTCTATTTGTTTGGCCACTATCACACGTATAACTACGCGTCTGCCCTGGTTCTATAGCTGTTGACATGCATACATACAGTTGTTGTGTGTTAATCAACTTCACTTAAACATTCATTGCGCGCAGATTATTTAACCTAACTGTACTTTTTGAAGTTATACTTCTTTAGGCGCGTTATGAAAAAATGATGAGAGTGAAATTTTAAGATGCGCGCGCACCTGTGACACAAAAAATTAACAGTATGAAGTTAGGCGCGTTAAGAAAAAATGATGAGAGTGAAAGTAGCCGTAATTAATAAACAAATGACGATTTGGACAAAGAAAAACTCTTTAGGTTTTTTCTTATTCGGAACATGTTGCCGTAAAAAGTACCAGGCTCGCATAAACGCGAAGAGAGTAGAATGTACTTCTATCATGTCGAGTGGATATGTTGATATAAATTAAAATACTTTTATTTAATATAATTAACACTAAATATTATTAAATTATTAATGTTACGATATTTCATCGTTGTTGTGAAGACTTGAGAATAAATTACACTTGTCTTTGGCGAAATGCATAACAATGCGAAGCTTAAGAGTGTTGTTACAAAGACTTGGCTGTATGAGCTACAATACCTTTGCCTATTAAAAACCCGAATTTGAACCAAAAATTATAATACCGAGGACTATGACGGAAGTGAATACTTTTTAAATTGTTTTCGAAATTAATAAGTGTCCGTTCTATTGAAACTATGAATCAACACGCATGAAACATTTACTATAATAATAATTATAATGTACATTATAAATAATAATTATTATTATAGTAAATGTTTCATGCGTGTTGATTCATAGGCCATTTTTGACAATGTCCTTTATAATTTATATATGTGCTAATAAATTATATTCAGTAGTGATTTAAATTGAATATTTTGATTGATATTACTTACTATTTGTGAATATTAGTGAAAAAAATTTTGCTTATATACTTTTTCAAGTGCTCCAATATAATTGAGGTTAACTATCCGTATGTATTATTATATTCAGTAGTGATTTAAATTGAATATTTTGATTGATATTACTTACTATTTGTGAATATTAGTGAAAAAAATTGTGCTTATATACTTTTTCAAGTGCTCCAATATAATTGAGGTTAACTATCCGTATGTATTATTTATTGATATAAATTAAAATACTTTTATTTAATATAATTAACACTAAATATTATTAAATTATTAATGTTAAATACTTATTATTGGTTATTTAATATTCACAAAATAAAGAAATAAATTTAATAAAACATTTAATAAAAAGTTTGTGATAAAAATTAAAATTGAACATCAAATACAGTCATTCCGGGTAACTTTAGACCACTTGTGTAACATTGGACCACACCCTGCTGAAACGATTCTAATTTTTTTATTTAAATACCGAAATTAAATTTGGTAAATCTGTGTATGCGAACGTGAACTTATTGGTCCAAAGACTAAAAATAAGAATATTGACAGTTACATGATGTCAAGTGTCAAAAGAAACAACTGATTCTCTCCCGCCTTGCAGCTGACTGATGAAAAAGTGCAGTATTCAATTTGCAATAATTTTGTGTTTTACGATAAAAACCGGTAAGTGATAGTATTTTTATGATCTAAAGTGTTTGTTTTTTTTATTTGAATGATTTGTTTTAACTGTTTCACACTTAGTTATTTCGTAATTACTCAAATAATTGTTGCATCCAAAATAGTTAGAAATGTAGGGTAACATTGGACCGGTCCAATTCTATATTAATCCTACATTATGTATAAAAGTGCATAAATAAATATGGGTATCTTTGTACAATGAATTAATACTCGATAATAATGTTATAATACCATCTACATATATTTTTCTCATTGCTTTTTCAAGAAGAAGGAAGTCTTTTTCCAGGGCGCATCACGAAAATCTTCCAATCACCATACTCAGTGTGGGTGAGTACTCTGAATAAAAGGTATGAAGGAGGCTGGACGTGGCTAACAAATTTATGTGTGACTTAAATTACCGATTCGAAGATGTTGAAAAAGCCGATAGCGGATGAAAATATCACTCGACACGGAAACGTTATATATACAAGATGACTTTCTATGCCTAGAGTGGGGGGAGTAATTGCTTATTTTATTATTTTTAATATCTTTGTATGAGAATTAATTGTTGTTACCGAATATTTGTAGTGATTTGTACCTAATTGATCTCAATATGTCTGTTCCTATGTTAAGTTTGTAAGTGATAAAACTGATATTGTTATAAAGCCATAAAAATATATATTTTTCTACATAAAACATTGATATATTTATTTTATTCTAAATTATAATTTCATTTAATATGGCTTAATGTTACCCAATATGAAGAAAAACGCAATAAAATGGATTTTTAAGAGGAAAATAAATAATGGTCCAATGTTACCCCAAAGTCCAGTTAACTTTGGACCATCACTATTTCTGCCTTTTTCTCAGGATTTGCACATAATGCATGCATTTTTCGATGTAAGTGGTATTTACAAGAACAAAAGATCACGAAAATTACAATGTATTGCATAATGATTCATACAAATTAATCATAAAATTTAGACAACTGTCTGATATCTGGTCCAAAGTTACCCGGAATGACTGTAATAATATTAATTTTTAATATTTGCTATTAAATTGAATAAATAACAAAGAAGTATAACTTCTCACGCGCGTACATAAGTACACGCACCCATTTTTTCTTTTTTTTTTACTACGTACGTACTTACTACACGCAGAAGTTAACTAGGCACCTTGGTGTAATGACGTCATAGGAATGTACTAACTGCATAAAAAATTCAAGTACCTTTATAAGACCCCTCGATACAAGTGATTGTGACTGCGAATGTGGTTGTGCACGTTTTTAAGCGAAGTTCACGGGCGCGGGTTCGCGTGCGTACCTACTAAATTGGTTACTAAAATATGTTTTGTCTCATTCTCACTTTGACAGATGACAAATGTGTGACTGACGCTAAACATATAATAATTAATCAATAGATACCTATTCAGCGTTTATCAATAAGGGGGTTAAATGTAGGTATATTTTTTGGTAACATTTCTATATCCATAAAAATAACAATAATAACAACGAAAAAACCACGAAGGAGGCGCGTGCGTAACGGTAGTATTTAATTTACTGACCGTAATGACGCGTCGAGGGCGAGAGCGGTAGGCGGTGGGGTGTGGTGGGAGGGGGGCACGCGCATTCCACTCAGGTGCCAAGTTGATTTCTGCGTGTTATACGTACTAACATCGAACAATCGAATGATTATTTATTACCTACATACTGAAACATCTTTATATATATAATTCTTCTGTGAGTGTGTATGTCACTGAACTTCTCTTAAACGACTGGACCGATTTTGATGAAATTTTTTGTGTGTGTTCAAGGGGATCTGAGAATGGTTTAGATTCACAATTTTGTCCGCTGGACAATGTTTTTTTAATTAATTTTTAATTTATTAGTATTTGTTGATTTTGGAATGTTTTACATTGGATCCGACAGACGGCGCTACCATCGCCAATTTTAATTTTAGTCTGTCCCGACAGTTAGCGCTGCGATCAAATTAAAATAAAAAAATTGATGGGGACAGGGACAGGGACAGGGCAGGAACAGGGACAGGGACAGGGACAGGGACAGGGACAGGGACAGGGACAGGGACAGGGACAGGGACAGGGACAGGGACAGGGACAGGGACAGGGACAGGGACAGGGACAGGGACAGGGACAGGGACAGGGACAGGGACAGGGACAGGGACAGGGACAGGGACAGGGACAGGGACAGGACAGGGACAGAACAGGACAGAACAGGACAGGACAGGACAGGACAGGACAGGACAGGACAGGACAGGACAGGACAGGACAGGACAGGGACAGTACAAGGACAGCACAGGGACAGCACAGGACAGGGACAGGACTGTCCCACCGGGGGGAAGTGGAAGACGACCTGACTTAGGTCGTCGAAGTCAATTAAATGTGCGACGGGCTACCTCACGTGCAATGGTGCAGTACCTTACTTAATAAAAATGTCTCATTTACATTAAATGCAATTAAGTTATGGCCACATTTTACACAAATATATGTAGGTGATACGAAGTTCACCGGGTCATCTAGTGATATATAAAGTTTTAACGAACGGAGTAAATCTAGATAGAGCCCCGTAGGAACCTTTTGACTGCGGTGAGCAGGGCGGAGGTGAAGTCGACGAGGCCGCCGACGGGCCGTGTGAGCAGGCCGAGCGCGCCGCGTCCGAGCCCGCGCAGCAGGCCGGGCGCTCCGGCCGCGTGCGCGCCCTGTATCGGACGCACCACCGCGCCGCGCACGCCCTCTACCACGCCCTACAACGACACTACCTCAATCCACCCGCGTTTCTCTCATATACTCAAAACTACCCACATTTTTAACGCACGCCCTCTACCACGCCCTGACGCGGACACGGACACAACCTCAATCTACCCGCGTCTCTCTCATATACTCAAAACTACCCGTATTTTCAACGCAAATGAAACTGAACATGGGACGTATTATCATTCCCCCTAATACACCCCGCTTCTTTGATTCCTCTAAACTAGCATAAAAAACGCATTTTTAATACTGAACAATGATGCCTGGTGACTCTCCATGTTCATGCAAAACTGCTTCTATACGAGTCACGCAACGAAATTAATCGAATAAAATGACAAGAAAGACTACAAAATATAATTCAAATTTACAGGGCACGTAAAATACCCCAGTCATTCCCTTATAACATTAGCAACGTACTCACAATATTCTGGTATCTAGGGGAATGTTCGCGTGTATAAAGAGTGATTTTCCAAGATGCGCCCCCGAATATCACGATACAATTTCAACATAATATTTAAGAATTGGTTACAAACATGTAAATTAAATTTTTGTGCAGAGTCCGATAGATGTAGTATTTTTTTTAACTTGGATTTTATGTTGAAAAGGAGTTAATGATTTTATATTATGAAATAAAAATCGTGAACTAATAAAAACTGTATAGACACATTCTTCTTATGCGTATTCAAAACACATTTATAAATCCTGTTATAACAAACTTTTAAAATTTATTCGTGTAATAGTACTTTGACGGACATAACCAGTCGGGACTTTAGCTCAATAAATAGATAAGCGAGAAACTTGTGATGTCATTACGGTATTGTACCCCTATTAAATACTCCTAAAAATATAAAACATGCAAGCATCGAGCACAACCGTAAGCTATGAAGCATGAAGCAAGCACATGCAGCACAGTAGTCGCAAAGTGATCACCTCTTGACGGCGTCAAGTGATCCTGACGCGAAGTCTACGACCCCAGCGGTGGGCCTGGCGACGAGTCCCACGGCGCCGCGGCCGAGTCCCTTGAAGAACCCCCCGACCCCCTGCTCCCGGGCGCCCTCTATCGGTTTAGTGAACACGCCCGACACGCCGTCCACCACGCCCTGTACGGGTTGTCACGTACGTGCACGCAACATATTATTATACATATACATATATACGCACTCACGCCTGTAATCCCCAATGTGGTAGGCATCGGTGTAACCAGTACACCCACGTTTAGTCGAGCGTATCTCAGTCCCATGATATGACGGGGACCGAGGCTTTTGGCCATACCGGGCACAAATCCATACTCCGGGCATTCGTGATAGTAAAACATAATATAATTTTTACCCGACCCGGGATCGAACCCGAGACCTCAGGATAGCAGTCGTACCGCGTGCGCAATACAACTGCACCACCGAGGCAGTCTACTATTATACATATTGTTATACAACTGAATGACGAGACGTGCAGGGTGCTCGCCTAATGGTAAGTCGAGTCGAGGTCAACGAGCGCGCGGTGTGCCAACGGTGTACGCTCTGTATTTAATAACTACTAGTATTGCGGGGAGGGTATGCACGCTCATTGACCCCGAGTTTAACACGCTAACATTGCGGGTTTACGAATGACAAATTTCGAAAACGACAAGTAAGCAGCACAGTATGTTCTTGAAGTAGTTTTCAAGTTATGTTACGGTACTGTTTTTTTATTCTTTCAGGTTTGGAAGCGTTTCCGTTCCACTCGGTATATTATCCATGATGCGTGATTTCTCTCTTTAAAAATATTACATACCATGACGAGCCCTTTTCCGCTCCGTGCCAGTCCCTCTTGCAAGTTGGCGGGTGGTTTGTTTATGTTGTCTCGACGACGTCGTTGATAATCCTTTATAACAACACACAATTGAAGAAAATTCTAGAGCCACTTATGTAGCTGCCTCTAATGGATACAAGTAGTAGAGCCTCATTATAGACGATTTTATTTATCCGAAAGTTCAAATCCATTCCCCTTCCCAATCTCTTAAATATTTTAAGATCAGCAATGCTCCCTCATACTTCAGATATTGAGTGGTAGAGCTACGCTGTAGATAGTTTTGTCTACAGCATGAATGGGCCGGCTCGACCGGGTCGTTACCACTGTCTCACAGAAAATCGACGTAAAGTAGCAGTTTGCTGCTGCGTTTCGATATCCGGAGGTCCAAATCCCTCTCCTCTATCCAATCCCTAATTATCTCTTTCTTTTAAGGCCGGCAATGATTCTTCTGGTATTTTGCCAGCCTATGCTATAAAAAAGAAGACATTGTGGGGGTTCATGTATGGTGGGTATAACTTATCATCAGGTTAGGGATTGTATTTATGTGTATGTTTTCTTTTGTAGCCTTATAGCACGATGTGGTTACTCAGCGACGAAGTCGTTAAAATAAATAAAAAAAATTGGTGTGTGTCGTGGGACACCAGGTAGGAACGAAGTTCCTTCGGCTAATGTAGAATCGACACAAATTGTAAAAAATACAAATTATCAACTAAAATAACAAAATATGTCTGTTTATTTTTGTTTGACAACATAAAATTACATAGAAATAGAATAGAAAAATAGAAATAAAAAAAAGACGTGTAGCACTCGGAGACTGCCGCGGTAAAGCTATTGTATAGCATTTTTTATCAACTTATGTAATTATAAATAATAACGAGCTAGCGTAATCTTTTAATAATCGAAGGAGATATAAAAATACTTCAAGTATAACTGGCTGAATGAATTTCATTTTAAAAAAGGAACTAACGCTGGCTGGTTATGCGGCGCTTTTAACGCTTTTTTCTTACGGTTTTACTATCACATTTTTTTCAGTTCGGTCACGCAGCAAAATCCCTATCCCCTCCAAGCCTGCCGTAAGGAACTTCGTTCCAATAAATAATACCTTGTCTAGCGAGAGTGCGGCGAGCCCGTGTCCCATGGCGCCGGTGATGCGCGACACGGCGCCCGCCGCCCCGCCCACCGTGTGCCCCACCAGCGAGCGCACGCCCAGCAGCAGACCCTCCGCGAACTCGCCCGGACCCTGGATGGCACCCTGCACACACACAAACACACTCACTAACTCAATACTCGTGTGTATTCAAATAAAACTCATTTAAACGGACTATATCGCGGTTGACAGCCTCCGTGGCGCAGCGGGCGAGTAGCCGGCTGTGAAGCGAGAGGCCGCGGGTTGGATCCCCGCACCGAGACAAATGTTTGTGCGATCCACAAATATTTGTTTCGGGGTCTAGGTGTTGTGAGACCGAAAGTCTCTCGTAGTTCCTGATACCCACGACACAAGACTTGTATCTTACTGTGGAATCAGGACTATGTGTGTGACTGTTGTAAAAAAAAAAATGGGGGTCGGGTTATATTACCTACTAGCTTTTGCTCGCGGCTTCGACCGCGTGAACGTTTAAAATTGACAAAGTTTCATACAAACTTTCATCCCCTATTTTATCGCCTTGGGGGTAGAATTTATCAAAATCCTTTCTTAGCGGATGCCTACGTCGTAACATCTACCTGCATGCCAAATTTCAGACCGATCTCTCCAGTGGTTTGGGCTCCGCGTTGATAGATCACTATGTCAGTCAGTCACCTTTGAGTTTTATATATTTAGATTATGAGGATTGGACAATAGTAACACGAGGGTAAACTAAGATGGTTTATTCGCGACTGTTTATACTTAACTACATATGACGTAGCCGCCTCTATATTATACATAAAAATACTATATACTAAGCATATTATATTACATTGCATTCGTCACTTACACATACCTCACGCTACTACAAACTTAACCTAATTTACATGGGTGTCCCTACAACAGTAACTAACTAAATACTCGTATGTGTGCTCTCTCATTCCAACTCATACGATTTATTACTTAAGTTCAGATCGATATTTTTGAAACGAAAACTTCTTATGGAAGGTAAACCGCTTCGTGACGTAACGCGAGCAATAGGCAGGCTCCTCTCTCACTTTAACCCATATTAGTTTAAGTTATTATGTAATATAAATTGTCATTTTTGTGTACGATACTGTGTACTTTGACCGGACCTTATCAATAAAAGAGCATATTTTGATTATCGAAGTAAAATAAATCCCAAAAATCTATATATGTAAATACAACAACAACATATAACATAAATCAACATACGCGTGACCTTCAAGCTGTATTTTGCTTGGCACATTTGTGGGATCTATCTTGAAAATGGCCGTATGGCTTTTTTTGCGGCCTCAGCTATAAAAAAACATCTAGTATTTTTCTTACCTGGAACGGCTCATAGAACAGATCTTCGACACCCTTCTTCAATCCGACGACCAGTCCGTAAGGGTTACCGATCACGTCCAAACCGAGTACTAGGACGTACAGTTGCTTCAGAGCTTGGCCAGTGTAATGGCTCTGTACTTGACTAATGAGCTCTTTCTGAGACAGGAACTCGTAGTTCCTTTCGTAGTATGACAATCTGGGAAAATCGAAATTGGGTACATTAATCAAGCTGTAGTAATCAGCAATGAAATAAGTAGACGAACATTGTGATTTCTATATTCGTCCATTTCATGAAGACTCGCGCTCTTTAAATTTTGAACTCATGCTATTTATTTCCATAATATAAGATAGAACTTATATGAAAAAACATGTGCATAGAATCACTCACTCACTGTGTGCGTCTTCACAAAATGCACAAACTATAATCACCAAGTGAGAATCGCTATTTCAGGCATCTACAGTCGATATCAATATCGATACTTTGGACCTTATTGTGATTCATCGTTCATTCGATGCTTTAAACATTTGAAAAGGCGATATCGATGTCTGGAGCTAGTATTTAGGACTATGTAACACCCCATTAAAAATTATGATGACACAATCTGGGTTATAGACAAATTTATTTTTGTTAGAAGCCTTTTTCTGTAGAAGTCATTAGTGAATTTATTTATTTGCCTGAATGACGAGATGAGCAGGTAGCTAACACGCCTGATTATAAACAGTTGCAACACCTCCCAAAACTTTGAATTACAAAGTACTGGATGGTATTGCACCCAGCTCGTTACCTCGACACATAAGATGTTTAATTTTGTATGTAAATGTTTATACTCACTTAAACACAACATCGTTCATGTCTGTCAAAGTGACACCAATACTCTGTAGCACCGTACCGATGAATGTCGGCAATTGTGTTGCACCACCCAGAGAGAACGATACATGAACCTATGGACAGAATTGAATATAGTAAAATCTTAATATATAAAAATTTCGTGTCACGTTGTTTGTCCGTGATGAACTCCTAAACTACTGAACCGATTTTAATTAAATTTTGCAAAATGTGTGCAGTTTGATCCAACTTGAGAGATAGGATAGTTTATATCTAAATTTATAGTCGCCATATTTCTTTATTACCAATTATAGTTTTAATTATCTGTGAATTCTATAAGATTCTAACAGACGGCGGTGTAAGATAATTTATCGGCTGGATTAAGTAAGTACCCAACAGATGGCGTATGCTGTATTGAATAGTTTACTACAATATGATTTAACATATACCTTAGCCACAGAAACATGTGACCGGGTCTGCTAGTTAACATGTATTTCGAATACACTTCGATAATCATCGACATTCTTGAAAATTAAACAGACACTATACCTTTAGTGGTGACAAATGCAGATTGTCGTAGAAGTTCTTTAAATCTGAGGCCGCACCCATGGCAGCTAAAGCTTCCAATGGCTGCCCAGCCTTCTCGAGATCTAGTCGGAATGCTTCCAACTGCAATCCCAAAATACAAACAATATTTTTATAATCTGCAGTAATTAAGTTTATCATCTCCCTAATTTTCAAATTGGACAACATTCAAAATTTCTTCATAAAGTAACCTAAAAACTTTTAAGGTCCAACAGATCAGCCGTGGGCCTTAAAAATAGCAAACAAATTTGATATTTTTATCGTAATATAAGAGAGAGCATAAATTTAGTTGTAGTACAAATCCAAGGTCAAATTTAATCCCAAGTAATCGCGTGGTAACAAGAAAATAATATAAATATTTTACCTATATGATTTTAAAATTTCGAAAGCTCTATTTTAAAAGTAATGTATGACATACCGCTTCCTCCTCAGTGGGCATCTGTTGCGGGAACATTCCAATGAGAGCGTCGATAAGTCCCATGTCAACCTTCACGTGGAACTCTTGTATAAGCATCTTATAGTATTTGTACTGACGCACTTTGCTGTGCTCCATTATACGCTCAATTATCGATACTTCTATGAATGGTTTCATGCCTGTGGGATAAAAAAATTAACTAACTCATTGTTATGGTGTTGCCTTTTACGCCAAATGCTTGAGAGTGATAGAGACAGAAGTAGGTTAGAGTACAGTACATACATACACTCATGGCTTTATTCACGAACGGATAAGCACAGATGCAATTAAAGTTGCACCTACGTTTCGCCGAGCCTATTTCCGTCTTATGATGTGATAGGGTGTGTTCCTATATCAACATTGCCCGATGTTGATATAGGCCATAAACCCCAATTCCAGACAATAAAAGTCATGTATGAATTAAAACATAATTTATGATTTCCCGACTTAGGGATTGAAATTACGGTGCTCAGTACGCTGCCACTATATCAATGAGGATATATTCTATATTGAGCTAGTCGGTCAGAGTAATGATGTATGCTGGTGTGTGTGATGTATGTTGTGTATGTGTGTGGTGTAGTGTGTAGTGTGTAGTGTGACGTGTTACCGTTGGGATCGTCGTTGGCGACGGACTTGGGCGGCGGCACGGGCGCGAGCGCGGTGGGGAAGGTGGGGAGCGGCAGCTGCTGGTCCACCTGCAGGCGGTGCAGGCGCGCGTGCAGGCGTGTGTATGTGTGTGGTGTAGTGTGTAGTGTGTAGTGTGACGTGTTACCGTTGGGATCGTCGTTGGCGACGGACTTGGGCGGCGGCACGGGCGCGAGCGCGGTGGGGAAGGTGGGGAGCGGCAGCTGCTGGTCCACCTGCAGGCGGTGCAGGCGCGCGTGCAGGCGTGTGTATGTGTGTGGTGTAGTGTGTAGTGTGTAGTGTGACGTGTTACCGTTGGGATCGTCGTTGGCGACGGACTTGGGCGGCGGCACGGGCGCGAGCGCGGTGGGGAAGGTGGGGAGCGGCAGCTGCTGGTCCACCTGCAGGCGGTGCAGGCGCGCGTGCAGGCGTGTGTATGTGTGTGGTGTAGTGTGTAGTGTGTAGTGTGACGTGTTACCGTTGGGATCGTCGTTGGCGACGGACTTGGGCGGCGGCACGGGCGCGAGCGCGGTGGGGAAGGTGGGGAGCGGCAGCTGCTGGTCCACCTGCAGGCGGTGCAGGCGCGCGTGCAGGCGTGTGTATGTGTGTGGTGTAGTGTGTAGTGTGTAGTGTGACGTGTTACCGTTGGGATCGTCGTTGGCGACGGACTTGGGCGGCGGCACGGGCGCGAGCGCGGTGGGGAAGGTGGGGAGCGGCAGCTGCTGGTCCACCTGCAGGCGGTGCAGGCGCGCGTGCAGGCGTGTGTATGTGTGTGGTGTAGTGTGTAGTGTGTAGTGTGACGTGTTACCGTTGGGATCGTCGTTGGCGACGGACTTGGGCGGCGGCACGGGCGCGAGCGCGGTGGGGAAGGTGGGGAGCGGCAGCTGCTGGTCCACCTGCAGGCGGTGCAGGCGCGCGTGCAGGCGTGTGTATGTGTGTGGTGTAGTGTGTAGTGTGTAGTGTGACGTGTTACCGTTGGGATCGTCGTTGGCGACGGACTTGGGCGGCGGCACGGGCGCGAGCGCGGTGGGGAAGGTGGGGAGCGGCAGCTGCTGGTCCACCTGCAGGCGGTGCAGGCGCGCGTGCAGGCGTGTGTATGTGTGTGGTGTAGTGTGTAGTGTGTAGTGTGACGTGTTACCGTTGGGATCGTCGTTGGCGACGGACTTGGGCGGCGGCACGGGCGCGAGCGCGGTGGGGAAGGTGGGGAGCGGCAGCTGCTGGTCCACCTGCAGGCGGTGCAGGCGCGCGTGCAGGCGTGTGTATGTGTGTGGTGTAGTGTGTAGTGTGTAGTGTGACGTGTTACCGTTGGGATCGTCGTTGGCGACGGACTTGGGCGGCGGCACGGGCGCGAGCGCGGTGGGGAAGGTGGGGAGCGGCAGCTGCTGGTCCACCTGCAGGCGGTGCAGGCGCGCGTGCAGGCGTGTGTATGTGTGTGGTGTAGTGTGTAGTGTGTAGTGTGACGTGTTACCGTTGGGATCGTCGTTGGCGACGGACTTGGGCGGCGGCACGGGCGCGAGCGCGGTGGGGAAGGTGGGGAGCGGCAGCTGCTGGTCCACCTGCAGGCGGTGCAGGCGCGCGTGCAGGCGTGTGTATGTGTGTGGTGTAGTGTGTAGTGTGTAGTGTGACGTGTTACCGTTGGGATCGTCGTTGGCGACGGACTTGGGCGGCGGCACGGGCGCGAGCGCGGTGGGGAAGGTGGGGAGCGGCAGCTGCTGGTCCACCTGCAGGCGGTGCAGGCGCGCGTGCAGGCGTGTGTATGTGTGTGGTGTAGTGTGTAGTGTGTAGTGTGACGTGTTACCGTTGGGATCGTCGTTGGCGACGGACTTGGGCGGCGGCACGGGCGCGAGCGCGGTGGGGAAGGTGGGGAGCGGCAGCTGCTGGTCCACCTGCAGGCGGTGCAGGCGCGCGTGCAGGCGTGTGTATGTGTGTGGTGTAGTGTGTAGTGTGTAGTGTGACGTGTTACCGTTGGGATCGTCGTTGGCGACGGACTTGGGCGGCGGCACGGGCGCGAGCGCGGTGGGGAAGGTGGGGAGCGGCAGCTGCTGGTCCACCTGCAGGCGGTGCAGGCGCGCGTGCAGGCGCCGCGAGTGCGCCGTCACGCCGTACGACGCCCACAGCCCCGGCTGCAGGGTGCGCCGCACTAGGCGCTGGGACGGCTTCAATATCCGCATCTCTTCGAAGTCCACCTGTACACCGAAGTTTATGCTCGACTATGCACTTAACAAAGTAAAGATGGCCCAGAAGGGAGTGGTACCGACTATTGGGACCGGAAGTCGCATGTTCCAAATCAAACACAAGGCACACATTTCTGTCCTAAATAAAATCCTAAATATCTACCCCCTAATCCACCTAATAAAATCAACAATTTTTTTGAAGTGATAACTTCTTATAGAAGCGTGAACCGATTCGTTCCATATCGCGACCGGTCCATCGATCAACGGAAGGTTCGAGAATATTCGACAACCTTCCGTGAGACGTCACGCGGGCTAGTTGACCAGCCAGCGTTAGCCGACCTCCCTGGAACTTCGAGAATTTTCGAAGTCCCAGGTGGCGTCATACAGTGACCAATCGGCTTAGACCAGACTTTGACAGGACTTTGATCGGACTTTGACGGGACTTCGACGGGACTTCGACTGAACTTTGACAGGACTTTAACCGCGCTTTGACCGGACTGTGACCGGACTGTGACCGGACTGTGACCGGACTGTGACCGGACTGTGACCGGACTGTGACCGGACTTTGACCGGACTTTGACAGGACTTTGACCGGACTTTGACCGGGCTTTGACCGGGCTTTGACCGGACTTTGACCGGGCTTTGACCGGACTTTGACCGGGCTTTGACCGGGCTTTGACTTGACTTTGACCGGACTTTGACCGGACTTTGACCAGACTTTGGTCGGACTGGAGTGCAGTGCAGTGCAGAGCAGTCCGATGAAGTGATAACTTCTTATAGGAGGGTAAACCGCTTCGTAACGTTGCTCGTTACGGCGCCACTCTGTCTGGCTTCCCTTTCTCTCACGCATACGGCAGCAATAGGCAGGCTCCTCCTTTCTTATTTATTTATTTATTTTATTTATAATTCTTTATTGTACATTGGATTACATACATGCAAGAAAAACAGTTAACAATACAGAAGTACAATTGGCGGCCTTATCGCTCAAGGCAATCTCTTCCAGGCAACCATGGGATGGAGAAATAGTAGGAGCCAGAAAGGGTAGGGTACATAAAAGAAAACTACATGTATATACTTTTATTTTCAATACTATATACTAAATAGATAGCTAATATAATATACATAATACATACAAATAATAAATATAATAATAATTAAATCGTAAGCACAACACATACAATCACCTAGTTGGAGAGGTAATGATTCTTCACCATCTTTTTAAATATTGGCAGTGATTGGGCTCGTTTTATATCTACCGGCAAAGCATTCCACAACCGAGTAGCCTGAACAGTGAAGGATTTGTCCATGAAGGAAGTGGAATGCGCCGGCATTTTCAGAGTCAAGTTCTCTGATGATCTTAGAAACTTGTTGTGCGTTGCATCAAGAAATTGGAAGCGAGATTTGAGATAGCAAGGTGTAAGAGGAAAGAAAAGGATATTGTAGAGAAGAGAAAGAATGTGGGCATTCCGGCGAAGTCGTATGGGTAACCACTTGAGCTTAGCACGAAACTCGGAAACATGATCATATTTGCGCAATCCAAATATAAATCTGATACAAAAATTTTGAAGTCGCTCAAGTTTGTCTAGTTGTTGTTCAGTGAGATCAAGATAGCTGGCATCTGCATAATCAAGGATGGGAAGGAGAAGGGATTGTGCAAGCGAAATTTTAGTGGGTATAGGTAAAAGGTTGCGTAATCTACGCAGAGACCCAGCTGAAGCGAACAGTTTGCGGCTCAGTTCTTTAAGCAGCGGTTCCCAGGTAAGCGATTTATCTATGTACAGTCCAAGGTTTTTTACAGTATCACTGTACGGAATGGTAGTACCACTACAAGAAACCATTGGTATGTGAGAGAAGTCTAATTTGGATCTCATCCTGGTGCTACCAATGATAATGACCTGAGTTTTAGAAGGATTGATCCTTAGTCCATATGCCTTGCTCCAGTCGCAGATGAAACTCAAGTCGGAATTAATCATGGCAACAGCCTCCGTCACCTTGCCCAATGGCGCCTGAGAGTAGATTTGGAGATCATCTGCATAAAGGTGGTAGGAAGACCGAAGTTGGTGGGAAATAGAGTTGATGAAAACTGCAAAGAGAAGAGGAGATAAAACGCCGCCCTGTGGCACTCCGGCAGAAGTGGTGCAGTAGGAGGAGTATTTGTCCGCGATGCAAATCCGCTGCCGGCGTCCAAACAGGTAACTTTGAAACCACTCAATTGCCATTGGAGATATGTTAAGAGAGCGAAGTATACTGAGCAACACATCAAAATCAACGGTATTGAAGGCATTACTGAAATCTAACAGAGCTAAAATCGTCAGCTTGCCATCTTCTATACCGGATCTGATATCATCCGTAATATGAACCAGGGTGGTGGTCGTGCTATGACCAGGACGGAAACCGGATTGGAAAGGATTTAGGAGTTGATTTTGAAACAGAAATGCACTAAGTTGGGAATGGACTAAGCGTTCTAGCACTTTGGAAAGAAATGGTAGGATCGAGATAGGACGGAAATCGGTAAAGGTTGAAGGGTTGGATTTTTTCGGGATAGGAATGATTTTAGCTTCTTTCCAAGCTGTAGGAAACGATGCACAGGCGATGGAGTGGTTTAGGATATGGGAAATGATGGGAAGGATTTCGTCCAGGATAGGAAGGATCATATTACGGCCGACACAGTCGCTTCCAACTGCATTGGATGATATCGATACGACGCTCTTCTTAACATCACAATCAGCAAATGGTTTGAAGAGTAACGGGGGACAATCGGGAGTCTTACAGGATGAAAGATGCATTATCGTTTTATTTTTAATGGTCTGATCGAATTCAGACGGAGAGGAGAAATGATGGTTTAAGGAATCTAGATCAATAGTTTTCGGAAAAGAATCTTGTCGAGATTTTCCAACTCCCAAAGATTTAAGAAATTTCCAGACTTTGCTAGGGTCTCCGTTTTCGACTGAACTGTGAATATGTCGGCGTTGAGCATACCTACACACCTTACTGCAGTGATTCCGTATGGCAACGTATTTATCCCAGTTGCTATCAGTTGGTCGACATTTATATTTGGACATTGCCACAGCCTTTTTAAAAAGGAGGGCTTTAATATCATCAGTAAGCCAAGGCGACGGCAGATGTTTTATTCTGATCGCCCGGACCGGAGCGTGCTGATCGTAAAGTTGAGTCATTTTTAAATTAAAAATGTTGACCTTATCGTCAACGGAATCAACATCGATAAGCGAACTCCAGTCAATGTTAGCTGCATCTCTGCGCAAATCATCAACATTCATACCTCGAAAATTTCGCTGAAGGATTATTTTTGGCGAGGCTTTAGGTGGACGAATACAATAGGATAGGAACAACAGGTCATGGTAAGAAAAGGCTTCAGCTGCACATTGACCATGCTTAGCTACAAGATCTGAGGAGGAGACAAAGATAAGATCGAGGAGTGAAGGAGTACTGTTGGGAAAATGGTGAGTGGCGGAAAGTGGAAGAATAGTGAGATTACAGGATTGAACAGTATTCTGAAGGCAGGAAGAACGAGAGTCATTCTTAAGGAGACAGGTATTAAAGTCACCCATGATTATGCTTTGACTGTATGAAGGGACCAAGTTTTCAAGAAGTATTTCTAAAGAAGAAAAGAAGTTAATTCGAAGAGAAGGACAGTAGTAAACGCCTAAAAGAATTTTAGTGCGAGAAAGTACAACTTCCAAAAAAAGATGTTCACCAGCATTTGCGGTCGGGGGCTGCGGCGACACACTTACAATTGAGTAGGGAAAGTGGGCACGAAGGTAAATGGCGACACCGCCTCCTCCGCCTGCAGAGCGATCATTCCTGATGAGATTAAAACCCGGAAGAGAGTATGAGGAAGAAGACAGGCATGGTTTCAACCAAGACTCAGATACAAGGATAGCATGTATGTTAGTACAGTCAAATGTAGCCAGCATATCAGGGAAATGGGCCGGAATACTTTGAGCATTAATATGAACGACGTTAAAATTCCTAGGAACATCAGAGAACTGCGATGAAATGGATTCGGCAAGTGAAGGCAGGCTCACAAAACTCTCATCACCACTTAGTGAGAGAAAATCCTCACTATCGCTGCTGTTATTGTGCGACGACATAAAAAAACATACAAATATAATAAATATAAAGTAAATAAATTATATAAAATTAATTGCAATAGTTAATAAAATAAATATACTAAAATGTTAAAGATATAATAATAATAATATTTAAACTTCCATCTGCCGGTTGCCATAACAATCACAATTATGCAGTACATGTGCAATATTTAGTCCAGGCAACACCTAACTGAAAACGTAAGTTGTATTAAGCTAGAAAACAATAATATGTAAGGTACGGAACGTAAGACATTTGACAGTGACACTAGTTTATTTGTCTCTGGTGACAGCTTAAATTTTGTTAACATAAGGGAGGTATAGTTAGAACAAATAATAGAAAACATTATTGATTATAGCAATAAGAGGAAAAGAAAGAGATAAGAAAAAACAGGATTAGTTTACAGTAAATGCTACCTGGCCAAAATAACGCAATGGAAGAAATCACTTCTTGGATGTTGCGGCACGTCGGGTCTTCGAAGCCGCTGTTGCTTTCGCAGTAATAATCGGCCTTGCGGTGTCCACAGGAACGTCGCCTAGCTGCTTAAGCGACTCCACACGATGCCGATCTCCAGAACTCAAGACATAGACGAAGCCGTCTCGAGTCCAGCACTTCGTGACGCCAAATTTTTCGCGGGCCGCCATGAAGATATCGTGCCTCGTCTTAGTCAGAAACTCCGACAGAGTAATGCCTGAGCCCTTCAGTTTCGTCTTGCTGGCCCATAGTTTGTTACGCATGGCTATATTTTGCAGCTTTATAACAATGGGCCTGGGCTTCTTAGAGGACGAAGATCTACCCATCCGATGACACCTCTGAATATCGCTGGCATTAAAATCATCATATTGGAATTTTTGCCTAACAATATTAGTGACCAGCTGAGCCATATTCTCTTCCTGTGTCTCCGCAACACCATGAAGCAACAGCATCTTGCGGCGCTTTTGCATTTCCATTGAGTCTACTGTGCGAGCCAATGTTTCAATTTGTTGCTGCAACAAGCTGAGTGCCTGAGTGACGAAAGCACGATATGCCGCAAATTCTGCAGCCAAACTGGAAGCACCACCCGACGAACTTGCAGTGTTCTGCAGCTCTGTTTCGAATGCTGCCATTCGCTTGTGGAACTCTTCTTTCATTTGTTCCACGGTGGTTTTAAGTGCAGACTCCATTATGAAGTAGATAAGGTGAAAGTGAAGTGATGAGTAGAATAAGTGAAAAGTGATGAAAGTAGAGGTATTAGAGGAGAGAAAATATTAGACACGGCAGGTGGACAGTTTAAATGATGTTTGCAATCATTAGATTAAAGAAATATGTAAAATTCTATTTTTAATTGATAATATAAATGTAGAGCAAATCCGTTACAACTGTTTTTCACAACTACCCACGAAAAAAAAAAAAAAAAAAAAAAAAACTTCTTACTTTAACCCACATTAGTTTAAGTTATCACTTCTGTCGAGCGTCCCGAGGCGCACACTTTTTTTTAAACAGTCACACACATAGTCCTGAACGCACAATAAAATACGAGTCTTGTGTCGTGGGTATCAGGAACTACGAAAGACTTTCGGTCTCACAACACCCAAACCCCCGAAACAAATATTTATGGATCACACAAACTCGCCCGCTGCGTCACGGAGGCTGTCAAAAAAAAATAATTCATTTTTTTCTTAACCCAATAAATAAATAGAAAATCTTTCATAGATTTTCTTTGTACCATTATGCAAAAAGGATTTTAAGGCCATACTTTTTGGTAGGTTCAAATTCCTTATAACTAGCGCACGTATACAATTTTTATACTATTTGTAAACATTGGGTACATTAATGTTGGGTTATCACCACACCATACACCATCTTAAATACTCTAAGTCCGTCTTAGTGATTTATATTGTACAATCAAAGTATTTGTATACTACTTACCTCAGTCTTTTCATCTATTTGTACTCTCGGTGAAACTGGATCATCGCTTACAATCTTATCCTTTAAATATCTTTGGTATGCCTCTTCATATTGAGTCAGTTTTGGTTCATCGATCTTCTTGTACCGACGCGCGCCCAATTTGCATTGCTCCCAAATTATTCCCGAGCTAAAAGGTCATAAACATGATTGTGTTATATCTTGTGATATTTAAAAACACCCAAAGATTACATGCTACCATTTTCTATATATACAATCTTCCATTAATTATTATTTTATAAAAAAAATTACTTACTTAGATATGCTGACATAGATAATCTCAAGCATCTCATGATCGTTGACCAGAGACAATCCCATGCCCTGCATGGACAGTATAAACTCTGTGTCTACGATTTCTGCCTCGCCAATAGTATGGGCGCCACTCGCTAGTATCGGATCGTCCGTAAACAATATGACGCGTTGCAAACCGTCGAGGAACGACACCCATGTTATGCGGGTCGTTTCGTTAATCCTAGAAAATATTAAAACAAACCTCGTAATTTTTTAAAGTCGATTAATGAACACAGAGACTGTTAGACCTTAAATAAATTTTGTAAATGTGTGACGTATTAAACGGGAAAATTAAACCACGATATAGTATCTGGCACGACTCGTGATCACAGGTTGACTGTAGTGGGGGCAATTGAGAGACCAATAGAGTATTGTCTGATAAAAACGAACCAATCACGTGAAGCATCGGCATGCCACGCTCCTACATTCCACAAATCAGAACTAGTATATGTGAACTACTACGACATATGACGTATGTGCTAACGACTCGTGCCCGTACCTGTAATAGTGTCTGAAAACTAATAAAAAAATGTACTTACATGAAATCACCAATACCGTCTTTCCTTAAATCATTTTCAATTTCTTTCTTTTTATGTCCTTCGAATATAAGAACACGAGGTCCAGCCGGATTGTCCCAAGTATACAGCATTTTATGCATTGATGGTAATTTCCTAAAATACAATGAAAATGTTTAACCACTGCAAACAGCCATAGACTTATGTCTAATAACACTGTCACTGATCACTTGTATACTTATGTTCGAATTGGCAATATATATCATACTCAATACTAAGGCTCTTTAATTAATTTATAATTATAACACGGAGCGAAATGTTTACACTCCAACTTGCGTCTACCCCGATATGTCTAATTGATATATCGATAATTTACAAATAGATACAGCTTTTTAAATAGAAGGTATGTTGTAAGGCTGGCCTATGTTTTGAATTTACTTACGTAGCGGTAAGGTTATAGGCGTGAATTGACATATATCCTCGAAAAGGTAAATTACTAAGTGGTAGGTCTGCCCTATACGAAATGCCGTATGGCTAGGTACCACTGATTTGTCTATTTTTGCCCACAAGCAGCAGTGTATAAACACAGTGGAAGTTTATAAGCCAATGGAATTACTGCGCATTATGAAACTCAACATCCTATGTCACGCGATAATGAGTGCAGTGTGTTTTGTGATTCGAAGTCCCGAGTGGCGTACTATTGTTTATGGGCAGACGTGGTACTTACCATCAAGCCAGCCACCTGCTCGTCTCATCATTGAGTTAAAATTAATTTGCCGAAATTACGCGAATTTATATACACAAATAAAAAAATAAATGCAAATATTCGAGTCGAATTCAGATTGTCCATCTTATTTTTTTCGTGGGTTAAAAACATTGATTAATAAAATTTATATAGATGATAAAGGGCACTTGTCGTTAAGTTTATTTAGCACTAAATGTTCCTCGCGGTTTCACCGCAGGCATGTTACTGCCCAGCTTCTATGGGTCATATCGTGATCTGCATAGAAACCTTCCGGAATAAATACACTATATGATAGTGAAACGGAATTTAAATACGATGCATAGTTTAGGTGAAATAAGCGGACAAACAAACAGACAGAGGTAGATTAGCGACTTTGTTGTACAGTATGTATTGATAATGATGATGGTGATAAACAATCCCATATACCGTGATATGCATATAAACCTTACGGAATAAATACACTAAATGATTGTGAAAACCGTATTTAAATCCGTTGCATAGTTTAGGTGAAATAAGCGGACAAACAAACAAGACCGACGCAGATTAGCGACTTTGTTTTTAGTATGTATTGATGATGATGATGATGTTGGTGATGAACAATCCCATATACCGTGATATGCATATAAACCTTCCGGAATAAATACACTAAATGGTATTGAAAACGGTAGCAAAATCCGTTCCATAGTTTACGAAATATAAGCGGACAAACAGACAAGACAGACGCAGATTAGCGACATTGTTGTATACTATGTATTGATGATGATGATGATGATGCAGTGTGGTGGTGGTGGGTACCTGACGTTGACGTTCTCCTTCTCGTAGAGCGTGAGCGCGTGCGGCGTGTAGTTGACGAACAGCGCGGGCGCGTGCCCGTCGCGGTACTGGCGCACCGTCACGTACGCGCCGCCCTCGCTCACCTGCACCTCCACGTGCAGCCCGCCGTACTGAACCACACACGTACACATCACACATCACACATCACACATCACACATCACACCACACATCACAACACACACGCCAGTGCAACACATCTTACAAACTAATTAGATGGCAGGTTTACCGCTTTATTTGTTTGTGCTTTCAACTACAACTGTGAGCATTTCAGACATCGAAGCCAGTGAAATTACTGGCCATTATGAGACATAGCAATTTGAGTCTTGAGACGACGACCATAGTCCATTGCAATGCAGTAGTTTGTAATTCAAAGTACTGAATGGTATTGCTTCTGTTTATGGGCAGCCATGGCGGTTACCATCAGTGTCACTGCTTGCACTTTGCGCTCGTTACCTCGCTATACAAACATAATAATAAAAATCTTAGATGCAATATATGCAACAGCGTTTCCAGAAAATCATTTTCAGGGTGGTGACGGGCGACTTCACTGGGGCACACTTCATAAATAAAATTATACATAAATTAAAATTTGAATAAAAAATTCAAAATTAATAAAAGAACTTATGACCGTCCAGGCATTGATCTTTAAGTGGACCGCCTAGAGGGAAGCCATTCAGCGCAAAAGTATCTCCGTGCGTAGTGATTAAATTCTAGGTTGCGCTTTTGTAACACTAGATAATTAAAACTCATCTATATGAATGGAGATTCAATATTTGTTTAAGGCTCTTTATGGAGTGAAACTGCTATATGTAGCGCTATTAAGTATTCTCTGACAATAATTTTAAAGATCTTTTTTTTAATTTTTAACCTATTTACATCCTTACCTCATTATTTAACTTCAAGCAGACACTGTGTTGTTCTGTGTAAAGGAATGGAGCGGCGTGTCCCGTAGAGCCGGCGACTCGAACTAACAACAATTTATCTTCTTTCTCTACCACTGGCCATAGTGGTGCACTCGAATTCTGTTCCACCTGAAAATAAAAAGTACCTCACATTCTTGAACTTTAATATTCTCTACTGTATATGCTGGGTGTAATAGAAACACTTCCAAAAACTGAGACAAATGATAATGCTGGTAATTACGACAGCACTAAAAAAATGCAAAAAATATTCTTATTGGCGCATGTTTAACGACGGTTTACCCCGAGCGACCGCTGATTTTTTTCTAGCGTTACATTTCTCTGTTAAAAAAAACAGTTTAATCAACTATATCAACGATATGATATGAATAAGCGTAATATGTCTATCGAAACATGACGCTGCGTGAAAAAAGTAGGTAGTTTTATTACGCGATCTTTTTTAGTGGTATCCTGTCCAGAATCACTATCCTACCATCTATCTTAATTTTTAGAAGCGTTTCCCTTACACCTTTTATGATATTATTAATAGCATAAGCATGTCTGTTGTTAATGAAACATCGTACACTACCTCTCTCCATGGGTCACCAGATCTATGCAATTCTTGGTACTGAATAGCAAATGGCGCTTCGTTGATGATCAAGAAGTATGGTGTGAATATAACCATTTTCGTGAGACTGTTGTATGTCAGTTGATTCGTTACCGCCACCTAAAACGGGCATATAATTCTATAAAAATATTCTAAACAACACAAACACATTACATGAATTATACTTTTAAATGCATCATATCATATCGTATTAGGCTGTGCCTACGCAATGTTGACCAAAGGACCAAGATCTTTCATGAATCATGTTTAAGGAAGTAATACTTCTTAAGTTATTTTCTCCCATTCAAAAGTCAACAGCCTTTAAACAGAATTCCTTAGCTAGTTTCTCTAAAAAACTACCAATATTTATATGTCAGTATACCTGATATGTCCTGCCTTCATGTTTACAGATAATTACACCGGAGCTTCCGGGCACGTCTAGGGAGAACTTATCGGACCATTCACCGAACTCAACTCTTATCGCCGCCTTCTTTTTACCGAAGAAATTCTTCGCTCGGAACGAGAAGAGAATCGGTTCCTTATAATCTTTCGGATGGAATATCACGTTGCCAGTTTCATCGACGTTCTAAAAATTAGAAATTTGATTATACGTACAATAAATTGCCAATACTTAATTTGACGTGTGGTGGTGCCCAGGTGGTTGTTATACCTTTGGTCCCAATCTTAGCACTTCCATACATTACAGTGTTATAAAGTCTAATATACTAAATAATAACTAATAAATGAGTAAAATGAACATTTTTTTTCCTATCCACTGAACTGCGCTAGCAAAATAATTTCATCTTACAATATGGGTTACAACGGGAGACAGAAACCAATACCTTTAAAATCCAGGTAATAGATATAATATGTAGATAGTTTTCATTATAGCAAGGTGCTTTTACTGGTAAACTAAACAATAGGATAGCTTATTCAATTCTGTGGAAGGGGTTGCACGACGCGGTTCATGACGTCACCAGCCGCGATGACTAGTACGACGGGTACTAGTACAGTCACATTTGCTCTATCAATATTTGAAATATTAATTGCTGCCACAGATTTTAACCAATTTTAGTTCAGGTTTCACCATAGAATTTCTCTTTTGTATAATTCTGTTGCGTGTAAGAGTACAAAGACAAACAGAGGCAGCTATATTATTTTAGACTACGATATGAAGAGATGGGAATTAGGGAAACGGATTAAAAAATATAAATATATCTAATTTGAGTTATTAAAAAAAATATCTCAAATGTATACGCTACTTTGAAATCTTACTACTCAATACACATTTTCGCTGAACTAGCTCAATTCAGTAGACATGTATAGATTCTGATAAGACTTTACCACACTAGAGCAGTGTTAATGGTTATCATAATAAGCTATCAAGATTGGACAGAGTATATTCTGTTTTGTAAAAAAATATTTGACCCACTGAATGTCTATTATCGTGGGTTATATAAGCAGTAAGAAAGATGAAAAGAGTTTAAAATCATGCAATCTAAAGACATGCCATTAAAATGAAAGAATGAATTCTGCGATTAAATAATAACAATAAAGACAGTAGGGTCATGGTAATCCATATTTTAAATGCTACATCAGTTAAAATTTAAATATCTTACTAGTGATCTGCAAGTGTCGTTCTCGTTATGCACTTAACCCGACAAAATAATAATTAAAATAAAATCCCACTACCAGTACTTTTATGTTCAGTGCTAACATATTTGTCATATTAATACAATTAAGTGCTAGAAAATACGTTTGCACTTACCGGCAAACAAGAAGTATGACGTCTAATAAATTTACTGCAACGTGAATGTTTTATCTGTAATTTACATATTGTCAAAATATAATAACCACATACCCAAATCCACTTTGTCTCCATTTATTCATAAAGTATACACTCAATAAACTAGTTACTCTACGGGTAGCTAAATACCAAAGTATCTAAACAGAAATCATATTATAATTAGTATCTATTTGGATTATTATATGACCCCACTGAGCGACGCATGCTAATTACACCAAAACGACAATACACATCGAAACCAAAAAGTCCTAATGCTAAATCACTTTCAGATGAAGCTTGTTAGGTTTTAAGGAAGCGCATCAACCGATTAAGGAGTTGTAGCGAAAATAAGGCGAATAAAAAAACTATTTCAAAAAAATATTGTCGATATATTATGTTCATCTCAAAGATACCTTGTTGGGAGTGCCGGAGTCTTTTTCGGGTTTCTTTGATTTCTGCAATCACGGAATGTTTAATGGCCAATATTTTATTTGGACATATAATGAAGTCAATACAATAGATGAAAATGAAATTGTCAATAGACGATTCGAAAAATCCGTTAGTACTTTGGCTACCAGCGTAATTGTTAATGTACTATGATATTAATAATTTAGAAGATATATAATAACAGAATAGATTTAACTACTTTTTCTACTTCTCAACATTCAAATAATGCATGTATCAAACATATTATGATAATTCAACATGACCTGATGAATACTTACTTTGTCCTAAATTACTTCATAATATATTCTGTTCATTGTTTATACTGAAAATACATTTCAACACACTCTGATGTAAGTCAGATACCTTTTTTTCAATCAGTCAATACCAACATAGTTTTCTACAAAACTTATCCAACAAACTCGATATTTATTTTCGAAAACAGAATGTGTTAAAATCTCACACCATGATCGTTACACATTTGTCAATACGTACCCTGTAGCACAAAGTGAACCCAGTTTTGTTGAGCATCCAGAAGGGACAGTAGAGAGATAGCATTTGAGTCCCTTCCATGTCGACACTGCTCATGCCGAGATCCAACGTCATCACCGAAGGACTGTCGTGAGACTCAAAAGACCACACAGACAGTTCTTCCTCACCGTCGGGTAAATTCTTTGTGCACACCCAGCATTTATCTAGGTAGCTTTGTATCTGAAATTGTTACGGTATTTGTACGATATAGACTGAATTCATTTATGTTTGTTGACATATCGATATACCGCTTGCTGGCAAACACAAGACATAAAACATTTAATGTATATGAGTTTCATAGTGACTGAATCCTCAGTGGATGCATAGAAATGCTATGCAATTAATGTACATAGATACTGCCAAAAATAGTTCGCTAGTATTTACGAGCTGCATTAAAGGCTCGTAAAATGAATGTTCCGACACAAATTTCAAAGAACAATTACTAAGAAACTATGAGGATTATAGTAGGTGTTTACCATAATAACAATCGAAGCTTTGTTCGGCGCCAAATGTGACAAATGGAACATCTCTCCAGGTTTGAAAACTTGCGTGCGTTTGAGACCAAGTTGCGATACAACAATATCAACTGGCAGGCAATTCTGTAACTTGACTGCGGGCTTCAGTATAATGTCGTAGCATGAAGACGCAAACGTGTGCCGATTCGAATGTTCGTAGAACACTTGCTCCATAGTACCAACGGCCTGCAAAGAAATGGAATATTATCGACTTTTCTACAAATAAAATATAATTGAAAAAACTACAATATAATAGCTACCTTGAGGTAGAATTTCTCTCCGCTATTCTTATCTTTAGAATCGCATTGCAAAAGTTTTGTTATCTTCACTTCTTGCTGTAATTCACGCCATATAAACGGCGATACCGACACTGTAAAACCTGGATGGAAAAATATCGACTTAGTTTTACAGAGGATATCGATAAAGATTATTTACCTTAAATGTTTACTTTTAATTATCGAACTATCGAATCAAATCGTATCGATAGTCTTAAAAAATAAAGATTTTTATGTTATTTTTAAAAGTTACCTTCCACAGAGAAGAATATTTCTGCAGTGGGTGTATGTACAGCCTGCAGCGGCAACCGCAATATGTCGCCTGGTTTGACATCACCCAGCAAACGCACCTCGTTGCCGCTCAGAGTC
The DNA here is from genome assembly GCA_949126905.1 of Amorpha juglandis. Taxonomy (NCBI): domain Eukaryota; kingdom Metazoa; phylum Arthropoda; class Insecta; order Lepidoptera; family Sphingidae; genus Amorpha; species Amorpha juglandis. Next base: position 11,897,727 of record OX421372.1, read on the forward strand.
ATGTAGTATACCGATACGTTCACTGATAGCGTGTTTGTTACCTTTTAAAATCAAGATATTTATTGACACATAATATAACATTAATTTAAATAAACTTCCGAATTAATAAATTAATAATGAAATATAAGTGAAATAAATTTTAATAAAATACAAATTTCAAGCTTTGATTCCGATATCATCATCATCATCAGCCACAGGACGTCCACTGCTGAACATAGGCCTTCCCCAAAGGTTTCCAGACGGACCTGTTGGAAGCGGCTTGCATCCAGCGACTTCCTGCGACCTTTATCAGGTCGTCTGTCCACCTTGTAGGTGGACGTCCAACGCTGTGCTTGCCAGTACGTGGCCTCCATTCCAGAACCTTTCTGCCCCATCGGTTATCGGTTCTGCGAACTATGTGGCCTGCCCACTACTACTTCAGCTTGCTAATCCGCTGAGCTATGTCGGTGACTTTCGTTCTTATGCGATACGTTTTGATTCCGATATGCGGCACTTTATTGTCGAGAATGACGTCCAACACCTTACAACGCAATGTAAAGCTTATCCACACGGCCCACTGAGCTATCGACCTCGTCTTCGTTAAATCTAGGGATATAGTCACTAACCTGTACAACACTTCGCAAGTAGATGTGCAGCGCGGCGTCTTGCATAACAACATCCGATATGAGACCACGCGGTTCTACAGCGGCGGCGTGCGGTACATTCTTGTCGAGCGACCCACCCGGCTGTTTACGACCGAGCGTGAAATAACGTTTATCTGCACGCTCTACAGGGATTTGAACTTCCTCTTCGATTTCAAGAATCTAGACAAAAAGGTACAATCAAGTTATAGGCTGAACTCAGTCACTAATGGATTAGTTAAAAAGTTAATACATTGTTAAAGATAGCTTGGTGATTGCAATTTATTTAGCATCTTCTTCTTTAAACTGCATTCCACTTATCATAATCATAACTGACTGAATCAAAATCGATACAGCAAATAAGGCAATTTTTTTTTTCCATTATAATTATGAGCGTTATCCAAACCTTCACATTCAACTTGAGTGGAGGTGGCGGTTCGTTGAGTTTCATCAGGTTCAAACCGCCATGTTTCAATTGTAATGGCACGCACGCACCCGGTTCTAATACCACTTCTCTGCAAACAAAACCACTATAAGTTTACACTATACAACATACACATTCAATGTTCAATATTTTAATTCAAATATGAGCGTCTACCGTGCGTGACTTATTAAATTTAGATAAATATCTGCTTTGTATGGCACTTCTCTTCTTATGGTAACGACACAGTAATACGCACAAAAAAACTTGGCCGATATGACCTTTCCGCAACAACCTGTATAAACTGTTAATGTTTATTCTTATAAATTGTAGACATAAGCATCACCAATTATGAATCAATGGAAGCAAAGCGAATACCTGTAATCACTGGAAACATACTCTGCAGTAAGGCACACAGAGAAGTCGTGGTTGTCTTGTAATATGAGCTTAGTTGTAAGACCGGTGCAGTTGTGTAACACGTACGGGGCCCCGTAGTATTTCTTTTGTGACATCTAAAAATTAAAACATTTTGTTTTACCGAGCACGGCAAAGTGACTACACTAGATCTGATGGTAAGTATTTAAAAAAAAAACAGAGTCCACCGACGAACAATGAGTTTATCGATGGCCACCGGTATCATGCCGGATTGTATAAATGCTTCTTCCCACTCCGAAGGGGGAAGAAGCAAATCGAGGGCCTGTTGGACCTTGCCAATAAACGCTGAATACCTCTTTATAGCGTATACAAAATTCCAACTCCTCTCTATGCATCTATTCGATTAATTTTGTTATGAGGAAAGATAAATGAGTATTCCCAGAGGTTCAATAAAAATGCGTTTCACTGTTGATCCTGGTTCACAGGAGTTACATTGGCGGGTTTGTGGGTAGGACAGTATAGAAAAAATTATATCTACGGCCTCTATTAGATCTATATAGGTATGTTTACTGGTAATATGGTATAAATATAAGAGATCTTACTGTACGACCACAAAAATTATGCAGTTCGGCACTGTTTGGGTTTATGAGTTAGTGCGGATGTGCAATGAATGCCCGGCCATCAGATTTTAGTCCGACACACAAGAGAAGAATAAGTACATAATCTAATGTATCAATTTGTATCGTATAAGATCATTATCACTTGTTCGAATTTATGAAATACCTGGTGATTGCCAAAGCGCATAATTTTAGTCGTAATACTAAACGTAAAATGTTGTAAAACTTACATCATCTATCTTCGATTTCGATACAATTGTAGTATCAGGTGTATCGGCAATAGCGGTGGAAAATGAATTACCAAGCTGGGTCAGCACCTGTAATCCAATAATATATAATATACACGTGTTAGTAGCAATCAAGCATGGCTGCTTCCGATCCACATTTAATTTATTTGATGGATTGATACCAGAGAAATTACTGGATATTCTAAGATTTAACATATATGGTGTTATTATAAAACGTATTCTAACCTTATACTAAGTTTCTAATATCTAGTAACCATGGTAACCCATACAAACTGGCCAATTTGAACCGAGTATAAAGTTAGAATATGTTTTATAATCAGGCCATTAATGTTTCAGGATTATGAGAATAACTAGCCTTGTAGTATTTTGCAAAAGTACCGAGTAGTGATTAGACGAGCGACTTGCTCGTCTCGTCATTCGATTGTATAAATAAACTAACCTCGATGCCGGTCCTCGTGATGGTGATCTCGAGCGGTTCGCTGCTCGATATGGTGATGGTTTTGTTAGCTTGCTTCTGAGCCACGGCTTTCAAGTTCGTTGCTTCGTCCGATGTGTCGATAACGGTGTTCTCTGGCGGACGCATTACCACCTAACATTATGATAAAAGAAAATGGTATAATATGGTCAAGACAATATTAAATGTCGAGTTATTGAAGTGATAGCTTCTTATGGGAGGGTAAACCGCTTCGTAACGTAACGCGTTACGGCGCCTCTCTGTCTGGCTTCCCTTTCTCTCACGCATACGGTAGCAGTAGGCAGGCTCCTCCGCTCTCACTTTAATCCACATTAGTTTAAGTTATCACTTCTGTCGAGCGTCCCGAGACGCACACGTTTTTTTTAAATAAATATCACACGTACGGGCCTTTACTTATAAACTTTCAGAGCACGGCTTAGTTAAAACACTATTTCCGTTTTTTTTTCTACTGACTTTATAAATCGCGTTGACAGAGAAAGACAAAAAGTGTTTAACTAAGTAAAGTTTATAAGTAAGGCCTTTTGTGTTAAAGTGATATTATTAGACAAGAGTCATAACACTAGTTGAGTACTTAATTCTATAATATACAAAGTTGATAAGTTGAAAGGGAAAATACATACACACTCACTCTTGTTTCCGATAAGGGTAAGCAAATACAACGGATATCCACATTTTTTTATGTGAAGCAAATCGGAAATCGTAAGAGTGACTAAAAAAAGCAAAAAATTAATGACAATAATGTATTTATCAATATTTACCTCCATTTTGAGTTCCCACGGCACATGTTTATACTGGTAGTCTTTGAGCACCTCAACAGGTTCAATGAGCGGTTCCCAAACCGCCCGACCGATGTTGTAATATGACACTTGCATGGCCCAAGTCGACTCCATATAGAACTGGAAGAAAAAATAACACTATTCAACCCTATAATATTATTTAAATAATTAACACCTCTGCTCAATTAATAGGGTAGTAGGATGTGATTTTTATTTATTATTTAAACCAAAAAGTTACATTCTGTAGTCGAAATCTATCGCAGAAAGAATTTTATTAATCCGTCCAAAAATAAATACGTTAGAAGCCGATTACGCAAACCACGACGTCACCGTGTAAAATAATTAAGAGGCATAGGTGCAAGCAAGGAAAAAAAATGAAGAAGAGACAAATTAAATTAGGCTTTAGATCAATTTGACAATATCTATCTAAATATATAAAACTCAAAGGTGACTGACTGACATTTTTTTTTTTTTTTTTTTATTGCCATAATAGGCAGACGAGCAAGCGGTCCCACCTGATGGTAAGCGGTTACCGCCGCTCATGGACATCGGCAATGCCAGGGGCACAGCCAAGCCGCTGCCTACCGTTGAAGGAATACTCTTTTTAAGCCTCGTTTAAAGAAGGACATGTCATAGCGCTCGGGAAACACCGAGGCAGGGAGTTCATTCCAGAGCTTACACGTGCGTGGTATAAATGAGCGCTGGAAACGTACGGTACTAGACCGTATCGTTTCCAGGTGGTATGGATGAACTCTACTGCGGTGCCGGGTAGTGCGATGGTAAAAAGGTGATGTTGGAACCATCTTAAACAGTTCCTCAGAGCACTCCCCGTGGAACAAACGATAGAATACGCAGAGAGAACCAAAGTCTCTCCGCGCTCCCAAAGGTTCCAGGTTATCCGTGAGACTGGGGTCCCCGACGATTCGAATAGCCCGCCTTTGTAAGGAGTCAAGTGGGTCAAGCAGGTATTTGGGGGCTCCTGCCCAGAGATGAGAGCAGTACTCCACGTGGGGCCGTACCTGAGCTTTGTAGAGCGCAAGTCTATGGCCCGGCGTGAAGTATCGCCTCGCTCTGTTCAGGATACCCAGCTTTTTGCCAGCCAATTTGGCTTTGTCCTCCAAATGACTCCTGTACTGGACTTTACTCGATATTTCGACGCCGAGGATCCCAATACTCTCGGAAACCCGGAGAGGTACTCCTTGGAACTGTGGCGCCATGACAAAAGGGTCCTTCTTTGCAGTGAACGCGCAAACTTGTGTCTTCATGGGGTTGAATTGAACTAAGTTCTTTTCCCCCCATTCCGAGGCCCGCCCCAGAGAGCTCTCGATTTCAGACACAAGTTGAGTCCGTCTTTCCTCCATAGTACTCCGAGGAACATTCTGATGGCCGATGTATCGCGCGTCACTCGTACTGTCATCTGCATAGCAATGTATGCCGTCAATAGACAGCATATCATTGATATGCAAGATGAAGAGAGTCGGCGACAACACCGAGCCTTGTGGAACGCCAGCATTAACCGACAGAGTCTCGGAGCAACAGCCGTCTACGACGACTTTGATGCTCCGACCATCCAGGAAGCTAGCGATCCACTTGCAGAGTCCCTCGGGGATCCCGTAAGATGGTAACTTCGATAGAAGGGCTCTATGCCATACTCGATCGAACGCCTTCGCGATATCTAGGCCGACAGCCATAGCCTCACCCCTGCCCTCCAAAGCCTCAGCCCAGCGGTGTGTGAGTAATACAAGAAGATCACCAGCTGACCGACCGTGACGGAAACCGTACTGTCGATCACTGATCAGCTGGTGCTCTTCAAGGTACAGCAATAACTGGGCATTAATTACTCGTTCCATGACTTTGGAGAGCAGGGATGTGACCGCTATCGGTCTATAGTGTGAAGGGTCCGACCGTTCACCTTTTTTAGGTATTGGATGGACATGAGCTACCTTCCACGAAGTGGGGACCTTGTTGGTATAATAAGAAAGACGGTATAGGCGCGTGAGAACAGGGGTCAACTCAGGGGCGCACGTTTTAAGAACCACAGCGGGGATGCAGTCTGGTCCACTCGACTTACGTATGTCGAGAAGCCTCAATTCTCTCCTGACCGCACGCTGACTTATACGAATTTTGGCCAGGGAGGACTCGCACCGGGGGATGTTCGGCGGCGTGGCTCCTCGATCATCCAGAGTCGAGTTCGATGCAAAGGATTGAGCCAAAAGATCGGCCTTATCCTTTGCACTATGGGCCAGACTGTCATCAGACTTACGCAGTGGCGGGAGACTGGACTGGCAGAAGTTACCTTGGACAGCTTTGGCAAGCGACCAGAAAGCACGGCTTCCAGAGGGGTAGCTCTTCAGTCGCTCGCCAATTCTGCCAATGTGTTCCGCCTTGGCCTTGACTATAGCCCTCTTGTTGAACCTAGAAGCAGCATTATATTTCCGCATCTCCTCTTTGGTATTCGGATCCTGACGCTTTCTGACCCACGCCTCGTATGCGGACCGCTTTAGGCGCGCAGCTTCGGCGCAGGTATTATTATACCAGGGCCGGCTACGACGCCCGACGGGTAATATGGTGTTGGGGATATACATGTCCATCCCCAAGAGCACCACGTCCCTAACTGAGTCCGCACAAACGTCAGGATCTTCCGAGGAGAAACAGAGCTGCTTCCATGGGTAGGACGCAAAGAATTCGCGAAGTCCATCCCAATCTGCTGACCCATAGCGCCAGACCCTGCGAGTCCCAGTGGCTGAAACGCGACCGCGAGACATAGCAGGGGCTGAAGAACGGATCAGGCAGTGATCAGACGACCCTAGAGGGGCGTCAACCACCACTCTGTATCCGTCAGGGTGTGTAGTCAGCAGAAGATCCAACAAGGAAGGCTCGTGGGTCTCAACATCTGGAACACGGGTGGGCTGCGCTACCAGTTGTGTGAGACCATAAGCCAAGGCCATTTCGTAAACAGTCCGACCCGGGAGGTCGGTGGTCCGCGACCCCAACCACTCTACGTGATGAGCATTGAAGTCGCCAAGGACCACCAACTCCGCGGATGGGAACTGTTCAAGAATTTGGTCAGTCCCCACTTGAACGTTCTCAAATAGGTGAGTCGACCCCACTTCACTGGCATGGGACCTGTAGAGGCATGCGTAGATTCGGGTACGACCCCCATAGTCTACACAAAGCCACAAGATCGACAGGTCCCGATGCTCGAGGCCTCGAAGGCGGTGACAACAGATATCACCCCTAATGAAAACGCACACCCCGGCCTTACGTTGGAATGAGTGCTCCAATACGTAGCCGGGGTAGTTTAAGTACGATATATCACCAGGGGTAGATATCTGTGTCTCCGTTAAAAAGAGCAGGGCAGGCCGCGCCGTCTCAAGGTGGTGATGTACGGCGTCGAGGTTGCTGTGTAGACCCCTGACATTGCAGAAGTCCACTCCAAATGTGGATGCAGTTTCCGCCGAGTGATTTTTGCTCTTCTTTTTAGCCTTCATAATTATTGGGATGTTACATATAAGAGTGGGAAGGGATATGGATGTGTGTAGTGGGCTCAGTACGGTACCCGGATAAAAGGGGCGGAGCGTAGTGCGAGGCGGGCACGTGGGTTATGTGAGGAGCTGGCACGAAGCACGGAAGGGCCCCCGATGCCCCCCCATGTACAGACGCCGGGATCCACTCCAGTCTCCCACTCTGGCACGACGACTGTACAATGGGATTTTCGCCGGTTGGTGGGACAGCTTCCCGGGAAGGGAGTTTAAAAGTGTGTATTCCCGGGTTCAGGTCCCCTACTGACCGGCAGGCGGCCGGCGGCGACCGTTCCCATCGGGTCTCCCTGTACCCCGCGTCAGCCCCTCACGCCCATCGTGCCGACCAGGCCTTTAGCACCGCATGTTCCGGGTACCGTGTGAAACCACCAACACGGAGAGGAAAGGACAGGGCAGGAACGGCTATCCAACCCTTCCACCGAAACGCATTACTGCTTGGCGGCAGAAATAGGCAGGACGGTGGTACCAATCCGCTCGGGCCAAGCGCCGAGCAAAATACACATTCACTCAGTGCTTAGCCCTACCACCAGTAAAATAGTGATCTATCAACGCACAGCCTAAACCACTGGAGGGATCGGGCTGAAATTTGGCATGCAGGTAGATGTTATGACGTAGGCATCCGCTAAGAAAGGATTTTGATAAATTCTACCCCCAAGGGGATAAAATAGGGGATTAAAGTTTGTATGAAACTTTGTCAATTTTAAACGTTCACGTGGGCGGAGCCGCGAGCAAAAGCTAGTTAGTGATAATACTGTACCCACACTAAGGTATACTAACATCGGAACTCCAATCCCTAATCTGTGCAGCAAGTGACGCCTGCATCACCAACACGGGTATTGTTTCGTTACCGATCTCCATTTCCAATGACACTATTATGGAAGGACTCGAAAGTAAGCATATTTCACCGACTGGCGGCTTCGGTGCTACTTCGGCGGAGAGATCTTCCAAGTTGATAGCTTCTTCAGCTTCCTCTATAATAAAAATAGATAAGATAGATAGATAAAAGTTTGGTTTCAGCTTATGTAACACACCACACAGAGTAATATAATGATAAAATAAAATATTGATTAGTATTTGCATATCAACCAAACAACATACGAAATGCTAGTCGATATCTATCGATATATTCATAAAGGTTACTCACAAAGAATTTCAACGTTAAGTCCTAGTTAATAAGACATACATTTGCTATGAATGAAAAATTTTTCGCGTCGTCTAACCGCAGCCTTATAGTCGATAAATTAATAATTTACTTACTGCATCGCACTTAACTCGGGAAATTATTATCGATAAAATGTATTACAAATAAACGCATCAATCTCCAATGACTAATTTGAATTCTTTATTAACTGCTGAAGCTTCCACATAATGTATAATATATCGAATGTTGTATATTATTATCGATAAATCAAATTAATAATATCAACTCACCAGTCTTCAAGAACCAATGTGCGTTTGGTCTGAATGGTTGTATTTCCCACAGCTTGTCATAGAATATTGCTTTGTTTTCCTCCTCCGTATTATCTTCTTCTCGACTCGTCATCGTTGCCAGCACGCGATTTAGAAGTGCTATTATATCTGGTTAGAACAAAAAACGTAGCATGAAATATGGGATAATTTTCATAGTATTATCTATGGAAAGGCAAAATTACTAAAGCGCCAATATGTGCACTTTACGGTAGTGCAATAACAGTGTTTTTTTACAATAATAATTCATAATCATATTAGTAAAAAATATTATTCAATTATTAATAAGTTTTACTAAAAAATATCCAGTAGGTAAATTTATATGAATTTTATGGAAAAAAAAAACAACTTTAAAACGCTCTACAACAAAGTTCATGTATTAGCGCTTTAGTATTTTTGCCTTTATAGTAACGATATGTATATAAAGAAATGAAAGCCGCATTGTAATATTATCAAACCATTTTCTTATTGCCACGATCGCTTTTATAGATCTTACAATGTTATTGCTTCATTTTTATATTTAGAGCGACTTGCATAACGGTCCCTAATCGTAACTTCTACATAGGTTTAGTAATATCAACTTTTGATACAATTTGCAAGCAAGCCTGCATGCATCTCAGGGAAGTGCCCCCGCACTGAAGCAAGCTTCAGCGTGTATTCCTAATTTAAAGTAATGGCTCTGTGCGATGCCACTTGGGGCAACTTACAATTATGTTAAATAACACTGTACATAGTTCAATATATTACAATTTAAACAGTATGCCATTATTGCGGTTCCTACAATGAAGTTCGGCAGTAGTTTACCCACGTACATATTTACCAAACTTCATGTTCGTGCATACATCTCAAGTGCCATCGTACGGTGGCGTTCCTGTAGTGCGACTTACCTGGTGATACAGTAAGCTTGATATCCGTGAGAGAAATATCGACATGCATCCCGCTGTCCGGAGGTCTGGACACGGCTAAGGAGAGATTAGCTGGCGCCAGCAGGTACCGCGGGGGTGCAGAGGGTGCAGAGGGTGCAGAGGGTGCAGCGGTAGAGTGTGCACCCGCCTGCGCCAGCGTGCGCACCACCATCTGCAGACCTGACACGCCACCCTCTGCCACCATGCGCTCTGCACTCTGACGCAGCTTTAGACGAAACTCCATCTACAAGGAACGGCAACATGCTTCAGTACTCAAGACTATCCATAGAATATTGAGCGTTGAATACCAAACCGGATCATTACTTTTAATGACTGACTCGAGTTAAAAAAATTGTGAAAAAAAAATATTTGTACAGAAATACACTTTATAGGTACCGCAAGTCTATACATTGGTATAGAAAAAATGAGCACACACCCGTATGAGTATATTTTAAATAACCAATTAAATTAATATATTTAGTAAAACGCATGATCAATGTAAAATAAATAAATAAGATGTCTAGAATTCTTACATTAAGCACTAAAGCGTCACATTTCTTCTGCTCAAGCGATTCCACGAGAATAATATCTGGTTGTTCAATTTTTATATTGACGGTCATCATGGCCATTTTCGGTGGGTCTGTAGTAACGGGCGTTGTCGCAATAGACGTTTTCTTACGCTGAAAATAATAACTTATATAAACAATATATTCCAACCAAAAGCAGATGTAAGGTAGGCAATTCAATTAAAACTTTTAAACAGAAAAAGAAATGCGGCAGTTTTCATTCAGAGGCCCATATTTATTTTTTTATTATTATAACCACGAGTTATTACGTATTCTCCTCGTGGAACATTTATTATAATTATGAAAATATCATTTATATGGCATTAACTATGATCCTACCGTCACGCTATCCATAGACTTTTCAGCAGATTTAACTTGTTTCACTTCTTCTTTGGGCTTTTCCGGCATGTCATCGGCCAAACCGGTTGTCATGAATTCCGTTATTTTGTTCAAAAAGTCCATCGCCAATATCAAATTGAAACTGAATATTCGCATATCGACTGCAAAATATTTGTACAATACAATTTTAGGCACAATATTACAATAAAGAAACAATACATTTTAGATTGCATATTAATAAAAGGTTTAGAAGCAAAAAAAAAACTTACTGAATGTATCCGAGTTTTTCATGGTATATGTAATGTCGATCATACTGCGAATTTTCTCGTGACTTTCCATGATTGTTTCCTGCGATCCCTCATTAGGATCTTTAATTTCATGTCTCTCTCTACGTCTCTCTAAGTACCTGAACACAAAAACCGTTTATGAAAATAATGGACTGTCCCTATAATGTTAAGTAGTATTTGACAGAAGCTCAGGTTTTCTAAAAGTGAAAATTACATATTCTTACTAAATAAAATTGAATTAGAATGAATTGACATACATAGGTGTATTATATAAAGCTTAAAGTGCTAGTTTTTTACTTCTTGACACTTTGACTACTTAAGATTTTGTAATTACTTTAGACTTTAGTGTAACTACTTTAGATAAGATTCTGTCGAAATAATATATTCTGTTGCGATAACTTTACGCTTCAAAGTACATAAGAATCGTTATATTTGCAACCAGTTTTCTGGATAAATTTAATAGTATTACCTGGTTATTTTGGCCCCCCTACCGGGGCGCGTGTCGTCGAGTGTACAGTCGACGAGCAGCACGGACGTGTGCATGGAATTGTCTGAGTACATTTAATAGTATTACCTGGTTATTTTGGCCCCCCTACCGCGGCGCGTGTCGTCGAGTGTACAGTCGACGAGCAGCACGGACGTGTGCATGGAATTGTCTGAGTACATTTAATAGTATTACCTGGTTATTTTGGCCCCCCTACCGGGGCGCGTGTCGTCGAGTGTACAGTCGACGAGCAGCACGGACGTGTGCATGGAATTGTCTGAGTACATTTAATAGTATTACCTGGTTATTTTGGCCCCCCTAACGCGGCGCGTGTCGTCGAGTGTATAGTCGACGAGCAGCACGGACGTGTGCATGGAATTGTCTGAGTACATTTAATAGTATTACCTGGTTATTTTGGCCCCCCTACCGCGGCGCGTGTCGTCGAGTGTACAGTCGACGAGCAGCACGGACGTGTGCATGGAATTGTCTGAGTACATTTAATAGTATTACCTGGTTATTTTGGCCCCCCTAACGCGGCGCGTGTCGTCGAGTGTACAGTCGACGAGCAGCACGGACGTGTGCATGGAATTGTCTGAGTACATTTAATAGTATTACCTGGTTATTTTGGCCCCCCTACCGCGGCGCGTGTCGTCGAGTGTACAGTCGACGAGCAGCACGGACGTGTGCATGGAATTGTCTGAGTACATTTAATAGTATTACCTGGTTATTTTGGCCCCCCTACCGGGGCGCGTGTCGTCGAGTGTACAGTCGACGAGCAGCACGGACGTGTGCATGGAATTGTCTGAGTACATTTTTCCCCTTACGGAGAGAAGTGCCAGACAGAAACGCGCTAGCTCCACATCTTTTACGAACATAGTCTCCTCTGACTGCAACAATATCGATGTCATATATGAACTTAATTATTGAGAACCTCCGTTTTTAAAGGCTTATTTATTTATTTTAATTACTGAAAATAAAATTTAAAGTACAAATCGTCGTTTAGAATTTACACTAAAATAAAATAATGGCATAATCTTATAAATATAACGATATAGCATCCTCAATATAAAATACTTTTTCAAACCTTATATCATCAATACCTGCACAATATATCGATACTTACACTGATAGTGTTCATGAGGTCTATAACGAAACTGTCCATGGTAAACGAGAATTTGATCGTAGTCCTTGGTTTGGCACTTTCTTTGGGAGTAACCATGGCGACAGTGGATTTGGTTGGAGCCTTGCTAACTTGACTCTTAACTGTTGTTTTAGAAGTAGATTTAGGAACATTCTGTTGAGGTTTTGGCTCTTCGACGCTCTTTTGGCCTTCTTGAAGATTTTGATTGAGGATTTTCATTATGCTCTTATAGTCGCTGTGTCCGACTGTGATCTAAGGAACAACACATAACATGAATTTCACTCAATATTCACACATATAGTCCTGCTGATCTAGACTAGAATAATCTCTATTGAGTATCAGGAGTTACGAGGGATTAATGTTACGACAACACATGTATTAAGCCATAGTTTATTCTAAAAATCAACACGATAAATTACACCTCTAAAAGTAAATTTATATAAAATAGACCTTACCGCAATAGTCTTCATTCTTCCAGATATATCCAAATCTGGCAGCGTTTCGTACCACGAAGAGAGACTGCGCTTCACAAATAGTTTGAAACTGGTGGGCCGCAGCAACTTTCTCTCTTGGCTGAAGTCCTGGGCGTCTTGTTCGTGGTCTTTCAGATGAACGCAGGAAACCTTCATGTCTTCGAGATCGAGGGTCAGCTCGTCTACCGTCACTTTGTTGCTTACTTCCTGTGAATAATGCACATGAGTAAAATTGGACTATCTATTGCTCATTACAAGTATGATATCAGTGTCAAAAAATTGTATCTGAATGAAATTGGATCAAATTGTATGGTAGCAGTAATTTCTGTATCCACAGAAAACTATAGGCAATTCTGTAGGAATTTAATAAAACTGCAAATTAAACACTACAAATTACTATCATTATTTTTTATGCTTTTGTTACTGTTATAATTTGATTGGACATAATAACTTACGACCGCTGGCATATCAACAAATCTATTGCTAAGGTTCATGCGACCCAGATCGACGAGCATAGCGTTCAAGCTCTTTGAATTCTCCGGTATGACAATAATGGGAGCGGCTAGCCGCACTTTCAGTAGCAATTTAGTGGAGTTCTCGTATGCGCTCTGAACGTTAGCCTTCGCTGCGTCCGCGGCTTGCGATGACGCGTCAATTATCGCTTGTTGGGCTGTTTGGAAGTTGTTCAAGAATTCCTGTGAACAAAATATATGGAATAAAACCTTTTAGTCGATTGATTATTATTTGATTATAGACACACCCAAATATTCTATTTTCAAACTGATCCTACATTTCTTTCTTCTTTCTGCCTAGCGTTATCCCGGCTTATGTGCCAGGGTCCGCCTTCCGATTTAAACGCTTCTTATCTTTTGATCCTACATTTATAATATACTAGATGACCCGGTGAACTTCGTATCACCTACATAATATATTTGTGTAAAATGTGGTCAAAACTTAATACAATAATGTTTTATTTACATTAAATGCATTTAAGTGAGGTACTGCGCCATTGCACTTGAGGTAGCCCGTCGCACATTTAATTGACTTCGACGACCTAAGTCAGGTCGTCTCCCACCTCCCTCCGGTTGGACAGTCCTGTCCCCGTCCCGTCCCCGTCCTGTCCGCGTCCCGTCCCCGTCCCGTCCCGTCCCGTCCCGTCCCGTCCCGTCCCGTCCCGTCTCGTCCCGTCCCGTCCCGTCCCGTCCCGTCCCGTCCCGTCTCGTCCCCGTCCCGTCCCCGTCCCCGTCCCGTCCCCGTCACGTCCCGTCCCCGTCCCGTCCCCGTCCCATCCCCGTCATGTCCTGTCCTGTCTCACTGTTCTGTCTCTCTGTCCTGTCTTACTGTCCTGTTTCACTGTCCTGTCTTGCTGTCCTGTTTCAGTGTCCTGTCTCACTGTCCTGTCTCACTGTCCTGTCTCACTGTCCTGTCGCACTGTCCTGTCTCACTGTCCTGTCACACTGTCCTGTCTCACTGTCCTGTCTCACTGTCCTGTCTCACTGTCCTGTCGCACTGTCCTGTCTCAATGTCCTGTCTCACTGTCCTGTCTCACTGTCCTGTCTCACTGTCCTGTCTCACTGTCCTGTCTCACTGTCCTGTCTCTATGTCCTGTCTTACTGTCCTGTCTCACTGTCCTGTCTCACTGTCCTGTCTCACTGTCCTATCGCACTGTCCTGTCTCACTGTCCTGTCGCACTGTCCTGTCTCACTGTCCTGTCTCACTGTCCTGTCGCACTATCCTGTATCATGTCCTGTCTCACTGTCCTGTCGCACTGTCCTGTCTCACTGTCCTGTCGCACTGTCCTGTCTCAATGTCCTGTCTCACTGTCCTGTCTCACTGTCCTGTCTCACTGTCCTGTCTCACTGTCCTGTCTCACTGTCCTGTCTCTATGTCCTGTCTTACTGTCCTGTTTCACTGTCCTGTCTCACTGTCCTGTCTCACTGTCCTGTCTCACTGTCCTGTCTCTATGTCCTGTCTTACTGTCCTGTCTCACTGTCCTGTCTCACTGTCCTGTCGCACTGTCCTGTCTCACTGTCCTGTCTCACTGTCCTGTCACACTGTCCTGTCTCACTGTCCTGTCGCACTGTCCTGTCTCAATGTCCTGTCTCACTGTCCTGTCTCACTGTCCTGTCTCACTGTCCTGTCTCGCTGTCCTGTCTCACTGTCCTGTCTCACTGCCTGTCTCACTGTCCTGTCTCACTGTCCTGTTGCACTGTCCTGTCTCACTGTCCTGTCTCAATGTCCTGTCTCACTGTCCTGTTTCACTGTCCTGTCTGACTGTCCTGTCTCACGTTCCTGTCGCACTGTCCTGTCTCACTGTCCTGTCGCACTGTCCTGTCTCACTGTCCTGTCTCACTGTCCTGTCTCATTGTCCTGTCCCTGTCCAGTCTAGACGCTATACGACCCGTCATCACGGCAAGCTTCGCAATGACAACCATCCGGTTTATACCTGCGCTTATAGATGTTTCACATCTAAAAGACATCAAGTGTTTCATACCCAGGAACAGTTTGTACTGGAAAATTAAGTTGTCGTTTTTAGTGTTTTCCTTTACTTATTATTTATGTTACTCATTTTTTCTCACCGGGTAAACCTTCCCTGAAGTTCCACAAATATTTCAAGATCAGAATTAACCAAATCGGTACAGCCAGTCTCGAGTTTTAGCGAGACACACGCACAGCGATTCATTTTTATATATATAGATTATTAATACTAATTATATAATAAAAATAGGAGTCATGAGTTCGGGAGATTTATGTTGGTTGGACTGAAGTCAAGGATTTTACTCGCCCTCTAGCACCCTCTAATTTCTAAACCAATAACTGAAAGCCACTATTGGTGAAAGCTATCAATGTAGAATGGCTGTGTTATAAAAGTGTTTTATGTTATTTTTTATTATTAAGCTCTTCTTGTTCCAGGTCCACTAGTGTTTTGTTATTAGCATCGCAATTTAAATGTATATCAAAAATGTGTGTCCATTTGCCTAATTTTAATGACGTGTGATACTGTTTGTTTAATCAAATTAAATGACACAATTATATAATTTTAAAGTTGTTAAACTCGTTGAGGAACCAGATGCACAAACAGTTGAACCCCGCGTCAACGGACATGTTGACGTCGCTTACGGTCGGGTACGCGTCCAATTTGTACATCACAATGTGCAGCTTCGTAATATTTACTACAAGTAACACTCACCAACATCGACGCGACGAACCAGTTGAGGAACACGATGCGCAGACAATTGATCTGCGCGTCAACGGACATGTTGACGTCGCTCACGGTCGGGTACGCGTCCAATTTGTTCATCACAATGTGCAGCTTCGTCACGTCACTGAGTATTTACTACAAGTAACACTCACCAACATCGACGCGACGAACCAGTTGAGGAACACGATGCGCAGACAATTGATCTGCGCGTCAACGGACATGTTGACGTCGCTCACGGTCGGGTACGCGTCCAATTTGTTCATCACAATGTGCAGCTTCGTCACGTCACTGAGTATTTACTACAAGTAACACTCACCAACATCGACGCGACGAACCAGTTGAGGAACACGATGCGCAAACAATTGATCTGCGCGTCAACGGACATGTTGACGTCGCTCACGGTCGGGTACGCGTCCAATTTGTACAACACAATGTGCAGCTTCGTCACGTCACGGAGTATTTACTACAAGTAACACTCACCAACATCGACGCGACGAACCAGTTGAGGAACACGATGCGCAAACAATTGATCTGCGCGTCAACTGACATGTTGACGTCGCTCACTGTCGGGTACGCGTCCAGGTTGTACATCACTATGTGTAGCTTTATCACGTCACCGCCGAGTACTTTCAGAATCTAAAAAAATCATTTAAATACAAGTATGTTATAAAAAATTAGCTGAAATTGCAATTTCCCGAAAAACAAAACTATAAAATTCGATTAAGAATTTTACTCTAGATGACTGCAGCTACGACTGCGATTAAAGCTCTCACTCCATGATTTTCCACCGACTTTTAAACGTCGTGTGCAGTAGTTTATTTATAGGGTCTGATTACCGGAATGGAGGAGCACAAGATACTTCAAGCGATTGGTTAGTCATTCAAGCTCGTCGTCTATTGGCCTCTCAACTGCCCCACTACTATCTACTCTACTATGACTCATTCATCTGTGCTAACGGATCGTGCTGGTAATTATACTTTAAAAATAACAACTTTGTTTTATTTTTTCATTTATAAGACTACTGATATGACCGTTTGGGTCTACTAGGTTGCATATCTATACTTATAAAATAACATGTCCTGACTGACTGACTGATTCATCATCGCCGAGCGCAAACTATCAAGGCTACAAGCATGAAATTCGGACTGTATATTCATTTTGTTATGTAGGCACCCACTAAGAAAGGATTTTAGAAAATTCCACCCCAAAGAGGTCAAAATAGGGGATTATAATATGTATGAAAGCCCGTCATTTTGAAACTTACATAAACAATATTTTGTATTTCGGTTATTGACGTAAAACAAATAAATACGTGTTTCAGGAATTTTGGAAATTTTAGTTAATAAGAGATGAAAAGGGGGGTGAAAGTTAATGTGAAAGTGAGTTTGTTTGTTACGCTTTCACGCCTAAATCACTGAACCGATTTCGATGAATTTATCTACAGTGATAGATGGGATCCTGGAAACGGTTACAGGCTACTTTTATCCCGGAAAATGCTGTTCACGCGGGCGGAGCCGCGAGCAAAAGCTAGTTAAACATATTATTGTACACAAAACGTACCTCTCTATGTATAGTAACAGGGTTAAGATCTTCAACTCTGATATTAGCGACAGTACAATCCACTTCAGTATAAGAGCTCTTGAGAATAAGTCCGGCTGCCGCTCCTTGCAACTGAACGAGAGAGAGCGGCCGTCTGTCTGTAGCAAATTCAATCTCTATGGCCCCGATCTTAACGTTCACTTTCAGTTGGATGCTCTCGATTTGCTTACGACGCGCTGGCTTTGCGACACTCACTAGGTAGTAAAGGAAAAATATTATTTAACATCACAGATATATCGATAATAAGTCTAAAAATTAATAGACCAAATGATTTATCGATAAAGGCATTTTACCTTTAGATTTGGCAGCGGAAAACTCTTCATCCTCAAGAATAGTTTCTAAAGGTCCGGCATTAGCTGTTCTATCCACAGTACTCTGTATGGCTTGCAAACGAGTCTAAAAAAAAAACACAATAAAGCATCGTTTTAAGTTAAATAATTAAATATGTTTAAATTTGTGATACTCAAATAAAATTTACCTGATATTCATTGACAACGATCAAGATCTCATTTAACCCTTCAAGGTGTAATAAAACACGTAAATTAGTGAAATCTAATTCGATCATTTGTTCGACAGATCCGTAATGACTTCTGAATTCTGGACATTTTTTATCGACCTGAAAACCAAATACAAAAGGTTCGAACTAAGGCGTAACAGAAAAAATTAAAACATACAAGAGATATAAAGGACGTGCACCAATTTAATTAGACCAATTGATAGGGCGCATAATTTCAGCTAAGTAGGGCCATACTCACGTTACTATAATTGACAGTAAACAAATACTGATTTCTGTCCAAAGAAGGCATGTCAGTGAGTTCATCTTCAGGAGTAGCCATCAACTCGGGCGTCTCGACCATCGGTAAGACCTTATGGCCCACTCTATGGTGACGCAAGTCAACGGCGCCGAGACGGACTGTCGCCTCTAGTGTGAAAGTCTTTTGAGTCGCAGTGAGTTCTAAGAGACTTAGAGAGAACACTAGGAATTTGTCGTAAGCCTCAGACGAATCCGTCGTTTTACGATTTATGCTGAGTACCAATTCTGTGAACAATATGACAATATATATTGCAAAATTACTATAAATCTAAAATTAAGATGATGATGTTAAAGTTAAACCTGTCTGTTGGGAAGCACGGGATATCGACAAAATTATAACATAATATAACCGTATGATTAACACTGTATGATGACCGACATTGTTAAGTCTTAGACGTAATACGAATGTCTATGAATCGCGACATTTTGCAGCGTTTACTCAACCGTATAAGATTGATTAATTATGCCTATACAAATTACTTACCTTTCATGATAAAGAAGGCTTCGACCTCAGTTAACTGGACAGTCTGTTCTTCGCTCTTTCTCTCTTTAGAACGAGCCGTATCTCTTCTTTGCTTTTCGACAGGATCCAAGTATTTGAGTAAAGACAGACTAGAACCTTTCGATTCACTGGGCTAAAAAAATATTTTAAACTTTACATTTTAAATTCTAAAAACATTTACATGACTCAAACATATTTAATACGAAACACCGAAATTCATACTCAGTTTACTATTACAAATACTATCAAAATATCTAATGCATACTCTACAATAATCTATACACCTTTGCAAAATAACTTAGCCGGGCTGAACGAAGTCATACTTATTGTCTTTAGAGACTAAAGGACGATGGAAGGCATACAAGGCGGGTGAAGTGACTAGCTCCAGCCCTGCTAAGTTACTTTGCATATGTTGCATTTTTACATATAGGGTGCGGTTTGTAAAACGATGGACGTAAGTTAAGGGTGCGTTCTTCCCATAGAATTGAATAACTGTCTCCAAGAAACATAAGTCAAAATACGAAACAAATGTATGGGTCTTCCATAGAAAATAGTTATCAACTGATCGAATTTCGTTGGGAGGACCAATTTTTTAAATATGATCGACGTGTTTTTCAATTTTATCGAAAGAACAAACCGTTAGCACATGGCCATTGTCTTACAAATCTGGGTGATATATATTGCAACTAAATATGGATATAACGACATCAAAGAGGACCAGTATTCTAATAATCTATAAGAGGAATTGACCACATGTAAAGATTTTTAATGTTTACCGTCTCATTTGTCTCTTGTATGAGAGTTTGCGTAACACGACCGGTCATAACGTAAGCGAATTTGTTGAGAAAGATCTTTGAATAAAAGAAATTAATAGCAGTAAAGAAATTCTGTAGAGTAGCTTATTTGAAAAATACTATTTTGTTTATGTTATGTTGAGCACCGAAATGTTTGTAATACTTTTAGTAAAAATTGCAAAGTGTTACCAACCTTCAACTGCGTTGTTTCTTCAGACTGTGGCAGGGGCATGCTCACCAATATTTCACACAATGTTAGTAACCTTTTGACAATAAAATATACACAGGATAAAAAGGACAAAGATATATACAACATCGTCCATACGGGTAAAAGAAACCAAATAAAAAATCTGATATTCTATATACCTCGCCAAATCGACGGCTCAGGAGTGTAAATAATGTTACAAAATATGTATCGATAAATTTCTCGAGATTAGGCTGATTAACTGACAGTCAATAAACTATGTGCCTAGTGCGGGTTTTTCGAGACACGTAAAGTCATCTGCATTCACGAAAACCCACACGCATATATGCCATACAACACCCCTAGTCGTATTTACTCCATATATATTTCTTGAACAAGAATAACGCGACGAGTATCGATAAAACTCTCACTATACCCTTTGATAGATTGTAAACGACGCAGCCATACAGTCTACTGTTTAAGCTTTCAGTTTATCATTTTTATATCCAAAAATAAATACTAACCTGTCTTCCGACGCACTGATGGCGATTTTCTGCAGCTCTCCCCTAACTTTAATCTTTGGCATCCGAGGATCGTCAGTGATCAGACATTTGTGTATTTGTATGTCCAAGTTGGTGGGCTGCAGTAAATGAAGTGGCGTCGGTTCGTTTGAAGCTATCGATGTTTGCCAATCCTCTGACGCAGTTGCTATGACAATCTGAAGCACAGCGACCAATAAGATAATGTATGAAAAAAAAACTGTATGAAAATCAGATTTTTTTAAACAGTAGAGGGTGACAAACTAGCAAGTGGGTAACCTGGTTGTATGAGATCTCTGGGTCTAGGGCCTGTGCATACCCATAATACCAGAATAATTAATTAAACGAAAGGAAACAAGATAGGATTAAAGGGGTATTGAGGCTTCTGGTAATCTCATTTACTATACGAAATGCATCAATAAGCTGTGATTTCACATAGCTTTTATTATCATCTCGACCGATCAACTTTCGCATAATTTTAATAAGCGTCTCTTTACAATATCCAATATAAAGTCACAGTTAGAACATTTTACATCCCTACTCTTCCACTACGAAGTTATGCTTAACGCGTTTGTCAATAATTAACTGTCTATAATTTTACCTGCATCTCAGTGAGTTTGAGCGCCATTTTGTCATAGCTGTGATGAGTGATTTCCTTCAATATATCTTCATCCGCCAATCCTTCCTTGTACATTTTGTGTACATCGAGCGCCTGCGACCGAGGCTCTGACTTTACACTTATGGCACCGAGTTTTACAACCACGCATGACTCGTTTCTGTAAAACCATAATTGAATTAAATATTGGAAAAATACAAGTGTTTTAAAGACAAATGAAAAATCATGCTGCTACTATAAACATTTCAGGGTTTATTTCTTGAACACATAAAAATCTTTGTAGTTATATTGTAGCGCAAAATATATATATTTTTTTAATTATCACATAGCTCATGCCGATATCGCTAAGGAGTAGCCAGAAGTGCAACTAGTACATCACACATGCATCATGTGATTTGCCAAATTAATTTGACATTATATTCAAAACAAGATTAAATATTTACCCTCTATAGATTCCAGTCTGCGGTACAATAATATATGAGGCGGCGATATCGACATCGAGATCGATGAAAGTGTGATGATGGACAGCATACTGCATTCCCAAAGCTGATTTTTCTTTTAATTCCGACATTTTATTTTCGGCTGCTGCTTGCAAACTGTAATATTGAATAATCAATTTTGTTTATCGATGTCGATAGCTTTGTAAATCGATACAAAGATCTCCAAATTATCAACACCACACAACAATGTATGTATTAGTAAATTGATACGTACGTAGTTAAAGCTGTAGATTCGGTGGGTGGTTTGAATACATTCACAATTTCAATCACTGTTTGTGCGTCGTAGACAATTTGTAACGGTCGAGCCGATACCTTCACTCTTTGATCGCATGTGCCATCTGTAAATATTAATTTTATAACAGGACAAATCATAATTACGTCATGATAAAAAGCTTACTTAGTGTTGGTCGATAGTTGTTGGTCTTCCGATAAATAAATAAAAGCACTAAGTATCTTACCTAATGGATTCGTCTCGAATATAACGTTCAGAAGATTCACATCTTTGGTAACCTCCTTCGATATAACTAATTGTGGTTCGAAATCTCCCTGACGCACCCCTGTCACGCTAAACGCTTGCATTTGAACGTCCACTCTGAAATAAGAAAAATAAGGGATATTAAAAAACATCTACCAAAGTCAAGTTTGCTTAACTATCGTAAAAATTGTTTTATTCTACTTTCACCAGTTGTATTCATGTAATGTCGTATTATTTTTAATTAATTAAATTAATTATTTAATATGTATTAATGTATTAGAGGGAGACATGAGCCAATGGTGTCACTACGCAGGATGCTCAAAATCGAGCGGAGTGGAGACGTATTAGTAGGAAGGAGGAAGCTGGCACGCCTAGTATATGCGCAAAAAACCTTTACAAGCCCAAACTTAGCCGCTTAATCCCCTCACTACGCCTTCCCATCACAATTTAATCTCTGAAACCAATAGCCACGACTCCATTCGTGACTCACTTCAATCTGCCACATAACACAAGTGAAACTGATTCTCACCTCAAAGCATTAGCGCTGGGCCGCTGTTTCATATCGACCTCGACATTGTCGACACAAGCGCGCAACACTTCGGTGTCGTCGTTCACGGCCACCTGCATTCT
This sequence comes from Amorpha juglandis, assembly GCA_949126905.1. NCBI lineage: Eukaryota > Metazoa > Arthropoda > Insecta > Lepidoptera > Sphingidae > Amorpha > Amorpha juglandis. The sequence goes on from OX421372.1 coordinate 11,920,318, forward strand.
ATCGAGACGGAAATGACTCTCTATGGCCACGTACTCGGTGGGAAGGTGCAACGGCGCCGTGTTCTCTTGATAATCTATGGCACGGAATAGTTTCTCTTTCTCATCGGGCGTCATTGCCTTTTCGAATTGTTTCACTGAAAAAAAATAATCATAAGTTTATTACACTGTCAGAAATCTTAATTAGAATGAAACAACAGTGGGCTAACAATAGCATCTGGAGATATGAAATGAATATTTCATTGTTTGTACCATTCATTACGTCATTCCGATGAAGCCGTGAATTATTATACCCACATCCGAGGAGGATTATGTAAAAAAACCTATCTGCATAAGACATTACAACGAATACCGGCACAGCTAAGTGACATCTAAGGAGTAAACTAATTGCGAAAAATATATTAGCATGCTGAAAGGAATTTAAGAAATAAAATTTCGATAGCTTATTTTACTAGACTCAATAAAGGTACATACTTCAGTTACATTACGAGTACAACTGCCTCGGTGGCGCAGTTGTATTGCGTACGCGGTACGACAGCTGTGCTGAGATTTCGAGTTCGATCCCCGAGTCGGGTAAGTTATATTGGGTATTTCTACCACGAAATGCTCATTATCAGCCCAGTTTGAAATTGTGTCCGGTATGGCGATAGGTACGCCTCCTATCACATCATGGGACGGAAATAAGCTCGGCCAAATGTGGGTGTACTGATTAAACCTCTGCCTACCCCTTCGGGGATTACAGACATCGGTGAATGTGTTCGAGTATATTTTTGCCTCATTGAAGTATATCATCCTCTAGGTAAATATGAACTTACTTATAGCAACTCCTTCAGCTAGTTCCTCGTCTTTGGAGCCACCTCCATACCACCAGCCACTGAACCATCCTTTAGATTTCTTCGCCTGCTGTTCTAATTTGCCTAATCTCTCCACCTAGAAACCATTAATAAAGTACAGGAAATCATTAAACTCCAAAAATACAAACAATCAAAAAATGAAATTTCACATAATCGATACTTAGATAATCTAATAAACAATCAATTCAAGGATAGTTATCGATGCCTTGTTTGACTCGGCTCCGTGAATTTGAATTACGATGTTCCCAGTTTCAAAATATTACTACTTTGGTAGATTTATTTCTAGGATCATTTTAAATACCTTGACTACTTTGAAGAATATAAAATAAAACTGGACAGTTGTAATTTTATTGTGTACGTAACTCACAATGACAATACTTTATATCCATAATATCGATCTTTTGTAAGATATTTGTTGATCATAAAATAGCAACACGATAATAGTGTCACGATAAATAATATTGATGTTGACTTTGCAAAGTTGATTTCATTTTTAAATGAAACACCAGTGTGTCTGGTGTGATCAATAGTAAACGAATTACACTTTTCCAGGAGAGTTAATGAAGCTCAAAAAGCAATTCGATAATCGAATTACATAATATCATCAACCCACCTCCAACTCAATCCTCTGCCTGATGACGACCAAATTAAACAAATCGAGCGATTTCTCAGCCTTATCTATAACGGAAGCCTGATCCGATGACACTTTTCCTTTATTACTTAGCTTACATTGGTAAGCATTCGCATAATCTTTGCACAACTGCCTGTGTGCCAACATGTGAGTCCAGTCCCAATTCCTGCGTCGTCTCTTCACTTCCTCCTCTAAAATGCATTTGTATGCGAAGTGCCACCATTCCTTGTAATGTCCTCTGTACATTTTCAGGTCTGGACGGTACTTTCTAAAACAACGAAGAAAATAATAGGTAGATTAATTCGACAATATGAAAGATTGATTGCCTTAATAGTCTTAACGCCTAGTGCCTCGGAATGGCGAGTGCACTGCAGTGCCATACATAATTTTGTATTACTAGGTAACTGAGCCAACCTCGACAGATTCTGAAACGCAACTAATTGGTAGTAACTATAATCATTCCTTTTTTTATTCGTCTAAATGATGAGACAATCACTCGCCAGATAATAAACTTCGCGCTTGTTCACAAATAATATAAACACTTAGAACTTTGAATTACAAGGTAATGGATGGCACTGCAGCCCGCCAAACCCGAGGCATAAGATATCTGATAATGCCCAGCAATTTGACTAAGTTCGACGTCCTTCAAAACCGGAACACCACAGAGTTTACACACTTCTGCTTTACGGTAGAAATAGACAATGCGGTGGGTAACTACCCGGACAGACTCATCACATTGTAATATGACAATGTGTATTCGTTCGTAATACAAACCTTATTTAATTTATATGTAAAAGTTTGCATGTTTGTGAGTGGGAAATTTGAATGTTCGTTAATTAATGACACCTTAACGGATCAACTGATTTAAAATTTGGCGCACAGGTACATACACCATTACCGTGAATAAGGACATATCCTAATTTTTATGCCGGAAAAAACATTCACACGGCCGGAGTTGCGAGTAAAATCAGGTTACCGGGACACATTCGATTCCATTGCTTGGTTTATTCTGGTCATTTGAAGGGTCAATACATAAGTGTAATTACTTAAGTAAACCAACCTTCGACCTACAGCACTAAACACATTAATTTGCAGATCTCCGGCCGGCTCATTACAACCTTATATTATCGACGCGATGACCTACTTATTAAGTAAAGTATATTACGACGGTTAAAGCTATGAGCTTCGATAATTTTCGATTTTTACGACTTAGTACGAATATGTTAACAATGTCCGGCTTGCCGGGGTTTTGTTGGGCACTTAAGAGAAAGTAAGTACATACATAATCTAAAGTTATAATCTTCTTCTTATATATAAAAATCAATAGCCGATCGTTATAGTCTCGCAAATACTCCTAAACGGTTGGACCGATTTCGATGATTTTTTTTGTGTGTCTGAGTGGGTCCCGGGATGGTTTAGATTTACAATTAGACTCGGTAGGTGGCGCTTTAAACTTTTAAGTAGGAATTACATCAAATATTTTCTTTCTGTCTGGCGCTATCCCGGCCTAGTGCCAGGGCCCGCTTTTCTATAATACTTAAATGCTTCTACTAGTGAAAGCATTGATCTCATCTCTCTTTACTTCGTCAGGCCGACGATTTTTGGGCCGTCCGCTGTATTATACCAAATACAAAAGGTATTTGATACTTGATAATATTTATTATTTAATTAATAAATTGCTTTCGCCAAAATCTATTACAGAAAGAATTAAATATTTTAAATCAAAAATAAAAACGTTTGGAGGCTATTTAAATCTACTGGACGGGGTAATTGTCGAATGACGGGAAAGAATACAAGCCATGTTAATTTTTTGACCAATATTAAAAATTTTCGCCAAACAATTTCTTTATCGTATTATTGTCGGTTGCATAATATAATGTATAAAATTAGACTTTGTCAAATACCCTATTATTTATACTTCTGAAACAAAACTGCCGTTTACACCTTACATCGCCCCAAAAACCGTAGTATTTTATTAATATTGACAGCCTCCGTGGCGCAGCGGGTGAGTAGCCGGCTGTGAAGCGAGAGGTCGCGGGTTCGATCCCCGCACCGAGACAAATGTTTGTGTGATCCACAAACATTTGTTTCGGGGTCTGGGTGTTGTGAGACCAAAAGTCTCTCGTAGTTCCTGATACCCACGACACAAGACTCGTATCTTACTGTGGGGTCAGGACTATGTATGTGACTGTTGGGTGTTTAAAAAAAAAAAAAAAAAATAACGGAGCATAAGTCGACAATGTAAAATACTGCATTGCAGCCTTTATGTAGTACAGTAGGTAGAATGCAAATTTATTAGATCGTGTGCGGTAACCTAGTTTTGTCAGGAATCTGGTTTTTCCATCAAAGCTTTTTCAGGACCTCATAAAAAATATATGCAAATACTGGTAATTTATACTAGTAGCAATAGGCAGTGAAAAACTTTGCCTAGTACGATTTATTATACGTCATCTGTATACTCAAAAATATCTATGCACAACCGTACAGCGTCCCTAGCGATATGTATTGGAAAAGTATTAACTTCATACATATTTCTCATAGTGTTGAATTATTAGGTATCCTGTATGTACATTCCAATTTATAATTGGAATGTACATACAGTACCAAAATTTATAATTCCTTACAAAAAATTGCCCCGAAGCCTCCTTTGTCCGTCTATGTGTGAGTATATGTGTGTGTATTTGTAAATGGCACCGTACCGCATAAACGAATGGACCAATTTGAAGCAGGTTTTTTTTTTACTTTTAATGTTGTATGAGATGGTTCTTAGCTTGGAAGAAAATATGTGCACCCATTCTTATTTTCATATCGACGTCGGAAGTCGGAGGTAATGGTCTACAGATAGTTATCGAAGATTGCTGAGAAACTAAATTCATTGCGAGCGATTTTACTGAGTACGATTTTAAACCTAATAAAAAAACTACAAACCTGTAAGGTGCTCCTTTACTCATTCGATCCATCGAGTCTGCTAACAACATCATGTCTTGGTACTGCGATTTATTCAAACTAACTGATAACTGCTCCATGTGTAAAGTTAGAATGACTTTTGGTAAACTGAATTTTGGCGTATCGCCTTCGGGTTTCGGATTCAATTTCAGCTTTGCCGTTGCATTGATCGGTCCAAGAGCTGTTGAATTAACAAAATCGATTATTTTTTCAAATTTTGGAGATCACATACTCTCAGTTGACAAGCTTATTCGTCTGCCGGCCTCTGATATTAAAAATATTTCTATTTCAAAAAATATAATCTTACCATATTTATAGAAGGAAGGCTGTGATGACTTCGTAGCGATCTCTGTCTGCAATCTTGTTTTGATATCATCCACACCGGATTTTGAATAAAGCTCCGTTGTCGGATTCCAATAAATTGCTAAACCTTCTAAATCTAGAATCTAAAAATGTTGTTTTCATATCAATTTATCTTTCGAATTCTCACTCCGTCAACATTTTGTCATAGAATAAATTATAAGCCAAGGAAGTCAACGAGTAATGAATTTTTATGAACGAATAATACTATTATCAGCTAATACTATACTGATTTGTTCCCGCCACTCATAAGGATGTTAAATTGACACATTCCAGCAACTAACAACAGGAGATGAAGTGTGTGTGATAAATGTGCTGAGCGAAACACGTTATGCCAATTCCATCTCAAATCGTAATCTTTTACTACATTCAACAAACATTCTATAAAACAAACTAGATCTTGCAAACTAGATTTACCTTGAAAATCTTAGTGACAGCTTCTTGTATGACCGCCTTCTTCCAATTTTCATCTGTGGTATGGACGGAGAGGTTGTGCAAGGTGATGCCACAGGAGAAGGGTGCCTTCGGGTTCGTTATACTGTCCTCGTAACGAACGTGTATATCGGTTATCTTCAACTGCACATTCTTGATTATCTGCGTCACTAACTTTTCTACGAATGTCTCGTCCAATTTGTTTTGGTCTACAGGAAGAGATTTAAAAAAAATACAGTCCTTATCAGGATATTTCCAGACTACAGAAGCAAGTTACAAAAAATTGCATGACGTTCTTATGTATTATACCAACACTTTTTGTTTGCCTAATGTCACATACCTACTAGTTTCGATTTTCTAATTAGTGTACCGAAATTGCTTGTAATGGAAACTTCGTCAATCTGGTTTATTCCGTCAGTTATAACGGTAATAAAAGGAGATCCATTCTATGTAATAAAAACAGCAATATAACTGCCTGCCTGTGTAAAGTAGGTCGTGATTTATTACCCATTCGCACAGCTATTTAGACGATTAGGATGTTTGGCTTTTTATCTATCGAAAAAACAATGTTTGCTATAAGATAAGCTGTTGTACCTTTGTTGAAGTATGTAAAAGATTATTATTAGGCTTTAACAAATTAGTGGTTGTCTACTTTTATATTCTTTTACTTTACCATTACGCAGCTTCTTTTTATAATGGATAATATCTACTTATGTTTATGTTATTCAACAATTTGTTAACATGTGATTACCTTTTTCCGCTTCTTTCTTTTTGGCTTCTTCAACGCGAGCGAGTTCAGCTTGCTTGGAAGCCAGTGCCATTTTCTCCTCCTTTTCTGGGTCATATTTCACTTCAGCTGTGGGATTGACGATCAAAAAAAGTCGTTCTATCGTCGCTTCAACGGACGCTCCATATAGATTTTTCCATGGTATTTTTAGAACGAGCTTTCCTGTGGAAAATTGATTTATAAATTATTTTGCAACTTTTACTTGAATATAGTTCTTGACAGCCTCCGTAGCGCAGTGGGTGAGTAGCTGGCTGTGACGCGAGCGGCCGCAGATTCGATTCCTACACCGAGACAAATGTTTGTGTGATCCACAAATATTTATTTCGGGTCTGGGCGTTTCTCCCCTGAGACTTTGACGTCAGGCCGGTCGTAAGAACTACAAGCCAAATGTTTCTGTAACATGTGTTAAAAAAAACATGTGCCGAACCCACTACGAGTGGGCTAAGGGCAGGTGGTTTAATCGTACTCTGGCACTAACCAGGATAACGCCAGGTAGAAGGAGAGAACATGAAAACAGTCCTTAACTGTACAGTACCTACAACATTTTTGTTGTTTCAAGCCGATGCTCCGAGAATTCAGAGTACTAAAAGTTTATTGCAAATCCTGGTACTAATCACGATTACGACAGTTTGAAACTATCTGATTAAACTATTTGCAAAATGTAAACAATTTGTATTGCATACAGCGAAAAAGTGAAAATCAATTGGCATAAAAAATCTAGGCTGAAAACAATTAACAATGCCGACATAATAGTGCAAATTGAATTACACCGACATGACTAATAGACGCACCAGCACACACTTCATTAAATCAATGGCATTTGGTAGTTTTATTTGATTACATATGAGCTGTTCTTCTATTAATAGCTTTACTGTTAGCCACTGCTATAATGGTTCTATTATTGTTTAAAATTAAACACATTCAATGGTTTTGGAGTGGTAGAGCAACGCGGTAGATAATTTTATCTGCAGGATGATTGGGCCGGCTCGACCGGGTCGTCGCCACCACTCACAGAAAATCGTATAGTAGCTTGTTGCTGCGGTTCATATGGCGAGTATCCGGAAACCCAAATCCTCTTCCCCTTCCCTAATTCCTTAATTGTTCCTTTACTTTAAGATCGCGAACGCGCCCTCCGCAATTCTTCTGGTTTTGTGGGTGTGCATGGATGGGTGCACCATCGGGTGACCCACTTGCTCGGTTACTGGCCAAAGCTATAATAAAATCAATCTAAATATTTCAAGATCAATTATTACAAGTCCTTTGCGATATAGAACAAAACATAATATCGGAAGCTACGAGAGGCCGTGGCCATGCCAAGCTTTAATATTCCTATCGCTTATTTTCCTATTTGTAGTTGCTAGAAGTTTTCATGTAGTAAAGTTTGGCATTGTTATTGGTTCAACGAACTGTCGCCTGCCTGACAGCTATCAGACGGTCGATAGAGGACACGGTGGCGCCCAGAATACAAAAACATCCTATATTAAGAAGAATACTACTGTCCAATCCTTTTTCAAACAAACAGAAATGTTTCCCAAGCGTTTTTATAGACAACTGTTATAAATGTGCCAAATCTAAAATCAATATTTGCAATCAATAGTTGTTTCTGGGAAAAACAAACATGATCTACGGAGCACGGACCGACAAACAACGTACTTTTATCGGTCACCATTTCTTATTATGCGTACAGAATAGAAATTTAGATTATTAGAAGTTTGGCATATATCTTAACATGAGAACAAGCCTATATCCCCGAAGTGCTAGACAGAGGTGCAGCTAGTTCTGCACCCTCGATTCGACGAGCTTATTTCCATTCTATGATGTGATAGAGAGCGAGCCTATCGCCACACCGGACACACATTTTATTATTTTTTTTACGTGTGGGGCGGCTCTATGCCCACTTTCGTTCCCCCTAATTTTTTGGATCAGGTACTTTGGGTTTAGAGTTTGGTTTCCTGTTCTCCTTTATTTTCGTTTCCCTAGTCTCCTACGCTCTTGTTTTTATTTATGTTATATTCCTAAACTCTATTACATATTTTCTTATCTTATTTTTACATTTATCTTATTATACTACATGTCTGACCGGACAATTTGCAATCCCAAGCAACACACGTAAGACTTTTCGAATCAAAACCTCAAACTCAAATTATGTTACCACAACTTGGGTTTTAAAGGCAGGACCTCATGATTTCTCAAACTAAGTAGGCTGACACTAGACCAACTAAGCGATTGTTTATATGTTCTTAAAAAACCTATAGCATTTTATTACGGAAAATAATTATAGATATACCTATGCATGCACTTCAGAATAATAAATAACATCACGTCATCAGGTGCATTTGTTATCAATTCAATTTATCTGTACTGTAATAGACTTCAGAGAAGTGATGTGAACTGATAACTAAATTGATATTGTGTGATAAAATCGACGGAAAAAATTAAGTCCCCGTATATTTGGCAAGTATAAGTCATGTGTGAGTCGGTATATCTGTTTTGGTGCAAAGATCAGATAAAACTAAAGATGTAATTAACATATTATATCTGAGATTAGTTTAGTAATTAATGAGTAATTCACTATAATACTTATGTTCTTTTTACGGTTCGGAAGCTATGATAATCTCTACTTTATTTACATAACATTTGATAACACGAAAACATCATCATCAAGCACCAGCAGGCTTCGACGATGACTTGTTCACGCATTTGGCTACGAATTTTTCAGTTATTAACTTCCTTAAATATTGTTTTAATTCCCCTGATTGACAAGCAGATCGCTTTCTTTCGCTTCTTCAGGTCACAGATTAGGGTGGTGATACCTGTTTTATATTGTGTATGGCAAAACAAAAAGGTATATATTTTTGATACGGAACAACTAGTACGACATTAATAAAAAAATAAACCTCATTACTTATTTAAACAAGCACCAAGCACGACAGCTGTTGGAAGCTTTTACAATGAAAATCTTTGGCGCCTGGAAAGCCGCGCCTTTATGAAACACAAATAGCATTAATGTCATAAAGATATAACACGGGGATCCTATGTACTTAGAATTAAGTTTGTTCGGAGTTAATTCAAGTAGGTATAAAAAATATATTCTAAATAACTTTTCCTGCTCTAAATTGTTAGATTACAAAACGAAATACTGGGTTTTAAAATGACCCTCGGGAATGAGGATAAATTATTGTTCAACATCAACACTTATCTCAAATGAACAATACAAATGAATTTGTAATGTAACGTGAAAAAGTCAAGGTTATGTTATAGCTGTTCTCACTGACAAGTACAAACCATAGAATCGGTGAACAGTAAGCTTGTTTACAAATAAAAATAACATAATACATAACGGCGTAAAATTTTATAAATAATTCGTGTATTAGTAACCGCCATTACGTAATTTTGATGAAGTCACCCACCTAAGGTCATGGACTTATAAACTGTAACGTTCGGGTTGCCTTTTACTGTCATAATAAAAGTAGAAACAACCTCCGTTGTACGGGTAGCGAGCAACCTACTCAGAAACGAAGGGTTGCATGTACAATACCGGCATATTTGTTCCAGTTTTCAATATACACGACACAGTTTTCAATGTTGGATCCGAAGTGGATAACTTTTATGTGCATTGTAAACTTTTGTTTCAGTTCATAGATCCATACAATAGTACTCATTCATTCACCAAACCGTGCTTCAATTCGGTTAATTTGATAGCCGTTACGAAAGTGTATTGTATGTAGATTCGTACAATATCCATGACGTAGGGTTTTGAAAACACATTACCAATATTATATTCTTTAATCTAAATATATAAAACTCCAAAGGTGACTGACTGACATAGTGATCTATCAACGCACAGCCCAAACCACTGGAGGGATCGGGCTGAAATTTGGCATGCAGGTAGATGTTATGACGTAGACATCCGCTAAGAAAGGATTTTGATAAATTCTACCCCCAAGCGGATAAAATAGGGGATGAAAGTTTGTATGAAAATCACGCGGGCGGAGCCGCGAGCAAAAGCTAGTATATTTATATATGGCAATAACGTGTCAGCTTTCGCACTCCGGCTGCCGCTAAATTCTGAATTTGTGACCGAATTGGGAACGTGTACCTATTTATCGAATTTAAACATGTACCAGCGCATAAAGATAACGAATTACCGCACACATTAACATACTTGATACGATGCAAAAATAGAACGGATAAATCGAGAGGCAATATTATTGAAAAGATGCACAATTCATAATTCAATGCTTACATTACACGAACTAGAGAAACGTTAAAATGTTTAGCTAAAGGTTTTATATAATTTTCTCTATAATATTGAGAAGACTCGAAAGGCTTTGAATCGCAGAAAACGGAATTGAAGCCCGGCAGGAAGACACTGACTCCATCATGGATTTTGCCGGATTAGAGCTTGAACGAAAGACACGCGTACCTACGCGTTTTGTTTTTGAAGATTTTTTTTTTTGAATCTATCAAATAATGAATTCGACCTATATATTTGGCAATAAACCTACAAATTCTATAAGTAATAAACAGTTGGAATTATAAGTTTATTTAATCGTTAGTCTATTTTCGACTAGAAATAGACGAAAATGTCGCATCGCTAAAATACGATATTACGGTATTACCATGACCTAAATCAAAACAAGTTCGAATCGATACACGTCCTGTTAGGGTAAATTGGGAGCATTTTATCGACATAATATTTTAATTGGAGGTCGGAACAATGGCCTTCAAACTTGTTTATGAGTCAGACAATCAGACTGGCCGCTGATTTGAGGGCATGATGTCACTGTACTTTGTTAGTGCGTATCAATTATAGAAACACACACTAGACAGTGACTGCACGGCATGTTAAGTGTTGTGATAACCTTGCCAAATAACATAGGCAGGTGGGATGTTTATGGAATGTTTTAACTATTTTATTTCACAACAATATGTATGTCGTAGCGCAACATAATTTTGTAGACAGCTACTTATAGCTATCACTTTATACCTGGCATCGTTGTTTTGAAATTTAAAACTTCAGAAAGAATTTTAATGTGGCTGTTATTGCATCGATATAAATGTTTAAAAACCGGTAGAATGTAAATAAAAGTTACTCGCCCAAGTTAACGTATATACTACAGTTTACAAATTATAATTTATGCTCACGCCCGAATCCCCAATGAGATAGGATGACGTACTACTGAGCTGTTAGTTCGTCGATCTTCTTTCCATAACATATTATACCTGAGTATGGGTAAATACAACACAAATTCCAATTCTGAACACTTAGGTAATGAGTTTTTCACACCCAACAAATAAGAGAAGGGTGTATAAATTTGGCCCCGATTGTCTGTCTGAGGCATCGTAATACCTAATGGACCGATATGAATTCGGTTTCTTTAACCTGATTTAATCGGCAGTGTTTTAGCTATATTTGAAGAAAATCTATTCATCCATTTAGTAATTACCAAACATTATCATTTGTTCTAGGTTTTAACAGTTAGGTTTATTAATTAGCTGACGTGCGTATAGAACACAGGCATGGTCGCCGGCAGCAGGGTGCAAAGGGGTGCACTTGCACCCCCCTGTCAGCGGGCAGCGGGAATTCCCCGAGCAATAACGCCAACCGTCGACTACAGAGATTAAGTATGCTTTCGATTAGCGAAACATATTCAATCAAATACCCGCGCGATTTGAATTTAACATTACACAATATACATGTATAATTCTATATTTTATATTAGTTAATAGAATAATGTGTAGATGCAGATGTACCTTACTGAAAATAATCCTGGCGGCGCCAATGAACACTGGACTAATGCCATACTTGCCGTGTTTACAATTATTAACCTTTTTTCTCATATTCTGATCTAAACCTTGCCTTTTATCAAATTTTGAACCTTAACAATAGGGAATATGCATGCAAGTCAAATATTATAAGTTAAATATATATATTTCTTTGAAATCTTTATTACTGTAGAATTACACCTATAACATCATTGTTTAGTTAACTTGTTATACTAAGATATTATTATAATTAGTAAAAAATAAGAGGGAAATTTTAAATCACAAAACGCAACACTATTGGTCAAATACCATTATGACGTCAAATGCCACGTTCAGGATGTCGCCAAAGGCGTAGTTACTGGGTGTATGATTGTTTTTATGTTATAACCTGATTATTTAGCATAATGAGTGAAATATTGCATTTATGTTTTTGTAAAATAAAAGTCAGACAAACTTTCGAAAATAGACGTTTTTATGATGACTTAGGTAGGTCATTTGCATCAAAGATTGATTTTACAGTCACTGAGGTCAGAGGAAGGAAACCTGCAAGATTTAGTGATAAATATTTGGATTATTTCTTACAAAAAATTTAAAATGCGTATTGAGTGCTTGTTTGTTTATAAAATTAGAGTTAGCTAGGAGTCTACATAAATTGCCTATTAATACTATTAACATCATAATGTATGCGATCTATCAAATGTTGAAAATATTTGTTCTACACCTTAACTTGTGAATTGCTTTACTAAAAAGTAAACATGTATATGCATAGACCTTGTTTTTTTTTTATACAAGTCTTGTGTCGTGGGTATCAGGAACTACGAGAGACTTTCGGTCTCACAACACCCAGACCCCGAGACAAATATCTGTGGATCAGAGAAATGTTTCTCTCTGTGCGGGGATCGAACCCGCGGCCTTTGTTTCACAGCTGGCTACTCGCCCCCTGCGCCACGGAGGCTGTCCAATATTATTAAAAAGTTATTTGAATGTTGCTATATTTATTACATTCATTTGTAAAACAACTTCATTTGCTCTTATTTATTTTGCAGCTGTTATAAACTAAGATACCTAGATATCTTACTAATGTAACTTTTTTGCTCACCGAATATAATACAGCAATGGAAATTCAACACAATAACCTTTTAACTGCTGGGCCTGAGGCCTTTGCCATTTCCAAGAATGTAAGAATGAGGCTTTTCAAAGGAAGGCCAAATTATAAGTTAAATTATTCATGGTTACCAAAAACAGGAATAGAACAAGACATCAAGGTAGTGATTGGAGTATTCTAGGGTGGGCCTAGACCTTGTTATGTCTATGCCTATTACAATGAGGGGTTTATAGCATAATTGCACCATGCTGGTAAAATGTAGATTAGTGGGATATATAATAGTATATATAATTAGTAGAGAATGCACCATGTTTTTGGTAACTTTTATCACTAAAAATAATTACTTATCTGACTTCAAAATCGCAGAAACTGTGTGTTTATTTTGTAAAGTGTACTTCAAATTTAACGAATATTAGGATATACCTGTAAATCTAATATGAATTTCTATGCTTAGGAACTTATTAGAAATGTATTAAAAGCCTATGTAAGACAGAGTTAACACTGAATTAGATCAATAATTCTTAGCAGGGTTCGAAAATATCCGATATTTATTATAAATATCAAAATATCGGATATTTATGATATATATCCGATATATATCAAGTTTGATATATATCCATTTTGTATGAAAGCCGTATTATTATTTTATTGTATTATTTATGAATACTGTTTGGATATTGCAAAATCTACTTTAAGAAAAGACATACTCAACTAAAAAACATAAAATCTTCTTTTAGGACAGAAGTGTTGCCATTAATGGATTAGAACTTACGATTAGGGAGTATGTTTTAACTCTACTCCCACGCCATCTACATTTGGGAAGTAGAAATACAGTAACAAACATTTGATAAGTATATCCATTGATATATATCGTCAAAACCAGTTTGATATATATCGGATATATATCGGATATATATCTTGATATATATCCATTGATATATATCCTCGAACCCTGATTCTTAGCAAGCAACTTCTTTTCTTACCCACCAAAAACTAAATGCAATATTAAGAAGATATAAATTAATTTAAGTTAAAACCAAGTTATACATATTTTTATAGGCAATTCCACACTTACCTAAATGTCCATAGACAGTCTGAACTGGAATGTTAAGCTCTTCCAAGGCATTTTGCTTTAGAATTAAGTTTTCGAGCACGACGTCCCCTAAAATTGTGCAAGAAGACATATAAATAACCGCATTGAAGGTACTTATGACATCACTGTTGTAAGAAATCTTACCGCCCCATATTCCAAGTTTTAGCTGGGATCTGTTTAAGTTCTCCACGTAATCCCCTAGGAATCTGTTCAGGACATCCACTACAATCGATTCGAACACCATCGTGACTAACTAATCACTTACTTTTAAAGAAAATACAACTTTTTCACGATCATGTTAGGGCGCAAGGGTTACACATTGCTTAATTTTATACACAAATTAAAACCAACACACTTCACTATAAATAAAATTCTGAATAGAACCAAAGTTATGTATCATTACGAACTATAAAAATGATTTCACGTTAAAAAATCCCAATATAAGTTTAACGCAGTCCGCCTGCAGCGCAAAATATCAGTGTTGCATGACTAAAGGTTTTTTATTTACCGTAATGATATCGGATTTTGCCGAGGCATAGTATATTTAAAGGAATTATTTCTATAGTTTGTAATGTTAATATAGAACTACTCAATTGATATATAATAGCTTTACAGCTACATATTTACAGAGTCTGGATTTGCTATTCAGATTTTATATAAGACTATAATATGATTTATGCCTTTTAAGTAAAATTAGTCAACAATATCAACCTCCCATTTTTAAAGCTATGGCTATCCAAAAAAAATACTTTTAATATTAGCGTGTTATAAAAGTTTCAATTATTTGATAAAATTATAACATTTTGACATTACCGCAAATTGTTGTAAATTTTAGTAGTTGGCAAGTTTTAATAATTTGACGTATCAATTTCCTTGTTTGGATACGCATCCGCAACGGACTCAAAATTCATGCCTTTGTATTTAAATAACATTTAAAAAAGAGGGCATTTAAAATAAAATAAATTATTCATGAATCAATAAAGTACGCCATATTCATTACCACGCGGTTATTAAAAAATTATATGGAACTGCGTTTTGCGTAGCAAAGAATAGACGTCCCGTCAAAAACCATGAACCATGTGCGATTGAAAAGAATACCTTTCTTCCGCTCTTCCTTTGTGAAACCACCAATGAGCATAAAATCCGTTTCATAGCTCCGCTGTTGGCAATTTTACTCTTCGTGCAATGGCCAGTCCATAGTCAGACATTATCTTCTTGTTCTTCTGCATCGGGTTATCCTAGTCGACCATCTGCCAGGGCCTGATAAATTCTTCCACTTTACTCGGTCTTGGGCATTCTCCGTAATGAGTTAAATGGCTCTCATATTATCTTCATTTGAAACGTCAAGCCAGCGCTTTTTTGACCGTTTGCGATATTTTGCCCCTCTGTCCTGGTAAGATTTGAAGCGGGCATTTACGTCCGACGTGATGTGCTCGTGTGAGTTTCTCAAATGTGACCAAGTTATTATTGGAGTTTATCTGCCACGCTGTGGACACCAAGACTGCCACGGATGTACTCTTTATGTAAACAATTAATATCGCGTAACGTTGCATATGGCGCTTAAGGCCACGTCTCATACCCATATAGGAGCACAGGCCGTAGCGTATGGTGCTATAGAATATGACACCTTTATGTCTCTCCGGCATCTTACTGTTGGAAGTTAGTTGAAATGGTAGAACAACGCTGTAGACACTTTTGTCTACAGCATGAATGGGCCGGTTCGACTGAATCGTTTACACTGTCTCACAGAAAACAACGAAAGTAGCGGCTTGCTGCTGCGTTTCGTACGGTGAATGAGATATCCGGAGGCTCTAATCTGCCATCCCCTTCGCAATCCCTTTATTATCCCTTTTCTTTAATGTGGTCAACGCGCCCATGTTTCTTCTGTTATTGTAGGCGTATATGGGCGGTTAAGATCACATGCCATTAGGTGACCCACTCGCTCATTTACCGGTCTATGCTATATACAAAATTTGAACATTTTATAATACGTAATGTGTGCTTGTTTGTTTATAAAATTAGAGTTAGCTAGGAGTCTACATAAATTGCCTATTAATACAATTAGCATCATAATGTATGTGATCTATCAAATGTTGAAAATATTTGTTCTACACTTTGACTTGTGAATTGCTTTACTAGAAATTAAACATGTATATGCATAGAAATTGATGGACATGGACAGCGCAGAACACTTACCATCAGGTTGTCATAAGCGCTATTTCAATTGCCTACATGACTAATAAATTATTTCATTTCATTTTAGGTGACCCACTTGTTCGTTTGCTGGCCATGCAATAATAAGAAAAGTTATGCCCGTGGCATTCCACCAATTTAACCAAACCGCGCCAATACGGACCCTGACGTCAAGGTCGATATCACCAAACTCATCCAGTTGGGAGGTAGATACCTACCTACAGCCTGTAGCCAGGCTACAGATATTTTACAACAAGCTCAACCACTATCCGGATCTTTACCTCAGCTGCAGGCCATGTACTGAATCTTCGCCACATTTTAGAGTAAGAAATGTACGATGCTGTACAGTTTTGTCTACAGCATAAATGGGCTGGCTTGACTAGGTAGTTACTACTGTCTCACAGGCAATCGACGTGTAGGAGCAGCTTGCTGTTACGTTTCGTATGGTGTGAGATGTCTGGTTGCCTAAATCCCCCTCCCCTTCCCAATCTCTTTCCTATGTGGTCGGCAAGGCATCCATGATTCTTCAGGTCACAGAGTACATTAGTCCTCAGGTATTGTAGATGTTCATGGGTGGTGGAGATCACTTTTCATACGACGACCCCCTTGCTCGTTTTCCGGTTTGCTGTCATTAGCATACACGAGCACATACATGGTTGTTGTAAGGTAAATTCCCTATTAATCGATTGACAATGTTGCATCGAGTAGATTGAAAAAAATAGCCTCACATATAGTCGTGAAGACTTCACAAACCGATTGCAGACCAAGTTAATAAAGCCCGCCAAGCCGCACTCGCGCAACCTCAGAAATTTTTATTTTTTGGCATATCGTCCATAGTATCGTCATATTGTGAAATTTTCTAACAACAAGGTACCTTTTACCTATACCGTAGCGTAAGGTTCAAGATGGTAGGTAGGAGCGACAGACAGACGAATGTATAGAAAAATAAGATTCAACAGGAAAGTGAACCATTTCTATTTCACACAAGAGAATTTGAAACTACAGATTTGAAAAAAGGATAGGAATTTTTTACTATACAGCTTTGTGTTAATATTATGCGTATAAACGCACAAAAGGTGTTACGACGAAAACAGAGCAAAATTAAACAAGTATTAGCAGAGCAACACTTTATTATGTTCCTTTAACATAGTTACAAATTTCAAAGTTAACAACTGCATGGGTAGTATATATATAATGGAATGCTTATATCAGTACATGTTTGATGATAATTGATTTATATTTTACGATACTATAAAGTAATTCATAGATGTACATACATTTAATATGTATCTCAGAGCAGAATGGAATTCATACGTAATTATTATTAAAGGTTTGGTGAATACTTATAAACCAACTGTGGCTCTTATTTATATTATTAAGATCAATGCATGTATAATATTCAAGCATAAATGCTTTATTTTCATTATTCAGAACCACACACATAGATCAAAATAGATGACGTAAGTACTACAATCTGAATGCTACATTTTAGGAACATGTTATGTCACAATTTATAGAACAAGACATTTGCCGTAACTTCCACTGCTGTATACATCATTATGTTGGGAAAAATAGATGTTCTTATGATTTTGCTAAATATTTCGACATATAAAGTAGGTACAGTCAACACAAAAATTAGATGAACAGATCCAAATTCGGTTAAAAAATCGATATTAACTGAAAATTTATTTAGGCTAGGTTTTCACTGAAAAATTAAATTTAATTAGTTTTTCTTCGAATTTCATCCAATACAATGATATTTCTCTACTTTGTAAGATTGGTGTCTGGCGAAATCTGAACAAATACGGTGATTATCCAATTTTGGCACTAGTCTTATTGAACTACTTACATATCTTACGATGTATAGGGTTTCTCAAAATCTGGATGTATTTATCGATATCGCTTGGTGTTGACTGTACACTTGCGGCATCTACTAAATCTATGTCTGTATTCGGAACCTGTTCACACTCAGTCCATTCAATAAACATAGGTTATATAATATTTTTGTCAATAAAATATATAAATGGTATACATTTCCAACAGCCCTGTCATAAATCACTTTTAATAATTCTATTATTTTCACATCACAATAAATTTTATATTGCTCATTCACTCTGGGGCAACATATGAACTTCAGTCCTTTTCATGCAACTTAAAAGTCTATTTTCAATGGGATATACCTATAAAATGAATAACAAGGTAAATAGAGACAATGCAACGTAATTAATACAAGAAATGTAGTATTCGAGAGGGATCTTTTACACTGAACATAATATAAATTGTTACTGTCTATCAGGATCTAATAACTTAAACTTATCTACGATAAAGTAGATCTAATTCAACATGACGCCCGCCACTGCATATTATGACACCAGTAATTCACACATCTTATGATTATAGAACGTGCACGAACGCGCACGCACGATAACTATGTAAGTGAATTTTGACGCTGAATAAAAACGGACCAATCACGCATACGGGAACTAACGTACAGCAAATAAATCATTTTAAGTACATATTGTTCTTAAATACGGGCGTGAATCTTACTCCACAGAAAATTAAATCGAGAGAGCTATGATAGCTTGCGTCAATTGAAATTAGAATTTATTTTTACTAACTTCATAAAATCATCTTACAACGAAACTTCTCTTACTCAAAATATAAAAAATACATACACTGTATTTACTTAGTTACAAGCTGTATTATCTTAATATATTAATATGAATTTTGTCACTCGACTAAATTAAAGGTAAAGTCAGCAATTTTCAATAAAGTCCAGTAATAGTTCATAATCAATCTACCGAATCTTGCCCGTGTCCATATAGTGTGCCACGTATGTTAGTTCTGATGAACTAAAATCAGTTAAGTTCATTTATATTAGTCCATTACACTCATTTGACAGGAGTAAACTATATGTTAATTTAGTAAAGTTCGTGGCAACAGAATTCATACTATTATGTCTGAAATATTAATTCATATTCTTAAATTGATCGGATTTAGAGTATTCATAATTATTTATTACTGCATGTAATGTTGAAATATGTTCAAGAATCTAAATATGTTTAAATCGGCAAAATGGTTTTGAAAATTCTTAAAAAATACATGTTTCGTTATGATAAGGTTTCATATTAAAAAATATAAATAAAAATGTCGGCACTGTGTAATGATTCACACAGTATTGAATGCTAACTAGTTTTTACTTAATCTATATTATGCAGTACGCCTAACTGACTAGGGGGACAAGATAGCTTCATCAATTTTCATCTGTTTACAAATAGACACTGGGAGATGATTATTGATCAAGTTTGTTTATAAATATTTGAATTATGCCATATTTGAGTATTTATTTAGTAATACGGTATATGTGAATGATTAAAATAACAATCGTTACACACTGTTTCTATAAAAAACGTTAATCACTTTTAGCATAACAAAAAAAAAGTATTGAGTCCACAATACAACAAACCGAACAATTGCTAGAAGAGTAGCACACTGCAAAATATAAAAATGCTACTATGAAACTGTAATAATAATATTTTATTTATTCAGTGCATTAGCACAGTCGACTCCGTTTATTTGACCGTTTTGTTTACCATTTTCGATTACTGTTTTTTCTTCTGCCAAGCTAAGGGAAGATACTGATAAATCTTCTTCATCTGAAATTATGAAAATTTGATTGTGAAAACAATATTATTTATAAGGATACCGAAAAACCTAATCATATACATGGAAATGCGAAGAGAAGCAATATTATATTTTTTGCCATTTTAAATGCAGTATATTGCCTCAAAAAGAACCTTGTACTGTCTACAAGGTGGACAGACGACCTGACAAAGGACGCAGGAAGTCGCAGGATGCAGCCCGCTTCCAACAGGTCGGTCTGGAAATCTTTGGGGGAGGCTGTTCAGCAGTAGGCGTCCTGTGGCTGATGATGATGATGATATTGCCTCTTACATAAATACTTATGGTGGTAGGGTTTCGGATTTTTGAAGTGATAACTTCTTATGGGAGGGTGAACCGAAACGTTCCGTAACGCGAGCGGTCCATCGACCAGCCAGCGTCAGCCGATCTCCCTGGAATATCGATTATTTCGAAGTCCCAGGTGGCGTCACACAGTGACCAGTCAGCTTAGACCGGACTTTGACCGGACTTCAACCGGACTTTGACCGGCCTTTAACCGGACTTTGACCGGGCTATGACCGGAGTTTGAACGGACTTTGACAGGTCTTTGGCCGGACATCGACCGAACTTTGACAGGACTTTGATAGGGCTTTGACCGGATTATGATAAACTTCGACAGGACTTTAACTGGACTTCGACCGGACTTTGACCGGGCTTTGACCGGATTTTGACAAGACTTTGACTGGACTTTAACCGGATTTCGGCAGGGCTTTAACCGGTATACGACCGGACTTTGACCGGATTTTGAATGGACTTTGACCGGTATTTGACCGAACTTGGACCGGATTTTGACCGGGCTTTAACCGGAATTCAACCGGTCTTTGATCGGATTTTGACGGGTTTTTGACCGGTATTTGACCGGATTTCGACTGGGCTTTAACCGGGCTTTGACCGGGCTTTAGCCGAATTTTGACAAGACTGACATTACTTTGACTGGACTTTAACCGGATTTTGGCAGGACTTTGACCGGTATTTGACCGGACTATGACCGTTATTTTACCGGATTTCGACTGGACTTTAACCGGACTTTGATAGGGCATTGACCGGATTTTGACAAACTTTGACAGGACTTTCACCGAATTTTGACAGGTTTTTGACCGGATTTCGACTGGACTTTAACCGGACTTCGACCGGACGTTGGCCGGGCTTTGACCGGATTTTGACAAGACTGACATTACTTTGGCTGAACTTTAACCGGATTTTGGCAGGACTTTGACCGATATTTGACCGGTATTTGACTGGACTTTAACCGGATTTTGAGTGGACTTTGACCGGATTATGACAAACTTCGACAGGACTTTAACCGGACTTCGACCGGTATTTGACCGGACTTTGACTGGACTTTGACCGGATTTTGACAGGACTTTGACTGGTATTTGACCGGACTTCGACCGGACTTTGACTGGACTTTGACCGGATTTTGACAGGACTTTTACCGGTATTTGACCGGACTTTGGCCGGACTTTAACCGGACTTTGATAGGGCTTTGACCGGATTTTGACAAACTTTGACAGGACCTTGACCGGACTTTGACCGGACTTTTACAGCACTTTGACCGGACTTCGACCGGACTTTGACAGGGCTTTGATATGACTTTGACCGGACTTCGTAACGTAACGCGTTACGGCGCCACTCTGGCTTCCCTTTCTCTCACGCATACGGTAGCAGTAGGCAAGCTCCTCCGCTCTCACTTTAACCCACATTAGTTTAAGTTATCACTTCTGTCGAGCGTCCCGAGACGCACAGGTTTTTTTTATTTTTATCCGACTGGATAGCGACTCCCGTACACACGAAAAACCCACCATAGTGACTAGTTCAGTCGAGTCCCATTTCGGAGACAGTCAGTGAATATCAAGTAACTTGAGGATTATTAATTCTTCCGCCTGTCGATGGACGCAATGCGCAACGGTCGACATATTTGGACTGTACTTATAAGATTCAGTGTGACTACACTTTGATGAACCATTACTTAAATTAATTTGAGCAGTCGCACATCCTGACGCGTATTATTACTGTATCTGGTGAGGTAAGACTAGACAATGCACATGTATTTAGATACGGTCTAAGCTTACATTACGCATAAAAACCTTAGTGACAT
The DNA here is from genome assembly GCA_949126905.1 of Amorpha juglandis. Lineage (NCBI taxonomy): Eukaryota > Metazoa > Arthropoda > Insecta > Lepidoptera > Sphingidae > Amorpha > Amorpha juglandis. The sequence continues at coordinate 11,942,264 of OX421372.1, forward strand.
AAAATTACTAAAACATGTATAGTACCTGAACTAACATCCGATTGGTTCCTTGGACTAAGTCTACAACCTTTGCTCATGTAGCTTTTCAACTTCCCCAAAGATGCCAGAATGAGTCTGAAAAATTCATAAACATATAAAATCCCTGCTGCTACATTGATTTTGGACGCGTGGTACTTCCACGTAGATAGATTTTCCTTCGGAGAGGGGAGAAGCTTTTATACAGGCCGGCATGATTCCGCTGACCACCGATGAACTCATTGTTTGTTGGTGCTCGCTAGTTTTTGGACTGCACTATGCTTACTATCAGGTGTAGTGGGTCACTTTGCCATGCTCTCAGTCTAATGCAGTGTTTCCCAACCTTTTTTAGCCCATGCCCCACCTTAACATTTTTTTGTTAAATTTGTCACCAATATGTCATTGCATTTAAATAACCCAAAGCGAAAGGGTTAAAGTCGTGTCGAGTCCATTTTTAAATTGCCCCCCTTAACTATCAAATTCCCCCCCTGTGGGGCGTGGGCCCCACGTTGGAAAACACTGGTCTAATGTATGACGTTTATTCCTGTAACTTTTTTTTTTTTTATCCTGGCCCGGCAAAATGACTACGCCACACCTGATGGTAAGTGTAGCGCAATCCAAGAATAGTGTCGACCAACGATAAACAGTGTGTCTATCGTTGGTCGGCACGATCTTGCCGGCCTGCAAAGGGTCAAAGGGGAGGGGAAGGAAAAAGGGATGCGAAAAGGGTTAGGATCAGGGGGCAAGCCCCCTGGGGAGAACCGGATATACACTGGCTGACCCTGGAACGCGACCCACACAATATGGGCCACTATGGCAGGTTTTAGCACCAGTGTACGGTGGTCGCTATCCGGTCGGATACAAGTATCCTCCCACCAGCAAAACTAAACTAACTAATTAAAGGCAATGAATAATATTTATATCGATCGTGCTCACCCCAAGAACGGTGCACTAGGCGAGAGCGGGCGCGACAAGTACTCCGGATGGAACTGCACGGCCACGTAGTAGGGATGTGCGTCGACCACGGCCACCTCCATGCGAGTCTTGGTCTCGTCCTTGCCCACGAACCGCAGCCCCGCCGCCTGCAGCCGCTCGATGTACTCGGGGTTCACCTCGTACCGGTGCCGGTGTCGCTCCTCTATCACGTCCTTCTTGTATAGTTGCACTGACAATACAAATTATATTGTTAATAGGGTATATGACTAGAATCTTATAATTATTAAAAAAACTAAAAACACGCTTTTATAGAAAATCCAACTAAAAAATAGAAAATAAATTTAAAAAAAAATATGTGGGTGTACTAGTGTACACACGTAAGAAGTGAAACTTCTTTATCACCTTATTTTTCGAAAAATGATCTACGTCAACTTTACAGAAATGAGTTAAATAAAGGTAAATTAAATAAAGTTTAAACATAAATGCAAAAAGAAAAGTGTGCGTCTCGGAACGCTCGACAGAAGAAGTCCGGTCAAAATCCGCTCAAAGTTTTTTTTTTATAGCATAGGCCCGCAAACGAGCAAGTGGGTCACCTGATAGTAAGTGATCTCCACCGCCCATGTACGCCTACCACCAGAAGAATCATGGGCGCGTTGCCGACCTTAAAGGAAAGGGATTGGGAAGGGGAGGGGATTTGGGCTTCCGGATAACTCACTCACCGTACGAAACGCAACAGCAGGCCGCTACTTTACGTGAGTTTTCTGTGAGACAGTGGTAACGACCCGGCCGAATACCACTCAATATTCTCAATAGCGTGTGTAATTAGTATGTTTTGATTATTTTAATAAATAAAATTACAATTCCATAAAATCTAATATCGAAAATCATAAATTTATGTTGTACTTACTTATAATACTAGGTTCCAAGTAAGTTTTCCTCGTTCCCAATCTCATTGTACCACCGAGATTGCCAGGATGGTGTTCAGGCATGTCTATCACTAACTTGTCGTCACATTGTGGATCTACTTCTGTACTATTGGCACCTTTCAATCCCATCACATTTCTAGCGAATTCTATAACAGCTGCCTGTAACCCGAGACATATACCGAGCATAGGTTTTTGTGTCTCACGACACCATTGGCATGCTTCTATTTTACCTTCCATCCCTCTCTGCCCAAAACCACCAGGTACTATAACACCGCTGCAATATAAAAAAAAAAACAGTCACTTGCGAGTCGGGCTTATGCATAGAGGATCCCGTATATAAAACACCTTTAAAAATTCTACTTCTTACTCTTTTTATTTGTAATTCGCCATAATAACAAATATTTTGTGAAAATTTCAGCCGGCTACATATTACGGTTCAAAATATAGAACCCGTTAAATGTAGGACACTGGTTACATTTTACGAAATCCAGGACATAAAGCCCGAAGGCCGAATTGCGAGTCTTTGGGTATACAGGGTTAATTTTAAAACACCAGCAACCTCGCAGGACCAGATAGCTGACCCCATACGGAACAACTTTTGTTCTACGAGTTTGTATATAACTCAATATATTTAAAAAAAAATGATTTTACAAGTTTTTGTTGTCGTATTTTTCTTCGTAGCGTTCGGCGTGCGCGCGCGACTCAAAGAAGCCGCTCAGCTGGCTCGGGCGATGACCTTCAACGCTAGCTCGGTTCCCCACGCTTCGCGTGTTTGCTTACGTAATCTGCGATGCGTGTAGGTAACATTCAAGACGGAAATTAAATGAATACTTATTTTTGTATGAAAATAAAATCTAACAAATTATCAAAAGTCGTAGAACAAAAGTAGTAGCTTATAACCTTAGGTATCTACCCCTGCGAGGTTGCTGGTGTTTTAAAAATAACCCTGTATATGGATATCCAAAGACTGCCCATATCCAATAAAAAATTATGATTTTTATTATAGTTTGAAGAACATTTTTTGATGTTATATAGTAATTGGGTTGGGAAGTTAACATTATATACATAGTGGAGATAACAACAGATATAATACTATACGTTATCGTCAAAGATCTCTTCTTCCTTTTATATACCCTTCCTTCTTTTTTTATTCCTATTACTGCTAGTTTAAAAATGACAGGCGTACAAAATCACAATATTTTCAATTATACAAAATGACACTTTAAATGGTTATCGATGCTTCATTAACACTTAGGGCGATTTGCACGACACAAATGTGGACTTACTCGCTTTTACACAAGTCCTGCCATGCCTTATGGTAGTTGACAGGGTCGTCTATTTTCATTTGTCTCTCCAAGTTGACCGCCTCGATGTATGTCAAGTTGAGTTTGCAGCCGGTGGCAATACACGCGTGTTGCAACGCTTTCGTAACGCTCGCATAACTGTCCTCGAGCTTAGTGTATTTACCCACGAGAGCTATGTTCACCTCCTTGCGTAGATTTTCCACTCGCTTGGCTAAGTTGCGCCATTTTCGCATGAATCTGGAATAATAGTTTTGACTGTAATCCTTACCTATTAATATTTGCTTTATGATGGATTCGTGCAATTTCTTAGTTTTATTTTAACTAACTATGTTCGCGGTTTCAGCCGCGTGCATATTACTGCCTCGTGCCCGTAGGTAGTGGCATTTTTTTTTTTTTTTTTTTTATCCGTATACGGCAAAGTGACTGCATTACACCTCATGGTAAGCGCAGTGCAGTCCAAAAGACCAGCGACCATCGAAAAACAATGAGTTTATCGGTGGTCACCAGAGTCATGCCGGCCTGTATAAATGCTTCTTCCCTCTTCGTAAAAAAAGTAAGTTTTACTTCGGTTTATCAGCCTATATTATGAGCTGAAAGTCTAAGTTTAAACACTCGCATGAAATTTAGTTGCAAGCGGAAGCCATTAATTTTCTTTCGGTTTATAATTTGCAATTGGGTCCCGCCACTGATTAGTAATCAGTACTCAAGATAATACATAGCACAATCCTCATTGTGTGCGACAAGTGGGTTAATAGACTAGGCGAATGATATAATAATCCATTGTTTATTAATTTCATACTTAAAATACTATTTCTTGATAAAATTAAGGTCATTTTGGAATCGAATGACACAAAAATATAAATAACATTTGAAGTATCAGTTCAAATTTATCTGTATCTTTCCGACGCTTTAATTTTAAAAAAGAAATCGTCATATGTATTATCACTATTATGACATAGACTCAAAATAAATTGATTGGCCATATCGGATTATAAGATAAACAAAAATTTATAAATTCTGATTCACTTTAAGTGGCACAGCCATGATGTTGCCATAAATAGGCTGGCTCGACCGGCTTGTTACCACTGTCTAATAGAAAACCAACGTGAAGTAGCAGTATTGCTGGTCGTAGGATTTATATCGGATTATCTTCGGAGTGTAAAGAAGCATTTATACAGGTCGGCATGGTTCTGGTGGCCATCGAAAAACTCATTGTTTGTCGGTGGTCACTGTTTTTTTTTGGAATGCACTGCGTCAGTTAACATCAGGTGTAGTGCAGCCACTTTGCTGTGCCGGATAAAAATAAAACGTAAAAAAATGTCGACTAATTCAATTCATCTTACTCTTTAGCACGATATACATTATTTACTGCTCTCTAGATATGTTGTATTGTCTCATTGGTCTAATGGTCGTATAGTTAAGTAGTGAAATCGGCGAGATTAGGGGTTCGATTCCAAGGCTGGGCGAATTAAATTTTAAAGACTGATGATTCGGAAACCACTTTACGTTGCCTTAGATCCCACCCTTATCAAATCTTGCTAAATATAAGCTTGAAGAACCAAACATACACTCTACCTACCCTTTCGGGGATACAAGGGTGTTGTTGTGATATTAACTTACTTTCCAGGTCTTGGCATAGACATATTCAGTTGGAGTCTCTCATTCAAATATTGAACAACGCCTTGAGCTTCCATCAGCAATGGCACATGATACACTGAACTCAAATCATGAATACATATAACCTGCAAATAATAACTCAGGTTTATTTATTGCTTCATACATGTCTGTTATACATCCTATAACTTGGTCCAGAAACTAACATCAAATAAAAGCATGTTAAAATGTCAAACAATCATTTGTTTTTATTTTAACAGCAGTAATAAATCGTGCTTTTGAAATATATTTTTTGTGGTATAGCTTTTGTTTATGGGCGGGCAGGTGTGGTGCTTATCAGACATAAACAAGCCCTCTTGTGAAAATAAAATAGATAAAAAATGAGGCCACAATTAACATTTCAAAACAATCTTGGACATGTAGTGGGAACCTCTCACTATCTCCATGGCATGCAGCACCATAATGGTAGTCATGCATCCTTTTTCTGTCTTTTGACAACTTCCCTTTCCAAGAGATAATAATGGCTTTTACTTATTGAAGTGATAACTTCTTATGGGAGGGTGAACCGAAACGTTCCGTAACGCAAGCGGTCCATCGACCAGCCAGCGTTAGCCGATCTCCCTGGAACATCGATAATTTCGAAGTCCCAGGTTGCGTCACACAGTGACCAGTCGACTTTGACACGACTTTGACACGACTTTGACTCGACTTTGCTCGACTTTGACACGACTTTGACACGACTTTGACACGACTTTGACACGACTTTGACACGACTTTGACACGACTTTGAAACAACTTAGATACGACTGTGTCAGGTTCCTCCGCTCTCACTTTAACCCACATTAGTTTAAGTTATCACTTCTGTCGAGCGTCCCGGGACGCACACTTTTTTTTTTTTTTTTTTTTTGGGTTGTATTATATTCTTTTGATAATCTATACTTATAAAATAACATGTCCTGACTGATTCATCATCGCCGAGCGCAAACTATCAAGGCTACAAGCATGAAATTCGGACTTTATATTCATTTTGTTATGTAGGCACCCACTAAGAAAGGATTTTAGAAAATTCCACCCCAAAGGGGTCAAAATAGGGGATGATAATATGTATGAAAGTCCGTAATTTTGAAAGTTACATAAACAAAATTTTGTATTTCGGTTATTGATGTAAAACAAATAAATACGTGTTTCAGGAATTTTGGAAATTTTAGTTAATAAGAGATGAAAAGGGGGGTGAAAGTTAATGCGAAAGTAAGTTTGTTTGTTACGCTTTCACGCCTAAATCACTGAACCGATTTTGATGAATTTATCTATAGGGATAGATAGGGCCCTGGAGACGGTTAAAGGCTACTTTTATCCCGGAAAATGCTGTTGACGCGGGCGGAGCCGCGAGCAAAAGCTAGTATATTATATTAATTAAAATGATTTTTAATCTAGTCTACTGTAATATTTAATCTAGAACACAAATTGAATGAATCAACATACATACATATAAAATTCTGTCTAATTCTGTCCAATCATCACCCAATCCAAGTGGTTAAGGATATACACTCTTAATATTGAGGGTGTTGATTTCATATTGCAGGCATATATTAGAAATTTATTTATATTTTATATTATTCATCAAAATAAAGGATTTTACGAAACTCGATACCTAAGGGAAGAAAGGTGTAAACAAAGTTTCCACATAACGCAGGCGGAGCCTACGAGCGGAAAACTAGAATTATGTAAATTGCGACAGTAACAGAAATATAAATGCTCTTACCTGTTCGGGTCCAACATGACAGAAATTAGATATTTTCTCTTTAACAGTGTGATTGATTGGTTTCTCTGAGCGACACAAGATTAAATCGGGTGACAATCCGAGACCACGCAATTCTCGTACAGATGATTGTGTTGGCTTTGTTTTAGGCTCCCCAGTTGAACGTGGCTATAAAGTAGAGTGAGAAATAATGAAAGACTATTACAATAACAGTGTCATAAATTAAATACAATACAATCATAAACTTACACTTAGTCTGGGTATATGCAAATTAATCTGAAATTTTCACAGATTAACTACATCTAGGATTTATGTAAATAAAAATAAAGTGAAAAGATAAAGTGAATTAAAATCCACATGAATTAAAATCACTGATCATGTATTATCAGGGAATGTTTACTGTGCATAGTTGTTTATGCAGTGTGCATATATATGCAATATTCATGCTATAAAAAACAAAAAACATTTTATATATTATAAAGAACACATATAAACTATATTTTTGTGGGTGGTTTAATCAACAAATAATTGTTTCAAGTATGCGTGTTGTGAGATAGAAAGACTTGTAGTTCAAGATTCAAGATAATTGTAGTTTGCTGGGGAATCAGAACTACAAATATGTGTTCAGCTATTAGGTGTTCTTTATTATTTACATGCCACAAGTAATTAAAGTTACAAGAATAAAATAATCTAGTTGGGGTTGAAGCTAGTAAAGATAAAAGAGATATCAAGGTTGATACAGCAGCATGGATTCTTATTACCGTACATAAAGGGTAACTGGACTTTTTAAGACATTTATCTATTATCCTTTAGGTTATAAACATAGTTTCTACTTACCATAGGCACCAGAGAAACATGGGCACAGCAGAAATTCTCTCTCTTCACTCTAAATTGGAACTGTCTGAAAGCTTCAACAAAAGACATGCCTTCTATGTCACCTATAGTCCCTCCAAGCTCCACTATACACACTCTTGGAGGAGCATTGTCTGGTGTCACTGGGATGTGAGCCACTCTTTGTACCCATTCCTGTATGGCATCAGTAATGTGTGGTATCACTGAAAGACAATTCAATAATAATATTGTAAATAATTCACAAAGATTTGCTTCAAGGCTGGGTATTGTGAAACCGAAAGTTTCCTGTAGTTCCTAATACTGACGACACAAGACTCTCATATCTCAGTATGGGGTCAGGACTATGTGTGTGACTGTTGGTGTCTTCAAAATGATGTTTTTATTATGTATTTTAAAAGAATTTACATCTTTATATCTAGAAATCTTCATTTAATAAAATTGAAAATAGTGTAATATATATTTTTTTTACTAGACTATAATGTGTCCCACTGCTGGGCAATAATAATATGAAAGTCTTAAATGATATTAATTTAAATATTGGATATTATCAGTTTTTAACATAACAAACTTTCTCTAGAGTTATAGTTCTAAAGGTGAAAGGATTACTCTGCTTCAGGCACCAAAGTAAGACCACTTTCTCTTTGATAAAACATGATTATTTAGGTCAAGACAATAATGCATGCAACAAACTACTGATATGATAAATGGATTCAATGGCCAAAACAACAGTTCTATTCTTGTGTTGTAGGTCTGCTCATAAAGTACCATAACAACAGGACAACACATAAAACAGTATTCCTTGTTTAAAACAACATTTCTTTATAATGTCAATGTTATCACAGAAATAATTATCAGATTATTATATATTTAAAATAATGCAAATTATTAGAGGTTATCTGTAATAAGATTTTAAAATGTCTAATATACTAGTCAGGCCAGATTTTTCTTTATTATTACCTTGTACAGTTTTGCCGAGATAATCTCCACGTCTCTCCCTCTCGATGACTTGCTGGTAAATCTTGCCAGTGGTAATGTTGTTGTCTCTGTGCAATGTAATGTCCAAGAAGCGTTCATAATTCCCAAGATCAAGGTCAACCTCGCCACCGTCATCTAGTACGTACACTTCACCTAGAAAAATAAAAATAGACCAATGCATACCCTAATTGACAACACGCGGACAAAATCATACGTTAGGTTAACAAAAAACATAACTGTAGTGTTACTTACCATGTTCGTAAGGCGAAAATGTTCCTGCGTCTATATTTATGTATGGGTCAATCTTTATAGAAGTCACGTCGATGTCGCAGCTTTTTAAAATAGTACCAAAAGAACTTGCAATCACACCTTTACCAACACCACTAATTACTCCACCTGTTACTAAAATGTATTTCATGTCCGGCATCTTTAAAAAATATGTTGTGTTTATCTTTATAGTTTGGGAGTTTATGGCAGCTCACAGTTGCGCAAAAAATATGAAAAATAATTTTCTTCTTAATCAAACGTCAATTACACGTGCTACATACACAAAAACTGCGCGCCATTTGCATTTCATATTTTTTTATATAAATTACTTCATGGTTATGGATACTTGTATTTTAAGCACATCTTATGCCCGCTCCAGACTCTCGCGAGGCGCCTCCTAGAGGCTCTCGCACGAGTCTTGGCGATTGGAGGCGGTAGGAGTGCTAGCCATCCACACTCTCGATTTATTCAGTTGCCCCGTGCCCGCTTACTCCAGTCATTTTAGTAGTTTCACCTCGGAATTCGAGATACCCGGCTGTAACTCTGTAAATACTTGTGTATTGACACCCTAAAAGTTGTCTCAAAACCTACATATGGTAGGGTGTGCGCAACTATTAAATTTCAAGGTCAAAGGTCACAAAAATCGCTTTTTTTGTAAATATCTCATTTCCTATGGGTTTTTTGCTATTTATATCCATTATCAATATTATAGAATACAAAATTCTCTACAAATTTTGTTTAAAACTTTTTTTCATACGGTGAACCGTTTTCGAGATAGAGGGCGGAGAGCGCGCGGTCACAAGTCCGTCATTTTGAAAGTTACATAAACGAAATTTTGTATTTCGGTTATTGACGTAAAATAAATAAAATAAGGGATGAAAAAGGGGGTGAAAGTTTTCACGCTTTCACGCCTAAATCACTAAACCGATTTTGATGAATTTATCTACAGAGACAGATGGAGCCCTGCAGACGGTTACAGGCTACTTTTATCCCGGAAAATGCTGTTCACGCGGGCGGAGCCGCGAGCAAAAGCTAGTATAACATAATAGTTAATAAAAATTGACAAATATTTATAATCATTGATTTATGGATAGTTCATCAACTATATATGGCGCGTTTTCGACCGGAGGCACCGTTTGACCTGAACTGATCCTGTGACCGCGCGCTCTCCGCCCTCTATCTCGAAAACGGTTCACCCTATGAAAAAAAGTTTTAAACAAAATTTGTAGAGAATTTTGTATTCTACAATATTGATAATAGATACAAATAGCAAAAAACCCATAGGAAATGAGATATTTACGAAAAAAGCGATTTTTGTGACCTTTGACCTTGAAATTTAATAGTTGCGCACACCCTACCATATGTAGGTTTTGAGACAACTTTTAAGGTGTCAATACACAAGTATTTACAGAGTTACAGCCGGGTATCTCGAATTCCGAGATTCTTACCTAATTTAACCTAAAATGACTGGACTAGCTACGTCTACTACAACATGGACGTGATTCAAGTGCCTGCGTTAGCTACTTTATGTGCCTACATTACATTACATTATAATTAGATCTTCAAATAATAATATAATATATAAATAAATATCCCATGCGTTATTCACTTTATTTTTATCCTTGTGATAGGGATTTTTTTTTTATCCCGGCTCGGCAAAATGACTACGCCACACCTGATGGTAAGTGTAGCGCAATCCAGGATTAGTGTCGACCAGCGACAAACAGTGAGTCTATCGTTGGTCGGCGCGATCATGCCGGCCTGCCTAACTGCTTCTTCACACTCCGTTTAAAGGACCCCATATTATAGGACGGAGGGAACACGTGTGCCGGCAAACTATTATTATTACTATTGTTCCAAATTATTGATAAAAGCGGTGCACAAATCGTTACTCCATTCCACCCTAATAAAAAATTGAATGCGTCCTCTCTATGCAGCAGTCAACAACAAAGTGAGCGAGCGCGAGAGTGTGGTTGATTGCCTCCTCTCGCCCCCTCGCGTCCTTTGACTCGCGCCCGAAAAACCGACACGAAGCGGAGCAACAGCGAGGGGAGGCGAGGGAAGACGGGGGGACACGAGCGCACCGTCCTCACTCTCGCACTCGCGTTCCCTCGTGTGGCCTCGTGGAGAGTCTGGTTGGGGCATTAGATATTTTGTGCTATTCCTTTATTTTACAAGGACATTTTGTTTTTATTTGATTGAATGACGAGACGAGCAAGGCGCTCGTCTGATGGCAAGCGCCACGCCTACTCATAGACAGAAGCAACACCACAAAGAACTTTGAATTACAAAGCACTGCATGGCACTGAATTGCGCTCGTCACCCCGAGACATAAGATGTTAAGTCTCATAACGCCCAGTAATTTCACTGGCTTCAACATCCTTCCCACCGAAACACAACAGTGCTTACACACTGTTGCTTGGCGGCAGAAATAGACAAAGCGGTGGTATCAACCTAGACGGCCTCTCGCATACGAGGGACCTACCACCTTGAAAACACGGAATGGGTGCGCCGTGCGGTCGATTTCAAGAATTTGCTTTAAGATGTCAATTACGTATCGTGCCGCTGTTAGAGATCCATTTTCAATTATATGGAGTTCCGTACGTGCTCCCAAACAAATCGCACCCCACATCATTAATGACCCTCTACCAAAACGCTTTTTTCCAATAATGTTGCACTGAGCATATCTTTCTCCGGGTTGTTTCCACACTTTAACCCTTCCATCAACTGGCAGGCAAAACCTCAATTCATCCGTGAATAACGCGCGAATTCAAGTATCATCATTCCAATATAGGTACAAATGACGCACGCGCTACTCGATGGTTTGTGGAAAGAAGAGGGCCTATATCTGGCAAGTGAGCTTTTATTCCAATCTTTTTGAGTCTTCTTCTTACTGTTTTATTTCTCACCGTAACTTGTTGAACGCATAGTACTGCAAGAGCCATAAATAAAAAATAAAAAGAAAAAAAACTTGTTGAACTTCTTTGAGCTTGTTTTTAACTTCAGAAAAAGTCGAAGTGCGATTCCTCAGTACACTACTCACGAGAAATCTATCATTGTTTGTTGTATTTACTCAATTGCGACCCTGAATTTTATCATTAACATTTGACTTAACGATAACAGATTTTGCAAATTGTAGTTTTCATGAAAATAATAGGTCTTTTCTTAGCGTTCCTCTAAATTGGCAATTTCTTTTGTTTGTGTGGGTGTGTGTGGTGATTTTTTCAGTGTGTAAGCATTGTTGTGTTTCAACGATTTAAGCCAGTGAAATCACTGGCCATTATGAGACTTAACATCTTATGTCTCAAGGCGATGAGCATAGTTCAGTGCTATGCAGTGCTTTGTAATTCAAAGTTCTGTGTGGTCTTGCTTTTGATTATGGGCAGGCGTGGCGCTTACCATCATTACATCTCATCATTCAATCAAATAAAAAATAATTAAAAAAAATATCAATTTCAATTTGGTTTAATTCCTGTTTGAATAATATGGGAAAAAATTATATACGAACATGGTGAAAAGTTTGAAATTCGATCTAGCAACCCTGGCGCTAGGCACATGTCAAACAAATTTGTCTTTCGTTTACGATTTGTTTAAAAGTATTTAGAGATTTCGAGATTCTCCCAACATGCCTAAGTATTATTGTGATTACTGTGATACTTATTTGACCCATGACTCACCAAGTGTTAGAAAAACACATTGCACGGGAAGAAAACATAAAGATAACGTGAAATTCTACTATCAAAAATGGATGGAGGAACAAGCCCAACATCTTATTGACGCTACTACAGCAGCGTTTAAAGCTGGTAAAATTGCTCAGAATCCGTTTGGTACCAAAGGAGCAGCAATACCCCCACCGTGGGATCCTTCGGTAATGGGGCCCGGTGGACCCAGACCTCCAGTGCCAGCGCCCGGTGGTCCTCCAGGCATGATACCACCACCAAACATGGGCCCCGGCGGACCTATGGCACCTCCTATGATGATGGGACCACATGGTCCTATGCCACCAATGATGGGAATGAGGCCACCAATGATGGGTCCTATTATGGGACCTATGGGCCCAATGGGACCAATGGGTCAGATGCGGCCACCGTTGATGAATGGGCCGCCGATGAACAAATAGCGAAAATTAGACCAGAGACACTAAACTATGAACTAATGTGTATGTGAAAACAACAGACTTAACCTATATGAATAATACAACCTAATAATAGGTTAGTTTAAGTAATATTTCTGGTGTTTATTGGAGTGTTTCAATTTGTGAATCATATTGTTACGAGCTTGAGATGATGGTGTACAATTCACATTCTCTTGATCCATTTTGTAATACAAATGTATTATTTTCTTTGAAAATAAATAGTTCTATGCTGATATATATTATGATGTCAATCACTGTTTTACACTTATCCGTTGTAGAGGTGGTAAAATAGATATGTTATCCATAGGCAATTTGACAATGGAATGTGTCTGCAGAGATATGTTTAGGCTGAAATATTCATACCACTGAGTATGTGGTGATGCTAGCTTGTAAGTAAGTCAATGGTAACTTGTAACTGCTGAGCCATATTCATTCTATAAATGAGTGGGCTTTCTTCTAAAACTTGAATGTAGTGTTATATTGAATTATCTAGCCTTGCAGCTCACCACATGTTAGGAGTGTTTCTGCACTCATGTAGTGAACAAACACACCCAATGTATAACAGCAAGTTGTACATACTTAAAACTCTAGTTATGTCACAGTCAATGTCTTAAACATGTAATAAATGAGTCGTATTGAGAGTTACGTAATCAAAGTGAGAAGAGTGCAGTTAGAGTTGCAGTAAGTATAGGAGTCCCTTTTGGCCCTTGATTAAATAAACATTCACCTTTGCAGGAATAGCATCCAATGTAACTTGTTTCACAGGTGGGTTATAGATACATATCGTCGATGAAGTACCAATACCTCCTAACTGACAATTTAGTCCAAAATTATTTTTTTATTACAATAGACGTAAACATAATCCAAATCCCTTAGTAACTAATAAAAAGGTAATGTATTGGAAACTATATACTATCAACAGTTGATCAAAATAAATAAAACCTTATTTTAAACAGTTTTTGTAAAATAAAACCTTATTTTAAACAGTCTGGTGTAAAATTAGATTCACAACACTTAGGAGGTATTGGTACTTCATCGACGATATACAGACTTTCAGATTAAAGTTTATTATAGTAGCATTTATTTAATTTTTGGCCACAAATTTAAGTCACATAGTGTCAAATCACTCAATTTGAATGGATGTGGCTAGTGCAATCCCTATCAATATTATTATTTCATTTTCCATATGGACTGTAGAATCTTTTTACAATACTATGTATTTAAAATAACATATTTGTAATTAAATTAAGATTGTAATATGGTAGTTTTATTTATTTACAAAAACGACATACATATACCGTCAAACATGCCATTATGTTTTTGGTGTTCAAAAATATTACTGCCTCGATGGCGTAATTGTAATGCATTCGCGGTAAAACTGCTGTGCTGTTTAGGGTTTGAGCTTAGAGTAAAAATTATATTGGGTTTTTATATCATGAAATTCTCAGTATCAGCCCATGGAACTGTGCCCATTATGACGACAGGCTAGCCCCCTACCACATCATGGGATGGAAGTAAGCTTGTTCAAGTGAAGGGCCATTTTGTCCCCTTATAGTCTGCAGAAATAATATGCCAGAATGAAATTACAAGGCCCCCTGTGATATCAAATATGCTTGTGGAAACTATGTGGGGTCAAACTTGGGCAAATATGTTTTATGAATTAAATACTTTTATTGCCCAAACTAGGGGTCGAAAAGCCTCATTGGTACAATAGGCAAGTAGTAGGCTATGAAACGAAAAGCCGAGCGATCGATCCCTAATAGTGAATCAATGAGGTCTACTTAGGTGGATAAATACAACAGTATTGTGTTATCCTGATGCACTGTATATTAACTAAGTCATCTCGGAACTGTATTTTATATGAAGGCATGCATACTTCCCCAGAGGAAGTATATTGACTTTGTATAGTGATTATTCATAAATGTATCCAACAGTAACATAGTCCTGGCATCCCACTGGGTTAACCTGTATCGTGGGTGTCAGGAGGGACTTACGATCACACAATATTGTGGATATTAGGTGATATTTGTGGATCACACAGTCTCAGTAAGGGTAATGGGAATCAAATTCAAAAATAACGGTAATAATTTCTTTCTCGGTGCATGATAAAGATTAGAACTCATAGTTTCTTTTATGAACAGAAAATCTCTCGTGATTAAAGTTTAACATTTATTTACAAAGTCGAATTATGTAATATAGAATAAAAAATAGACCTAATAAAAACATTTTCATAAAATAATTTAAAGTATTTGCATAAATTATGTTGTTCGTAGCTCCAAATGTGATGGCGGGCGCGACTGTGAAGATATTGATGGTGGTAGTATTTCTTCACGAGACGAAAACATTATAACTACGAGATCAGCTAATATTAACAATATTGCAAGCATAGGCAAAACACCATTCAGGATCATTGCTGCATGTTTACCTGTCATAGTAGGTATTCTAAGATCTTTAAATACAATAATAGACAATGAAGCTTGTACAGTTGAACAAGCTACAAGGCTGTAGACTTGCAGAAACTGCGATGCGTATCGTTCTTGTACAGAACCAATTACGAACACTCCAAGAAGAATGGCTGTAGTGAATATAGCTGTAGGCGCCACTATAGCATGTGAAATGGTCACACATGGAGTAGTTCTTTCATTGATTAAATCAGCAATTTCAATCACTAGCGTTAAAATCCGGAGCTTATTAGAACAACGTTCAACGCTCATTGAAGTGTTTGCACTTCTGCTAGCATGCGTCTTCATGAATGATTTATAAAATTTAATTTAATACGGTCTTAATAGTGATATATGAAGTTATGACTTTTTTATAATATGCTCGGCGCCAGTATTGATTGGTTTTAGAGGCATTACCTACTCAGTGATCTTGAGGTATACAGCGGGATTTGACAAGACATGAAAATATTAGGAAAGATGTTCCTCGTTGACAGAAATTCGTTTAGAAATAGAAAGAAAACAGACCCAATATTATTCAACACGTTTTAATTAAAATCGGATTTTAAATAACTTAAAAACTTTGAAAAAGTTTCAAAACACTACTTACATTACTTATAATGTAGTCAATAAATAACTTACCCACTAAGTTTTATAACCGAATAGTTGTAGAATAATACAATACAGTAAACAAAATTGGCCCCATAGAGCATTAAAAAAGGAATTTTGAGCTCCAATACAATGACATGAAGTGCAACACTGTTTTCAAAAATGCAAGTGCCTGCAAAAATGGCATTGCTAGCAAGAAAAGACTAGATTAAAGCTTCTATCAATTTCATTGCCTCATTTACAAACATGGTTTTGCAGGAATTTCAAAGCACCGCTTTAATATGTTGATTCGCTGTATGTTATAAGGCAGTTTCTAATGTGGTGGGTGAAACTTTCCCTTTATCAGGTGAAGTTTTACTTCTAACGCAAGAGGAGGGACCCGCCGCTGCACTCTTGAAAGAAGTTAATTTAGGAGGTGACAATTCCGGGGGACTATTGAAAAATTCTGCACGCTTTGCTTGCATTATTTCGGTTCTCGACAACCCATGCGATTTGCCAAAATCAGAGTTCAATGGGAACACACCTTGGTCAACAGATTCAGAAAATTCATTTATCATTTCTAAATTACTTTCATTTATCGGTATCAAGTTTCGTCGCGCTCCAAAATGTTGATTTGTCACTATAGGAACTGTTTTGGGCGGTGGGTTAGGGACAGAAATGTCATTTCTCTCACCGGAACTGTTAGAATTTTCATCTTCATTATAAGCTTCAGGTATAGGCGTGGATAAAACATCAGATCTAGGGCTAGAAAATCTCCATTGTGATTTGGGCGATAATAATATTTTTGGTGAATTCTTATGATCCTTTATTAGTGCTCCTGATCTTCCTGGTGATGCAGGTTGTACATTAGGTTTGATAACTTTTCGAGTGGTATATGTTTTCGGAGAACCACTTAGATCTAAAATGTTAATTTTTGACCTATTTGCGATTTGTATTGGCTGATTTTGAGGCTTCTCCTTGGACTGCTTAAGTTGTTCTACCGCCGAAAGTTTTGTAGATTTGTTTTGAGGATGTAATGTGTTTAGTTTAACACTATGCTGTAACAAAAGTTTTTTGAAATCGAGCCTTGAAGTCTGTGTTAGCGGCCCATATCTATCAGCGCATGTTGTTTCCTGTTTCTGAGCACCAAAACCATAGCCTGATGAAATTGGGAGCGTTTGTTTTTCTGCAGGTGACCAACTCATTCTTGTCCGTGGATCACCAAGATAACCTGTCTCAGGATACTTTTGTGACCCTTTAATGTACAAAGATGGTTCTGAATTCACTGGGGATAAACTTATAGTAGACAAAGCGGGGGACTCTGCTCTTTCTGGTGTATCTTTTATATTGAGTTTCTTTTTGCTTTTATGTATAACAGCATAAAGTTCTTCATTGGTCATCGATGATTTCACTGGCGACAACATTTTACAACTTAGATCTGCTATATTTTCTTTGTTGGATGGAGTTGACGATTTGAAAGTCCCGATGGTTCTCACGTCTAGTGGTGATGCTTTCATTGAATCATCCTTCGGTTTTTGTGGCCTTTCTGGTATAATATGCATTTCGGTAATCGTTTTTGTCTGATTATAGCCCGCTTTGTCAGGCCTTGACCGGGAGGAAATAGATTCCACAGACCGCTTAGGTAGCGTCCAGAATTTTTGATCATTTTGCACATTGCCATTAGAATTATCATAATTGATAACACCATGCCTGCCGCGTAGGTGAGCAGTGTGATATCGATGCAGCGTAGGATTAATCGCATTCAGGTCGACAATTGGTCCCTTATCTTGAACTAGGCTCTGCGGTGCATTCAAATAGGGTTTGTCAGCACTGGAATGTCGATAGTCTGAAAATGCAAAATATGGCTACTTAAAAAACAGACCCATACGTAAAAGAACTATACAACATACATAGCTCTACCCAATATAGTGCAATTTAGATCTTTCCCATAAAAATCGTAGCTGAATATTGTGTATACTTGAATATAAAGCTTGTAAAGTACCTTAATTAGGTAATATACAAACAAGCTACATACGACTTGCTTATAAATAGAAATTGATCATAAAATATATTTCATCACCCTGACTATAATTTTTGTTTATATTACAATATTTAATTTCGGAAGCACTACCTTTGTAATATTTATATTCAGTTCAATGGTTAATAATAGTCAACGCGTATTATATTACTAATAAACTACGGACTACGAAACCTCTAATGTTAAGCCCATATAATATACATACGTTACAACACAATATTGGTTGTGTTTAATTTTTTTTAAATATTTCACGGGATTCATCATCAAAATAATACTTATTACATAAAATACATAAGTGAATACCGTGAACAATACATAAGTGCATGGTTTTTTATTCTGCTTAATACATTGTGTATTATATAAAGGTTTAAATACAGTTCAAACGCTTCTACGTGCAGTGTAATGTGATATAGTTTGTTAGTAACACCTAACCTCATGCATTTTTACAGACATGCCAAAAAAGCAACACATAACTTTACCTTTGAAGAACGTGACGTAAAGACGTAACGTTTGAAGCAACCTCCTTCACTGTGCAAAGCGTTGTAATAGGTGCAAATAGGGGCATGTGTGGTGACTCGAAACAATATTAATCGTTATTCAACCATCTTGATAATTGTAACAATTAGTGCTATTATATCATTAACATTGTGAAATTTGGTAATGGATGTATTAGTAACAGTGGGTCTCTCACTCGGTTATTGTCCCCCATTGATGATTCGGTATGTACAAAAATAAATTATTAGGTATTAACTTTCTTTTATTTATGCCAACCAGGTTCTAATTAGACACAAGGGAAGCTTAAATTTTAGAGGCATAGAACCTGATTTAACTATTACCTTAGCAAAAAGTGCGAATGATTGAAAGTGAGGGTGAGATTGAAGGTGTGAAAATGAAATAAGTGCGTTAATTCACAATAATTCTATAATAATATTATTTACAAACACAAAAACACATAGAATAACACACCATGCACTTACATATGTAGAATATGGTTTGCTCGGAAAGCTTTGCACGCTGCGGTGAAATAAGCCACCATGCAATATATTTTTACAAAATTTAAACTTCGCAAATTAAAGAAAACATTAATACATTAACATTTTTAGAATAATATCGATTTTAAAATCACTTTAACTAAATAAAATCTATCACAGGTTACAGGTGAAGTTCACGGAAGACGTTTTTGGTACTCATTGTACGCCGCTGGACGGAATTTGTTCCATTTCATAGAGAAATATAAATGTCACTTTAGTACAAAAAAAATAATTAAATTAAATTTATTATTGGATTATATAAACTATTGATAGTAATAATTTAATCTAATATAAGCGTAATAAGCATTAAAAGTATTATAAACGGTAACCGTAATGTTATAAGGATTAAGAACATTATAGAGCGTAATTATCATAATTTATCTTAAAACTACCATATTTCGGTACCATGTTCGGATTCAGAGATTGATAAAATTCTTGCTCTATGTTTGGAACTATCGATTGGTACAGTTACTTTACTTGGAGTCATACAAATAGGCGCTGAATTAAGAATACAGATCTCATTAGGATCTGAGTCTAATATCGCAGTCAATACATCTAAAGAAGTATCTCTATTGTCCGGGATGAATGCCACAGAGTGTCTTTTTGGTAAAGGTGTAGTGAAAGGACTCAGTGCTAATGCAGACAGTTTACTCTCAAATTTGTCGTCAATGTAAGTGTTTTCAATTGTACATTCACATTTTTTCAAATCATCTAATACACCTCTATGACTAAGCTTGGGTGATACGGTTGGCGGATAATTAATTTGATCTCGTAATAAATCCGCGGTAATTTCAGCTTGGATCATTTCTAAAGAGTCAACTTTTTTTGTACTAGTTCCAAAGCTTTCTAATTTTAACAATTTTTTGATGGGCATCAAAGGAGAATTGGCTAATTTGTAACTATCACTTCTTTTAATTTTTGTGTTAATCGATTTGTCCGCAATTCCATTATCAGTTTGTGAGTTCGACAATTCTTCGCTACAACTACTATTATTTCTATTATTAAACATTCGTAAAACTTCAGCTACTTTACTACCAGACTTGAGGAAATTGTTAGGAATTTTATTTTGTATCATAATGGGCGTTTGGAAATTGGGAATGAAAGGGATTACGTCTTCGCCTAATTCAAACTTAGGGTCGTCATTGTTGAATTTAGATTCGAAAACATTTAAAGTGGTAGTTTTTATGCCAACATTCTTACCTGCTGAATCGTCTTTCGTCGGAGATAGGCTGACACCCTCTGCATCATGTATATGTACATACGCCCCAGTTCTAGTGATTGCGTCTACTATTCGCGGTAAATCGTGTTCAGGCTTAGTAATTTTAGGTGGTTGCTGAATATTCGTAACGGGTGTTTCAGTGACTGGTGTAGCAGTTATGATTGTACTGGGTTTAGGTGTCGGTAGAGTTACGAATTCTGTAGTTATAGGACCGTCTGGTTCAATTGGTGCTTTAATAATCATTTTTCCTAATTGTGGTGACGTAGGTTTGCTTGAAGGCGCAGGTGGTTCATAAGGGAAATCAGTTTCATCTGTAACTTTTACAATATCAGCGGTTTCCATTTGGATAACTGTAGTAGTGGGACAAATTTCTTGTACAAATGGACCCGGTTCAAAAGTAGTGTGCGCACCTTTTCTGCGTTTCAATGTATCTGAAGAATATATAACTTGGCCTTGCGAATCTAGAGTAACTTTGGCGCCTTTCCTTTGAATTTCATCCAATGTAGGCGGGGACTTATCTTCAAAGGCATGCTCTAAGTAGTCTTTGCCATCGTTTAAATAATTAGGTAACTCATTTAGAGAAACGTATTCTGTTTCCGGAAGTTTCCCTGAGAGCACCGTTTGTAGATTCTTTTTTACAATATCATTATTGCCATAAATACCACTATTAAGACTTAATTTTTGATTATTATTTTTCACATCTGCTATTGTCACATAGTCACCCGTATCATAAAAATCATTAAATTCGGGTTCCTTAGTAACTGGCGATTTCTTATTAGACAACTTACTTGGAAGAACACCTTTTAATTTACACATTAAATTATTAAATGGTTGTCTAGTTTTCGTATTTATTGGATTAGCTAATTTATTAGTTGTCTTAGTACCATCACTTGCCATTTTTGTTTCTTTAGTTCTTTCTTCAGCAGGTAATTCTAATTTAGGTCTACTAGCTGCTTTTGAAATTTGACGGGTGTATATTTTTTCGTCATTTAATTTCTCAATAGTCTCAGTTTCTTTATTACTACTTTCGCTTTCGTCGTCTGAATTAGTTGGCGTTATTACACACATAGATGGGATCCTAGAACTGTTTATTGTGGTTTTATACCTTATTCTTTCTATTCTCTCCGTGCCTTCTAGATCGGATGATTCAGAATAATCCTGTTCTGAAAGGCTATTCTTTCCGTGTGCACTAGACACCGAATCTTCGATAGGTGAACTAGAAGTATTATGTCCAGAATCAGGGGAATTTGTTCCTGTGCTTTTCTTAGCACTTTCAAGTTCCGTCTCCGTGTGCACATCCGCAACTGCTGTTATTTCACTGCCCACATTTTTAGTTATAGTAATCGTTGGGAGTGTTTCATTAACTTCGGATGAGATACGATTTGTTACTTTTTTGTCCGAATACGATCGAAGAGAATTGTATCTCACTTTACTGAACGGAGGATTTGCAAAAGAGGAATTAATGCTCCTATCTATACTAGCATTCGCGCTGTGTATATTGTTATTTCTACTTCTATTCATTTTAGTCAAAGAGCTTTTCCTTTCAGGAACAGTTGGTCCTATTACTAGAGATCTATCACTGCCAGCTGCCATTAATGTCGTGCAAACAGTTCCGGCAGAACTAGTGGTTGTACTAGTCGAACCTTTGCCAAATAGTTCGTATTCATTTTCAGCAGTTAAAGACTGGCTATTGGATGACGTCGATAAAGCATTACTCGAATGCATTGGAGTACTAGGAATAACGTCCTCTTCTTTCAAGGTCTTCAAACCGGAGTCCATATGGAATGATGTGTAATATCCTTCTGTATCACAAGAAAATTCTGAGCTTGTCTCCAAGTCTTCATGCATGTCATTTATTATATCGGGCGTGAGGGTACCTTCACTAGTTACGCTGCCTGAACCAGATGTGTTAAGGAATCTTCTTCGACTTATGATAGAACTTGGTGGTCCATGGTGAGCATTCAGAGAATTGTTAGATGTTGCTGCAGATGTGGTGCTTTTAGGCGGCACTGTAGTTGTAGTTATCTCAGATCCTATACTAGTTCGACCGGATTCTGAACTTGCTGACCAGTTACCGCTTGAAGAATGCGGTTCATCTTTACCGATGCCGGATCTTCTTAGTCTTCTTTGAACAGAAGTGCTTCTTAGTTTAACTCCACTATTTATTGTTGCTGTGGCTGGTACTGTGGTAGGAACTCCTATACTCTTTTCTGAAGATGAGTAAGAAGCGCATCTTTGATGTGACCTTCGGTCTTCACTACCTTCTCGTTTTTTGCGTATCGTGACGGTTTCTTGAACCTGGTTTTCATCTTGTTTTGTTGGAGAAATGGAATCTTTTGATTTTTCCGTTTTAAAAGAGTCTTTAAAGCTATCCCTACTGGCACTAGGTGATCTAGCGATAATTTTAAATCTGTTTTTCCCCCATTGTTTCAGTGAATTGAAGTGTCCCTTCTTGATCACAGGGTCGATTGGGCTTTTCTTAAGTAAATCGCTAGAGCGCGATCTCATGACAGTGTTGCTATCTTCAATTTCTTCAGAAGCCACAGCATGTGATGTATCGCTACGATAGAACAAACCAAGCAAAGCATTAGTCACACGCTAAAGGCATAACTATATTTAAAAATCATTGAAGAATGCCGCTTAGTCTCGTAACAGCGGATATCTTCAAAGATGTAATTAATCATAAAGCTAAATGAACAAATGGAACTATTAGTGTATCAAGTGCACAAATGATTGGTTGTCTTTGTTTAGGTTAATTAACAATTTAAAAATAGTTAACAAACAACGACATCCAATTAAGAACATAATGTATTCACAGAAGCACGAGATAGTATTATCAACAAATTGTTAAAATGTGTGCTGAAGATTTTAATTGAATCTTAAAGCCGTCCACACGTACTGTGCTGATGGACTATAGTTAATTGAGTCGCTCAGATTACATTATCTTCAGTAAATGTGGTGAGACGAGTCGTGAAGTACGCTGATAATGTAACCTGAAGCGTGTGAAGGTGCAAACTAGAAGCTTACCCAGCTATAGCCTCTCTAAGCTCTTTCTGATCAGTGCCCGAAATGGTGTTTCGTCTTTTACCCCGAGGTTTTCGAGTGCGTGTCCGTCGCTTCACGGTGTCCGTCTCACCGGTTCCGTTCTCTATGTGGAGCGATTTCCGTGAACTGCACATTCTGTCGAAGAATTTACCCGATGTGTCGATCGCAACGACTTCCGGAGGAAATCTGTGGATAAAATCGTATTACTATTTTCGTCAAGTACTATGGCTGCAAAAAGGAATGTGATATTACTAACACTATCGTAAAAAAACGCGCAATAAAAACCATAAATATAATCAAATATATAAAAACATTAATCAAGGAGTAGTCAGGGAAACACCGCGTAGCTAATATTTTTGGATATATTTGTACTAATAATGTTTTTAAACATTTTGCCATGTCTGTTTGTAATGGTACTTACTTGGAAGCGATGACTCTGAGCTGTTCCTCAGGGCTGGGCAGTTTATGATCAAGTGGCTCATCGTCACCCGAGCCGCATTCTGATAGCTCGTCTGGCGTTAAGGTAACGCTACTAGCTATTCTCATAGAAGCGTCGGGTAGCGCTGTCACTTCTCCGACTGCCTCTTTCGAAGTCCATTTCCGGAGCTGTTCTACTACCGATGGCTGAAAATTTGTATTTTTGAGTGAGCAATTGGAATAAGTAGAGCCGATGAAGTCTTATTGCCTTATTTTAAGTGGCTCTATGACATTTGAGTGGTACAGACTGATAATGATGATATAGTTGTATTTGTGTAAGTACCAAATCCGGTTTTGTAATGGATGTTTTATAATATTCTGAGGTGATTACTCATGTGGTATTTCATTGTGGAAATGAAAAAAAAAACATATAACAAGTAGTTAATAAGTCAGTCTACATCCTCAATTTTCTGCGAACTGCGTACAGGAAATATAAAAACTATTATTGTGACTGTTATTGCTTATCGATTTATAAGAAAATATACTTATCTACAGACATGCTTGGTATAATATACCTAATAAGCTGATTGTGTTAAAGAAGTGAATTTGAAACTGATAAAATACTAAAGGAATAAAGAAGGAAGAAAGGTAACTGTACAAATGTACTCTTATGTGTGTACATGAGGCTAAATATCCATATACAGTTATAACTTTACAAGTACAGAACAATGAAATTATTACTCACAATGCGAGTTTCAATTTCGACGTCGATCTTATGATAGACCCTACGCCGTTTGGTGCCAAGCACAGGTGTGCACAACAAGTACGGTGAATGTTGGGAGTCCCTTCGAAGTTGTTCAAGTATGGACGCGGAGAGTCGATCGGTTGTCGCCTTCTCGTAAAGCTTGCGTAAACTTGGTGGTCTGAAATAAATTGTTTATCAACATGGCCGTTTGCTTCGAAGTAAAAACTAACGTGTGTTCGACGTAAATCGATCGTACAACCGTGCGTGTTTTACAACTTTTATCGTAACAGTTATACTAATCACTATGCTAAAAGAAAAACTGAAGATTGTAACGTCTTTTAATAATTAAGTATTACGCAATCATTTGTAATAGTTTAGATGTAAATATTGATCATAAAAAAGTAAGTTTTTAGGACATGAGCTAGATCAAGCTTCGTAAACACCCATTTCATAATAACCGGTTATGCTTATTACATCCTCGTAAAGTTTCATTCCAAATTATACAACTGCCAAATCATACAAAGTATAATTGGATTTATTCGAATACTCTATTAGGTTATTAGACATCTGATAATATGTATAAGCGATATAATTGAATATAATAGATTGGTAGTTACTTTATTACTTCTTGCTTTAGATAAAGATTCGATGATGGGGTTGCTTACTAAGAAGGTGTAAAGTTATAATTACATAAAATACATGAAGTTTCGAAATCATTGCTAAATGATTACTATGTTATCGTGATTCATGGCGGGGTCAGATTATCCAAATAGATAAAATAACAAGGTACGTAGGAACCAAAAAGGTGAGTTAATAATACCTAAATTCACAACTCGCTCGTATTGAAGTTGTATCAAGATCAGGGTCTTGGATCTTGGGTTTCGTCTTAAAAGTGATTTAGTGTCACGCATAAACTCTTCTTTGGTAATAAAATTAATTATTTTACGGTTCAGATGTCAGTAAAACTGTAAGTTATTTGTGCACGTTACCGTAAATTCTTGGATTAATGAGCGTTAAATTAAGTAGGATGTACGCACCTTGTATCGGGTGTAAACAGGCCCTGTTTTACTGGATTGCTTGCCGTGTATTGGACTTTGCGGAGAGCAAAGTCTGACAGGCTTCCTTCCGCTGAAAATAAAGAAATTACTCGTTAGCAATTTGACACCAACAATGGCCGCAGGAAACATATGTACACAAAACAGACAAGAATATGTTTTGAATGCATTACTTAGATTCCGTAGTTGCGTTAAGTAGTTACAAACTTAACTTTAGTTTATTGATTTGAGCAATCACCTCAAATGTTTATAAAATACATAATGATTTTCTTGACATTTGTAGTCAAAGATGAATAGTTATATATACGAATAATAGATTGGTGATTCAATCTCGTATAGGAAACATCGCGACAACAATTTCATAGAACATTTACTACATATACTAACAAGAAATGTTAATATAACATTTATGTATCACTTCTAAATTAATGTATCTTAATGTACTATCAATGAATATTTCTTTTATAGCATAGGCCGGCAAACGAGCAAGTGGGTCAGCTGATGGTAAGTGATCTCCACCGCCCATGTACGCCCAGAAGAGTCATGGGCGCGTTGCCGACCTTAAAGGAAAGGGATAATTAGGGATTGGGAAGGGGACGGGATTTGGGCTTCCGGTTATCTCACTCACCGTACGAAACGCACCAGCAAGCCACTACTTTACGTCGGTTTTCTGTG
The DNA here is from genome assembly GCA_949126905.1 of Amorpha juglandis. NCBI lineage: Eukaryota > Metazoa > Arthropoda > Insecta > Lepidoptera > Sphingidae > Amorpha > Amorpha juglandis. The sequence continues at coordinate 11,968,298 of OX421372.1, forward strand.
AGTCAGTGGTAACGATCCGGTCGAGCAAACCCATTCATGCTGTAGACAAAACTGTCTACAGCGTGGCTACCACTCAAATACTGCGATTAACCTAATGATTTTAAATAAAACGATGCAAATAAGGAATTGAATATAGATATTTAATACATTGGTCTGTAGTGTACACATGGTAATCAAAGTACTTTCACTTAGGTCGTGAGTAACGTAGGAAGCAAAGAGCGTGTGGATGCTCCCTACTACGGTGCAATATATGCATACAACATTGTGTACTGGTTTATTACGAGACTGAAAATCTAGAACAATTCGCAGTAATACTGCAGGTACTTATAAACACAGACGAAGTAAAAATGACACATTAATGCCAGTAATGCATTCAACTATATGCTAAACCAAGTAGGTTCTATCAATCATTTGTACAGAATTATTTATTTGTTTCTAATCCAAATCATATCAGGTATTATCCTAATATAAAGTAAGTCCATTAGAACTACTAAAACTCGAATGCAAACACGAATATAATACATGTTTCCTACAATTAAATCGTACTTTTTTGTGCAAAACGACGTCAAAAATGAAGTGTTGCAGCGCATAACTGTATTCTTTGTACTGTAATGTGAGTTGACGTCTAAGCAAAAACTATGGGTCATTCCTATAGCCGTAAAACACTTCTTTCAATATTTTTAAGTCAATTATAACGTTCCTATTGCATTTCCATATTGAGAGATAAATAAGCTTCTATTATTTAATTTCCCTCCAAAATTATCTGTATTGGACGCCAGTGCACGAGATTTCTCATTTCACCTCTCACTTGATTACGGCACTGAGCGGATGCCTTTCGTAATCTTACACCTTTCTTGACATATTAGAAATGTCAAGAGTTGGTAATAAGCTCGCTTGCAAAATTATTATAAACCTCCTGCAAAGCTGGTCGGTGTCAGATGTCAATGTTTGTTTGTACGATTCGTTAGATCTACGATAACATTTGCATTCTATGGAAGTAATTATTTATACTAATATTAATGAATCAGAGGCATACAATTATATGGGAATAATGTCTTACAACTTATCCACACATAATCGTAGTATTTTAAATTTTTCTTCGATATTCAATAAAATTTAGATTTATCTACATATTATTTACATATCTAATAGGAGATATGAGATTTTGATATGTACGTATCTTTATTGTATATTTCAGCAAAGGTGCCCATCAGTAACATACTAGTCTAAAAAGTAACAGTTGTTTCTATTTCATATGCAATATATCCAATAAGAACATAATTGACAAGCATCGTTCCAACTTCTAAAGCTTTCAGTCAGTAATAAAAACCTTAGCAGATACGATTGTATTAGTTCCGTATAACAGGATCGTGATCAACAATCGTGACGTGACCAAATGTATTTTCATTTCTAATTATCGATTAGAGAAAATAATGGGAACTATTTATCCTACATTAAGACGGATTGTAACACAACAAAGCGGCCGCACAATGCGAACAAATGAAGTAATCAATAAACTGAATGCAATCAATGAAGAAATGCGTGCGTGAGATACATTTGTAATAGCTAGATAGCTTGCACTGAATACATCAATATTAAATTAATGCGTAGATCATACGATAGCCGCTACTATCATATATAATCTATTGATTTATACAGCGCTGTAGCGGCGGATATGCATATTAACTTATGGAGGAAAATAGTAAGGATTATGTCATTTGAAAATGTATTTTAAAAACAGACATTCAATATATACCAATATATGTCTCTACATTATAAAAAAAATTAAAAAAAACAATAACCCGACTGCAAAAAATAAAATTTATACATTATGCACTAAAAAGACCGAAACAAGATTTAGAATAGAAAACAAAATTAAAATAAACTATAAACAAAGTAAACCCTAAAACTTAGTTTAATAGACTATATTAGCTGAAAGCCTAAGTTGCATTAAGTTTAGTTGCAAGCGGAACCGTTTATTTTCTTTCGGTTTATAATTTGCAATTGGGTCCCACCTCCACCGTCGTTGGAAGATACGAGATAATAAAGAATTTTACAAACAAACACACATACAAGATACGCGCGAAAAACATAACCCTTCCTAGGTAGTCAGGTAAAAACAATAAAAGTTTTATAAAACCGAGTTGATTTATAAACAAAATAATTGCAAACTTTTTGGTGCACAATTAAACGGAGTTATTGCAACATAACAGTACAAATTGAAATGAAAAACGCAATTAACTCAGAATTGGTTAGTTTTTATTTCAATTTACGATCGGGAGGAGAGTATAATTTCAAGATACAAAACATTAACGTTTCAAATAAAGTTGAATGGAAACCGTAGTTTTCGCTAGATAAAAATGAAATGTAGTTTTATTACCCTAGTAAAAGGTGTTGTTAGTAAAATGTTGATAGGGGTTATAGTTAACTATATTTTAGGTTATGATATTTTGAAATGGTCTGCATGAATCACGCTGCAACTTTGTAATACTTATAATTATGTTTATTTTGTAAGTTTTTTTTATATTTGAAGTTATAACGTTTTGGGTCTTACTTATAAACGTTTTTCCAACACTGGTTACGTAAACACTGTTCCTAAAAACTTTAATAAAGGCGTTGATATAGAAAGACAAGAGAATGTATAACTAATCAACGCTTGAACAACCTTTTTAAGGCCCTTTATGACTATATAGACGGATTTATTTTATGATTCCAAATAGTTTAAACTTCAGACTAGATAAACTAGAATGCATACAACTAATGTACTAGGAGACCATATACAGATATAGCCTGATGCATTTACATGAACTGTACCATAGTAACATTTCTCAGTACTAGTGGAATTGAAGGCATAAATTTCCGAGTGTAGTGGACCGGACGCACGGCGCGTTTGCATGTTCATATAAAGTACTGGTCATTGTGGTCAACGCAAATGTTTGTATAGGAAAGAAATCTATAATTTTGTTATATTTTTTTGCTTTGTCAGACTCTTAGAGACTGACTCTTAGAGGTATTATAATCATTGAAATCCAACATCGTGATTTTAATTTACTTGTAGATACTTGTATTATTCAGTACGGTTTTTATGAATTGAAAAGTTGTCGTCAATATAAATACCTAAGTATGTATTAAAGTACAACACCACGATTAAACTTATACTCAGGTATAATATCTGATTCATACAAAAGAAACTTAAGATACGCATTCTTTAATATTGGATTGGATGAAGCTATCAGAGCGATTGTAAAACAATATAAAGTGATGAAACCGCAAGACAAGTGAAAGTGACGTTATTGTTCAACATAATGGCAAATTCAATAGGCCAGTGAATGGCGTAGGTATAGGTCGGGGAAATGCCCTCAGGAAACTAGTTCCATATAAAGATAGTCAGATTGAATAGGATCGCAATAAGAAGTACGCAAAGCCCATTGTGAATCGAGTCGGCCTTGGATTGGATCCCTGCGGGATTGGCGGTCGTGCGACCTGCGGGAGCTACGTGAGGCAACGTGGGTGGTTTGTACCTGTGCCCACACATACCACACTTGCAATACGGTTTGAAAGTTGATAATAATCGATAAATAGATGACGTCCCTAAAAAACGGAATAGGGTCGTAAAAGTCATAAAACAATTCTTATACGGAGGACGACACTTTCGAACTTCTGTTTGTAGCGATATGCTAATAATTATGAAGTAAGTATTCTGATTATGAGTTTAGGATTGTCACGTAGCATAACAATTAATTTACTATAGACTGTTCAATAACAACTATTTATTATAATCCGCGCTAAATTAAAAGAAGATTAAAAGTTTTCAGTTTATAATGTGTATCATGTTTTTTTTTGTACCAAAGGCCGGTAAACGAGCAAGTGGGCCACTTGGTGCTAGAGATCGCCACCGTCCATCAACAACGTCCACAATACGTACCAAACGAAACGGGACCAAATATAAGACTTAAAATAATGTACCTGTATGTCACTTAAAATCATTTTTTTAATGAAGTAAAATCTTTTATGTAAGTAATTTATCAAGCATTGAAACAATGTATGCATAATAATATGCAAAAATTAAAAGTTTAATGTTACAAGCAAAAGTTAAGAAAGGTGAACAAGTAGTAACAAGATTATACGTTCCGCATATGGGAGCAAAACTCAAGGCAAGGTCGGATGAGGTCACGAGTTTAAGAATGTCTTACAAGGGCGCAAATGTTAACTGTACGCAAAACTTACTTGCTGCTGTTCAAACTGGTTCTCTTAACATATATAGATAATTAAGAATGTAGAATATTCAGACGAATGTGGGAACACAAATCTGTATTGCATAACAGTAACGGAATACAGCTTTCATTAAAATTCCATGAGCAGTATGGGTGTCTTCTTTTACATAGGTAACTCGATAGAAATGAAAACGGGAATTTTATTCGACATTTGAAACGTAACAAAAGAATGATGAAGCTAACAAAATCGTACAAGAGGATTTATTCTTGCATATGCATGAATAGTTAAAGCTTCTGATAGTTATATTTGCGTATTTTGTGATTTACCTTGATGCCAGATGGTACGTAGCAACACAGCTGTCCGAGGCATCGCGTGCTAGTTACATGTCGATCACAAATTATATGCTATTGATGTACGGCCCTTCACCCTAAGTGTGCATACGGGTATTACTGCATATTGTAGTTTATGGACGTTATATGTAACCGTCTATAATAGTTCCAGTTCCATTAAAACAAAGTATAAGGTGAACACGTGGTCTAGAGTTTATTTCATTCTTCAAGGAAGGAATTTAAGTGTCTCGGATACTTAGAAAATGTATTAGAAAAGTTGTCAAGAAAGTGGCTCAGTCAGAGTGAATGATCTACATAGATAGATCAAGTCGATCGTAATAATTCATAGTTTAAAAACTTCTGAGGTATTGGGAAATGAGGTCATGTCGTCCATAACTTTGGTCGGAATTGAAGGCGGTTTCTTAACAAAGATCTGCTTAGAGCGATAACTTCCTGCTATTCAGACGGTTTTGATTGATGTATTTATTTTCTTTTGTATATTATATATACCTTTTTAGTGTGAGATTTTACACACATAGTCTACGCTAAATGTTTCTTTCACGTTCACTTAGGATGTATCCTAATTGGAATACATAGGGATCAGAACTCGCTTTAAATTGTCGATATATGCAGGTACTCACTGTGTCTCCCAACGTGGTATCAGGAATCGCCCTTTTCTTGTGGATATGGCTGCACGCCGCCCGATGAAGCCGTCTTGAGGTCGATGGAGACCGAGTGGTGGGAGTTTAAGAACATCCCATATCCTGCGGTGGATAGGATACACCCGCGCGTCGGAGCGTGTCCGCTCGTAACAGGAGTTCGGGCGTGAGAGGCCGACCGTGGCCGTTCGGATTGAGTTCTCGAGACGTGTGTGTGGTGGGCGTGGGCCCCGATTGTACTCGAAACCTGTTTTGTTGGCAGCACTGCGTACCGCCGTTGAATAGTGGCCGTCCCGACATATACCAACATAACGCGAGTTGATCTTTTGAACATTATTTGACAAAAGGGTTGCCGGTTACGGAACATTCCGCCCACCAAAATACATTAATGTATTTTCGATTAACATGAAAGAAATAAACTAACTAACCTAACAAAGGCACATGATTATTAACCTAAGTCCGCTAAATGAAAATTCCATTGTTAAGTTAGTCGTTTCGAGTTGGGAAAGAAACGAGGTTTGACCAGAGGCCTTGTGTGGCACGAGCCTTCAGTCAAACATCTCGCAGCGATACGGACATCACCGTCAGGACTCGGATACAGTCCCTCAACACGAGCCAGCGGCCAATGCGAAGGAATCGGATTATGCGTTTATTAGAATTACTGATCCGAGGCCTGACGGCTTTAAATTTGAAAGTGTTTATATATCCCACACTCCACCGAAGTGGGGACTTGAAGGCGGATTGAACCGAAGTTCAATCTTACTGGTATGAGTAGTACCTCGCACATACTCCGTTAAGAGTGCCTTAGCACCAGCGTAATTTGTCCCGCAATCATAATGAAGAACGCCGACGCGTCCGCGTCTCCCGGAGAACCGACGCAAAGCAGCGAGAAACGCAACCGATTGGTGATCCGAGACGGTCTCGAGAAGTACGGCACGAGTCGCGAGACAAACGAACAAACCTAAGTAAGCTTTTGTGATTTCCTCACCTCGATGCCTACCGATTTGGGTACGAAAAGGGCCGCCGTAGTCGGTCCCTACAATAGAAAATGGTTTAACGTAATTTACACGAGTGGCCGACAGGTCACTCATGAAAGGTTCAAGTAATGATGGATACGTTTCATAGTACGATACACGCGGAGAGTGACAGTTGCGAGTCAACCTAGATGCACGCGGAAACAGAGCGCGGTGCTTGGGTTCGAACCCGCGACAGGATCTCGGACGGCGACCGCCCACCCTGAGAATCCCTTGCGTAACGAGAAATGGGTTCGACTTACGCAGTGGATTTGATGGTTCTCGTTTTTCCCGCACCTGTCGAATCTCGGTTGTTGAGAACGTTTGTCGAGTGTACTTGGAGACGATCACTAACGCGGCATGAAGCTCAACATGATTTAAGAAACGATTTGTAGAACGAATTTGCTTATGCCGTAAGAATTTTATGAATTTTGACCACCAACCAATGAGGCGTTGAATTCTCCGCAATGAAGAGTACCGTATGAACAAAACGTCGAAAAACAAATTCTTCGCATCATCGGAAGTCAAAATTAAAGCGGAACTACAATTGTGCGATCGACCCTGGGGATAGCGAAGCCAGGCGGGTCCCGCCCACCATAAACTACTGTTGACTCGATCGGAAGGTGACTCACTACGAGAAACGGCGTCTGCTGACTTGTCTGAAGCCGGGTCGCACCATGGAGGGCGTGCCTCCATGGATGGTAAACACCTCAAGACTTGGTCGCGAGATCGAGGAAATGTACTCGCTTGCTCTTCATTGCTGAAGAGCAAGGACACAACGTCTTGATCGGTGGAAACCTCGGTTGGGACGGTGAGAGGCGCTGACGAAAGGACGCTTGGTTCCTCCACTTCACACAATTTCTCCAAATCGTGATGAAGTGGGGGTTCCTCGCACACGAAGAATGAATGTGGATTAGACTCAGCGCATCCCACATTCCCGACCAGTAACCAACCAAACACCGACTTAAGAGCCGACGGTTGGTTGGGAGCACCTCGAACGGTTCCCGGCAACAGAAGAGAAGCGAAACACTCCGCACCGATCAGAAGATCGATGGGACCAGGAATGTGACAGTTTGGGTCCGCTAACTGCAATTCGCGAATATGATGCCACGAGGAGGTATCGATCCGGATTGATGGCATCTTACCACAAATGCGCGGCAAGGTCAAGGCTTTGATGTTGAAGAGAAGTTCGTTGTTACATCCAACATCAATAGGTACAATACCTGACACGGGAGCTGACGAATGACCTACTACACTTACCTTATGTGACGTTGGAACACTAGTGAGGCCCAATCGATGAACGGCATTCTCGGTTATGAAGTGACTTTGACTACCCGAGTCAATCACAGCTCGAAATGATTGAAAATGTCCGAACGAGTCACGAATTTGAACAATAGCGGTCGACAACAAAACGAAAGAATGTTCACGCATACTAGTCAACGCGCGAACCGGATTATCCGGTTTTTCAATATCCGGAACATCGACTGTCGAAGAGATGGACGCAGCTTCTCCGTGAAGAAGTGTGTGATGTCGTTGATGGCATTGGTGACAGCTGAATAATGACCTGCAATCCTTCACGCTGTGATACGGTTTTAAGCAGTTAAAGCACCAGCGATGTTTTCGCGCATGCTCACTACGTTCCGCACTCGAAAGTTGTACGAATGGACTACACTTATTTATCGCATGATCACCCGAACAAAATGAACACTTGACGGATATCGCCACGGGTGTCTGAGAAGATGGCGAAAGAGGCTTCTTCTTAGAGGCGGAATTCTCGGTGTTACTGTTTGAAAGAAATACTGTCGTTTTCTTCGGAACCTTTGAATTACTTGATGGTAAGAATTTCATCGGTTTCGATTTGTCCGAAGATTTTTCGATACCACTAGTTCCCTGACCACTCGATGAAAAATGGTTATCGCGAATTAAAGCATCAGCTCTGTTGAACAAGAAGGTTTTCAGCATCTTGTACTGCGGTAGTTCAGTAGCCTCCTGTTTTTGTTCAAAAGAGCGCCGAGTCTGGGTATCTAATTTCGACAAAATTAAATAGCACAATACGAAGTCCCACTCATGAGTAGGAAGGTCGAGACTAGACAACACGTTTAAATTCTCATTGATTAAGTCTAAATTTCGACGAAACTCGACAGGTGACAGGGATTGCAAATTTATATTTAATATTTCTTTCCAGCACGTAAAAGCCAACTCTCGCTTATCTCGATATCGATTTACCAATGCCTCGTACGCACCACGGTAATATTTACCTTGAATGGGATACGATCGAATAACGCCCAATGCATCCCCACTAAGACAAGTTTCGAGATACTGCATACGCTTCGTGTCCGAAAGTGATTCATTATTATGAATCAATGAATTAAATAAATCAAAGAATTTTGGCCACTCTTTTATTTCCCCGGAAAAAGACGGTAGGTTGATTTTCGGTAACTTGACGTCAGATTCCGACGACGCATTCGCATTTTTATCGCACGGTTCCGCATTAGATTCGGGAAATAATTTTCTATGGATTGCCAAAATCTCAAAAAGAATATCATCGAACTCGCTTCTTATCTCATCTTCATGTTCATAGTCATCATCGTCGATAACACACAAAATGTTCGAATGGGCGATCTCAAAACTATCAATGAATTTAGGTAACGCAGAGAATTGAACACTAAATAAATCCAAAACTGATTCATCATGTTTAGCTAATTTAGCAACTTCTAGAAGTTTCTTCAATCGGTTCAAAGGGAGGGTGCGCTTCCGACGAAGCACAGGCAACTCCTGACTACTCGGGCGATCTAAGTCCGACTTAGTTACACTCACTTTCCGCTTGGTCGTGCGCACGCCCCGATACGACATTCTAAACGATTACCAAAATTACTAACAAAGTGTTAGAATTAAACAAACCTTACACTCACTGCCTACCCCGCTACGAATAGAAGTGTTATATGCGATGTCGAGTCGCAATACGCGCGAGTTGTGGCGGGTGGACTTGCTAACGAGTGAGCCAAGTTACGCACCTAAAGTATGTAATTCACGATTCAAATGAGTCAAAACAAAGTCTATAATATAAATTATAGACCTCCGAGACTTGTTACAATACACACACTTTATACTCACTGTCTACCCTTACGAGCCGAAGCGTGTTGCACAAAACGCGTATGAACTGCCACACCAATAAAAATGTACAAGTTTCGACACAACGTGAAATAAACCGATGTATAATATATATAACTTACACTCTTTCGAGCATTCTTTGAATGGATACCTATTTCCAGCCAGGTAGCAACTAATGATCGAACAATGGGTCAAGAATGATTCATGCATTTGCAACTAAGTATGAATGTATTTTATACCGCTTAGTTTTTTATGTGTAGGCACTTCAATATATTTGTTTTAATAAACCGTTACGAAATGACTTTGAGTGCGGCAGTTTGCCAACTTGTATTACGAATGTAAATGTGTGAGAAACTGAAACCAAACGAACATCAGCGTATTTAAATGAATTTGATGGACGTAGGCAATCGAGACGAATAGATCACAAAAACAAACGTTACGTTAACAAATCAGCTTTGCACGAAATGAAACGTTGCGGCGTTTACGACCGCGTCATTTCACGACTACCCACATCTACGCGGAAAGGCGAGACGCGTCGGCGCACTCAACTACGCAATCGAATTTAACTACGATTTAAATGTTTCACCACAACTAACGGTAATAACGATATAGCCACTCAACCAATCAAACTTTCAATCTCGCCACGTGGTGGCAGGAATTGTATTTTGCAAAGTAACTATGTTGAACACGAATTTTATTACGTAAATCACCGGGAAACACTACGAATTAACAGTTTATGCAAACAATCATGTGCCTTCTCGATTCTTATTTGAACAGCATCAATATGTATGGTACCATCCACGTGTCATGGCGGTCGGAAATGTTTCGAATTTGTCGAATTTACTCAGCGTTCGGAATAGCGAAACAAAATGTTTGCTATTCCCGGGTTTTCGGCACCAAAATATGTATCCTAATTGGAATACATAGGGATCAGAACTCGCTTTAAATTGTCGATATATGCAGGTACTCACTGTGTCTCCCAACGTGGTATCAGGAATCGCCCTTTTCTTGTGGATATGGCTGCACGCCGCCCGATGAAGCCGTCTTGAGGTCGATGGAGACCGAGTGGTGGGAGTTTAAGAACATCCCATATCCTGCGGTGGATAGGATACACCCGCGCGTCGGAGCGTGTCCGCTCGTAACAGGAGTTCGGGCGTGAGAGGCCGACCGTGGCCGTTCGGATTGAGTTCTCGAGACGTGTGTGTGGTGGGCGTGGGCCCCGATTGTACTCGAAACCTGTTTTGTTGGCAGCACTGCGTACCGCCGTTGAATAGTGGCCGTCCCGACATATACCAACATAACGCGAGTTGATCTTTTGAACATTATTTGACAAAAGGGTTGCCGGTTACGGAACATAGGATGATTTTAAATCATAAGTAATATTAAAAGTTACTGTAAGAAACAATGATTCAACTTATCATTTGTTTTAAGTCGGTACATCAAAGTCAGTAGGTTTCGTGAATAATTATTGCTTCTTATGAACGAGTGTTATTGATGGCTTAAAGTATAATCATCAATTTATCGTTAAATTACCGATTATATTTTATAATTTATAAGTATGCTGTGACGAGATTGAATCAATTATTTCTTGCTTAATATGAAACTCTCTAGGGCTTGATTTCTTTTACGACAACTGCACTGCATTTATCACGCATCGGATTATGTTGCTATAATCTGACAAGGTTTCTTAAGAAGCATTAAATTTTCATCGTGTAACGATAGCCGTTTTTAAAATTACCTGCTTTGAAGCCAAGTTCATTCTGCATGTGATATCCAATTACCAAACTTGGGGAAGTCATGGTTTATACAATATGTTCACTATGTTATGTATGTTGTTTATTATTTGTGGTATGTATGTATGTTCAAATGAAGACAAGAGTGTTTCATATAGCCGTAGTTTTCCTTTATATATTTTTTAAATTCAATTTTGTAACCAGTCTATTAGTAGCTGAAAGTTTTGTTAAAATGTGTACATTAGTCCTCAGTTTGGGTGTACCCAATATGTAAGACAGCGAGGTTGATCAATGTAGGTTTTTCATTAAATTACACCGGGTTACAAATAGGAAAAATGAAACGGTTCTGATTAATGATCCTAGATTAAAATTATCTGAATTGGAATCTTAGCATACCACATGCAACCAAATAAAACGTGACTCATTCCCAGTGACTGATGTACAGTACTTATTTCTGGATCGTCTGGGAATCCCTACAAGTGCAGATTGTCTCAGTAAGACCCGATTCAAAATCGCTAGTCGCTCTGAACAAACTTCAAAATACAAGCAATAAGTCAGCCTAACTAATTTATGAAATATTGATTCCATCAATCCTAAATTATACCAATTTAAAAACAATCGAAAGATTTATTGAGTTCGTACCATATGATTATATGGTAATGCTGTTGTCCATAGACAATCAGCCGACCATAAATAATATGCTCCAAATAAATAAATCTCCACTTCTTCATCGGCCGGGTTCATGAATTGCTGATGACAGCTGGATTCTATGATGCGCCCTTTGCAAATAAGGGCGTTGCATAAATTTATGTGGATACTTAAAACCAGACTCCTCAAGGAAGTGTGTAACTGCGGTCGGATCTGCAGATTCAGAGGTCACATGTAGGAGATTTGATACCAGATTGAGAGATTGTCACGGAATTTATTGCCAACTGCGTACTGATAACACCATTGTTTTAATTGTCCGCAGATGCATGCATGAGAAATTACATATGCATAACATAACGGTGTTAGTAAATTCACACGCAATGCAATAAACTCTGGAAACGACACGTGAAGCAGTTGAAGTATTATTTATTTAATCGGCAGATTTGTAAATGAAAATTTACCAATAGGTGCCAGATTAACCGTTACTTTACACAAGCTGTTTACTGTATATAGTTTTATCGCCAAGAATGCTGTTCAGTAAATAAATAGTTTTCGCATCTTTTACTATTAACCGCAGCTAAAACTTTTATAAGTTAGGTCAGTAAACAGGAAAGCTATTTGAGTAGGTTCACATAAACTCCATGTTTATCACGGTGATGATATTTTGAAAGGGTTTCGGTGGGCAATAATTTCTTGTAAAGTTGACGGACCTAAGAGTTGATCGCATACTACACAATATTATGAGGGTCGGCTTTTATGTGAGCATGACTAGCATTATCAGAGTTATCACGGCCACATACTATGTGTGTGGAATTACGATATACACAAAATTTTGTGGTATAAAAATGTCATTAAAGCGAAACAATTTCTATATAAGATACCTAATTTGATTTGATACATATAAAATACTTAGCAAAAAAATTACTTTTTTGTATATCCAAATGTATATTAAAATATCAAATGCATTTCATTTTTAATTATGCCTCTAGGACCAGTAATGATGCTAAAATCTCTTTTGTGAAGTATTGGATTTTTTGAAAATAGTTGAACATTGCAGTAAAGCAATAAAGGCATCAGTTTTATTGGCTCTAGGATTTAGTACGACAGCTGGGATAGTATCGGCACGTTCGACGACATTAAATCTGGGCCCAACTGTTCTTGGGATGGCAAGATTGGGCGCTCTTTTGGTGCGGAATCTAAATCGTAGATACTAAAATGTAAAAGGACTATGAGGGACACTTGCCATAAATTCCCTTTGAGATAGAAACGGGCATAGAGAAATTTTGTGAGCAGCATGTTTTACGTAAATCTTTCTTGCCCTTTTCAACGTAAATACATAAATTCTAATGACGCATGTGGCTATGTCTTTATAGGTATTTTCTGTTTCTTACAATAAATAACTCAATCGTAGCCTACACATAGGAATACGTTAAATATAATATAGAAGTTTAAAAGCAGCTGTAGGAATTTCTAGGGAAAATTGGCGTTTGATACTGTTTATAAATTCCAACTAATTTCGTTTTTTATTCAAGGTTTTCGCAAAGGAATACTACCGTTAGTGTTAAGTGTCGATAAAATATAATTAATATTGTTTACATATTGGTATAGAGAGCCACGTGTTGTTTAAAATAGGATGAATGTGTATGAATGCTACCGCAATATTTACACCCAAAGCACGTACAATCAGGCTCACCCCAACGGAGTATTAGAACAGCGTTGTTTCGAATATTTCTTCGAGATAGGGCTATGGTTGTGTAATGGCTTTGAAAATTCAAAGACAAAATTTTTGCTCACTTCATTGATCCGAGATAGCATGAAATTTTGGTTTGTCGTCGGTGTACAAACGGGTTTACACGCATCACTTGCCAGTGTTGTCTTTTATTACACATTTTCCTTTCCGAGTTCGATATTATGCGATATTTCTTTCTTATAGACATAATTTCGTTTAAATAGTAGCTATAGTAGGTAAATATTAGTTTTCGTTTATACAAGAGAATAAAATTACTTTGATACTAATTCTATTTATGTAACTGAACAGTAAACTGGAAATCTAAGAACAATAAATTAGTACAATAGCCAGTAGCCCGACTCAATAAATACAATATGGCTTTAATCGTATTAATCCAATTGGCATTTAAGCCAGTAAATGTCAGCTTGAAGTTAACCAAAGTTCGTAACGCATAGAATCCTTTTTACTACACATTATGTACTCGTAAACATTGAATTGGTAAACGTGACTTTGTTCGAGTATCATAGATATTGTATGAAATTTGTTGTGCAGTGGTACAAGTGTTATGCGGCCTTCGATCGGCACATTACCCTGCCCCGTCGCAGTTTACTCACTATTACGTATTTAACGACCATTCTTTACTGTTACGACTATGGAAACAGTATTAGACATTGATATTTCAACCATAGTGATAGGTACGCCGTTTTCAAAATACCTAACAGTATTGTCAGCCTGCATATTTGAATTTTGAACATGCAACGATCGAGAAAAAGGGTCTCGGCATAATGTCAGTACCAGTCAAAGAGAATATAGAAGTTTGCTCAGAAGCGTATCAGACATCGTCGATGTTCCATTTTCAATATTTCTAACTTTCCATGTAAACATTTAAGGCTTCGTCAAACAGAAAGCGTACTTAGCGCGCGTCAGAGCGCTAAACTGACGTCGCGCTATGACGCCGAGTTGTGTTGTACTATTATAGTAATATACCGTCAAACAGAGCGCCAGCGCTGACAGAGCGTCGCGTACGGCTAGCGCTGGCACTCTGTTTGACGGTATATTACTATAATAGTACAACACAACTCGGCGTCATAGCGCGACGTCAGTTTAGCGCTCTGACGCGCGCTAAGTACGCTTTCTGTTTGACGAAGCCTTTAAAAGGCAGGTGCGTCATTGTTTTTAAGGTCACTGGAGGGAAATAATCTCGGCGAACTGTGGGTGCGCAATAGTTGTACATCTGCCTACTCCATGGTGAAAACAGGCAGAGACTAGTTATTACAGGTGTGAGCTTCTTTTATTCGTTTTTTGTTAATATTGACGGTCATCATAGCACAAAATGTTAATCACTACAATAAATGTAACCTTATTTCTACCTTATAATTTGCATATAAAGTATCCAACATAAAATTCTCGTATTTAATGTGCAAAGTCTACTAATGTTGATGATTTTGCTTTTTACGGCGACCTTACAAAGCAGAAATTTGCTACACCGAAGGGAATGTTCATTTATTTACCATTTCATAGAGTTGTATAATTAAAAAACCGGTTGTCAGTTAAGTTCACACTATTTGCATTAAAGCTAAGTCAAACGGTTCAAATTGTTATCTCCTTACCCACTACGCTTGATTACCATAGAAATACGTAATAAACGGATACATCTATTAATTCTGTTCAACCCAGTTGGGGTGAATAACTATATACTGCAATAAACGGATTAAGTTACGATACTAAAACAATAATCGCCTCATCGGTCGTAGGAATAAACTTAAGCTGTGAAACCAGTGAGGTCTTTGGTTCGTTTTTTGTTTCGAGTTTTTTTGAACTGTAAAATAAACATGTCCACCCAAACTTTAATTGCTCAGGATTGGAATTTCTGCTCGTCGCGAAGTAGTACTCACCTATCACATCATGGGTTAGAAATAAGCTCAGAGAATCGTGAATGCTGTTCTACTTCCTCCTACCCCAGTGTCTCCAGACGTAAACTTATGTCACGCGTCTAAACAGTATTGTGATATACATTCTGGATTCGATTATCAGTTCAGACAGCTTTTTGACAGACTGTAAACGTTTAAAAACGCTGACAAAATATAATTGAAATGAAGCATTTATTTCATTGTTTCGTATAAACCCAAATCCAATTGTTTTCAATTTTCGTTTTAAAAAGCTGCCACTGTGGAGAGCATGCCAATTGCCAATGTTACAAAGTATTTCATTTCTCTTTTATAGTTTCGGAAAACTTTCAAGCTATTATCAAACTGCTATGAAATTTACAGTTTGTGCCTCATTATTTTTTTAAATAAATCGCTAATTATTATATAAGTCCGCTAGCACTTGGCACCTTATACACCGTATTTTAATTTCCCTATCGATTTTATTACATCGCGATTAAAAAATTACGTAAAAAATGTACAAAAAATAATACCATTATTGATACAGTAAGGTGACGCAACCCTTACACGGAAAGTACTTCATAAAGTTAAATAAGAATATAATAGCTACCTCTTTCTTATAAAGTTAACTCAAAAAGGAGCCGGGCGCCGAAAATTCACTATAAAATGCATGTGCTGCTGTGTAAATGGTAATCGAAAAGCGGAGGGCCACATAATTTTAGGTGGCAAGAGGTTGCATTGCCGGAGGAATGCTATTTTGACTTAACACACTTTGGAGGGGAGATATAAATATGGGATCTGTAATGGGAATCCCGATTCGGATTGATAAAGTGCGTCAAGGACCACTTAAGCTGTTTCTTGTAAATATCTTTGTGTAAAAATCTGTTGCTGTCTTAAATGTTACTCTCATAGCAGGGTTAAAGAAACCGTACGTTCGATACCGCGATTCAAGTTATCTAGCCATAAAAGAGCCATTGAAATCGGGCCACCAATACGTAATTCCCACACACAAATGGAATTTACTTATTGATTTATTCCACAATACATTTAAAAAGAATCTGCTGGTGAGAGGCTTCCTGATTATATTTCAACACAACTGGATAGCGACTATGGTACACATGGTGAAAAACCCGCTCAAAATGCTCGTTCAGGCGACCGCGATCCGTGGTCAGTCAGTGTATATCCAGTAATTTCAGACCGGCATTATTCTGTGGACCGTCTAGGAACGCAGTATCTCTAGACGACCGACATTATATTTGGACTGCACTGTACTTAAAATTAGGTTCAGCTTAGTAATTTTGCTGTGTCAGGGTAAAAAAAACAACATGCAAAAAGCAGACACCTCGCCAATATTTTTACATCACTTTTTAAGTTAACTGTGTTATAGAATTTAAAGGAAAACAATAGCCATTAAAATTCAAACAAAATTGTGTAGACCAGTAGGTGCCTCTGTACAGGTGGAATTAAAGAGGCTGGCGCCGATGATTCCGAGTAATTTTAGACATTAAAACGGTTATCACAAACATAGATAGGTATTCGAAACGTACCCGACTGGAAAATCAATTATGCCGTCCCGTAACAATTAGCAACTTTTTACAACACAGTTCAAAGTCTCCGTATAAAGTTACTGCCATTTAAGGATCATAGTAGGACGCCATGGCCTGACATTCCGGGAATCAGATGACGTGGAAAAAAGTAATCGGCGCGTGTAACTGGACTTTCTAAGATTGAGATGGCTTCGACGACAAATACGGATGTATTTTTTTGAAATACCGGTAATTATTTGTCATTATTTCATACAATGACTGTTCATAGCTATGTGTAGTAACTTGTTTTACGCGGCTCGGGATAATTTCCTGCCTTCAGCGGAGACTTCTTATCCAAAGATGTTTATTATAAACTGTATAAACAAGATGAATTCCTTCATAATAACGTTGGAGTAAGAAATTAAGTTTTGTGTATAACAATAACGGTCATTAAGTCGCGTCGGAAACCTTAGAAACTTGTGACATTAGATTGGCCATAAGTTTCAAACCATCCGTCCACTAACCCGCATCCGCTAAGAACAGTTGATGTCTGAAACACATTATGTGGAGAGGCCTAAACCCGCCAGTAAGCCATAATAAGGTCATACACAATGCTAAATCATAAACGTATTATGAATATATTGATCGATTTACAGTTTTTTTTTCATTGAATGAGACACGAGCACGGCGCTCGCCTGATGGTAAGCGCCACGCCTGCCCATAAACAGAAGCAACAACACACAGAAGTTTCAATTACAAAGCACTACATGGCACCGAACTGCGCTCGTCATCCCGAGACACAAGATGTTAAGTCTCATAATGCTCAATAATTTCATTGGCATCAATGTCCTTTAAAGTTTAAACCGAAACACAACAGTGTTTACACACTGTTGCTTGGCGGCAGAAATAGACAAAGCAGTGGTACCAACCCAGGCGGCCTCTCGCATACGAGGGACCTACCATCTTTTATTGTAAATTGTATTATTGAAATGACTCCAATTTTGTATAAAACTTAGTGTCAGACTAATGTAAGGGAAAGGTAATTTACTTCCGGTACATTCGGTGCAACTCAATACATTTTCGAATTTGTGCAATACACAAAGATGTCAGTGACCGCACGTAATGTGATTCGTTGCGGTATCCGCCAGCGTGGATAAAATTGATTTATATGTGCCTATGTGGTATACTGTATACAGCACAACCCATAGGAGTCGGATGACATGACATGACGTATGGCCGCAGTTTACAGGCCTCCCGTATTTCGACGACAAAAGGCTTTTCAAATTGTGGTTCAAACGGGTGAAAGAATTTTTTAACATTTTTTCCCTAAGGCTCTCGAAAGAACGCGTTTTTCTATTTATTCACCACCATGTTTAATTATAGAAAGTCTAACTAAAATACATTGTTTTCTTCAAATTTATTTTCTATTTTTTTAGTTAGACTCTTAGATTACGATATTCCCTATAATTAACGAAGATCCAGAGAGTACGATTTTAATTCCTAACCCGAATATCAATAATTAGTTAAATTAAATTATTATTATTATTTTATTATTATTATTAAATTATTTTTTTTTAATCAAATTAGTGTATTGTCATCGGTCCTCGATAGATCTACAAAGTTTGAACGAAATCTGGCCGTTTGAAGTGGGTCAAAATCGCGCCCAAAGGAGTCGGTTACATACATACAGGTGAAGTTAATAAAAAGCGTGTAAAAAAAAGGTAAATTCTTACTTGCTAACAAGGAATATGTTTTTTTTTTCCTAATTTAGTACAGACTTGTCAAAATCCGTTTAACTTATATTGTAGAGTTTTTGCTCAAGATAAAGCCTGTCGGAAGCAATAACCACAACTCATATACATTTTGCAGATGACACTCTCGCTTAAAACTACCGTTAGATGTATCGCATAGTTGCGTATTCCGCCTGCTACCACACCGCATAGATTCCAAAGCTACTGAATTGTTTTTCTTTCGTTCGCTTCACGACAAAATTATGATTTAGAACGGTCTCGCAACGTGCATCATATACAATTTTAATTACAATATAAAGCGTTGAAACAGCGAATAAGGTAATGAATTATAATTATACGAACGGCCCGACCCGAGCTCTAATGACTACGGCACAACATTAGCCATACACAAATTACGAAGAAATGCGTAAACAGGTATTATAAAGGATCGTCGAGTTTTAACGCTGTTAAATTGGGGAACGATATTATATTTCTCTTTGTTATTTTTAATGTAACGTCGGCAAACAATGAGGCAGGTGGCTCTTTACTTAGCAGAATCAATATTTATAAATTAGGGGAGACGATTACGCGAACAATTATAATAGATGCTGTTGTCTGTTATCTTAGGATTATTGTCGGCGTTTAACCAGCCAGCGGCTGCACGAAACGTGCGATAATATCAGGTGCTCGTTAACTTGAAGTTATATGTTTTAAAAGAACAATGAGTAGGCGTGGCCCAAACTCGTAAATCGTAATCTTCTAATATAGTAATTCAACATTACTTGGCTGGACTATAAATCAATAGACACGGTGTGCCACTTAAACTTAAGTTAATGATCATTTTATTTCACACTTGGATGTTTCTTGAGGAAAAATATATTTTCGTTTTGCGTTCTCACGTTCTCCTTTATATATTGTTTTAAAAAAATATAAAACCAGCAAACATCTTAATACGTCATTAGTACCATGGTGAATGAAGTTTGTCTGCGAGTTCGCCTGCGTGTAAAGATAACTATTTTCGGAACTTATATGGGTGTATGAAGATTGAAGGTAACAGAGAGATAAAGCTATATTTAAACGGTTTGTAGGTGTGTATTGCTACAGAGAATGATACATGCCCTATGATTAATTCAGCTTACGTACGTGTCAAGATTAATAACCTTTTGTTGAACGAAGTTTTTTTACTTAATATAATATCCATTGCATGTGAACTCTTGCTGCGGTAATTAATAGCAAAAGTCGGGACGCAATTCAACTTTTTATCAGACATGTGAACTAAGTTAATAAACAGACAGTCAGTTCAGTAATTACGGTTTTATGAGACGCTACTTATGTTATTAAAATTCGATTTGAAATACTGAGACGTGAATGTCCGGTAAGGCTTCTAAACATATTGCGTAATCACGATCCCGGCAAGAGGAAATGTCGACAAGCCATTTAGTCCATTGAAATGTTACATTTTTTAGGCCTCACCTTGCGTTTCTTAGAGGAGTCAATTTTATTTTTTTGATGTGTAGGGGGGGTAAGTGTAAAGCTAAAATCAAGTTTGTGGGGTCGCCACCCTTGTCCCACGGCCGCCATCTTGAAAATAGGGGTTGAAACGGTTTTTACGATATATCTCTTAAACTATTTATCTGATAAAAAAAATACGTTTTTTGTTGCTAATTAAATTCTCTATAACTTTGGTCCAGTAACTTTTTGTCGTAAAACTATAAATAAAAAAGTTATAAGTGAAAATGTAATAAAGAAAAAAATAAAGATGATAATTCTCTTGACAGCCTAAGATACAAACAATTCGCCAAGGCAGTGACAAAAAGTACTTCCTCCAACACAAGACACAGAACACAGTTCTCCAGAACAATGGAAGCACACTGCGGAACATTTTAGCCCTGCTTTTCGACATCCACACATCGCTCCACAGTTTCCTTTGCATTTACAAAAGATCAATTTAAGAAGCTCAGGGGGTGCTGGAGGTTTAGAGCTCTGCACTGGCATCAATAATTTTCCACATTTTTTCCAGCCCCAGTCTTCAGGATCATTATTATTACCAAGCCACGACTGGACCTGATGGTAGACTCGGAAAGTATGAAAGCGAGCTGTGTCTTGTGTTGGAGGAAGTGAAGATAAATTAAATGTACTTTTTGTCACTGCCTTGGCGAATTGTTTGTATCTTAGGCTGTCAAGAGAATTATCATCTTTATTTTTTTCTTTATTACATTTTCACTTATAACTTTTTTATTTATAGTTTTACGACAAAAAGTTACTGGACCAAAGTTATAGAGAATTTAATTAGCAACAAAAAACGTTAACAATTTTTTTTTATCAGATAAATAGTTTAAGAGATATATCGTAAAAACCGTTTCAACCCCTATTTTCAAGATGGCGGCCGTGGGACAAGGGTGGCGACCCCACAAACTTGATTTTAGCTTTACACTTACCCCCCATACACATCAAAAAAATAAAATTGACTCCTCTAAGAAACGCAACCCCAAATGTAACTTTTCAATGGACTAATTGTTTGAAGCCTTATTGTTTTAAAAATAAAGTTTGAGATCAATAATAGCGATGGTAGTGGACTGGCCAGCCTCCACTACTCTGCGGTATAGTATTGAATGACGTGTCCTTATTTCAGTACGGTGTATGCACGTCATTGGAAAATAGATTGCGATGAAATAGACACGTATGGAATATTAAACGCGTGTTCATGGGATAGCTATTAAAGCTTCTAATAATGAATAGTAGTTTGTTTGTATTCAGCATGTTATCGTAGTTTATGAATATAATAATCTAATGAGTTTGATGCTACCAGTAAGTATTAAATTTCATTTTTCAATATAAATAGGTCTGAAGCTTAAGATTGGTTTAAATTCAGAGTGATCCACGTGATTTTATAGCATAGGCCAGCAAACGAACAAGTGGGCCCCTAATGACGGTAAGTGATTTCCACCGCTCATGAACGCTCACAA
This sequence comes from Amorpha juglandis, assembly GCA_949126905.1. Lineage (NCBI taxonomy): Eukaryota > Metazoa > Arthropoda > Insecta > Lepidoptera > Sphingidae > Amorpha > Amorpha juglandis. The sequence continues at coordinate 11,989,843 of OX421372.1, forward strand.
TACCGTAAGAATCAGAAGTAAAGCGATAGATAAGGTACTGGGAAGGGGAGGTGTTTTGGCCCTCCGGAAAATTCCAAAGTACCAATATACTCACCATACGAAACGCAACAGCAAGCTGGTACTTCACGTCGGTTATCCGTGGGATAGTGATAAAAATCCAGTCGAGCCAACCCATTTATTCTGAAGATAACATTGTCTAGAGTGGCTCTACCACTAAGAAGTGTTCAAAATATAGGTAAAACCTAAGTCCGGGGCATTTAAATGTTTTTACCTTTAATGCTAATGCTTTCAATTCAGGTAAACAGGTAGTAACGCGAACCCTAAATACTAACGTGGAAACTCAAATATTTATCTTAGTACAAATGTATCGTTTTCAAAGTATAACTAATGGAATTCGTGGCGAATAGCCGGTTGTGAAGCGAGAAGCCGTGGGTACGATCCCCGCACGGAGACAAATGTTTGTGTGATCAACAAATATTTGTTTCGGGGTCTAGGTGTTGTGAGACCAAAAGTATCTCATAGTTCCTGATATCCATGACACAAGATTCGTATCTTACTGTGGGGTCAGGACTATCTATGTGACTGTTGGGTGTATTTACTCTTTTTACTAGGTAAACAGGTATTAATTAACTGGCAGTATTATACCTATGTTGATACAACATCCGTCCAAAGAGTGCGGTGCGCGCGCGTCTAGCCTTACCCCCGCGCCGCATGCTCCAGCATCACAAGGTGTGCCGAGTCAATAACCTTTCTCTAGGAAGTCTATAGCTTAAATTAATAGCGCACTTCACCTCCGTACAATGTAAGTAGCTTTAAACTCTGACTTCATCTTAGCTAAATCATTGGGCGCTAAAGAATTATGCTGGATTGCGCCAACTTACTTGCAATGACAAACATGTTAAAGTACCGGTTAAGCAAAAAATTTGTTGCACCATTTGACAAATGTTTTAGCTGTCATAATTTTAGCTGTTAACCGTAACCGCCAAAGATTCGATAGTTAAAGCTTTTGTTTAAGTTTAATAGCTGTCAGATGGTTCAATTATAACTTCAAAAGCGATATATCTCCTAAAGGATCTGTGCTCTATAATAATAGCATATCCCCGCTTCTAGAATAAATCGAGGAATGTAGTAGTATCGGACGTACTCTCTTCATTGTTATTTTTGCGCACGCAATTGATTTATAGGGATGTAACCAATTTTATCGATCGTAATAAACAAGTGATTAAAATTAGCGGGAAATTTTAGGATGTCTAGATTTTAAACACTCCTGATAGGTGTATGTAACGACAGTTAAATAAGACCACACATTTCTGTAACACTTGAAATGTGTTAGAACTTTCTTTGCTAAACATTGCTGACTATATGCATGAATTAATGTACTGCATAGTAATAACTAACTATGTGAGAACACTTCCTTAACAGCACCTTATAATGAAGATAACATAGGAACACGAATTTTATAACTCATAAAAGGACAAACAAATCGTAAACAGGATACAAATAAAATAAATCAGTCGTCTATTATTCAGATGTCATGCTACTCGTAGAAATAAAATATGTTCCGCGACGCATTTTATATCAAAATCGACGAACCCGGTGGGATTTGCCTTCAAGTTCCACAGGACCAATAAACTCGTAAAGTCCATGCATAAATCATACCGATACGTTAGAAGTTTAATCTGGAACCGGGTGTATAGCTAAGTGGTTGGACGCATACATTTTGAGTACAAGATGTTACTGAATAGTGTACGTGAATAATTTTTGGACATTAGAAACTAAAATCCAAAGTAAGGCTGTTGAATAAATTTAAAACATTACTATCAGAGTTTTTTTTTATCCGAGCACGGCAAAGCGACTGCACTACACCTGGTGGTAAGCGGAGTGCAGTCCAAAAAACTAGCGACCTCCGACACACAATGTGTTTATCGGTGGTCAACAGAATTATGCCAGCCTGTAAAAATGCTGCTTCCGTCTTTGGTGAGGGAAGAAGCAAATCGAGGGGCCTGCGACAGGACAGCCGAATGGCCAATGCAGGCACAGGGATACAAGCATGTACCCAATACCCACCCCAACCAACCACCAAGTCATGTCGCAAGTCCCTCGGGAGAACTGGATATACACTGGCTGATCCTGGAACGCGATCCACATAAGGTGTGTCGGTCACTATGGAAGGTTTTAACACCATGTGTACGGTGATTAAATCTGGGCGGATATGAATATCCTACCACCAGCTACACGTAGCGAATTTTATATTGGCAAAAAAGAACTGTTAGTTATCAGAATGGGGTCATAGGTTGCGGTCTGAACTAAAAGCCAGATATACCAACGTTAAAGAAGGTAGTTTGTGTAGATAACCGCAACATAAACGAACCGTAAAGCTGTTTGTTCACTGCCTTTACGATTATTTGCCACGAAAAATCTCTGTACAGAAAACAAAGGTGGAAGGTATTTTGCAAGAATAATGTATTGAAATAAAACTAATTTAAACGGATTTTATCGCGGTTTTTTATTTTAATTATGATCCCGACGTTTCGAAGACTTAATGTTTCGAAGAATTTCGTTTCGAAGAATAATGTAGTTACATAATATTGTATGAATATAAACGGAATGTTTTCTGAAAATAAATTGTTCATCTGCACCGAATGAATAAATGAAAATGTATTAGGTACACATCGCATACGATTATGTTTCATTTCATGATGATAAATAAATAATACTCGCATCTGGGCATGTACTTGCTCATCTAATGATAGGGATAAGGCCTTAGTCCACCACGTTGGTTTAATGTAATTTAGTAACTTCACATACCATCGAGATTCTTATGGAGAATCCTCTGGTATGCTTTCCTCATGGTGGTTACCTCTCCGATAAAGCGTCGGATACGTCATACATCATATGAATACATAGCCTCGGTGGCGTAGTTGCATTGCGTACGCGCTCGACTGCTGTACTGAGGTCTCGGGTTCGATCCCCGGGTCGGGTAAAAGTAATATTGGTTATTTCTGTCACGAAACGCTCAGTATCAGCTCGGAGTCTGGAATTGTGCCCTGAATGGCGATAGGCTCGCCCAATATCACATAGTGAGACTGAGATACACTCAGCGAAATGTGGGTGTATTGGATACACCTCTTTCTACCCCTACGGGGATTACAGGCGGGAGTGGGTATGTATGTATGTATTAATACACAGATAACTTCGAAAACACAGAGCTGTTTCGAACAGTCGGTTTCGAACCTGTGACTTCCCAACTCCTCTTCATGATGTTCCTTATTATAAATGCCATTTGAAAAGGCCCGCAAACTTCCCACTACATTAGCGGTATCGGTTGTTTAAACACGGTTCAAAGTTTTACACACTAGCGCTTTGAAGTCCCGATGTCGGACGTTGTTTGACGCAGCGCCAAACAATGAACCTTCGTACATTCAACACCTCAGCTTTTTAACGTCTTTAGCAGTGTGTCTGGCACAAATGTTTGGATTTGGAAACAAATTGTGAAATATTCTTATCGTATTTACTATTCCGGAGTGAAAGTTTAACCAGTCGAAATAAAATATTTGCTTTTGCCTTCGTTTTGTATGTTGTCAAAATATTTTGTTTAAAAATGACCACGTAAGGGTAGTGTTAGTCAAATCAAATCAAATCAAAATCTTTATTAATCATGTAGGCTAAGAAAGCGCTTATGACAGGTCAAGTACAGAACATATGTCATTAAAAAGACTAACTTAGAATTAAGGGAACTTTGGACTAAACGCCGCGCTAAAGGCTGGCAGGAAAAGGTACACCAACAAACATGGGAAAAGGGAGGGCATCCTTAAGTGAACGGATTCACGGACTAGGAGGATATGGAAAACGGGACAAGGGCAAGGAGGAGTAGGGTAAGTTTACAGAAAATCTGTAAGGGTTTAAAAGGTAAGGAGATAGAGTAGTGTTAGGATCGTTTGCGTTGATACAATTCCAAATAATTCGATTCCTGGCGCTGATACCGTATTCTAAATTTCTGAGAACACAAATCACTTGTACTAAAGTGCTATGAGAGGAAACATCTCTATATCATAATTCCATAAGCCAGATGTATGAACATCAAAAGCAACACGGGAACTTCCGAGTAATCCACATGAAATAGTTTGATTGCCGTCGATTGACCCAATCACGTCAGCTCCGTTTATATTAAAGACTAATTAAAAACATTTGCAGTCAAATATAGTTGCAGCGTACGCTCTCGAATTTTGGATTCAGATTTAATTCTAATCTTGTCCTTTTCGGTTTCGAAATTTGAATTCGGTTTGAAGAACATTGAAACCAGTGAAATAACTAAGAATGTTGAGACTTAACATCTAATGCATCGCGGGACGAGCGCGTTCGAGTGTCATGCAGTGGTTCATAATTCAAAGATATGCGTGGTGTTGCTTTTGTTTATGGATAGGTGTAGTGCTTACCATCAGACGGGCGAATTGCTTGTTTCGTCATTCAAGCTAGAAAAAAGAAGAGTAAAGAGCAAGTGTTCACAAAGTTATCCATGTAAAAAGTCTTTATTATTCGTACAACGCGCCAAACATTTGAATATCTCGCTCGATGACTTACGAAATATATTATACTTATTAACTATCACGCCACGAAAAGGAAATGTGTTATTTACTAAAAGAATATTTCCTTCAAGTATAATTTTGTTTCCTGTCACCTTTTCACGAAGTTCAACTTTGAAGCAATGTACAATATATTTTCACGTAGCAAACTTGTGACTTATTTAATTCTGACTAACGTCAGCCCACCGCTGTATCAGAACATGTTTATTTTTTCTAAGAGATACTAGTAAACAAAACCCAAGAACTTGAAATGATGTAATTTAACATAATAACTTGCAAACACGCAGAATATATCACGTTTTACCCTTATTAAGAAAGCGCGTAAGAAAGAAAAACAAGTAGAAGAAAGAAAGTAAATAAACAGAATGCCGACAGAATGTAGCTCATTGAGAATTCACACGGTTCTTTATTCATTATTTGTTTTGATCCTGTTATTGTTTAATTAACATAAAAAAGTGGATTTACTCACCACACTGTATATTTAAATACGAATATTGCTTGTGTAAATATAAAGTTAATGCAGTTGCTCGGAGACATTATTTGCAAGCTTGTAGTATACGTATTAATATTGTGACCGTTACATGATCCATGTTTGTTGCAAATATTTCACAATATTATGGTTAAAAACGGAAACTTGTGCAATATTCACCTAAAGCCATTCAGCGTGTACACATATCAAGGTGATTAACCCATTTGTGTTACGGTCTGATACGCCTGCGCTGATGTTTCACATTTGTATTTATTTCATTATCTGAACCCGTAGTTTTTTTTAGTTTAAGTAAATAATAATAATACTAGCCCTGTGTTATGCGCGCCTCACTGATAGGCACTGGCCTCCTCTACTTAATGAGAGGGTTTAGGCCTTACTCCAAAACGTTGGCTTAAAGCAAGTTAGCAGACTGTACATATTTCAAAATTCTTATAAGAACTTCTCATGTATGCACGATGATCAAATAATAACATAGCGTGTTTTTTACACAATGATAGGACATTTCTCTAATGCTACGTTCCAAATACTTTAATTTCATTCTTTAGTTTCTGGAATTCAATAGTACTGCTACAATCAGTCTGTCCATTTTGGGGGATTATGAGTCAATATTTAGCCGTAAGCGCTAATGTAAAATAAATTTCAATTTGAAGTCCACTGAGTCTTGTTCAATAATATTAGCTAATATATTCCGAATTCGCAAATAACCTGTCAGCGATAACTAGATATCTACCTATCAGTACGTTGCATGATCAAATAGCATTAAGACGCTATATATTAATGGCGCTAAATAGTGAATCAATCACGTCAAGTGACTTTTCGCCTAATTGAACACATCAAATAAAATGTTGTCAAGAGTTCACTGAATGATGACAATGGTCAATGCGATGCTCTATTTGACGCTTCTATTTAACGTTAACGTCGCTCGTATATCTTGGAGTCCTGTCAACCAGCTGGTCACGGCCGATTAAACGATTTGAAATTCCATGTCGGCTTTTCGACCACATTCTCTTTTGACTTTCTATTCAAAATAATGTTTAGCTTAAAAGTTCGTTCCAAATATTTTGTTCTCATTATTATAATTATTTCCTGCAGTAGAATTGCAGTATTCCAAACGTTGCAAAATATGAATAAATGTAATGCACATAATAACAAATTGTAATGAACAAGCGAGTATTACATTGTTGTATAAAGCGAATAATATTGCTGTCCCAGTAGGCACATACAAATGAGAAGCATTATGAAGAGTACAAAAGACATTTTCCCATAAAACATTTGTTTCGAAATCGTTTTACGGGTAAGCGGCCGCAAAATGCACCGGTGCAGTGTACTCACGTTGATGCGGGCCTGCAGTTCCGAGTACAATGTTTTAATAAATCTCCAAGCAACGAGACTGTTACAGAAGCTGTTTCACCAAATCGAGACGCTGGAATGAGGAGCCATTTATTCTCTAGAAAAATACGGACAGGCCGATTCTCTCGTCTCGAAATTTGTGTCAATATCGACAAATGCATCCGTCTCCTTTAGTGCTTACTTGTGTAGAGAAGATAAAATGTTTTTAGAGATTACCACGGCCTTTACTTAGAGAAGATAAACTATCGGATATAAATAAAACATTTGAGAATTTACATTCTTTTACACGTTTGACAACTCTTACATTAATGTGACAAGAATTTTAAAATGAAATCTTTTTACTAAATATGCGTGGAGCGTAACATATATTAATGATCACAGTTTTAAAAATTGTGTTCCCTTCGTGTACAGCGTGTAATTTACGACATATTTTAGCAAAATGTCGCATGATAATTAATTATACGGACGCCCTCTTTTTACTGCATTCATTTTGTATATCTATAACGTTATTACTTTCAGTTTGTTCATTTAGTGTTGGTGGAATTAACATTGCCTTTAATTGCATTCATACCTTACAAAATAATAGATTTACTTTCTTATTCAGAAGTGGCGGTTTTACTAGGTGGTAGGTCCCTCGTATGAGAGAGCCCGTCTGGGTTTGTATCACCGCTTTGTCTGTTCCTGCCGCCAAGCAGCAGTGTGTAACCACTGTTATGTTTCAGTTTGAAGGACATTAAAGCTAGTGAAATTACAGGGAATTATGAGACTTAACAACTTATGAGTCGACAAAATATGTGACGAGCGCAATTCTGTGTCATGCAGTACTTTGTAATTCCAGGTTTGGGGTGGTGTTGCTCTTGTTTATGGGCAGGCGTAACGCTTACCATCAAACGAGCGACCTGCTCGTCTCATCATTCAAGCTAATAAAAAGCAACATATTTTTTTAATTAACTTGATATCTTTATTATTGTTAAGATAAAAATCTTGGAAGTAACAGGGGATGCTTAAGGATAAAACATATTTTCATGGCAATGAAGACAAAATTTAAGTACCACTTGAATAAAATACGAAGTCGTAAAAGCCACATAAATTATTTATGACACTCTTCCAGTACTCCCAAAACACATTACTGAACGGATTCCACATTAGAGACGATTAAAATACTGTCTATATGCGGTTCAAGTAATAAAAATGTGGATTAGACAGCTCTAGCACTCATATGAGCTTAATGTTTTTAAACGATTATGTTTTAATGCTTTTAATTTATGATCGAGTCGCTAAGGTAACTAAGAAGCATACTATTCGATATAAAGTGATTCAAAGTTAATTAACTCGTGGAAAAGTGTTTTATTTAATACATCACTTTTACCTGCGATCGTTTTTACTATCACAAAATGCTCAGTATCAGCCCGGAAGCTGGAATTGTGCCCAGTAGGGCACAATTCGATAGGCTCGCCCCCTATCACATCATGGGATGGAAATAAGCTCGGCGAAATGTGGGTGTACTGGTTACACCTCTGCTTACGTCAGTGCGTCAGTAAGTACGTATGTACAAAGGATAAATACATCATTATTACACATTACAACGTAAGGATTATTTCTAGTGAATATCCAGGAATTGTTAATATGTAACTTTCTACATCCTAAACAAAATGTATATATTTATATTACTATCAAGTCACCAGGGAAACCAGGCGATGGCTGTACGCAGACCTGGCGTTTGATTAAATTGGCTCATTTATGCAAAGACCGAAGCAATCGTGTGAACCTCTACGGCTCTGTTTTATTACACTATGTTTCACTTTACATTTTGTGCCCACAAAGTAACTGTAAGGTTTAGTTCGATTAGCGGGACCGAACTGTGCAAGAGTTAGACCGGGCTCATTAAAATTTTACTGCAACATCGCTATGATAAGATAAAAGTCTCGCTTCAAGTTTATTCGCGCCGTGTCCACGTCGTGTAACCGGCACCTAATTCAAAAACACATTCAACTAATAAAATTATAGGTGCCATGCCAAACAATAATTTACGATTAGTCACATGATTTTTACGATTGTTGTAAACGGGAGACTTGGATAATTGGTCTATGGCTATCCCATTTCAGCAGGAGTATCATTTACGGCGACTAAAGGTGATAGCTAATTGTCGAACCTGTCGAAGCACCTGGGATCACCCTTTTGGTGGAAAGCAATCCATTAATATCATTCAGAATGAATGAAGTGAATGACATTGTCATGCATGCGGGCTGCTGTTTGAAAACCAATAATCATAAGCCAAAAAATTACTGGAATGTGGATATGATGATATAGTCCTGACTAGATGGATGGTGATTGGTATTTCTCATACCATTTGATGAAATAATTAAAAAATAATTAGTTAAGAATATCATGACAAACATAATAGACAATATTTTCTTATGTTTACGCGAACGTTACACATTGAAATAAAACTAATTTAAACGGATTTTATCGCGGTTTTTTAATTTAATTTTGGACCCGACGTTTCCCAAGCTTTCAGCCTTCATGGTGACAGGGTGGACTCCAGTGGAAACGTCGGGACCAAAATTAAAAACCGCGATAAAATCCATTTAAATTAGTTTTATTTCAACATCATAGACAAAATTATGTTCAGAAATATAATGAAAACGAACATAATTTTAAACTTGCTGTAAATTCCTTCTATACTTTTTCATAATTGAATACATGTACCTAACTAGGGATTTTTTATCATTCTGAATCTGTGATAATATAAGCAAGCTTCTTCATACTCGCATAGTTCATTGCCATATCAACTCGTTGGAATGTTGAGCCAGATTAGTTACAAAACTAACGGATATTCTAATGGATTCACACTGGAAATATATACAGATATGCAAAGAGAGGTATTCCAAGATAGGGACCAAGATGCACTCAACGTATGCTAAGGTATTCTCAAAGTTTTACTTTAAGTAAGGCAGTTTCGTGACCCAGACATAACGTCGGCGAACTTCCGACAGAGCTGTCGGGGTGTTTATTTCAGCTGACGTAGATTGTACGTTCTCATTTATATTTCCTTAGAAGCGTAAACTGCAATCTTGATACACAGCTATAATGTCGATTTTTATTGATACCTAACTTAATATTATAAAGAGAAATGGTTTGATTGCTTGTTTGCATTAAATAGGCTCTGAAACTACTGGACCGATTTGAAAAAATATTTCACCATTAGAATCCTACATTATCCCTGATGAATATAGGCGACATCGATAATATAACGGTGCAGAATTTTACGCGGGCGTAGCCGCGAGCGAATGCTGGTTAGTTATATTTGGGTCCACATACGCCATAAAATTTCAACCCACATCAAGCAAAAATTGAGATTGATTTTATTTTGCAAAATTTCTTAGATTAATTTATTAAGGGATTAAGGTATTTAACCTTAAATTCCGTATTTTATAAAAAAAACATAAATGAAAAATTTCCCACGATTATCAGAAATAGAAGTTTAAATTATTGATGTAAGTTAATGAATTTAAAATGTTTACTTGATATGGGTTTAAATTTTATTGCGTAGTTGTATCAATTTATAGTAGTTCATCGTAGCGCCTAGTTTAAGTAAACTAGACGTTATGTTTCCAAACATACACTGATTTACAGCAATCGAATATCAGATTCTTCCAGTTTTAGGGAGACTACGTAGCAATTCATATTAAAACATGATAAAGCTTATCTGTGAACCCTAAAGTTTGACAGGCTTAACTTCGAAAATGAGGTCAGAAATTCATTCAAACTCGGCTAGTCAGCTCGGAATCATTATTCAACGATCTTAGATCTACCGTGATAAAAGTATTTCACCAGTGTTTTGGCGAAAATAACTTTAGTAAAATATAGTCACCGTGGTCATAATTCGAATCATTAGTCAACGTGACAGAGAGCGTGGCATAAATCTTGCAGAATCTATGGCCGTCAGGACTGGAGGATTTCCGGAGGGCAATCGCGAACCGTGGAGGTAGGACCACCCTATTTCTGAGTGGTCTAATGATCTGGTAAAGGTAGGCTTTATGAGTAGATGCGGTAGTAATTTATGTAAGCACTGAAGGACTGCTGGTAGACGATACTTCACTAAAGAATAAGTGCCATGATATTATTGTTATGATTATAATACCGATAAAGTGTTAACCACTTTATCACACTTGCTAAATGAATAATAATAATAAATACACCTGACAGTCACACACATAGCCTACACTAGGTTAATCTATATTGTGGGTATCAGAAATTACGAGAGACATGCAGTCCCACAACACCCAGATTCAGAACAAAATGGTGCGGAAATCGAACCCACGGGCTTTCGCTTCGCAGACGGCAACTCGCCCCCTGCGCCACGGAGGCATACAAACTTTTGGTTTGGATTGAATGTGAGGCTGGTGACGCTGTGATTCATTCGTTATTAAATCGGCGTGGCCGGTCGCAGTATACAACATAATATCTTGAAAGCTAACTTGATATTTAATTAAGTCAAAATATAGAAAACGACCAGTACGAACAAAGAAAAAACTTGGACGATCCTACTTTTATTAGAATTCCGATGCGAGGCCGTGAAATATTCACAGTTTTCTTATTAGGCTGGCACCATACTGCAAATCATTATCAACTAAAAACGAACTAGCTGTAATTCAAAATACAAGAACAATTCACCAAACTATTGAATCTGATGTATTTATAATACTGAATACCCTATAAGTGACATGAAACATTGCCTCTTCTCAACGGTGTTCCAATTAAAGATGATGGAAACAACCCATGACACGGACAATCAAATTTTCTTGTTTTGGAATACATGTGTTTAAAAGGATTAACTGAAACAATAAGGATGAATGGAAACACCACTTACTGAATGGCAATTTTACGACAGGCACACAAATAGTCAAAACGCAGAACGATGCTAAGTATATCAGATATAGCTATTCTGAAAACAAATAAAATCAGTTTATAGCTTTATAGCGTGTTCCGAAGTGGAAAGTCTTTATTCTGACGCGAGCGGTGCGCGACTTATGGCTCACGACTAGCTGCAGGCAGGAGACGTGCTTGTGTGGTCTGAAACGTATTTATACAAGATACTACTTAATTATGCGCTTTACTAAAATATTTCACTTGATTATAGTGTCATGATGTCTGGCTGTATAACTCTGTTCATAATCTCGTCAATTTATGTCTAGTCAATTCATCTATTTACCTATTTAGTTTAAGTGCATAATTAATATAACAATGTTTTCAATAAATAATAGACGAGGCCCAGCAATGGAACGTATGTAATACAGGGCTAGTAATATTTTAAAAATAAAAAAAACAATCTGAGCACTGTTAGACGAAAAGACTTACCATACCATTGAAACTTATGAGTTATCATTCAGATAAAAATCGCGCAATGAGAAATTAAGATCACATTAAAACACCCCAAACAAGGTTTACTCTACTCCGATGTGAAACATCAAATATAAATTACCTGAGACATTTAAAAGTGCGAATGGAAAACGCAAGGAAGTGAATAAATTCGTGCTCCAACTCTGGAACTACTTTCGCAAATTGAATTTTCACGCGTTTCTACTTTGTAAGCGGTGACTGCAATTTGTCTACCTCCTGAAGCTTCCTCAAAATACACAACGGTTGTAAAATTATACGCATCAAGGGACCCAGCAAGTTGTACGAAATATACAAACAAACACAGCGACCATGTCGACAAACAACATTATTATTGTAATGCTAAGAAATGTTGTTTTGTCAACACGTTTACATGTAATTGTACAAAATTTCTAACAGAATTCCTTAAAGCTGTGACTTAGGCTAAATCGTAAAAATTATGTTGGGTAACAAGAAAATTCTGAGAATCCTTTTGAACCATTCGCTGTATAAAATATATGTGTGATATACTTTAATTACGGAGTTTTTGTCGAAGTTGAATTTGTATAAGTGCTGTCAATTAATTAAAACAAGTTTTAATTTTTCGCAATACTTCTAAAGAATCGATTCAAATTAATCCTTAAACAAAATAATCCTTGTGTTTGAATGAAAAGTTGAAAAAACAATTAAAAACCATTAAAAACGCTACATACTGCCGCGGTGCATTTTGGACGCGTGAACCTTCCATTCCGGTAGATTTTTGTACGGCGCAAATCGTCAAGGTCGTTACAGTACAGGCTTAATATGGAGGAGTTAATCAGATTTAACAAAAAAATATCAATGCCATTAACCAATTTCCCAGCAAAGCACAGTAAATCACGCAAAATACCCAACTGTAGTATTTTATTTTTATTTGACTGAATGAGGAAACGAACACGCCGCTGGCATAATGGAAGCGCATGCCTGCCCATGCACAAAAGCAACACCACACAGAACGTTGAATTATGAAGCACTGCATGGCATTCGTCACCCCTAATATAGGATGTTAAGTTTCATAACGCCCAGTCATTTCACTGGCTTTAACGTCCTTTAATTCGAAACAACAGTGTTTATACATAAATAGATATCTGTGGTATCAACACACTACGGTCTCGAATATGTGGAAACTATCACACGCTCACACGAATTTGGTCACAAAATAAATTTATAAGTAAAATGTCGAAAGTGAAGAGCAAGCTTTTAGTGAACAAAAGTCTTCAGGGCACCAGCAATCAATCCTTTGGCGATATCGGCTTCTCGGTAACTGTTTCTTATCGTGAATAGCAAAAAAGCCTTTCCATGTCGAGAGCTGTCGATGTGGAAGCACCTTTGTTTCTATCGGGCGCGACCGATCAAAGAGTGATGCAAACGAATAACAAAAAAAATAATGTTACAACTACTACACTTTCTACTAAGAAAATTAAAAGGAAAAAGTGATATTTTTTTATTCGATGACAAATCATAGACGTTACTAGAAACAAAGAAATCTATTTTCAATTTCAGTATAAATAGGCACTTGTCTATATCGATACAAAATTTACGAAACAAGTATTTGTGAAACGTGCCCATGTTCACTTATCGTTAGGAGTGGCCTGTTATTCAAATATACACCAAGCACAAGTTCTGGTAAACTGGCAGATTGTATGAACTCGCCGTCAATTCACAAGCAATTTAACATATGCGTCATGAACGTACTCTCGAGTAAACTTTCTTTAGTATCTCAGTTTTAGTGTAGTTCGTTTATACAGGCAATTACGTATATGTAGGAGTTCAATAGGTTGGTCGACTGGGCCATGCAGTTAATTTGTAGTCGTGATTGAATTAACGAACTCGAGTGCTTGGCAGAGCTCATTTCGAAAGCTGTTAGATGCTATCTTACTTTTATACCATGCACCATAACAGATGCATACCTTGGCTTTGCATCAAATATTTTGCTAACTTGTTCGGATATACTACCCTAAGACGATAATCATTATTTTAAGGTTGCCGTATACACTTGCTAGCATGTTAAAGAACTGTGCGCCAATCTACTAAATTAAAAGGTATCATTTTTAGTTCCGTGTGAAACAGCCGTGCGATTTATATCTCAGCAGGGTTCTAGCCTTGGGCCTGTCGGTAACATTGCGTTTGTCAGTTTGAAAATATTACGCATATACAAAAGTGAATTCCATACACTGACAACCAAACACGGTTAAAATGTAGACTGAACTTTATTTTAGTTCAAGTTGGTTGAATACATTCGTGCAAATGTAAAAATTCCTTTCTGGGGAGTTCCAGTCGACTGAGCGCCTGGTCTAACGAGGAATGACGGCTCTAGGACACAATGCATGTCGGTTCAGGTGTGTAAATCATGCTGACAACGTATGTTGTGCTCGCATCACTCGTCTCTTATTATATAAAAATACATGCACATACCAACAAATATATTTGCTCGAGTATCACCTCCCAAGTTGTGGCAATTTCGTCCGGTATTTCAAAATTATAATAGATGCTAATTCATATATACTTACGGTTTATTATGCAACAGGAAGTTAAATTAGTATACGGCAAGTTCATAAAGAAAGCGGTCAAATGTTAAGGAGATAATTGTTGGTGCAGGAAATTAAAGGCATTTATTAAGTAGGACAGTACACCGTGGTTCCACTTGATGGCGATCTTGGGCAAATTCAACGGTCTTGTTCATAACACTGACAGTCCTGTTTATCTTTATAGATCTCGCACGATTTCAAAAAGCGTTTCACTTGTCATACAACAATGCGTTCATCTCGAGAGAAACAAACAGAATTATATTTTAAGGGATATGGCCATATTCGGCTAAGAAACGACAACGATTATGAAGTCGTTCTAAATTTGAAGTTTATTGGAAACATCTGTTTTTATCTAGGGCTTTGCAAACTGTTATTTATCATATAGTAAATACGGTCCGAGACAATAGCTATAGTATTGAGTTTAGTCATATCATTAATCATAATATTTTCAGTTAGTTCATCTATTGTCTCCCCCTTATCGCGTTACCTTTAAGATTTTCTGGTTAAATTAACTAACATACTGACCTAGTGTAAGAATGTGTAAGCCATCCACAGGTTGCGGACTCGACAAGCATGGTGGTGCAATTTGGCAAAACTTGTACTAACTGAGAGTAGCATGCAAAGCCATACATACTCATATTTCACCGCTATTATTATTCCTAACCATACTTAGGATAAGTAACAAAGTTTGTTTGTCTGTAAGCCGTCTGGGCATTGCATGAGTCACAGGCGTGGGAGGCAATAGATATACCGAGATTGTATTTCAGTTCAATATAGTAGAAGCTTTGCTTACATATATTAACCCTAACTTTTTCAAAAGTCACAGTTATAGTCAATTGTAATTTCGAAATAATTGTCTCCACCTCCATTCTTGAAAACAATGTTAAGTAATTGTCTTATAAAGACTTTTAGGGATATAAACACGTTAACCTTCAGTGCCTAATCTGTATCACTTAATTGGCTATATAAAGAATGAAAATTTAAATAGCGCTTGTTAAGCACATAGTTAAAATGTGAATATTTCAATGCATTATTTTTTATGCCATAGAATTGATATTCCTTTTAAGATGCTGTTTGTGGTTGAAAGGACTAACTGAATATAACAGAAGTCGATTAAGTCCTTGATATATGAAAGTGAAATCAGAAGGCCACTTACCATTAGGGATTGAAATTGTTTCTTTTCTCTCGAGTCAAATATATGTTGCGCGTGTGTGTCTCAACTATTTCCAAGTTCAGTCGAAGCATCAGCTAAATTACTTTTATGAGCTGCGAGATTACATGCAACGAAATTGGATACGTTTATCCCATACACATGCGAAGTAATGAAAACGAACAAGTTATAGTGTTCATTGAACACAGTCATTTCAGGTTTTATGTTAAAGCGATTTTTTTGTGTGCGTAATCATAGGTTTGTTTCATTGATTCTGTTGTGTATGACGCGTTTTGATAGCGTACTTTTTACTATACTATTGTCTAGATTTGTTTCTGTTGGGTTATTATGAGCGCTAAATATTAAATGACTTACGCGCTTTCAATATATTTTCTTCTGGATATTATCTTTATTTGACAATTAATATTATAAAGTATACGTTCAACATATTAATTAAAATTATTAATCAAAAGTTGGGTCAACACTCAACTACAATACTTAAAAAACCATCACTCGAATGCAGCAGTCCTATGACTAGTCAGTTCCGAAGTCAAGGTAAGAAGCTTCCTCGATTTTTTTAAAGCACAATCATTTAGAAGTGTCTGCCTATTATGTATCGATGGTATATCTATATAAAACTCGTCGTTTGGCATTTGAAATAATGATCGTATCATTGAATGCCGGATCTCAGTGTTATTAATAGTAAGACTTGATTTTGTTGATGATCATGCTTGTGAAAAATAGAGGCTTGGTAATCAATTTTTATTGCAATATAGATATGCATATTCTAAACGATTGCTTTATTTCAAAATATGTGGTTGTTTCCCTTCTCGATAACTGCCTATTCTCACAAATCCTTTCAACGTTCGGAGTTTTTTATTCAATTCTCGGTAGCATTAATTGTGCCGAATCATTTAAATCCAACCTCGCAAACAATTTTTCGTCTGACTACATACTGTATAAGGAAAACTTTCAATACCGCTCCCATAACCAGAAACGAAAACCGTTTTACAAAAACTTGTACACAACATTTCAACTTGACTTTCTTCCATAGCAATTTGGTTGTTACCATTACACGTTTACTGCTTTTTTATTTATTCATTACATTATGACTCCGCGTTTTTACGTTAAATATGATAATATACAGCAAATTTGCTCATTTTAGGTCCATTACTGTGTTTTACATGAACATTTGCATCATATATTTTTTTCTCAACATATACTACGGATTTTACTGCCAAATTCAATACATGTAACATAAAACTGTGTAACTATGATCAAGCCACATCTTCATTATCCATATCTTTAGTATAGCTTTAAAAAGGTTTCAGCGTTTTGGTTGAAAGACTATTCTAAAATTCGTTGCCATATTTAATCTAATACAACGGTAAATAACGATTGAAGGAAGTAGCAAAACTAATTTGATTATGTACTGAAGATTTAAGTGTATTGTGGTTGGCGTGACGCATACCCATCGGCGGTTGATCTACCGAGGCCGCCGTACATTTGGCTGAGCCACGCCAAGGTCACAGGTACCTGCTACACTCGTAAATGCCTCATTATTGACAGCCTCCGTGGCGCAGCGGGTGAGTAGCCGGCTGTGAAGCGAGGGGCCGCGGGTTCGATCCCCGCACCGAGATAAATATTTGTGTGATCCACATTTATTTGTTTCGGGGTCTGGGTGTTGTGAGACCGAAAGTCTCTCGTAGTTCCTGATACCCACGACACAAGACTCGTATCTTACTGTGGGGTCAGGACTATGTATGTGACTGTTGGGTGTATTTATTTATTTATTTATTATAATTCTAATGTATGATTTATCAAAACTCATCCTCATAACCGTGGTATTGATTAGTACAGACTACAACAGACAGACAAAACAAACGTAATTGTTTTATTATAATACCGAGTTCGAAGTGTAGGTTTGAATTTGCAAGTTCGATAACCGTTCAATTATTTCCGTTCACTATCCCGGCTACTTACTTGAAGAGAGCTTCAAGCCAAGGGCCGGGGTATGTTTGTATGTCCGGTCGGACGTCAGCTGTCGCCGTCTGCACTGCATGGAGGATCCTTCCTTTTCCACACTGTGGGTACACGTGGATCTTGGCACTCAGAGCCGGATCTATGTGTGCCTTTACAGATCCCATAACGGGGATGACGAGACAACTCGGCTGTTTAATTACATTAGCCAGGCGACAGATGATGCGCTGGAGCAGTATCCGACAGCGGAACTGGTGGTCTTGGGGGACTTCAACGCGCACCATGAGCTGTGGTTGGGCTCCTCCAAGACTGACCATGCTGGACGTACTGCTCATGCATTTGCTCTGACTCACGACTTGTCACAACTGGTGAATCAGCCCACCAGAATCCCAGATGTGGCAAGTCACACGCCTTCATTGCTGGACCTTCTGCTGACGAGTCATCCAGCCGGATACAGTGTGTCGGTGGGTGCCCCTTTGGGTACCTCCGATCATTGTCTGGTTGGATCCACAGTGCCGGGTGCTGCGCCTCCACCACCAGTAAAGATCAGGCGCAGAATCTGGCACTACTCGTCGGCAGATTGGGATGGTATGCGAGAATATCTTGCATCCATCCCTTGGGGGCAGCGCTGCTTTGAGGGCAACGATCCTTCCGCGAGTGCCGACGCTATTGCCGACGAGATCCGGTTAGGAATGGAATATTACATTCCTTCCTCGGAGGTCGTCGGTGGTGGTCGCGGACGCTCCTGGTTCAATCGCGACTGCGCAGATGCTGTTAGTGAGAAACAGGCTGCGTATCGCGATTGGATTAGGGGTCGCGCCATGAAGGATCCCAACATAAGTTCTCTCAAAGCGGCCTATAACCAAGCCACCAAGGCCTGCAAGAAGGCGTACGTCAGAGCGGATGCCCAGCGCATCAACAGGATTGGACGGACTTTGGCGGATCATCCGACGAGCAGTCGTGCTTATTGGAGTCTTGCCAAAGCCGTCCAATCTAATTTCTGTCGCCCCTCGTTGCCACCGCTGAGATATCCGGATGGATCCCTGGCCCATAGGCCGCAAGAGAAAGCCACTCTTTTGGCAGAACTCTTTGCGGCTAATTCGCGGCTCGAGGTCGGTAATGCACTGCCGCCCACGGTGCCTGATTGCGGATATTCCATGCCGGATGTTCGTATCAGGCATTGTGATGTGCGGCGTGAATTGCAGACCCTCGATGTCCGCAAGGCTAGTGGTCCCGATGGTATCCCAGCGGTGGTTCTTAAAATGTGCGCAGCCGAATTGTCTCCTGTGCTGACGCGCCTATACCGTTCTTCCTTCTTCTCAGGTATTGTGCCCCAATCTTGGAGAGAGGCCAATGTGCAACCGATCCCAAAGAAAGGTGATCGGTCGGACCCTAACAATTACCGTCCAATCGCCATAACCTCAGTGATGTGCAAGGTAATGGAGCGGATCATAAACGCACAGCTGATCCGCTACCTGGAGGATCACTCGCTGATCAGTGACCGACAGTACGGCTTCCGGTCTAAACGATCAACGGGTGATCTTTTAGCGTACGTGCTACATCGCTGGGGGGAGGCGGTTGACAAGCATGGCGAGGCTCTAGCCGTAAGCCTCGACATTGCTAAGGCATTTGATAGGGTCTGGCACCGTGGTCTTCTCTCCAAGCTTCCGGCATATGGGCTCCCCGACAACCTGTGCACGTGGATCTCCGGCTTTCTGCATGAGCGTAGAATGCGTGTCCTTGTTGAAGGGCATGCTTCACGGCTCATGTCAGTTAATGCTGGAGTCCCACAAGGCTCTGTGCTTTCGCCCACCTTGTTTATTCTGCATATCAATGATATGTTACCACTTGGTAACATCCATTGCTATGCAGATGACAGCACAGTGCATGGGCGTTACTGCAGTAAGCCTCCTGGTTGCCGGGAAGTCACTGAGAGGCAGCGAGAGAATCTTGTCATTGAGCTCAACCGGACCCTGGATCTCATTTCGGAATGGGGTACAAGGAATCTGGTTGAGTTCAATGCCAAGAAAACTCAGGTGTGCGCGTTCACGTGCAAAAAATCCCCGTTTTCTCCCCTCCCCAATCTTCAGGGTATCCCGCTCGCAATGCGGAATAGCCAAAATATCCTGGGCATGGATATTTGCTGCAATCTGAATCCAAGGAACCACATCGAGGGCGTAATATCAGCCACATCGCGCAGGGTCGGAATCCTGAACAAGGTGCGTCGGTATTTTACACCCGGCCAGCTTTACCGCTTATACAAAACGCAAGCAAGGCCGGGTGTGGAGTACTGTTCGCACCTTTGGGACGGTTCCGCCAAGTACCTACTCGATGCCTTGGACGGATTGCAGCGACGGGCTGTCCGCATTGTGAATGATGCAGACGTTACAAGACGCTTAGAACCGCTACAATTGCGGAGGGACATTGCCTCGCTGAGCGTCTTGTATCGTTTGTATCATGGCGAGTGCTCTGAAGAATTGTTTGACCTTATCCCATCCTCACCCTTCCTTAACAGAACCACGCTGCTGGCTTGCGGAGCCACAGCTTCGTGGTCTCCTCCATCTCGGCTCGAACTAAAAAGTTCGCTAAATCTTACTTCTGCCGGACCATTAAGCTGTGGAACAGTTTGCCGGCGCACGTGTTCCCTCCTTCCTATAATATGGGGTCCTTTAAACGGAGTGTGAAGAAGCAGTTAGGCAGGCCGGCATGATCGTGCCGACCAACGATAGACACACTGTTTGTCGTTGGTCGACACTATTCCTGGATTGCGCTACACTTACCATCAGGTGTGGCGTAGTCATTTTTGCCGAGCCAGGATAAAAAAAAAAAAAAAAAAAAAACCTCATTATATGCATGAATGCATTTTTGTAGTATCGAGGCTTTCGTTTTTAGTGCAAGTTCTGCGTCTGAACATGCGACAAGAATTTGTGGTTAGCAGCAAGCTAGTAAACGTAGAGGTCTGCCTTAAGGCTGTAACTAAGGTTAAATCGTAAAAATGACGTTAGGTGACAAGAAAATTTCTGAGAAATCTTCTGACACAATCGGTGAATAAAACTATACAGACATGTAATATAGCTTCTTTACGGAGTTTTCTCTCAAAGCAAAAATTGTTATCTTTGACGCATAATTTCCATTGAATCGAATGAATCCTTAATCAAAATAATCCATGTAGTTGAATAAATAAACGCGACGTATTATTTTTACAAAGCCGCGCTGCATTTCGGTCGTGCCAAATCATAAACCATTCCGGTAGATGTATATCGCGCAAATCGTCAAGGTTACTGGCGTGGGGTACATCCTTAAGATACACTCAGATATAGATCTTTTTTGTTAAATGACGGCATGTTTATGATTATATTAGCGTGACTCGTACTTGTTCGCTTAAGTTTATTCAGAAATACATAGTAGCAATGAAACCTTTATATTATGTTTGGGTTGTTGGACTTTATTATGCAGCGGTACATATTAAGCTGAGAAAGGAGAGAAGTCTTAACTTTTCAAAGCAAGACGAGTACCTATTTGGAGCCCAGTTTTGTAGTAAAAAAAAATTGTAGTTTATTATACCCACGAATAAGTAAATAATAAATATAGCCTTTTAGACTCTAAGATACAATCACGTTTCTTTTGTGAATCTTAATTATGTTTATTTATTTGTAATCTTGTACAATACTGGCACGTATTATGGGCTATTAAAATAATTATTCCTTTATTACTTGTACGACAATCGCGCTATTAAAATGGTGAAACATACCAAAACATCTTGCGCGTGCGGGCATACCACGCTACCAGACAGTGGCATGCTGGTGGAATTGTGCTTGTATTATGTGTAGTAATAAATCCTGCCGCACTTTTGTAATTTTTGTATGTGATTTATTTATATCACATTTAACATATTGTTTATTTTGTCTTAATAGACTAGGCTTGGCTTGAATGAGAAAACTATGGTATTGAATATACAGCTACGAAGTTCCATTGATGCATTGATAATAAATGTAGATATGTACTTTCCGATTGTAATCTTCATTAGTGTCTTGATCTACATGGCCTTAAAACTTCTTAGATAATCTAAACTTATTATCAATTCATCAATGGAAATTCTTAACTGTACATTCAATACCATAGTTTCCGCATTCCACAGCCAAGCCTAGTCTATTAAAATAAATAACATATTAAATCTGATTTAAATTATGTTCGGTAATTTAACAGCACATGTGCATATTTTCAAACTCGAAACAGACAGCTGACAGCTTTAATACATTTTACTCATTATTGAGAATACACCTTATGGTGTATTTATAAATGTTTAAGGTCTGCTTCACAATGTCTGTTTATTTATTCGCTAGATACCACGTACCAATAATTTCACATACACTTCTCTATATGAATTGACAATAAACAACAAAAAAAAAATAGTAGTTTGTCAAACATGCCATAAATTTTAAAGATAAATGTTTTAAGAAAATATAATTTCTAAAACATAGCCAAGAGCATGTTTTAAAACATATAAATTCCACCTATAACTGCGTTTATTTGATTATATAATTACTTATCACACACCTAATACAGCAACAGTTAACAAGTCATGCACACCAAATTGTCACGAGATAAAAAGGTGTTTCCGTATCCGTTACTACTAAATATTGTACGTAAATTAATTAACGTCTCCAACTGAAGGAAGTAATAAAAATATGCACTAAAACGATACTAAAACCGAATAGGGGATCTAATTTAGGAACGCTAAGCACAGTCAGTCCAAAATACTGAGATCATAACCGCACTAAGGGGATACTCAACTTGTTGCAATTTACATAATAGGAAAAGTTTTATTTGTTCAAGTACCACAGAGTAATTTAGTCAGCTTGTTTATCCAAGATAGTAAACAGATTAATAAGTTTTATATTATTTACTATTTTAAAGCAAGATTTACTTAAGTGCTTAGATATTTTATATTAAGTTTGGAATTTGGGAGTCAGTACGTTAATTACAACACGAGATATTGGAAAATGGAGGTCATGGACCTCTGAAAAATTTGTGTTAAAATAGTTTTGGAATATCTCCCGTGTGGCTGGATAGGGTCACACAGGAATTTATTAAAGAATTTTTCACCGCGGTCTGGATCTTTAAAATATGTTGAAAAGTAACTTACATTAATTAAAATCAGTTTTTGGTAGTAACCGTGACTGGATGTTTTATTACAGCAAACCGATATTTAATTAATCAATATGTGCTTATAGTTAGTTTTCATACTATATTGTCACGTATATTTCCTGTCGAAATGGGAAATGATAATTATCAATTTTCTATTCAAGAAATTACATTCTCCTCGATTTTGGTATACATACTCAAATGTATCTACATATCTATTAAGCAACTGTATGATTTGTTTTCAAATCTTCCAATACTCACCTTATAAGGCCTGTTTTGAGATGCGCGACCGAGACATGCGACCCTAACGCCAGACAACAGCGACACAACCGCGTTGTATGCAATTTTATGCCATGCATGTGTTGATGTTTATGAGCAGGCGTGGCGCTTCCCATCCCGCAACCTGTTCGTCATTCAAAATAACAAAAAAATGTATAGGTATATTTTTGAGAACATTTTTCGAAGGTATGTGAAGTCTGCCAACCCGCATTAGGCCAGCGTGGTGGACTAAGGCCTAATCCCTCTCATTCAGTAGAGGAGGCCCGTGCCCAGCAGTGGGACGTATATAATACAGGGCTAGTATAAAAAAAGGTATGTTTTGATGTACGCGACCGAAATAGGTGAGCACGATACGCGACCGTTTCCATACAAAACTATCGTTTCGCTATTGCTTAACTCGTAACATGGATCACAGAGTATTGAGCGTTTACCTCAAAACAAGACTCTACAGGTACTGATTTAATGCTTTTTTTCGAAATTCCGTATTGTTTAACTGTTTCTAAATGTACATTACAACAAAATATTAGTAGTTATAGAAACATCTATTACCCCGGTAACCAGTTAATTTGATTACATTAAATATCTCGGCGTTATTTAAATGTATTCTACGGATTTCCTCAAGGTGTTAGCTTTTACCGTAAGGCTGTTAAGTAAATTTAAACTTGTACTTATGAAACAACATTTAGTATAGCCTGTATTTTCTGTGAAGGCCCGATGATGTGCCACATTTTATAATATGAATCGGTTTTCTGTCGTATTGCGAACCTTGGTTTTTAAATTGAAGCATTTTGAGGTGTGAGACTGAGACAAAAGACCGCGACGCGTGACGACAGCAACTTTTACTAGGTATGTTAGGTCTCTTGTATGGGACAGGCCGTCTAGGTAGGTACCATCGCTTTATCTATGTCTGCCGCACAAGCAGCTGTGAAGCCAGTGCATTTACTTGGCATTGTGAGACTTAACATCTCGTAATGATAAGCGTAATGCAGTGCCATGCAGTGCTTTGAAATTCAATGTTATTAGTGGTATGGTCATTGTTTATGGAAAGGCATTGGCGCATTTCATCAACGAGTGACCTGCTCGTCTTGTTGGGTTGTATATAAAATAAAGAAAACCGCCCGCTTTGTATACAATTGTACATCTAGGAACGTTATGAAGTATCCACCCGAGCCAGGATGCTGCGACGTGCAACCGTTTCCACACAATTTCATACAATTGGACATGTCGCTATCGTCTGACTTGCGTCACAAATCGCGGTATCCCTGTCTCAGTCGCATAACTCAAAACATGCCTTAAGTTACATAGATTTTACTGAATTCGTGTTAAAATTTATGCGTTATAATAAATACAATTTAAAAACCTAGATGATTTAAAATTTAAATTCAAATCCATGGTAGGTACAGATATTTATCTCTAATTTATCATAGTTGTTATTAATTACCTATAGTAATTCCTGTGTTTTGTTTTACTGACAAGCTTTGCTATTAATATATCCTGCTAATATTGTTTCTCATGGAAGACGTTACGAGCAAAATGCACTAAATGTACACAGATGCGCACATAAATTCACCCAAAGATTCTTTCACTACATCTGCAATGAATTTAACTGACAGTCATGAAATCCAAAAAAAATCATAAACATGCTTTGAACAATTTTTGCGTAGCTCAATTAAATCTATAAAACAAACAATATAATATATGCACATACAGTTTGAAATGAAATTATAAATAGCTTTGATACTAAGCGCCTGTTTCACCACCTTTGATTAAATGCTACTTAGTAAATAATATATGACACGTTCAAATACACAAGTCACAATCTGATATAATACACTGGAAGATCAAAATAGTGGACTGGATTATATACTGAAAGAAAAACGTCTAGGTAGTTTCAAAAATAGCTGTCTTGTATGTTAAATGGTATTTAAGTTTAACTCAAACATTGTGAAATAGGCTTTAAAGTTTGTATAACCACAGCGAACAGCTACAAAACGAAAACCAAGACTAAACAATCCATAACAGACAATTGTTTGAAAACTAATGATAAACTGAAATTGATAATAAAATAAACACAACTCCCTCACTGCATTCCATCAAATCTATTTCACGATGTACATTACACTTTCCCGCTTTAGCAGCTAGAAGACGCAACATAAATAGCTTCAGGACGTTACCCCTGTCAACGCTAGCTTTTCACTTACCTAAGTTATAGTCCTATTGTTCTAAATGCCACACCGGCACACACTACCGGGCTGTCTTGTTCAAAACTCCCTTGGAACTAACATCAATTTGTAGCTAATTACTAGCCATAATATTACTGATACATTATATGAGAACACGTCTGCCTTGGTACGGCACTTACCTTTAGGGGAAATTTAAGCGAACTTTATATATTGTTATGTAGTACATTTTCAAGCATTGCTTACAAATTAATCATAATAATTAATCGGTGTTTATAATTATATTGAAATTAATGATCCGTAAACATATAAAGAAATAAAAAATTATCCACCCGGTTGCTTCGTGAACCCCATTTGTTGATTCAGTCGCTTGTACTTAAAGAGAAATTAAACTAACAATGGTGTTGCGAAGATGAAATATCGGCGACGGAAATATTTCAACCGTGTTGAGGACACTCATTAATTCAATGGGATTCCGTAATTGGAAAATCCTTTTCTCCGAGTGCGACTGTAGACTAATGTGCATAATTGGACCTTCCGGTGGACAATCGCGGGCGAAATGAGGTCGTTTTAAATCTTCGGACAAGCCCAAAGGACTATTGTCATTAAGAGGGATGGAATTATTTTATGATAAATTTAGGATGTGGGTTCTAGTTTGAATTTACGACGTTTTAACGTTTATTTGCATATGCTAGCAGATGGCTTTGTTGTAAAGCGTATCATATGGGCATACATATTATACAGGATATTTAAGCCCACGATCCAAGAGCCACTTATTAACAAACATACTTATGAAAGGATGTTGTAAGTGTACATGGTGATTCAACTTTATCCGGTTCGTTCGGTGTCCCGGGTGGAGGACACTTTGCGTCCCGGAAGAGTCGCTACATCAAACAAAGTGCCACTGACGGCACACAATAAACCTTATATCATCCCACATCCTCGAATACGAAATTACCTTCGCGGCAATCGACTTCCGTAGCCGGCGATTTTGCAGACTTATATAGCCGAGATATTTTTCCATTGTTATATTTAATTAAATGCTTAATTACACCATGATGACTGGACAACAGTTGAGCGACAGACCGAATTAATTAATTTTGTAAGTCGGTTTCGCGCCGAAATTTTAGTATTGTTGACACGTTTGCGATTATGAATTCAACGCATAACTCGATTTGATATTGACTTAAGAGAATTCGCTTATATAAATTGATTCAAATCACGCAAACGTTTACCGAATAGTTGCTTTTGCAAGAATCATTTCAAAGTAATTTGCGTGACAATTTTATATGTATACAGTTTATAAATCCGATATCGTGGCTTGTACATTACAATGGGGTAATAAAGTTGAGATTGTAATATAAGCGTAATCTCACCGCAGTTATTTCATATCTTCTTTATAGTCCGTATTAAATCGACTGCGGAGAAAATTAATCTTTCCAATGTGTTATGAGTTATCGAACACGTATATCTAGAAAATTGTAGTTTTGTAATGACCCTAATAACTGTAATTGGTAATATCTACAAACGGTTATTGGTTATGGGATTTTGAAAATATCTTACAAAGAATAAAAACATAGGACATAGGACTTCATATGTCATTCGAAAATGTTTAATAGCATGATCAAACTTAGTCGAGTTCACATCGGCTTTACATTAAAACAGCGTTGTAACGAAGTGCTATATATAATGCTCTTAATATTTTTAAGCTAGAAATAAACAAACTAAACAGTTTTTTTTATATGTAAAAAGTACCGTTAATCAAACTACTAAATTTTTGCCTCGTATCCAACCCAAAAAGAAATTGAGAAATCATCACCAAAATACTGCTATAGAATATTTATAAAAAATATTCTAGATCTAGACAACTGTATGACAAAGTTCTAAGTCGCAAATCCTGGCAATCCTATTTACAGGGTATTTAATAGGTACAGATAAATAGGCGCGAGCGAAGCGCCCTTTCAGTCACACCGACATTCGTGACTTACATTGATGTGCTTTTGAGATAACACTGCTATTAATATTATTTACACGATATATTTATATTTTGCCGATTATAATCAAGATACAAAGCTCAGCAAAGCCGAGACTGTCAGGAGAGATAACGCTGGAGGATGTTGCGTTTTGTGCCGATCTTTTTTTATTAGCCGGAATGACGAATTGAATAGTTCGCTCGCCTGATTGTGAGAGCCATCGGCCACGCCTGCCCCTGAAGTACACCATACAGTAGGTACTTTGAATCACAAAATACTCCACTGCTGCATTCGTCGCCCCGAGATTTAAGTTGTTAGGTTTGATAATGCCCAGCAATTTCACTGGCTTCGATATCCTTTAACCGGAAACACAACAATGCTTACAGACTGCTGCTTAGAGGCAGAAATAGACACGGTGGTGGCATTATCCCAAACGGCCTCTCGCATACGACGTACCGACCACCTAGTGGAAAGTGCAATTGATATGAAAAAAAATAAAAATAACTTAGATGACCTTTGTGTACAATCATATTATTAATCAGCTTTTATGTGTGAATAAAATAAAGTTATGCGTTTATTAAATCGAGACTCTTCAGTCGATGGTTTTTCGTGATCGACAATTTTATAAAATAAATAGGCTATAACAAAACAAAAAAATTACATAGTCTTTCTTTAGGTTGTAACATAAAATATCTTTAAGTGTAACTTACTGAGCTCATTGTTGATTTTACAACATCAAATTAAAACGTCAAGTGCAAGAGTTGTAGAAAATAATTTTGTGAGCAAAACGCTTTTCCTGTACAACCGAAGTTGCAGGGAGCAATTTGTTTCGCAATAAGGCCCTGGCCCCATCTGCGCAAATGAGGGGTCAGTGGATAGTCAGACCTTAATTAAACTCAACAAATTCGTAGTCCTGTTGGATCGTCATGGGAATAACGAGCGTGAAGAAGTTGATCTCCCTGAGATATGTCACAGAAAGAATAGGAAAAGTTTCGTTGTTAGTTAATTACAAAGCGTTTTTGCGAGTCTTGCACGGGTGACAAAAAAATAACTCTACTAACAAGGTGGTAGGTCTCTCGTATGCGAGAGGCCGCCTGTGTTTATACCACCGCTTTGTCTATTTCTACCACCAAGCAATAGTGTGTAAGCACTGTTGTGTTTCGGTTTGAAGGACATTGTAGCGAGTGAAATTACTGGTCATTATGAGATTTAACATCTTATATCTCGGGGTGACGAGCGCAGTTCAGTGCCATGCAGTGCTTATAATTATATAAATCAAGTCCTGTGCGGTGTGGTACTTACCATTAGGCGAGCGCCTTGTTCTTCTTGTCATTCAATCAAATAAAAAAAAACTAGGTTAGGTTAAAAATCGTGAATTCAGAAATAGGGGTTTGGATTAAACCTAAACTGATGGTGATAACGTAAAAAAAGCTATTGGTTAAATTGCATGGTTTACTTATGACACCTTATCGTACCTTCAGGAATACACGTGTAATGAGATCTTATATACTGAATGGTAACCTTTGCATAATTAATTTACCTACTAGTTAGGCGGTACATTAACAAATAGATACTAAGGCCAACATTATTGGCCAAATCATCTCATCTAAGGCCAAAATTATTATCAACAGAATAATATTGCAAATATTCATATAAGCTACTTACGTATAAACGAAACATAATAAGAAACGGCCAACCACTAAGTCATAAAGAGGTACTAAAATTAACTCACGGCATTTTTTTGTTTAGACCAATTGCATAACGCACTTCGATGCAGGCGGCAACAATCGACATATTCAAGTAGGTCGACCTCACTTGTAAAAAGGGCTGCGGGATCGATTTCATTACCAAAATAACGTTCTCCAAAATGTGACTTGTTGGTTTATGATAAAGTATATTTTTGTCTGAGAACGAGGTGATTGGATTCCGGTACAAATTGTTTACGACAACCAAAAGGCCAATAAGATCGGCCATTGTGGTCAATAACGGATAATTGAAAAATGCTTAACAAATTCGATTGTGAAGCGGTGCGAGAGTACACCCAGTGATTTACGGTCGAGTGAGGCTAACACACCATGCCGTATAGGCACTTCGAATAATATATCGCCTTGTTTTTATGGAAAATGTATGGAGTGCAAATTTTATGGGAACATCCTCACAAGTCTTTTCTACATAATAAATGTCAAAGGGAGTTTGTTTCTTTGTTACCTACTCTTGCACTCTTGAAATACAGTACTGGTTCAAATTTGAACTAAATAAAAATCATAGAATACTTTTATTACTTTAATAGCTTGAAAAATTCATTTGGCACATGGAGCTGCTAGGAAATCTAATTAGATATGAAGTAAAATAAATAATTAAAATTACTGTAACAGTTACTGTTATGAACGTGTTAAAAACACGGAATGTATGCGTTGTAGAAGTGGCGCGTCGGTTGCGTCGCCCGCGCAGTCTGGCGTGTTAAATGTAATGCGATTTCTATAGGAGTACAACGATAAGTGAATAGGGCTTAATTAAATGTTGAGGGCCGCTGTCCGATAGATATGGCGGCCCGTTCAGGTCACGAAACTAAGGGCATGCATGCTGTGAGTTATGCATGGGCCCAACAGATGTTCCGATACAAATTGCTTGCGATTGCCATTCGAGAGTCGAGGACATATTTAATTCAAACACATGTCTTAAGTTTTGGCCAACACATGTAATGTTTGTTCCTAACATTTCAATGTCGCAGAGACGTAAATAGTATTTTTTAATACGGACAGAATAATTATAATAAAATTGGTGTGTGTCGTGGGACACCAGGTAGGAACGAAGTTCCTTCGGCTAATGTACAATCGACACAAATTGCAAAAAAATCAAATTATCAACTAAAATAACAAAATATGTCTCTTTATTTTTGTTTGACAACATAAAATTACATAGAAATAGAATAGAAAAATAGAAATAAAAAAAGACGTGTGGCGCTCGGAGACTGCCGCGGTAAAGCTATTGTATAGCATTTTTTATCAACTTATCTTTATATATATAATTCTTCTGTGAGTGTGTATGTCACTGAACTTCTCTTAAACGACTGGACCGATTTTGATGAAATTTTTTGTGTGTGTTCAAGGGGATCTGAGAATGGTTTAGATTCACAATTTTGTCCGCTGGACAATGTTTTTTTAATTAATTTTAAATTTATTAGTAGTTGTTGAGTTGTCGTTGCGAAGCTTGCCGTGATGACGGGTCGTATAGCGTCTAGACTGGACAGGGACAGGACAGGGACAGGACAGTGAGACAGGACAGTGAGACAGGAAAGTGAGACAGGACAGTGAGACAGGACAGTGAGACAGGACAGTGAGACAGGACAGTGAGACAGGACAGTGAGACAGGACAGTGAGACAGGACAGTGAGACAGGACAGTGAGACAGGACAGTGAGACAGGACAGTGAGACAGGACAGTGAGAGGACAGTGAGACAGGACAGTGAGACAGGACATTGAGACAGGACAGTGAGACAGGACAGTGAGACAGGACAGTGAGACAGGACAGTGAGACAGGACAGTGAGACAGGACAGAGAGACATGACAGTGAGACAGGACAGTGAGACAGGACAGTGAGACAGGACAGTGAGACAGGACAGTGAGACAGGCCAGTGAGACAGGATAGTGAGACAGGACATTGAGACAGGACAGTGAGACAGGACAGTGAGACAGGACAGTGAGACAGGACAGTGAGACAGGACAGAGAGACATGACAGAGAGACAGGACAGTGAGACAGGACAGTGAGACAGGACAGGACAGGGACAGGACAAGACGGGGACAGGACGGGGACGGGACGGGGACGGGACGGGACGGGGACAGGACGGGGACGGGACGCGGACAGGACGGGGACAGGACGGGGACGGGACGCGGACAGGACGGGGACAGGACGGGGACGGGACGGGGACAGGACTGTCCAACCGGAGGGAGGTGGGAGACGACCTGACTTAGGTCGTCGAAGTCAATTAAATGTGCGACGGGCTACCTCACGTGCAATGGCGCAGTACCTCACTTAATTGCATTTAATGTAAATAAAACATTTGTATTAAGTTTTGACCACATTTTACACAAATATATTATGTAGGTGATACGAAGTTCACCGGGTCATCTAGTGTAATTATAAATAATAACGAGCAGGCGTAATCTTTTAAAAATCGAAGGAGTATTTTTATATACTTCAATTATAACTGGCTGAATGAATTTCATTTTAAATATGTCTCTTTATTTTTGTTTGACAACATAAAATTACATAGAAATGACTGACATTAAAATTGACACATTGACTGTCGCGCCTGCGCGGGTCTCATTTAACGCTTTTATTCCACGCATTTTTTCCACGCATTTTTCTTACGGTTTTACTATCACATTTTTTTCAGTTCGGTCACGCAGCGAAATCCCTATCCCCTCCAAGCCTGCCGTAAGGAACTTCGTTCCAAAAAGGAACTAACGCTGGCTGGTTATGCGACTGTCGCGCCTGCGCACTTCTCATTTAACGCTTTTATTCCACGCATTTTTTCCACGCATTTTTCTTACGGTTTTACTATCACATTTTTTTCAGTTCGGTCACGCAGCGAAATCCCTATCCCCTCCAAGCCTGCCGTAAGGAACTTCGTTCCAAAAAGCTAAAAATAAACCTATTCACATACAGAAAACAAAGAGAATAAATTCAGGAGTGTATTAAAACTTTGATAGGTGTACAGGAAATGAAAGACGTGAACAAAAATAGAATTAGGGGACACGGAACAAGGAAGGGATACCCCGATCATTGTTCGCGTGTTTTAGAGATGTAAATATAGATACGGAATAATTCAAAATGTTTATTTAAAATACGTAAAAATATTACATTTTAATAAAACTGCACTGCGACAAGCGTAGGGGGAGTGAAAGCCATCTGGTGTATCAAAAAGCTATTCTACATTGATAAGCGTGATAACACGCGTGCCCACTAATGCACCGCCCCTTGCATTAAATTACATTTAACTCATTACGCCCGTGATTCTAATGGGTCAGGGGTGAAAGGGACGGGCATAATGCGATCATTACGTCTTCAGTATTTATGTGGCTTCACTCCCGCACGTGTTCGCAACAAATTGCAAGCATGATAAAAGATCTCCATTAACACAAAATGGGTGTTAAATCCACCGGACACGAATTAAAATTATATCGCGGGACTGTACGTGTTATGGCCGTAGACGTGAAAAGTAGCCAGTGAAGATACCATCTTGTAAACCAGTCTGACAGGGAGCCGAAAAAAATGAGTGAATTTTATTCACTCATTTTTTCGTTATGTTCGTTTTTGTCAGTACTTCCAATAGACCGTGACCAATGATCGTAATCGATGTGCCCACTCATAACGGATGCATTTAATTTGAAAAACGTCGCGTTTAATTCAATAAACATTAATATCATTAATCCTCACGGCTCCAACATATTTTGTTTATTAAACTTCTAATACAAAACGAGGTAGTATGGCTTGTAAAATTATGTCATGCGCAGCATCAATTACTTTAGAAACTTGTTCGTTTTTTCCACGAGGGCTGAAATGACGGCACGTGCTCCGGCAGATGTTGTGATAAAAACCGCCAAAACGCACACGGCATTGTATGGAGTCATGTATATAATTCACTCCAGTACGATCATACGTGATAGGTTATCATCTGCTCCATTGTACTCGCAATAAAAGTACCCCAATTTCATGTAACCACATGGTCATCTCGCATGCACGTTGCAGTTCTTTTGTATCAGATACTATGCAAATGTTTGAATTTTTATTACTATTTATGTTGTTTACCAATTATATAATCAAACTGTCACTATTATATTAATAATAAACGAGATTAGCACTATCAAAGTGTGAATTCAAGTAGTCAACGCTAAGTGTTGAATACTTATTGTTTACTTACGGAACTTGTGATATTGTTCTTATGATAATGACAATAGTTTATCTTCGCAGCAACAGACTAGGGTTGATGTGATTATGGAAAATACTTTTGAATTTAAAGGCAATGTATCATTAATATGTTTTATCCTTAAATTTCTAAGTTTAGAAAAATAATTTGGTAACAGGAAAATATTTTCATACTATTACATCGAAGCACGTGAACACAAATACATTTAGTCTTGACGTACATATCTATACGCACACCAGTTTCTTTCGCGATCAAAAAATACATGAGCTTTGAAAATCTCTCAATGTTTGTTTCATTATTGTCCTCTGCAACCCTCTGTATCCAAGTTATTTTTTGGCACTCTTCCATACCGCCGGCGACATACTTGCTTATATTATTATATTTTGATGAGGGCTCGAAACTATCAAAACATAAGCGTAAAAATAATTCAGATTCTATGAATGAGCGCACCATGTGCTGGTGCCAATAAAAAATACAATTGTGTTCCACATGGCGCTTTTAAGGTAGCAGGAAATCTCGAATGATGTGTTGTTTTATACAGATTTTTTTATAATCCACATGAAGACGTAAATGTACCATTTAGAGGTTTATTGCCCGAGTATTACAGCTGCAGGCATTTAGATTAGAAACTGGTTAAAATATCTATGTATTTATTTCCCACAGAAATAAATGTTAATTTACGCAAAACACACTCACAC
This sequence comes from Amorpha juglandis, assembly GCA_949126905.1. NCBI lineage: Eukaryota > Metazoa > Arthropoda > Insecta > Lepidoptera > Sphingidae > Amorpha > Amorpha juglandis. Next base: position 12,023,546 of record OX421372.1, read on the forward strand.
CTCAATAATAACACATTAATTTCTTAAGCACAGCCTTAGGCAAAAGCTGATTAGATAAGTTTAATAAAAATATAGACCTTCCGTCACAATTCCAAGAATTAACTTTATAATAACGATAACCTGTATTAACAGTAAAAAGATAAGAAAGTTTAAAGTAACTACCGATGACATCACGTAAAACGCGACGCGTTAACCGAAATAGGTATATTGGATGTTGGTTGATGAAACCGTTTACAAACTTTCCTAATCATAACTTGAATTCAATATTGCGGAGCCCGGGTTAACTCACTGCCTCTGGCTACGGATCCTTAGCGTCCGCGCGCTAAAAGGAGCCATACTTATTTTCCGGCTGGTTAGTACGAAATTCAGTGGGATATAAAAAAATATGCGATGATTTTCCTGATAACAGATATCTTTGCCTCCGGATAACTTCAGCCTTGATTGTGTTACTGTCAACTCTAGTGCATTAATTGTTGTTTGTCATCAACAATCTGTGTGCTCTTACCTAAAATATTTACTTCATATAAAACGATCAGAATGAAATCTTGGCATAACTCGAAAATACCGAATGATATACGTACAGTATTAACATTATTTTACATCGACACGTTATCTGAGAAAATCTATCGAGATAGACATCGAAACCTTTGGCTTAGGCGTTGGGTCACTCATACTCTGCCATTAATGGCGCGGCTTGCAGTATACACGCTTCATTACGTCAGGGAAAACAAATATATTAACTTGAATAGCCCTTACAAGCGCCGTTTATCTCAACTTGTTATAATATTTCATCATTATGGTTATGAGCTAAGTGTGGAAGAGGTAAAGTTCGTGTATTGTTTCCCTTAACTGCGAAAGAAAGAGAGAGTATAGCTTATTGAGTTGAATACACTGTATTTACAAAGAGCCTTGTGTCTGGTATATCATATCGCACTTTGTCTTTGTTATTATAAAACACAAACTAATGTGTACTGTCGTACTAAGCTCTACGCGGTTGGATTATATTTGACAGAAAATAACAAACCTCAGTAATACAATACAGAACCTCAGGGCGTGATTTAATACGAGTATTAACTATTGAATTAAACTTCAAGATATTGTGTAAAAAGAAAGATATGGTTTATTTTCTGTCACCATTATAAATAAATATACATATGCAACATATACATAATAAGCACTCACGCCTGTAATCCCCGAAGAGGTAGGCAGAGATGTAACCAATACACCCACATTTCGCGGAGCGTATCTCCGTCCCATGATGTGATAGGGGATCACGGATGATAGATCCAATGCCGATGAACACCCACAATATCAGAACAATTTCATGAGAGCGTTGCCGACATAACAGAAAAAAATTGGTGTGTGTCGTGGGACACCAGGTAGGAACGAAGTTCTTTCGGCTAATGTAGAATCGACACAAATTCCAAAAAATTCAAATTATCAACTAAAATAACAAAATATGTCTCTTTATTTTTGTTTGACAACATAAAATTACATAGAAATAGAATAGAAAAATAGAAATAAATAAAAAAAAGACGTGTGGCACTCGGAGACTGCCGCGGTAAAGCTATTGTATAGCATTTTTTATCAACTTATGTAATTATAAATAATAACGAGCTAGCGTAATCTTTTAAAAATCGAAGGAGATATAAAAATACTTCAACTATAACTGGCTGAATGAATTTCATTTTAAAAAAGGAACTAACGCTGGCTGGTTATGCGACTGTCGCGCCTGCGCACTTCTTATTTAACGCTTTTATTCCACGCATTTTTTCCACGCATTTTTCTTACGGTTTTACTATCACATTTTTTTCAGTTCGGTCACGCAGCGAAATCCCTATCCCCTCCAAGCCTGCCGTAAGGAACTTCGTTCCAAAAATGGGAATTGGGGGAGGGGAATTTGGGCCTACGGAAATTTCCTTGACGGTATGAAACCTGATAGCAAGCTGCAATTCGACGTCGGTTTTCTGTGAGACAGTGCACACCCTCTCGAGCCATTCGTGCTGTAGACACGATTCGTAGTTTTATTTTTAAAGAGAAAAAAGTCCAAACTGTATGTACTCAAATGATGGTAATAAATAAACCCCGAATGATAATATACCATAAATATAATATAACAATAATAAATAATGCTAATATACCCCATATACCACTTGAAAGACTCCTTTATTTTGCAGCTTTATTGCGATTTCGGACAATCTATTGATGATTTATTTTGAAACTTTTCTAATATATGAAATCCTTATAAGCTAAGTAATCTTAGAGTCAATGCATATTAAATAACCAGAAATACTTCATACAGTGCAGATAAAATTGATCTCTGACATCGCGTATAAACCGAGGCACGAGCAAAGACTACTATAATCAGAATTCTTATAAAACAGCTCAAAATAGAGCTTTGTTTACTACACGCTATTGTAGATAAGTGTTTTTTCAGGCGTGTAGATTGGTAGCCACTTACAAACATCGTAAAGAATCTTATTTATACGACTTCCTTCATAGCTTTATAGGAAAGACAGTGTTTGAAGGTATATTGAATATCAACGTTGCCTATCTAGGTGCCTAGTTAGAGATTTCTATACTTGTCACGTCATTAGTAGTTAAACGAGTTAAAACGTTAGTAGTAAGTTAATACCTATCCATTATAACCGCGCTGTGTGGAGTGACAGATGATGTGAAAACTATGGAAAAACTAGCACGAATCAAATCAAATCAAATAATTTATTGAATCAGTAAAATGTCAAACATCATTTAGATTCAGTCAAATTTTAACTCTACCGCCAGTTCGGAATGCTGATTCGTTAAAGAAGAACGGGCAAGAAACTCTAACGTTGCTCTTTTCTAAACTTATTACAATATACAGGGTTATTTTTAAAACACCAGCAACCTCGCAGGGGTAGATACCTAAGGTTATAAGCTACTACTTTTGTTCTACGACTTTTGATAATTTGTTAGATTTTATTTTCATACAAAAATAAGTATTCATTTAATTTCCGTCTTAAATGTTACCTACACGCATCGCAGATTACGTAAGCAAACACGCGAAGCGTGGGGAACCGGGCTAGCGTTGAAGGTCATCGCCCGAGCCAGCTGAGCGGCTTCTTCGAGTCGCGCGCGCACGCCGAACGCTACGAAGAAAAATACGACACAACAAAAACTTGTAAAATCATTTTTTTTTAAATATATTGAGTTATATACAAACTCGTAGAACAAAAGTTGTTCCGTATGGGGTCAGCTATCTGGTCCTGCGAGGTTGCTGGTGTTTTAAAATTAACCCTGTATATTAGCACTAAAACCTAATAGCAATCCACAAGGGCCACAGTCGCTTCGCTAAACACCTCTTTGGTCAAGTGGACTCTAGTGGTACCTACCATTACACAACACTACCTAGCGGACATAGTTTGTGAAACTGGTAAGTTTATAGATTCGATTTTTATATCCTCCAGCGCCCAAGAATATTCACAATACCAGAAGAATCATGGATACATTGCCGCTTTTAAAGGAATGGGGAATCGGGAAGAAGAAAGGTGGAGATCAGATGACTCACTTGCTTGTCCGTGCTTCTTGCCCGTGTATATAAGAAGAAAAAAATAAGTAATAGTGTATTCGGCGTCTATCTATAAACAAGGCAGATGCCGACTTTATCGCATTTCTCATTTTTTTATCAACATGTAGAGACGTTTACATGATATTACCACAATAAATTCCTTTGAAACACTGAGTTTATTACCAAACGGGTGCTGGCTTAAAGCCACTGTAAAGGTGTGGTTTGGTACATACATATAAACAGATGTTATAATCTACATAGATCTTATGAGGAAAAGTGACTTGAGAAACCGAAAGTACATACCTAATTGGTCAATCATCGAGGGTAAAATGTATAGAAACGAGTATGTTGTCAGGAGCGTCATTGAGTTCAAGTTCGCTTGGACGATAACATCTCGGTCCGCATTTGTTTTATTGTGACGTGAGCGCCGCAGGCACCGGCTACATCTGACTCTGAATTAGTTCTCTACTTTCTGTAGCTTTGCAATACAAGAAATATAATCGCTGAACGTGGCTGTTTCTGTTTATCTTTCTATATTATTATGATGTTTTCAATACGGTGATGCGACTATACGGCTGATAATGGTGTGTACTGCAGACCATAGACCAGGTATCTTGTGGCCATGTGTATCAACGGTCATTGAGTGGGTTTGTTAAATTAGGCCATTGTTTTATGGAACGCTTTAATGTTTATTCACTTACATGACAACCCTATTGAATTAATCTTAAAAATTATGCCCAATCTTTTAATTTTAACGAAATAAAGTTCATTAGTCGACCTCCGAACTGTGGTGCTGTATTTATAAAATATTAGATAAAAACTTGCACTGATAACATAGAGTGTAAAACATGAATTTAGACAAGGGGCGTTTTCGGGTTAACAAAGTAATAAGTAGGTGACCTCAAGTTAGACTCAGCATATTCAACTTAGTCTTCGTCCTTGACGTCTACTATCATCTGTATTCATAAGTTGTCAAGGTATTCACTTTCAATGTTGACATTAGTAGTATTGGTTGAATATATTCACACAAAAAAATATGATTCATATTTTTTTTTAGTTTGCCTGAATAACGAAACGAGATGATGATGGTGGAGGGTAAGCGCCACGCCTGTCCATAAACAGAAGCAACTCCACACAGAAATGAATCAACAACGCACCGGCACTGGACTGCGCTGGCCACCCCGAGACATAAGATGTTAAGTCTATTAATACTCAATAATCTCACTGTATTCGATGTCCTTCAAACCGAAACACAACAATGGTTACACTCTGTTGCTCGGCGGACGATATAGACAAAGCGGTGGTACCAACTACCAATCCAGACGACTTCCCGCATACGAGGGACCTACCACCTAGTAAAGCATATCCATAAACTACGTAAACAACTATGGCTACTAAGTCCGCAAGTATATATCGAAAAGCGCTCTACACAGTCTATTTGACCTTTACGCTAAGTACCTATAAGGCCCGAAAACTCAAACGCAACTCAAGCATTTGATCCCATGTAAAATATGCTAACAGGCTCTTATATGTCAGAATTGTATGAAATTAGGTATCCGTTAGACAGTCAAACGTTGAGTAGCGTTTCAGTATTCAGGATTTTGTTCGCCCGAACACGCCCAAGTTTGTTCATCGTCAAATTAATATAATAAATAATATCTAACCTCGTTAACAAGATATACAGACACGCAAAACTAGTATTTAATTTATAAATAATTTATTCAATGTTTAATTAATTAGCTGGTATAACATGGTCATGAACTACATACATTATTAACGATGATATATTGATTGTAATGATTTTAGACGTCAAAGATTGATATTAAAGTTACGCGGAATGACGGGGACGCAATTAATTAAGAACACACAGCACGTCTTCCAGTAGCTTTAGTTCATCTGCTAGAATCTTCAATAGCACCGCCTTATATCTGGTTTCTATATCAGTTCGAGAGACTCAGTATACAAATTCGACATAAACAAGTACTGAGTAACTCGGGTGGTACATGTTTTGTAAGCGTTGGTGTTCTTTGCGAGTGTTAGTTAAAATAATTTTCTTGTTGCTTTTGAGACATCGTCATTATGAGTAACCTGTTTTATATTGAAATTGAATATTAAATGTTACTGTGGTAGGTCTCTCGTATGCCAGATGCCGTCTGGATATGTTCTACGTACCAGCGCTATGTTTAATTCTGCTGCCAAACAGTAGTGTGGAAGAATTGTTTCTGTTTGACGGACACTGAATTCAGCGAAATTACTGGACACTAAGATTTAACATTTAATATTTCGGATGACGAGTTTAGTACGGTGCCTTGCAGTAGGTACTTTGTTTAATGTTGCTTATGTTTACGGCTAGTCCTGGCGCGAGCAACCTGCTCGCTTGCTGCATCATCCAGGCGAATATAAGAAAAATTATGAAATACGATATTGGTTCGATACAGCTCTTCAACAGCTGAAGGTAAAAAGACCAGTGAAGTCATGACGAAAGAAGTAATACTCAAGATCATACCTATAAATAATACGAACCGCATGTAACCTAAATGCGTTCGGTGAAAAGAAAAACAACATGCAAAGGATATTTATCTTTGTAGGGCACTCATTAGAAAGTAAAGACGTATTTATTATTACGTTTACAGTTTTTACGTTTAAAAATAAAACAGGTAATGAAGGGTGTGAAAGCGTGCTCTGCGTCACTTCACACATTACACGTGTAGTGTCAAGTACTTTGATTACCGTCAGGATGAAGAAACTTAACGACTATTTTAGGACTCACAGCAAACAATCTCTTACTTTCTTTTAAAGGTTTACACAAAACTCAAGCATAACTGTGAAGGCTACGGAAAGGTAACATACATGTTCTCTATCATAAATAGTACCAGTTTGATATCAAGATAATAATTTGTGACATGTATTTAATGGAATAAAGTCTGAGATAAAAATTGTGAAGGGTTCTCTTAAAAACTTGATAACACCGTACCACACATAAATTACATCGAGACCTTTCTCTTAACTTTATAACGTGAAATCCATATTGACGTCAGGTTATTACGCAATTTAAGACACAAAAAAAGCGTCAGTCAACAATGCAGACAGTGGGCGGATCGAGTGAGGTCTGTCGATGCGTACGGCTGACCCCACGCGCCCACGCACATAACTGTAAGCAAAACCATGCTCCGCCACAAATACCATACACAAACCCATAACGAGCTATTTTTTAATTTAAATACATATTAATATCATACTGCGGCTTTGATGTCTTGGGTTCGATCTCTTGGTCAGGTAAAAGGGATATTGGGTTTTTCTATCACGAAATGCTCAGCATCAGCCCGAAGTCTAGAATTGTATGTTATGGAGATAGGCTATGGATATATGGGGCGGAAATAAGCTCGACAAAATGTGGGTGGTTACACTTCTGTCTACCTCTTCGGGGATTACAGACGTGAGTGCGTATGAATGTGTGTGTATATATTAATATCAACTAAAAAAGCTAGCATGCGTAACACGCACAATGGCTTATACAAATTTTATATGGTAATTAATTTATTAGTAAATTGAGGTATCATGGTTTGATATGTCCTTTTATTAAATTAAACTACAAATGAATACTCTGTGGTGGTTTTATTAATATTGAACAATTGCTTAGCCACTTCAAGTTTGATTTGATCGCAGATTACACTACAAAGCAATTTACGGCACGAATCGCAAGAAAATTAGTAACACACTAGAAAGATATTGGTAATATTGTTGATAACCCTGCTGTGATTAAAGTTATAATAACAACTAAGAGTTTAATGCTTATAACAAAACTAAAGTAGCCGTTTGATAATAATGGGAGGACGTAAATGAAGAACTGAAAACTTGTTCAACACGATACTAAGCGAGATGACGCGGTGATTACGGGAGCATAATGTCTTTAATGACGTAAAACCATTTTAAATTCCTCTGTTGAGTATAAGTAATAAAAAATACACGTTATTAAGCCAAGAGCGCTGCAGTTTCTAGTGACTGTGCCGCGGGCCGCCCTGCGTTTAACACTCATTTGTCCTGAAATGATACGGCAAAGGAACTTTCTTTTTGTATCAGATGATACAAATACAGAAACATAACATACGACAAATGATAAAGATTTCGTAATAAAGAGCCTTATCTAATCTACGTTACTTGTAAATATTTCAAGCAAGCGCATTGCGATAAGATAGTCTTGTTGTATTTCACCCACTTTTTTACATTTAAACTATAGCTAATATTGAAATGTAATGCAATTCACGACTGCGTGCAGCTCGATGATGAATAATGAAGTCTGCACGCCGGGTCAATTTGTCAATCATCAAGACGATCGCCAAAAGGTTACTGAACTTGACCATGATTCGAATCGTCGACTCCATTCTCACTGATTTATATTCACGCTGTTTACTGCATCCATGAATCTGATCGTTTTATACTTTTGAAAAAAAAGGATTGTTCAAGACAACCAATTTATGTTTCGATGCCTTGTTTAATTTGCATCTTTATAAGTATTAAATTAAAAACAGCGTAAGATTAGATTATGTAGTTCCAGCCACTGGTTGTGTTTGCTCTGTTCATCAAGGCAAGTTTGTAATGAAGGCCAAGGTGTCAAGTGTCATTCCCTACAGATGCATTATGTTAGAACAGAATGTGTGCTTTCACTGGCTATGTGAATGCTTGAAACATAATATCCATAAAGTAAGCGAGAGCCGAGATGAGCGTGGATTAAAATGATAATATATCTAGTGTATGTTTGGTTTAATATAGCCTTAATAACAGTCAACATTACCAGATAAACACGTGCTTAAAGACTTAACTTACTTCTCGGAGCGTACTGTAATTTCATCAAACTAATACCAATGAGTGAAATTTTCGACTGAAAATAATCATTCCGCGATTGAAACATTTGTGTTAAAATAATTATTAAGTGCAAAATGTACAAAAATTATGTATTGTATCATAACGATTTCTAAGAAAATATGTCCAAGAAATCCTGACTTGCGATGAATTTATCTCTTATATCAATATTAATAGTTGTTGCTGAAACCTAGATACGAGTATATGCATACACAGTCGATGGGAAAGCTTCAGTACCGACGGGACATAAGGAACTAGCATTGCAACTTAAAGATGGTAGGTGGTAGAAGTTGGAAGTCCCCTCGTATGCAAGAAGACGTCTGGGTTGGTACTACCGTTTTGTCTATTTCTGCCGCCAAGCAACGGCTTTTTTTTTTCGCTGTTAGCCTGACGCGAGTCGGCTTTCTACAGCTTCACCGGACTTTCGGGCGAACGCTTTAGGCGCAAGTGTAAGCACTATAATATACAGGGTTAATTTTAAAACACCAGCAACCTCGCAGGACCAGATAGCTGACCCCATACGGAACAACTTTTGTTCTACGAGTTTGTATATAACTCAATATATTTAAAAAAAAATGATTTTACAAGTTTTTGTTGTGTCGTATTTTTCTTCGTAGCGTTCGGCGTGCGCGCGCGACTCAAAGGCGCCGCTCAGCTGGCTCGGGCGATGACCTTCAACGCTAGCCCGGTTCCCCACGCTTCGCGTGTTTGCTTACGTAATCTGCGATGCGTGTAGGTAACATTCAAGACGGAAATTAAATGAATACTTATTTTTGTATGAAAATAAAATCTAGCAAATTATCAAAAGTCGTAGAACAAAAGTAGTAGCTTATAACCTTAGGAATCTACCCCTGCGAGGTTGCTGGTGTTTTAAAAATAACCCTGTATATACAAGTCGCTGGATGCAGGCCGCTTCTAACAGGTCGGTCTGGAAATCTTTGGGAGAGGCCTATGTTCAGCAGTGGACGTCTTGTGGCTGATGATGATGATGATGTAAGCACTATTGTGTTTCGGTTTGAAGGACATTGAAGCCAGTGAAATTTCTGGGTATTATGAGACTTAACATCGTATGTCTCAGGGTGACGAGCGCAGTTCAATACCATGCAGTGCTTTGTAATTCAAGGTTCTGTGGGGTTTATAGGCAGGCGTGGCGCTTACCACCAGGCGAGCGCCTTGTCATTCAATCAAATATAAAAAAGGATAGAAAAAAGTTACAAAAGATTTGAAGTAATGAAACAAGTTACTACCAGGATGTGTTACAAAATCGCTACCTCTACAATTTTAGCCGAAGAACATGACGTAAAGGAATTAATAGCATCGTAATTACACCTAACAAACGCATAGAAATAATGACGCCTTATGTAATCCATGGGAAGTTGTGTTCTAATCTTTCTCGCAACAGTTAACCTTTGTAGCGAAAGGAATAGGCCAAGGTCTAGAGAGAAGCAATTAGCCTTTCAAAATATTAAAGATCACCGTAAACTCCAAGAAATGTTTACGTTTTAGTTCACACCAATTTTGTTTCGATGCTTCGAAAATAATGATTAAATATTTATAAAGCATACGGTCGATAGGGTTGCGGCCATGTTTATATTGGAGCTAAGGGCCCGTTCGTCCCACACACTCCCACGTCCCATTGTACGTGATCAAACCTTATTTACATCACAATAAGTAGGCTTCGGTGTAGTGCCGTTTTATCTCCCGATACTACTCCCTCTGAATTTGCCTATCGCTGGCGACATAGTTTTCAGTGCCGCTTCGAATATCAAATTTAACTGGCTACCAAGAACATGCGCCGTGTAAAGTACTGCTATATCATTAATAATGTTTACAATAAGTACGGGATTTATTTTAAATATAATAAATGTAGGCCTTAAATGAAGCAAAGAATAGAAGAATGTCTTCGAATATCAATCTCTCATGGCACTCATCATTCCAGTTTTTGTTGGTCGAGACTGGGCATGTTTCGTAATATTCGACGTAGCTTTTAATAAAGCAATTTTATTTCCGTCGGGAATACAACACGATTGTATTTTGATTTATATAAAATGAAAAATTTCTGATGACATAAATCTTTTAATACCTTGTTCGGTATAGAAATGTGTTGAAATAAGAGCAAACGCCAGGTAAACTATCTATTTTATGATATATCAGTTTAAAGGCATTTTCAAATGAGTTATAACTGATTTGAAAGGCGTAATGTATATTTATAGTACTTGGAAAAGCGGTTGAATGCACCTCATTATCTTACAATGCATTACACAAATATTGCCGGCTATAACAACACACATCGGCTTTTGAAACTAGCATTATCCAGTTTGGAACATTATCGAAAACGATCACTAAACAAATATTTGAGGATCGGTGCATTACAAGTCGGCAGACAAGTTGTCTAAACGAGCTCGCATGTGGCAAAACAAATTGAGCAGTCATCGGCGCAGTTCTGTTCTAGTACATACACTCGTAAATGAATGAGCCAGATGTACCAAGAAGTCGGTTAGTTTAAGTGTCTTTATTAGCCTCTAAGGTCAGAATAATGTCGCTGTGCTAGAAAATATTCATTTGAATAACACGGTGTTAACCTCTTTTTGGGAGTGTACGTGATATAAATATGATGTTTTCAACTATGATATGTATAGTTACATTGGTATCAGTAGTCAGCTTTTATTGTAATTCAATGTATTTGTGTACGTTTTTCGGTTCTAAAAATGGTATCCTCTCGACCTTTTATCACTCCTCTTACCATTTCGGAAAGACAAGGGTGACGGTAGTTTAGTTTTACGTGCAACGTTAGAACGTTCTCGCACCTTTCTAATACGAGGAAAAGAAGCCGCGGCAACCACACATGACCATCTAAAAATCGCGCATCAGCAGCAATACGAGATTGCCTGTAATTAGAGTGCCGTTGCAAAATATCTTTGTAAGTAGGGATATAATGCTAGAGCCACGGTATATTCCATTTCAATGTAATTAGCTGAGCATTGTTAGTATATAGTGTATTTTTTTACATGTATATAGCGTATACTCACGAAGCTAACCTAATTAGTTACTTTCTTAGTATATTTATATATAGCAGATAAAAATAAAATACAGAGTAATACAGAGCAATAAGATAGAACGAGTATCGAAACACTGACAAAAAATATCAGTCGATATATTGGTATGTTTGTTTACACAGTTGCAATTAATATCAAAAGTGAATTGGAATCGAATCGACAAGCCGTACTCGGAAGTAGGTCAAACAGAGACATACCATAAGAGATAATCATACAAACAGACACGGCCGGTGGCTAGGTGTCAAAGTATCGAGTGTCGATTTCGTAACATGATCGTCGGTCACGAATCGATATCGTTTTATCTCGTATGCTGTTTGACTTACGATAAATGCGGATGCATCACGATGCAAAGGCGCGTTCGATAAATATTTAAAAGGCTGATATCGGATTTGTGCTTACAACACTTTTTCCTATTTCTTTCATAATTAGTAGATGTAAATTAAAATAAGACTAAAGCGGTGGTTTACAAAATTAATATTGATTCTAACATGTGTACCTACTAAGTCAATAGATAATCTTAAAATTATCGTATAGAGACCTAATTCATAATCAATTTCAATCGATACGTATGACGCAAAATATTTTATTACTTGATAAATAATAATGTAATTCAGGTTACATTGAATTTTACAAATAAGTGATTGCATTAAATAACTACGTGAGGTAATGACTAATGGCATAAGGTTTACAAGATAAACCGTTACACTTAGTCGGTTATTGAATATTTTTATAAAGCGTGTACAAGTTTGCTGTTTAATTCACGTGTCTGGATACGTCGCTCGCGGTTCAGTGGGCTCTTGCAGGTGGCCCAGCTAACGGTCATCGTACAGTGTGACCATGCGACCGGTTGCAAGCGATAAAATACACAGAGGGGACTGCAGACATGGACATTAAAATTTTGTGCGGTAACCTGTTTTTAACGGTTAGTGATGTCATCTCAGTCATTATTGAGTTAAATAGAATTACGTCGTTGCTCTTATCCTCTCATTCGATGGGTTTTCAAGGGAACTGTTACAAAACTCATCCAAGATTGAACTATAGTTAGCAGGCGTATGAAGGTAATCATTGTTTACGAACGAACATAAACAATCACGTCTCACACGGTACCGTGGAAAAGTATATTGAATATGAACTGTGAAGGATATAAAACGGCACCCTTGCGGGCCGCAATTTCGAAGTCACCGTCGGCGAGTATAAATAAAATTTTACAACGTGCTAACGGTTTACCTTTGCATATGGCATTTCAAAAATCGATCGTAACACCTCGCCTGTCTCGAATAATAAAACGTTCATGCGAGTTTTAAACACGTAAATCGGATAGGGTGGGTCCACCCTTCTAGATACGTTTTATAGCTTTTAATAATTTGGCCGGTAAGCTGGCGGTGACTGTCGCGATCGCGGCAGCTGCTACCACCGCGCCGAGATTAACGTGTGTATTATGTTTTTTTTAGTTACCCAAGGTAAGTGTGTACGATAAGACTATATTTGGATGACTAATGTTTACGTAAAAGTTTAATATTCAAGGTTAATGTCTTTTGCGTTGTAAAAGGAAAACACGCATCAGTTTCTCATTTTACGAACAGTATTAGATAATATCAAAGATCAATGGAAAAAGATTGTTGGAATTTGCAGTCAGCAAATTTAAATATTATTTTATTATATTTCTGTTGTGAGAGAGTGGGACCTCCTGCCACAAGTATCCTAGGAGATCCAAACCTTCCCTTTATATTATAGGACATATTTTTGTGAAACAAAATTAACATTAATACTGCTCGGCTTGGACCTCGGTGGCGCAGTTGTATGACTGCTGTGCTGAGGTCTCGGGTTCGATCCGGGTCGGGTAAAAGTGATATTGAGTTTTTCTATCACGAAATACCCAGTATTAGCCCGGAGTTTGAAATTGTGCCCGGTATGGCGATAGGCTCATCCCCTATCACACCATGGGACGAAAATAATCTCGGTAACATGTGTATGTACTGGTTAAATCTTTACCTACCCCTTGGGGCTTACAGGCATGAGTGCGAACATGAAATTAACACTTTAATTTTTTTTATATCCTTTACATTTTGCATTTACCTTCCCATTGTTACGGAAGCAAAACGTGGGAATGTTGCGCTTGTAATTCGTAATTAACAAAACAAACAACACATTTAGAATCTGTTACCACTTCCACCGGAATTCTAATTCACGCCCCCGTTCATTCTATCCGGGATTATCGAGTGGGTTTCCGCGTACAATGAATGGACTGACTCATGGAGTTTTATGTCCATACGCGATACATGTCTGAGGAGCCGAAACCTGTAATAGCATGTTGCGTAGGGTTCGTTCACCGCAGTGGTCACGTTCGTCTCGATGGCCAGGTTACATAGTCTTGCAATGACATGTCAGTCAGCCAACGAGTCGGTAATTATCTAGGAGATAAATAGAATATTCTTTAATGCACACCAAATAAAGTAACCTTAAAGTAAAGATCATACAGATAGGCTGGATTGCACCATAATAGCAGTTATGGTTAAGGTCTATGCCAAATGAGACGATAACAGTTACGCTGACTTAAACATTGACTGCGGAATGTGTTGCACCATCGTATTCCGATCCTACTCGACTCCTCGATTAATTCTAGGAGCAGGGACATGATATTATTTTGGAGCACAGACGCTTTAGGAGATATATCGGTTTGGAGGTTATAATTGAACCATCTGACACCTATTTAACTTAAACAATAGCTTTAACTAGCGAATCTTGGGCGGTTACGGTTAACGGCTAAAGTTATGACGTTATCTAACATTTGTCAAATGGTGCATCTCACGTTTTGCTTACCCGGTACTTTAACATGTTTGTCATTGCTAAAGTAAGTTGGTGCACCAAGCATAAGGGTGATACAATGGGCGGTCTTATCGCAACCGGCGATTTCTTCCAGAAAACCTTAAAATAGCGACGTTGAAAGCTTAGCAACCTACTTAAATGTATAGTTTCTTATAACTGTAAGACTATGGATTTCCAGACCAGTAAGCCTGGTACAAGTTTTGATAGTTTTCTATTATTTATCAGCGCAGTTGCAGCTCGCGCCGTAGGACAGCATCATGCTGAGTGGTCACTTATCTGTCAAGGCCACGACATGCAGCCTCATAATATTATGTACAGGAGATATTTATGTACCTTACTATTACTACAAGGTGGTAGGTCCCTCGTATGCGAGAGGCCGTCTGGTTGTTACCACGGCTTTGTTACAGTGTGAAGTACTGTTGTGTTTCGGTTTGAAGGACATTGAAGCCAATGAAATTACTGAGCATTATGAGACTCAACATCTTATCTCTCAGGGTGACGAGCGCAGTTCAGTGCCATGCAGTGCTTTGTAATTCAAAGTTCTGTATGGTGTTGCTTCTGTTTACGGGCAAGCGTGGCGCGTACCATCACGCGAGCGCATTGCTCGTCTCGTCATTCAATTAAATAAAAAAAAATTGGTAAGGATATTTTTCAACCGGTTTCATTGTTTAAAGAAGTATTGATCAAACACACCGAAATCAAGATTTTTACACGTCAATACCAACGTGTAAGTCTTAACTGCGTCTAATAAGGTTAAACAATTTCAGGGTTAAGACGGTGTTGTGTGGATACGCGTTTAATTGCACGCCGACAAACGAAACAATTACCCCGACCGGTCGCAATTACGTGACCACACCAAATACATTCGTGTTTGTTGTTACTGATTGACCGGCCGATAATTATATTGAACATATTAAACTACCTGTGGAATGCCACATGACATTTTTTTCTGTAGCTATAAAATAACACACAGTCACGAATATATGACAATAAAATTATGGCAATATATCAGGATATTTTAATTGCTATATATTGTTTTATAATGGTATGCTTTTTGTGGGTTTTTTAGGTGGTAGAACCGCGCTATAGTAATTTTGTATAGCAATTAATCTAAAATAGTCTAGATTGGTAAAATAGATAGAAAAACAGCCACAGTGGTGTAGTGAGCGAGTAACCGCTTTTGAAAGGAGAGACTGCAGGTTCGATTCCCGCGCTAAGACTAATATTTAACGTAAAAACTAAAACTAACGTAATATTAGACGTAAAAACTACAAGCAAAATCATTATTTAACATGTGTTAAAAAGCATGTTGCGCTGCCCCCATCGCAAGTGGGATAAGGTCAGGTGGAAGAAGAATCTAGATTGATTTCTATCAATCAGGCTTCTGCCTGTCTAAGTCTTCTGTCTGAATATTTCCTTAAATACAACAAATTCAGCATAACCAAAGGATATTCTACAACTTTATAAACGAATACAGTCATTGTAAAGTTGAATGCCCTTTACACGCATCAGTAAAAAATTTCCTTCATTGTAAAAAGCAGACCCAGGCGGCGTTCAGTGCTCACAATGCGGCTATTATCGCGTGGATGTGTTCCTTATCTATTCCATATGTCTGCGATCACCATTTTCACCTTTATTTTTATGGTGTCACCCGACTGAAACATTGTTATTATCTGTGCCATGATTCACAGGTTGATTGTGCAGTTGAAAGCAATTTTATTTGTTTAAAAATGGCGTTACATCATGCACACGGTCCCTAAAGCCTCGATGTAATTGCATAAATGTGTTAACTTTTGTATTATGATACAGTAATACGGTTTAATGTTCGTGCGGTACACGAAACTCAAATTGTGTCTTTAGATCACGAACGCCATGCATCACAAAATATGAACGCGGTGGAACGGGCAAGTCATGCTACATAATAAACGTGCCCGACAACCATTTGAAAATTTCAATTCCATTCGTCGGATCTTGTCGAATAACAATGTAGGAACAAAGTGGTACCTATCAGCAATAATAGTTCCGATTCAGATCTAAGTCTTTATTGGGAGTGAAAGTTCTATTTCGATTTCATGAAACATGCAAAGTTCAAATTGGTACATTTTTATTTTCCTATCTAACATTACGTCTAAATAAAAAATGCTTGTACACGCTTTCTATTATAATTATAGAGTAAAAAATAGATAAACAAGAACACAGAATAGTCCCCTTTTAAACGGTCTTGTTTTTGGTTGGAGAAGCAAAATAGTTATTATGTTTCGAGGTACGCGACCGAGACAAGAGACCGCGACGTGTGACAACAGCTATACGTTCGCTTAAATACAATTTTGTATATCGGACGTTTTGAGATATTTTATTCATAATTCCGCATGTATTATGGATGTTCGTGGGCGTTGGATCACCTATCACCAGGTGACCCCTTTGCTCGTTTGTCAGGCTCTGGTATAAAAAAGCGACCGAGACAAGAGAGCGATACAGGCGATAGAAATTTCATATAAAGCGGATGTGTCTAACGCTAGACTCGCGTTATACGCTGTGATCACCCTGTCCCGATCGCGTATCCCAAAGCAGCTTTTAATCATACATATTTAACAATTTGCAATATCGTGACATATTGTAACTGCACATGAGTTGCAAAGAACATCCGTTTGCAAGATAAATCGATCCAAGTGAAGCCTTTTGTAGGTATGAGATGGCTTGTTTTGCCCATATTGGCTTTACCACGGTACTTCACAGAATGTGGTACACAGAGCGGAGTTGCGGACTCATCACCAATGCTAATGAGTTTGCAACGGTGTCGATAAGGTTAACATGATTGATTTCTTTTGAGGTCCCTGCGAAACCGTCGTTACCAACTCAAATCACACAGGGAGACTTGAATACATTGAAGTCTCCTGTTTTGAATGACTAAACGCTTCAATTACAGTTTTATATTAACCAAATCCTTTTCTATATAACAGTTATGAGGAAGAGGGTCACGGGCAAAGATCCCAATTAATTAACCGATTAATATTAATTAAAGTAACAGTGTGCAGATGAGGCAGAGATTGATTAGTTGATTCAGAAAGTAAATTTAATTTACTCTGCTGAACTCCTCAAATTTCGGTGAGAATGAGAATATCGATTCGTAGTGTAGGTAATCGATTAGAGTAAATAGGTACGCGGTGTTAATGATGCATACGGTTACTTCACGTGATTTGCATAATAATGACAAATTAAACCTACTGAACCACATCGAACTAGGATTTCTCTAGCAATTGCAGTTTTTCCAACAATTTTGTTTAGCAGATGCATTATTAACATCTATTTTATTAACAAAATTCGCTGTTTGTAACCAGGTAAGTATATTTACGATGCCATTATATTCCAATAAATAGCGATAAAGAATCGATACTTACAATCCAACATAAGCATTAAATGCGCAACAGACAGCATCGATAAATCTGGTGTCCACACCTACAGGATATTATGACTGAGTATAATTATGTTAATAGTACCCTCTATCTGGTTTCCATCTGCATTGGAAACCAGATAGAGGGTACATCTGAATGGATTGCATCTGATTCCCACGTCTTATTACGTCATGTGTTCTGTGATGGACCATTGAGAGAAACTGTGGGTACCAAAACATCAAGATATGACACACATGTTTAGTTTGTTTTTAATATGCGGTGTAAATATTTACGTAACCTTGATAATGCTTCAAGTTTGTACGGCACTAAAGATAATTGATGTTATTCTTTTCCCAACCTTTTCCACATGTCATATCTCTACCGACATTAGTTCATACTTGCGTATATCTTATGTTAAAAGTTCCGAATTATTACCACAGATTAAGTCTGTCCATCGGTGAAATTAAAGACACGTAAAGGTTAATTGTACTAATAAACACCTAGACCATACCTCTTTGTTATATTGGCAAATTGATTACACATAAGAAACATAATGTGTAGTTACAATGAGTAAGATAAATACATTCTGAAGAACCAAAATTAAAAGAAAGAAGAAGTAGAAAAAAAATACGAATCACGTAACCTTTAGGAGTCTCAACACCAATTAAAGCAATTAGTTTATTGATTTGAGAAGCACATTTCCATCATAAGTTAACGTGTGGTTAGGAAACTAGAACGTTATTTGCCGAAGCCACAAAAGCGAAGCGTTTCGTAGCGCGTGCGAGCGCAGCGGCACGTGGCGTGACACGTTATGAAAACTTTATTAGAGCAGTTAGCAATTCATAATTGCACTTGTTTGGTTTGTTTGTTTTTGCATAAACACATGAAATCTTATCAAATAATTTTCGTTTCATTTGCAATTGTGTAACAAATGTTCGATATGAATCTTTCGTGATTTGTTTTGAAGGTTGGACTTAGGCAGGAACTAAACCAAAAAATTCACGGTACACAGCCGACGTCCAATATCCATTAGGACAATTAGACGACGATAAATCACTTAAGATAGGTGTTGCTGGAATTTCTGAAATCATTACAGACAGGAAAAACATTTAATGGTGTTCAGTAAGTCAACGTCAAGAGACAACGAGCGGAAATACCATGAAATCGACAGGAAGCAGTTAATTTAACAAAGTCAAAAATCGTCTAGGTGTGTACGCTTTTTTTTATAGCGGAATTGTTGTTTAATTCACAAAAGCCGTTGTATAACCTACGCGAACAATCGAACTCGTCGGCAAAGGATCACACGCTGCGTATGCGCGCGCTCACTATTGTGCCCAAAATATTCTGAATAATGCGAACTTCTCTTTGTTCAGTTAAAAAAATACGGACATTTCGTAAGGCACAATGGAGCGTAACATATCGTGACCACACAGAGAAATAAAACACGTTAAAAAGATTGAAACCACCGAATATCTGTTACTTACGAAGACGCAGTAGGTAAAATAAGAATCGATTAAATTGTATTCCCCACTTCCTTCCTTCCTTGAAATACAAAGTGGTTAGAAACGAACAAAGGGCAGGACTTCCGATCAGCTGCCACGGCGCCCTTTACATTTAACGGTCTTCATCTAATATACAGTATTTATTTGTTAAATTTTAATTAACGTTATATTTTTTTTATCTTTAATAAGTTGTTTAGTGACAATTATGTTTTATTGAACAATTTAAATATTACTGAAGTAAAGGATGTTGAAATTGCTATTGCTGAGTGAATGATATTCTAATGATGCTGACAGGATTTATCACTAAGCATTTAATTTCCAAAGCAACTTTTAACTTTAATAGAAAATATGTAGGTATATTGGCTAATAGAGTCAATATTAATTCTTCTTTATTTTTTTTGCACCTACTTTGTACACTTCTGCATTACCCAAAGGTTGACTGGGAGAGAATGCCTTTGGCATTAAGTCCGCCTTTATACAATGTATATAAAGTGTAAATAAATAAACAATGTATATAAAGTGTAAATAAATAAATAAATAATATCGGAACACTCACTAGTTTCATTTTCATTCATGCTTTTTATAGCATGTCAGTAATTTCTTATGTTTACGCGAATATTACACATTGAAATAAAACCAATTTATACGGATTTTATCGCGGTTTATTTTTAACTTTAACCCCGATGTTTCCAAAAACTTTTTAGTCTTCGTGGTCACGGGGTCGCCACCAAAAATAAACCGCGATAAAATCCGTTTAAATTAGTTTAATTTCAAAGCATATCAGTGTGTGTTATATC
Source organism: Amorpha juglandis (assembly GCA_949126905.1). Lineage (NCBI taxonomy): Eukaryota > Metazoa > Arthropoda > Insecta > Lepidoptera > Sphingidae > Amorpha > Amorpha juglandis. Next base: position 12,043,526 of record OX421372.1, read on the forward strand.
AGTGATTACTCTTTTGACATCTGGATCGATTCGATCATCTGGACAACTACAGGTCGGTCTTATCTTTATTTACGTATTTACATATGACTCCATTGCATTATCTGATTCCTTATATATTCACATGCTTGCTTCCACTAATTAAATTCTTAATGCATATTATTGTAAACATTCTTACAAGCTTGATATTCTCGGAATCTTAATCAGCAAAATGCATCTACAGCAAAATTTCGTTCATGTTAAACTTTAAATAAGGTATTCTGTTAAAAATCCGCTGCCCGCCCGAGCGTAATTCAGTGCATGAATAATAAAGATTTTAGCAGACAAGAAGAATTATGTAATATATCTTTACCTAACTAAATCTGTGTACGTGTTTACAGTTGTTTTTCCTGACATACCTCTACTTGTGTTTTTTTTAGTACTTCCTCAGTATATTATATTGTTTGTTGAAACTCGCACGAACGGTGAACCCTTCATATCGTACCCAGTTTATAGCTTATTATGGAATCAATGACTATCAGAACATGCTACACAAAAACAATCGACAAGAAAACTCGATAACTGTATTAGTGTACACCATATGCCGGTAACAGGAGGGCCGCGTAAAATTTACGGCCGCATCGATCTCATTGCATCACGAGCCTTGGTGAACGCTAATTTAATCTTTCATGCCTCTTCAATCTTTTTCGACTGCTCTTAATTAAAGTGCTCAGTGCAAACATGCTGTTCAAGAAAATTTAATAAAAATATCGGTTCCGTCATCAACAGGATGTTCTTAATTAAATTCGTTGTTAACATTAATATAGTTGTTGGACTGCTCGCAGATACCACCGAAGTCAAGGATTACAGGTTTGAATACCTTTGTATTAGGAAGTATAGTGATGTTGCTAGCGATGTTGAAACTATGAACTAGTCCGACACCGGTTGTCGAAGACACTGTGTGTATAATTAGCGTGGGCTTCTAAAGGTCATTGTCACAGCCAGCAACCAACGGATAAAGATTTAAATAAGCTGCGCTATTGTTCTATGAATTTTTCATAAGATGTTTGTACATAGTTAATTACTTCAGTATTACGATGAATGATGAGTATGCGCTTCGGCAATTTTGATATATTTCTGAACTATACTAACGAATATGTAACGATAGTTACCTAGTACAATAGTTGATTGTGTACTTATCAATCTCTAGAGCGTAGTGACTGAAAAAGTTGGGATGGCCAAAATTGTAATTTATAATTGTATATTCGTGATAATTCGTTAAAAATAAAGACTTTAGTAAACTTTAATCGTAGTATTACTATACTACGACTTCGTCTACATATGACTATTTTGATGTATTCTACATTTGATAAAACAAAGTTTTATAACTTATTCAGGTGCATCAATATCAGCTCAATGATGAAGAATTCAACACAGTATTTTATTTTATTAAAGTACATGAGGAAGTTTTGAAATTATCTAAGTGAAGGCATGAACAAAATGTTTCCCAACACGAGCATAATCTTAACGAAACAGAGGATTGCAGCCTTCAATTACCTACATTCTAGTACAAAGTTGCTCAAGAATGACTTGTGTGCAAATATTTGTCGATGGGATATGTGATATCCGTGTGAACATTACCAGGGATTTGATGCCTTTTGTTGTGAAGAGACAATGTTTTTAAACGTAATTACATAACTGTTTGCCTAATGTAGCATGTAGAACTATATTTTGAGTATACAAAATTATCAAAATAAATTCTGTTAGAAGTGTTGTCACTTCTCAGAAACTTAATTGCATATTTCAATTTAAAACTGATGGATAAATAAAAGAGTACACTACAGTTACGGTACTGTCAATATCACAAATCTGTGCTTTCACTAATTTCACGGCCATAATGAACTCCATTTGCTAAAGTCGGACATTAAATTGCGAAATATTCGACGACTTATGTAAACTAGGCAGCTGCGTACCTGGCATGCGTGTTTCTGAGAATGTTACAAAAAATCGGTCTGTTCGTTCAAAAGTTCCCACAATGAAGACGAGTGCTTCTCAAGTGTGGTTTTTGTCTCCCTTCTATTATGAAAGTAATAATAACGCAACCAACGTTTAAATGAGGGCTAAAAAAACTCACGCTGCTTCCAATATTTGACCTTTGATGATGGAAAGTTAGTGCTGCATTTTGTTTGGATCTGGATCCTAATTGCCCAAACCCAATAAATTTTAGCAATAAAACTGCTTGAAGGTATTAATTATCGCGATTTATTCAGGCATAAAACATTAGGCACTGTACCGTTAGTTTTAAGGGGAGTTTCAAATTACGCGACAAGGAGTTGCTTAATACGGACTGACTGCAGTTATTCAATAGCCTGCAAATGACACCGGCGAGGAAAGGGACTATTGGAGACGAAAGGTGACACCGACATCTACGATACTAGATCAATAGGTAAATAAATGTTAATGTTATTGGAATATACGACGCGAAGAAATATATCAGTTCATAGTCTGATTTTTAACCCCTGGGAAACCACTTCGGGATGTTGTAACTTCGACCCCTTTATGTGTTTGTATGTCTGTGTATCTGTCTATGGTATTGTAGCAGTCCCTTACAAAGTATTCGTTTACTTAAACGAATGCACTGATTTGAATGTGGTTTTTCGTTTGAAAGCTGGTTTTGAAGAAAATCTATTCAGGCATTTAGAGATACAGATATTTTACAAACTAATGTCTAGTGTTTTTAACGGTTAGATTATTTGTCAAGATATGGTTGCTAGTTATCAGAATTATGTGGTTCGACATAATTGCTTCTTTACGTTTCGTTTAAAGATATATTCGTAGGAAGGAGAGACATGAGTCAGTAGCTGGGTGCAGCATAGATTATCATTTAGTAGCGAGCTTGCTGGAACCGTAAGTCTTTAACTGGCTTTCGCGATATAATCTCGGCAAACGTTTTGTATTTTTTCGCATACCGATGTTTCAAATTAGACCCGAGAGCAACGGCACAACTAAGAATTTGAATCGTTCAGGTCGAAAAAGTATAAAACCAAATAAAGTCTTTAAAAATGTTGTTTGATGATGTGCTTATGTTCTAATAATAATAAATGGGGTATTCTAGGGGTTTTATATTTATACTGTAGAGTCTACAGTTGTCTATACTGTTCATTACATCACATTCAATTAATTATAATATGAATGTTTATAATTACAGAGTGATAGTTCATTAAGCAATAAACACTAATATATTATATAACTGTAGGAGACTTGCTTATAGACTTAACTTAAACAGAACTGAGTGAACCACAATATAAAAAAGGTTTTATAAAGCCTGAATCTTAAAGAACCCGTGACAACAAAATAGACACGACTTTCACTGTCAAAATTAATGAAGCCTGTCTGTTGTGGCCTGTTTCTTTCTTTTGTTCCGATCAGTAATTTAGTATTAAAGATGGTGGAAAATTACTTAGCTTTCTCAGTAAACCACAGGTCCGTCACATCGACAAACAGGTGATATTTATACTAGGTGCGTACTTTTGAAATCTAGTGTATAATCCAGCGATCTAAGCACTTAATAGCCATGGTAGTTTTATCAACTAGTCATTTCAAGATAAAATGTCGTCCAGTATAGAAAGCTTGATCATTATAGAAATTGAATTCCTGTGTTCAAGTCATACCTTGCGCAGGTTCATTATTCACACTATTGTTTATTGATTAGTGACGTTAACACTTAATGCACCTTTAGATAAAATCTTATACTCGTTTTGTAATTATAATTACAAAGTATGAATTGCTATTAATTGTTGCCATTCGTGGGTGTAGCAGAAATTTATTAGAGGAAGTAGACAAGAAAAATATTGGATCATTTCTTATTTGTTGGTAGGTATTCTGCTTTTGATTCTCATGTTTTTCTAAGGATGTAGTTATGGTTGGGTGTTTTTGTGATACTTTTTATTTCTATAAAAAACCCAAGTCTATTATGAGAGTTTATTTGTTAATATAATTTATTTAAGCTTCCCACAAGGTATTTAGAGGTCACATATGTGGCGTTAACTTCAAATTTAATTAAACTAACAGTATTCTTAAAGAATAAATGAACTTCTACGTTGTAACTGATCCATAAACATCGAAACAAACTATGTTTAGCTTTATTATGAGAAAGAATAATCTAAATCTAATTTGCGCCAAATACAAAGTGGGCTCCGCCTCGGCAACGCCCATAGTGGTACTCAATAAAAACGATATCATTCAAGTTAATATATACTTTGTACGATACTAATAAGTAGTTAAATGGGTTTAAGGTTATAAATCAGAGTTACATTAAGGACTACATGTATCTGCTCGATCATATCTTGTTATTCGAGATGCGGGTTACAGACCACGGAAACACTCTATATAATTTCCTTCTATACAATTTAAGAGAGCCGTGATTTATGCTGACACCATAGCTACCTATTATTACAGCTTAAGCCTGGGGGCGGGCGACATCTGAGAACACAGGGCTTTAGGATTAAATTAGTTATATTAATTTGTCATTAATTATGAGTTGAAATAAAACTAACTTAAACGGATTTTGTCGCGGTTTTTTTATTTTAATTGTGGTCCCGACGTTTCGAAAGCTTTTCAGCCTTCGCGGCTTCAGTCCACCCCGTGACCAACGTATAACATTCGCGTAAACGTAAAAATCATTATTAATTATAAGTATTTGGGGCGTTTTTGGAAGGACTGGCGTTCCAAAGCGTTCTGTTTATATTCAGATCAAGTTGAATTCAGTACGCGAAACAAAAGTAAAAGATCAAAGCCATGTCGCTCTTAAGAAGTCCTATTGGAATCTTGATAATTAAATTAGCAGTGGCAAATATTATTTGATTATGTTTAATAGAATGCTTATTACATGGGGTAAGCAGTATGGATATAGATATCTCCAAACATTGCAGTATTTTGACTATGAATTACCGATCTAACGCAGGAAATGGATCAAGCATGGGAAAAGCAACCATTCCCATTTCACGCTTTGTCTGTCGTTCTAAAACTCCGTGACATCGGATATCTCACAGATGTAAAGGGGTTGCCATGGATAATGTCGAATGTCTTTCATATTTCCGATGATGTTATTCATATCGTCTTACAATCCGCGTAATGAATATGATACAGAAATTATAGAGGTAAAGTATGCATGTGTTCGCAAGTTTAATCAATTCTTAGTTGCTTAACACACTGATTTCCTACAAAGAAAAACAATAAGAAATATATCGGCCAACGAACTATAGCAGTTGAGTAAATAATAAACTACATAGCTGATCGATTAAATGTACCTATGACGTGCGCAAAATGTGCGAGCATTTATCTTTCAAAGTTCACATAACTATGTAGGTGTTCAGGCATTTCGGAGGTCTTTAGACTTTGACAAAGGTTAGGGGCTACTGCACTCAGTTGAACTTACCGAATTTATCATATTATTCATGTAAAATATTATTTTGTATTGGTTTGCTAGCGGGTAAGGCAAGGTTTGAAGCATGAATTATCATCAGATATATGTATCCGACTTAATAATTTCGAACCCTAAAGGAAGAGAAGTACGTTCTACTCTGTGCAGAGCTTGACTCGGATTAACAATCTCTGTAAAATAACCTTATTCTTAGAAATACAGTTTTACACCACTGGAAATAAGTAAATATTTACTTGGCAAAAGGGACAGGCATACTTCGACGAGATGACACTAAAACAACACTTAGCCGCTATCTTCCAGGTGAAAGGTTGCCGAGTGAATTGTAGTATTTACACGCGCAGCAAAACCAACCAACAATATTTTACCGCAATTATTTAATGGTAAGTTTTATTTTCTTTCTCAATTGCTTGTGAAATGTTTCCTCGATTAGTCAAGTTACCGTTGCTATATAATCAGGAAGTTGTAGTCTAAACGCGGCTGATAATTAAACTTAGCACGAACTCAAATACTACTTTCGATGATACTAATCTTAGCGACAACGTCGAGCTACTTTTGCATAATCCTTACACGTTATATTTTTTGCCTGTCACCAATGGGAATAGTGTGCGAAACAAAAGAACCAAGAAATTCCAGCGTTCAAGTGTTAAATACTTGAGCGGACAAAATCACCAGGCGGCGCTTGATCATTGGATGCGTTGGAAATTATCTCGAAACGTTTTTATGGTTCGCATTGGAATCTGGGAGCTTTTTTTCCCATCACGGGCCCGTTCGAACGTCCAAACTGGTTTTTAGATAGCGCGCGGTAATGCATCAACGTTGTACGTTTTTGTAAAGGCGGCATATTCAAGGAGGACGAGGTAATGAGGTTTCGGAATGGTCCTTTCAATGAGTTTAATGTACAAACTCACTACGCCTTTTAATTATACTAATGGACTTAGGAAAGCTTTAGTAAATAGCAAACAAGTATGACGATTAAATCGATACAAGTAGATAAAATAGGCGCAAAAGTTAGGCATTTCAACCACTCCCTGCCTCTCCTGTCATCCTAAGTCTTCGAAACATTGTTGCAAATCTCCTGATTATCTTTTTATTGCCAAAATTAGTGATTTATTTTGGTTTCCCTGGTTAAGTTTGGCCATCAAATAGCCAAAAACCTACAAAAAATTTAGAATTGGCATCTGACGGAATTTAAACCTTTTCGCCCTTTTTGGCTGGTCTCCTGATTTATACACTTCATTCATCCTGATATTTTCAAATTGCATCTGGCAACACTGCTCTAAAAACAATAGCCGCGATGCCGTTCGTGACTTGCTTTGGCCCGGCAAGTTATTTTGCGCTTTTTATTATATTTTGTATTCATGAACACCTTGTCATGGGTATCAGATAGGTAGGTGTGTAAGGGTAGGTATATTATTTCGTCAGATACGATACGATTGAATTAATTCGACTTCTCATTTTATAACATTGAGCGTTCTTATGAAAAGTGCAATGTTCGCGCCATAAAGCGCGAATCGGATTTAAGCAGAGTCGAAAAATTTAATATAGAAGTCGGTTATTATAATGGAGTGTTATGGACATCAAGCGAGCCGTTATAAAACATTGGAATGCACCTAAACGTTTTGCAGTTCTTTTGTCTAAGTAATTACCTATTTGAGTAAAAAAGAAATCGAATACTGTTTAACTGTGTTCAGGCAAAGGAGTAAACGAACATCTGATGGTAAGAGATCATGAACACGGCCAACACATACCAGAAAAATCATAGATTTGTTGCCAGGAAAAAATGGAAATGAGAAAGAGAAGGCGGATTTGATCCTATACATAGACTCTAAGATCTTATAGAAATTCCGCTCACTGTACGAAATGCAACAGACAGCTGCCACTTCAAGTTTTTTTGCGAAACAGTGGCAGTGCACCGGTCGAGTCGGCCCGTTCATACTGTAGACTCCGCAATATAGAGTACTGTGAACAAAACTGTCTACAGTGGGCTCTTCTACCTACAATAGTACATGGGTTAAATTCTCAACTAACTTACTGAATAAAATTCTAGATAGGTACCTAGTAGGATAATATCGTAACCTACACTGATATGCGGAAAAACTTTTATTCTGTCCCTATCGATGAATGTTTACTTACCTAATTATAATCATTCGAATATTTTTAGCAAACCAATGCGCTTTATTTTTATTAATAAATTGTTAAACGTAGGTAGCGCACTATCTTTGCCATAAATATTATTATTTTGATAAATTGATTACTTAGGCTGATAAAAATATTTGTACTCCAACCCAATTTTCTCGAATGAGGCTAGGCTAAGTGGCGCATTCGAATCAGAAGTCCTTGGAGATAAATCGATTAATAAACACATAAAATCAATTGACATAGATTGCCTAAATTCATTCAATAAGTTCATCCAATTTACGATTGACCTTTACGGAGTTTATCTGTAGCATCCTAAATTCTCGGCATTTCGTTTCTGTAGTTATTACATGACCGCTATTTATATAATTTAATCAAATGTTAATAAGATTAGATACTTACGGACTGGCACCTTCTTCGGGTCATATTTTTCGACTATTTCGTTAATTTTTTCGATCTTGGTTTGCGCTGTTTTCGAGCGTTCTGTTATTTCCTGCAGTTGCGCCGTCAGCTCACTGAATATATCCTCGGCTAAGAGCACGAGGGATGCGAGCTGTCTAAGGGCATTACTGAGGGTGCAGTTGGTAACAGCTTGTAACTCCTCGTCCGTGATTTTGGGCTTCCCATCTTCATCCCGTAAACTCGTCCTCGACAAAAACTTAGGTTCCACCACACGCTGCACGAAAGGCATAGCGATAGCAGTCTCAATACACTTACACAGCCATCCCCGCGCCGCGAATTAAACTTAATTCCTACATCCATTCAACACACCAACACAAAAAACGTCAGGTAACCGCCACTTTGAATTAACCGACATCCTGACCGGTGAACTTTCACTTATTTATCGTTTTTAATAACCCTGAGCAGTTTTTGTTGCGTTTGAATACTATTTAAGCAAGTTTCAGTTCAAAGATTTCGTTTACAAAAGTTTTATAAAAACTTTTCATGTTCACGTAATCCCGCCATATTCGGTATAAAACACGCAACAACTCCCACTCACAGCCGCCAGATGAATGAATGAAGTTGAAAATAAACGCGGTACTGGTGTTGCCGTGTTAATGTATTTAATTTTCTGGTTAAATAATATTCTGAAAATTATATTTTAATTATTTATTTTAGATATTTATTTTATCCATAAAACGGTGAATTAGTGTGCATACATGTCACAATCGATATACTTTATATAATTTATATTGCTTAAGTGTGTCTATAGAATATCTTGTAATTTGTTAGGTTAGATCAGAACTCCAGGCATAATCACTTATTATCTTAATAATTATAAATTGATATGCATTTACTTATAAAAAATCTTGAAAATAGTGGATACATGACTGGATTTTTGATAACATATCATGGCAACATTCCAGTATTCGGTTATTGTTGAAGCGCTATCTATTGATAGATCTTGGAACTATATAATTCTCAAGCTAAAAAGCATTGGTATTTCACAAGTGCCACTAGATGTCACTACTACATTCAAATTTCAAAGATTAGTTTAGTTTAGATTAGTTTTACCATACTTATAAGAGATGGCGTTGAATTCAAATCTCCATAATAAAAATTTAAGATGACCTACCGAAATTGTCAGAATGAGCGTAACCGTTATAACAACCATATTAAAAGGAATATTGGAACTTGAAGAGGCGTTTTAATCATCAAATGTATTTGAATCAATTTGGATGCTCGTAACCCGGATCCATTATCGCATAAAGTGCAACCACATTTACGGTAGGTGGTACATAGTTATTTTTATTATGCCGGAAGTCCTGGCGTGCGGTGGCTCACGTCTGCGAGGCCGTAATCTCGCAGAAGGAGAGTGCCAAGAGGGATCGAGAACAATCCGATGCCTCCCAACGCCAGAGGAAACGCAGGACGCGCCGCGCCGGGGTGACGACGGACTGGCGTCTCCCGCCCTGTGGATTGGGTGCGTTTGGAGAATTCCACCACGGTATCACATGCCTGTAGCAAGAGGCGATTAATAATTCCCATTAAATTCCGACAAAAAATTACCTAAAGTGGTAGCTCTCTCGTATGCTAGAGCCTGTCTAGGTTTGCGTCACCGCTTTGTCTATTTCTGCTGCAAAGCGAAGTGTGTCAGCATTGTTGTATTTCGGCTTGAATGTAATTGAAGCCATTAATTACTGTGCATTAAGAGTATTAAGAACTTATGTACCGGAGTGATACATGATACAGTCCAGTGCCATGCAGTGCTTTGTAATTCAAAGTACTGTGTGGTGTTGCTTCTGTTTATAGGCAGGCGTGGCGCTTACTATCAGGAGAGCGACATGCTCGTCTCGTCATTCAATTAAATAAAAAAAAAAGTGTCGTGGCTAACAAGACCTACGAGAGACTTTTGGTCTCACAACACTCACACTCGATATAAATATTTTTGGATCATACAAACATTATCTCGATGCGGGGATTGAACATGCGGCCTCTCGTTTCACAGCCGGCTACTCGATAGCAACGCCACGAAGACTATGCAATAAGCGGGAAAATCTTATTAAGTACATCAAAAATTTATCAACATTTATATTTTATTACATATCTTATGGCAATAGCAGTACATCACGTTTGTATTAGGTATGTACTTTTATAATTACGAATACATTGACGGCTAATATGCGATAGCGAAGTAACATTAAATTTACCATTAATTAATCTATGGATGGTTACAGTGAACCTTATCGAAACCTAGTATTTACGGAAATGATTATACATATTTGTTTTATATTTTATTTAGCTTACAGGTATAATGGCGTCTTGCACAACGATACTTATTGCTATTTAACCCTAAGCATGTTTAATAATGTTAACTTTTCATACGATTAGACTTTTAGTGGGTCACCTGATGGTAAGTGATATCCACCGCCCATGTACTCCCACCATCAGAAGAATCATGGACGCGTTGCCGACCTTAAAGGAAAGGGATAATTAGGGATTGGGATGGGGAGGGGATTTGGGCTTCCGGATATCTCACTCACCGTACGAAACGCAGCAGCGAGCCGCTACTTTACGTAGGTTTTCTGTGAGACAGTGGTAACGACCCGGTTGAGCCAGCCCATTCATGCTGCAGACAAAACTGTCTACAGCGTGGCTTTACCACTCAAATAACACCACTTAAATGAAAACCAATAATACCACTTAAATGACTAAAACTTTTTTGGTGGTTAAATACGATTTAAGGATCGTTGTGCTAATCCGCCTAAGTTTAGTATATTAAAACACAACTGAATGCAATTACGCAATAACATTTCAACCCACAACAAGTAGATTTTGTTTTGGTAAATTCATTAACATATATATTTTTTTATTGCCTTGATAGGCAGACGAGCAAGCGGTCCCGCCTGATGGTAAGCGGTCACCGCCGCTTATGGACATCGGCAATGCCAGGGGCACAGAAAAGCCGCTACCTACCGTTGAAAGAATACTCTTATTTAATTATTAAATTAAAATATAAATTAATAATTAAAAGTTATATTTTGCAAATTCATATATGGGGAATGTTTAATTTATGATTTTTATTTGAAATTACGGAATTTAACCTTAATTACTAAAAATCTATCAATATTAATTTGATATGGGTTGAAATTTTATTGCAAATTTTCATCCAAGTAATATTTTTACAAACGTATGTTATATATATCGTGTACACAAAGTCGCAAGTGACATCACTAGTCGTTACTTTTCAGTAGAGCATTTCAAAAATGTATGTACTAATTGTTTTATTAAAACTAAAATAATATTATGGCGATATATATTTCTAAAGTAACTAATACTAACAATATAATAAAAATGCCATGACACTGATAGTCTGTTCTACAATCATGTAACCAAGACTTAACGAAAACCAAATTCCAAAGTTTTTTTAAGTAAATGAAGAGGGACGTTTTGGCAGGCTTGCACCTTTTGCGCCTTCTTTGAAATATGAATCTGCCCTTCTATTATAGTACCTATAATATCGTTTCCTATTCTAATGGAATAACCTCACTATTTGCTTTCATATTTTATAAATACATAGACACATTGCCACATAAAGCTTATGTTACACTCAAAGTACAGTCACTAATGATATATTATAGTAAGCTTTATAAAATATTGATATCTAACATCTAACTAAGCTGTTTGCCAAGTGTCGAATTCTGTATATATGATTGGTCTGTTTTTATTTCGCGGCAAAAGCTAACCAATGAAGTTCGTCTTTATTATGAAAAATAAACTTTTATCGCGTAAAGTCAATGATATATTATGTCAATAAAGCTTAAAATACGTTTATACTTTATAACTTAGATTATGGGTCATGATTTTTGTACCAAATAAATTGATTTTCATAGGCAGAGAAATAAGTGATTCAAAATAATCATAATTAAGAACTTAAATATAAATTAAGATACAAAATGTGTGTATGTGTCGAGAATTTCCATTAATACCTACATGATACCATACACAACTGTACTATAAGTGTAACTTTTAAATACTTACATTAAGTTAAACATTTATACTATGGTAACATTATTATTTGGCATACATTTGTTATTTTATCTCATCTCAATAAATATATGTATAATTAACTACATTTTGTGTCATAAAATGTTCTAAAATGAATACTTTACGTATTTAGTTATTTCAAATTACATACATTTAATACTTAAATTATAAAATACTTTTCTGATCTACAATAGAATAACAATTAAAGCATTACCTCTACACAGGTTTATAAATAAGATTATAGTCTTAAAGATAAATAGACAAGGAGCATCATGAATATTAGTAAGCATTAGTAACACTACGATACACGTTTTAATCTATATTTCAACAAACATAGAAAAATAATATAAAAGGAACTAACTATCTAAAATATAATTTAATAAAAAAATATTTAAAAAATATTCTACAACTAAGTTACTAGAATAAGTTGGATATTTCCCGATTGGAGTACATAAATGATGGAAATATCATCTACAAATAGTTTGAAGCCTACAAACGTAAAGCCCCGTTTAGCTGTATAGAATTCCTCGTACGAAATAGGCAAGAATATAACAAAAAACGTAATTTACGAGGCCATGTCATACAATTTTTTTTAACTGTATGATGCGGCCTTGTAAACAAGAATGTTCTGTTTCATACTAGCTTGTGTCAAGCGATAAACTCTCTCCATCTAAATGGGGCTTAAATAAATAATTGATTCATAAATTGTTACAGAAAACTTTGATCATCACTCACTCGTAAGACATATGTAATATATGAACACATACAATGGTGTAATATTTGCATTCATACACTAAACACTATGATTAACATTTCTACTACACGCAGAACAAATTATCAATAACGATATGATAGGTTTTTAAGACAAAGATATGAAGACACGATACGAGAATTCAATAGAAACTCTTCATTGATATGATACAACGCTTACAAGGATTATTTCTGACGGTCATTTACAATGCTATGTTTTTAATGTCAGAATGATAATATTAAATTTTGTGCATTGACAGCGTCTTTAATTTTAAATATTATCGAATCTTCTATTATGTTACCAGTTTTTTTTGCAGTAATCTTTTTATAATACAAACCCTTCATCAAACCGAACGCAGGAAGTTTTTCGAGCATTTCTTTTCCTTGTTCCGCCTACGCCTCTTTTACTAATATTGACAAACATGGCACACTTTTGACAATAGACGGCGCTAGGACCCTATGATATTTTTGTCCTGTTTAATCAACTCTAACACACATAGGTATATATAGTTTAATGTCATGATAACAACAATATGATAAGTTGAAATAACTCCTTATTTAGTAACACTCTAAGGCAATAACAGCATGACGGCTTTTGTACAACAAATAATAATGTTTTACCATTGGATACCCTGTGTGAATTTGAGTTTTTTTATTATGTTCTATATTAGATACGGATTTTTCTTTCTCATACATTTTTTAAACATAAAAGTTACTCTTGCTGAATCGATTACCGACAAGGGCATTCCAATGTTAATACATGTACATAAAACTACCAAAAGTTACACAGACGCAACAAAACGGAATATTAAGGTAAACAAGTAAGAACTAAGGACGAGTACATCACACACACACATAACATTAATCTAAACTTACACTAAACAAACGTCCATTCAACAAAATAGCGCAAATTAAACGAGTACTCGTCACTAACCGACGCTAGCCCTTAACCACAACCGTCTCTCTATTGTAACGACTTCAAATGAATATCGAGTGGAACTTAATAAACCTTAATTTTTTTAATAAAAACTGTTCATTTTGTACTTTAATTAGATTATACACAATGTTTGTGCAATTGTACACAATTGTTGCAATTCCGTTTATTTTTCTAATAGCTTGACATAATTAGAACAGTTTATTACAAATTAGTGTAGATAAGATAATCTATTTCATATGTCTAAACAAGTGTAATAATGATCCAGAAAGCTATCTGATTTAAAATCAGTGTAATCAGATTTACATATTTAACATTTCGGCTGAATATACTTTATCATCAGCTCAGGATTCTGCCACCTACCAAATTGTTTTATAGTCGTACATTTGAAGTGGTACAAAGAGATATACCGTCACAAACACCATTCCAGCTGTTCCCTGGCTCACCTAGCGACGACACGACCGTTGCCGGTCGGTGAATGAGTGCCTCATTTATTTGCGCACCCCGCGCTATGGGTCCACCTCGTGGCACACCTCCATGTAGTCGGGGTCGTGCATTATGTCCTTGATCATGTCCTTCAGCATCGTGTACCGCGGGAACATCGGGTACACTTTAGAGCTCACGTACTCCGACTGCAAAGAGAAGTTTATTATAAGACAATGGTAGCTATAACGTTGTCATCCGAAACTAATCTAAAACCAAGTTAAGCAATGTTTAGTTGCCTAGTTTAAAGTCAACACAACCTCGATAAACGACGAACTTAAATAAAATTAAGTCCATATAATATAAGCCGTTCGTGAAACACCCATTAACAGGAGTAGTTAAACTGATTTTAGTTTAGTTGGGGAGAACAGAAAAGACATATCAACTGAAATAGAATCTGTGTGCTCGTGTTGTTTAAAACGGAAAATATTTTAATTATATTCGTTGATGCATCTGGTTGGTGGTGTACTTTTTGAAGGTCTAGATCGCTTAAGGTCATATACACACCTTATATCTGTTTCGTGAAGACGATGATTCAAAGCTATGTAACAAGCTGAAACCTCTAAGGACAGATATTTGATTCATAAGGTGCAGTAAAAGTGGGCTTTCTGGTAATCCTGTAGTAATTTTACAGACGGTAACTAATAATTACGGACTCTAGAAGTTAACAAAAAGGTAGAGTTTTTTACGCGTAACCACTAATTTGTCTTTCGACTTTGTGGGACACTTGTTGAATCAGAATTTGCTCTACGTAAAACTCAGACAACCTGGGGTCTATAAAAGTGAATTATATCACAATGAAGAGCGTATTTTTCGAATGTGGATTTCTTTTTGTTCGTAACTCAAGTAATAGAAATGTTTTAAGAGACGACATTTAATAAATGATATGTTACAAATATAAATACTTTGTGATGTATGTCTTGATACAAACCTTCAGTTCCCTGATGAGATTCCTCAGTCCCGTATATTTCTTCAACAAACGATATAAATCATTTGTCATTTGTGTATTCTCCGTTTCTATTTGAGATGTTGTCATATCTGGGGATGTATGAAATAAATATTATTTTATTTTCCACTAAGTAATTTTGCAAGGATGACTGACATCTGAGATAATATTACAGAAAATTATTGAGATTCAACCATATGGTAAATTGTAATAAGCTTCAAAATGTTGTCTAACAAACATCAGTAAAATAGCTGGCTATTTTGTTTAGTATTTAACAACAATAATAAAAGTAAAAAGAACTAAACTCAACTACGGAATAACGAGATGGTACTAGCAGTATGATATTTGCTAGAACTTTATACAGATATTTAGTTTCTTCTAACACTTCAATGTCCTAAGACGTTTATTTATTGAAATCGGTTCAGTAGTAGGCCACATAGGCCCGAGGTACATACATACAGTCTATGAGGTACTTAAACCTAACACTCTTGCCATTGTCAATTAAAAATAGCCAGTTTCTATCCTTAATGTTTACATTTGAGGCGAAACAGTAAATAAGAACTTTTGTACAGAGTCGGTTTAAGGGTTCATCCAGTTTTATTGTTTGTGCTTAATTCGATGCTTTGTTCAGAACCACTTAATTTGGAGACTTACACTTAATTTCGAGAACCTCGCAATTAATAAACAAATGAAATCGATTAAGCCGAAATATCAATTAAAATTAGACTTAGAAATGAACAATAAAATTACTTTATCATGATTTATAACTCGTTGGATTGAACGACGAGTTAGATTTCCGAATAAATTAAGCTGAATAAAGTTAAAGTTTTAAGGCAAATTTTATAGAAGCACTGTTATTAGACATTCACATTTCCAATTAAAAGATACGACAAAATACCTATTCCATAAAGTTGTTTTTTTTCTTCAACCTCTTTTCTCAAATTGGATGAAAGGAACAAAGAGATTTCGGTTCGGCGACGAAGTTGGAACGTAATTACAGACCATTGCTTCTAGTGGCCGTTATTACTTGATCCTCTTCGACAAATGCTATGGATTTAAACTAGTGACCATGATTGATTATGTTTATGGTAAATATGTTGATATCAGAAGTGGTATTAAATACGATATTGCAAGTTATCTCATTGATGTTTGTCACTTTGCATGTATTGAATTGATTTTTGTAGGTGTTTCTACACTATTTACTGATGTGATAAGGGACAAGCCTATTGCCGAATCAAGCATAAAATCAGACTCCGCATTGCTGCTGAGTATTTCATGATAAAAAAATAATATTTGGTCCAGTCATTTTAGTAGGTTCACCTCGGAATTCGAGATACCCGGCTGTAACTCTGTAAATACTTGTGTATTGACACCCTAAAAGTTGTCTCAAAACCTACATATGGTAGGGTGTGCGCAACTATTAAATTTCAAGGTCAAAGGTCACAAAAATCGCTTTTTTTGTAAATATCTCATTTCCTATGGGTCTTTTGCTATTTATATCCATTATCAATATTGTAGAATACAAAATTCTCTACAAATTTTGTTTAAAACTTTTTTTCATACGGTGAACCGTTTTCGAGATAGAGGGCGGAGAGCGCGCGGTCACAAGTCCGTCATTTTGAAAGTTACATAAACGAAATTTTGTACTTCGGTTATTGACGTAGCATAAATAAATACGTGTTTCAGGAATTTTGGAAATTTTATTTATTAAGGGATGAAAAAGGGGGTGAAAGTTTTCACGCTTTCACGCCTAAATTACTAAACCGATTTTGATGAATTTATCTACAGAGACAGATGGAGCCCTGCAAACGGTTACAGGCTACTTTTATCCCGGAAAATGCTGTTCACGCGGGCGGAGCCGCGAGCAAAAGCTAGTATAACATAATAGTTAATAAAAATTGACAAATATTTATAATCACTGATTTATCGATAGTTCATCAACTATATATGGCGCGTTTTCGACCGGAGGCACCGTTTGACCTGAACTGATCCTGTGACCGCGCGCTCTCCGCCCTCTATCTCGAAAACGGTTCACCGTATGAAAAAAAATTTTAAACAAAATTTGTAGAGAATTTTGTATTCTACAATATTGATAATAGATACAAATAGCAAAAAACCCATAGGAAATGAGATATTTACGAAAAAAGCGATTTTTGTGACTTTTGACCTTGAAATTTAATAGTTGCGCACACCCTACCATATGTAGGTTTTGAGACAACTTTTAGGGTGTCAATACACAAGTATTTACAGAGTTACAGCCGGGTATCTCGAATTCCGAGATTCTTACCTAATTTAAGCTAAAATGACTGGGGTAATTACCATTTAGTTTGCAAAGATAAACAAACAGATTCTAAAATAAACTTGCAATTACTGTTAGGTATGCAAATGACAAGGGAATTGCATAAAAAGTGATATAGATGTAGAACTTCTATCGAAATATTTAAGTAATACAGACAATATTATAATGTTATGAATATTAAATTGTAAAATATAATTATGTTAAGAAATAAGAATAAGCCTAGATGAAGAAAATACAATCATACCATTCAGTCTTTCTATTCGTTCCCTTCGATCGGCCGCTTCTTCAGCAAGTTTCGAAGAAGTCTTGACACCTTCTCCGGACTTCTGAGTCTTCTCCATGATGGCACATGCGCGAAGTACGAACGCCGGTACAGTTTCGGCTTTCTCCTGGCGAGGTATCTCTACTAACGACCAGTACTGGGTTTCTAGACGGATGACATCCTGAAATCATAAAATGAGGATTATTAATTCATAGTATACCCCAAGTATCTTGTGATATAACACTAAAAGATGCTGAAAGTTTTTCAAAATTAAATTCTGCTAACCCACCCTAATGCGGGTCAGTGGCCTACTACTGTAGATTACTAAAACTTTAATCCCTTTAATTCGTAGAAAATCTTAGTGCCCAGCAGTGGATGCTAACTATTTTCTTTTTGGGATATAGAAGACGAATTTAATAAGTTTACGTTTTCGTTTGAAAATTAAAGATGGAAAATTAACGAAACCACTGCCAACCGGTCGTAAACGACAATGTATTATTTGACAGATTAATTTTCTTAAAAACTAAAGTATAATCTATAATTAAAATTCGTTAAAGATGATCAGGTTGATAAAAAGGAATAGATGATAGTTAAATTTTCTTAGGTAATTAAAAAGCATTTCATATCAAATTGAAATCAAAATAAGCAACATGACTACTTGTAACTGCAACACTTAAGCCTGTAACAGTAAAAGATTTAAAGCAAGCCTCGCAACCAGACGACACAAAATTGATTCGTTGCTGTTATGAACAACTGAACTGAAAGTGTTTTTCTTTGTGTTGAACAACGCTTGTTAGTCGACGCTCGCTCATTGAATAACTTTTACTCAACGATGCACTTTGTTAGTGCTTCGTGTCTGTTCGGCGGAATTTCTTTGAGATTTAACACCTTTTAATTTAGTTGATTCAATATTTTTATTGTTTCGTACTAGAAGAGCGCAAATGAAACCATGTAACTAAGCTCCAACGCCTGTCTGTTTACCTTAAGTTTAATGAGCTCTATATTTTGAAATGTAATAGGTAGCCGATTGTAATCAGAGATTATGTGCAGATATCCTAATGAAGTAAAGCAAAAATGTATGGGTGTGGGTTTGTAACGTTCGTAAGCCACGATGCGGAAGTTACTTGTACTTGACTGGTTTTACTTTATAAAACTTGTTGCAGAAAGATGTGGTGGAAGACATAAATAAACCATTTTTTTTTATCGAATGAGTACTTAACATGTCAATATTCGACTTGCAACGTTAGACAGCACTAAATGATAGCAGTTGAGCTTTTGTTTCACACTAGCATTATTATTATCGCTCACACACGTCAATTAATTTATAGAGCTGTTTACGTTCTTATCGATCGATAATAAACGAGTGATTGAAATAAGTTAAACATGACTTATCCTGTATTGGAGTACGTTCCCGTTAAAGAGATAGACTCCCTACCCAACCATGGGATGGAAATAAGCGCGGTGAACCCTGGGTTTACTCGTCTCTCTACCTACTTCTTCGGGGATACAGTCAAGAACTTATTCATGTCCGACTATATAAAGGCAAATGTTTTCTCGGAGTCCTAAGTTCTTTTATCTTTTAGTATAATCAGATATCTTGCCAAAAAGGGTAGACACAGAGATATAAAGTAATTCCGTTTATGGTTAGGGACAAGTTTCGTGTCTTAGTTCCCGGTAATTACATTTCGGTAATGTCATGCACTAAGTAAGCTCTACCAGTGATACTAACCAGTCGTTGCCCAAATTGAACACTAAAACCTTGACTTTTTTATCCTTTCTAATCTCTATTGTTAATTAACCTTCATGTTTCATTTGCTAAGATTTGATAATAGAATTAGAATAAGATAATGCTTGATTATAAATATGACGTCGTTTTTACAACGAACAAAAAACATGATATCTTAATTTAATTGACTTGAGTTAAATACAAGGAGAGAGAAATATACGCCTTATTGGTTTAATAGCAAAGAGCCGTAGAAACAATGAGAGTTTTTAAATTCGAAAACACTCATCCAGTTGCCGGACATTGAAAATTTTGTTACTTACTTTACAATTTTTAACTGTAAAGTAAGTTTTCAATAAGAGAAAGACTCACCCAGATGGAGCTGCGAGGAAAACCTAGTGCATAATAATTAAATTTAGATGAATAAGCGAAGTAATAAATACCCTACCTGCGTTATAAATTACACACTTACGTATGATTTCCAAACCTTAATTCCAAACTACCAGCCGGGGAACAATGCAATTATATCTTAAAGTGGATAAGTTCCCCTGGACTGTTGCCAGTGTAAACCGTTAAGGACCGCTTCCCGCCTTGTTACCACTTGTCTTAATAAAACTGGTGTTTTCGTTGTACAAGTCTTGGAGCAATATTCTCTGATTTTTTAGTATTAGGAGATTCGATTTTATTATTTGCAGTATAGTTTGTTCTAAATAAGTTTTCTGCCGTCAAGCAACAGTGTTTAAGCACTGTTGTGTTTCGGTTTGAAGGACATTGAAGCCAGTGAAGTTACAGGGCAATACTCATAATGTCTATAAGTCTCAGACTTAATATCTTATGTCTCGGGGTGATCAGTGCAGTTCAGTGCTATGCAGTGCTTTATAACTCAAAGTTCTGTGTGGCGTTGCTTCTGTTTATGGGCAGGCGTGGGTGGCGCTTACCATTAGGCGAGCGAATTGCTCGTCTCATTTTTCAATTATATAAAAAAGTATTACGAACATGCATTTTACGGTACTTGAAGAACACAGCTTACAAACTATAGTATCCATGTTATAGTAATACGTATGTACATGGAGTTATAAACGGGCTTACATTGCATTATGCTAAGATGTTCTACGGTTTTATGGACTTACTACATTCATTTCCAGACACTACGACGGTTATGTCCTCAATAAAAGCAAAAAGGAACCTTTCTACTCGGGAAGAAAAGTAGGTAGGGTATTTAACTATAAGAAAAGACGGGTTTACTGTTCTTTTTTAATGATGGCAATGTTGATGGCAATTCCTTTTTTGAATATAATTCTGGCTAGTAATGATATTCACAATCGTTTAGACATTGCCTTTGAATCAGAACTTCGTGTGACGGTTCTGATACCCTGGTTAATTAAACTGCGAAGTATGTAATGAATAGATGTCGCCACTTATTTATAACAAGTGTAAAGCTACGCTAAAACGCTGTAGATACTTTTGTCTACAGCATGAATGGCTCGACCACTGTCATGTTGTGGCAGGTCGCTGTTGTGTTTCGGACGTTGAGTAAGATTATGAAGGCCCAAATCCCACCTCTCCTTCCCAATCCCGTAATTACCCCTTCCTTTAAAATCGTCAACGCCATCATGATTCTGATATTTTGCATGTAAATAGGCGATGGAGGTCATTTACCATCACGTGACCCACTTGCTGGTTTGTCGGCTTTTGCTATAAATAAGTTATCTTGGAATCATATTTTACAATATTTTTTGATTATTCTACAGATCAACGATTAAGTTTTCTTAGTAGATAATTATTTATAAACAGATATCGAAAGAATTTAATAGAGCTCGTAGAGCAAATGTATGTAATTTGTATTTTTTGTCAATGATATATTAAGTCATTCTTAAAGTAGGTTCACACGATACGATTTTAGTTGATCAAAAACTGTTAAATCGCATATAACTTTAACCGTCTAAAAGGACTTTCAATTGGTTAATCTAAAACCATACAGCTTTTGTTGAGATCAGTTAACAGGTTCCCTGTCCCATGAATCATATATGATTCATTGGATATATTTTGTACCAATAATAATACGTTCATAAATCATATATGATTCAAATTTAGAGTCAAATTCATGCCTTTATTTGAAAACTCTTACTCTCCAAAAATACATTTGAACAATTTACTAAAAAAAAAAGAGTGGGACATATATGATGGAAAAAAGTGGTTTGTATGGGGACAGGGAACCTGTTTCAAATAATCGAATCGTGTAAACTCGCTATTAGAGTAATTTTGTTTGTAGTTATAATTTGTTACAAAAAATAAATATTTCATGAAAAATAAACAATTATAAAAGACAATTAAAAGTTTAGTCATAAAATGAAGCACAACATTAATGAGAATTAAAAAAGTAAAAACCGAAATTGTCTCCTTGCTCCGAACGCGTGTTGCTGGAGTAAGTTAGGTTAAATAATTATTTCACAAACTGGGGAACTTCTACAACTTGGCCGTCTGCCCAGTTTTCAACGTGCACTCATACCAGTATATTATTATGTTTTTTTATTTCTTATTATTCACTGTCAAATAAGAATAATAATTGTTTTGTAATCAAACCGCCACTCTCAAAAATGTTAGTCTTAACTGTAAATTATGAATTTCTTAGAATTCGATTAGTTCTACACTCAGAACCAACCGAAAATGTATCCACACACAGACAGTGGAGGCGGTGGCGTGGCCTGGGGAGGTGGTTTTTTCGTATTGTTCGAATTAGTATGGAATAGTAGTAAACACTACTAGTACAGACACTAGTTTTGATCTCAACATAATTGGATTTCGTAGAAATATATAACTTTTTGTTTAGTATTTACTAAAGTAGATATAAATCTTAAACAAAATGTATAATTGCATCATAGCGCTATTTGTTCATATTTCTAAAGTCTATAGATGAACATTTTCAACGCCATTTTTACCTTTTTTGATAAATTTACTCAATGGCTACAATGTACTTTCTTGAGTTGTATTTTTCTCGATACAGTACTCTTACAGTACTCTACTTAAATAATTTATTATCTATAGCTTTACGTAAGGTAGCTATACCTACTAACGTTGTGAAAAAATGAAATTATAAATCATAATTTTTATTCGTGTCATATAAACAACTTTTAGGCGAACGTTTTATAAGGCAAAACAATATGTGTCTCAAAGAGCGCATATGTAACAAACACGTGTTACGCCGACAACATCTAAAACCTTTTACACCTTACACATATACGTTAAACGTTCACGGTTTGTTAGTACTGTACCTACATCAACGTCGAGATTTGAGGAAAAAAGCGCCGCGGCTGGGCTCTCCACCAACAAATTGCATATTTATGACAACATTCTACGGTAGTATTAGGATTTTATGTTCAAGGAGATTGCGCTTCTGCCCTTTGCACTACATTATAATATGATATTGTATGCATTGATGGTGGTTATGAATAAATTTATTATGATTTGAGTAGATTGGTGTTGACTAGTTCATTTGCTTGTAGTAGAAAATATATATAGGTAATAAGAAATGTACTAGTGTTGAAATAAAACTAATTTAAAAAGATTTTATCGCGGTTTTTTATTTTAACGGGTGGAGTCCACCCCATGACCACGAAGGCTGAAAAGCTTTTGAAACGTCGGGACCCAAAATTAAAATAAAAAACCGTTTAAATTCGTTTTAGTTCAATGAGTAACGTTATTCGCGTAAACGTAAGAAATCATTTTGTACTAGTGTTTTTATTGTTGTTTATCGAATCAAAATTGAGAACTTGCCAATCATTGGCGCGTTTGAAATTTACTAACAGCAGGTACAATCAGTAGTTGATTTTGTTTCTGCTATACTTCCCAGGGGGATGCTGAAAAGGATCACCGTTATGTTGGTCCCTGGTGCTATGGAATGACTGCCTTCAGTTATAATCATTGTCAGCAACTATTAGTAAAATCGGACACCAATATGTATTAATAAGTGAAGAAATAACTTTGTATTCCTTTTTAAGCACATTGCGCGCACGGAGGTGTGTGAGATTTGACATAGTTAACATTTACACAGAGGAGTATAAAAACCTATATAAATAATATCTGCAAACCAATATAATTAAATAAAATAAACCTCACACTGACGATGTTTGAACGTTAACTGTTGCAGCTGAGGTAATAAAACAAAATTCAAAAAAGTATATGATTGTGGAGATCGAATTTCAACCACTACTCGACTACTAGCTCCAGTAAAACAGTATCAGTACTAATAATGCAGAATACTGTCAGTAAATTACCATTTTCGAATGCGTCCTTTGTTCAGATTGCCCTAGATTGAGTTAAATACAATCTTAAGTATGAACTTAAGTGGTATTTTCATATCAATAATTTAATAAAATTACGAATTAATTCTGTTGCAGTTTTTAGATATAGAAGCTTCATTTCATTGCACATTTATCAACAAACAATATGTAACACGAGTAACGCATTTACTCGTCAACGTAAAATGGTCTGAAATACGATTATATTCATTGACGAAGCCGTGTGAAGTTGTGGTTAATAAATGTTCAACGCTGTGGAAATAGTCGACGGGAGAGGCGATTGAATTACCAGGACCTCATGAATAATGAATATTATACATTAGCGAACCATTTGTTACGAACGTCCACGTCACTACAGCCATGGCGTTACAATCGTATGAGATCATATCTCGTGTTGATGGTGAGATTGGACCATATTTTTTTAGGCAACCCTATTGGTATGTGTTCAGCAACACACTTTATACCCTAAAATATTATTTTCATCCGGTAAACAGATGGGTGAAGGTCAATGATCCCCGGGATCTTATACTATAACGTAATTTTTTTTTTTAAATCGGTCCTGTACAGAATACTAAAATTTTTGAAAATATTCTATCGTAGTTTTATAGCCTATTCAATGCAAACAAACAATCAAATCTTTCCGCTTTATAATATTAGTTTAATGAAGATTAATGAACATGGGAATGCCACTAATAAGCACATACAATTTAAAATTGTAAAGTTTTATACCATTTCAAAAACAGTACCTACACACGTTACATTAATTTCGCGTATATGTCATGTTTTTCGATTGAAAGGTAATTTGAGTTAGTTCTTAGCTTAAAAAAATCAGTCCAGGAATTACTTTAACGGTCAGGCTGTTAAATCTTCTCATTGGTCTAGTGCCAACGTACTAAGGTTGAGAACCGTGAGGTCCTGAGTTTAATTCTCGGTCGGGCAATCACAATTTGTGCTTGAGTTTTTCTATCAGCCCTTATCCTACTCGCAGTGTGTTAACACATGTTACAGAAAGTTTTGGTTTCTGTTTACAACTGGCTGCCTACCTGACGTCAACCCCTATGTGCAGAAAACACACCCAGCCATGAAATAAATATTTGTGGATCACACAAACATTTATCTACGGAAATCGAACCCGCGAACTCTCGTTACACAGGATACTCGGACAATCGCCCGCTGCGACGCGCAGGCAATTGAAGTCACAGTGTAGTCCATAAATAATGTCGAAGGTTCGACGGTCGGCAGAACTATGCCGGCCGTCGAGGGAAACTATCTCTAGGTGTGGTCATATATCATACAGTTTTATTTATTTCTTTAGAAACACAATTCCTTTTTATATTTTACTGGTGATATAAAGAATCTTTTACAAAATCACGTAATACTCACGTTTGGGAGGAAAACACGTGTCCAAAATATTTTCTTGTTTCATCTTCTTGAAATGAACGTATTATGCTATGTGCTGTTAATATTTTGTACAAAACGTACAATCTGTTATTGTCAATTCCATATTCGTTTTATTAAATAAATTCTTAATTTAAGTAATTGTAATGGCCTTAAGAAAATCCAAATAGATCCTATGACATAACAATACAAGTTTTGGTTGTGTCAAGTAAAAAGTTATTTAATATAAGCCATACGATAATAATAATAAAAGTTACCGAGGTTCAATTGTTGTGCCTACCAGAAAATCAGTCTTATGGATTGCTCTCGCATAAAATACTGATCGGGTTCTTTCCCTGTAAATTTCGTGTTGTCGATGAAATACCGTCGTGTTAGTTATTTTTGGCGATCCAGTATTCACCTGACATGGAGTTATAGCATGCAATGAGTACTAAACTTAAACTTATAAACATTGCCAACGGTGCTGTGATTCGGACAAAATATAAAGCGTCAGAGACTCATTACCCCTTTAAAGCATTTTACTTGTATACTCTTGGGGCTAGTTTCGAACCAACGACTTTCGTCTCGATAGTCAGCGTTCCCCGCTGAGCCATCGCTGCTACTTAAGTAGTAATAATTAAATTATTACACGAACGTATCAATCGTGTAAAATGGCATACCAACAAACACCGTACGATTTTAGACATAGCTTTAACAAGTCTTTCATTTATAACTACTAATACATCACAAAGCGTTATTGCTCAGTTGATTGTCGCAGTTATTCTGTAGTTCCTACAGTTAATAAAATGTCTTCAAAGAGAACATGTCAGAATAAGAACGCAGCAGCCTGGCGGCCTAATTGAATTATCATAACTTTATATAAAAATCAGTAAAAAGGTAACCGCACGAGGGAATTGAATCCTAGTCACGTAATGTCATCGTGTAAGGAGCTCCTTTGGGAGTAGGGGTCGGGCCACTTACGAAAAAAACCGACGGCGTGTATTCTTCGTGGACTCTGTGACGAGCTTACGGAATCATAAATATGAAATTTGGAAGATAAAACGGACAAGGTGGCAATAGGCAGGTTTCTGATATGTTTCGTAACTTACGGAATATATAAGTGAAATGTATCGTCTGCGTGGAGAATTCAAAATCACATGTTAAGGCGCTTCCGTGAGCAAATGACCTTGACTGACTCAAGGCATACTGACTCGTGTACTCGTGCAGAATATGCACGTATTTAGCGAATAATTGATATAAAAAAATCAGGTTTTGGTCTTTTCGAAAATTTAAAACGGGCAAAATATTCTTTATTAAATTGCCTATCTAGTGATGCTAATCTCAAATGAAAACAATCTGTACTTTAAAAGGAGACGCACGGAATCTTTGCATTTTTCTCATTTTTATGGTTCATTTATAAAGACAATTTAAAAAATATATCAACATTAACATAAATTTGAGTCGAACAAAGTAAAGCTAACAGATTGTAGAAATATATTGTATATTTTTTTAATCAATATTTATTTTAAGTAATGACTAGATAGATAGCTTCTAAAAATCTCGATCGCGCGGCCTTTTGCTGGGGGTATGGCCTTAGCTAAATTCGTTAGAGCCACAGTACACACGATACTTTTAGCATCGGCGATCGACGATTTAATTGCTTTTCGAACCTCGATGTCGCGAACACTGCAATCCGCATACATACAAACGCCAGTTGCGGCAATCAAGTCGCTTTTTGGCAGCGGGATACAGCGACTGATCCTATATTCCGCACAGTCGAATGTGTGTCATCCGTCCAATCGCAGGAATTTAGTGAGATTTTGCATCTATGGAAGACGGTTCAGTGTTGCAACGAAATAACTACGTACAAGTGATCAATCAGTGCGAGCCCGTGTTACTGCTACTCCTGCTGTCCCCCTCATGTCACCTCTCCACCCGCGAGGGCGGAGATCGATAGAGTCACTTAAACGCGTAACTACGAACAAACGCAATAAATTGGCAATAAATTGCCAAAACGCAATACGGCATCGATGCAGTCGCAAAATCGCCAATCTGCGATGCTATCGTGTGTGCTGAGGTCCTTAGTAAATTATAAGTGAAAATATATTTTCAGAAGACATTTCTTTTACAACATTCGAGATTGCAGAAACGTTTTGAAATGACAAAATTGTTTCTTTTTTCTCGTTTTACATTCAAGACGCATCAAATATAATGGGAACTTCGAAATTCAGCTGTAGCGGTCCTGTTAACGCGGAGGTTGGTTCAAAACGTGACTGGTATAAAATTACGTACAACTTTGTAGGCAACGTACTCAACTCGCGGGATTGCCAAGTTTTAGTTTCTGTCGAATATCCGCTGTCCGTCGGGGAAAAGCTATTAGCCCGGTTTTTGGGCGGGAAAAATAATTACACACTTTCCTCTGACGGTTGAACACCCAAACTAATAGGTACTATGTTTACCTACGTCTTTAGTTAAAGTGAAAACAGGAACGTTAATTATACGGGACGTGGAACTTAAAGTTAATCATTTGAAACTAGAACTAGAGTACTTGAATTAGAGTGGTAGAGCCACGCTGTAGACAGTTTTATCTACAGCATGAATGGGCTGGCTCGACCGGGTCGTTACCACTGTCTCACAGAAAACCGACGTAAAGTAGCGGCTTGCTGCTGCGTTTCGTACGGTGAGTGAGATATCCGGAAGCCCAAATCCCCTCCCCTTCCCAATCCCTAATTATCCCTTTCCTTTAAGGTCAGCAACGCGCCCATGATTCTTCTGGTGGTACATGGGCGATGGAGATCACTTACCATCAGGTGACCCACTTGCTCATTTGCCGGCCTATGCCAGAGAAAAAAAAAACTACTAAATATATTAGTATTAGCCAATCGATGTGTAAAAAATATCCCTTGTATAGGAATACTTCTCTGTAATTATCATAGATATTTCCTTTAAGAGGTTAATATGATATAAATAGGTGTAGTCGTACTTTGTCCTGTGTACGGTGATGTAATAAGATATGCAAGCCTTGTTTTTGGACATTAAGTTTGTCAACTTCGGAATTACGTATTAGTTAAAACGCACGAAATATATCACACAATAAAGATATAAAATATACAGGGGTATAAAGGGGTACACCTTTTGTCAGTACTATTGCGTATGCAAGTGTAAAATACGTATTGGTTGATCTGAAAATTGCTATCGTGGTTGTGATTGCGTTTGTATAGCAAACATAGGACTGCACGTATTTTACGCGACACAGCAACGAAAACATAAAAATATAAAAGGGAATTTGAATACAAAACACTTTGTGCATGAACGGCAACCGCAATTTTTAAAAAATGACAATAGAAAATGGCTGTGCTTGGTACTCTTGTTTACAAATTCATTTTATTCTTTAACATAACTCAATAGTTTGACGCAAGCATATAATCGGATCATGTACATTACATTATTGATGAAAAAATATACAAAAAACATGGTACATAAAAATATATGTACATATAAATTAAAAAACAAAATTGCAGAGTAAATCAAAGGACTCATAACTTTATCAAAGATAAAGTTTGATAAAGTTATGAATATTATCAGTTCATAACTTTATCAGTCCACCCCGTGACCACGAAGCCTGAAAAGCTTTCGAAATGTCGGAACCAAAATTAAAATAAAAAGCCGCGATAAATCCGTTTAAATTAATTTTATTGCAATCTTTGATATTTCGCCCCTCCAAAATCTAACGAGGAAAATGGTTCTTAAACGAACAGGGAAAAGTAGTACCTTTATCATAGAATACATTTTAAACGAAGAAGCAGAGATGTTCCAATTTGTAAACGCAATCAAGACAATGCTCCCAGTCGCACTGGATTAATTAAACTAGAGAAATCTGTCACTTTCAGGGCGGACTTGCATTTCATTCTTTGTTATAGAAAACTTCTCGTTTTCTGTTTAATGTGGGGAATAAGGTATTTTATTTTCTTGTGTAGAACAAAATGTTATATGTGTTAATTAAAAATATATACATTTTAATCCTTCTCAAGCACTAATTCTGTTGAATTCTATAACGTTGTCTATAATATTAATCAATCGGTATACGATCTTCAAATCTAATCTGGAATAAATAATTTTATATATGTGAAAATCTAACGTAAAGATACTTATAACTTAAGAAAGGAACCCGAGACTTCACCGATTACAGCAAATATATTTTATTCACAAAATCTGTACAAAAAATTAAGAGTATATAATTTTGGTAAGCATCAAGTTAGTCTACCATCTTTCAAAATACTCAAGAAAAATATTAAATATTCTAATAGCCACAAAAAATACTTCAGTTTTTCATGATTAGTCAAATTTTTTTACAGGTAGGAAAAACTGGAGTCCTGTCAAAATCACAAAGAGATGGGATCTTAGAATAAAGAACTGTGTTACGGTTTCATCTCTACGTAAAATATAGTTATCCATGTGCTATAGAAATACCTACTTCCTCTCAATTCCCCAATTTTTATTTAAAGTCGTCATTCCACTCAATATCCTTATTGTATAATTATTATGGGCCTCAATGCCAATCATTTATTATCAAATCCCAGCTTGTGTACCGGTTAACTACTATGAAAAAATATAGTGGATGCATTAAAAGTATGACAATGGTAGTAAAAGCTAAAAAGCCATCCTTTTATAATGGTTATTTTTTTATGAATACATTTCAGTTGTCAATAATATTGTTCCAACAAGAAACGTGATTAAGATAAATTAGACACAGCTCCACCAAACAATCTTAGAGTATATAAGTAAATGTACCTACGGAAGATTGAATTGCTGATTGATTTAGGTTGATTGTGCATGGTTTTTATCAGATCCGGTGTCAAAAAACTATAAATTTAATGTGATTTTACGGCATGCCAAAATGTCGTTTGGTTTTTCTTGAAGTAACGCTTTATTAAATATTGCAAAGAAAATAAATCAATTCAAAAAATATACTGTAATGATTGCTGAACATAAAACTTATGATGATTAGCTCTTCTATTAAACCTACTATGGATAAATAAATTACGGTAATTATTTTATGTCGTAATCGAATTTCTTTCTCGGGTATGAAAATATTTTAGTAGCTTATATATTTTATCTTAAGATGTTTACATTTTCAAAGAAATAAAAAGTAAAGAGTTAATATTACATTATACAATTATTATGTCACTTACCTTAATCATGGCTTTCAGTAAAGCATATCTAGTAAAGACGTTCCTCTGAGACTTTGACTCGCTGTATCTTTCCATGAGAGTTACTAGCGCTTTTTTCGCCGTGTCATAGTTTTCATCGAGGCGCACTCTGACTGTTCGCAGACGCTCGTTGGTTTCTATCACCTCTTCTTTCGTCTGGCCACCTGGTAAAACAAAAAGATTATTAATATCTGGTAGATTTTAGATTGAACGTCGAAGTCTCAAATCCCCCTCCCTTTACAAATCTCTTAATTATCCCTTTCCAATATTGATGTGTCATATAAAATAGGTGGTATTTTTATAGCATATATCGGTAAATGAACAAGTGGGTCACCTGATTGTAAATGATCTCTACCCTCGTGTACACCCACAATACCAGAAGAAACATAGGTTTCGTCCCTGTCCCTACCACCTATTTTATATGACACACCAATATTGGAAAGTTTTATTTAATTTTATTTATCCAGGTTTTGTATTGACTACACATAGGTGTGGGAAAAAAAATCCAAATAAATCCCTCAATGGATTCAAGAAACCCTCCTCCTAGTAGATGTACAGGAATAATGTTTTCAACGCATTCTTTGTAATGTTTTAACATCACATGAAAATTACAAAAAAATATGAACCAGCAAGAACTTAAAAAATTCTTAGCACATTCTGTGTAAGTAATATTGTGAAGCAGTTCCGTGGATTCAACAAGTTCGTGCTTTGCGTTATAAAATGTGTTTTAATTGGAAAATTAACAAACACGTACTTATAAATGTTTTCGGCCTTACCTCTTACATTGACGGCGACAACTTGAAACATTTTATAATTTATAGCATGAATGTGAATTATGTTGTTCTGTGAAAGAAATCAGGAAACATCCAATGCCTGTTACTTGGAAGAAAAAATAACCTTCCTTACGGCGCAATGGAGCATAATCGTATTGTTCCTGCTTTCTTTATAAATATATAAAACCAAATAATTGGAAAATTAATCACATCAAAATGTCAGATACATAAAGAGGTGGGAGGTCCCTCGTGTGCGATAGACCATCTGGGTTGGTACCGCGTTGTCTATTTCTACAGCCAAGCAGTAGCACTATTGTGTTTAAGGTTGAAGGACATTGAAGCAGTGAAATCCCATTTCCATTTATTTACTTAGGACTTTTGATAGTGAATAGTGCGACCTTTATATTGTGATTAACTATTATTATTGATAATGATTACCTTCGAGTTCAGTTATTAGTACGCCACCACTAGGCCAATGAGATGGGTCGAATACAAAATCCCCTTTTTTATGTCGGTTAAAAAGCTAAATATTATTCTTCATGGTTGTTACTCAAATATCGATTCGAGCGAAGTTCCCAGATAAATAAACGTAGAACAGGAGTTTCCAATCATGTTAATATGGATTAAAAAGGGGCCTTTGTGTACGAGAGGTAAATAATAACATTACGTTCATTGTTTGTGATGTGAGCTGAACAAAAATCTGTTTTACCTTTTTGTCTGTCCATAATAAGATTATAAAAATATGTTTTTAGTCGGTAAATGTTCAACACATTGTTTTAATATCACGAACAGTTTATGGAAATTGTAGAAATTAAATACGCTAGCAACTTTTTTATAGGACTCTTTTTTATTTTTTTAGCATAGACCGGCAAACGAGCAAGTGGGTCACCTGATGGTAAGT
The DNA here is from genome assembly GCA_949126905.1 of Amorpha juglandis. NCBI lineage: Eukaryota > Metazoa > Arthropoda > Insecta > Lepidoptera > Sphingidae > Amorpha > Amorpha juglandis. The sequence goes on from OX421372.1 coordinate 12,075,525, forward strand.
GATCTCCACCGCCCATGTACGCCCACAATACGAGATGAATCATAGGCGCGTTGCCGACCTTAAATTCACATTCAGACACATTCGATTCGAATTTGGAATTCGAATTCAGACTCTGAACACACTTTCAATCGAATTGATGAACAAAAATAACACAGCTTTTATGGATTTAAATCGCTTGTTGAAAGCGATTCGACTCATGTCATTCTATCTTTCTTTCTTTCCGTCCAATATTATCCCGGTTTTGTGTCACGACCGACGTCTTTCTACTAAGACGCCTCCATTCGCCCGATCTTGAGCATCCTTCGTAGTGAGACCATTGGCTCTTATGTTTCCTTCCGTTTTTTGGCCGTCAAGTCCGTCGAAATTATGAATTAATGGAATGGACATGTCATGAAATGAAAGTTGAAATAATTATCTTTACGTAGTATTCAACAAAGTCGTATTTTCTTTACACAGTATAAAACAAAGTCGCTTTTCGCGTCTGTTTGTCTGTGTATCCGCTAACTCCTAAACCACGGAACAGATTTTTAAGCGGTTTTCACCATCATTTAGATGATTTTTGTCTGAAGGTTTTATGTCTATCACGCTATGACCCATGGGAGCATGGCAGTGACATGTCTGCGGTGAAACCGCGAGGGACAGCTAGTAATAAATATAGATAGATCTTCAACAGTCTTACTTTGTCGATAATTTTGATTACTAAGGCGAAATATCAACAAATTAAGGCTAAAGGTCGTAGAAAATAAATAAACCGACATCCGAATTCACGTTCACAAATTAAATAACCCGTCACGAGTATACGTGGATTGTAAGGGTATAAATTAGCAATCGTGAGCACTTAGTATTCTACTCGTCGCCGATGGTAATCAACCCAACCCGCTTAATGTTCTACATAGCGGCTACACGCCCTATTCTTTTTATCCATTTGTTTGAATCAGTGTGAATTAACATTAAGTGTTGTTTTCTTGTTTACAAATTGTACGATAATAGCAAAATATTAGACACTATATTTTTCACCTTGATTTGGAAAACGTGACCTTAATGTGTTTATTAATAATTTTATTCAGCCTGATGTTAGTTTTATTATTGTACTAGTACATTATACACCAGTACAGTATATTGCCATTTATTCACAGTTTTTTAATTTGTTATTTGTGGAATTGTATATCAAAGGGGATACCTCTCCTCAGAGGGATGGTTGTCAGGCAGGCGGCCGGTCGTAAAAACTACAAGCCAAATCATTTCTGTAACATGTTAAAAAAAGATGTTGCGCCGACCCCACTGAGAGTGAGATATAAATACAATATGAGTTATAGAAGAAGATCATATGTATATCTCTATAGGATTTTTGCTTTCGAATATTGCAAGCAGAATATTAAATGATTTTCCTATTAAAGCTGGCCTACGGGTTTGTAAAATAAAAAGAAACATAGCCGTGCTTACACACTGCTGCTTGGCTGTGATACAATCCAGACGGCTTCTTCGCATACGAGGGACCTACCACCTAGTACAAATCATTTCTGGACCTATCAAAGATTACAAGTCATTTCTGGCCATAGCTGCGTTTCAATGCAATACTTATCCCCGTGCAAAGCATTGCCAAAGGCCATTGTATCGTAGTTAGTATTCTGGTCACGTTTCCTCCTTTAAGCCCTTTTTTAATAAGTGGGAAATGCCCCTGCGCCCACGGGAGATGGGGAGATTACTCGGGGTTACTGACCGAGTTGTGTGACCGACTAATAGTCAATACGGCGTAAACAATTCCAGATTTTTTAAGAGTTCACAATACAGTGGCGCAGTTGTATCGCGTACGCGGTACGACTGCTAAGCTCAGGTCTCAGGTTCGATCCCCGGGTCGGGTTAAGTGATATTGGGTTTTTCTATCACGAAATGCTCAGTATCAGGCAGTAGTCTGGAATTGTGCCGGGTATGCAGGCTAGATATGGCTTGGAATGCAAGCCTAGCTTGCATTCTGACATCGCGGTACTCTGGTTCCAGGTTCGCAGTACGCGTGGGTGCTGGTGTGGAATAGAGCGCGTACCACGATTTAACCCTATTTTTTATCACTCTCATGTTTTACCAACCTGCGGGCCTACGCTGTAACTCGTTCCATCTCTGCCTACCCCTTAGAGGATTACAGGCGTGAGTGCTTATACTAAAGAAATTATTTAAATTACCGCGCTTAGGATGCCATTCATACTCAGACCGCCCGGCCCTGCCCTTCGGACCGACACTCAGTCTCGCTTCCGCTTTCGCACTCGTGTAACCGTGCTAATGTTTGACCGATATAGAGAGTTCGGTACCGAGGGCGAAACTTAACTTCGAGCCGAGGTATTATGGACTCTTAATTGAAGGCTTCCTGTATACTATCCTACTAATATTATAAATGTGAAAGTTTGTTTGTTTAGATGTTTGTCTGTCAATCACGCTGAAACTACTGAACGGATTTTGATGAAATTTGATATACAGACAGGGTATGAGCTGAATTGGGTGAAAGGCTACTTTTTATCCCGGAAATCCCGGAAAAAGCAGATCACGCGGGCGGAGCCGCGAGCAAAAGCTAGTAATTCATATTTAAAGTGGTAGAGCTACGCTGTACATAGCTTTGTCTACAGTATGAATGTTTTTACAACTATCTCACAGAAATGCTTGCTGTTGCGAGTCGTATAGTCAGTGACATATCTGGAGGCCCAAATGCCTTTTCCCATCTTAAAATCTAATTATTCACTCTTTAAGGCCGGCAACGCGTCCATGACTCTTCTGGTATTGTGGGCGATCATAGGTGGTATCATTAGGTGACCTATATGATCGTTTGTTGCCCTTAGCTATAAAGTAAAAAATACTGTTTGAACATTCTCTAGACACACAAAATCATTAGCCTATCTAGCTTCGTTGTAATTACGTAAAAATTTTCATTGTTATCGCATATTCATGTTTTCTTTGTTTATGACTTCAAAACATCATGTTTAATAATTATCAAAATTAACATTCATTATTCTTTTTCTAATTAAACTTTTACGTGAAAGCTTTGTTATTTAAATTAACTTACTTGATGTTCCTTCGTCTTTGACATCTTGGACGATTCGGCGAACGCTCTGAGTGAATTTTCCGACTAAGTTTGTGCTCGCTGTAACAAAACAAAAATTAGGCAATTAATTAAATGTACAGGTTTCTTAATTACTTCACGGTTAATTTCATTTTAATATTAATAATTATGGATAGAGTCATTGCATTTAAATTGAAAAATTATGTAATATATATGTTGATCACTAGTTGCAATCTTGTTCTTCTTCCACCTGCCTTTATCCCACTCGCAGTGGGGTCGGCGCAAAATGCTTTTTAACACATGTTACAGGATTTTGCTTATAGTTTTTACGACGAGCCAATTGTCTGATGTCAACCCCTCTGGGGAGAAAACAACCAGGTCCGAAACAAATGCTTGTGGATCACACAAACAATTATAACGATTATAATCTAAAAATAATGTCGACTATCAAAAGACATTGCGTCCCTCGACTGTCGACAGAAGTATGCCGGCCTGAAGTTACTGGATATATACTGGCCGGGGATTGGGGATCACCCCGAATACGACTCGCCTAAACAACCCATTATGTGGGTTATTAAATGAAGATTCACAAAATATTTATTCCGGGTCTAGCTGTTATATTGAAACTCTCCCATAGTTCCTGATACCTACGACACAAGACTCATATCTTACGATGGGGTCAGGAGTCTTTGTGTGAGTGTTGATGTCTTGATTTTTTCCTTGCTATCCGGCCGTCTTTGACTGCATATGAATTAAAAGCGATTCTATAATTAAAATACTTTTGCAGACACAGAATAATAAGCAATAAATAACCACTGAACAAGCGTTGAGTTGTGAGAAGACAGTAATTAAATTAATGATACTGCGAACTGCACCGTGCTAATTAATGATCATTATTAACGTTGATTAATTGCAATTTTATTGCAAACATAAATGTGTACATCGAGTGTCGTTATTGCCTATTGAAAAAAATAAAAAGTCAATATTAAGAAGTGCAATTTAATGGTGTATTATTGTTAGTAATCACTGACTCAGAATTGGTTATTATATTTAGCTCTGTAGTGTTTGTTGAGTCGGGTTTTTAGCCTGTCTTTGTTTTTTTGAAGCGGTTTTCCTACATCCTATATACATACATTATACGTATATTTAAGTATATATAGGCCTTTTTTTTTAGGCATTACATATTCTGACTGTTATTACGTCACTAATATATTTATATATTACAGAATATATGTGATAAAGCCACGCTGCACCTTTTGCACCTTTGTTTATAAAATGAACGGGTCGGCTCAACCGAGCTGGTACCACTTTTAACAGAAAACTGTCAAGACGGCAGCTTGCTGTTGCGTTTTTTTCCGATGAGTGAAATTTCCTGAAAACCATATTTCCTAATCCCCATCATTCTTTAATATCGGTAACGCATTCATAGTTCCTTTCGTATTATGGGTGTTCATGTGCGGTGGACATAATTTATCTTCACGTGACATACATGCTTGTTTGCTAATGAAAGCTATAAAAAAACATGTCCTATAAATATTGTTGTTGTAAGTACATAGTTCGATTGGTAGAGCTACGCTGTAGACCGATTTGTCTACAACATTAATGGGCCGGCTCAACCGAGTCGTTACCACTGTTACCACTGTCTCACAGAAAGTCGCCGTAAAGTAACGGCTTGCTGCTAAATTTACGGTGAGTGAGATATCCGGAGGCCCTAATCCCCCTCCCCTTTCTAATTCCTAATTATCCCTTTCCTTTAAGGTCGGCAACGCGCCCATGATTCTTCTGGTATTGTGGGCGTATATGGGCGGTGGAGATCACTTACCATCAGGTGACCCACTTGCTCGTTTGCCGGACTATGCTATAAAAAAAGTCCTTTTTAAATCACCCACGACACTGGGGCACTGGTCAGTAGTGCAGAAGAGAAAATAGTCCCCATAACACTACCGGTAGTGTGGTCCAGTAGTGCGTCAGAAAGGATCTATAAGCGGACCAATAAAATGAATAAGGAAAACTTATTAAAGTTTTTTTTTATCCTGGCTCGGCAAAGTGACTACGTTATACCTGATGGTAAGTGTAGCGCAATCCAAGAACAGTGTCGACCAACGATAAACAATGTGTCCATCGTAGGTCGGCAAGATCATGCCGGCCTGCCAAAGGGCCAAGGGGGAGGGGAAGGAAAAAGGGATGGGAAAAGGGTTAGGATCAGGGGGCAAGCCCTCTGGGGAGAACCGGGTATACACTGGCTGACCCTGGAACGCGAAACTAAAATATTCATTATAATGTTAGAACTCGAGAATAGCTCCCAATATTTGAAATGGCTGATCGCTAACTGTATGTAGGGTAGTCTGGGTACGATTGTGACAATTTAAGTTTGACCGCCAATAATTTTGTTAATTTACTAGTTGGTTGAGACAAAAATTACTTAAATCGTAGTTTGTACATTTGTCTACACAAAAATACAGAAATTTTGTCTCAAAATACGCTGTATTAGTTATAGCATCAAATTTAAAAAAAAAGGGAAAATGTCACAACCGACCACACCCCAAGGACGGTTGTGACAGTGGGTGGGATCAGTAGTGACAGACGTAAACATTCATAGAAATGGTTTATAATGACTTTTATTGTTAGAAATGTTTAACATAACACAAAATACTTTTCTTCTATATAAAGTTTACATTTATATATCAAATTAAATTAAATCTACAATCACTTCTACTCTTATAATTTCTCTTATGATTTTATTATAACCATCTTCTTTAAAATCATAAAATCAGTCAAAGGTTTCTACTCATGAATGAACGGAACCATTCCTCACCAGCCATCTCATTCTCATCCCAAGTAGCAGGTCGGTTTATGTTGTATTTAGTTGTCAGTTCAAAGGCCAGCCTTTGTAGTAAGGCCAAAATATATTTCCGCGCAACGTGTGATATATTTTGATAACAGCTCTTCTTGCTCCTTAGAAAATACTTTATTATGAGCTGCATATCCCATGCTGATGCTGTTTACATCGTGATTCGCATCGGCTTTATCACGTTTATGAATGTATCGTAACAACGACATGTGATTAATATTATGCATTTCCGCAGCTCTCCGTAAAGAAGTGCCACGTTTTACTTCATCATAAGCATCCTTATTTTGACAAATATCAGACCGCGCTCTTTCTTTTCTTTCCGCAAGCGTTTTCTGGGCATCTAAAAGCAAAAGCATAAAAAAATATATGTCACAACCGTACCCAACGCATGCTTCTGAAAACAATAAAACACCATGACTAAACTAAATTATTTATGTAAAAAGTAATCATTTGTTATTAACTACTAATATTCAATTCACAACAAAAAAATATTTGCTATAGTATATCTGTATACCAATAACAGTGAATATTAAAAGAATCTGAACAAAAAAACTTACTTTTGGCTGTTGAAAAGCAATGTGGCCTCCTGCTTTTGTTTACGTCGCGCACCGGCTAACGCAATACTGGGCAACATGTGTAGACATGTATCGCGCTTCTTTTTCCCCTTACACTCTTTCCCGTATTCCGTATAGTTTCGCGATTATCACGACTGTCACAACTGTAACCTGTCACAACCGTACCCAGTCTCCCCTACCCAAGATGGAAGTGGTTTTCGCTTCATTAAATATTTGGCAGAATATTTGAACAATGTGTTATCAAGTGGAAACAAACTTACTAGCCGCATCTCAGTGACGTCATGCTTTAAAGCTCTTATGTAACAGACTATCTTCAAGTTTGTTAAACGATGAGTAGGCAAAAGCTATTGATTTACTGCCGTACTCAGTTTATTAAGTTTAAGTATTCATTAGTCATTTCTTAGAATCTGATTATTTGGTATATTTTTTATTTGATTGAATGACGAGACGAGCAAGGCGCTCGCCTGATGGTAGGCGCCACGCCTGCCCATAAACAGAAGCAACACTACAATGAAATTTGAATTATAAAGCACTGCATGGCACTGAGCTACACTCGTCACCCCGAGACATAAGATCATTTTTGTATTCAGTAATGGAGATTAAAGAATTTTCTGTACTCAGTAACCGATTCTAACATATTAACTAGCTCTGAGTGTGAAAATTATTAAATTTTGACAAATGACTTAATAATAATGAAAGTTCATTGATTGTTCATGCGCAGTTAACGGTATATATGGTTAAATTATGAGGTTTATTGAGCTTGTATGTGTATTGTGTATGCAGTGTTTAAATTTAATGCAAAAAGCAATTAGCTAATTCCAAAGTGGATGAAATTAGGGATACAAGACTCAAACTTCGTCATTAATACAATGATATTGATGATTCTTAACACTAAAATTAATAATAAAATTATAAGAACAGGCCAGAAATCAAACATATTCACGTACACATGGTCAAAAACCCACGATAGTGGCTAGTTCAGTCGAGTCGCATTCCGGGATCAAGACTGAAAAAACAAGTCATTGACTAATAAACTACAGTAGGTACCACCGACGCAACATTGTGAGTTTTATTTTAGCTTTTAATAATAATACATAAATACACGCAATAGTCACACACATAGTCGTCACCCTACACTAGGTTAAACCTGTATCGTGGGTATCTGGAGTACTACTAATAGGTACTACGAGGGGCTTGTGGTTCCACAACACTCAGACCCGAAACCAACGTTTGTGGATCACACAAACATTTGCCTCAGTGCGGGAGTCGAATCCACGGCCTCTCGCTTCGTAGCCGGCTACTCAATCTGTGCGCCATGGAGGCTGTTAAATTTCTGAGTATATTTTATTTTTTGTTAAAAAGTTTTGATTAGAATTATTTTCAAGTATGCATGTGATTCACGTATAATGATTTCACTTTATTGTATTTCCCGTAAAATTTTTAATTAGTCATCCACTTGATCACTCATCCCTCACTGTGTGGTCTGTAGAGTTTGCACTCAAAGTAATAAATCATAACAGATAAATAAATAGATTTAGTGTAATTGTCGAGTGTATTTGGATGTGCTATGTATACATTAGTGGATACTGTTTTCTATATATAAGTTTCTTTTACTTTTGTACTGACTTGTCATAAGCGCTATTTCAATTGCCTACATGATTAATAAAATATTTGATTTCATTTCAAGTTGTATTGTCTTATATAACTCAAAGATTTTTTTTTAATTTTCATAGCACAAGAAAATGTTAGTTTCCTTTCATTATGTAAGTATAAATTAATATAAGCTAATAATTATTATTTAGTGTTTATTATTTTTAGTATAAGGTGTTAATCTAATTGTTCAGACCTCTGAACAATTAGATTAACTTGTATCCGGTGACAGCAACCCAAAACAAAATTTCCCTTCTGGCGTGACCACTCAGATGACTAGCAAAACCGAATTTGGTTTTGAAAACCCGATCACATTGTTATTGTTTTAGTAATAAAATTAATATTCGTTGTCAGGTCGAAGGTAAACATACATCGGTGTAATCTCTGCTTGTCTTCCAACTTAATTTTCTTCTCAGAAAATTATTGTACCTGACTTCAGAGCTACACAAAATTGAAAATGTAATTGTGAATTCTGACAGTTCCATCTCGACATTTAATATTGTAAAATGGTAAAATGTAAATTTTTAAATTAAGTCGTCTTGAAAGAATTCTTTTAAGATTCAGTCATCTGCACAGTCCTAGACGAGCCTGAAGTGGTATTATTATTGGTAAATAATAATAATAAATTATTATTGTTGACTGCAAAGGTATTCATAACATTACGAGTTATATCAAAAATTACAACAAATGGCGGTTTATTTAGTCTCCGAAAAACTGCAATTACCGAACTGAAGTACAACCTACACAAAGATAAGCACAAGCTTATACCGACGAAGGGGTAAGCAAATGTCCAAATAATACACTTACTAGAGATTAGTTTCGCTTTATGATTTGATAGGGGGCGATATTACAATTACGGCCAACTCATTTGTGATTTTTCCATTCATAACCTCAAACAGAAATTGTGGCTACTCGACCTAGGATTTGAACTTAAGACCTTATTAGTTTCTTAGACTAAGCATGCTGCTACTAGATCTGAAGGTATAAAGCATGAAGTACCCGTAACAAACTGAGTAACTCGGCCTTATTTCTATCGATATGAAATTTCTCTTGTATGAAGTTTAGGCTTATTAATACAATAATATCAACTTTGCCTCATTCAGTTCAGATAAAAATTATAGGTGGTTATTTTTATAATCTAATTAATTATTATACTAACATCTGCTGAACATCTGGATGAGGTCAGCACGGGAATCACGGGTAATTATTCACATCGAATAAATATTGAGTTTTATCTCTGTGTCCAGATATGTTTACATTTTACAGTCAAATAGGTAAAACCCAACTGTAAATAGCAGTTAATTCATATTCACAAACGTTAGTACTATGATCAGTAGGCCTAGTACAAGTGTGCTAGTTTTCTAAAATTATAATAATCTTCGTTTACTGCTATCACGTAGCAATAGCCAATAGAAGGGCTATGATGAATTACAATTGATAGTGTGATTAATTTCACATATTAATAGTCGAATACGGAATTAGTTTTCGATCGATTCTTTCCTTCTTTATATGATGAATTACTAATTTGACGGTCTGTCAATAGTAATCTATTATATAAAAATAAGTCGGGTTTTCCTTCCTGACGATATAACTCCAGAACGCACGAACCGATTTCCACGGTTTTGCATTCGTTGGAAAGGTCTCGGGCTCCGTGAGGTTTATAGCAACGAAAATCTAGAAAAAATTTCAATAGAAAAGCGGGAAAATAGGGAAAATCATTTTTTAAATACAGCGCCATCTCTGATACATAGCATGTACTACAAACCAATATTTTAAGTAGATGGCGTCGGTGCGTGACACATTGCTGACAGATGGCGCCACTGTTAGGCTACTTTTATCCCGGAAAATACAGATCACGCGGGCGGAGCCGCGCGGAACAGCTAGTTTTATATGAATTCAGACACTGTGAACGTGTAATTTAATAATTGTGAGTAATTCCTAATAGACCTACAGGTCTCATATTGCAAACGCTTGAGAAGTAGAGCCACTCTGTAGACAGTTTTTGTAGAAAGAATGGGCCGGATCGATCGCGGTGGTATTTTTTATACCAGAGGCCGGCAATCGAGTAAGTGAGTGACCTGATTGTAAGTGATCTCCACCAGCCATAAATATCCACAATACCTGAGGAATGTCCTGTAGAAAACAAGAACCGTTAATGTTGCGTTTCGTATAGTCAATTAAATGGACCCCTAACCTGATACCAATTTACTTAATTCAAAGTAATGCATCCATAATGTATTCGCTTGGTTTGTTGTCTATCACATCAAGTCCATCCTACTCGCTTATACTCCTCTCCTAGAAATAACCATCTATAAATAATAGTTTCCACCCGCTTTTCACTTTTGTAATATTACGCTCGCGTTCCCAAACAACGTTCAGCCAAAACAAACAAGTCTTCACCTTGGAGGAAAGCTGACAAATGACGTAAAACACTCGCGACCTTGTTACCGTTTACAATAACATACAGGTTAATAGGGGAAAAGTTTACGAAATATTGTACTAAAGTTAAAGCTTGGCGCTGTGGTAATTTTCGTTTATTAGGGAAATCAGAATATTAATAAATACACCCAAGAGTCACATATAGTACTGTCCCCACACTAGGTTAACCCGTATTGTGGGTCTCACACACTCAGATCCAAAACAAATATTTGTGGATCACACAAACATTTGTTTCGGTGAGGAAATCGAACCCATGGCCTCTCACTTAGCATCCAGCTTCTCGCCCACTGCGCAACGGAGGCTGATATAAATAATCTCATATAGACCTGTTAAATCTTAAATTACGTACTGTTTTTTTTTATAAAGTGACTTTGACGAACAAGTAAAGTATTTTTCACAAAACACAATAGATTATACGCACAAAATTGATTTTTCCCATAGAGTCTAATTATGTTTATTTAGCATAGGGAGAATTTCTCAGTAACTAAGTAACAAAAGTCCTGTCATGTTTTAAATAACTCTTACAAAAAATTTTGGCCGTATCATGTAAAGGTGCGTGAGAGGGTGTTAATCATCATTAGCATTAAATAAAAAAGAAATACAGAACGTCTCTGTGTCAGCTTTATTGCTCTAAAGCAGTATTAACATCATTCTTGGAATGTTCTACATACAATACTGTGCAAATGATGTAGTTGTATGTAGGACCATTTCGCACATTTATAATGTTTGTTTGCAATAGGTACTAAAACAATGTAGTTATTAAACGGTAAAGTCTAGTTAAATAACAACATCTATTTTAAGCTATTTTCTTTCTTTCCTTGTGCCTTATATTAATACTTACACAATTTAATAGAAAGTTGTTTAAATCTAATGTCATTTTGTTCCTGTTTAAACACGATTTACATTTTTATCCGGAACTCTGACTCGACCATATTAGATGCGTGTTTGTTGTTTTTAGAGTTCTTTTCATTTCAACTGGTCTTTAGCACCTTTTTTTAAGAAATCTCTCTTGCGGACCATTTTATATAAAAAAAAATTGGTGTGTGTCGTGGGACACCAGGTAGGAACGAAGTTCCTTCGGCTAATGTGGAATCGACACAAATTGCAAAAAAATCAAATTATCAACTAAAATAACAAAATATGTCTCTTTATTTTTGTTTGACAACATAAAATTACATAGAAATAGAATAGAAAAATATAAATAAAAAAAAGACGTGTGGCACTCGGAGACTGCCGCGGTAAAGCTATTGTATAGCATTTTTATCAACTTATGTAATTATAAATAATAACGAGCTAGCGTAATCTTTTAAACATCGAAGGAGTATTTTTATATACTTCAACTATAACTGGCTGAATGAATTTCATTTTAAAAAAGGAACTAACGCTGGCTGGTTATGCGACTGTCGCGCCTGCGCACTTCTCATTTAACGCTTTTATTCCACGCATTTTTTCCACGCATTTTTCTTACGGTTTTACTATCACATTTTTTTCAGTTCGGCCACGCAGCGAAATCCCTATCCCCTCCAAGCCTGCCGTAAGGAACTTCGTTCCAAAAAAAATAACCTATTGTGTCCCACATTAAAAACAAAACAAAAAACATGTGTTGGAAAAATAAAAAGCAATTAAAATCTCTATCGCTACTCTGTCTTGGCCTCGCGGCTGACGCTACGTTGAGGTAGTTATTTTTTATGAGCGTACACAGCTTAAATCGTCAAGGCAAATGACGTGGGGAACAGTATAGGTAATTAATCCTTGCAATAAAGATGGGATTATATTGATTACATATACAAGGTTACTTTTCAAACACCAGCAACCTCGCAGGACTAGATAGCTCACCCCATAAGGAACAACTTTTGCTCTACGAGTTCGGAGATAACTCAATACATGAAAAAAAATGACTGAATGACAGACGATTGGCGGCAAGATAAATGGGTTAAATTCAAAAGCGCTAGCGCTGCACCCCCTTCCTCACGCTTCGCAGGGGTTTGTTTACGTAATCTTTGCGATGCGCGTAAAAATATAAACATTCAAGCCGGAAATTAAATTAATACTTATTTTATATGAAAATTAAATCTAACATATTATCAAAAGTCGTAGAACAAAAGTTGTTCCTTATAGGGTTAGCTATCTAGTCCTGCGAGGTTGCTGGTGTTTTAAAAGTAACCCTGTATATTTCAACGAATACACAGCAGGGAAGTTTCCACATAAAAAAAACATTAAATAGCTATTATAAAAATTTTCTTCAGCCATCACATACTGTTTAAAATTGTATTACTCTTCATTATGCAACAAGCAACAGTTTACAAAGTTTTGGCAAAATAACTCACTTTCTTCGCAGCTACATCTACAAAGTTTAAATGTAAAAGTTAACAGGTCTCCACCAAGATGAGTTTAGTACAGGCCTGCGCTTTCAGAGGAAATGGATCTTGTCGTAGCAAAGGCGAATAGAAAAGTCGTCTGCAGTGTGCGTGCTTAGAATTAAAAGACTTCTAGACTAGTTATACGATCTATTCGTTCAGCACGTAGACAATTTATTATGTCACAAAGGGACGTGTACATCTATAAGCTTGAACGACTTGACCTATGTAGGTCGTATGGTACACAAGGTGGTAGGTCCCTCGTATGCGAGAGGCCGTCTGAGTTGGTACCACCGCTTTGTCTATTTCTGCCGCCAAACAACAGTGTGTAAGCACTGTAGTGTTTCGGTTTAAAGGACATTGAAATTACGGGGCATTATGAGACTTAACATCTTATGTCTCAGGGTGACGAACGCAGTTCAGTGCCATGCAGTACTTTGTAATTTAAAGTTCTGTGTGGTTTTGCTTCTGTTTATGGGCAGGCGTGGCGCTCACTATCAGCGACTTTCTCGTCTCGTCATTCAATCAAATTAACAAAATCTTTTTATCCTAGCTGGGCAAATTACACTACACATGATGGTAAGCGCAGTGCATTCCAAAAACCACCGACAAATAATGAGTTTATTGGTGCTCAACAGAATCATGCCAGCCTGTATAAATGCTAAACACAAGAGGAAATAAGCAAATCGAGAGGCCTGCGACAGAACAGGCGGACCTGACTAAACATCTCTCAAAAATCTGATATCCACCATAACAACACATATTCGTGGGTTAGGCTCCCGCACCGAGACAAATGTTTGTGTGATTTGTTTCGGGCCGGTTGTTGTGGGACCACAAGTTCCTCGAAGTTCCTGATATCCATAATGCAGATTAAAATAGTGTGGGGTCAGGACGTATGTTGTGTCTGTTATTTGTTTACTTGATGCGCGAATTTCTTGGATTTCACTTTTAAATCATCGTGATCTGAAAACTGACAAGTAACAGCTGTTGGCGAAAAAATTAAACAATGTCTGCGAAAACATGTTTACGCATTGCACTCTGTGATGAATCAAATTATATTCTTAGAATACATTATTTTCATACAGGAATCACGTTTCGTGTTTATGACACGGTTTCAAGCTTTTCGTAAAAATGTTAACTCTACTGCACGAGAAAAGTAGGGTTTGGTATTTTAAAAACGTTCGCAATGGTTTCCTTGCTAAAATACCCTTATCTATGTATTTTATTCCCATCTTTATAGGTGGTTGTAGTTGATTACATAAAGGGTTTCCCTATCGTTGCAACTTTGTGCTCCGTAACCTCATCTCAGATAAGTGCGGTTATTATTATTTGCTGTTTTTTTTATTAAACCGAATGAAGAAGCGAGCTAGTCGCTCGCCTGATGGTTCGCCGCGACTATCCATAAACAAACCCAACATAACACATAACCTTGAATTAAAAAGCACTGCATACTAGACTGCGCCCGTCATACGATTTAAGATTTTAAGTCTCCTTATGCACTGTAATTTCACTTACTTCAATGTCAGACCGAAACACAACAGTGCTTATACGCCGTTGCTTGGCGATAAAAATAGACAAAGCGATGTTACCAACTCAGACAGCCTCTCGCACACAAGGGACTTAACACCTCGACATATATACTTTGACAATGATGGATATATGCCACGGAGTAGTTTGCAAAACGCTTAGTTCGTAGACCACAAATATTTACACATGCCGCTAGATGCATAGTTGAAAGCGCCAGTGTTTGCGCAAGGAAGCCAGGAAATGGAATTTCTCACGTTAGTCGGTTGAAGAGGACATTTCGGAACACTTAAATAGAATTTCACTCAAAGGTCTTGTGTTGGTTTTGAGTTTCATTTCCTGTAGAGCCACGTGCACTATTTAGTTTGCGAAAGCTGTACGAATGTGTTAGAGTCTCACTGAACGTGTAGTTTATAGTATGTGGTAGGTCTCTTGCATGTGAAAGGCTGTACGGTTTGGTACCATATTTCGCGATAACCAGTACCGCCAAGCAAAAGCGAATTTTTGGGCAGTTATAAGTTTTAAGATCTTATGGTTTTAAAAATACACAGCATATACATAATGCCTCGGTGGCGCAGTTGTATTGCGTACAGGGTACGACTGCTATGCTGAGGTCTCGGGTTCGATCCCCAGGTCAGGTCAAATAATATTAGGTTTTTTTATCACGAAATGCTCTGTACCGGCCCGGAGTCTGGAATTGTGCCCGGTATGGCGATAGGCTGGCCCCTATCACGTGATGAGGCGGAAATACTCTTGTCGAAGTGTGGGTGTACTGGTTGCACCTCTGCTTACCCATTGGAGGATTACAAGCGTTAGTGCGCATGTAAACGCATAAACGAACTTAATTAAAAGAACGTAAACTTCATACCTCTTTGAACCTAATTACAAATTCTGTTATAACAATATACATTAAAGATGTTTTTAAAAGGAGCAAATCGAAATAAATTCAGAAAATTTTCCTCAACGCTTTCGCGCGGCATTAAGGGTACCTCGTTTACGACGGAACCTAATGAGAATTAATTACCATTTTCAAGAAATTCCTTCGTAGGCCGTTCTGCCGATTTAATAAAGTTATTGCACCCTTGAAGATTTTACCGAAGTAATTCGAGGATATTGTAGGGTTGCCGCTTGTTGTCCCCGGTGGATGTAACCGGCCAAGATTTTTTCATTTTTAGTCTACAAAGTTTTTAATGTTATAAATTACAGTGACACCCTGGACATAATGGTTAAGTGGAAAATACGGAAGGAAGATTTAAGTTTATTATCCTTCTTTATTTGCAAAGTTTTAATTTGGTTTATTTTATGACGAGTTTGTTTATAGTAGGTTAATGTTGTGAACTGGGTGTTTCTGTAGTTTTTTTTTAATACATAGCAGAGGCCAACACACTTGCAAGTGGGTAACCTGATGGTAAGTGATTTTCATCGCCCATTAATATCCACGATACTTGAGGAATCATGGACATGTTGGCGAGCTAAAAGAAAGGGATTTGGAAGGGGAGGGGAATTTGGGTCTTCGGATATCTCACTCAACAGCAAGCTGCTACTTCACGTCGATTTTATCGATAGTGGTAACAACTCGGTCGAACCAACCTTTTCATGCTATAGACTGAACTATCTACAGCGTGGCTCTACCACTTTGAAACTTAATTCAAGAACCATTGATATACAGATAAACGTGCGCGGAATAATTTTGTGACTATTGGTGCAAGATATTATTGTGCATATAGCACCGATAGCTCAGCGGTGGTACGGACTATCGCGACGAAAGTCACTGGTTTGAAATCAGCCTCAAGAGCATACACCTCTGACTTTCCTGAGTTACCGCTCGTTTTAACGGTAAAGGAAACAACGTGAGGAAACCTGCATACCTGTGTGAGAAGACCGTCAATCCCCATTTAGCCAGCGTGGGGGACTAAGGTCTAACTCCTCTTATTAGTATGGGAGGCGTGTGTCCAGCAGTGGGACAGTATAATACAGATCTGGTAATATATCTAAATATATAAAACTCAAAGGGGACTGACTGACATAGTGATCTATCAACGCGCAGTCCAAACCACTGGAGGGATCGGGCTGAAATTTGGCATGCAGGTAGATGTTATGTCGTAGGCATCCGCTAAGAAAGGATTTTGATAAATTCTACCCGCAAGGGGATAAAATAGGGGATGAAAGTTTGTATGAAACTCACGCGGACGGAGCCGCGAGCAAAAGCTAGTTATTAATAATTATAAAAAGTATAATATCGTATATTATTATTAAACGGACTTAATATACTACGTCTCCTTTTATTCAAAAGAAAGAGCAGCTATAACGACAAATAAAAGTTATACAAAACGTAGGCAATATTGTTAGCAGAAAAACGAGGAAGAAATTTTCCTCGGAGTTGCGTGCTACATAATAACGAAGATAGGTAACATTATTGAATACATCGCATGACTCATATTTCATCCCAATGGAAGTAACTTTATTGCCTTCAACATGAAAGATAAAATTCAGTTTCACCCTAATACTGTGAAACTTTGTGAACACAATTCGTTTGTTTTTTATCATGTCCACGGTATCGAAAACCGATATCGCCTTTGGAAGAATTTGTTTAAATTAAACACATCGGACCCTGTTGTATTTTTCTTCAGTATTGGGGTTTTGTAGGTGAAGTTTACATTACATAGAGGTTTATATTTTAGATGTTCTATGTTTTTTACCATTCCCTATCTCGAAATGGAATCTTTAGAGGATCTTTTTGTTATCCATTAAATTGTCTATATTTTCCGGAATAAAATTTGGATTTTCATTTAAAGTTTAAATAATCTATAAATGTTTTTACACTTTTGCGATTTGTATACCCACTATTATATTTATTTAAACAGGTCTTAATCGCGTAGTATTTGAAGGTATACATGTTTATTTATTTCTTTCCCGACTATTCTACGACCGAATTACATCGGCCATATTGATTTATTTATAGCAGTTGCTTCTGTATATTGTTTTTTTAATTATCTCTAGGCTTAAACTTGAGACGTTCTGATGTTACTTATGTAGTATACTGGCTGAGCCCGGAACGCGACTCACCTGAATGAGCCGCCATAGCGAGTTTTTCACAATGTTTACGGTTGTCGCTATCCAGACGGGTACAAAAACGATCAGGTTTCCTGCCACCAGCTGTTCTTATAAAAACAGTAAACTAAAAATAAAGATATTTAAGTATAACCAAAAACGTAAAGAATATATTTTCAACACAATGTTTTGGAAGCAAACCATTTTAGACAGTATATATTGGACTAGACATCGGTCGGGTAAGAGTAATACGAGTGGGTGAGTCCACATTATCGCAGACAGCTTCGTTAGTTCTGAAAATATTGGACGTATATTTGAGGAGAGTTAATGGCCACCTATCGTATTACCAATATATATCGTTTGGTTTTTTTACGCAGATATCGGAAATTCTATCTGAGTAGCCTAAAATCTTTTATTGATCTTTTAGGGCTTTAAACAATTGAAATAACGCTTATGACAAATCAATAGAAAGTTATAGAAAAGATGTGTAATAGTTCACAAATAGCTGTCTTGATCGTGGTTAAATCTTATAGGAAGTTCATATGATTTGATTTAGTAGATTTGAATAAACAAAATCTTTATGGTTTTTTCTGATGTTATGACACGATTAAAAGTCTGGTGGATTTTGCTGGTGGTAGGATATTCATATCAGCCCGGATAGCGACCACCGTCCACATGTTCTTAAAACCTGCCATAGTGATTAACACGCCTTGTGTGGACCGTGTTCCAGGATCAGCCAGTGTATATGCGGTTCCCCGAGGGGATTGCGACTTGACTTGATGGTTCGTTGGGACGGGTATAGGGTTACATCCTTGTATTCCTGTATCTGCATCGGTCATCCGCCTGTCCTATCGCAAGACCCTCGATTTGCTTCTTCTCTCCGAAGAGGGAAGAGGCATTTTTACGGGCTGGCATGACTCTGGTGACCACCGATAAATTGTTTATCGGTGGTTGCTAGTTTTTTGGACTGCACTACGCTTAGCATCAGGTGTAGTGTAGTCACTTTGCTGAGCTCGGATAAAAAAAAGTTTATTGAGATGGTTCAAATCGCAAGTCATTTAGCAGTTGTTCAGCTAAAATCGAACCTTGTGAACCGCTATTACTCAACATTATGGAAGACTAATAGAGACAACGATAATAATATATGATTATATCACATCGTTAAATGATCATATCAGGTCAACCTTTACAAGGTGGCCATTTTGGACGTCATTAAAAAAACCAGCAATAAACGCATTGTGGTCATATTTGAGAGCGTAAGCTTTTCTAAGTAGCGTAGGCGACGTGACGTTATAAATGAATCATTTTGTAAGCTTACGAATGTTTGTGACTCAATATGCATAATGCCTTGTGAATCATTTGTTTTACAAAAGGTTATACTTCGTTAAAGCCTCATAAGGGCCGGTTCACTTCAAGCGTTATTGGATGACCGAGACTAAACTGTTAATTAATCTATATTAGAGGATATTAATGTTTTAGGGCAGGAAAACGGACCGTAATTGGCGAGATCGATATAAAGAAACACAAAAAGAACAGCAAAAAAACTTACCGAATTAAGAACCTCCTTTTTTGAAGTCGGTTAAAAAATGCGCAACCTCGTGCATACAAGCATACATGTCGTAACTGCACCATTAGGTACAAATCATCGATCGATGTTAATTGTTCCTAATGATCGTTCACAATATTATGTTTAATGATAGATTTACTGGCAGTATTTGTTTGACTCATTTTGTATGGAAGATCTATGAATATACTATTGATAGTATTGAAACGAAATAGTTTATTAATCATGTAGGCAATTAAATGGTGCTTATGACAAAAAGTAAAAGAAAAAATATAAGTAAAAGAAAAAAAACATAAAATAATGTTTAAATTTTGTTTTATATTTTATTAAGCCAGTACAAAAATAAAAGATACTTACGCATAGAAATCATATCGACTAACGTTTACATAACATACACAGCCTCATCAAAATACGCTAGGCAATTACACTGAACCTATTTATTTTTATAAATAACATTAATTTTACAATATTTTTATTATGAAAAGTCAAGAACTTTAAAATAGATTGATGTAAGTAACCAAGCAAATCTATCTGTGTATAGAATAAAGGGATCGGCCATTATATGGACGTAAATAACGCTTGGCAAACAATCTGCTAGCGCTTCGTCCAACCTTCAGTGTGGTCTGCCTCATACAAAATGTATGGAAACCGAGCGCATTTTTGCTTTTACGTTCCAGTGCGGCCTTAATGTGAGTTGGGCTTAAGTGTAAAGTTGAATAAGCCGGCAGAGGTTAATATTAAAATACATCTATTTTTTAATCGACCTCATAAAAGAGGAAGTTCTCAATTCGACGTGTATTTTTGCGTTCCGTGGCGAAGTGGCAAAAACAGAACCTTTATAATTTTGTTATATCCGTATGACCATCTGTCCGTCCGTATATCACGGCCATTTTACTCGGAGACTATTAGCAACTTCTCCTTTTTTCGGCTGCCTTTATCCCACTCGTAGTGGGATCGGTTTTCAACACATTTTACAGAAAGATTTGGCATATAGTTTTTACGACCGGCCGCCTGCCTGACGTTTACTCCTCTTGAAAGAAAACACATCCAGTCTCGTGAGAGAAGCCTATCCCACCGGGTACAAATTTCGATCCCGGACAATTCATGTGTGATTTTGCGAAAACTTATAACACAATTTGTGATTGCCCGAACCGGGGGTTGAACTTAAAACTTTACGGTTCTCAGCCTTAGTACCTAAGCTGCCACTAGAACTATGAGGCCAAAGTGTACATTACGTATCCACTAATCTTAATCAATTATTGTCTTACATTCCTCGTCATTCAAAAGATACTGCGTATACAATGTGCTTTATAGAGTACATCTCTAGTATAATCAGTAGTTTTATTTACGTCTGAAATAATTTAGTTGCGATTTGCGAGACGATCACGTATTTTGTAGTCACGTCATTGGGACATCTATTAGATAGAATCGTGACCACAGCGTGAGAAGCAGGTAATTACCGGCCTGTCTCTGAACAAATACACCACAATCATGTCTTCTTACAAATAATAACAGTCCGCAGAATCTTTATGGGAAATTCGTTCGGGTATTTTCTTGTTATTTATTATATAAGCTTTGCAGGTGACCCACTTGCCCGTTTGCTTGTCTATTCTATAAAATAGCTGTAGATATTATTTAATGATTTCTTACGTTTACGCGAATGTTACTCATTGAAATAAAACTAATTTAAACGGATTTTATCGCGGTTTCTTATTTAAATTATGGTCCCGACGTTTCGAAAGCTTTTCAGCCTTCGTGGTCACGGGGTGGACTGAGGTGTACGTCGGGACCATAATTAAAATAAAAAACCGCGATAAAATCCGTTTAAATTAGTTTTATTTCAATGTAGATATTATTGTTATTAAAGTTGATTACAGTATACTAGTGCTTTCTCTAAAGAGAAGTAACCTAAAAAGTTGAAATCTGAATTGAACTATTAAAAAATACGGGAGGAAAATTGAGCAATTGGGCTCTGCTTTGCTTAACCCTTAATCAAACAATGGTAGAATACATGCCACATTCGATCGAGCGATATGTTTTTAGAAAAAAAAGTAAAATTTGAACGTAACCTATGGTTACTGTTGTTTATCTAGTAGAACGATTAGTAAACTTTTGATTGTTTGTAGTGGCAGTAAAAGAAAAACAATATATTGTTTGTCATTGACTGTCAAAATCAAGACACCCGCGAAGATTTATAAATTTTGTACTGTAATTGTGATTTATTCATAAATATTTGATTTGTGTTGGGAAAAAATCCGGTAAGTAAATAAGAGATATTTATTTGTAAAGTTTATGATATTGTTAGGTGTTGAGTGTATAAAATTAGTTGCTTTCAGTAATTATTATATCTAAAATATGTTCATAAAGTATGTGGCTAATATATGACCATTGTACGTTAGTAGAAGTAAATGTTTGAAATAACGAAAGTATCGTTGTAGGACATTTTGTCAATATGTGTAAATAATTTTCGTTTTTATTGTTATTCTTTAATTTTATAGGGCAAGATGTCATCAAGTAGGCCACTATCTGATGCTGCACTACTTAGTATTTTGGAAAATTGATCGGATATTGGCCCATCGGGAATTTCATTTGCGTTTAGCAAGCGCTGATTAGCGACTTCTTGTGCAAGAAGAAGAGACCAATTATTTTTTAAAATAAGAACGGAGGACATTTCGGCCTCCCCGATGAAATTCGGCTTCAGAACGTCGGAATTCACCTTCCAGAAGCACAAGATACCTATAAGCGTTGCAAGTTTTGTTCAACGGAAAAGATGCCAAAAGATCAAATATAAAATGTTGTCACTGTGGCGTATCTGTATGTGTTAAGGATTGCTTCAAAAAATTTCATTTAGCTATAAATTCAGAAGAGCAAATATAAAAATAATACATTTTCATTTTATACGCTAACAAAGTTTTATTTTCCTGTTCAGACAATGGTCATATAGCTGCCACATTTAGGAATCGTTGTCAGACAACAGTCATATATTAGCCCCAAAAAAAAATACTGATCCCATTATTATTTTTTTAATTTTTATATTTACATATCATAATTAGATTATAATTAACCAGAATTAACCGAATATCCCAACATATCGCCGCGAGTAGCTCGTATCCGATTAAGGGTTAAAATAAGTAGATTTTAAAGTTTATGTCTTTATTGTAATAATAAAACTATACATTAAAATTAACCAAGTTATTAAACTAAGATTGTTGCTGCATAATTATTCCAAAAGAAAGTAGTTTAAATTCTTAGTTATTCCATAACGATCATGAGACACGACACAGCATAAGCTCAAGATGCAACATGTTCATCTTCGATGCGTCAAGCTTTAGATTTTAATTTTCGTTACTTATTTTATAAAGTTCGAAACGGGAGTGAAATAAGACGTCTTGACGGGTTGACATGTGGTTTATTATATTACATTGTTTAAATATAGTCTTAAATCTTGGACAATATTTTTACACTATAATTTAATGTAATCTCCTACACCTAGGACTTTTAAATTTTTAATGTAGTGTCTGTTTGCAGTCATTGGGTGAAATGTTGCATTAGTAATGGTCCTAAAAATATACATTGTATTTTTATGTGAAACTACAGATAGTCGTAAAAAAGAAGAGTTTTATGGGCAATGAATCGGGTTTCTTTATCATTTTTATTGTTCGCGGTCATCCGTATCGCGATAGCAATTGTGCTCAACATAAGAAAACTTGACAAATGCTTCTTTTGGAACTTCGCTTCCCAAAAATCTTTATAAAAGTCGGTCATTTCTAATTTGCGAATATTTGTAATGGGTTTTGTATGGACAATAATATTGATTTATCACGAAATCTGTCCTATTAGAGTAAATTTATTCTTTTTACCGGCATTATTCCGGTTTAACCTTACCTTACCAGGGTTAACCTTACCACCATGACTTGACAGTGGATTTTGACCCCCCATAATCCATAACGGGCAACTAATTTCGCCATTATCTCGTCCGTCAATCAGCAGAGGGTAGGCTTTGAGCCTTAAATGTTGGTGGCCCACTTATACCTCACTCTTTTATTAGAGTAAATTAACAGTAGGAATATTATTATGTTCTTTTAGTTGTGAATTCCATATACTTCTTAAAAGTATATACAGCTATTTAAAATTTATAACATTCCTCGCGATTTCACCCGCGCGCATGATACTTCTCTGCTCCCGTAGGTCTAAGCGTGATGTACATGTAAGCCTTATGAAAGAAGTCGTCGTGATGATAGTAAAAACCTTATTAAAATCTGCTGCGTAGTTTAGAAGACCAAAGCGGATAAACAGAGAGACTGACACGGAAAGCTACTTTAAATAAGAAGATTGTTAGCTATTGTGTTGTAACCTGGCGAAGCTAAATTCAAATCCAGTTACTGTAATATTATCGAGCATAACGTCAAAATTAACCTATTTAAACGATGAATTTAATTTGAATACTAAAATTAAATTAAACGGCGATAAAATTAAATTCACAGAAGGATTTGTCGGTCAAAGAAAGGACTCATTACAACCTATGGATTTAAATCATTTAAGTAATGTCACTAATTTTCTATCCTACCATCTTTACAAACCCATTCAACAAAAATAAACTATATTTTAGGTTAGTTCCCGCAACAGAATAACTACAATATCTTTTCTCAATTATTTAATTCTTTCCTTCTTCTTCTTTTCAATTGTTAATATGTTTCTGATCAGCTGTAATTATATCCACGATAAGTCGTGTATGAACTTCACAGCAGTTTCCTGATGACGTTTTATATACGTTTTGAATGTAAAGGTAATTCCAAACGTGATAGTCCATAAGGAAGTGTAATTGTAATGTCCTCATAAATGATGTGAAAACCATTAGTGTTCTTATATTGATTAGTTTGAATATATTCGTAATAGACCAGTAAGATTTTTTTTAAATTAGCTGGTAATAATATCAGCTACTAGCATTTGCTCGTGGCTCTACCCGCTTGAAATTCTGCATCGTCATAATTCCGGCATATTTCCTAACAACGTTTTATGCCTTATTTTACCCCCTTAGGGTGACATTTTTAAAGGTCCTTTCTTAGTGGATGCTTATAACAAAAAAGGCATCAAGTGCCAAAATTTGAACTTTGTAGCCCCAGCAGTTTAGGCTCTGCGTTGATGAATCAGTCAGTCAGGATAAGTAATTAAATAAATAGGTGTAATGTTTCTACGCTATGTAATATATGTAGCTTTGTAATATACTGCCAACATGCTGAGGCCAGCGTGATGGACCAAGGCCTAACCCTTCTCATACAGTAGAGGATGCCCGTACCCAGTACCCGGCCCGTCCCTAGCGTGTTTAATACAATGCTAGTATTAATATTATTATTAGATATTTTCCTGAGAGCCAATGGGAATCAGAATTATAGCGGTTTCTACCCACTTCTAAGAACATACTTTTACAGTGCTTTTTTATTTTCTATTTCAGTTCGCTCTTCAATAGAATTTTGTCTGCGCTCGCTCAACGAGTATATTCTCAAGAAGGTAAGACGTTTGGAACGCCCACTAGTCTTTTGAAGCAGCATATTGTAATATATTCTAAAATTTTATGCTAGCGAGAGATATTAAAGAGGAGGAGAGGAGAATATTTAATTTTTATTTGTTTTCTCATTAGCGTTTAGTCTAGTGGTTATGGTTATATCAGCTATGGATGTCATTATATCATACAATATATTAAATACAATATTTAAACAGATATTCTAAGAGCTATTGCGATACAACTGTTCTTCGAAACCTTACTTTATGACAATAATATCGTTATCATCATCATCAGCCACAGGACGTCCACTGCTGAATATAGGCCCCTCCTAAAGATTTCCAGACCGACCTGTTGGAAGCGGCCTGCATCCAGCGACTTCCTACTACCTTTATCTGGTCGTCTGACAATATAATAATTATATAAACGAGCCCTATTTCTGCCGCCAAGCAGAAGTGTTTAAGCGCTGTTTGTTTTCGGTTTGAAGGCACTGAACTTATAATCCGTGCTTTATGAGATTTTATATCTTATGTCTCGGGGTGACGAGCATAGTCCAGTAGCATACAGTGCTTTTTGAAATCAAAGTTCTGTGTGGTGTTGCATCTGTTTATGGGCAAGCGTGGCGCTTACCAGCAGGCGAGCGACTGGCAAAAATTAAAAAAAGTGTTTCAGAAATCTGGCTATTTCAGAAACATTCTGTAATACTTGAACTATGCATAGTTGCTATTTAGTTGGATAGAAGTTTTCGAAGTTTGAATAAGCGGTCGTTCGGAATTCCTTGCTAACTTCTTACAACTTCTGAATTTGAGTTTATGTGGTTAGTCGGTGATTTTGTTTTTTTTTTTATCGGGCACAGCAAAGTGACTGCACTAAACCTGATGGTAAGCGCAGTGCGGTCAAAAAACCAGCAACTACCGACTAACAATGAGTTTATAGGTGGTCAACAGAATCATACTGGCCTGTACAAATACTTCTTCACACTCCGGAAGAACCTAATCGAGGCGCTTGCGACAGGACAGGCAGATGACCGATGCAGGCACAGGGATAGAAAGAAGTACCTCTATACCTGCCCCAACCAACTATCAAGATCGCAAGCTTCTCAGGAGTAGCGGATATACACTGGCTGATCCTGGAACGTGATCCGTATAAGATTTGTGGGCCACTACGGCAGGTTTATCATCATGAGAACGGAGGTCGTTGTCCGAGCGGATATGAACATCCTACTACCAGTAAAAATACTTACATGTTACTACGGTTTAGTCCTAGTGAAGAATACGTTCTCATAGAATATAGTATGTTACCTAACTTTGTGAAGTAAATAAACATCATGTCTTAATTCATCACGTTTTATTAAAATACAACAATATAGCAGACCATGATGCATAATTTTGATTGCTATGTATAAACATTGATAAAAACAAGGCTAGCAATTGTTCGAGATCACGACTGGCATAGCGAATACTTCGACGTTGGTGGTACAGGATAATTTTGTTTCCAAGGTATGCATTCAGAATTTATCAAAGTACCATATAATTTGTATGCATTGGCACGAAATTCTTGAGAACATAATGTTTCATGTTTGACATAAAATGCTAAATGATTTATATTGTACTAGCTTTTGCTCGCGGCTCCGCCCACGTGATCAAACAAACAAACAAACAATCAAACTCTACAGCTTTATAATATTAGTATAGATTTGGGTAGCTTAGCAACGGAAGCCTTCAAATAATATTATTTCGGTAGCTTAGCAACGGAAGCCTTCAAATATTAATAATTTTCCCCGTTTTTGCAACATTTTTCACTGATGCTTAGCTTCTAATGGTCGCAGCGTAATGTTATATATCCTAAAGCCTTCCTCGATAAATGGACTATCCAACACAAAAAGAATTATTCAATTCGAACCAGTAGTTCCTGAGATTAGCGCGTTCAAACAAACAAACAAACAATCAAACAATCAAACTCTACAGCTTTATTATTAGTATAGACTAGCTTTTGCTCGCGGCTCCGCCCACGTGATCAAACAAACAAACAAACAATCAAACTCTACAGCTTTATAATATTAGTATAGATTTGGGTAGCTTAGCAACGGAAGCCTTCAAATAATATTATTTCGGTAGCTTAGCAACGGAAGCCTTCAAATATTAATAATTTTCCCCGTTTTTGCAACATTTTTCACTGATGCTTAGCTTCTAATGGTCGCAGCGTAATGTTATATATCCTAAAGCCTTCCTCGATAAATGGACTATCCAACACAAAAAGAATTATTCAATTCGAACCAGTAGTTCCTGAGATTAGCGCGTTCAAACAAACAAACAAACAATCAAACTCTACAGCTTTATTATTAGTATAGATTTTATTTTTGGAATATGGCATCACTTGAGACATATTTTCCTGTGAATTGGTCTTTTTATTAATTAGAGTTTTTATTAATTAACTTTAATGACGATGCGAGCAAGTCGCTCAGTCAGTCTTTTTTATGGTAAAGCGCCACGCTTGCTCATAAACAGAAGCAACACCACACGGAATTACAAAGTACTGATGATGACTGATGGCCTTAGGCTGCGTGCGTCAACCTGAGAAGCCCTAAGACATAAATTGTTAAGTCTCAATGCCCAGTATTTATTAATATATAAAAATGTCATAAAAGATACTGCAATTCGATATTCAGCAGAGATTAATTATTGTGTATGGTGCGGTTTATTCCTCTTTTATGACAATTATGAAAATGTGTGTGAAATATCACAGACGGCTAAGCGTATAAATATATATCTACACACATATTGCACAGCTGTAGTGCACGATGAGGTACTAAAATGGCAGCGCGTGGTTTCTATATAGGTATAAAATGCCACTGAGCGGCTGAGCCGATAATCATTGGAGTAAACGACAGCTGCAGCTGCATAGGGTCGTCGCGTCGTCGCGTCGCCTCGCTTCATCTGCGTAACGATGAATTGTTGAAACTTCAACCTCTATTTTGGTTTAGCTTAACTGAACTCTAAACGTAATTGAAAACTCAAAATTAGTAGGATTTTGTAAGTTTAAAGTAAAATTTATACATTGCTGTCAGTTTTTAATATATTAAATAACTATTTAACCATTCAGTAGTATGTTTGAAATTTATGCTTAAACATCATGTTTAAATCTGTCATTACGTTCTTTCCTACAAAATATCTTCCAACGAGCGATCATTAAAAACTCTAAGGGCATGTTTTGAGATACGGAGACTCCCAAAAAAGGGAGACCGCGACGCTTTGTAAGAACGACGATTTGTATGAAATTGTAAGGAAACGGTTGCTCGACGAGATGTTCTGCCTATGTCGCATACATCAAAATGTGTCTTATCGATAACTTCATCTTCGTAAACGCTACAAGGCAGGTAGTATGAAATAATATTCATAGCTATCAGTATGAACGTGCCCACAGGCCACACAGGTGTCAGGAACGGTTCAATATTGTGCGGAAAATAAAGGCCACACCACACACTATACTTTTTATACAAACTTTAAGGGAATTATACATAGAGGAAAAGAATAGGCATTGGGAAAGGAAGGATGGCACTACTCCGGTCGAGCCAGCCCAATAACGCTGAAGACAGACCTGTCTAAATTTCTCCTCTTTTAAGTCGGTTAAGAATAACATTACTGGTAGTCGTATTTGTAACTGTACAGTTAGGTTGTAACATTGGCGATCTGCGACCATTTACAAGCTCGATAGAACGACTGAAATCTAGCTCTCGCTGAACTAAACGTAGTTCTTTAGCGTAGGCTATTATTGGCATTTAGTAGCCATTCCATTTACACTAAGGTTAAATAACTTGCTAAAACTCGATGCAGTGTGGAAGTAGTCGATAAAACATGTTTTCGATACTGTGATCAAAACCAAAAAGGCACTAATATAGCTGTTGCCGCAAAATATAATAAAAATATTGTGTGTGCCATGGCCTTAAAATTCGTAACTGCCGATAAAGTTTTACAGCGTGTCCGCAATTTGCAAACGATAATGTTTGACGTGTTTTCAGAATGTTTTAGTTAAGTACCAATTTTCATTCATTGGAGGACTTTATGCCGTTGGATGGAGATCTCAGATTTTGGATTTAGAAGTTGAGTATCGCTTTGGGTGATGGTTTGGGCAAATAAGTAAAGAGATGGACACTATAGTGAAATTTGGTATTTGCATTTAATGTACTAAGTTGCTACACAAAGAATAATGTGAGTGAATTATTTAAAATTTTAGCAAAGATTTTTTTTTCGAATTGTGCTGAACACCGTATGTGTTTAGAAACAGAATGCGAAATATAAATAATCGACTTACTGATACTTAACTAGAGATAAGGAGTTAAAGAAAGTATTCCATTTTTATATGAAATTGAATTTCATTTATTTATATTATATTTGATTTTAAAAATGGAGACCTTCCTCCTAGATACCTTTTATTAAAATAAAATAAAATAAGTAATATAAAAAATATTTTATTATTAAATATTTAAGTGGATATGCCCTTAACGCCTGAATACTGAAACGTTGTTCCGACATTAGAGATCATGTAAAATATTTGAGACCCTGCAGTATTCGAATGTTAGTTTTATTAAATCAATATCAATATCTGACCGGTAGTTGATTGCAGTATCAGCATTTTGTAATTCTAATTTCGTTCCAATATAACCAAAGGGCTAAAATCGTGATTGGGCTAAGTCGGTTACGTTGCCATCCTTTAGTATGCAAATTAATGGTAATTGAAATCCTAATTTCTGCAAAGTATTTCGTAATATTTGCCTTAGCCGGAACGAGGAAATGATTTTTAGTAGATTTAACAAGATTATGTTTACTTCGTTTAATACATTTTGCTGCAGAGGTTTTTTAACCAGACAGTAAAGAGGAATCTAATTAGTTTGAGCCTTTTTTCTGTTTGTGTGTGTATCTGTCTGTGGCATCATAGCATCATCAGGAATGCACCGTTTGAAATTTGAAAGATGGTCTAATCGTGATGGCCACCTTTTCCCACCTGCTCTTATCCTACGTACATTGGGGTCGGCGCAACATGCTTTTTAGAAAATGTTACACAAATATTTGTAGTCTTTTCGACAGGCCATTTGCTTAACGTTAACCCCTCTGGGGTGAAATACACCCAGACTAGAAAAAAATATTTGTGGATCACACAAACATTTGTCTTGGTGCGGGAATCGAAGTCACGGCTTCTCGCTTTACTACCGGCTACTCGTACTGCCCCACTGAAACTGTATGGCTCTTATTTAATACAAATTTTCAAATTTGACGTTTTTGTAATTGACGATATTACATTGGCATTAAAAATACTTAAAAAACAAATATTGTTTTGTCAAATAAAACTAATTACTTTAACTTTTCGTAACAAAAATGCTCATTCACAATAATATAAAGGGATGATATTACCGAAACAATATTAAATGGCATTTTGCTTCGTTCCAGGAAAGTTAATTTACATTGGAGAAGTGCTTCTTCTTTATGTCTTGGTTTTACGGCCCTTGCAATATAAAGGTGGGCTTGATTTTCATTGTAATCGGTCGGATGTTCTCCGAACGCTGTAGCGGCATTCTTGATATCAAATTATATTTCAGTTTAATAAGATTATCGGATAAAATATTGGTTTTAGAGCCGTATTTTGGCTGGCGGGAGGGTATCTGATATTTTTGTACCCTGGATAGTGACCACCGTACACACGGTAAAAACCATGGTGAATCGTTCAAGGGAGTGGCGTTCCGTGATCAGTCAGTGTATCTCCAGTAACTTCAGGCCACCATAATTCTGCCGACCCTTGTCCCAAGGACCCAATGTCTCTTAATAGTCGACATAATGTTTGAACTGCATTGTTCTTAACATCAGGTCCAATGTAAGTCACTTTGCCGTACCGGGATAAAAGTAATAATCATAGTATCTTAAATTATACACATGTTATAAAAAATCAAATTGAAACTTAAAAGAAGAAAGTAAATACACAACACACACATACACATATTAATAAATTAATATACTGTTACAGGTATGTAACACAGATTAATAAAATAATAAATCTCCAATTTGGTGTTCCTAAAAAAACTAATAAATCAAATGTTCCGATGGTTGTGACGCGTCTGTCAATACAGCGAGCGGTCGATTCCAAAACCAATTACGCTGAAGCCCAAATAAGACGGTATTTCTTCACTGACAAGAGGCCCATCCAACATCCACCCACCGCTATAGTTCTATACGTGGATACAATACTTATATTTATCACCAGCACAATGCATCTAGAGACCAAGAACGATTTATATACTTTGAGGCAATCAGAGTATCAAGAAAAGTTGTTAGCATTTAATAGTTAATAGTTAAGTTCTCATATTATTATCGTTACTTACACGGGCAATAGACGTCACTATGAATGCATGTATAAAAATAGATTTCTAGTGAAGATTAGTCCTTTAACTCACTTTCGAATTAAATATTATTCAAGCCGGTCGTCAATTATTGGATGTGTTATGGCGATCTTACTGACAGCACAAAACACACTTACAAGGCTATTACTGCTTCTAAAATATGCAGTCGTTGTTACTAAATGTGTAATATGTGCTGCCCATATGTATTGTGCCGAGATTTTCTCAATTTGTCAAAATATGAACGAAAAAGACATGAATGAAATCGATCCAAAACAATTTTGAATAATTACAGAAGCCTTTATAAAGGAAAAAAAAAGTTATAAAAGATAAAATTGTTTATATCCATAATTTAACAAGCACCCTCGATATCCGACTATCTGGTATTAAAATGTTGGAGCGATAGAAAGTTCACTGGTATTAAAACCGGTCGTAATTCTTTAAAGGATCGCGTTTATTTATTTCGAAAGAAAGTCAGATATTGTGTTTCCTTATTACGCCTAAGGGATATATAAACCGGATTCTTATGAGCATTGTAAGATAAAATATTGCGGCCAAACATAAGGATGATAGGAATGAGCCGAAAATAACAAGAAAAGCGATGACACGGATTGTCTATCTTCACTGTCGTAGACCTTTTTGTGTTGAATGGCACCGTATCTTTGATTTGTGATTGCGAATTTCTTCCTTGAAGTTGTTGTTGTTATTTGGTTTGTGAATATTAAACTATTAGTAAAATTAGTAATCACCTCTCAAAGAATATATAACTAAATTATACTTATAAATATTATTTTTAAAAATAATAATACTTATTAAGTAATAGGCAGACAATCTCTGTGGCGCAATATGCGAATAGCCGCCGATTCCCGCACCGAGATAAATGTTTTTGTGGTCCATAAGTAGTTATTTCGAGTCTCAGTGTTTTATCCTCAGAGGGCTTGATGTCAGGTAGGCGGCCAGTCATAAATACTACAACCCGAATATTTCTGTAACATGTGTGAAAAAACATGATGTGCCGGCCTCACTGCAAGTGGGATAAGGGCAGGTGAAAGAGAAGATTAAGTAATAGACAGAATAACATTGAGTTTATATGATAATACGTTTCTAATTAGGATAATATCGGATGAAAAAAAAAACAATTGATTAATGCTGTAATACTCATTAAAGTCCTGTTTGATTTATCGGACTAGTTTCCATAAAAGAATACCGTTCAATTGTGAAATGGACTAAAAAGATCTGGACTTTGAAATTGAAATTCTTAGGAATTCTATCTACGATCTTTTTAATAAACTTCCTATTGGAATTAAGGAAATCAAAGCGATTTTATTTTAGTACAGGCAGTGCAATAACGTAGGAGCTTGAAGCTGCGGTTCTTTCATTTCCTCTATTATTGTCTGTAGAGGTTTATTAAACAGATTAAACTACGTGTTTATGTTGAATAAAATGGAAAGAGAAAACTCGTATGTATTACATTTGCTTTTTCTTATTCATATGTATCATACATTATTATTTTTGTTCTTTCTTATAGGTGTTTGTTTCGAAGTGGCTATTATAGCAATTGTTTTGTTATTTATGCTGGCTTTATTATTACACGATTAGTAAATGTATTTTTATATGCAATATAATTTATACCTACTGTAGATTATTATATATATAACAGATAGGGTAGTCAATAAGATTAAACTCACTGGCTGTGGATGCTGCTTCTAAAACTACACGTAAAACAGGTAAGTTTGAATCCCTTTACATAGCCAAGCCATAGTAAACAGTGTTAATGTATTTGGATTATCAATGTACTACATTTTGGACACCTTTCACATTGTTTTAATCTTATGATCTACTAGTAACACAATGAAGATTACCTTTAATATAGGTATACTTTTCAAATTCTGCAAAGAATTCAACAGCTTCAGTATCCTTTTAAATTTAAATTCAAAGCATTTTGACTTCTGCACACTTTATATTGTAGACAGCAATTCATATTCAGCATTCATAGCGAACAAAAGGTTTTCGTCGTTGCCCATCTAGATAAAAATTATTGGTCACGTCACGCAGTGGACGGTGTTATAATGAGACAACAGCTTTGTAAATGTTTGAGGCAAAAAAATCATGTCAACGTCGATAAACATCCAAGGTTTAATCCAAAATGGTGGGTTTGTTTACGTTACTTGCTATTTTATAACTCTAGGATAAAGGATATTTAAAAATCTATTCAAATATGGAGAATTATGAAATCGCTGAAGATTTTTAGTTTATACTACTTGTAATTTTATCGGCAAGGACAGAGGTCTAAGTATTAAAATATTGGACAAAACTAAAATCAATATCTTGCTAGTTTACTTTTAGATTTCATCGCTACGGAACTGATTTTGTTAAATAAATGTAACTAAGTTGCACTGTTTGTATTACAACATGCTTCCGTTACTATTGATAGTTCAGATTATTATGTTGATTTTATCTAATGGCCGTTGTTAAAAAAAATCTTTTTTTTGGCAGATCTGTTCAAAACTATTAATAATATTGCTTACTTTGTATCCGTAAATAGAATATAGTGAGCGGCCATTGTATATGCAATATTATCTGAATTATAATATTTTGCCCGCAGCTTTGTCTACGTGGAATTTTTAACTCAGCTCTCAAGTTAATATATGGATCCCTTATGTTCTTATTCGTTTTATAATATTTATTTCGGGTTTTAATTGCGTAGTATTAGAAGATATAAATTATTATTTATTACTTTCCCCATAGTATCGACCGTGTAGCATCGGCCATAGCCACGGGTTGACTGTCTAGTCCTTAGTACCTTCAAATACTAAGCGATTAAGACCAGTTTAAATAAATTTTATAATTCATACAAATTGCGAAAGCCTAAAATCATTCCTATTCGTTTATTGTGTAAAATTATAATTTTTGATGTAGCAAGTATACAACTAAACAAATTATTGATAATACACGATTTAAGAACATCAGGGTTTGGTGCGATGAGGAAAATGAGTCTGCCATAATTCTATAGAAATACAGAATAAGTTTTGCTAAGAAATTATCGACTACAAGTGTATTAATGTCACAGTTTATTTATATTACGTTAAATGAATATTAATGTGTATTCATTACCATACAATTCATAGATAAATCATTGCAAATTACAATAAGAGCATAAATTTTGAATGCCGTCGTGATTATGTTGTATATTGAGATATTCGCGGAATTTAAGGTTACCAGATTGAAGGTCAATCTTAATAGCAATCTCATAGCGAGAAATTTTAATCAGTTTTATGTTGTTTTAGTCTTTTAGTGTTGAACTGTATAAGACTATTTTAAAATCTGTACTGAGATGTTATAAAAAAAGTCTGCCGCCTTACGGGCTATTGGTGTTTAATTTTTGATGAGAAAATCTAGGAATTGACAAGAAATCGGACATCTTTTTTCTGATAGTAGCTTTATTTCTGTTACTTGGTAGTTAGCCGCTGGCAGGATGCGGAGTAATCTGCTCTGATGATTAGCAATATTTGAAGAATGCTACCACGTCGTCTCCTGTCTATCATAAGAGGCGACTAATTAGTGCCACCGGAGTAGAGGTCATGTAGCGGGAGATGTGTAAAATATAAAAAAGAAAATATTGCAAAATATAGATCGTCAAGATATTCGTACCCATTAATTAGCTTTATCATCAATTTGTTCGATGGTATCAATTGAATAAGCCATTGTAAATGGTGAGGTTGATACATTGCCATAGATTAGTATTGCTCACATCGGCCTTGATCCTCCATTCGAGAGCATCCGAGTCGAGAGCCACTTCGCTTCAAGTGTTTTGTGATATCAAACAGCTATTTTAAAATGTTACACAGCATCTGCGTTTATCATTTTATATTATATTTCAATACGTAAGCACAACGGAATGTATGGTTTGTGTTAGTGATTTAGAAAAACTTAAGCGTTTAATTGCTGATATTCATTAAAAATAGTCCTATAATGTTTAAATGGCTGAACGAATTTTCTTAAAACATACTTTAAGATTATTTTAATTAAACCAGCTTTCAACCAACCGCATTCAAATTCATTCAATTTTGTTTAGGTGTTACGATGCCACAAGCAGATACACGCACAGAAAGAATTAAGTAACGCATATTTGGCACTTATCAATCATGGACGTGTCCACATCCACATTTATCTCAAAGATGTGATTAAGAGACTCTGAATGCCCATCTTTATTGCAGTAGACCAATTGCATCCGCTTAAATACCGCCCATCAATATGAAAAAAACAACTTTAAACTGAAATACGGAACGCAAAATATATTTTCAAAGAGATTAATCACACACTTCATATTTATTTGAAGAACAGCGCTTTCGCCAGTATAAATTTGTGATGGCTTATAAATACTGTTGGTTCGAAATAGACTGAGCTTTCACAAGTGGAAATCTGTCCAATTTTAATTATTCATTTCATATATCGATAACATATCATGGGGAAGTAACCGTTATTAATTAACGAGTTTCAGAAATGATTTCTACGTGATCAAATCAGAAATGAGGAGATCCGTAGAAGAACGAAAGTCACCGACATAGCCCAGCGGATTAGCAAGCAGAAGTGGCAGTGGGCAGACAACATAGCTCGCAGAACCGATAACCGATGGGGCAGAAAGGTTCTGGAATGGAGGCCACGTACTGACAAGCGCAGCGTTGGACGTCCATCTACAAGGTGGACAGACGACCTGATAAAGGTCGCAGGATGTCGCTGGATGCAGGCCGCTTCCAACAGGTCAGTCTGGAAATCTTTGGGGGAGGCCTATGTTCAGCAGTGGACGTCTTGTGGCTGATGATGATGATGATGATGAGTTTCAGAAATCTTTATTTAATATGAATTAGTACCATATGATACGATACGTGAGTCATCCAGGAGAAAAATATATACCTAATGTTTTTTTATAGCGGAAGACAGCAATCGAGCAAGTGGGTGGTGTGCAATTTCATTCTAAGTGATCTCCACAGAACATAAACGTTTACAATGCCTGACGAATTATGGTCGCGTTGCCGACCTTAAAAGGAAGGGATTATTAAGGGATTGGGAAGAGGAAGTGGATTTGGGCCTCAAAATAATCCATTCACCTCACGAAACGCAACAGCAAGCTGTTACTTCTCATTAGATTGCTGTGAAACAGTGGTAAAACCCGATCCAACCCATCCATTCATACTGTTAACCAAACTTTTAACAGCCTGACTCTACCACTTTAAGTGTTGTAATGGGTGTAGTTTAAATAATTAATTCTGATTAGATGAATATTGTTAAAGAGCAATACTTAAACCATAGTACTGCACTTTATTAAATTTTCCCAGAGACGAGTTTAATTCCAACAAAATTAAATACGACTAACTTTATGAAAATTGATTTTTATTACCATGTTTATGAAATGGAACAGGTATGACTCTACAAAGATATAATATATAGAGAACAATTTTATATCAGATTCCAATATTTAAATAGTAAGTGCTACGAACAATATGCGATGTATGAATAAATATCCCGTCCAAATACAATTCGATCAATCGCATATTTATGTGCCGACGAGTTGGATATTGTGTTTTATCGAAAATGCTTCACTAAGGGAAGTAGATATTTCGTCATAAAGTCATTATATAGTGGTGAATTTGCGCTATAACCAATTTCGTTTACAGCATAAATGGGCCAGCTCGTAATTCCGTACCATCGCCCGATTTGTCGTTTGTTACATATTATGCTAAAAAAAGATGTAACGCTACTTGATGGCATAATCAATTTGCCAAATTGACTATGGCCAAGATGTATAAAGATTCGTTTCTTTCTGTTTCGTTCAACTACATCCCTTTCCCATGTACTAATAAACTGATAATAATTCAACATCTTTCATATTTAAATGGTAAATTGTACTCTTGGCTGAGCCCTTGGTATTTATTTACGAATAAAGTTTCATAAAATATACTACCGTAATTTTTCTACAATTAGTGCCTCAGAGGTCTATCACTATTACCTGTTACAATAGATTCGTAAGTGTTGTCTTTGTTACTATAGTTTTAATTGTTTTATTTTTCTAGGCTAGTTTTTTTCAAGAATAAATTCACGTTAGTCGGGTGTAATAATAAAATCTGTGTAGTTCATTGTTATCAACAGAGTGTTAAATCTACCGTCATCAAAATAATCAGATTATTATATCTGTGTTTGTTGATTGTTATTTCAAATTCCCAATTTAATGAGAACTAGTGTTTCTCCAGAGCCTCGTTCATTAGTTAAAGTGTCTATCGTGATAATGTTACATGCCTGACAATACATTTAATACTACACTGAGCAAGAACAAAAGGGCTATATTTGGTTTATCTTATACTATGGATGTTTATTCGCATTCGCATGATTTAGTAGTAACTAGGAATATAGCAAGATTAAAGCAGGTTTTTAAAAGGATAATAGCAAATAATTTTCCCCTTCTTCCTGGCGTTATCCTGGAATATTGATAAATGTTTATACTCAAATTTGATTACACAGGATCACCCAGGATGACACTGGTGGGAGTGTACCTGATATTTTTGTATCCGACTGGATACCGACCACCGTACATATGTTCAAAAAACTGCCATAGTAGCTTATTCAGGCGAGTCGCGTTCCGGTAGCCTCAGCATATCCAGTCACTTCAGGCTGGCATATTTCTACTGACCATCGGTGTTTCTTGACGGTGAACATTGTGTTTAGACTACACTGTACCTAACATCAGGTCCAGTGTAGTCACTTTGCCGTGTAAGGAAAATAAAAACATTAATGTGATTTGTAACGCTTTTGTTTTTCGGATTGTAGTTTACCTCGTATGCATTGGCGCCATATTTTATCACGTAAGTTTATTATGAGATAATGCTTGTGAACCGTAGGTTGAATCGAAACAAATGTTGCATATAAATTATCTCTTGGTGGGAGTACTAAAAAAACTTTAATGAATAATTTAGTAAGCTGTTTTAAAGTTAAGTTATTCAAAATTTCCTCATTGGTCTAGAGATCCGGGTTCAAATGTCAAATCAGGCAATTGCTATCATCTATAATCAGGCTATTGCCTGAGATTGGAATGGCGGTATTGCGATCATGGAGCGGAAATAAGCTCTACGAAAATTGAGTACTAGCTGCACCTCAGGGTTCCGGGGTTCCTCACCACTTCGGGGTTACAGGCGTGTGTTTTTAAGTATGTATGTTAAAATTAGTCATCGAATGATCATCATAATTATCAGAATTACGTATAGCGACAATCCACATTCAAGGCATTTTAGGCATCAAACAAAAGAGTCTCAGAAGCAACATTATAAAGTTTAATTCGGCTCTAATTTCTATCTCAAACCATCAATCTACCCGAAACTTTACAATTAGGGTTACTTAATCTAGTTGCTTCTAGTCTTAGCCAAATTACATTTTCAAACTCGAAACAAGATTGGTCCATTACCGTTTTTAGAATTTTAGTTGCGCATTCTCTGACATTGTTGCCGAGGTTAGCGATTGTTTCGACTATTGGCCTCATTCTACATACTCGTAGATGGACTAGATGAGATTTGTGAACATGCTATTGATTTCGTTGTTATTGAATGAATTTGTATGGATGTAATTAATGGCTCTGCTAATAGCTTTGATCTTAAAGATCATGAGAAAGGACAGTGGCATGAGGTTACTGAAATGAGTTTGATATTTTAAAATAATTTGTTGTTAGTCGCTCAACAATATTAGATCGAATAAGAATTATGTGGTCTATAAAATTGACGAGAGGTTTCGTTATATCAGGTATATACTGCAACCCGCATGGGCAGAGCAGCTTCGCACACTCGTCGCAAAACTGTAGAACGACCTCTCATTACCGATTATGGTTCAGACCATGGTGGAGAGCGTAAGGTCGTGGAACCTGATGACCTACCTTTGCAAATCAGTCATGATGCGGAAGGAGGCGGTGGAGCGCGAGTACGAAATCGCGTCCGTGACCCGCGCTGTGTTCGCAATTAATCTCCCAGCAAACCTCTAGTCTTGAGCAGAACAAATAAGTGGATGGATAATTCTCTCATCCTCCTACGACTGCAGAGGCTCTGTATAAAGGCCCGCGCCGTCGGGGCTACGAAATCACTGTTGGGTCCATGGGAGTCGGACATGACAGACGGTGAGGCGGTAACCAGAAAAAGATTCCCAGCGTTAAAAAATAGGTGTATACCGCGAACTACAAATCTTAATGCATTTAAAATTCATTATTTCAGTACTCTTTATAAATTACTAGATGACCCGGTGAACTTCGTATCACCTACATATATTTGTGTAAAATGTGCTCATAACTTTAATACTAATTTTTCATTTACATTAAATGCAATTAAGTGATGTACTGCACGATTGCACGTGAGGTAACCCGTCGCACATTTAATTGACTTCCCTGTCCCTGTCCCTGTCCCTGTCCCTGTCCCTGTCCCTGTCCCTGTCCCTGTCCCTGTCCCTGTCCCTGTCCCTGTCCCTGTCCCTGTCCCTGTCCCTGTCCCTGTCCCTGTCCCTGTCCCTGTCCCTGTCCCTGTCCCTGTCCCTGTCCCTGTCCCTGTCCCTGTCCCTGTCCCTGTCCCTGTCCCTGTCCCTGTCCCTGTCCCTGTCCCTGTCCCTGTCCCTGTCCCTGTCCCTGTCCCTGTCCCTGTCCCTGTCCCTGTCCCTGTCCCTGTCCCTGTCCCTGTCCCTGTCCCTGTCCCTGTCCCTGTCCCTGTCCCTGTCCCTGTCCCTGTCCCTGTCCCTGTCCCTGTCCCTGTCCCTGTCCCTGTCCCTGTCCCTGTCCCTGTCCCTGTCCCTGTCCCTGTCCCTGTCCCTGTCCCTGTCCCTGTCCCTGTCCCTGTCCCTGTCCCTGTCCCTGTCCCTGTCCCTGTCCCTGTCCCTGTCCCTGTCCCTGTCCCTGTCCCTGTCCCTGTCCCTGTCCCTGTCCCTGTCCCTGTCCCTGTCCCTGTCCCTGTCCCTGTCCCTGTCCCTGTCCCTGTCCCTGTCCCTGTCCCTGTCCCTGTCCCTGTCCCTGTCCCTGTCCCTGTCCCTGTCCCTGTCCCTGTCCCTGTCCCTGTCCCTGTCCCTGTCCCTGTCCCTGTCCCTGTCCCTGTCCCTGTCCCTGTCCCTGTCCCTGTCCCTGTCCCTGTCCCTGTCCCTGTCCCTGTCCCTGTCCCTGTCCCTGTCCCTGTCCCTGTCCCTGTCCCTGTCCCTGTCCCTGTCCCTGTCCCTGTCCCTGTCCCTGTCCCTGTCCCTGTCCCTGTCCCTGTCCCTGTCCCTGTCCCTGTCCCTGTCCCTGTCCCTGTCCCTGTCCCTGTCCCTGTCCCTGTCCCTGTCCCTGTCCCTGTCCCTGTCCCTGTCCCTGTCCCTGTCCCTGTCCCTGTCCCTGTCCCTGTCCCTGTCCCTGTCCCTGTCCCTGTCCCTGTCCCTGTCCCTGTCCCTGTCCCTGTCCCTGTCCCTGTCCCTGTCCCTGTCCCTGTCCCTGTCCCTGTCCCTGTCCCTGTCCCTGTCCCTGTCCCTGTCCCTGTCCCTGTCCCTGTCCCTGTCCCTGTCCCTGTCCCTGTCCCTGTCCCTGTCCCTGTCCCTGTCCCTGTCCCTGTCCCTGTCCCTGTCCCTGTCCCTGTCCCTGTCCCTGTCCCTGTCCCTGTCCCTGTCCCTGTCCCTGTCCCTGTCCCTGTCCCTGTCCCTGTCCCTGTCCCTGTCCCTGTCCCTGTCCCTGTCCCTGTCCCTGTCCCTGTCCCTGTCCCTGTCCCTGTCCCTGTCCCTGTCCCTGTCCCTGTCCCTGTCCCTGTCCCTGTCCCTGTCCCTGTCCCTGTCCCTGTGCCTGTGCCTGTGCCTGTGCCTGTGCCTGTGCCTGTGCCTGTGCCTGTGCCTGTGCCTGTGCCTGTGCCTGTGCCTGTGCCTGTGCCTGTCCCTGTCCCTGTCCCTGTCCCTGTCCCTGTCCCTGTCCCTGTCCCTGTCCCTGTCCCTGTCCCTGTCCCTGTCCCGTCCCCGTCCCGTCCCTGTCCCGTCACTGTCCCGTCCCTGTCCCGTCCCTGTCCCGTCCCTGTCCCGTCCCTGTCCCGTCACTGTCCCGTCCCTGTCCCGTCCCTGACCCGTCCCTGTCCTGTCCCTGTCCTGTCCTGTCCGACCCGTCATCACGGCAAGCTTCGCAACGCCAACAATCCAATTTATACCTGCGCTTATAGATGTTTCACATCAAAAAGACATCAAGTGTTTCATACCCAGGAACAGTTTGTACTGGAAAATTAAGTTGTCGTTTTTAGTGTTTTCCTTTACTTATTATTTATGTTACTCATTTTTTCTCACTGGGTAAACCTTCCCTGAACATCCACAAATATTTCAAGATCAGAATTAGCCAAATCGGTACAGCCAGTCTCGAGTTTTTGCGAGACACACGCACAGCGATTCATTTTTATATATATAGATGATACAGAAAAGAGACCGCAACCCGTAACGACAGCGACAACTTCACTTTGTCTTACCTTTACAAGTAACATAATACAATGACTGGCCACGCAAACAAACTTCAAAAGAAAAATAATAAGCGGTCTTGAGTGACACATGTCAGGAACAAAGGACGTGTAGCTTAAAACAATCCTTCTTAGATCCGACAGAGATGTAACAAAGGAGATTTTGATACGAGAATTTCGACCTTCGCTAGCTTTTATTCAGATGTTGGAAGCTGAGGCATTCTTTATTGACAATATTATTGAATTTCTACATCGGTCGGGATATTTTTGTTCCTAGCAACATTCAATTTGAGCCGCCACTATCTCTGGATATATTTTATTTATTGATCTGCATAATCCGTTTCGGGAGACGTGAGATTTTTGGAATTCAATGTCGCTGAAACGACCGAATTTATTCCCCGAACATTGAATTTGTTATAATGCTATGTTATATAGAGTTTCAGCGATATCTTTAACTCTAGGGAATGGTATTGATATATTGCAAAAAAAAAAATTTCATTCAGCAACCCGGATATACCTGTATTTTCTAATTTTGTTCCTTTTGTCTGCCTATCTGCCTATGTAATCTAACTGTAGTATCGTGGCGCTTAAACGAATGTGATGTTTTTTATTTGAAAGATGGCCTAATCAAGAGTTTCTGTGTGTTGTTTGTTCAATGTTTGAAAAAAAATTGTTCAGTGATTCAGAGATTACAGATACTTTTCTAAGTAGTAGCGGGGTTTTAATGGTAAGGTTTTTATTGGCGGGAATGATGCAGACTGCAATGAATTTAAACCGGATTCTAAATTGTTATTAATAAATACGAGAAATTAGTTATACGTAATAAACCATTTTATTTCAAGTCTATCAATGAATGACAAGTGACATATCTATATTTAAATAATTCTCTTCTTTGACGTGACATACACTATGCTATTAACAAAGAAAGAGGTAAATATCCAATAGGTCTCCGCCCTTAATTATTGCGTTATAGCTCCGTCGATTGAGGTGCTTAACATTTGGTTAATGTGCCTTCTCCACGTCGCACCAGAATCCGTTAAAACCTCATAATGTAGCTGGCCCAAGCGTTTGACCACTGTGCCAAATTCCCATTTCTTCTTCCCACTATAATTTCGTAGTTGAACTCTCTGCCCTGAACGGAATGTTCTTAGATCACGTCCAGTCTGGTTAGTGGGTGAGACGAACTGT
This sequence comes from Amorpha juglandis, assembly GCA_949126905.1. Classification (NCBI taxonomy): domain Eukaryota; kingdom Metazoa; phylum Arthropoda; class Insecta; order Lepidoptera; family Sphingidae; genus Amorpha; species Amorpha juglandis. The sequence continues at coordinate 12,118,124 of OX421372.1, forward strand.
GCTATCTGCGCTTGTGGTTTCTGGAACATGGCGTGGAACAACGTTCTCACTAACCGCCCACTAAACATTTGTTCGTAAGGACTTTCCCCAGTTTGTCTAGAGGGCGTTCTTCGCAGTTGGGATTTGATTTTTAAAATTTTCTCATATATTGAGCCAGATTCGTTATCCATACTATGCAAGGCTTTCTTTACTGTCTGGACGAATCGTTCAGCTTGCCCATTCGTGGCTGGGTGATATGGAGCCGAAGTTTTGTGAGACACACCGTTCTCACGTAAAAATGACTCAAATTCTTGAGATGTAAACTGCCTGGCGTTGTCCGAAACAAGAACGTACGGTAAGCCAAAATCAACGAATAAATTTCTAAGTTTTGAGATACACCACTTACTTGTGGTTGTTTGAGTTGGGATTATTTCAACCCATTTTGACATTGCATCAACTATTACGAAGAGATAATAGCCGCGTACTGGACCCGCGAAATCAATATGTATACGCTGCCAGGGCGCTGTCGGAGCTTCCCAGTGGTGTAATGGGGCTTTCTCTGGTTCGTTTTGTTTTAGACGACATTCACGACATTTGCTGACCAATTCCTCGATATCTTTGTCAATATTTTTCCAATATACATAACTCCGCGCTAAAAGTTTCATTTTTAGTATACCAGTATGGCTTGTATGTAATTCCTTCAATATATTGTGTCGGAGATTTTGAGGAATCATAACTCTAGTTCCCTTAAGAAGACAGTCGTCTTCAATTGTTATTTCATTGTCACCGTAGCCCAATGTTCTTAGACTCTGTCCATTCCTTAGTTTATATATTATATTTTTGTATTCTGGATCGTTCATTGTTTCCTTCGCTATTATTTTGCGGTTAATTGTAAGTACATTAAGTTGGTTCTGCTGAAATATACTGTGTTGGTCAATATGGTGTTCCGAAATTCGTTCCACTGGAAATCTTGAGAGATAATCTGCATTACTGTTGTTCGCTGAATTTCTGTATTCAATGTTGTAGTCGAATCCCGAAAGAAAGTGTGCATAGTGAAACAACCGCATCGTGCTCATTGCAGGTAAGGTTTTGTGTGGGTGGAATATGGACGTTAAAGGCTTATGATCCGTAATAAGCGTGAATTTCCTTCCGTAACAATAATGAAAGAATTTCTTTACTCCCCAGTAAATTGCTGTTGCTTCTTTATCTATTTGGCTGTACTTCTTTTCGCTAGATGTTAGTGAACGTGATGCAAACGCAATTGGTCTGTCGGTCCCATCAGCCAATCGATGTGAGAGCACGGCACCCAGGCCGGTCGGTGAAGCATCTGTAGCGAGGACCAGGGCCTTCTTTTGGTCGAAATGCAGTAGGACTCGTTCACTAATTATTTCTTCTTTAATTTTCTTGAAACTATTTTCACAGGCTTCTGACCATATAAATTTCGTGTTTTTCTGTAATAATTTGTTGAGCGGATTAGTAATCGTTGCAAGATTAGGTATGAATTTGTTATAGTAATTACTCATACCCAAAAATGTTCTTAGTTCATTTACATCGTTGGGTTCCTTTGTTTCAAGTATGGCTCGAATTTTATCTTTATTTTTGTGTAGTCCGTGCTTGTCTATTGTATGGCCTAAATAATTTATACTAGTTTTGAAGAAATGGCATTTATCTTTATTCAATTTGAGATTATGTTCTTGTAATCTTCCTAACACTGTTTCTAATCTTTGTTGTAATTGTAGTTCTGTCGATCCTTGTATAATAATATCATCAAAAAAACATTTCACACCCTGTATATCTTGAAGAATTTTATCCATAAATTTTTGCCACAAGCTTGGGGCCACCTTTACCCCAAACATCAAACGATTCACCTTAAAAGTGCCCTTGTGAGTGCTAAGTGTCTGTAAAATAGAACTTTCTTCATCCATTTGCATATTAAGGTAGGCTCGACAAATGTCTAATGTGCAGTAAAATTCGCCACCGTTCATCTCTGAAAAGATATCTTCTATGATAGGAATCGGGTATTGTTCATCTTTAATTACTTTATTTAGGGTGACTTTATAATCGGCACATAGACGTATGCTTCCGTCAGGTTTCACGATCGGTACGACTGGAGTTCCCCATTCTGAGCTATCTATTTTCGTTATCACTCCTTCTTGACACAGGCGATCTATTTCTTTATCAACCTTTTCTTTCAATGCGTAGGGAATACGTCTGGGCTTAATGTAAATTGGTGTAGTGTTTTCCTTTAAAGTTAAATGCCCTTTGTAATTTGGAATGCATCCCAGTTTGCCATCAAAGACTGGTGAAAATTTTGAAATGATATTGTCCAATCGTGAGTTGTCGGCCCTTTCTAATGATATTTTCTTCATGTCTGCCATATTAATATTGATTTCTCTAATCCAAGCTCTTCCGAATATGGCGTCGACGTTTTGTCTGATAATAAAAAGTTTTCCATAGAAAGATTGCTTTTCATAATTACACTTGACGTATATAACTCCAACTGGCGTAATAAGTTCACCTGTGTATGTTCTCATTCTTACTGTTGTTTTAAATATTTGTTTGTTTAATTGGAACCGTTTGTAGTCTCTCAACGAAATGGATGAAAGTGCTGCACCTGTATCTAGTTCCATCTGTACTTTTTTGCCTTCAATAGTTACGTCAACCATAAACTTGTCTGAACCAATAGTGTTGACGGCATTGATATCGCCAATGTTTTCATCGTCAACTGAGTTCGGTTCTTCCACCTGGTGTGCTGTATTCTGTTTTAATCTCTGTAGGCAAACACGAGCTAAATGTCCTGTCTTTCCGCATTTAATGCAATCGGAGTTGATGTGTTTGCATTTATTGGCTCTGTGATTAGCATTCCCACAGCGGAAACATCTTCCTTGTATATCTTTGAATGAAGTGATTTGGTTTGGTAGTGGTTTCACCGCGGGTTTGCCTTTATTCTGAACTGAATGTACTGGTACTTCGTTGTTTGGATCATGTTTGTTTTTCATGAAGTTATTGTCAGCTTTAGCTATTTGTGTTGCTGTCGCCATCTGTACTATTTCTTTAAATGTACTTATTTTGTTGTCTTGCAATATTTTCGTTCTAATTTCGCCATCTCGAACGCCTCTGATAAATTGTAGTGATAAAAAGTTCTCATTTAGCGACTTTTTGCAATGTTCACAGCTAAACTCACAATCGTGTGCTAGATGTTTCAATTCTGTACTGAAATTGGTTACGGTTTCATTCTCAGCTTGTATACGCGTTATAAACTTATGACGTCGTGCCCAAATACTGGGTTTAGGATCTATGTATTGTTCCAGCAAATCTACTAGTATCTGAAACTTAATTTGTGATGGATCTTCTGGTGCACATAAGTCGCATGCCCGTTCATGTAACTCTGGGCTTAAGGAACTAAGTAGTACGCAAGTCATCATATGATCTTCATTGCAATTTGTCATTTGTAAATATGTTTTCAGTCGTTTTACGAAATTTTTGAAACTTTCCTTTTCTTGGAATGGTTGAAAGTTAACCTTAGGTATCTGGTACCGTGCGTTGCTCTCTGTAGTGCTCGCGCTTGCTATCGGAGCAGGTGGAGTTGCGTCATGAGAGCATGCTGTTGAAGTTCTTGGTGGCCGTAGATTGTGTAAAAATATCTTTAAGTTTATGATTTCTTGTGTTACCTCAAAGTGAAGGTCAATCTCTTCTTGTGGATTTTGAGTGATAATTTCGATTTTCTCTTGTAAAATGTCGAATTTTTCCTCATTATTTTGAAGTGACGTAAGTCGTGAATCGTATTCGACATCCGAAATTTCTCTCAAAGTTTGTAAATAGTTGGATAATTTTGTTAATTGACCTTTAATAACACTCCTTGAACGTTTGAGTGTACTCAAATCTTCTTCCATTGTCGCCATTAATAAATACGAGAAATTAGTTATACGTAATAAACCATTTTATTTCAAGTCTATCAATGAATGACAAGTGACATATCTATATTTTAATAATTCTCTTCTTTGACGTGACATACACTATGCTATTAACAAAGAAAGAGGTAAATATCCAATAGTTATTAAAGTAGATATATCGGGCCAGAATAAAAATAGTCGAGTTTGAGTTTAACTTACTATGAAATTTACAGCCGTATTTTAGGCGCTTATGGTGATGGTGACCCGAACGTTTGTTTATCCATTTTTTCCGTAAATTGAAAAGGGTTAACGTCATCCTTGGTCGAGCTAAGCTTTAAACGAGGTAATGTTTGTTTACTTGTAAACGCTGGTGGCGATGTACTCGATGTGAAATGTATTATAGTAATTTGTATGTTTTTATGCTAGAAATACTTTTTAGTACTGTTTTAGTATTGTAACAATACATATTACACATTATATTCAACTTTATTTATAAGTTGAAATTCAGATGATGCGGAAAGTTATCATCTAACAAATGCAGTCGTGCGGAACCACGCGAACGCTACTGGACTTAGCCTTATGGAAATTTCATGTTCCAGCATATTATGTATTCAGATAATATAACTGTGACGCTTCATTATATATCATAAGCGTAAAGATAGACCTTCGATCATCACGTCAAGCAACGCATACGTCAGTAACGTGCACGCAATATGTTTCGATTACAACAATTGAAATTGCTTCTTTATTTCATTCCACTCTACTCAAAACGGAAAGTTCTTTAGTGAATGTGAAAATGATAGGTCTTACGATAAATTATATACATTCAATTCGTTCTCTTACGCTGTTTATTGGCATTGGCCTAGATTGACTAATGGAATAGAGAGGAAATGTGATGATCAACATATTAGTGCTAATGACGAAACCTGTAGAATTCAGAATAATCTTCATATGATGACTAGATCAAGTAAGTAACTATACTTTGTGAGTGGTTTTTAACCACTAAGAACCAAATAAAAATGTAAGAAATAATACCAATAGCAAGCTTCTTCCTTCCTTTCCTTCCTTTAGGATCGGCTGATTTAAAAGCATATATTAACATCAAATTAATTACCTACGTTTCGCTTCAGAATCTAAAATGTTTACCTGTATGCGCTTAGATTATTTTGACGTGTTTTTTGATTTCCATTGCCGTATAGTAGTACCGCAGCTAAGTATGTAATGTTCCGTTTTACGGTACAAATGGAATTTCAAGTGGAATTGCCGTTCGAATTGAGTTTTGAAAATAGAAGCTCAGAATGTTAGCAGAGATGTTTGAATATTGAAATATTATGTAAAGGTGAACTGTTTTTATTAGTTCAATTAAATACTTCTTGACCCTTCTCTATTTTAATATTTTTATTATCATATTTATGCAAATATGTATTTTTATGATTACTTTAAATGGTAATTACGTTGTTTAAATAATTGTGTTTAAATAGATTTCTTGCTTAAATGTACTCAGATATTATGCACGGATAAAAATCGTTCTTTATTTTTTTGTATAATGGAATAGATAGGATCTTAAAATGCATTGGAATATTTAAACAGCCCTTGTTGTTATTAGGTATTCGCAGCACGTTTAACAAATGGTGACATCATTATCTGATCATTAAAGACCTTTTAAGGTTCTTTAGTAAGGTCAATGTTAACATTTGTGATAATATTGGGACACTATTATAGGTCAAGAATAAATTGGAATTAAGTGCCTTGGACTTCACTGTATATATTGTGGTGTACATTGGATTTACAAACCATCTATCATACAATCCATACTATCAAGTATAGTGGAGGTAGATATTATTAAGTATGACATCTCCTTTTTTTTTATTCGAGCACGACAAAGTGACTGCACTACACCTGATGGTAAGCGTAGTGCAATCCAAAAAACCAGCGACCACCGACAAACAATGAGTTTATCGGTGGTCACCAGAGTCATGCTGGCCTGTATAAATGCTTCTTCCCTCTTCGGAGAGGAAAAAAGCCAATCGAGGGGTCTGCGAAAGTACAGGCGGATGACCGATGTAGGCACAGTAATACAAGGATGTACCCCTATACCCGCCTCAATCAACCATCAAGTCATGTCGCAAGCCCCTCGAGAGAAACCGGGTATACACTAGTTGATCCTGGAACGCGATCCACACAAGGCGTGTAGATCACTATGGCAGGGTTTAACACCATGTGTACGGTGGTCGCTATCCGGGCGGATATAAATATCCTACCACCGGCCAAACAAGTAACACTTTATTTAAACAAATTTCTTATGACTGGTAGAGCCAAGCTGTAGACCATTTTGTTTACAACATGAATGGCTCGACTGGGTCGTAACCACTGTAAAACTAACGTAAAGTAGCAGATTGCTGCTGCGTTTCGTACGGTGAGTGAGATATTCAGAGGCCCAAATCCCCCTCCCCTTCCCAATCCCCAATTATCCCTTTCCTTTAAGGTCAGCAACGCGCCCATGATTCTTCTGGTATTGTGGGCGTACATAGGCGGTGGAGATCGCTTACCATCAGTTGTGTCTGAGTGTAGGGGTGGATCGGAGCCCTAGAAACATGATGTACCACTGCGGCCGTACGTGACCACTACACATACCGTCAGTTGTCATCATTTTGCCGTGCCAGTATAAAATAGAATTTGCTATTTGTATTTTTGAGATTATGGTGATGTAGACATTGGTTAGTGATTATCATAATCTAATTTATATCCTTTTTAATCTGATGATCATCATAACATGATATTATCAGAGGTACTTATCTAAAGCTGCAATCTTTTCTCGTGATAATGGAAGGATTAAAGTGTTAGCATTTTATTATAAGATGTATCTGAACTAATGTAATAATTATGAATTACTAGCTTTTGCTCGCGGCTCCACCCGCGTGATCCGCTTTTTCAGGGATAATGATTTTTCCGGGATAAAAAGTAGCCTATCACCCAAGTCAGCTCATACCCTGTCTGTATACCAAATTTCATCAAAATGCGTTCAGTAGTTTCAGCGTGATTGACCGACAAACATCCAAACACCTAAACAAACAAACTTTCACATTTATAATATTAGTAGGATAGGACCTAATTGCTTACACTTATTTTCATTTTTTATTGTCATTTTTTTAGTATATCATAGAAGGAAATATTTATGTTGATCAAACGAACTTAAATTTACGTAAAGTCCGATCACAATTGGACGTAGTTACGCAAAAAGGAACCAACCCACTGCAAGTTGCAAGTTGCACGTCAATAATACGTAAATTTTATTGAAATGTCTCTACCGGTGCTTCGGAAATGCCCACTGTTCTGAGAAGAAGCACCAAGAAACTCAGCCGTACGTCTTTTGCATTACAATGAATTTTTTGTCCTCAAATCATTTTTTACATGTCATACTGTAATATTTTGAAATAGGATTTTTGCATGTAATTTCATACGAATAATATAAAAAGTAAGTAAATGCCTAGTTCAATAAAATTTGAATAATACAAATTAATGACTGAGTAGACCAGTTCAAACAAACAGCATCCGTTCACGAGTATGACGCATGTGCACGCATCGATCTCCTCAACCATGTCGGGACTATCGAGTCCCGGACCTTTGGAAGGCGTGCGGGGGGCCGAAGCCAACACGTAGAGGCCCGTTATATATATTTAATATTGAGATGTGACACAGACCGGCGGCTATCCCTATATCCTACTAATATTATAAACGCGAAAGTTGGTAAGTATGGATGGATGTATGTATGTTTGTTACTCTTTCACGTAAAAACTACTGGATGGATTTTAATGGAACTTTACAATAATATAGCTTATACATCAAAATAAAACATAGGCTACTATGTTTTTCAAAAATCAAACCCTGAAGGGTTTAAAAAGGGGATGAAAGTTTGTATGAAAAATCTAAACCTGAACCGATTTCAATGAATTTTGGCACAAATATAGTTGATGACCTGGGTTACGCATAGGGTATTTTTGCCTTTAAATTTCAACACCTAAAGGGCCCAAATAGGGGATGAAAGCTTTTTGATGGCGAAACGAAGTTCGCGGGCACAGCTAGTACACTATAAAAGTGTATCCAAGGACCGCCCCTGGTCGGTGTAGGACTATTGTAGCGATCGACATAAATCTATTTATTATTATTTACTGCACTTATCTTTATTAAGCCTTTTATAGAAAGTACTTCAGTATCATTCTGTTAAGACTTTCCAAACAATATAAACACGGCCACAGCGACATGAAAGATTCATGGACGCATTTGTTACCAAAAAAAACCGAATACGAGTTGCTTTTTGCGCTTGAATATAAATTCTTCACCGATGGGTTGCTAAAAATACAATTCGTTTTATTGCTTTTTAACCAAAAGCAGGAGGTCCTCGATTCGTCTGTATATATTTTTAACCAACATAAAAAAGTAGGGAGCTACTCAATATGTGCGTATATATTTTTTTATGTATGCTCACGTATAACTCCGACAAATATGCACCGATTCAGATGATATATCCGTGGTGGGCTCATACACTTGGTAAAGATCTAATTACGGATAAGAGGGAAAATGAGAAATTCCTCAACGAAAACGGCAAACGCACCGCGATTCGAGATTTGAAGTCGGTTTTTGGAAGCTTTAAACTTACGTACATACAATTGCATTCACGCCGTGCGGGGCATTTGGGCCCCTGGATGTCTCGCTCGCTCTATGAAATGCAGCAACAAGACGCTACATTACGTCGGTTTTCCGGTCGAACTCAGCCCATTTATGCTGTAGTACTATTATTACTTATTATTAGAAAGTGATTATTAGCTTTTGCTTGTCGCCTTAACTATTTTTATTGACATTGGTGAAATTTCTGAGCATTATGAGAATTAAAATCTTATGTCTCGAGATGAGTGTAATAGTTCTCATAGGTCTTGCTATTGGCTATTGTTTATGGGATTACCATCAGGCGAGCGACCATTCAAGCGAACAAAAAAAAAACGGATTGAAACCGATGAAAGTCCTGCTACGTTCATCATCGCATTTTCAAGTTTCAGCATCGCATCCTTGTTCTAGTGGCAGCGAAGGTACTAAGGCTGAGAACCGTGAGGTTCTGCTTTCAATTCTCAGGTTGGGTATTCACGCTTTGTATTTTAGTTTTCGATCCGAACAAACATGATTATTCGGTATTGGAAAATTTGCCTGGTATGGCTATAGACTCGCATTCAATCACGTTATGGGAAGGAAATAAGCTCGGGGTAACGAGGGCGCAGCACTAGTTGCACCTCTACCTACCCATTCGGGGATAAAGGTGTGAGCTTAAGTTTTGTGAATTTCAAGCAACGTGCAAACCCTATTATCCCTAACACCATAACCATTACTATCGTATTTTACCATACTAAGGGAGGATTTACATATTTACATATTATTAGTAATCACAAGACTGGCTCGGTGGCGCAGTGTTGGGTACCCGGTATGACAGCTGTTCTGAGGTCTCGGGTTCGATCCCCGAGTCGGGTAAAATTGATATTAGGTTTTCTATCACGAAATGCTATCAGTCCGGAGTCTAGAACTGCACAATATGGTGGTAGGCTGCTCCCTATCACATTATGGAAAAGACTTAAGCTTGGGTGGTTGGTGGGGGTGGTGACTTAAATGTGGGTGTACTGCTTACACCTTTGCCTAACCCTTCGGGGATTACAGGCGTGAGTGATTGTGTGGTTTAATATTTTGTTTTTTATTTGGTTGAATGACGAGACGAGCAAGGCGCTGGCCTGATGGTAAGCGCCACGCCTGCCCATAAACAAAAGCAACATCACACAGAAGTTTGAATTACAAAGCACTGCATGGCACTGAACTGCGCTCGTCATCCCGAGTAGTAAGATGTTAAGTCTCATAATGCACAGTAATTTCACTGGCTTCAATGTCCTTCAAACCGAAATAGATACATCATAAGAGGAAACTATCTGGCGTGTAGCAACTTCGTAGGCATAAGGTTTCCGAGATTTCGTGATTACTCAGTGAGTCAGTTAGTATATCGCTTTACTAATATAGATTTACTTTACCTTCTATGATTTGAGATTTCCACACCTTGTCCTACTTAAAATACTTTATAGATAATGATTTTCCTGAATCAATTCTTGACGTAAATTTTTTATAGCAGAGGCCGATAAATGAGGTAGTGAGTCAACTGATAGTAAGTGATTTCCACAGTGACATCCACAGTACCAGGGTATCATGGAGGGCTGTTAACCTTTAGGAAAGGAAGCTAGGGAAAGGAGCCTCCGAAGTTTCACTGAATAAGAAATTTCATTGACCGCATGAAAAAAAAAAACAGCAAGCTGGCGCTTCACTTCAAAAATGTCTACAGCATGAATGTGCAATAATTCCTTTTATTGTCTAAACTAATATAAGAGTAAACTAAAGAGTATAAAGATTTGATTGTTTGCATTGAATAAGGCTCTGAAACTACTGGACCGATTTGAAAAATTCTTTCACCATTAGAATCCTACATTATCCCTGATGAACATAGGTGATATCGATAATATAACGGTGCAGAATTTTACGCGGGCGGAGCCGCGAGCGAATGCTAGTCTTAAATAAATATAAAATGACAAAACTGCCCCTAATGGTTATTTCACATTAACCGAAACAGGATGCCTTTTTTCTTGTGATTCAATACGTCATACATATGCAATGACGTTTGTAAAAACCGAGTTTGAATTGCAAACAGTAATTCCAACGTTGAATATCAAATGCTCTCCATAGGTTCACCTTGAGACCGTTTTAGTACGCACTAAATCATTATTATAGACTGTGGTAATACAAACATTAAAATGTACTTATTATTTGATTTACGAGATCCAGTAGTAGTTAGACGTATTATAATTTAAATAGTAAAATATTATGGCTTTTAACATTAGTTCTTCAATTTTTTTTTATGGCACCTGGCATAGTCATCTGAAGGTAAGTGATCTCCACCGCCCATGTACGCCCACCACCAGAAGAATAATGGGCGCGTTGCCGACCTTAAAGGAAAGAGACAATTAGGGATTGGGAAGGGGAAGGGATTTGGGCTTCCGGATATCTCACCGTACGAAACGCAGCAGCAAACCGCTACTTTACGTCGGTTTTCTGTGAGACAGTGGTAACGATCCGGTCGAGCCAGCCCATTCATGCTGTAGACAAAACTGTCTACAGCGTGGCTCTACCACTCAATAAAAGTTAATCTTCTATCTAAAGTTAAATAAAATCTATTTTAAAGTTACGCTCAATTTTTAGGATTGCGACTGTAACTCACATACAAGGTGGTAGGTACCTCGTATGCGAGAGGCCAACCGGGTTGGCCGCTTTGTGTATTTCTGCCGCCAAGCAACAGTGTGGAGGCACTGTTGTTTCGGTGTGAAGGACATTGAAGCCAGTGAAATTACTGGGTATTATGAGACTTAACAGCTTATGTCTCGCGGTGACGAGCGCAGTTTAGTGCCATGCAGTGCTTTGTAATTCAAAGTCCTGTGTGGTGTTGCTTCTGTTTATCGGCAGGCGCGGCGCTCACCATCTGGCGAGCGCCTTCCTTGATACCAACCCAGACGGCTTCTCGCATACGAGGGACCTACCAATATCATAGTTAATTAAATATTATACTAATTTACATTTATTAGCTATTTAGTATGGAACCCTCGGTACACGGGTCTGACTCACACTTGGCTGATTTTTATTTTCTATACCTGGTACACAGTTAGGTACCTGTTAATATTTTAATTAATTCACTATGTAGTTGATGGAATAACCGCTTCCGTGTAAAACCTCGAAGGGGTAAATGAATAAAAGGGTCTTGAATAATGTATTTATTTACTGGAGGAACAATCTCGTATGCTTTGCTTAATGCATAATAATATGTATGAATAAATGTTTTTAATACTAACAATCATTAATTTATATGTCTTAAATGACGAGAATATAATTTTATAAAAAGTGAGGAAAATTATATTGCATATTAAGTTCCCGAATACCGAACGAAATTCGGCATTCGGCATCAAATATGATAATTTCTGTATCTTAAATTGAAATATGAAACGAAAATAAGCATTCATTATCGAAGGCGACTTCGTGTGAAAGTTATAAGAATCATTTATTCATCAGTTTACACCTGTTCACATCAGTTCATACCTATACAAATACAAAATTACGACTAAAGTTAAAGCTTCGGCGATCTTTGTCTATTTCTAAAATACAGAGCCATTTCAATATGGATTCTATTTTATTACTCCTCTGAGTGAGATAAAATTAATACGTATTAATCGAAGTTGCCAAGTCGTCATTTTGCACAAGAGGCATAATAATAATAATACACCCAACAGTCACATACATAGTCCTGACCCCACAGTAAGATACAAGTCTTGTGTCGTGGATATCAGGAACTAGGAGAGACTTTCGGTCTCACAACACCCAGACCCTGAAACCAATATATGTGGATCACACAAATATCATGCTTACGTTACAATCTCAAAGATTCTATTTGCCATAAATTATCCGAAATCTAAACAATGCATTTATTTGTCTGAATTGGAAAATCTAACATTTCGATTTAAACAAATATTCTTTAATTGAATGTTAAATTTATATTTAAACATTTATTTATTTATTTTAATAACATTTAATCGTCTAATACGTAATATGTAACTGTTTGTTTTATCTACACAATATCATAAAGATCTGTTATGCCTGATGAACATAGTACTTTTTATCCTAAGAAGCTGATCACGCGGGCGGAGCCGCAAAGAAAAGCTAATCCTAAATAAATAAAAGCTAATTGGATCCGGTAAATATACAAAACAGCACCATAATGCCACGCTGGTGGGAGGATAATGGTATCCGACCGGATAGCGACCTCCGTACACTGGTGCTGAAACCTGCCATAGTGGCCCACCTTGTGTGGGTCGCGTTCCAGAGTCAGCCAGTGTATATCCGGTTCTTCCCAGGGGGCTTGCCCCCTGATCCTAACCCTTTTCCCATCCCTTTTTCCTTCCCCTTCCCACTTGGCCCTTTGGCAGGCCAGTATGATCTTGCCTACGATGGACACATTGTTTACGGTTGGTCGACACTATTCTTGGATTGCGCTACACTTACCATCAGGTGTAGCGTAGTCACTTTGCCGAGCCAGGATAAAAAATAAATAAAAAATAATACTCCCTGATTTCAAAACCTCCCTCTCTATAGAAGTAGGTTAATAAAATCAGTAGAGCCCACTAATCGTTTGTATCGTTGAACAAATGATGATAGTCTATTTGCTCTTTAAAATAAATATTTTAGCACTATCACCACATATTTATTACGAGACAAAATGCTGTTAAACCGCTTTAACCTGATGTACCTTTTTTCCAGTATTGGAAAACGCTTAAGGCTGCAGCTCACACATTTGTTACTACAATACATACATGGCAAGGATACTGTGGGCCACGATAATTTAACTTTATGAAGTCTTGTAGCTCGAGATAAGAGGTTTCTCTAACATAGTTTTTTTGTGTCAGTCCCAAAAAAATACGGATATACTGGTTGATATGTTTGTTATTACAACATAGAGGCAACGAGGCTTCATATTTTCATTTCTTCATATGAGTGGTAGAGCCACGCTGTAGACAGTTTTGTCTACAGCATGAATGGGCTGGCTCGACCGGGTCGATACCACTGTCTCACAGAAAACCGACGTAAAGTAGCGGCTTGCTACTGCGTTTCGTACGGTGAGTGAGATATCCGGAAGCCCAAATCCCCCACCCATCCCAATCCCTAATTATCCCTTACCTTTAAGGTCAGCAACGCGCCCATGATTCTTCTGGTGGTGGGCGTACATGGGCAGTGGAGATCACTTACCATCAGGTGACCCACTTGCTTGTTTGCCGGCCTAAGCTATAATTTTTTTTTAATATAATGCATATGTATTAATGCGACACGAAATAATTTTGTCGACTCATTTTCTCATGAAAAACCTTTTTTATCTGATTATCTCTATAGGTCTATCGAAGTTAACATGGTTGCTTGGAATACTCGATGTCATGAATACTAGTTATGTCAAAACTAGATATAGAGAAGTTATACAATAGAGAAAATAGTATAGTAGATGCAGGCACAGGGATACAAGGATCCCCGGTCCCCTATACCCGCCCTAACCAACCATTATGTCATATCACAAGCCCGTCGAGAGGACCGGATATACTCTGGCTGATCCTGAAACGAGATACCCACAAGGTGTGTGGGTCACTATGGCAGGTTTTAACATCATGTGTTGTGATCGCTATCGAAATGGATATGAATGTCCTACCATCAGTGGTTGTATTAGTTATTTTCATACACTTTTATGACTATTTTAAATAGTAGATATACGACAATTCTAAGACGAGCAATAAACTGAAGTAAGAATGATGCCTTGTAAATTCTAGTACCCATAATATTTCAAACGAAATTGAGACTGACATTTTAGTATTGCAATCATTAATCTTCTCACAACTATTACTTATTCTTAACCGACGAAATAATAACATAGGAGGTTCTCAATTCGGCTCAAAGTATTATTTAATTTCCAAGAAGAAATTCCATCCCTAAAGGGTGAAGTTGGGGATGAAAGACCACAATTTCAACATTTATGCACTGGTTTTGATGATTCTATAACTGCAAAAAGTAAAATTAAAACTGTTTTACAAAAATGAAACTGACTCTATAAAGAGTATTGAGCTAAAATTAAAATACGCTTGAACACAGCGCTAGTTGTTCCTCTGCTTACCTTTTCGGGTAAACAGGCATGAGCTTATGTATGTTTATTACATAAGACGACAGCAAAAGCTAATATTTTGTAGCGTTTAATACAATTCGAGACCACAAGGGCTGTTCCCATTAACAAAGGTTGCACGGGCGTGAAGCGAGTAGCGACATTTCATGCCCTTTGTTACACTTAGTAGACGGGTGATTATCCATTTTGAAACATAAATAAATTATAGTAGAATTAAACCCATTGTAAAAGGAAGAGAATACCACAAAATTGATAGGAAAAATAAATTAACGGCGATCTGAAGTCGGGAAGTGGGAAGGGGGGGGCTTTTAAGGGTAAAAAACGGTTTATCTCGATTTCCGGAAAAACTACAAGTCTTATGGAAAAAAGTTAAATCGCAAAGTTGTAGGTAATAAAAAGATCTACAACTTTTGTATACATACTTTTTTCACATAATCTCAAAATTTATGTCAAAAATTCAAAAAACCAAGTTTTTAGTTTTTTATTTTCATCTTTTAGAAAACATAATTTTTTTTCACGAAATTTCGTGAAAACTTACCTTTTTATATCCCAAATACACTGTAATTTTTTTGATCTAAAATATTCATTGTTTCACCTTATTTTGACTTAATATCGAAAAAGCAGCCTAATTTTCAAACGAAAAATCTCACGTCAAAATATCAGCTTTTTTAAAAAAGTCTGTTGGTTTCTTGTTCATTGAATTCTCTACTTTCTGATGGTGTAAAAAAATATATACATTACTATGGTAAATGTGCTCAGAAAATGCAAAGAAACGAACTACTAAATAACAAGTAGTAAGGCCCAGACCCACCTAGCCCCTTCCCCACTTCTTTATGATGGGCTAAAATTTTCAGTAGATCACTCAGGTATATAAGTTATATTAAAATAACAATAAAGAGGCATCTACGCATATAATTTAAAGAAGATTCTACAACTTTCTCAAAATATTGTAGATATGTCTTATTAAATATTAACTTATAACTTTACATTTTCTGAGCACATTTACCATAGTAATGTATATATTTTTTTACACCATCAGAAACTAGAGAATTCGATGAACAAGAAACCAACAGACTTTTTTAAAAAAGCTGATATTTTGACGTGAGAATTTTCGTTTGAAAATTAGGCTGCTTTTTCGATATTAAGTCAAAATAAGGTGAAACAATGAATATTTTAGATCACAAAAATTACAGTGTATTTGGGATATAAAAAGGTAAGTTATCACGAAATTTCGTGAAAAAAAATGATTTATTATAATAGATAAAAATAAAAACAAAAAACTTGGTTATTTGAATTTTTCACATATATTTTGAGGTTATGTGAAGAGAGTGTGTATACAAAAGTTGTAGATCTTTTTATTACCTACAACTTTGCGATTTAACTTTTTTCCATAGGACTTGTAGTTTTTCCGGAAATCGAGATAAACCGTTTTTTACCCTTAAAAGCCCCCCCCTTCCCACTTCCCGACCTCAGATCGCCGTTAATTTATTTTTCCTATCAATTTTGTTGTATTCTCTTCCTTTTACAATGGGTTTGATTCTACTATAAATTTGTTTCTATTTTTACCATTTTCAACCGGATAATCACCGGCCTATAGCTCAGTGGCACTTAAATAACGTTTATGTTTAAGTAGCACTTTCCATTCATATAGTGAGAAAACAAATTGCGACAACATAAAATATTTGCGTCAAAGATTATGAAATTATATAAAAGATAAGAAAAATATATTATGAGATTATAATTAAAACTTTGTGTTACATAATTTAAGTACAGTAATAAAAAAATCTCCTTCGACAAAAGCCCTAACTATATTTTTACAGATAATTATTGAAGTGAAACTTCTTTATCGGCGTTAGAAAAATAAAATCGTCACATTTTTCCGTTACGCGGCACGCGTCACGTTTTTGACTTTGACTGGATTTTGACCAGACTTTCACTGGACTTGACAGGAGTTTCATCGGACTTCGACCGGATTTTAACCGGACGTTGACCCGACTTTGACCGGTATTTGACCGGATATAGACCGGACTTTGACCCAAATTTGACCGGACACAGACCGGACACAGACCGGACACAGACCGGACACAGACCGGACATAGACCGGACACAGATCGGACTTTAACCGGACTTTAACCGGGCTTTGACCGGGCTTTGACCGGACTTTGACCCGACTTTGACCGGGCTTTGACCAGACTCTGACCGGACTTTAACCGTGCTGACCGGACTTTGACCGGACGTTGACCCGACTTTGACCGGACTTTAACCGGGTTTTGACCAGACTCTGACCGGACTTTAACCGTGCTGACCGGACTTTGACCCGACTTTGACCGGGCTTTGACCAGACTCTGACCGGACTTTAACCGTGCTGACCGGGCTTTGACCGGACGTTGACCCGACTTTGACCGGACTTTAACCGGACTTTAACCGGGCTTTGACCGGACTTTGACCGGGCTTTGACCTAACTTTCACCGGGCTCTGACCAGACGCTGACCGGACTTTAACCGGGCTGACCGGACTATGACCGGACGTTGACCCGACTTTGACCGGACATAGACCGGGCTTTGACTGGATTTTGACCGGACTTTGACCGGACTTTAACCGGGCTTTGACCATTCTCTGACCGGACTTTAACCGGGCTGACCGGGGTTTGACCGAACGTTAACCCGACTTTGACCGGACTTGACTGGATTTTGACCGGACCTCGACAGGGCTTTGACCGGACTCTGACCGGGCTTTGACTGGACTTTGACCGGGCTTTGACCTAACTTTGACCGGGCTTTGACCAGACTCTGACCGGACTTTAACCGGGCTGACCGGACTTTGACCGGACGTTGACCCGACTTTGACCGGACTTTAACCGGGCTTTGACCGGACTTTGACCCGACTTTGACCGGGCTTTGACCAGACTCCGACCGGACTTTAACCGGGCTGACCGGACTTTGACCGGACGTTGCCCTGACTTTGACCGGATTTTGATCGGACTTTGACCGGAGTCTGACCGGAATTTAACCGGGCTGACGGACTTTGACCGGATATAGACCGGACTTTGACCGGATTTTGACCGGACTTTGACCGGGCTTTGGCCGGACTTTGACCCGACTCTGACCCAACTTTGACCGGACTTTGACCGAACTTTGACACGACTTTGACCGGACTTTGACCGGATTTTGATCGGACTTTGACCGGAGTCTGACCGGAATTTAACCGGGCTGACGGACTTTGACCGGATATAGACCGGACTTTGACCGGATTTTGACCGGACTTTGACCGGGCTTTGGCCGGACTTTGACCCGACTCTGACCCAACTTTGACCGGACTTTGACCGAACTTTGACACGACTTTGACCGGACTTTGATCGGACTTTGACCGGATTTTGACCGGGCTTCTTCTGTCAAGGGTCCCGAGACGCACACTTTTTTTGTATTCATGTCTATGATAATAAAAGCCTTTTGTTTAAACTTTATCTAATTTAACTTTATTAGACCAATTTCTGTAAAGTTGCATAATATAGTAGATCAATTTTTGAAAAATAAGGTCATAAAGAAGTTTGACTTCCTACGCGTGTACACTAGTACACGCACACATTTTTTCAGTAGTTTTTTCAGTCATTTTTACGATTTAGCCTCAGAATGCCATGAAATCTTGTCCGCGCGTGAATGAGCGTGGTTACCGACACAGGGAAAAGCCGAGCACAATTAGAATTACGACCATTACTCATTATTGCTCTCTTGACATACTTACTAGTGTATTTTGAGAATAATTTGCTGGAATAACCCATTTTACACGGTATTACGACGTAACGCCTCACGAATATGTGACGTCATAATTTAGTCTATTTGAAATAATTGAGCCACGCTATAGACACTTTTTTCTACAGCATTAATGGGTTTAATCTTCTAGATACAAAAATAGAAGTAGATACTTAAGTAGATACTTAGAAAGTAGATACTTAGAAAAACTGAACACTATTATAAAAATCGCGAAAAATAAGACAGTATACGGAAAATCCGGACAGCAGCCCTGCCGTATTTGAATTGCCAATCTTGAATACATTTTAAAACGAAAGATTTAGCAGATGCCCTGTTGGACGAGGTCAGCATTTGAGTTCAGTTTTGTAAGTCAATTCAGTTTTAGATTGTCTTGAATTGAAACGTGGAAACTATGAGTAAATACATTTATCCTGAAGTATGTAATAGGGGAACTACTTTTTCCTGAGTTAGTTAGTAGGTACTTTGTTATTGTTTTATTACGTCATTATGATAAAAAAATTAATGAATCGACATTAACATGAAGAAGGGCGTATTCTTATTTTTCAGATCAGCTATGTAATATCAACAATTATTTCAGAAAAGAATACAGCCAGGAAGAATTTTTTTTAATAGCATAGGCCGGCAAACGAGTAATTGTATCTGATGGTAAGTGACCTTCACGGCCTATGAACATCTACAAAAACAGAAAAATTATGAACGCGTTACCGACCTTAACTGAAAGGGATAGTTAAGAGATTGTATTCATGCTGTAGACAAATCTTTCTACAATGTGGTTCTACCACTTTAAATGTCCAACTTGTTCTTTGTAGAGCTGGTTCCCACTTGTCGGGTGTCGGATCCGAATATTAATCGGAGGTTGTAGTAGCACAGCATTTTATATGAAGCTATTCACACTTATCGGAAACCGATTTTGTGTCGGCGCCGACAGAAAATGTCGGGTGTTTTGCCAGCCCTCTACGCCTGGAAAAAAATCGTGTTGGATCTCGCTCGCCTTTAAGTAAGAATAGCGCTGTTCACACTTTGTCGGGTGTCGGGGCCGACTCCCCTCCCCCGCTTCCCCTTGTTCCGCCTGTGCGTACGTCGCCGCGCGCGTACACACCAGGCGGTGCAATCTTCATACAAATATCTAAGGAAAATAGATATATAAGATAAAAAAATGCAACAATCACAAAACAGTTGTCGCAATATTATAGAAATAATATGCAATATTATATCGCACAAATCCGTTACTAAACGAAAATTGACAATTTTTAGTTATGAACGCTATTTTATGAAACATTTAAGCTTAATCTCCCATAAACACATTTTTCGTTTAGTGTCAGTTTAGTTTGCAAGGTGCGATATTATTGCCACTATATGAAAAAAGAAATTAACTACCTATTTCGCGTATGGTGCTTAAAATTGGCCCTAGCTTCGGCCGCGGCCGACATCCGATTATTAACCGAAGTGTGAACAAAGGCGCCGACGTCCGATTAATATTCTGATCCGACACCCGACAAGTGGGAACCAGCTCTAACTCTTTATTTTGCAATTTCAGTCCTCCAGTCAGTCAGTCCTAGTTACGCCTTTATACCCGAAGCGTTAGGTAAAAGTGCAATAAGTACTGCGCCCACGTTTCAAAAGTATATTTCCGTCCCATGTTGTGATAGGGGCGAGCCTATAGCCATACCGAGCACAAATTCTAACTCCGCGCAATTCATGTGTGATTTTTCTAATCGATTACCTAGAAACTGCACCCAATTCTTCAAAATTCTCATAACCAATAGTGGGAACAGTAATGAATTCAAATTGTCAGAATAAATAATTATATATAATATTAGTGGAATACCATATTAGTGGAATACGATATTAGTGGAATACGAAATTAGCTTTCGAGCTACTTTTTCCTTTTTTGCAGTTTGAATTACTAATTTGACACTTCGTTAATAGTAACTTTATACGACGATATATAAACGTATTTGCAACTCGTACTAGACCTACAGTTCAATTATATTTATACGGCTACGAGTTAAAAAAGGTTAATTTTTAATCCGGGTGTTATAATAGCAAACTTGATTAATACTGCATCTATTTTGACATTTAAAAGCTATTATTTAGGTCGCATTACGTTTTTATCACTGACAACTGACCGATGTCCAGACTTTCAAATTGAATGTTAGCAACTGAACTATATTTGACATTATTAGTGAACAACCATGATCTTTTGATAATCGCATCAAAAATAAATAATCAAAGTTAAAGTTTAATTAATCTAGGATGAATAATTGCTAAATAACACGTGAAATGGCAATTTAAATGTGATTTAATAACATTAAACATTTATACTTACATAAGCTTAAGCCTGTATCCCCGAAGTAGTAGGCAGAGGAGCACCAGTGTGCCAATGGTTCGTCGGGCTTGTTTCTGTTCCATTAAGTGATAGGGACGAAAGTGTCAGTGAAAGGTGAAGACTAATAGCGTGTTAACAGAATCGTTTACATACTTCTGTAGACAGCTCGCTGTATAAAGGATTAGAGCCAAATATGTGCTTTATTATTCAGGTCCATATTTTAGAATACGTGTTAGGGCCGCCGGTAGCGTATCATTTCACTTAAGCGTTTATTTAGGTTTGTTTAGCTTTTCAATATATTTTATACCACCGCGGGTAGCAAACGAGCAAGTGGGTCATCTTATGTAAGTGATCTCTGCCGCCCATGAATATTTAAGTAGAATAGCCACGCTGTAGACACTTTTTTATATCAGGAAAGGGCCGGCTTGACTGAGTGAGTACCACTATCTCACCCAAACTGATTTGAAGTATGTACAACCAACACCCAACAGTTACACACATAGTCCTGACAGTAAGATACCAGTCTTATGTCGTGGGTATCAAGTACTAAAAGAGACTTTCGGTCTCACAACACCCAAACCAGAAACAAATATTTGTGTCCACAAACATTTGACTCGGTGCGCGTATCGAACCAGTGGTCACATTTCACAGCCCGCTACTCACTCGCTGTGCCATGGAGGCTGTCGTAGCAGCTGTCTTAGTAGCTTGCTGTTGTGTTTTTTATTGTCAATGCGACTTCTAAAGGACCCCCCTTCCTCCAAATCACCATGTCGCTAATGGAGATCACCCATTCGCTCCTCTACCGGCCTCTGCTACAAAAAGCCACCATGAATGACTAACAAAGAGCGGTTACCGCATCCTGTAAAATTCCTGTCATGTCAATTCTAACAAGCAAAACAATACAACGAACAAAAACCATTCGGTAGGTGTCTAACAATATAGATTGTAGGCGTATGACGTCACACTTTGTCAAGGTCAAAAGCGAGTTCAAGGACTGTAACGAGTTGTCTATATTGTCTGTTTACATTCGATTCTGGTGTGTTTCGTCAACAATATTTCGATACGGATGTGTATGTCGTAACGTAATTTCGTTAAATTATCGAAAACCAAGTGTTATTTTAGCAATCATAAAACGCAGTTTTAAAGCTCTAATAGCGTTTTCATGGCCAGCAACGAGAAGTTGTTGTTTTTAATTATATACGCATTCGAATTTTAGCATCACGAGAATTTTTTTTAGAAGTATAATTAAGTACTATAACAAACTTAACTATTTTTTTATAGAATAGGCCGGCAAACGAGCAAGTGGGTCAACTGATGGTAATTGATCTCTACCCATATACGCTCACAATCCCAGAAGAATCATGGCCGCGTTGCCGACCTTAAAGGAAACAGATAATTAAAGGATTGGGAAGGGGAGACGGTTTGGGCCTCCTGATATCTCATTCATTGTATAAATCTCAGCAGCAAATTGCTACTGTACGTCGGTTTTCTGTAAGATAATGGTAACGACCCGGTAGAGCCGGCCCGGCCCATTCATGCTGTAGACAAATTGTCCACTTATTTAAGGTAAATATGAATTATTATTATAACAGCAAAACATAGATAGTTTGTCTACACCATGAATGGCCCATTCAATGGCTCGATCGGATCGTTACCTTAAGTGGTAGAGTCACACTGTAGACAGTTTGTCTACAGCATAAATGGGCTGGCTCGACCGGATCGTTACCACTGTCTCTCAGAACACTGACGGAAAGTAGCGGCTTGCTACTGCGTTTCGTACGGTGTGTGAGACATCCGGAGGCCCAAAACTCCTCCCCTTTCCCAATCCCTTAATTATCTTTTTCCTTTAAGGTCGGCAATGCACCCATGATTCTTTGACAGCCTCCGTGGCGCAGCGGGCGAGTAGCCGGCTGTGAAGCGAAAGGCCGCGGGTTCGATCCCCGCACCAAGACAAATGTTTGTGTGATCCCCAAATATTTGTTTCGGGTCCTGGGTGTTGTGAGACCAAGTCTCTCGTAGTTCCTGATACCCACGACACAAGACTGAAAATCTTACTGTGGGGTCAGGACTATGTATGTGACTGTTGGGTGTATTTATTTATTTATTCTCATCATTTCTATGGATCCTTTACAATAGTGCCATGCAGTGCTTTGTAATTCAAATTTCTGTATGGTGTTGTTTCTGTTTATGGACAGGCGTGGCGCCTACCATCAGGCGAACGCCGTGCTCGTCTTTTCATTCAATGAAATAAAAAAAAATTGTAAACATGTTTAACGGCAAAATACAATTCAGGTATATTATGCAAGCCGGCCTTAATCTATGATAAGATTAATCCTTTACCAGATTGGGCTGTCCGATAAAATCAGACAGGCAGAGTACGGCTGTAATTACTAAAGCGATGAGCTGGCACTTTTATATGGGAAATGTTATACAAACCCGTGCTGCTTCGGACCATAATCCGCTGATGCGAAGTGTGTTGACTTTGGTGTTACGTCCAAAATTAATTATACGTTTCTACCTTTTTCCCTCTAATTAAATTTATTAAGTAAAACAGGAGTGCTGTTGATTTATTATGTGCGGTTTGTGTTTTTCTAATAATTCAGGCCGCATTCATTTTTTAATTCATGAAATATTAACAGAAAATGTAATTAACAAAGATATCGCATGATTAAACGAAGCAGGTTCCCGAATTGATGCGTATATTGTTATTTTTGTAATCCCCGCCATAAAGAAGTCGTTATAAGTTTGCAGTGGTCAAAGTATGGTCTGTGGGTGTGAGCTTCCTTTCGATAATAAGAGTTTTTTTTATTTGATTGAATGACGAGACGAGCAAGGCTTTCGCCTAATGGTAAGCGCCACGCCTGCCCATGAACTGAAGCAACACCACACAGAACTTTGAATTATGAAGAATCCCGAGACATAAGATGTTAAGTTTCATAATGCCCAGTGATTTCACTGGCTTCAATGTCCTTCAAACCGAAACACAACCGTGCTTACACACTGTTGCTTGGCGGCAGAAATAGACAAAGCGGTGGTACCAATCCAGACGGCCTCTCACATACGAGGGACCTACCACCTTGTAAATACCAATTTTTTTATCCTTATATACTTTTTTTATACTACATTCATGCAGGAGGAGCCATGACCAAAATGTAGTTTATCAGATTGAGAAACGACATCGAAGAATTAGTTATTTTCTTTTAAGAGCATAAGAAATTAACCTTCTATAAAAATGTTGTCTAGTCTAGAATAATAAAGAACAGGCTATTTTCCAAGAGAATCAATGAAGAGCTCGTTTGAAACTTTACCCGGAGCGGCGTAAAACTGCAACAATTTGTAACAATGAAGTAGAAGTTGTTCGCTAAATTATTTTCATAGTGTCTTGTAAGCGAATGAAAATTAATTTTAGCAGAATTTAAATTTCTGTTGATAACTTTGTGTATTGATCAATATGTTATCGTCAGTTCTATGCCAACAACACGACTGTAGGTATATTTTTTATGCATAGGCCGGCAAACGAGCAAGTGGGTCACCTGATGATAAATGATCTCCACCGCCCATGTCCGCCCACAATACCAGAAGAATCATGGGCACGTTGCCGACCTTAAAGTAAAGGGATAATTAAGGATTGGGAAGGGGAGGGGATTTGGGCCTCCAGATATCTCAGTCATGGTACGAAATGCAGCAGCAAGCCGCTACTTTGCGTCGGTTTTCTGTGAGACAGTTGTAACGATCCCGTTGAACAGTCCCATTCATGTTGTAGACAAAACTGTCTACAGTTTGGCTATACCACTCAAAAAAACCGCTCTTAAGTAAATAAATTCTGAGTACCAAAAAATCAATAAAGATTATAATAAAAATATGACTGTCAAATATAAAAGTCACACACACCCTGACATGTTACCTATAAGTATATATATATACCGAAAGATAAATGTTGTAAATTCAAAAATAGCTGTATTATACGTTATTTGGTAGTTAAATATTAATCAAATACTGTGTAATAATCAGGCCCTTAGCCTGGTTATTTTATGAAGAAAATATAAACAAAAGAAAACAATATAATAAACGAACATTACTTTCGACTATAAGATTAGAGAAATAAAATATTTTATCTCCATCATTTCAAGAGTGGGCATAAAACTGCTGCTTATTTCATTTAGTACACTCAGAGATTATTATTTCCAAGACAAAAGAAAATTGAATGGTACGTGGTATATGTTTATCGCCATATATATATGACTAGAATTCGCTCGCTTGACGGCGGACAATATAATATGTGGACTATACTCAGTATCAGATCTACATTTTAAACGAGAGGTGCAGACTGCCAATTTGCCGCTCAAAGTAAATATAGTTTATACAGCACTATTTTATAATTCAAAGTTATTTTAAACTATTAAGGCACAACACGTGACGATCAACATGTTCGATTATTGTTTGCTCGCAAATTATCCAGATATAGAACATTACCAAGATTTTTAAAGTTCATTAACGTATTCAGCTAAAATGTGTTGAGTTATATATCCCCTCATCAATCATTGGCTGGTAAATAAATTACATAATGTCTTCTTAAAAATCTACTATCTTATTTTCTTCCACCATATATTAAAAATACACATCTTTATAATATGTATTTGGATAAACTAACCTACATGTTGCAATAGTCTGTTGCAATAAATTTTTATGGGTCCACACAAATACGAGGTCTTAAGTGACATGCCATTACAAGGGCCTAAGCTTTTAACGAGGTAACTTTTAAGCGGGGTTTGAGTTAATTCGGCTTACTAAGCTATTTAGGATACGCATTTGCGGCGACCGGGATACCGGCTGGATGGCCTATTATCAAATGTCCCTACCATACAATATTAAATACAACGTATTACAGAACGATTATAGTCAAATTTAAGCATCGTTATATAGATAAATATTTCCCCCGTGAGGACAATTTTTTTTCTTTGTAAATCATTTTACGACTTTGGATACTTGTTCTTTGAGCCCGTAAATAAAATCCCGTAAAATAAATATCTGATTATTGATATTCCTTTAATTTACAAGAATGTTAAAACACGGATGCGGTGGATTCAAGGTCTTTCCGGAGTTATGGTGTTAATTCCTTTCAGTACGATGGTTTTTAGACGACTTTTTTCAAGAGAATCGAACGAACAAGTTCGAGCAATAACCCTTGGCCAAAAAACACCTAAATCACTTATTTTAATATTTCTATACACTGTTATCACCATCAATGTTAATTACACAAATCCACATGACTTTTATACAACAAAAACAACTTTAAACTAGTTTATGAAGGGAAG
The DNA here is from genome assembly GCA_949126905.1 of Amorpha juglandis. Classification (NCBI taxonomy): domain Eukaryota; kingdom Metazoa; phylum Arthropoda; class Insecta; order Lepidoptera; family Sphingidae; genus Amorpha; species Amorpha juglandis. The sequence goes on from OX421372.1 coordinate 12,144,190, forward strand.
AACCCCACTGTCAGATTTCCGCCAAAAACTGCCCTGAAGTACCAAATCCGATTGCATTGCTAGTGCATTGCGTCGGGGTTGGTACCACCGCTTTGTCTATTTCTGCCGCCAAGCAACAATGTGTAAGCAATGTTGTGCTTCGGTTTGAAGGACTTTGAAGCCAGTCAAATTACTGGGCATTGTGAGACTTAACATCTTATGTCTCGGAGTGACAAATGCCGTTCAATGCCATGCAGTGCTTTGTAATTCAAAGTCCTGTGTGGTGTTACTTCTGTTTATAGGCAGGCGTGGCGCCTACCATTAGGCGAACGCCTTGCTCGTCTCGTCATTCAAATAAATAAAAAAAGGAAAGAAAGGCTATTGAGATAATTAGACAAAAAATTTATAATTATTATAATTTATTTATTTAATTATTATATTAAATTGATAATATTCATAGAGATCCTTAACAAGAATGTTAATATTAGCCCAATATTACAAACCTCGTCTTACCTTTTAAAAACTATATCCTCGTCAATGATATGTACCTATACACATAAATCCCTTTAACGAGGGATGAACAAAAATAGGGAGGCACGGCCGACAAGGCCACCCTCAACAAAGGACAATAATTCGAGAACGTCCCCGACGCTTTTAATATTCCTGTTGATTGTAATTAACGGTTGAACAATTTTTTTACATCCGTCGCTTTCCCTGCATCACGGGATTTAATTAAAGGACCCGACGATGCGTATGTTACTCAATACAGCGAAAACGAACTGCGAATTCAATTTCCAAAATAAAATGCAGTGTTAGTTGGCATTCAGGAAGCTCGGTTAGTTTTTGGCGCGCTTTTTTTGTGTTTGTTAGACATGATGCACAAATAGTTTGAAACTAGCAGTGGTTTCGTGATTGGCTATATAGACGTTGTATCCCTTAACAGTAACCAACGTTATGCCAAACATAAATGCCTGGACATTGACTGGCATCCCGGTTAACGACTCCACGGAACAAGGGGTTTTTTCGGGTTTTTTCACCATGTGTACGGTGGTCACCATCCTTTCGGGTACAGATATACAGGGTTATTTTTAAAACACTGACAACCTCGCAGGAGTAGATTCCTAAGGTCATTTGCTACTACTTTTGTTCTACGACTTTTCATAATTTGTTAGATTTTATTCTCATACAAAAATAATTATGAATTTAATTTCCGTCTTGAAAGTTACCTACGCGCAGATTACGTAATACACGCGGGCGCGCGCGTCAATTCAATGACCGGCCGCGCCGTATCGATCGATAATACCTACCTACACCCAGCAGCTGATTTCACTATTGCACGCGCGCGAGCGCGCGTCGGGTCGTTCATGACTGAAACGTAGAGTATAGACGTACGAACACAAATACTACATAACAAAAACTTGTAAAATCATTTTTTTTCTTATGTATTGAGTTATGTCCAAACTCGTAGAACAAAAGTTGTTCCTTATGGGGTCAGCTATATGGCCCTGCGAGGTTGTCAGTGTTTTAAAAATAACCCTGTATGTCGGAGAACACCCAACCGGCATACACGAAGGTTTATAACAAACTCGTGTCCAAATTATTTGGTCTTACAGCTCAATTATCGTACAGGAAGTCTTAGAGATATTTAAAAAGCGATAAAAGATAGATTGATACAGCTAACTAACTACTCGTGTTCGATCGATTGTCATCAATGTCACGACACTCCATTAATCTTCAGTTTACAATGAATTTAAGATACGAATCGACATGATATCACGACAGAATGTGATCTAACGTTGGTTTTCCGATCGTGACAGAGGGGTTACAGGGCAGTCACTGGGTATTATGACTAAAATTTACAGAGAAATATTTCGATTCATGTACCTTAGTTCAGATGTAGTCATTTTTTATTTCGAATTATATTATCCTATTGCAGGTGTAAAGGTTATATTGTCACATACACGGTCAGTAAATTTATTTACCAGTACATTTTTAAAGTATATTAAGTCAGTAATTATCATCAGCCTTGTATTTAAATAGTAAATTTATATTGTAATTAATTTGACAGCCTCCGTGGCGCAGCGGGCGAGTAGCCGATTGTGAAGCGAGAGGCCGCGGGTTCGATTCCCGCACCGAGACAAATGTTTGTGTGATCCATAAATATTTGTTTCAGGGTCTGGGTGTTGTGAGACCGAAAGTCTCTCGTAGTTCCTGATACCCACGACACAAGACTCGGATCTTACTGTGGGGTCAGGACTATGTGTGTGACTGTTGGGTGTATTTATTATTATTATTTAAGTTTTTAGTCGCAGTACAATGTGCTAGTGCATGTGCTTACCCAAAGTGATGTGAATTAGGCAATTACACCTGACCAAAATCAAGTCTCAGCCATGTCACGTTTTTATTACAAAAAACTCGCATAAATAATTTGCTCAACATGGAAATTAAACCCACGGCCGTCTAGTTAACAGCCGATATCGGGTACTAGTCTTTAACATATTAATTGTTTTTTTTTCTAATTCCTCTATTTCACTTAATTCTAATTACACTTTGCTCTTTGAAATAACTTCTCATACATACATGTAAGTTAATTAAAACTTAACATAAACTTCCCAGTTCAACTAAGCAAGACACATTACGTTATAATTTAAGTGGCACAGAACGGTACTTCACAGCCAGTGTACATATTTCTAGACATTCCTAAAGTCAAAGCATCTTAACAAAGCACTTCACCGTCATTATGTGGCCCATATCCTGAATATCTGCGTAAATATTTACAGCAGCAAGCCCTTGAGTGGACATGAATTTCAGAGATTTCTAGCAAAATTCCACAAAGTAAAACATGTAAACAATCTGCTAGAAAATAAAAATCAATTACATAGTGATATTATTATACCCTTATTATATTATTATGCCCTGAAATATGCTCCGTCTGACGTCTGGTATATATTTGTAAATAGCAATAATTCAGGCAAAAACAGTATACATAGGTACATCGCAAACGCATGCTATGTCGCTCGCGAACTTTGTCATTTCATTTTCTACTGGATTTGGAATAATGCTATGTGTTTCTTCTGACGCCAGTCTAGTTTTCTGTATGGAAACACTAGTTCATGTATGTTCATTAAAAAGAAAAGAATGCCAATGTAATTACACTGTTGTTTTATCTCTTTGTTGAATTTTCCCATGATTAGGTGCAACATACGAAGGGAAAATAACATTTCTTCAAATTCTACAACTTGCATTTTTTTAATTAATTGGATGATTCCATTTATTTTTATCTATCGTCACATTCACGATATATTGCAGATCTTATTATCCATAAATATTGTGTAACATAAAAAAACCGCAATAAAATCCGTTTAAATTAGTTTTATTTTACTCTGCTAGTTGGAATTCTCCAGTTCGTCCGATCCGGCACATTCTCCACAGTCCTTTTTGTTACTTATTCAACTAAATTGCAACGGTAATCTAAAGTGGGGCAGTGAGCCAGAAGCTGATGAAGCGAGAGGCCGCGGGTTCGATTCCCGCACCGAGACAAATGATTATAAATACGTGTTTTGGGTCTGTGTGTTGTGGGACCGCTAGTCCTTCGTAGTTCCTGATATTCACGATACAGGTTTAACCTAGTGTGGGGTCAGGAATATGTGTGTGATTGTTGGCTGTAAAAAAAAACATGAACTGAAAACAATAGATTAAAAACGGCTTTTATTATTTTAATAAAATGTTTCATAATTTAGAGTAGACTGAGCCAGATGCTGTATTTCATAACTCTTGAGAAAACAAAATAATTTATCTTACTCTGTTTATGAAAATGCCTCAGAGCATAAATTTTACTACAGCGCCACTTTATAAATACGTTTTGGTTTTGAGTAATGAGTGGGAGAATTATTGAAGTGAAACTTCTTTATCGGCGTTAGAAAAATAAAATCGTCACATTTTTCCGTTACGCGGCACGCGTCACGTTTTTGACTTTGACTGGATTTTGACCAGACTTTCACTGGACTTGACAGGACTTTCATCGGACTTCGACCGGATTTTGACCGGACGTTGACCGGACTTTGACCGGATTTTGACCGGACTTTGACCCAAATTTGACCGGACATATACCGGACACAAACCGGACACAGACCTGACTTTAACCGGACTTTAACCGGGCTTTGACCGGACTTTGACCCGATTTTGACCGGGCTTTGACCTGACTCTGACCGGACTTTAACCGTGCTAACCGGACTTTGACCGGTCGTTGACCCGACTTTGACCGGACGTTGACCCAATTTTGACCTGACTTTGACCGGATTTTGACCGGATTTTGACCGGACTTTGACCCGACTTTGACCGGGCTTTGACCAGACTCTGACCGGACTTTAAACGTGCTGACCGGTCTTTGAACGGACGTTGACCCGACTTTGACCGGACTTTAACCGGGCTTTGACCGGACTTTGACCCGACTTTGACCGGGCTTTGACCAGACTCTGACCGGACTTGAACCGTGCTGACCGGACTTTAACCGGACTTTAACCAGGCTTTGACCGGACTTTGACCGGGCTTTGACCTAACTTTGACCGGGCTTTGACCAGGATCTGACCGAACTTTAACCGGGCTGACCGGACTTTGACCGGACGTTACCCGACTTTGACCGGACATAGACCGGATTTTGACCGGACTTTGACCGGATTTTAACCGGACCTCGACGGGACTTTGACCGGACTCTGACCGGGCTTTGACTGGAACAGGGCTTTGACCGGGCTTTGACCGGACTTTGACCCGACTTTGACCGGGCTTTGACCGGACTTTGACCGAACTTTGACCGGGCTTTGACCGGGCTTTGACCAGACTGACCGGGCTTTCAACAGACTCTAACCGGACTTTAACCGGGCTGATCGGACTTTGACCGGACGTTGACCCAATTTTGACCGGACTTTAACCGGGCTTTGACCTGACTGACCCGACTTTGACCGGCCTTTGACCAGACTGACCGGACTTTAACCGGGCTGACCGGACTTTTACCGGACGTTGCCCCGACTTTAACCGGATATAGACCGGACTTTAACCGGATTTTGACCGGACTTTGACCGGACTTTAACCCGACTTTGACCTAACTCTGACCGGACACAGACCGGACTTTGACCGAACTTTGACCGGGCTTTGACTGGACTTTGACGGATTTTGACAGGACTTTGACCGGACTTTGACCCGACTTTGACCGGGCTTTGACCAGAATCTGACCGGACTTTAATCGGGCTGACCGGACTTTGACCCGACTTTGACCGGATATAGACCGGACTTTGACCGGATTTTGACCGGACTTTGACCGAGTTTTGACCGGGTTATGACCGGACTTTGACCCGACTTTGACCGGACACAGACCGGACTTTGACCCGACTTTGACCGGACTTTGACCCAACTTTAACCGGACATAGACCGGACACAGACCGGACTTTGACCCGACTTTGACCGGACTTTGACCGAACTTTGACCGGGCTTTGACCGGACTTTGACCGGACTTTGACAGGACTTTGACAGGACTTTGACCGGACTTTGATCGGACTTTGACCGGATTTTGACCGGACTTCTTGATATACACCTGAGTTTGGTATGTTTTTCAACATTTCAATTGTATTACATCGGTTTAGTGTCTTGATATACACCTAAGTTAGTTCTTCTGTCGAGCGTCCCGAGACGCACACTTTTTTTTGTATTCATGTCTATGATAAAAGCCTTTTGTTTAAACTTTATCTAATTTAACTTTATTAGACCAATTTCTGTAAAGTTGCATAATATAGTAGATCATTTTTTGAAAAATAAGGTCATAAAGAAGTTTCACTTCCTACGTGTGTACACTAGTACACGCACACATTTTTTTGAATAATTTGTGTCGTGACAAGATCCTTGATTCTTTTAATTGTTTCATTAATGTTTTTATAATTAAATTAATAAAATAAGCAACATCAAAGTACTTACACCATAACATAATTTTCCTATTAATACATTCACTCATGTCTGTAAACCCCGAAGTGATAGGCAGAGGTGTAACTAATACACCCACATTTCGACGAGCATATTTCCGTCCCATAATATGATAGGGAGCGAGCCCATCTCCATACCGAGCATAATTCTAGACTCCGGGATTGTACTGAGCATTTCGTGATAGAAATAACCTAATATCATTTTTACCCGACTCAAGGATAAGGTAAGCGCCACGCCTGCTCATAAACAGAAGCAACACCACTCAGAACTATGAATTACAAAGCACTGTATGGCACTGAACAGCGCTCGTCACCCAGAGACATAAGATGTTAAGTCTCATAATGCCCAGTAATTTTACTGGCTTCAATGTCCTTCAAACTGAAACACAACAGTGCTTACACACTGTTGCTTGGCGGCAGAAATAGACAAAGCGGTGGTACCAACCCAGACGGCCTCTCGCATACAAGGGACCTATCACCTTGTGAAATAATATTTTTGTAATAGATTGTTTATTTTATTCCATACTTAAAATTCTTTTCCCCCAATCCGTCTCAATTTTACAACACATTAAACTACAATAACGAGAACATATAAATAGAACAAACGGGACCATTGTAAGGTGAAATGAGTTCAAAGGACCGACCCGAAAAAACCTTTTGGCAACATGGAAAATCTTTTAGCTGGAGGATCCCGTTTAGACGAGGGTTTAGCGTACATCCTGTGAGCGCAAACGCTTTAATGCATGATTTGATTAGGATTTAAAACGTTCAGTTCCATTATATGGTAAATATGTTAATTACGGAAACGTGAAAATTTAACGTGTTTGGGGCAGCCACGTAATTAGTATTTCACATAGTTTCTTCTAGTAAATACATTTTTTGTATGTTCAAAAAGTTCTGTTTGTTTTCAATATAATTATTTTATTACGAAATGACTTTCATTTTCAATCCTATTTTTTTGCTAATGTGTTTTTTGTTTGTAAAAGCTAGAAAATAAGAACCAACAACTTTGTTTAGTGTTTTAAAACTTAACTTAGCGATCAACAATTCGGCCCTCACACTCGCTGACAGCTGTCGCGACAAGATTGCTTTGTTCGTTCAACACGCCTTTCTCCATTTGCATTTAACCGAATATCGTGAGCTTTGGAGGAACAAATATATGATCTAATAGTCAAACTTTAATTTTGATCTGAAAATAATCAATTATGTGTGAATCGTATATTAAAATGGTACCAACATATCATGACCTAACCTCAAGCCTGTATCCCCGAAGAGGTAGGCACAAGTGCGATCAGTATACCCATCCTTGTCCAAGCACATTTCCGTCCCACTGTATGATAACCGATCGCCACACTACTCTGTGCTGTCCCATAAAATATTTGTATCCAAAACCTTACGGGTTTTCAAACACTCTGCCACTAATCCAGCGAGGCGATAGAAAAGCCAAACATTGAGTTAATGGATGAAAATGAATCTTCGGTTTATTTGTTTGGATCTGGTTTACGTTAATCGACAATTCCTGGCATTGCTACAATTGTACTGTTGTTCTGTGATCATGAAACGAAAAATAGTTTTGGTTACACAACGCAAAATCCTCGATACGCAACTGGTATACGAGAATAAAGTTTCCAGATGGTATGTAGTGCTAAATAGTAGAACAAGCTGTGCACATATTGAAATTGTTTGTTCCGTTTATGATGAGGATAGATAACAGTGTAATGCACTCATATTGACCTCATTACGCAACAGAAACAATATATTATTGTTATCGAGGCTTTATTACGTACGGATTTGCTCGTGGAATAATATTAGGTCCTTACATATGAAATTGGCGTTTTGTATGGGAGGAACAAAAAGTCGAATATTTTTTAATATAATATATTTAATTAATCAAAGTATGAACCATTATTTTCTATGCACTTTTGCCATCTCATAGGTAGTTCATTGATCCCTTTACTAAAAAAACCAGTCGGACGGGAATCAATAAAATCTTTGAAGGCGATTTGGACTGCCCCATCGGAGTTGAATTTTTTCCCTTGCAAGAAGTTATCCAAATTTCGAAAAAAATGGTAATCTGTTGGAGCAAGGTCCGGGGAGTACGGAGGATGTCTTAGACTTTCCAATTGAAGCTCTTCTAATTTAGTAGCCGTCTGTTGCGCAGTGTGTGGTCTAGCGTTGTCGCGAAGCAGCAGTGGCGTGGAGCGATTGACCAGCCTAGGTTGTTTAGCCGCTAGCTTTTCCATCATGGTTTGCAATTGCTGGCAATAGACATCAGCCGTAATAGTCTGGCCAGATTTGAGAAAACTGTAATGAACAATACCGGCACTAGTCCAACAAACGCTTACAAGTAACTTTTTTGGGGTTAATTTTCGCTTGGGGCAGGATTTGGCTGGCTGGCCAGGATCCAACCATTGCGCTGAGCGCTTCCGATTATCGTAAAGAACCCATTTTTCACCACATGTAATGATTCGGTTTAAAATACCTTCATTATTGTGCCGGTTTAGTAATGTAACGCAGCAGTCGACGCGCGTTTGCCGGTTTGCTTCAGTCAATTCGTGAGGTACCCACCTTTCAAGCTTTTTAATCTTCCCAATTTGCTTCAAGTGAATTAAAACAGTTTTATCACTAACATCGCAGCCTGCAGCTAACTCGGACGTGGTTTGCGATGGATTCGCTTCCACAATAGCCTTCAACTCTTCATTATCAACTTGAGTCTCAGGCCGTCCACGGGGCTTGTTCTGCAGGTCGAAATTTCCAGAACAAAAACGTTGGAACCAAAAACAAACTGTGTTTTCTTTTGCAACACGACCGCCATACACATCATTCACCCTTCGAGTTGTTTCTGCAGCACTAGTGCCACGGCGGAACTCGTACTCGTAAATAATGCGATATTTTAAGTTTTCCATTTTGTAAAATGAGTGACGTAAACAGAAAAAAACAGAAGAAAAAAAACAAATGAATGACGATCATCGAAGCACAAATACATGAGTCTATAGCTGTACAAATTTGAATTTGGAATTCCTTACCAAAGAAGAGAAATTTGTGATTAAAGTGGCCAGTACGAAAAACGCCAATTTCATATGTAAGGACCTAATATCTATCGATGCGATTTGTGTTTTGTTCGGCATGGAACTGTTTTACTAAGCAATATCGTAACTTAGGAAACAAATTTTCTAATGATGAGAAAATAACATTATTATTACTCAACTTATACTCAGTATCAGCCCAGAGTCTGAAATTGTGCCCGATGTGGTGATAGGCTCGCCCCCTATCACATCATGGGACGGAAATATGGTTGGCGAAATGTAAGTATACCTGTAACACCTCTGCTTCCCCTTCGGGGAGTACAGGCGTAAGGGCGTGTGTATGTGTATTTTTTAGGCACGATGAGATCCTAGCATCTAAATGTGTGTATCAATTTAAACGCGGTTTATTGATTTAGTCGAGATATTTCTTAGCTATGAAGAAAATCTGTTCAGCTATTTACTAAGTACAGATTATTTTTTAATACATATGTAAGGTCGTACTTAGTTATTACTTTCTCTATGTGCATCAGGCTGGCCCGACTACGTGGCTTTATACAGCAATATGTATAAATCGAATCTGTATATTACACAAACATTGCCGAATTATGACAGCCTCCGTGGCGCAGCGGGCGAGTAGCCGGCTGTGAAGCGAGAAGCCGCGGGTTCGATCCCCGCAGCGAGACAAATGTTTGTGTGATCCACAAATATTTGTTTCGGGGTCTGGGTGTTGTGAGACCGAAAGTCTCTCGTAGTTTCTGATACCTACGACACAATACTCGCATCTTACTGTAGGGTCAGGATTATGTGTGTAACTGTTGGGTGTATTTATTATTTATTATAATTTTATAGTTATTATTGTAACAAGAACTCTTAATGTACATAAACGATGTCTCTATTATCTTGAAATGTGTTTTTAAGTACCCACGTATTTTATTAGTGTCATCGTATGACTCATTGAGAATACAATGTAGGACATTAAACATACAGTAAAATGTATTTATTATAGCATTTGATATTCATGATCGTGCTAAGGACACGATATTACATCGAACCATGGTACACTCCTACAAATGTGCTTACATTTTCAACGCATAACAATTTGCAAACAACAGTAAAACGGTTTATTTTCCTAATAATATACAATCACGTCTAAAAGGCTGTATCTATTTGGATGAAGTTTCGCACTTTGATAGACCATGACTTGGATTAAGACAGTCTACTTTTAACATGGAAATAGTTATTCACGCGCAAGGAGTCACGACCAAAAGCTTTATTTTATATGTTTTGTACTAGATTTTGCTTGCGGCTCCGTCGCTTTTTCCCGGGTGGAAATTAATTACGTCCTAATCCAATTAATGATCTATAAAAGCGCCAAGTTTGATCCAAATCTGTATAGCCATTATTATTAAACAAACTTTCGAATTTAAAAACACAAACATCTTAACTTTCACATTATTATATTAAGTTATTATTTCATATTTAAGTAGCACTAAGTAAGTAAATACTTATGTGATAAATTGGATTTGGTTTACGGGAAAATTGGAACTTCCAATATGACTAACAATCTTTTTATGGCACGAAATTATGCAAGTTTATATTATATTTCATAGGTAAGTGTATGGTAAAATTTTCAGCAACTAAATTGTGAGGAATAATGAATAAATTTGTGATATTTATCATAAACGTACGAAGTAAATTAAAAAGAAAGTTGTTTTAAGATTCATGAATAATAAGGTAATAAACTCATCTTGAAAGGATGTGTTTGTACTATAGTTTTATTTCGAAGTCTGCAGAACGTCGAGAAGAATATTAAACCGTAAAGAACGGATGTCTCACAAATTCTAAAACAAAACCGAGCGCACAAAACTGCTTCGGCGTAAAAATAGCACTTTGTAAAGTAAAATGAGACACAAAGTAGTGAAAAGTACGGAGTACAAGGGAACACTCTCAGGGTCGCAGCGCCCGGCCAGTTTGCGGTTGGGGTTGCCAATGCTAAATTGCGATTTTTGGGACTGCTGCGGTTTTGACGCTTAACAGAACACGTTGGCAACTTTTCCTGTTATCGATTAGTCATTTAAAGGTGTGTGTCATTTTTTAACCGTGGTGCATACAAATTATTTTTTTTCGTTAACAAACACAATGTATTTATTCTACATTGTACTAAAGTATATTGATATTTTAATACCTAAGTGTATTGTATTCTAAAACAGAAAATTGAAATAAATTTAAATATTGAGTCACTTGCAAGATATGAATTAGTCAGTAAATCAAATAATACATATGAAATACAGTCAAAAATGATATACAGTTTTGATATCAGACTAGGATATCCTGTGTGGATACCTGTCTCGCATTACGAGGAACTATACAACTATAATACCAAGGAATAAATATTAGTTTTCTTTATCTTGAAAAAGAAATACACAAAATATTTTTATAAAGAAGTAAATGTAGCGGCTACATTCCGATTTTAAAAATACTAATTGCCGTATACATTGTCAATCAAAGTCATCTTACTGGAGTAATTCCAGCTACAACTATTGAAATGTTACGCTTTTTTTATTTGAAAGACAGACGTGATGGTATGTTTAACTTTAAGGAAGATTTAACAAAAAACATGTTAGAGAATAAAGAAATATGTAACAGAATATGAATATGTTTATGTAAGCCTTGTTCCATCTCCTCAAACAGCAAAACAGAGATATTGCTGAGATTGAGGTTGAGAGAATGTGGAATAGTTTGCAGGCACACGTGTTTCCTCCTTCCTACAACACGGGGTCCTTTAAACGGAGTGTGAAGAAGTAATTAGGCAGACCGGCATGATCTTGCCGACCAACGATAGACACACTGTTTGTAGTTGGTCGACACTATTCCTGCATTGCGCTACACTTACCATCAGGTGTGGTGTAGTCACTTTGCCGAGCCATTATAAAAAAATTACATCTCCATAAATGCTGCCGTATTACATGAAACCATTTATTATATTAAATTATTTATTGTACATTGAGTAATATGTGGTTTTGTTTATCGAAAATTATTCTGTTACGTTATATTTATGAAGGTTGTGGTGTATGTTGAAATGTAGATGTTAATAAATAACTCAACTTTATAAATAAGTCATGCCTCGAGCAATACATTTTCGAAGCTCTGGGAAATCTTCAGACGTTGCAATCCTATTTGCGGTCACACTGCGACTATAAACGAAGCAGAGGTTTTGTTGAGTAAAATTTTGATGCTACTTTGAAGGATCGTAAAGTTTACGTTCATATAATTACGGGACCAGAGATTGAAGTTCACTTGATTGTTTTTGTATTTATATTGGCACACAAAATGCAGGGAAGTTTATGCTTTCTGCTGCTTTAAATTAACAGTTCTGGGTGTGTTCCTGTATCGTACCTAGTTCCTAGTGTTTGTCTCTGTAAATTAATAGAAGTGTTTGGTGTTTATTACAGTACTAGTATTTATTAATGGATAAAATTTGGTGATCTAAGTAATTTTTGTATTTCATTGAATCTTCCGACAAAAGATAAAAAATATAAAATTAATAAATAATTGATTACAGACCTACACTTTGCCTACACTAATTAAAAGAAAATAAATAATTGAATCATCATAATATTATCCTTTCCGCATTGATCCTTTATTAAAGGGGGACTGAACCCAATTAATGGCGGGATATTATTAATTTTCCGCTAAGGTAATGCTTGGTATGTACAAACAATAAATATATCACATATAGTTACAACACTTAAGCCAGCATATAAGAACAACTGTAAACAACCATAAAACATGCTGAATAAAGTCATGTATGATGAAATAAGATTTTATGCCTGTGACATACTTGAGTTATGTTATCCTGATTTTTAATAAGTTACTCATGCATACAGTACCTTACGTAATTGCATAAGCTACACATGTAGGTGCCTAAATGAAAATTAAATGTAAATACTGGTATTTATAACCGACGAAAAAAGCGAAGCAGGTTTGCAGCGATTATTATTTATGGTGTACCAAGGTTCCTCGAGTATTTATATGGTTGCTCAGTTGTAAAGGAAAACAAAATTGTGGTATCAATCATTCACCCCAATTAACTGCAATAGGATCGACTAGATGTTGAAAAAAAACGATAAATGTATAAAAAAACGATAAATGTATATCATTGATGTATCGATATTTTTTCCTGCAATGCATAGATATTTTGAGCCATATATCTATTTAATTCGATGTTAAGTATCGTAATAATATTCATCTAAATCGATATTTTTCAAAATTGGATGCCTTGAAGTGTGGACCAAACCTGAAGCCGATATATTGTTTTTTTTTAAATTGCCAATAATAAGGTCATCTAGATGTCAGTCCGATATATCGATATGTTTTATATATTTTTTCCCGATATATTAAAGTCGATTTTGATCCTTTTTTTAATATTTAAACGAGCTATTGAGTCAGTATACTTTTTGTTAATACAGCTCTGATGGTACTTGTCTAAATGAAATTCTTAAGCTTCGCTCTAGATCAAGACATAATTTGTTGAAACGTTAAGGATTTAATCTATATTTTTATTTGATTGAATGACGAGACGAGCAAGGCGCTCGCCTGATGGTAAGGGCCACGCCTGCCCATAAACAGAAGGAACACCACACAGAACTTTGAATTACAAAGGCACTGAACTGCGTTCGTCACCTTGAGACACAAGATGGTAAGTCTCATAATGCTCAGTAATTTCACTGGCTTCAATGTCTTTCAAAACCGAAACACAACAGTGCTTGCTCACTGTTGCTTGGCGGCAGTAATAGACAAAGCGGTGGTACCAACCCAGACGGCCTCTCGCATACGAGGGACCTACCACCTTGAACAGTAATACTGGAGTTTTCAGTATTACTGGATGTGTATGTACTTTGGATAATGGATACTGTGGGTATGGATAGTTTAATGGATTGCTTTTGCGTTTGCGAAGTCTCCCTAAATATAACTATGTATCGGTTCGTGAATGTTTTAAACATATTGCAACAGTACCTAGTTATGCACCCCGCTCCCGCTCATGACATTATAACCGCATGCTAATGTGATGTAACCTTATTTACTATAGGAAGGACATTACAATTGCTGAGACAGGTACTCAGATGTAATTCTATCTATTTGTAATATGATATTCTTGTTTTGTCTAAAGCTCTTAATATCAAATTATGTTGACCATAAAAAGTGCTAGCCTGGCGTCTAGACGGTGATCTTGTTATGATCATAATGCGTAGATCTAAGCATTCATTGTCAACAGATGAACAGGTATAAATAAGGAAATTTGTCAATTATAATTCAGTTCGCAATAAAGCTTCATAGTGAAGATTTGTCTTTTTTTAAAAACCTCCGGGCGCTCCAGCGTAATTTATCTGGCGCAGCCGGTAGGATATCCGCGACTGTAAGCTCTGTCTGCGAGTACACAAGCATCGGTCTTGCGGCATAGCTCCGGGTATCCTCGAACCAAATAAATTCGATAAACGGCGGGAACCGAAGGTCGTCGCCCACGAAGTCAGCTTTACGAGAAGGCATGGGATCGAGCGGATTGTAAGTAGACCTCTTTACATTTCCTGTCTCATCCTTGCTATTTTTCCTGTGGTTGATTTTGTACGACACGATTTAAAAAAAAAAGGTGAACTCCGTAACTTTTGAACAAAAATAGTCGAAAGTTATTTGACTTCTGCACAAAAATAGGCAGGCTAATTTTAAGAAATAAGAATTTTTGATTGAAATATTTGAATTTTTGATTGAAATATTTGAATTTTGATATATTAATAGAGAGTTTTAATTTACTTACTTGTGTTAATTGTGTTTACTTGTGTTAATTTTTATTTTTTAATTTACTGTGTGTATAACTGTGTGTTAATTTTTATTTTTTTAATTTAGTGTGTATAACTGTGTGTTAATTATAATTTTTTATTTCTGATTTACTGTGTGCTATACAGGGTTATTTTTAAAACACCAGCAACCTCGCAGGGGTAGATAGCTGTCCCCATACGGAACAACTTTTGTTCTACGAGTTTGGATATAACTCAATATATTAAAAAAAAAATGATTTTACAAGTTTTTGTTGTGTCGTATTTTTCTTCGTAGTATGCGGCGTGCGCGCGCGACTCAAAGGCGCCGCTCAGCCACAGCTCAGCTGAGCGGCGCGTTGACCTTCAAAGGAGCTAGTCGGGTTCCCCACGCTTCGCGTATTTGTTTACGTAAAGTGCGATGCGCGTTGTAACAATCAAGACGGAAATTAAATGAATACTTATTTTTGTATGAAAATAAAATCTAACAAATTATCAAAAGTCGTAGAACAAAAGTAGTAGCTTATAACCTTAGGAATCTACCCCTGCGAGGTTGCTGGTGTTTTAAAAATAACCCTGTATATAAGAGTGAAAATATGTCGCGCAACGGCGAATTCCAATTGATACCTAAAGAATTTATAAAATTAATTCCAAAATTCGATGGAGATCAAACTATATTGAATTTATACATAAGAAAATGTGAATATATTTTGAGAAATTTTGGTGAAGTGAATAATCCGGTTCAATCCACATACGTTTTTCATTGTATTACTAGTATATTGTGTGGTAGAGCCGCAGGTTTATTAAGCGAACGCGAAGACATAACCACATGGGAACAGCTCAGATCTGTTCTTATCCAACATTTTGGTGATCCTAGATCTGAAGAGTGCGTAGCCATTGAATTAGAAAATTTAAAAATCAATTCTGGCGAAAGCTACTTGCAATTTTGCAATCGCATCCAACAAATACGCAGCGCTCTTCTTTCTAAGATAAACTTATTATTGGACGAAAATATTAAAGCAGCAAAAATGATAATTTATAATAATTTGTCTCTGAACGTGTTCATGTACAACCTTACTGAAGATTTAATTCGAATTGTCAGATTGAAAGATTGCACAAGTCTTGAAAGCGCACTTAGTGTTGTAATGGAAGAAGTAAACTTCCAAATGCAATACAATGCGAAAAATAAAAATAGATGTGCTGTAAAGCCACCTCAGCATTCTTACCCACCTAACTCTACTAATTCAGATGTGAATAAAGCTCATTTCCAGCCGACATTTAGACCAAACCCTTTAAATAATTTAAATCAACAATTTAAATTTGGAATGCCAAATCAATTATCCAATAATTTCAGGCCTGTTAATTCAAATGGATTTAAATTTGGTCTTCCAAATCAGGGCTTTAATTCCAAACCGAATTATCCACAGCCCCAAAGCAATTTTAAATTTGGTTTACCGAATCAACAAGGGTTTAGACCGAATGTCAACTATCCCCAAAACAATTTTAAGTTTGGCATAGTGCCCCAACAGGGATATAGGCCACAATTTAATAATACTCAAATGAGACCATTTAACAATGCACCAAACCAACAGTTTAAGTTTGGTATTCCATATCAAAGCCAACCTCAACGTAATGTACAAGATACTGATGTATCTATGCGTACTGCCCATCCTCTTAGACAAAGTATAATCACGCATGAATTTGATAATGATTATAACAATTTGTTTTATTGTGATAGCGATGCTGAGATTATACAAGACTCTGATGAACAGTACAGTGATTTCCCAAATGTAAATTTTTCCGATAATAATGGACAGAATGTTTGCGAAATTTTTTATACTGAAAAGACGAGACTCACTGATGATAGCAGTGAACGTTTACAGGAACACGAAATTACATTAGAACCCCGAACTGAACCATGCATCAAAATACCCACCAGCATAAATAATAGTAATGCGGATGCTCTTACAAATATAACATTGGATGCTCTTACCGATAAAAGCGGTAATACACCAATGAAGGTAAATACAGATGATACTGAAAAATCAATCGTGATATCAGACTCATCTGAAACATTATATGCCCCCTCAATTTCAGAAAATACTATGAATTTTTCAGTTCATTCTCCCTCATCCAGTACAGTTAGTTCATTACCCGAAATACTTCACACTGCTGATGGAATTGATTCTAACAGCAAATTTGAAGTTGACTTGAACAGACGTTATACACCACCATTGGTACCAGACCACATAAAACATATTATATACCCTTATAGATATTTGACCGTGAATAAATGTGGAGGTAAAACCTCCTTTGATATTCAAGAAGGTAACACAGTTGAAGCTGTAAACATGAAGCGAAGTAAAAATAAACCTCGCTTCCGAAAACCTACAGTTACTGGTCACATTACCAGGAACAAACGTTATATTAAAAAAAAAAAAAAAGAGAGACAGCTTTACCTATTAAGGACGTAAAACGACCTTCACAGGTACCTCCTCGAGCTCGTGCTGCTGATCACGAGTTACATCCTTCAACTTTAAAGGATAGTTAAGACATAGATAAGTAATGATGATAGATAAGTAAGTTATCATAATGGACTATAATTAAGACTTTAGATTTAAGTATCACAAAAGAGGAATTAGAAACTAATATCAATCTATATGCTAATTTAAATGATCGTGTTGGAAAATATTTTAAGAATAGTACACCTAACCATCAATTACTTAATATTAAGCTTCAAATAAATTATATTATGAACTCTACAATTGAAAAATGTTGATAAACTTTGATATCAGAAATGTCTGAATCACTTTTGAAAATAAATAACTCAACAACCAATAATTTTATTAACATACATAAAGAATTATGGGAAATGAGAAAATTAATAAACCAGAGTAATGTTAATATAACAATTCATAACTTTATTAATATTTATAATTTATTTTTGCACAATTTCCAATTATTGTACATTCGGTTGGAAGAGATTGAAACTTGTATTACTTTTAGTAAATTAAAAACTTTACACCAGTCACTTTTAAATTCTGACGAATTATTAATTTTGTTAAAAGAAATAGAAAAATCTAATAAACTCATTTACCCAGTAAACTATGATAATTTAATTAAGTTAGAGTTATGTATTAAGATAAAAGTTTATTCAAAAGGAAGTCAAATAACATTCATTTTGGACATACCTATAATTAAAGATGAAATATACATTTATTACAAAATCATTCCAATACCCATCACCAATTCCTTTGGTAAAACAATTATCATAATCCCAAAATATCCCTACCTCCTAGTAAGAGGGTCAAATATGGTCTCGCTCTCCCAGCCGTGCAGCAAACTCTATGAGGCGACGTTCCTATGTTATGAAGATGATACTCAATTACCATTAGAAGACACATGTATAACATCATTGATGAAATTTTCGCACAACACCAGTTCTTGTCAACCCATACCAGTTGAAATAAACTCTATAAAAATAGAGCCAATAGAGAAACGAAGATGGATTCTCTACAGCAAAGCGGAAACTATATTTACAAAAAGCTGTCATAATGAAATGACAAAAGAAAGCATAAAAGGGACTTACCTCCTCACACTTGACGATCACTGTGACGCCAAAATAGACAACGTTACCCTGAAATCCCACTATGCGGGAATTAGCACAATGGACTTCAGAAAACTGCCAATTATTGATCTTCCAGAAATAACGACTATAGAGCCACAAACAGGATCGAAACCAATAAATTTGGATGCTGCTGAGTTGAAAAATCTACAGAATCTAAATGAATTGTTGAAGAGCAGTGAAAGTGAAGTGGAAATTCGTGAAAAAGGCATTTTTGTGAAAAGTGTTAGCGCAGCTACTCTGTTATTATATGTAATCATATTTCTGTTCCTTTTTGTGTGTATAGGGTATAAGTATAACTTTTTAAAATATATTGTGTGTCGAAATAATCAGAGAAATATACATCCCTCTGATAATTTCGAAGCTATGGGGGGAGGAGTTATGCACCCCGCTCCCGCTCATGACATTATAACCGCATGCTAATGTGATGTAACCTTATTTACTATAGGAAGGACATTACGATTGCTGACACAGGTACTCAGATGTAATTCTATCTATTTGTAATATGATATTCTTGTTTTGTCTAAAGCTCTTAATATCAAATTATGTTGACCATAAAAAGTGCTAGCCTGGCGTCTAGACGGTGATCTTGTTATGATCATAATGCGTAGATCTAAGCATTCATTGTCAACAGATGAACAGGTATAAATAAGGAAATTTGTCAATTATAATTCAGTTCGCAATAAAGCTTCATAGTGAAGACTTGTCTTTTTTAAAAACCTCCGGGCGCTCCAGCGTAACTTATTTACCTACTGTAAGCATTGTTGTTAGTAAATCGTGAAAACCTTGGTTGTATTGGAAATATAAAATTGTAATTGTTGGACACGCCGCCAGTGATCACGAAAAATCTACGTAAGCGCAGTTTCTCTCATGTATAATTCCATAGATAGATTTTGGTCTGTTAATTAACGACAACACATAACCAAGTACTTTGTGAGAATGGGCGTTTTTGAGACACGCAGAAAGCTTATTTGGCATCAGAATTTATAAACATTCTTAAATTAATTGAAATAAAACTAATTTAGACGGATTTATCTGAGTCCACCCCGTGACTATGAAGGCTGAAAAGCTTTCAAATCGACGCGATGGGACTAAAACTGAAATTAAAAACCGCGATAAAATCCGATTCAATATTAGTTTTATTTCAATGTGCAACATTCGCAGAAACGTAAGGAAACTAAACTTGCATCATTGTACAGCAGCGAAGAGCAATGACGTCGATAACTTATTTAATTTGGAGCGTGAGTCACTACCGAAGTTATAACATCTTTGCACGTCGGACTCGAACTGAGAACGCATTCATAAAGTTCATTCGACTGTGAACCATGACGTATGCGTTAGCTCACGATTAAACATATATGTTACGTGTTTTTATTTCTGAACAAACCAGGAATTATAGCATGACGAGAGCAAAAAATATATTTACGATTAGCTGTTGCCCGCGACTTCGTCCGCGTGGTTATTGTTCAGTTCGCTTAAGTTTTTTTTTTTTTATTGCTTTGATAGGCAGACGAGCAAGCGGCCCGCCTGATGGTAAGCGGTCACCGCCGCTCATGGACATCGGCAATGCCAGGGGCACAGGCAAGCCGCTGCCTACCACTAAGTTTTTGTCGTGGGATTCTATTTTTTTTCTAAATTTTAATTTTTTATAAAAGTAGCCTAAGTTACTCCTTGTTACATCAGCTATCTGCCAGTGAAAGTCCCGTCAAAATCAGTCCAGCCATTTCAAAGATTAGCCGGAACAAACAGAGAAACAAAAAAAATGTTGTTTTGGTGTATGTATCGTATATACATCCAATGCACTTATTTTAATATTACAAACAGACACTCCAATTTTATTTATTTGTATAGATAACAAAATAAATAAAATATTTTATTAGGCTGTCCATCATCAAGCGAAATGATGATAAAATGCGGTGATGATAAAAAATATATATCTATATTATAAAAACCTTTTGGAAAAACCAATTGAAACTGTGAAAAACTTTTAATAACATGTTGCCACTGGATGCCAGACTATATTATTATTATTTATAGTCATGGAGTCGTAAATCTAAATCCGCTCCCTAAAATAAACGCGTGTTTCGTCACGTGTATACAGGGTTATTTTTAAAACACTGAAAACCTCGCAGGAGTAGATTCCTAAGGTCATTTGCTACTACTTTTGTTCTACGACTTTTCATAATTTGTTAGATTTTATTCTCATACAAAAATAATTATGAATTTAATTTCCGTCTTGAAAGTTACCTACGCATCGCAGATTACGTACGTAATACACGCAGCGCCCGCGTCAGTTCAATGACCGGCCGCGCCGTATCGATCGATAATACCTACACGTACGAACACAAACACTACACAACAAAATCTTGTAAAATCATTTTTTTTCTTATGTATTGAGTTATGTGCAAACTCGTAGAACAAAAGTTGTTCCTTATGGTGTCAGCTATATGGCCCTGCGAGGTTGTCAGTGTTTTAAAAATAACCCTGTATACGTACTACCATTCAACTTTTGCGATAATGCATTTGACTCACGACACACGTGAGCAACGTAAGCAGGAAACGATATTGATAACATTACGGATACGAACAGATTTTAGGAATATTTTTAAGCGTCCGTACTGAGAGTGATGAGGTTTGCTTGATAGCTAGAAATCACTATGATTATTTTTTAAATATCACACTAAACCTTTATGCTAGAGACTGCGTCATTGTTTTCAATAAAGAATTATAATAGACTAGCTGTCCCGCGCGGCTCCGCCCGCGTGATCTGTATTTTCCGGGATAAAAGTAGCCTAACAGTGGCGCCATCTGTCAGCAATGTGTCACGCACCGACGCCATCTACTTAAAATATTGGTTTGTAGTACATGCTATGTATCAGAGATGGCGCTGTATTTAAAAAATGATTTTCCCGCTTTTCTATTGAAATTTTTCCTAGATTTTCGTTGCTATAAACCTCACGGAGCCCGAGACCTTTCCAACGAATGCAAAACCGTGGAAATCGGTTCGTGCGTTCTGGAGTTATATCGTCAGGAAGGAAAACCCGACTTATTTTTATATAATAGATACCCCCTCCCCTTATATAACATATTGGAATATGTAATGATTTCTTACGTTTACGCGAATGTTACACGTTGAAATTAAACTGATTTAAATAGATTTCTTCGCAGTTTTTTTTATTTAAATTTTCCAGTTCATGCGGTGCCGAAGACTGCAAAGAATTCAAAACGTCGGGACCAAAATTGAAATAAATAACCGCGATAAAATCCATTTAATTTAGTTTTATTTCAATTGGAATATGTGTTAAGCAATATTCATTTCAGTAATAGATTTCTTTGAATTATCAAACGTTGACATTCTTTGGTGGAATCATAGCTCGATTATTGTCTATAGGTAAATTAAAGTGGTAGAGCCACTATGTTTACACTTTTGTCTACAGCATGGGTGGTGTGGCTCGACCGGGTTGTTATTGCAGCATGTTGTTTCATTTAGTGGTGGTGGTTTCTTGAGTGGTAGAGCCGTGCTGTAGACAGTTTTGTCTACGGCATAAATGGGCTGGCTCGACCGGGTCATTACCACTGTCTCACAGAAAACCGACGTAAAGTAGCGGCTTGCTGCTGCGTTTCGTACGGTGAGTGAGATATCCGGAAGCTCAAATCCCCTCCCCTTCCCTATCCCTAATCACCCTTTCCTTTATGGTCGGCAACGCGCCCATGATTCTTCTAGTGGTGGGCGTACATGGGTGGTGGAGATCACTTACCATCAGGTGACCCACTTGCTCATTTCCGGCCTATACCATAAAAATAAATATATTCGTAAAGTGAATAATTTATCGGAAGTCCGAATACCCGGCTCCTTCCCAATCCCTTAATTGTTCTTTTCTTTTAAAATCAACAAAGTGTTCATGATTCTTGAAGTACTGTGGATGTACACCGTGTAGATCTCTTACCAGCAGGTGACCCACTTGTTCGTTTGCAGTCCTCTGATGTAAAACGGCCGCTTTTACAATTTCGATACATCGATGTTGATATTATTTTTTACATAAATATATCAGTTTTGACTATTATAACTGTTGTTTCTGTGGATACGCTACGTATTTATAGCGTAGGCGTCATTTACTATCATAAAGTCGTGTTCGAAGTAGTAAATAGTAGTACTACTTCTGTCAAGAATATACTTTACTAGCTTTTGCTCGCGTGATCAAACAAACAATCAAACTCTACAGCTTTATAATATTAGTATAGATTTGAGTAGCTTAGCAACGGAAGCCTTCAAATAATATTATTTGGGTAGCTTAGCAACGGAAGCCTTCAAATATGAATAATTTTCCCCGTTTTTGCAACATTTTTCACTGATGCTTCGCTTCTAATGGTCGCAGCGTAATGTTATATATCCTAAAGCCTTCCTCGATAAATGGACTATTCAACACAAAAAGAATTTTTCAATTCGAACCAGTAGTTCCTGAGATTAGCGCGTTCAAACAAACAAACAAACAATCAAACTCTAGAGCTTTATTATTAGTGTAGATAAGGATGCGTCATTAGGTATATACGTGTGTGGATTAGATATATCTCGCGGCTTCCCCGCAGGCATGGTACTGCCCTGCTCCCATGGGTCATAGCGTGATGTACATATAAACCTTCCGAAATAAATTCTCTGAAAGATAGTGAAAACGGTATCAAAATCTTTTGGATAGTTTAGGAGAAATAAGCGGACAAACAGACGCAGGTAGCGGCTTTGTTTTATACTATGTATTGATATAGGTACCTGACATCAACAGGACCGAAATGCAGAATACTTAATAATTTTATCTAGCCGTAGCACTGAGGTATGTATTAATACAAATCGATGAGCCATGGCTAGAATTTGATCCATGATATGGCAAAGCATTTTTTTTATTTGCTTGTATGACAAGCAGGTCGCTCGCCTAATGGTAAGCGCCACGCCTGTCCATAAACAGAACAAACATCACACAGAACTTTGTATTAAAAAGCACTGCATCGCACTAGACTGTGTTCATCACCCCGAGGCGTATAATGTCAAGTCTCATAATACACAGTAATTTCACTGTCTTCAATGTCCAACACAACAGAGCCTAGACAATGCTGTTTGGTGTCAGAAATAGCCGAAGCGGTTGGAACAACCCAGACGGTCTCTCGCATACGTGGGACCTGATTACAGTAAATATATTTTTTTATCCAATTTATTTAGCAATCGGTAAAACATTAATATACACTTTTTTGGAGTTAGTAGTTAGTTTTAACGTTAGCAGCGATATGCGTTTTAATATAGAACTCTTGATAATTTAAGCCGGGGCATTGCCCTTCGATGTCCTCCGTAAATATGGCCCCTTGAACGTGTACAACTCCCAGTATAATCAAGTGTTCGTCATGACTCAATTGACTTCGGAAAAACCAGACGGAAACTCATCAGCTGCCAATTGAGGCCGATTGAGCGTGTAATTATAATATCATATGAAAATGCGTCTTGTGATAAACATTTTCAAGTTCTCTTTATGTAATATTTGTGGAAGAATCTAAAGTATAAGTAATTTGTTTGTATTACCCTGTAGACACTTTTGTCTACAACATAAATGGGCCAGCTCAAGTACTGTCTGTGTCTACTGTCAAGTAACTCTCTCACAAATAACCGACGTAAAATGGCAGCTTGTCGCAGTTGTTTTACGAACGCTCACAAGGATCATTGGAGGTCCAAATTCCCCTCTCCTTCTCAATGCCCATTTCTTTCCATAAGCGTATTCTGATAGTGTTGGTGTTTATTGGCTCATCAGAGACACACTCGCCAGTGTTAGCGTTATAGTTCTGCTATACAAAGAATTATCTAAAATATAGGAACAAACCATTAAGATTCCATACCCTTTATTGGTCTACGTCATCTATATAATTTCTTATTGCCATTGTTTTGATAACATTGTTTAGCGATGGTACATTTCATAATTAATAAAACATTTAGTTCATTTTTCCGGCAATATAAAGTGACAACCCCGTACCTGACATTATGAACAATATAGCACAAATATATGTACCTAACATCGACCGTCAAGAGACCGTTGCGTCAGCCAGAAGTTGCTAGATTTACACTAGCTGACCCTGGTTGTTTAAATTCTGGATGCCCCGTTTACGGATTTCGTTTCTAAATTGTTCGAAATGATCGTTGGCTCAGGAAGATGTATCGACTGCTGTTAAGATTGATCGTCGGACTAGTTAGTGAAATATCGTTGCATCCAGTTGCACGTACAGTTTGCTTTAAATCAGAAGTCGCTTTGCAATCTGGTCATTATTATGCTGCCAGTGAGATTTTCATTAAGTTTTGGGAGCCAGATAAAAATTGCTACCAACCTACCTACTGCAACTATATTTTAATTATCAGCTTGTACATTATTATTTCTCACTTTTCATTCATACTCATCAAAACATCAAAAGTGTTGCGACTGAATATTTTCGATCATCTATGGAACTACTAATATTTCAAAAAGACTGCAGAATAGGATATTTGCAAATAGCCTATTAGATGTTTCATTACAAATACACAATAATCGAATATTACGTCCAATAACTAGTTCAAACACAACATATTTTTAATAGTTCATTAGTAATATTAATTTCTCACATTTATCACAAGTAGTAGGTAATCTTTTTGGAGTCGGTGCCGTGAAATGAAATTGCACCGCAAGTTATGCAGTGCAAACCAACACAGTTATTGATATGTACGAATTGTTCGTGCTGTTTATTTTAGTGTGTCAATGACATGTAAGATTTTCTTCGAGTATCCACAAGAATAACGTTACGAGAATTTTGATTGAGTATCGCGAAATGCTCAACCACAAATAAATATTATAAGCACAATTATTGTTGATTGTGCTTGCCAAAATACCAGAAATAATTATGTCTTAGTTTGTCACGACTAATTAATTATATCGCACCATTATTAAATTGGAATAATTGAGGTTTTAATGTGATACATCAAGCCATTGGACTTCAAGATTTGAATGTGTCATATTTTTTAAATAGTTAATAATCCTGGTACTTTTATTGTAATTTGTACAAGTCAATATTATAAATTAATGATGTGTAATGACTAATGCGACAAATTTTACCATTTTGCTCATGGGTGAAGGTTTACTAGTGTTTTATATTATAAAGAACAATGTTATTAATATTTTCCGAACATAATTACATTTTTTTTTCATCAGACTCGATCCCGAAATATCTGCAATCGTCCGGACTATAATTAAACATGTGGTAAACATGTTTGGCGCATGTTTACCTTTCGGAATCTTATTGGTGGTTTTTCCACCATTCTTGTCATACAAAATTGTTGTTAAGAATATTAAACGTTACGTTGATTTATAAAACGTTACGAGGAAATAGTATTTTGAGAGCCAAATGACGTCACTGCGTGGTATATTAGATGGAATATTAAGTTGTACGCAAGTTGTACTTAGTCAGACCCTTATCAATGAATAAGTCCATATTGATCGAGAGTAAACAATGCTTGTGGTAGTACATAAATATCGGCGCGGTG
Organism: Amorpha juglandis; assembly: GCA_949126905.1. Lineage (NCBI taxonomy): Eukaryota > Metazoa > Arthropoda > Insecta > Lepidoptera > Sphingidae > Amorpha > Amorpha juglandis. The sequence goes on from OX421372.1 coordinate 12,170,142, forward strand.
TCTGCCCAAGCGCATTCACTGCCATGGTCACTGCTCATATAACATTTCTCAGTCATTAACGAGATTCTGCGGAGACCGCACGCACATGTGTAGAACAGAACAGTGATAACGATATCAATTTACAACCACCTAATAGTTTTGTGTTAGTGGAAAATAGTTTGGAAAGGATATTACTACAGCTCCAAATATAACGTGATACAAGGTGTGTATTGTGCTTTTGAGTGAATTGAGACAAAGATTGATGTTCTGTAAAGTAGGCTAGTGAACAATATTACAGTACCAACACAGGTGTTCGTTCTACTTGGCATATCGAAATCTCTTCATGAATTCCTAGTTAGAACACTGTTTCTAAAATATCTCCATAATTTGATTGAGGTCCAATTTTTGAAAGAAATTTAACAGTAACCAAAGTTTAATGAAGGTTTTCTACGACGCAGAAAATAGTACCTACTTCCTACAGTATTAAATTATAAAATCGGCGTTGACATTTGGCTTGTGGCTAATAAAATCGTCCGCGAGTTGTTGAGTTTATATAAATATTTTACATCCTTGTCGCACATATCATTAATAGAGCCTTTACAAGTGGCTGGTTATCAAGCTGGGTTGAATATTTTGTTTACTTTATTGGAGATATCCACTCTTTATTTAGTGTCGTAATCGCACATCATATTTTATAAAATTTAGCCAATAAACCTCATGTACTTAACCACTACTTGATAAATCAGTTTAAATAGGAAAACTCCTAGGATACAAAAAATGTGGTAGGATATTCATATCCGCCCGGATAACGACCACCGTACACATAGTGTTAAAACCTGCCATAGTGACCCATACATCTTGTGTGAATGGCGTTCCAGGATCAGCCAGTATATATCCAGTTCTCCCGATAGGCTTACGACAGGAATGGGTGGTTGGTTGAGGCGGCTATAGTCTACAGGGCTATAGTAACCCTGACCGATGCAGGTCCCTCGATTTGCTTCTTCCCTCTTCAGAAGTGTAGTGCAGTCACTTTACCATGCTCGGATAAAAAAAATGGTATTCAATACACTCGTTGGTTTCTGAAGTATTTTTATAATATATTTATCCTTAACAAATTGTAAACTAGAATAGAATTTTTGGGATAAATAACATACCGGCTAAGTGTAGTATATTCCTTACAATGGTATTTACTAACAACTCTCGCACGTTATCGACAAATTACCGTATAATTACAAGCGCGAATATACTTCCGCACGTATCAGGTAGAAGGTGATTACGTTTCCTTACAAACATTCGATTATTTCCAGATGAATAAACTCACGGTTTTATTGGGCGTTTTGTTGTGCCTGGTGGTCGTTAATGCGCGTCATTACGGAGACCGCAGCGAATCAGAAAGGACTGATGACGAGGAACAGCAAGGATTGCGACGGGAAGTGGACCACACAAGTCAGTCCCGACATCGAAGAAGAAGATGGCAAATGAACGGAGGGTACGATTATCGACCTCCACGATACGACTACCGAAACGATAGAAGGGATTATTACAGCGACCAAGACATAATTCCACAAATATATAAATTACTCGATGAAATCTCAACTTATATCAGAAGACCACAGCCGCCACCGCCGCCTCCACAGCCTATCTATATTCCATATCCAGTGCCATACGTAATACCAAAATTAGTTATATGCAAAACTCAAGGAAGCAAAACACCTAATGTGACTAGCAGATTCCCAGAAATGGACGACACTAATCAAAATTGGGGGTTTGTTACACCGGCCGAAAGTACGAATGATGATTATGACGATACCGATGGCGCGAGACCCATCAGCTTTGAACCAATCAGGCCAAAACAATTAATAAAGAGGCCAGCACCGTCTGTGGATCACGGCACTAATCAATTTATTGTAAGTAATAATTTTTAGTTTCTTATTACTTCTTTAAACGGGAGCAAAAATGTTTCATTATATTGAATGATGTATTTAGTAGATTCCATCCTTGGATGTGTATCACCAGATTCTTTCTAAGATAGATATATATTAATTGAAGTAACGTAAATTTTATTTTTGGATGTATTTGAATATATCGATACAACTAACATTTTTATTACATAACTCAGCAGATGAGGTTGGAACTTGGAACTGTGAATGTTTACCTCGAAAAATATTGGGCAATACACTATTGTTAATTTTGAACTTAATTTCGTTCTATACTTTCGGAACTAAAACAATAATTATGGTCGAGTTGCCGGTTAGGAACGGGAGGGGGAATTGGGGCATCTGGATATCTCGTTCGCCGTATGAAATCTGACAGCAAACTAATACCTTACGTTGGACTTCTGTGAGACAAAGGTAACAACCCGGTCGAGCCGGCCCGTTCAATCTGCAGACACAACAGTCCACAGCGTGACTATAATTCTAAATTGATGGTGGATAGTATCCGCAAGGACAATTATTTCCTAGTTATGTGTATAAATTATATATCGCGCTAACATAGGCACAATAAGTTAATAATACTAGTAGAAGTACCTTTTAAGTACAATGCAGAAGATACGAGCTCGTATAATTATTTCATTTTCATAATCATTACCTGTCGTTCATTCCAGAACCCAGTAACGACGCAAGCGCCATTTTTGCCAGAAGGCCGAACATCAAACATGTGCAATGCGGCAATTCTATCATGCTGTGGCAATTCAGATCAAGCGGCACAGAAGGTGTGCTTTATAAACATTGGATGTCCGACCAATTCCCCAGACAAAATGTGTAGTGCCGAAGCTATCGCAGAAGCGTTGGAAAGATTCAAAAAGGCGTATGCGCCAGTTAATTAAGTATTTAAAAGTAATTCAATATTTGATATATTGTGTACATTATTGTTGATGTTTTTACTATTTATATTATGAGATCATCCACCGAGCCCTTAATTCGTCGATTTGACATATTATCTTAAAGTGGGTGTAATGACTATTTTAAATCAGAAGATGTTACATCAGTTATTTTATTGTATTTATAATATATATCTTTGAAGACACAAGATTTGATTAATATTATTATGCAATTTTGCCAACCCTATCACTCTACCACTATCACAATATTTTAGGTCATTTTGAAAAAGCTATAACCGACTGCTTCCATAAGTACAGTACGTAAATAGGTACTATCGTTTTCTAAATGTAGAACATCTTCTACATTTAGAAAACGATAGTACCTATTATGCCCAATTTGCTTTGTGGGTAACTGTAAGATAGGACCTTTTAAATCTGTCTTAGGAGCCCCCATATGCACTGGTATCCGTAGATTAAGAATGGGTTGGTGGCCAATAGCAGAGATTATTTAATGGTAAATAAATTTTGTGGATTTTATATGAGATATGGCAATGTCATCAGCCGGTGTACAAATCCAGTTCGACCGGTACACACAATAACTTTTATCCAACGTTTTGAAAGTCATCTTGAGGTATTGACATTAAAATATTCTAGTTTTTCATTAGTATGTGACAGTGTATGCTATTCTTAAAATATAGTAGTAACATAAGAGAGCAAGAAATGTATTATTTTAAAGATTTTCGTTGCCATATATATTCCTATTAATTCATATGTGGTAATATCTGAAAAGCAAAGACAATATAAATTAATTCTTATTTATAAAGATAAATTAGAATAGAAACAGATAAATTAGCTGAACATAGCTTGACTTTTGTCTGTTTAAGAATTGGAGAAATATGAAGTAAATGTTCATTACAAAATTCGTTTTGATTGTATTGAAGGTGTTTTCCTATATACCATTGTAATTTCCTAACTACTCGTATATAATTATAATTCCTTGTCGAATTAGTGCAATATTAATAGAATGAGAGCGCTTAATACTTTTTAATCATGTCTTGATTTATTAGTTGCTAAGGAGTAAATTGTTATTAATTGTTACTGATTACGTATCACGAAAGGTCAGAGAAGCAATATTAGTATTTATTTCTAAAACCTAAGCATACATTATGTAATAAGCTCCTGGCAGCTTAAAACTCGTATCATAACTGTCTAGTCTAAAACTTATATCAATAAAACATGCCTGTAATTTTTGAGATTTTATTTTTTTGGGGATAAACCAAGTGATGGTGACGATTCAGAAGGACTCTTGCGTAGGAAAGATAGACCTCCAAGATGTGGTGAAAGAACCACCAAGCGAAATGAGATATTATAAAAAGTGTGTAAATAATAAATATTCAACGTTTTTCATTGAACTGCACGTTTACTGCGGAATGGTTTTGTGATGCCCTGAATAGATAACACCATGCCATAAAAAAGGTGTTTAAAAATATACTGTGTTGTTATCGAAATGCCTGTCTTTTTATATACGAGTATAATGCTACGTCATTTTGAACATACATACTATAAAATGGCATTAAACGCGAATTGTATTTGCATCGGGTTGTTTTTTTTTTCTTTTTTTTAGAGGCTCGGGAGTTGCTTGCGAAACCAAATAGAATTCAGAACATTTCACTGGGCTGTTTTTTTTATTACTGCCACCTCAATATGGTACCTAGTTAACTCGGACCAGTTTAAAAATGGTAATAATTAACGAAGTAGGCTCTATAAAGCCTTTGGTACAAAACTCCCAAGTATAGTTTCACGAAGAGGCGCGCTTCCTGAATTATGAAATCCATTTTGCATACGTATTGTTTCTATTGCTGTGTATTACAATGTACTACTTGATTTACTCTCGTATAAATACCGTTACTAAGATAGATAGATCTGAGAGACAGATAGAAGTTTTATTTCGACTTAAATAACACACTGAGTAATATAATGATAAAAAAACATGGTACGAATAGTCTGTGGTACATTGTCGCCGAAAAAGAAGAGAAATTAAGAACTTTCATATTAATGTTAATTAATACGGGGATTTGTGTATATAAGAAAGAGAGCAATTAATAGCAAAAGTTTCTATGTATCTTTTTGAGTGATGGAGCTAAGCTGTAGACAGTTTTGTCCACAGCATGACCAGATCGGCTGACCTCGACAACCAGTTGTCATCACTGTCTCACAGAAAACAGGCGTAAAGTAGCGGCCTATATTGCCTATACTGCTATATTTCGTACGGTGAGTGAGATATCCGGAGGCCCAAATCGCCCCTCCCATTCCCAATCCCTTTCTTTTATGGTCGCCAAGGCGTCGATGATTTTTCTGGTATTGTGGGCGTTCATGCGAAGTGGAAATCACTAACCATCAGATGACCCACTTGCTCGTTTGCCGGGATATGCTATATAAATCCGATTATTCTTATGCCGTGTAGTTATCAAACAGAAAACTTCGCCCACCGCCTTGTAACATATCGAGGATAATTTAATGTGTGACAAATGAGATAATAACATTGATACGGGCCTAATTGTTTCATGTGGGCGAGGCTATCATCAAAATGCGTTTAAATAAATTGAATGATATTTGAAGGTCTTTAGCGGGATTTGTAGCCCTCAACTTGAAAATACATTATAAAAAATTGCGAGGTTAGCAACCATTGGCGCGGTGTCCTTGGATAGATGGTGACTGCTTAGTAATATTTTAACTGAACACTCTCATGCTTTGGACGGCACGTAAAAAGTCGGGCCCAGTTGTTATCAACTGATAGCAGTTGTTAAGCCAAGTCGGAGGCCTGGGGAGGCTTTAAAACTTTGACACTAGGTTTTGTTTGTCACTAACCATTCGATACAGAGTAGAGCCTCATCATACCTTCGAGTTACCTTGGAGTTGGGCGTGTTTACAGTGCTGATTACCTGCCATCAGGTGTTACTTACGCCTTTGCTGTTAATGCTATATAAAATAAAAATACGATCATTTTCTAAGTCGACTTTTTATCAAATGGAAAACAAATTATTTGGAACTATGGCTGTCCCGATGTAAATAGTTTTACAGTAGCTTTAATTAGATTTTTTTACAATTATCACGTCATCCGTATTTAAGAAATATATATGCAGATCCGTATAGCGCCTCTAGCGGATCAGATAGGAAACGAATTACCTTCATACATATTTCATTTCTTCTCGTAAGCAAATGGCGTAACAGGAAACCTTCGCACTAGGCATATTAGAGATAGTTTGTAATTGAATTCATACTATCTGTGTCCTGGATTCGAATATAAGTACTTATCAAAGACACGATGACTCAAAAATGATACTTTATTAGCTTAGTTTCTATATCATTTCCGTTACCAAAGAATTGTTATCAGATATCGTAACATTCTGTGATAAGCGGAATAAATTTTTTTAGCATTGGTTTCCAGTAAAATATGATTACTACATTATTCAAGCAGCTTTAAAACTGCGTCGCCACTTGTAATATTTCGGCACCAAAGGCGTTACTGTGACAAACACATGTGATAAACTCTCAGGTGAGGACCAAAAAACTTAACTTAAAAACATTAAACTTAAAAGCTACAACATAAAACTTAATGTCATTGAGAGATCCGCTCTGAGATTCCGTAAATTTCGCCGTGACATGTAATTTAAGGATTTATCGTCTTTTATTTGAAGTCACGGTAAAATGACACAGTGCATGTTATGACATCCGTCCACAGTTAACGTAACAAGTACGTATGGTGGCGAAATATCACGAGAGTATCAGTGTGGGCACACCTTTATATGTAAGAAATATTTGTTTTTGTTTGAAACGAACCTTCAAGCTCATAAATCACACAAGAAAGGATCGTGAACCATTAATGTTCCTTAACATAAAACAAAACGAATTCTGTTTTGTTCTGAATGTTCTTTCATCGTCAGATTTTTAATCAACGAAAAAATCGTAAGAGGTTTTCAACTTGACACATAAATACATATATTTATGTAACCACGAATAAATAGCCTTTTACAATGTGAAACTATTTTGTTTATTCTTTTTTTATGTATTTGAAAAGGTTTAGCTCAAAGTAGGTCCGATTTAAATTTCAAGAAGAAATTCTTCGCCTAAAGGATTGTAATCGGGGATGAAAGACTAAAATATCGTCATGCACCGATTTTTATGATTCTTTCACTAAACATAGTTAAATAAAAACTATTTAACAAAAATAAACCAGATTGAACACCAAATCTTTAATTACCAATTTTGAGACGGTGCATCGACCAATAATTTTATTGACCTTTAAATGGCAATAGCATCGACTCGAAAATTGGTTATCATTTTTAGATTTTGTTTAGTTGATGTATTTACTTGTTTTTAACAGTAGATTAAACAAACTTCTCTCACAATCCGGTTTAACAATACATATTTTTTAAGATGTGTCGCCACCACAATTGAAAAATCGTCTCTTAACTCAATCAACATCCCCATATACTCAGTGAAATGATGTAACATTTGTTCATCATCAAAAACACTTCTAGCAATTGGACAAATTAACAATTTAGTATGTGTGACAAACAATCACGGTTGATTGTACCATCGTCTAAACTACATCAGTAATTGAACCAATTAAAGGAAGCCTCTGACTTATATTTCACTTTATTAACTGCTTTTTTATTAATGTTGTTTATGTAAGCATTGTTGTTTCGATATGAAAGACATTGAAGCCAGTGAACTTATTGGGAATTATGAGACTTAACATCTTATGTCGTCCAGTGCTATGCAGTGTTTTGTAATTCAATGTTCTGTGTGGTGTTGCTTCTGTTTATGGGCAGACGGTAACCTCATCTCGTCGTTTAAGCATATAAAATAAAGGTCGCTCGTTTCATGGTAAGCGCCACGCCTAACACCGCACAGAACATTAAATTACAAAGCACTGCATGGCACTGGACTGTGCTCCTCACTCCGAGACATAAGTTAGGTGTCATAATGCCCAGTAATTTTACTAGCTTCAATGTCCTTCAAACCGAAACACAATAGTGTTTACACACTGCTACTTGGCGGAAATATACAAGGCGATGGTATCAACCCAGGCAGCCTCTCGCATACGAAGGAATTACCACCTAGAAGACATACTTCGAACACGCCCGCTGATCTGAGAAGCACCAAGAAAATCGGCTGTCGTTCTTGTGGTATTTTTTTCGCTGATTGAGAGAGAGATGAGATTGTATAGCTACCAAAAATATAAAAGGATTTGGATTAATTTTTAGTTGACGACCCGTCTAATCGAAATCCAATAAATCAGCAGAATTAATTTATATAAAATTCACTTAATGTGACATTTGGAGATTTTATACTTGAACTTATTCTAATTTCATCCAACGTTCGATCAATCAGGAACTAGAATTGATAAATTTCAAATTTATGTGTCTAAACATTAAATATTAATAATTGAGTATTTAATTAATAAATCTAATGATGGATTAATTAATTTTGCAAAACCTTTTTGATTACGAAAAATTAGGTTTTATCATTTGAGAAAAATACACAAAATCTATCAAGATTGAAAGTATATAATAACTATCCCTGTATTATACGCGTCCCACTGCTGGACATGGCCCCCTCTACTGATTGAGAGGGGTTAGCCCTTTGTCCACCACGCTAGCCTAATGCGGGTTGGTAGACTTCACATACCTTCGAAAAATCTTATCGAGTTCTCAGGTAAGCAGGTTTCCTCACGATGTCTCGTTCGCCGTTAAAGTAAACGATAATTAACAATTAATATACGAGTACACGTAACTTAGATAAGTGTGTGAGGTGTATGGCTCTTGGGGCTAGTTTCGAACCCGCGACTTTCGTCTAGACAGTCCGTACCACTCCCAGCTGAGCCATCACTGCTTATATACGTAATATATACTACACTTTAAGTTTTATAAAGTAATCACTTGAAAGGGAAGTGCATGACGCAATAAAAAACCTAATACAACAAGCAATCTAGGATCTCAAAAGCTTAGTGGGAAGAAACCTGAAACATATACGTACCCGTTTGATAGCGATCACCGTACTTATAGTAAATGGTGCACCATAGTGGCTCGTTCTGGCGAGCGGTGTTCTGGAGCCAGCCAGTATTTACCCAGTAATATAATTCAAGAAACCGTTGAACAACGCAATGTCTCTCGACGATCGGCTTTATATGTCACTTTGCGGTGCCATGATAAAAAATATACAATATAGCCTATGCTACAGCCTTAATTGCTTTTGAATGTCAATTGTTTTATCTAAAACTAGCTGTTGCCCACGGCTCCGCCCGCGCGTTTTTTTCTACGATAAAAGTAGCCTATGTTCATCAGGCAGGTTTCAAATCGGTCCAGTAGTTTCAGAGCCTATTCAGTGCAACCATATCTTTCCTCTTTATAATATTATTAGTTTAGATAATTTAATACCTACATCGAAATATCCAATGTGTGATATTACCACTCACAGCATAAAGGTTTATAATGATTAATGTACAGACCCTGACATTTACTAGGCTTCTGGTAAAAGACGAATGCACTAGGAACATACATAATATGACCTATCCGAAAGAGTATTAACACGACAGTGTAAAGAGAGAGTTGTTAAAAGTATAAACTGTTCAATATATCGACAAGCATATTTAATCAACCACCTAGCATAATATAGGGTGACGCATTATCCCTAAAGGGGTGGGTAGGGTCGCTAGGTAGCAGGTTCCTCGTATGCGAGCGGCCATCTGAGTTAGTCCCACCGCTTTGTCTATTTCTGCCACCAAGCAGCAGTGTGTTAACACTATTGTTTTGCGGTTTGAAGGACATTGAAGCCAATGAAGTTGTTAGCTATTGCGAGACTCAAAATTATATGTTTCTGGAAATGAATGCAGACCAGTGCCATGTTTGTAATCCAAAGCTCTATGTGATATGTCTGTTTATGGGCAGGCGAGCGTCCTGCTCGTTTCGTCACTCGTGACTGCCTCGGTAACGCAGTTGTTTTAAGGAAACGGTACGACTGCTGAGCTGAGGTCTCGGGTTCGTTCTCCAGGTCGGATAAAAGTGATACTGAGTGTTCTATCACGGAATGCTCAGTATCAGCCTGTCTGGAATTGCGCCTGGTATGATGATACGCTCGCTCCCTATCACATCATGGGACGGAAATACGCCCGGCGAAATGTGGGTGTACTGGTTACATCTCTGCCTACTCATCCGGGGATTACAGGCGCGAGTGCGCATGTATTGTAAAACATACATATTCGTATGTGAAAATTTTTACACAAAATTTCATTTCCGGAAATGGGAATCAAACCCATGCACTAGTATCACAGCATTTATGCGTTACCAGTAGACCAATGATACTTATTTGAAATACGATATTATATGCAAAACTATCGTAAGTGGTTATAAATTTAAGACAATTATTGTTCTTCAAGGCTAAGTTTTATTACGATGTTATTTTTGTTAATTATTTGACAGTCATTTATATTCATTGGTAGTAGCGATAGCTCAGCGTGGAGTCGACACGAAAGTCGCAGGTTCGAAACTAGCTCAAGAGCTTTGGATTTTCAAGTTACGTCTGTATTCATTGTTAATTACTGCTTCATAACTAAAATTATCCTTGTAATAAAATAAACAAACGCGACGTATTGCTTTTAGAACAGTCTAAACATAAAGTTTTTTTTTTCTTTTTTATCCTGGCTCGGCAAAGTGACTACGCTACACCTGATGGTAAGCGTAGCGCAATCCAGTGTCGACCAACGATAAACAATGTATTCATCGTAGGTCGGCAAGATCATGCCGGCCTGCCAAAGGGCCAAGGGGGAGGGAAAGGAAAAGGGATTGGAAAAGGGTTAGGATCAGGGGGCAAGCCCCCTGGGGAGAACCAACCAAAAGTTCAAAAAAACAATAAAAACGTGGTGCATCTTGGTCGCGCTAAACCTCCATTTCAATCAAAGACTTCTATATAGATACATACATTTTACTTCTAGTAAAACTAGTAGATACTTAGATGTGCTGTTTAGAAGTAAAATTGCGCCACATAACGCGGAAGTTTGACGGCTGAGGCGGGGAGCGGGGGAGCGGAGCTAACCTAATTCTCATCAAGAGTAAGCGAGATGGTAATATTGAGTTGCGGCGATTATATGTACCGTGCAGCCGGTCTACTAGTATACATTAGAGTCGTCGATCCAATAGATGTTTGTATATGGCGCAAATCGCCAAGGTCATTACCGTGGGGTGTAGTCTTAAGTTTAATTCAGAACAAAACGATGAAGAAGAAATAAGTCTCGCTAAACTATACAGAGTGATAAGACATATAGGGACTGATTCGGAAACTAATTTCGAAGAAAAACATGGCCTGACTATGCTACTTCGCTTCACACATGAGAGTGCAAACACTGACACTAAACTAAGTAAGCAGTCTCTTGACAATAATGTACTAGGTATCTCGGTTTTATTAATCAAATAGACTAAAGCAAAGTTCTGTTAATTTAAATAACACTTGTAACTTTTTTATTTATTGAGGATGTTGGCAGTCAAACTGATTGTACCATTGTATAAAGGTTTTTTTGAAAATCTTTTTGCATCAACTTTCATTTTGTTAACGTAATCGAAGAAAATACGGGACTCGTCATTTTTTCAGGTTCAACGCCTTTGTTTCATCCCGATTGGCTTCATAAAAATGTTTTTTGAGATACTTTGCTTTTGTTTGCAGATGTTTTCAAATATTCAGAAATATGAACAACAGAAACTCGAGTACTATAAAATAGGAATATTCTATATTGCCACTTATTTGTTTAAAAACATCAGACAGATTTTACCATAGTTTTACTATAGCTATAAAGTTGTTTCGCCAGTTCAGTCTAAACAAACTAACCAAAAGATCAAATGGAAAAAAACTTCAATTGTATCGACGTGCTGTCTGTACCGGAGCAATGGCCTTCGGAAGGCGACTGTCTACAACATGATCAGGTTTATTGGTGCTCTTAAATTCTACATAGTATACTGAATCGAGCTGAAATATATTGCTAAAGATAACGTATTTGCATTGAATTAGGATTAATAAAAAGAAATACAAACATTCGTTTGGTCGTTTTTGAGACACTACAAAACATTAAACTTATTAGGAGAAAACAATAAAACACCACAACAACAAAAAGCGAAGTATTCACACACACACACACACACACACACACACACACACACACACACCCATACACACGCACAAACACACACTTCATTTATTACACAATTTTACTCATATCTTTAGTAAGTATTATTATTATTCATTTAAGCATACTAAGGGACGAGCAGCGTGTATCAATTGATAAACTAATATTAATTTTGGTCGTTACTCCATCTGAGCGTTTCAGTCGCGTATAAGGATCATGGTTTTATAGCTGGGAGCGTGGAGTCTGAGCGTAAGTCTTGGTGGTTGATATTGATTCGGAATCTTTCTCTATATGTTATATGCAGGGGCCGAAAACCCCTATAAACTACAGAACTGGTATCGGAGGCTGCGTCATACGATATTTTTTTTAAATTGTTTGACGCTACCTCATAAACAAGAGTTTTGTGATGATTTCTCGTTTAAGCGATCGTTTAACTCTCGCCATCTAAATGGGGATTTATTGTTACATCCCTCTAAATGGTCCCGCTTTTATCCCCGAAGAGGGAGGCAGAGGCGCAACTAGTGCTTCACGCATGTTTTGCTGAGCTTGTTTCTGCTGAGCTGCTGATGCTGAACTTATTATTGATGTGATAGAGAGCGAGCCTATCATCATGCCGAGCATAAATTCCAATTCCAATTCACGGGTGATTTTTTATTTGAAAACTCAAACATAAATTGTGATTGCGCGACCTGGGAATTGAACCAAGGCCTTCTCAGCCGTTGTTCGCTGCCACTAAGGTGTATTTTTAAAACAAATTATCAAAACAATTTAATAACTCTTATTATTCTTATTAGAATCTCTATTCTAGTATTAAAATTACTTTAGTTACTCCATAAACATCCAATATGAACTATTTACTATGATTAAGTTTAGATGATTTATAAAGTTTATTATTTACAAATTAACAGGTTTTCCGTAACGCTCTGTCGAAAGTAGTTCTCATCACAAAATACTACTGCTTATTCCTAATCGACCAAAACAGTTTAAGCACACGGAAATAATATAAGTACCACCATAGCACCCCGCAACTACCCCGTACACCTTTATTTATTTAATTGAATGACGACTACGAGCAGGTCGCTCGCCTGATACTTTAAGAGTGCGCTAGAGTCTACCGCAAGGCTTTTCTAACTGTGCGTCGTGACGCCTTGGGGAGCCGCAGTATTACCCTAGGGGCGTCGTGAGGCGATCTAAATAGGTTGGCTGTCTGTAAGCCTCGTTTTGAGAAACTATGCTCAGAAAAGCTAGCACATCCTTTTCATTAATACCAAACGAAAGGAGACAAAAAAGAGTTTGCTTCCTTTTTATTTTTTTGTTTGCTTTCATTTTAATGTTTATGTTTTGTTCTTTAATTTCTAATAAACTTAGATGCTATTTGGAGCTTTTCTGACAAATTGATATTAGGCTAGAACTACAATTAAAGGTAAATGTACAGCAAGAAGTCCACGGCGTCGAAAAAATGGCAACTTCCCAAGGGCGTCACAGTTAAAATAAGTTTGGGAAGCCCTAGTCTAGCGCATAGGCTTTCTGATCTATCGGCTAGACCAGTGTTTCCCAGCCTTTTTTAGGCCATTACCTTAACATTTTTTTGTCAAATTTGTCACCGATATCTAGCATTGCATTTAAATAACCCAAAGCGAAAGGGTTAAAGTCGTGTCGAGTCCGTTTTGAAATTGCCCCCCTTAACTATCAAATTGCCCCTCTGTGGGGCGTGGGCCCCACGTTGGGAAACAGTGGGCAAGACCATCAGCGCCTCCCGTTTGTACTATCGATGAATCATGATAATGTCACATGACGTAATAACAAAATTATTGATACAATAACACTAATGGCTATTTTATTATTTCTAATTCGTTTTTGTGTCACGACGTATAATATACCACAAATGACGCAAGTATAATATTCTAAGAGTCCAAAAGTGGGCCATAATTAATATTACACTCAACATTTTACGAAATACATGTCTTTGTACAGTAATGACCCACAATTATATTTCTTTATACCATACAAAATCGGACGCTGTCTATTCGCTACTCAATTGTATATTTGAGAGATTTTTAGTAAGTGGTAGATCCATGCTGTAGTCAGTTTGTCTGTAGCACCGGTCGGACCGGGTTATTACCACTATCTCACAGCAAACTGACGTAAAGTATCAATTTTGATGTTGTATCATTTTCGGTAAGTAAAATATCCAGCGGCCCAATCCCTCCCCTCCTTAATCCTCATTCCTGTCCTTTAAGATCGGCCACGCATCCATATTTCGTCTGGAATTGTAAGTGTTCATAGACAGTGGTGATCACTTATAACCAGGTGAACCAATCGCTCGATTTCTGGCCTGTGCTATAAAAAATCGATTGACAATAGAGACAATAGCAAACAAGTTTGTGTATTTCGATTTGAAAAAAATATGTGTGAGGTAATTTGTGTCTGATACGGCGATAGGGTTGCCTATCACATCACGGGAAGGAAATAAGTTCAAGTAACAGAGCGTGCAATTTCTTCGCTCGACTATCCCTACTTCGGGGACGCTCGATTACAAACAGCGCCAACGTAAATTTTATTGAAGACTCCTAAACTATCTAACCTAACTAACCTAAAAAAAACACTAAGCCCAATCCACATCAAAATTCCATAGTTATGTTAGAAAGGTATTGTTCCAACATACCGAATAATCCATAAACTGCACTGCTACGTGCATTGTACGCATTTTGAACATTACTCCCTTTGACCAATGTGTTTGATTTTCGTGTTTATTTCGTCGTGGCTTTGTACTTTATTATAAAAGGCATCCCAAAATATCCAGGCACAGAACAAGTTTCTGCTACACTGCCGCGACAAGATTATCCCGTTATTAGGATGAAACTTAATGGTTGACACGGCTATCGAAGTCCATAAATAAGCAATTGATTAGATAAGGTTTATAAATCACAAGCTTCAATCTAGTCTGAAAATTAATTAGGGATCGTCAAAAAGAAAAATATTCTAATAACAAAGCATTAAAGTGCAAAATTTTTCTCACAAAAAAAATAAAATTTCATTAAAAATGTTATTGAAATTAAATTTCTAAGAGACGCGCCATGAAAATCAGCCGTAGATCTTTTGACTTTATATAAAAATATATGTTTCTTTGTAGTAAAAAGATCTACGGCTGAATTTCTTGGTGCCTCTTCTTAGGTTAGTAGAGCCGTGGGTTTTACCGGAGCACCGATAGAGACGTGATTATAATGCTTAATTGCTATAATTATTGTTTTACGCGTCAATATTAGAATTATCGACACGTCAATAATAAAATTAAAAGATCACTTAGTGGCCTGCTTGCAACATAAACCTCTTGATTTGGTACAGCGTCTCTAGCGGGATGTGAGAATTTTGAAATTAACAAAAAATAAACCAGATTTAAAAAATCAAACGCTAATTTTTTTTGTGTCATTTCATTTTTGTTAAAAAGTTTTATTTTACTGTTTTTATTAAAAGAATCATCGAAACTTGGACCGGTAACGATAAAATGTCGAAATATTAGTCTTTAATCTCGGGGATTATCCCTTTAAAAGTATTTTTTATTGAAATGGTACCGTCATCGGAGTAAACATTACCGAAAACAAAAATAATAAAAAACACTTTACTTGGTTGTTTTTTTCGTCCCTTTAAAAAATCGCACTTTCTGCATTAGTATTCCACAAAATAAGTTGACAACAGCTATTATGTCATCAATCATCATAAAACTCCATACACATAACGGCATGTTAATAGTATAATTATTACTGTTGGTATTGTGTGTTAATTTGTACTTATTATGAATCATTAAGATGGTCGTTGTGACAATCGAAGAATGTCAACTAATCAAGTCTAGACAAAAAGTCGTTGCAGTTTGCTCGTGTGAAAATAGAGTTTTTACTCTGAGAAACGATGTTTCAAACCTAACAGTATATGATTGTGAAGTTAGCGGTTAAACTACTTTAGGCTGCCTTGCACGACGTTACTTAAATGGTATTTAGCCACTTAATGTATTTAAAAAAAGTCTAATCATATGAAAAATGTACATAAGTAAACATGTTTAGTGGCCAAACAATTGTGGATTGTTGTGCAAGCCGGCCTTAGAATTTAATGATTGTGACCTTTTTTCAGATCTAGCACGGTTGAATACTCCTTTACATGAAGCATTGTATGCCTTTCTATAAAGTTTAAAAACGACACGAAATGACGAGGATGATACGACAACTTTTTCGCAAGTTGTTCTTCCTTCTTCTTCTCCTTCTTCTTGCCCCTCTGAGTCAGTCAGTATAGGCAGAGGTATAACCATTACACCATTTCGCCGAAAGTTTTTCCATATTATGATTTGATAGGGGGCGAGCCTATCGCTATACCGGGCACAATTTCAGACTACGGGCAGCACTTTGCCATAGAAAACTCCACTTTCACTTTTACCCGACCCGGGGATGGAACCCGAGACCTTAGCACAGCAGTCGTACCGCGTACGCATTACACCATTGATATTATATCAGTCCTTTGGAATATCCGTGGATAAATGAACAAGCATTGAATAGTATGATGTATTGATTATATATGTAATTTCAAATGGGATTTTTCAATATTTTTCTATTAGCCTACGAACAATATATTTTTTTGTCTTATTAATTTTATTTCTATATTAATTACTGATCACCATGAGGGCTTGAGTGTAATTATTATTGACAAAGGTGTTTTTTAAATGGAATATTGATATAACTCGAAATCATTCTTCTAGAATTGAAAAAATATATATTTTGTATAATAAAAAACTCAGTCCCGAAGAAATAAAATCATTTCCCGAAATGCCCTCGTGTATTAAATGTTGCTTTTAACCTAGCACTCGGGTGTCAACAGAGACTGCGTCTATCGGAGTTCAGCAGAAGTCTGCCGGCCTGTAGTTACTGGACATGCATTCACAAGGTGGTAAGTCCCTCGTATGCGAGAGGCCGTCGGGGTTGGTACCACCGCTTTGTCTTTTTCTGCTGCCAAGCAACAGTGTGTAAGCACTGTTGTGTTTCGTTTTTCGAAGGACATTGAAGCCAGTGACATTACTGGTCATTATGAGACTTAACACCTTAAGTCTCGGGGTGACACCTTAAGTCTCGGGGTGACGAGCGCAGTTCAGTGCCATGAAGTGCTTTGTAATTCAAAGTTTTGTGTGTCTGCTTCTATTTATGGGCAGACATGGCGCTTGCCATCAGGCGAGCACTTGCTCGTCTCGTCATTAAATAAAAAAAATGCACTGTCTGATCCCGGAATGAGACTCGCCTGATCTAGCCATCATGGCGGGTTTTTACCACACGTACGGTGGTCGTCAACCAGTCGGATATAAAAACATCATATTATACTCTCCCACCAGCAAATAACATTTACCTTATTATTTGTTATTGGATACACATTACTTGACCCTTCCCCTGACTCATACCGAACCAGGAAAGCCTCTCTCAACACTAACTCACAGTTGTAAAGTTTCATTCATCATTGTATGACGTCACGTTACGCGGTGGGTGTGTTGGTTGGGTATTCGAGATAGTAATAAGGAACGTTTAATCATGCTTAAAATCCCGATCCGTCGTGATTCAGAAGGAAAACCTACCTACAATACTAGTAATAACATTCGAACGGCGGATGATGACGAACCAATACTACTTTTTTTTTTTATCCTGGCTCGGCAAAGTGACTACGCTACACGTGATGGTAAGTGTAGCGCAATCCAAGAATAGTGTCGACCAACGATAAACAATGTGTCCATCGTAGGTCGGTAAGATCATGCCGGCCTGCCAAAGGGCCAAGGGGGAGGGGAAGGAAAAAGGGATGGGAAAAGGGTTAGGATCAGGGGGCAAGCCCCCTGGGAACCGGATATACACTGGCTGACCCTGGAACGCGTCCCACACAAGGTGGGCCACTATGCCAGGTTTTAGCACCAGTGAACGGTGGTCGCTATCCGGTCGGATACAAGTATCCTCCCACCAGCAGAATTACTTACTTACTTCCTAATATTCTAACTCTTACCATCCTACTGATATTGTAAATGTGAAAGTTTGAATGTTAATCAATCACGTCTTAACGGCTGAACGAATTTGGATAAAATTTTGCACACAGGTAGACCATGATCTGGATTGGGGCACTTTTTATCCCGAAAAAATATTTGAGTGGTAGAGCCACCTTGTAGATAGTTTTGTATACAACATGAATGGCCCGGCTCGACCGGGTAATTACCACTCACAGAAAACCGACGTAAAGTAGCGGCTTGCTGCTGCGTTTCGTACGGTGAATGAGACATCCTGAGGCCCAAATCCCCCTCCCCTTCCCAATCCCTAATTATCCCTTTCATTAAGCTGGCAACGCGCCCATGATTCTTCTGGTATTATGGGCGTACATGGGCGGTAGAGATCACTTACTTAGAATCGGAGCAAAAGCTGGTATAGAATCTGTTATACTATCAGCATGTATATAATTATTTTGCTTAACAGTGACTGACCAGACTTCGATGACAAAGAATTAAAATCACTTAAGTATATGAAACATTTATCATACAAAGTCCACGCAGTACATGACGTAAGCTATTAGAATTCGGTAGGGCAGTATATTTGGCAAGCGTCGCTAATGAATATAAATGGCCATACAGAAAATTCTGGGTACGGGCCTCGACACACTACGACGTAATTCTCGGCGCTGTTTTATAATAACACACGTTAGGCTGAATTCACATTCACAATGTGGTAGGTCCCTCATATGCGAGAGGCCGGGTTAGTACCACCGCTCCGTCTATTTCTGCCGCGACGCAACAGTGTGTTAGCACTAGTGTGTTTCGGTTTGAAGGATATTGAAGCCAGTGAAATTACTGGGCACTTTGAGTGTCGAATGTCTTGGGGTGCCGAGCTCAGTTCAGTGCAATGCAGAGGTTTGTATTTCAAAATTATGTGTGGGGTTACTTCTGTTTATGGGCAGGCGTGGCGCTTACCATCAGGCGAGCGCCTTGCTCGCCTCATCATTCATTCAAATAAAAAAAAATCATCGCATCCTACCTAAAATACATCACGTAATTTACAAATGGCGAAGTTATGTATTGGACGAAATAACAGACCGCTTTATTAAACCCAATGTAATCCCCATTTAAATACATAAATTAACCCTACTCCACTCCAGATTTATGTTAAAAATGTAATAACGATGAAGGAATTCACGATCCCTTCCTTGGGGCATAATTTCACTAAAATCAATTTTATGTTAATGTTTATACCCGATAGCTCAGCGGCGAGTGATACTGACTGTCGAGATCAAAGTTGGAGGTTGGAAACCAGTCCCAAGAGCATGCACCTCTGACTTTTCTACGTTACGTGTGTATTGTTAATTATTGTATGCATTAACGGCGAAGGAAATATCGTGAGAATACCTGAGAATTTGTCCACATGAATTTCGATATGTGAAGTTTGCCAACCCGCAAAAGGCCACCGCGGTCGACAAAGGCCTAACCCCTCTCATTCTGCAAAGGAAGCCCGTGCCCAGTAGTGGAATGTGTGTAATACAGAGGTAGTACCATATTAATATTTGCCTGATATCAATATCCTTGTAAATGCACGTTATTACGAGATTACTTTATAGGAAATTATTAAATAATAAATAAATATACCCAACAGTCACACACATAGTCCTGACCCCACACTAGGTTAACTGTATCGTGGGTATCAGGAACTACGAGGGACTTGCGGTCCCACAACGCGGGAAATAAATATTTGTGGATTACACAAACATTTATCTCAGTACGGGAAGCGAATTCACGGCCTCTCGCTTCGCAGCCTCACTCACTGCGCTACGGAGGCGGTCAAATTTATCTTATCAATTAACTAGGGTGTATTAGAGGGATACATGCGAACCAATGGTTACACTACAGAGAAGGGTCAAGATCGGGCAAAGTGGAGGCGTGTTAGTAAGTCGATGGACCTTGCCATTAAGCCGGGATAAAGCCAGGCAAAAAGAAAAGGAAATAATTATCTAGGACTTTAACGGATATGCACGTGGATTTACGAATATTCTCGGGGAACATACGGATATATCTCGATATATTATTTGTTCGTATCTCTAACTTGCTTTTGCTCACAGCTCCGCCCGCGTGATTTTCATACAAACTTTCATCCCCTATTTTATCCCCTTGGGGGTAGAATTTATCAAAATCATTTCTTAGCGGATGCCTACGTCATAACATCTACCTACATGCCAAATGTCAGCCCGATCCCTCCAGTGGTTTGGGCTGTGCGTTGATAGATCACTATGTCAGTCAGTCAGTAACCTTTGAGTTTTATATATTTAGATGTTATTTATTCATGTGTCTAATTTGGAATATTGGGCGTGTTAGGATGAACAATGTTCTGAATTTTAAGTTAGACACTAAGCATAAATGTCTAAGCAACTTGTACATTACTAGAAGTTTGGTTGTTAACATTATTTGTTGGTTGAACATAATTACTAATACAGATAATGCGAACAAAAACTAGGTTAGAAATTCTGAGAGTTTTACTTAGATTACTTGGAACTTTGTTCACTCGAACGTGCCCATTAACTTATTCAGTATATCGTATTATCGGTCAGATAACTGTTGCGTAAATTGCACATAAGGTTCTTTTTACTTTGAGAATTTGACAGTTCGGGCGGATACATATTTTAATTAGTGCACAAGTTGTGTTGTATAAAAGTGGTGTGATAAATAAAAAAAAAACATGTATAGTTTTATATAAAACGTGACACGGAACTCATAAAATTCTTCCAATGATATTTGCAAGGCATTTAAAATTTAGTACCTTAGAATCCGTTTATAAATTATACAAGATAAACCGCCTTCCGCACACGCGCGTACCCTTTACCAGGAATTTATAGACACACCATATAATTAAAGAAAATACACCCAACAAGTAAGATACGAGCCTTATGTCGTGGGTATCAAAAACTACGAGAGACTTCGATCTAACAACACCCAGACCCAAAAATTTGTGGTACACAAAAGTTTATCTCTTGCGGGGATAGAACCTGCAGCCTCTTGTTCACAGCTGGTTTCTCGTCCGCTACGCCACGGAGGATGTCAAAAATTATTACAAGTATTAAAATAAAATACTTGCTTTAAAAACGCAAAATATCAACAAGATAGAGTTTGATCGGATTTAAATGATATCAAATGGCGTGCCAAAGTAATGATTTTTAGGCGTAAATACAAGGTTGATGCCAAGACTAATGTAGGTATATAAATGTAGAAAACATACATATCTGTGTACGTCGTTTTTTAACAGATAAAAAATACTGAGGTTTTCCATTCCACACGATATCAATACATAGTATAAAACAAATTCGCTATCTGCATCGGTCTGTTCGTTCGCATATTACTACTAAACTATGCTACGGATTTGATGCCGTTATATAGAGAATTTATCCGGGAAGGTTTATATGTATATCACTCTATGACGCATAGGAGCTGGGCAGTAACATGCCTGCGGTGAAACCTCGAGGGACCTAGTATTATATTAAATTGACCTTGAAAAAGTTGGACCCATTTCAATTTCAAGAAGTAATTGCAGCCCCAAGGAAGAGAAACCGGGGCGCAAAATCATTGTTATTTTTGCACCGGTTTTGAAGATTCTTTCACTAAAAATATAAAAAAAAAACTTTACAGAAACCGAATGGAAAAAACCTAAAAAAGCAATACCCATTTTTGAGTATGTGTTTTCTACTATATCACCAAGCACCGACTCAAAATTTTATGCTTTCGGAAAACTTACAACTAACATATTAATAATACAATTATGACACCAACAACTTGCTCTTCAATATCACCTTGTGATCACTGAGGTACCATATTATCAATATGTCCCCCAACCGGTTCATGGACCGGAAAATGGACATGCAACGCTGTATTGGGATCGATCTATCATCACGGACAGGACTATTGTTGCCAATAAGCCTGATATTGTGGTAATAGATCGATTAGCGCGCCGGGCAATACTTGTCGATGTCACCATTCCGCATGACGAAAACCTCTTCAAAGCCGAAAAAGACAAACTGTCCAAATATTTAGATCTGGCACACGAGGTTACTGACATGTGGGATGTGGACTCGACAATTATTGTTCCGATAGTCGTTACTGCTAATGGGTTGATACCAAAGAGCCTTGACCAACACCTTCAAAGGCTCTCGATTGGTCGTTGGGTCAAGGGCCAAATTCAGAAAGCAGTGTTATTGGACACGGCACGCATTGTGAGGAGGTTCCTCACACCAGTGTGAGGAACCCCAGGACCCCAGGGTCCTGACCACTGATGGCTTGGGTCCTAGATTTTTTTTATATGTTTTATTTTTTACAAATGCTATATTTAAAAATGTAAAAAAAACCTTTTAGAATAAAGAGTACTGTACATTTCAATTATGACATAAATTTAGACATAATTATTTTTTTACCACTTCAATAAACTTAATATACTTAGTGACTTGCCTCTGAGTATTTACTCACAGGAGGTACTCACGCTATTTACCACAAAAAATATGACACGTTCAAGTACAAAAGTCACACTCTACCATATTATATACCGGAATAAATATGTCCATTGGGTAATTTAAAAAATAGCTGTCATATACGTTAATTAGTGGTTAAATTGTACTCAACCATTGTGAAATAAAATCTCTATAGAAACGCTTCCCTCGGTTGTTAATTAGATTTCATGGTGGAAATTTAAAACAGCAAATTAAAGGTAATATTGATCTGAGTTTCTTTTGTTTCAGTCACTATGTATACAAAGACATGTTCAATTGACTGGTTTCATTCATTCTCATTGCTGTTTATTTTAATTATTAAAATTATGATTTCCTTTGTTTCAAAAAAAATCCAATCTTCGGATATATTGAAAATTTGTATATCTGACTATGAGACGATGTAATCTTGTAACAGGTTTATTGATGAGAAAATTCATCAGTCACGCTCAAGCAGCAATTAATATCGAATGTACTAATCATGGAGTTGAGTTAAGGCGCGGTGCTATGAGAGCATACAATATCAGGCGAGACCCTTATTTCTGTGCAACTCTTATCTTCCGCCATTATCATCCGCCAGATTTCGCCTCGGCATTTTGGCTAGCGACATGCCTAAGGCAGAATGCAAAACATACAGTGTAGTAAAAAGGCGGTAATCCAAAAATGGCTTATCCGTAGATTATCCTACACGAGTATTAACTTATCGCTTAAAATGTAGGCTTTTTTATATTTTCTAAACACATAAACCCGCGGTAATAGAACGCCTCCCGAACATATTACATGTAATCGTGTAAAAGGTAATCGAAAATCCCAATTGCGAACGAATAGGTAATGTTCCAATAATCTGATAAATTTCCCACACACGTATAAAAAGTATTCATTGTGTAATAAATTGATACTGGTACGTTTTTTCGTGTATTTTGCCGAAAAAGTTTTATTCTTCAATCATATCTATAGGTAATAATGTCTTCAATGAAGTCCGTATTTTCTTTGTTGAGAGAAAGATCTATTATGGATCTTACTGTAGCAATTGCGGATCAAAAGTTACAACAAAGTATGTTCGTTACTTGACTTTTATAAGTTGTAATCAGTAGAAATAATAAAGGTATTACTGAGGTAGCGACTTAGTTGGGAACTGACTTCAAAGATGTTGAAGAAGGTTCATTTATATTGTTTTCACGCAGAAAAAAAGGCAATTTGCGGTCTATAATAAGGCAATAAAACTATTTTCTTTATCCTAGCTCTGCAAAGTGACTATGCGATGACTATATAAAAGAGTCGATCAACGACAGACGATGTATCTATTGTAGGTAAGCAGAATTATGCTAACCTGCAGTTGCCTTTTCACACTCCATTTCAAGGACCCCATATTGAAAGAAGGAGTGCCGGCAATCTATTCCACAGCTTAATGGTCTGGCAGAAGTAAGAATTTCGAGCCGGGATGAAGGAGACCACGAAGTTCTACTTACGTAAGCTAACATGTGTGGTTCATTTAAGGAAAGATGAGGTAAGGTCAATCAACTATGTAATTTAATCATTTGGAAATTATCATGATAACTCTTATTCAATGTATTATATATTATTTCATAAAAATAATATAACAAACAATAAATGGCAACGAAGCACAGCGCTACGAAGATTAGTTGATGTATGTAGAGTCATTGAGAGAAGAAACAAATTCTACGGTATGTGAAGTCTACCAAACCGCATTAGGCCAGAGCGGTGGACCGAAAGACCTAAATTATCTCATTAGTAGTTGAAGCCCGTGTCCAGCAGGACCACAGATACATAAAAGAATATATGTAGAGTGGTTTATCTTGTGAAAGATTGTAGCGCAAAATATTATAGTTATTATAACGAGAAGAGTTGAGTTTCTCACACGACAGGGGCGCGAAAGAAACAAAAACCTCTCATTTGCAAAGTCGCATCGGTATTCTCAATTCCGCTTCTTCACACTCAATGCGAATAAAAACAACCGATGAAAAAATAAATTGTATGATGCAGCCTCGAAAACTGGAATTTTCTGTGACATTTTCGCCTCTGTCATGCGAGAATCTGTTCTCGAGTAAATCAGGCATTAAGCTGCCGCCTTCACATATCCCCAACTGAATGTACTGCGTCAGATAGTTTTTGTTATAAATACATTGTTATGATAATTCACCATCGTAGTTGAATTCCATTGTCAAATGACATTGAATCTGATGTGTATTCAGAATTCGGTACATTTGAATGTCGTCTTACCCATCCATATTCATAATTTTGTAATGACTCGATGCATGTCAATCATACTAATGGGTATGTCTGCAGCAAATGCGAAAATTATGTGTATGTACATACTTACAAGGTGGTAGGTCCCTCGTATGCGAGAGGCCGTCTGGGTTGGTTGGAAGGACATTGAAGCCAGTGAAATTACTGGACATTATGAAATCTAACATCTTTTGTCTCGAGGCGACGAGCGCAGTTCAGTGTCATGCAGTGCTTTGTAATTCAAAGTTCTGTGTGGCCAGTAATTTCACTGGCTTCAATGTCCTTCAAACCGAATCACAACAGTGCTTACACACTGTTGCTTGGCGGCCGAAATAGACAAAGCTATACTACCAACCCAGACGGCCTCTCGCATACGTCGGATCTACCACCTTTTTTTTTTTTTTTTTTATTGCCTTGATAGGCAGACGAGCAAGCGGCCCGCCTGATGGTAAGCGGTCACCGCCGCTCATGGACATCGGCAATGCTAGGGGCATAGCCAAGCCGCTGCCTACCACTGAAGGGATACTTTTTTTAAACCTCGTTTGAAGAAGGACATGTCATAGCGCTCGGGAAACACCCAGGCAGGGAGTTCATTCCAGAGCTTACACGTGCGTGGAAAAAATGAACGCTGGAAACGTACGGTACTAGACCGTATTGTTTCCAGGTGGTATGGATGAACTCTACTGCGGTGTCGGGTGGTGCGATGGTAGAATGGTGACGTTGGCACCATCTTAAACAGTTCCTCAGAGCACTCCCCATGGAACAGCCGATAGAACACGCAGAGAGAACCAAAGTCTCTCCGCAGTCCTAACGGTTCCAGGCTATCCGTGAGATCAGGATCATCGACGATTCGAACAGCTCGTCTTTGCAAGGAGTCAAGTGGGTTGAGCAGGTATTTGGGGGCTCCTGCCCAGAGGTGAGAGCAGTACTCCACGTGGGGCCGTACTTGAGCTTTATAGAGCATCAATCTCTGGCCCGGCGTGAAGTACCGCCCCGCTCTGTTCAGGATACCCAGCTTTTTACTAGCCAATTTGGCTTTGTCCTCCAAATGACTCCTGAACTGGACTGTGCTCGAGATTTCGACGCCGAGAATCCCAATACTCTCGGAAACCTGGAGAGGTACTCCTTGGAACTGAGGCGCTATGACAAATGGGTCCTTCTTCGCAGTGAACGCGCAAACTTGTGTCTTCGTGGGGTTGAACTGAACTAAGTTCATTTCACCCCATTTGGAGGCCCGCCCCAGAGAGCTCTCGATTTCAGACACAAGTTGAGACCGTCTTTCCTCTACGGTGCACCGAGGAACATTTTGGTGGCCGATGTATCGCGCATCACTCGTGCTGTCATCTGCATAGCAATGCATGCTGTCAATAGACAGCATGTCATTGATATGCAAGATGAAGAGTGTCGGCGACAACACCGAGCCCTGTGGAACGCCAGCATTGACTGAAAGAGTCTCGGAGCAACAGCCGTCAACGACGACTTTAATGCTCCGACCTTCCAGGTAGCTAGCGATCCACTTGCAGAGTCCCTCGGGGATTCCGTAGGATGGTAGCTTCGATAGAAGGGCTCTATGCCATACCCGATCGAACGCCTTCGCGATGTCAAGGCCGACAGCCATAGCCTCACCCTTGCCCTCCAAAGCTTCTGCCCAGCGATGTGTGAGATAAACAAGAAGATCACCAGCTGATCGACCGTGACGGAAACCGTACTGACGATCACTGATCAGCTGGTGCTCCTCAAGGTACCGCATCAGCTGGGCGTTAACGACTCGTTCCATAACTTTGGAGAGCAAAGATGTGACCGCTATCGGCCTATAACTCGAAGGGTCCGACCGGTCACCTTTTTTAGGGATTGGATGGACATGAGACACCTTCCATGAAGTGGGAACCCTGTTAGTATAATAGGAAAGACGGTAAAGGCGCGTAAGAACGGGGGTCAACTCAGGGGCGCACGTTTTAAGAACCACCGCGGGGATACAGTCTGGCCCACTCGACTTACGGATGTCGAGAAGCCTTAGTTCCCTCCTGACCGCACGCTGGTTGATGCGTATCTCAGGTAGGGTAAACTCGCACCGGGAGATCTTCGGCGGTGTGGCTTCTCCATCATCTAAAGTCGAGTTCGAGGCAAAGGATTGGGCTAAAAGATCCGCCTTCTCCTTTGCACTATGGGCCAAACTGTCATCAGGCTTACGCAGTGGCGGGAGACTAGACTGGCAGAAGTTGCCTTGGACAGCCTTGGCAAGCGGCCAAAAAGCACGGCTCCCAGAGGGATAACTCTTTAGTCGCTCACCAATTCTGCCAATGTGCTCCGCCTTGGCCCTGGCTATAGCCTTCTTGCTGGACCTAGAAGCAGCATTAAAGTTCCGCTTCTCTTCCTTGGCGTTTGGATCCTGACGCTTTCTGGCGTCATTCCACGCCACGTATGCGGACTGCTTGAGGCGCGCAGCTTCGGCGCAGGCATTGTTATACCAAGGCCGGCTACGACGCCCCAGTGGTATTTTGGTATTGGGGATGAACAAGTCCATCCCCAAAAGCACCACGTCCTTGATGCAGTCCGCACAAGCGTCAGGATTTTCGGAAGAGAAACAGAGCTGCTTCCATGGGTAGGACGCAAAGAACTCACGTAGTCCATCCCAATCTGCTGACCCATAACGCCAGACCCTGCGAGATCCAGTCGCTGAAGAGCGATGCTGATAAGTAGCAGGGGCCGACGAACGCACTAGGCAGTGGTCAGATGACCCTAGAGGGGCATCGACCACCACCTTGTATCCATCAGGGTGTGTAGTCAGCAGAAGGTCCAACAATGAAGGTTCGTGGGTCTCAACATCTGGAACACGAGTGGGTTGCGTTACCAGTTGTGTGAGACCATAAGCCAAGGCCAATTCATAAACAGTCCGACCCGGGAGGTCAGTGGTCCGGGAGCCCAACCACTCCACATGATGAGCGTTAAAGTCGCCAAGGACCACCACCTCCGCAGATGGGTACTGTTTAAGAATTTGGTCAGTCCCCACTTCCACGTTCTCAAATAGGTGAGTAGACCCGCTTCACTGGCATGAGACCTGTAAAGGCATGCGTAGATCCGAGTACGACCTCCATAGTCTACGCATAGCCACAAGATCGACAGGTCCCGATGCTCGAGGCCCCGAAGGCGGCGACAACATATATCACCCCTAACGAAAACGCACACCCCGGCCTTACGAAGGAACGAGTGCTCTAGTACGTAGCCGGGGTAGTTTAAGTACGAAGTATCGTCAGGGGTAGATATTTGAGTCTCCGTTAAAAAGAGCAGAGCAGGCCGCGACGTCTCGAGGTGGTGATGGACGGCGTCGAGGTTACTATGCAGACCCCTGACATTGCAGAAGTCCACTTGAAAAGTGGATGAAGTCTCCGCCGAGTAATGTCTGCTCTTTTTTTTGGCCTTCTTCATATATTTGAATTTATTAGAGTAGGAATGGAGAAGGATGTGCGCAGTGGGTTCAGAATGATACCCGAATAAAAGGCGGAGCGTGGTGCGAGGTGGGCACGTGAGTTATTTGAGGAGCTGGCACGAAGCACGGAAGGGCCCCCGATGCCCCCCCATGTACAGACGCCGGGATCCACTCCAGTCTCCCACACTGGCACGGCGACTGTACAATGGGATTTTCGCCGGTTGGTAGGACAGCTTCCCAAGGAGGGAGTTTTCAAAGAGAATCCTCGGGTTCAGGTCCCCAACTGACCGGCAGGCGGCCGGCGGCGACCGTTCCCATCGGGTCTCCCTGTGCCCCGAGTCAGCCCCTCATGCTCATCGCGGCGACCGGGACTTTAGCACCGCATGTTCCGGGCACCATCCGAAACCACCGACACGGAGAGGAGAGTAGAGGACAGGAACGGCTATCCAGCCCTTCCACAGGAACGCATTGCTACTTAGCTGCAGAAATAGGCTGGACGGTGGTACCAATCCGCTTGGGCCGAACGCCGAGCAGAAAAACGTCCACTCAGAGTTGAGCCCTACCACCAGTGACGGGAGAGAAAGGACAAGGACACCATAACCGCATACAACATATTGCTAAGACATTCTTTGCAGGAGCTATATTCTACGATTCTTGTTATGATTATAATTCTTGTTACGTCATCACCAATCATCTATGCTAATAGTATGTTTACTAAGAGCATCGATGATTAATATCCATTAAAACAAAGACAAAGCGTACGAACATCCACCTACAACGTTACCTTTTAGATAAACATAATGTATTCATGAACACCACCTTGACAAAGTCCTTGAAACTGGCAATGGAGCATATTCATTTAAACTTGTATCAGCAATACTTTCGCCTAAGGAAGGCAGACCCTGGCAAGACGCTCACGTAACGCCGAGCAAAGGGCAAAATAAAAGATCAGAAATACTTTTTAATACATCGGGGACCACAAGCCCCTCGAAGTTCCTGATACCCATAAAACAGGTTAACCTAGTTTGGTTTCAGGACTATGTGTAAATATTTAAGTATAATTTTAGTTGACTGGACTGCCTCGGATCCGCTGCGATTGGTGTGCTGAAGTTTCGGTTTCGATCCCCAGGTCGGGTAAAAGTGATATTGGGTTTTTCGACGATGAAATGCTTAGTATCAGCCCTGAGAAACTGGTATTGTGCCTAGTATGGCGATAGGCTCGTACCTATTACATCATGGTACGGAAGTACAATCGGGGAAATGTGGGTGGTTACACCTCTGCTTACCCCTTCGGGGATTACAGGTATTAGTGCGTATATATGATTACTTCTTTATTTTTAGGGATCTGTACATTAAGGGTGTCAACAGAACATTATTACTAAATCTTCTCAGTCTGTCCTAACTTTAAAGGGAACTTATCTTTTGATACATAATAGGAAATTTCCACAGTATTAGACAGTTTCATCTACAGCTTGTATGGACCAGCTAGACCGAGTCTTTACCATTGTCTCACAGAACCCGACATAAAGTTGCAGCATGCTGATGCGTTTCGTATGGTGAGTGAAATATTCAGTGGCCCAAATCACCTCGCCTTTCCTATCTCTTAATTATCCCTTTCCTTAAAGCTGGCAACGCGCCCATTATTCTTCTGGGCAGTGGAGATCACTTACCATCAGGTGACCTACTTGCACGTATGACGTCTTATGCTATAAAAAATGTGAAACGGCTATTACGGCAGTTCTATTCATCTTCAGCTTTCAAATCCCTTTCTCTCTAAATTCCGTATTTCCAAGAATATGAATCACTACAGTCGGTTTAAATAACGCACCATAGAATATGTGAATAGGTTACCGAAGGCAAGTGTAATATCGACCTGGCGTATTTGTATTGACTCAGTTCCACATCCTCTTCATACGAGTTGTAGTGGATCGTACTGTGTATGGGGCTTAGAATAATGATTTATGTTAGAACTAACTAAACTCGTGGCTTCGATCGCGTAGTTTCCGTCGTTAAAGAACATTAAATGATCTCGCGGAAATGTACTACTGAGATAAAAGTATTTTATATCCTAATCTAGATCATAGTCTTTCTATCTGCCAAAAATCCAAATCCATTCACTGGTTAAGGCGTGATTGATTAGCAAACATTTAAAGGTTCTCTGGAAGAATCACCACTTTTGATACAACGATTACAATTAAAATTTAGAGCCTAAATCTTATTGAAGTCCATTTAAAATAAACTGCCACAATATACACTGTACATAAATAATAAAATATGTAAAGAAATCTTCGATTCTATAGCCTTCACTATCGCTTAACATTTCCTTGTTTAATTTCATGGGGATTATTCGAATTTACATTTCAAGGCGTTGAATAAAATGGCGTCGGTTACCTCCAGTGCAGAAGTGTAAATAATTGCTAGAGATTTACTATTGTCTATTTGTTATTCAAGTCTTACTGTCTGTATTACTTCTTTCCAATTACCTCCGTACAAATCCTATTATTATAAATAAATATTTAAGTTTATATGTTTGTAATAAATTTTTCAGATTCGCCCGCGAGAATATTATCTTTTTTCCCGGATAAAAAGTATGTCATGAGCTAAAGCTAAGCAACCATAGTAATGAGTTACATGTGTGCATTTTATCCAAATCTGTTGATCAGTTAATGCGTGATTGATTACCAAATATCCAAATAAGCCAACTCAAAAACTCTAACCATAAACAATGTCTCATATAATTAGTAAAATGTAGGATTCATCCAATTTCCTAGCTCAAATGGAAATTAAACAAAAATAGATTTTTGAGATATTTAAGTGTGTAATAATTACAAGATTACAAAACAATAGAGATAGTGGGCCCCCTTACGCGAGGCCCTTATTGGTCCATCTAGAAATTATAATTTATTAATTATCAGACCTAATATTTAAATATTTCTTGCTCAGAAGAGACCAAAGATACAAAAATATTTTGGTACCTATTTGCAGCTTATCTCAAATTATCATTAACATCAACAGATACATTATTGTAGGCTTTCTCTAAATGTCTAAGAAACATGCTAGATTTTGAATATCTTTTGAAAACCCAATTTAAATATGTGTCACTAAACGAATTAACGAATCTCTCACGAATCTCGCATGATTGAGACCTTCTGAATTCGACCGTATATGGTGACAGAATATTGAACTCTATAAACCACTCTAAACTCTAAATACCATTAAGGAACCGTCCATTAATCACGTGATGCTTGAAAGAGGTTTAGGTTAGAGGCGATTAGTCTTAAACTTCAGCTCGTATCACCAAGGGGGCGGGGGGGAGGAAAATACTACAAAAACATCACGTGATTAAGGGACGGCCCCTAAATTGAAGATTTCACACAAACAGAACATTAAAGATATCGGTCTTAATTTAAGTTCAACATTAAGGTTAGAATTAGCTTCAGGTATAGCAATTATTAGTATATTGGCCACTGCTTAAGGACTGCACCATAACTTAAAATATTATTATACGACTGGAGTAAAAACTATGTCTTGCAGATGATGGATCATCGATATAAATACCTAAGTATTTATATACTTAAAGAAAAATTTACGAAGACACGAGCTCAGATTATCGTGACCAAACCGTAGATAAAATCTGCTTATGGGAATTCATTTTATTCCCTGAACAGTTGGTGATATCACTTGTACATGTTTTATCGACCTATGATTCAGTTATTAATGAATATTCTTAATATGCTACCTGCTATGAAATCATAACATTGTCATGTCTTAAGTATTCCCGATGCACACCTACCTAATATTGTTGTTTCTAGAATCTTAATGAAGATTTTATAGTAGGCACGAGTTGAATTAGTCGTGCTTAGTATCTGTAACACTAATTTTATATGCATTTTTATCAAGATCATAATCAAAGTCAAATTTGTGTATCACAAACAAGTCACTAATATTATATTGGCGAAAATGATTTTGGATGACCTTTTCAACCGATAAAAAATAGAGGAGGTTCACAATTCGAAGCGTTTGTTTATTTTTTGTATGTATAACCATAATTAACTCCGCCAAACGTGAACTGACTTAGGTGATAATTTACATAAAGTATTTTTCTGAACAAGTATATTGGTAAGGTTGATTCCTTTTTAATTTCAAGAAAAAATTCTTCCTCTAAGAGGGTGAAATCGAGGATGAAAGACTCAAACTTCGTCATTTATACACCGAATTTAACGATTTTTTCGCTGTAAATAGTAAAATAAAACACTTTTAAAGAAAAGATTAACCCGGTATCAATTATTAGTACCACCTACTCAAAATTGTTTATATAGATATAAAGTAAGTTTTCTAACTTTTTGAATGGTAGAGCCGCGCTGTAGACAGTTTTGTTTACAGCATGAATGGGCTGGCTCGACCGGGTCGTTACCACTGTCTCACATAAAACCGACGTAAAGTAGCGACTTGCTGCTGCGTTTTTTTTTTTTTTTTTTTTTTTTTTTTTTGTGTTGACGCTTGCTGTAAGCCTGACGAGAGTCGGCTGTATACAGCTTCACCGGACTTTCGGGCGAGCGCTTTCAGGCGCTCTCAGCCCTTGACTAGGTGACCACCGCTGAGGGCACCCCCTTTGGGGTACGAACCTCGGCTCAGGACGGTCACCGGAGAGGGCAGAGACATCTGCGATTGGGGTTTAGGGGACTATATTTTAGGACTCTACTTGATGATTATCAATCATCATTAACATCGGACTGCTGCGTTTCGTACGGTGAGTGAGATATACGGTAAGCCCAAATCCCCTCCCCTTACCAATCCCTAATAATCCCTTTCCTTTAAGGTCGGCAACGCGCCCATGATTCTTGTGGTGGTGGGCGTACATGGGCGGTGGAGATCACTTACCATCAGGTGACGCACTTGCTCGTTTGCCGGCCTATGCTATAAATATAAAGGCATAAAAGTATATAGTTGGTCCGCTAGCAAACACTCATGTGTTTTTTTTGTACGTAATAACTAAGCAGATAAGGTAAAAAATTTGAAATTGATATTTATTCAAATTTTTGTCATCGAACAAAAAAAACCGTTAATGCGACTCATTTGGCACGAAAGTAAAACCCGCTTTCGTTTTGTGAAAGGAGAAATAAAAAAATGTACGACTCTTGTGTTTACAATATTCAAACGTAATAATGCCTCATTTTAACCGTGTTACGTTTACACAAATGTTGAAGTTAGCAATACGGTTACGCGAAATATTCCTAAAATTAAAACCTTCAGAGACGAGCGAGGCGCTCGCCTGATGGTAAGCGCCACGCCTGCCCATAAACAGATGCAACACCACACAGAACTTTGAATTACAAGCACTGCATGGCACTGAACTGCGCTCGTCACCCCGAGACATAAGATGTTAAGTCTCATAATGCCCAGTAATTTCACTGGCTTCAATGACCTTCAAACAGAAACAAAATAGTGCTTCACACCGAGGGACCTACCACCTTGATAATTCCAGTATCATCTTTAATTTAAGAAACAATTAAATATTCAGACTATCGAGACTTGATTAACCAGCCTTAAATAAAATGCGTAATGTAATTACGCTATAATTACAGTGACCTTAATCGCAACAAGAGCACAGCACATCACTAGCGTTATATATCAGTAAACAATCCCAAATAAAAATCTGTACAAAATTTTATTATTTCCGCTCTATACAGCAACAGTGGCGGTGGTACTAACGGTTTCCGAAGCCAGTTTCATTGCAGTATAGCTGTGGTACCCATCGCAGTGGTATCGTATAAACAACGTAGTCTGCCCGGCCACGCACGCCAGTCAGAGCTTGAGAGCCAACGACCCTGCCGTCTAACAATAAACATTTCCAATAAGTGAACACGTAAACGTGAAAGTGTTATATTCTAATATATTGAAGGTGAGAATTAATCAGTGAAAATTTATACGGTGAAGTGTAATGATGGAAATTATAGCGTGAAATATTTGTGGTAATATTAATATATTTGTGTTGTGACTACAATTTGAGGTTCATTGCAATGCGTTCATACATAAACAAAGTTACGATTTACGGGAAATAATTCTGATAACTCGGATTATCAATATTTTTTTATCGAAATCGTTTTTTTTTTATCAATTAATGTTATTCAAATCTCATCAACGATATATCACATACAATTTAATATTAAATTTCGAAATACATTACGTTTCGTTAAAGCCATATAAAGTGATACATATATGCGCACTCAGGCCTGTAATCTCCGAAGAGGTAGGTAGAGATGTAATCAGTACACCCACATTTCGCCGAGCGTATATTTGTCCCATGATGTGATAGGGGCGATCCAATCCTCATACCGGGCACAATTCCAGAATCCGGGCTGATACTGAACATTCCGTGTTAGAAAACCAAATACCACTTTTACCCGACCCGGGATCGAACCCGAGTGCGCGATACAACTGCGCTTCCAAGGCAGTTGTTTCAATTTATTTAGCATATTATTAATATAACGCAACGAACATTAGCGTTTTATTTAACAGTTACGGCGAATATAAATATTGGACTACTAAAAATAACATTGTTTTCAAATCGTCGACACAACATCAGCGATGTAATATATTCAGTGATATATTCATATAGTGATATATCCACTCGCCGATATGTGGGTGTACTGATTATACCTCTGCCTACCCCTTCGGGCATTAGAAGCGTGAGAGCGTATATATACTTAACATCGGTTCAACAGTTGATCACGTTCTCAATCTTACAATGTGCGCAGGATTTTGTACCTCCGATAATAAATTGAACCTTTAAATATGGTTATATTCATGCAATTACCGTGGCGGAGGCAAACCTTAACCTAAATATATTATAATGCAATTAACATACATAAATCTGCAATAGTAAGTTCTATGTGCTATATTTGACATAGTTTTGATGGATAAAGTATTATTTATTCTGATTATTGTGTCTAAAATTTACTAATCGCAACTATGAAGAAATAAAATACGCATAGTCCCGACCCCGCTCAAGGTTAACCTGTACCGTGGGTATCTGCAACTACGAGGGACTTACGGTGCCACAACAGCCAGACCCGAAAAAAATATTTGTGGCTGAATTATTTGTCCCGGTGCGGGAATCGAACCCATAGTCTCTCGCTTCGCAGCCGACTGCTCGCACACTGCGCCACGGATGCCGTCAAATATCTATCTAATGTGTAATCACTTTATTGTGAAGGAAGATAAAATGAAACTATTTTCCTTCCTCACTTCTTTTTTCTTGTCGTGTCATTCCAGAATAATAATAACAAGTCACTATTACATTACTAGTCATCACTATTTTTATTGAAATTGGTTTCCATTTATAAATAAAATTAAAAAGATTTTAAAGATTCAATAAACATTTTAATTCATCTCAAATAGCAGGTTTACACGGTTCAATTTTGATTGATCAACTGCTAGTTCGCAAACGATTCGAACAGTCTGAAGTTGAACAAACTTTCAATCAAATTGTTCATAAAAACCTCACGACTTTTTATGTTGACAAGGGTATATGTCTTTGATTCGATTCGTCTCAACCTGTTATTAGTCTTTCAAATGCATAGCCGAAGACAAACACAGCTAAAGGCAAACTAAGAAATAAACAACATGTTTTTTACGTATATTAAAAACCTCACTTCTTCGACTGTAAAAACGAAGTCTAAACTTATTCGATTTAAATCAATAAAATTATTATACTAGCTGTCTCGCGTGGCCTCACTCGCGTGCATATTACTGCTCCGCTCCCGTGGGTCGTAACGTGATAATAAAGCTATAAAACATCGTCTCCACAAATATATGAATATGGCCTCAATAGGTCAAGTTATTCAAAATTTATACGGTAAGACATTGATTACCTAGTTAACCCCCCTCCCTTTTATGAGTTGAACACGTGTTTTATAGTTTTAATATATTTGTGCTCAATTTCAGTCGTATTCCGTTCCCTAAAAATGTTTATACATAACCCCCTTTACCAGCTTAAAATGTAAATTTCCTAAAATCCAAACTTAACGGGACTCTACAAACTATCATCTGACAAAACTTTATCATCCTAGCATTAGTACTTTTGTAATAACTTTTGTCAGATTAGACCTATTTTGATAAAGTAAAGACTAAATAGTACGTAGATATCTATACTAATATAATAAAGCTGTAGAGTTTGATTGTTTGTTTGTTTGTTTGTTTGAACGCGCTAATCTCAGGAATTACTGGTTCGAATCGAAAAATTCTTTTTGTGTTGGATAGTCCATTTATCGAGAAAGGCTTTAGGCTATATAACATTACGCTGCGACCATTTGAAGCGAAGCATCAGTGAAAAATGTTGCAAAAACGGGGAAAATTATTCATATTTTTTAAGGCTTCCGTTGCTAAGCTACCCAAATAATATTATTTGAAGGCTTCCGTTGCTAAGCTACCCAAATCTATACTAATTTATAAAGCTGTAGAGTTTGATTGTTTGTTTATTTGTTTGATCACGTGGGCGGAGCCGCGAGCAAAAGCTAGTGTAGTAATATATGTGTATTTCTGTCTTACTTGGAAAAATATTTTATCAATCATTTTGGTTTTGATGCGTTCCAAGCACACAAACAAACGACAGACAGATAATAATTCTAAAAATGATCGAAAATTATTTTGTTACTATCTCTGAGTCCCTTGAATTACTTTTGTTGTATATTTAAGCAATGTACAGACATGCAAAACATAAATTCTTATTAAATGTATTTGATGTCAATGTCATATTAATCACAACTACAATCCAAAAACAGAACCCTCAACGTTCAAATATTTTTGACAAAACTTGATACATGCATTTATAGAATAATCATGCAATCTAAACTCCGGACTCCTAAGATTCTCTGATAAGCCTCCGTAGCCAGTGGACCAGTAGCCGACTGTGAAATAAGTGACCACAAGTTCGATCTCCTCACCAAAATAAATGTTTGTGTGATGCACCAATATTTGTTTCGGATCTGAGTGTTGTAAGTGTTTTGGAGTTCCTAATACCCAAAATCAAGCATGGCATATATGTGGCGAATTTATGTATCTATTTATCGACTTCAATAAGGAGGAGGTTCTCAATTCGTCTGTATTGCTTATGCATGTTACGCGAAATCTTCACCAATTTGGACAAAACTCTTGTGTTCGATATAATATACTTCATGAGTGGTCCTAAATTTGGTTAAGATCTGGTCACTAGTAGGAGGGAACATTTGCAACTCTTCAACAGTGCTAACACAATTATACTCCACGGATTTTGAAGTCGATAACTTATTTGTCAAGTACCAGAGAGCATAAGGAATTTGCCCTCGAATGAAATAATTACGAATCAGGCTAATGGGCATAACATGTAAATTATTAAACTCATTTATGGAGCAAGTGTCATTTCCTGATGTAAATTGAAGGTCAAGCATTTACTCTTTAGGATCATTATCTATATTAGAACACTAAGCAATTTGTAAGTGCACTGTACCTTGAACAGTGTGCACAGATAAAAAGATGACCGCATTTGTAATCATTTTATAATGATGTTTCATTTTAAACAATTTTCGTGAAGTGTCATAATTATTGTAAATGTTAAGGTTATATTACTATTAAACTAATTTTTGTATTAACTAAAAGAAAAAGAACCTGTGTAGTAAGACTTTAGCATTACACGTACACAGTACATATATTTTTAAAAATATTATTTAACTTAAACTATGATATGAATAGTGTAATGAGTAAAGTATAGGAATGTTCATTTATTTAAACAACTGAATAACGAGTGACTCGCTCACATGATGGTAAGCGCCACGCCTGCACATAAAGCAGCCGCTATTAAGAATCATAAATTACAAAGTAGATACTGCATGGCACTGCACTGCGCTAATCTCTCGAAAAATATTTTTTAAGTTTCACAACTATTAACTTCACTGGGTTGAGTGTCCTTCAAACCAGAACACAAAAGTACTTCCATATTGCTGCTTGAAGGCAATGACAATGTCGCGGTATTTACCAAGACGGAATCTCGCATAGGAAAGACCTACCAACCACACAAGCCAATGAAATTATTGTGTTATGAGCCATAATATTATCTTGTCTTAGTTTTCTTTTATGGGATGCTGTCATAAATAGTTCGTAGCTATGTCACCATAAAGTTACTGGACAGTTTGTTCGCTAACAAATTCCACAACGGACAATATTGGACGCATCAAGCGAACCGTGAAGATGCAATTACACAGACTGACATAATTACAACGATCGTCGATCCATGCTCTCGTCTTTCGTGTACGTTTTGTTGGCTGAAATTATTTATAGCCCGTGGCTATAAAAAAGGTATATATTGATTAAATATATTGATATAATAGTCTTTATCGAATCGATACTTTAGTTATTTTTGTAACACAGGGTCAACGATCCTCTGGGTTACATTTTTGTATTTTGTGTTACGGTGGGTGCGTCGACTGAGACCACTTTTTTTTATTATTCCCCTCCACATAAAAGTTTGCGAGTACTGTATAGAAACTACCGGATGCAAATGATACAAATGGATTAATTAATTATCCATTAAATTACATCAAATGACTCTGAAAATTGGATATCCTTAAGTAATTATATGTAACTAGCTTTTCCTCGCGGCTCCGCCCGCTTGTTCTGCTTTTTCCGGGATAAAGAGTAACCTATGTTACTTCTAATATCTCCAAAATTATGTGTACAAAGTTTCATGATGATCCGTTAAGTAGTTTTCGCGTGAAAGCGTAACAATCAAACTTACATTCACACATTTATATTGTTTTTTAGATCATTTAAAGAGGAATAATTCTTTCATACATATTTTTTGGGTAGCTTGAACCGTGTACGCAGCGCACGCAACGAAAGCCTTCAAATATGAATAATTTTCCCCGTTTTTGCAACATTTTTCACTGATGCTTCGCTCTTAATGGTCGCAGCGTAATGTTATATAGCCTAAAGCCTTCCTCGATAAATGGACTATCCAATACAAAAATAATTTTTCAATTCGAACCAGAAACGTCGTCACGTCACGAAAAAGCTAGTTAAATGGGTACTCGATCTATTCTATACCACTATAAATGCGAATGTGTTTGTCGATTTGTCCCTCTATAATTCAGCAATGAAACAACAGCCTGGCATGTTTTTTTTTGGATAGAGATAGTTTATTGGCCAAAGGGTGACACAAGCTAGTTTTGAAGCGATCAGCATAATAAGGCTAGTAGGGTCGAACCCATAATACATTTTTGGGAAATATTCAATATAAATCGTGAACGGAGCAGAAGAAAATAAATAAATATGATAATATTTTGTTATATATTGTTATCATCATCACAATGTGGTTATAAGATACACATACTTAAATAGTTGCTTTTTCCCGTCCCATAATGTGATTGGGGGAGCCTATCGCCATACCAGGTACAAATTCCTCGTTCCTCTTATATCGGGCAATTCGCGTCATTTTGAAAACTCTGACAAAAAATCTGATTGTCCGACCTAGGAATTAAACCTCACGGCCATCACCTCACGACCTCACGGCTTACAGAGCCTTAGTATATTGCCACTAGACCAATGGTTATAATTATTATGGATGGTTATAAGATATTTTATAAAATAAAAACACAGTGTTTGTATTTTACAACAACAACGCGCTACACATATAGGATTTTAAATTTACTATGTTTTTAGTCTCATCAATAACCGGAGATGGTCGGCAACGGGTAAATATCATGCTGCCACAGTAAACGATACATCAAAAGACGTAAATATTGCGAGGAGTGCCTTAAGACGGAAGGCAAAGCAGCATAGCGCAGAGGCGGGTCAGGCAGAATAGTTTCCAGAATGGCCTCAACTGCGCCGAAGAAGGCCAACTCGAGCTTCATAATCGGTAGAGAATTTGGTTAGGGACACGATCCAATGGTCGTTCAGGTAAAGACAGCTGGGTCGGAAGGCTAGTGAGTCCGGCTAACTGTCTCTCCTTCCCGAGGTTGCGAAGGTATCCATAAATAGAATTTTCCCCCCAGTAAAAAAGCTTCATCAATAAAACTGGATTTTCAAAGGTGTAGGTACTATAATAGTTCATATTTATAATTACTTATCTTAATGACCGCGTATAAGATGTAATCCAAGAGGTCTTGGAATCGTTTACTTAGCCGTGCAAGGCTTTTAAATTTCCTTGGAAAGATGAAGAGGCATACGGGTATTAAAATGATAATTAGGTATTCACAAACGTAGGTCAACTCAGTAATAAAAGAAACAACTTGAAATGAATCTTTTTAGTAAAAGGCGGTGTTTGAACACATATCACAAATTATCTTAATGATAGTTAAAGAAGTCAGAAACGACGTAGTCAACCTTGGAAATAGGAAAAATCATTAACATCAATGCTTTTTAACATTAGGCGGCGATTTCAAAATACTTAGATCCGAACAAACAATAGCCAAAAATAGGTGTAATAAATTGTGCAAACACATCTGTGAATTGTGTAGTTTGACAAACACCTTCATGAACTATTGCTAAAATCTTTTACATATATACATAATAAAGTAGTGTTAACATTAATTTTACTTAATAAATAGTTTTTGTTTTATTATAATCGAATCCTGCTGCCTTTGAGAAAAACGAAAGACTTAACGTAACTTAAATCTTGGTCAATATTTTTAAGATACCAATGTCTTTATTGTTGTTAAGGCTTAATTTTTTAAACCTGTGGAACGGAGATCTAGATCGTAATTTAACTGTGCCAGAACTAATGACGGATGGTGACTTTTCGTCTTTTTTGTCACGGGGCTAAAAATTTAATATGGTGTTATAAGTTTGACAACTTTGTCTATCTCTCCGTCCATCTGTCTGTATATCTGTATCATCGTAGCACTTATATGAATGAACAGATTTGATTACGGTTTTATTTTTGTTTGAAGACAATTGGTTCAGCCATTTACAAAGCCCAGACCGGAATGGTGGAACGGGGATTTAGAACGTAATTTAACTGTGCCAGAACTAATGACGGATGGTGACTTTTCGTCTTTTTTGTCACGGGGCTAACAACACCATATGGTGTAATAAGTTTGACTCCTTTGTCTATCTCTCCGTCCATCTGACTGTCTCTGTATCATCGCAGCACTTATTTGAATGAACAGATTTGAATACGGTTTTTTTGTTTGAAGACAACTGGTTCAGCCATTTACAAAGTACAGTTCTTTTTTCTAACCGATGCAATGTCGGGGGTTTACAAGGCATTCTGTAGGCTTAGTAAAAGTTTCGACAGTTTTTTTAAAACGATGATAGTTTTATATACTACTTTAATTCATCTTAGTTCCCAATAGTGGGAACTAGAATAGTAAGCTGATTTAGAGCAATTTTTTCCTCTTTTACAGTATAAATTACTAGCTTGATACTTCGTTAATAGTAATATTATACGAATTCAAAAATTGTGAACGCATTTGTTCTTACTATTCGACTGAGAACTTAGATTATTTAAGATACTACGATGCAACTATTGCCAGACAATGTACAACGGAGTAGCGAGTGACTAACATGCGGAACAAGTGCATATCAAGATTATTTATAGAATGAACTTTACTGATGACAGAACGTGAAGAGCACGAGATAAATTTAATGTCGCATTATACTAAAGGAAGCAGTCACGACAAAACGACGCATTATAACCACCCTATCTATAACCAATCCAAAACAAATTTAATGCGTCGCATCTAATGATTAACTTAATTAAGGTAATGTTAGTTGTTGTAAATGAAGTCCACGTCGCATAAAACCCATTAGGGTTAATAATGATGATGCTACAATCAACAATATGATAATTTTTATTGTTCTGATTCATAATGAATAAAGTTAATGTTAATTAATTTAGGATTAGTCCAGGTCGTATAAAACCTATTAGGGTTAATAATGAGGATGGTACAATCAACAATATGATAATTTTTATGGTTCTGATTCATAATGACAAAAACACTTGGACAAATGTTAAAAGGCAGATTAAAGTGCAGATGGCGAAAGAAATTAATGACATTTGCATTTGTATCGTATTGACTAACATCAGCATTGTTGATAAAAAATTGTTGCAAAACTTCAAAAATAATGAAATATTATAAGAATTACTTACATGAAAAATAATAAGTGCGGTGGAGTGGTAGTTTTTTTTTTTTATCCTG
This sequence comes from Amorpha juglandis, assembly GCA_949126905.1. Lineage (NCBI taxonomy): Eukaryota > Metazoa > Arthropoda > Insecta > Lepidoptera > Sphingidae > Amorpha > Amorpha juglandis. The sequence continues at coordinate 12,212,489 of OX421372.1, forward strand.
GCACGGCTAAATAACACAATAGACCTGATGTTAAGTACATCATCATCATCATGTAATGTCTGACATTAGGTCTCTCGAAGGGCGACAGAATAATCAATTTAAATAGTCAATTTTGGCAATATGCAAATGAACTAATTACTTTAGGTAGAAAGCACCAAGTCAAAATAGGAGTTTTTTTTTTTTTCAATTAAATATTTTAGTAAAAGAATTATCAAGATCGATTGTAAACATGATCAAGTCTTCCTTCAACACTGAATTCACCTCCTCAGGGGTAGATTAACTTAAAATTTAAATGGGACCTACTATGAGCTATACTTGTTCGGGTGAAAAAATAATCATTAACTTAGGACCCCGTTTGGCGTAGTTATGCGTTGTTATACATAAAAACACACATCGAATTAAGAATCTCCTCCGTTTTATACCATTGGTTAAAAACATGATTTTATAATACAGTCTCATACGTCATATTATTATAATTCTCATTAACGTGTTTTTTATTTACACTCCAATAAATATGAAAAGGCGTTACGTTGCTTTCAGGGCTGGTTAAAGTCTGCCGCTTTTATATGACTAAACTCAGTTGACACGAGTATAATTACCTACATAATTTCTTTCACGAAAATTACCCCAGCAAATAATTTATATTGTTCATGTTCAATTTTACGCCTGGCTGGCCACACTGGCTACCCTATTAAGGACTAAGAATGGCATATTTTGTGATCATAATGAAATAAGCAGGGCTTTATCTTTTTCCTCTGCTAAAAATAAAGTAAGTACTTAAGCGAAGATAATATAAAGGGAATACATTCGATTAGTTGCAATTAATATATACGCAGTCACGCCTGTAAGGGATAGGCAGTGGTGTAACCCGTACACCCACATTTTGCCAAGCATATATCGGTCCTATGATGTGATAGGCGAGCCTACCCCCATACCCGGCATAATTCCAGACTACAGGCTGTTACTGTGCATTTCGTGATAGAAAAACCCAATATCATGTTTACCCGACCCGGGGATCGAACCCGAGACCTTAGCACAGCAGTCGCAACGCGTAATACAACTGCTCTACCGAGGCAGTTTTAGTTGCAATTAATCTTCTTTCTTATTATGAAATGATAATGAAACTTTTGTTATGCCACGATTCTCATTTATGTTTCTTTATTGTTCCACATTATTGATATTACCACATAATAAATATTACACATAAACCTGATTCCGTTTAATGTCTTGTTTATTTATTCAATTCTACGCAATATACGATAATCATTATTCTTTTTTAAATATCGAAATAAAAAAATAATATAATTGAAATTACACCTTTACTATGAAAAATGTTTTTGATGCTAATTAAATTCATCATTGGACACAAGGTGGTACAACACAAAACAACAAGGTGGTTTACAAGGTGGTAGGTCTCTCGTATGCGAGAGGCCGTCTGGGTTTGAATTACCGCTTTGTCTATTCCTGCCAACAAGCAGCAGTGTGTAACTGTTGTGTTTCAGTTTGAAGGACATTGAAGCTAGTAAAATTACTGGGCATTATAAAACTTAACATCTTATGTCTCGGGGTGCCGAGCGCAGTTCAGTGGCATGGAGTTCTTTGTAATTCAAAGTTTTGCGTGGTGGTGCTTCTGTTTGTGGGCAGGCGTGGCGCCTACCATCAGGAGAGCACCTTGCTCGTCTCGTCATTCAATCAAATAAAAAAAAATAATTAATGTAAGGATCATACAGTAAAGATGACATAATGGACAGGGAGCCCTCGGGTAGCTGATCCACTTGACTACTATCAAGCTCATTTTCATAAGTAAATACAAAAAAATCAGCTGGTTAGTAATCATTCTTATGTTAATAATTATTCTTAAACCAGCTGATTTTTTTGTTTTTACTTAGTTAATATTTATATAATTTAACTGTCATATTGTCCTACAAATAAAATAATATTTTTTTGAGTATCATCAAATCGAAATATTCTATCCTTGCTACCTCTGTTAGCTACCACAATAGAGAATTTTCGCATAGGGAATAGTTGGTCGTCTCATCGAAACGAAGCTACTCACGGAAAATGAGCTTGATAGTAGTCAAGTGGATCAGCTACCCGAGGGCTCCCTGTCTATAATGGGCGGTCGTATCGCAACCTACAATTTCTTCCAGACAACCTTTGTACTTACTATTTTGCGTTTAACTTAAATCTCAGCTATAAAATTCCAACCGTCACGTATTTAGATCACTTCGTTGTTTAAAAGGCGCTCGGACCAGTTTCAACGATGTCCTTTTAAGAGCTCATAAAGACCTCTGTTTTGGACCTCGTTCAACAACACGATGTTTTAGTCCTCCTACATATTCACCAAATACGGTGAACGGGTTTATGACGTCACGTAAGTTCGTTACTCTTGATCCAATTACACTAAGGACGTGATCTTCGGTTTATACACAGTGCTATACCTATCCTTATACTGTGACCTTGAAAATTTTAATGTTTATGTGCTCGTAAATCGAAATGTTTATCAACCAAGCCCTGACGGCAGAGCTGATTTAGATGAAATTTGGAAAATTAGTAGTCATAACCTGGATTAGGACATAGGATACTTTTTACGCCGGTAGTGCATTCCCGTGAGATAATTTAGATGATCGAAAAGACTTCCACCATCCAGTCTATCAACCCAACTTAATTCCGGACTAAAGACTAACCATTCATTAACAGAGGCCCAGCAGTGGTGCAGCATGTTGCAAATTAATATATTTCTCCCCACAGGACAGAACTAGCCAAGCTAACCTCAATTTTATAGTAACAATATAATGTCAAGTCTTCACGAATAGGAACCGTGGCAGCAATTCACTTTTGCATACATAATTACCCGTCTGTAGTTTGACCTTCAATTGACGTACAATTTTAGTAGCATTAACGCAGTACTACAACGCATAGATAGTTAAAAAATCACTTAAATACATACTTGGTGGTGGATCCTTTGGGTGAGAGATTGTCTGAGTTGGAATCACGGTTTTGCCTATTTCTGCCTCTAAAAATCATCAATCATTGTTTAGGCATTGTTTGTTAAGGACATTGAAGCCAGGTAATTACTGTGCATTATTATTCTTCTCTCTCAATCTTTTTCTATATTATGCATCAAAGTAACGAACGCAGTCCAATATCATGCAGTGCTTTAAATAATAAGTTATTCAACCTTCTCTGATGTTTATGATAATGTTTATAGCCAGGTATAGCTCTTACAATCAGTCGAGTGACATGCTCGTTTACTCATTCAAGCTAAAATATCCGAACCGAAAGATTGAAAGGCTTATTTGGGCTGGCTTAGCTAAATCAGAGCTGAGACGGTTGTGGTCCATACCTTCGAACATTGCTGCGCGACCACGCTTTAGGGTGAATGTCCACTTAATCGCACTGTTCGAGTCGAAGGTAATCATGGAATTTTAAATTAGTTATGGATGATACGCAAGCTCGCGCAATAGACCGTGCCGCATGAGTCGCACGAGCCGCAGTAATGGCATCATTTTCAATGACTGCCGTGAGTGCGAAGAGTGCGCTGAGAGGTCCACCTCTCATACATCATACATCCATGTATACTCCTACGTATTACCACTCAAGTCTCTGTGTCGGAACATTATGCGGTTTGTACTTAGAGTACATTGTTCCAAACAGCATTCACCCCATTGGTCTAGTGGTAGCGTACTAGGGGTGAGAACCGTGAAGTCCGGGGTTTTATTCCCAGGTCGGGCAATCGCAATTTGTGTTTGAGTGATTCGAACAATTACATATGAATTGGAATAACAGGATTGGAATTTGTGGCGGTATGGTGATGAAAGAGGGTGGGGCTCGACCTCTTTCACATCATGGGATGGAAATAAGCACAGCGAAAAGATGATACAGCACTAGTTGCATACCTATCAAAGGTCGACAGGTAGAGAATACCTAGAGCATTATGTCCGCCTGTATAATATTTTTTGTATATAAAGTGTAATAATTAAATAAATAAAAGAAGAAGTAAATTATTAAGGGCTCCCCACGCACATAATATTTGTCACTGGAAAGGCAAAAATACTAAAGCGCCAATATGTGAACTTTACCGTAAAACATTTTAAAGTTGTTTTTTACCGATACAAATTCATATTATTATGATTTAATAAAATATAAGTTTTACTGAAGGTTATCCAGTAGGTAAATTTATATGATTTTTAATCAATAAAAAAACGTAAAGTTCACGTATTGGCGCTTTAGGATTTTTACCTTTCCAGTGACGAAATGTTTTTAATTTTTTTTTATGTGAAGTAAAACGCATAAGCCTCAAACTTGGACTGATTAAAAAGTAAACTGAGTTGGGCACACCGAAACGCCGGTGCCCGAATCCGAACTTGACCGATTGATTTCATAAGAGGCAACTCTCTACAATCGTGATTAACGTAGGAGTTACATAACACTTGGGTATTCCTACTTTTTTAAGTAAGATCATTATCTTAGTAAATGATTTTTAATAATATCCATTAAATACAAGGTCACATGTATTATCCGAACCAAAACAGTTTAATCCTGTATAGTGACTAAATGCAATTTGTAATGTCTATTTTGCGAGGTGATTTTCCGTACAAAGAACCTGTTCAATTGGCACTAGCATAGAATCAATATAAATTACTTGTTTAATTATTCAAGTATTAATATTGGCGGAAAAATTAAAGCATTAAACCTAAGACAGGAAGTTATCGTTTACTTGTATTATCTTTATATATAAAAAAATCGTGTCACGTCGTTTGTCCGCCATTAACTACTAAACTACTGTACTGGCCGACTCTGCTAGTATTATTATAGTTTAATACAATTATAATGTATTATATTAACGATACAATTAACTTTATATCTATGTAAATACTTCATTTATTTTAAAAAATACTAGGAAAGTGCGGACATGTATACTCTTTTCGTTTTTTAAAGCTGGTTAAAATATTTATCACTGTTTTTTTTTAAATTTTGTTATTTATTATCAACCAGTTTTGTGAACCTAAATAAAAAAGTAGTATATGGATTGAGCTTTGTTAACGCTGTATATGAACTAAACTCTGGCCGTATTAATGGTGGTCTTTGGAACAATTTATCACAATGAAATATGCATTTAAGTTATTTAACCAAAAAAAAGAATCTATAATAAATAATGAAGTCATAGGTTTCGTGTCCTGAGATCAATTCCCACGTCGGGTAATCACAATTTGAGTTTTGAGTTTCCGTTTTGATTCATTCTCTTAAAATTCAACAATGTATGTACCCACGATATATTTTTCATAGCAAACCTTTGGCATTGTGGAATCTCATCTGCTGCGGTGATCACTATCTCTATTATGTGACCCACTTGCACGCTTGGTTGTTTCTAAAAGCAAATCAGTAAAAAAAACAGCGTTTAAATCTTCAATTGCCGAATAAGTTCATCCATCCAATGCAATGCTGTGTGTCATCGATACATAATGCCAGTAATTTAAAGTGCCTGCAAAATAAATAATGCAAAAGGTATCGCTGCCAGTCATTGCTCGCGTATGACGCACAGTTTCGCCCGCATTCGTAATCGTATATTAATTTGGCGCGCTTATTCATTCATAAGGCTAGTCGACGAAAACAAGAGATAGTAGCTTGTAAGGAGTGATTTTTTAAATAAATAGGAGGGGTGATAATTAAATGTCTTGGCACAGTAGGGCATTAGCCAGCTGTGAAGCGATAGGCCGCGGGTTCCATTCCTTCACCAAGGCAAATGTTTATGTAATCCACAAATATTCGTTTCATTTAAGCACATCGAAAAAAAACTCAACGGGATGGATAAGATTCCAATTTCATCAAACAATTTCTTCTATTTAATCATTATAAAATGATAGTTATCATGTAAACTACATCGTACGTGAGATAATAGCATCAGTATGGAATATTTTAGTAATAGCTTCAGTAATAGACACGGAAAGTAAGCACGTAGTTTTGTTACGAGCGACCTCACTCAGTTAACGAAACCCGTGAAGATAAGCAACAACTATAGTTGAGAGGTTTATGACGTAATAGCTTTTGTTCCCGCATCATAGATTAGTAAGTTTTTTTTACAGATTACAGTGTGAATTAAAACAATGAGGTAATAAGTCTATTAGTATTCACAGGCTTCAAGATTTCGTATCTATTTTTGTGTGAAACATTGAAATTTATTTTGGTAAATGTTAGACAATAGGTACACCTAAAAGAACTAAATTAGCAATGTAGGCCAATAATTAAAGGCAGTTTTCCGATAGTTGCGTTTCGGGCGTTAGTTGTTAAACAGAAATTTACTTTGCTGTTGACAGACTAGAGTGTCATTGACGCCAGCATCAGACCCTTTACCGACTGTCGAAAGGCTGACTTTAAAGATACAATTGTTACAGAAAGATGTATCTTATAGTTTTTGCAACCATCCGCGTGCCTGAGTTCAACCTCGCTGGGGGAAATCACACCCAGATCCGAAACAAATACTTGTGGATCACACCACCATTTGTCTCGGTGCGGTAACTGAACCCGTGGCCTCTCGCTTTTATTTATGAAGATAATCTGAAATTCCAATCCAAAACACAACATACCTACTTTAAATATGTACATTAATTACTATACCTAGGGATTGGGGGGGGGGGGGTTGTTCTCGATTCCCTCAACGCGAAAGACTTACAGCGATACAATGAAATGTTTTACAGCTTATTTATTATCTGCTGGATGTTCTTTTAACGTAATAGTAGAATTTGCATCAAAATCCGTTCAGATATTATCACGTGATGCGCAATACACCACAAACTTTACTGTATTTAACCGTCCTCCGGTTTTATCATATGCTTAAAGTATTTGAGTTATTTTATTGTTCATTCACAAGGAGACGTTCTTCGTATAAAAATTGCATTTTACAAATAGCATTCATTTAGCTTATTTTTAAAATATGTTAATATGAATATACCTGATTAATTTATGTCAGGTATGGCGATAGACTCGCCCCCTAAGACGCCAAATTAAGTTCTGTGAAATGTGGGTCCAGTACTCGTTGCACGTTTGTCTACCCCTTCGAAGATATAAGTGTGAATCTACGTTATTGTATTATTATGAAGTTATTTGTGTAAGATGCATAATTAGAGTTTCAAACGCTTCTTTTCACTTGTGAGATGAATAACAAATCTTTCTCACGTCGTTAAACTAGAATTACTACAGACTTTGTTGATTTTGCAAACTGTTATTGCACAATCTTTTGAAACTAACATTATTCTCATATAAGCAATTATATATTTTGTAAAATACATACTCTACGTGAACTGATGTGAAACAGTTGATCTAGTACTGTGATAGAGCTCTCTGAAACTAAACTAACTCTAAGATCTACGGAGGTTTTATGCAATAATATTTATTTCACGTATTTAATTTATAGGTTCCTAGTGGAATTGTAGCACATTATACGTCCAAAAGCCCAAATCCTGCTCCCGATATCTCACTCACCATGCACAACGTAACAGAAAGCCGTTTCTTTACGTCAGCTTTCTGTGATACAGTGGTAACAACCCGGTCGATCTGGCCCATACGCTATATATGCTATTATTTCATAAGAAGTATATCCCTCAATATTTTTCATTTTCATCGAAACATCACAACATCGAACAAAAGAGTCGAAAGTCGTTTTATCTCCTAACACAAATATTAGCAATGCTTTCTATTTTAGAAAAGCCTAGAACACAAACACTTGAAAGTGAATTAAGACCACCTTTCAAGTAAGGTAACGTAAACATTATTGTTTAAGTCTAGGTCACACGGGTTACCACGTTCACATTTTCCTGACCGACTTTGCATAATGGGCGTGAAGACAGAAGTTCCAATAGCCCGGCTACATTCGGTAGTAATGACAACAAGGGCTGGGGGCTGATTGTGTGCCACACAATGGTGAGACGTAGGAAAAACTTTGAAGTCACCGGGCCACAAGATGATGAGCTACAGCACTGCTTGAGAACATGTGAATAGAGATAGAATAGAAATATGCAAAGAAAATATTTTGAATTACAAAATTAAATTATGAAGGCAATCGTCTCATTGGTCTAGTGACCACATACTAAGGCTGAGAACCGTGAGGTCTGAGGGTTGAGTTTTCGATGCGAAAAATCACACGTGAAATACCCGGAATGGAAATTTGTGCCCAGTATGGCAATTTGTTAGCCCCCTATCAGGTCATGATATGGAAATAAGTTCGGCGAAACGTTGCACTAGTTGCACTTCTGCCTATCCTTTCAGGGATAAGGACGTAAGCTTATATTTTATGTATATAATAGACGTATATTAAGTTACGATTTTAAATAAAATAGCGTAAAAATACATCATTGATGCTACTATACTGCTTCGGTTGTTCGCCAATAAACTGAAATCAAAGACTTAACATGCTCCGGGTAAAATCCTTTAATTATATCATCACAAAATAACCCTCCTAATTGTCGAAAAATAATAATAAAAATACACAACAAATTTATCATTATATGTTCAATGTTGCCCGTGGCTCCGTCCGCGTGAATGTTTTTTTCTGGGATAAAAAGTAGCCTGTGTTCATCAGGGATAATGTAGGATTCTAATGGTGAAATAATTTTTCAAATCAGTCCAGTAGTTTCAGAGCCTATTCAATGCAAAGACTCAAATCTTTCCTCTTTGTAGTATTAGTTTAGATAATGATTTTTAATCCTACTTAACATTTGATGCCACTAATCAAGTTAAAAATTGCGTTATCAGTCACATGTAACTAACCGGAAGATTTTATTTAACGGTAAAGCGGCGGCGGGAGAATGGAGCACGCTCAATAAGTATCAAAGGTCAGCGGTGTCTCGTTAGCGGCAACTATTCATGGCACCTTTATGTCGCTTTACGTTTTACTATTAATTAATACTAGACATCAATGGACTTGTAAGTTGACTTTCCTCAAAGAAATATAGAGATCAAAGTTTTATGTCGCTTCTGAATATTAACTATTTTAAAATCTACTTTATAAGTATTGTCGACAACATGACACAAATAACAATTCCAGATTTCATTGTTTCAAACGACTAGGTGTTTAGGAATAGAAAAATAATTAAAGCCCATGAGAAAAAAAAATACAACCTGTTCAGAAAGGTGTGGTCAAATTTAAGCAATAATAGTATAGTGTACGATATAAGCATTTCACCTGGAGTATAGTACCAAATCCGGTAGAAATTCTAAGATATAAATAAAGCATTTTTTTATCGAACATATTTGACTCACAACAGTAGAATTAGCTGAGCGTTTTTGTCTCACTCCAGCATTATTATTCTCGCTCACGCATTTCACTTTATTTACGGATGTCGCCGATCTTATCAATCATAATAAACGAGTATTTAAAATTAACATGAAATTTTAGGATGTTAAGATTTTGATCAGATTTGGTTCATAAACGCTCACTTTCAGGTGTATGTAAGCCTTAAATATGACCACACCTTTGTGTAACACGTTGTATAATAGAAATAAAAATTAAAAGTTCAGAATTTTGGTGGTGTGCGTAAACTTAAATTTGTGAACTATTCAATAGATTATTTTTAAATTATCAACCTTTTTATTACAGATGGCGAGTGTACATCGTGTTTTTGTTGGCATGCTCGTCTTGCAAATCTACGTCCACGCTGCGCCGAGTGACATCAGCAAGCTAGAAGACATCGCCAAAGTAGAACAAGCGGACGTTGACTCAAAAATATTACCAGAAGACAGTAAAAGTGACAATGCAAGTCAAGGAGCGAGACAAAAAAGATTTTACAATTATTACGGTTATGGATTTCCACCAACCAATCCTCTAATGTATCCCAACTATGATAATAGAGGCAGCCCCCCGGGTAGCACTGGTGCATACGGGTATGAGGATCCATTTGTTCAAATTCATAGAAGATTACAAGAAATAGTTGATGTTGTAAGGCAGCCCGTTCCACTACCGCTGCCTCCTCAAATACCAATATTTTTCCCGCTCATATTTATACCACAAGCAGGATGCCAATGCGTCCCTGATACAACGACCAGTTCACCACCACCACCTCAAGCAGATACAAATGAAACTAATCCAGATATCGTCAACCGATTTCCAGTAATGGATGACGAAAGACAGAACTGGGGCATGGTAGTAAACGATACTGTAGAGGATGATGATTATGATGAGTCAGATGGTAGTAGGCCGATCTCTTTTGATCCTATTCGATTGAATAATACTATGGTAAAGGCACCGCCGCCTGTGGAACATGGTTCGGTTCAAAATAATGCTCAAGCTCCGATGACGACGACAACTAACCGAGCTGTTGCAATGACTGGTTTCAATGACGTTGGCAGTTTCGCAGCACCAGCTCTGCCTCAGGCACCAAGTATTTGTGACGCAACTGTTCTGAGTTGCTGTCATCAACTTGCAGTGACATACGATTGTTTCACTCGCGAAGGATGTGACCCGACATCTTATGGCAATCCTTGTGACCCTGACGTAATTTTAAAAGTAATTACCAAATTTCAAGATTACTACGGTCAGCGAAACAAATGATAAGACATATTATAAATATTTGCTTAAGTTCTTTGATATTACATTATTTAAGGTTAAGTATATTTACTGATTTACAAAATAAAATGATATTTATCTTATATTAAGTTTTCAATTAACATTTGAATGGTTGATGACCAAATATATTTTAAACTAGTTTTTGCTCGCGGCTCCGCCCGCGTGAACGTTTAAAATTGACAAAGTTTCATACAAACTGTCATCCCCTTATTTTATTCCCTTGGGGGTAGAATTTATCAAAATCCTTTCTTAGCTGATTCCTACGTCATAACATCTACCTGCATGCCAAATTTCAGCCTGATCCCTCCAGTGGTTTGGGCTGTGCGTTGATAGATCCCTATGTCAGTCAGTCACCTTTGAGTTTTATATATTTAGATAGATAAAACTGTATAAAAAATTCAAAATTGTAAATAATAAAATTCATGTTACTATTATTGTAAAATATTAAAATAATTTTAACTTATTTGTTCAGATAAAAAAAGGTTCCTAATGATAAAAAATAAAAATCTACTTTTTAATTGATTGCTTTTTATTTAATTTTACAAATTTATGAATCCAGTTTTTTACTTTTATGTTTTAACTTTACTTTAGTGGCCTGGTGATCTAGGTGCTTACTTATAAAAGTTATAATATGTTATACATAGTGACGCAGTGCTTTGTCTTACTTCCTCTGAAGCTGAATGTTACCTATCACATTGTCTAATTATTATAGACACATAATAACAACATAACTACAACTACTACTTCGGAACTTATTTGTGCAGAACGATATGGCATTCATATTTAATTAATTTTAGCTATAAAGTAAAAACTATTAATAAACAAGAGAGACTTGTAAAAAATAACAATGGCACTAAAATTAAACTTCGTTAATAACTACCTACAATATTTAAGTTATAACTTTAAATATCATTGAAATAAAACTAATTTAAACGGATTTTATCGCGGTTTTTTATTTTAATTATGGTCCCGACGTTTCGAAAGCTTTTCAGCCTTCGTGGTCACGGGGTGGACTGAGGTGTAGGTTGTCCAGAAAAGTTAATGTTACAGTGTCTACCTTCAGTTTACATTTATTAATATTATTTAATGTTTGGTCCGATTATGTAAACTTTAAATATCAGTTAGTAATAAAATACGTATCAGTTATGTATCCGCTTTTAAACATTCACCACAAAGTTAGCCGGACTTTAATAAACGAACTAAAGTTAAATTGATTTTTTTTTTTTTTTTTTTTTTTTTTATCCTGGCTCGGCAAAGTGACTACGCTACACCTGATGGTAAGTGTAGCGCAATCCAAGAATATTGTCGACCAACGATAAACAATGTGTCCATCGTTGGTCGGCAAGATCATGCCGGCCTGTCAAAGGGCCAAGGAGGGGGGGAAGGAAAAAGGGATGGGAAAAGGGTGAGGATCAGGGGGCAAGCCCTTGGGGAGAACCGGATATACACTGGCTGACCCTGGAACGCGACCCACGCAAGGTGGGCCACTATGGCAGGTAATAGATTAAAGAATATAGATTCCTTAATCATTGGTGAAGAATGACAGCCCACGTGGCGCAATGGGCGAGTAGCCGGCTGTAAAGCTGTGGGTTCTTTTCCCGTACTGAGACAAATATTTGTGTGATCCATAAATGTTTGCTTCGGGTCTGGGTGTTGTGGGACCACAGATCCCTCATAGTTGATACTGGATACTGGATTACCGTAGTGTGGTGTCAGGACTATGTGTGTGACTATTGGGTGTATTTATTAATATTTCTTTTTTGCAGAAGTCAACCTGCTTTGATAAACGAAAAATAATACTTCGACATGTTTACTATAATGTTAATGTTATTTATGATAGCAGAAAGTCCCTTAAAGAATGTGTTTATCATCTGATAAGCGAGAATTGTTGCATTTACGACTTAATAATCTTAAGGGAACAACATTCATAATAATAGCATAGTATTTGTAACAGAGTAGAGAAAATCACATCAACGGTTATTTTACGGAATATTGACATTCATTTAAATATAAATTAAACATTTTTGATTTTCTGTATCGCTTACTATTAAAATACGTATGTATTATTTTTGACATTGAAATGTCTTTCTCCATAATACACAAGAGTCCCAAATCACGTACCTGCAAATGTTCCAATGATAAAAAAACTGCTAGAGCCCTGAACGATCGTGTTTAAATACTTTACTGCTAAAAATGCCCTATAAAATCATTTTAATATTTCCCTGCCTCGGTGACGCACTTGTATTACGCACACGATACGACTGCTAGGTTGAGGTCTCGGGTTCATCCCCGGGTCCAGTAAAAGTGATATTGGTTTTTCTATAACGCAATGCTTATTCATTAACTATCGCTCGCTTTAATATTTATATAACTTACTTTAATTTATATCGCCAACTTTCTCCAAAAAAATTCGAAGGGATGTGAAATTCGCTAACTCACTTCAAGCCAACTTGTGGAATAAAGGTCTAACTCCAATTCATTAGCAGAAAAACCGTGCCCAGCAATAAGACAGTGTATAATAGTACTATTACATAAAAGTAATTTGTACAGTACTCTTTATTTTAAAAGGTTATATTTACATTTTCACATTACATTTTTAAATATAAAAAAAAAATGAAAAACATTTAAAAATATAAAACTATCACCCTCTAATGGCGAGGCCTAGGACCCAAGCCGCTGCCGTTTAGGACCCCAGAGTGAGGAACCTCCTCACAATGCGTGCCGTATCCAATAATACCGCCTTCTGAATCCTGAGCCTTAACCCAACGACCAATTGAGAGCCTCTGAAGATGTTGGTCGAGGCTCTTCGGTATCAACCCATGGGCAGAGACGACTATCGTGATAATAATAGTTGAGCCCTCATCCCAAATGTTGGTAACCTTGTGTGCCATATCTAAATATTTAGTCATTTTATATTTTTCGGCTTTTACGAGTTACTCGTCATGAGGAATGGTGATGTCAACAAGCATCGCCCGGCGAGCCAATCGATCTATTATCTAATTTTATTATTTCTATATTAGAAACTGGTACCACTGCCATTATAAACGTTGATATAAACAAACCAGTTACATGACATCATGTGGTAGCCGGTTATTGGGCTATCTGCGTCACAAGCTCCTATGTTTTTACGGATTATTCTTCATGATGCTGTTTAGGCAATACCTTTACATAATAGGATGAAACCTAATCAACTTATCACATTTTAGTACTATAACGTCAAAAGAACATCCTGTAACTGCCAATAGCAGGTAATAAATCTCGTATAATAGAAAATTGGAACCTACATTCCTTAAAATTTTATAGCTAAAATAAAATATAAAGACCTTTAGAGAACATGGTATATAATTAAACATTTGGGCCCTTAAATGTAAAAAAAATCTTAAAAATTGCAAGCGTTTTAATTTACAATTGTAAACGTCGCTTGGCTAAACAACAAGTCTTCCTAAATTCGCAATATTAAAAGTATGACATTATGGTACTCATCTCAACGTAGTAATGACGTCTCTGGGTGGTGTCACAGGCGTGTGCCTGAATGCTGAATTATGTATTAATGTTGAATGAAAAAAGGATGATAAAGGTCGCAGGAAGTCGCTGGATGCAGGCCGCTTCCAACAGGTCGGTCTGGAAATCTTTGGGGGACGCCTATGTTCAGCAGTGGACGTCCTATGACTGATGATGAAGATGATGAAAAAAATAAGGAGGTAGCGATTCAATATTCGAGTATTAGTACAGCTACCGTATTAGCGACAGTACCTTCCCTGTTCAGTACTCTGGGACTAAGGACAATTGTATCATCAGAAAGCAATGACACAGTAACAGCACACAACCTAAATGTGGTGATAGTAAGTATACAATTTTTTTATTTTCAAAATTGTTGGTGGGAGGGGACCACACATGTTTGTACCCAACTGGATAGCGACCTCTGTACACATGGTGAAAAACCAGCGATAATGGCTCGATTATGGGAGTCCCGATCTAGTCCCGTCTGTGTATATCCAGTAACTTCAGGCCGGCATAATTCTACCGACCGTCGAGGGACCCAATGTTTCTTGATAGTGGACATTATGTTTGGACTGTACTGTACTTAACATCATCTGTACGTAATCACTTTGCCAGGATAAAAAAATATATCACGTCTCTCTAAACCAGACATTTAGAGACACTCAAACATGCATCACTTGCAAATATTTACATACACGGTGCAAAATGACAGATAAGTTGTAATATTTTTGGATTCATAAAATTTCAGTCTTACGAAAAGCCACGTCTGTGTACATAAAAATAATCATAAACAGTAGGTTTAACTTATTGTTCATTAGTTTAACCATAACCTTGAAACAAAATAACTTATACTTGTTGCGTTTTTCCTCAAAGTTGTAGGCAGACGTACAATTAGCACATCCGTATTGCGTTTACAATATTTATAATTTAAAATTGACGTAATAAGGCCTAATTACTAAACACGACTCTAATAATAGCAAAACCAAATTTTGCGTCCAGAAATATCGTTAATAATTGCTTGTGCCAAAAAATCAAACCGTGGACCTCACGGTTCATACTACAATTTATAACCCAAACAGCCTAAAAACAAATCGCAAGTCATGTAAGTAAATTTTCTAAGGTCATTTGAAATCTAATGACGACACGCAAACATTAAAAACAAACTATCGAGTAATAAGAAATTCTTGAGTTCTTTGGAACCAATATCGCAATGTGCAAAAATCCCGTTTCACACAAACACGTATGAAGGAAAAGACCATTTAAATCAATATGATGTAAATGCGATATTATAAACGCCAACCAGCTCAGATGTTGGTAAACTTATCTGAGACACAGACGTATAGTGACCGTGACAAATCTATCGGAATTATAGCATCTATTTATACAAGTAAGTTGGTTTTTGCTTATTTAAATGTCGTAACACTGAGCTTGTTCAATTCTTTTATTTATCAAACTTATTCGAAGCCTGACAGCAACAAAATTGTCAATAATTAAATTAAACTCTGGAAAACCTGGCATGACCATTAACCATGATAAAATATTGCTAATTTTGTGATGCAGCAAAATTAAACAATGATGTGCAAATTTTATAATATTTGTGTAAGAGTTATTTTACTAATAATCATAATTACATTCATTAATATAACCTTAAAATGTTATCGAAACAAATAACGTAATATCGTGAAGTGAACGAAAAATAACAAATTAATGTTGGTAAAATAATATAGCTGTTTAATATGATTATACAACGTACATGATAACTTGTAATGTTCTTGCATTGACCTTCACGTCTTAAGTCATAGAGTTGTTGTTTTAATTCGGTATTTTTCCAAAGGTTATTATTGCTTTGGAATAACATATATTATATACAATTTTATGTACAATATATTTATTTGCACCAAAGACTATATTTCATAAATAAACGAAATAGTTCAGTAGAAAAATATAGAAATTATCTAGGCCTGAATAAAATTTTATATACTACTATACTTCTAGTTTTTAGTACAGTTAGCATAGTTAAAAAAACACAAATTGTACAGTTAGTTTGGTCTATACATATTATGTACATACATATAAGCAGCGATAGCTGAGCAAGGAGTGATACAGACTGCCGAGACTAAAGTCCCAGGTTTGAAACCAGCCGCAAGATGCATGAATGCATTGTTAATTATCCCTTGCTCTACCGGTGAAGGAAACACTGAAACCTACACTCCCTGAAAATTTCTCCATAAAAATTTCGAAGGTATGTGAAGTCTGCCAACCCGCAGTAGGCCAGCCTAACCCCCCTTATTAAGTAGATGAGGTCCAGCAGTCAGGCATAGTAATACAGGACTATATTATTATAGTTATACATATTTTATTCTTTAATGTATTTTTACAATGTTCTCAAAGCTGTAGACATTGTGGTGGCTAATATCTACTTATAAATGGACAATCTGTGAGCGAACCTACTAGTCTTCTCATTCGGTCGTATAACAATACAGGTATTATACAGACAAAAAACTAATTTTATGTATGGTAAATATCGTGTTTAAATTTGCCACCTTTGAGTTCAACGTATGAGTGACGAGATGTCATTGTAAAGATTATTCTGTGGTTAAGTAGCACGAGGGTAGTAAAGGCATTGTACGATGTACTATGGAAAAACCAACCGCGGAATGACACTATAAAGACATTTTTTCGCTTCGTTAATACTCTCTTTTTCAACCGACTTTAAAAAAGAGGACGTATTTAACTCGTTTGTATTTTTACAACGTGTTACAGGGACGTATGTTCATATTTTAGGATCGTTATATACACCTGACAATTAAAGTTTATGAACCGGATCTTACTAAAATTTAAACATCCTAATTTTAGGATGTTTTACTCTTATGTTAATCACTCGTTTATAACGATCGATATAATCTATCAAATACATCCCCATAAATTAAATGCGTGACCAATAAAAATGCAGGACAAACGCAGATAGCTATTTCAGATTAATTAATATGTCCAAAGCTGCATGTTGAATATTGACATGTTAATCATTCGATGAAAAAAGAAAAAAAAAATTTATGTCCTATTAAAGCTATCGGATTTGTGTATTACGGTGAGAGTGAAATACTTACAAGTAAACCATACGTTGTTTAAAACGTTGTAAAAAATTTACTCGACATCTCCGCCGAATGTAAGCGGAAGCTAATGTTTTTTTTTGTATTCATACCCTATGGTAGGCGCATATAAATTTGGTTTAAATATGACGACAGAGTACGAGGGAAAATGGGAAACTCTTGAACGGATAACAGGAAATCTAAGAGATTTTTGTCATGTATAATATTAAATATCTTTGGATATCTATTATCTACCTAATTAAGTTCTAGCTTAGATCTGTTGTGAGAATCCCACCTTCTTTATAGGAAGTTTGTGAACATTTTATTGTTGCCTAAATTTTTTACTGAAATGCAACGTCGTAAATACTCAGAAGAATATGATCTTAAAGTCAACGAACAATACAAGTTATTTAATTAAATGTTGAATTCAAAGAAGAGAACTCAAGATACAAGAGTAGTATTTTATTCTTATTTAGTAATTTTATTACCAAAACCATCGAATTGTTTCTAAATTTCTAATTAGGTAAATTGATTATGATCTCCTCCATTGATATCGATTATTGCGAGTAAACTGTTTTAGTCGTAACAGATTCGTGATTTAGCAGGCATCGATTCAACAACAATATTAAGTTATTATAAATAATTTTACGTATCGAATTCAAAATTTGATACACTATTTTGCTTTTTACGCTCACTTTAACGCGTCGAAATTGAATAAAAACCGTGTACTTTGGTTGAGTGACTTAAACATTCATAATAGCTGTTCTACAAAACCACTAGTTAGAATATTATGCAAGAGAAAATTGCGGTACTATAGAAATTGTAGTACAAACAACTTCATTTAAGTAGACCAGAAAGACACCTTTAAATCTTTATTAAGTCTTACACATAGTTTTGCAGATGGTGACGAAATAATAAGCGAGTATAATGTTTAGGTTTGATAAAACCAAAAGTAGATCGAGTTAAATGTTAACTGGTTAGAGTACTTAAACCTACACTAACCAGTCAAAAACTTCGAGTGAATCGCTGCGCCTAGTGCGAGTTTTTAGATACCGTCCAGTCATTCGTACACGAAAAATATGTATGAAGCCAAAGACTTCAGCCATTTAACAAAAGTAAATAAACATTGATGATTTAAATGTAATTAATGTATTCCCGTTTAAAGGAATATAAAATATGTGTATTGAAAGAAACATGTGTAGGTGACACAAGATGGTCTTCCACATAAGGAGGCAGTTTATACAATTGTAATAGTGAACGTCTTCCGGCTGATGTAACCATAAAACATTAGTATATAGCTCCATAAAAGCATATTATATTTTATGGTCTAGATGTATTAAGGTCTATAATTATGTGGAGACAAATGTCGTCTTGAAGAATCACCGAAGATAATGGGATCTACACGTTTTAATAAAAAACTAGCTTCTCATAATATCTTTATACCTTATGTTGATTATATTTTCAATTCAATATTCTGCCTCCCGCTTCACAATGGAATTGAGAATATTTATTTACAACTCTTCAAATTCAACTATCTATGTTTAGATGAAATTTAGATTACAAGATAAATTATTTTCGCCTGACTTTACCTGCGACCTGCCGAGTTTCTGGGGTCGATGCGATTCTTAATGCATGCCACTATAAATCCTGACTTATAAGTTCGATTTACTATGTGTTTTAGGTTACGAATGGTATAATATGATAGTTTAGAAGAACACGATATACGAAAAATATCGGTTATAATGTATTATAATTTGATAGCCTCCGTGACACATTACTGCGAAACTAGAGCCCGGGGCTTCGATTCCCGCACCGAGATAAGTTTGTGTGATCCACAAATATTTATTTCGGGTCTAGGAGTTGTGGTGCAAGTCCCTGATACCCACGATACAGGTTTTACTTAGTGTGGGGTCAGGATTAAGTATGTAACTGTTGGGTGTATTGGGTGTATTATTATTTATTTAAAATTTTCCACAGATGGCGTTGACAACCTTCTTCATAATCACAATGCTCCTCGCACAAGCATTATGTGCACCACAAGGCGGCGTGAGCACAACCAATGCACCAGTGAATATAAGCTTAGAAGATCTAAATTACTTAGTACAAGCAAGGAGTGGCCAACCACAAACACCACCCAAAACGCTGTCACCGTGCGCGCGAGCCATTTTAGGTTGTTGTAGAGGCAAGATAATGAATGCCAATTGTTCAGAGTCACTGAACTGCGGGGCTCACTTCTTCGACGATAACCCTTGCGAGGACAGATTCGTGGACGACGCTTTAAAAGCAGCAAGGAGTTTTTACGAGCAAATAAATAATGTTTCTACATAGTGCAAAAAAGGATTCGTTTTTTTAAAATGGCTGTGTTATGTTGGCTAAAATCGAGCTATAATTATTCGCCGGTGCCAAGTTTTTTGTTACATCGATTAGTCGTTAGAGATTGAGTAGTCATGATATGTTTTTTAAAAACCTGTTTTGGCGTATAGAGACTATTGAAAATTTATATTATAATTTTACTAGCTTTTGCCCGCGGCACCGCTTGCGTGAGCGGCTATGTCCTAATCCAAGTGATAATCTACTTGTGTGCCAAATTGCATCAAAAACCGTGCTGCCGTTAAAGCGTGAATGCCTCACAAACATCCAAATTCACAAACATCCAATCTTTCACATTTAAAATAGTAATAAGATGACGTTTTTCAAACCTAATATAATCTAAATAGCGTCCTAATTTATAGCGACAAAAATCGACAATGATTTTGTGTAAGAAAACTTGTTTTATATAGTTGGGTGTAAATTGAAATACTATTTTTAGTACTAATAGAGCCTATTTCACCACATTTGAGTTAATGCTACTTAACAATTAAAATATAACACCTTCAAATACAGAAGTCTTTGTATACTGGAAGAAAGATATCTATTATGTAATTACTTACAATAGCTGTTTTATGCGTTAACTGGTGTTAAATCTTACTCGAATTTGTGGAACAAAACCTAAGAAATATATTCCTTTTTTGTCAATGCATGATGTAATATTTAAATGAATTCTGTCAGCTGGTTTTTGCCGACTATATATATTTTTATAACTGTTATTATAATATAACATTCATTATAATAGTAATATAAATGTCAAAGGGTGATTGTTGGTGTGTTGCGGCAACGAACCAACAGATTTACATGATTTTTTGTACAGAGATAGTATAAGATATATAGATAAAATATGGTAGGAAAGGCTTCCATTTGGGCAGAGCCGCGAGTAAAAGCTATTTATAATATAAGATAGAATCTATTTGGCACAACGCCAGAATAACTACACGCAACAAGTGAACGTTAACTCGCAATGGTAAATATTAAATGCCATAATAATATGTAAATAACCAATGTACAGCACATTTCAGTGAATATTTATATTAGTTTGACCAATTCGTTTTATTTTACCTTCGTTACATTACCATGTTCCCGGGTCTGCTGAATCGAAATTTAAGTTATTTTCTTCCACCTGCTACGATCCTTACACACCTCTATGGCCTCTTTCACTCATCATATTCTTCATGCATCCACGTCGGTTTATGGTGCTTCTGACCTGGCCCTTTTTTATAAAAATATATATAGATACTAATTGAGAACCTGTATTTTTTGCGGTAATAGTACTCAGAATATATCTAAATGCTCTTCTTTCTCTAGCTCTTCCTTCTACCTGGCGTTATCCCCAGCTTAGTGCCATGTATTGCCTTCCTACATATACGTTTCCACCTCGCCCGAACATCCACCGTAATGAGAAGTAGTATTTAAATGATGACGGTTGAACTAAATATTATTTCATAATGTAAAAGAAGCAAAATATAATGATTTCTTATGTTTACGCGAATATTACACATTGATATAAAACTAATTTAAATGGATTTTATTCCGACGTTTCGAAAGGTTTTCAGCTGTCGTTGTGCCTACCTTCGTTTAAAGAAATAATGATAAAATCTGTTTAAATTAGTTTTATTTCAAAGAAGCAACATATTAAAATAAATAAGATAAGCAGATAAACTACTTGGCCTCGGATCTAAGAGAATTATTTAAGGTTCGTCTTCTGAGTGGTTTTCCTCAAGGTCCTTATTATGAAGTTTTATAGTACTTCGCAGTTTTACGAGTTAATTATCTAGACAATAAACTTTCCTTTTGACGTCACAGTTACATAGTTTTGGATTGGGTAATTAGTGTCAAGCCATACTATGCCGTAAGATGCTTACTATGATCCATTTCAAATTATTTATCTTCTTTTATCTGCACCTTTATCCCTCTGGCAGTGGGGTCGGCGCAACATGCTTTTTAATAAATGTTACAAAAAGATTTTGCTCGTATTTTTTACGACCAGCGCCTGCATGACATCAACCCCTCTAGGAAGAAAAGGACCAGACCCGAAACAAATATTTATGGATCCCCCCAAACATTTGTTTCGGTACGGGAATCGAACCCGCCTCCTCTTGCTTCGCAGCCGGCTACTCGCCTACTGCGCCACGGAGGCTCTATTTGTGTCTTTTTTTATTAATATTAGCATTTTTATAAATAGAACGTCATTGACGTCTAGTTTGCCGTAGTCTGAGGTGAGCCTAATACTGCTTTGGCTTATTTATTCCTAAATGGTGACATAATAAATCGAAATCCCGAATTAACGGCTTTCTGTATTAAGGCAATTTTATTATTCACTAAACATACTAATCGCTCCCAATCTAGCATTCAAACTCATTCCAAGTTATTTGCTTTGCGCAACCAACAATTGAGCTGCAACACTCTGAAAAGTGCATCACTCACGGCGACATTCACACAGGCCCTGACCTTCAACCCGGCGACAAAAGTTTAACACTTTCATATTAATGTTTAATGTCAGTAATTATATAAAGACGCCACTACCTTCGACCTTGTCAGCTTGTCTTTAAAGGTCATAAACCTCAACAATCTTCAGCATATTGTGTATTTTACGAGTCGGATAAAAATTCACTGCCCTTGTTTTTATTTTTTAAATACGTCAGCGTTCGGCGTGTTTTACGTTTCATGTCAGCTTTTTATTTTACATAAGAATATTTTTATAGCAGAGAACGGTAAACAAGCAAGTTGAAATCTGATGGTAAGTGATCACCACCAATAAACACCCACAATACCAGAAGAGTTAGTGGCTGCCTCGCTGAGTTCTTAGTTATGATATTCCCAAAAAACCTATTTGAAATTAAATTATTTACGAATAGCATGCAAGTTGTATTTTTTTTGGAACGTAGTTCCTTATCGCGCGTTGCGAAAGGGGGCTAGACGGAAATAATTGGTACGAAAAGTTGGCACGAAAAATTTGTCACGACATAATTTTTTTAACTTAATTTGATATCTAGCACACAAAGTTAAAGTCGAAATTCCGTTAATAAAACAGATGGTTGTGAAACTTATGACATTTGGAAATGTAGACGCGGTTTGAAATTTGAATTTGAATTTTTGATTATAGAACACGGCCGTCCGTTATTTTTAAGTTGATAAAAAATGCTATACAATAGCTTTACCGCGGCAGTCTCCGAGTGCCACACGTCTTTTTTTTATTTCTATTTTTCTATTCTATTTCAATGTAATTTTATGTTGTCAAACAAAAATAAAGAGACCTTTTTGTTATTTCAGTTGATAATTTGAATTTTTTGCAATTTGTGTCGATTCTACATTAGCCGAAGGAACTTCGTTCCTACCTGGTGTCCCACGACACACACCAATTTTTTTTTTATTTTATCTGATTGAATGACGAAACGTGCAAGGCGCTCGCCTGATGGTAAGCGCCACTCCTTGCCATAAACAGAAATAACACAACACAGAACTTTGAATTACATACTGCATGGTACTGAACTGCGCTCGTCACCGCGAGACATAAGGTGTTAAGTCTCATAATGCCCAGTAATTTCACTGGCTTCAATGTCCTTCTAACCAAAAAACAACAGTGCTTACACACTGTTGCTTGGCGGCATAAATAGACAAAGCGGCGGTACCAACCCAGACGGCCTCTCGCATACGAGGGACCTACCACCTTGTGGGTCTGCTTTGTCCTAGTGAAAATGTCTGTGCACGTCACTACGTTGCACATAAACGTTCGAGCTTCGGACTAAATTTCCATATAGTTACGTTTAATTAACATGAGTAGGCATACAGGTACTGCGTAAACCTCAAACATTTGTATGATTAAATTTGCGCCGAGTTAATGTCAATTCAAACCCGACCGACTATTAATTGCATTAACTAAGTCGTAACACAAATAACGTCTAACAAACGTTAATTTCATTTGGTTATCATTTCATATTAAAATCATTTAATATTAATATTATTTCTAAGGGAATTAATTAAATCATAGCCTAACGAATCGGCTTAATTAAATTTATTTTGAATGTTTACATGGGTGTAGAAAAGGTTATCGGAAAATGGAACGAAAAATTACACGTAAAGTCTGGGATCAGTTCAGTTTGTGACATTGATCACAATGAAACTGATGTTTGACTGACGACGAATATTAGACAGAGGGTACATGCTTATTCTTCCGTCAGTTCAGTACACATTGATGGACAAGGCGCTGACTAATAGACTGATAATCTGGACTGACAGACTAAAATATTTTTATAAAATGTATCATTCTACATCAAACTGATGCCAAAGATGTCGAATGTCATTGTCATTCATTCTCACGCCAGACATCCTCAAATCAGCGTGAGGCGCCTAATATAGACTTTTCATAACTTTGTATGTGTTTTTTTTTATTTGAATGAATGATAAGACGAGCAAGACGCTCGCCTGATGGTAAGGACCACACCTGCACATAAACAGAAGCAACATCACACAGAACTGAATTACAAAGCACTGCATAGCACTGAACTGGGATACAAAGGGTTATACAATAAACAGCCCAATTATACAGTTTTTGAATCCAATCACACAATCTGGTAGCCCACATACTTGTGCGTTTAAAAAATAAAAATAACCTTGTCTCCAGAGATCGACTTATAATTCTATAATTCCATTTTCAAACTGTTCATAAAATATTCTAAGAAACATCTTCTTCACTTATTAAATCTGTTCTATACGACAGGAATATTAACAATTTCATTACAAGTTGGGCAGCGATAAAAGTCAACCGAACAGACAACAGCGCATAAAATATGATACGTTCTGGTACGTACTAGCATATTGCAAGAAACTACGTGGGATGAGTATAAGAAAACACTGTTTATATGTAATTTCATAATTTTACTTTATGACTTTCCTATTTGGCATAAATTGAGCTGCTCTAATTCAAATACATTTGAAATTGCAATCGGAACTACATTTTTGTTATGTCACTTTAATAATATTCTGAAAATTAAAACTTAAAGTATGTAAAACCTAACCATGTTATAAAGTGACTTTCAATCCCATAAGCACGACCGGTTTGTAATTAAAATTTCTCCACAGTACTGTACTTATAAATTAAGTACATTGAAAGGGGAAACTTTTCTTCTAATTTATTTTCTTTGTGTCTCACAGCGTGCAGTTATTACTTGCTTCAAATAATATAATTTTAATTTTTACTTGTATTTACAATTATTATACATTCTTTTTTTAATGTTAATTTGCGACTTTATTTATAATGCGCTCTTTGTAAAACTTGATTGAGATGATCTGCGCAACTTTATACTATCGAAGTGGCTCATAAACTACCCAAATGTATTCTAAATTGCAAGTTATATGTTGAATGTAACACAAGGAGAAACCCTAAATATTCGAACGATGATAAGAAATCCTCATCTCAGCCATGTTCCGGGAGACTACGCATAATGTAGCACCCTCATTAGGTCGATTAAACTGAGAGGTGATACATATTACGGTATCTACAATTTATCTTCCAAAGGGCTTTATGAAAACCTTATTTTACAAGATATCACCATACAAGAAAGAACTCTACAGCACTTTGGCACCTTTTTATAGATCTCATTTTTTCCCTCGCATATTAAACTGTGTTTAGTCCCCTTTTTACCTGTCTTTTCAGAATGAAAATAAAATTTTCGTTCGTATTTGCAAATACATTTTGACACGGTTGTGGTGAAACGCGCAAGTCACATCACGTTAGCCAGTTTCCATAAAGCTAGCTCAACTCATCCGATGTTCAGCCAATAGCTTACAGTGACCGGGCTGTTTTGACCGAGTATTAAAACAAAATTGTTTAAAAACCCAT
Organism: Amorpha juglandis; assembly: GCA_949126905.1. NCBI lineage: Eukaryota > Metazoa > Arthropoda > Insecta > Lepidoptera > Sphingidae > Amorpha > Amorpha juglandis. The sequence continues at coordinate 12,237,852 of OX421372.1, forward strand.
CTATCAATCAATTGGACACTTTGGTCAAAGCTTCGCGGCAGATTGACGCTTTTGTTGTTACTTTATCAAAACATTATTCAATCAACCGTTTGTATTTATCAACTTCGTAAAGAAAATGTAATTTGTGTGGCAAAGTGACTACATTGTACCAAATGGTAAGTATTATCATCATCATCATCATCAGCAACAGGACGTCCACTGCTGAACATAGGCCACCCCCAAAGATTTCCAGACCGACCTGTTAGAAGCTACCTGAATCCAGCGACTTCCTGCTATCTTTATCAGGTCATCTGTCCACCTTCACGTCCAACGCTGCGCTTACCAGTACGTGGCCTCTATTCCAGAACCTTTCTGCCCTATCGGTTATCGGTTCTGCGAGCTATGTGGCCTGCCCACTGCCACTTGATATGGTAAGTATAGTGCAATCCAAATATAATGACTGCTGCGCGTCGAGCAGCGTTGATTCCACCGAAGTGTCAGTCACCTGAATTATACATGCCTAAAAGAACTGGATATACGACCAGCTGACCCTGAAGCGCAATTTGACGGAACTAGCTCACTTACGGTGTGGCTGAGCCCTGGCATTATTGAAGTCCATGGGCGGCGGTACCGCTTACCATCATGCGGGCCGCTTGCTCGTCTGTCTACTAGGGCAATAAAAAACATACAGAGACAACAACAACTATCATGAACAATAAACTAGGATTTATACTAAATCAATTTAATTTATTTTTAAAGGACAAGAGAACTCGAAGACTGTCACCAACCAGACGGATCGCGGACCGCTCCGCTGTTTATAATTGTTATTGTGTAACTTTTATTGTTATAAATAAATAACACTCAACAGTCACACACATAGCCCTCACTTCACAGCAAGATAAGATTATCTCGTGTCGTGTGTATCAGGAACTACGAGAGAAATTCGGTCTCAACTCCCGGACTCGAAACAAATATCTGGGGATCGTACAAATATTTATCTCAGTGCGGGAATACCTCAGGTTTCACATACTTGCTCACTGAGCCACACTACGCCTTCGAGGCTATCACGGAGGTTGAAAAGTATAAAGAGGAAGTAAAATAATGACCGAGGAACTTAACTTACCGGTTGGCAGGGTCAAGATATTCCGAAAACCATAATTGAACGCCCTTTTTAATTTAACATAAAATTATCTTTTCGAGTATCTCAAACTTCTTAAAAAGATTTTGTTATTGATATTGTTTATAGTTTTATTGATTAGCAAAAAGCCGGAAAATGTAGCTAGTGGGTACCGGATGGATGAGTTTTCTTATAGAGGAATCCGTGGTGCATAGCTTAGGAAAGTGAGTGATGTGTTTTTAGGCCTTCGGGATGTCACTTCTCACACGAAAGCTATGACTTCGACGTTAGTGTGTGAGCACTATTTTGTTTCGGTTTGAAGCCAGTAAAATTACTAGGTATTAAGATACTTAATATCTTGTGTCTCGGGGTGACAAGCGCAGTCCAGTATCATGCAGTGCTTTGTAATATAAAGTTCTGTGTGGTGTTGCTTCTGTTTATGGGCAACCGTGGCACTTGCCATCAGGCGAGCGGCCTACTCATCTCGTCATTCAAGCAAATAAAAAAAGGAGTATTGTGGCACCAGCCCAGTTGAGCATGATTGTTGGGTAATATTTTTAAAGGCGAAATTCCGTTTTTCGCCTCTAGTGTCAGACGCGGGCGGCATTGGTGCTGCATTAGGATGTTTGTAGGTGCCATGCACTATGTACATCTATGAAAGACTATCATTGAATATTTATTGGCTAGTGTCACTAATGCATATCGTGACTAGCCATCAAGCTGAAAGCAAGTAAAATGTTGACAAACGAGAGTGTCAGTGATGCCGGCGCACGATGAGGCCATCGGAAGTCTGCCTTTGTATACGTTACCTAGATAAATAATAAAAATTGGTGTGTGTCGTGGGACACCAGGTAGGAACGAAGTTCCTTCGGCTAATGTAGAATCGACACGAATTGCAAAAAATTCAAATTATCAACTGAAATAACAAAATAGGTCTCTTTATTTTTGTTTGACAACATAAAATTACATAGAAATAGAATAGAAAAATAGAAATAAAAAAAAGACGTGTGGCACTCGGAGACTGCCGCGGTAAAGCTATTGTATAGCATTTTTTATCAACTTAAAAATAACGGACGGCCGTGTTCTATAATCAAAAATTCAAATTTCAAACCGCGTCTACATTTCCAAATGTCATAAGTTTCACAACCATCTGTTTTATTAACGGAATTTCGACTTTAACTTTGTGTGCTAGATATCAAATTAAGTTAAAAAAAATTATGTCGTGACAAATTTTTCGTGCCAACTTTTCGTACCAATTTTTTCCGTCTAGCCCCCTTTCGCAACGCGCGATAAGGAACTACGTTCCAATAAATACACCCAACAGTTACACATATAGCCCTAACACTACACTGGGTAAAAATGGTTTCGTGGGCATCAGAATCTACGAGGGACCTGCTATCCCACAACACCCAGACCCGAAACAAATATTTGTAGATCACACAGACATTTGTCTCGGTGCTGGAATCGATCCAACGGCTTCTCGTTTCAGAGCCGGCTACTCGCCCCAGTGACTGTCAAACATCAACACAAAATAGACCCTCACATGAAACTATTTTATGTAATTTACCGTAAGTTAACAACATTAATTACATAGAACGGAATTATTGTGGTCATATTAATTGCTCTGTTGAGGACCCTTGTTAAAGTTACACTTACTCGTTGGTAGTAATTGAATTTAAAACTTGGTTTGCGTTGCGTTCAACTATAATTTAACTAAGGGAACGTAACATAACTATTTACGTGATAAAGTAAACTAAACAACGCAAATGTTAACATTGTTACGGTTGCTAAATGAATTCAGTTGAATCGTTACGGTTGGTAGATATATTTGACGTATAGAAATTTTGTCAATCTTAATGGGCACTCTATAGTTAGTCACCTCAGCGACCTTCTACGTCTGGGCCTCCGGATATCTCGCTCACCGTACGAAACGGAACAGACGACAGTTAAGTGGATAGCCCGTTCGAGCCGACCCATTTATGCCATTCATGACAAATCAGTCTAAAGGATAGCTCTACAAAATAAAGTATGATGTACTTACAACAAGAATTAAGACTTAAATTGGCAAAGGGTTAAAGTTGTTTCACAAACTTTGTTTGAAATTAGATAAGATTAATTTGTTCAGGCAACAGTTTTGAGTGTTGTAATTGTGTTGTGAAACAATGACTGTTTACTGTACATTATTATCTTTTCGATCGCGTCTCCACCCGTATTACATACATATTTACATTACATACATATTTTTATACCCTTTTAATTCCATCTGCCTTTTTGCCACTCGCAGTGGGATCGGTGCAATATTTGTTTAACACATGTTACAGAACGATATGGCTTGTAGTTTTTACGACCGGACGTTTGACTGACGTAAGTCCTTCTGGGAGTAAGGACGTAATTGATAAATTTAAAAAAAACGCTGAATGATTATCGCTAATTGGGTTTAAGAGGGTTAATACCAGGTGTCAAGAAAACTTGATCATAAAATTAATATTTGGGTCGATATCCGTATAATAAATATAAAATAAACCCCTTTAGTTACATAATATGTAGAAAAATTAAATATGTGGCAAGAAAAATTAATAATCTCAGAACGCTTTGAACATTTTCTGTAAATTTACCAAGAAAAGGGTTCTAAAGAAATCTTATGTACCCTTTCCACGGTGTTATTTACTTACGTTAAGTCCGTATTCCCTAGAGAAATTCATGCTTGAAATGACACCTTTGAGTCAAAGCGCATGTTGCGAATATGGAACTATGCTAAACGTACTTATGAAACAAATAGAACTTTTTAAAAAAGATGCAATAATATTAGTTCTACATTAAGTTTTTCTGGTAAAAGAGATGAAGGCAGATCGGTTAATGCAAGTGTGGACCATCCAATAAAAATCACGATCCTCAGACACGAGGAACCGACCAAAGAGAGAGAGAGTACAAAAGTAAAAAGAACAAACCAAAAGATGCATTAGATATGTCATTAGAAGATATTTGAGATTCTTAGCCCGAGCTCGTATAACAACACTATGTAATTGATTTTAAAAAATTGTATAAAAAATCCTAGGCAATGTGTTCTTAAAGCTATAAGCCACAATAATGACGTGTTGACTGCAGACCCGCTCTCATTAATGCGTTGACACCCCGGCTTCCTGCCGCATCATGATAATTCTAATGAACTAAAGAATTTTAAACAATCTTTCTCACGACACATAATTGCAAACATAAATGGTCTAATATTGTTGGTACGTAGATTCGTTGAAGATAGAGTGATTGAGTTAAGATAGAATAACGATGATGTTTCAACAGCATATCTGCTACTATCGTGTTACTAGCCTTTAATATAAATTATAATTTGGAACTGAATTTGAATGAAGAAAATCATTAAAATCTTCGAGAAATAATAATAATTGGGTCATGTACATATAAGGTGGTTGATGAAACTGTATTTCACTATGTGCTATGTTATAATTTAGGTTAACAAACAGAATTCTATTAAGAGCTCACATCGAAAGGCTAAAAAACTAACGATAATACCTATATAGAATGGAGATACAAACACCGAATAAATCTAGTCGTAGACATGAGTATAATACGTACATCGGATATGGCAATATTGATTGAAAACATAACTTAGTATTGCCCTTCAGTCACATGTCAAGTTATTCGCTACGTGGCCAGGTTCACGTGCCAATATTGAGACGTCTTATTCAACTATTCCCAAATATTTATTTATTTAAGACTTCGTATACGCGGAGTATAAAGTCGGAGTTAATACTATAACCATTCTCTCCCAGTCAACCTTAGAGTGATGCAGTGATGTACATGGCAGGTGTCTTTACACCAGGTGACGAAGGAAAATAAACACAGAAAGAAATATATTTTGGATATAAAAATGTATATATCTACACATCATACTTAAGACATATAATAAATACAAGAATATAAATAAATAAGTATAAATAGATAATTTAAATATATAAGTTAATACAATCATATAACAAAGCAATCTAATGTGATGATTCTGCCACTCCATCTAATAGTAACATATAATCTAATAAAGTTTGAAATTAAAAAGAAACAAAGAAAACAAACAGGTATTTACAAAGATTGGTATGACGCTTAACACACTAATGTAATACAATAAAAGATGTAGCATTATCCTAAATTTGACCTTCTGATACATTTAAGTATTTTTAATCTTTAATGAACTTCATACAAATTATTTTCCGTACTATGCTTTCCTATTAATTACCGGTACCAATCAAAATTGTCAACGTTAAATCAGTAATTTGTCGTCGCTTAATGAAGTGTTAATTACACGAGATAAGTCGAAAGGGCCTAATCAACGAAACGAAAGCTGACACAAAAGGTTTGATTGACGTTACCGAATCAGAAACAGTCACGGCGTATTTTACAGAGGCAACCCTGCAAAAGACTCAGGATCATCTGAGATTAATCTAATTTATCCGGGGACCTGTTAGGCGTACTTCGTCAATTTTTAATTCCCCGTTCTAACTGAATTGCTGAGAAAATATTATTTGCCTTTTCAAAATGAGACGAAATGTGCACAAAGTTGTGGAGCAGCATTCTTCTGTGATTTAAAAATAAATGTTACATACATATGCACTCACACCTGTAATCCCCGAAGGGATGAGGAGAGGAGTAACCCGTACACTGATATTTCGACGAGCTTATTTCCATCCCATGGCATGATGGAACTACGAGAGACTTTCAGTCTCACAAGTTGTGGATCACACAAATATTCGTCTCGGTGCGGGGATCGAACCCGCGGCCTCTCGCTTCACAGCCGGCTACTCGCCCGCTGCGCCACAGAGGCTGTCTAATATAATAAATAATAAATGAACCATTGCTTGTTTTGAATGCTGTTAAAATCATTGGCACGTTAGTTGAAAAAATCGAGGCTTAACTAATGAAAACACCTAACGTAAGTACCATCGAAGTCTGATGTTTTATTAATTAATTTAAAGCTACGTTGATTCCGAGACCGGGTAGAATTCCAATAACAAAACAAATAATAACGAAACAAATTATTCCAACTGGAACTAGCATTAATTCTATTTCAGCTGTTTGGGTCCAAATGAATTCAATTGCGATCGCAAACAATTAGGTGTAAACATTGGCTATTGAACGCAACAAGCTCATTGCACTGGTCTTGCAATTTTTAAACATTTGCTCAATAATGTTTCCAACGAGAAACTTGTTAATTTTCAATAGAATTTTCAGACAAGGTATTTTATATAATGTTTGAGATTGTATAACGTTATAAAAAAACTACGTGACAATTAAACCATACGTTTGCTTTGATACATATACAGTCAATCGGGGTAACTTTGATTAACAATGGTAACTTTGACAGTCAAATCGCCAACTACTTTTTAATTTTTACGTTGACAACGTTAAGTGCAATGACATTGATTTTATGCAATGTGTGTACACAAAAACTTCGTAAATGAACTCTTCGAAAAAAAACGAAGCTCTTAAACGAAGTTAATGTAAAAACCTTTCGAAAAGTTACTGCGCTCAACTGTTGTATTTTTTTAGTGGAAAACTTTCAGATAAATCGTGAACCGTGCTGCTATCTTTAAACAATCATAAAACTACAACTTTATGGTTTTATTGGCTTAACTATGACTCCATTGCATTTGACATTTGTTATAAATATAAAACAATGCTACCCTGAAGCCATAAAATGTTTAAAATTTATGATTCCTGTGATAATTAACATCTGTATCAAAGTTACCCATATAGGGGTTGTAACTTTGACACACAACAAAATTGCAAGTTTTAAATATAATTTACTATTTTTATAGGCCATAAATAATTTGAGAGTATGAAAACCAACCTGAGAGCACTCATTATGCTAACTCTTTTGTCTCATATTTACCATGAGTAAAATTTAGCTATAAAATATAGTTTTGATCTGTCAAAGTTACCCTGATTGACTGTACGGCTTTCAATAAATATTAGATCCTTACATATGAAATTGGCGTTTTGTATGGAAGGAACAAAAAGTCGAATATTTTTTAATATAATATATTTAATTAATCAAAGTATGAACCATTATTTTCTATGCACTTTTGCCATCTCATAGGTAGTTCATTGATCCCTTTACTAAAAAAACCAGTCGGACGGGAATCAATAAAATCTTTGAAGGCGATTTGGACTGCCCCATCGGAGTTGAATTTTTTCCCTTGCAAGAAGTTATCCAAATTTCGAAAAATATGGTAATTTGTTGGAGCAAGGTCCGGGGAGTACGGAGGATGTCTTAGACTTTCCAATTGAAGCTCTTCTAATATAGTAGCCGTCTGTTGCGCAGTGTGTGGTCTAGCGTTGTCGTGAAGCAGCAGTGGCGTGGAGCGATTGACCAGCCTAGGTTGTTTAGCCGCTAGCTTTTCCATCATGGTTTGCAATTGCTGACAATAGACATCAGCCGTAATAGTCTGGCCAGATTTGAGAAAACTGTAATGAACAATACCGGCACTAGTCCACCAAACGCTTACAAGTAACTTTTTTGGGGTTAATTTTCGCTTGGGGCAGGATTTGGCTGGCTGGCCAGGATCCAACCATTGCGCTGAGCGCTTCCGATTATCGTAAAGAACCTATTTTTCATCACAGGTAATGATTCGGTTTAAAATACCTTCATTATTGTGCCGGTTTAGTAATGTAACGCAGCAGTCGACGCGCGTTTGCCGGTTTGCTTCAGTCAATTCGTGAGGTACCCACCTCTCAAGCTTTTTAATCTTCCCAATTTGCTTCAAGTGAATTAAAACAGTTTTATCACTAACATCGCAGCCTGCAGCTAACTCGGACGTGGTTTGCGATGGATCCGCTTCCACAATAGCCTTCAACTCTTCATTATCAACTTGAGTCTCAGGCCGTCCACGGGGCTTGTTCTGCAGGTCGAAATTTCCAGAACGAAAACGTTGGAACCAAAAACGAACTGTGTTTTCTTTTGCAACACGACCGCCATACACATCATTCACCCTTCGAGTTGTTTCCGCAGCACCAGTGCCACGGCGGAACTCGTACTTGTAAATAATGCGATATTTTAAGTTTTCCATTTTGTAAAATGAGTGACGCAAACAGAAAAAAACAGAAGAAAAAAAACAAATGAATGACGATCATCGAAGCACAAATACATGAGTCTATAGCTGTAGAAATTTGAATTTGGAATTCCTTACCAAAGAGGAGAAATTTGTGATTAAAGTGGCCAGTACGAAAAACGCCAATTTCATATGTAAGGACCTAATATATGACAGCCTCGGTGGCGCATTTGTAATCCATACGCCGTATGCTGTACTGATGTCTCGGGTTCGATCCCTGGGTCGGGTAAAAGTGATATTGGGTTTTCCTGACCCGAAATGCTCACTATCAGCACAGAGTCTGGAACTGTACCGGGGCGATAGGCTCGCCTCCTCACATCGTGTACTGGTTACACATCTGCCTACCCCTTCGGTGATTACTCGGCTTATTTATGTATGTAATATACGACTCGGACAAACAGTTAAATGGTGGATATTGACTACAATACAAAATATTTCCCTTATTCAAATGTTCTAAATCTGATGCTTTACAAACTCTAATCGTATTTCAATGGTAATTAATGTAACAGTACTTAATTATTCATGCAAAACTGAACTTAGTTGAGCCTCCTCAATTCAATGGAGCATATTATAATTCAATTTGGTAATAGAGTTTACAGTTCACTTAGTATTCAGTGCTATTTTAAACTATTTTACATTGAAGCATTAGAAATGTTAAATGATGTATAAATCGATTTATGTTTCAGACTAGCTAACAGTTTTTCCACAGTAGCTAACACAACGAAGTCAAGTCCAATTCATTATAGTTTTACCGTTGAATGCTTTCGTATTTTTTGTTTATATTGTTCCTCGTAATTTATTGCAAACATGTGTGGCCATACAATAATTTCCATTACTCAAACCATTTAGTTCGCATTGCAGTAACGAGTTTCACGATAAAACCATATTAACTTTACTTTTAAGTCTCTAAAGCTTTTCAAAACTCTTTCCAAGTGTTATTCAGCAGAATGACAGCCAATTTTTCCTCAATCAGAACCGGCGCAGCTCCCAATGGACTGACAGACGGCGCGGCGCGGCGGATAAATTGCCTTCAATAGTGTCAATTGTCAATGTAAAATATAGTCTTTTAAGATTTCGCTAAGAATTCGAGTTTTTGTTTTAAAAATAAAGGAGATATCCAATATGTAGATTGACGCCTGGAGAGAAGTCTAGCTTATTTTCGTGTCCACTCATGAATAAGATATCATTAAAATTCAGCGCAGAGTTGCTGTATACGAATGAGATGACAATGTGAATAGTTTGATTATAGTTTTACGACAAACTATTTTTGTAGAAAAGGACATGTAAAAGACAACAATAGATAAAAAAAAACAAAAATGATATAAATAGAATGATCAGTTTTTTCCTTAATCACTTACCCATCTTCGTTGTTACGACGTTAATGATCTTTTTTCTTCCCTAATCCTTGCTTAGTTAGATAATCGTTAATTCAATATTATTTTTATGGCAATGTTCGAGTATGTAACACAAATAAATGTTATCTAAATGTAATTATATTTATTTGGTACTTACTTACTTTTGCGCTGGTAAAAATATGAAATTGCCCCTCGGTCGCATATTAGCAACTAATATAATATAATTATTTAGATGTAAAATATATCTGTTATGTTGATATAATAAAAATCCATGGAAATCGGATTGTCGTAATCGATTTCTAAGCTACTTTAATGTTGCTACGTGGACTCGTGATTGTTTAGAAATACATAAGAAAGAGAATTAAAGCTTTTTCTAATTGACAGTAAACCAATTAAAAGTAATACTCGTGGCTTAGAGGATCTTTATTACGTTACCCGTGGAGAGTAATTTCACCATTCACGTCTGCGTCGTAAATGTGGCTGCGATGAAATCCCCCCGATTTCCAAGGTATTGTTTTGTTTTCGACGCGAACCTTTGCATCAAATATTACTGTTCGAGCTGATTTCGATTTCAAATTGTGATAAGATATTTACCGAATTTTATAGGCGTAATATTTAAAAATATACCAACGATAATTATTTATTTGGCATTTCGAATTTCGTTATTGCGTATCCGTATCGATGACCGAGTTTCTAGATGTTAAATATTCTATAATCTTGATTGCACTAGAATAATATTAGCGAATTGGCATAGTCTATTTATTATACTATTATTAAAATAGTCCTTATTATTCTCAATTTCCTTATTCATCTCATTATACATGTCCCACTACTGAGCACGGGCCTTCTCTACTAATGAGAGGGGTTAGACCTTCCGGCCCTGTGGAATGGTCGCTTTTGTTGAATTTCACCACGTTATCCACTAACAGAAGCTACATGGAGTCGTGATCATGCTGCCGGGGATGCGAAGCCTTCGTGCTTAATGTACATTCTACTATCGACCCCGAGATGGCCGCCATGTCAATTCGAAATATCGTGCTGTGGATGACGTCAAATTGGCATCCTTATTGTAAAAGACTGAGTCTCCTAAGGGATGAGCCGTAAAATAGCACAGCCTAGGGGCAGTCCTAGTTGCATTCCAGAGCACACTCGGGATCGCCGGAGACCGTCCCACATGCCGAAGTAGGCCACTGTGGTTTAATCGGTATAGCAGCGTTTGGTTAGGGATTTGAATCGGTGGCCGTCCATTACAACTAGGCCGGAAAGCTGCTAAGTCAGGCATGACCATCCCTCCTCCCCCAGGGCTGAGAAAGTATCCGTAATTGGGATTTTCCCTGCGGGGAAAAAGGTTTAAAAGTTATAAAGCATCGTTGATCCCTTGAAATTCCCTTTCATTTACAATCTTGTTGTGTGATTATAATAAGGAAAAATGGTGTATTGGTTTAATGGTGATGCAAGGCCGTGGGTTCAATTTCCTCTGGATGATAAATGTTTGTATAATCAACAAATACTTGTTTCAAGTCAGGACGCAGTTGGATTGTAAGATCCTCGTAAAATTAAAGACGACCTATGGCATTTCATAAACTCAGTACGGGGTTACGACTATGTACATAACTGTTAGGTGTATTTACTCATATTCGTAGCAACGACACATCATTAATATTGGAACTTAAATAATTACTATTCCAAACTTGAGCATCTTTTCTGATAGCATGTAGGTAATTGTTATTTTTGTACAACAAATTCGCTTCGTCATTTTCACGCAATTTCAGAAGGTAGCCGCTTAAGATACCCACTCTAGTGTTGTTAAATTGAACGACTCCGTAAAAGCATTTTAATAACCACTTTCAACTGTGGATCTTATACGATGTTGTATACTTAAATAATTCGAGTAATAATAAAAGATTGTACTATTTAAAACCATATGCAATGTTCCTAATTATGTAAAGATGGAGTATGAGTACCAGTGATGGTTACTGCATCATTTAATGGAGATCTTATCAGTCCACGTGATAATAACTGCTTAAAGTGTCGTATCATTCAAAGTCAGAAAACCAAATGCATTTGCAAGGTGTAAATTAAAATTACATGGATATTACGTAAACATATTGTGACTAATCTTTAACTTTTTTTAATCTTATATAAATATCAGAGAATCGAAATAAGCAGAAGTGTATTTATTTTCTCGAATTATGTTGCAAATTAACTTCCAATAACGCCCAAAACAAATACCTTAAGGCAACAAGCTGTTGCCTTGCCAAGAAGGAAGATACAAGTTTTCCGCACGAATACTTCTTTAAGCCGCACCTTATCGGCTATAGCAGATGAGCGGAATATTTCAACATCAGTGTCCTGATATTGGTCACTTTATTATTATACTACTTTATATTAAAAACGTACCGTTAAATGAGGTGAATAAGAATGGACAGGTTGTTCGAAATTTATATGCAGATTATTTCGTAGATGGATCGATCGTAGTATATATTAACTATTTAATATTGGTTGTTTTACCGTTAAAACAACCAATATTAAATAATTTCCTTTACCGTTAAAAAAAAAAAAAAAAAGACCGTTAAAGGAAACGTCATTAGAAAACCTGTATGCCTGGCGGGTAAAGTGATTGTAACAAACAATGGTTAACATCTACAGATTTTGTTATTTCTAATAAAAATAATTTAAACGGACTTTCTCCCGGTTTATTTTTATTTTTGGACCCGACGTTCCGAAAGCTTTTCAGCCTTCGTGGTCACGGGGCGGACTGCCGCGATAAAATCCGTTTATATTATCTTCATTTCAATGTGCATCATTCATTCATTATTTGCATAAGAAATCATTTTGACATTTTGATAGTACTGAAAACAAATCATACAGTTCTGCATTGATATTAAATATGATCAAAGATTGCTTGTTAAAATATCTTTGACTTTAATCTACGGTTAGTGCAATCCACCCTACGATTCTTTATTGTAATAATATTTAAGTTTGCATGAACGTCTATAATTGATTTGAGCGAAGAGAAAGGTCACACGTGATTGGTCAATTTTGCACGTGTGTATTGAACTTAGTAAATTATTACAGAGGCCCACTCACGAACTGTTATTGAAAGGCTATCAAGGCCAGGGCACGACTCGTTGACCTGCGCGTGTTTACATAAGATGCAAGAATGGTATTAGAGAATTGATTGAAACTATAATACCCACAAATTAATTTGGACGGGCTGAATTAGCAAATTCAACTGCCTTTACATAATCTTTAGCTTTGTAAAACAACAACTGCGACACCGCTCTTGACTTACTTCAAGCCGGACAATTTATTGTAACTATAGGACTGATTTGATCTCGAAAGATGACTACATTTTTTTTATTTCCTTTAGCAGTTGCATTTCTTTTAACCTGACACCGCCGTTCATGGACATCGGTAATGCCAGGGGCACAGCAAAGACTTACCCTGACGTTTCAAGCCACTGTTAATTATGTTCATTACATGGAAACGGTAGTATGATGTGATCTACAAGACACGAATGAACTTATTATTGAGATGATCCTATATCCGGGATTTGATTAACGTACCACAAGGACAATGGCTGAATGCTTTCGGAAATATATTGGCCTCGGAAAGGTCACGTATAATGATCTGCTATGATTTTTCCTATCAAGATTTACAATAATCATTGATCTGTAAAGTCTACTTTCTCTCCACAACAAAATACAGTAGAATCCCGATTATCCGGACATCGATTATCCGGATATCCGATTATCCGGACTTATTCTTCACAGCTCTAATTACCGACTTAGAAATGATTTGACGGCGCAACAAGACATTTTACGACGAGTTTTTTTAGAAATCTATAATGTCTAAGCGAAAAAAAGTAGTGCTATCTCTCAAAGACAACCTTGAATCCCGCATTTTAACTGATGAAGAACTCATTAACAGTAACAGATTTGAAAAGTAACGATAAAGAAGATGAAGAAGAGACTGAAACTGGTGATGTATGTCAAGTTCCATCTCACGCAGAAGCTATTAGAGCTCTAGATGTCGCTTTTAAATGGTTTGATAGACAGGACGAATCGGATCCCATACAGTTATTACAAATGAAGCGTATCAGGGACTTGGCGGCAATGAAAATTTTTTTTTTTTTATTTGAATGACGAGACGAGCAAGGCCCTCGTCTGATGGTAAGCGCCACGGCTGCCCATAAACAGAAGCAACACCACACAGAACTTTGAATTACAAAGCACTGTATGGCGCTGAACTGCGGTCGTCATTCCAAGACATAAAATCTTAAGTCTCATAATGCCCATCAATTTCTCTGGCTTCAATATCCTTTAAACCGAAACACAACAGTGCTTACACCCTGTTGTTTGGCGGCAGAAATAGACAAAGCGGCGGTACCAACCCAGGCGGCCTCTCGCATACGAGGGACCTACCACCTTGTAAAATGTGATTCATTACGTCACAGATTAATCACAAATTATTTCCAACCAACATTTTACATTACATAGGCTACTCGATTTTTTTTTATATGTATGTCCCTTTCTATAACAAAAAAATTATTAAAAATTGATTATTGTTTTATTGGACTTTGAAATCGATTATCCGGATTTTCGATTATCCGGAATACCCCTGGTTTTAATTGATCCGGATAATCGGGATTCTACTGTACTATAAAAATTTAAACTGAGTCAATTGTTCGAATTCGTCGCATATACACTACATATTAATCGATTATGGGGTCATAATCGATTACGAGAATCATCACATAATCGATTGTTACAACTAAATAATCACATTTACTAAAATTAAACGACCTTAAAATACATCTACTTTCAAGTTATATACTTATTTTACTCCCTTTCGAGTTCACGTAATTGAATTTGCAGATAAAACTGTGTTTAAAAGCTGCGCATCTCTACCTTACATACATAAACGGCTGATATTACCGTATAGACCTCACGAGAACAGTTTTACAACGAATTTATTTTAATTTCATGGCTTATCTCATACTACATTTCTTATAATACACACGACGGCGATATCGCACAGAGCCCTGCAATATTCGCTAGCTGGAAATACATTTATGCTAACAATATTTGAAAACATAGCTAGAGTTATTGTTTAAATGGTTTATGCGGAATATTACTTGTCCCAAAACAGTCCCAAAAAAACACCTTATGCATACTTAGGCTCATAAAAGATTCTGTTTCTCAATATTGGAGTAGGAATTATCAAGTATAACACAGCTAATTCAAAAAATACCACGTAGACATCTTTCTTTCAGTACATTACATGAGATTGCGACTTCTGTATTTGAAATGGTAAAACTGGCTCAAAATTTTTATACTGCAACGGTTTTAGCGATCTAAATACATAAATATTTTTGTAACATATGAAATTATACGTTATGTACACTAAAATCATTTTCTTTACTTAAATAAAACCGATATTTTTTGGTGATAATTGATAGGTTGATTATGTTTATACATATTTGGATCGCATGGTAACTCTTATTAAAATCGAAACAAATCTCATCAATTTTGATTTTCTTATGGCGTGACGCAAATTATTCGCCCTAATTCAACTTACAACGACTATAGGGTCGTAAAATTTTATGCCCAAGCCGCCCAACTCTATTGTTTCCTCCGTACTATTTATTTTGTTTTTATTAATATAGCTCAATAAAATGGGCTTGAAGAATGAAATTTGCTAACGTTATTAATACTTGGGGTATCATAACTTTAGCTTAATGTTAGAGTGTGTTATTACAAACACCTACTTATTTTTATTTGTTGAAGATAATAACGATACCTTTCGGGAATTTGTTACAACACATAACTTTTTTAAGACAGATGCTAATATTTTTATAGTACCATTATTGTGGTTTATACAATTTGTTTTTAAAATGTGTATAGAATAAGGGTAAACCCAAACGAGCGTAATTTTGTGAGTCGTGAGTCGCAAAATTTCGGTAGAATAAATTCTGCTGCATTCGGTTTCATACAAAACAACAACTCATTTTACGTCGTCGTGTGGCACAAATTGCCTTTTTGTATGAAACCGAATGCAGCTGAATTTATGCTACCGAAATTCTGCGACTGACGACTCATAAAATTACACTCGTTTGGTTTTACCCTGAGTATTCCATTCCCGTTCCATGCAAACCCCATGAATTGAGGAGGACGGAAAGAGGGTGTAAGCTGCACACGATATACCATCTTTCACTTGCACTAACTAACTAGCCTCTCGTAGGCTATTATCAGTTGCAACAACACAAAACACTGTTTCATAATACTCGCTTTTAGTCAAATACGACATATTTTATAACTCGTAGTCGTACCTCATAAACTATGAATATACCGAACCGATCGCGTCAAATAAATGTAAACATTTTTATTTACAACTGTGTTATATTACAGAGGTGGTAAAAAGTGGTAGGTCCCTCGTATGCGAGAGGCCTTCTAGGTTGGTACCACCGCTTTGTCTATTTCTGCCGTTAATCAACAATGTGTAAGCATTGTTGTGTTTCGGCTTGAAGGACATTGAAGCCAGTGAAATTATTGGGCATTATGAGGCTTAACGTCTTATATCTCGGGGTGACTAGTGCTGTTCAATGCCATGCAGTGCTTTGTAATTCAAAGTTCTGTGTGGTGCTGTTTCTGTTTATGGGCAGGCTTACCATCAGGCGAGCGCCTTGCTCGTTTCGTCATTCAATCAAATTAAAAACATAACTCTATACCTACCAGCTTAACGAAGAAAACTACCTTAATTCCATCTTTCAGTCACGTTAGCAAAGTATTTCCGCCAAGAAAAGTAAACACAGCAAATTTAACTAAAAACATTTCTGCTGAGTTCAAAAAACAGAACGCTGACTTTTTAGAGCTTCTTAAGCTAACGAGTCGGTGTATAATTGTTTATATTCAACGAGAGCCTCCATCTTGTTCCCGGCCTAGATCATAAAAAGCGAAAAGATTTAAGACGATAGTAAAACTTGAAGCGCCGTCATTCTCGGTCATTGTCTCTCAACATTTTACTGTCTTACGTAAATATTTTCAAGATTTGATAAAATTCTTAAGTTGTAATCTTATATTTTGAATTTTTTGTATAATTTAAAAAAAGAAAACTATTAAGATTATCCCTCTTGACTATAACATTTTAATATAGAAATATTAAGTTGTACAAGAACATTGTATCGTGTCACTCGTTTCCTCAACTTCCACATCTGCCATCAGAGTTTGTCATACCTCATGTCGTTGTGCAAATCATAAAGCACGCTTTACCACAGTTTTAAATCTAAATATTCGGATTTGAATTGGATTATGTTAAAAACATTAATCGCAAAAAAAATATTATTATATTTATTTATTTTGTACTTAAAAAAATTAAGCTACCGAGATGAAGTGTACTTGAATATCTATTTTACTTCTCTCACATAATATTCAGTGACTTTAAACTATTCCCAGCACTATAGTATCACATATTTTGTATATCGCATTAGGGATAAATTATTACCTAAATGTAGTCTCACTAATGACCTTTGGCTATAATTTTTATACCTATTTATTTAGTACATGGAAAACTTATGTACAGACAATAGAATTAGATATTAGTAATAATATACCTTCAGAGAAAGAAAGAGAGCTAATAACAAGTGATCACGTATAGAAATAAATTAGGTTTACATATGTCAAATGTGAATAGACACATAATCTACGGACTTCATTAACTAAAATTATAATCAAGATAAACAAATGAAAATACTTACTTATTGAAAGGAACTAAGGTTCAAGCACCTCCTCGTAAGACACACTAGATGTAAAAGAATCGAGATCATGCTGAATACATAATACATTAGAGTTTCTGAAGGCACGCACTAAATAGCTATTTTGCCTATAATTCGTTAATGCCGTATGTACACTTAACAATTCAATTTTTGCCAAAAGCTCGGGGCTCTTTATATTGTTATAATCTTTTTAAGAGAAATATGTCACCAATCTCGCGACTACTAACAAAAAGCAAGCAAACATTACACCTGAAGAAGAAAAAAATTGTTTCAGTAGATTTATTTGTAATATGCGTAAGGATCGATGCTTCTGATCTCTTTCGTGAAAACTGAAAAAGGCTTATAGTCATGGAGATTTACACAATTTGGAAACCGCTGCCTCATCGTAAATCAATCCATCTTCAATCTGCTGAACACTTACGTTACTTGCGTAAAGCATTCGCACGACGACGATTCGTGATTTGAATTTAATCCATTTAGATTTTTTCTTTGGGGTGTAAAAATAGAAGTACATTGCTTATAGTAGAGTACTTCAATAGCAACCGTCGTATTAAAATAACATGGTGCGACACCAGTCACTGTTACTCAAATCCGTGAAACGCAATTTAGAATCAAGCTGATCAAATCCAAGTAATTTCTGCGACCAACCAAAATAATCATTTCATTGATTGTCATCGAATTTTCAACGTGGACAGACGACCTGATAAAGGTCGTAGGAAATCGCTGAATGCAGGCCGCTTCCAATAGGTCAGTCTGGAAATCTTTGGGGGAGGCCTATGTTCAGCAGTGGACGTCTTGTGGCTGATTATGATAATGATGATGAATTCAAATTACACTGATCTTATCAAGATTAATTTATCGTGGTCTTGTCGAATGATGTGAAAGGTGTCTCACAAATTGTCTCCGTATGAATGGGTATGTACTTACATTTCTGCGAGTCGGTCTTGTGCGGTTTCTTGTCGCGCACCATGTTGGCAGGGCGGTGTGGACTGGGGTGCCGGCGTGGACGCGGCGCGCCGTGGTACTATCGACCCCGACCGACTGTCAGCGCCAACGTGTTCTCGTGGTTGTGCCAGATACCTGCCGAAATGTGCTGAGATGAGGGAGGGTTGTGCTGCATCAGCTTGGACTACTATCATTCCTGACTAGTGCTGTGATAATGTGGCAATCTAGATACGAAGACTAAACTCTAGCGATGAAACCCTTGGCGTTAATCAATATTTTTTTATAGGAGAGATCGCTAAATGAGCAAGGGAATCACCTGGTGCTAAATAATCTTCACCGCCTATGTTCATCGTCGATAATGTTCAAATACTAGTTATTTTATTACTGTGTCACTATATCTACACGATCTACTTTTAACCATTCATACTAAAATAGTATAAGGGATAATACAACGGAGTTACGATCGTACCAACTACTAAACAAACTAAGCTTGTTCCGAGTCTTCAAAGTTATGGTCCAAATCTTATCTGGAACCGATGTTACAAAGCTTCCGAAATACTAAACTTTGCCAAATTAGTCACTTTGGAAGGGTTCCAAATAATACTTATACATACGTAGGGGTTTAATTGAGGAGTTAGTATTAGTTACATAGGCAGCGAGCTCTGAGCGCTTCTGATTATTGGACCGGGAAATTCATTAGCCTTCCGGAAAAACGATCAAAGCAATTTAGAGGCCATTACGTATACGGCAACAGGCACCGCGCTGCGAAATCATGTGGTAAAACTAAACTATGAGTTCACTGAAATGGGATGCATAAATCCCGCTCTCGATTAGTTAGAATGAGAGTTGATTCAATTTAGATTTATTTATAGATTTATAGTTATATGCTAAACTAGCTTTTGCTCGCGGCTCCGCCCGCGTGAACAGCATTTTCCGGGATAAAAGTAGCCTGTAACCGTCTCCAGGGTCCCATCTAACCCTAGAGATAAATTCAACAAAATCGGTTCAGTGATTTAGGCGTGAAAGCATAACAAACAAACTCACTTTCGCATTAACTTTCACCCCCCTTTTCATCTCTTATTAACTAAAATTTCCAAAATTCCTGAAACACGTATTTATTTGTTTTACGTCAATAACCGAAATACAAAATGTTGTTTATGTAACTTTCAAAATGACGAACTTTCATACATATTATCATCCCCTATTGTGACCCCTTTGGGGTGGATTTTCTAAAATCCTTTCTTAGTGGGGGCCTACATAACAAAATGAATATACAGTCCGAATGTCATGCTTGTAGCCTTGATAGTTTGCGCTCGGCGATGATGAATCAGTCAGTCAGTCAGGACATGTTATTTTATAAGTATAGATATCGAGTGGTCTAATGATAATAATAATAATGGACCAATGGTCTCACTATAGAGGATGCTCAAGATCGGGTGAAGGGGAAGCGTTTAAGTAAGAAAGCGGACCCAGGCACTAACCCGGGCTAACAGCTAACAGCAAGGCAGAAAGAAAGAAAGAAGAAAGAGTTATATTCTAATGTGACAACATTTAGAAGTATATTTCTCGTTGTCTGATGTTAACAATGTGGTATATGGATAATATAATAATAATATACAATGCCTCAGTGATGCAGTTGTATTGCGTATGCAGTACGACTGCTAAGCTGAGGTCTCGGGTTCAATCCCCAGGTCGGATAAACTGATATTGGGTTTTTCTATCACGAAATGCCCAGTATAGGCCCGGAGTCTGGAACTGTGCCCGGTATGGCGAAAGCCTCGCCCCCTATCACATCATGGGTTGGAAATATGCTCGGCGAAATGTGGGTGTACTGGTTACACATCTGCCTACCCTTTATTACCTTTATTACCTTCGGGGATTGCAGGCATGAGTGGGTATGTATCTAATATCATCTGCCAAATAGGCAATATATCTCTAGTACGTCGCTAGAGATGTGACGGAAGGATGTATGATAATGGAGGGACGCATGTCAGCTACTCTGTCACGAATGTTCCGTCAAATTTCAATGGATTTAATTAAAAGTTTTGGCAGGCTCACGTGCTCGTTACAAAGTTCGCATCGAATGTATCCATAGGGAACTGTTCTGCCACAATCCATCTAATGATGCTGATCCTCTTGGTCGTATGGTTTGATGGATTGGTCATGATAGCTTGTGAATTCTATATTAAATACATTACATATATAGTAGTGCTGGTTTTTGGTTGAAATATTTGCAATTTCATTTGATGTTATCCTACAAGTATTTCTAGATTGACTCAGAAGATAAAGGGGATTGCAAAGTATGTATAATTTGTTTTAATCACAATCTTGGATTTTGGAATACTGTACTTATAGCACAATAATAATTAAACATGTATATCGGCATTTATCAAAATTCCACACCGCGGGCGGAGCCGCCAGTGCCAACTTATTGATATACAATCCATACACTCTCCGTTACTTGATTAAATTAGAACACTGTTATCGAATTTGCTTACATAATTCCAAAATAATACAATTAAGAATGCAAATACAATCTGGAATTTACATATACTATAGTCGCTAAATATCCATCACGGAGCAAACTGACGACCTGACCAGCACGTAGTTCGTGAAGTATCGAGAATTCTCCGACTAGTTTTGACATACAATACGTGCACTTAAGGAACGTCATCCAGCGATTGTTACCTCTCATAACTGATTTATAATAAGAAATATCATTGTAATTAATGATCGTGCACAATGCAGTCATTCCGTTTATTTAACAGTACAAGACTCTAAATCCTAAATGCATCAAAAACGTTGTTGAATTTATATGCATCTCAAATATTGAGCAATCATTATGAATCACGATCAATTTACAACAATTGCTTAAGAAATAAACAAAGCTTTTTGTCTATATTTAAATCGTTTGAAATAAAAAATTATGCGAGTTTATGTATGTCACGGTTTCGCAACAATCTTTCGACCTTTACACTTCATGGAAATAAAAATATTCCATGTATATTCTATTGGGTAATATAATATAATATCATGATATTTAAAGTAGCATTTATTAGATATTACGTCGTAGTAGTGAAAGTACATGTGTGGTTAAAACTGAAAAAAAACAAATATGTATTTCATAAAAGGCTTTTAAGTGATCTCCACCGCCCAAGTAGGCCCCAATACCAAAAGAATCATGGGCGTGTTGCCGATCTTAGACAGACAAACTTCCTACAGCGTGGCTCTACCCTTAAAAAAAAATATTATTTTGTTATAAATGGTATTTAATTTTATTAGAATTACCCAAACAAAATGACACGTAACAATTTATATCCGCTATCATTTTAAGTTCCATTAGGTGTGAATGGTAGTTGATGACAGGGGCGGATTTAAATGGTTATGTGTGTCTTTTATAGATAGGGGGCAAAAGTGCAGGTGTCATATGGATGCAAATATGCAATAACATTTCAACGCATAACAAATAAAAATAGAGATATGAATTTTATTTGCTAAATTCAAATAAAATAATTAATAATTCAAAATTCTATTTTGCATAATCGTACATGGGAAATGTTCCATTTATGATTTACAAAATACGAAATTTAACGTACTTTAATCCAATGAATGTAGTAAGATAAAAACAATATCTCAATTTTTACTTGATGTGGGTTGAAATATTATTGCGTATTTGCATCCATATAATGTTAAGTGATAACGATCGTCCATACAATACCAGAGGACTCGTCTGTCACTAACACTTGAGGAAGGTAAAATCATTGAAGGTCTTCCAGTAAAATTGTCCTTTGACTGTTGTTAAATTCTACCTTTTTTATTACAGATGCTAACAAACGAGCAAGTGGTCACCTGATGGTAAGCGATCTTCATCGCCCACAATACCCAAAGAATCATCGATGCGTTGCCGATAAAAGGAAAAGGATATTTAAGGAGTTGGGAAGGAGACGAGGATTTGGGTCTCCGGATATCTCACTCATAATACGAAGCGCCACAGCAAGCTACTATTTCATGTCGATTTTCTGTGAGATAGTGGTAACAACGCGGACTAGTCAATCCATTCAGGCTGTAGACAACACTGTCTACAGCGTTGCTCTACCACTTATAAATCCTTTCCGAGTTTTCCAAGTTCTGTGTGGTGTTGCTTCTGTTTATGGGCAGGCGTGGAGTTTACCATCAGGAGAGCGACTTGCTCATCTCGTCATTCAATTAAATAAAAAGAATAAGACCCGTCCCCTCACCAAATCTCTGAATTCGCCCCTATTTGGTAAAGTGCGGAGCATCGATCACCGTTATCTTATCGCGACACTACTCTGGCACACACTTAACCTTACATGTATCGAGTTCATTTAACATCCGACATCGTGTGCCGAGGACTCGTTATGTCCTTGGAAAGTTTATGCTTGTATATTCTTTACTTTAGTGTTATGTATAAAGATCTTTTAGAGGACGTAAACGTTATATTTACGCCTGTTGCATCTACACGCGGCTTATTACTATTACTACTTACTACGCGCAAATGGGTCACCTGATGACGTGATCTCTACTGCCCATATACACCCACAAAACCAGAAAAGTCATGGGCGCGTTGCCAACCTTAAAGGAAAGTAATAATTAAGGGATTGAGTAAGGGATTTATTTTTGTAGAAGAAGTCGTGACTCAAATAACTTCGGAAACCCCCGCTCTAGATGATGCAACTATTATATGTTGGATTGGTATTTCAAGCGTTCTATATTCCGGGAAAATTATATAATATATAATCTAATATATAATGCTCTTGCTGGTGGGAGGATACTTTTATCCGACTGGATAGCGACCACCGTACACCGGTGCTAAAATCTGCCATAGTGGCCCACCTTATGTGCGTCGCGTTCCAGGGCCAGCCAGTGTATATCCGGTTCTCCCCAGGGGGCTTGCCCCCTGATCATAATCCTTATCCCATCCCTTTTCCTTCCCCTCCCCCTTGGCCCTTTGGCAGGCCGGCATGATCTTGCCGACCTACGATGTACACATTGTTTATCGTTGGTCGACACTATTCTTGGATTGCGCTACACTTACCATCAGGTGTAGCGTAGTCACTTTGCTGGGCCAGGATTTGGAATTGTGTAGCATACAAAAAGCAAAATAAACAAAAAAAAAAACTTTAATTGTGTAGCATACAAAAAGCAAAATAAACAATGATTATAGCAGAACTGTGGCTATGGGTTATCTACTGGCACATTTGTTATTGACTATTGTTGCAAAGTCCGGCGCGCTATCGTGTTTTATCAACCGCGGGTACGCCGGCTGCGACGTCGCCTCGTCTGGAACGCTGAAGTTAAAGTTAACGTTTCAAGTTGATAGGATTGTGAATGGAATATGGATGCTTCAATTCTATAGATTTATGGCAATTAAGCGGATAAGGTTTTTCTGTGTCATAGCTAATGTTAATATACTTAAATCATAAAACAAAATTTGTATATTATATTTTGGTATACTTAGCTGTCCTGAAATCCTTATTCTGATCAAATAGAGTAATCTTGAACATATAAGTAACTAGCTTTGGCTCGCGGCTCCGCCCGCGTGATTTTCATACAAACTTTTATCCCCTATTTTATCCCCTTGGAGGTAGAATTTATCATAATCCTTTCCCTCCCTCCCTCCCTCCAGTGGTTTGGACTGTGCGTTGATAGATCACTATGTCAGTCAGTCACCTTTGAGTTTTATATATTTAGATATATTACCCAATAAAATTGTGATCTCTTCATCATCACACAATCACATCCAAAAAGAAGGTACAGTTAGTAAATGACGAGCGGCCGCACAAAAGTATTGATCTTTAAAAAACCTAACCCTTCAATTAACATCACCTCCACCGATATATTACCACGCTGAGTGGTTAAATCAAAGATGTACCATACAACCCACTTGAATGATGGCAATGTCGATTAAGGTAACCACGGTCAGAGGGTATCCTTGACTAATAAACATATTGTGGTCCTTCCGACGGCAACACATTTGTTAATGGCATTTATCCACCTCAAATCCCTTTTACGTGGATATACAGATTACATTCGGTTTTGTTACTGACTCTGTTATTTATTATGTTGTTCAGCCGGCGACTTGGTGGTCACCATATATGGGCAGTGTACATGTAAGTAATGCACAAGGATGATTAATATAATGAACTTTAACAATTTCTTTCTACCCGTTACTGTTAATAATATGTATGAGAGAGTGTCATTTCTGCGACCTTTTTTGGCCCCTCCAATGGCATCCACGTACGTAAACTTATAGAACCGGACAGGACTTACTTTTTTATAGCATAGGCCGGCAAACGAGTAAGTGGATCACCTGATGGTAAGTGATCTCCACCGCCCATGTACGCCCACAATGCCAGAAGAATCATGGGCGCGTAATTATATTTTTTTTTAGATTTTAATCCTTTTTTATACATAATATAAATATAATAAAAGTGTCCCTAACAAATGAAAATCACTTCCATATACAATCCTTACTCAAGTAAATTAAGTTTGACTTGTTACTAAAAGGTACCGGGTTGGTAGATTACTTTGTAGATTTCGGTATCCATGACCAACGTCGCCCGTTGAATAATAAACGGTGCGGTCTACGCCAAGCCCTCACTTTGACGAAATTATCCCTATCCTCAACCTCGCTCATGTCGATTTAATTCATAATATTCAACCTGATTCGTTTTGTCTCTTAAATAGGCTATAAAATAATTCCCAAATATTGTTTTTTTTTATAGCATAGGCCGGCAAACGAGCGAGATGTCACTTGATGGTAAGTGATCTCCACTGCCCATGTACGCCGACAATACCAGAGGAATTATGGGCGCGTTGCCGACCGACGAAAGGGATAATTAGGGATTGGGAAGGTGGGGGATTTGGGCCTCCGGATATCTCACTCAGCGTACGAAACGCAGCAGCTATACCTATAGCAATCCGCTACTTACATCGGATTTCTGTGAAACAGTGGTAACGATCCGGCCCATTCGTGCTGTAGACAAAACTATCTACAGCGTGGCCTCTACCACTCGAATATATGTTCAACTGTTCAGTACAGGTAATACCGTTTATGATTTCTATAATATAAATAACATTTATAATTTTTTATTTCGTAAGTATTCAAACTTTTTGAGTGAGATCCGGCACCGACTCCAAAAAACCTCTAGAAATAGCTATTTTTGACTATTTAATGACATTTTTTGGAATGCCTTTTAAAGTTTTGTTTAAACTTATCCAATAAGCAAGTCGGAGTTTTCAGAAATGTAATTTAGCCGAGAAGCCTCAGCCGAGATCGTAAGCTGATTATTTAACGTTGCCTCTTGCAGCTACTCTGAGAGTATCATTGGAGAGTGATACTAATGCAAGTTATGTATTAGAAAGTAAGGCTGCGCTTAAACATTTTAAGAAAAATTAGATTACTACTACTAAATTAGATTATTACTAAGTCAGTAACTTCAGGTAGAAGAAAAAAAATGACTGTCATTATATCCTGATTTATAAATCTCAACATCGATCAAGCTAAAAAAACAGCCAATTAACGCTAAGGCTTCCAAGTCCATCACATAGTACAACAATCCTATAACAAAACATAAGATTAATGGATTCACTCTCTTGTTCTATATGTATAGATTTGGATGATACAGTTTAAGTAGCAACCGCGCACCGTCATAATCCTGGTAAAACGTTTCATTTGGCCCAAACTTGGGAAGTGGAGAGCCCAAACCAATTAGAACTAAGACCTACTCGTACACTGCTTTCAACTAAAATATGTCGGTACTATAACGTCGGTAGTAAAATTAAGTACGGTATAAAAGTGTCTATACAGAGCTCTCTATGTATTGTCAATAATACATAATAATATGTATTGATCATTACTGAATAAGGCATGATTGTATATATTATTGTAAACGAACTTTTACTCGGGGATGTGCCCGCGTGATTTTCTTTATCTGTAACCCTGACCCTATAAAGCATTTCACTAAGGGATTGATTTTCGCAAAAACTTAATACACATTTACTTATTTGTTTTTAGAAGTACTCTATTACGAAGTTTTGAGTTGAAATGTCTATTTAATTTTGTTTCTCCATACAAACTTTGTATAGAGAATTTTACCACTTTAGGGGTTGAATTTGGAAATATCCTTTCTTGCCTTTTATACACCATAAAGTAAACCTCTGTGCAAAACTTCAGCTTTCTAGATCCAAGGGTTTATGATGGGCGTTGATGAGTCATTAAGTGGAGTGAGTCTGTCCGATCTTTTCATTTTAGATTAATGAAAAATAGATGACACCTCATTGTTGTAATGATTACATGAATGTATGAATTGAAACACGAGACATTCAGTTCGATTTCATTCATTCATTCAGATCATTTTTTCTTCTTCTTTAAACTTCTAAGAGGGTATTGCAGTAATTGGTTTCAATATAGCTAAAGGCTTACCTTTAATTACTTCAGGGGTCGAAAAGAGTGGCACTGGCTACATCCATAGCGATACTATAAATTTTCATTTACGTAAGTATCAGTCTAATGTGCTCTCATATGCAAGAGTCCGCCTGTATAAATGTAACCGCTTTGTCTTGGTGTAAGCATTGTGGGGGATATTAAATTCCGTGAAATAACAAGACATTAAGAACCTTCACATGTTATGTCTCAGGATAATGAGCACAGTATCTACTTATGTAATTTAAAATTGTGAGTGGAATTCAATTGTTTATATGCAGGCGTGGCGCTTACCATCAGGTGAGCGACATGCTCGTCTAATCCATTCTCTCGTCATTACATAAAATGTAATATAATATTTTTATTTTGTTGATTTCTAACAAAATAAACCAATTAAATCTACACTAATATTATAAAGAGAAAAGATTTGATTATTTGTTTGCATTGAATAGGGTCTGAAAGTACTGGACCGATTTGATCGAATTCTTTCACCATTAGAATCCTACATTATCCCTGATGAACATAGGCGATATCGATAATATAACAGTGCAGAATTTCAAGTGGGCGGAACCGCGAGCGAATGATAGTAATAAATAAAGTTACTATATAAGCATAAGGACATCTTACAATACAGTAAGAAAGTTTTAATACGGTTTGTATACACATCTATGGTAGCCTTTGTGAGCCATAGTGACTTGAAAGGTAACGTAACTTAGGAGTTGGGATCATCAAAGGGTTTTCCTAACTTATTTAATATGTTAGAGGTAGGTAAACAGCAATACTCTTAGTGAGTTGATACTTAATCATTATGCGAGGAATGTACTATGTAGTAATACAAAAGCACAGCAATTAAATTTTAACCTAATGAATACCCATCACATTGGACAAGGGGCCTTTGTTCCTGACCATTTTTAAATTTATTATCATTAAGGATGTCAGACATAAGTAGGATAAACAGACATACAGATAGCGAGACTTAGGCTTGGTAATAGGGTTCCATTGGCATCCTTTAACTACAGAACGGTATATACGATCAGAAATGTAAAAGTCATTGAAAGCCGTCGCGTTGTTGCAATAAACGATAACTCAGGTTTATCACTTCTTTTATTAAGCTACTACCCGTTCAGAATGCTGTATCGCCAGGGAAGAACGGGCAAGAAACTCTGACGTTGTTCTTTTCAGATTGTACTCACTTGACACTAAAATAATCAAGACACAGTTACACTTGTTACATTAACGACATGGATTACGAAAACGGGAAAATTTGTGAAGTGCACTTGCAGGTAATTACTTCATGAGATGACCACTGTACTTAACAAACTGCCATAGCTCCATAATTGTGACCTCTAATACTGACTAGACTTCCTTCTTTCTTTTTTTATTTAATGGAATGACGAGACGTGCAAGGCGCTCGCCTGATGGTAATCGCGAAGCCTGCCCCTAAACAGAAACAACACCACACAGAACCTTTAATTACGAAGCACTGTATGGCGCTGAACTGCGCTCGTCACTCCGAGACATATGATGTTAAATCTCATAGTGCCTAGTAATTTCACTGGCTTCAATGTCCTTCAAACCGAAACACAACAGTGCTTACACACTGTTGCTTCGTGGCAGAAATAGACAAAGCGGTAGTACCAACCCAGATGGCCTCTCGCATACGAGGGACCTACCACCTTTCTATGTCAACGCGATTTATAGTGATTAGAAAGAGGCGAATACAGTGTTTTAATATAATATCGATAAGCAAAGCTAGAGGAGCTGTACCTCAAAATTGCATCAAGCCGCAACTGAACAAAGGAGCCACACGGCGACAAACTGCTTTGACAGGTGATGCAAAGCCCGCAATTGCTGTATAACAAGTTAGTTACTAACTACATCCCTCAAAGCGCATGCCGCATATATTATGTATTAGTGTAGATATATTCATTTGTTAATTGTTCGTAGATTTTGTGACGTCGCGTCGTGTTTAACTTTTTGTACTTCTTATATATGATGACCGGTATTCATCATCAAGTCAGTTTTGACTGAGCTATGCCTGATGTCAGATTCTTTAACTACTTGCTTGACGTCAACCCCTCTGGGGAGAAAAACCGTCTGAAAATAAGTAAGTACGCGGCATTGCGCATTTTTTTTGGTGAATGGAAAATTAATCCCGAACGGGCCTTGAGTTTAAGTAATATAAGGTCTGAAGAGGTGCGAATTGCCTCGAGGGATTTACAACGTATTAAATGTATTCTATTTAATAACCTTACCCGTGTAAGGAAGAGGCCAAGAAAGTATAAAATGAATCAGGCTTGCCGACGACTATACGCAGCAAAGTTCTATGGATGTATTTGTATTAACTTGATTTTTTTTTACTTTGACTTTGATAGCGACCACCGTAAACATAGTGTTAAAAACCTGCCATAGTAATTGCACTTACCATCAGATGCAGTGTAGTCACTTTAACGTGGATAAAAAAAAAAATAAGCCAATACTAAATACTTGATAGCCTTTTGAAACGTAATTAACTAAAATCACTACTCATTTGTCTAGCGCGAATCTTACTAAATTGACATATAACAATAACCGCCGTGGCGCAGCGGGCGAGTAGTCGGCTGTGAAGCGAGAGGTTGCGGGTTCGATTCCCGCACCGAGACAAATATTTGTGTGATCCACAGATATTTGTTTCGGGGCTGGGTATTGTGAAACCGCAAGTCCCTCGTAATTCCTACCTACGATACAGATTTAACCTAGTGTGGGATTAGGACTATGCGTGACTATTGAATGTATTAATGATTTATTAATTATTATATTTATAGTATAACAGAAGTTTTACAATCACACAGAAAGGATTTCAGTTCTACCTGACGTCGGCAGATCTTATTACAAAAACCCATATATTATGAAAACAAATCGCGGTTATATATGCCCGAACGAGGAATAAACTGCCAATATCATTTAAATATACCTTATTTCTTTTCATAGCACATAAACCCGGTAAAGATTATCATTTCGGGGGTTTTACACAAAAACTCTTCATAAAACATTCACAAAGAGACTATTTACTAAAGGATCAACAACTTATTTTACAGGCGGCTATCCACTTTTACTGAACTCGGTAAAAGTCTCCTAAAGGGTTTTGCGACGAGATTTTCTTTTCAAAGGACATGATTCAGGGCTTACCTGCCCTCACTATTCTAATATAATGGGTTATAGAATGGCACCCGGACAGTTTCACGAATAAAACAGACAATAATAATACGATAACCTCAACACCCAGATCAGTTTTTTTAGAATAGACCGGTAAACGAGCAAGTGGGTCACCGTTAGTTCGTGATCTCCACCGCCTATTAAAGTTCACAATACCAGGAGACTCATGGACACGTTGCCGACCTTAAAGAAAAGGGATAATTATGGGATGAGGGAATAAAAGGGGGATTTGGGCCTCCAGATATCTCATTTACCGTACGAAATGCAGCAGCAACCCGCTGCTCTATGTCAGATTTCTGTGAAACTGTAGTAAGAACCTGACCGATCCCGGCCATTCATGCTGTAGACAAAACCAGTTTACATTCGATTCTCAATTATTTCACAAATTATTTCTGTGGTGAAATGTTACTTGCGTCTGGTAAATAGACAGATAGAATATTCTTTACTGCACACCAAATAAAATAACATATAAAACAAGAATCATACTGGTTAGCATTATTTCTTCAAGTTCGCAAACTGGTGGTAAATGTTTATGAGATGGCATGAAGACGTCGTTTGGCATTTGTAGATAACAACAAGGATTTATCGCTAAAGTTTCACCTAATAAATCCTAACCGAAGACAAATCGAGTTAACTTAAAGTAAAAACATGAACCGCCTTCAAAGTCATGAATCGTAATTTAATTTTCAACTTTAATAAATATTACGAATCCATGTTCTCCCGAACTGTGTATTTTTTTTTTTTTACTAGCCCTGTATTATATACGTCCCACCGCTGGGCACAGGCCTCCTCTACTGAATGAGAGGGATTAGGCCTTAGTCCCCCACGCTGGCCTAATGCGGGTTGGCAGACTTCACATACCTTCGAAAAATCTTATCGAGTTCTCAAACAAAAGTTCATCGAGTTCTCAAACAAAAAAACAAAAGTTCGAACTGTGTATAAAAGTGAAAATAAAAAGACAGCGTAGAGAGTTTTTTAAGATATTATCAAAATGTTAATCTTTCTACTCATATCTGTCAACAAAATATTTATAACGGTTGACACCATGCACCCATATAAATATTGAATCAAATATTGAATTGTCATCGGTCATTGATAATTACGCCAAATTTTGATGAAGGAGGTCAAAATCATGTTCAAAGTTTCCGTTACATACTAACATAAAAGCGTGTTAAAATAGAGCTACAAATCAGAGCATCGTTAAGTTAAATAAACGTTATTTTAAATATAAGGCGTGTGCTATGTGATTACTTCTGCGACGTATTTCGAAATCTTATTAAAAAGGAAATAAAACGAAACGCAAATCCAGTCCTCCGTTAAATCCTACAATACAATGTAAACGCGTTTTATGGTAGTCTGTATTAGCACTCTAGGTAGCAATTGAGAGTTTAACGGCAAAGGTCTGTGCTATTTTTCTCCTGTTTTACATAATGGGTCTATAGAACATAATATATCAGCTAAAGCCAGTGATTGTATATACCTGGAGGTCCGTAGATATAGATCTTAATAAACTTAGCAAGTACTTATATCTGTATGTACCCACCGTGCCATATTTTTTGTAACATGACGCTACAATTTAGTTGTGAGAAACATACTTGAACCACTTTTATCAAATAATAAAATACTTTATAATATGAGGCCTGTTGAGTGTACTCTGCTGCTGTCTTTCGGTCTTCTATGATTACTTAATTAGACTTAACATCTTATGTCTCGGATTAACGAGTGCAGTTTTTTTTTTTTTTTTTTTTTTTTTTTTTATGTGGGGCTCTATGCCCCACTCTCGTGCCTCTGATACTATTTTTCAGAGTGTTTTTGGTAACACCTAAAAATGCACATACCTTTATTTAAAAATTGTATACATGAAATACTCTGTTAAAATCGCTTACTTAAAGCTAAGCTTGTCCAATCAAAAAACATACATGCGATTTGTAAAAAATCTTGTTATAACAATTTTAAAATCCTAAGTCTAGTTACATAATTTTACACATTTAATATTGTGGGCGTGCCTTCTTCACAAATCCAGCTTTTCCGTGGCAACTAGAAGCGTGTAGTCTTATATTACACGCTGTAGTTGCCCCGTTCATTTGTTCCGCTTCAAGACGCTACACGCCACATATTTACAATATTTTAAAAACTTAGGGCTAACATCACAGTTTTCCAACATACCACTTAGGTTACTACTATTTACACAGATATTATTTTCAATCTCGAAGTTTGTTCGCTCATACAGGTATATTGGGCATTCCGTCAACACGTGTAAAACGTCTTCGTTCTTCGCAGGGTCACAGATGCATGAGGGGCTCTCCTTGCACTTGAAGCGATTCAAGTACTCAGAGAATCCCCCATGTCCCGTGAAGACCTGCGTAAGAACCTGATCCACTGGCAACTTCCTAATAATCTTAAAGGCTTTTTTAGCGTCAGGGAAAAACAGCTTCGTAACCGCCGCTGTTTCTCCAGCCCTGTATCGCTCATCCCATTCGTCAATCGACTCCTGACGGATTTGTCGCTTGACGAACGAGATGGGACATCGGTCGTAGTCGGGCCGCCTTTTAAGGGTGGTGGCCGCCGCCTTCGCGAGCTCGTCCGCGCGTTCATTCCCTTGCAACCCCACGTGCGCCTTAACCCAAAAGAGGTTAATGGTTTTTCCGCGCTCTTCGGTCTCATTCAACATCTTGGCGATGTCGAATGCTATGGGGTGGAGCGAATCCCCGCGCGCGACGGTCTCGAGAGCGGCTCGTGAGTCGCAGAAAATGCTGTACTGATGGTAATTGTCGTTTGAGACTATTTGCACGGCCTTGCGCAAGGCCAGCAGCTCTGCCTGGTAAACGGTGCAGAACGATTCCAGCTTGATCTTGGTGGCTTTCGTCTCGGCATCGCCATCCCATAAGGATACCGATGCTCCGACTCGGCCACTGATTTTGCTGCCGTCAGTAAACACTCGACGAGTGTTGGCAGCGCACCGGTCAAGTTCTTCACCGTTCACCACGCATTCGAACTGCAAGGCCTTGCGCCTGGCTGGATGTTCCAAGTTGGCAAAAGGCACAGGACATTCCACGTCCCAGTCACCCACTACGTGCCGAGTGTGTCCCCTTTTCACTTCGTAAAGAAGCGCCGCTTCTCGGACACGAATGTCTAGCGGTAGGATCCCGGCCAGTAGCAGGGCCGAGTTCAGTGAAACGGTCCTGTAGCCCTTCACCATCTTCAGTGCAAAGCCCCGTTGAACCCTTGCAAGCTTCTTTTGAATGCCTATTTTGTTGCTTGCAGGCGCCCAGGCACTGGCTGCATATAAGATCGTTGGTTCAACCACGGCAGTGTACAACATTTTCACGACTTCGGGCCCCAATCCCCACTGGACTTTAGCAGCAGTCGCCAGCCGTCTGTGGAAGCCGATGGCTTTCTTACAGACTTCGGAGACGTGCGTGTTAAACGTTAGTTTCTCGTCCACAGTCAAGCCCAATATCTTAATGTCCTTAGACAGACCAATGTCGACACCTCCCATGCGAAGGATTGGTGAGTCATATTTGTGTCGTCGTGTTACGACCATAGCTTTCGTCTTGTGTGGGGCGAATCGTAGCTTATTTTTGACTCCCCAATCCTGCACATAGGCCAGTGCTTCGTTGGCCTGTCTCTGTATTTTTAGTGTTTCATCACCGTGAAACACTAGAACGACATCGTCGGCAAAAGCCTGGCAGTAATCACCCCGGCAGGCTAATCCTTTGAGCAATGGGTCGAGGAGCAGGTTCCACATGATGGGCCCGCCAATGGATCCTTGAACGCACCCCTTGGCGGTCCCTCTCACATGTTCCACCCCGGCGTAGCGAACCCTGACTTTTCGGCTCTCGAAGTAGCTACTCACTATCCGTCTTAAGTTTTGGGGACATTTTTCCTCCAACAGTCTAACCTTGATGGCTGGCCACCAAGCACTGTCGAAGGCTCCCTCTATATCCAGTGAGACTATAAGAGTGATTTGTTTCTCACTTAATTTACTCCGGATGTACTGGAGTAGGGTATAGAGGGAGTCTTCCGTGCTCTTCTGTGGCATGAAGCCGTACTGTCGGGTACTCATCCTTGGTAGTAAGTGCCACTTCACTCTTCCCACCACTAACTTCTCCAGAATTTTCCCTAACACTGGCAACAGTCCTATCGGTCTATAAGACTTTACGTCTGTGTAGTCCTCCTTTCCGGGTTTCCGGAGAACTACAACCGTGGCCTCCTTCCAGATGGTCGGGAAGTGGCCTAGTTCGAGGCACTTGTTGGCCAGAGACTGGTATAATTCTGGGTCTTTCCGGATTGCCTGTTTGCAGATGTCAGGTGTTAGTCCATCTGCTCCTGGGGCTTTTTTCGGGTTGAAGCTATCAGCAGCCGCAAGGATTTCGGTCATTGTAAATGGCGGGTCCTGATGGTCATTATCCGTACCGCCATTCACGCTACTGGCCTCAGCCCGTATGCGCTGGTGGTATGCGTTATCGTCTTCCACCCGGTCGTCCGGGTAGAAGACTTCCGCCAGTACTTTTGCCGATTCTTCTGAACTTAGGATGCGCCCATCTTTTCGCAGGGGGATGTCCTCCTGCCTTTTGGTTTAACGAGTGCAGTTCAGTGTCATGCAGTGCTTTGTAATTCAAAGTTCTGTGTGGTGTTGCTTCCGTTTATTGGCAGGCGTGGCGCATACCATCAGGCGAGCGCCTTGCTTGTCTCGTCATTCAATAAAATAAAAAAATAAAAAACTGGACCTGATGTGTACATTGTACTTCAGTACAATGTAGTCCAATTATAATATCAACCGTCAAAAGACATCGGTCCGTCGACGGCCGGCAGAATTATGCTAGCTTGAAGTTGCTGGAAATACACTGGCCGATCTCAGAATGCGACTCGCCTGAAACTGTCGCTATGTGTTTTTCGCCATGTATACGGTAGTCGCTATCCAGTTGAGGACAAAAATATATATAAAAATACAGAGTAGTCGTGGATTTTTATATTGTTTTTTTTTTTTTTATGGCATAGGCCGGCAAACGAGCAAGTGGGTCACCTGATGGTAAGTGATCTCCACTGCCCATGTACGTCCATCACCAGAAGAATCATGGGCGCGTTGCCGACCATAAAGGAAAGGGATAGGGAAGGGGAGGGGATTTGGGCTTCCGGATATCTCACTCACCGTACGAAACGCAGCAGCAAGCCGCTACTTTACGTCGGTTTTCTGTGAGACAGTGGTAATGACCCGGGCGAGCCAGCCCATTCATGCTGTAGACAAAACTGTCTACAGCGTGGCTCTACCACTCAAAATGATAGATCGTTCACCCTTTCCGAAACAACTTTTTTATTATAGACTTACTCAAATTTACTCCACTATTTGAAAGAATAATAAAAAAGAATACGATATTTCCACTTATTCTGATCGTTGCCGACCCGCCACTTGTCCGCCTTTGTACGCCTTTTGGTCACTGGATTACCTTTACAACAGACCCACCTGTTGTTTTCTACGACAGATGTCACAGGTACGGTCTACGAAATCGTATTCTGAAATTGCTTACACTCGACCGAACTAGATTAAAACTATGTGACTTTTTTTACATAAAATATTTATGAGATTGTGCCAGGTATCTTTTTAGTTTGCGGTTTATTTAATGGCGAAGTAATGGCCTTTTGAATATGTGTTGTAACGTTTTGAATTCAGAATTCGTATGATTAGTCTAAAATAACTTTGCTGGCGGTTTAGCTCGCGTGTTTGCCTTTATTCGAAATAAATAGTAAAGTTAGTAATCATATTTATGACCTCGTTATCGATACCTATTGGAAGCCCCTCCTTCCAATAGGTATGATTACTAACCAGCTGATTTTTTTGTTTTTACTTAGTTAATATTTATATTAATTGTTAATTATCGCTTGCTTTAACGGTGAAGGAAACATCGTGAGGAAACCTGCATACCTGAGAACTCGATAAGATTTTTCAAAGGTACGTGAAGTCTGCCAACCCGCATTAGGCCAGCGTGGTAGACTAAGGCCTATTCCCTCTCATTCAGTAGAGGAGGCCCGTGCCCAGCAGTGGGACGTATATAATACAGGGCTAGTAAAAAAAAAAAAAAAAAATTGGTGTGTGTCGTGGGACACCAGGTAGGAACGAAGTTCCTTCGGCTAATGTAGAATCGAAAAAAATTGCAAAAAATTCAAATTATCAACTAAAATAACAAAATATGTCTCTTTATTTTTGTTTGACAACATAAAATTACATAGAAATAGAATAGAAAAATAGAAATAAAAAAAAGACGTGTGGCACTCGGAGACTGCCGCGGTAAAGCTATTGTATAGCATTTTTTATCAACTTATGTAATTATAAATAATAACGAGCTAGCGTAATCTTTTAAAAATCGAAGGAGTATTTTTATATACTTCAACTAAATATAACTGGCTGAATGAATTTCATTTTAAAAAAGGAACTAACGTTGGCTGGTTATGCGACTGTCGCGCCTGCGCACTTCTCATTTAACCCTTTTATTCCACGCATTTTTTCCACGCATTTTTCTTACGGTTTTACTATCACATTTTTTTCAGTTCGGTCACGCAGCGAAATCCCTATCCCCTCCAAGCCTGCCGTAAGGAACTTCGTTCAAAAAAAAAATATTTATATCATTTAACAGTCATATTGTCCTACAAATAAAATAATAAATTTTTGAGTATCATCAAATCGAAATATTCTATCCTTGCTACCTCTGTTAGCTACCACAATAGAGAATTTTCGCATAGGGAATTGTTGGGCGTCTCATCGAAACGAAGCTACTCACGGAAAATTTGCTTGATAGTAATCAAGTGGATCAGCTGGCCCAGGGAACCCGGACCATTGGGTTAGAATGATTAAAAGTTTTTTTTTTATCACAAGGATTACTTTGGTCAAGATTCATTTAAACCAATGTAGATGCACAAAGAAAATCGTTGAAGATTATATAATAGCCGTTAAACTTTTTTTTACATAAATTGAGTGCACATAAATCAATTCGACATAATATATTATTTATACAGCGATTAGTTCAGCAGTTTTTTAAGAATTATCTTGTAATCCAACATAATTTTTACGATTCATCTTTTGTTACAGCCATAATTTAATTCATGGCCTACTTGTGTGGCTAGTTATAAATAAGGAAGGTACTATAATATCATGAAAATAGGGATAAGTACATACACGTGGTACTTAAAACAAAATATAAAAATAATATTGTGAATGTTGCCTTAAAATCTGCATTTTTAACCCGTTTACAAATTATAAATTAACACGGAACTTATTTTATATTGTGTAATATAATATTATTTAGTTAGGTACGCAACAATAGAGCTATACACGTTTTGTATCAAAAGCATTTGATAGAAATCTCACGAAAAATCGATTTAATCGATCACGATTCGATCATGACCCTTGATACTGGACAACAGAATTATTTTTTAATAGTGACTAGATTTATCATCATTAAGAATCATTCATGATCAGTAGATTTATGATGGAACACTTTGGCACGATCGTCTACTCTTAACCGCCAAAAACAACGGGGAGGTTCTCAATTCGACGTGTATGTATTTTTTTGTATGGTTATACATACCTGTTGCTTAGCCAAATGTGGACCTATTTGGATGATACTTTTTTCATACCCCATAAACACCCAATATTAGAAGAATCATCATGCTCGTTACATCATTCAAGATAAAATAAAAAGAAATAAAGTTACTTCATAAATCTAACCTTCTTCCTACCCTAATCCCACTCGCAGCAGGGTCAGTGCAACATGCTTTTTATTTATTCGATTAACACAAGTAACTTACAGAAACAGTTCCAGATCGTTACAAGGTGAGATAAGGTGGACCAAAAGCAATGACTTAAAAGTGGCAACCTTGTCATAAAACATTTTGAGTTCTGGGTGTTGAGGTAGCATGCCATTGAGATGTGTTATAACTCTTTCACACATGTCACAGAAAGATTTGCTTTTCAGATTTTATGACCAGCCGTCTGCATGACGTCAATTCCGCTTGAGAAAATGTTTTATCAAATGTACATGCAATGTCAAAATAATCTTTTGCTCTATTTATTATGGATTATCTACCAGATGATAGGCGATCACGGCCCATGAACACCTACAACATTAAGGCGGAAGTACGTCACTGTCACCAAAGGAAGGAAATTAAGATCAGGGGGGTGAACGCAGAGTGATAAGGTTTTAGGACTCCGTCATCGCGAGTAAGAAGACACCTACTTTACAAGCTGACCAAAAAAACTGAATCATAGCGTGACTCAGGGCTCTACTAGATTAGTCACGGCTACGGCGTAGCCCTACTGAAGAAAAGCTACAGAGACAGTATTAACATTTGAAGCACAATTAAACAGTTTCAGATGTTGAAACAAAAGACCGAGGTACAGAATCAGTGATTTTTCCCCACAAAGGTTAAGGGCATTAGTCCCAGATGTTATCGCCTATGAATGTTAAAATAGAAATTTCGTGAGAAAGCGTAAGGGACGCCAAGTGGCCCGTAAATTTCAATAATTCAAAAGGGATCCTTCTCTATAACATTGTCTGAACGCATATAGACAAGAAACACTTGTCTTTATATCTATGAATATCTACATAATAGTTAATGTATATAATAATTCACTAAAAGAATAAATAAGTACTGATTAACAGTTTTTTCATTTGTTATTACTTATTACCTATAATATAGCGAAATACAAACTTTACGACTTTATATTTTTTCCAAAATAATTATTATTTATTACATACAGTTAATGTTAGGTTACAAAGAATATTAACTACTCACTTGATTTAAAAATAACATCAAACACATAAACAACTATAAAATTCCAATTTTCCAACTCACCGATCATTGTAGCCAGCAAACGACTTTGGTAATACGCACACCTTATTAACAGGACTTCAAAAGTTTGTTCTAACAAATTGTTTCAAAGAGAGAAAAAATCAAAATGCTCACGAAAGTTCTATATACGCGGTTATTTATTAAAAAAAATGAATTAGCGAATAGGTGTAAAGTACAACCTTCTCTGAGAGAAAATCGAGAATTAGGAGGTTTAATAAAGAAGTAAACGCGGTGAGTGTCCCGAACCGACTGAATTCTATCCGGGATGGCTTTTCCCGAGTCCACATTTTCCCTATAAGTTTATCTTGATGGTAACCGAAGGCTTCACGGTTGTAAATCAGCGCCATCTAGTAAGTTATAATGTAACAACGTTGTTGAAGCAAGTAGCGTTATCTATAGGAATTTTCCGTAACTACGACGATGTGTGAAATACGCTTGGATGTAAAAAGTCTTAGTTAACATCTCTTCCGATAGGTGGACATTTTTATGATTTGTATTAAAACAAAGTAAGTTTACCTACTGAATAATTTTCAGTTAAACCTATTTATTGATTCATATTTTTTCCTAATATAAACGAGCATGCCTAAAATATATTTTGGAAGACGTTGCGTATGGTCAGGTAATTGTTTCCTGTGAGATATTTTCAACTCGATTGAAATAATTAGGTAAGGTCTAAATATTTATCATGTGTAGTTTTCTGCCGGGTCTGCCCAAAATCTAAGAGAAAGGAGACAGTATGTGTAGAGAGGTCGCACCTGAATCCTTCTCCTCAAGAGATTGCTGTAAGTCAAGTTTTCCAGATATCCAATTCTCCGTTACTTTTCAAAGGTTCATATAAGTAGGACAACAGGCTTTAAACACAATATGATCGATATGCTGTCGCTATAATGTGCACAAGCAGATTTCATTTTCATAAGTGACGATCAGTTTTATCAATAGTTAAGTCTCGCGTGGCTCATAAATAAAAAAACCACACAATCTTGGATTACAAAGAACTGCATGGTATTGGACTCATAATGCCAGGTTAGGTAATATGCCATAATTTTAAGTCTCAGAATACCTTGTAATTTACTGACTCTAATGTCCTACAAACTGAAACACAACAGAGCTTACACACTGATGCTTGGCGGCAGAAAAAGACAAAATGATGGTACCAACCCAGACTCGCATATGAGCAACCATAGTTAATTTTAGTAATTAATCATATATGACGTATGTATTCAAATAAAAATATGCGTCCAATTGAATACTGAATATTCTGAAATATTCGGTTAATAACTTGGTAATGGTAATTAACTAAATACGATATAAGGAAATACATCGAAATATATAAACTAGCGAAGATAGCCTCTCAAGAGATCATAGAAACCATCTGTAATACAATA
Source organism: Amorpha juglandis (assembly GCA_949126905.1). NCBI lineage: Eukaryota > Metazoa > Arthropoda > Insecta > Lepidoptera > Sphingidae > Amorpha > Amorpha juglandis. The sequence continues at coordinate 12,278,013 of OX421372.1, forward strand.
ATATTATATAGAGGAAATATCCCATGTTTCCGAGTTCCACGACGGTTCCGGACCGGATCCGTAAGGCATAACGGTTATGAGTCTTGGACTTAATAAAATACTTCGGATATCATCTCGCATTATTTATATTTCGTCGGCCGGCTGGTCAGGATTTGTGAAGGATGACTGAATAACATAAAAAGTTATCATAGTGAAAAGAAGTTAGGGTCCATTAAAATATTTTTGTGGAGTAAAATATTCTTAAGCGACTTTAAAAAAGGAGGAGGTTCTCAATTCACCGAGATTTCTTTTGCATTTTTCTATGTATGTACATCTATTTCTCCGCCAATTGTGGACCGCTTTTATCAAAATAAAAATTGATTCGATACAGCTAGCAGGGCAGTACCATGCAGGTGAAACCGCGAGCGACAGCTAGTTAAAGATATAGTAGAACAATGCCTTATAAAAAACGCAAACGTTTAATATACAGTAGAAATATTTATTTATTTATTTATTATTATGTGTTCCTTATATCAGCGGTTCCTAAACATTCAGAGCTACGGAAACCTCAACAAATTCCTTTTAATTTATGGAACATTCAAAGATCATTACCCTAAATTAAATGAGTAAAAATATCAGAAGTATTTCTGTGTATGAGTCAATGTGGTCTTCAATGTGGTCTTCAATATGCATCACGCCATCATCTCCGAAAGGCTAAGCACAGATGTAACGCCTACACCCACATTTCGCCGGGCATGTTTCCGTCCTATGATGTACTAGGAGATAAGCCTATCGCCATACCGGGCACGAATTCCAGACTCCGAGCTGATACTAAGCATTTCTTGAAAACCCAATATCACGTTTGCCCAACCCAGGGATCGAACCAGAGACATCAACGCAGCAGTCGTTCCTAATACACAATACAACAGCGTCACCGAGGCAGTCTTAGTCAGTCAGGCTTTTAAAAAAAAGGATATAATATAAGTTGTTAATTACTAGGTAGTTTTATTAACACAAGTTGAAGTTATAAGTTCGTCACATAATCATCATTATTGGAATAATATTTATAGTTTTAAAGTGAATGACGCCTAGAAAAGTTCTGACGCAGTCTCAGCTAACCACAGAACGTACCTATTGTTTAAGTTATGGTGCTGCCACACCGGTGTTAGAAAATGTTATATAACATTTTATAACACCGGTGTGGCAGCATCATTTAGTAAACATTTCTTAACAATTTGTAACATTTTGTAACATTTCTTAACATTTTATAACCGCAGGCGGCGGTACTTTTGAGAGCGGCGCCGTCAAAGAAGCCGTCAAAGAAGAATGTTCAGAAATGTTAGAAAATGTTAAGAAATGTTATAAAATGTTATAAAATGTTAGATTTAATGTTAGGAAATGTTTGTAAACATTTTATAACATCGGTGTGGCAGCACCATTAGGTTTGTTTTGTACGACGTAATAGCCAACGTAATAGGTAATTAGTTCCAGCACTTTTTTCATCCGAGCACAGCAAAATGACTACACAACACCTGATGGTAAGCGCAGTGCAGTTCAAGATTGCCACCAGTCACCAGAATCATGCCGGCCTGTATAAATGCTTCTGCGCATTCCGAATAGAGAAGAAGCAAATCGAGGGGCTTACGACAGGACAGGCAGATGACCGATGCATACAAGGATGTACCACTATAACTGCCCCAACTAACCATCAAGTCCTTTCGCAAAACCCTCGGGAGAACCGGATATACACTGGCTTATCCTGGAATGGGATCCACACACGGAGAGTGGGTCACTATGGCAGGTTTTAACACCACGTCTACGGTGGTCGCTATCCGGGCGAATACGAATGCCTGGACTTGATATTTAGTAAGGTGCAGTCCAAATATAATGTTTACTGTCAAGAGACACTGCGTCACTCGACGGTTGGCTTATTATGTCGGCTGTAAATTACTGGATATACTGATTGACCCCGACTCGCCTGAACGAGCCACTAAGGGGGGTTTTTCACCATGCTTGCGATGGTGGTTTTGGATGTCCTGTCAGGTACAAAAATATTGGGTAACATCTCACAAATTTAAAAGTTTGCGAAATCGTACTTCTAATGGTCCGGACCATTAAGCTGTGGAATAGTTTGCCGGCATACGTGTTCCCTCCTCCCTATAATATGGGGTCCTTTAAAAAGAGTGTGAAGAACAGTTAGGCAGGCCGGCATGATCTTGCCGACCAACGATAGACACACTGTTTGTCGTTGGTCGACACTATTCCTGGATTGCGCTACACTTGCCAACAGGTGTGGCGCAGTCACTTTGCCGAGCCAGGATAAAAAAAAAATAGTAATAATGTATTCGGATTACCATCAGTTTCCGTATGTAAGTTTTTCGGAATCTATGGCTAACTGTCCATGTCATCATTTCGGATACCCAATAACGTAAACATGTTTGTCTATTAATCACTACTTAAAGTACAAACATTTATTAATCATTGCTGTATGTAAACAATAAACAAATAATTAGCTAATTTAACCATTTGTTTGTTTTAATTGTAATCCAGAAGCTTCATTTTGACATCAGTTGCCAGAAATAAAAGCTTATTTACCACGAAGGTGGAGCGTTGCATATGAATCGGGGTTAATTCATTTTTATTTGCTTGATTAACGAGACGATCAGGTTGCTGGGCTGATGCTCAGCGCCATGCCTTCCCATGAACATAAGTAAACCGGACATAACTTTTATTTCCAAGACACTGAATGGCACAGGATTGCGCTCTTCATCAGACATAAGAAGTTTAGTCTCATAATGCCCAGTAGTTCCACAGGCTTAAATATCCTTCAAACTAAATCACAACAGTGGTTACACTGTGTTGCTTGGCGTAGAAATAGACAAAGCAGTGGTATCAACTAGAACGGCTTCTAGCATACGAGGGATCAACCACCTAAAGTCCTAAGGTCGGTAACGCACCCATAATTTTTCTGGTATTGTGGGTTGTCACGGATGGAGGAGATCTTTTACCATCGAGTGAATCACTTACCCAATTGCCGGTCTCTGCTGTAAACAATTGGAAATGAAAAATGTGCAGTAATTAAAAACATGTAATCAAGTTAACCGTGCATTTAGGGTTGGTACCAAAACACTGGCAATATTGCAGATTTTCCACCTTATTTATGCATAAACACTCTATGAGTACAGTCGACGACCCATTTCTAATAACATTATTACTCAGAAAATATATAAAGATACAAAAAATTTACATGCCCTACAAAACTTTTTGTGGGTGAAAGTTGAATGTATTTTTCATCACGAAAAAAGGAATTGAAAACAATAAGAGTGGAGACCGGTAGGTGCTCAATTACAAAGAGGCTAACAAAAAGTTTTTCTCAAAGGAAATGAACACGTGCATTCAATAAATTGTTCGTAACGCCCATCGGAACATTTAATTGTTAACCCTCGGCTTCCCGAATTTATTACGAGAACATTACACCTGTTTCTTGGTAAAGAAATTCGTGGCAAACTATGAGTGCATTAGTTAGAATTTAATATACCCCCTCAGATATACAGGCGTTTTTGATTGTAACTTTCATTAGTCGTTACCCCGCATGCTGTATATCGACCATTGAAAATTATGATAAATGCAGATGCATTGCAAATTGTGTGTTTCATGTTGTTTGTTTTTAATAGTTATGTAAATAAATATAGTTAGAACAAATAATTGTGTCATATTCTTGCAAATTTTACTCATGTTTATTGTTTATGTAAAACAGTAATGATGTAATAGGTAGGTATAGAAGGAGTAGGCAAAGGTGTAAACTGTACACACACAATTATTTTTATTAAGATGTTACCTTTTTTTCGCTGAGTCCGGAAAACGAGCAAGCGGGCAACTGATGCTAAGTCATCTCCCCCGCCCATAAACACCCATAATATTAGAAGAATCATCATGCGAACTGCTCGTTACGTCATTCAAGATAATATAAAAAGTAATAAAGTAACTAATAATTATTATTATCTTCTTCCACCTTTTAACACAATGACATGTCACAGAAAGAATTTGCTTGTAGTTTTTACGACCGGCCGTTTGCCTTTGTCAACCCTTCTGGGGAGAAAACAACCAGACCCGAAACAGACATTTGTGAATCACACAAACATTTGTCTCGGTGCGGGAATCGAACCTAGGAGCTCTCGCTTCACAGCCTACTATGCTGAGGATGTCTAATCTTCATAATTGTATAATTTATTTAAATAATATTGGACCACCATACAGTCAACCTGGGTAACTAGCTTTCAATATAACATTGACTCACTAACTTGTATTTGAACGTTTAATTTTTTCTCTGCTTACTGAATCACTGTATAATAATAAGTTGTTTAATCTATGAAGGTAAGAAGTGTTTTTGAACGAAACCTGCAGTCACATTTGACATTTGTCAAATATATATTTATTTCTCATCATTCAAAATTTTGGCGGTAAATAGAGTTAAAAATAAACTTGCTAAAAAGTTGTGTATAGAAGTTACTACAGAAGAACTACAGAAGGCGAGTTCAGTTTTATGTTGAAGAATCATATGTTTTTTATGTAATAACACTGAAATATCCCGTGATATTGATAGATTTTTAAAAAAAACTTTAATTAATCTTCGATCCGTTTCATTTTCAGCCCATTTGGGGTAACATTAGCTCGGGGCGAGGACAGACAATGCGTGAAAATTTCAATTCTGCAAAAAAGTTTTGAAGGGTGGAAGTGGCCATCAAAGCTTGACATATTTAATTGTCACCCCCGAAATATAGTTAGTCGATTTGGAGGATCTAAAATCACAAAACAAGGCGATTCTTATGCGATTGATGATCAATTTCTATACATGGTATGGGGAAATTGAGAGCCGATATTATGTTTCTTTTTTATATGTGGTTGAGTTTGTTTTATTATTTTTTATTATTTTAGGCATTGCTCAATGATTATAAGTACATCAAAACCTGATTAATACAATAATAACTTGATTTAAGAGGTCCATAAAATAGAAGTTGACTTCGATAAACCAGGCAGTTTAATATTGTATTTATATGGCAACCCTACGTTGCCACTAAAAAGGAGATAGTGATATAAATGAAATGTATCTTTTTTATCAATATGACAAGCTAATCTTACCGAGGAGTAAAAAAAACAAAATTAGAGATTTTCTTCATCAACTCCTCATGCTTATTAATGTTACCCAAATGTCTGTGTAACTTTGGCTCACCAAATTTTTGGTAATTTAAGGGTCTTTTATTTATCGTTTTGATAAATAACACAGGAATTTAGATTATAAAGATCAATATCCCACTAGAAACACTCATTTATGACAAATAACAATAAAAGTAAATCCGTACTACTATAAATTACCTCTAAAGTGAGCCAAAATTACCCAGGTTGACTGTATGGCCTTTAATTTTTATGTGTTGATGAATGTTACATTTTGAAATATTGTACGTGGAATGGAACGCAAGTAATGAGAGGGGAAAGGGGTACGTACGGGGGGGGGGGGCGTAGTTATGAAAAAAAAGATGGCAGGCGTTTGATCGGCAAGAAATGTGAAAAATAATTTTAAGAAGAGAAATTAATTAAAAGAAATTACCGGAAAACGATTTTTATTTCTCCCGCGTGAAGGCCTATTCCTACATACAATATATTGGAAAGTATAGCTAAACGTATTCTTTTAAAGCATTATTCCACTCAAATATGTAAAATAAAAACAAGAATAAAACCAACTCAAAAAGACATCAAAAATAAGATTAGCTATTTATCAATTTCAGGTGGTGCTACCTATGTGAGAACTACAGTAGCACTAATACTATTATAACTCAGGTTCCCATTTTCGCGGGAAATCTAGGAAAATTCAAAGTGTCTCGTTCTAGGCATTTATACTTAGGGAATCCCAGGAAGTACGGAAGGTATTTATATTTTTGTTGTAGGAAATTACATAAAGTTACCATCTACGGCGTATCTTTCTGACTAAAGAATTCAACAAATAATTATAACCTACGGATTACGATACCAGTGTAAAATTACTTGGTTAAAAATAGTAAATGAAGAAAATTTTGGATGCCTAAAATTTCATGAAAATATTGGATATTTTACTATAATATTTATTTATACAGGTCTTCATCGCGTCTGTTGTGTTCCGGTTTGAAGACTGGGCATTATGAGACAAAACATCTAATAGCTCGGGATGACGAGTGTAGTATAGTATAGCGTATACGTACTTACAAATTGTATTACAATGTGCACAAAATAACTTGTACCTATGCCCGCCTCGCTGCGAACTGCGCAAGACGGTGACGACTTTTGACTTTTGTATTCAAAGTTTTTTTTTCAACTTGAAAGGTTTCATCCTTTAGTGACGAGAGGCGTAGATGGCTAAAGTAACTAACATAATAATATTTTGTACAGGACGATTATTCGCGAAAGGCGACTATAAATAGTAGTAATAGTAATATAGTAATCATTAGAATAATCTAAAAGGTAAGTAGATATTTGCAAATCGCCATACGTACTCCTTGGTGAATTGATATGGGTATAGGTAGGTAGTCCTTTATATTTTGGCTACCTACGCGACCCTGCTACCAAACGACCGAGTTCATTGACTTTTGCTACTTACCTATTTATTTTTCGGCAGCGGAGAATGATATACCTACCTATTATCTCTGTCTTCTCTCAAAACATTTAGAATCTCTATATTGTGGTGAATACCTATTGATAATTATCAATATCGCTCAGTTTACTATGATTATACTATTACGGTTGTACTACTCTAATGCGTATTGTTATACAAAAAGCTATATAATAATGTGTCCTGGGGTATGTCCCTCCACACGGTATACCCTCCACGTGAGCGTGTAGCAAAATATTATCATAACAGTGTGTGTACATTCGAATTATTTCATAAACAAAGAATGGCATGTGCAGCAGCACGCGTGATGCGACGAGCGGCCGGGCTGGCACGCCAGCGACGAGGCGCGGGCGCCCACGCTCACACGCGGCCGCGGGTGCTCGGCCGTCTTACCACCATCGCACCGGCGGCGTACCGTATCGCTGCAGTTCGTGACTCGCGTGGCAGCACCAAGGTCACCATAACTAAGCACATAACTTGGTTCATATATTTCGAAGTATTAAATTAGCGAAGGCGAGCCGAATAACCGTATGTACGGCCGAGATGGCGACCGAGCGCGGTCACACGACGCCACTTCTCTCTATCAGCGCCCTCCGCCGCCACCGCCCTCCGCCTCTCCGCGGCCAGCGCGGCGCGGCGCCCGCCGAGCGGAATTTGCACGAGCGGCGCGCCTCGCGACGCGGTTCAGTGTACGTGCGACCGCCTGTGGCCGAGGACGGATTGCCGCGCCACGCGTATCACATCGCTTATTACGCAGTAACAATTGTTGCCGACCGCGTGGACTCCCGCGAAACAACTTCAAGTGTACTCCTGGCCTTTACGCGAGGCGGTACGGCTGAAATAACGCGATCGAGCCCCTCAGAAACTCTAGTGATAACTCTTATCAGTGTGGAAAAGTTGTAAAGTGCGTATCCAACTCGGAAGGACGCCGGAATTTGCGCAGTGGCCAAGTCTTTGGGACCTTCGGTGCTCGTGACGATCGTGGGCGATACGGTTTTCGGGCCGATTCGAGCCACGTTACAAGGTTATCGCGCCTATAGCTCGCCAGTGATGAATTGGAAAATCGGCGCGTAGTCGCTCACGTGGTGCGCGCCCCGCCCCCGCCTTGCCCGCGCTTATATTTAGCGAAAATCGCCTCTCGGGAACGGTCCGACGGCTGACGCTCTCTGCGCACATCGCTGTTTATGAACGTTACTGAGACGCCACATGTTATTGGCTTCGAATAACAGAGCCGATAAGGAGAAGATAGATAACCTCTGCGGATCGCGGCCCGACTTCGACCTTTCTGGAAATAGAAAGAAATCTGTTAAAAATCGGAAAGGAGAACGCTATGAAATGTTAGCGGCCGGCATCGGCACGCGCCGGTGAGCGCCCGAACTGGCACACCTAGCGAAAAATTCCACTGTATGAGATAGCGAGCGATATGTCTATACAAGGAGGTGGCGGTTATCAAAGCCCGTGGTCGTCGCAGACCGGGCTCGCGGATATCGACGGTACCATGGGGGAGCTGGAACCGCTCGGCGAACTCACCGAGGTGGGCTTCGAGCCGCAGACGCGAGCTCGCTCCAACACGTGGCCGTTGCCGAGGCCCGAAAACTACGTGGAGCCGGTGGACGACACGGGCTCCAAAAAGAACTCCAACCAGAACTTGACTGGTAAATATCTAATTTTTAGGAGATTAATGTTGTACTCGATATATTCTACCTGATCACGATCTGTCTAGGTCAATACTTATATATGTAAGTCTATCTGAACGAACGATTAGTCAGTTTGTCTACGCTACCTACTAAAATAAATATTCAAATGATAAGAACCGAAACAATCCTCGATAAAGATTGGACCAATACTTACACATGTACCTACGTTTTTGTTAGTGGTACGCATTTGCATTTCAGTGTCAGAAACAACCCTGAAATATTGTATTACATTAGAATTGTTCCAAAAGAAATGAGTTGGAATGCAATACAAATTTTCCGTAATATTTTGATCCTGTATAGGTATATAGTTTTTTTCCTAAGCGCACATCAAGTAACAACCAGTTTTCATGAATTATTTTTACTCAGCAGTACCTGAACCTATAAATTATTCAACTCAATTTGAAAGTTTCCACAAGTGATAGTAAACAAATATAGTCAGCGGAATAAAATATAGGTAGGTAGATACCATCCTGAAGCATTAAAAGTTAAAAAATCTTTAAAATATACATTTCTACATTGCATTATAACACACTTTTAGCGAACAATTGAAGTCAAAGTTGCAAAGCTTAAGAAACGTCGCCACGCAAACATATTCTGGTAATGTAAACATTTGTTGTCTGTGTGTTTAGAAACGTGATAAACGCATTACGACGCACACTCTAAAGAAGGACTACGCAAATATCAGTACAGGGATTATGATATTATTCTTATCCAACACCTTATAAATATAATTAACATACTCTGTATCAATCTTGGCAATTATCATGTCACAAGATATACTTATAGGAATAACTGTTAAGGCAACAAGTACTATATCCCTTGCTTCATCTTGAAAGTGGTTAAAACTTAAAATAAGGACAGGACTTCTACAGCTGTTGCAAATTTTAGGACATCATTTCATTACACTTATTTATGGACCATTTACATGAGGTTATTACAATTAGGCTAGAACTTTAAATATCACTCCCAAGATACCCTTTGCCTAGGTCTACTCGGTTGATAGAAGTCCGATTTATCTCACAAGGATTAAGAGTTGTAACAGCTATCGATAGCTTGAGTCCAGGGTAATTCAAGTCTGTGTTAAAAGGAAAATTAACTCATTAATTCTTCGTCGAAGCCAGATTTAAAAGAGGTAATAGCGACGGGATTAATTGTTGCAATTTAACGCCTGAGCCCTCCATAATTGGTCTATCAAAGATCATTAACGTAATCACGTGAACACGTTTTGTGTTCCACGTTTTGTATCGTGTTGCGATGAATTCTGTGTATGACTCGCGTAACATATTTATACTCATGTTACTTGCACGTTTGTTACAAAAGTTCATGTATGCAACATTCCGTACAGAGTCGCGCAGCTCATATAAAATTAAGTAGTTTCTAATAGTAAATAAGTTCGTTATACTATTTTTATTTTAATGTTATTAATATTTTGAAAAATTACTATCGTTACTCGATACTTATCGTAAGCCCCTATAAAGATTTTATCTATATGAAAATTAAGAAGACATTGCTAAACCGATTTTAATAAATCTTTTAATTTGAAACATAAATATGAAACTAGATATTCAAATTAATACAATCTTGAATATTAATCGTAAAACTCGATTCTGTAAAAATTTCGTTGGACGTAAATTTTATGTTTTACTACCTGTTCCAGATATACAATCAGTAAATTATTTTTTAATGTGCTAAAAAATCAGCTTGGATTACCGATTATTGGCCTCATGTAATAGAATTCGTTCTACTGATATACAAATTGCCTGAAACTGATGTGACTGAATATATTATAGTCATTAGAAAAGATACGTAATAATACCTAGGCATGTGTAGTAGCATAAATATACAGCTTATAAGTAAATATTTGTAGCAACATGCATACGCAAACAATGGGATGGAGAAAATCGAACCCATTTCGCTTAAATGTAAAAACGATTTTATCTAACAATGAGTGGTTTGTTCAAGAAATTATGTGGGTAATTACCTGTTAACTCATTATTCTTGATGGTCATTTATAGTTGGATAAGAGGCAAAGTAAATGACTGATCAATGACATGAAAATTAAGTTAAGTTGTGTGGTTAAAATTAGGAAATGAATAGTCTCACTATTGGTAATGGCGTCCAGTATCTTCATAAAGTAATGTTTTACTTAATTTATTCGCTTTATCTACATTTGATGATGGAAATTGTATGATTTTGAGCAGGAATAAAATTTGAGGCCGTCATGTTTACACTCTTATTACTAGTACAATTTTAATATTTAACAGATCAGTATGAGCACTACGCAGTTCAGTTATGAAATACTTTTTGTTGAACAGAGTTTCTACGTCAAAACTGTTACCAAGATAACTGATTATATAAAATTGTATATACGCCATTTTCTCCCACCACTCCGGTATCCTATTAAGTCTACGTAAGTTTACGTACGTAAAAAAGGAATAAATAATGAAATAACCTACATACCATAAAAAAGGCAAATCTATAAATTATGTTGAAAATAAACAAACAAGTTAATTTTTATACTATTGAGTAATATCCACAGACAGAGTTTACATATTAATTAATTAATTTATATTTATTCTCTACGACAAAATACCTATATTACAACCAAAAGTAACATATTGACGATAATAACATACTATATTACCTACACGGTCTATATCGTAATCCTAAATAGGTAAGTTTTTTGGCGGGAATTTTGACAGTGCGGTTCATCACTTATTGGAACGAAGTTCCTTACGGCAGGCTTGGAGGGGATAGGGATTTCGCTGCGTGACCGAACTGAAAAAAATGTGATAGTAAAACCGTAAGAAAAATGCGTGAAAAAAATGCGTGGAATAAAACCGTTAAATGAGACTTTTTTTAAACTTAATTTGATATCTAGCACACAAAGTTAAAGTCGAAATTCCGTTAATAAAACAGATAGGTGTGAAACTTATGACATTTGGAAATGTAGACGCGGTTTGAAATTTGAATTTGAATTTTTGATTATAGAACACGGCCGTCCACCGTTTAGTAGCCAGTCTAAGTCTAAATTAATAAGTTTTTATTTATAATTACATAAGTTGATAAAAAATGCTATACAATAGCTTTACCGCGGCAGTCTCCGAGTGCTACACGTCTTTTTTTTATTTCTATTTTTCTATTCTATTTCTATGTAATTTTATGTTGTCAAACAAAAATAAAGAGACATATTTTGTTATTTTAGTTGATAATTTGTATTTTTTACAATTTGTGTCGATTCTAAATTAGCCGAAGGAACTTCGTTCCTACCTGGTGTCCCACGACACACACCAATTTTTTTTATTTAAAAACTAGATTAAAGTTGTGTATGTTGTATAAAAGTGGTATGGATTTGTGCAATAAACATTGACGGTGATGAACTGTGTATGGAAACGCATCGTACTGGAAGGAATTCACACTAAAACTCCAACAAGGCCTTGAAAACGTCCACACCGATATTTCATCGTGCTTGTGAAGGCTTGAGAATAAATTATACTGGACATTGGCGAAATGCATAATAATGCGAAGCCATAAATAAAAAAGAAGAGAATCAAAAAGTTCACTCATCTATTATGTAATGTAGGTCACACGCCTAGTTTTAAAAAATAAGACCAAATTACCTCAATAACACCTGCACGGGCTACAATAATCACATACGTACAATTACTCGTATGTGGTAATTGTACTTAGTTACCGCAGAGGTCGTTGCTCTTGCGTTTCCTTGACTTTGGTATGTATCGTGTTGCTTATGTATTGCTTTGGATGCAATTAATTGTTTTACTATTTTTTATGCGTTGTATATGAAGAATGCGCCCGCGCATCGCGTTTTGTTGAAAGATGCGACTTGCAAGCAATAAAGTATTCTAGAATTGTCCGTGAGTGACCCTTATTGGGTCCGCTTTGACTTTATATGGAACATCGTATTATGTAAGGCAAAATTATCTAGTAAATTCTGTATATATATTTTTAGCATTTTAAATTAGAATATGTACTAGCGAAGATCCTAATTACGTAATATATTCAAATGGGTAATTTACGATGTAATTTAATGGGTAGGTGCTTTTACACCGAAAAAAAATATTTTACACTAATAAGATTCTTGTAGGATTTCAGTTACCGATTTGCTTTTTCAATTAAGATTTCGCAACATTATTTTTTAATGACTACAAGTTCTTTATTGTACAGATGTAAGAACTTAAAACTGGGTTATAAAATATATTCTAATTAAAACTTGTGTCACATAATCTGTGTATTCGTACAAAATAATATCGTATCGAAAAAAATATATAGAATTCAATGACGTTCTCATAGTTGTAATGGTTTACTAAACTTTATGACTACATGTCGCGAGGTTGAGTCATGCTCATAAATAAATTTTATCCTGTTCGATGATTATACTACGAATTCAGTACGGGCAACGGTCATTAATGAGATAATAGAAGTACTATTTCGTTAGCGTAACGCACCACCCACTTACCACTATTTACTTACCTATCATCTAGGCCATTAGATAACTCCCATCAGTTTTTCGCACAAATAAATAACATCAATACTTATTTGAAACGAATTCGTCTTTTTGTTCAGATGTTTTTGAATAGGTACCTCCTTCCACCTACCCTTATCCCACTCGCAGTGGGGTCGGCGCAACATGCTTTTAAACACATGCTACAGAAGATTTGGCTTGTCTCGGCCTGGGTTAGGTCAACCCCTCTGGGGAAAAAAGACACCCAGACTGAGGCTGAGGTCTCGGGATATGAGTGATATTGTTTATCACGAAATACCTAGTATTAGCCCAGAATCTGGAATTTGTGCCTGGTGTGTCGTTAGGCTCACCCTATCACATCATGGGGATGGCAATATGCTCGACGAAATGTGGGTGTACGGGTTACACATCTACCTACCCCCTCGGGGATGTATGTGTGTGAAAATAAATATTATGTTTAGAAGACTACAATTAATTTCCGTAGATGTGTATGATCAATGTAAACTTTATTTAAATCACTTATCATAGTTGTACAAATCATTCCGTCGCAAAAGTCAGTGCCCACTGTTGATATCTGTTTGCCCGACTCTAACACGGGGTCGCTGCAATATGATTTTTTACACATCTTGCAGAAAAAAGTTAAGTACTTAGTTTCTACGGATAGCCGCCTGGGTAATATCAACACTACGTACGTACAAAATGTTGTCTGAGAAGACCATACTATGTAAATTGACTGAAGGACTTACAGTCATCAAGGATACGATGTGCAAAAATAAGTACTAAATAACTATTAATTTCAGGAGCACCTCCACTTCCCTCTGTCGGCGGTAAGAAAAACTCGTCCCGTCGGAATGCGTGGGGAAATCTCTCGTACGCTGATCTCATTACCCAGGCCATCACCTCCGCACCAGACAACAGGCTCACGCTGTCGCAGATATACGAGTGGATGGTCCAGAATGTGCCATATTTTAAGGATAAAGGTGATAGCAACTCTTCGGCTGGATGGAAGGTAAGTGAAGTTATACATCGTATAAATTATAAATGTAACCATTTTTAGAACTGGAACGAAGATTAAAAAGAAGCCAAATAATTAGCAGTGTATTATTATTATATTATTGTATCTACTCTTCTGCAAATAGTCCAAAACGGTAAAATAAAACAAATGATACTTAAACAGACCAAAATCAAAATGTTTAAATGATGTTTATATCGTGCTGAAATTGAGTCACCTACAAGCTTTTTTTTTTTTTTTTCGCGGTGGCCTTCTTCGGCGCATGTGGAGCGGTCCCGGGGTCTCCTTGGGAAATCCAAGGATTGCTGCCGGAACCGCCCCTGCGCGGTGCCGCCTAGCGGCCCGTCTCCAATTGGGGGGGCTCAGAAGCCCCCGCACACCGAAGGACGCCCTCGGCGTCAACGGCAGCAACGAGGCCGACCACCCGTGCTGCCGTCCATCTCGGGGTCGCACGTACAAAGGTACTAAATGGGCGCTGCGACAGTCCCCCGCTGCGCGCCCGCGACCCCCGATGGCCCCTATTAGTCGCCTCTTACGACAGGCAGGGGATACCGTGGTGGAATTCTCCAAACGCCCCCATTCCACAGGGCGGGAGACGCCGGTCAGTCGTCCACCCGGCGCCTCCTACGTCTCCCTTGGCGGCGAGCGGGATCGTTTCGCTCACGATCCCGCTCAGCGCTCTCCTTCTGCGAGATGACGCACTCGCAGAAGGAGGCCATCGCACGCCATGACCTCCGGCTGCCGACCATGGCAGCGACCACGGTCGGCAGCGAGAGGTCTACTCCGACGACTGTCCTGAGAGCGCTGCGCTCGTCGTTCCAGGCTGGACACTCCTCGAGAGTGTGTTGAGCCGTGTCCTCGCGGCAGTTGCCACAATGGTGGCACACGGCCGAGTCCTCTTTTCCGGCTATCCGACACAGGTACGAGCCGAAACACCCGTGGCCCGTCAGCACCTGTGTCAGCCGGAATGTTGGCGCACCGTGGCGCCTGTCCAACCACTCCTCGAAGACAGGACGCACTGCCGCGACGGTCCTCAACCCAGCACTCGGGCTTTCCAGCCTGGCATGCCACTCCTCCACGGCGGCTCTGCGGAATCGGGCCGCAATCTCCCTTGGAGCTAACCTATCTCCACGTTCGGACGCCCTCTCCCGCCAGAAAAAAGCTGACGAGAGGTGCCGGGCGTCCAAATCCCAAGGGAGAGTGCCCGCCAACAGGCAGGCCGCCTCGTGGGAGACCGTGCGGTAAGCCCTGATGATCCGCTGCGCCACTAAACGCTGCGGCTTGCGCAGTAGAGCGACGCAGCGGGCGTTCAGGGACCCGGCCCAAACGGGACATCCGTAGAGGGCCATCGACCGCACGACTCCGGCATACAAACTTCGGCAGGAGTTGCCGGGACCTTCCAGGTTCGGCAGCAGGCGTCCAAGAGCACCTGCCGCCCGCACCAGCTTCGGCGACAACTTCTCAAAGTGGGCGCGGAAATTCCACCGGCTATCAAGAACCAGTCCAAGATACTTCATGGTGGAGCCGATGGAAATCCGCACCCCCTCCACAATGATGTGGGCCCCTGAAGGTGGCCCCTTCCGAGGCCCATGGAAACACAGGGCCTCGGTTTTATCCAGGGCCACGGTGAGGCCCAGTCGCCGAATTCTGCCCACCACCTGTTCCGTACCGAACGCGGCGAGCAGACTGGCCTCCTGGAAGGTCCTCGCCGTCGCTGTCACCAGCGTATCGTCCGCGTAGCAGACGACAGCGACGCCTCGAGGATTGGTACCACGGAGCACCCAATCAAAGCCGATGTTCCACAGCAGAGGGCCCAGAACTGAGCCCTGTGGAACACCGCAAGCCATTGCTCTCCGGTGCCACCCGTCGGCGCCCGGATACACAACGGATAGGTACGATATCGGATAGGTACGAGCGCACCAGACGCCGTAAATACGGTGGCACCTCATGGTACCGCAGTGCTTCATTGATGCAAGCCCAGGGCAGCGAATTAAATGCGTTGGCGATGTCAAGAGACACCGCCACGACCAACTTGCCCCGGGCTACTGCATCCTCCGCCTGTGCCTTGACCCGCAAAATCGCGTGAATGGTGGATCGGCCTTGCCGGAACCCGAACTGACAATCCGCCAGGTCCGGCCCGACCCCTCCAAGGTGCTCGACGAGGCGAGCATGCACAATCCGCTCGAATAATTTGCAGACCTCGTCGAGCAACACGATGGGCCGGTAGGCCGATGGCGACTCTGCGGGTCGGCCCTCCTTCTTAAGCAGGACGAGCTTCCCGGTTTTCCAGCGCGACGGGAAGACGCCCTGCTCCAAACAGGCGGAGAAAAGGCCGCGGAGCCTTGCACCCAGGTGCTCGAGGGCTAACACCCAGGCCTTGCCTGGGATACCGTCGAGCCCCGGCGCGGTGTTTTTGCCCCGCAGCCGAACCACTGCCGCCCGCAATTCAGCGGGCGAAACCTCAAGAACAACCCCTGCCGAACTCGACGATGGCGCCGATGGACGTGGCGCCATCGGTGGAGGAGTGACATCCTCTGTGGCCGAGAACAAAGCCGCGACGACCTCTTGGACGAGGTCGCCCCGGAGACTCTGGGTCAGCGGGGGCGCCCACGGGCGACACTTCTTCATCGCCACGTGGTACGGGCGCCCCCACGGATCGCTCTCGATAGTACTCCGGAACTCCCTCTGAGCCGCAGACTTTGCCCTCGCAATCGCCACATGCAGCGCTCTCTTGGCCTCCTTGTAGAGGCCGTGAAGCAGCCGCTCCTGGTCCTCGTCGCCGGGCAGACGGGTCCGACGACGACGGTGCCTGGCGAGACGGCGGCGCGCGGCCACGCATGACGCACGCAACCGCGCGAGCTCCGCCGACCACCAGATCACCTGGCGCTTCTCAGGCAGGCGTCGGACTCGGGGCATGGCTGCGTCGCAGACGTGCGACATCGCCGCCCCGAACCACCCCGCCTCGTCCTCGACCCGTACCGGACGGGCCGGTACGGGGATCCACGCCTGGGCCAGAGCGGCTTCCTTCAGGGCCTCGACGTCGAGGCGCTTAAGCGCCCAACGCGGGCCGTCCGATCGCGGGAAGGTCGGGCCACCACCAGACCGGGTGATGGTGGACGAGGCGACGTCGAACCGAATGTATCGGTGATCCGACAACGTCTCCTCGTCCACCAGGACCCTCCAGTCCCGGACACGGCGGGCAAGTGCTGGGGTGGCGAACGTGATGTCCACCACCGAACCGCCATTGTGCCGCACGCACGTGTCCACCGACCCGCGATTCACGACGGCCAGGCCGGACGAGATCGCCCACTCCTCCAGGGCCTCGCCGCGCACGTCGGTCGCCGACGATCCCCAAGCCAAGGACTTGGCGTTGAAGTCACCGGCGACGAGGACGGGGCGAGGCTGACTGCCTTGCACCACTAGGGCCCCCAGCCGAGTTAGAAAATGCTCGAACTCGGCCAGTGATCTGTTGGGGGAGAAATACACTCCCACAATCCAGACCCCCCCCAACAGAACCGCCACGCAACCCGAACCCTTCGCTACCTTTTCGAAGGGAGGGGAGCCGGCGGCGCCCCGAGTGATGACGGCCACCGAGCCGTCTAGGTCCCCAGCCCAATCATCCCTGGGAGGGACAAAATACGGCTCGGCAACCACAGCCACTTGTATCGACCACTGTGCCAGACTCTGGACAAGCAAGTCCTGTGCCCTGGCACAGTGGTTGATATTCGCCTGGAGGATTCTTTGCGCCATATTAATGGGCGATCTCCATAGGTGCGACGCTGGTTGACGGGTCCGGCTGGGTCACAACCCCGCCGCGCCCACCACGCTTGGAGCGGCGGGGACGGGAGGAGGCGACACAGACCTTGGCGCCAACCTGATGCCCCGCGGGTTTACCTGCAGCTGCGCAGACTGCGCAGTGCGGCTCCGCGGAGCATCCCTTGGCCTTGTGGCCCTCTTGACCGCAGCGGTAGCAGACCCCGCTACGGTCACACTCCTCGGTGCAGCGCATCCGCACATGCCCATTATAGAGGCAGCGGAAGCACCGCATGGGCCTCGGCTCAAGAAGCCGGACCTGTGCCGCCACCCAGCCAATCAATACGCGACCCGCCTTGCAGACCTTGTCTGCAGCCTTGGCTGGGCATCGCACCCATGCCGAGCCAAGACCGGAACGGTCGGGGCGGATCTCCCCGACCTTAACGACGTCGACTGCACAATCCCCAGCCCTGGCGAGGGCCGTTGCGAGCGTTTCCGGGTCGGCGGACGCATCCAACCCGGACACTCGCAGTTCCGCGGTTTTGAACGGGCGAGAGACGCGAACTTCCCCCTCCAGTTCCGTACCGCGGAACACCTCCCTCACTTTAACGGCGAGGGAGTCAGCCCTCGCCTCCGAGTCCGGCCCGGGTACCTCGTATAGATACCCGCCCGTAGCCATGAGACGAGCCCGCATCTCCGCTATTCCGAGGTCGGCGAGGCGCACATTCCTCTGCACCTCCCGGAGGACCTGGGCATAAGTTACACCACGCGCCAGTCCCTCCGGCGTCACCGTCAAGGTGACGGCCGCTTTGCGGTGCAGCCGGATCTTCGGCTCAGGCCTACGGTGCGGCTGTGGCCGTTGCTGAGGCTGTGCGGGTAGCGCAGCGCTCTTCGCGGGCTGGGGATTTTTCCGCTTCCCCTTTTTCGCCACCGTTGCCCACCCCTCGTCCATGGATGTAGGGGCGGGTGGCAGCGGGCGAGGCTCACGGGGAATCGGAGCCGGAGCCGCGCTCCGCTTCTTCTTTTTCTTCCCCCCCGATTGTGATGATCGCGGGAGAGGAACTGGTGGGGCGGCAGAGGCGGCCGCCTCGGCCGACACAGCCACGATCACAGGGGCGGTCCGGGAAGCAACAGTATGGGCGGGTTTTTTTCCCTTCCCCTGGCCCTTTCCCTTTCCGGACGCCGGTGGATCGGCAACAGAGGGCGAAGCACTGGAGGGTCCCGCCACAGCCGCGGGAACCACCGAAGGCCCGGCGCGCGGCGTTGGTAGTGGCGGCCACTCAGCCGCCTCCGGCCTAGCCTTATCAGCAGCCAGGGGGGGACGGGGATTGCGTTCCGGGGGCAGCCGCATGTAGACCGCCTCAAAGCGCGCGTCCAGAATATTGAAGAGACGTCGCTGGAATTCAGCGAACGTCTCTCCAGTCGCGCTCTCCGAAACAGCCACCGGCTGCGACTGCCCGAGCGCCCTCACGCTCGCGAGCACCTCCTCCAGGACTTTCGCTTGCGTCGCCTGTGCCGCCTTCAACTTGGCAATTTCGGTCGCCAACGCTGCCTTCTCGGCCTCCAGGCGCACCACCTCTGCGGACCCCGACTCGCCTGCCCTCTCCAACAACTCGTTGGCGGCGAGGTTCAGCCTCCGCTGCTCCGTCCCCTTCAAATTTTTGGACTTCTTGGACACGTCCCTGATAGTCGTAGCCAGCCGAAGGCGCCAGTCTAGTTCTTCGGCTGGCACACCGGCGTCCTCCTTTTGAGCGACCTCGTCCGCCGGAGTAGGACTCGCAGAAACAGCGAGTACCTTTTCCGCCGGCTCGAAGTCGCTGTCGCTCGGGATCGTGGCCGCAGTGCGGTCTCGACATCGGCGACCCCTCTTTGTACGCCTGGTCGCACCACTCGCCCCAGCCTCGGACTCGAGACTCGCGACGGGCGCCGTAACCGCGGCAACATTATCTACGGGCGTTTGCCCCTCCTTTGTCTGCTTCGGGTCGCGAACGACCCCAGGCACAGACAGCCTCTCCACGTCATTGGGTTTAGTTTGAATTAAATCCATAATAAATCCCACGAGTATGGGGGAAATAAATGGTCCGCCCAGGCAGTGCCCCCTGTACCTGGGTAAGCCTAGGCGTAACCCGCTCGGAGTTTCGGCTGGACTCCGGCGGGGGGTCGCACTAAAGACCGAACCTCCCATCGGCCATGCATCCCCTCGCGGTGCGCCGCCGCTTGGGATTCGGGGTAACTTTTTATAGAGGTTTTCTACCTCGCGGCCCGGGCGGTGAAGCCAAGACCCTCGGTCCGGTGAGAGCGCGAGACATGGCCACGGACCTCTCACGGATTACGAGAACGGCGGTGACAGCGGTCTCCCGCTGCCCGCTCGGTGGCGTTTTAGCGCACACCGAGCCCGCCATCTTCCCCGGGACAGAACCCGGAGGTCCTAACAGGTGTCGACGGCCGCCGCAACGCGATACGACCGTCGACCACTCGTTCCACCCACAAACTCTTTTGGCCCAAAGTGGACCAAGAAAGTGACGACGGTCGCCGCGACGCGATACGACCGTCATCCGCCACCTGTTGTCAGGATATCGGCCGTCCGGTCACATGCAAAAAGCATGAACAAGTTGACCGTCCGTTGCCCAGGGTGCACCACGGGGAGGTTTCCTGACTTCGCACCCCGAGTCACCTACAAGCTGAATCAAGCTACACTAGCTGGTTAGTAATACACACCCATCTCCCTAAAATGATTATACTTTATTATGCACAACGTCGAGAACTAATTAAGCACGTTGATATAATAACGGAGACCGATAGATCATGTCTACAATTAGTATTATACTATTTGGAACTAAAACGATGCAGTGGTATACACCAGTCAAAAAGTAATAAGTCGTAACAAACTATCCTAAAAATAACAAAATTCTAATATTCTAAAGTGACAGAAACATAATAAAATCGACAATTACCTTCGTTGGTCTTATTCCTTTTGGTATAACTACTCCAATACACAGTCCTGGACCCCCCCCCCCCTAGGCTGACTTACATCGTGGGTGCCAGGAATTACAAGGGACTTACGGGACAACCACACAACCATTTATCTCGATGCGGATATGGAACCGGCGATATCTCGTCTCACAGACACTGGCTGCGCCACCGAGGCTGTCAATTCGATTATTATTATTCGAAGTTTTATTAAATTGCATGTGAGGACAGGTAATCGAGTGAATGCGGTGCTGAAAAAGGCACGACTCGTTGTCCATGGCGGAGCGTTAATGCTGACACTTATGTATAAGTTAACTAACTAAACTTGGATAACGCAGAAGCATAAAAGTAAAATTAAAGCAGTAGAGATGAGAGGTGTTTTGCGCGACGTAGCATTATAACGAGTAATATTGTGATGGAACGTTGTGGAGTGAAAAATAGAACGAGAATTAAGAAAGGGATATTGACTTGGTTTTGAGACAATGAGGATGGATGATAGGAGGTATACAAAGCATATACACAAAGCCTGTATGGAATGAATCGGTAGAGGTCGATGGCGCCGAAACTATGTCAGCCAGTATGGCGACATCTTCATTAAAAGTATTTTAATGGGAGGTCAGAAATAATCGAGGTAGACTGAGTGAAAGATAGAGTGTGTGAAGAATTTAATAAAAAGAGATGACACGAAATTGGTCAGAACCCTGTTAAGTGGATGTCCTTAGTCTATGTCTACCCCTATGTGATACAGGCATGATATTGTTATAATATATGTATTTTCAATCTTGTTTTACTAATCGTTAATTTATATCGATAATGTATATATGTAATAACAATTTAATGAGAGTGAAGGAGGTCAAAGTGGTGTGTTAGGATCGTAGCAGGTGGAAGTCCGTTGCCTCTGCCTGCCCTTATGGGAAACAGGCGTGAGTCTATGTATGTATGTAATAACAATAATAAAGAACAAACTTGTGAAGGTCTGCCTTATTTCTCTAAATTACTATTCTTCGAATTGATGGAAAAAGATTCGAGGAATATTTTTAAGGGCATTCCTCAATATGAATCATTTGGCGTAAGTCCATCAATATACAAAGCAGTGGCATCATGCCATGTTAGAAACTACGTTAGTTTTTTAAAAGAAATTCACGCGTAAATATTGAGGATTTTATTCATTACGTCAGGTATCTAGTGGTACTAGGTCATGCTTCGAAAACCATGTTTTATGGTGATGTATATTTGATTCCCAGATCCTCTAAGATCCATACGTCCCGAAATACCAATGACGCAATTTATTCGTTCTCTTTCCAGGAATCTTTCAGGGAACTCGGTAATCCTTACCTTTTTTATACAATTGAACGTGAAGACACCACGCCTGTCAGTATAATTATGGTGTTAGTGTCATAACGATCAACTCTCTAGATAACCTGATGTGGTGACATAGGCTGGTATCCGTGTCCATATCATCTAGTAATGTTTTTATATAGATAGATATATAGACATGGCGCACCTTACATAACTACTATATGAATAGTACCATCCATACTAAAATTAAAGTATAGGTGTTAAACTAGACATTTTTACTGACTGACTGCGTGCTGGCTTGCGAGACCACAGCTTCGTGGTCTTCTCCATCTCGGCCCAAACCAAGAAGTTTGTAAAATCAAACAGACAGTTTGCTGACACATGTGTTCTCTCCTGCTAACAACATGGGGTCCTTTAAACGGAATGTGAAGAGGCAATTAGGCAGGCTGGCAAAATTCTAGCAACTCTGCTAGATGCATCGTCTTTCGTTCGACGACACGATTCTTGGATTGCCTATATATAACCAATCGACCTCTTATGTAAATTGTACGCGATTTTCTCAAAAGCTGATTAATAATTTGAATGATTCTTTTAATAATGTAATTTATATACTTTTTAGTATATAATACAGACAGAATAATAATATTTATTTCACATAATATTTATGTAGACAGGCGACCTGATAAAGATCGCAGGCAGTCGCTGGATGGAGGCCGCTTCCAACAGGTCAGTCTGGAAATCTTTGGGAGAGGCCTATGTTCAGCAGTGGACGTCTTGTGGCTGATGATGATGATGATATAATACATTCGGTTCAATAGTATATATTATTTTGTTATATACATATAAATACAGGTCGCTCTGGAAATCTTTGGGGAGGATGATGATGAAACATAAATGCACGCCTAAGTCATCAATACATTGCATATTATACTCCGTGCATTTCTTAACTCTTAGATAATCCTTTTTACGTACGCTCTATGGTAATTTCCTCATCAAAAAGTGTATTTTATAATTTGTCGGTGTTAAATCCTATGTTTTAATTAATTCATTACATGTTGTACTACATCTTGACCCCTTCAGATTGATGTTCGTATTGCTATATTGTTATCTTTTCCTCATAAACCAGCGTGCAAAGTTCACAGAGAAAAATACCAAGTGTCATATATTTGGATCGGCCCAACTCAATATGTTCTGCTTTATAATAACCTATATAATGTTACACATATGTTTAGATAATATTTTCCTGCATCCAATGCTGTATGAGAATCGTACTCCGGCGTGTTATACTTCGCTTTAATTTATTTACCATTTTTACTTTTATGAAATAATACGCAATCACGCCTGTAATCCCCGAAAGGGTAGGCAGGGGTGTAACCAATGTTGTGATAGGGGGCGAGTCTATCGCCATATCGGGCACGTTGTGTTCGGACCTTCACGGTATATTACGTAATTGGCCTGAACGTAGTCGCTTCACCAGCTCTTTGCGCTTCCCGATGACCTTTCCTTTTTTAAATCAGCTGGCCTAACGGCTACTTGTTTTCATACATTTTTGTCAAATAACAGAATCTTAACATGTTTAAAACGATTAGAAATGCTTGATTTGCGCTTGACTGCGACGCCGTGCCACCAACTTCAGTGTAGTAGTATGACGCTCTCTTCGGGGAGTATCCTCACTGGGGTACTTGTTAACCTGTAACACGGAATCGCCTACGATATCCAGAGATAAGAAATAGCTACAGGGGACTACGACTACACAGTAATCTCTGGGTTAATAATATATGTTTATTTTCGACATCTCATTCCCTTCTAACGTTTTACAGCTTGTGAAATACATCATTCATAGTTATTATGGGCTGTAGCATTAGCTGTACAATTATCATTTTCAAAGGCGTTGGCGACCGATCGCTAAACTGTTTGAACGCACGCCATGACTCGCGTTTTCCGGGTTCCCGACGCGTCCGTGAATACCTAATAATAATATACGAACATATCGTCATGATCTTAGAATAGTGTCGGATGTGAAAAAAATACGAAAATGACTTTTTGGTATATTTGGGTACTACATCATCAGATCTTTATGGGTATATAAAAAAATATTTTTTTTTCCTAAAGGATTTTAAATTACACAGTCAATATACTGACGGATTTGATATTCGCTCATAGAAAAATGACGGTTGAATATTTCCGTCTGCCTACGATGCGCGGGATTGCCCCGCCGTCCTTTTCCACCCCCGACGGATATGCGCAACCGTCACTGTTCGTTGAATTTATTCCCGCGTTGCATCTGATTTGTTTTAATCGCTATTACTCAATTACCCTAATTAAAATCAAGTTATAAATATTGCTTTCGTGGCTAGTATTTGACATACTATGTACTACAATAAAATTAGGAAGATTAAAACTTATAATGAAACTTTTGAAGGAATTAAACAAATATGAATAATTTACGAAATTCCTTCACCAAGAGAACAGTAATGAGGACTACATACCAGAGACTCCGGATAAGTTAGTGCATGAGGTTTATACATTTTTTTACACTTATAACCTGTTTATACGCAAAACTATGAAAGGTAAAACTTTGAAAGGGCGGTATTTATTATCCGTCAATTTTCTACGGAATACTATCGATAAATTTTGTTATTTATTTTCCTAAAATTTTAAGTAACCAATTGTAAAATTAAATTATTGAGTTTAAATAGTATCTTTAACGGGGATACAATTTTTGAGCTGTACGTAACTATACTACATTGTTATATGGACATGATACTGGCGAAAGATCAGTACTGACGATATTCTGCGTACACGTTGTTCTATCTAAGTGTCGTATTTGCCAATCCGATTTTATTCTCGAAACTCAAATTCACTTGAGTCTTTATTCTTTTCAAAAAAAAGTTTGTTTTTATTGATTTCAATTTATTACAATTAAAACATTAAACTAGTTAACGTAATAGTTGTGTAAGTGAATTGAAATAAATAAACTTTAAATATTTTATGATGTTTTGATATATATACGGTGTGCGTTATTGATACTATTGAACCACCGCTAAAAATAATATGCTTATTTTTTTAATAACATAGAAAAATAATAATATTTAAAGTGTTTCACAAAGTCTTTTTTTAGAAAGCCATTTACCATTATCGTCAGGAGTACGCGTAACAATTTAAAAAATAGAAGCTATTTGTAGGGATGTTTTTCAGAGGACGAAGATACATTAAGTGAGGTCGTAAAATGAACATGTGAGGAAAATATGAAGCCTAATATACCATCACCCGCATTCATTCTTAGAGAAGGTCCTTTTATGCCCGTGGATCAGAATTCATCCTAATATTTAGTCCTATTAAACTATCAGTAAACTGTCGCTTCCTGCTTAAATATCATCGCAGCTCCAACACTATTAGATACCACTTTGATCTCACATATCCACTTTGATCTCAGATTTGTCACCTTTCCCTCAACCAATTTCCCCAGCCATTGAAAAAGAAACATCTATGCTATCACCGCAAAAACTATGATAAGTATGTAAGATATGTAAAGATTTTTTGTCATGTTCACGATTCGAATGATTATAGCAACTGTTCATCTACCAACGCAGCTGGGTCTTAATGCCAGTCGTGTCCAGCCCCTACTGTTCGATGTCGGGGTAAAATATGGGTCTGCAATTATGGCAACTGGGAAGAAGTGAAGAGACAGCGCCTAAAAATTAAGTAAAAGAATATTCATCCAAAAAGGGTATAACTGTTCCAGCAATAACTATGTGTAGACTTTGCACATGCAGAAATAAATATGGAACATTGTTGTCATTTGAAGAAAGAGAAAAGTTTTCAAAAATAAGCGATTGTAAGAAACAACGGCTTCATTTTGTAAACTACACTACAAAAGAGAAAAATAAAAGGGGTCCTCAAAGTGTATTAAAGCGTGATCATCAAATTACATTCAAATATTTTTTTGTCAGGAAACTCCGAAACTCGTCGATAATATCGTAGGTCTAGTACGATTTACAAACACGTTCATAGTTTTAAAATTCATCTCATTCATTGTAATTCATCATAGTTCCTATATGGAGAGCATGGAGATAAAACGAGAACCGTCATCGTTTTAGAAAACTAAGAACTTGTACTAAGCATACGGGTATGCAAAACTATGTTTTTGAATACATCATTAGTGAAAGATACGTACGAACGGTTTGGTAGAAGTACGGTGGAAGCACTTCTGTAAAAAAGACATAAGGGGAAACAACAGTCATAAGAAGGTTGTTAACGAAGAAATAGTTATATCGGTCTGTGCCTATGTAAATGCATTAATATCGGTAGAGTCTCATTGTAACAGAGCAGTTTCCAAAATAATGTATTTAGATGGTAACTTAAACATAGCTCGGATGTTCAACTTATATAAAGAATGGCCTGAACTTAATAATTACTCATTAAAGCTTTGAGTTTTAGACAGTATATAGACATTGTAAATACTCACTTTAATTTGAGTATTCATATACCCAAAAAAGATGATTGTGATCAAAGTCACAGTTTTAAACAAAAAGAAAACCCATTCGACGTTCTCAGTGATAGAATTACCTAATTGTTTTTGTACTTAGTAATTAATAACTCCAAAATGGCAAATACATTCAGGACCTTGAAGAAAAATAATAAAAATGATGCCATTGCTTCCAATGGACGTATTATTTCTACTACATTTGATTTCCATAAGGCTTTATCGTGTCCTTATGGGCCAATGAGTGTATTATAAGAAAAAATGCCTTGTTATAATTTCACATATATCAGATGGCTGACAAACAAGGTTACTGTTATATGTAAAGCGAAATTGTTGCCAAACGTGTGACAAGCGAAGTGGGCATTTGTGTTTATGATTTCATAAAGAAGTTTGCATTGTAGTGTGTAAAAGAATTTAGTTTCTGTTCAGACAATTGTGATAGCCAGAATCTAAATCGTATAGTCTTCTACATGTATGCACATGCAGCCAAAAGATTTGATATTACTATATAGAATCCTTGAAAAAAGACACCTAAAATAAAGCGGCCTCTGTACATAGTGTTATAGAAAAGGCTGCATTATTTACATTCCAGATGAATGGAAATTACTGGCACAGTGGGCTAAGGTAGCAGGTCTAAAGTAACGTAAACAAAAGCATATAGTATAACTAAAATCGACATAATTTTTGTTTTGTGTCTAATACGTTATTCTTATTAATTAAAATGGTTACATCCTTATAATATGAGTATAATTTTAGAAAAACTTAAGTATAATATATCAAAACCGTCAATTTTTTTTTCATTTGTCGATATAAAATGATCGTAAAGTAACATCCGTCAATGCACTAAACTTTTTTCTTCGAAGAATAACGTTGGATGGTATTATGTGGCGGCGTTGACTCCGAAGTAAAATGAAGCGAGTGATTTTTCCAGAAAACCATTAAATTATTACTTGTTATTTCTATTACATTTTAAAAAGAACCCCATCAATAAGATAAGTTTAAATTTTCAACATTTTATATTTTGTATTAAAAAAGTTATGATAAAAAAACTGTAATAAATATTTGAAATGGCTGCCCTGTAAAATTGATCAAATGTCACATCCGTCACTGTTCTAAGATCATGACGATATATTGAAATAAATTGGACAGTATTTAAGAATGTGTGTTAATATTTTTTTTTATTGAGAATCTTATGGCAACTTCCAAATAGGTAAAAACATATTTCGATGATATTGAAAGTACTTCAATATTGAAAGTAAATATTAAATTAGTTTTACTCCTTTACAGGAAAGTTAAGTAAAAAGTTATGAGCAAGTAGTATGAATTGAATCACATGCACCTTTGTGCTGAGCGCAAGTTTGCAATATTTGCTACTGCGAACAAAACTATCGAAATGATGTATATGTATAAAATTTACAAATATTAATATGCCTGTGAATGAGGAAAACGAAATCATCTATGTACACTTCAGTCACAACATTGCTCTAAAATCACGCGCAAAAATACGTTTTTCTAATAACACATGTTACGAGTTTAGTTGTTCGACTGTGGATACGCATGCGATTAGAACGGTCTGAACAGATTTTCAGTTGAATTGATCAAGAAATCATAAAGATTTTGTTGGTTCAAGTCAGTTGTTCAACTATACTCGAACCATGTGATACCGCTATATGAAACACCACGCATTATTGGCCGTACTGCGCAGTGGCACGACGTTATCACAATCGTCTGTGACACGACCGATATAAATGATAATAAAAACTATTATACGCTCGATTCACACTTTAGAAGCCAAAATAATATCTTAAGACCAATCCATTGCTTATATGCAACGTCCGAGCGAGCGAGCTCAAGAAGTGAGGAAGCGATGGATACTATATTATTTGACATTCTCAAATTTTTATAACTCGCATTGACATGATTTTAGCTTCCATAAAATAAGCGATGGACATTTCGTCTCGCTCTAAGTTTAATATTATTCGGTCCCAATACCCGGGCAATTGAAGTTCTCTATCTAGAATATTGAGGATTGCCGTCAATTGCCAAGAACTCTGTGACCTTCACAAGCATACCCATGGCATTGATTAATATTTACGCATACAATGCCCATTCAAACTTTACACGTGTGCACACAATTATATCGTTTAAATATAACGATATAGAGTCGAAAATTGAGCGTGCACCGCGGTCATTGTGAGTTCTGTTAATTAGCAAACTGTTGATGTCGTGCGTCACATTCTTACATTACACCGCGGAAGGTACGCGAATGAGATAAATTATATGACACCTCATAAGGCAAATGGATTCTAAATTGCTGACATGCGCTCACTAATTTGAGCAAGTTGAAATTTGTTTGTGATTTAGTTATGTCACGCTTGAATTGTTAGATGGATTAATGGCGGGATTGGTACCACCGCTTTGTTTATTTCTGCCGCCACGCAAAATAGTGCAAGCGTCGTTGTGGTTCTGTTTGGACATTGAAGGTCGAATACTGGGCATTATGAGACTAAACATCTTATGTCTTGGGGTAACGAGCACATTTTGGGATGCAGTGTTTTGTAGTTCAAAGTTCTGTGCGGTGCTGCATCTATTTATAGGCAGGCATAGCGCTTACCATCAGACCAGCTACCTGCTCGTCTCAGCATTCAAGCAAATAGAGAGAAAAATCCAATACCAGTGAAACATTTAACTTCCAATTATGTGAAAGCCGTTTTCGAGGTGTGTATTCCAGTATACCTTTACACTTCAACAAAAATAACTTTACTACTGCGAATCTGAAGTGCGTTCCGAGATCACAGTATAAATCATAGGCATATATCTCAACGACTGAATCACGCGGATGCAATAAGTAATTTTACCAATCGCGCTTGCGAACAGCAAGATTAGACCAGTTTAAAATGAATGAAATTACGTCGAGTAAATTATAAATACAAAAATGAGGTAGTGGTACTAGTAGCCAAAGAGATGAAAGCCTTTTAAACAGCTTTAAAAGAAAGTAATGAAAGTAATAAAACTTGTTTTACTTTTGTAATTGGTATTATGCCAACAACAAAATTTTATTATTTCCTGATAGTCTTCTTTCACCAGCCCTTATCTCACTCGTAGTGGGGTCGGCGCAACATGCTATTTAACGCATGTTACAGAAAGAACGGCCGCCTGCCTGATGTCAATCCTTCCGGGGATCCCTTTCCCTTCCCGGATTCCTTCCCCTCCCAATTTCCTTACCCTGCTGGTGGTAGGATACTCGTATCCGCCTGGATAGCGACCACCATACACGATGTTAAGACTCTCCATATTGACCCTCCGTGTATAGGTCGCGTTCCAGAGACAGCCAGTGTATATTCGGTTCTCCCGAGGGGACTTGCCCTCTCTTCCTATATACCTTTCCCATCCCTTATTCCTTCTCCTCCCCTTTGGCCCTGGGATGAGATACTGCAGAGGTCGCCAGTATCCCGTTAGCAGGGACCCCTGTAGTTCATCCCAAGGGTCAAAAAAACCTTGGGGAGAAATAGTAATTCAAACCGGATACAAATATTTGTAGATAACACAAGTAAAAATCGGTGTGGGAATCGAACCAGCGGCTCTTGCTTCTCAGCCGACTACTCACCCACTGTGCCACGGAAGCTGTCATGGCTGAATGCATTTTAATACATTATACGGTTTTCTGTGTTGCAATTTATTTTGAACTAGCGACCCGCGCTGGATTCGCACGGGTAAAAATATGTTTGTTACGACATCACATTACAAATCTTTGATTTTTTCGGCTTTTCTGTACTATAATAGGTATGTATTATACATATAAACCTTCCTCATGAATCACTCTATCTATTGCTGAAAACTGCATTAAAATCCGTTGAATAGTTTAAAAAATCTAAGCACAGACAGCGGAAGCAATTGCATTTTATACTACGTAAAGATAAGCAAATTATATTCCCATCGTCAATCTGCATTCTGCTGCACTTTAACTTTACGTGTTCTTGTTTTATTCCTACGCCTACGTGTACACTGTGCATGCTATATACATGTACAGACAGCGGCGCAATTAATTTCCATACATCACGCGCGGCAGTTTCGGGGTGGTCGATACCCATGTTCTTGTACATTCAGATTGCATCGCCATGCGCGTCACGTCACACTCCACGAACTAATCTTCATATGTCTTCAATTCACTTTCGCTGACCATTTGTAATTATGTACACTGCTAAGTAATCAAAACCATAGAAAGAGAACGACATATACCGGCTTTAGTCATTTGTGTCGTGTCAGTGTTTATTAGTGTCCCATAGTACGGCGGAATTTAAGCGTACCAGCATAGAATATCGTAGCACTACTTACGTGCAGATGGTTCATTGCGAAAAGACCGTTGAATAAAAATTGTGGCGCCACAAGAGACCCGAGTCGCCACAAAACAATCTATAATTTACCTCCTTTGGTGATCCATATCTTTTCTTACAACCTGGCGTTGTCCCGGATTTATACCAGGGTCCGCCTTCTAGTGATGATTTGACGGTGGATCTAATATTACATGGGGCGACCCGCCGTCTGACCCCATAACCCTCAACGGGACCCAAGTGTCGCCATTGCTTAGTTCATGGTGATCCATATCAATAAGTTTTATTAATTTACTGTAACACCGTCATTCACGCGGACTTTAGAATGTACCGAATCACACTATGTACAAAAGCTTCTTTAGCATTAACATTGACGTGGTCATTTAAGTTTACTCGTTCTTAGACGGAGTGAAACAGGCCACCACACAACCACTTAGAGTCGTATAATTAAAATCTTACTTTGGCCGTACCGTGACGTCCTTTAAGTAAGCTTATAAAAGGTACATGATTGGGTCTCAGATCGGAATTGTCTCTGTATACTAGACTCTCATATACAAAAGAAAACCAACGAACAAAACCTTGGATCGCACATAAAAAAAAAACTCGTTCAAAATGTCACATCCGTATAGGTAAGGTCTAGTATTAGTCTTTGCTTATCACCATTTAAAATTATGAAATTGGGTTGATATTAAATCTAATTTAACTTCTGGGGCTCGTTGGATGATTATTAAAATAATATATATCCGTAAAATAAATACTCTATACCCTTAGTTCACAAAGAGGTCCAGGTGGACACAGGCTTTTTAGCCCCCAAAAGGCCGTTTACGCGGACGGAGCCGCAACAACAGCTAGTAACAATATATCGGAGCAGCCCGAAAATAATATGAATTTTACGTATAATATACAAAAAAATGCAACTTTTTTTATTTTTTTTATGGCAGTGATCGGCAAACGAGCAAGTGGGTCACCTGATGGTAAGTGATCTCCACCGCTAATGTATGCCCACAATATCAGAAGAATTATGGGCGCGTTGCCGACCTTAAAGGAAAGGGATAATTAGGGATCGGGAAGGGGAGTGGTATTTGGGCCTCCGGATATCTCACTCACCGTACGAAACGCAGCAGCAAGCCGCTACTTTACGTCGATTTTCTGTGAGACAGTGGTAATGACCCGGTTGAGCCGGCCCAATCATGCTGTAGACAAAACTGTCTACAGCGTGGCTCTACCACTCATAAAATTCTATCTGGCGGTTGTCGTCAGTATAAAATAAGATAACATTAAATTATTCATTATAATTATCATAACAACCAATTACGTTACTTAACCCATTAATATTGTTTTTGTCGGGATTGTTTGCAAAGCATGACAGCGAAATTTCTTAATTAATAAAAAAACATTCATCAAACAATAATATTATTGTCAGTATATCAGTGTTATTATAAAGTATAATGAGTACCTACCTACCTACAAGTAGTTGGTACCATTGCTTTGTCTATTTCCGCCGCCAAGTGTAAGCGTTGTAGTGGCCCGGTTTGTGCTATTGAAGCCAGTGAAATTACTAGGCATTATTTATTAACTTAATATCTCATGTCTCAGGATGACGAAAGCAGTCCAACATACGCAGAATATAGTTCAAAATTCCAAGTTCTGTCTTGCTTCTGTTTATGAGTAAGCGTGACGTTAACCAGCAGGCGAGCGACCCGCTGGTCTTGTCATTGAGGCTATTTCATAATTAATAACCTACTTGCGTTTTTATCACTTGTAGATATATATAAACATAAGTGCGCAGTAAAATTTTCTCAATTGATTCTACGGAAACACGTTTGACTTCCTTACAGGAAAATGTAGCGACTAATCTACACGTGGAAAGTTGATAATAACTCATAATATTATGTTGTTTATGTACATTTTGTTTTTAATATCGTTGTGTCAATTTACGTTGAAACGTGTTTTAAGTTTACATAACGTTATATTTTCCAATGACATCATATTGATGACTTGTGGATTAATAATTGTTATTTTTATAATTACTGGAATGGAAGTGTGATTTGTATTTTAGTATGAACTAAAAATTTATTTTGACATGGATTTATTTTGAATAACATGTTTTAACTTCTTATACTATTATTTCATATTAAATTTTTGAGTTTATTTTATTATTATTTTTTGTATGTAACTTTGAAATTATTGCCCCAATTATAAACTTCTTTCTTTTTTTCCTTTCTAGCTTATCCGATTCTAAAAAATCTTTAATTTATAGGATGCTTCATAATCTCTGGGCCTTACTTATAAACGTTACTTAAGCATTGATGAGTTAAATACTAATTTGTCTTCTTCTGTCAACGCCATTTATGAAGTGGCTAGAAAGAGACGAAAACAGTGTTTAAATAATCAATGCTTAAGACAGTGATATATGTAGGCTGTAAAATAATAAAGAAACATGATGGGGAGATGGTGAAAAATTCGAACATGACTCACGCGAGTAAAACTAGGTGGTACGAGTACTTTGGCAGATCCCTCATGAGCGAAAGGCCGTCTGGGTTGCTGCAACCGCTTTCTCTATTTCTGCCGCAGTGTGTAAAGCACTATTGGGCTTTAGTTTGAAGGAAATTGTATCCAGTTTTACTGGGCATTGTGAGACTTAACACTGTCTCGGTGTGCTGAACGCAATTCAGTGCTATGCAGTGCATTATAACTCATAAGTCCTGTGTGATGTTGCTTGTTTCTGGGCAGGCGTGACGCTTACTATCAGGCGAGCGTCCTGCCCTTTTCGTCCCTTCAAGCTTATAAATAAAACCAAGTGATATGTATTATGTGCATATGATTTCATTTATTACATTCCATTTCCATATAATTTCCTGTGCTTTTATTGTCTTTTTCGTACATCGTTCATGGTAACATATTTTTTTTCCCTAAGAACAATTTATTAAGTACATTTAACTATATTAACCTTTTTTGTATGCATATGATTGTATGCATGCTATGGAGCATACTCCAGCCTAATTAGATCTTCTGCCAAACTGATTCCTCAAGGTACCAATTTCGTGTGGTTGTCTCCTAGGGATGCGCCTCATACTTTTTTACAATAACGTTTTTGTATTCATAAAAAATAAGTAAACCAAAATACTGCCTTGTTTACATTCGTATTACATCGCTAAATAACCATGAATGAATTTGCTGTGGAAAAAAAAGAAAACAGAAACAATATTTCATTTTTTGTCATTACTAAGGTTTTTTTAAAAATAAAATTACAGCCTTATGTATAGTTGTAATACATACCGGATGTGCGGATAGATGTGGGTTTTGGAACAAAAATTCGTATTCGGCGTATCGATGTCGCGACGGGTCCAGCTGAATAGCAAATGATCGCTACCGTTATATGGGACCGTTAGCGCACCTCCGCAAAATATCTCCAGTCCTTGCTATCGAGCCTGTATTTAAACTTCTTTTTCTTTAGTATCAACTTTTTGATTTTTATTTACTTTCCAAAAAAAAGTTTTTTTTAGTTTTTAAGAAAATCCTGTCCTCTAGAATGTCCTGCAGAACCATCTGTTTTAGTTGGTTAAAAACCGGACCAATCAACAGGTCACCAAGTTCACGCCAGACTACGGTATATTCGACGCATAATGTATAGAAAAAAAATTAAATAACTCATATCCATAGTTCTTATATCGATGCCTATGCTAAAACGTATTACACGCCGATGACGGTGTTCCATTTTCAATTTAGTTTTTAATTTGAATACAAAAAAATTAAGTGATTTTTATAGAAAAAAAATAGTGTTTTACGACTTTTTGTACGTTGAAATATTCACGCATCCATCTAACGGAATGTATTGTAAATTGTACATTAAGTTTCCATACATAATATAATATGCAGAATGTTCTTTGCCTCGACTTTAATAACTAGGAAGTTCTTAATCCTATTCGTACGTTTGCTTTATAGGTGTAACTATGAATAACTTTTTGTAGAGTGATTCGATTTTGACGATTCTTTTTACATTCGAAAGGGCATAGGCCAAATTGATCCCATTTACATTTTAAAACCCAAAATCCACTCATACGGGGATGACTAAAACGTAGACACTTATGCACCAATTTGGATGATCCTTTCAGTAATTATGCCACAATATATATACATAATTAAATGAGGAGAAACGTTCGCATTCAACATTACGCTAATTAATATAATTATCTACGGTTTAATGCCCCCATCTCACGGTCTAATCCTTGGAAAATTCCAACGGAGACCTTTCTTAATAAGTAATTGAGGTTACATTGATTTACACGGTCGCCATCTTGTGAGTGTAGATAACACTGAATGTTATATTTGCACAGCGGTATATGAGAGGCGAATCGCGAAACCAAAGACACTCATTCATACAATACATACGACGTATCGTCAGTAATAAATAATAATCATGTGCCATTAATGCAAATGCTAATATTTTAGACTTAGGCTGTTTTTTGCTACACATCATTGGAAACGCAACGTAAAGAGACGTTTTTTTTGTTTATCAATAAAAGAGACAAACATTTTTGTGGGGTAGAGCCACACTGTAAATAATTAATGAATAAGCTCTTTTAAGGGTTAATATTGGAACCTTAAAGCGAAGTATGAAGGAGGATAGGCCAACAAAATTCTGACGGCCATCGATGGACACGGTTTGTCGTTGTCGTCATAATTTGTGGTGTTTTGTAAACAAAACAAACTATGGATTTTACGTCATGTAATATTTTTTTGTTAAATAACATTACGTAATGGAAATACGAGTTACTGAAGACGTTCTGTAAATCCATGACTGTCACTAATGTGTCATTTGTGGCTATTGTGATGTCACCATTTACACTACACTTAACTAAATACAATTAAACCCTGTTTTAAGTAACGCACAGACTAATTTTAAATTGACAGAACTAAAATTTGTTTGCTTACACTGAACAATGTCTATTTTAAAGCCATAAAGAGGGTAAATGTTTAATATTCGAATAAATTTAATCGCATTGGCAGCCAATTTAAAATTATTATGTTCTTTGTACATAATATTAACAGTGTGATAATTTTGTATTTTGCCGTGTTATATTTCTAACCAATGCAAAAAATACGAGTATCTCAATTGGTCTGTATTTTACTTATATTTCTGGTCTCATTTAAATTTGAAGAAGTATGTTTTTTTAATAATAAATACATAAAAAAATCTAAAAATAAAACTAAACAATTTTGACTATTAAACTACAGTAGCACTGAAGCAAAATTGATAAGTTTTACTGTCGGCTTTTTAGATTTTTTCTTTGAAAGTTCTATATAAGTATGTAAAATAAGGTTTACTTACGAAATTAAAAAAAATGGTCCCAGTTAATAACAAAAACATAAATTCTCTTCAATATATACATTGCGGCATTAGATTCTCTGTATAGAATTGACTCGGAAGTGTCAAATATTATTTTATTACTGTTTAATACTCGTCATTCGAGAAATTATTGAAAATAGATGGAGCCATAATCTAAAACAAGAACTATTTGGCGAGATGAGTGACCCTGTTAACCGTTCATTGGTTGCGTTTCAATTTTAACAGATTATTCTATATTCTTATTTCAAAAATTTAAATCACTGCCAACTTATGGTTGTCGCAGCCTGCATACGGCTTTGTGAACCACACACCAGAGTGTACGATAGACGTCAATTACATACGCAAATATGAATAATAGATACACGATGCATATGCATAGGTATTAACGACTATATTATCATGATGCACTTACGACTTTCTTGTTTTGTAACGTTACTGATTTCACGTGTACGAACACGAGTAAATAGTGATTCTCATACCTAATTGTGCGTAGTGCTTTAGTTTAGTACTTTTTGATACTATTTTTTGCTATGATTAGATTCTAAGTTCAGCTACAATAATAATAAATGTCAAGACTAGACTAGGAGTAGCGATAGGTCGACGGGGAGTGGTCCGGACTGCGGACCGGAGTCCGCAGACTGCGGAGACCGGAGACTGCGGAGTGGTTCGAAACAAGCCCCAAAAACACGCTACTCTGACTTTTCTAAGTTGTGTATATATTAATTGTTCATTATCGCCTTAACGGTAAAGGAAACATCGTGAGGAAACCTGACAAGTACTTCATAAGAATTTTGAAGGCATGTGAAATTTGGTAACGCAAATTAGGCCAGCGTGGTGGACTAAGGCTTAACCCCTCTCATTCAGTAGAGGAGGCTAGTGTCCAGCTGTGCGAAGTGTATAAAAAGGCTAGTATTATTATTGTAATAATCAGTGCCAGTTTTAACCTCTTGCAAAAAGAGGAGTGTTATAAGTGACCTATTAGTCTGTTTAAGGGTGTGTGTGGGTGTGTGTATCTGTCGTCGAAGCGACTAAACAAATAAATCGATTTGGATGAGGTTTTTGTAAAGATGCTTTAAATAAAGGAGATGGTTCTTAGCTATGTTTCAAGAAAAACCGTGCAACCGTTTAAAAGTTGCCGATGTTTATTTCATTGACGTCTGGAGATTTTAAAGGTTAGGTAAGGTTATCATACATTTATTTAAATTTTATGATACGAAGTTAATAGTTATGCAGACAGTATGACTTAAATAAATAATAAATAAAAACCAACACACACAATAGTCTTGACCTTACTTGAGATACGAGTCTTGTGTTGTGGGTATTAAGAACTAAACTACGAGATACTTTTGGTCTCAACACACAGATCCGAAGCAAGTATTTCTGGATTACATAAACATTTGTCTCGGTGCGGGGATCAAACCCGCGCCCTCACGTTTCACAGCCGTCTACTCTCCCGCCACGTAACACAGGATGTCGAAAATCTATTTCCTTTTACTTACTCCTTTACATCGAAATAAAACTAATTTAAACGGATTTTATCGCGGTTTTTATTTTTATAGGTGGACAGTTCACCCCTGACCACGAAGGCTAAAGCTTTCGAAACGTAGGGACCAAAATTAAAATAAAAAACCGTTTAAATTAGTTTTATTTCAATACTCCTAATCTACTTTCGTAAATTATACTAGGCTTTAACATTACTTATTCTCATTGCTATTGACCGATCTCAGTTGTGTGAGTTTGCAACTTGCAACGACATTATTTATCCTGGCACAGCAAAGTGATACTGGACCTGATATAAAAGTGCAGTCTAAATATAATGTCGACCTTTAAGAAACATTGCGCCCATCGAAGGTCGGTAGGATTATGCCGGATTGAAGATACACATTGGCTGACCTCGGAACGGAACTTGCCTGAAGGAGATACTATTGCGGGTTTATCATGTTAAAGAAAGAAAGAACGATTTTATTATTCGGTATAAACATTAAATATACAACATAATTACTAATGGTATCAAGAGCTTAAAACTAGAATAAAATAATAATGGTGTTATGTATGTGGCGACATACAGCGCGCACACAGTTGAATACAACGTCAACCGATCCTGAATCGCGCTAGTAACATTTTTGATCTCAACACCCAGACCCCGAAACAAATATTTGTGGATCACACAAACATTTGTCTCAGTGCGGGGATCGAACCCGCAGCCTCTCGCTTTACAGTCGGCTACTCGCCCGCTGCGTCACGGAGGCATAACTAAAAACAAATATAATATATAATTAGGTGCAAATGTACCAATCTAATATATTTATTGTACACTAGCTTTTGCTCGCGGCTCCGCCCACGTGATCAAATAAACAAACAAACAATCAAACTCTACAGCTTTATAATATTAGTATAGATTTGATTTTGATTTGACAACGGAAGCCTTCAAATAATATTATTTTGGTAGCTTAGCAACGGAAGCCTTCAAATATGAATAATTTTCCCCGTTTTTGCAACATTTTTCACTGATGCTTCGCTTCTAATGGTCGCAGCGTAATATTATATATCCTAAAGCCTTCCTCGATAAATGGACTATCCCACACAAAAAGAATTTTTCAATTCGAACCAATAGTTCCTGAGATTAGCGCGTTCAAACAAACAAACAAACAAACAAACAATCAAACTCTACAGCTTTATTATATTACTAGCTTTTGCTCGCGGCTCCGCCCACGTGATCAAATAAACAAACAAACAATCAAACTCTACAGCTTTATAATATTAATATAGATTTGATTTTGATTTGACAACGGAAGCCTTCAAATAATATTATTTTGGTAGCTTAGCAACGGAAGCCTTCAAATATGAATAATTTTCCCCGTTTTTGCAACATTTTTCACTGATGCTTCGCTTCTAATGGTCGCAGCGTAATGTTATATATCCTAAAGCCTTCCTCGATAAATGGACTATCCCACACAAAAAGAATTTTTCAATTCGAACCAGTAATTCCTGAGATTAGCGCGTTCAAACAAACAAACAAACAAACAAACAAACAATCAAACTCTACAGCTTTATTATTAGTATAGATTTACCGAGTATCAAGCCGAGATACATTGCAAAAATGTGTCATTGTCATTTAAGTGCGTTATCATATCAATAATGTCAATGATAATGTCATTCGAACACCCCTCGGGTCTTTCGGTAGATAGGTATTATAAATGGAGCATAACTTAATTCCTTCTGTACGACTGACCTCGTAGGCCAAGACCCAGATAGCGTGTAACCAGCCTTCTAAATTGTAGATTGTATAATTATTGGTGCCTTACATTCGTATCGCAGATCGCGTATTTAGAATTTGCATGAGTCTCAATGGGTTCAGCAGTCTTTATCGAGATGTATAATGTTGAAGAACATCCACGATGTATTTTATTAAGTTGAGTGAGACAGCAATAGTTCAAAATATTATGTAATAAGTGGCGATCCCATCACTATATCGGGCTTAACTTTCAATCCTGGGCAAATACTCCGTGTGTTTTACGAATTGAAAATATCATTATTTCGTAGGTTTCAATACTGAAACGCCACTAAACTAACTTTAATTTCGTTAATAATTTGTAGCCAGTTTTGTGAACCTAATAAATGGAAAATAAGAATAATACATAAACAAGAAGCTATTTGTTTAAAATCATCTCAAATGCTTGGATAGTGTTTCAGTGTTATATAACGATTAGCTTATGTTCGCGGTTTCGCCCGTGGGAACGGCCTTTTCCGGGATAAAAAGTAGTCTATGTCTTGTGCCAAAAATCTTGCAAAATCAGCCGTTAAGAGGTAATTACTACCCAATTCTCAAACATCCAAACTTTCACGTTTATAATACTTAGCAGTGGGATATGTATTAGCTGTAGAGAAATAAACGATGTATGATTATATTATTAATAGTATTCCGGAAACCCACACACTTTGTTAAAAACTAAAAATATATTATGATTACCGGTATTTTTGCAATAATAAATTTTTATATGTATACTCCACAAGGACAATTAATTACGACTTATTAAATATTACACT
The DNA here is from genome assembly GCA_949126905.1 of Amorpha juglandis. NCBI lineage: Eukaryota > Metazoa > Arthropoda > Insecta > Lepidoptera > Sphingidae > Amorpha > Amorpha juglandis. The sequence goes on from OX421372.1 coordinate 12,318,060, forward strand.
TCGACTGTAGTCTATAACCGCCAGAAAAAAAACTGCGTCGTTCATGCAAGCGTAAATGTTAAAAGCCAACAACTTAAAACTGTATAAAAAGCGCATTTACTTATGTAGGAAATAAACACGGTTAGTTGATAATATATGAATGGATAAGGCGATGAATAAAACAACACGTGTAACGTAGTAGGCGAAGTAGTAACAACATTCTGCGAAATTGATGCAAAACAACAGATCAGGTTGCTTGCTACTTGAACATTACACTTTTCTTTTAATGTTTATAATGGCTAGTAATTTATGTATGTTACGTTTTATGTATATTATGAAATTGCAGAAGTCAGTATCCTTATTATGAAATTGTAGGATTTTAAACATCGCAAGGATGGAGGAAGTTATAGCCAGTACACTCCCAAATTTCCGTCCCATGTAATAGGCGAGGTTATCGCCATATCGGGCCCAATACCGGACTCCGGGCTGATACTGAGCATTTTTGATATAAAAACCCAATATCACTTTTACCCGACCCGGGATCAAACCCGAGACCTCAGCACAGCAATCGTACCGCACACAGTAACCACAAAATTTGGGTTTATTTTTTTAAACCGGAAATCATACCTAAGATGCCCGGGATTATAATTTATGTATGGTATGGCGAAATGGTATCAAAATGGTATCAAAACAATTGAAAATGAGTAGTTTTGCAAGCAGCGACCACCAAAGCTACTCCATCAATACAAGATACAATTCCAACCTTTCAACCAAGTCGAAATAAATACGCCTTGGTATCTTATCACGGTCTTAGCAACGAGTGACGCGGGCCGATAATAGTTCCACAGTGATTTGTGTTATCAGTTCACACATTATTCCTTATGTTATCTACATTACCGCATTGAATCGAGAAACGTTATTCCGAATGTTAATACATAGTCGGTGATGTATGCCGTTGGGCGTAGTGGCTCGCCTATTTCATAAATAGATTGTTTGTGGTAGAGGGTGCGACCGCTTGCCGGATAGCAACTGGCCTTGGTACCGCTTATTTAAACGATACAAACCTCTAAATTGACTTCGTAACTTGGAGAGTTTTACGCGTTTTAATTAATACATACCTACATATTAGACTATATAGTAAACTTGGGGGATATTTTTTGTCACTAACTGTAAAGAGTATGAAAATGGACAATGTAATAAATAATGTGTCAATTCATTACATTGTCAAGATACAGAGTGTTTCGTTTTAAAAGTTCAACAAAATATCACAAATCATAAGATTTACTTTAAGCTTTACTGGCTCCATTCACGGTTTCGAGTTTAGTTCTCAACCATTAGTACGATAGTTTGTTTGGTCTCTTGAGAATTGTAGATTAATTAACATAGATAAACGTACACGTAGTTAATCCATGAGGAGACTTGTAATAAATTTATAAGCATCGCAAATGTATATCGACACAGAAAGGTTTTTGTAATTCCATTTATAATAATTATCGAAGCGTTAATTATAACGATATGAAGTTATGACTATCTTGTATGAGTTTCTTGATTTTATGCAGGTCGTTAAAAATACTTACTATCATATATCATATTATATAATTAAATTCAGTCCGTTGATCTTCCCTCTTAGACCCTACTATAAAGGAGAAATAAGAAAAATGCAATATACTTTTATAAAGCGTTCGACGAACAATTTTCAAATAATTCATTCGTGTCGGTTTTAAGAAAAATGTATAAATCAAAAGGAAAACATAAATAAAACGTCGCTTCTGAAACTCATAACGGTTTTAACCTTGCCAATAAATTCCGTCGATACAAATTAGTTTAACATTTGATTTGCTCGGGATTTGAAGGGGCGAATGCAATAGAGCTTGCACGCCACCTTGCCCTGATTGATTTATACGTCTTGTTTGTCACAGAGTGGATTTATTTGAATTCCTGCCAGAACCCGGCCAGCCAACGGATTAATATCGACCAGACCCCAACGATATATTCCCGACTTTGGGCAATAATTCAATATTTCATCCTTCGACCGGGGACCGACGCTGTGAATTAACATACAAACGTCAATCGTTTCATGAATAAAAAATGTATTGGATTTAGTGAAATGAGTCGCGCGATCGGCAAACGTTTACGGCGGTGGCCGCCCCAACGGCCTATCGCGGAAATATAAAATGTTTCGGATTACTGGCTTTATTCGGATCGCACTATTCGTATTTGCCTATGACACGCGATTCCCTAGCTATTCCACAACTGGCGATACTGTAAAAATTCACCAATATAACAGCACACTACAAATTGCTACTTCATATTTCAATCATTTACTTTCAAGTTGAAAGTTCAGTAGCGAGATTACCGATTCTAAGGATAAATAAAAAATAATAAGGATTAACATGAAAGGTGTATGCTTCTGTGAAATTAGTTTATAATCTTTTTATATCCTAACATTATTGAAAGCCGTAGTGCTTTATACAATCACTTCAAATAATTTCTAAGTTATAATTAAAAGTATTCGACTCTCCATCTCAAGGTTTACTCCCATAAGGGCTCCCGTATGAAAAGGCCGTCATGCTTGCTATCCATCGCTTTGTCTATTTATGTTACCAGGCAGCAACGTGCAAGCACGGTTGTGTTCCGGTTTGAAGGATGCCAGTGAAATAACTTGGTATTGTCAGACATAATATCCTATGTTTCGGGGTGACAAGCACAGTCCAGTGCCATGCTGTGCTTTGTGATTCAAAGTTCTGTGTGGTGTTCTGTTAATGGGCAGGCGTGGCGCTTACCATATGGCGAGCGACCTGCTCGTTTCGTCAATCAAGCAAATTAAAAAAGAAGTAGCAATTATTGTATGAAACTTAAACCTAACTCCTCACTAGCAAAGGTCACAGTATTCATACTATATGGTAAAACTGTCCGGATGTCGCTTTATTTGCACAAAATGCACATATTGTTCGCTGGCATTAGCAAGCTCTGAATTGATAACAGTATGTTCCAAGCTTTTCATACTGTTTATTCAACATAGGTACTCCGTGCGACATTTAAAATCCTCCTTTGAACGTGGGTCATCCTTGGAAGCTATATTTTTGTAATTCAATATTCTGTGCTCTCTATAGCTGTCATGGGAAGTGTGACCGTATTTATATTACTACTAGCTTTTGCTCGCGGCTCCGCCCGCGTGATCTGCTTTTTCCGGGATAAAAAGTAGCCTATGTCTTATTTTGATGTATAAGCTATATTATTGTAAAGTTTGATTAAAATTCATTCAGTAGTTATTACGTGAAAGAGTAACAAACATACATCCATCCATCCATACTTACAAACTTTCGCGTTTATAATATTAGTAGGATAATATCAGACTTATATTACTGCTGGGGATCAGTCTCTTCTGCGAATAAAAGGAGTTAGGTTTTATTCCAATACTTTGGCATAATACCGATTGACAGACTTCACATACTATTATTTTTTTATGTAGAATTCTATGGTATATAATTTTCCTTCCTTCACCATAAATTGCAATATAATTAATACACATATAGATTCGATAATTCAGAGGAACATGCTCTTGGCCTGGTTTCCAACATGCGATTTCGTCTCCAACGTACGTATCACTCCCCGCTAAGCTATCGCCGCTTCTTTGACCTATATAATAAGGAAATATGATATGTATGCACTGTCTAAAAATAACGTTATTACGTAGTTTTCATTACAATTGTGGAATTACGTATATATAATAAATAATGTTTAATTAAACACAATTTTGGTAGTTGAATGTAGCGCCACATTCACTTACGTTTCCCCTTATCAGTTACAGTAAGTTATATTTTTTAAACACTACTCAACATATGAAACAGACGCGCAAGGCGAAAAGAAACCTTCGAGCGAAAAAATTCCACTACGAGCCATCGCATCTAGTAGAACCGGTTTAAAAAATTTAAACTACATAATTTTACTCATGTGAAGCCTTGGCGGCACGTTGCCGACACAATCTTGGTTCCATGAACTTGAATGGAACATAAAGTGGAAAATACTAAAGCGAATTGAAGTTTAAATTGTCGGGAACTTCGCCTCTATCAGTCATAGACCGAAACGTAAACTTGGCTCGGTGTGCCATGTTGTAACACTGCTGACTGAATCGCCAATCCAGCTGTGAACTACCAAGAGATTTGGCTTTTGTCTAAGAAAAGAAACAGGAACTCTTTGCAGAACATTTTATTATGGTTGATGTTCACTTAATTAACGATTTTTAGTAGTGGACATGACATCTGAAGTAAGTAAATAAATTACGTTAGTAGTGAGATGTAATGAGATACAAATAGCAATAATATTGACATAAATTCATATTACCGTAAAACATAGTGGCATTTGCAAAATCTGTAAGTTTTAGTAGGGCTTCTTTAAAAAAAATGTAATTTACCTGTATTATATATAAACTAAATATAATTCTCATTTTTTTCAACTTACTTAAAATCTTATCAAATTAGATATTTTTCTACTCTCTAAATATTTTGTATTTGAAATGTTAGGTTATAAAACTTAATTCGTGATTAGGCTTGTGCCACTTCAGATTGCGTTAGGTACTTTATCTCTTACCGCTCACTTAAAAGCAATAAGTATTACATCATTTGAACACGCTTTGGCACATAACCTGTGCTGCTTGGTAATTTTACCGCTAGATATTCCATAATGACAGCAATGAAACATTTCCTTACGAACAAGTTGTCAATGATATTTTAAACCGTAATATCGTAGACTTTATAACGATGTAGTATTAATCTAATACTCATAATTGTGGGGCCACGACCTCAATTAGACAAGAGTCTTAGTAATCACGGTAATTATGAAATTACGAATATGAAGATTGTCGATTTCCGAGCCCGACACGTCTTATGCCTGCCCACTCGGCCTTTAGATACACGATGCTATGATCAATTTTGTAAGTTTGTACAATTACATAGTTTTCCATTACGATTTTTTTACGAAAAAAATGGCATACAGTTATGAAAACGTGCGCTATTCAACAATTTAGTTTTTATAACGATTATTAAATATAATTTACAGTTGATATAAAGCGATATATAATGGAAACTATTTTGAACAGAGTTCTTATGAACATTATTGATATTGAACATTTTATACTACGTTATATGAAATAAAATATTTGATCTCTCTTCATAAGCGTATAGTAGAAGTTATTCAATAGACTTTTTATGGAGACTACATAGTGTCCACTCTGTTGTTGATAACAACTAACTTGAAACGTAAAATTAAGATTATTCTTTCAATATCAGCCCTGTATTATACAATAGCACTACTGGGCATGGCTTTCTCTATTAAAGAGACCTTAGTCTATCAAGCAGGCCTAATGTAGGTTGGCGGACTACGCATACCTTTGAAATTATTGTGGAGAACTTCTAACATATTGTTTTTGTTATTTAGTGACAAATTCAGACCGTCATAATTCTGCCGATCGTCGAGGGACTTGATGTTTGGACTGCACTGTACTAACAATAGGTCCAGTGTTGTCACTTTGTAGTGTCAGTATAAAAAAACAGAATTGATATTTTACACACTCATTTTAAACAATTCATACATACATACGCACTCACGCCTGTAATCCCCGAAGGGGTAGATAGAGTTATAACCAGTACACCCACATTTCGCCGAGCGTATCTCTGTCTCATGATGTGATAGGGGGCAAGCCTATCGCCATACCGGACATAATTCTAGACTCCGGGCTGAAATTAAACATTTTGTCATAGAAAAACCCAATATAACATTTACCACACCCGGGATCGAACCCGACCGCGACCCCGACCCGTACCGCGTACGCAACACAACTGTGCCACCGAGGCAGTCAGAAACAATTTATACGTAAATTTTAAAAATAATATTACAACAACTTATCACAGTGTTAATTAACCTTGCATATAGCTATTAATGATATTTAATTCAGTAAATGATAACTTCTTCTCCGGCTCGTACAGTGATATTGAAAGGCGATTATCATAACCAGTCGTGCCAACCGGCGCGGCGATTATGGTAATTACGTGTCTCAGCATAAATTACATATTGTAAGTAAAATAACTAATTTATTAAACTGACCGAGGCCGACAAGACTAGAGGAAGACCAGTGGATCAGTCAGAGAACACCACGCGTTTTAATTTTACCCGTGCATTATATTTTTGATGATTTGAATAAGCAGCGGGGAGAGGTACGGACTGTTGAGACGAGAGTCGCATGTTCGAAACCAGCCCCAAGAGCATACACCTCTGACTTTTCTAAGTTACGTGTATATTAATTGTTAATTATCTCTTGATTTAACGGCGAAGGAAACATCGTGAGGAAACCTGCATACCTGAGAACTCAATAAGATTTTTTGTTGGTATGTGAAATCTGCGAACCCGCATTACGCCAGCGTACTAAGGCCTAACTCTTCTTATTCAGTAGAGGAGGCCCGTGCTCAGCTGTGAAACGAGTATAATCAGGGCTAGTATTATTAAATTTGGAATTTGTATAATCTGTTTCTAATAATCACTAAGCCTTAGTTACTAGTCTCATTAACGTAAGCCAATACTAAGGTTGGGCGCTGGGCTTTGGTAGTTATTTGTTTATTACCAGCTTGTGCCTGCAGTTCCGCACCGCAATTGTCTTTTCTGGGATAAAACGTAGTTTTCTCACACAAACGATCCTACCCCGTTCTTTGTCGTTGTATATTACAAACACCGAAATACGTGTTCCATTAATTTACTTGGAGATCATTATTAATATAAAATTTCAAGGAGACCATATAAATTTTATTTCCCATACATACTTTTCCACCATTTTTTTTTCCTGGTACAGCAAAGTGACTCTCTGCTCTTGTCAGTACAGTGAAGTCCAAAGGGAATGAAATAGGACCGTCGAAAGACATTGCATCCCTCGACGGTGAGTAAATTTATGCCGGCCTGATGTCACGGCCCTTTTCACACAGCTTTACGGATGAAATATCAAAAAGACTATATGCGATTGTAACCGCTATATAATAATTATCTATCTTATTATAAAAATAGACCGTCAAATATTCTACTAAATCTAATGCAGCCAAACTACAGCAGAGTTTATTGAACTTTTTTTCCGACACATACGTTATAATGGCGAATGATTTATAGCTTCGATTATTGTTGAAGGGATTAGAATTCTCAAAACTAAAAAGCTTCAAGTATTAAATTGACTATGATTTATGACGGATGATTTTCAATTCGAGCATTAGTTTTATTATAATAAAAGTTTCGAGGTCGCATCATTCCGGTAGCTGTTTGCCATTTAATTCTCGTCAAGTGAAAGTTGATCGATGGTTCATATCAATTTATAACACGTTACTACGGCCACGCAAGCTACTTTTTTTTTGGTTATAAAACTCGTATTATTAATATAAATGATTTTACTAAACGAATTATAGTCGAATTAACGTTTTCCCTTGGTAACATTGCATCGATTACCTACTTCCGTTTTGGTTTTTTTCCATGGTGGATAATTCCGATGGCCAGTAATAATCGGGACATAATATTGACGAATTTCGTTCGCAGAGCACGAAAGCTGAAGAATGTCGTGGGCGGACCTAATGACAGGTTTGAAATTAGAATAATTATTATTAGTGTGAAGATTTTACGATATTTCTGTATTTATGTGAATGCTAAATTTAAATCGGCGAACGGACTCTGGTCTCGGCACTTTGCTTTGCAAATTTTATGAGTAAAGGTGCAAGTTGGAAGCGGACGACATGACGCAGCAGCAGACGACGTGTCGCAGCGACACTACTGGTTTCTATGTATTTCTATGAAATTACCTCCGTAGTCAGCGACACGAAGCTAGCGACGCGTCGTCGAGCGGCCGACGCCAGTGTCGTCCGACCGCGGATCAGTAGTGCCGCTGACGACGGAGCGACGACACGTCCAGCGAGTTTATTTTCAAAATGAATTTTAAGATTCAAACGACAATACTGTCTGAATTCTTTAATATCGCTTTCCAAATGGTTTTTAATCAATATTGAATAGGTTCCCTCACTTGTTCTGCATTTAAGTATGGCTTCTCGTCTTTTTCTGTACAAGTACAACAAAAACAAGTCATCATCGTCTTATTCCTCTTCTAATAAAAGATATAAAAAAATGCATCTTGTTTCACGGAACACTCGGTACCAACTGGATTCCATCTGCTGTTGCCGTCTGCAGTCGGGTTCGAAATCATGACTGCAGCGACACGTCGCAACGACGTGTCGTGACGACATGAAGCGACTACACGTCGTCTGCTGCTGCGACATGTCGTCCGCTTCCAACTTGTACCTTTAGTGTACATTTGCACGCGATTTTCGTGATTCGGTTATTTGCTATCGGTTAGTGGAGATGCAAATTTTAGCGATATTTACACATATTATTGTCGTCTTTTCACGCCTATCGTACACTTCTTACATTGTATTCTTATCATGAATATTGGACATTAGGTTGTTGTAGTTGTACCTATCTACGTGTGTAATATAATAATTGCGTCGTGGATAAAGAACTTAAAGTGTATAAAACAGTCGTATTGAGCGAGTATCGCGTAGTCAGAAATAAAAAATAGATCAAACATGTGCTAGATGTCGTTGTATTAAGGTCAACAGCGCCTAAAATACTCGGGTAACCCCCTTGTTTGACATTTAGATATATCCATTCCATATCGAATTTTCCAATCAAGAATGACCTACACTTAAAATGCAAAGAGATAAAAACTTAGACATCGTGAATTAAATTATGATTAAAATTGCTATATAAATTTCGCTTTGCTCAAAGTAGGTGCCACTAGTCATTCAAGGCTTGTAAAAAACCATCAGAAGGAAAACCGCGCAAATATTTTATGCTTAAAATGTATTATTCATTTGATACTTATAATGCGCATTCGTTCTTATCGGGTTACGCAACTATAGTATTTACTCACAATAACAAAATTAAAACATGATATTGACAGATAGTATCACAAACATGATGCGTATGTATACCTATTCCATTTTTGTCATCAATAAGTGGTCTAAAAGGTTCATTTTTTGTTTTACATACATAACTTCTCAATAGTAAAATATGATGTTCTAAAATTGTAGACAAATCACTGCATGCTGCAGCGGCACCGTACGAAACTATTTGATTGAAATAAAACTAATTTAAACGGATTTTAACGCGGTTTATTATTTTAATTTTGGTCCCGACGTTTCGAAAGCTTTTCAGCCTTCGTGGTCACGGGGTGGACTGAGGTGTAGGTTGTCCCGAAATGTTAGTGTTAAATTGTCTACCTTCAGTTTAAAATTATGAACTTTTGTAATGTTTGTATCTCTATGACTCATACAATTACCGCGTGTGCTGGTCACCTGACTTTAAATATATTTGACTAGACTGACATCTCACTGCTCCACCAATAAAACTGCGTACTTACAAGTTCACGCAAACAGCCAGATGTGCCTAAATGAATAGATCTATCTATAAATCGTGGCGTGACATCGAAATCGTTCCACAGTCGAATAAATGAACGAAGATAATAATAACATTTTGTAATTACTGCCACTTCACATTATGCTACGCAGTTTGTAGGAGCTCTACACGTCGTATGAAACGTGGCTTACTTATTTTAATAAAACTCATTAATTATAGTACTTTACGATTTACATCGGCGATTAATGTTGAATTCATTACATTGTGGAAAAAAACTAGCGTGTGCAGAGGAATCGAGTTTGCCCACTTGTAGAATCATAATTAACCGCAACAGCTGTGGATGCTTAAATATTTGAATGATAAAATTTGTTTTGTAAAAATGAGTTGAAGAGAATTGAGTGGTAGAGCCACGCTGTAGACATTTTTGCGTACAGCATGAATGGGCTGGCTCAACCGGGTCGTTACCACTGTCTCACAGAAAACCGACGTAAAGTAGCGACTTGCTGCTGCGTTTCGTACGGTGAGTGAGATATCCGGAAGCCCAAATCCCCTCCCCTTCCCAATCTCTAATTATCCCTTTCCTTTAAGGTCGGCAACGCGCCCATGATTCTTCTGATGGTGGGTGTACATGGGCGATGGAGATCACTTACCACCAGGTGACCCACTTGCTCGTTTGCCGGCCTATGCTATAAAAAAAAATGATCAGCATAAAATTATCAAGGAGCGGTAGCTTCACCAATCGAGTGATGATAGTTCGGTCGTGACTCCGCCTGCGTGTTGCGACTGCAGTCGTTAATCGCGAAACGAGCTCCGATTCTAAGAATCGTTCGCCATTGACATTTCTAAGCAACGTGGTCATGTTTACGTTCGGTGGCGGACTGCGGCGGGTGTTTACAAACAGTAAATTGTTTACTCGACTGACATAACGTGGTGCAGGCGTCACAGTACGTCACGGCGCGCGTCACCCGCCTCCGCGCGCCGCGCCCTGTCGCCGCCCAATCCTGTTCTATTGCGTCTTTTTAATTGCAAATTGTATTAGTGCGAAGTTTATTTTTATGTCGCCATTCACTCCAGAAGGCGCTGACATGCCACGATCAAGTCTACACACAACATGCGTAAAGGAAATCTGATGTTACTGGAAACGTAGCGTTCTCTATCATTCGTATTTAATTTAATGCTCATTTAAAATTACAACCAGTCGGTTTTATCTGATAATTTATATAATCTTGAAGCGGAATATTTAGACAAACACGTTTATGATTACGTTACATACTTTCAATGTATGCAAATTTATACGAATTAATTACATATTTTAGTCAGCACGTAGAAACGTATTTTAGTTTTTATCTTTAAAATTCAAGAATACATAGAGATATTCTATATAACTGTTGACGGTAAAAGTAGAAACTGCTGAATTTATTTTGCTGATATTGCAACTAATCGGAATGAAGCATTTGTAATGCAGTATATACAGGGTTATTTTTAAAACACCAGCAACCTCGCAGGGGTAGATACCTAAGGTTATAAGCTACTACTTTTGTTCTACGACTTTTGATAATTTGTTAGATTTTATTTTCATACAAAAATAAGTATTCATTTAATTTCCGTCTTGAACGTTACCTACACGCATCGCAGATTACGTAAGCAAACACGCGAAGCGTGGGGAACCGGGCTAGCGCCGAAGGTCAACGCCCGAGCCAGCTGAGCGGCGCCTTTGAGTCGCGCGCGCACGCCGAACGCTACGAAGAAAAATACGACACAACAAAAACTTGTAAAATCATTTTTTTTTAAATATATTGAGTTATATCCAAACTCGTAGAACAAAAGTTGTTCCGTATGGGGTCAGCTATCTGGTCCTGCGAGGTTGCTGGTGTTTTAAAATTAACCCTGTATAATATGTTTTGCGTATACCAACTATAGTCAGTGCGTTAACATTGGCGCATTAGCCATAATGTTTTCCATTGTCACCATTATTATTATTCACAAAATGTAATTGATTAAATAATTTACTGACAAGGTGACTTATGCTTTAGATCATTGTCCAATAAACACACATGAATACTGCTTTTGGATGAGTGTTTGCATTTATAATTAAGCTGGTGTTTGATTTACATTACATTTTAAAAGTATAATAATGCGTACATATATAAAGCATTTTATTATATACTAGCTGTTCCTCGGGGCTCGCGTGATCTGCTTTTTCGAGATAAAAAGTAGCCTATGTTACTCAGTGATAATATAGCTTTCTAACGGGAAAAAATGTTTGAAATCGGTCCAGTAGTTTTTAAATTTATTCGTTACATTCGAAAATACAAATCTTCCCCCTTTATAATATGAATGTAGATTCCATATTTTGATCAATGATTTGTTAGTCGTTTTCATTAAAATAATATTGGTATGGTATTAGGCCTGTCTGTGTTTGTTAGGTGTCAAAAAACTTATATTTTGGAAATCATTTTGATATAAACTATCTTTTAAATATTATAGGGCGCTACTGCCTGAGTTACCAAAATGGAATAAAGTAGATACATAACTTAATTACTATTATTTATTATATTTATTAATTTACAATTCATACATAAAGGTACAGGCAGACTTAATGCCTGAGGCATTCTCTACCAGTCAACCTTTGGGTGGTGAGGGAATAAACAAGGCAGGTTTAAAGAAATAGAAAACTAAGGAGAGATAATGAACATAATAAACTTATAAATACGTACATATATGGTATAAAATGTATACAAAATATGCTATGGTGAATATGGTTTAAACAGCTCGAAAAATAGATAAAATTTACCTTTTCACGTGGAAAGTTAAAAAGGGTCAAACGTAGGGCAATTGCACGTGCCTATTTACAGTTCAACAAGAGTTTTCGCTCCAATTATTCTATATAACGGTACACCAAAGCGTTTTATCAAGTTGCAAGAAATGCTCATTGCGTAATTTCAAGTCCCTTATTTTTAACGTTATTGTATAAATGTTATACGCGGACACGCTTGTAATCCCATAAGGGGTAAGCAAAGGTGTAATCAGTAAACCCACATTACGTCCAGCTTATTTCCGTCCCATGATGTGATAGAGGGCGAGACCATCGCCATACCGGCTACAATTCCAGACTCAGAGCTGATACTGAGCATTCCGAGATAGCAACACCCATTACCACTCATACCCAACCCGGGAATAAAACCCTAGACCTCAGGTCAGTAGTCGTACCGCGTAAGGAATACAACTGCGCCATTCAGACGGCCACTATGACTAATATTACAACTTACATTTTGTTTCACGCGTAAACTCTTCGGTTAGTAGAATGTCTGCCAGACATGGTTCATTTACCGATAGCGTTGGAGTAATCAAAACACATTTGATACGATTTTTGATTATGACTCGTTCTGTTATCTTTACCTACATATTACAAATTATTATTACTCGTATTAACTATCAATATGTGGAATTTAGACTTGATGATCCTGAATCGTGTTTCCGTGATAGATACCTTTAATTACAAAATTCTATACGTTCGATTGTATTTAAAAGGTTTATTTTTTAATTTTATTAACTAGAAGCGACCCGCGCCGGCTTCGCACGGGTAAAAATATGTTTGTTACGACATCACATTACAAATCTTTGAATTTTTCGGCTTTTCTGTAGTATAATATGTATAATACCTTTCTCATGAATGCTATCTATTGCAAAAAAATCCGTTAAATAGTTTTAAAGAGCTAAGCGAACAGACAGCGGAAGCGACTTCATTTTATACTATGTAAAAATGTAATCATTGATAATTTGTGGACTAATGTTACATACATTAACCAGGCTAATAGGGAACAATATCACGATTTTCTATACACAACAAATCCAGAGTAATAAATAAATGAATGAACGCAAAAATAAGTGTCAATAATGGCAACGAGCAAGGATTACGCCCTTCATTCTTGTATATTCGACGTTCATATCGCTTGACGAGTGTTTCCGCCTTTTTACTTAAGTTATCATAATGTCTTGAGAGTGAGGGGTACGAAAATGTTTTCCTATAACAAAGCTCGAGTGGTATCAATGCAGAGGACGCGAGAATAAAATTGAATCGTTGCTGTCTTGATTTGGTATGTTTATTGTTTTGAAATACTTAGGCTGGGTTGCACCAAAATAGCAGGCAGATATAGTTAAGGTTTATGTCAATTATGACGATAATAGTAACGCTGACTTTAACATTGACTGCGGAATGTGTTGCACCATCGTATTCCAATAGTACCAGATTCCTCGATTAATTCTAGAAGCAGGGACATTATATTATTTTGGAGCACAGACGCTTTAGGAGATATATCGGTTTGGGGGTTACAACTGAACCATCTGATAGCTATTTAACTTAAACAATAGCTTTAACTAGCGAATCTTGGACGGTTACGGTTAACAGGTAAAGTTATGACGTCATCTAACATTTGTCAAAGGGTGCCACTCTTTTTTTGTTTAACCGGTACTTTAACATCATTGCTATATAAAAAAAAAATAAGGATCCCCTCCCTCTTCCCCTGCTTGTTGGCCTTTATTGTGCTTTTTCCTTTTAATTTTAAGTTAATCTTATTAATGACAAATGTTATATACTTGACCTGTCTTTAGCGCTTTCTTAGCCTACATGATGAATAAAGATTTTAATGTTGGCGCAATCCAGCAATAATATTTTAACAGATTTTTTGTTGGTAAATATAATTATCATTGTGGAAGGCGTATGATTTCTTGACATTTATTAAGGCGACGTTATCCCATACTTTTGCTTTTTTGATCCTGTGTATCTCCACTGATATGTAAAAGTTACACGATATATTTTTTATTATTAAAATTGAACATATTCTCTAAAACTTTGTAAAGATGGAAACATGAATACTCATAATTTTCTCGATAAAAAAAAATCATAAAGATGACACTAAATCGATATTTCATGTGAGTGGCAATAAGCCATTTCTTCTTGAAATCATGTCAAAGTTATATCGAAAGATAGGGCTTTTTATTTACTAGCGAATTGTAAGAAAAATAATCAAAAATATCTTTATTGTTAATCTCTGTGAAGAAAAACTACCAAAATCTAGCCGTTGAAGCGCTCGCGCCAGCCGCCAGAGCCCGTCGAGGCGTCTTCGAGGTAGGACGCACGCCGTTTGTCTCCCGAAAATTCCCCCGCATTTACATTGGTACAGATTAATGAAATGGGTAATAAATGCGTGTCGTCATTTGCTAAACATATAATGTGGCCTGACTTTGCTTCTTAATTATTATTTTCTTTACATTTATGTTTATAAAATTATTTTTGTATTTGTTTTTGTTACAAATTATATTGTTTAGTGATATTATACATAGTATATATTTAGGCTTATATGATAAACCGTTACAATAAAAAACCGACACAAAGAAAATTATTGTTATTCCAAAAATATTATGGCATAGTAGATATTTCTCATTATTTTATCTGATTATTGGGATGTAGATATCTACTGTTAATGTTATACTTTGTACAAATAATAGTTTATTTGTACCTACATACTCACTTATACAGGGTTATTTTTAAAACACTGACAACCTCGCAGGGCCATACAGCTGATCCCATAAGGAACAACTTTTGTTCTACGAGTTTGGACATAACTCTATACATAAGAAAAAAAATGATTTTACAAGTTTTTGTTGTGTAGTGTTTGTGTTCGTACGTCTACACTCTACGTTTCAGTCATAAACTAACGACCCGACGCGCGCTCGCGCGCGTGCAATATTGAAATCAGCTGACGGCTGGGTGTAGGTATTATCGATCGATACGGCGCGGCGGGTCATTGAACTGACGCTCGCGCGGGCGCGTGTATTACGTAATCTGCGATGCGCCAGTGTAGGTAACATTCAAGACGGAAATTAAATTCATAATTATTTTTGTATGAGAATAAAATCTAACAAATTATGAAAAGTCGTAGAACAAAAGTAGTAGCAAATGACCTTAGGAATCTACTCCTGCGAGGTTGTCAGTGTTTTAAAAATAACCCTGTATAGACCTACATAGTATGTAATGAAGGAATACCTATTTACTATAATGCCGATTTTCTACGATGCCGTAAAGTTCCAAACATTGTTTTTTGTTTTTTGGAATGGCAATTGTATTTAAACATTTTGCCAATGTCAAGTTAGGATTCCTCTTCTTTTTGAAGTGAAACTTCTTTATCGGCGTTAGAAAAATAAAATCGTCACATTTTTCCGTTACGCGGCACGCGTCACATTTTTGACTTTGACTGGATTTGACCAGACTTTGACTGGACTTTCATCGGATTTTAACCGGGCTTTGACCGGACTTTGACCCGACTTTGACCCGACTTAAACCCGACTTTGTCCCGACTTTGACCGGACTTCGACCGGACTTTGACTTCTTTATCGGCGTTAGAAAAATAAAATCGTCACATTTATCCGTTACGCGGCACGCGTCACATTTTTGACTTTAACTGGATTTTGACCAGACTTTGACCTGACTTTGACCCGACTTTGACTCGACTTTGACCGGACTTTGACTGGATTTTGACCAGACTTCGACCGGACTTTGACCGGACTTTGACCCGACTTTGACCCGACTTTGACCCGACTTTGACCCGACTTTGACCCGACTTTGACCCAACTTTGACCCGACTTTGACCCGACCTTGACTGGAACAGGACTTTGACTGGATTTTGACCAGACTTCGACCGGAGTTTGACCATTTTTCGAAAAATAAGGTCATAAAGAAGTTTCACTTCCTACGTGTGTACACTAGTACACGCACACATTTTTTTCTACTTTTATCCCGGAAAAGCAGATCACGCGGGCGGCGCCGCGAGGGACAGCTAGTTTTATAATATTAAGTAATAAGAATACTGGTAACCATCATATCAATATTACCTACCTGAAGTTAGTAAGTATATAATTATCTATTGCTTGATTTTCTAAACTGTGGCACAAAGATTTCGAACGCTGTCATGCAAAGTCAAGTGGCGCGCGGCCTGCGGATCGCGTAAATGCGGACGTGGCGCGCTCACCCAGGGGCGGCGGAGGCAGCCCAAAATACCTAAAGTTCTCGGCCCGCCTCGCCTTAACATCCGTGAATATTCATTAACGTCAATCATTCTTCATGTAATAATTGTTTATTTTGGAAAACCCATAGCAATTACCTTTTTTTGGTCACAGGTTTAATGTTTTATAAATTTTTTAACATTAAGACCGAGTTGCATAACGATGTTTGATCGTATTTGGCCATTAAAGGTGTTTAAGAAACGTTCAATCGTATGAAAATTTGATGTTAGTAAACATGTTATCGTCGTGCAAGTCTGCCTTTATATTTAATTGTATTAAATATAAATACCAACAAAAAGGGAGAGAAAACAGACTTCCACCTGCTACTTACTATTCTTAATATTATATTGTTATGTATATTGTTGATAATTTTTACGCTGCATTGCCCCACGACTCAAGCTGCTTAAAACATTCTGCCGTACCAACATAAATTTTTGCTTAAATCCATGAAGAGGTAGGTAGAAGCGCACTCACGTCTCGTAGAGCTTCTTTTAGTCTCAAAGCTCGACCCTATCACATGAGAGGAGGCGAGGTTATCGTATAGCGGGTACAAATTTTAATCTCCGGCACATGTGTAATTTTTCGAATGAAAACACAGATGGAGCCACGCTGTAGACAAATTTGTCTACAGTGGTGGAGATCACTTACCCTCAGGTGACCCGCTTGCTCGTGATGATGATGTGATGATTTCTCAATCTAAATAAGCTGTCACTATACCAATGAGGCAATATTTGTAAATAGGAGAAAATTAATGCCATAAAAAATACTCCAACGATGTGACGCTTATTTAAATAAAACTAATTTAAACGGATTTTATCGACGTTTTTTATCAATTTTGATCCCGACGTTTTGAAGACTTTTCAGCCTTCGTGGTCACTGCGGATGTGACGCTTTCTGCAGCTCCGTCTTTTAACCCCCTAATTTTATTAGAGCATCACTCGCGCGTCGCCGCATGCCTACGCAAGGTCGCGTAACTTCGGACATGGTCAGTGCGCGACCTTCAACAAACATTTAATTTTATCGCGGCCCTACTGAATAGATAATGTTACAATTATATTATTTTGTATTATCTCTAATTTTGTTTCAAACTTCCTACATAACAATATCGGTTTCAAATATTACAAGTGTCTAAACATAAATAAATACACCCAACAGTCACACACATAGTCCTGACCCCATGCTAGGTTAACCTGTGTCGTGGGTATCAGGAACTACGAGGGACTTGCGGTCCCACAACACCCAGACTCGAAACAAATATTTCTGGATCATATAAACATTTGTCTCGGTGCGGGAATCGAACTTCGAACTTTGCAGCCAGCTTCTCGCCCACTGCGCCACGGAGGCTAGTGGAGATGTTGGAATTCTATAAGAAATATTTACAAGAAAAAAAGAAAGATTTTGAAATAATTAATTTAGGAATTGAATTAACTATTTGGTCGTCCGGATATAGAAAAACACTATAAAGACATTTTTTATACTAAGTGTTCCCATTATTAAACTTTTGTGTGAATTAACTCACCGTTAATTAAACCGTATACTACGTTGTTAAACTAGTCGTTAAGGAAACTCAAATACCTTATGGGTGGCTTTAAAATTATTCCACTAGACTGGCTGATTTAAAATCACATCTGTCGACCGCCTGTAATACTAGGGTGCATGCAGCAAAGCGAGCGAAAGTTTGTTATATAGGTGCTAATTTTTGCACGCGCTTGCCAACGTGAAATTTGACCAAAAAATCTTAATTCCCATAAAAACTTTGTAACCCCATCTCTATTCTTAGGAGTTCGAGGAATCATTTCTTAAACTATGCCTACGATAAAGTATCAACGCTCTTCCAAAATTTCTAATATCTGTCCTTAATGGTCTGGTCTGGGTTATGGTCAGTCAGGAGCCTTTTATATATACACAGAGAACAGATATAATAAACTATGTAACACTATGATGGAAACTTTTTTTTTATGGTTTACCGGTATTAGATATTATGTTGTGTAATTTAAATTGACCTATCCAATAATATGGGAGAGTGTTGTTTCTGCGACCTTAACATAATTGTTTACCCCTACAATGACATCCACGTACGTAAACTTATAGAACCGGACAGGACTTACTTTTTATAGCATAGGCCGGCAAACGAGCAAGTGGATCACCTGATGGTAAGTGATCTCCACCGCCCATGTATGCCCACAATATCCAAAGAATCGTGGAGGCATTGCCAAGGACGTTGATAGGATTAATTTAGGGATTGGGGAGGTGGCGGTATTTGGGCCTCGGGCTATCTCATTTACCGTACCAAACGCAACAGCAAGCCGTTACTTTACGTCGGTTTACTGCGAGACAGTGGTAACGACTCGGTTTACTGCGAAATAGTGGTAACGACTCGGTAGAGCCGGCCCATTCATGCTGTATTCATATACAGTAGTAGTAAGTAGAGTAGTAGACAGTAGACATCTTCATAGATGTCTACTGTCTACTACTCTACTTACTGGAACTTCAATTTTAAACCCTAGACTAATTATTAGTAATCTAGTTTTGGGAAAGAGGAAATCATCAGCAACGACATTCCAACTTAATAGTCAATACATACATATAATGATTTGTTATATTATGTAAATGTAGTCGCGAGTCGAAAGGCAGCCGACCTTGTGAGGCGCCGTGTGTCGTATAACGTATTATATTGATGACAATGTGGATCATTGTATACTCTCAATTTATAACTAGTCTTTAACAACCTGTCATGCCCTTAATTTAAATCAGTAACAAGCTACATTATATACTCGTGGAGGATCGTTCATACATAATATTGTTGACATCTGTATGAACAGTAAATGGTGCGTATTTTTATTCAGCGACGTATTGATAGAGCGTTATTTGTTTCTCAGAACTGTTTAGTTTCTAGAATTTTTCGATTTGAAAAACTTGACATATCCGACGAGATGCTATCGGGAAAATCAATGATTTGATTAACATTGGGTCAGCAACATTTTTCGTAACAGCTTTATTTTAGTCAATTGGCTCTAAGTTCGCAAACTGTGTAATAAATGTTTTTATTTCATTTTTGTAAGTATTTTCAAAAACATGTTCATCAATGACATGATTTCAAATCAACGTTTTAGGTAATTCATCTACTATGATACTTGCTTCATGTTAAATTTAAAAGGAAAAAGAAATATTTATTATATTTTTAAATTTATTTATTGATTACTGTGCTCATAAAAATACTGACACGTATGTACATACATGTACAGGTATATTTATAGTTATTAAGTGAAAATATTCAATGGCGACAATAAGTCGGCTTCTATAATTTAATTGAGCAGTAATGTGTGGCACCACAAAATAAAATCTGTACAGCTGGTCCGCCGACCGTCAACCGGTTTTACATGCGGTACGCTACGGGATTTTATTTAAAACTGCTGAGTGGGTGTCAAATTGTCTCGAAGCATTTCCTCCAAAGATTAGTATAAAAAATTCTTTGTAAATTCTATTACGTCAACAATTTTCTATACGTAAACAATTGATTACAGGAGAATGTGTCATGTCAAAGGAAAACTGAATGCAATAATTATAATTAGCATTTAAGTAATGACGTAAATTGAATGAAACATGCTAACACAACATGATCGGTTACGCGTAAACTTTTATCTATGTTTACGTACGGTTGGCAGACGCTATTCCCGTCATCCAACTGTCACTACTTTGGTTCGTGTTGTCGTTTTTTTTAATTCTCTTCCTCGTTGCACAAATTCTTTACTACTACTACTTACTAAAACTGACTATTCCGACGAAATTACAGAAGGAAATCATAACAGCTTAATTCACAGCCTTGATTAAATGTAATTTCGTTAATGGCAAACAATGTTTTGGATATCGAAATATATTTTCACTACATTATTTCCAGTAAGGCTGCTGTATAGCATGTACAATATAGATACTATGACAAAAAATGCGACACACTAACTACGCGATACGACAGCATATTATTACATTGACGCTAACATGTGCAAATGCGTTACCGAGGTATAAATGTAGATAGATCGGTTCATCGTCCAGTGCCAATAAACGATCTTAGTTTGATTCTCCGGATAGATAACACAAATGAGCCAACCAGACTGCAGTTTGAAAGACACGCGTACTAACAACTTCGTTCGATTGGTTGAATTTTGTGATTTATCCGGATATGCAATCCAAGATCGTTTATTGGGAACGGCCATTAATATTGTATACGTGAACTTGTCCTTTAACCTATTGACAGGCACACAGTCATTGTAACTATATAAACTATAGATTCTTTAATCATTGATACAATATCAGGCACATGCAGCAAGACGTTGAATTATCTATACATCCAGATTTTTTTTTCTTTAATAGCAATGGCAGAGTAACGTGCAATCGGGTAACCTGATGGTAAGTGATCTCTACCGCCCATGAACACTCGCAATACTAGAAGAATTATGGGCACGTTGCTGATCTTAAAGGAAATGAATAATAAAGGGATTGGAAGGGGATTTGGGCCTCCAGATATCTCACTCATCGTATGAGACGATGCAGCAAGCCGCTTCTTTTCATCGGTTTTTTGTGAGACCGTGTTAACAACACGGTCGAGCGGGTTCTAAAAAGAAATCTCGTGAAGTAGTTTTATTATCAACGCGAAGGCATTGATAGATAGAATATTCTTTATTTGCTAAATAAAGTAACTTAAAATTAAGTAACATACAGTAACGATGGTACAATGGGCGGTCTTATCGCAACCGGCGAATTCTTCCAGACAACCTTAAACCTAAAATAATTGAATGTGCTTCATATAAACTCTATGTTATAAAATTGAATCGGAGCGTCTAATCTGTGGATTAGATATTTATGGAAAACCAATGGCGTCTATTTTGAGATACTATTTGGATTTTACTGATTGGATTTTTCTTTACTAGTGCGAAGTTAAAATGAAAACAATCTAACTGGGCTAACGTTTGACTATACGAAAATAAAACCGATTAAAAAAACAAAAAATATATAATATGACATCCTCCATAGCCCAGTGGGCGTGTAGCCGGCTGAATAAATGTGGAAGTTTTATTTATTAACGAATTCACCCTTCTGAGTTAGAATTTCTTATTGAAATGTTGAGCTCTTTTTAATGAATAACGATTTATACGCAGTTATACACAAATAAAAACAAATATACGTGTTGAATTGATAACCTCCTCCGGTTTTTCGACTGTTAAAATCGGATCACTGACTAGTTATGCGTGATTTATAATAAACATATACGTTATATTTCCCCTTTTTCGTCGGTTAATAAAAGCATGGATACTACACTTTATTAAGGCTTTACAAGCATAGGAATAGAGTAACGCGTTTTTTTTTACGTCTGTTTTTATTCGCAGACATGCTCATATGTGTTTCTTATTTTTATTTCCGCGCCTCAAATTACTTTTTTTGTATAGCGAACTCCTCGGCTAGTATTCGATTTACTATGAAAAAAATATCGTACGTATCCCGCTGTTATCTTTAATTATATGTCATTACATTAGATGAACGAAATTGTTTTTATATGAGTAAACAAACCAATCTAGACGCGCTGCAATCGTCGATAGAATTTTAGAATTCGTTACACTCTTATGGCCGACTTCATTAAACGTTCTTAGTTTAATTTTTCAGATTGATCCCGAAAAACAACCAATCAAAATATGTAATTTGTATGTGTGACCTTCTAATTGTATTCTTATTGGCTCGATTCGATTCGATATCCTGGCTGATAACAACACATCTGTACACACACGTGTTTTATAGAACTCACACTTTAAGGTTAGAAATATTGCATTACCAAGCAATAAGCGCAGTAACATTGTGATCCGGGAACAAAATTTCACCAGTAACAGATTCATATTCTATCGATATCCCTTAATAATCGATTACTTAATCGATTGTAATCTTTGCCTCATTTATGACCGATTATCAAGACACGTAAATATTTCTTATGTTTACGCGAATATTACACATTAAAATAAAACCAATTTAAACGGATTTTATCGCGGTTTTTTTATTTAGTTTTGGTCCCGACGTGGTGGCCTGTCAGTAAAATCCGTTTGAATTAGCTTTATTTCAAATACACATAAATACATCAATTTGAATTCAAATATACATACATAAGTTGAGACGAGATAAAGAGCTCGAATACATTACTCATACTTGGTAGTTAGTATTGCGCATACACGTGTAACACAACACAGCGTCGACTGATTATAAAATCTTGTTTAATAATACTAAACGTGAATATCTATTAGATTAATGTAACTAATTGAGTATCTTCATTGCATTAAGTCTTCTTCAAGGTCGAGGTTAATAGTTCTAAAGCTACCCATTGAATTACAATTACGTAATTATATGGAGGCAGTAGGTTCCTAAGTGATTTAACAACGCCTTTAAATAAAAGTCTATATTTAATCTTTGTGGTTGTATGCCTAGTTCTGTCCCCTTGTGTTATATAAGTTCATACACGTTTGGTATAGTAATAGCCAAATTATATACGTAGAATGGAAATGTATGGAATTTAAAATACGTTAGTAGTAAACATTGCATGAATAAAAATTATGTATTTAATATTTATACGCAGCTAACAGCTAGTAAGCCAAATATTCATAGGAAAATTAATGAGCCTAAACACAATATATCAGCTAATATTTATGGAGTAGTTGAATGCTGCAGAAGGTTTAACTACAGCGCCAGTTCAAGGTTATCTAGCTATGAAAACTCCTCTTTATAGGTATAAATAGATAAAAGGAATCAATTCGTTCTACGCATTCGTCAAGACGCTACAATTTCACAGACAGATACACACACGCATCCACTGAAGCACAAAGAGACAAACGGCTCAATTCTAAATTGTAACTACCCTCCTTTTGCCGGAGGTTAAAAATATAGAATATATATTGTTGCATCATAAGTCTATTCATATTTATTCAATTCATGCAGTTCCTTGGGATGCTCATAGCCCGTTGCATTCTGATTTGTAATCGGTGAGCGAATTAGGTAATCCTTGGCGCGGTCACTCTATGGATGGGTGACCGCTTAGTGGTATTTAAAATACCACATTCAACGTCAACTACACTGAACATCTCCGAACTTGGGAGGGCGCATAAAAAGTCGGTTCCGGCTGTTATTAACTTACAGCAGTTGTTAAGCCAAAAGCGAAAACCTTCTCTTCTCGGGCGGCTTGCTTTCGACACTAGGTTGGCCACTAACCATTCGATAAGAAAATGTGCTTTAAATTGTTATTCCGTGAATGAGTAATAGATACTTCGGTCGAATTCATGCTGTAGTTAAAACTAACAACTTCGGCAGGTCGAAAACCTTGAAAAATTTTGACTCTAGGTGGGCCATTATGAGTGGTAGAGCCACGCTGTAGACAGATTTGTCTACAGCATGAATGGGCTGGCTCGACCGGGTCATTACCACTGTCTCACAGAAAACCAACGTAAAGTAGCGGCTTGCTGCTGCGTTTCGTACGGTGAGTGAGATATCCGGAAGCACAGATCCCCTCCCCTTCCCTATCCCTAATTATGCCTTTCATTTATGGTCGGCAACGCGCCCATGATTCTTCTGGTGGTGGGCGGACATGGGCGTTGGAGATCACTTACCATCAGGTGACCCACTTGCTCGTTTGCGGGCCTATACCATAAAAAAAACACTAATCATTCGATATAGGGTAGACTCCTTCCTTCTCTCTCGTTGCTTAATTATAAAGCGCTTAGCAACAGTAACAAATCATATTACATACACCTTGAATTATTACATCGCCACCACCTCCCGGATAATTATATGATTTTCGTTAGTGATAAAGGTTGACAGGAAAATAGCAACTGAAATAACTGGCTCGGTTGACCGTAGACTAATAGGCAGGAAATACTCGTATGTGCCATCGTACGTGTAATTTAAATTGTAACTAAACACAACTAAATATTTTATATTATTTGTAGCTTAAACATTACCTATATTTTAGTTTGCCTGAATAATTTAATAATACAAATTGATTTTTTGCAGTTGTTAGTTTGCTGGCCTCTACCATAAAAAAATACACATTACGATAATTTCATAACAATCCTTTCGTCCCTGTTAATATGATATTTAAAAGGTTTATGATTCAATGTTGTCGCTTTTTGAAAGATGAACCGTGGGAAACGAACATTCATAAGTCTTTACAAAGTCGAGTTTGGTGTGTCCAAGTTTACAAGGCTAAAATCTAGAAGACTTCAGTCGGGTTAATATATCCTCAGCCATACAGTACTTCAACACCCAGACCGGATAGCATGTTAATGATTCATACTAATACGTATCTTGGTGCCAGAAGGCATTGAAAATATCCCACTCAGCGAATATGATGATAAAAATTATATCAATGAAATCCCACAAACTCAGCATCGTACGGATTCTGAATACCAAACAAGCTGCCAAACTTTGAATCGACGAATCGAATCGCCGAAAATTAGTCTGTGAGTGGGCTCGTAGCATATTTCCTATTCAATTTAATCTGCATATGCATGGGAGGCGGGTTTGACGTTTCATCTTTACGCTGGATGAGAAATCAAATACGGTAACTTTTCATACTCGTTTTATGTAGCCTTGAGTGGGGTTAATAAACGGGACAGACTTGTTACAAAAAAAAGCCTAGCGGGAACAGGAGCACAGTATGCCAGTGCAGCTATCAGAGGAAATACCCCTGATTTTTTGGAATCATGTATACATTGTTAAATAACGCACGCCTTGTTGGAACGAAGTTCCTTACGGCAGGCTTGGAGGGGATAGGGATTTCGCTGCGTGACCGAACTGAAAAAAATGTGATAGTAAAACCGTAAGAAATATGCGTGGAAAAAATGCGTGGAATAAAACCGTTAAATGAGACTTTTTTTAAACTTAATTTGATATCTAGCACACAAAGTTAAAGTCGAAATTCCGTTAATAAAACAGATAGATAACTTATGACATTTGGAAATGTAGACGCGGTTTGAAATTTGAATTTGAATTTTTGATTATAGAACACGGCCGTCCACCGTTTAGTAGCCAGTCTAAGTCTAAATTAATAAGTTTTTATTTATAATTACATAAGTTGATAAAAAATGCTATACAATAGCTTTACCGCGGCAGTCTCCGAGTGCTACACGTCTTTTTTTTATTTCTATTTTTCTATTCTATTTCTATGTAATTTTATGTTGTCAAACAAAAATAAAGAGACATATTTTGTTATTTTAGTTGATAATTTGTATTTTTTTAAATTTGTGTCGATTCTACATTAGCCGAAGGAACTTCGTTCCTACCTGGTCTCCCACGACACACACCAATTTTTATTTATTTTTATTTTTATAGCAGATGCCGGTAAACGAGCATGTGGGACACTTGATGGTAATTGATCTCCACCGCCCGTAAACGTCCATAATATCTGAAGAACCATAGATACGATGCCGTCCTTTAAAGATATTGGTGAAATGACCCATAACATGTTTATAGAATTTAGTTTATGTGGCTGAAATTGGTTTACGATTGTACTTAAATTATTAGTTAAATGGATTGACATCAAATTGCTATTATACTGAAATGATATCAAAACCAGACTGTCGTTATAAAGCAGCGGAATATTTAGTTAAATCACTATTTAATCTCAGTTCGGTAATAGAGTCGTAGTGTCAGTTAAATACGAGGATTGACCTTCAGATTGTGACTCGTCGTAACACTTATTACCGGGGAATCATTTACGTGACCGATACGTTGTCGACGAGTCGTACCGATTTAATATTCAATGCCTTACAAAATCGCAATAGACTTCATTATATTTAGGTACTTTTCGTAACTATAAAAAAACTTACATCCCTACTATCATTATTCACTACTCCTTCATAATCTCGACATGATTTTGCTTGCCTGTTATGGTAAAATCAGTCGTTCAAGGCCAACCTATATTACGTAACTCTTAACGCAGATTACATAATACAGGGCTTAATACTGACTGACTTTAAACTACTAACCTTAGCAGTTAAAACTAAGAAAATGGTGTTGGATTTCCAGAAATTTCTTCTGACCCATCCGCTCTATGAAAAATATATGTGTAATTTAGTTTTTCATTACGGTTTCTGTTTGAAATTTGTACAAGAGCGCTGAATTTATGCTATAAAAAAATGCTATTTTGTTATCTTTGGAGTGAATCCTTAACAATATAATTTTTGATATCGAATAAAAAACGCTAAGTATTATTTTTACATTAGATTTTTTAAATTAGACAATTTATTCCGGAAGGCTTATATGTAAATCACGCTATGACCCATTGGAGCAGGACAGTAACTAGCCGCGAGGGACCACTAGTTGTAAATAAAAATTGGAATCGACAAATAAAGACTTAAAAATGCTATCGCCACACAATGGTATCGAGATATGTATGTCTCCATCTCTCGAAACCTCTTTTTCGGCAGCATTTCATATGGCGCAAATCGACAGTCATTGGAGCGGGGTACAACCTTAAACTGTGTGTCATAAGCGCTGTTCCGAGGCTTTTTGTGTTTATTTTCAATTATATTTCATTTGATTAATTTAATGATTAGTAGTGCCTTCAATGGAAGCTTGTGAAATTAGTTCTTACTAAACCTGCTTCATAGCTAACAGTTATTAGTGTAAAGACTTAGATATAATGGGTAATCAATCAATTTATGTTCGGTTAATTCCATATAACGAAAGTTAATTTGTTCCCTGCTGTTTTTATATGAAATAGCCATTGAATCAATTAACTAAATTGATTTCCGTCTTACGACAGACATGATTGCTAGTTCCCATGGGTTTTATTAAATGGGATTAGCTTGATCATTGCTCATTTTTACTCTGCACCTAATTATCTCTAGATACGTCCTAACGACGCGTTCGTCTTTATAATGTATTTTAGATAACATAAATAACCATGTTTTACGGTTACTGAAATAAATTAACAAAATAAAAGTATTCTTAAATAAATCTTATATAAGGCTTGCGATGGGCACTATCTCGCCCGATGGTGAGTGATGATGTGGCCTAAGACGAAGCACGCTTGCCTAGCAAAAAACGATTCAAATTGTGACTTGAAGCTCAACAATTATGAATTGTATTTTTAGTAATATTACATACATATTAAATAGGTTCACACCTGTATTCCTGCCTTAAGGGAAATATGTATGTTGCACCCGGGCAACGCTTTTGAGAACTAAAACAGGTGATACTACTAAAAAAACGCGAAATAAATCTACCTATTCTATTTACGACTACGCGTAAGCGCTGCTCGCACATTTTTAATGGCCGTTAACCTCGAGCGTCAGCTGATTATTTTATTAGCGTTACATCTTTCTATTTAAAAACGATTATAATATTTGAATGATATAACCCGAATAACCGTTGTAGTTATCTATCCGAACAGTTTGCTGCGTGAAAAAATGTGTATTTTTATTTCGCAATTTTTCAGTGGCATCATGTCTGTAATCATTACCACTATCACTAGTCTTTTTCAATGTCTCTTTTAATTAATGGACCCATGAGTCGCTGAGCTTCGTTGTGATTCATTTTGTGAAAGGTGGCAAGTATATTGTCACACAGGGTCTAAATGCCAGGCCGCGCTAACTCCTGTTTGCACGTCGGTTTTCTGTGAGACAGACCCATTCATGCTTTAGCCAGAACTGTAAAGCATGACTTTTCAACTTAGAAATATGGTTACATTTAATGGAAGAGATCTCTAGCTATACTTAACATTACGATTCACGAGACGATGAAGGACAGCAAGTTTACTCTAGGTATTGTCTAGGTTTTGTGTGCAGTTTTTGTTAACGAGTCTACAATAGTTGCAATGTAATCAAATCGTGCCTGTCTAATAATTTATATGACGTAAGCACAAGCATCGGAGCGCATCTGAAATTTTTAATACGAGGTCATGAAAACTGTTGCTATTCATTCACGGATTTTCAACGGTATGACATTAGCTCAATTAGTCATAAGCCATTTAAATGAAAATCTTGATATAATAGTTATTAATTGAGGAATTGATAATGCTAAAATAATTTAAAAAAAATAGTAGGACAAGCTTACTGATAGACCAGCTCTGATGAGACTAATAACTTTAGTCTAAAACAAATCCTTTTTATTATAGCAGAGGCCGGCAAACGAGTAAGTGGGTCACCTCAATCACCAATTAACATCCTATCCACATTTTGTAATATTACTGAGGGCCTAACATCAACTCTCCACTATAATGCTGACATGAATGTACTCGTTAAATACTGATTGTTATAAAACAACATAGTTAATAACATGTTTGCCTTTCCAAAACTTTTCATACAAAAATAATCGCAACCTTGACGGATGAAAGACAACTTGTTACAATTGTTCCAGATTTAATAAGCTGAAAAGCCTTGAAAGCTTAATCCTAATTTAAGATTCAGGTTCTCGATTTTACTTTATAGGGTTTAGCCGAATTGGAGTCGGTCAAGGTGATATAATAATTGTGAACTTTGAAGACAATATCTTTGGACCGTTTTTGAAACATAATAACCATAATATAATTTTCCTTGAGTAAAACTAAGTTTTAAGTTATAGCTAATTATAAATCGAACGATTTATGAATTTGTGCCTTAGATGAAACGTTACTTTTGCATTATTTAGTTAAACACACTTTTGTCTTTCTCTGTCAATGCGATTTTTAATAAGGCTAGAAGAGACGAAAAAAAATGTTAATCGTTGCTTACGAAAGTTTATAAGAATGGCCCTAGTGATTAATTACGTAACCCATAGCGATTCCACTATGCACTTGCGCTCTGCCGGCTTTGTATTTATTTAAAATTTTACAATCTACCTTTGCGCCTCTTACCTATTACACATGTATAAGCACGTTTACGTCCATTGCACTTACTGGTGATTATATTAAATTCGACCTTAGTTCACACTGTTGAAGTATTGTACTCAGCAGAACATTCAAATTTATTAAAAGAGTTGTCACAGTGGTTATATTTTAGCTCGGTCAAGATCCCTTGGCTTTTGTTACATTATCAACTATATTGTTCTGTATTTATGGATATAAGGAAATACTCAAAATGCCGCTAACACATTTTCCTCACAGATATTTAGAATAGGTAGGAAAACGTTATTCCAGGAACGAGCCAAGTACATAAGAAAGCGAGAATTATGTTTGCTTTAAATCAGCTTCCAATTAATACCCATTTATATGCAAGTGTAAAACTGATCGCAGACAATTTTCTCTAACTGCCACGTTAATGTTTCATATTAGGCACGCCTCGGTGTCGGTATTCGTTTAGCATCATTTTAAAACTTGCTCCTGCAATAAGCAACCCACTCGGCGCATGTATGCACATGTCCATGAACTCAAACGCAAGAGCATTCAATCGTAAATTGTGACATTTTAGTGACATTGCGCGTCTATTGCTCGCTTGACATTTGTAGTCCGCACGAACCTTATAGAGCGCGTGCAAGCTAATAAATTAAATAGCTTTATCGACGGCGAATAATCGTTTAAGCGCTTGTATTCCACCCGCATAGAGCGTGGCGATTGATTCTATGAAGGTTTATTGGTGTCCGTGCAATTTCCGCTTGTTTTAAGATTGATTAGTAACGTCAACCTTCAGTTATCCCCAATGTCACGGTACCCTTGCGATGCAACACTTACATGACCGGTTTACGACCTACTTGACGTGGTTCGTTCACCGTGCTTACATTGTGATGAGTTGTAGTACAGATGCGTTTATCGCGTTTATTTTCTCGCTTTTGCTCTTTATAAAGAGCTAGCTGACGCATTCGCAAGGAGAGGTCGTTGAACTGTACAGATACTGGCGAGATCGGTGCGCGGGCGCCGTACTGTGACAATCGCAACCTTGGACGGTGATGCCGGACGGCGTTTTTCTTACTGGAACGCGCTGAAAAAAAATTAACTCTGCATTTAGTTGTTTTATTTCTGTAGATGTTGTACTCGAGCGTGACGGACTCGATTGGTTGCACTTTTTTACTAATTGTTATTTAATAATGACCGAATTAAACGTCAAACACGTATAAAACAAGGTTACGTCTGGTTTGTTTAGTTCACGCGTCAGGTGATGGTTGCGCCCCTTTTCCCACAGCGGGTGGCGGTTTCCCCCCCAGCGTCACGTGGAAGCAACAAGTGGGGAGTGTACGCATGCGCGTGTCCGACCCCGCTCCCCGACCACGCGCGCGGCCGCGACTCTACAGCTACCGATAGAAACCAAACCACTGCCGTACTTTTCCACTACGGATTCTGATAAAGATTTTCAGATTCGTTTTTATACTAAATGTACCGCAAAATCGGTTTATTGATGGAAATACGAATGATTTTTGTACGTATTTTTGTTTATAAATATGCCTTTTTTTACCTTTTCAATTTCCTTCAAACGGAAACACCACAGTGCTTGCACATTGCTGCTTTATAAAGTGGTAGTACCAACTACCAACCCAGACGGCCTTTCGTATACTAGGATCCTATCACTTAAAGCCCCGACGGCTTCTCGTTTCTCGTTCGACTCTCTAGTAATATCGATAGTATTATGTCGGCTTGGGACTGTCGACTATACATCGTGTTTAGTGTGACAGTGTTCATAATCACGCCGGCAATGTCCACTTAATTAAAGTACCCAGCCACTGCAGACTGCGTGATCTTGTTTTAATTATATTCATGTGTATTTAACTATATGGTAGGAATTCTAGCTATTGTATGGTAGTTTAGCATTATTTATAATCACATAATTTGTTTTAGCGGCCAAAATAGTGAAATAAACATACGTAATTTTTGTGTTTTCTGATCGTAATCTGGTTTTAGCCCTGTATTATTATGCTGTTCCACTGCTGGGTACGAGCATCTACGCTAATGATAGGGGCTTAGCCTTAGTCCGCCACGCTGTATCAATATGTTAATTCAAATCACTTAAGTACCTACAAAATTCTGTGTATGATACCCCATGATGTTTTTCTTCATACTGCAGACAAACAAACTTACTAATGTTTCTATTTATTTACATAGCATGGTACAAATATTAATTTTTCTTATCCAGTACTCATTATCGTATACATCTCTCGAAATAAAAGATTTATTGACCAACAATAATAAAAATATTTTGCTCATAATTGACCTCGTTAGTATTAATTACGATAGTCAATACATAGTATTAAACAAAGACTATGCGTCTGTCTGTTTGTCCGCTTACGTGTATATATTGCTATACTATGATCCATGGGAGCAGGGCAGTAACATGCCTACGCTGAAACCGCAAAGAACAATATACTATAATTGATAATAGATTTTCATGCCATTACGGGTTCTTGGGATATTTCTGTATCTCACATTAGACAGAAATTTAGATTAAAGTTAGGTACCGGTGTAGAATATTACTAATATTATGCGATGACATACTCTACAAAATAGTATTTAATTTTATAATCTGTTTCAACTACTTTTTATAATTTATTTTGGTAGAATCAACTTCAAAATTAGATACTAACCTTCTTAACTTTATACTAACTTAACTTTTTATATCCTACATAATATACATGAAGTACCATAGATGTGTAATTTTAGAAGCATTTGCCGTCTGTATTAAACAATTCTACACATGTGGATTCTGTCGTTTGCCAAGTATATTATTATTGACTTCTAATGACCTATATCATATTTTTCTAATATCATTAAAACTAGAATGCAATAGACATTTTTATCTATTGATAAATATAACCTTATCTCCCATGCGCAAATTGCCAAACGTTAAGCTGGTTGGACCACCTCAAATGATTTGCGATAGAATAATGTTGAATGTCCCGCGGTATACTTAAGTAATATTTACCATTCGCCAAGATGTTATCATAGGAAATGCGAGCTGCGATAATCATTGGTTAATACATTTTAGCAAACTTGGCGATTGGTTTGATAAATGTGCGCCACTGATATGGTTTGTGAAGGAAAATTTCGTTAACTGTGAAATATTTCGCGGTGTTTTACACCGTTTCCAGTTCCGTTCCGTTTTTCAGTTTTCGTTTTTATTAGCATTCGTTTATTAGAGACTAGCGACCCGCGCCGGCTTCGCATGTTCCAACAATTATCGTTATATTTCAACCAATTTAAACAAAACCTTGACAAATTATATACCTAAACCTTCCTCAGGAATCACTCTATCTATTGCTGAAAACTGCATTAAAATCCGTTGAATAGTTTAAAAGATCTAAGCGAACAGACAGCGGAAGCGACTTCATTTTACACTATGTAAAAAAGATATTGCTCAAAGTAAACGCACAAATAGTCAATTCATAGCAACTCTCTTACCAGCTGCGTAAAATTCTTTACACCGCGTACAAATTATGTTTAGCTTCGATATTTAAATCAACATCGTTTTTTTTTTTCTTGGCACTTCTAGATGAGTACACTGGACCTGATGTTAAGTATAATGCAGTGCAAATATATGTGCGACCGTCAAGAGATATTGCGCTACTCAATGGTCAGCAGAATTAGGCCGGCCTTATGTTACTAGATACACTGTCTCGCTGGAATGATCCACCATGGCGCGTTTTTCACCATTCGTACGGTGGTCGCTATACAGTCAGGTACAAAAATTCGAGTACCCTCCCACCAGCTAACGTCTTTCAATCGATTTAAGGGTACCATGGCATCACGCTCCAATCGTGTCATCACGCTCAAATCGTGTCCTAATAAATCTTTGTTTTACATTTCATTATACAGTAAGTAGGCGATGCGGAGTCAATCAATGGGCGTCGCGGGTGCCACCGGTTGTCATGGCAACGGAACCACGGTACGACACCCGACTTATTTGGAGCACGTTGGAAAGTCTTTTATTTCGATCTTTACACTGCTGCAATACAGTTAGAAAGGTGTTCGGTCCCAATGGAATATTTCGATTGATCACGATAAGACTGCACGTGATCTGCCGTCTGATATGGGTCTTCAGAGCGTAAAATGAGCTATATAGTCCATTGAAAAGTTACATTTGGGGTTGCGTTTCTTAGAGGAGTCAATTTTATTTTTTTGATGTGTTGGGGGGGTAAGTGTAAAGCTAAAATCAAGTTTGTGGGGTCGCCACCCTTGTCCCACGGCCGCCATCTTGAAAATAGGGGTTGAAACGGTTTTTACGATATATCTCTTAAACTATTTATCTGATTAAAAAAAATTGTTAACGTTTTTTGTTGCTAATTAAATTCTCTATAACTTTGGTCCAGTAACTTTTTGTCGTAAAACTATAAATAAAAAAGTTATAAGTGAAAATGTAATAAAGAAAAAAATAAAGATGATAATTCTCTTGACAGCCTAAGATACAAACAATTCGCCAAGGCAGTGACAAAAAGTACATTTAATTTATCTTCACTTCCTCCAACACAAGACACAGCTCGCTTTCATACTTTCCGAGTCTACCATCAGGTCCAGTCGTGGCTTGGTAATAATAATGATCCTGAAGACTGGGGCTGGAAAAAATGTGGAAAATTATTGATGCCAGTGCAGAGCTCTAAACCTCCAGCACCCCCTGAGCTTCTTAAATTGATCTTTTGTAAATGCAAAGGAAACTGTGGAGCGATGTGTGGATGTCGAAAAGCAGGGCTAAAATGTTCCGCAGTGTGCTTCCATTGTTCTGGAGAACTGTGTTCTGTGTCTTGTGTTGGAGGAAGTACTTTTTGTCACTGCCTTGGCGAATTGTTTGTATCTTAGGCTGTCAAGAGAATTATCATCTTTATTTTTTTCTTTATTACATTTTCACTTATAACTTTTTTATTTATAGTTTTACGACAAAAAGTTACTGGACCAAAGTTATAGAGAATTTAATTAGCAACAAAAAACGTTAACAATTTTTTTTTATCAGATAAATAGTTTAAGAGATATATCGTAAAAACCGTTTCAACCCCTATTTTCAAGATGGCGGCCGTGGGACAAGGGTGGCGACCCCACAAACTTGATTTTAGCTTTACACTTACCCCCCTACACATCAAAAAAATAAAATTGACTCCTCTAAGAAACGCAAGGTGAGGCCTAAAAAATGTAACATTTCAATGGACTAATATTTGACATCGTACTTCATTTGACGTAAATGTGTTTGATAAATGACTCGACAAGTATTTTTACACAACCTTTATTTTAATGCTACTACTTACTCTCTTTCGACTTGAATTAAATAACGGATAATAGTTTTACATGCATTCTCGATTTAGTGTTCTTAGATTTAAGATGTCTCCAATTTGGGTCCACTAGTTCCATCTATATTTTTTATTTATTTTTTTAATGAGGAAAATGAGCAAAACGCTCGACTTACCATAAGCACAACGCACTAGAACTTTACAATTACAAAACACAAAACTCCAGTGCGGACTGCGTTCGTCACCTCAAGACTTAGGTTTAAGGACTTAGGTTAAGTTTTATAATGCCAAAAAGTTAAGGTATAGTGGAATTACGAAAAAAAAAATGGTCTCTCCTCCATACATGTTGTAACTGATGGAAGTATCTCTAAATTTTAAATTAAAATTAAGTGGAATAACTTAAAATGTTCTTCCAATGAAATTGTTATTAATAAGCTAGGTTTTATACTTTTTTTGCTACATAATCGTTTAGTTTAAAGATCGCGAAAAAAAAAATCTGTTGCGTATAAAAAAATGTATACAATTCAACATGGGAAACTACCAAATTATTGCCAATCACCCATGAACAATTTTGTTCTACGATAGTTTTTACATGTATCTTGAACCAACAATAGCTACATTATCCCTAAAATAAAAAGACTTACGAGGGCGAAGCTGCGAGCAAGAGCTAGTTAGCAAATAAGTGTATGATTAACGATATTACGGAAGTCACATAATAACACACACGACATAACCAGATGTAATCAACAAAACGTATTCTAATAACAAATGAGTGCACACGCACCGAACATGTCCTACTGTCATTTGTTTTCCTAACCTCTAATTATAACTTGTGTTTATCACACAACGTACGTCAATAGTAGTGCAGGTTACGTGTGATTGTTGACTATGAATTATCGATAGATATCGTGGAGTGGCATCACATAACCTGCCTGCAATTGATGTTAACGTCTTAATTTAATTTGAACGCCTTGTATGGATTTTATTCCTTTGATATCAGTATTTAATTAAAGTTTCCTCGTATTGGACGTCGTTTGGTTATTGTGACACAAAACCGCGGTAATTGTACTTGCTTTGTAGAATAAAGTGTACGTAGGTATGTACGAAGGGTATTTGCAGAGTCATTGTGAGAGAGTACTAAAATAGGAAATTTTCAATACAACCTTTCCCGTATTGAAATAACGTACTAATATACTTTCAGTAGATATCTGGTGAATGAATTATAATTATATTTTATTTGAACAATTTGTAGCAGTTGCTTCAATGTTTGCGATGTAACTAAATGTTTAAAAATATAACAGACGAACACTTATCATTTTATTTCTATCGTGTTCGAAGTTTACTTATTGTTATTACATAAAATGTAAGTTACAGTTATAGATCAAATTGTTACTACAAATTCCTTGTACGCGGCGGTTAACCGTACGTTGTACCATATACGAAGGTGTACGGGAAAAAATCTGCAGTTCGTTTATTAAAAGATCGTTGGGTATATAAAACTAATTTTGAGTAGTGCTCAAAAACGAGGGAAATAATATACCTTTACAATTTCATATAAACTGTTAGGGACATTGATAAATCATAGTTTTAGGGACATTATTTCCGACTTCTCTGAACACTGCTCAAAGTTAGGTTTATGCACTTACCGGCCTTTTAGTAAACGGTCGGCAGAAATAATTTGCGGTTATGACGAACTTGACACTGTTTTAAATGATGTGCTGTTTCTGAGAAATTATGTAAACGCAAGGTAAACTGGGTACAATAGAAAACTAATAGGATCCACGTTGTTTTATTTTTGTCTTTGTTTGAACATGTGTAATGACATAGTCAAAATAAAAATACCCGTCTTTCTGTTTACATTAATTTATTACCTCAATCGATTAAAGAATATCTATAAAATATTTCCAGTGACTTATAATATTAAGTAGGGGGAGAATATAAAATATTGTTAGCATGATTTTAATAAACTGAAAACCTCTTCAACGTAGACAGAATACTAGGATTTAGGACAGCTTTTCAGGCAATTTCGCTATTCTAAACACGTCGAATACAAACTGCTTAACTAATAAATATTAAATAAAATAAATGTTTAATATTTACTATATTATTTATATTTGGTATTTTGTCTTACCGTCAGAGGCAACAAGACAATATACATATATGTTAAGTGTCACCAAGAGACACCAAGTTTATCTTGATAATATTCGAAATTTAAAATATCTGGATTTTACCCAAATACAGTACTCTCAACAGTATAGTTTTTTCGCTCCAAATACCCACAATATTTTATGATGCGAGAAGTCAAACGGAAAGTAATCATGTACTTTCTTTGGCGTCGAAATAATTTATTATATTATTACGTAATTTTCAACGGCTGAATTGTTCCGAAGAGAAAAAGCGTTTGAAAGTTACACCCAAATGGTTAGTGTTTGCTACGAAATAATGTCTATTATAAATGTATAGGGATCCGCCATTTGGATTAAGTTTTACAAAAATGTCTTATGGTTCAGAGTCATACGACAATCAGCGATGAGGAGTGAGTTGATCGATCCGGATCCGGTTAGAGAAAATCGCCTATGAAGCATCGTAATGGAAGGAATTCGTACAAAAACTTCGACAAGACCTTGAAATCGTGTTTCTTCGTTCTTGTGAAGACTTGAAAATATTTAATATATTTATAATTGGCGTATTGTATAATAGTTTGAATTTATTATTAGCTTGAATGACGAGACGAGCAGGTTGCTCGCGTAATGGTAAGCGTCACGCCTGACCATAAACAAAAGCAAGAACATAAGATTTAAGTCTCATAATGTCCTTCAACCCGAAACACAACAATGCTTGGTAATATTATAAACTTGGTAATTTTTTTATAGAAATACGCTGTCAAAATTACCGCTTTTAAGTACAGATTTGGCTTGAGCATCAAAGAATCAATCAGTCAGTCAGAACATGTAATTGTATTGTCAAATGAATTTTATATAACCAGTTAGTTTTCAGTCTCTAAATTAATTATTCTTTTTATACAAACGAAAAACTTTTCCATTGCAGCAAATTTATTCATAAAAACTATGATAAAACAGTTCATTACCATTTTCATAATATCAAGTAGTTATTAAAATAGCAACTGATTTGCCATATTTTGTGAACAAATCTGCTCAGACCGTTATTGCTTATAACCTTTATTCCATAGTCTTTCTTCTTCATCATACTCATGAGGATCGTGCATAATAATCATTCTAAGTATTATCATTATTTTATGTTATAATATTCTTCACTGGCATCAATTAAGCTACTCTCAGGTCATTAAAATATTGACCTATGTTCAGTGTTCACAACTTTTTGGATGCTAACTATTTTTAGTTATTTAAACATATTAAATAAAAAAAAAAAAAAAAAATTGTGGTGTCGTGGGACACCAGGTAGAAACGAAGTTCCTTCGGCGGTTAGAATCGACACAAATTGCAAAAAAAGTCGTCTCATTTAACGGTTTTATTCCACGCATTTTTCTTACGGTTTTACTATCACATTTTTTTCAGTTCGGTCATGCAGCGAAATCCCTATCCCCTCCAAGCCTGCCGTAAGGAACTTCGTTCCAATAAACTTTTATTCAGTAATATTTCATCCCAAAACACTACCGAAGTGTAACAACTCTAATTAAAAACTTAGATTTAGACTGGCTACTAAACGGTGGACGGCCGTGTTCTATAATCAAAAATTCAAATTCAAATTTCAAACCGCGTCTACATTTCCAAATGTCATAAGTTTCATACCCATCTGTTTTATTAACGGAATTTCGACTTTAACTTTGTGTGCTAGATATCAAATTAAGTTAAAAAAAAGTCTCATTTAACGCTTTTATTCCACGCATTTTTTCCACGCATTTTTCTTACGGTTTTACTATCACATTTTTTTCAGTTCGGTCACGCAGCGAAATCCCTATCCCCTCCAAGCCTGCCGTAAGGAACTTCGTTCCAAAAACTGACAGCAATAGCGGGGTGAACAGATAATTATAAAAATATTCGGAACACATTTTACTAAAAATAAAATATGTATATGCGTTTAGAATTATAAATATTATTGTTTTCTTGTTTTAAGAGGCTATTCTTAAAAAGGGAGGAAATATTAATCCAGATACTTATCTGTAATATAATATGATTAAAGTCCTATTATACAATCAAAGAACATGAAAAGCGAAACAGGAATTTATGTATGCTATACGTATACTTGTTCTGATCCATATAAAATGAAACTGCAACTTTACTCGACACTAGACCGGTTCTATATGCGTTCAAACTTTCCACGTTCACATTTTCTAAGTGTAGCACGAAAAAAAAAACAATTTGTATGGATTTTATTTATGAAGTTATATTGCCACTATCTGCGTACCTACATCGTAATTATATCCAGGTATATGAAATACTTAACATAAACCAATTATTGGGTTTTGGGCAATATTGCTGCCCTTGACCTTGACGACTTCACCGGACTTAGTAGCGAGCCTTTAGAATTGTTCTGTAAATACGTGTTATCGTTTATATCCAACAAGCCCATAGGTTCGAGGAAGATCCGACAACTTGTATCTCAGTATATTGTCTAGTGTACTATGTGGCGATGATTGACCGTCGAATCAACTTGACATTACTGCCAACAGTGTAGGGCGTAGTTAACTACATTTTGTAATCTGATTACTAATTTCGATTAAAAGTAGTTAACTACATGTAGTTATGATTACATGTAACTTAACTACAGTAATCAAACTACATTAAGTAGTTGTTAATTTGATTGCTGCAATCTAGTAGTTATAACTACTGATTATTTAAGTTTTATGAACTTATATTTTGCAATTAAATAAACACGTAAAGTGTAGTAACATATGTTTTGGTATATGGCTGCTTAAAAAAAAACAGTTTATTGCACATGCCTATGTTAATTTTATGAATAATCAAATGCAAGGATTTGTCATACTTTTTATTGACATGTTATTAAAAAAAAAATTACTCAGCAAACATCAAATTACGAATCAAATCAATAAACAAAAAAAAATGTGTTCGTGTAATTAGTGTACACACGTAAGAAGCGAAATTTCTTTATGACCTTATTTTTCGAAAAATGATCTACCTACTATATGCAACTTTACAAAATTGGTTAAATAAAGTTAAATTAGATAAAGTTTTAACAAAACGCTTTTGTTATCATAGACATAAATACAAAAAAAAAGTGTGCGTCTCGGGACGCTCGACAGAAGTAGGCCGGTCAAAATCCGCTCAAAGTCCGGTCAAAGTCGGGTCGAAGTCTGTTCAAAATCCAGTCAAAGTCCTGTAAAGTTCGGTCAAAGTCCTGTCAAAGTCCGGTCAAAGTCCGCCAAAGTCCGGTTAAAGTCCTCTCAAAGTCCGGTCAAAGTCCTGTCAAAGTCCGTCAAAGTCCTGTCAAAGTCCTCTCAAAGTCCTGTCAAAATCCGGTTAAAGCCCTCTCAAAGTCCTGTCAAAGTCCATCAAAGTCCGTCAAAATCCTGTCAAAGTCCGGTCAAAGTCCTGTCAAAGTCCTGTCAAAATCCGTCAAAGTCCTGTAAAGTCCGGTTAAAGCCTTCTCAAAGTCCTGTCAAAGTCCATCAAAGTCCGGTCAAAGTCCGTCAAAGTCCCGTCAAAGTCCTCTCAAAGTCCTGTCAAAGTCCGGTTAAAGTCCTCTCAAAGTCCTGTCAAAGTCCGATCAAAGTCCATCAAAGTCCGTCAAAATCCTGTCAAAGTCCGGTCAAAGTCCTGTCAAAGTCCTGTCAAAATCCATCAAAGTCCTGTAAAGTCCGGTTAAAGCCTTCTCAAAGTCCTGTCAAAGTCCATCAAAGTCCGGTCAAAGTCCGTCAAAGTCTTGTCAAAGTCCATCAAAGTCCGTCAAAATCCTGTCAAAGTCCTCTCAAAGTCCTGTCAAAGTCCGGTTAAAGCCTTCTCAAAGTCCTGTCAAAGTCCGGTCAAATTCCTTCAAAGTCCGTCAAAAACCTGTCAAAGTCTTGTCAAAGTCCGTCAAAGTCCTGTCAAAGTCCGGTTAAAGCCTTCTCAAAGTCCTGTCAAAGTCCGTCAAAGTCCTGTCAAAGTCCGGTTAAAGCCTTCTCAAAGTCCTGTCAAAGTCCGGTCAAAGTCCATCAAAGTCCGTCAAAATCCTGTCAAAGTCCTGTCAAAGTCCGGTTAAAGCCTTCTCAAAGTCCTGTCAAAGTCCGGTCAAAGTCCATCAAAGTCCGTCAAAGTCCGGTCAAAGTCCGTCAAAGTCCTGTCAAAGTCCGGTTAAAGCCTTCTCAAAGTCCGGTTAAAGTCCATCAAAGTCCGTCAAAGTCCGGTCAAAGTCCGTTCAAAGTCCGTCAAAGTCCTGTCAAAGTCCCTTCAAAGTCCTGTCAAGGTCCTGTCAAAGTCGGGTCAAAGTCTGGTCAAAACTCCAGTCAAAGTCCTGTAAAGTCCGGTCAAAGTCTTGACAAAATCCAGTCAAAGTCCTGTCAAAGTCCGTCAAAGTCCTGTCAAAGTCCTGTCAAAGTCCGTCAAAGTCCTGTCAAAGTCCTGTCAAAGTCCGTCAAAGTCCAGTCAAAGTCCGGTTAAAGCCTTCTCAAAGTCCGGTCAAAGTCCATCAAAGTCCGGTCAAAGTCCGTCAAAGTTCGGTTAAAGCCTTCTCAAAGTCCTGTCAAAGTCCATCAAAGTCCGTCAAAATCCTGTCAAAGACCGGTCAAAGTCCTGTCAAAGTCCTGTTTAAATCCGTCAAAGTCCTGTCAAAGTCCGGTTAAGACTTCTCAAAGTCCTGTCAAAGTCCATCAAAGTCCGGTCAAAGTCCGTCAAAGTCTTGTCAAAGTCCATCAAAGTCCGTCAAAATCCTGTCAAAGTCCTCTCAAAGTCCTGTCAAAGTCCGGTTAAAGCCTTCTCAAAGTCCTGTCAAAGTCCGGTCAAATTCCTTCAAAGTCCGTCAAAATCCTGTCAAAGTCTTGTCAAAGTCCGTCAAAGTCCTGTCAAAGTCCGGTTAAAGCCTTCTCAAAGTCCTGTCAAAGTCCGTCAAAGTCCTGTCAAAGTCCGGTTAAAGCCTTCTCAAAGTCCGGTCAAAGTCCTTCAAAGTCCGTCAAAGTCCTGTCAAAGTCCGTCAAAGTCCTGTCAAAGTCCTGTCAAAGTCCTGTCAAAGTCCGTCAAAGTCCTGTTAAAGTCCGGTTAAAGCCTTCTCAAAGTCCTGTCAAAGTCCTGTCAAAGTCCTGTCAAAGTCCGGTCAAAGTCCTGTCAAAGTGCTGTCAAAGTCCTATCAAAATCCGTCAAAGTCCTGTCAAAGTCCGGTTAAAGCCTTCTCAAAGTCCGGTCAAAGTCCATCAAAGTCCGTCAAAGTCCGGTTAAAGCCTTCTCAAAGTCCGGTTAAAGTCCATCAAAGTCCGTCAAAGTCCGGTCAAAGTCCGTTCAAAGTCCGTCAAAGTCCTGTCAAAGTCCTGTCAAAGTCCGGTCAAAGTCCTGTCAAAGTCCTGTCAAAATCCGTCAAAGTCCAGTCAAAGTCCGGTTAAAGCCTTCTCAAAGTCCTGTCAAAGTCCGGTCAAAGTCCATCAAAGTCCGTCAAAGTCCGGTCAAAGTCCGTCAAAGTCCTGTCAAAGTCCTCTCAAAGTCCTGTCAAAGTCCGGTTAAAGCCTTCTCAAAGTCCTGTCAAAGTCCATCAAAGTCCTGTCAAAGTCCGTCAAAGTCCTTTCAAAGTCCTGTCAAAGTCCTCTCAAAGTCCTGTTAAGGTCCTGTCAAAGTCGGGTCAAAGTCTGGTCAAAATCCAGTCAAAGTCCTGTAAAGTCCGGTCAAAGTCTTGACAAAATCCAGTCAAAGTCCAGTTAAAATCAAATTAAATTAATCAAGTCCAGTTAATTTTGACGCGTAACAGAAAAATCTGACGCATAACCGAAAAATCTGACGTAGCCGAAAAATGTGACGATTTTTATTTTTTCCACGCACAGCGATTCATTTTTATATTATAGATTTAATTTAATTAATTTAATGTATTTACATGAACGACTATCGCGCGTGTTTTCTTTTTTAATGACGCAAAATCATTTTAAATCTGTAGTTATAAAAAGTAATCAAGTAATCATGATTGCAACTACAATTAGTAGTTAGTAATCAAAATTTTTAACTACATTTTTGATTTTTTTATGTAGTTATTAGTTATGATTACTAACTACTTTATGTAATCGCAGTTAGTAATCAGTAGTTAGATTACATTTTGCCCAACACTGACTGCCAAATTCACATGCCGTTCTGGCATATTGCGCGGAGCGGCAACGTCGCACCGCATCGCGTGGGGCGTGCGCGGTGCGGGGCAAGGGCAACTAGCAACAGGCGCCTCAAACACGTGCTCAACGGCCTTGCCACTGCGATGGAAGCTTCGCGCCTTTTTTTAGATAACAACATCTAATCACTTACACCGAAATGTCCGCTTTATGTAATACGCGATATCGAAGACTCTTATACATGCGAGCCGCACCGGTAGTTGTTTTCTTTGAATTTCATTGCCTTCAGGACGAAGGCCGCATTTGAATTACGTACCGATTCTATGAAAATGTATGAGGGCCGGTCGGTCGGTGCTCGGCCGGTCTCCGAGAGGCGCTACTTTTTTCGCTGCACACAGTAGGCTCATTTTTCTATCAAATATTTTCATTTAGCGCCAAATAATCACTGCCTTTTATAGATGAGTTTTTCTCCGAAATAGCAGCAACGATATATCTACAAGATCAGTTTCGTATTGTTTAAGCGATTATACATATATTTGATAACCCGTTGTTGTAGGTTACATCATAAGGGAAACAGGGCGTAGTAGGTACCGGCATAGTGCCGCAGACACTGAAGGTCACATAACGTTAATTTAATTGAATAACTTCCGCGTTGAATCCTATCTGCATATTATAAATGTGCCTACACCAGTTGGCGGGTCGCGAGTCGCGACAGTCGACATTTTGTAAAAGAACTGCCGTGGGTTTGTATCACAAACTAGAAACGAATGTATTCATTAAATATGTTGGTAACTACATACCTATGTTGTAGAGATTATACTGGTCTTGCCGACCATCTTTCGTTATATGAAAAAATATGTCTAAATTATTTAGGTTATTTATGGTTGAAATTGTTAGCCAATCACCCCTATAAAACAAGTCCCAAACGAAACAAATTAAATACGGGTTTTAATAAGGTTTAAAGATATGGGAATCTAGAAGCATATTTCTTGTTATTTTCTGTAATTACTTATATAAATACTTGATAGGATATTTAATACATATAGGGCAATAACCATGTTACTGATGGAGAGACTATCCAGTCCAAACAATCGACTCTGTAATTCCTTTGAACTAGGATCAACAGTGAAATGCATTTTTGTTAATACCGAGTAGAGAAGCTCGGGGAGTATCGAGATTTACTATACCGCAACGAACTTAATCAAAATATGGAAAGTTACGGAGGAATTAGTAATTGTCCACTTCCCTTAATAGCAAAGCGGGAGCCAATATAATGAAGGAGGTATCAACCTCAGGTACAAGGATATTTCCAACTGGAGAAGCCAGATGAAATGAAATAATGTTATACTTGAGTCCTAACACACGATCCGTTAAACTTTATTCGATCAATTACTGATGGAGTGTTAAAAGAGGTTGTTGGCACCGGTGTATGGATTGAAACTTAGTTCAAAGAAGTGATCGCAAAAACTGGAGCTACATATTAGTTCAGAAACGTTGCGTTGTTGTAATTTTTTTTATAATTTGTATTTATATTAGTAACAGTATGCAAAATCTTTTGGACTTAACTTACGGCCTTAACTCTTTGCTTTGTATATAAAGTCTGGAGTAGGGTAATCACAATGTGTTTGATTTTTCGATTTGAAAAATAACTATCAGTTGACTAAGAATTGAATTTTTAACGAATTAAGATTGGTTATTCTAATTCATTTATGACTCGGCGAAGCGTGGCTGCACACACGTTGGCTCTGCCTACCCCTTGAGAGATACAGCTAATAAATAAACATAACAACTCGTGTAATAATTTCTATTGAAATGTAGCCATTTATGATGACAATACATTTAAAATACATGTAATGCAGTCACTGTTATCGCATGTCTGGCTTA
Source organism: Amorpha juglandis (assembly GCA_949126905.1). NCBI lineage: Eukaryota > Metazoa > Arthropoda > Insecta > Lepidoptera > Sphingidae > Amorpha > Amorpha juglandis. Next base: position 12,362,779 of record OX421372.1, read on the forward strand.
CAACTGGATGACCGATAAAGTAAAAGTAGTGGAATGAAACATGCGAAGTGTCATTCGTTGATCATTCATTAGTTGAGTGTTAGGCCCTCATACGCGGGAGGCCGGGCTGGTATCACCGCTTTATCTATTTCTGCTCTCAAGCAGCAGTATGTTATAATTTGAAGGATTGAAGCCATTGAAATTACTGAGCATTATGAGACCTCTTACTATGAGACCGTCTCAGGATGACGAGCGCAGTTCTAGGTGCTGTGTTGTGTTGCTTCTGTTTGTGGGCACGCGTGACGCTTACCATTAGGTGAGCGTCCTGTTCTTTTTGATATTCAGGCTAGTAAAAAAAGGAAAAACGATAATTGTTGTTAACACTATAGACTCGAGAGCTACATTTACAGAGAAATTTATATATTAAATATTAAGTGAGTAAAATCAGCCAACAGAACAAAATAATACTGTTACTACTTCTCAGGTCATATAAACTATTGGTCTGCAAAAATAACTTTAGGTTACATTTCTTTACTAGATATATACTCGTATGTACGAATTAGGAATACTATACCTGATCAGTTGCTCAAGAGAAAAGTATGAACGTTATCTGATGTAATCGACCTGCATTAGACCACCATAATAATGTGTTGGTAATGCCCAAATAGATGATAATAACTGAAGTGCATAACTTAAGTGCGTCATGTACGTGGTACACTCTGCTGACAAATAGATGAAGCAATGACGAGACATGGTTCCCGTTGCGGGTTATGGGGTTTAGACGGCTGATCGTCCCAGATAAATAGCAAATCCACCATCATCAATCGTAGGAAGGCTGACCCTGGCATTAAACCGGGATAATGCCAGGCAGAAAGAACAGGCTATATATGCTTTGTATTACACATATGTATACAACAACTCAAAAATGTTACACACACGATTCATATTTCGGTGCTGGCTGTAAAAAAATTCAAAGATCGTGTGATAAATGTGTTGCTAACTTGGCAGACAGTTTTCACTTTGTAAATACAAATTGCAGCAGTAAATTATAGTGAGATATGAAAAAACTCGTGTTGCTTGTTTCATCAGATGCAATTTTAATTTCTATACAAAACCAGTTACAATGTCTGCGTATAATTGGCTCTAGTTCAGTCTGAATTTATTGGATGATAATATTTTATAGATAACCTAGACCGTGGAACTTTGATGTCATATTGAATTAAGATACGCAGGCGGGAACAAATTGCAATTGACATGCCACGTGCAAGTCTTGCACGGTTAAATAATGGTCTTCCAACATCAAACAAACCTGAGGTGGGAGGGTATTTGGTATATTTGTACCGGATAAGATAGCAACCACCGTATATGGTGAAAAGTCCGCCATAATAGCTCGTTCCGGCGAGTCGTAGCAACTGTATTTAATTAGTTCAGCGTAATTCTGACGATGTCTCTGGAGAGTTGACGATATATTTCAACTTAACTGTATCTATCATCAGGTGTAGTGTAGTCCCTTGGCCGTGCTAGGATGAAAAAAAAACGATGATATCAGAATCACTGAGTTACGTAACATCATTATCAAACGTTTTTTTAATGTGTTATTCTGTTTTTAATATATATTTTTTTTGTTACAGGTATGTTATTTCAGCAGCGGACTTTATTTGTAAAACAATGTGTTGGTAAGCATGTTATTCCGTCTTCCGTTATACCTTTTTCGACCTTTGTAGACGGAGATCAGTATATCAAGTTTATCAAAATTTATTCAATCTCTGGTATGGTAACTTATGACATTAACAAGTTGCTTAAGTTTAAATGTATAATGTAATTAAATTTGCATTATTACATAAACGAATTGCTTAAAATAAATTAATTCATTGACATCGCGTCGCTAACCTTTAATTTGATGTAGATCAGTTTTGGATGGACTTTATGTTTGGTTGAAATGAGCCATTAATATCAAACAGCGCTTTTGTCCCATTTACGGCAACAGGTCAAACCAGCCCGACGTATTACAAAGTTGATTCAAAGCCAAAAAGTTGAAACGCCCAGTTGTATCATGTACACGCCACATAAAGTCTGTTGTAGGTGTAATGTTCACATTCAAGTCACGTCCTTCAAGTATAATGACTCGTTTTTATCGACAATATCGACAGACAGACAGCAATATCAATTAGACGAATTGCATTTATTTTGCAATGCTATTGGTATTACTAACAGGTACCTGCAGGGTACACTACAATAATACGACAAACTTTATTCCGATAGTCACAAATACGAATTTCAAAATACCGATTTTCATAATTCCGAATGGTTCAAAATTCCGAATTTAACAACTCCGATGTATCATTTTTCCTATTTTTATAATTCCGAAATTTCAATATTCCTAACGTATATAATTACGATTCTCAAAATACCGAGTTTCAATAGATCGAATAACAAAAAGTCCGAATTAATGATAATTCGAAACATCAAAAATACGAATTCCGATTATTAAAATACCTATTAATCAAAATTCCGAAATAAAAACGCCTTGTACAACTGAATAGAAAGACAAATCAACACATAATTTCTTGTCAAAGAGAAATATAATAGTATGAGGAGGTAGAATTAAAAAACTAATGTCAAATGCGTTTTAAAAATATTTTCTTTCCAATAAAAATATTTTTTTCGCTGGTCACAATTCTAACCTAACTCAAATGATTCACCAACAATAGAGAGGATCTGGCGCTCGGCGGCCGCTGCCGCGGCACGCTCGCTGCGCTCGCTCGCCTTCGCGCTTTAATGGTCACAGTTCTAACCTAACCTAACCCAAATGTATGTAATGATTATACTAACTGAATCAAAATCCTAATTTTAGCAATTAATTCGGAATATTGAAAATCGGAATGTCGTTTTTCGGACCGAGAACCCATCGAGTATTTGACTCTTCGAACATATAAAAATCGGAAAACAAACAGTTCGTATTTACAACTTTCGGTAAAATCATTTTCGTAAATTTGAACAATAGACATTATAATTTTTAGGTATTATGAAATTCGGACTTTTGAACATCGGAATATCGAAATTCGGAATAAAATATTTCGGAGTATTTGGGTGTTCCCGTACCTGCAAGTCCATTGGAATTTCGTATTTTAAGAATTAAAAATATTCAGTCGTTTATGATTTTTGACTGAGCTATATTCATAAAAGCAATTTTAATATTTTTCTGTTTGTATTTTAACACAAAAAAAAATATTTGTAGTTTTTGCGACCGGCCGCCTGCCTGACGTCAATCCCACTGGGGATTTTGCTTATCTTAATATCTCCCCAAATGATTACACCAGTAAATTTTCACCTGTAAAATGAAATTGAATTCATCCGATAGTCACACATACAATTCTAACCTCATACTGAAACACGAATTTTGTGTTTGGAAATATAACCCACTTCATATAATTTATAAGGATTTGATTACAATTAGCACGGAAATTTAGAATGTCTAGATTTTGATAAGATTCGGTACATTTAATAATCTCTGTCATGTGTATGTAACGACTGTTAAATGGATGCAAATATGCAATAAAATTTCAACCCACATCGAGTAAAAATTGAGATATTAATTTTATTTTTCTAAATTGGGTTTAAGTAGTTTCAAATTATGTAATTCTTATAAAAATCATAAATAAAACATTCCCCATGTACGATTATGCAAAACAGAACTTAAAATAAATGAAGTTAATGAATTTAGCAAAATAAAATGAATGTCTAAAACTTTACATCATTTGGGTTAAAATGTTATTGCATATTTGCATCCAAATATACACCGTTATTCTCAGATATTAGTATTTCCGTACACTACTGTTCAGCAGGATGTTGCGGCCGAAGTGTGAGACCTAACAGGTGGTCGCTCTGTTATAATGGAATCGTACAGCCGATAACAAAGATAGGGCTGTTATTACAGTACTTGTATTATTAACACTCCCCTTATACATATTCAGTGTGTGTCTTAATCACGTATTAATGATTATTCGGACGAAAATATTATTGAGTAGAATTTTCATCGAAGATTAAGTTTGATGTCAAAGATCACGTTATCGCTAACACATTTTACTGAACATGGACTGCTTCGTGTGGTACTCACAATCTTGTTTATAAAACATTAAGTTATTCTGGAGTAAACTGATTCTGTGTTCCAACAAAACTGTTATGGCCTCCAACCAACCAGGCAGGATTTATCCGTCTCTTATTCATCATAATGATAAGATAGGCAGGTCCCTCGCCTGATGGTAGGTGCCACGCCTGCTCATATACAATAGCAATAAAAAACTATGAATTACAAAGCACTGCATGGCTCTCTGCTGCCATGTCCAAGATTCAGGATGTTTATTTATTTTATTTTAGTTTATTTTGGACAACAGTCACATACATCAACTAATTAAATAAATAAACTAAAAGTTTACAAGTCACAAACTTTGAGCGCCAACGCTTCATTCGAACTAATATTACAAACAAAAATGGATCAGTACCTATTTATATAAAGAAAGAGCAGACAGAAAAATAGAGAGATTTAAGTCTCATAATATCCAGTAATGTCATTGGCAGCAACGTCCTCTCTAATCCGGAACACAACAGTTCTTAAATACTGCTGCATAATATTATTAAGAGGAGACCCGTGCCCAGCAGTGGGACCCTATATACTTTTTATATAAAGAGCTGATATAAATTATTCCGATTAAGTAATTAACACTATACAGACGGCCTCGTGTATTCCCACATACCATAAACCTATTACTCAGCGTATATAAATATTATGTTGGATTAATAAGATGATAACAGTTGTAGTTTGGTTATTTTCCGATTAATAAGATTTTCTATATTGTGAGAGAATATTATGTGTGATTACAAAAATAGACTAAATGCTAGTGGCATATATCTCCACAAAGCTACACGTTTATGCTTATATGTATATTGATGTGAGAATTTGTTATTATGCTAATTAATGTGAGCGGCTCAAAATATGGCATTTTTAGAAAACGGTCATCTCTTTCCTCCTAACTTTTTTATATTTTTTGTAGCATAGACCGGCGGGTCATCTGATGGTAAGTGATCTCTACAGCCCATGTACGCCCACAATACTAGAAGAATCTATAACAGTAAACTAGATAGTATTTTCATAAACACAAACATTGCAGCTCAATCGGTTTAGTGGAAATGATTTAAAGTTGAGTTGCGAGATGTGACCCACACATCGGATTAACCGGATTTTTAGCGCTGTTTCACAAAACATAAAGTAGCAGCTAGCTGAGTGAGATATCCGGAGGCTTAAATCTTAGCTCCCCTTCTTTAATAATTGTGCCAATCCTTAATGGTCGGAAGCGCGTCCATGATTCTTCTAGTATTGTGGATAATCATCCAAAATGATCTTATGAACATAAGCGGTGGAGATCAGTTACCACCATGTGAGTAACTAGTTTGCTGGCCTCTATTGAAAGAAAATATTCAATTATTATTCTTCCCTAATGCAAAATGCTGTATGCGCCACTTGGTGTAGTTTCTGCATTGGATCGAGTCAGTGTCGTGACATTGACGCATGAGCGTTAACCAATAACAGAGTTAGAATCAAATGAATATCAATTATTTTACAGTTTCCTTGCTAGTGATTGCCCTTTGTACAGTTCAAGTTACACATATTGTTTGCTCTTTCCTTTTATGTGCCATTTGTATTTTAATACAATATTTCTGTTATTTGACAAGTGCCTTCTCCATCAGACTTAAATGGCATTTAATATATTTTTTTATGGACAGATAATGAAATTCTTTCTGCAATAGGTTTTGGTTAACGTAATTTATTGATTTAAATAAAAAAAATACATTGAAACTACCCAACTTGCGTTACGTAGCGCTTTGTCACGATTACACGCAATAGAGACGTCTACAATATTAGTCTCAGGATGTTTAATTAATCGCACATCATCGTCATCGGGCTAGTATAAAGTGCTAATTTAAATACTACCACATTCACATATTCAAAGGTTGTTTTGCTAAGCCATATATAAATTGAGATAAATCTAACGTCCGTTAGTATTTTTGTCAGCCTGTATTAGGTATATACTCTGTCCCACCGGTGAGCACGTGCCTTGTATATATTACATTATCTTTAATCCGCTAATTTATTGTCCACCTCAATCATCGACAGGGGTAAATAAATGAAGTTTAGGTTTGAAAATAATATAAAACCGTAATCGAATCGAACGGACCGCTAAACATAAAAAATGAATAAACGTAAGTTTTTTTACGTTTTTGTAATCGTATTAGACAATTTTTTATCCAGCCAGAAATACCAATTTAACATGACTTCAGTTAAAACGTTGGCAAAAAACGCAACAAGAAGTACGCGAAGCGACTACGTGCATGTACTAAACGCATTAGTCGAATTACTCTACTGAGGCATGGCGAAAAATTCAATTTGCCTTCAGTGTTCTGCAACCGAGAGAAAAAAAGAGATTGGCCGGTAAAATTATATCCAATTTTCCGGAAGATCCGGTCCGAGAATAATGGGGGCGCGGGAAATTTACGAAATCCGATTAAATCATTCGCCTTATAGGTATTCACTTACGTCCTGCTAAATATAAGTTTGGGTTTACAATTTTTAATAATAGATACATGGTCAATGTTAGTTTTTTTTTTTTTATTGCCTTTATAGGCAGACGAGCAAGCGGCCCGCCTGATGGTAAGCGGTCACCGCCGCTCATGGACATCGGCACAGCCAAGCCGCTGCCTACCGTGCAGCTATTTAAGGCTTTATAAAAACTAAGCATACACAGTCGGGACTTTAAAACTTTTTAACCAAAACAATACCGACTCAGAATTGAAAAGCAAAAAGTAAAATAAGATCCTAAACAAATTTAATAAATTTCAATTCGGTGCTATAGTGGTTTTCAATGATTGGTTATTAAACTACAATATGCGTAGTTATATAATACATACAAAATAAACGCGTTGAATTGAGAACCTCCTCCCGTGTTTTCTTCGTTTAAAATAGCAAAATAAAAAGATTTTAGCGAACCAAATATGACCACGCCTTTCTGTAACACGTTGTATAAAGTACACATGGAATGTTGTACGGCTTGAATTCATGAAAAAACACTTCACAAAACCGACTTACATACCGTCCTCGCCGCCGAGGACCGCGCCGCGTTCCCCGAAACCCCCCCGACCCTAGTACCGGCCCGCGAGCCGATGATTATAACCAGTAGTTTTAAAAATCCCCTAAACCTTTAATCGCAGATGTCTCTGCCCTCTTCCGGTGACTGTCCTGAGCCGAGGTCCGTACCCCAAAGGGGGTGCCCTCAGCGGTGGTCACCTAGTCAAGGGTTGAGAGCGCCTAAAGCGCTCACCCGAAAGTCCGGTGAAGCTGTATACAGCCGACTCTCGTCAGGCTTACAGCAAGAGCAACACAAAAAAAAAAAAAAATTGTACGATTTAAAAAAATTAACACTATTACACCTGAATTCGTTCTATATGTATATTCTTCAAAGACATTTAATATAATTGGTACAGTCTTACACACATTAACATTTTTTATAGATTCCTTAACAAACCTCACGTAATATACGGAAGTAACGCGGCAGTCGATTACGTTCAAAAACTTCAAGGCTGCGCTGGACAGTTAAAGGGCTAACAAACCGGTTAAACTGATTAAATTACGACATTTATTTGATAAAAAAATTATTTGGTTTTATAGAGAAGCAGGAAGCGGCCATTTTACTGTAATATGGCAAAAAGACCATATATCGCTTATATTTTCAACGTTTTACTTTTTATATTTTTTTAAATATGGAGTATAAATCACTTGATGGATGTAGAAATATAGGATTTTCACGTAAGTTCTATACAAAAAATTGTGTGGAAACCTCATTACAAAGTCTGAAATGCTTAAGAGTTACAAAATTACATGTATCACTTCTGTTACAAGGTGATTTTAACTTTAATCTGAAAACATTATTTCAAATTATGTTCATAAATTCTCAAATGCTAATAAATTATTTAGCTTTTGTTAACTGATGATTTTATTGTGTCTGCTATATTTTCTTATATCTTACAAACATCTAAACACAAAATCATTATTAAATTATTTTAATCTCAGTTCTAACTTCAAGAGTGTCTCACATCACCTCCTTTCACCATAACTATAGCTATTACAATGTAAGTAGTAATGTCCTGTAATTGGCGAGGAAATGCAGAACATGTATACAGTTTTCTTTTGTAGTAGATAAATAGTTGGATGTCCAAAAATATAAAAATAAAATACACATAGAAACACGTGCAAAGAATATTGAAGTAATTCTAAAAACTTTTTGATTATTACCATCTTAGTTACTAGAATAATCAGCAATAAAATTGGCTTAAGTTTTTTGTTTTATTTTCTTTGTCTGATTCAGTATCTTAAAGTGTAAACGGTATGGTAATTAAAATAGTTTTTAGATATTATGATTCACCACGGTTCGACTAAGTATATCTGGTTTCTATTTGCTTGCCTAAATGGTTGATGATATTTGAAAAAATCCTGATAATAATTCACATTGGTTGGTCGTTGGAGAATTTGAATACGCCTTACATTTAATCTATCGATAAAGCAGTATTCGATCGAGTATTTTATGTTTGCTGGAGGATACTGAGATTGCTAAGGTCAATGGTTTAATCGTCAACAATTGTAAGATAAACTGTTATCTGTTAACCTATAGAGCACCGTCGATATCTATTATTAGTGGTACGTCATTTGTATAACACATTATCACGCCCCGTCACGCCTCGTGATCTGAGGGCGAAGGTAAAATTATTAATGACTTTGGTCTTATATTATTCTAACTCAACTCCAAGGGCTCCCGTTCCTTTGGTAATGTTGTTACATTTTCATACCAAAAAAAAGTATGGAATTACAATTCGTGTTGAATGGCTCTGTATACGTTTTTTTATTATCCTAAATGATAAAACGAGCAAATGATAAAGCGAGCGAGCAGATCGCTCGCCTGATTGTAAACAGAAGCAACATCACCCAGAACTCTGTATTACAAATTGCATGGCAATGAACTGCACTCGTCACCCCGAGACATAAAATATTAAATATCATAATTTCTTAAATTACGTGGTAGCTACCGAAAAATCTCGCACTAGAGCCACTGGACGAACTTCTAGATCTGTAGGTCTAGTACAAGTTAAAAATACGTTCATAGTTTTCGAATTCCTATAAAATTACTATTGACGAAATGTCAAATTAGTAATTCATACTGTAAAAAGAGAAAGAATCAATCGAAAACTAATTTTATTTCATCATAGTTCCCACTAGTGGCTACTGCTACTCGCTGAATGGAAAGTAAACATAAACTGTCATCGTTTTAGAAAACTATCAAAACTTGTACTAGGCTAGGCTTGTACTGGTACTGATGTATTGATTTTATGTGTTATAGCTTCGGATCTTAATAATAATGATCAGTATTTAACACTTTTACAGTTACAAGACGGTTCTTATAATTTGTGTGCGTTTAGATGTGTAATGTAGATTTCTTATACAAAGATGGTCTAACATCGATCTGCGTTAAAGATTTATTGAATTCGACATTAAGTGAAATGAGGTGTGAAACACGCCCCATCTCCGCAACCGCATACATTAGCACCAAACATTATGCGGTGGAAGCTATAAAACGAAGCCTTTGATGTTCACAGGATCACGCTTGCCACGCCCAAGACTCTAAAACTGAGACTCCAAGCGATCCTTGATCACTCCAACCCGTTTATATCGTATAACACTATCCCTTTAGCAAGTTATGATGATTTCCTACTCTTTCTTCTATTTACATGTTTATACCTTGTGTTTCGATAGGCGTAAAGCTGACACACAAATGTAGTGCAATAAAATTTACATTTACATAATAATTGGTAATAAAATTTCTATTTACATGTATACGTTACGACCATTTTTAGATGGCGTACCGTGAATATAATCAGGATGTTTGTTCTTTAACTTTTATTTCGCATTTGATTTTATGGTAATGTCAACAGTAAAATTACCAAATATGTATTAATGGGGAACGTGTGTAATCGATTGCAAAAAATGCGATTTGGATTTGTTATTGAAATAGAACCGAAGTGGGAAAAATACGAATCTCGGAAATGTGTACTTATGAATACCGTTTCCATCTTGAACTTCATGTGAGAGGTGCTATTAGGGTAATGCTGTTTGGAAAGCTACATATGACAGCTATCCTAACGTTAATTATTAACAGTGTTATTTTGCGCCACTTATTCCTGTAAAATATCATATTTATGATATCAGAAATGAAACGCGGTATAGATGATGAGTTGCTGACAAAAATGATTTTTACATGTCAACCCGTGACCACGGCCAATGTAACTCAGTTGAAGCGTCGGGAACGAAATAAATAATAGATATTTATACCTTTAAACACTACGCGATTAAGACCCGTTTAAATAAATATTAGAATTGCATAAAACATTCAATGAACTTGAATGGCACAATGATCTGGCCCGCCCAGCCCTAAATCATCAAAATTGTGTATAAAGTCTTTTTTGGACATTATCTTGTTGATTGATATCGAGTGCATAAAAAATTAAACTCCTGCTTAATTTGTAGTCAAACAAAAGCAAAATTTTTATAATCCTAAATTACGATTCTCCTTTGTACTGTTGCCCGTGTATAAAATATTTTAAGAGTAACGTAGGTACGGTGGAAAATAAACAACGCTCAGCTGAGAGTCATGTTTATTTGTACAATGTTTCACGAGAAATTAGACAAATGGTTTATTATATTCGATTCCGTACATATTGTATAATCTATTAATTGATATTGTAAGTCTGGGATTAGTCACTTTGATGTCTGCTTAACAACAAGCACCTTTTTGCATGACTAACGTGCTAATTTGCATTATTCAACTTACATATGACTTATAAAATGTCAGCGGTGGTTTGGTATTTTAATGTATTTTAACTAGGCTTTTGGTCGCGGCTCCGTTCGAAATCCAAATTGATAATATTCGAATTGATCCAGGTGACCCACAGGGGTGGATTTTCCAATTTAACCACGCCTGACTGTAGTATGTCTCTTTATCACCCATCCCGTCTACACAATAGGGGCGACGCCGTCCATGGCTATCTTAAGGCGCGTATCGAAACTACTGCGAATGGGCCAGTTAAAATCGACTCGGTTCACCCACCTACATGAACAAATAACCTTGCAGATACCTAATCGTAAGTTGTAGTCTCAATGTCGTTGTGAACAAAATAATAATAAATACGTCCTTGACATAAGCTAATGTTTCGTGCCGTATCAATTAAGTGCTTACATTTTTAGGAAATATATTTTATAAACGAAGAAGCTGCTGCTCGGTCTGCGAGAATATCTTTCTATAATTAAAGTAACATACATATGTTTGTCCTCGGAGTTCAACATATCATGACAGTTTTAGTGGTTTAACGTGAAAATATTGTATAAAGACAGACTATTACACGCTGAGGTTCAGGTCAGGTCAGATGTGCAGAGAGACAGAGAGACAGACAGACAGTCGGTAGAGCCGAATGTATTCTGAATTTCCTATACATCAGTATCCATATAATTAATATATTTCATAACGAAATATCTTTAGTTTCCGAGATAACCCGCATATTTCACATGCAGTTTCTTATTAACACGCTTTTATTAGCTTCATTGTTTTAATTTTCACAACGAGTATTGTCATTATTTTTTTAATTATTATTTTTATTTTAATGATTGGATTAATTGTCCCGTAGCATCTGTGCAAACCATTGTCAAGATGAAGGTCAGCGGAACACATTTATCTAGGAAAGACAAGCGGATGTCAACCGTATGATTATTACATAAAGTCCATTAAAAATATAACATGTGTCGTGAATAATCATTTACGTTACTATTCACGTCTTCACCTAAAACTCAGTCTAAAATTAAATATAGTATTTAAAATGTGTGCATAGCTCGGTACAAATATTCCTTAATTAACCTTTACTATCGGTAAAACTCTGGAACATTTTCAGGCGTTTATACCGAGGTTAACAAACTTCCTTGTGATAAGATTGTATACGTACACTATATCTATGCATGGTTGAGTGTGATTTTGCTCATGTGTGAGTCAGTTCGATGCCGCCCGCGCACGCTGCAATGTCACCTCAACCTTCGCACGTTAGGTTAATCTTCATGTCAATGACCGACATTTATATAAATTATGTAGGTACTATGAGTTAAATACGTATTAACGCCCCTAAAATTATTAATGATATGTCTGAATATATTTGAATTATGTACTGTAAATGATGCCGTCAGTACGGTCCTACAATAGATTTTTTGACCGCCTTAAGAAGGAGGTTGGTCTGTGTGTGTGCGTTTTGGTGTATTATATAACTCCATGAAATATACACTGATTGATAAACAAATGCATTGACAATGCCCATTCATGCTGTAGACTAAACTGTTTATACCGTGGTTCTTACACTCATAATAGGAACGTTCTCAATGGCAAACAGCAGATGTACCGCGATTTGTGTTTTAGGAATTTGAAACATAAAACGAAAGCTTTTGCCCTTTGATTCTCTCTTTGCTTTGAAAGATATTAAATAAAATATCCGCCGAAAGTCGTAACTGATTTCCTAAATATAGTATCAACAATTATTTTTAAAAAGTCATTGAAGCCAGCGAAATTACTGAGCATTATGACCGGACGGCCGCCTTGACGTAGCGGGCGCGTAGTCGATTTAAATCTAGGGCATCGGGTTCAAACCCCGCACTGAGACAAATTTCAGTGTGATCCTCCAATGAGTATTTGTTTCGAGTTTGGGTGCTGTGAGACCGATAGTCTCCTAGTTTCTGATACCCACGATACAAGACTCGTATCTCACTGTGGGACACTGTGGTCACTCGTATCTCACTGTAGGGTCAGGCTATGAATGTAACTGTCAGGTGTATTTTTTTTTATTTACAAGGTGACGAGCGTAGTTTAATGTCATGTCATACTCAAAGTTTTCGTGTGTATGTAGGTATTGAAAATGTCTAAAATATGATAAATTAAAGCAATGGTCCGATGTTTAGAGCGTGGAGAAGGTCGTGTACGGCAAGGTTACATCTTTGTACTATATTTGAATTTAACATCTAATTTTCTCACGGAAATACTGTTTATTTTATACATAATGGATTCAGTTTTCGTCCTTGAACAGTCCGTACTTGATTCATTATGTACGTTCTGAAAATAGCGTTCCTATTTCAGGAAATGTGTTGCTTTGCTTACTCTACTGTGGAGCGGTACTACAATATTAATTTGAACCTGCCTGGATAGTGAATACATATGTGGTTGATCTTGCCATAGACTTATTCCTGTGACTAGCGTTTTGAGAGTCCATGGGCAAGGAAATGAGCCGGATGGTTTATCCTCACTGGCTCTAATGTCCTTCAAATCGAAACAACAGCTGCTTGGCGGCCGGAAGAGACAAAGCGGTGATACTAACCAACGCAGACGGCTTGTCGAATTTTAATTACATTGTTGGCCGGTATGCTAATTGCGACTAGCGACAGTCTGTTTGATTTATCGAGGTAATTCAACTAATTTGTAGTCATTTTGTTCAGTTAGGTATAAAAGGAGTTATTTCATTTTTATTATTAGCCTGAATGACAAAACAAGCAAATCGCTCGCCTGATGATGAGCTCTACATCTGCGCATAAAAAATAGCAATACCATTAAGAACTTTGACTTATAAAGCACAGAAGTACAGCATGGTACTGCACTGCCCTCGTCATCCTACCTGCCTACATCTTCGGGGATTACAGGCGTGAGTTCGCAGAAGTTTAGCCCAAAAAGATATGATACAGATCTTTACAATAAAACCGTATTAATAATTCATCCAGTTTTTATATCTAATCGCGTACATGACAGCACAACGGGCCTCGATCAATTAAATCGGTGACATTTAGAAGTGTGTCGATTAGTGATCGACAAGAGACGAGTTCCTTGTAAGTTGAATTCCTAGCGTGGGACGTGCACTTCATTTACACACAATCGGAACATATTGAAATGAAATATTATTCACAGTTTTCATAAAGTAAGCACTCGGAATCAATTTTTTCCTTGCACTCGGAATTTTGCAATGGTCCCTCGTATACGTGAGGCCGTCTGGGTTGATAACACCGCTTAGTCTATTTCTGCCGCCAAGCAACAGTGTGTAAGCACTGTTGTGTTTCGGTTTGGAGGACATTTAAGCCAGTGAATTTACTGGGCATTATGAGACTTAACATCTTATGTCTCGGGGTGACGACCGCAGTTCAGTGCCATGCAGTGCTTTGTAATTCAAAATTCTGTGTGTTGTTGTTTCTGTTAATGGGCAGGCGGGTGTTTCTCCGTTTTGGCTAAAAACCTTTTTCCGGCGGTATTGCATTTTGCTAAAAACACTTACACACTAAAAGCGTGTTGCTAATTAATACTCATGAACCGAACTTGAAGTCGCAACATTTAATTTAGTGCTTAAACAAATCATAAACAAAGATTTTTATCAAAATAGCACGTAAATCGTCATTCACCTCCGTTTCCAAACATATATCAGTAACAGTTTCAGTGTCGTGATTTATACAAGCGACTGAATAAAAAATATATAACGATATTTTTAAACCATTGAATAACATATCTTCTTAAAATAAAATAATAATGTGAAATTTATTAAATAAAACTATGTTTTTTTCTTGCCTAAAATTTTGTCACAAGCAAAACGTCATTAATCGCATCCAAGTTGTCGAATAGGGTATTTATCAAAGTTAAACATGAAATTTATATGTGACGCAACCCACCCTTCCCGTGATGCATACGGTACCCGTGACCGATACGCCGAAGGAGATACACGCGTTATTTTTGCCAAAATTTAGCCAACATTTTCAGTTCTCCGAAATTTGTCACAAAATTTGTCATTTGTTTCATCAAACTTATCTAGATAATGTGTAATGCACTGTTGTTCAATAAGAAATTATTTTATTATACTATCATGATTAAGTTTTTACGCGAAAATCTTTACTTGCAATCTCGTTTTATAAACATGTCTCAACAATTCTAAGTAAAATCCGTCATTATTCGCTACGTCATTTGTGGCAAAATTGTTGTTACTCCTAATGACCCATGTTGAACAAAATGACTGTACGTAAAGAAATAATTATTTTCATAGACACATATTTTAATAACCGTTTGTGAGATCCTTATTGAGGTGAAGTGAACAACAAAAATAATCATTTAAATGATTTTTATTACAAATTTGTACCATTATAATTTCAAAAAAATTACGTTTTGAAAGATTTGAAGAATTTGAAAGATTATTTATTCACAATTTAAAAATGGTACAGGACTCGTATTTATTGCATGCTGGCATGCCCTCTTATATCCGTTCTTAGTATAATGGTTAACGATTGAGCCATAATTATGGTAAATAGAAATTATTTTTGTAATTTTTCTTTTTCTTTCTAGACGATTTTGTATTTGTTTTGTATATGTTTGATATATAAGATTGTGCACAAATACCAGGTAATCCAAAAACTCAAAGAGCATTTAAATGTAATTGAAGCACTGATTCATGTACATTTTTCAGAAAATTACTCTCTGAAATTTTCAAAAGTGCAATCGATGCATTTTGGTGCAAATCGCCGGCAGGTATCCATCATTGTTATTTATACTCATATTTTTTCAACTGGAAGCGTGTCTCCAGCGTCGTTTTTTACAGTTAGTAAATGTCTTCGCTATGATGTTCCTGCTATTTGGGCACATTTAGATCCACTCATAGAAGAAGTTAAGGCATTGAATCCTTTCATAGATACAATGCATTGTTTATCAGATTCACCTTCGTTACAATATAGGAACAAAAGTATGTTTTACGTAATTAGCCAATTAGGGTTTAACCACGAGCTTAGCAGAATCACGTGGAACTATTCAGAAGCAGGCCACGGCAAAAGGTGCCCCTGGTGGTGTAGGTGCGACTGTCAAAAGGACAGCCGATCAAGTGGTTTACTTTGGTTGGGATGTCGGGTCGTTCAAACAATTTTATGAATAGATTGAAAACTAAGTAAACATAATAGTAAAAAATGTTGAAAAAAAGGATATTTTAAACAAAGAAAAACTGATCCCGTTTAATTTAAAACCATTCAAAGGCACCTTGTCTGTTTATCAGGTTTTATAGGATAAATTTGTGAACAGGACGATTTTGAGAAGTATGAGTAGCTTTCTGTGTGACTTTTTTGAAATATGTGTACATGGAAAGCATCTTGGGTCGATAATTAACATACCAGATTCAAAAAAAGAAAAAAAACATCCAGAAATAGTGCTTCTTACTAGTCAGGTTAATCCAAAGGTCAAAATTCTACCTGATATCAATGTCAACTATCTGATTACTTCATCAACACTTCAAAAATGGCGTTAGGCGTAATACCTTGTCTTATACCGAACACCCCTTCTTAAAAACACACAATCTTTTATAAGAGCAACTACCACACTCACAAACGTGAATTAACGTTGATTGTCAAGTAATTTCTTAGATTACGATTATTTCTACACTCAGAGACAGTTACTGCTTTACCAGCCACTGAGTATACAAATAATCATAATTGACGTCTCTGAGAAATAACTGAATTTTAAAATATTACTAATAAATACTTAAGCTTAATTGACGTTTCTGAGGACGAAAGATAGTTTTAATTTTTAAAATTGTAACAGATACGATGTAATTTTGAGTCGTAATCGTTTTGCATGGTGCGTTTGATTATTTAAGTTTTCTGAAAATTCAATAACAATGTATATCATCACTGTATGGAGCTGCTCGGTCTGATTAGGTCAGCATATTAATTGTTTAATTAAAGAAAAAACGGAATGGACAATATTGGGCATATAGGCAAAGTTGTGGCAAAGTGTACTGTTAGTATTTTGTAGTTGATTTCGAAATGAAAATGTATAGTAAAGAAACTTGCTAATGTAACGCGACGTACGCGCACCGGGCCGAAAGGCTCGTGTCCAGATCCTAAGTTAATTTCCGCGTCCCGCCAACCCTTCCGCCGCAAGGCCGCGCCGGGAGGATCACGCCACCGCTCGCCGGTCGAGCGAAAGCATTAGAAAGTGTGTCCACGCACATCAATTCGCCGATTCCGCGACCGCGACCCGCGCCCCACGTTGGGCGCCACTATAACTGTCCACTACGGGGCGGTTACTAAACAAAACTCACGTCACGTACAAAATGTTTTTATTATAAAAATACATTGATATTAAGGCTCAACTTATATATTTGACGACCGTAGTAGGCAAAAGAGCGCGAGTCGCGAGATCGGCGGATTGATGTGCGTGGACGCACTTTCTAATGCTCTCGCGCGACTGGCGAACGGTGGCGTGATCCTCCCGGCGCGGTACTGGGGAGGGAGGGTTGGCGGGACCCGGGAATACGGAGCTGGACACGACCCTTTCGGCCCGGCGCGCGGGCGTCGCGTTACACTAATAATAATAATTAACCTAAAATCGGGAGACAAAATACTTATTTTGTTATTTTCTGTAATTGTATTGTGATTATACATAATTATTATAATTGTGATAATGCCAAAAATTTAAGTTTTTAATTAATGTTCATTTTTTTGGGTCGATTTTGATCTTTTTCTCATTCTGTGTAACATAAAGTCATTATCATCACCAAAATTATCATTCATCGGAGGTGTACGTCATTATCCGCAACATGTCAATTTCTTTCGATTAGATTATCTCGTAAAATAAAAGAAAGTTTTATGTGCCCTTTATATTATTTTGTTGACAATAGTGTGTACAATTTACCTAGCCGCAAAAAAAAAGAATTTTCAGGGGTTTTACAAAAAATCATAAAACCTGTCAAAAATAACATTTTTCCACGAAACACCCAGGCGTCTGTCTCGTCATTCAATCAAATAAAAAAAAATCATTTGGAATGTGTGAATAGATTTGAATGATGGCATTTTGATGGGTGTATTCTTTTTTCTGGTGTTGAGAGCCTCCGTGACACAGTGTCCGAGTAGCCGGCTCTGTTCGATTCCCGCACCAAGACATATGTTTGTGTGATCCACAAATATTTGTTTCGGGTCTGGTTGTTTCCTCCCCAGACCTGTGGTAAAAGCTAGAAGCCAAATCATTCTGTAACATGTGTTAAAAAGCATGTTGCATGTGGAAGATTATTTTTTCTTGTTTTGATATCCATTTGATATTATGGTTTTAAACTAATGTAACATAATCAGAAAAATCTCTGATATTGTTAATTATTTAAGTCCAATGTTAGCTAATTTATCACTAACGGCAATTTTTAATAGAAGATCTTAGTTTGACCATCCGCATAGATCATACAAATGAGCCGATCAGAGTACAGTTTAAAGATGACGCGCAGAAATGACTTAATATGACTTTTTGAGCTATCGCACTCTGTCCTGATAATGAAACTAAGATCATTTATTAAAAAATGGCCGTATGTCGTAAGAAGTCCTGACGATATCCCAACATTAATATCGATAATCAGAGGCGAGGTTGATTAAAGTGGTATGGTTGATAATATAGCGTATATTTAGCTTCAAAACTGATTATAAATATTATAATGAGTTGGAAGTGCGTTGCAAATTTTTGCGGTCGTGTGTGCCTCGGAGTCAAGGTCGAGCGTTAAAGAAGCATGCACATGGTGCAATTTGAAAATATATAGCAGAATCAAATAATAAATAAATATATGATAAATAACAAACCCTACAGTCACACCCAGTCCCGACTATAGTAAGATATTACGAGAGACTTTTGGTCTCACAACACCCGAACGCCTAAAAATATCTGGTTTACATTAACATTTGTCTCGGTACGGTATCGAACCCGCGGCTTCTCGTTTCACAGCTGGCTATTCGTCGGCTTCGACATGGACTATTATATTGTGTAGGTTAACTTTATTATTATATAACTATAAACAGATTTTCTTTTTCATTTATATTTGGCCGAAAATACATAATTGTTCCAAAAGATCAACCGCAAGAATGTAGTCTTTAAATAAATCGCCTTGAAGAAGAGTCAAAATAATTATAATGGTTATTTTAAGATACGTCTGCGTTTTGCCTTTTACTTTTTCCATCCTACTGCCTCAGTCGCGCAGTTTTATTGCATATACGGTACGACTGCTGTGCGTACGTGTGAGGTCTCGGGTTCGATCCCCGCGTCGGGTAAAAGTCACATTGTTTTTTTTCTATCACGAAGTGCTCACTCCGGAGTCTGTAATATGTACCCGGTATGGCGATAGTCTCGTCCCCCCCCTGTCACATCATGGGATGGAAATGAGCTTCCCGAAACGTGGGTGGTCACACCCACATCCTCCCCCTTTAGGGATTAATGGCATGAGTACGTATTTATTATTCTTTCTGCCTGACGTTATCCCGGTTTAATGCTGTGGTCCGCTTTTATCATAGATTTGACGGTTTTTGGTATTATGTGGGACGACACGCCTTTTGGCTCCCACAAATTTCGTCATTGCCTCGTCGATTAATCTCCAGAGTTGAGGTTGGTTTTGGGCTTAAGATGTTGGTGGGCCGACTTACACTCCAACATTTTATTTTATTTTTGTTTTCCCTTTTCATTTTCTCACATATGATGAAATGAAACACATCTCTAAATAAAGCTATTTAAAAAACAATATTATAGACCAGATTTAAATACAAAAGATAAAAAAAACAATGGTATTGTATCGTTATTGTACTGATCGTGTGTAAGAGCCCTTAATCCGGTTGCTAACTGCTACCGTATTTAACTCAAAGCCATTAATATGCAATGAAACGCGTTTTTATTACGATCCAGCTCATTCAATCAAGTATTCTATCAAATCAAATGGCATATAATAATATCGTATAGACTTTTTTGTAATAAATTGATAGAGATTTTGACATTTATATTATTACCTGCATACTGTGTATATCCTTTAGCATTCCATTAAATATTTATTGGTTTCATACAATGTGTTATGTAATGCTAAATATATATGCTCGTAGGTTTCTTTCCGATTAGACTAGGTTGCTATAAATTATTCACCTTATAAAGGTTAAAGAAAGGAAAAAACGGTTTATTATAAGCAGGAAAATACATAACGTGGTAGAGATCATTTACCATCAGGTGACCCACTTGCTCGTTCTCCGGCCTATGCAATATAAAAAAGAATATCCCGCCATAGTGCCTCGTTCCAGCGAGTCACTTTCCAGTGTTAGCTTGTGTATATTGTTACTATAGGGCAGCATAATTATGGCGACAATCGAGGAACGCATAGTCTCTCGACGGTCTACATTATAATAATATTTGGTCTACAGTGTCCATTAGGTGCAGTGTAGGCACTTTGCCATGCCAGAAAAAAAAATCATTTGCAACATAATCTGTGAACGTTTAATAATAGTTTTTGTCATCAGAGAAATCGAAGCCCATTTGAATTTCGAATCACATTTACCTAGTTCTAATTTATTTGTCATTTAACTAAGGTCGAAGGAGTTTTATTAGAATGACCGGCGAATGTGGATAATGTCCACAATTAACATGAGTACGTGGTTACGAATGCTTGCTCATGCAACATGCACGCCGCTTACCAACCTCCATTTGCATTGAACGTAAATGTCATAACGTACCCAGTAATGGACATGTCATACGTAGAAAACGGTTATTAAAATAATACGGGATATGGAAAACGGGAAATGGACCAGAAACACATACATTAGAAGCAGTTTTAAGGTGGCACATATCGCAGATAAACTCCACGAAAGCAACTCATGCGATGGTACGGACATGAGATGGGCCGTACATGAACATCCGCTTAAAATCGGCTTGAAATTGGCTATGCAAATAACTCAGAGGACGCCCCAGAACGACTTGGTGGAGAAGATTATTAAATCTGTTGGTATATTGTGTAATTATGTGTCAATTATGACAGCCGAATGGCGGAAACATATTCAGAGGGCCGACCCAAATGATATAGGAAGAGGCATGGAGAAAGAAGACGGGATATGGAAATCTAAGCTGACTTAACAGACATTTTATAATGCCGAGTATTAAATGTGATGTATTAGACAGCTCAAATTCCACAGAACTGAAACCCGGCAATAGAATTAACTTTTAACTTAACCAATGTCAAGTTAAAAGCATTAACTCGACATTGGGTAATTTAGGAGTTAATTTAATTTATTGAAATTCTGATTTTTGGGTTAGTATTTGGTTAAAAAGTTTTTATTGAACACTAAAACTTGAAATAATTATCAAAAACGGTCCATAAATGTTTTTCATTCTAGATTTTACCCATTCAAGAGCGGAATTTCGTCTTCAAAATAGGACCAACTTTGAGGTATAAGTTTATAAAATAAGAAAAAACTTAATCTTTAAAAAAGTTATTCGTGGTCATAAATAAAGAAGGAACCAAAAAAATATTTACATCGAATTAATAAATTCTTATTTTGCATAATTAATATTATCTAATAATATTGGCTGTATAAAGATATACGAACAGGTATTACTTTTATTAACCGACCAAAAAAAAAATGCAGCAGTTTTTCAATTCGACGCGTTTTTTTGTATAACCATGCATAACTACACCAAATGTGTACCAATTTGGATGATTCTTTTTTAATCGAATAAGTGTAGCTCAAAGTTGGTCCCGTTTTAATTTCAAGAAGAAATATCAACCCGTTGCTGAAATTAGGGATGAAATAATTAAACCTCGTCATTTATACACTAAAGTACACATATTTGTAACTAATGCTTTTAAATAACTTATCTATTTGAGGTTATTAATTATATTACTAATAGGGAGTCAGTGTGATTTAAGAATGCAATTATTTTATATCTTAATAAAGGTTGTCTGTTCGAGTATCGTTATACGACCAGTATTATTACAATTTATTTCAATATTCAGATCATTGCTTTTGGTTCCTTGAGTACGTTGATAATAATAATTCATTTATAATTTATATGGCCTTTAAATTAGACGACATTGATTTTTTTTACTCAAATAATATGTAAATCATGCAAAATTTAAATTGTAAAAATCATATAAAATAGACTACCTATTTGAACATTAGAAGTTCACGGTCTCATGTATCTAATGAATATTTAAAAGGAAGTTTAATGGGTTAGTTGTAATGCATGTGCAATCATGTATTTAGTTGTCGGATCGAACCTAGCTCTCAACTGTAGGTAGATTGGTTATTTAATTAAGGAACGATTTTTCAATGTCCAAATGTATATACTTACTTATAGCTTCGGCTGGCAAAGGAGCAAGTTAGACACCTAAGGAAAGTGATCTTTCCGCTCATGAAACTTAATACCCGAAGCATCATGTATGCGTTGCCGACTTTAAACGAAAGTCAAATCAAACAAACACAAATTATGATTGCCCGACCTGGGAATTGAAATCAGGACCTCACGGTTCGTACGCTGCCACTACACCAATGAGGCGCTGATATTTAAAAAGCAATTTAATTTAATAACGCCCATTAACATAGTTTTGAGTGCAGATTTTACGCATATCGCATGCCGTATCCGCGAGAGCTCACACCTATTTATATCCCAACGAAAGACCATCGGTTCGGACGGCCGATCGCAATGTATGCAAATGATCTGGTGGCTTCGTACCGCGGCAATCTTTAAGTGCTCCTAACCTATTAACGTATAGGATGCGAGCCCGGATCTAGAAAAAAAAATTAACTGCTTGAATGCAATAAAACTAATTTTATGAACATTCTATAAACATCCTACTCTCGTTCGAAATTGAAATGTGCCGGCCAATTGTACATGTCTGTTGTGCTATCACACCCGGATGAATGCAACAAAAAAAGGATTTATAAGTTTGACCACTTTGTTTATATGTTTTTTTTATTTGTTTGAATGACCAACGGAGTAAGTCGCTTGCCTAATGGTAAGCGTCACGCCTATCCACATAAACAAACGCAATATCACATAAAACTTTGAATTACAAAGCACTGTATGGCACTGGACTGTGCTCGTCACCTCGAGACCTGGTCTCTCGAAGGCTAATCAAATCAACATTTACCTAACAGAACTTTTATTTTGATCGTGCTGTTAAATCAGTTCGAGTTTCTGAAACGTTAATTCATGTTTTTTTTTGTTCTCTGATCTAATTGGCGAAGAATCACTTGATAGTAATTATTGACACACCATTTGACGATAGAATTATCTATGAACCTTCCGGAAATCCAAAATAGCATTTTATCGGCTAGTTAGTAATTGCTTTAGCTGTCTTTGTCCTTAGTGAAATCTTAACTAATCTATACTAATAATAAAGCTGTAGAGTTTGATTGTTTGTTTGTTTGTTTGAACGCGCTAATCTCAGGAACTACTGGTTCGAATTGAAAAATTCTTTTTGTGTTGGATAGTCCATTTATCGAGGAAGGCTTTAGGATATATAACATTACGCTGCGACCATTAGAAGCGAAGCATCAGTGAAAAATGTTGCAAAAACGGGGAAAATTATTCATATTTGAAGGCTTCCGTTGCTAAGCTACCCAAATAATATTATTTGAAGGCTTCCGTTGCTAAGCTACCCAAATCTATACTAATATTATAAAGCTGTAGAGTTTGATTGTTTGTTTGTTTGTTTGAACACGTGGGCGGAGCCGCGAGCAAAAGCTAGTATTTTATATGTTTGTTTTTTACGCTTGCCCTAAATCGCAATACCGATTTTAATGAATTTTGGTACAGTGATAGATGGGAACCTGGACACGGTTTTTTACTACTTTTTGACACGAAAAAGACTGTCTGGTGGAGCCGCGAGCAAAAGCTAGTACAATATTAATGCAATCAATAATATAAAAATGCCATGACATTCTCAAAGAAAGTTCACGTTAGTTAAACACCACAATAAAACAAGTTTTAAAATGTCTGAAAATATAAAATAACCGTGTAACCCGAATGTTATTTTTCAGTTCGATTTTACTGTCAACCATAAATTTGTCCAATTAAAGTTTGATCATACAGTTTTAACTTTTATATGAGTAAATGACGGTGGAATAAAAACTCTGTGATAACATAAAAATTTACACGGAACAAGGAATGAAAGCATACACGCATCGCCGTGTTCTCTATACCAATGATTCCTAAAGTGGGTTCCGTGAAAACGTCACTATGGTATCGCGAATTTGTTATTAAATTGCAGGGAATGTCTGGTCGGATTCACAACACATTGAAGTTGAACTGATATGTAAAGACTAAGTGCTTCTGTTTGCTAATTTAATATAGGGTTCTGTAAAATAAAAGGGATTTGTTAAGTGTCCCGTAGTTTTACAAGTTACAGAACCACTGATATAACAATTAAGTGAGTTGGTATATATTGAAAAATTCGATGTGTTATGATCAGTCGGTAGAACCAGGTAGATCCTCGTATCAAAGATGTGTTTTAATAAAATTTGACATCGTATTCTCTACGCAACAGGCCCAATGCTTGCTGACTTATTATTTTTAAAGAAAATTAATTGATGTCTTGTTAACGAAGTACCTTCCAAAATATTTTCGATGCCAATAGTTGCTAACAATGATGGTAGTTTAGGAGTGAACAGACAAAAATAAATATATACAGTATCAAATTTAATTCTAAATTCATTAATTAGGTCGTTAAGGGCACTTTTTATATCATCATCATCATCAGCCACAGGACGTCCCCTGCTGAACATAAGCCTATATTGATGCCTATGGCCTTCAAAGATTTCCAGACCGACCTGTTGGAAGCGGCCTGCATCCAGCGACTTCCTTCGTCTGTCCACTTTTTGTATATTTAAAAAATTGACTTATAAGTCGTTATTTGTATCTAGGAACATTATAATAACACTATATTGCGGACCACCATCCATAGTGAATTTATATTATTTCAGTTACTAAATTAGAATAATTGGATGCTAATACGCAAAAATTTCAACCCACATCAAGTTAAATTTAGGTATTTTATTTTGCCAAATTTATTACATTTAAGTAAGTTAAATCCCGTATTTTATTGAAAAATCATAAATAAAATATTCCCCGTGTACGATTATGCAAAATAGAACTTAAAATTGTTGATATAAGTCGATGAATTTAGCAAAACAAAATTAATATCTCAATTTTTACTTGATGTGGGTTGATATCTTATTGCGTATTAGCATCCAATTGTAGTAATATAATGGCAGTCCACCATTATTATTTTATGTCTTATAAATGTGTTCTTATTCACGTGTATCACAGTACCTAAACATGGTTTTATCAACACTCGTACCTATACCAGACAAGTCGGAACGCTGCGTAGTCGTAGCTTTACACTAAGTACAGATAGCATTTAGCGTTCTTTTTAAACTTACTTAGTTTCTTTTTGAAGTTAGTCGAAAGTTTTCCTTCCTGTAACATTTTAACGTGGAGCTTCCACAGGGGGCGATCACATCGAGTTAATAAGTTCCCGTTTCGATAGCTCCTGCGTTTTAAACTTTTGGATATGAGATAACAAGCCAAGAAAGGGAGACGCCGATTTGGCTAAGTCCACTTTAAGATCTTGTCGGATTACGAAAGTTCCTTTTTAAAAGTGAACGTCTTAGTTGTATACAATTTATGAAAATTTTATGATTCGTGAAAATGTATAAGTATATTTTTTACATTATATTACATTATTGCATTTATAAAAATTAGGGAGAAGGTATAATGATTGACATGGACAGATTTAATGATTAGTAATAGAAAAAATGTAATTAATAGCAGTCAATCATTAATCAAACTATTAATCATTAATCAATCTTTAGTTTGATCAAACTGTAGAATGTAAATGTAAGTATGATCACACATGTACCTATAAATGTGTACAAAGTTTTCATCTATAATGTGGTAAGTCACAGAGATTATCGAAATTTCCTCGGAAAATTGTGCATGAACTTGCTCCAGACGACAGTCTACGTCGGCCGACGACAGCCGAATGAATGGGCTCAGCTTTAAACCTACTACGATCACTCGACTCACTTTCACGGCGTCAAGTGCCTGTTCTCGATCATGAAACACAATTTTGTTAGCTTTCCTTGGATGGTTAGTGAGTTCAGAGTCCATGGTAATGCTTTGGGATAACTGACGTTATCCATTATGATTAGACCCTTTTACCACAATCAGGCGAATCAATTAAATGAATAAAGATATTGTCTTGCTGAGCGGGCACGAACGGCACCAATAAAAGTATGTCATATTTATTTTATGTTCATACATTTTATTACGTACATAATTTTTTAACTCTCGTTAATTGTTTAACTGTAGAGTCTAGAGAACAGATTAGAGTAAGTGCTAATAAAGTGTAGGTTAGTTGGTTATTTATTGATGACCATAGGATTTTTATTGTGTCACGGCAAAATGACAATATTGGACCTGATGTTAAATACACTGCAGACAAAATAATGTCGTCCGTAGAATTATGCCGGCCTGAAATTACTGGATATTGACTGGCTAGCCCCGGAGCACGATTCACCTGAATGCACCACTATAAGGGGTTTTTTACCAGGTGTACGATTGTCGTTATGTAGTCCTATACAAAAATTATAACATTGAAAAATTGCATTGTGAAATAAAAAAATAACATACATAATGGCAAGCATCTGACTTATTTTCGTCATCTTCTTGCTTATATATAAAAATCAATTGCTGTGCGTTAGTCTCGCAAAAACGGTTGGACCGATTTCGATGTTTTTTTTTTGTATAGGTTTCGGGATGGTTTTGAATTTAGATTCGCAATTAGACCCGATAGGTGGCGCTATAGTCAGGTTCTATTATTTTTTTTAGATTTTTCGCATATCACCCCCAGCCCCTCAATACTAACTTTATTGAACTTTTACAAAACTGACGTTTTGGGCAAGTTAACGGTATATGAACTCAACTAATAGTCTACTTTTATTTTATGAATCTGTGGGAAATAACATGCAATACTATAACTATTACCAAAGAGTTGTAAAGTGTTCCGCTACACATAACCTAATTCAGTTGGAGCGTATTAATGTCCGAAGTTTCCAGCCCGTCCCAGTTAGAGACGAAAAGTAAAAGCCGGGGTGCCTTTTTCATATTTTTTTTCCCAAGTAAATTACCGGCAGACCTAATAGTTTTCACGAATTACCTCCCGCGCATTGAATTTATCGCTTTCGACTGTTGAGTTATTTGCGAACCGACCGGATTAACTACCGCTAACTTGCCGATAGTTAAGACTGCTATCTCTGGTGTTCCAGGGCGAAAGCTCTTTCCTTTTATCTAAATTGGTCCGCTACCAATAAAGATTCGCCGACGACTGTCGTAAACCATTCGCCCCATACGCTTCATTATGGGGCAAACTTTCAGATATGATGGAACAATTTTATTGTCCACCGATGTCGCGAGATCTCTATCGCAAATGGGATTTGGTGTCGTGTACCGTTATCGGACTGTACTCTTGATTTTATAATGTAAGTCATATGACGAACTGCCGTCGACATTGTAGTTCGCTACGATGACGCGACGGATAGATCGAAAATTTTGCGTAAAGTTTGCTACATTCTACAACTGTTATATGCAGTTAGCTTAACTTTTTAGTAGCGATTGTTCCAGCGTGCTTAATTGTAAGAATATCGATAGGACGACGATACGACGACTCCGAAACTTCTGCGATGTCTCACAAAAGTTAGCCTTTAAGAAATACAATTACAGAAATTAAATTTAAACTGTTATGTTATAGTTATCCAGCTGAATTACAGGAAATGTTGAAAACATTTATACAGATAAATCAGAAACTTAAAACTTTGATTTACTAATTCGAAGGGTATGTATAGATTACAAGCAAAACTTAACTATAAAAGGCTTCGCCCTTCTCGTTTGCTCCAATGAAAAGCAAATTTTGCCGAATAGAGTTATAAATCTCGTCCTAATTGAATTTGTCATAAAAATTGAAAGTTTCACGCTCCGAGGGCCGGCACTTTACAAACTAGTTTTAATCCATTCTCTGTTTGAAGGGAACTTCTAATTTATTGTGAGTGCTAAGTTTGCTACTTCGTCCAGATATAGAACTTTGCCCCCGCTCCACCTACGCTACTTTAATCGTTTTATGGAAACGAACGATTTCGTTTCAGCGTGCACTTTAAAAATATTGAGGTCATTAAATAAAAGTTGACATATTGAATACATGCCAGTCCAAACTATGTAACCTTTCAGGTGCTGATTCAAATAAAAATATTCACATACATTGAATTAATAAATTTAATATTCACCTTGTGTTCGAAGTTAATAAAAAATCACATTTCAAGTAAGTTTTGATTGGTATTACATCATACCAAGAATGTGCTCTAAAAGAAACTTTCGTGAATAAAAAGTAAAACCAAGAAATATTTTATTATTCCAGTTACCAAAGTTAAGCAGTCCAGGTAAGAAAAAAAATCTATATCTCTACATAAAAGAGAGCAATTTTATTGAAACTTAAATTTAAAAAACTGTGGTAATTTAAAAATTGGAAAGAAGGTCCTCGTCAAGTAATATGCAGTAGAATCGGAAATAGTTGTAAATAAAGACAATTAGCCGAACGCATGTCAAACAAAGGAATGTAAATCACATTCAACCAGGTACCAGAGGCTAAACGCTATATTATTAAATGTACTTAAATAATAACGCAACTGTAAATTTTACTACCGAACATAAATCCAATTTTAGATGAACCAAAAGTTGCGTAATCCGAGGTACAAAGGTATTCTTACGAGTATTACACGTCTCCCCGTAAAAAGTTTCCGCCCGTCCCACCATTTTACGTATTTCGGCCCAATTACCAGTTGAAAGAGTGCCAGGCCCAATAAATCAGGCTACATATACATATTCCTGTCTGACATTGTAACTTTGCTACAGTTTTATATGACAGAACTATGTCAATCTAACTTTTAAGATTATCACTTCCGCGTTCGCCTATCTACCTGCTTATTTTTAGGGTTGTGACGGATTTTACTTGAGCTTTTTCTTTTATGGATTTAATTTCAAGGCAAACTCAAAAGACATATTGATTGTATTGAATTAAATTAAAAACCAGTTGAACATAAAAAAGTTATATATATTTATGTAATTTAGCGAATTAACAGATAAGTGATTTAATTTACATGAAGTGAATATTCATTTACGTAGTCGAATTTCGCAGCAATTTAATGTAAGAAATAAGATAAAAATATATCAGTGTTAATTAATTATGAATAATCTTTTCAAAGGTTGAATATAAAATAATCATAGTTATCTGATAGAATTGATCTTCAATAATGAGAACGAGTGAGAAGATATGAATAATGAGAAATCGTACAAGTAGTCGCTATATTAAATAAGAATTAACGGCCTCAAGGAACTTTTTATTGCTGTATCTTCCGACTCACCATTAGCATTTACCTCTATGACATTTTTTATAGCAAAAGCCAGCAAACGAACTAGTGGGTCACTTGATGGTGAGTGATCTCGATCACTTATGAACATCCACAATATAATTGGAATCATGGGTGCGTTGCCGGCCTTAAAGGAAAGGGGTAATTAAAAGATGGGGAAGAGTAGAGTGGTTTGGACCTCCTGATTTCTCACTCACTGTACGAAAGACAACGGCAAGCTCTCTGCTACTTTACGTCCATTTTCTGATAGACGCAATGTTGATCAACCTGGTTGTGCCGGCTTATACATGCTGTAAACGAAACTGCATACAAATAAAGCAATGAATATCGGCGTAAAACGTTCGTACGATATTATTTAATAATTAAATTCTCCGATTTCTATCCATAAAACATGAAGCCAAATCTTCCTTGTTTTAATTAATAATAATCTAAATCTAACATTTGAATGTTATCTACACGTTTTAATTAAATAAAATGTATTTATTGTAATTTTATTTATTTTGTTAAAGTGCTTTGATATCAATTACATCTCACGGTACGTACAACCCTGTGCAAGGTAGTGCTCCACTGACTTAGCGATTCTACATGTATCGCACAACCGCTAACAATTTTTCCGTCGACTCTGGAAACTGAAATCTGATTCTAAGATGATTATTATGGGATTTCTTAAAACACAACTTATTCATATCTCCTGCTGCACAGCTTTGCATGATACTTAATGATGACGCCATTAATAACAAAATTATTTTTAAGTGTCAGAGCTATGTTCTGAACACTTCTGTCTACAGCAAATGATCAGCTCGGAAGACGTGGTATCCGTGTCTCACAGAAAACTAACCAAATTGTGGCAGCCATGATGTTCCTTTTTGTACAGTGAGTGAGTGAGATTTCCAGGAGCATAAAAATCTGCGCCTTACTAATCCTACTAATATTATAAATGAAAAAAGTTTGTTTGTTTAGATGTTTGTCCATCAATCACGCTGAAACTACTAAACAGATTTTGATGAAATTTGGTATACAGACAGGGTATGAGCTGACTTGGGTGATAGGCTACTTTTTATCCCGGAAAAAGCAGATCACGCGGGCGGAGCCGCGAGCAAAAGCTAGTTTCCAATATTTTTTTGAAGATCGACATCGCATCCGAGATTTTTTCTGGTATTGTGGGTATTCATGGGATATAGATCACTTACTATCAGGTGACCCACTTGCATTAACTCTTAGTTCTCGTAGTTAGTATCTGTTACAAAATATCATCTCATAGACGTGGCATAGCCCAACACATTTGATGGAGGCACACCACGAACGAGTGGCGTCGCCGTGGCGCTCGCTCCCCCCCGCGCTGGCAAAAAAAAGTTGCAAGTCGGTGGGCGGCGCCGACGAACATTCAAATTTATCGATTGTCCCGCGCGCCTCATTACAACATTCCTCAAAACTTACCCACTCAACAACTTAGCCCTTTCAGAACGTCACTATTGCCACATTACTTTTTATTCTACTCCCGAACGGGGGCCGCTTTTTTATGCTAGTTATTATTATCTGTTAAACTTTAAGTGCTTGGCGGCTAACTTTCGATGTCTTCGTGATTTACGACTAGCCGTTTGGAAGTGTTTTATCGAGCATAAATGTAACTTCGCTACTTCGTAGATTGAAGGTCATTGAGGGTTATGATCTGAGCGTCAGTGGGTCACACTTTTATACAGTTCGCCGATACGCGCCTTATGCTCAGACCCTTCTATAAAACGCCCAATACACGGTAGACTGTAGATAGATTGTAGATAGTAGCTGAACGTACTGAAACTGAGTGTGAAATTGAGACGTAGAGCCACGCTGTAGACAGTTTCGTCTACAGCATGAATGGGCTGGCTCGACCGGGTCGTTACCACTGTCTCACAGAAAACCGGCGTAAAGTAACGGCTTGCTACTGCGTTTCGTACGGTGAGTGAGATATCCGGGAGCTTAAAAAAAAAACGATATTCTCTACATATTATACCGACATTGTACATTCTTCATACACCATTTAATACAGCTTATGTTTATATTCACTTTCATTCATG
The DNA here is from genome assembly GCA_949126905.1 of Amorpha juglandis. Taxonomy (NCBI): domain Eukaryota; kingdom Metazoa; phylum Arthropoda; class Insecta; order Lepidoptera; family Sphingidae; genus Amorpha; species Amorpha juglandis. The sequence continues at coordinate 12,394,216 of OX421372.1, forward strand.
GAAAAATCGTTTGTCCATAACACTTATTATATTTACATTCACGACATTCCTGTAACATATATGGAACAGTTTCAAAGGGTTACCCAATAGTGTTAAGTGGAGGATCCGAGGCCATATATCTAGCGGAGGAAGGAGCGACGTCGTCGAACAGTAGTTTCGCATCTGCGAGCGGGGCGAGAGGGGGGGGCAATGATCCATTAATCTGGCAGAAGCCCATGTGGCGCCATCGACGTACCTGCCGACGCGACGCTCGGACGCCTACCTAACGACACAGATACTACGTTTTCGACATGTGCGAAACGCGAATATTGCGTTAAATGTCAATGTATCCTGAGTGTTGGATTAATTGCTTTATGTGTATGGCAATTTGGATGAATTTATGTTGGGTTTTCGGAATAATTCAGTGTAGAATTAAAATATTTCAGTACTGTTATTTCTGGCTGTCTACAAATCATTTTGTTGTAACTTGTTTTTTTATAAAAAATACATAAAAACTTAATTTATTTAAATAATTTATTCTCATGAATTTGAATATAAAATGTGAATAATCTTTTTGAAACATTAATACTTTTTTTTTATAAAAGCAACCTTGACTATGTACCATCCTTCTTCAAAAGATTCCACGGATATAATTCCGGATAAGATTTTCCGTGTATTTATTGGTCGTATGTACCGGCTCAATGAATAGACCAGCCTTGATATCCGGTTAATGACGTAGCTACTACGGCGTAGAATGCGTAGCTGTAACACTGTAGATGTTTATTACGCTACGCCGACCGATATTTCGGGTGAAGCTTTTTTGACGTGTATTTTTCTTAATAAAAGTAGGATATAAAAACGATATTTTTTTAAGTTTCGCATCGAAATTTTGCAATAATATTGTAGGTATAGAAGTACTTAATCGATTTCAATTGATAATGATTTATGAGCATGTTAACTTTTTTTAATAGCTTGAATTATAAGCGCCACGCTTGCCCATAAACAGAAGCAACATCGCTCATAACTTTGAATTACAAAGAGCATGACACTGGCCTGGACAGGCGAGCGACTTGCTCGTCTCGTCGTTCGAGGATATACAAAAAAATCTTCAATTTTTAAACGTAAATTATAAAGATACCAATTAAGTAACAATTATGCTGGATCTCGTCTTTCTTGATACTTTTTATATTTTAAAGCGAAGGTTGAAGTTTCCGGAATCGAGTGAGTTAATAAGTGATTTAAATAAATTATATTGTCAAATATTACTTATGCTGGTAATTTTAAGGTCCGTACCCAAAGGGAACCAATGGAATGCTATTACACCGTCTATAACGTCTAGTCCGTCTGTCTGTCCTGCATTTAAAGGGCACTATTTTTTAAACATAACCGACTATAATAGTCACATATGTATTATTGCTACGGATATTTTATACCCTCCGTGACGCAACGGTCGAGTGAAACGAAAGGCCTCGGGATCGATTCCCGTACCCAGGCAAAACGTTTGTGTGATCCACATATATTTCTTTCGGGTCTGGCTGTTTAGGAAAGGCAGGCGACCGTTCGTAAACACTACAAGCCGATTGTTTCTGTAACATAAGTTAAAAAGCATGTTGCCCCGACCCCACTGCGAGTGAAATTAGGGTGGAAGGAGTGCCGATATTTTAATTAAAAACAAAAAATAAATGTTGTAGGTACGGAACCCTTAGTGCGCGGATCCGACTCGCTCTTGACCTGTTTTCTGAGGGCTTACCATTAAACTTGTAAGTTTGCCGCAGTTACTACAGTATATATCCCGTAATACTAAAGACGAATGACCTAAAGACTTGAATCGTCTAAACTCTAAAGCTACACATATATCTAAATAAACTTTTCTCCGAGCTCGTTGTCAGAGTATGATAATTGTGCCACTTTACAGAGCAATTCACTAAGTGGCGTGTTTCTGTTATCCCCTCACCGTTCCGGCGGGCACGACCAGCTTAGCTTACGTATTGAAATGTATTGCATACATTACTCAACACACCTTGATGAATATGAATTATGTATTTGGATTGTGTCCTGATTATTACGGTGTTGCGTATTATTTTGGGGAAAAAGGTGCAGTAGAGTATAAGGAGATACTTATTGAATTGATTTGTGTGGATGAAATTCGTTTCCAAAAATGTTTGAAGTTGCTGCAATTTTTGCTATAATAGCTATAGTATATTCGCTATAGTACACTATACCACTGCATGCATGTCACGATAACAAAGGCAAGATAAACTGAACGAACAGAAATTCACCAAAATGCATCCAACAATTTGCCGAACTTTAGTTCAAACAAAATCGAAGTCACCGTATCGTATATTCACCGGTTGAAACATGAGCAGTTCCGTAACAAAAATTTGAATGCGAACACAGTGCGGAATGCGTCACGGGGTAAGGAAACCTCCGCGTCGGTGGTCGCTTGCAACTTGCATCCTGTGCGAACACCGACGCTATATTTCAATCGAAAAATTGACACATCGCCTTCTTAGCGAAAAGTTAGGCGAGAAAACTTTAACCTGGCATATTTACTTAGGATCTTTTCGAAACATAACGATAGCTTGACGAGTGAAAAGTTTTATTCACATAGATAGGTCGTGCTCAAACCGGTGGAAGTTTTCACATAAATTGGCGGTCATTCCACGCGAATATGCTGACTGAGGGGGTAACAAATATGCCAACTTGGGTTGTTATAACAGCGATATGTAAGTTCTGTGATACTTCGCCATTAAGTTTATGGAAACTACCGTCGAGATTACATCACACTTTCTGAAAGCTTTATATAATTCTTCTTTCGTTATCTATCGCCGTGAGCTGCGGATCTATTCACATTCGTCTATTAATCAAGAAGACGAATTTAACGTCATCCATACAAACGCAACGGAAATGTTCAAGTGAAAAATTTCGAACGCAATCTGTCAAACCGCTCCCTAATTCTTATTTAATTAGCAAGGAAGTTTTCACGCGTGGGAGGAGACCGAACGACAATGACGCGTTAAAATGATTAATTTTTGTGGAAGTACCGGATAGTACGGTCTCGAGTTCACGTTACCAGCGGACGATTAATCTTTCTTTGCACCATTGTACAGGGATCCCGGTATTTTTTCTGTCTTACAAAACCATTAACTGCCGCATCTAGTTGGTACTTCGCGGCTCTTGCCACCGTCATCGTTAGACCTATTGAAGGATTGAAAAGGTGTTTGCGTTCGTCTGCGGCAAAATAGGTCTCCCCTCGGTTTTTAAATCTTCGCGATCACTTAGGCTTCGATAGTTATTATTCGAGAAAAATGTTTTAATCTTCCATCGTCATTCGCTAACAATGGAACGGTGAGCGAATTTTATACAGTCATTCCTTGTTCGATCATTTGAAACATTTTGTTAGAAGCCTTTTTGTACATACTGCATTTACATAAAGGAGTGTTACACCGGGGTTGCATTTATTAAATTCCGACATGTGAGTGAGTTTCACAACTTGTGCATTTGATACCAAGCTGGTCGTAATTATTACCTATTAGCGTAAAATTTATGACTGCAGTAAAACTATCTGCTTTAAATAAGGAATCGATATTAGCATTTATTTGAAATAACTTGGCAATCGTGTCTATTTAATTTTGTTCAAATGTCACTCATTGATGCTGCTAAGGTGGGGTCAAGAGCGTGTTAGCCGAATTTAGATCTGGGTACAAGCCAACTCTTCCGGCTTGGGACGAGCTCGTAACATAAATCTTGAACCCTTTTTTATTGCTCAAACGCGATTAGCTAGTCGTCTTTGTATTTTAAACGCAACAATAAATGCGATTGCGTCAGAAATTGAATTATATTTATAACTCGCGAATAACGAGTCACTATGTTAAATGTTGTAGAGGTCGTGATTGTCGAGTTTTATTTGTATTCATTTAACATTGATTGGTTTTGTGATTGCCACTATCTCTACACAAAACGAATAGGGTAGTTACCTATGTTGAATATTATACATTATTTTACACGCAACAGAATTAATATGAAATGAAATAGTTTATTAATCAGTAGCTTTTCCACGAGGCTCCGCCCGCGTGATCTGCTTTTTCCGGGGATAAAAAGTAGTTCATCAGGGGTAATGTTGGATGCTAATGGTGAAAGAATATTTCAAATCGATCCAGAAGTTTTTAAGTTTATTCGTTACATACAAAAATAGAAATCTTTCCTTCTCTATAATATTAATGTAGACGTAGGCAATGGAAATAACGCTTATGACATGTTAGTACAAAAGTAAAAGAAATTTATATAGAAATCAGTACCAAATAATTTATACATAGACATGAAAAAGTAACCCTTTTTAATATATACAATCAAAATCGGTTTGAAAATAAGCCTGCAATTATGATTTTAAATATTGTGTATGAGCAAAGGTGGGCGCCAAGTGGGGATATCTCACTATCTCGCTCGCACGCGTGCACGGTAATGGCCATTTTACAGTGACGTCAAAGTTTGCGCCTGCCGTTGTTTCACAAGGCCTCCCTCCGTCAAATTTTAATGGCTTCTAATTTAAATAAATTCGCAGATAAAATCGCAGAAAGAATTTTATTAATCTGTTCATCAAGAAATCTTTATGAACAGATTAATAAAAAAAAATCTGCGATAGGTTTTGGATAACGTAACTTATCAATTTAAATAATAAAAAAAACAAGTCAACTACCCTATTGTACCGGTTCACTATTAAAGATCAGACTGCTTTATAATACTTGACCGATATGACTTTTCCTCTAAAGGGCTTTATGGTTTTGTCAATGACATCACCGCGTGTTTTAATTATTTGCAATAAATCGCAATTATATTTTTTTATATTCATAAATACAATAAATAAAGTAACTGGCTGTAAATAATTCCGATTTAATTTACTCATTAGGTACTGTCGAAGGTCGTTGTTTTAATTGTACAAAATGCATCGCGATTATTAACGTAGTCACTATACCTAATTATAAGATAAGTGGCACGAGCGAGGCCGTAGATAAGCAAACCTTCCGTTCTCACTACACTATCCATAAGAACTATATTTCCCTGCACCGATACAGCATATATTGTACAGCGATCTATTAAAATTGCTTCCGTGTGCATTTAAATATGAGCCTTAATATGAGTCCATGATCTGCAGGACTAGGACAAAGGGTTATCGAAACGTCCGCGTTGATCGCTATAATATTATGCTTAATTGGTTGAATTAAATTAATTAAATGATTTTATCGGATACCAACTTTTGCGGACGGTTTCGCCTGCGTTTCAGGTTACAAAATGGTTCATGTCATTTAATGAAACACATATTTCATAAGGGGAATCGCAATAATAACAAGTTTCTAATAATATGACCAGAATATATTATTTCCCATAAAAACTGTCCCACCATTTTTCACACCTTAGGAAGGGAATAACAAAAAATTATAATTAGTGTTACATCTGTCAATATCGAAACACGATGTCAAAATTTTTGTTTTTAGGCCGGTAGATTGGTCTGGGGTTGATGAGTTTTGCCCACTTCTACGACGATTCAAACACAACAAATCAGGTTTAACCACTAAACCCGTCCACTTATATAATTTCACATGATCTTTTATTTAAAACGTTCTTTAAACGAGTTTACTGTTACAGTTTAATAAATATCACTCGTGAAACATATTAATCATTTATCACATTAAAATACCTTGCTGCCTACCGTCATCCCGGCTTAATGCCAGGGTCCGCATTCCCATGATGTGTCGGTCGATTTGGCATTATGTGGAACGACTCGCCGTCTGATCCCCAGAACCCGCACCGGGAACCAAGTTTCGTCATTGTCTCGTCCGTTAATCAGCAGAGTGTACCACGTGCAGGTGAGATTGGCTTTGGGCTTAAGATGTTAGTGATCCACTTACACTAACACATAAAAATAGTGTAAACCAATAAAATTGCAAAAAGATTTGTCTACGATGCCATCCGTCATTAGAGGTTTTGTTGGCACGATTTGGAGTACACGCGTTCGGTACAGCTTACACCTCGAGACATTAGCTGCTACATTAACGTGATTTATACAAAGACCACATATAAATCCAAAGACCCGTCCGGTGGAGCACGCCTGCCGAATTTCTCTTTCTTTTTATCTTAGCCTACTTTTACAAACTATCTAGTGATATTTATACGTTCATAAGTTATATAGTGTACCATGTATGTTGTATACTATTCGTGTCACTAATGCTGCTCTTTAATTTTGATTTGTTATTAGTCGAAATAATTTCTCAGAATATATTAAATAAGTTATTTTATAGAGCGCCAAACAATTGATTTTAAATTTTTGTGGGTTCCAAATACATTATTAATACACTTAGTTTGTCTGAATCGTGTCCGGCGTATGTATTTATGTGGCAGTATGCATTTATTTTTGTTGCCTCATTTAAATAATAATGGCACTAAAAATAAAACACTGTGATACTTGAAATTGTAATGTTATCTGATCGTAAACCAGATGCAGCCAGTTGGATTTACAACCAATTTAATGATTCTATTATTAACCTTATCATTAAATTCGAAGTTAATTAACGAAACAATAGTTGGCGTACCACCCGCCGAAATTTTAAACAGAGTTCCTGACTTATTACAATTTAATTTTGCCAACATTTACTTTGAGTCATTATTTGTTGGTTTAATTACGTGACTCGAATTTATATATACGACAAACAAACTTAAAGTTTCTAATATGATTAAGGTGTGTAAATTGTACCTAATTTTGTTATTTAAGTATTTAATTACAAAATTTATAATATTGCAACAATTTATGTGAATATATAAAAATATTTTTGGTCCGTCATTAAAGTCGACTTCCACCTATTAGTATACTATTTATTTCAATATTTCCACAAAAACTAGTTTGAGGATTGGAGTAAAAGTAACAAAGGTATTTAGGACAACCTAACTAGACTGACTATATAAATAATAGCTTTTCGATATAAAAATAACCGACATCTAGCGACACATTCTTGAACTATATTATGTATATTTATTTTGAACTATAGGTGTACTAGTAATACCGACTCAAAATTGTTAAGTTTTATTATTTTTTATTTAGTTTTTTGATTTATTTAGTTTTTTGAGTTGATTTAATTTTTTGTTAAAAAGTTTTTATAATGATTTCTTACGTTTACGCGAATGTTCCACATTGAAATAAAGTAATTTAAACGGATCATATCGCGATATTTTATTTGGTCCCGGCGTTTCAAAAGCTTTTCAGCCCTCGTGGTCACGCGGTGGACTGTCGTTTTATTTCAAAAACTTTTAATGTTACTTTTTTGGTGAAAGAATCATTGGCGCATAAATGAGGAAGTTTGAGTCTTACATCCCCGATTTAAGCCCGTTTGGGGTAGAATTTTTTCTTGAAATTAAAAAGTGACTGAGCTATACTTGTTCGGTAATAGGTCCACATTAGAGTTATACGTTATACATAAAAAAATAACAAAATAATCCACCGTTTCTTTCGTCGGTTAAAAAAGAAGCTAATGAGGCTATACACCGCCTACTAGTGAGGTGAAAACCAGAAATTATTCCTAATGACGTATTCAAATCAAGCGTACGCCGCGATCCGACCGCGACAACAATCGAATTACGAAAATTCCAATGTTTTATTAAGTTAAACTTTGCTTCGGCAGCCTCTAAGTGAATTTATTCGTACTTAGTTATCGGGGAAAAGTCATCTTTGTAACGTTTCGGTAAGTTGAATAATTAAATTTGTCACCAGCGGTTGTCACGTCAGTGGATTTTCTTCGGAAATTTGTTAGGGTCGCCACGTTTTCAGCCCCCGCGCCACCGCGCCGCGCCGACGCCTGTCTATTGTGAAATCGTGATTCTCTAATTTGAATTATTTATTATTCGATTTCACACTCTGAGATTTTCGGCATGAATTTAATTTTTTTAACATAATAAATCATAACGATATTGTCACAAATGAGTTCGTTCGTATTAATGATCGATGTCGTTCGAATACGTAGATTAGTTCGTGTTTAAAAAAACATTGCTTAGAAATGTGGCTATATAATACGTTAATGTAAAAATAGAGACCTTTATTTTATTTATGCAAACGTCACGCTTGCCCATAAACAAAAGCAACAGTCAACACCAACCAGAACTTTGAATTTCGAAGTACTATTATTATCGTGGCATTGCACTGTACTTTTAAATTTATTTGTTATTTTTTTCTTTTAATTTTTTGTCTTTTAAGAAGCCCTGTATTATACACGTCCCGGGAACACTGCAGGGAACGGGTCTCCTCTACTAAATGACAGGGAAAAGCCTAAGCTTCAGTTCACCACGCTGGCCTAATGCGGGTTGGCAGACTTAACACACCTTAAATAATTAAGGGGAACTTCTCAATCATGCAAGTTTCCTTAGAATGTTTCCAAAACGGATTCTCAATTTCTAGGTATCTGCGAACTTAACCCTTCAAAAATAATATTATTAAGTGTTCATTTTTAATATATGTATTCATTGTCATATTCACAATAATAAACAAAAAAGGGATACGAGGTCACACAGAGTTACGTAAAACACGTATCCGAGGTTCCGTAGGTGTTCCATAATTTCATTCATCTAATAACAGTACTCAATTTTTATATGCGCATACATTGGAATGTGACGCATTTTGTCTGAGGACATACAGGGTAGGAACACATGCACGATCGTGAAATAGTCTTATATTTTGTTTTATGTTGTTTTAATATAACACAAAAACTCGTGGTATTTTATTTATACATAATAATTAGTCTGATTTAGCTGTTTAGATAATATATCTAGGAATAATGGTGTATATAGTTATGACATATTAATTTTATAGAGCCGTTATTATTACTAACTGAAAATTACACATGAATTCGCAGTATAATCTATAATTAGTATATAATCGTTGGTGCATGTATGTTATCGTGCAACTTTTGAACGATTTGACCGATTATAGTCATTTCACCATTTACTTGTTTTGGCAACAATGTATAATATCAATATTATATCATATCACTCTGCGACCTACGGGAGTGAGAGGTAACATGCGAGCGGGTGAAACCGCGAGGAACAGTTAGTGTGATAAAAAAATCTAGAATGCCTACAAGCGTCACAGAATGTAGTTAATGAAACTAAAGAATGTTACGTGTAAAGGTACTATCGCACTTTGCAGTTCTTGCTGTTAATGACATATTTTGTACATTGTTGCAGTAGTTTGCCCATACCTCTTTTTTTTTTTAAGTAATTAAGTTAAATATCACGCACAAAAAATGCACTAATTGTTGCTTGTTTAATAACTAAATGTTTTCATTATGTACATACATTTGATAGTGTTATGTTATAAACATTTCAAACCACAGAGAACTTAGTAGTATAGTAACAGAGTGTAAGTGGGCCACTAGCATCTTGGGCCCAAAGCCAAGCTCATCTCTACATGGTTTACTCTGATCAGTAACGGACGCGCAAATGGCGAAACTTGATTCTCGTTGCGGGTTGATGTGGGGCTCTGACGGCTAGTCGCCTCACATAATACCAAATCCATGTCAAATCATGATGAGAAGGCGGACCTTGACAATAAGCCGGTCTAACGCCGGGCAAAAAGAAGAAAGAAAATAGAACTTTAGTATGTACCTAAAGCTATTTTTTCAGCAGAATAACATCTATTTTAACTCTAATTTACAAACTATCTATATTTGCCATTAAGTCTATATTACTCTAAACTACCACTGTTAAGATTTTATCTCAGTATTAATACTGCGTAATAGCTGCACATTAAAATTCATTGGTAAGCTCTACCATGTGTACGCTCAGTATGTCACACTAACTGAATAATCGCACTGAATTATTCAACAATCCTTTCCGGCTATTCCACCGTTACGCTTCTACGTATATTCTTTATGAAACTCCGATTTTGAAAGGAATGAAAACTGTTCATGTTATTTAATGTGCAGTTGGAGACTATAAACATTTCAATCAATTGATATAAATAATGAGCGAGTGAAATTATCATTTAATTTTAAAATAACAAATATTAAAAATAGTCTACCTGCAGGCACAGATGTCGATTTACCTTAATTATCAATTAATAATTTTATTTTATTTTCATACACTGAAAACTAGACAATTTTTTATGTTCTGTTACTGAGTACGGAAATAAACTTAATTGACATCTGTGAGAAATGATCTAATACATAAAATTGTTAATCAACGTCGCTGAGTGCAGCGGTCAGTGTGCGGAAAAGTATTTTATTTGTTTTTTTTATTAACAGACTAACGCCCGATACGGCAACGCAACTGAAGCATTTAAGATCGTGTTGAAAATGTAAAAAACTCTTTTTTTTTTTTTTTTTTTTTTTTTTTTTTTTTTTGTGTTGACGCTTGCTGTAAGCCTGACTCGAGTCGGCTGTATACAGCTTCACCGGACTTTCGGGCGAGCGCTTTCAGGCGCTCTCAGCCCAAAAAACTCTTCTTTGACAAATTTTTATTAAAATAAGTAGCTGTTTGACAGTTGGCCGTTGAGAAGCGTTTCATTATTCGGCAGTAAGCCAATCAAATCAATTATATACTAGAATAGAGTATACTAGAATTAAATACAGCTTAACATAAATATACATTTATTTCAACAAGCATAAGTTATTATGAATAATATATTAAGGAAAACCTTGATAAAAATTGGTAGTTACTGATAAGTTTTTACACGTATTATCCATTATTATGCAATCAAATCAAGTGTGATTCGAGAATTTACGTCCATTCTTATCATGATGATTTTAGATAGGTTAGATGAAATATAATTCACTTATTAATATTATTGTTAACATTTAGTTCTAGAATTAGTATAACTTTTTATTCTGAACAATTTAGATAATATCTTTGGTAATAAAACAATCTCGTTAAATATTCTGTGAATTCTTTAACGTAAAGGTTAAAGTATATTTTTAGCTATAGGTATTAACCTATAGCTAAAATTATATCCACAAAAGTCAAACAAATTTATATTCGCCGACATAGTAACTAATCAGGCTCGTCTTGGCGACGATTTTAGCACAAAATAACGCGAGACCATAAACTACGGAAATCATAAGCCATTCAGTTCGACGATTGCGTAACACCGAATAATGGCGGTGGAAATTCGACAAAATTTAAGTCGGTAGAGCATTAAAGGGGGCCGTAGACGGCGTAGACTGTTAATTCACCCCATAAGGGTCGCATTGGCGCCAGAGATCCTGCCGTAGACAAAATTCTAAGTACGATGTCTTGCCGCTTCGGCTGCGCGCGACCCGCTTGCCGCCGCTCGCACTACACCACTCTGGAAACGTCATTCATATTAAAAAGCCGATGGCTGGCACATAAAAAAAGAAAAAATACAATTTAATGCAAAAGACCTACGGCTGAGTTTCTTGGTGCTTTTTCTCAGACCAGTGGGCATTTCCGAAGCACCGGTAGAGACATTGCAATGAAATTCATCTACTATTGACGTGTAAAAGAGCCTTTTGTGGCCAACTTGCAAAAACGTATTGATTTTGATACGCCATACTCGTGAACGGGTGCCACTTGTATGGACTGGTCAATTCGGTCTGATAAATATTTTGTTTACGCTCTGATATTAAGATCTTAAATCATTCGTCATGCTTTTGGAGGTCATGTATTTTAATCAAATACATAGATATCACAATTCTGTGATTGGTTATTAATTTAAATTGAGCTGCTCTAATTCCAATGAAATGTTATAAAACCTTGTGATATGTACCTAAACCTCATGATTTCATTATTAATTGTAAATTAGAGCAACGTTAGAGTTTCTTGCCCGTTCTTCTCTAGGGAAACAGCCTTCCGAAAGAGTTTTGATGGAAACTAAATAATGTATTGTAATATTTTATAGATTCAATAAAAATTGAATTTATTGTTCACGTAGGTAATATGTGGACCCCTTAGTTTACTATGAGAAATGGATATTGCAGGTACTTTTATAGATTCTTTATATACGTAATACACTTATTTAACAAAGAAATAATAAAACAGTCTGCCGCGGTGGCGGAGTTGTATTGCGTACACGGTTCTACACGGACTACTGTTCAGCACAGTCGGTTCACACGGTCTCGGGTTCGATCTCCGAGTCGAGTAAAAGTGATATTGGGTTTTCCATCACGAAATGCTCAGTATCAGAGTCAGGTATTATGCCGAGTATGGCGATAGGCTTCCTATCACATCATGGGACGGAGACACGCTCGGCGAAATGTTGATGTAATTACCACTCCACCTATCCCTTCAGCGAATACAGGCGTGCTAATGAGTGCGTATATATCCACAAAGTTAGCGCTGTTATTAAATGTTGCCGTGTCTCTTCCAGTCGTTTTATATCGCGCGGCTCACAGTACTGTGTTCTCCACCCGTTCAATCTTCGCCGGAGCGTGCAAAAATACGGCCATATAAACCTTAATATATACAGCCAAAAATTCACAAAAAAACAGGTAAACCACAACAGAACCCACATCTCACGTGCGCGATGTCACAGGAGCAGAAAATTCGATTAACTTTAGCTGCCAGTCAGCAAACTATATAATTTACTGCCCATAAATTATATTCCTTGGATTATTATATCGGCTATATTAATGTTCCGCCGTATAATATAGGAAAAGACATTGACCTGAAATTTGATATATAGCATAAAGATAATTCGAGGGATAAGAATCTTTTACGAAAATACCACATTGAACTTTTGCTGACTGGTCAGTGGGTACATAATAAATTTAAGGAAACAATACATGTGACCAATTGTACAAAGAATTTTTCATCATATCAATGGGTTTCCGTATAGAGTAGCCTCTGACAAGCGAAGAACTAACAAGTTTATCTTGTATGGCGATACCATATATTTTCACATTTGACTCGTATTTCCAAAACTCGAACTGAACTTTTTGCGCGGACAACGATTTCTAGATGGACGTAACCGCGTGAAGGATAACTCGAAGTTGTCACTTTTATAGCTGACGTTATTCATGGTAAGGGCTTTTGGCGACAAATCCATCAAAGCGTCGACAGGCCATTTGTTGCGTGTGTTTTCACGCTTGATAAATCGCGCGACTTGTCCACATTCACTCGATTTATGTTCGTGTCCAATTGTTGTACAATATACTTAATTAGGATGTTAGTACGAGTGAATGTTATACCGTATACAAATCAAGTATTAAATACATTACATATTGTTAAGGATTAACGAATTTTAAAACGAAAATAAAACAAACGTCTAATCGTGTCTTTGACGCAAAGGAATTATGGTTCATCGCGAAATACATTACAATTATCTAAAATATTGTTAATATTTTAATGGGGATTATTTTCTTCTTGCCATAATCATAGTCAGCTATGTTAAATCTATTTTGTTTATTGAGATGGTGAATGTAATACGTCCATCAGGTACAATAAACTTGATATATTGGTCTATATCAATTGGCGGCCGGGGATTTGTATGCGGCCAGATTATTTATTGGCTAAAACTTTACGTAAATGTACAATTAATTTTACATTTAGTTATATATGAGTACATGAGCATTATTAACATTATTAACTGTATTATGTAACACAAAAACACAATTAAGTCATCGACACTCAAAAAAATTCGAAAGGAATAACATTGAGGTCGCTATGAAATTTATATGGCGTATTTTGAAAGTCCGATAGGTGTTTTTAAAATTTTCCATGGTGAGACGGGATACCGTTTCATTTACCGACGTACCAAAACATGTCATCTAAATTTCTATGTGCAAGAGGTTTCAACTTTTTCTTACAAATGCCATAAAATTTGTATGATTTACATAGTAGATAGAGGTATCCGAGAATTTACGTATACCAGCGACGTCGGAATGACAACGTTTCTGTTAAATTACGCGTGAAAATCGCGACGAAATTTTTCATTCCACACAAAATGACCTTGCTTTTTTTATTTGCACGCGTATCGTTCGAGAACCGACATACGTATATTCACGCGCCGTATCGTAGTATAGTGTAAGTGGCAGTTCTCACGGGACACACAGAAATTTATTTATGGACTGCTTTATAGCAAAACTTCATTCGTTGCTGCGGTCGCTTTTATTCCTTCGACGGGAAAAAGTTGTGAGATTTTATTGCCGGTGTGAGATAGGACACGTTATTGTACTAACTTTGAACAGTAGCTGGAATTAAAATTGTTTTTTATTTTGCGGTCAGCAGTACTCGCGCCGATATTACGCGACGCTTCCATAGTTCACGGGAACGTTTTAGTGTCTCGGGTTCACTTTATCACTACTTACGTAGTAAGATTATACAAAGTAGTCATATTTCTATGCGAGTTCATGTGAACGCAGTACTTAGAACGGCTGAATACACTTTTACTGACTTTTATGCGACTGTTACATATAATGGATTTGATCGCGAAACGCCAACTTTCGTAATAATTTCCAATGAACCCGTAAAAATCGAACAATTTATTTCATTGCTTTACCGAGTTGAAATAATATAATTTACATAGATTGGGAAGTCAACGCATTATAGAGTCTAATTTACTTTCCTATATTATCACAACTGTATAGAAGTTTCGATATTTACAAAGAAATTATCAAAAAACTACTACTAGAAGAAAATTCTAAACAAAATCCTAATAATACGTTATTGTTTTGTTGTAGAATTCAATCCGGCACAATCTATCTCTACACAATCGGTTCATGAGGGTGCAGAACGAAGGCACGGGGAAGTCGTCATGGTGGATGATCAACCCCGATGCGAAACCCGGCAAGTCAGTCAGAAGAAGAGCGGCTTCCATGGAGACGTCTAAATTCGAAAAAAGAAGAGGAAGGCTTAAAAAGAAGGTACAAACAATAAATATCCAGTTTTAATTGTAGACGGAAGATAGTTGAAACTTACCTGTTGGTCATCGAGACAATTTTTTTTAGAAAATCGTTTGTTTTTGTCTTACGTTGGTTACTATTTATTTCCGATTTTATTTTAACATCTATATTCTACATCTTTCTATTTAATTCAGCTTAAACTGTTATAGTTAAATTAAAATACACTGGAAAGTGTGATTATTGAAATTTGGAATGAACCCGAACTCTCAGAATGTTCTTTCATATAAACAGGTTCATACATAAAAGATGCATAGAACCTAATAAAATACACATAGCCACTGTGATTATTACGTTAACAATCTGCGATTATGCTGATCATTTGAAAGAGAGTGGAATTTATTCATACGCTGACATAATAATAAATACGGTTATTGTACGCTCTATTTTCTATATCAATACAATGTTAGTCAAACTTTTCCTGCATTTTATCGCATGTGTTTTTATTGAGACAATCTATGCCAATAACAATTAAATTCTTATTGAAGATGCATGCTTTTTTTATTTAGTTTTTGGAAAATTCTCTACATCTACGTCGAATGTTAGCTCATTCTTCATTGGACAGGTGTCAATAGTTCTTCACGGATCTGCAAACAGTACAGTTACCTTTTAAGTGTATTAACGGGGCGTGTTTTATCACCTTATAGACTGAAGTATTAAGAAACGGAGCAACAGCAGATGCAACACCAAGCCCCAGTAGCTCTATATCGGAAAGCATCGACACTTTCCCAGATTCACCAATGCACAGGTAAATTTCAACAACGATACGGCTTCCGAGCTTATCATAGAGAACTAGAGTATTAGTATAGTTTTATCATTCCTCTAAATATCTAAAGGTAGTTTAAAATACGAGATGAGAGTCCAAAAGAGTTGTGGCATCAAGCCAATGATAGCTTCGGTCGCGGACGCAGCATTTTACGATACTAATTTGACTTTAAATGCACAATAATTTACCTATACGGGTAATGCAACAGCGAGTTTTGCCAAGACCACAAATATCCAGCAGTATACGAGTCGTGCGTTACTAAATAACGTCGCCTCCTTGGGAATATTGAAATTTTACGAGCGCTAGAAACAAAGTGAAGCACACATCATACTTACACACTCTATAATAAAACCATCCACATAAAGCTGCGTTGACCAGACTAATAAAATTGAGTTATTGCAACACTGCTACTTTATGATAAAAGGTTTTAAATCATTCAGAACCATTAGATGATGAGTTATATGGATGCTGAATCTCGTCATTTGAGCTCATATTTAACATTTTTATTGCCGATTTATTTTATCTGGATTACTGACGTCATCGGCGTATATTTCCACCGGCTCGGCAAATACTCGAAAGACCAGCCTACGTGGCACATACTCGTATCTTATCGAACATTTTTGTCACTCTTCGTAATAATAAAGATATTTTCTGCGCTGACCATTGAACTCCATTGTGGTGATCGCTTCATTTAGCATACAAATTTATATGTTAGTAGGCGATTTAGGCATTAGATTTGCATGTTCCCCCTCATATTCCATGTATGAAATAGTATAGAATGACTCTGGTTTCTGCTCTTCGATTATTTGCCTTTTGTTTGTGGACGAGTGAGTTTCGTGACCTACATGTTCACGATTTATGTCACGATTCACACGAACAGTCAAGGCAGCTATGTTTATTTGACGCTTGTTCGCTTGGGCGTAGCAGCAGTTTCCAGTTGTCGCCGGACTTCCGTCAGAGGGCGCCTTCGAACGCATCGTCGTGTGGTCGCCTATCGCCGATCCCGTCTTTGATCCCTTCTGAACCAGATTGGGCGTCAGAATACACGCCGTCGGGAGACTACGCGACCAGCAGTGAATTCTCCCAAACAGACTTCGTACAGGATGAGCTAGCGGGCTCGCTCGCCGACTCCATGAAGCTGCACGGAGCAGACCCATTCCTCAGCACGTAAGAAATTTGTAGTATGCTTTGCGTCTGGAACAGATTGTGGGACTGTTCTGGATTGGAATACATTCGCTTCCCATTTATAGATACCGTAGAGATAGCTGCTTTGCTTCATTTAGATTTTTCTAGATGAAATGACACTGTAAATTAATCTACCGATATTATTTGTACAGAATAAGAAAAAGCTACTTTTAAAACTAACTATATAATTTAATTTATCGAACCGGTATAACTGGTGAGGGTCGAGAGATTTAATGTCCCTCGTCGACATTAATTAGACTGGACTGACTGTACTTACCATCAGGTACAGTGTCTTCTTCACCTTGTCGTATAAATAAATACTTGTTCCATTATTATAGTTGGGTCGAAGACTTATTATGATACGAAATAGAATATATGACACGGTTTCGTAGGTCGTATGGGCAACAATTTATTGTCTATAAGACCTAAGAGTGCCAATAAGAGGACAAATCACTCCAAACAGCCAGAGACACGGTGTCTCGTCCCAACGTTTTATGAGTGGTAGAGCCACGCTGTAGACAGTTTTGTCTACAGCATGAATGGGCTGGCTCGACCGGGTCGTTACCACTGTCTCACACAAAACCGACGTAAAGTAGCGGCTTGCTGCGGCGTTTCGTATGGTGAGTGAGATATCCGGAAGCCCAAATCCCCTCCCCTTCCCAATCCCTAATTATCCCTTTCCTTTAAGGTCGGAAACGCACCCATGATTCTTCTGGTTGTGGGCGTACATGGGCGGTGGAGATCGCTTACCATCAGGTGACCCATTTGCTCGTTTGCCGGCCTTTGCCATAAAAAAAAAGTTCTAAGGCCTCATCAGCAGCCAGTCCTAAACCTACTATAATCTCTGGAGCTGGTGCTAACAGTGTTGGGTCTGCAGGTACGTTCCGACAACATCGTCGTCGACGTCGGGCGGTAGCTTCCGATACGCGTCGTACGGCGCGTGTCCGAGACACCCTCACGGCGGGTGCGCGTGCGCGTCGATGTACCCGCACCCCGCGCACCCGGCACACCCCACTCACCCCCACCAGCACGCGCTCGAACACTTCGTCAGGCCACCGCCACCCGCAGACCCTGCTGATATTATGCAAACTGGTAATTTACAATACAATACAAAACTCTTTATTGTAAAAACAATAATCACTTAAAATAATTGACATAGGACTACTTAATGGTTTTACAATGGGCGGTTTTATCGCTTCGAGCGATCTCTGCCAGACAACCTTTGGATGGACAGAAATTGAAGTAAAAGAAGTGATGGTGGTGTACAATAAAGAGAGAGAGAGAGAGAGTGAGAGACAAGGACATTGTAAATGTAATAAATTGTAGTAGTAATTTTTTAATTTCTTCCTTTCTCTCATTTCTTTCTTTCATTCCTTTATTATTTACGGCCAGTTTCGGCAGTTCATAGGTCACAAATGAACCAATATTATTAGTGACATTTGACTAGATTGTAATCTCGCGAAAATCGAGTACTTGTACTTTTTTATCTTTAAAGAGCCTACGACGCCCTCATACGAGTTCCTATTCAAATTCAATTAGTCATAACTAAGTAATGGCATCGTTTTCATTTGAGGTAATGATCACAGGGATGGAAAAGACCGGATTGATGATTCAATGTTCTGATGAAGGCTTTTGTATTTACGACAGTCCATCGACAATTTCATTTGGCAATTTGTACTAACCAAATGTACCATTCCAGAAAACGGTCAAACCCAAATGGTGACGACGTCGGACCCGGCGCTGATGAACGGCGGCATGATGCTGCAGACGGGTGCCGTGGGTCCCACCACCGTCATGGGACAGATCATGGGCGCGCTCAACACCGGCCTCGTCGAGGATCTCAACTTCGAGACGCTGGAGCACGGCTTCGACTGTAATGTTGACGAGGTAATGTTAATGATATGGAACTAAGTCAGGAGGTGTCACTCGTATGCGAGAGACCATCTGGGTTGGTATTAACGCTTTCTCTATTCCTGTTGCCAAGCAACAGTGTGTAAGGACTGTTGTGTTTCGGTTTGATGGACATTGAAGCCAGTGAAATGACTGGGGATTATGACACTTAACATCTTGTGTCTCGGGGTGACGAGCGCAGTTTGGTGCCATGCAGTGCTTTGTAATTCAAAGTTCTGTGTGGTGTTGCTTCTGCTAATGGGCAGGCGTGGCGCTTACTATCAGTCGACCGCATTGTTCGTCTCGTCATTCAATAACCATCAGGCGAGCGTCTTACTGGTTTCGTCATTCAATCAACTAAAAAGAAAAAAACGTGGATTTCCTTGGGATGGTTTTGCTGGCTATCATTTTGACTATGATGACCGTAATTTAACTATTAACTTTACAATAATAACTATCCACCTGCCCGAGCAGAATTTGGTAAGGTGGAGAAACCCACCAGTGGCTCATTCAGACGCGTCGCGTTCCGGAGTCAGGACTATATATGTGACTGTTGGGTGTATTTATTATTTTTCGTACTGGCAAGCGCAGCGTTGGACGTCCACCTACAAGGTGGACAGACGACCTGATAAAGATCGCAGGAAGTCGCTGGATGCAGGCCGCTTCCAACAGGTCGGTCTGGAAATCTTTGGGAGAGGCCTATGTTCAGCAGTGGACGTCTTGTGGCTGATGATGTTGATGATGGGTGTATTTATGTTATTTAGATAGATAGTAGATAGTAACTCTTTATTGTAGACACACATAATAAAACAGAAAACAATAATTGACAAAATACAGCAAATAAATTAATGTGTTGAGTTTTGGCGGGAATTCTGACAGTGCAGTTCATCGCTTATTTTAATTTATTTCATAAACTAGTTTAGAGTTGTGTTTGTTGTATAAAAGTGGTGTGGATTTGTTCAATAAATGTTGTTGACGGTGATGAACAGTGTATGGAAACATTGAAATAAGTGAATTAAGAATAGTACTGAAAGGAGTTAACACCAAAACTCCGACAAGACCTTGAAATCGTCTGCACCCGTGTTTCATCGTTCTTGTAAAATTAACTTGAGAATAAATTATACTTGACACTGGCTAAATGCATAATACTGCGAAAGCCATAAATAAAAAGAAGAAGAAGAAGAAATGAATGTGCCACAAGTGGCGGCCTTATTACTAAAAGCGATCTCTTCCAGGCAACCATTGGATGGAGAGAATTATCATTATTTGTTGTTGTCAGGTGATAAAGCACGAGCTGAGCATGGACGGCTCGCTGGACTTCAACTTCCCGCAGCAGCACGGCTCGATGGCGTCGGAGGCGGAGGGCCAGTTCACCGCGCCGGCGCCGCCCGTGCCCGGCGCGTTATCCGGTGGCGGAGCGCCCCGCGCCGGGTACTCCGCCGCGCCCTCCTGGGTCCACTGAGCACTGCACCCCCCACGACCTTATCGCGTTGGTGTAACTCACAGTATAAGCAATGGTACTGACCGACCGCCCCCATATACCCCGCAATGCAACTCACACTATCACTATCACTGGTACTGACCGACCGCCCCCCATACACCCCGCAACCTTATCGCGTTGGTGTAACTCACACTCATCGGTACTGACCCAACAACCTTGTCGCGTGGGTGTAACGAAGTTCAGTGCCATGCAATGCTTTGTAATTCAAAGTTCTATGTGGTGTTAGCTGTTTGGTGTGTGGTTGCGTCATACAATCAAAAAATAAATGTACCTACCTACCTACTGCACATTTGTGTTGTAATTACACGTATGTATGTATTACGTACACTTTAATGACAGGTACTACTGATCACAAAATTTCTTATTCGTAAACTGGCATGAAAATGTTGTTAACTGGTACTGTCAACAAAAAATCTTAGACAGCTAGTTATTGGACTAAGTCGGTTACTAAGTAATGATTCGGGTCGAATACCAAACAGTCAGTGTGCTTTAATAATTGGCGTGTTAATTTGAACACCATGAACCCCCCCTTCGTGTTAGTCAGTATCAAGTCTCCTGCGCGGTTGTGGGTTCACACCTGTCTTATTCTGAGTTACGCCAATGCCTCACAACACTTCCTAAACGCGAAGTCGACGTTGTAGAGATTTTTGTTTAAATGTTGAAGTAGTGTTAAAATTTTATTTTAGTGTAAGTGGACCGTTACCAATCGTTGTTGATGTGTCAATTGTGTTAATGTAGTTAGTGTTAACTGTTAAGCTAGGTGGAAGCTTGTGATATATAGCTATATTGTATAGCTTGTGATAGGGTTATGGACAGTGGACCCGGATGGGACTGGGGTTCGGTGCTCTGTGGCGACGTCCGGAAAATGGAGAGGTAATTTTTTTTTTCTATTTTTTTGTGTATGGAACTGTCGATGGTTTTTGATATAAGTATGAAAATGATGTAACGTGCGAGTTCAGGGTATGGTTTGATTAATGCTGATTAAAAAAATTGTGTATATAATTCAACTCATTTGTGCATTTGCGATGTGTGCGTGTATGGATTGACAGCTGACGCGTCACTCTTGCAGAAATCAAAACTACATACAAGCACGCACGATTCGAAAAACATGTATAAATGAGCTAAAGCATCTATGTATTTTACTTTCTTAAAATTGCTAATATAAAATAATCTCACGGCTGTATCTCTAAAGGCGTAGGCAAACATGCAACTAGTGCACTCAAAAATGAATATAAAAATGTAAAAACGTCTGGTTAACAACCTGCCAGATGATAATGTAAAAGGAAACTAACAAAACAAAAATATTTAAAAAAGTATTTTAGACGAATATTCTAGTTTTAAACTGAATAAATCCTTAATGGATTTTGTGCTGATAGTGCTTTCAAAGTTAGAAAGAAAACTAGACCGTGGTGATTTAAGAAGTTATCAGGAAATACCGACCGAGCGCAAGTAGACGCTTTACAGTATACGTAGTGAATTCCGCGTTTATAAATAACTTTTAAAGCAATATACGATCATATCCACTGTAGGAATTTTTATATTTATTAAAAATAATTCTTGTGAATGTTAAGCGGCCAACCTGATGGTAAGCGGCAATCAACAATGCCAGGGGCACAGCCAAGCCGCTGCCTACCATATATATTACTTAATGTATTCATTGCTAATATTAAAAGTGCTCTAAAGTTTTTACGAAATCATTCGTCAAATTATTGCAACGATCCATATTTGTATCCGACCGGATAGCAACAACCGTACACGTGGTGAAAAACTCACCACAGTGGCTCGTTTCGGTGTCAGCTAGCGTATACGCAGTAACTTCAGGCTGGTTTTTTTATTTGATTAAATGAAGAGACGAGCAATACGTTTGCCTGATAGTAAGCGGCACGCCTGACCATAAACAGAAGTAACACCACACAGAACTTTGAATTACAAAGCAATCCATGGCACTGAATTGCTCTCGTCACCCCGAGACGTTAGATGTTAAGTTTTATAATGCACAGTAAATTTACTGGATTCAATGTCCTTCAAACCGAAAAACAACTGTGCTTACATGTTGCTTGGCGACAGAAATAGATAAAGCGGTGGTACCACCCCAGGCGGCCTCGCATACGAGGGACCTACCATCTTGTAAAAGGTAAAGGTAGGCTGGTCTAATTCTGGCGAACGTCGAGGGACGCGACGTCTCTCGACGATCAACATTAAATTTGGACTGCACTGTACATCAGGTAAAGTACAGTTGCGCACTTTGCCGGTCCAGCAAAAAATAGACCATAAACAATATTAGCGAAATTTCTTTGTGTCGTTGTTAACGGAATTTTTCTCTACGGAATTCTAAAACTACAAAGGAGAAAATTGAGAAGTTTGAAATAGAGAAATATTAGCGAACGTTTAACAATACGACGCGACGCCGCTATAAATCTGATGTATCAGCGATAACCCACCGAAACTTTACCGCTCGAGTGTCCGGCAACTTGTTTCTGGGGTTGCCAACTTACCTAGTATTGGCCGAATAATCTCTGGGATTTTTTTTGATTATAAATGTATTAATTTTTTATTAGTCCCGTATTACTGTGCCTGTGTGGTGCACGGGACTTCTCAATTGAAACGGATGGCCTAATACCCAAATACTGAAACGCAACTTAAGCATTTAATATCGTGTTAGGTAACGTGTTAAGACCCCCTTATCTGTCAAAATTGTATCAAAGTGAATAGCCGTTAAACTGTCGACCGCATAGCTAACTAAAATTTTGATATTTCACTATTAAATATTATAAGCTACGTTTCTGAAAGCGTTCACAATCATGCGAAGTTTAAGATCTTCTATACACACCCATACTACCAAGTGGATTATAACAACCCGTTTTATTATTACATTTTATTAAACACGAACTGGCCCTCGTGGTTTCCATGTTACTACCCTACTCCCATGCGTCATAGCGTTATATACATTCAAATCATATTAAACAGCATCTAAGTCCGTTCCATAGTTTAGGAGAAATGAGCAGATATACACAGATAGCGATTTGGTTTTATATTGTGTAGGTATTGATGAATTATTACAGTTTTGACGTGGTATTGGGAAAGTCTAAGCTTCCAAGAGTTTTAGTCGTTTAAATCAGTGTCTACACTAAACTTACGACAAAATACTTTGTTTTAGTTTTATTAAACCAATTACAATGAATAATACGTAAATATGTATTACAAATAAATAAAAGATAAATGTTTTCCTGTGCCTCCATTTATAGTCTGCGAAATGTTAAATACCGATTATCGATTAATGTTATTTAATATCCCCTACTTTTCAAAATAATTCTTTATTTTAAAATAAAATACTGAAATTTATAACTTGCCGATACTCTGGCAACCCCTACACTTAGAAAAGTACAACGGTTATATCTCTCTAAACTGCTAACAAAGCCGTCATAACTCTATTGTTTCGTGAAAACATCCGAAAACGGGCCAAATACTTCATGATCTAGGAGTTGAAACATTTTTGATGTTCTATTATATTATGACTCTGGTGTATTTTAAGCACGTATTATATTATATGAGTACAAGTACTATTATTTAGTTACTACTAAAAGTTTGACGCGATATCAAGATAATTACGGTTTCAACCTCTAAAAAGCTATATAAAAATACTAGCTTTTGCTCGCGGCCCCGCCCGCGTGAACAGCATTTTCCGGGATAAAAGTAGCCTGTAACCGTCTCCAGGGTCCCATCTATCCCTGTAGATAAATTCATCAAAATCTGTTCAGTGATTTTGGCGTGAAAGCGTAACAAACAAACTCACTTTCGCATTAACTTTCACCCCCCTTTTCATCCCTTATTAACTAAAATTTCCAAAATTCCTGAAACACGTATTTATTTGTTTTACGTCAATAACCGAAATACATTTGTTTATGTAACTTTCAAAATGACGGACTTTCATACATATTATCATCCCCTATTTTGACCCCTTTGGGGTGGAATTTTCTAAAATCCTTTCTTAGTGGGTGCCTACATAACGAAATGAATATACAGTCCGAATTTCATGCTTGTAGCCTTGATAGTTTGTGCTCGGCGATGATGAATCAGTCAGTCAGTCAGGACATGTTATTTTATAAGTATAGATTCACAATATTATTTCTAAAAATAAATATCCTTTTCTCAATGAAATAACAAATTCTCCGAGAATTCTTCATGCATATATCGCGAAAAAAAATCTCAGCGGCATACAATTTTGACAGAGCCCCCAATATTTCGCAGTAAAGAGCGAAATTCCCCGTCACATTCATCTTTACGACGTTAGGTATTACAAAAGACGAGTACGTCATTCATGTTTACGTTTCTTTGTACGTGGATTATGAGACGTGATGCCCTCTTTATTTATGTAAGAACCTAAAGAAAAAGTCTTAGGTGTACGAGCTATGGCCATACCATTTGTTTGCAAATTATATTGTCCTATGAATAATTTGTAGGGACTACAAGCGACCTTACGTATTCGCCATGATTTTTTTCGAACATAACTCGTTTATTATATCCCTTTTACGATTCACTTGTATGGCTTTTTGCATATATTTTATTACTTTAATTATATTATATTATTTTCATTTGATGTATTCCTACGAAAAACTTATTTAGTGCGACGGTTTTTTAGGTTATTAGTACGTTTAATATAAACACTCATAGCAGTAGTGCCTACTGTGCTAATTTATAAATATTTCCATAATTATTAAACGTTCTTATCGTATTGTTTAATATTAATTAACAAAAACTAATGCCTAAAATTATTACGCATTAGATATACTGCGTAATATTTTTTAGGTAATTAGATAAACCTAGGTTGTTTATGTAATATTAACACTGCCGTTTCATAGTAATTGGAGGATAATTAAAAAAAAACGCTAACAGGATACGAAAATAATATGGCGGTATACCTAGTTGTTGTGGGGCATATCTTGTGCTTATTGAGTATTATGTATCGAGAAATACTGCAGCTGCTAATAGGTATGTATAAAAATGAACCACCAATTTATTGCATAAACTTTTAAATGCTAGCAATTTAATCGTATGAATAATAATTATAATTAGAAGCCGATTGAGCGTAGCTCGCCGGCGTTCGTGATTCAATTTCACCATTGAATGATCCTATTTGTGCGCTAATGAGGGAAACCGGGAGCTAGTAATTAATCATATCATTTCAGCGTAAACGGCGTCGGTCGCGTCGACCCGACCGATCGCCTCGGAATAATGGTATCTGAAAAAAATCCCACGAACACGACGCTAGATTTAACCCGCTTCGGTAATGACTTGTTTTTTAGGGTTACAAGAGAATGAATGCGTCCTCGGCAGACGTAGACGGTGAGCTGTACGAAAAATCTTGTTAATTTTTCCAACACTTAGACGAGCGTTAATGGGGGATAAAAATCGGGGACGCGTTTTAAAATGTAACGTAAATGCGATTTCAATTTCTCATTTGGCATGCGTTTGCGTAATGCGCTGTATTCCGGCAAATCAGAGCGCATTCAGAAGAACAAACGTACGCTTCGTTTAATTTCATATTCCGTTAATGCCTTATTTCGATCGGACAACACTGGGCGATTTTATTAACGAGGTGATTTCACAACCCGGGCCCACCCCCGCCCCGCGACACAGGCGACCGTTTAAATTTCTGAACTCATCCCGTATTCCATTCGGTTAGCGTTCGTAATTAGGTACGAGGCCCACCTTTACACACGATTTCTCGGCACTTGTTAAAAGTTTTCAATTGCGTTACGAGGGGTCCTCACGCGGAATTTATTCATTATATTCTCCCCCTACTTAATAAAAAACTCCTTTGCTCTTTTTATTAGCGCGCAGCCTTATAGATGCTTACTTTAAATATTTGTTGCATGGCCTCTTGTGATGAATTATGAATTGCAGATTTCCTTGACAATTTTTAAGACGTCATTAAAGATTTTCCATAAAGCGATCGTAATGAATTGCTATTATGTACAATTTAACTCGATTCATTATCTGCAACTCGTCGCGCCTATATGTTGTTTTCAATAACTACATTGCGGTATATGACCATTAGGTATTACGACGTAATTGTACTTTTGAGTTCTTACAAAAAGGTAAAACTGTTTATTAGTAAGGAAAATAGGTGTTACATAAGTGCCTGATTAATGTCTCGGTCTCAACGACTACATTGGATTTAAAATTAAAAGTAATCAAAAGGCGCCCGAGGTTTTTCAGTTTTAGCACCGGTTTCACTGCCTTGGAGTAAAAATATGACACGTTTAAATATTTACTCACATTCTGACAAATATACCGGTTGAGCCGGCTCATTCATGCTGTGGACAAATTTGTATACAGCATGGCTTTAACACATTATTTATACAGGTAATGAAAATTAAACCACAAAATCTATAAACACGTCTCGTAAGTTATTACACAATCATTGATAAAACCTATTCATCCACTTTGTCAAATATTAATCTTAAATTTCGCAATATAAAATCCAATAGCATAATCCGATTTTGACAACTTATTTTATCACAACGCAATTCGTACAATCATTGACGCAGACTCGGGTACATAATATTCTAATTTACATGGCAAAATTCAAGAGCCATCAAATGAAAAGTCGCGTGTCAATTTGTGCGTCCAATATAAGTCGGTGGGATGAGAGCGGCATAAAGAATAAGTTGGACGTACTTTTGTTTGACAGCTTGTTGGCGAGTTTGATCAGTTATTTAAATGAACGCCCCAACATAGTTAGCGACGTCAATTTTTCTTGAAAGATTTACGTGCCTGCCGTCCTTACTGCGGTCGACGAATTTTTATCATTTCCATCGCATCTTATCAAAGTTGACGGCTTCAAGTTTAATAAATCTTTATTCAGTTGCTATTTTGCGTAATAGAATATTAAATGAAAGTCATTGTTGTGTCTACTTTTGTTTTTAGAATAGGTAGTTATTATTTTATGCAATATGGCTTCTATGTGCGTCGAGTATAGTGAGACTATCGAGAAATTATTTAAATGTACGATTTTCGTTATCAAGTGTATTCTGTGGATCTTCAGCAGCAATGAAAAATTCTATAAGTAAAACGTATCTGATTATCTATAGGAAGAAATAGACATGGCAATACATTTAATCAAAGCTACGAGTCTAGTCGTTATTTTTCTATAAAATCTTAGTTGTTTTAGTAAGCAAGTATTATTTATTTTAATTAAAATATAATAATAACATTGTATTGTAAAAAAAAAACAAATATCTGATGACAACACATACAAACCCCGATACTTTCTCGTTCTTCAATAAGTACAGACTTTTTACATAGGACGCAAGTAATTTGGTTGAGCTCCGCTTAAGCATTCTTCGTGGATATCGGTCGCGACAAATTGGATTACGTGTTAACTGCACGGAACCCGCCCCCTCTTAACGGCTTTATGATTTTATTGCGGGCCCTCAAAAATGTTTTGCGATTACAACGTAGACAATTTCGAGATTGTTTTATCGCGGCCGAGTTTAGTCGAAAGTTTTAAGTGTGATATTTCGGAATAGGCATTTGTTTAGGGGAACTATGGTGTTGTAAATGAATAACATAGACGTTATGTTAGACACAATAATAAATGAAGATAAATCGGTTCATTTTAGTACATATTTTTTAAGGTTCTCTGCCTTTTCGCCGAAAATTGTTTGCCAGATTTTCACTTGCCAACCAACGTTTCGCAGAATTTTATTTCGCCGAATAATCATTTGCCAACTTATCATATAATTTTGTTTTATTTCCCAACCTCACAGTTACCAACTGTACGTTTGAGCTCCGCTTCGTTTCGCTCCCGCCTTAGCGTTTCCGTATCGTAATGATTTGGTATTTAAAAAGTGTCATTATGAAAAGCAGACCAAACGTACAGTTGGTGACTGTGAGGTTGGGAAATAAAACAAAATTATATGATAAGTTGGCAAATGATTATTCGGCGAAATAAAATTCTGCGAAACGTTGGTTGGCAAGTGATAATCTGGCAAACAATTTTCGGCGAAAAGGCAGGACACACTTTTTTAGCCGGTGGTAGGATATTCATATTCTTAATGGGGAAATTTTCCCAAATGTCTCACACGATAATATCACAGAAAATGTTAAGGAGGAGAACAAGGACGCGTTATAAGATCCTTATATTCAAATTGTATGACGCGGCCTCGTCAACGACCGTTTGTTGTTAAATTCTTGCTTCGGTCATGCGATAGACTATCTGAATAGGTCTAAACGCTCCTTCTAGAAGTAAGAGCACGTGTCTCGATGGGCGTTGGGCGTCGTCGCTCCGCCTACACGCAACAAGTGTTGCGGCGAGCGGCCACGCGACTCCCGCCCATACTTAGCCGCAGGCTCTAAAGCATCTACTCTCACCTTACTACGGACTATGTAGTAAATTGTGGTGGAGAAATAAGGCTGTGTTACTCGGTTATGGAATAGTGTTGTAACAATCACAAACGCTATGTCGATAGCTTAGGTGTAAAGCGTAACAAGACAGAAATGTAGTAAGGTTTACAACTTACTAATCTAACTGTTGAAACTATCAATTAGAAGTTATCTGTAATTTTAAACGTGGAAGAGAATTTCTTCAAAAAGTGTTCGATTAAACCAGCATTAAAAAAAAACGGTCAATTCGTTTAGGCGCTATGATTCTAAAGACACACACACACACACACACCTTCAAGTTGACAATGGGGTCAATTTATAACATCCCTCTTTTTGTTGGGTGTTAAAAATAAGTTGAGAAATTGTACATAATTTTTACATTTATACATACAAAATTAATTGTCCTGACTGACTGATTTATCAACGCAGAGCCTAAACCGCTAGGGCTACAAACTTGAAATTTTGGCAGTTGAGGCCTTTTATGTTTTAAGCATCCACTAAGAAAAAAAATTTGGAAATTTCACACGTCACAACCATGACACACTCCCCGTTAACTATCGCTGTTTTTTTGTTGATTGAAAATTGCAGCTTTCTTAGACATATTATTATACCGATGGAAAATAAATTTGTGCAATTAATCACTTTATTGCTGTATAATAATCATAGTAATTATCAGCAAACCTTTTACAAATGATAAGTGTCAAAAACAGTTTCTTTTTCCAATTTAGTCATTTTGGACATTCATTAACTCTACCCCATTATCATTGTTCCATGTATCTATTGTGAAAATCGGGCATGAAATATATTCCGTGTACGATTTTGCCAAAAATACAGTATTAAAATCAATTCAATTTAATTAATTTAGCAAAATAAAATTATTTTCTCCATTTGAACTTGCTATTGGTTCCTGTTTGCGTAACTACGTCTAATTATTTGATGTATGTTACATTAATTGTCAAAGACACGGCTTATTATAATTACACTAAAACAAGCTACAAACATCCGGTGAAAAAATCGTAAATGTTTTGATTTCTATTGTAGGTAGTAATTGCTAGGTGGTTTCTAGATTCTCGTTAAAGATTCTAATTGAAAATGTTACGCTCGAAAGTTGCAGATTCGAATTCAGCCCCAAGAACATGCACCTCTGACTTTTCAAAGTTACGTGTATATTGATTGCTAATTATCGCTTGATTTAACGGCCAAAAAAACATCGTGAGGAAACATGCGTACCTGAAAAGTTCTCTATTTTCAGAGTATCGAAGGTATGTGAAAGTCTGCCAACGCAATTTAGGCCACTGTGGTAGAAGGTAAGGCCTAACCTCATTCATTCAGCAGAGGAGGTCCGCGCCCAGCAGTGGGACGAGTATCAAAATCAAAATCTTTATGCGTCATGTAGGCTAAGAAAGTGCTTATGACAAGTCAAGTACAGAACATTTGTCATTAATAAGACTAATTTAAGATTATGGAAACTTTGGAATAACCGCCGCGCTATAGGCTGGTAGGAAAAGGTACACCAACAAGCATGGGAAGAGGTATTGATCCTTAAATGTAGGGATTCATATAGTCAGTATAAATACAAATAGTATTATTATGATTGTTATATCTCATTCATAAGCTTACGCCATTATCCCTAAAGACGCGGGAGGTGTATAATCAATACACCTACAACTTGCCGAGTTTATTTCCGTCCCATGATGTGATACGAGGCGACCATATCCTGTTATTGATGTTTGTGCCCCTATTTCTCTTCTACACATGTCATAAACACAAAGTGTGAGGCCTAGGCCTTGCGAGGTTTACGTAACATTAGAAAAAGGGGGTATTTAAAAATAACAAATGGCAATCGTCGCCGTAAAGGAAGTGTGCCCTAAATAACATAAGAGTTAAGAGGTCGACAGTCCCCTGTATGAATAAATTTACGCTTCGAACCGCCTCGAACAGGGTGACCATGATATTCACGTTATTCAACTAGATATCGTCGATGAAGTACCAATACCTCCTAAGTGTTGAGAATCTAATTTTACACCAGACTGTTTAAAATAAGGTTTTATTTTACGAAAAATGTTTAAAAATAAGGTTTTATTTATTTTGATCAACTATTGATAGTACATAGTTTCCAATACATTACCTTTTTATTAGTTACTAAGGGATGTGGTTTATGTTTTCGTCTATATTGTAATAAAAAAGTAATTTTGGACTAAATTGTCAGTTAGGAGGTATTGGTACTTCATCGACGATATAATTTTGCCGTTCTCATGATGTTAATTTCCTTTAAATTGTAAAGTCTTATAATTATATTAATACTACTAGCCCTGTATTATATACGTCTCACTGCTGGGCATGGGCCTCCTCTACTGAATGAGAGGTATTAGGCATTATTCCGCCACGCTGGCCTAATGCGGGTTGGCAGACATATCTTCGAAAAGTCTTATAGAGTCCTCAGGTATGCAGGTTTCCTCAAGATATTTCCTTCACCGTTAAAGCAAGCGATTAACAATTAATATATATTTAGAAAAGTCAGAGGTGTATGCTGTTGGGGCTGGTTTCGAACCTGCGATTTTCATCTCGCCAGTCCGTACTCCCGCTGAGCTATCGATATATGAGCTATTATAATTCTATTATGTCCACACAAAAGCAGTTACTGAATACATAAATAATATTAATTGCCGTCTTTGAGAAATAACAGAATTCTAGTTAATGACTAATTGGTAACCAAAGTTCAATTACATATCTGAGTACGGCGTTACCTAAGTCTCTGTACTTCTGATAAGACAATTTAACTGTAATATATCTGCTGTTTTAATAAATGATAAGTTATAATCTTAAGTTTCATAGTGTTTAATGAAGGAGCATTTTTTCCCCAAGACACATTTTAAAAGAAGCCAAAAAACATTGAATATTTCACATTAATGCCTGTTTTAACAACCGAAAGTCACTCACAAAAGAGTTTTTAAAGTCACGCAATTCTGGACTTGATATTTGGCAACACTACTGTCGAACCGGAATCACTCGATAACCGACGACGCCTATGCTTTATAGCCCGTGACATCCGAAACTCGATTTATTATCACACTGTCTTGCCGGAAAAAATCGGGAAAGTTTCCCCGCACAGCGGTTACGCTGCCCGCCACCGCTTGCAGTTGTCGAATTTCGGACAACTTCATCTGCATTCGGTCTTCCAATCTCGGTCGCGTACTGATTCGGTAAACTCGTTTATGCATTCCGGAATTCGGACACGTTGACATAATTTCATTTATTGTAATTTTTTATGTCATGTCCATTTTATATGTTTTTGTTTCGAATTCTACTGGGTCACCTGATTGTAATCTCCACCGCCCGTGTACACCCTAGAAGAATCATAGGCGCGTTGGCGACCTCAAAGGGAAGGGATAATTAAGGGGTTGAGAAGGGAGGGGGATTTGGGTCGTCGGATATCTCACTCACCGTACGAAACGTAGCAGCAAGCCTCTACGTCGGTTTTCTTTGAGACAGTGGTACTACCCGGTCAAGCCGGCCCATTCATGCTGTAGACAAAACTGCCTACAGCGATGCTCTACCACTCAAAGGTACCCAAAGAATTAATGACCGCGTGGACGTGATTGCAACCTTAAAAGAAAGGGATAATTTAAGTGCCTTTGGATATCTCACTTACCTTAAACCTTAAATACAGAAACTGGTATTTTTGTGAGACTTTATAACAGCCAAATCGAGCCCGACGTGCTTTAAACAGAACTGTCTACAGCGTGGATACAGCGCCATACTACGTGTCTAATTTTACGAAATAAGAATACTTAGTTTCGTAAAAAAAAATACTTAGTTTCGTAAAAAAAAATAGTGTAGCAATAACCTAATACACCACAAGATTAGACTCATTTCAAGAGCGAACTGACATCTATTTTTTCTGCTCAAAGGACAGCACAAATCCGAGCGACAACTGCCACTTTTCGATGGCCGCCACTTAATTTGTTTGATACAATTTACGTCCGACTATCTTACAAAGGCCATTTCAGTTCTTATCTCAGCAGGTAGTTTATTCTTGTATATCCATTTAATAGTGGATTTTATTTGGGAGGCAACATTGTACGAGCCCTATTTCGGTACAAGAACGCCAATTATCTACATCACATATTAAGAGCGCACTTTATTCTCAGCAATGAGTCACGCAGAGAAAGTCCGTTACATCGCTGAATATGCGACAGATTTATCGTGGTTTGGCAGTGATGCGATCATTTTTGCGTCTGAAATTGTTGTCGATAAATCTCTGTAGGAATTTTTTGCTTGATATAATTTATGTAAGACACCAACGTGCATATTGTAAGCAATATTTAACGAAAATTTCGAAATCCTCGTAAAAATTATGATATCTAAAGTCTCCCCAAAATTTTATTTTTTTATCTGTAGGTTAGCAATTACCACTGCCCATAGACACCTACATCACCAGAGGAATCATCTGTGCGTTGCCTGCCTTTGAGGAAAGAGAAAGCTCTTTTCTTAAGGGTACCTAAGTCGTATCTGTCTGGGAATAATATGTATGGCCTGTGTGACATTTAGTTTATCTTACATTCATAATATATATAAACTGATTGCACATATAAATTTCTTAGAACATTATTATCTCTCTACTAATGAATATATCTTTAACAAACCAATTATAAATGTATAATGCAATTATTTTCTTTCTGTCTGGCGTTATCTCAGCTTAATGCCAGAGTCCACCTTCTTGTGCCATAGATTTGATAGGTTTTGGTATTATTGTATATTAGTAGTGCGACTTGAATTGTTATTATTAACATTCAAGTGTGATACTATAAATTCAAATTAAATTGTTGAATCGTTAATTATCTATTATTTCTTAAATTTTTGTTTGAGCAACACTTTTTTTCTTGAGGTCTTTAATTCTTTATGCACACCGAATATAATAATATTAATTGCTAATTGACACCCAACATCCGTTAGTGTACACCACTTATAAA
Source organism: Amorpha juglandis (assembly GCA_949126905.1). Classification (NCBI taxonomy): domain Eukaryota; kingdom Metazoa; phylum Arthropoda; class Insecta; order Lepidoptera; family Sphingidae; genus Amorpha; species Amorpha juglandis. The sequence goes on from OX421372.1 coordinate 12,427,792, forward strand.
ATATAATCTATCATATCGAAAATTGTGCCGAAAATTCACACATCGATTATCGACATTGGATACACCCCCGTCCCAGTGAAGTCGTCACCTGCGAGGCGGGGGCGGGAGGGGGTGCAGACTTGGCGTCGCTCCGTCGGGCAGGTTACGATTTACACTCCACCAACTCAGCACAAACTCTGTGCGGACGAGAAACGCTGATAATCCACATACTAGATCCGGCACGAGTGGCGAGAATTACGCACAACTCGCTCTAATGCCATCTGCAAGACGTTTTATTGTTCACCAGCTAATTAGCTTCTTAATAGTTGTATAAAGTTGATTCTTTTTTGTGGATGTAGTTTGATTTTTAATCGTTTGAAGTCTGATGAAATGTGTCTGAAACTTTGTATGACGTATCTTAAGAAACTTTGCCAGTTGGGTTTATTGTTTATTTTAATGAAAGATTAAATAGATAATAGATTTTATTTTAACTATGCGACTTTGGGATATATTTAATGAAATATTATAATATAGGGAAACCTACATGAGTCTGTCGTTATTATTTACATCATGGTATGATGTTGTTGCCCTTACCAACCTTACCTCTGTGCTGTTTTTTAATAGAGTTTAATAATTTTCTCCCAGAACAATTCGTCATTTCTTCAATAGAATTGAAATTGTTCGTTAACCTAGTGTAGAACTTTAATCAATTGTATTAAGACCTTGTTCTGTTTCTTTTCAGATTCGTGGAAGCTTACCACCGTCGTATATCCTGGGAGCGAGTGTGCTGTGTACATCAGCGTAATAAACATTAGTGAATTGTTCCAAAAGTGTAAACTATGTGCTTTTACGGAACACGAACAATTTCACACCCGTAACATTATATGAAAACGATTGCGTTCTAAATGAAACAACGATTCATCACAAAAACGAACCAAAATTTTGAAGACCAGTTAATCGTGGAGACTGAGCTGTATTCTAAGTTTAACGGCGAGGTGTATTCGAAGAATAATGACGATTAAACAGTGACAGTTTTAAGTGATACTTGTGTGGAACATTGAAGACTTGGTTAAGTAAATGTGACCTCGTGTTTTATAGTGTAATAGTGAGGTAATATATTAGAAATTAATATGATCTTTCGCAGTCCCCAAACGGAATACGAACAATATTATCTGAAAATTAATGTCTCAACAGACTGAATAGTGTTTTTGAATGAATTGAATTTGGGAGTGTATGTTATTTTAGAATTTTTTTTGTGTTTCATAAATCCTGATTCTCTCACTGACGGGCGGTCATTGAACAATCATCGTGATGACAAATAATTAATGAATTTTAATGAAAGTCGAAAAAGTGGAAATCGTTAAATTTAATAAAACGTCAAGTGTGCGAGAATCAGGGACTTGAGAGATTTATATACAATATCAACATTTGTCTTTGAACAATGGGACAAGTCTTGACACCGTCGGAAATATTTGTGTTACCTACGATACAAAATGTATGATCCACGTGTTGAATACTCCATGAATAATGTATTGAAATGTGCTTAATCATAAACTGCTTTTACAAAGTCAACATCCAAGTGGATGTAACGCGGTGTTGTTTAAATTTCAAAATATGTCGGCGCGACGTATATGTAACACTTTTCGTATATTTACCCAAACAGAATATTTTGGACGGTTTTATTGCGTTTCGGATTGTAATATTTACCGATCGTAACACCAATTAGGTAAGGGGTCGAATAAAGCCATATTGTACATAGAGTTTTACATGCATAAGCCATTTTCTACCAAATATGTGTTTATCATAATTGCTCAACGGTCAAGCTGACGTCAAATTCGGAACACTCGATAATTGTAAGCTCATAGAACATGTAACATACAACACGGAGATTCGTCGACACAATATATGCACAATAACTTGTGACATCTCGCCGCACCGAGAGACGTGACTGAGACAATCACGCGAGACAAACTTCCAAGTGTGGACGCTTGTCAAATGTTACGACCTAATATTATAATTGAGGCTGCTAGAACCAGAGTGGCCTAACTGCATTTTGATGACTTTTGACCTACATATTTGTATTTTCGTCAATTTAATTTTTGTTAATCTGCAAAACCAGACCGGCCTAAAATTGGTAACATCATCTTGGCATAAATGGCAGTACAAGTTCATTTCGGCCGTGGTTTAAATTGACGAAAATACAAATGGATCAAAAGTAACAAAATGCAGTTAGGCCACTCTGGTTCTAGCAGCCTCAATTATGAAGCGAGTCGCTCTGAAACCCTGTAACATTTAAATGTAATTTAACGATTTATCAATTTTTGTTTTAAATTACGGCAAAATGACACGGTGTCTGTTACGACACCGATCTACATTAGCGGGTCACGTACGTGTGACATCCACGTCTTTCGGTGTGGCGAAATGTCCTGCAAGTGGACGCACCTTAACATACGTGCCTCATAATGCATTCTCACTAAATGTATCCTGTTCATATTTTATACGGTTATATAATACGCGAAATACTAAAATTGTGCGCTTAATGTTGACGCACAAACAAAATCCGTCATAGTCAGATATCTAGTCCCAGATATTATTATTTTTTGTTCAATAAGCTACGTTCGTGAAATGCAGAATTGTTACTCATAGATAAGCAGTGTCGGGGGCTAGCCCGTTAGACTCTAATGATAGCATGATTTCATTCTGTGAATTACCTCAGTGGACTGTTTGTGATAGATTTAGCCAATAAGTGTTCAATTTAGTATGTGTATCGTGTAAGTCAATTCATGCACTTTTTGGCGTCCATTCGTATCGTGTACATTCAAAAGCGCCATTTTGTTTCGCGTCGGGTTCACGGGCCGTTTGCCTTTGCGCGTTTTTTGTAACATATTAAAGAAATTCACTGCTTTTATACATCGTCACGTATATTCGCAGCTGATGTATGGTGCTATAAATAATGTGTCAATAGCGTGTTTAAATGAAACGTTTGGTTTCATCGCTTGGTATTCGCATGTGAGCGTGAATGAAGCGACATTCATTCAGTTACTGCGCGTCTATCGGTGTTCATATTTCGACTCATTTGTGCATGATGAGTTTGTATAAACCCAATGTTTGTGTGCAAAGGATGAATGACGCATCGCTGTCACACAAATTAAAAGTACCTATTTACAAGCTCATGCACTCAGCAAGACGTGCACAAATAAACCGAAGTATCATCACCTAAACGCTAAATTGTAGTCGATATGGGCGCGAGCTAGATAAAACGGTTTAATTTCGATAATGTAGATAGACAATATTATTTCATAGTTCACGAGTGGCTGAGAGTCATTCGACATCGTCTGTAGATGTTCGACATCGAGCCGCGGCGATGGGCGTGCGATAGCAAACGTTTGCCAAATATAAATACGTAAAACCGAATAAAGTTCGTTTGTAACTATAAATAATCGGAATTAATTCGATAGTCGTATTATATGAGTGTTGTAGACGCAAGATAAAACTCTTCGGAGGTATCTCATGAATTAGTTAAGTAGGCTAGTTAATATATCTCCTGGTTGTTGAATACAATATTAAAATATACAATGTGACGAGACGTAGTTATTTATGTCAATCCATGTGGTCAATTAAGTATGGACCGAATTAAAAGTCTGTTCCATTAAGGCCTAGCGTTAATGTGAATGAGTGGGTTCAATGTGTTATGTTGTGCTTTTGGTCATTGTTTTACTTTATTTGAGCATTGCGCGATATATTGTGCGAACACAAATTACTCATAATAATATATTAATACGAGGATAAAATATTTTAGTAAAAATGTACAAAATCCAGTGAGAAACGTTTTGGCTGATTCATATAATCATGTGTAAAAAATTTGAAAGTAGTTTTGGCTTTTTATTCAACCTGGTCTCAAGACGCTGAGGCTGAGGATATTCGGTCTAGACGCTTTGACTGGAGGCACAAGGAATTGGAATGATTTTATAATTAAAAATAATGTACCATCTGATGATATAAAGCGCCAGATTATGCTTTAGCGTGTATCGCAGATGGTACGCGCATTCAAATTGCACTGTAGTTATAACTATGGAAATATCGATTTGATCTGAAAATGACGGCGACAGATGACGGCGTACACTTGCTAATGTTTATCATAGCTTTGTATATTGTACATTGTGTACAGATAAAATGAATTTTAAGTCAGTTTTAGCCAATCCGGTACGCCGTCATGAACGGTCGGCTGAAATCAAATTGTTGTTTCTAATATAATGCGTAAACGCATATAGGCGCACACGATTGGCCATGTGTCACACGCCCATGGCAATTGTCAGTAGTTTTGATAGATTATAATATATTTTAATATTAGTCCATGATCATTGAATTGTTAGTAATCATGTATTTATAGGCAAGGTTCTCATCCCTATAAAGCAAGAACCATCTTTGTAAATTATTTTGTACAATGTTTAAATTTTTCTATGTTTGCAATGCATTATTTTTTTTTAAGTCTTAATAATTATATTTTGTTGATTTTTTCAGTTGCTTACTTTTATTATTATTGATAATACGACAAAACGTGAAAAACTTTAGACAAAATTTAGGAAAGAATTATGTGTTTCAATGTAAATATATAGACGAAAACATGTATGTATGTAGGAGTACATAAATATTATTTATGTATTAAATTTGATATTGTTTTCAAAATTTAACGGTTGTTTTAATTTTTTCCATTTCGTTCAATACTGGTATACGCGAATCTGCGGAAAACTGAGACAGTTGGTAGTGCTGATACCTGAACTAGATGACTAATACAGGTGATTAGTTATCCTGTATTAGTTATATGAGGAAGCCTTTCCATTACACCCTTTTTACCCTTACGTAATACATAAAGTAGCCTTATTATAGCCGAAACCTGAAAACTGGACAAAGATTTAATATTCGCTCCTTTTTTTGTATTTCCTCGAATCAGGTCGCCCGCCTGATAGTTAGCGCCATGCCTGCCCATAAACAAAAGCAACACCACATAGAACTTTGAATTACAAAGCATTGCATGGCATTGTACTACGCTCGTCACCCCGAGACATAACATGTCTTATTATGCCTATTAATTTCACTGACTTCAATGTCCTTCAAACCATAACACAACGGTGCTCATTAGTTTAGTAGCAGTAGTTAGCAGAAGAGTAATGAAGTCCTGGATCCAAGTCCTAGGTCAGGCAATCAAAATTTGCCCAGTTTTTTGTTTAAAAACTTCGTGGGCTTTCCCGGTGAATTTTTTGTGCTATTAAGGCCAAAGAATGGTCATAAGGACATTTTATTCTTCACACATTAAGTAGAACGCTGAGTACCGCTGTACACATTAAAGTAGTATTTTATTGTTCAACTTTTGGAATATTTAACGCCATGTAATAGAGTTTTTTTTTATTGCGCCTTACTAAAGTTTTTTATGACATAGTGGGCTATTTCTAAAGATTTTTATGTTACTTTTAGTTTCAAAGTCATCAGTTTATAATAAAGTTACTGTATATATAAAATTTATGAATACTACTGTAATATCATAAGAAGCAGGAATGGGACATTCAGTTTCTATCACTACTCTCCTTTTCTCCGTTTGCTTCGTCCTCTATAAACTTTCTTATAGCCGTAAAATAAGCGTAAGTTTCATTGCGATTTTTATATCAAATAACTAATAAACTTCGAAACCATAAATTACTACGGTCTATAATTTACATGCTACATGGACTCGAAAACAAGGATTCAAAACTTTATAGATTTTTAGGTTCATTTTATGCAAATGTTAGCCCCTAAGAAGTAGACAGAAGAGCAGAACGTTATGTCGAGCTTACTGCTGTCTCATAATTGATAATGTGATAGGGGGTAAGGCTGTCGTCATACCATAAACAGATGATTTTCCCAATCGAAACTCAAACACAAATTGTGATTGACTGATCTGCTAATTGAAGCCAGGACTTCATAGTTCTTAGCCTTAGTAGGCTACTACTAGAGCAATGATGTGATATGTACTAGAATGAATTTAATTCTCTATTGTCTACAATCGACAAGACGAACTTTTTCGGCATTTGTAAGTATAGGTACATACTTCTTCTTCTTTTTATTTATGGCTTTAGCAGTATTATGCATTTAGCCAGTGTCAAGTATATATATTCTCAAGTTATTTTTACAAGAACGATGAAACACGGGTGCGGTCGATTTCAAGGTCTTGTTGGAGTTTTGGTGTTAAGTCCTTTCAGTACGATTCTTAATTCACTTATTTCAATGTTTTCATACACTGTTCATCACCGTCAATGTTTATTGAACAAAACCACACCACTTTTACACAACAAACACAACTCTAAACTAGTTTATGAAATAAACTAAAATAAGCAATAAACTGCTCTGTCAGAATTCCCGCCAAAACAAGTACAGTCAACCTGGGTAACTTTGGCTCACTTTAGAGGTAATTTATAGTAGTACGGATTCACTTTTATTGTTATTTGTCATAAATGAGTGTTTCTAGTGGGATATTGGCCTTTATAATCTAAATTTCTGTGTTATTTATCAAAACGATAAATAGAAGACCCTTAACTTTACCAAAAAATTGGTGAGCCAAAGTTACACTGACATTTGGGTAACATTAATAAGTATGAGGAGTTGATGAAGAAAATCTCTAATTTATGTAGTTTTTTTTACTCCTCGGTAAGATTAGCTTGTCATATTGATAAAAAAAAATACATTTCGTTTATATCACTATCTCCTTTTTAGTGGCAACGTAGGGTTGCCATATTAATACAATATTAAACTGCCTGGTTTATCGAAATCAACTTCTATTTACTGGACCTCTTAAATCAAGTTATTATTGTATTAATCAGGTTTTGATGTACTTATAATCATTGAGCAATGCCTAAAATAATAAAAAATAATAAAACAAACACAATCACATATAAAAAAGAAACATAATATCGGCTCTCAATTCCCCCATTCCATGTATAGAAATTGATCATCAATCGCATAAGAATCGCCTCGTTTTGTGATTTTAGATCCTCCAAATCGACTAACTATATTTCGGGGGTGACAATTAAATATGTCAAGCTTTGATGGCCACTTCCACCCTTCAAAACTTTTTTGCATAATTGAAATTTTCACGCATTGTCTGTCCTCGCCCCGAGCTAATGTTACCCCAAAAGGTCTGAAAATGAAACGGCTCGACGATTAATTAAAGATTTTTTAAAAAATCTATCAATATCGCGGGATAACTTAGTGTTATTACGTAAAAAACATATGATTCTTCAACATAAAACTGAACTCGCCTTCTGTAGTTCTTCTGTAGTAACTGCTATACACAACTTTTTAGCAAGTTTATTTTTAACTCTATTTACCGCCAAAATTTTGAATGATGAGAAATAAATATATATTTGATAAATGTCAAATGTCACTGCAGGTTTCGTTCAAAAACACTTTTTACCTTCATAGATTAAACAACTTATTATTATACAGTGATTCAGTAAGCAGAGAAAAAATTAAACGTTCAAATACAAGTTAGTGAGTCAATGTTACATTGAAAGCTAAAGTTACCCAGGTTGACTGTATAGGTACTTAGTTACTCTTTGATCAACATTCTTATTTCAAACAATTCAACACGTTCAGTAATAAAAATAATAAATTGTAACGAACGAAAAATAAAATATTAATGACACGTTGTTGACATCATTAGTTGAAACGTCACATAAAAAACTTTGTCAGTATCGATTTTATGATGAGGGCAGCAATTTTAGCGGCAAAAAGAAGTGTGAGCCTTCTTACTAAGAGAAATTATGCAGATAGACGTTAGTATTTCAGTTATCAATAATTTAAATAACATGTATTTGCGGTAGGTACCTACATATTAAAGACAAACAATTAATAGGAACGCTCCTGTATTTTTAAGTCATATTTACACGACGACACGTTGTAGTAAATATCCCGCAACTCCAAGTACTACATACGCACAAAATAACTTACCGGCTTACCTAAGTTAATCAGGACCAGCGCGGCGTTGCTACTTTTGTTGTTAGAAACTAAAGAACTGGGTGTAGAGGGCTGATGAATAAGGCGGCCAACCATTTCACATTGGATGTGGATTCGTCACGGATTACAGTAGTAATCTCTCATTTCAATAATTCATGAATCCCGCATTCTATTTGAAATTTTCAAGTCTATTATACAATTTATAAAACAGTGAGAAAAAATCGTAGGCTTATTGAACCCACCACACGACCTCTCCATACCGACTCCAAAGTGGAAGAAGTTCTTCCTTCATCTAATACACGATGTCACTGCCAAAAGTAGATTGATTACCCCGAGGGCTACTCAAAATGTTTGTTTGCAGTAAACACCGACAAACGAGTAAGTGGGTCACCTGGTGGTAAATTATCCCATGAACATTAACAATACCGCTGGTGTAAGATATTCGTATCCGTCCGGATAGCGACCATCGTACTGATGGTGTTAGGCCTGCCATAGTGACCCACCTTGCGTGGGTCGCCTTCTGTGCAGGATCAGCTCGAATTTACGATGACCTGAGGTAACTTCGGGTAATGCCGTAGGGAGCGCCTCTCCCTTATATACATTTTACTTAAGTGGCGCGCGGCATTACCGTAAAGAGAGCCTCGGTATTTTGCACATTTCGTCCTGTATATAGTTAATTTTAAGCGTAATAGTTTTTAATGATTGTTTCAATGTTTTTTCTATATTTTGACTTTAATAAAATATACGGTTTTTTATCCCTTTAGTAATAAGATAGTAGCATGTGTAGTTATATCGTTATAACATAGTATATAAGTTAGTAAATAAGGTACATAATAAAGGATATAGAATCCCGTCTCCTTATTGGTCGATCGCCTAGAGGGGAAGGGTCAGAGGAGTGAGGGACGAGGGCCGGCAATCGAATAAATTACGGGTTGCCGGCCCAGCGAAGCCAGTTCGCCGCTCCAGCTCCCTCGGGTCACAAATAAGAAGAAAGAAGAAACAAGAAGAATCAAGCAAGAAAAACGCCCAGGCTACGCCCAGAAGCAAGAAAAACGTCCAGGCTACGCCCAGAAGCAAGAAAAACGTTCAGGCTACGCCCGGAAAAGAGAAAAACGGTCACGCAAGCAAGAAGAACGTATCCGCCAAGCGGAAGCTCTGTAATCAGATCATTTCCTGTTTCAAATAAAGAGAGACGTCAAAGTTTGATCTGATTTTCAGTCCAGGACCTCAACCGAGGCATTTACCCACGCAATCCCAGCACACACACATCGTTGGTCCTTCGGAGTCGGATTATCGTGGGAAATGCCTGTAACCAGGTCAACTGGACGCAGAGCCGCTTCGGCGACAGTCTCGACAGACGCTACCGTGACGGACGCCACGAGTGCGTCGGGCACCGGGACGAGCGCTACAGGCCAGTCTAGTGCCGCCACGCTCGTTTCCGGGACCTCGGCCACAACTACGGACGTCACGGTCACGACCGACCTCTCGCGTACGTCCGCGACCGCGACCGACACCTCGCGCGCGACAGGTGTCTCGCGCATCCCGGATGCCGCGACCGATCTCCCGCGTGCGCCCGCTACCACAATCGACGCCGCGCGCGCGGCCGGCGTCATGCGCGTACCCGCCACCACGAACATACCTACGCGCGCGCCCGGTACCACGAACGTCGCGTCGCATGCACCCTCTACCACGATCGACCCCGCATGCACGCCCGGTACCACGAACGTTCGGTCGCCCGCACCCGCTACCACGGTCAAGCCCACTCGCGCAACTAGCACGAAGTCTGCGACAGTACGCCGAAGCAAGACTGTATCGAAGAAATCAACAAGATCATCGCGTCTGGCCGCCGCACGGGCCGAACTAGCCCGACTCAAGGTGGAATTAGCCGCCGCCCGTATAGCCGAAATAGAAGCAGAGTCGGACTCAGACACGAACTCCGCCGTCACCGAGGCTGAACAGGAGCAACGGGTCCACAGTTGGCTGGAAAACAGTCAACTGTTAGCCATCGATTACCAGCCAGAAGCGCAACATGAACCCCAGCCGCCGGCCGATCCTGCCGTCCCAGTGACCACTGCCGCGTCATGGGACACCCCGGCGCCTGCACCGGCGGGAGTCACCGCCGCACTCCCGCCACCCCTGCGCATGGTGACACCTGGCGAACTCCAGAACTCGACAGCGCAGCTACCTCCGCCACCGATCACCGCCGCATCGGGAGGCCAGAACTTCGGAGCTGCGCCGCCGCCCACGCCACCGGTCGCGCCACCGTGGCACCAGAACCCGGTTGTGCACCCGCCCATGCAGAACTTCGGGGAAGCACAGCCGCCAACAGTAAACCAAGCCGCCAGCCACGCGCCTTGGAGACCCTTCGCTTCAGACGTCCCGCGTCAAGAACTTAATGAAGCGATAGCCATTCAGCGAAGATCGACGGAGATTCAAGAGTTGGCCTCCGCGATTACATGCGCAGTCCAGTCTGCACAGAACAGGCAGCCAATAAGGTACAGTGAACTACCAATATTTAATGGTGCACATCAAGACTGGTTGACCTATAGAGCCGCCTACATCGAGACGGCGCATCACTTCTCATCGTTGGAGAACATGTCAAGACTACGTAGAAGCCTCAAAGGATTGGCGAAGGAAGCGGTTCAAGGGTTGTTGATTTCCATCGCGGACCCGAACCATGTTATGAAGTCACTGGAGACGCGATTCGGGCGACCGGACTCCATTGCAATAGCGGAAATAGAACGACTCAGAACTTTGCCGCGCCTCACCGAATCGCCGCGTGAACTATGCACCTTCGCCACAAGAATCGAGAACATTGTAGGAACACTACAAGCCCTCGACTGTGCCTTCTACTTGTACAACCCGGAACTCACGCGAAACATAGTCGAAAAACTTACACCAACGTTGAGAAGACAATGGTACGTGTTCGCATCCGCGCAACCGAAGTCGGATCCAGATCTAATTAAATTTAGCCGCTTCATAACGAAGGAAGCGGAGTATTGTAGCCCGTTCGCCCCACCGGAACCAGTCGTCGACCGAACTCCAAGCAAACCGAACACACCGGGACAACGTCGACAACGGGTGAACGCGGTCGCCGAAAATAACAAGCCGGCTTGCGGACTCTGCAACAAGGAACATAGTATTGCGGAATGTAAGCAATTTAAGGACGCAGACATCAATGTAAGATGGGACATAGCGAAGAAGTATCACCTATGTTTCCGGTGCCTGCGACATAGATCGAAACAACACAGCTGTAAGCCCAAGAAATGCGAGATCGACGGCTGTGTACATCTCCACAACAAACTTCTTCACTCAACAAAGAAGAATAGTAACGAAGAAGTGAAGAATGAAGAACAAGTGAACATGGCATGCGCTCCGAAGGTGTCCTTCCTGAAGATTATCCCAGTCACTATTTCCGGACCGGCGGGAGCTGCGGACGCGTTGGCCCTATTGGACGACGGTTCGACGATAACCATCGTCGACGCGGAACTGGCCAGGAAGATAGGAGCCGACGGTCCGGATGAGCCCCTGAGTATCACTACCTACGACGGGGAAACAGGAAGCGAACTCAAGTCCCGTCGAGTCACCTTCACGATAAAAGGAACAAATCAACAGGAAGATAGAATCCAAGCGCGCACTGTAGAAAACCTCCGGCTGACAGCGCAACACATACCGAAGGCAGCGATCGACAACTGCGAACACCTCAAGGATATAATATCGGAACTACGCCCTAGCGATGCGACACCAAAGATCCTGATAGGCCAGGACAACTGGCATTTATTGCTCGCTACGGAAGTCAGAACCGGGAAGAGGAATCAACTAGTCGCATCGCTGACCCCGCTCGGATGGGTGGTGCATGGAAGTCATACGCGAACACTGGGACATCGTGTAAACTTCATCAACCACAGCGCAATGGACGGCGAACTCACAGAGATGGTGAAGAAGTTCATCACGCTCGACAACTTGTACGTCGACCCAAGACGACCCAACAGTGACCCGGGGGAGCAAGCGCTTCGTATATTGGAGCAACACACAAAACAGAACTCAGATGGCCGTTACAGAACTGCATTGTTGTGGAAGAAAGAAGATGTTGTCATGCCGAATAATTACGACAACACATTAAGAAGACTTCTCACCATTGAGAAGAAGCTAGATCAAAATCCCGAGCTCAAGGAAAAATACAACGAACAGATGGAGGCGTTGGTAACCAAGGGTTACGCAGAACCGGCTCCTCCAACAACAACGCGTAAGACCTGGTACTTACCTCATTTCGCCGTGTTCAACCCAATGAAGCCTGGCAAGTTACGAGTGGTACACGACGCCGCCGCCAAGACCAGAGGTACATCTCTGAATGACCAGCTGCTCACCGGTCCGGACCTCCTACAACCGCTGCCTAGTGTCATAATGAAGTTTCGTCAACATCCAATCGCAGTAACCGCCGACATAAGCGAAATGTTCATGCAAGTGGAGCTGCGAGAAGAGGATCGCGACGCGCTCCGGTACCTGTGGAGAGGGGACAGACGCGACGAACACCCGCCGCGACAGTATCGCATGAAGTCGCTGATTTTCGGGGCATCCAGCTCACCCTCGACCGCCATCTACGTGATGAATCGCAACGCGGAAGAACATCGCCACAAGTACCCGGAGGCCGTCGACGCGATCAAGACGAAGCATTATATGGACGATTACCTCGACAGCTTCAAGACACTGGAAGAGGCGACGAAGATAACACAACAGGTACGGGAGATCCACCGGAACGCACATTTTGAACTTCGCAAATGGTCATCGAATTCGACGGCTCTACTAGAAGAACTCGGCGAAAATATCGAACAAGAAAATAGCGTAGCCTTGGAGGAAGATACCAAGATCGAGAGGGTACTCGGCCTCATATGGAAACCCACTGAAGATCGTCTTGCCTTCAATTTAGACTTGGGACGCATACCTCAGAACGTCCTACACAGTGAAAGGCCGACGAAGCGACAAGCCCTAAAAATAGTAATGTCGCTATTTGACCCGCTCGGGTTAGTCTCGCCAATAACCATAGCGGCGAAACAAATTTTACAGGAGGTTTGGAGACACGGCACTGAGTGGGACGAGCCAATAGAGTCAGACTTGGCCGCAAGTTGGGCCAGGTGGATCGCCAACCTCAAAAAGTTAAGGTCAGTATCGGTGCCGAGGTGCTACCCAGTCTACAGCTCGGCGATATCCCTGCAACTACATGTCTTCACAGACGCGAGTGAGTCCGCGTACGCGACGGCGCTGTACTGGCGCGCCGTTGATGCCGGAGGACACATCCAGGTCACGCTCATCGCTGCCAAAGCCAAGGTAGCCCCTCTGAAAGTGACATCGATCCCAAGGCTGGAGTTGCAGGCAGCAGTACTCGGCGCGCGTATGGCAGCCGCCGTGAAGCAGGAACATCACAGAAAACCCGAGGCGACAGTCTATTGGACAGACAGTCGCACAACACTAGCATGGATTCGCACCGGGTCAAGATCATACAAGGCATATGTCGCTCATCGTGTCGCCGCGATAGAAGAGCACAGTCACACAAACGAGTGGCGGTGGATACCAACAAAGCTCAACGTGGCCGACGACGCGACTCGCAACGTGCCGGACGACTTCGGGTCGGACCACCGTTGGTTCACCGGGCCAGAGTTTTTGCTGCAGGAACCGGAGATGTGGCCACCGGATGACAGGGACGTCATCACTGCGACGGGTGAAGAGCGACTGTGCCACATCGCCAAGAAGCAACCTCCACGGCTCAAGGAGGCCCTACCAGACGTCAACCGCTTCTCTCAGTGGACAAGATATCTGCGGGCCGCGGCACGAACATTACAAGCCGTGGAAGTGTTCCAGCAAAAAGCAAAACAAAAAATCAACTACAAGAGAACGAAACAGAATTCGAACCCGGACCCGACATGGCGCAACCAGAAAGCCAAGACGCCCGCGCCTAAGAAAACGCCTACTTCGACAACAGAAGATACGTTTCTGCCGATCCCCGCTCGACTGCAACGCCGTGCAGAAGCCCTCATCCTACAAGTGAGCCAAGAGGATTCCTTTCCCGAGGAGCTACAGGCGCTCAAGAAAGGAAACGCCGTGTCAAGAGACAGCCGGCTCTACGCGCTTAGTATAAACCTCTCTGAGGGATACATCAAGCTGAGAAGCAGAATAGGAGCCGCGCTCGAAGTAGCCGAAGACATGAAGCACCCATTAGTACTAGATGGTGACCATCCAGCAGTAAGGTTGTGGATCAAGCACATACATCGACAGCTGCATCACGCCGGCGTGGAAGCACTGGTCAACGAGTGCCGGACACGGCACTGGGTCCTCCGCTTACGTCCTACGGCCAAGAGCATCGTGCGACAGTGCCTACAATGCCGCGTCAGAACCGCTACTCCACCACAACCCAGCACAGGCGACCTCCCACCTTGTCGTCTTGCACACCATCAGCGACCCTTCACGTACACAGGATTGGACTACTTCGGGCCGCTAAGCATCACTGTAGGCCGCACTCATCAGAAGCGGTACGTCGCCCTATTTACCTGCCTCACTACGCGCGCCATCCACCTGGAGTTGGTATCGTCGCTCAGCGCATCTTCTGCGATCATGGCGCTGAGAAGAATGATTGCACGACGAGGTTGTCCGACACAACTATGGTCGGATAACGGCACCAGCTTCCACGGCGCGGACAAGGAGCTTCGTCAAGCTGTCATCGCGGCCACCGAGCAAGAGGCGTCCAAGCAGGCCATCGACTGGCGCTTCATACCACCAGGAGCACCGTTCATGGGCGGAGCATGGGAGCGCATGGTGCGCTCTGTGAAGACGGCACTCGGGACCGTGCTGCATGAGAGGCATCCGTCAGAAGAGGTTCTACACACTTTGCTCGCGGAGGTTGAATTCACCGTCAACAGCAGACCTCTGACACACGTATCCGTGGACCCTCAAGATCCAGAAGCCCTCACGCCCAACCACTTCCTCATGGGCGGACCGGGGCGAGTCTCAGCGCCGGGCCAGTTCGAAGATCAAGACCTGAACCTGCGTGCCAGCTGGCGTACCTCACAACGCCTAGCCGACATGTTCTGGGCACGATGGCTGAAGGAGTACCTGCCGGAGCTGAGGAACAGAAGAGACCCTCACGGAAGAGGACCGGAGCCTCAAGTCGGAGACTTGGTGCAGATCGTGGACGGCAACCTCCCTCGCAACATGTGGGTGCGCGGACGCATCAGCGCATCGTATCCTGGACCAGACGGCATCACGCGCACCGTGGACATCGAGACAAGAAACGGCGTGCTCCGGCGTCCAGCTAAGAAGATCATCGTGCTGCTGCCGAGCGATCCTGCACCGACCTAAAATGCATCGCAGCGGCGGGCGATGCACGGCGGGAGAAATGTGCAGGATCAGCTCGAATTTACGATGACCTGAGGTAACTTCGGGTAATGCCGTAGGGAGCGCCTCTCCCTTATATACATTTTACTTAAGTGGCGCGCGGCATTACCGTAAAGAGAGCCTCGGTATTTTGCACATTTCGTCCTGTATATAGTTAATTTTAAGCGTAATAGTTTTTAATGATTGTTTCAATGTTTTTTCTATATTTTGACTTTAATAAAATATACGGTTTTTTATCCCTTTAGTAATAAGATAGTAGCATGTGTAGTTATATCGTTATAACATAGTATATAAGTTAGTAAATAAGGTACATAATAAAGGATATAGAATCCCGTCTCCTTATTGGTCGATCGCCTAGAGGGGAAGGGTCAGAGGAGTGAGGGACGAGGGCCGGCAATCGAATAAATTACGGGTTGCCGGCCCAGCGAAGCCAGTTCGCCGCTCCAGCTCCCTCGGGTCACAAATAAGAAGAAAGAAGAAACAAGAAGAATCAAGCAAGAAAAACGCCCAGGCTACGCCCAGAAGCAAGAAAAACGTCCAGGCTACGCCCAGAAGCAAGAAAAACGTTCAGGCTACGCCCGGAAAAGAGAAAAACGGTCACGCAAGCAAGAAGAACGTATCCGCCAAGCGGAAGCTCTGTAATCAGATCATTTCCTGTTTCAAATAAAGAGAGACGTCAAAGTTTGATCTGATTTTCAGTCCAGGACCTCAACCGAGGCATTTACCCACGCAATCCCAGCACACACACACCTTCCAGGATCAGCTAGTGTATATCCGGTTCTTCCGAGGGGCTTACCCCCTCCTTTTCTCCTCCAAAGGCTAAAAAACATTAACAACAATAATAATACCTAAAGAATCTTGGACGCGATGCCAACACTACTGGGTCCTCATACAATGTCCTTTTTTAAAGGTTTTTGTGCGCTCTGTCATGAAAACGATAGGACATACGTATAAGCTTCAATTTGAGGTGATTATAATGTAAACTCGTAAATTACCTAAAAGTGTACCGAGAAACACTCAGTCCTTCACAGTTTCCTGACTTTCTTAAATTTGGCCGCCTCACTGATGAAATGAGTTAAGTAGTTAAGATTAACACATGCTAAGTTAACTATAACCATTAAATGCTCAATGTATTCAATTAGAATAACTATTGTTTTATAATTTTGCAAGAGCGGTGCGATGCCCATATGAATGAATTGCCGACACCGTGCGGTCCTTGGGACACATGGTACTCTGATAAACAAGCGTATTATAATAAGGTGTTGGCTATTGGAACGTTTTGGTAAGGAACTTTTTCAGTACGTACCTACATACCACCAGTCGGCTACTCGCCCACTGCGCCACGAAGGCTTATCATTTAGTGTTATCCATAGTGGCAAGTTGAATATCGACATTGTTTCCCATTCGATAAAAAATAAAATGCTTTATTCATGTCCCAGCATGCAATCAGATTTGGCACTACGGAGTTTTTTTTATTTATTTAACTGAATGACGGCACGCCTACCCATAAATAGAAGCAACAACACACAGAACTTTGATACTTAGTACTCTATACGTTTATGTATAATCGGTTCGTTTTTGCACATCTTGCGATCTCCGAATGATCCATTAATAAGATTAAAATTATGCGCATTGGCAATTCTCTCATATTTAGAAAATAAAATATGGGAGGTGTGGCGCTTACCATAAGACGTGCGACTTGCATGACTCATCAGTCACGAGAATAAAAATATAAGTGTACCAAAAATCATAACAACTTATGTGTACTTACATAAATCTATAGCAACATTCAGTGTAATAAACTGAATAATATAATATTTTATAGGTTCCTGTTTTCCTTCGGTATGATGATATACACGGACAGTTTGTTCCTGAACTTTAGCCCGCCGGCACAACCCGGCCCGCCCAGCGACATGGTCGAAGAATGCGAAGATTTGGACACATAGTCTTTCATTTATATAAATAAACATGGCTTAAACACTTTGTGTATTGTTTATTGGCACATAAGTTTAATTAAACATATTAGTGTAACTATCATTGCGATCAATTCAGACTCTACAGTCAAATAAAAGAAGAAAGTGGGTGGAGTATTTTATTTCGAAAAATAATTCATACAATTTAGTATCAACGGTCAATATTACCGAATTATTTACCAACTTTTATTTATTGCTATGGAATCCAGCGCTGACCTGGGAAAAGTACCAATGTACCGAAGTTTACTAACATTTCTGATAGAGCACATCTAGGGTAAATATTGATAATTTCTGCATGTGCAAGTCATGTCAGCAACACAAATGTTGTCGACTTTGGTTTAGTGGATGCATAACTAGATACATCTCTAACGAAGATGTTGACAATGTCTGCGTTTACAACTCATGTCAGCAACACAAATGTTGTCAACTTTGGTTTAGTGGATGCACAACTAGATACATCTCTAACGAAAATGTTGACAATGTCTGCGTTTACAACTCATGTCAGCAACACAAATTTTGACTTTTGCTTAGTGGATGCGCAACTAGGTACATATCTACCGAAAATGTTGACAATGCCTGCATTTTAAAGTCATGTCAGCAACACTAATGTTTCTTTCTAACACCAATGCTGTCAACATTTGCATGGTAGAGACGCAACTAGGTGCAAGTCTACCAAAAAAGTGGACAATTTATGTTTTCAAGTCATGTTAGTAACAACAATGCAATGTTGTGAACTTTTGTTTGGTGGATATGGGGCTTACGAATCAAATATTTATAATTTATTTTAAATCACTGAATCTATTATCACGGCGCGACCTTAAGCTGCAGGTCACCGTCCAAGAGCTACGCCAGTAAAATTAAGCTAATACAAGTACTGTCTGTTTGTTTGTCAGCTTCCGTGCGCAGCGAGGGAGGAGTCGGCTGTGAAACGTGGCACCGGGTTCGATTCCCGCACCGATGTTGTGAGACCGAAAGTCCCTCGTAGTTCCTAATACCCACGATATAAGACTCGTATCTTACTGTGGGGTCAGGACCACGTGTGTGAATTAAAGCTATGCAAATTTAATGCTGAGTTATCTAAAATAGGCATGAAAATAAAAGGTGATTTAAATTATAGTATAGTTTGCCACTCTTTAGATTACCGTTAACTTGACTACAATTAACTAAAAAGGTACAGTTACCATTATTTTTTTTATAAAAAAAATTATATGTCTAATGTATTGGTACGGGTGTAACATATTTTTAGCATAGCTGTAGCTCCTTGGTACGATTTACATTAGGTATCAACTAGCTTACATTAGATTATAGCCTAGTTTTTAGTCGACAACACGCTTTACACTCTAAAAAAAGATATCTTAATATATCTCGAAAACTAAAACTAACTATAAACGAAACCTGTTAACGAGAGCTATGTATAATATTATACATTGTTTTAAAACCTAAGACCAAAGAAAGATCTGAAATTTTAAAATTTACATCCTTACGCCTGAATTACATTTGTAAGTTTTACTTGCGGACTAACGTAGAACGCGTAAGTTAGTAAAGTGTAAGGTTACACCTGTCCGAATTTCCTTTAACTGACATATTAATATATTATGTTACCCAACTAGTTTACGTAATTAGTTTACAAAGTTTACGTAATTTGATGACATTTCGATATAACTTACAATGTTGTTGACATTAGAAGTCTCTTAGTAAGTCAACTTATGTAATTAACTAACGAGTAAAGGTTGCGAATGTAATCCAGGCCATAAGCTTATTTCAAGAATACCGTTTTGATTCCCTGCGACAAGAGCAATCATGAGATGGAATATCAAATTACATCTCTGTTTTATCAATATGAACACAAAAATCACGAATTTATTGCAATCTGTCCGATTAAAATATTACAATAATTTACTATGGTGCCTTTTTATTAAACATTAAAATTTACTTGTTTTTATGAAATGATATTTCATTGATTACATCGAAAATGTTATGTTAAATATTATTACGATAATGTCGCAAGAGGAAATCTTAAAAACTACATCGACAATGCAATCGATGGATTCGAATCGAAGCACTAAGTTTAATTATTATCTAAATGTGTAACATGCATTTATGGAAGTTATCTGCTCTCTGGTTTAGGCTTTGGTGGCTTGAATCCTTGAATTTTCTTCTTTTTCTTCTCTTTACTGGTTGATTGGAAGGTCTTCCAACTGTCCACGCGGTTTTGTCTCGATTCCTGGAATCAAGATATATCTATCTATATTATAAGGATATTTTCTTCTGGTAATTTCTGAGGATTTCTGAGAAAATAAAGATAGGTATACTTGGATATGTAAAAAAGGCGTATCTATGCAAATACTACTTAATTAAAAATACAACACATTGCAACACATGCTGAGTTCAATTAGTATTTTTTTTCCGAGCATGGCAAAGTGACTGCACTACACCTGATGGTAAGCCTAGTGCAGTCCCAAAAACTAGCGACCACCGATGAACTCATTGTTTGTCGGAACCGTACATTGTACCTGGGAAACCGTACATTCCGTTTAATAGCAGAAATGATATCCAATTAATTAAAACATTAACAGTGAGCCTAATCCTGTGGAACTCACGTGTTATTTTTTAAATCAAGAACTCAAAAACATTTTTTTTTTATCCTGGCTCGGCAAAGTGACTACGCTACACCTGATGGTAAGTGTAGCGCAATCCAAGAAAAGTCGACCAACGATAAACAATGTGTCCATGGTCAGCAAGATCATGCCGGCCTGCCAAAGGGCCAAGGGGAAGGGCAAGGAAAAAGGGATGGGAAAAGGGTTAGGATCAGGGGGCAAGCCCCCTGGGGAGAACCGGATATACACTGGCTGACCCTGGAACGCAACCCACGCAAGGTAGGCCACTATGGCAGGGTTTAGCACCAGTGTACGGTGGTCACTATCTGGCCGGATACAAGTATCCTCCCACCAGCAAAATTTGCCGGACCTGTGACTTGAACGCAGGAGCTCAACATGTTCTCAAACACAGACATGAGAGCCAACCTACAGAGGATACTCAAGATCGGGCGAAGTGTAAGGGCTTAAGTAGGTAGGCGTATCTTGGCAATGAGCTGGGATAGTGCCGGGCAGAAATAAAAGCCGTACCTCAAAGTTTTTCGCCCATTCCTTTTCAAACGACATCTGCTCTTCTTGCTCTATCTCGGCCTCTCGCTTCCGTTTCCTCTCCTCCATATCACGTACTTCAAGATGTTGCCGTTTACGTTCCATGTCCGCAAACAACTAAAAATTTCACTTTTTCATTTGTACAATACAAAAAAGAATGGTTTTAAAGTTGGTTACAAAAGTCTATTTAACAACTAACCATGTTCACCAGAAGGTGATCAATAAAATTGTTACATACAGTTAAATTGTAATTACTTATTGAATCTATTAATTTTTCTTCTTAATTTTTTCTGTATTGGCCCAGAAAAGTGACTACACTATACTTGACAGCAGGTCCTGATATAACGTCGATCGTCAAGAGACCTTGCGATCCTTTACTGTCGCCAGAACTATGTCGGCCTGAAGTAACAGGATATACACTGACTAACACTGGAACACGACTCACAAGAGCAAGTTACATTGGATGTTTAGGGCCAATTGTTGCTATTGTCTTGTTTTAGGTTGCTATCTGGTCGGGTACAAATAATGTAAAATCCCACCAGCATATAATAATATTATTCTTACCTTCATGGTCATGACATAGACAGCATGTTTGTACTTAACCGGATCATCTTCAGGGATGCCTTCATCTAAACGGTTTTCTTTCTTTAACTTTTTTCTTTTTTGCTCTATCTGAAATTGTAACAGCGAAGAACTTGTACCAACAAAGAGTTTGGAAAGAAAACTAAGCTAATTGGAAAATTGAGAAATGCTCTTTTCAGACATTTTTTTTAAAACAAAACATTTTTATAAATATTTTAAAAGATTTGACCAATGAAGTTCATATTTATACCATACTAGCTTTTGCTCGCGGCTCCGCCCGCGTGATCAAATAAACAAACAAACAATCAAACTCTACAGCTTTATAATATTAGTATAGATTTGGGTAGCTTAGCAACGGAAGCCTTCAAATAATATTATTTAGGTAGCTTAGCAACGGAAGCCTTCAAATATAAATAATTTTCCCCGTTTTTGCAATATTTTTCACTGATGCTTCGCTTCTAATGGTCGCAGCGTAATGTTATATAGCCTAAAGCCTTCCTCGATAAATGGACTATCCAACACAAAAAGATTTTTTCAATTCGAACCAGCAGTTCCTGAGATTAGCGCGTTCAAACAAACAAACAAACAATCAAACTCTACAGCTTTATAATATTAGTATAGATATTTATTTTGTCAAGATAGTAGTTTAAAGTTGTATGATAATATGACACTACATACAATAAGGCTGCGGTTAGACGACGCGAAAAATTTCGTGCGGCCACCGCGCGGTGACCGCGTACTAACTATTCAGTCATAGCAAATGTATGTTTTATTAACTAGGACTTCAAGTTGAAATTCTTTGTGAGTAACTAACCGCGCGGCGGCCGCGCGGTCGCGTTTACACGAGCGCGCAGTCGCCGCGTGGTTGGAGCGTTGCGAAGAATTAAACGTTATGGCTTAGTCAATAGAGTTTATATTAGTATTTCGAGTGATTCGAGCGAGACGCCCGCGCGGCCGCCGCGCGATCGCCACGCGGCCGCAACGCGGTGGGATTCCGTGTCATATAAATGCGCCCTAAGAGTGGAGCAGTGGCATGCAACCATGTGAAATTACACTGGATAGCCAATATTTTAATATATTACCTGCATTGTATATTTTCTGCACCATCCAATGGTTAACTGGTGGAGAATTCCTCAGGCAGTAAGTCCACCTTTACATATTTTGTAAACAGTATTAAATAAGAATAAATTACCATGTGATCTGTCCGTTCTTTGGCCTCTTCATATATGTCCAAACATTTTTTCCTAGTATCATCATTCTCCAGTGTCTTCCACGACCTATTCACTATTTCAAATGCTTGTTGGGCTCGTTCCGAATTATCCTGTAATAATGAAACCGAAACATTTCATAATATTTGCTCAACAATCCATTAGATGATCTCTTTTGTTCTCAATAGATAGATAAGTTTGATTAGCGATGGATTGTGAAAAAACCTGCATACCTAAGGTATACTAAATGACAGTCTGCAGCATTAGGCCAGTGTGGTGGACTTAGGCCTAACCCCTCTAATTAGTAGAGGAGGCCCATACCCAGCACCAGGATGTTACAGGTTTGGTATAATTTATATAACAATGATTACTAAACACATGCCTAATCTGACAACATTGAGTATGAAGCCAGTTTCACATGTGAATGGTCCAATTCAAAAAATCACTATGTCCAAATAGGGTCTTAATGATTCAACATTTTAAAATTATAATGGGAAAATTTTACAATTCTATTCAATACGTTTTTATTATAACCTTATCAAGAGTTTAACTATAATAGTTTTAAGCAAAAAATGTCAGATGACACTATAAAATATGTGCAATTAGTGATTTCTAGAATTGAATTTAGTGCCTGTCAGGCCAAAATATTTTTAGATATTTATTTTAACAAGTATACAAAATACTTAAAGATGTTGGTTTCAAAAATATTTTCTTTGTTAACCACTCTAAATTATCTAACCTGATTTGATTGAACAGTGTATTTAAATTATTTTTAATGTATTCAGTGTATTTGATTATATTGTATGTTTACAAAAAAAGTCTATGATAATTTATTATGGGAATTGTTAAGAATGATTATTACAATATTGTAGTGTTGTAACAATATTATAATTTGCCTGTCACTGAAATTGTTAAAATATCTAAGATATGGATAATGATTGTTACATTCTGGTGATGTAACTATTTATTTAGGCTATATTATGGGAATTGTTTCAATATCCTCTATGTTTATAGGAATATTACATTCTGGTGTTGCAACACTATACTTTGGCTTCATGTAGTAAGTGACATCATCTTGCATAATATAATGCAACTTGTCCATACATTCACATTCCACATCCATTCCTTACCTATGCCGTGATGTCCCAGCCAGTCTCACGGTTCATCCAATCTGTGGATAAAAATGAAATGTTGACGGGTATAACCCCCTAAAAGGACTAAAATATCCTGAACATAGTATATCAATATGGTACAAGCATCTATAGGTCTTTATTACAAAATAATAATTACAATTCTCTTTACACCAATGTCGATTAAAATAAGTAGAAAAAATAACTGTAAAGTTGTTATTGCGTGGTATAACATAGAATATTAATAGTTTATGAGGGACTGTTGTTTAACAAGTTTAGAAAATGCACTGTATCTCACCATGTTTTTATCAGGATGCACCAATATGGACAACCTCCTATATTTCTTCTTAATCTCGTCGAGTGACGCATCGGGTTCGACTTGGAGCACTTCAAACGGATTTAAATTAAAGTAAGTAGATCCGGGACGCAGCAATCTCTCAATTTGTTGAATCGGAGTCAAAACAGAATCTCGTTTTTCAATCTCTTTGACCTAGAAATAACGCGTTATTAATTAACTGCCTATCGAAACTTTGGTGGCAGTTTCATTTTTATAAAACTACTATACTTTCCAGTTTATATCAGTAACATTCTGGTTGCAATTATTGAAGCCAATTTTACTGTGAATTGTAGGATGTGACAAACATGAGAAATAATTTACTAACCTCACAATAGAACTCATGAAATGAGTCCGTCTTAGCGGTGGACGTTGTTGAAGACATCTTGCGTTTTCTTCTGTAACTTATATTTACATATTAAATAACTCCAAAAA
Source organism: Amorpha juglandis (assembly GCA_949126905.1). Lineage (NCBI taxonomy): Eukaryota > Metazoa > Arthropoda > Insecta > Lepidoptera > Sphingidae > Amorpha > Amorpha juglandis. Next base: position 12,451,948 of record OX421372.1, read on the forward strand.
ATACAACTGACGACACAAATTAGGAATTACGAATTACACAACTTACGAAGTCTCGAATGAATTGAATGTTTTAGGTATGCTTGCGAATAATGAGTTTGAATGAAAGCATGGAATTTATTTACTCTCTACCCAAAGAATGAAATGAATGAGTCAAGTAACGAGTGTCCTTGGAGTAATCACGTCAGTTCTCTAAGTAGTCTGTGGAGTAATCATTCCAAGGGAGTGTCTCATAGACATGCGCAAAACAGTACGCTATGAAGTAATGCCATATGGCATGTCATTTCGTACGGCGTAATATGGCACTATAGCATGGCATGGCATGGCATGGCATTACTCTAGGCATGACCTGACATGACACGTTATGTGAAGTAATGTGTACGGCCCACTATTACTAATATGGCACTATAGCATTACTCTAGGCATGACTTGACATGACACGCTATGTGAAGTAATGTGTACGGCCCACCATTACTTGTACTGTTGTATACTGTATGTTCAATCAGGACTCAGGTGTAATGTAAAAGCAATATTAGAGAGATAGACCTTTTATATATTTTTTTTATTTGATTGTATGACGAGATGAGCAAGGCGCTCGCCTGATGGTAGCGCCACGCCTGCCCATAAACTGATGCAACACCACACAGAACTTTGAATTAAAAACACTTCAAACTCGCCATAATAAACAAATACATTCATACCCAAAAAATATATTTACACACCTAGCAATATTTTTTCTAGTTATTTACAGTCAGAATTAAGTAGGTAACAAATTAAGTCCTTTCTTCACAAACACACAAAACAAACACTTTCCAAAACATTTTTTTTACCATACCGCATACAATAACCTTGTCCTCGTAAACAAATGTGAATTGTGAAATAATTCAAAACAATAGTAAAAGACGAAAGAAAGCGCGCCAGTCGAGTTATTATTACTTACTGGGCGGTGCCATAGAAATGTAAACCCTATGAACAGTATTTTATATACTGCTCTAAATCAAAATTCTACTAAGGGGCGTGACAGAGACAGAATCCCGACCGCCCGAACGTTTCCGATTGCGCGCCCGCGTCACCGAGCCGCCCGGCCCGTGTATGTACTATGGCAGTGCGCACGTCATGCCATGCCATGATTGCCATGTGCCATGCAACATTTCGCCGGGTACTGTGTACTGTTTCAGTACTCGGTCGTGTTATATAGCATGTCATGCATTACTCACAGTACTTACACATGTCTAGTGTCTCAGTGAGTACAGTAATACCCCGACTTACGCTACCCCGTTTTACGCGAATTCGGAGATACGCGGTTTTTATTTTTGATGGCCGAGTGCATCAGCTCTCCCACTCCGCCCTGTTAGTGTTCTGTTTACGAAACTTAATAATAATTAACAGGTTCGAACGTGTTCCGCGTGGAATTGTTTTACGTACGTTGCGTTTTATTGATAACCTCAAATTATATCACCCAAAAGAACAAAATAATTGTCATTTGAACCTAACAAGGAAAGAAAAATACTGTCTGTGTAGTAAACTGTATATTATCAAAGATATTGAAGCAAAAATAAAAAATTGTGATATGGCAAAGATACTTGACCTACCGGAATCGACAGACCGAACGGTTATAAAATGTAAAGAAAAAAATTAGTGGTGTCGTCACGACACCACTAATTTTTCCCACGACACTGTCGTGGGACACCAGGTAGGAACGAAGTTCCTTCGGCTAATGAAGAATCGACACAAATTGCAAAAAAAGTCGTGCTCAATTTTATGTAGGTTATCTTGATTTTTCTCTTAAATTTTGCTGATTAGTTTTTATTTAAGTACAAGAAAGTATTTAGGAAATTCAGTATTTTAGGAAATAATAAATTACTTAAAATAAAAAAAACATCGTAATTCAAATTATCAACTAAAATAACAAAATATGTCTCTTTATTTTTGTTTGACAACATAAAATTACATAGAAATAGAAAAATAGAAATAAAACAAATTATCTAATCACACACCCGAGTATAGTCTAAATACGCAATAAAATATAAAAATACATGACCCTATGTATAAATACCAATATCATTGGACAAAAATGGAAGCATAAAAAAGGGCAAGAGATAATATATCGCAAGACTAATAACGAGCTAGCGTAATCTTTTAAAAATCGAAGGAGATATAAAAATACTTCAACTATAACTGGCTGAATGAATTTCATTTTAAATAAAAAAACTAAAAAACACGCTTTTACATAAAATCCAACCAAAAAATAAAAAATAAATTTTAATGAATTCGAATTAGGAATAGTGTACAAAATTTAAAAATATATATAAATTAAGAATAGTGTAAATAAGAAAAAATATGTATTTTATTGTAAAAAAACGTGGGGTGCTTTTTAAGACATTATCAAAATGATGATCCTTCTACTCATGTCTGTCAATAAAATATTTTTATAACTACTGACACCATGCACCCCGCGCTTTTTTTTACAATAAAATACATATTTTTTCTTATTTACACTATTCTTAATTTATATATATTTTTAAATTTTGTACACTATTCCTAATTCGAATTCATTAAAATTTATTTTTTGGTTGGATTTTATGTAAAAGCGTGTTTTTTAGTTTTTTAAACTATTATTAATTTTTAATTTTTTAGTTTGATTTTCTATAAAAAGGTGTATTTTCATTTTTTTTTCTTTGTGTTTTTATTTCTTTTACCATTTTTTGAAGTGAAACTTCTTTCGAATCTTTGTGATTGGAAAATTCGCTGAATCGTAAAAATGTCACGAAGGAGGTAGGAAAGAAACAAGTTTTACGAATGGCTTGTTTACCAAGCCATTCATAAAACTATACCCGATCAATCGTACAACACCCGCAGTTCATACAAAGCGTCGGAGGTAATGATTCGCTGGAGAATCTTGACATCGCGATGTAGATGTCCTATACAATAGGATTATTCTACAGCAGTGGCGCCATCTCTTGATTTTTTCTTGTTTTATTTTAATGTATCATGTAGACTATAATCCAATGTTCTATTATATTGCTGCCACTAATAATTGTAAATAATATAAAAAAGCGTGTTAAAAAGTGTTTTGCGAACATCCCTTACTACTGAAGTAATTTTAATAACAGTTGTAGGTAATAAATTTGTAATTTATAACAATTATTCAACGAAATATTTAAGGAAGTTTTAATTTTTACAATATTTATTTATTTTGTTCTAAACTCGTATCAAAATAACACAACAAAACAACCAGCGTCACCTTTATTGCATTTAAACTACAAGTTGACAAGAAAAAATCATGAGATGGCGCCACTGGCACATCTACATCGCGCTGTCAAGATTTAATCCGACGTTTTGAAATAGGTCAAAATCACGTTCAAAGACAAGTTACAGACAAACCTACCAACATACAAACATACCAACATATCAACATATCAACATACCAACATACCAACATACATACGTCTGAAGCTAATAAAAGCGTGTTAAAAAGGAACTAACGCTGGCTGGTTATGCGACTATCGCGCATGCGCACGTCTCATTTAACGCTTTTATTCCACGCATTTTTCTTACGGTTTTTTCTTACGGTTTTACTATCACATTTTTTTCAGTTCGGTCACGCAGCGAAATCCCTATCCCCTCCAAGCCTGCCGTAAGGAACTTCGTTCCAAAAATATGGAAGCTGTGAAAGACTCTCAATTGTTGAATTTAATCATCATTCGTTCGTCTAAATTATTGTTTTCTTTAGATTCTGGTCCCGATTAACCATACTTTATATCTGTCGGTTAATATCAAAAATGGATATATCCAAACGAATTTTTTTTTCAGGGTTATTATATTTTAAAAACTGATAATTGTGTATAGATTTACGTATGAAATACATTACATTTAGATGTGTTTATATAACACGATCGTTTTATGTAGCTTAGTTATGATCGAATAGGCATAAATTTCGTAAAAACATGAAAATAAAGTTTGGATATATCCAAGTTTGATATTTTCAAGTGGATTTTACTACTTTTGAAGTAATTCACATGTGGATTTATCTAATTTTGATCTACTCTGTTATTGAATATCAGGGTTAGGGTTGTCATCAAAAGTAGATAAGAGTGAAATCTTATAACTAAGTATATCTGTTTAGTAACTCAACTCGACACTGTACTGCACTGTACTGAATTGCACTGTACTCTACTGTGCTGCACTACACTGCATCGCACTGTACTGTACTATTGCACTGCACTGCACTGTACTGTACTGTACTGTACTGCACTGTATGGCACAGACTACTAAAAGAAGTTTTCACTTCAAGCGTCTCCTAACGGTTGAAGCGTCTCGCGGTGTCGCGAGTTCAGAGATTTTATCTCATCTAAAATATGCGTACCGCGCTAAAAGAAGTTTACACTTCAATAACCCTAATTACCTAATATATTTAAGTTTTTGTTTTCAAATTCTCCGTGCACTCCGTCATCAGATCTTAACTAAAATATTGGACCATTGTGGCGTGACTCCTATTCAATACAAAGAAAAATCATCAAAATCCGTCCACATTTGGCGAAGATATCATCTAACATATTTGCATAAAACATTACGGACATATTGAGAATTTTCTTTTTTTAATTCGGGTAAAAACTAAAATCACGGCATATTAAGTTCACCAATATTCTGCTACATTACCTAAGATGTATAGCACACTAGACAGTGTATACTGTAGTGTGTAGTGTAAACTGTCTACATAGTGTAGAACCACACTGTAGACAGTTTTGTCTACAGCATGAATGGGCCGGCTCAACCGGGTCGTTACCACTGTCTCGCAGAAAACCGACGTAAAGTAGTGGCTTACTACTGCGTTTCGTATAGTGAGTAAAATATCCGGAGGCCCAAATCCACTTTTCCAGGTCGGCAATCTCTCAACTCAACTGACGTAATGACGGACTGACGTACAGACGCAATGACGCACTGACGCAATGACGCACTGACGCACTGACGTACTGACGGACAGACGGGCTGACGTACTGAAGTACTGACGGACGAAATCTACAGCACTGCGAATGGCGGCCAACAACTTTGACAACCTTTGCAGAAGTACTAACAATTCTGCAGCATTACGTTTGCAAACTTACCGATTTTCCTTCAATTGCCCGTTTTTCTTAAAAGTTGCATAGCTTTTACGGTTTCTTACTTTGTCTGAAGTAACTTTTGGTATAGCACTCATTTCGAAAGTCCGTAATTATTTAAAAATATTAATAAAGACGGAATGCGAACGTTCATTAAGATCACGTCAAATTTGAAATTATCGGCCATATTGCAAAAATGCGCCCTCGTGATTGGTCAAAATGGATTTTGCCAATATTGATAAAATGTATAGTCTGGATGTTGCTGAATTTGATATACCGTCAAACTTTAGACCAATATTACTATGGTAAAATAGTAGATTTTTACACTTTTGTAAATAACGTCCTTTCCGTAAGAACCCTTTAGTGATGATGGCATAAAAAAACAATTTTTTACCAACAGTGGATTTAACCAGTTTTGATGTTTACCGACACATATGTATTTATATACAAAGTTGTACCCCGACTTACGCGAATTCGACTTACACGGTTATCGCTCGGTCCCACCTATCGCGTAAGTCCGGGGTATTACTGTACTCTATTCCAGTGTTGCCAATTCAATTCTTAGATATTTTTTTGTACCATAAAACACTTACAATATTTTTATTGTAAGTATCGAAATAAATATGCACTGATAAAATAATAATAACTGATTACGTTTAGTCAGTATCTAAATACTCATGTTTGTATCTAGAAAGTCAATTTTGTTAACTTATTAATTCGACTGAGTAGACCCAGCGATATCAAATCGATTAGCTCTACTATCGTCTCCGCAACAGACATGCGTACATCTCTAATAATCTGTACATGCGTATTGCATTATCACTTCCCACCAAGTTTCCCACAGACATGCAGTGTCACCAGATTGGAATATTTTTCGAAATTTTGGGGGAAATTATTTTTTTTGTGGAACTTTTGGGGAAACGAAATCCTTGAGGAATTTTCGGTGAAGAAAATTTCGGGACTGTGGCCCGTGGACGTACATGGATGGTGGAGATTTTTTACCTTACCTTCTCTTTTCTTCTCTTCTCTTCTTTTATTACCTTTAGGTGACCTACTTGCTCGTTGGCAAGATAAATAAAATAATATGCACTGGGTTTTAACCCAGTCGAGCCTTGTTGAGTTTATTTATATACAATCATGTTACATATAGCTCTAAATACATAATTCTACATCTTCAAGCTGCCAACCTTAAATTATTTGTAATAACTCGGTTATTATAGTAGGTTATGTTATTTGGGGAAAAGTAGCTAAAATAGTATTATTATGGGGATTTTTTCGTCTGTTAGGGGAACTTTCGAAAACTCAATCTGGATTCTGGAGGCCTGTCAATGGGAGGCCTTATAGTACATTAATAGTATAGACATACTATTATTGTGTGTGTAGTAGTGCAACAGACAATAAAAAGGTTAACACAACTAACCTGTACACACACAGTATGCTTTTATTGATCTCTCACAAGTTGGGATAACTCATTTGGTGATCGGACTGTGTCATTCATTGCTTTTAGTACTAATTGGTACTGTGTGATAGTAACTCAAGGTAGGTTAGTTTTCTATCCATGTAGGTGCTTGGTAGTTGTGCAGTATTAATGATTAGGAGTGTTTTGTAACTAATTGTAAAGGAAATATTAGGTTCATGCGGTTTTGAGTGCTTCGCTGGTATATTATTATAACCTCGGAAATTATCGAGCACCACTAACATTGTTCGAGTCTGCATTTAGGTGTTTGTTATCTGGTTACCACCTCTAAATAATAATGTTGTGGCATATGTTCCGATTTTAACTTGTTTCTGTGACCTTCAAGAAATCGCTAGCATTCTTAGCAAATATTTTATAAATTAAATTATTATTGATCATTACGAATCGTTGTTCAGGGTCGAACTTAGGTGAAAAGGCGCAAATCAAGCAGCATATATTACAAAATAAAACATATATCCACAGTAACGCTGCATAGGTGTTTTTTTTTTTATTTTTATTATTTTGTGAGTTATTTGCTATAAAATACCTAACAAGATTAAATATGTACCTATAACTGTCAGAGATAGATAGCTGTTTTAGTTGCAACTATGTCATATTAAATGTTTTTTTAAACAGTGCTGAACTGACAGTAAGATACAAGTCTTCTGTCGTGGGTATCAGGAACTACGAGAGACTCGGTCTCACAACCAAACCCCGAAACAAATATTTGTGGATCACACAAACATTTGTCTCGGTGCGGGGTTCGAACCCGCGGCCTTTTGTTTCAAGAAACAAAAAAAAAATTGATTTAATCATATAGTGGGTAGTGGCGTAACTAGCACGGTTGGCACCTGGGGCGGATTTGATTTGTGTCATCCCAAGAATGAAAACTTGAAAACTTTAAAATACATTAAAAAATGATATTTCTATTGTATTTTAACCGATTTCAAAAAGGAGGTTCCTAATTTTTGAGTATTTATTTCGGTTTATTTCACTCCAAAACCGGTAACGACGCTACTGCTATGTAGTAGAGACATTTATAATAGTTCAGACGTTAAGTAACCAAGTGACATAAAGACGGTTTTCACAATACATGTATTATAGGTAGTTACGGCATAAAGTTACGAATTAGTATCTTATTATTACCTATGGAGGATATTTTATGTACGTAGGTACGTAGATACCTAATCCCTAATTTGTCTGCTGCAAAAATAAGATATCTTCTATAATGTTAAAATAAAAAGCGTGTAAAAAAGCATCAACTAGTTAGTTGCTGGTAACAAAACAGTGCGAGATTTTTTTTTGGTAATTCAATCAAACGACACACGCGTATTTAACATATTAATAGTAAATTAGTGCGACTTAAAAATTAAAAGCAATTTGATAAACGCTCGTTGAATTTTTTTAATTGTGATTTAATTTTGTTCAATCAGGTGCAATGTTCGCGAACAAAGTCGTACTTATTACTGGAGCCAGCTCCGGTATCGGCGCAGAGACAGCAATCGAATTTTCAAAACTAGACGCAAAACTAGTACTTACTGGTAGGAATAGAGAAAAACTTAGCAATGTGGCGAAAACATGCAAAGAAAATTCACCAAGCAAACTGCAACCTATGGTTCTAATAGCTGATATGAACAATGAAAGTAATGTTGAAAATATAGTAAGGACGGCAGTAGATAACTTTGGTCATCTCGACGTGCTTGTAAATAATGCAGGAATTTTGGAGACTGGTTCGATAGAAAATACAACTTTAGAGCAATATGACAGAGTAATGAATACAAATGTACGAGGACCTTATCATATAACAATGCTGGCGATTCCGCATCTAATTAAAACTAAAGGAAACATCGTCAACGTATCCAGTGTGACTGGTCTACGATCATTCCCGAACGTTTTAGCGTATTGTATGTCCAAATCTGCTTTAGATCAATTTACCAGATGCGTTGCTTTGGAGGTAGCGCTAAAAGGTGTCAGGGTGAATGCTGTTAATCCAGGTGTTATTACAACTGGTTTGCACAAAAAGGGAGAAGGAAGTATGAATGACGAACAGTATGAAGCATTTTTGAAGAAATGTGCGGAGACACACGCTATTGGCAGAGCTGGTGAACCTAAGGAAGTCGCTTCAGTAATTGTATTCTTAGCTAGTGAAGCAGCGAGTAACATTACAGGAGCAACCATTCCTGTTGATGGCGGACGTCATGCCATGTGTCCTCGATAAACAACGACTGGACCTTTGTATACATATATACACATTTATTTTATGGAAATATACTAACATTTCCCTGTAAATACATTTTTATTGTAGCAAAATTAAGCAATTTTGATGTAGTTGTCATATTAATTAATCGATACAAACAATTAAGAATTGCTAAGTATAATTATGAAGATATACATAAATAGGAAACATTTGTTTGCATCTACGGGGTAATCGTTTGAGCTACTGAACCGATTTAAACATTCTTTCACAATTACGAAGCTACACTAACACTGAGTAACGTAGGTATATGTCATTGCGACATGTGACGACATGAGACATCCTAATAAGCAACAAGGCAACGAGCAACGATTTCTCCACATATACACCGAAACTCAATAAGTGTCGCTATCGTCAACTTCTCAGTCGGCGCTGGCGACACTCTGGACGAAATAAATGACCAGTCTAAGAAAAAATATGTTTTGTTATGTACGTCCACAATGTTATTAAAATAAAATCTGCACAATCTAATCACTGATTTTCCTAAAGTACCTACCACTATACCGGCTATGCTACTATTGTACGATGATAACTGTGCCTACATAAATATTCACATGTACATATCATTGGTTGCCGCACTTATCGTTTTTGGTGATAAGTAGGTATCATTATACCAACCTATTACATAATGTAATGTAATTCTACCATTATATTCCACATACATTTAGTGACATCGGTTTTGGTGGATTTTGTATATTTCTAGCAAAAACAAGTATTTACTAATTCATTCAGTTTCTTACAATTTTGTGTGAAGTCTAACAAGTGAGTTAATTTGTATTTTATAATTATAATTGTTTACTCTTGTTTTGACTAAAATATGATATTAGTAGTTTTGTTTTCTTTAACTTCTTTTCATCATCATCATCTTCAGCCACAAGACGTCCACTGCTGAACATAGGCCTCTCCCAAAGATTTCCAGACCGACCTGTTGGAAGCGGCCTCCATCCAGCGACTTCCTGCGATCTTTATAACTTATATTATTATTATTATTAACTTATTTTTTAACTTCTTTTAGTTAACTTTAATATTACTCAAACAATATTGCACGAGTAGGTATTTGATTAACTTATTTGGTTATTATGGTGTTCTGAATTTGACTTAGCTGAATGTTGGTGTGGGAACATCATAAATGTTGAATAATACGGGTTCCAATAAACATAGCATTATGTAATTTTTCAGATAGCGGCCATGTTTGCAAACAAAGTGGTACTTATTACAGGCGCTAGTTCTGGAATCGGTGCAGAAACTGCTGTAGAATTTGCAAAATTAGGCGCCAATGTTGTAATAACTGGCAGAAATGAAGAAAATTTAAATTACGTGGCTAAACAGTGTGAAGAAAACTCTCCGCAAAAATCAAGCGCATTGGCAATTGTCGCCGATTTAAATAAAGAAAGCGACATTGAAAATATTATAAAGGAAACAATCAACAACTTCAAAAAACTTGATATACTCGTTAATAATGCAGGAATTATGAGTTCCGGAACTATAGAAACAACTTCATTAGAACAATATGACAGCATTATGAACACTAATGTACGTGGGCCATACTACTTGACAATGCTAGCAACACCGCATCTTCTACAAACCAAAGGCAACATTGTTAACGTGTCAAGTGTGGCTGGCCTACGGTCTTTCCCTAACATTCTGGCTTATTGCGTTTCAAAAGCAGCCTTAGACCAGTTCACAAAATGCGTGGCTCTCGAGCTTGGCTTAAAAGGGGTTCGTGTCAATGCTGTAAATCCTGGAGTAATTATAACTGGCCTTCATCTAAAAGGGAGCATGAATGAACAAGAGTATGAAATATACTTGCAAAAATGTAAAGAAACCCATGCATTAGGACGAGCGGGCGAAATCAAGGAGGTTGTATCTGTAATAACATTTTTGGCCAGCGACGCTGCCAGTAATATTACAGGAGCTACTTTGCCAGTAGACGGTGGCCGAAACGTTATGTGTCCTCGATAAAAATATTCTTTTATGTTTTTTACAAGTTGTGGTAATCATCACCACGAAGATAATTCATGCGTACTGTCGCTATAAATATGTATATAAATATATTTAGGACAAAGATTTTATATGCCTTGTTATAATTTCTGAAATGTAGTGTGACGTTTAATGAACTTTACATAATAATATGTATATAAGAGAGCAGGTCCTACAGCGGTGCACAGCCCCACCACCGCGTTCACAATGGGGTTCACTAACATCCGTGGACTCCATTCGAACCTTAGTGCCGTCCACCACCATCTTGAGACGGCCCGGCCTGCAATGCTCTTCTTGACGGAGACGCAGATCTGTCGTCCGGCCGACACGGCATATTTGCACTATCCCGGCTACTTACTTGAAGAGAGCTTCAAGCCAAGGGCCGGGGTATGTTTGTATGTCCGGTCGGACGTCAGCTGTCGCCGTCTGCACTGCATGGAGGATCCTTCCTTTTCCACACTGTGGGTACACGTGGATCTTGGCACTCAGAGCCGGATCTATGTGTGCCTTTACAGATCCCATAACGGGGATGACGAGACAACTCGGCTGTTTAATTATATCAGCCAGGCGACAGATGATGCGCTGGAGCAGTATCCGACAGCGGAACTGGTGGTCTTGGGGGACTTCAACGCGCACCATGAGCTGTGGTTGGGCTCCTCCAAGACTGACCATGCTGGACGTACTGCTCATGCATTTGCTCTGACTCACGACTTGTCACAACTGGTGAATCAGCCCACCAGAATCCCAGATGTGGCAAGTCACACGCCTTCATTGCTGGACCTTCTGCTGACGAGTCATCCAGCCGGATACAGTGTGTCGGTGGGTGCCCCTTTGGGTACCTCCGATCATTGTCTGGTTGGATCCACAGTGCCTGGTGCTGCGCCTCCACCACCTGTAAAGATCAGGCGCAGAATCTGGCACTACTCGTCGGCAGATTGGGATGGCATGCGAGAATATCTTGCATCCATCCCTTGGGGGCAGCGCTGCTTTGAGGGCAACGATCCTTCCGCGAGTGCCGACGCTATTGCCGGCGAGATCCGGTTAGGAATGGAATATTACATTCCTTCCTCGGAGGTCGTCGGTGGTGGTCGCGGACGCTCCTGGTTCAATCGCGACTGCGCAGATGCTGTTAGTGAGAAACAGGCTGCGTATCGCGATTGGATTAGGGGTCGCGCCATGAAGGATCCCAACATAAGTTCTCTCAAAGCGGCCTATAACCAAGCCACCAAGGCCTGCAAGAAGGCGTACGTCAGAGCGGATGCCCAGCGCATCAACAGGATTGGACGGACTTTGGCGGATCATCCGACGAGCAGTCGTGCTTATTGGAGTCTTGCCAAAGCCGTCCAATCTAATTTCTGTCGCCCCTCGTTGCCACCGCTGAGATATCCGGATGGATCCCTGGCCCATAGGCCGCAAGAGAAAGCCACTCTTTTGGCAGAACTCTTTGCGGCTAATTCGCGGCTCGAGGTCGGTAATGCACTGCCGCCCACGGTGCCTGATTGCGGATATTCCATGCCGGATGTTCGTATCAGGCATTGTGATGTGCGGCGTGAATTGCAGACCCTCGATGTCCGCAAGGCTAGTGGTCCTGATGGTATCCCAGCGGTGGTTCTTAAAATGTGCGCAGCCGAGTTGTCTCCTGTGCTGACGCGCCTATACCGTTCTTCCTTCTTCTCAGGTATTGTGCCCCAATCTTGGAGAGAGGCCAATGTGCAACCGATCCCAAAGAAAGGTGATCGGTCGGACCCTAACAATTACCGTCCAATCGCCATAACCTCAGTGATGTGCAAGGTAATGGAGCGGATCATAAACGCACAGCTGATCCGCTACCTGGAGGATCACTCGCTGATCAGTGACCGACAGTACGGCTTCCGGTCTAAACGATCAACGGGTGATCTTTTAGCGTACGTGCTACATCGCTGGGGGGAGGCGGTTGACAAGCATGGCGAGGCTCTAGCCGTAAGCCTCGACATTGCTAAGGCATTTGATAGGGTCTGGCACCGTGGTCTTCTCTCCAAGCTTCCGGCATATGGGCTCCCCGACAACCTGTGCACGTGGATCTCCGGCTTTCTGCATGAGCGTAGAATGCGTGTCCTTGTTGAAGGGCATGCTTCACGGCTCATGTCAGTTAATGCTGGAGTCCCACAAGGCTCTGTGCTTTCGCCCACCTTGTTTATTCTGCATATCAATGATATGTTACCACTTGGTAACATCCATTGCTATGCAGATGACAGCACAGTGCATGGGCGTTACTGCAGTAAGCCTCCTGGTTGCCGGGAAGTCACTGAGAGGCAGCGAGAGAATCTTGTCATTGAGCTCAACCGGACCCTGGATCTCATTTCGGAATGGGGTACAAGGAATCTGGTTGAGTTCAATGCCAAGAAAACTCAGGTGTGCGCGTTCACGTGCAAAAAATCCCCGTTCTCTCCCCTCCCCAATCTTCAGGGTATCCCGCTCGCAATGCGGAATAGCCTAAATATCCTGGGCATGGATATTTGCTGCAATCTGAATCCAAGGAACCACATCGAGGGCGTAATATCAGCCACATCACGCAGGGTCGGAATCCTGAACAAGGTGCGTCGGTATTTTACACCCGGCCAGCTTTACCGCTTATACAAAACGCAAGCAAGGCCGGGTGTGGAGTACTGTTCGCACCTTTGGGACGGTTCCGCCAAGTACCTACTCGATGCCTTGGACGGATTGCAGCGACGGGCTGTCCGCATTGTGAATGATGCAGACGTTACAGGACGCTTAGAACCGCTACAATTGCGGAGGGACATTGCCTCGCTGAGCGTCTTGTATCGTTTGTATCATGGCGAGTGCTCTGAAGAATTGTTTGACCTTATCCCATCCTCACCCTTCCTTAACAGAACCACGCGTGCTGGCTTGCGGAGCCACAGCTTCGTGGTCTCCTCCATCTCGGCTCGAACTAAAAAGTTCGCTAAATCTTACTTCTGCCGGACCATTAAGCTGTGGAACAGTTTGCCGGCGCACGTGTTCCCTCCTTCCTATAATATGGGGTCCTTTAAACGGAGTGTGAAGAAGCAGTTAGGCAGGCCGGCATGATCGTGCCGACCAACGATAGACACACTGTTTGTCGTTGGTCGACACTATTCCTGGATTGCGCTACACTTACCATCAGGTGTGGCGTAGTCATTTTGCCGAGCCAGGATAAAAAAAAAAAAAAAAAAAAAAAAAAAATATACAACGCAAGATAATGTAAAGAATTATAATATATTTATATATTTATTTAATGGTTCCAACCATTCAAAATAAGTTTGTAGTCTTTCACGTGTAAAACTAAAAGTTTCAAACACATGAACAATGTTTCTAAAGGGTCAAATGTTGCGTGATCCATTTTTTAAAAATTCTCTTATTTGTTGTAATTATTAAAGTTTCTAGACATATTCATGATGTCGAGTTATAATATAATACATCTCACTAACATTTTTTATAATATCAGCTTCTATTATTTCATATCGTTAAAACTATAGCTTCTGACTTGGTTGAAACATTCTGCGACGTTATCTACGTATTGTTCATACATTGCCTATTTGTTTTCTTAATCCATATAGAACTCGGTATCATTAAACGTCCTTATCAAGTCACCATCAGTAACGAATTATTCAGGCTTCCTGCAATAAAATCACTCAGATGTTGTTATATTTTCTTTATAATATTTTCTATCGTTTCTCTTTACTCCTACAATGATGAAGCATTTACGTCATAACTTTATTATAATATTTAACAGTGAGCGACAATAAACTATGATCAAAATAATTGATGTTTGATTATGGAATTTTGTATATATATTTTCAAATATACCAGCAATAGCAGAATGGTATGGACTGTTGAATCAAAAATCTCTGGTTGGAAACCAGCCTCAAGAACATGCTTGTCGGACTTTTCAAGTTACGTCTGTATTCATTATTAATTATCGCTTGCTTTAACGGTGATGGAAGCATCATTACATACCTGAGTTCTCCATAAGAATTAAGAAGGTATGTGAAGTCTACCAACCTGCTTTAGGCCAGCGTGATGGATTATGATAACCCCTCATCTATACTTATAAAATAACATGTCCTGACTGACTGACTGATACATCATCGCCAAGCGCAAACTATCAAGGCTACAAGCATGAAATTCGGACTGTATATTCATTTTGTTATATAGGCACCCACTAAGAAAGGATTTTAGAAAATTCCACCCCAAAAGGGTCAAAATAGGGGATGATAATATGTATGAAAGTCCGTCATTTTGAAAGTTACATAAACAAAATTTTGTATTTCGGTTATTGGCGTAAAACAAATAAATATGTGTTTTAGGAATTTTGGAAATTTTATTTAATAAGGGGTGAAAAGGGGGTGAAAGTAAATGCGAAAGTGAGTTTGTTTGTTACGCTTTCACGCCTAAATCACTGAACCGATTTTGATGAATTTATCTACAGAGTCAGATGGGACCCTGGAGACGGTTACGGGCTACTTTTATCCCGGAAAATGCTGTTCACGCGGGCGGAGCCGCGAGCAAAAGCTAGTTAATTATAAGGGACTTATGCCCAACAGAGGGACACAGGGTTAGTTTAGTAATAATATGTTTCAAAGTTGAATTTAACATAATCAAAAGAATAATCGTCGTAAGCGGTCAGCGCTGCTTATGGACATCGGCAATGCCAGGGGCACAGCAAAGCCGTTTCCTACCAAATTCACTACTAAATTACCACATTACTATTATTTCCGGAGGTAACCCACCCAAATTTTGCGTCAAAAAGATAATTATTTTGAACACCCAAATATTAGCTGAAGTTTCCAGTTTCTTGTATTATGATACTCCATCATCATTCAATAAGTACTTATATTCACTATCACTTATACTCACTAAACGAGTCACGCACTTGCTACTTTGACAATCCGAATTTTGTTCTAATTAGCGATTGGGAATGAAAGAGGCAAAAATTACATACACGTTTAAAGTAATAAAAAATATGTTTATTGTAGTGTGAAACACTCATAAAATACAAAATGATAAAAGAAAAGTAATACTTTTGTGCGCAATTAGTACCAGACGGTGTTGCATTGTTGCCTTATAATTATTCGTTTCGTCGTAAGGTAAGGCAAACAATATATAATCCAGTACTCGGTCACAACGGACCAGTATTTGCTGCCGACTATACAGAGTTACTACCAGATCCAGCCATTGATGTATACACTGAACTAGCTGAGCAACCACCGACTTCTGCTATAATTCTTGTAGTTGCTATTCCCACTTCAACGAGACGAGCAGCAGCGCACAATTCGAGAGCTGCTGGCAATGCGGCTAGATTCAAACTGATACGGCCCACCTGCGAAAAATAAATTTACTTAAAATATAAAATCCACAGCCCTTAAAATTAACTTCATATAAAAGATACAGGTATATATTATGGTCAATTACGTTTTTTCTGTATACAAACATAACTTGTAGCAGGCCGGAGGTCCAAATCCCTCTCCCCTTCCCAACCCTTCAATTATCCCTTCCCTTTAATTCTTCTAGTACTGTAGGCGTACATGGGCGGTGGAGACTACTTAAAAAGGCAGTTTAATTTGAATTGCTTATTTATTTTCTAAAATGAGCAAGCGAGAGGTGACCAATAAATCGATGCCAAGTGCTAAAGGTAGTTTACTGGCGCTCATTAGGTGAGCATCTCGTCAAATGATGAATATCGAACGAATTTATTTTGTCTACTGCATTATATAACATCTCTACTGTCACATTTCGAAGACCCAAAATCCCTGTTTCTTAAAGGGCAACAAGTTGGGTTTGCGATTGTTCATTGGCAGGGATCTCTTACGTCAGGTGGTTCTTCTGACTTACAAAAAAACAACTATATAGGTTTAAAAGGATATTTACAGCTAGCGTTGTCCTTGTTGCCAATGCCGCCACTTTCATTTCAGCTCTAATTGCAACTCTGCTAAGACAAGCGCCTATAGACAGAATGTTGCCCGTATCCTGTGTGCACTGTCTCATATCTTCTAGAACTTGGTTTCCAAAGTCTCCGGCATCAGAAGCAATAGTGGACAAATTAGCTATTTTATCAGATACGTCTTTTATGCGGTCGTTGACGCATGCTAATGATTTGGTCAAGGTTTGGTCGAATAGTAAAGCTGCTTCTTCCCGAGCATTCTGAAACAGAAAATAGTTAAAATCGTTATACATAAATAAACACTATCGATAAAAACTTAAAAAAATATTATTGCAGTTTAATGATCAATCATCATTAAACTTATAAGACTTTATGCCACTGACTGAAAATTGTTTAATTTTATTGTTAGCTATATAGGTTTTTGAGTTGATTATACTATTTATGTAGTTTTAATATCCCTAAAATGTACGTACGTCCACCAGCGAAGTAGACCTTATCGAACACAAGGAATATATACAGACTGAGATTTAATCACTCCGACATATTTATGACCGGATAACTTAAAACTATTTGTCCTACTATGTGAAAAACTATTTCCTTGGTCTTTTCTCGTTTGAAATTTGAAAATAAAAAAATACTAATAAGCCGAAGTTAATTATTGTGCAGTTTCCTGAGTAATTTTATTAGAAGAGCTTGATTAATTGTTTTCAAATTCTTATCGTTAAAAATTGTTTCTCAGAGCTGAAAACATGTTACGCCGCGCCGTCTTAACTTGACCAACCAAGAAATTAATACGGCCATAGGAACGCTGGAGGGCCACGCTAATCAGTAGTTTGTTGCAAACACTATTCACACAAATTGAAGCGTTATTTCCAGGCTTTGGTCTCCCTACCGTCTCACTGGTAAAGAAACAAATCGGCATTCAGGAAAACAAGGTGTTAGCACTACAAGCATGACAAGATTTATCCAAAATATGGCACGAAGGCACACGAATACCACGGCTATGGAGATCGTTCGAAGGCTGCAATCCTCTTTCCAATTGTCAGTAAGTGACCAAACTCTCAGAAACAGTTTGCATGAGATTGGTCTTTATTTGCGCAGACCATTCAGAGTTATAGCTTTACGTTTTGTCGTTCAAGGACGTACACTTTTTTGAGCTGAACTACATTATTTGCCCTGGACTTGTTTTTAATGGTCCACGGTGCTCTTCACGGATAAGACAAGAGTGGGATTCTACCCGGATTCTCGAAAACTTTGTGGTTGGTGATTGTACGTAAGTAAGTGAAATAGTTCAATCTGTCATCATACCACACAGAATACAAATGAGCTCTGATTTTCAACTCATGTATGATAATGCCCGTCCGCACATGCCAAGTCTTATTACAGCGACGCTTCAAGACCATGATATTAGAGTTTTGGGCTTGCCAGCGCAGTCGCCCGATATGAATCCTATCGAGCAGGCATGTATCAATGTATAAACGAATGGCTTTGACAAGTATTCCATCAAATATGTCGATTGATGAGCAATTATTAAAGAATCTGCGAACTTATTCCCCAACAAGACACAAAGTATGTGATCAATCTATATGGGTGATTATTAATTTTAACAAAATTGATCTTTGTTATAATCTAGTTGATTTTAATTTTTTCAGTATAATTCAATGGGTAGGCTTGAAAAGAAATAGACAAACTTTTGAAAACTAAGAGTTCACGAAACTATTTATTTTTTGCTTATGTAATAAAATAAGATAAATTTTGATGTAAATATAAAAGAAAAATATTCTACTAAGAAATGGTTCGCACTTTTCTGGTATTTCACAAAATGTATATGTTTTTTTTTAGGTGTGTATAAAGTACTCACAGCAACACAAGCGACAACGCCTGCACCAGAGTCGATAAGCTTATCAGTAGCAACGTCGATAGCTGTTGTAACTCTATCGTTCAGGTTCTCTATATTGATAGTAATTCTTTCTCGAATCTGCTTTGCTTCTTTCTGAATTCTTGTAGTGTATGTGCCAATCGCGTCTCTAGCTTCCTTTGCCACTTTGCGTACTTTTTCTACCAGATTTTGGATAACATTTCTAAAAGTAGGAATATATGAAAGAAGTATCTCCATGATTTTTTTAGTCGCAGCAATGAATTTTGGTTTTGGAAATTATAAATTACATGCTAATACAAAGGCTTATCATAGGGAAACGCCAAAATACTTCACGTATACCGACGGATTTACTTGATTAACGCAAAATTTTGTAGTGTGCTGTTGATACCACAATAATATAATAATTAATAGTATTTTATAACTATATATTATTAAATATGTGAGATATCATTTTCGTAAAAGTATACATACCTTATACTTTCAATTACAGTACCGAGTTGTCTCTGTTCAATTAGTGCGATTTCATCTACATCTGTGTGTGGTGGTTGATCTACTACTGCGTTTGCCTGAAAAATATTTTTTGAAAACAATTGTATAAAAGGGATTTCTATTTATTACATTGCGAAAATAACTTACAAATTATTCGGATTCCAGGATATGTTGACATAGAACAATAGTACAGAAAAAGAAGCCGAACGTTACTGTAAGTACTAGGCAATATCGAAGAAGTGGGAAAAGATTTTGGAGTAGACTAGTGACACTTATACATTCGCAAGTATTTGTGGTTCACTGGGATTAATGCCGGTGATGTATAACTAGCCTATGCAGATTAGACTAACTAGTAGGTACCTACATACCTCTTATGTGGAATAGCCCTAAGCTAATTGTAGGGTGGTGAGGCCAAAATATGGCGTTCTTTGCCCGTATGTTCGGCGTCAGTAAAGGCTGAACTCTGCGAATGGATATACGGAGGCGTCTAGTGCGGTTGGATACCTGGAGCGGCCGGTGCGTGTTCGGAAGCACCGGTCCTGCTGCAGTGCGAGTAAGTACAAAACGATTTTACTTACCACAGCCACGATCAAGCAAAACGTAAGGAACATTTTCATTTTGATAATCCCAACTGATATCAACTGTGTCAAATAGTACAGCCCGGTCGAACATACATCCTACGGCTTTTATAATGCACATCATCAATTACCTTATCACATTAATGGGGTTCTAGTTTATAGTAATCAATTTTTAATTGTTTCTATTATGAGAATGACCACAGGTGTAATATTAAGGGTTATCTAAATTTCAGAATAATTAAGTCATTTTTGTATTTCCAATTAGCTATCAGTTCCTGGTTTTGTTTATGAGAGCGTTGATGGGTAACTCAGTACATGCATATTAATAATATGAAATATGTACTTCATGCTAATTTTCTTTTTATGGAAAAAAAAACTGTTGTGATTACACAATATCACATTACATATTATCTTATTTAAATAAAAAAAAACATTTAAAATGGTGATATTATTCATATAATGCTACATTGTGTATGTCGGTATATTTCCACACCCTATCAACTGCACATCACATAAAATGATGTAATAAATAATTCCACATTGAAAAAAATATTTATTCAATATAAGGAGTTATTTACATCAACATCGTCAGAAGTAAAGCTTTGTCCGTTCAATAGTGTAGGTACAGTAAGGACGGAGTAGGGGACCACTCCTGTTATTTGTTACTTATTGTTGACTGACTGTTATTTGTTTCCATTTTTTTATATAATCACTAAGTAGGTGTTATTTAATAGGTACGATATCGTTGCGATGTAAGTGTGGTAGTGATATTATGAGATATTTTTATCAGATGCCTTGTACTTACCTATGATTTAAATCCTTTTAAAGTAATTTCTGAGATGAAAAACACGATTGACCCGTGAATTCGGCCATATAAATAAAAATTGATGATTTTATCATCAATATATTTCCATCAGCTCTTTAATTTCGGTCAAGCTAATTTTTTGAAGTGGTTGAGCCACGCTGTAAATAATTTTGTCTGCAGCATGAATGGGCCAGCTTGAACCGGTATTACCACTGTCTTACAGAAAACTGACGTGAAGAAGCAGCTTGCTGTTTTGTTTCGTACAGTGAGTGAAATGTGCGGATGCCCATATCCCCCTTGCCAATCCCTAAATTATCCCTTTCCTTCATGGTTGGCAACGCGTCCATGATTCCTCGGGTATTGTGGACATTTATGAGGTGTAGATACCACTTAACATCAAACCTTTTTGGCAAATGCCAAAAAAAATCTAAGACTGACGAGATTGACCCATTTATTTTTGTATTAGGTATATACGCCCCACTGCTGGGCATGGGCCTCCTCTACTGAATGAGAGGTATTAGGCCTTAGTCCACCACGCTGGCCTAATGCGGGTTGGCAGACTTTACATACCTTCGAAAAATGTTATCGAGTTATCAGGTATGCAGGTTTCCTCACGATGTTTCCTTCACCGTTAAAGCAAGCGATAATTAACACGTAATATACACATAACTTAGAAAAGTCAGTGGTGTGTGCTCTTGGGGCTGGTTTCGAATATCCCATATTAGAATATTTATTAAAACGGGTTTTAATGGTATAGTATTTGAAGCTATGAATAGCTATTATTTATTCCTTTCCCGACGTTTCAACCGAGTTGCATCGACCGTGGTCACAGGTTGACTGTTTGTTTACAGAAGTAAAAATATTTATTTATATGTATTCAAATTTTTTTATTTTTTTTTTATTTTTTTTTGTGTATTCAAATCGCGAGAGCCTAAAATCCGATATTGACCTATTGTAATAATGCTTTAACGGTCATTTTAGATTATAATGTATTTCAAAACCAGAACCACAGAAGGTCTTGAACGATTTTAAGAAATAATAAAATTTTAGCCGCACGAATTTGCGGCTTCGCGGTTACTCTGAATGAAATAATTTTCCATCTCAATGTCATGAATGTCATAGTACCTACCTGCTATGCAAGTTACTGGCAGGAAGAAGAAGAAGAGGACGTGCCGTGTCGTGCTGGTGCCACATCAGTAGAACTCGTCTATTATAGTCCTATATAAGCTCTTACAACAATTGGTACACGATTAACAACTTTGTAGATTGAACGATTATAACAAATAGATTCATCACATCTCCTATCAAGAATGCAGTTAAAAGTTCCAAACAGGACAATTAGGCTGCCCTAAATTTTGGCCATTCCTCAGAGCACGTCAATCTATAGACAAAATTATTTTTTTATAAGATCAGCTAGGGAACTTAATAGAATTGTTAGAATATTATCAAAACTGGACCTTTTCCATTCTAAACCACATCACTTTAAAAAAAATATGGCAAAATCTTGGTTCGATGGTTAACTAACTATTTAACAACTGTATATAATGTAAATAATTTTTATCCCTATCCTACCACAAGCAAGCTGTATTGTGTTACGCTCAGTTATGTACTTGTGAAGACATGTAAATGTGTAGTTTTAGTTATTTATTTAGTTGCTTCTTTATGTATCACCAATTTCTTATCCTAAGAAAATAAAATAAAGTAGGTGTGTATAAAATCAGCCCATCATTCTGTGTTTGGGCTTGAACACAATATGTAATTTTTTTGAAGTGATAACTTCTTATGGGAGGGTGAACCGAAACGTTCCGTAACGCGAGCGGTCCATCGACCAGCCAGCGTTAGCAGACCTCCCTGGAACATCGATTATTTCGAAGTCTCAGGTGGCGTCACACAGTGACCAGTCGGCTTGGACCGGACTTTAACCGGACTTCAACCGGACTTTGACCGGACTTCAACCGGACTTTGACCGGACTTTAACCGGACTTTGAACGGGCTATGACCGGAGTTTTACCGGACGTTGACAGGTCTTTGGCCGGACTTAGACCGGACTTAGACCGGACTTTGACCGGACTTCGACCGGTATTTTACCGTACTTCGACCGGGCTTTAACCGGAATTCGACCGGACTTTGATAGGACTTTGACCGGGCTTTGACTGGATTTTGACAAGACTGGCATTACTTTGACTGGACTTTAACCGGACTTTCATCGGACTTCAACCGGACTTTGACCGGGCTATGACCGGAGTTTGCCCGGACTTTGACAGGTCTTTGGCCGGACTTAGACTGGACTTAGACCGGACTTCGACCGGTATTTTACCGGGCTTTAACCGGAATTCGACCGGACTTTGATAGGACTTTGACCGGGCTTTGACTGGATTTTGACAAGACTGGCATTACTTTGACTGGACTTTAACCGGACTTTGATCGGACTTCAACCGGACTTTGACCGGGCTATGACCGGAGTTTGCCCGGACTTTGACAGGTCTTTGGCCGGACTTAGACTGGACTTAGACCGGACTTTGACCGGACTTCGACCGGTATTTTACCGGACTTTGACCGGACTTTAACCGGACTTCGACCGGACTTTGATAGGGCTTTGACCGGATTATGACAAACTTCGACAGGATTTTAACCGGACTTTAACCGGACTTCGACCGGACTTTGACAGGACTTTGACCGGG
The DNA here is from genome assembly GCA_949126905.1 of Amorpha juglandis. Classification (NCBI taxonomy): domain Eukaryota; kingdom Metazoa; phylum Arthropoda; class Insecta; order Lepidoptera; family Sphingidae; genus Amorpha; species Amorpha juglandis. The sequence goes on from OX421372.1 coordinate 12,475,065, forward strand.
CTTTGACCAGATTTTGACAAGACTTTGACTGGATTTTAATCGGATTTTGGCAAGACTTTGACCGGTATTTGACCGGATTTTGACAGGACTTTGACTGGTATTTGACCGGACTTCGACAGGACTTTGACTGGACTTTGACCGGATTTTGACAGGACTTTGACCGGTATTTTACCGGACTTCGACCGGACTTTAACCGGACTTCGACCGGACTTTGATAAGGGCTTTGACCGGATTTTGGCAAAACTTTGATAGGACTTTGACCGGATTTTGACAGGTTTTTGACCGGTATTTGACCGGATTTCGAATGGACTTTAACTGGACTTAGACCGGACTTTGATAGGACTTTGACCGGGCTTTGACTGGATTTTGACAAGATTGACATTACTTTGACTGGACTTTAACCGGACTTTGACCGGACTTCATCCGGACTTTGACCGGGCTATGACCGGAGTTTTACCGGACTTTGACAGGTCTTTGGCCGGACTTAGACTGGACTTAGACCGGACTATGACCGGACTTCAACCGGACTTTGACCGGACTTTAACCGGACTTTGACCGGGCTATGACCGGAGTTTTACCAGAGTTGACAGGTCTTTGGCCGGACTTAGTCCGGACTTAGACCGGACTTTGACCGGACTTCGACCGGTATTTTACCGACTTCGACCGGGCTTTAACCGGAATTCGACCGGACTTTGACAGGACTTTCATAGGGCTTTGACCGGATTTTGACAAACTTTGACAGGACTTTGGCCGGATTTTGACAGGTTTTTGACCGGTATTTGACCGGATTTCGACTGGACTTTTACCAGACTTCGACCGGACTTTGATAGGACTTTGACCGGGCTTTGACTGGATTTTGACAAGACTGGCATTACTTTGACTGGACTTTAACCGGACTTTGATCGGACTTCAACCGGACTTTGACCGGACTATGTCCGGAGTTTTACCGAACTTTGACAGGTCTTTGGCCGGACTTAGACTGGACTTAGACCGGACTTTGACCGGACTTCGACCGGTATTTTACCGGACTTTGACCGGACTTTAACCGGACTTCGACCGGACTTTGATAGGGCTTTGACCGGATTATGACAAACTTCGACAGGGCTTTAACCGGACTTTGACAGGACTTTGACCGGTATTTTTTTTTTTTTTTTTTTTATAGCATAGGCCGGCAAACGAGCAAGTAGGTCACCTGATGGTAAGTGATCTCCACCGCCCATGTACGCCCACCACCAGAAGAATGATGGGCGCGTTGCCGACCTTACAGGAAAGGGATAATTAGGGATTGGGAAGGAGAGGGGATTTGGGCTTCCGGATATCTCACTCACCGTACGAAACGCAGCAGCAAGCCGCTACTTTACGTCAGTTTTCTGTGAGACAGTGGTAATGACCCGGTCGAGCCAGCCCATTCATGCTGTAGACAAAACTGTCTACAGCGTGGCTCTACCACTCTAATAATAATTTGACCGGATTTTGACAGGACTTTGACTGGTATTTGACCGGACTTCGACAGGACTTTGACCGGACTTTAACCGGACTTCGACCGGACTTTGATAGGACTTTGACCGGATTTTGGCAAAACTTTGACAGGACTTTGACCGGATTTTGACAGGTTTTTGACCGGTGTTTGACCGGATTTCGACTGGACTTTTACCGGACTTCGACCGGACTTTGATAGGACATTGACCGGGCTTTGACTGGATTTTGACAAGATTGACATTACTTTGACTGGACTTTAACCGGACTTTGACCGGACTTCAACCGGACTTTGACCGGGCTATGACCGGAGTTTTACCGGACTTTGACAGGTCTTTGGCCGGACTTAGACTGGACTTAGACCGGACTATGACCGGACTTCGACCGGTATTTTACCGGACTTTGACCGGACTTTAACCGGACTTCGACCAGACTTTGATAGGGCTTTGACCGGATTATGACAAACTTCGACAGGACTTTAACCGGGATTTAACCGGACTTTGACAGGACTTTGACCGGGCTTTGACTGGATTTTGACAAGACTTTGACTGGACTTTAACCGGATTTCGACCGGACTTTGACAGGACTTTGACCGGGCTTTGACCGGATTTTGACCGGACTTTGACCGGAATTTAAGCGGACTTCGACCGGACTTTGATAGGGCTTTGACCGGATTATGACAAACTTCGACAGGACTTTAACCGGATTTCGACCGGACTTTGACAGGACTTTGACCGGGCTTTGACCGGATTTTGACAGGACTTTGACTGGTATTTGACCGGACTTCGATAGGACTTTGACCGGATTTTGACCAGACTTTGACAGGACTTCGACCAGACTTTGACCGGAATTTGACCGGACTTTGACCGGACTTTGACAGGACTTTGACCGGGCTATGACATGACTTTGACCGGACTTCGTAACGTAACGCGTTACGGCGCCACTCTGGCTTTCCTTTCTCTAACGCATACGGCAGTAGTAGGCAGGCTCCTCCGCTCTCACTTTAACCCACATTTGTTTAAGTTATCACTTCTGTCGAGCGTCCCGAGACGCACACTTTTTTGTTTGTATCTATAAGCAGTAATAGGCAGGGAGCCCTCGGGTAGCTGATCCACTCATTTTCCGTGAGTAGCTTCGTTTCGATGAGACGACCAACTAACTATTCCCTATGCGAAAATTCTCTATTGTGGTAGCTAACAGAGGTAGCAAGGATAGAATATTTCGATTTGATGATACTCAAAAAAATATTATTTTATTTGTAGGACAATATGACAGTTAAATTATATAAATATTAACTAAGTAAATACAAAAAAATCAGCTGGTTAGTAATTCTTAATGTAAATGTGTAGTTTTAGCTATTTATTTAGTTGCTTCTTTATGTATCACCAATTTGTTATCATAAGAAAATAAAATAAAGTAGGTGTGGATACAATCAGCCCATCATTCTGTCTTTGGGCTTGAACACAATATGTATTTTTTTTTGTATCTATAAGCAGTAAACTAACAACATGTTCGAAATAAATTTAACTACTGTAAACACGTTACTTTCAAAATATCAAGACAAGGAATTGTTAATAATTATCGGGTAGATAATTATTCATTTACATTTTTGAACACCATCAAATTCAGCAATACAATGATTTTACTACCACATTCACTGCTAAATGCGTCGATGATGTGGTCACAGCAGTAGACATGGTGAACAGGGATCTCGCACGTATTAAGAGTTGGTCTGATAGTTTCGGCCTGTCTGTGAACCCGTCTAAATGTCAGGCAATAATTGTGGGTAGCCCAAGGATGATGAGCAGACTGGATATTACGAAGATTCCAACTGTCACATTTAATGGATCTGTCATCCCTTGGTGTCCCAGTGTCAAGGATCTTGGACTACACATCGACTCCAACCTGAGCTGGCGATCCCAGATAAACTCTGTCAGCCAAAAGGTCACCGGTACTCTTCGTGCGCTATATCGCCTGATAAATTTTCTCCCTTCTAAGACCAAGACTTTGCTTGTGCAATCCCTTATCCTTCCGATAATCGATTATGGTGATGTGTGCTATTTTGATCTGAATGCAGATCATCTTAACAAACTTGACCGTCTTCTCAATAACTGCATTCGATTTATCTATAATCTTCGTAAATATGATCATGTTTCTTCTTATCGCACGCAGTTAAAATGGCTGCCAATTCGCCAACGCCGCTCTTTGCGAGCACTCACAACTCTTTCTCGCTACTTACATCCCCCACTCCACCTTCTTATTTATCTTCTGACAGGAATCTTCGCTCATCTAATAATCTTCTACTTAAATGTCCCCCTCATACCTCTGACTTCACTCACTCTTCTTTCCCTATTCAGTCTATACTTCTCTGGAACTCACTCCCACTCGAAATCAGGTTGTGCACTACACGATTGGCTTTTAAAGCAAGAGTTCGTCAACTATTGTTGGACGGAGTGGAATTATCACATTAGTTTATATTATATATTGTATATGTATTATATATTGTATGTATTATACATAATATTGTGACGATCTCCTTTAGTTTATGGTATTGATTATGAATAAATCAGTCTGTCACTCACCTAGCTTTTCATTGACATCTCATTGGCGACGAGAAATAAAATTAATTTTATTTTAGAGCTATCACGCGTTTTAGAGCAGTTCTTTTGGTTGCTAATGGCGTCAAAATAGTAGTTCGGCGTATTGAACATCAATATGCGCTCGAGAATCTTTGCGGAGAAGAAAAGACAATAAAAGGAAGCGGTGGAGTTGGCTTTGGATCTCGAGGCAGCAGAGAAACATGCCGAGTTGAGCAGCTCCACCATGGTGAAGACAGACTCATCGGAGGAGGCGGGTAGCGAGGCGGGCGAAGGCCTGCATAATGCGCGCGGCGGACGGACCGGCACGCGAGCGCGATTTGGCAAGACGGGCGAAGGCCTGCATAATGCGCGCGGCGGTCGGACGGGCACGCGAGCGCGATTTTTCAAGAGCACCCGTCACCAGCGTGGCAAGAGGAGCGGCAGCAGGGGATACGAGCGGTTCAAAGGCCGCGGACCTATGCTGGCGCTATGGCAAGTGGAGCGGCAGCAGGGGATACGGGCGGCTCAGAGGCTGCGGACCTATACTGATGTTGTGGCAAGTCGCGGCAGCAGGGGATACGAGCGGCTTAGAGGCTGCGGACCTATGCTGGCGTTGTGGCAAGGCGCACAATCCGTTTAGGTGTCGTTTTTAAGGTTACAATTGCGACGAATGCGACCAAAGAGGGCATCTGCAACTGATGTGCCAAAAAAGGGGGCATTGGTCGGCATAGTTATGTACATTGGTCGGCATAGTTATGTACATTGGTCGACATAGTTATGTACATTGGTCGGCATAGTTATGTATATTGGTCGGCATAGTTATGTATATTGGTCGGCATAATTTTGTAGGCGACAACTCGGTTGATAGTGTTATAACATAACTTCAACATGGAACTGGTAGCCGGAGGTAATCAATCATATTTTATTAAATTGTGCATTGATAAAAAAAAATATTGAGTTTGAGGTTGACACTGGTAGTCGTATCTCTGCGAATAGTAAGAGCACGTGCCGTTGTTTTTTTGTGAAAGAAATAAATACTCGTTAACTCGTATGAGCGACGCGGCTACCACAGAGGGTGCATATTCCGGGGTTGATAATGGAGTTGAAGGTGTAGCATGTGTGGACGCATCCAGCGGGAGTGGCGGTGTACAAAGGACACTTGTACTGAGTGAACCATCAGAGAAGGTGCCGTCGCCACGCGCCCGTTTTGAGTGGCGAGCACCAAAGCTATCGCCACCTCCGGTGGGCGCATCAACTTTCGTGCGTTTTTATCGAGCTAAACAAGCTTTCTTTCAGTCCCAGCATTAGTTGGTTGTAGTGTTTATTTTCTATGGTTAAATGTCTTGTTACTTAAATATTATAGGTTTTTTAAAGATTGTAATAAGTGGTAGACTTAAAGGGGAGAAATGTGACGATCTCCTTTAGTTTATGGTATTGATTATGAATAAATCAGTCTGTCACTCACCTAGCTTTTCATTGACATCTCAAATATATTATGTTATTATATATGTCGGATCATGAAGAGTACGGATACTGAATTTACCTATTTAAATAACGATTTCCTACAGAATTATTAAAATAAGACACTGATTTGACAACCGACGCTTAATAAATATGTGAGATAATTGTAATAAAATAAAATAAGCAACTCATTTGATCATCGTTTAATGAATATTGGAGAATTACAATGTTTCACGGTGTTTTGTAATATTGATAATTAAGTTGCTGATTTGGCTTTACATCGATTTTAATGTGTTACTGATTTGACTTTAGTAATTCCATTTTCGTAGTAGGGAGAATCAAAATCCCGCTATATAAGGCGGTGTCTTGCCATTTAAATATGACTCTAGTGTTATTTTGGATTTAAGGATAGAAACAACACCTCACAGCAACAAATAATAATTTTATTAATGTCTTGCGACGACAATTCTCAACTCTTTTTAAACAATAGAAATTTTATATTCCAAAGCGACGTCACAGTGACACCCTCCCATCAATTGGTTTTATTTTATAAAACAAACGTTTAGGCCATATATGGTATCTTACGCCACAGATGTAAAGAAGGTAGAATGTATAATGTTATGCCGTATGTGTCTGCAAGGGGCCAGAGATCGCTAACACTCGGCCATCCTGCAGCGGCGTCCGCGTCCCGCGACGCTCAGTATTCTTCTCCGCAGTGTCCCATTTCTGAAAGCCAAAAGAAATTCGAAGCAGTATATCATAAAGAATTACGGAACAGACAAAAATGAAGACTAATTTTATTTATGGTTTCGATTGTGTCACACAGATCACACAGTTTTTAGTTTCACACAGCATGTTACGTCACACAGTAGTTATTATTGTCACACAGATCACACAGTTTTTAGTTTCACACAGCATGTTGTGTCACACAGTAATTATTATTGTCACACAGATCACACAGAATATATTTTCACACAGTGTACCCCCAGCATTAATGTATAATATGTCATGTACCACACAGAACATATCACACAGTATGTATCATATAGTATGTATTACACAGCATAAATCACACAGTATGTATCATATATTATGTATCACACAGAATACATCACACAGTATGTGTCATATACTATGTATCACACAGTATGTATCACACAGTAATATTGGTTCTTGGTTACTCACACAGATCACACAGATTTTATTTTTTATATTTGTATATTATGTTCAATACAATATTTATTATCGATGTATCACACAGTATTATTATTTATATAATAATATATTTTGGTGTTTACTTTTAGTTATATAATTTATATTTTTAAATAATTTTAGTTAGATTGGTGCGTACCTAATATTATCATAAATCGCAACTTATGATCATTGAATAATTTTTCTAAAGCATTTATATATTTTTGTTTTTCTAAAAATCATCAATACATTTATATAATCTACATTTATCTATAATATGACATTACAGAGATAGATTATAATGGTTCATTATAATAATATTCACATCTAATCTGTCGTACAATTAGCCTTTCTCTAATATCTAAAGAAATATTGCCATTATTTGACTCTACGTGTTGTGCTGGTTGTCCTTTTTTCCCATTACTAATAATATAATTTTGTACGTTCGATCGGTTGTTTTAATTTATGCTTTATTTTTAGCTTTCTAGGAGATCAATTAGGTCATCTCTGTCTATTTCACGTTCATTACTTGAGCTATCTTCATCAGATATGGTGACGTTATACGGTCTAAGACTTTCACCTGGCACTACTGCACTGAATTTTCTGTAGCCTTTCATGCCCTTGATACTAGTAATAGTATAACGATCCAATTCGTGATCAGTCTTGCATACTTTATAGGGGCCGGTATAGGCACCTGTTAGTTTTTTTGTAACATTGGCAGTATTATCCCTAGTAATCCCTCCTTTCCATAAAACCAGTTGTCCCATCGAGTATTTGCGACATTTCTTATGTTTACGATCGAACCTTTCCTTCATCAGTGTCATATTACGGTCAATACGTAATTTAGCAGATGCTCGCCTTTCAGCTAATTCGTCTTGTTGGGCATCATAGTCGTTTACTTCACAGTTTGGATATGCCGGTAAGCGTGAATTAGTGTGACCGAACATAAGCCTAAAGGGTGAAAAACCGGTGGTAGCGTTAATTGTGTTATTAATTCCCCAAACTACATCCGATAACTTTTGATCCCAAGTACATTCATTATCTGACATCGTATTCAAACCATTCAATAAAGTGCGATTTACACGTTCGACTTGACCATTTGACCGAGGGCTCGCTATGGCGTTTAAAACATGTTTGAATTGAACTTCTTCTGCAAACTGCTTAAAATAGCGACTTGTGAAAGCTTTACCTCTATCGGTAATCACTCGTTTAGGATTTCCAAATTGGTTGATGATTTCTCGAAGTAATTTTATGGTTTCAACTGAACTACAGCTCTTTGCTGGTCGAGCAAACACGAATTTTGTAAAAGAATCAATGACTACCAATACATACGCATTGCCTGATCGAGTTTTGACGAAAGGTCCTAAATGGTCAACGTGTAATGTATGCATGGGAATATCTTCTTTACTAATTGGATGTAGCTCGCCTTCTAGCTTACCGTAATTGCCTTTAGCAAAAGCGCACTGTAGACACGATTTTATGTATTTGCGTATAAAACGCGTCATACTGGGAAACCAAAACTGCTCTTTTACGGCTTTTTCGCATCGATCAAATCCGGGGTGTCCTATCTGATCATGGTATTTTTGTAGCAGTCCGTATTTGCCTAACCTCGGAATGACAAATCGATCCCCAGCTAAAGTTTTTCTGTACAAGATCCCTTCCTTGACGCGATAATTTGATAAAATATCACGGTTCGACGTGCCTTCACGAAGTTGTGTCAGTAAGTGCTGAATGTTATCGTCCTGTTCTTGTAAAGTCAAGAGCCAATCCGACCGGTCTATCATCAGCACATTACTGGAAACGGGATTTCTACTTAGAGCGTCCACGTGTTTCATTCTATCCCCAGGCCTATATTCGATTTGCAAGTCAAAGTCCTGTATTGTTAGCCACCAGCGAGCAATGCGTGGAACTAAATCCTTTTTAGTAAGTGTAGTTCGTAACGCCGCGCAGTCGGTTACGACTTTAACAGGAATACCTGTGAGATATATGCGAAATCGCTTTAAAGATTCTACCACTGCCAATGTCTCCAACTCATAGCTGTGATAAAACCCTTCTTCTTTACTTGTGACTCGACTAAAGTACGCAATAGGTTTTAAACTACCATCTTCCTGATACTGCATTAGAATTCCACCCAAACCCAATCGACTAGCATCAGTGTGAAGCTCAGTAATGGCGTCTTTATTATAAATGCCCAAAACTGGTCTTTCTGATAACTTTTGCTTCAACTTTTGAAAAGCATTTTCTTGTTTAGCTCCCCAAACCCATGGAACGTCTTTTTGAGTCAATTGTGTTATGGGCCGCGCAATTTCAGCAAAACTATGAATATATTTTCTAAAATACGATGCTAGTCCTATAAACTGACGTACTTCATGAACGTTACACGGCTGTTTATATTCAATAACGCAATTAATTTTGGCTCGTCCTGGCTGTATTGAACCTGCTGTAATTTCATGGCCCAAATAATTGGCACTCTTCTTCAAAAAGGAACATTTACTCAGATTTAGTTTTAAATTGGCATTTGACAGCAATTGTAAAATTTTCTCTAACAATTCTAGTCCTGCATCCACTGACACTGTTGGTAGCATCACATCATCTAAATACAATGCAATATCATTACTAACTGTTCCTAAGACCATTTTTATGAGTCGGGAGAATACTGCTGGAGCATTCGCTAAACCAAATGGCATTTTTAAATATTCATACTGGCCTGACGGTGTTACGAATGCTGTTTTGTGGATGGCGTCTTCCGCCATCGGTACTTGATGGTAGCCTTGAGCAAGATCCAGGGTGGTAAAGTAAGCTTTACCACTGAGCTTTGACACCTGGTCTTCTATATGTGGCAAAGGAAAACGGTCTTTAACAGTGCGTGCATTCAGAGCTCTATAATCAACGCAAAGCCTATAATCACCACCTTTCTTTTTAATGAGTACTATGGGGCTTGCATAGTTGGATTGTGATTCCCGAATTACACCAGCCTGCATGAGGTCTTGAACTTTGTCATCAACTATTTGATTTTCTTTGTACGATAGCCTATAAGGCTTAAAATACACTGGTTGTTCTGTTGTGGTGTGAATATGCATTTTCAAGAGATCAGTGCAACCTAGATCTTTAGTATCTCTGGCGAAAGAATGTGCAAATCTGTTTAGCAATCCTATAAGGCGCTCTAAATTAATACTATCCAGTTCCCCAACATCTATATCTGACAATTCTATAATAGGTGCTGTTGAACGACCGGCTTGGATTGTTTGATTTGAATAATTCACAGTTAACACGTTACTATGCTCACCTACTATTAAGGATTCGGCCCTTGCTATTAATTTATTTGCTGACCAATTAATATCATCATGCCCAACATTATAAACCTTTATATAACAGGTATCGGTATCAATAACCACCTGAGGTATAACATACGCCACATTACCTAGCTCGAAATATACAGCATGAGTTACGAAAGACATTTTATCATCACTGGTACTATTACCTACATATACTTCTACACATGCTACGCTTAGACTCGGAATGTAGACATCCTTTTTCAGGAAAACAGGAAATTTCAAGTCATAATCAGTTTTTTTAGTTGTATTGCACTGAGCATACTGTGTAAGTGTAAAGTGGGCACGAACATCACAGAATTCGCAGTAGTAACTAAACTGACATGTTCCTGGTTTATCATTGGTTGACCTATAATCAGATCCACGTCGGACAAATTACATTTTGTGACTTCCACTTCTCCGCTAAGCACCATATTATCAACATCCACCATGATGTTCACTTTGCCCAGTGATTGAGTACAAGCACCTCCAAATCCCTTCATAATTGTTTTTGATGGACTCAGCTTTAGTTCCAGATTATTGGATAATGCCAGCGTTATTATATTCAATTGACTACCCGTATCTATATATGCAGTCAATTGGAAGCCATTAACACATACATTTTTTTTGTATATATTTTGAAACACGTTATAAGTAACATATAAAATGCCTCTCACCTGCTGTTGCGTGGATGGAACTCTTAACCAACAGCTTGCGGTCGCGTGCCCCATTCGTTGGCAATTGTCGCATCGAACCTGAGATCTGCAGTTACGTGCTTCGTGTCCTGGGCGACGGCAAGAGTAGCATACTTTCGGCAGGATCGGCGGCCGCATTGTAGAACTCCCAGCGTTGGCTGCAGTCCCGGTGATTGAACTTGCACTGGCTGTACTTTCAACATTACCGCGCCTCCAGCTTGACTTCCTCATGGTACTAGCCGCTTCAACACTTTTATAGTCCTCTAGTGACGATAAGTAACCATAATAAAGCTCTTGTGGGCTATCGCACTTAAAAGCCTTAGCGTTTGCTCGTATTTCTACGGGTAGGCCTCTGATGACACAGGAGATAGCGTCTTCGCCCTCAATATTACATTTTTTCAAAAGTGACATTTTTGTGTGAAAATATTTAGTCATTGTCTCCGTGTCAGTTTTAGTTCTCGACAACATTTCTTGTAAGCGGTCGACAAAGTCGGTAGACCGCGGAAAAGCAGTTTGTAATGCTAGCTTCCAATCATCCCAAGTGAGGTCGTAGTCTTCTAGATCATCATACCAATCTCTTGCAGATCCTCTTAGGCGAATTTGCATCACAAATTGACGATCCTTGCTGTCCCAGCCGTAAACATCTCCAAGCTGATCAAACTTATGCAACCAATTGACAACATTACTCGTTTTCTCGTCTGGTCGAAACTTCGGTATCACTTCGGCGTCCATTTGTGTTATACGTCTTTTTTTGGTAATACAATATTCATCAGAAGAAAAAACATCCTTATTTTTGTCGCACGTGGGTTTTGGTAATATTTTTCTGGAACGCCGTTTTCTTTTTCCGAGACCTTCTTTATATGGCCCAGACATTTTAGGATCCCACTTCTGAGGTGTTATTTTGGATTTAAGGATAGAAACAACACCTCACAGCAACAAATAATAATTTTATTAATGTCTTGCGACGACAATTCTCAACTCTTTTTAAACAATAGAAATTTTATATTCCAAAGCGACGTCACAGTGACACCCTCCCATCAATTGGTTTTATTTTATAAAACAAACGTTTAGGCCATATATGGTATCTTACGCCACAGATGTAAAGAAGGTAGAATGTATAATGTTATGCCGTATGTGTCTGCAAGGGGCCAGAGATCGCTAACACTAGTCAAGTCTAGTTCGGTCCGCGAGTCGTAACAGTAGGAAATTGCTAAAACTATGGCAAACTAGGGTCATTTAAGTACAGTGTCAATGTTAAATAATTAATTGAGTGCAAATATTGTGATTTATAACCGCGAAGTGTATCGGGTTAAAATGTCTGTGTATTCTTAGCATTGTTACGGGTGGATTTTTCTGTCGCCGGTTCTTTTTGCCACCTATGATTGTTTTCCGAGCCGGTAGTAATTTAAAAGAGTGAATAAACAATAATGTGATAACCCTGCGTAATTATTGGGACCTCTCGTACGCCTTACATCCTGATTACATCAAATGAAGTGCCAAGGGTTGTAAAACCCTCCTCTCTGACACATCTCCATGAAGTACACCGCGACATCAGAAGCGGGGATGGGCCCCACAGCCTATCTATTAATCACGCCCGAGGAACTGTGACTGTCTAAAAGTAATTTGGTGAGTCTATTCCAATTTATTGGATTTTTGTTAAAAACAAATTACAAGTAATATTGCCATGTGATGAGTTCGTAAGAGATCATCACGATGGTTCATGGTGTGGCAGTCCAGTACCATACAAATTTTATGTAGTGTAAAATCATTGCATTGCTGAATTTGATGGTGTTCAGAAATATAAATTAATAATTATCTACCCAACAATTAATAAAATTATTGCACTACTGAATTTGATGGTGGTCAGAAATATAAATTTATAATTATCTACCCGACAAAATGTTTTATTTATTCACAAGATATTTTCGTAACTGTTCTTGCTCTTGCATATCGCATTGAGAAATTCTAAAACTTTTTATTCGTGTAATATCTGAAGACAAACATTAAATCTTAAATCATTTACATGTTTTTCTTATGTGTTTCATGTTCAACCGGATTACTGTGATGTGGCACCGGCACTGGAGTTCCCGATCGTTGAACCATAACGCGGTACCCACGCTAAGCTTTGCGGGACGATGATCGAACGCATTTGAGTATTGAGTTATACGTCGAGGATTTGGTAAGATCGTTTCATTTTATGTACATCACGTATAAACAATAATTTGAAGTACCTACGTTCTATAGGTTTTGTAGAATTGTTAAAATGTGGCGACCCATCGCTATAGCGATTGCCTACCGAAATCAAAATGGTTTTCGCTGTTAAGCAAAGCTGTGGAATCACCGTTCGCTAAAAACCTAATGCAGGGAATCTATTTCATTACATTTTACATCAATCCATATTGATGTCATTAAAGATGTGAACAATAATTTATTTTTACAATTCTTGTACTTAACTACGATCTGTGATTAATTGAATTAGATCTTCGCTACAGTTCTATTTTTGAAAAGATAAAAATATTAAGAAGTTATGCTTTAGACACACACGAACCTAGAATAACCATTTTTAATGTTCTCCTTGTATGTTTCTTACATGCTTAAACAAACTCCTGTGGTGAGCGTGGCGCTGACGATTATGTCTGTCCAGAGGAATTGCCCGGTCGTTTGTCTGCCCGCCCTGCTGAAGGACATCTAAGGACAGATGAGTATTCATGTGAATAATTCTCTTTAATGTCGAATCCCAAACTAGGACTTATATTAAGCCTTTTAACTTGAAACGTTCACAAAGGTTAAGTGATGGTTTAAATTAGTCAGGATTGGTCGAAGCGGATAGGCATCAGGTTGCGAGTTCGATTCCCGCACCCAAGACAAATGTTTCGTGTGTGACTTTGAGCATCTTCCTTAATGAATTTGTATCCTCTTTCTTTATTCGCGGTAATTCATAAAAGAAAAAAATAATACACACATCAAAAGATGCATTTGGCATGCGGATCCGACCCATAACCACAAAAGACGTTGATGACGATATGGAGGCGTCATACAACAACTAAAAGAACAACCCTACTGTTGGGCAAATATTACTAAGATTATGTTGTAGGCGGGCGGAGACGTCCTATGACAAATCAAATGCTAAAAGAACAACCCTACTGTTGGGCCAATATTACTGAGATTATGTTGTAGGCGGGCGGAAACGTCCTATGACAAATCAAATGCTAAAAGAACAACCCTACTGTTGGGCCAATATTACTAAGATTATGTTGTAGGCGGGCGGAGACGTCCTATGACAAATCAAAAAGATGTTATGTGTGGTCGAGTGATGCCCCAAAGCCATATCAAAAAGATGTTATGCCTCGTTTAGGTGACTCATAACCAAAACTAAAGATCCAAGTATTCTAGGGATCAAATACATTTCGTATGTAGTGGTTTTTGTAATGCTTGAATATTTACCCCTTTTTTTTATGAATTACTATTGTCATGTGGAAGGAACATTAACATCATGTGTGATCTCTTGTCACGTGGAGTGAGCAGAGCCTAAATACGAAATAAGTACTAGAGTTAGGTGTACTATGGAAGTACCTATCCCCACAATATTTTATTATCACATTACACTCACACAAAGTCTTATTCATGTCTTTAGTTGCCTATGCAAAGTACCACACTGAGCACGCGTGGTCTTGCAGAATGGCCGGAACAAAGCAAATCAAACACTAACCGAAACAAAGAAAGGAAAAGAAAAAAAAAGAAAAAAAAAAATCTTCTCGACTCAATGAATTTCCAGTTAGTTATTCCTGACCTTTTAACTCTGTCTTAGCCTTTAGGGATATTCTGGTCATTTCTGGTATCATACAAACTAATGGTCAGGAACGAGCCTAGCAATCGTGCAAGTCGATGTTGAAATAATCTGGTCGGTCCCTTCCTACTTATTACTGTGTCTGGTAACTAGAAATTCTGAGTTTACCAGACAATAACTGAGCAATATGTTGAAATGATTTATGATTATGGTGTTAAGCCAAAATGTTATTAGGATTTGTTTACAGAGCCTCTGTGGACCACGGTCATTCTAAGACCTAGACCACAGCATCGTCCTTCCCATTTCCTTTGAACTTTATCATAAAATAAAACTGCGTGGATCACGGTGTACGTGACCACCCAGACCACATCAATTATAAATGCAAACGTGTAAAATGCGTGGAGCATATAAACACGGTCTACGAGAACATTTTCTTGTTTTTTAGAGCCTCTGTGGACCACGGTTATTGTAAGACCTCACCATCATCCTTCCCATTTCCTTTAGAGCCTCTGTGGACTACGGCGTACATGACCGCCCAGACCACAGCATCATCCTTACTACGAGAATATTTGCTTATCATCACAAGCACTCCAATATCTTCACTCACTTCCCTACTTACAGCTAATCCTAATTATTTACTACTCACATGAACGTTGTTTTTATTACATACTTACTTCGATATCTATAACTTAGTTAGACCCTATGTTTACGATTACCAATGTGACCAAGTTATAAAAATAACAGCTGATAACTTGATTGCTGGAATCGGTTATCATTGATAAGTTCAGCCTACATTATGCTAAGGTACAGAACTTTTGCGACTCATTTTGAAGCAATAACAATTCCGACCACAAACAAGTTATCAGCTAGTGTACCTATGAATGGATACCTAGCTCAAAGAAAAATAACTCTCATTTTCAGAACCGCGACTGGCGCAGAGCACGCGCCGCCCTGCAGAATGGCCGTGTCGGATCATGAAGAGTACGGATACTGAATTTACCTATTTAAATAACGATTTCCTACAGAATTATTAAAATAAGACACTGATTTGACAACCGACGCTTAATAAATATGTGAGATAATTGTAATAAAATAAAATAAGTAACTAATTTGATCATCGTTTAATGAATATTGGAGAATTACAATGTTTCACGGTGTTTTGTAATATTGATAATTAAGTTGCTGATTTGGCTTTACATCGATTTTAATGTGTTACTGATTTGACTTTAGTAATTCCATTTTCGTAGTAGGGAGAATCAAAATCCCGCTATATAAGGCGGTGTCTTGCCATTTAAATATGACTCTAGTCAAGTCTAGTTCGGTCCGCGAGTCGTAACAGTAGGAAATTGCTAAAACTATGGCAAACTAGGGTCATTTAAGTACAGTGTCAATGTTAAATAATTAATTGAGTGCAAATATTGTGATTTATAACCGCGAAGTGTATCGGGTTAAAATGTCTGTGTATTCTTAGCATTGTTACGGGTGGATTTTTCTGTCGCCGGTTCTTTTTGCCACCTATGATTGTTTTCCGAGCCGGTAGTAATTTAAAAGAGTGAATAAACAATAATGTGATAATCCTGCGTAATTATTGGGACCTCTCGTACGCCTTACATCCTGATTACATCAAATGAAGTGCCAAGGGTTGTAAAACCCTCCTCTCTGACACATCTCCATGGAGTACACCGCGACATATATAATATATAATAAATATTATACCTAAGTATATATTTTAATTCGGTACTTTAATGTACCAGACATGTAATATTTTTATATTATAGTATCTTCTTCTTCATCTTTTTTTGCACCTACTTTGTACTTCTCTGCATTACCCTAAGGTTGACTGGGAGATAATGCCTTTGGCATTAAGTCCGCCTTTATACAGTGTATATAAAGTGTAAAATAAATAAATAAATTACTTAATTTTGCGTCAAAAAGATTATTATTTTTAACACCCAAATATTAGCTGAAGTTTCCAGTTTCTTGTATTATGTTACTCCATCATTATGTAAGTCCAGAAGTACTTATATTCACCATCACTTACACTCACTAAACAAGTCACGCACTTGCTACTTTGAGAAATTTTGTTCTAATTAGCGATTGGGAATGAAAGAGGCAAAAATTACATACACATTTAAAGTAATAAAAAATATGTTTATTGTAGTGTGAAACACTCATAAAATACAAAATGATAAAAGAAAAGTAATATTTTTGTGCGCAATTGGTACCAGACGGTGTTGCATTATTGCCTTATAATTATTCGTTTCGTCTTAAGGTAAGGCAAACAATATATAATCCAGTACTCGGTCACAACGGACCAGTATTTGCTGCCGACTATACAGCGTTACTACCTGATCCAGCCATTGATGTGTCCACTGGAACTAGCTGAGCAACCACCGACTTCTGCTATAATTTTTGTAGTTGCTTTTTCGGCTTGAACGAGACGAGTAGCTACGCACGATTGGAGAGCTTCTGGCAATGCAGCTAGATTCTTAATGAGACGGACCCACTGCGAGAAATAAATTTACTTAAAATATAAAATCCACAGCCCTTAAAATTAACAACATATAAAAGATACAGATATATATTATGGCCAATCACGGTTTTTCTTTAGGTATACAAACATAACTTTTAGCAGGCTGGAGGTCCAAATCCCCCTCCCTTGCCCAACCCTTCAATTATCCCTTCCCTTTAATTCTTCTAGTACTGTAGGCGTACATGGGCGGTGGAAACCACTTAAAAAGGCAGTTAAATTAGAATTGCTTCTTTATTTTCTAAAATGAGCAAGCGAGCGGTGAGCAAAACATCAATGCCAAGTGCTGAAGGTAGTTTACTGGCGCTCATTAGGTGAGCATCTCGTAAGATGATGAATATCGAACGAATTTTTTTTTATTTGATGTATGCTTTGTTAAAAACATTTATTTCATTAGTTCGTCTTTGCTGAAAGGCAACGCCTATCATAAAATTATAATAAGTAAAAAAATAATATGAGACTCTCGCTTACTGCTATAATAATATAACTCTCGAAGTATATAGAGTTCTAATGTGGTTTTTTTTATAGCATAGGCCGGCAAACGACCAAGTGGGTCACCTGATGGTAAGTGATCTCCACCATGTACGCCCACCACCAGAAAAATCATGGGCGCATTGCCGACCTTTAAGGAAGGGGATATTTAGGATTTGGGAAGGGGAGGGGATTTGGGCTTCCGAATATCTCACTCGCCGTACGAAACGCAACAGCAAGCCGCTACTATACGTCGGTTTTTCTGTGAGAAAGTGGTAATGGTCAGGGATCCCTGAGCCATTTTTCCACTTGATTACTATCAAGCTAATTTTCCGTGAGTAGCTTCGTTTCGATGAGACGCCCAACAATTCCCTATGCGAAAATTCTCTATTGTGGTAGCTAACAGAGGTAGCAAGGATAGAATATTTCGATTTGATGAGTCCCAAAAATGTATTACTAACTGTTTTTTTTTTGTTAAATCTGATGATAATTATCTAAATTATTCAAAAAAATATTTGTCCTACAAAATGTATGGTTTGATCAAGGAGTCTCCTCCTTCCAATAGGTATCGATAACGAGGTCATACAAAATGATTACTAACCAGCTTATTTTTTTGTTTTTACTTAGTTAATATTTATATATAATTTAACAGTCATATTTTCCTACAAATAAAAAAAAATTTTTTGGGACTCATCAAATCGAAATATTCTATCCTTGCTACCTCTGTTAGCTACCACAATAGAGAATTTTCGCATAGGGAATTGTTGGGCGTCTCATCGAAACGAAGCTACTCACGGAAAATTAGCTTGATAGTAATCAAGTGGAAAAATGGCTCAGGGATCCCTGACTATAATGACCCGGTCGAATCAGCCCATGCATGCTGTAGACAAAACTGTCTACAGCTTGGCTGTACCACAAAAAATTTACTCAAAACTATTTATTAATTACATTTATTAATAGTTTCTTCTAAAAATATAAAACCTCTTAGCCAAGTTATCTACTGCATAAATGGGACATTTCGAGCGGGGTGGAATAACTGTCTTTGTAAACTGTTATATAACATCCCTACTGTTACATTTCGAAGACCCAAAATCCCCTTAAAGGGCGGCAACTTGGCTTTGTGATTGTTCATTGGCGGGTATCTCTTAGGTCAGGTTATCACTTGCTAATATGGTATGTCTTCTGACTTAAAAAAACCACTACATAGGTATAATACAAATGAATAATAATATATTACAAGGTGGTAGGTCCCTTGTATGCGAGAGGCCGTCTGGGTTGGTACCATCGGTTTGTCTGTTTCTGCCGCCAAGCAGTGTGTTGTAAGCACTGTTGTGTTTCAGTTTGAAGGACATTGAAGCCAGTGAAATTACTGGGCATTGTGGGACTTAACATCTTATGTCTCGGGGTGACGAGCGCAGTTCAGTACCATGCAGCGCTTTCTAACTCAAAATTCTGTGTGGTGTTGCTTCTGTTTATGGGCAGGCGTGGTGCTTACCATAAGGCGAGCGACTTGCTCGTCTCGTTATTCAATTAAATAAATAAAAAAGTGTGCGTCTCGGGACGCCCGACAGATGTGATAACTTAAACTAATGTGGGTTAAAGTGAGAGAGGAGGAGCCTGTCTACTGGTGCCGTATGCGTGAGAGAAAGGGAAGCAGACAGAGTGGCGCCGTAACCCGTTACGTTACGAAGCGGTTTACCCTCCCCTAAGAAGTTCCCACTTCATTGGATTGCACTCTAGTCCGGTCAAAGCCCCGTCAAAGGCTGGTCAAAGTCCTGTGAAAGACCGGTCAAAGTCCGTTCGAAGTCCGGTCGAAGTCCGGTCAAAGTCCTGTAAAGTCCGGTCGGTCCGGAAGGTTCTCGAATATTCTCGAACTTTCCGTTGATGGATGGACCGCTCGCGTTACGGAACGAATCGGTTCACCTTCCCATAAGAAGTTATCACTAAATGTATCAATAAATAAAAGGATATTACAACTAGCGGTATCCTTGTTGCCAATACCGCAACGTCCGTATTGGCACTAATTGCTACTCTGCTAAGACAAGGGCCTATAGACAGAATGTTGCTCCTATCCTGTGTGCACTGTCTCATATCTTCTAGAAGTCGGTTTTCAAAGTGTCCGGCATCAGAAGCAATAGTGGACACACTAGCTATTATATTAGATATGTATTTTATGCGGTCCTCGGCGCATGCTAATGATTCGATCAATGTTGTGGTGAATAGTAAATCTGCTTCTTTCTCAGCATTCTGAAACAGAGAAAATCGTTTTAACAAAATACGATTGATAAAAAATACTTTAAAAAATTATAGCAGTTTAATGGTCGATCATCATTAAACTTATAAGACTTAATACTACCGACTGAACATCGTTTAATTTTATTATTAGATATATAGGTTTTTGAGTCGATTATACTTTTTATGCAGTTTTAATATCCCTAATATTTACGTATGTCCATCACCGAAGTAAAACTTATCGAACACATAAAGAATCATCCAAATCGGTCTACATTTGGCGGTATTATGCGTAAACATACACAAAAAATAATAATATACATGTACAGACCGATTGAGAAACTCCTGTTTTTTTTCGTCAGTTAACAAACAGGTTTATTGTCATCATGCTAGTTAAAGTACAATGTGGCAGCCCTTTCCTATGTGAGAGTACGTGTCAGTTGGTACCACCGCTTTGTTAATCTCTACTGCTAAGCACAGTGTGTAAGCACTGTTGTGTTTCCATACGATTCCGGGGCAAATCAATTATCAAATGTTTTAATACTGTTAACGTAGCTATGTACCTTCCAGATCATGATATCAGAGTTTTGGGCTTGCCAGCGCAGTCGCTCGATATGAATCCTATCGAGCAGGCATGATACATGTATAAATGAATGTTTTTGACAAGTATTCCATCAAATATGGCGATTGAAGAGCAATTATTAAAGAGTCTGCAAACTTATTCCCCAACGAGACAGACACAGAGTATTTGATCAATATACAGGGTTATTTATAAAACACTGACAACCTCGCAGGGCCATATAGCTGACCCCATACGGAGCAACTTTTGTTCTACGAGTTTGGATATAACTCAATATATTAAAAAAAAAATGATTTTACAAGTTTTTGTTGTGTCGTGTTTTTCTTCGTAGACTGCGGCGCGGGCGGCGCGCGGTCAGCTGCTCGGGAGTTCAAGGTCGCAGGCGCTAGCCCGGTTCCCCACGCTTCGCGTGTTTGTTTACGTAATCTGCGATGCGCGTTTTAACATTCAAGACGGAAATTAAATGAATACTTATTTTTGTATGAAAATAAAATCTAACAAATTATGAAAAGTCGTAGAACAAAAGTAGTAGCAAATGACCTTAGGAATCTACTCCTGCGAGGTTGTCAGTGTTTTAAAAATAACCCTGTATATGGTTGGCTATTAATTTCAACAAAATTGATCTTTATTATAATCTAGTTTTTTTTTTTTGTTATTTCAATGTGTAGGCTTGAAAAGAAATAAACAGACTTTTGAAAACTAAGAGATCACGAAACTATTTATTTTTTGGTCATGTTGATAAAATAAGATAATTTTTATGTAAGTATAAAAGATAAATATTCTACTAAGAAATGATAAAAGTTTTCTGGTATTTCACAAAATGTATATTTATATTTTGTTTTGAGGTGTATATAGAGTGTGTGTGGTGTTTTGAGTGGTAGAGTCACGCTGTAGACAGTTTTGTCTACAGCATGAATGGGCTGGCTCGACCGGGTCGTTACCACTGTCTCAGAAAACCGACGTAAAGTAGCGGCTTGCTGCTGCGTTTCGTACGGTGAGTGAGATATCCGGAAGCCCAAATCCCCTCCCCTTCCCAATCCCTAATTATCCTTTTCCTTTAAGGTCGGCAACGCACCCATGATTCTTCTGGTGGTGGGTGTACATAGGCGGCGGAGATCACTTACCATCCGGTGACCCACTTGCTCGTTTGCCGGCTTATACTTAAAAAAAAAAAATGGAGTACTCACAGCAACACAAGCGACAACGCCTGCATCAGAGTCGTTAAGCTTATCAGTAGCAACGTCGATGGCCGTTTCAACTCTACCGTTCAGTTTATCTATATAACCAATAATGTTTTCTATGATCTTCTTTAATATTTCCTGAGTCATTGTAGTGAGTTTGACAGACCCGTCTCCAGTTTCCTTTGCCAGTTCGCGTACCATTCCTAACAGTTCTAGGATAGCATTTCTAAAAGTAGGAATATATTATGAAATCTCCGTTAGTTAGTCGCTGCCATGAATTTTTTTGTTTTGGAAAATATAAATTACATGCTAATAGAAGGACAAGCTTATCATAGGAAAACGCTAAAATACTTCATGTATACCGACGGATTTACTTGACTAACGCAAAAATTTGTAGTGTTCTGTTGATACCACAATAATCTAATAATTAATAGTATGTACATCTATATACTTATAAAATAACATGTCCTGACTGACTGACTGATTCATCATCGCCGAGCGCAAACCATCAAGGCTACAAGCATGAAATTCGGACTGTATATTCATTTTGTTATGTAGGCACCCGCTAAGACAGGATTTTAGAAAATTCCACCCCAAAGGGTTCAAAATAGGGGATGATAATATGTATGAAAGTCCGTCATTTTGAAAGTTACATAAACAACATTTTGAATTTCGGTTATTTACGTAAAACAAATAAATACGTGTTTCAGGAGTTTTGGAAATTTTATTTAATAAGAGGTGAAAAAGGGGGTGAAAGTAAATGCCAAAATGGGTTTGTTTGTTACGCTTTCACGCCTAAATCACTGAACCGATTTTGATGAATTTATCTACAGAGACAGATGGGAACCTGGAGACGGTTACAGGCTACTTTTATCCCGGAAAATGCTGTTCACGCGGGCGGAGCCGCGAGCAAATGCTAGTACTTTATAACTATATAATGGGGCATTTCACGTCAAGCGGACAACGAAAAAAAGTGAGGTCGTGAATTTTGTTTATACTGTGGTCAGTTATACTTCAAGTAGACATGGATGTGTACACACAATATTGTTTTCCTATGAAGCTTTATTGCTGAGCTATGAGCTTTTAAAAATTTACTAAGTATGAAGTCATGAATTTTTGAAGTCATGCTTATTATCTGTACCAATTAATTTGTAAAAAAAGCTACAAAGTATTGTTTCTTATAGTTCAAAAGTTGAAGATTTTATTTTTTTTGTCGAATTCTAAATTTAATTTTTTTTACGTATAGTAAACCGGAAGTGAAAATTTCAAATCGATATTTGAGTAACATCAACACTTTTTTTTTTAATATTTTAACGTTTCCCCCAAGACCATCACATAGCCGTCTTCTATGAGCGGTGGCATGGAAGTGTAACTGTACTTCTTTCTTAAAATCTTGTTTGTAGTAGTATAGGTTCACTCATTTTAACCTATTCTTAAAATGTTGGGGAGTCTCGTCTGTAGAGGGTCATATGATGGTCTTGGGAGAAACCTCAAAAGTTTGGTAACCCGTGCAAGTGTACGGTCTGCGAATAACGCTATCACTACACCAGATACCTATAAGATTATATGAATGGGCCAAGTCATCATTAACTGAGACTTCTATTTATTACTGCTCGAAGGAAAGTATTGAACAAGAGTGAGATTTTCTACAAGTCTGTTTTGCTTACGCTATCACTGTTCCAGGAACTAAAAAACTGTACGGCTTATGTGTAAAGAGAATTAATGCTAGTGCAAATAGTAAAATTGTAAAAATTACAATACAAATCTCTCTATTTTAATTAATACTGTTTCAATCTCAATAAATGATATCGCTCTAAGTCTTTTTTTTGT
The DNA here is from genome assembly GCA_949126905.1 of Amorpha juglandis. Classification (NCBI taxonomy): domain Eukaryota; kingdom Metazoa; phylum Arthropoda; class Insecta; order Lepidoptera; family Sphingidae; genus Amorpha; species Amorpha juglandis. Next base: position 12,498,389 of record OX421372.1, read on the forward strand.
GATCACGTTTTAATTTTTTTATGAAGAATTAAAGAAATCGTTTATTTTTATATTTTGGCATGTTAGAATAAAGGAATAAAATATTATTAGCGCTGTATTTGAGCATAAACGCGATTGCTTAGAAAGAGCTCATAGTATATAGTAGTATGTATGCACTATATATGCTCTAAGTCTTAAACTATTGGATGTCCCATTTTAATTTTTTTGGTGAATAATTAGTACATTTAAGGCTTTAATTCAAGGTTAAATTATTTAAAAAAAGTGTCGAAGTTATTCAAATATCGATTTGAAATTTTCACTTCCGGTTTACTATACGTAAAAAAAATTAAATTTAGAATTCGACAAAAAAAAATAAAAACTTCAACTCTTGAACTATAAGAAACAATGCTATGTAGTTTTTTATACAAATTAATTGATACAGATAACAAGCATCCAAAAATTCATGACTTCATACTTAGTAAAATTTTAAAAGCTCATAGCTAAGCAATAAAGCTTCATACGAAAAAAAAATTGTGTGTACACATCCATGTCAACTACAAGTATAACTGACCAGAGTATAAACAAAATTCACGACCTCACTTTTTTTCGTTGTCCGCTTGACGTGAAATGCCCCATATATTATTAAATATGTGAGATATACATTTCGTAAAAGTATACATACCTTGTACTTTCATATACGAATTGTCTTTGTTCAATTAGTGCGATATCATCTACATATGGGTGTGGTGGTTGAACTATAATTGCTGCGTTTACCTGAAAAATATTCTTTGAAAATAATTGTATAAAAGTAATTTCTATTTATTACATTGCTAAAATAACTTTCAAATTACTCGGATTCCAGGATGTGTTGACACAGAACAGAAGTACAAAAAAAGAAGCCGAAGATTACTGTAAGTACTAGGCAATATCGAGGGACTAGTGACACTTATACATTCGCAAGTATTTGTGGTTCACTGGGATTAATCCCGGTGATGTATAACTAGCCTATGCAGATTAGACTAACTAGTAGGTACCTACATACCTCTTATGTGGAATAGCCCTAAGCTAATTGTAGGGTGGTGAGGCCAAAATATGGCGTTCTTTGCCCGTATGTTCGGCGTCAGTAAAGGCTGAACTCTGCGAATGGATATACGGAGGCGTCTAGTGCGGTTGGATACCTGGAGCGGCCGGTGCGTGTTCGGAAGCACCGGTCCTGCTGCAGTGCGAGTAAGTACAAAACGATTTTACTTACCACAGCCACGATCAAGCAAAACGTAAGGAACATTTTCATTTTGATAATCCCAACTGATATCAACTGTGTCAAATAGTACAGCCCGGTCGAACATACATCCTACGGCTTTTATAATGCACATCATCAATTACCTTATCACATTAATGGGGTTCTAGTTTATAGTAATCAATTTTTAATTGTTTCTATTATGAGAATGACCACAGGTGTAATATTAAGGGTTATCTAAATTTCAGAATAATTAAGTCATTTTTGTATTTCCAATTAGCTATCAGTTCCTGGTTTTGTTTATGAGAGCGTTGATGGGTAACTCAGTACATGCATATTAATAATATGAAATATGTACTTCATGCTAATTTTCTTTTTATGGAAAAAAAAACTGTTGTGATTACACAATATCACATTACATATTATCTTATTTAAATAAAAAAAAACATTTAAAATGGTGATATTATTCATATAATGCTACATTGTGTATGTCGGTATATTTCCACACCCTATCAACTGCACATCACATAAAATGATGTAATAAATAATTCCACATTGAAAAAAATATTTATTCAATATAAGGAGTTATTTACATCAACATCGTCAGAAGTAAAGCTTTGTCCGTTCAATAGTGTAGGTACAGTAAGGACGGAGTAGGGGACCACTCCTGTTATTTGTTACTTATTGTTGACTGACTGTTATTTGTTTCCATTTTTTTATATAATCACTAAGTAGGTGTTATTTAATAGGTACGATATCGTTGCGATGTAAGTGTGGTAGTGATATTATGAGATATTTTTATCAGATGCCTTGTACTTACCTATGATTTAAATCCTTTTAAAGTAATTTCTGAGATGAAAAACACGATTGACCCGTGAATTCGGCCATATAAATAAAAATTGATGATTTTATCATCAATATATTTCCATCAGCTCTTTAATTTCGGTCAAGCTAATTTTTTGAAGTGGTTGAGCCACGCTGTAAATAATTTTGTCTGCAGCATGAATGGGCCAGCTTGAACCGGTATTACCACTGTCTTACAGAAAACTGACGTGAAGAAGCAGCTTGCTGTTTTGTTTCGTACAGTGAGTGAAATGTCCGGATGCCCATATCCCCCTTGCCAATCCCTAAATTATCCCCTTCCTTCATGGTTGGCAACGCGTCCATGATTCCTCGGGTATTGTGGACATTTATGAGGTGTAGATACCACTTAACATCAAACCTTTTTGGTAAATACCAAAAAAAAATCTAAGACTGACGAGATTGACCCATTTTTTTTGTATTAGGTATATACGCCCCACTGCTGGGCATGGGCCTCCTCTACTGAATGAGAGGTATTAGGCCTTAGTCCACCACGCTGGCCTAATGCGGGTTGGCAGACTTTACATACCTTCGAAAAATGTTATCGAGTTATCAGGTATGCAGGTTTCCTCACGATGTTTCCTTCACCGTTAAAGCAAGCGGTAATTAACACTTAATATACACATAACTTAGAAAAGTCAGTGGTGTGTGCTCTTGGGGCTGGTTTCGAATATCCCATATTAGAATATTTATTAAAACGGGTTTTAATGGTATAGTATTTGAAGCTATGAATAGCTATTATTTATTCCTTTCCCGACGTTTCAACCGAGTTGCATCGACCGTGGTCACAGGTTGACTGTTTGTTTACAGAAGTAAAAATATTTATTTATATGTATTATAATGTGTATTCAAATCGCGAGAGAGTAAATTCCGATATTGACCTATTGTAATAATGCTTTAACGGTCATTTTAGATTATAATGTATTTCAAAACCAGAACCACAGAAGGTCTTGAACGATTTTAAGAAATAATAAAATTTTAGCCGCACGAATTTGCGGCTTCGCGGTTACTCTGAATGAAATAATTTTCCATCTCAATGTCATGAATGTCATAGTACCTACCTGCTATGCAAGTTACTGGCAGGAAGAAGAAGAAGAGGACGTGCCGTGTCGTGCTGGTGCCACATCAGTAGAACTCGTCTATTATAGTCCTATATAAGCTCTTACAACAATTGGTACACGATTAACAACTTTGTAGATTGAACGATTATAACAAATAGATTCATCACATCTCCTATCAAGAATGCAGTTAAAAGTTCCAAACAGGACAATTAGGCTGCCCTAAATTTTGGCCATTCCTCAGAGCACGTCAATCTATAGACAAAATTATTTTTTTATAAGATCAGCTAGGGAACTTAATAGAATTGTTAACATATTATCAGAACTGGACCTTTTCCATTCTAAACCACATCACTTTAAAAAAAATATGGCAAAATCTTGGTTCGATGGTTAACTAACTATTTAACAACTGTATATAATGTAAATAATTTTTATCCCTATCCTACCACAAGCAAGCTGTATTGTGTTACGCTCAGTTATGTACTTGTGAAGACATGTAAATGTGTAGTTTTAGTTATTTATTTAGTTGCTTCTTTATGTATCACCAATTTCTTATCCTAAGAAAATAAAATAAAGTAGGTGTGGATAAAATCAGCCCATCATTCTGTGTTTGGGCTTGAACACAATATGTAATTTTTTTTGTATCTATAAGCAGTAATAGACAGGGAGCCCTCGGGTAGCTGATCCACTTGACTACTATCAAGCTCATTTTCCGTGAGTAGCTTCGTTTCGATGAGACGACCAACTATTCCCTATGCGAAAATTCTCTATTGTGGTAGCTAACAGAGGTAGCAAGGATAGAATATTTCGATTTGATGATACTCATAAAATTATTATTTTATTTGTAGGACAATATGACAGTTAAATTATATAAATATTAACTAATTAAATACAAAAAAATCAGCTGGTTAGTAATTCTTAATGTAAATGTGTAGTTTTAGCTATTTATTTAGTTGCTTCTTTATGTATCACCAATTTGTTATCATAAGAAAATAAAATAAAGTAGGTGTGGATACAATCAGCCCATCATTCTGTCTTTGGGCTTGAACACAATATGTAATTTTTTTTGTATCTATAAGCAGTAAACTAACAACATGTTCGAAATAAATTTAACTACTGTAAACACGGTACTTTCAAAATATCAAGACAAGGAATTGTTAATAATTATCGGGTAGATAATTATTCATTTACATTTTTGAACACCATCAAATTCAGCAATACAATGATTTTACTACCACATTCACTGCTAAATGCGTCGATGATGTGGTCACAGCAGTAGACATGGTGAACAGGGATCTCGCACGTATTAAGAGTTGGTCTGATAGTTTCGGCCTGTCTGTGAACCCGTCTAAATGTCAGGCAATAATTGTGGGTAGCCCAAGGATGATGAGCAGACTGGATATTACGAAGATTCCAACTGTCACATTTAATGGATCTGTCATCCCTTGGTGTCCCAGTGTCAAGGATCTTGGACTACACATCGACTCCAACCTGAGCTGGCGATCCCAGATAAACTCTGTCAGCCAAAAGGTCACCGGTACTCTTCGTGCGCTATATCGCCTGATAAATTTTCTCCCTTCTAAGACCAAGACTTTGCTTGTGCAATCCCTTATCCTTCCGATAATCGATTATGGTGATGTGTGCTATTTTGATCTGAATGCAGATCATCTTAACAAACTTGACCGTCTTCTCAATAACTGCATTCGATTTATCTATAATCTTCGTAAATATGATCATGTTTCTTCTTATCGCACGCAGTTAAAATGGCTGCCAATTCGCCAACGCCGCTCTTTGCGAGCACTCACAACTCTTTCTCGCTACTTACATCCCCCACTCCACCTTCTTATTTATCTTCTGACAGGAATCTTCGCTCATCTAATAATCTTCTACTTAAATGTCCCCCTCATACCTCTGACTTCACTCACTCTTCTTTCCCTATTCAGTCTATACTTCTCTGGAACTCACTCCCACTCGAAATCAGGTTGTGCACTACACGATTGGCTTTTAAAGCAAGAGTTCGTCAACTATTGTTGGACGGAGTGGAATTATCACATTAGTTTATATTATATATTGTATATGTATTATATATTGTATGTATTATACATAATATTGTGACGATCTCCTTTAGTTTATGGTATTGATTATGAATAAATCAGTCTGTCACTCACCTAGCTTTTCATTGACATCTCATTGGCGACGAGAAATAAAATTAATTTTATTTTAGAGCTATCACGCGTTTTAGAGCAGTTCTTTTGGTTGCTAATGGCGTCAAAATAGTAGTTCGGCGTATTGAACATCAATATGCGCTCGAGAATCTTTGCGGAGAAGAAAAGACAATAAAAGGAAGCGGTGGAGTTGGCTTTGGATCTCGAGGCAGCAGAGAAACATGCCGAGTTGAGCAGCTCCACCATGGTGAAGACAGACTCATCGGAGGAGGCGGGTAGCGAGGCGGGCGAAGGCCTGCATAATGCGCGCGGCGGACGGACCGGCACGCGAGCGCGATTTGGCAAGACGGGCGAAGGCCTGCATAATGCGCGCGGCGGTCGGACGGGCACGCGAGCGCGATTTTTCAAGAGCACCCGTCACCAGCGTGGCAAGTGGAGCGGCAGCAGGGGATACGAGCGGTTCAAAGGCCGCGGACCTATGCTGGCGCTATGGCAAGTGGAGCGGCAGCAGGGGATACGGGCGGCTCAGAGGCTGCGGACCTATACTGATGTTGTGGCAAGTCGCGGCAGCAGGGGATACGAGCGGCTCAGAGGCTGCGGACCTATGCTGGCGTTGTGGCAAGGCGCACAATCCGTTTAGGTGTCGTTTTTAAGGTTACAATTGCGACGAATGCGACCAAAGAGGGCATCTGCAACTGATGTGCCAAAAAAGGGGGCATTGGTCGGCATAGTTATGTACATTGGTCGGCATAGTTATGTACATTGGTCGACATAGTTATGTACATTGGTCGGCATAGTTATGTATATTGGTCGGCATAATTTTGTAGGCGACAACTCGGTTGATAGTGTTATAACATAACTTCAACATGGAACTGGTAGCCGGAGGTAATCAATCATATTTTATTAAATTGTGCATTGATAAAAAAATATATTGAGTTTGAGGTTGACACTGGTAGTCGTATCTCTGCGAATAGTAAGAGCACGTGCCGTTGTTTTTTTGTGAAAGAAATAAATACTCGTTAACTCGTATGAGCGACGCGGCTACCACAGAGGGTGCATATTCCGGGGTTGATAATGGAGTTGAAGGTGTAGCATGTGTGGACGCATCCAGCGGGAGTGGCGGTGTACAAAGGACACTTGTACTGAGTGAACCATCAGAGAAGGTGCCGTCGCCACGCGCCCGTTTTGAGTGGCGAGCACCAGAGCTATCGCCACCTCCGGTGGGCGCATCAACTTTCGTGCGTTTTTATCGAGCTAAACAAGCTTTCTTTCAGTCCCAGCATTAGTTGGTTGTAGTGTTTATTTTCTATGGTTAAATGTCTTGTTACTTAAATATTATAGGTTTTTTAAAGATTGTAATAAGTGGTAGACTTAAAGGGGAGAAATGTGACGATCTCCTTTAGTTTATGGTATTGATTATGAATAAATCAGTCTGTCACTCACCTAGCTTTTCATTGACATCTCAAATATATTATGTTATTATATATGTCGGATCATGAAGAGTACGGATACTGAATTTACCTATTTAAATAACGATTTCCTACAGAATTATTAAAATAAGACACTGATTTGACAACCGACGCTTAATAAATATGTGAGATAATTGTAATAAAATAAAATAAGCAACTAATTTGATCATCGTTTAATGAATATTGGAGAATTACAATGTTTCACGGTGTTTTGTAATATTGATAATTAAGTTGCTGATTTGGCTTTACATCGATTTTAATGTGTTACTGATTTGACTTTAGTAATTCCATTTTCGTAGTAGGGAGAATCAAAATCCCGCTATATAAGGCGGTGTCTTGCCATTTAAATATGACTCTAGTCAAGTCTAGTTCGGTCCGCGAGTCGTAACAGTAGGAAATTGCTAAAACTATGGCAAACTAGGGTCATTTAAGTACAGTGTCAATGTTAAATAATTAATTGAGTGCAAATATTGTGATTTATAACCGCGAAGTGTATCGGGTTAAAATGTCTGTGTATTCTTAGCATTGTTACGGGTGGATTTTTCTGTCGCCGGTTCTTTTTGCCACCTATGATTGTTTTCCGAGCCGGTAGTAATTTAAAAGAGTGAATAAACAATAATGTGATAACCCTGCGTAATTATTGGGACCTCTCGTACGCCTTACATCCTGATTACATCAAATGAAGTGCCAAGGGTTGTAAAACCCTCCTCTCTGACACATCTCCATGAAGTACACCGCGACATCAGAAGCGGGGATGGGCCCCACAGCCTATCTATTAATCACGCCCGAGGAACTGTGACTGTCTAAAAGTAATTTGGTGAGTCTATTCCAATTTATTGGATTTTTGTTAAAAACAAATTACAAGTAATATTGCCATGTGATGAGTTCGTAAGAGATCATCACGATGGTTCATGGTGTGGCAGTCCAGTACCATACAAATTTTATGTAGTGTAAAATCATTGCATTGCTGAATTTGATGGTGTTCAGAAATATAAGTGAATAATTATCTACCCGATAATTAATAAAATTATTGCACTACTGAATTTGATGGTGTTCAGAAATATAAATTAATAATTATCTACCCAACAATTAATAAAATTATTGCACTACTGAATTTGATGGTGGTCAGAAATATAAATTTATAATTATCTACCCGACAAAATGTTTTATTTATTCACAAGATATTTTCGTAACTGTTCTTGCTCTTGCATATCGCATTGAGAAATTCTAAAACTTTTTATTCGTGTAATATCTGAAGACAAACATTAAATCTTAAATCATTTACATGTTTTTCTTATGTGTTTCATGTTCAACCGGATTACTGTGATGTGGCACCGGCACTGGAGTTCCCGATCGTTGAACCATAACGCGGTACCCACGCTAAGCTTTGCGGGACGATGATCGAACGCATTTGAGTATTGAGTTATACGTCGAGGATTTGGTAAGATCGTTTCATTTTATGTACATCACGTATAAACAATAATTTGAAGTACCTACGTTCTATAGGTTTTGTAGAATTGTTAAAATGTGGCGACCCATCGCTATAGCGATTGCCTACCGAAATCAAAATGGTTTTCGCTGTTAAGCAAAGCTGTGGAATCACCGTTCGCTAAAAACCTAATGCAGGGAATCTATTTCATTACATTTTACATCAATCCATATTGATGTCATTAAAGATGTGAACAATAATTTATTTTTACAATTCTTGTACTTAACTACGATCTGTGATTAATTGAATTAGATCTTCGCTACAGTTCTATTTTTGAAAAGATAAAAATATTAAGAAGTTATGCTTTAGACACACACGAACCTAGAATAACCATTTTTAATGTTCTCCTTGTATGTTTCTTACATGCTTAAACAAACTCCTGTGGTGAGCGTGGCGCTGACGATTATGTCTGTCCAGAGGAATTGCCCGGTCGTTTGTCTGCCCGCCCTGCTGAAGGACATCTAAGGACAGATGAGTATTCATGTGAATAATTCTCTTTAATGTCGAATCCCAAACTAGGACTTATATTAAGCCTTTTAACTTGAAACGTTCACAAAGGTTAAGTGATGGTTTAAATTAGTCAGGATTGGTCGAAGCGGATAGGCATCAGGTTGCGAGTTCGATTCCCGCACCCAAGACAAATGTTTCGTGTGTGACTTTGAGCATCTTCCTTAATGAATTTGTATCCTCTTTCTTTATTCGCGGTAATTCATAAAAGAAAAAAATAATACACACATCAAAAGATGCATTTGGCATGCGGATCCGACCCATAACCACAAAAGACGTTGATGACGATATGGAGGCGTCATACAACAACTAAAAGAACAACCCTACTGTTGGGCAAATATTACTAAGATTATGTTGTAGGCGGGCGGAGACGTCCTATGACAAATCAAATGCTAAAAGAACAACCCTACTGTTGGGCCAATATTACTGAGATTATGTTGTAGGCGGGCGGAAACGTCCTATGACAAATCAAATGCTAAAAGAACAACCCTACTGTTGGGCCAATATTACTAAGATTATGTTGTAGGCGGGCGGAGACGTCCTATGACAAATCAAAAAGATGTTATGTGTGGTCGAGTGATGCCCCAAAGCCATATCAAAAAGATGTTATGCCTCGTTTAGGTGACTCATAACCAAAACTAAAGATCCAAGTATTCTAGGGATCAAATACATTTCGTATGTAGTGGTTTTTGTAATGCTTGAATATTTACCCCTTTTTTTTATGAATTACTATTGTCATGTGGAAGGAACATTAACATCATGTGTGATCTCTTGTCACGTGGAGTGAGCAGAGCCTAAATACGAAATAAGTACTAGAGTTAGGTGTACTATGGAAGTACCTATCCCCACAATATTTTATTATCACATTACACTCACACAAAGTCTTATTCATGTCTTTAGTTGCCTATGCAAAGTACCACACTGAGCACGCGTGGTCTTGCAGAATGGCCGGAACAAAGCAAATCAAACACTAACCGAAACAAAGAAAGGAAAAGAAAAAAAAAGAAAAAAAAAAATCTTCTCGACTCAATGAATTTCCAGTTAGTTATTCCTGACCTTTTAACTCTGTCTTAGCCTTTAGGGATATTCTGGTCATTTCTGGTATCATACAAACTAATGGTCAGGAACGAGCCTAGCAATCGTGCAAGTCGATGTTGAAATAATCTGGTCGGCCCCTTCCTACTTATTACTGTGTCTGGTAACTAGAAATTCTGAGTTTACCAGACAATAACTGAGCAATATGTTGAAATGATTTATGATTATGGTGTTAAGCCAAAATGTTATTAGGATTTGTTTACAGAGCCTCTGTGGACCACGGTCATTCTAAGACCTAGACCACAGCATCGTCCTTCCCATTTCCTTTGAACTTTATCATAAAATAAAACTGCGTGGATCACGGTGTACGTGACCACCCAGACCACATCAATTATAAATGCAAACGTGTAAAATGCGTGGAGCATATAAACACGGTCTACGAGAACATTTTCTTGTTTTTTAGAGCCTCTGTGGACCACGGTTATTGTAAGACCTCACCATCATCCTTCCCATTTCCTTTAGAGCCTCTGTGGACTACGGCGTACATGACCGCCCAGACCACAGCATCATCCTTACTACGAGAATATTTGCTTATCATCACAAGCACTCCAATATCTTCACTCACTTCCCTACTTACAGCTAATCCTAATTATTTACTACTCACATGAACGTTGTTTTTATTACATACTTACTTCGATATCTATAACTTAGTTAGACCCTATGTTTACGATTACCAATGTGACCAAGTTATAAAAATAACAGCTGATAACTTGATTGCTGGAATCGGTTATCATTGATAAGTTCAGCCTACATTATGCTAAGGTACAGAACTTTTGCGACTCATTTTGAAGCAATAACAATTCCGACCACAAACAAGTTATCAGCTAGTGTACCTATGAATGGATACCTAGCTCAAAGAAAAATAACTCTCATTTTCAGAACCGCGACTGGCGCAGAGCACGCGCCGCCCTGCAGAATGGCCGTGTCGGATCATGAAGAGTACGGATACTGAATTTACCTATTTAAATAACGATTTCCTACAGAATTATTAAAATAAGACACTGATTTGACAACCGACGCTTAATAAATATGTGAGATAATTGTAATAAAATAAAATAAGTAACTAATTTGATCATCGTTTAATGAATATTGGAGAATTACAATGTTTCACGGTGTTTTGTAATATTGATAATTAAGTTGCTGATTTGGCTTTACATCGATTTTAATGTGTTACTGATTTGACTTTAGTAATTCCATTTTCGTAGTAGGGAGAATCAAAATCCCGCTATATAAGGCGGTGTCTTGCCATTTAAATATGACTCTAGTCAAGTCTAGTTCGGTCCGCGAGTCGTAACAGTAGGAAATTGCTAAAACTATGGCAAACTAGGGTCATTTAAGTACAGTGTCAATGTTAAATAATTAATTGAGTGCAAATATTGTGATTTATAACCGCGAAGTGTATCGGGTTAAAATGTCTGTGTATTCTTAGCATTGTTACGGGTGGATTTTTCTGTCGCCGGTTCTTTTTGCCACCTATGATTGTTTTCCGAGCCGGTAGTAATTTAAAAGAGTGAATAAACAATAATGTGATAATCCTGCGTAATTATTGGGACCTCTCGCACGCCTTACATCCTGATTACATCAAATGAAGTGCCAAGGGTTGTAAAACCCTCCTCTCTGACACATCTCCATGGAGTACACCGCGACATATATAATATATATAAATATTATACCTAAGTATATATTTTAATTCGGTACTTTAATGTACCAGACATGTAATATTTTTATATTATAGTATCTTCTTCTTCATCTTTTTTTGCACCTACTTTGTACTTCTCTGCATTACCCTAAGGTTGACTGGGAGATAATGCCTTTGGCATTAAGTCCGCCTTTATACAGTGTATATAAAGTGTAAAATAAATAAATAAATTACTTAATTTTGCGTCAAAAAGATTATTATTTTTAACACCCAAATATTAGCTGAAGTTTCCAGTTTCTTGTATTATGTTACTCCATCATTATGTAAGTCCAGAAGTACTTATATTCACCATCACTTACACTCACTAAACAAGTCACGCACTTGCTACTTTGAGAAATTTTGTTCTAATTAGCGATTGGGAATGAAAGAGGCAAAAATTACATACACATTTAAAGTAATAAAAAATATGTTTATTGTAGTGTGAAACACTCATAAAATACAAAATGATAAAAGAAAAGTAATATTTTTGTGCGCAATTGGTACCAGACGGTGTTGCATTATTGCCTTATAATTATTCGTTTCGTCTTAAGGTAAGGCAAACAATATATAATCCAGTACTCGGTCACAACGGACCAGTATTTGCTGCCGACTATACAGCGTTACTACCTGATCCAGCCATTGATGTGTCCACTGGAACTAGCTGAGCAACCACCGACTTCTGCTATAATTTTTGTAGTTGCTTTTTCGGCTTGAACGAGACGAGTAGCTACGCACGATTGGAGAGCTTCTGGCAATGCAGCTAGATTCTTAATGAGACGGACCCACTGCGAGAAATAAATTTACTTAAAATATAAAATCCACAGCCCTTAAAATTAACAACATATAAAAGATACAGATATATATTATGGCCAATCACGGTTTTTCTTTAGGTATACAAACATAACTTTTAGTAGGCTGGAGGTCCAAATCCCCCTCCCTTGCCCAACCCTTCAATTATCCCTTCCCTTTAATTCTTCTAGTACTGTAGGCGTACATGGGCGGTGGAAACCACTTAAAAAGGCAGTTAAATTAGAATTGCTTCTTTATTTTCTAAAATGAGCAAGCGAGCGGTGAGCAAAACATCAATGCCAAGTGCTGAAGGTAGTTTACTGGCGCTCATTAGGTGAGCATCTCGTAAGATGATGAATATCGAACGAATTTTTTTTTATTTGACGTATGCTTTGTTAAAAACATTTATTTCATTAGTTCGTCTTTGCTGAAAGGCAACGCCTATCATAAAATTATAATAAGTAAAAAAATAATATGAGACTCTCGCTTACTGCTATAATAATATAACTCTCGAAGTAAATAGAGTTCTAATGTGGTTTTTTTTATAGCATAGGCCGGCAAACGACCAAGTGGGTCACCTGATGGTAAGTGATCTCCACCATGTACGCCCACCACCAGAAAAATCATGGGCGCATTGTCGACCTTTAAGGAAGGGGATATTTAGGATTTGGGAAGGGGAGGGGATTTGGGCTTCCGAATATCTCACTCGCCGTACGAAACACAACAGCAAGCCGCTACTTTACGTCGGTTTTTCTGTGAGAAAGTGGTAATGGTCAGGGATCCCTGAGCCATTTTTCCACTTGATTACTATCAAGCTAATTTTCCGTGAGTAGCTTCGTTTCGATGAGACGCCCAACAATTCCCTATGCGAAAATTCTCTATTGTGGTAGCTAACAGAGGTAGCAAGGATAGAATATTTCGATTTGATGAGTCCCAAAAATGTATTACTAACTGTTTTTTTTTTGTTAAATCTGATGATAATTATCTAAATTATTCAAAAAAATATTTGTCCTACAAAATGTATGGTTTGATAAAGGAGTCTCCTCCTTCCAATAGGTATCGATAACGAGGTCATACAAAATGATTACTAACCAGCTTATTTTTTTGTTTTTACTTAGTTAATATTTATATATAATTTAACAGTCATATTTTCCTACAAATAAAAAAAAATTTTTTGGGACTCATCAAATCGAAATATTCTATCCTTGCTACCTCTGTTAGCTACCACAATAGAGAATTTTCGCATAGGGAATTGTTGGGCGTCTCATCGAAACGAAGCTACTCACGGAAAATTAGCTTGATAGTAATCAAGTGGAAAAATGGCTCAGGGATCCCTGACTATAATGACCCGGTCGAATCAGCCCATGCATGCTGTAGACAAAACTGTCTACAGCTTGGCTGTACCACAAAAAATTTACTCAAAACTATTTATTAATTACATTTATTAATAGTTTCTTCTAAAAATATAAAACCTCTTAGCCAAGTTATCTACTGCATAAATGGGACATTTCGAGCGGGGTGGAATAACTGTCTTTGTAAACTGTTATATAACATCCCTACTGTTACATTTCGAAGACCCAAAATCCCCTTAAAGGGCGGCAACTTGGCTTTGTGATTGTTCATTGGCGGGTATCTCTTAGGTCAGGTTATCACTTGCTAATATGGTATGTCTTCTGACTTAAAAAAACCACTACATAGGTATAATACAAATGAATAATAATATATTACAAGGTGGTAGGTCCCTTGTATGCGAGAGGCCGTCTGGGTTGGTACCATCGGTTTGTCTGTTTCTGCCGCCAAGCAGTGTGTTGTAAGCACTGTTGTGTTTCAGTTTGAAGGACATTGAAGCCAGTGAAATTACTGGGCATTGTGGGACTTAACATCTTATGTCTCGGGGTGACGAGCGCAGTTCAGTACCATGCAGCGCTTTCTAACTCAAAATTCTGTGTGGTGTTGCTTCTGTTTATGGGCAGGCGTGGTGCTTACCATAAGGCGAGCGACTTGCTCGTCTCGTTATTCAATTAAATAAATAAAAAAGTGTGCGTCTCGGGACGCCCGACAGATGTGATAACTTAAACTAATGTGGGTTAAAGTGAGAGAGGAGGAGCCTGCCTACTGGTGCCGTATGCGTGAGAGAAAGGGAAGCAGACAGAGTGGCGCCGTAACCCGTTACGTTACGAAGCGGTTTACCCTCCCCTAAGAAGTTCCCACTTCATTGGATTGCACTCTAGTCCGGTCAAAGCCCCGTCAAAGGCTGGTCAAAGTCCTGTGAAAGACCGGTCAAAGTCCGTTCGAAGTCCGGTCGAAGTCCGGTCAAAGTCCTGTAAAGTCCGGTCGGTCCGGAAGGTTCTCGAATATTCTCGAACTTTCCGTTGATGGATGGACCGCTCGCGTTACGGAACGAATCGGTTCACCTTCCCATAAGAAGTTATCACTAAATGTATCAATAAATAAAAGGATATTACAACTAGCGGTATCCTTGTTGCCAATACCGCAACGTCCGTATTGGCACTAATTGCTACTCTGCTAAGACAAGGGCCTATAGACAGAATGTTGCTCCTATCCTGTGTGCACTGTCTCATATCTTCTAGAAGTCGGTTTTCAAAGTGTCCGGCATCAGAAGCAATAGTGGACACACTAGCTATTATATTAGATATGTATTTTATGCGGTCCTCGGCGCATGCTAATGATTCGATCAATGTTGTGGTGAATAGTAAATCTGCTTCTTTCTCAGCATTCTGAAACAGAGAAAATCGTTTTAACAAAATACGATTGATAAAAAATACTTTAAAAAATTATAGCAGTTTAATGGTCGATCATCATTAAACTTATAAGACTTAATACTACCGACTGAACATCGTTTAATTTTATTATTAGATATATAGGTTTTTGAGTCGATTATACTTTTTATGCAGTTTTAATATCCCTAATATTTACGTATGTCCATCACCGAAGTAAAACTTATCGAACACATAAAGAATCATCCAAATCGGTCTACATTTGGCGGTATTATGCGTAAACATACACAAAAAATAATAATATACATGTACAGACCGATTGAGAAACTCCTGTTTTTTTTCGTCAGTTAACAAACAGGTTTATTGTCATCATGCTAGTTAAAGTACAATGTGGCAGCCCTTTCCTATGTGAGAGTACGTGTCAGTTGGTACCACCGCTTTGTTAATCTCTACTGCTAAGCACAGTGTGTAAGCACTGTTGTGTTTCCATACGATTCCGGGGCAAATCAATTATCAAATGTTTTAATACTGTTAACGTAGCTATGTACCTTCCAGATCATGATATCAGAGTTTTGGGCTTGCCAGCGCAGTCGCTCGATATGAATCCTATCGAGCAGGCATGATACATGTATAAATGAATGTTTTTGACAAGTATTCCATCAAATATGGCGATTGAAGAGCAATTATTAAAGAGTCTGCAAACTTATTCCCCAACGAGACAGACACAGAGTATTTGATCAATATACAGGGTTATTTATAAAACACTGACAACCTCGCAGGGCCATATAGCTGACCCCATACGGAGCAACTTTTGTTCTACGAGTTTGGATATAACTCAATATATTAAAAAAAAAATGATTTTACAAGTTTTTGTTGTGTCGTGTTTTTCTTCGTAGACTGCGGCGCGGGCGGCGCGCGGTCAGCTGCTCGGGAGTTCAAGGTCGCAGGCGCTAGCCCGGTTCCCCACGCTTCGCGTGTTTGTTTACGTAATCTGCGATGCGCGTTTTAACATTCAAGACGGAAATTAAATGAATACTTATTTTTGTATGAAAATAAAATCTAACAAATTATGAAAAGTCGTAGAACAAAAGTAGTAGCAAATGACCTTAGGAATCTACTCCTGCGAGGTTGTCAGTGTTTTAAAAATAACCCTGTATATGGTTGGCTATTAATTTCAACAAAATTGATCTTTATTATAATCTAGTTTTTTTTTTTTGTTATTTCAATGTGTAGGCTTGAAAAGAAATAAACAGACTTTTGAAAACTAAGAGATCACGAAACTATTTATTTTTTGGTCATGTTGATAAAATAAGATAATTTTTATGTAAGTATAAAAGATAAATATTCTACTAAGAAATGATAAAAGTTTTCTGGTATTTCACAAAATGTATATTTATATTTTGTTTTGAGGTGTATATAGAGTGTGTGTGGTGTTTTGAGTGGTAGAGTCACGCTGTAGACAGTTTTGTCTACAGCATGAATGGGCTGGCTCGACCGGGTCGTTACCACTGTCTCAGAAAACCGACGTAAAGTAGCGGCTTGCTGCTGCGTTTCGTACGGTGAGTGAGATATCCGGAAGCCCAAATCCCCTCCCCTTCCCAATCCCTAATTATCCTTTTCCTTTAAGGTCGGCAACGCACCCATGATTCTTCTGGTGGTGGGTGTACATAGGCGGCGGAGATCACTTACCATCCGGTGACCCACTTGCTCGTTTGCCGGCTTATACTTAAAAAAAAAAAATGGAGTACTCACAGCAACACAAGCGACAACGCCTGCATCAGAGTCGTTAAGCTTATCAGTAGCAACGTCGATGGCCGTTTCAACTCTACCGTTCAGTTTATCTATATAACCAATAATGTTTTCTATGATCTTCTTTAATATTTCCTGAGTCATTGTAGTGAGTTTGACAGACCCGTCTCCAGTTTCCTTTGCCAGTTCGCGTACCATTCCTAACAGTTCTAGGATAGCATTTCTAAAAGTAGGAATATATTATGAAATCTCCGTTAGTTAGTCGCTGCCATGAATTTTTTTGTTTTGGAAAATATAAATTACATGCTAATAGAAGGACAAGCTTATCATAGGAAAACGCTAAAATACTTCATGTATACCGACGGATTTACTTGACTAACGCAAAAATTTGTAGTGTTCTGTTGATACCACAATAATCTAATAATTAATAGTATGTACATCTATCTATACTAATATAATAAAGCTGTAGAGTTTGATTGTTTGTTTGTTTGTTTGTTTGAACGCGGTAATCTCAGGAACTACTGGTTCGAATTGAAAAAATCTTTTTGTGTTGGATAGTCCATTTATCGAGGAAGGCTTTAGGCTATGTAACATTACGTTGCGACCATTAGAAGCGAAGCATCAGTGAAAAATGTTGCAAAAACGGGGAAAATTATTCATATTTGAAGGCTTCCGTTGCTAAGCTACCCCAATAATATTATTTGAAGGCTTCCGTTGCTAAGCTACAGCTTGGCAAAAAAGAGTATGACGCGGTGAAAATAAGAACTAAAAAAAATATATTGTGGCAACTCTATTAAAATGTCATTGCTGTCAAATAGCCAGTACTTTCTGTGTCATTGTTGTTTGTATACTTATAAAATAACATGTCCTGACTGACTGACTGATTCATCATCGCCGAGCGCAAACCATCAAGGCTACAAGCATGAAATTCGGACTGTATATTCATTTTGTTATGTAGGCACCCGCTAAGACAGGATTTTAGAAAATTCCACCCCAAAGGGTTCAAAATAGGGGATGATAATATGTATGAAAGTCCGTCATTTTGAAAGTTACATAAACAACATTTTGAATTTCGGTTATTTACGTAAAACAAATAAATACGTGTTTCAGGAGTTTTGGAAATTTTATTTAATAAGAGGTGAAAAAGGGGGTGAAAGTAAATGCCAAAATGGGTTTGTTTGTTACGCTTTCACGCCTAAATCACTGAACCGATTTTGATGAATTTATCTACAGAGACAGATGGGAACCTGGAGACGGTTACAGGCTACTTTTATCCCGGAAAATGCTGTTCACGCGGGCGGAGCCGCGAGCAAATGCTAGTACTTTATAACTATATAATGGGGCATTTCACGTCAAGCGGACAACGAAAAAAAGTGAGGTCGTGAATTTTGTTTATACTGTGGTCAGTTATACTTCAAGTAGACATGGATGTGTACACACAATATTGTTTTCCTATGAAGCTTTATTGCTGAGCTATGAGCTTTTAAAAATTTACTAAGTATGAAGTCATGAATTTTTGAAGTCATGCTTATTATCTGTACCAATTAATTTGTAAAAAAAGCTACAAAGTATTGTTTCTTATAGTTCAAAAGTTGAAGATTTTATTTTTTTTGTCGAATTCTAAATTTAATTTTTTTTACGTATAGTAAACCGGAAGTGAAAATTTCAAATCGATATTTGAGTAACATCAACACTTTTTTTTTTAATATTTTAACGTTTCCCCCAAGACCATCACATAGCCGTCTTCTATGAGCGGTGGCATGGAAGTGTAACTGTACTTCTTTCTTAAAATCTTGTTTGTAGTAGTATAGGTTCACTCATTTTAACCTATTCTTAAAATGTTGGGGAGTCTCGTCTGTAGAGGGTCATATGATGGTCTTGGGAGAAACCTCAAAAGTTTGGTAACCCGTGCAAGTGTACGGTCTGCGAATAACGCTATCACTACACCAGATACCTATAAGATTATATGAATGGGCCAAGTCATCATTAACTGAGACTTCTATTTATTACTGCTCGAAGGAAAGTATTGAACAAGAGTGAGATTTTCTACAAGTCTGTTTTGCTTACGCTATCACTGTTCCAGGAACTAAAAAACTGTACGGCTTATGTGTAAAGAGAATTAATGCTAGTGCAAATAGTAAAATTGTAAAAATTACAATACAAATCTCTCTATTTTAATTAATACTGTTTCAATCTCAATAAATGATATCGCTCTAAGTCTTTTTTTTGTGATCACGTTTTAATTTTTTTATGAAGAATTAAAGAAATCGTTTATTTTTATATTTTGGCATGTTAGAATAAAGGAATAAAATATTATTAGCGCTGTATTTGAGCATAAACGCGATTGCTTAGAAAGAGCTCATAGTATATAGTAGTATGTATGCACTATATATGCTCTAAGTCTTAAACTATTGGATGTCCCATTTTAATTTTTTTGGTGAATAATTAGTACATTTAAGGCTTTAATTCAAGGTTAAATTATTTAAAAAAAGTGTCGAAGTTATTCAAATATCGATTTGAAATTTTCACTTCCGGTTTACTATACGTAAAAAAAATTAAATTTAGAATTCGACAAAAAAAAATAAAAACTTCAACTCTTGAACTATAAGAAACAATGCTATGTAGTTTTTTATACAAATTAATTGATACAGATAACAAGCATCCAAAAATTCATGACTTCATACTTAGTAAAATTTTAAAAGCTCATAGCTAAGCAATAAAGCTTCATACGAAAAAAAAATTGTGTGTACACATCCATGTCAACTACAAGTATAACTGACCAGAGTATAAACAAAATTCACGACCTCACTTTTTTTCGTTGTCCGCTTGACGTGAAATGCCCCATATATTATTAAATATGTGAGATATACATTTCGTAAAAGTATACATACCTTGTACTTTCATATACGAATTGTCTTTGTTCAATTAGTGCGATATCATCTACATATGGGTGTGGTGGTTGAACTATAATTGCTGCGTTTACCTGAAAAATATTCTTTGAAAATAATTGTATAAAAGTAATTTCTATTTATTACATTGCTAAAATAACTTTCAAATTACTCGGATTCCAGGATGTGTTGACACAGAACAGAAGTACAAAAAAAGAAGCCGAAGATTACTGTAAGTACTAGGCAATATCGAGGGACTAGTGACACTTATACATTCGCAAGTATTTGTGGTTCACTGGGATTAATCCCGGTGATGTATAACTAGCCTATGCAGATTAGACTAACTAGTAGGTACCTACATACCTCTTATGTGGAATAGCCCTAAGCTAATTGTAGGGTGGTGAGGCCAAAATATGGCGTTCTTTGCCCGTATGTTCGGCGTCAGTAAAGGCTGAACTCTGCGAATGGATATACGGAGGCGTCTAGTGCGGTTGGATACCTGGAGCGGCCGGTGCGTGTTCGGAAGCACCGGTCCTGCTGCAGTGCGAGTAAGTACAAAACGATTTTACTTACCACAGCCACGATCAAGCAAAACGTAAGGAACATTTTCATTTTGATAATCCCAACTGATATCAACTGTGTCAAATAGTACAGCCCGGTCGAACATACATCCTACGGCTTTTATAATGCACATCATCAATTACCTTATCACATTAATGGGGTTCTAGTTTATAGTAATCAATTTTTAATTGTTTCTATTATGAGAATGACCACAGGTGTAATATTAAGGGTTATCTAAATTTCAGAATAATTAAGTCATTTTTGTATTTCCAATTAGCTATCAGTTCCTGGTTTTGTTTATGAGAGCGTTGATGGGTAACTCAGTACATGCATATTAATAATATGAAATATGTACTTCATGCTAATTTTCTTTTTATGGAAAAAAAACTGTTGTGATTACACAATATCACATTACATATTATCTTATTTAAATAAAAAAAAACATTTAAAATGGTGATATTATTCATATAATGCTACATTGTGTATGTCGGTATATTTCCACACCCTATCAACTGCACATCACATAAAATGATGTAATAAATAATTCCACATTGAAAAAAATATTTATTCAATATAAGGAGTTATTTACATCAACATCGTCAGAAGTAAAGCTTTGTCCGTTCAATAGTGTAGGTACAGTAAGGACGGAGTAGGGGACCACTCCTGTTATTTGTTACTTATTGTTGACTGACTGTTATTTGTTTCCATTTTTTATATAATCACTAAGTAGGTGTTATTTAATAGGTACGATATCGTTGCGATGTAAGTGTGGTAGTGATATTATGAGATATTTTTATCAGATGCCTTGTACTTACCTATGATTTAAATCCTTTTAAAGTAATTTCTGAGATGAAAAACACGATTGACCCGTGAATTCGGCCATATAAATAAAAATTGATGATTTTATCATCAATATATTTCCATCAGCTCTTTAATTTCGGTCAAGCTAATTTTTTGAAGTGGTTGAGCCACGCTGTAAATAATTTTGTCTGCAGCATGAATGGGCCAGCTTGAACCGGTATTACCACTGTCTTACAGAAAACTGACGTGAAGAAGCAGCTTGCTGTTTTGTTTCGTACAGTGAGTGAAATGTCCGGATGCCCATATCCCCCTTGCCAATCCCTAAATTATCCCCTTCCTTCATGGTTGGCAACGCGTCCATGATTCCTCGGGTATTGTGAACATTTATGAGGTGTAGATACCACTTAACATCAAACCTTTTTGGTAAATACCAAAAAAAAATCTAAGACTGACGAGATTGACCCATTTTTTTTGTATTAGGTATATACGCCCCACTGCTGGGCATGGGCCTCCTCTACTGAATGAGAGGTATTAGGCCTTAGTCCACCACGCTGGCCTAATGCGGGTTGGCAGACTTTACATACCTTCGAAAAATGTTATCGAGTTATCAGGTATGCAGGTTTCCTCACGATGTTTCCTTCACCGTTAAAGCAAGCGGTAATTAACACTTAATATACACATAACTTAGAAAAGTCAGTGGTGTGTGCTCTTGGGGCTGGTTTCGAATATCCCATATTAGAATATTTATTAAAACGGGTTTTAATGGTATAGTATTTGAAGCTATGAATAGCTATTATTTATTCCTTTCCCGACGTTTCAACCGAGTTGCATCGACCGTGGTCACAGGTTGACTGTTTGTTTACAGAAGTAAAAATATTTATTTATATGTATTCAAATTTTTTTATTTTTTTTTTATTTTTTTTTGTGTATTCAAATCGCGAGAGCCTAAAATCCGATATTGACCTATTGTAATAATGCTTTAACGGTCATTTTAGATTATAATGTATTTCAAAACCAGAACCACAGAAGGTCTTGAACGATTTTAAGAAATAATAAAATTTTAGCCGCACGAATTTGCGGCTTCGCGGTTACTCTGAATGAAATAATTTTCCATCTCAATGTCATGAATGTCATAGTACCTACCTGCTATGCAAGTTACTGGCAGGAAGAAGAAGAAGAGGACGTGCCGTGTCGTGCTGGTGCCACATCAGTAGAACTCGTCTATTATAGTCCTATATAAGCTCTTACAACAATTGGTACACGATTAACAACTTTGTAGATTGAACGATTATAACAAATAGATTCATCACATCTCCTATCAAGAATGCAGTTAAAAGTTCCAAACAGGACAATTAGGCTGCCCTAAATTTTGGGCATTCCTCAGAGCACGTCAATCTATAGACAAAATTATTTTTTTATAGATCAGCTAGGGAACGTAATAGAATTGTTAACATATTATCAGAACTGGACCTTTTCCATTCTAAACCACATCACTTTAAAAAAAATATGGCAAAATCTTGGTTCGATGTTTAACTAACCATTTAACAACTGTATACCGGGTGTCCAGTAATTAATGGATAACCTTGAAATGGCTTATAGTAGAACGTATGGCCGTTCAGAGAAAAATACGAAAAAATATATAAAATAAGTAGTACCTGAGGTACGTATTTTTTTTTAAAGTCGTTATTTTTATGGCTTATTTTGCTTTCATGTACACTACAACCAGAA
Source organism: Amorpha juglandis (assembly GCA_949126905.1). Lineage (NCBI taxonomy): Eukaryota > Metazoa > Arthropoda > Insecta > Lepidoptera > Sphingidae > Amorpha > Amorpha juglandis. The sequence continues at coordinate 12,521,181 of OX421372.1, forward strand.
ATTAAGGAAATCCATCGGTTTTTTGTTGTTTTATTATCATACACTAACTATACCAATAGATAGATAGTCAATAGTATGACAAGCTATTGCATTTTGTAAAAAAAATAAACATTCAAAACCATTTCTTTAGAAAAATTAGCAAAATACTATTTTTAAACAAAGTTTAAACCTCTTGGGTATAAAAAAAAATGTATAAATACATGAGTGACCAAATTTTTTCAAATAATTCCGGTTTTAAGTAGATTTTATAATGGTATAATTCATCATTGTATTTACTGTAAATAGCGATTTATTGCTATTAATGGAAGAAAGGAGCTAATTTGGCTAAGTAACAAAACAACATGGGATTATTTTTAAAATAAAATTGTAACTGTCCAATTAGGTTAAATAAAAAACAATATTTGATAATCTTTATTTCATATTAATTATATTAAATGTTCAAATTGTTGGCCTCCCACTCTGATGCAAGCCCTAAATCTACGGATAAATGACCCTCTGAGCAGCCTTGTGTAACTTTGATACCTTTTTTTGATGGGCTGCCCTAACACGGCTCGTACTTCTAAGGACCTTATCGGCTTACGGTATACTTCTTCTTTAAGGCAGCCCCAATAAAAGAAATCCAATGGATTTAGGTCCGGTGAACAAGGAGACCACAAAATTGGCCCTAGACGCCCGATCCATCTGTTCGGCTACATACTATTTAAATATTCCCGAACAGACACAGCATAATGCGCAGGGCAGCCGTCATTTTGCAACAAATTCGATTCCCTCAGCTCCTCGGATACTCCTTCTCTAATAAAGTCGGCAGATCATTTAGAAGAAATTCCAAATAACTTTGCCCAGTTAGAGTCCCCGGTAATTCAATTGGGCCAATTATTTGTCCATAGGGTTGTCCATTGGGTTGGATGGACAGGGTTGGATTTTTTTACTTTAAGTTCCCCTCACTCGCACATAGCCCACTCAGACCCTTCTTGTACCTATAACATAACACAAAAAACGGGGGGAATGGCGTGCGCCCAGGAAGCAAACATGGAGATCATATGACACATTTTACGCTTTTGAAGTAACCATTTTAAACATTATGAGTATTAAATTTAAGTTAGTTTATTTCTGATAATATCGTTTCAATTTGTTTAAATAAGCCATTTTTATCTTTTATCAACATCAAACCTTACTTTTAATAAACCTCATTAGACAAGTACAATTTTATTTTAAAAAGTATCTCATATTATATTGTTTTTGTTATTTGGTCAAATTAGCTCCTTTCTTACATTAATAGCAATAAATCGCTATTAACAGTAGATACAATAATGAATTTAAATTACATTCTATTTTTATAGTAAAAGAATACACTTGCAATAAAATAATACATTAAATTTTATAACAATATAAGAAATATTAATCGAAGAGACCGCCCCGGACCGTACCTGGTGCAAAAGTGCCCATTATACTTGCAACATTGCCACGTTGTATTGAAAGTGATATATGTTGCACCAGGTACGATTCAGCGCGAGAATCCTCACCATTCCTTCTCAGGCGTCGCCCCAGTTCTCGGATAAAATCCTTGGCCTCCGCGCACCACACCCCACTAACCTCTACCGCGAAGGGAACGAAAAAATATGATCGTTCGAGCATGGAGTATTTTAAATGTTTCTGAGCCGCTGCCCATTCAGCGGCAGAACCGGCTTTATGTACAGTACGCGTCAAGTGAGAGGCGGCGTATGTGCTGACACACGTCGCGTCCCACAACAGACAGCGGCCTTTCTCCCAAGGTATTAGAGTTAGCCCATCGGGCCGCTTGCCATCAGAGCGACTCAAACCAGGCGGTTCCAGTGTGCAGGGTAAGCCGGCAGACACCAAAGCACGACGGATGATGTCATTGAGCATGTGATGCCTTGGAAAACGACCCGCCGACCTGCAGCAACTCAAACCGTGGTGACCCCTGGCATCAACCTGCGCCCCACACACACAAGCGTGTGGCTCACAAATGTTACAGCCAAGTCTAAGCGCTACGGCTACTCTTAGTGAGTCATTATCAAGTAAGGTTCCGACGTGAGGTGATGGAATAGCATGAAGCCAAGCCCCAGACTCCGAGCAAGAAACCGATTTGAGTCGAGCAACGTCAGCTCCCAATGCTGAACTAAGCATATCAGCGACTCTCACTCCGCACATCCGCTCGTCCCACTGACGCTGCACACTTGGGTTTTCAGGATGATCAGCGGTAGGGCACACCAACGACCAGGCGTTTAAAGCCTCCGCTGCGTACGGGATGGCGGTACTGTCACCCTGAACTTGTAGTAAGTTAGTAATCAGTCCCGAAACCCCGTGAGCAGACGCTAAAAAGGCCGATACGTTGGTATCCCCCACACGTCTAACACCCAATCCCCCGTGCCGAACAGGTAAATATAATATACCATTATAAAATCTACTTAAAACCGACATTATTTAAAAAAAATTGGTCACTCTTTTTAAAAGTGCAATAACTTGTCATACTATTGACTATCTATCTATTAGTATAGTTAGTGTATAATAATAAAACAACAAAAAACCGATGGATTTCCTTAATTTCTGGTCGTAGTGTCCAAGAAAGTAAAATAAACCAAAAAAATTACGACTTTTAAAAAAAAAATACGTACCTCAGGTACCGTAAAGTGGGGCTAATTGGTAGAAAAAGTCACATAAAATGGCTGTAATGTTATCAACTTTTGTATTAAGTCACCATTTTTATCAACTGGTTATAATATTGCATGTACTAATACAGAATATTAAGGATTGTGTGATGACAAGCAATGAATTTAGGTTTTTTTAAAAAAAATATACGACTTTCCAAATAACCCTTAAGGTGGGCTAATTGGAATCAACTGGATTTATGCTGGAAAATAGGTACATAGTCTTGAAATTACTATTTAAACTGTGTCGTGCTTTGATTTCTTTCCTTTTCCTTTCCCTTTTTCATTCAATACAATGAATTTTTTTTTTCCTTTTCAGAGATGTCATCTTTTCTTTCATAATCTTCTATGCCAATACTTTTTCCAGGTGACACATTAACCTTCTTTTTGCGTTTTTTAATGCTTTCTGTTTGCTTTGGTTCGTAAGTCACTCAACATATCAATGACACATGTAGAAACGTTCTTATCAACAGTTACAGCATCCTGTGGCTTATTCGGCAATTTTTCAATAGGCCTTCACCGATCGATTGGATACAGCCCACATTTATTACAACCATTAATTATGTTTTATTTGCCTGCATTATTGGCTGTTAGCTTTTGATACAATAATGAAAACAACCGTGGAAAACCTTTTTTTGTCATCGATTTTACCCGTCGATTTTGATTTTGTTTATAATAATGCCAATATTTTTTTAAGGGAGCATACAAAGCAACGTCTAGAGGTTGCCTTATATGGGTAGCCTTTGCAGGCAGACAGACAAATTTGACGTTATAGGTCTGACATAATTCCAAAACTTCTGACGAAAAATGCAATGATAAGTTGTCTCCTATCAAGTAACCTTAACTCCTTCTTATTTCTTTCCTTCTAGTCTCATTATTGGGTAATAACCAAATAGCCCCATTTTGCGTTCCAATTAGCCCCATCTTCAATAATACATCATAGCACAAAAACTATTGTTGCTAATTAAAATGTTATTCCTGATTAATAAAGGTGAAAAAATGAATAAAATTTTATAAACTAACCAAAACAAATGTACGAAAAATTTTACACCTCTAAAAGTTTGCAGCTCTCGATTTCGCACCAAAATACTTCTTTTTGCCAAAAACCGTTTACTATTTGTCATAACAACGGAAGAACTTTTCTGATTGGTTGATTTAAAATCCCGAAAGGTCGCTATGGTTGACTTCAGTTTTAGTAAAAAAAATAAAGATGTAATCTTGTTTTTATTTTTTTTCAAATAGCCCCTTGTTTCTCAAATAACCCCATTTTACGGTACTACTTATGTTATATATTTTTTCGTATTTTTCTCTGAACGGCCATTCGATCTGCTATAAGACATTTCAAGGTCATCCATTAATTACTGGACACCCTGTATAATGTACATTTTTTATCCCTATTCTACCACAAGCAAGCTGTATTGTGTTACGCTCAGTTACGTACTTGTGAAGACATGTAAATGTGTAGTTTTAGCTATTTATTTAGTTGCTTCTTTATGTATCACCAATTTGTTATCATAAGAAAATAAAATAAAGTAGGTGTGGATACAATCAGCCCATCATTCTGTCTTTTGGGCTTGAACACAATATGTAATTTTTTTTTGTATCTATAAGCAGTAAACTAACAACATGTTCGAAATAAATTTAACTACTGTAAACACGTTACTTTCAAAATATCAAGATAAGGAATTGTTGATAATTATCGGGTAGATAATTATTCATTTACATTTGTGAACTCCATCAAATTCAGCAATACAATGATTTTACTACCACATTCACTACTAAATGCGTCGATGATGTGGTCACAGCAGTAGACATGGTGAACAGGGATCTCGCACGTATTAAGAGTTGGTCTGATAGTTTCGGCCTATCTGTGAACCCGTCTAAATGTCAGGCAATAATTGTGGGTAGCCCAAGGATGATGAGCAGACTGGATATTACGAAGATTCCAACTGTCACATTTAATGGATCTGTCATCCCTTGGTGTCCCAGTGTCAAGGATCTTGGACTACACATCGACTCCAACCTGAGCTGGCGATCCCAGATAAACTCTGTCAGCCAAAAGGTCACCGGTACTCTTCGTGCGCTATATCGCCTGATAAATTTTCTCCCTTCTAAGACCAAGACTTTGCTTGTGCAATCCCTTATCCTTCCGATAATCGATTATGGTGATGTGTGCTATTTTGATCTGAATGCAGATCATCTTAACAAACTTGACCGTCTTCTCAATAACTGCATTCGATTTATCTATAATCTTCGTAAATATGATCATGTTTCTTCCTATCGCACGCAGTTAAAATGGCTGCCAATTCGCCAACGCCGCTCTTTGCGAGCACTCACAACTCTTTTCTCGCTACTTACATCCCCCACTCCACCTTCTTATTTATCTTCTGACAGGAATCTTCGCTCATCTAATAATCTTCTACTTAAATGTCCCCCTCATACCTCTGACTTCACTCACTCTTCTTTCCCTATTCAGTCTATACTTCTCTGGAACTCACTCCCACTCGAAATCAGGTTGTGCACTACACGATTGGCAGTTAAAGCAAGAGTTCGTCAACTATTGTTGGACGGAGTGGAATTATCACATTAGTTTATATTATATATTGTATATGTATGTATTATATATTGTATGTATTATCTTCTTTATATATATAATTCTTCTGTGAGTGTGTATGTTCCTGAACTTCTCTTAAACGACTGGACCGATTTTGATGAAATTTTTTGTGTGTGTTCAAGGGGATCTGAGAATGGTTTAGATTCACAATTTTGTCCGCTGGACAATGTTTTTTTTATTAATTTTTAATTTATTAGTAGTTGTTGAGTTGTCGTTGCGAAGCTTGCCGTGATGACGGGTCGTATAGCGTCTAGACTGGACAGGGACAGGACAGGGACAGGACAGTGAGACAGGACAGTGAGACAGGAAAGTGAGACAGGACAGTGAGACAGGACAGTGAGACAGGACAGTGAAACAGGACAGAGAGACATGACAGAGAGACAGGACAGTGAGACAGGACAGTGAGACAGGAAAGTGAGACAGGACAGTGAGACAGGACAGTGAGACAGGACAGTGAGACAGGACAGTGAGACAGGACAGTGAAACAGGACAGAGAGACATGACAGAGAGACAGGACAGTGAGACAGGACAGTGAGACAGGACAGTGAGACAGGACAGTGAAACAGGACAGAGAGACATGACAGAGAGACAGGACAGTGAGACAGGACAGTGAGACAGGACAGTGAGACAGGACAGTGAGACAGGACAGTGAGACAGGAAAGTGAGACAGGACAGTGAGACAGGACAGTGAGACAGGACAGTGAGACAGGACAGTGAGACAGGACAGTGAGACAGGACAGTGAGACAGGACAGTGAGACAAGACAGTGAGACAGGACAGTGAGACAGGACAGTGAGACAGGACAGTGAGACAGGCAGTGAGACAGGACAGTGAGACAGGACAGTGAGACAGGACAGTGAGACGGGACAGTGAGACGGGACATTGAGACAGGACAGTGAGACAGGACAGTGAGACAGGCCAGTGAGACAGGATAGTGAGACAGGACAGTGAGACAGGACAGTGAGACAGGACAGTGAGACAGGACAGAGAGACAGGACAGAGAGACATGACAGAGAGACAGGACAGTGAGACAGGACAGTGAGACAGGACAGTGAGACAGGACAGTGAGACAGGACAGGACAGGGACAGGACAAGACGGGGACAGGACGGGGACGGGACGGGGACGGGACGGGACGGGGAAAGGACGGGGACGGGACGCGGACAGGACGCGGACAGGACGGGGACAGGACGGGGACGGGACGGGGACAGGACTGTCCAACCGGAGGGAGGTGGGAGACGACCTGACTTAGGTCGTCGAAGTCAATTAAATGTGCGACGGGCTACCTCACGTGCAATGGCGCAGTACCTCACTTAATTGCATTTAATGTAAATAAAACATTTGTATTAAGTTTTGACCACATTTTACACAAATATATTATGTAGGTGATACGAAGTTCACCGGGTCATCTAGTACATAATATATTATGTTATTATCTATATATATAAAAATGAATCGCTGTGCGTGTGTCTCGCCAAAACTCGAGACTGGCTGTACCGATTTGGCTAATTCTGATCTTGAAATATTTGTGGAAGTTCAGGGAAGGTTTACCCGGTGAGAAAAAATTAGTAACATAAATAATAAGTAAAGGAAAACACTAAAAACTACAACTTAATTTTCCAATACAACCTGTTCCTGGGTATGAAACATTTGACATCTTTTTGATGTGAAACATCTATAAGCGCAGGTATAAACCGGATTGTTGTCGTTGCGAAGCTTGCCGTGATGACGGGTCGCCACGCTATACTAGACTGGACAGGGACAGGACAGTGGGACAGGACAGTGAGACAGGACAGTGAGACAGGACAGTGAGACAGGACAGTGAGACAGGACAGTGAGACAGGCAGTGAGACAGGCAGTGAGACAGGACAGTGAGACAGGACAGTGGAGACAGGACAGTGAAACAGGACAGTGAGACAGGACAGTGGAGACAGGACAGTGATACAGGACAGTGAGACAGGACAGTGAGACAGGACAGTGAGACAGGACAGTGAGACAGGACAGTGAGACAGGACAGTGAGACAGGACAGTGGGACAGGACAGTGAGACAGGACAGTGAGACAGGACAGTGATACAGGACAGTGAGACAGGACAGTGAGACAGGCAGTGAGACAGGACAGTGAGACAGGACAGTGGAGACAAGGCAGTGAGACATGACAGTGAGACAGGACAGTGAAACAGGACAGTGAGACAGGACAGTGAGACAGGACAGTGAAACAGGACAGTGAGACAGGACAGTGAGACAGGACAGTGAGACAGGACAGTGAGACAGGACAGTGAGACAGGACAGTGAGACAGGACAGTGAGACGGGACAGTGAGACGGGACAGTGAGACGGGACAGTGAGACAGGACAGTGAGATGGGACAGTGAGACACGACAGTGAGACAGGACAGTGAGACAGGACAGTGAGACACGATAGTGAGACAGGACAGTGAGACAGGACAGTGAGACAGGACAGTGAGACAGGACAGTGAGACAGGACAGTGAGACAGGCAGTGAGACAGGACAGTGAGACAGGACAGTGAGACAGGACAGTGAGACGGGACAGTGAGACGGGACAGTGAGACGGGACAGTGAGACAGAACAGTGAGACAGAACAGTGAGACAGGACAGTGAGACAGGACAGGGACAGGACAGAACAGGGACAGGACAGGACAGGGACAGGACGGGGACAGGACGGGGACAGGACGGGGACATGATGGGGACGGGACGGGGACGGGACGGGGACAGGACAGGGACAGGACGGGGACAGGACGGGGACAGGACGGGGACAGGACGGAATCAACATACACACCCGTCATCGAATGAATAAGACACACACACATACATTACCATTAAGCCTGCAATACATGTTGGACGAGCTTAGGCCAACACGAGTGTAGGTAAATTAATACAAGGCAAGCGCTAGTGCCTAGACGTTCGGCAAGTTTATCGAAAACCAATCGAGTAGCCGGCTGTGAAGCGAGAGGCCGTGGGTTCGATCCCCGCACCGAGACAAATGTTTATGTGAACCACAAATATTTGTTTCCCGAAACAAACCCAGTCCCCGGTCTGGGTGTTGTGAGACCAAAAGTCTCTCGTAGTTGCTGATACCCACGATACTATCCTGATACCCAAATATACTATCTATACGTTGGTATTAGTCATCACTCGGTGTTATGTATGTGTGCGGGGTTGTATCCCCCTCCCGAATGACGCGCCGTACAACCGTCAAATAAACCAGTGTGAATTGTGCAAGCGTTCGTTTCACTTGTCCCGAGCTGTCAACCCAACATTGGCGACGAGACTCTTAACTACACACAAAAAAAAAAAATGTCGAATTCTCAATTCGGAATTTTATCCACGTTTGACCATACGGTGCATACTTGGAAGACTTACAAGAGTCGTATTGCACAATGGTTCATAGCAAACGAGATCACGGAAGCCAGCGACGCGACAGGAAGAAGGAGACGAGCTATACTGCTGAGCGCACTCACCGACGGCACCTTCAAGCTAGCTTCGGATCTCGCCTTACCAAAGGAGCTGCAAGAAGTGCCTTATGAAGACATACTTGCACTGCTGGACAAACATTTTACGCCGAAACGTTGCGGGTTTGGCGAACGATGCAATTTCTACGCGGCATCACAGCAGACTGGCGAAACTCCAACGCAATGGGCAGCAAGACTTCGTGGGCTGACGGCCTACTGCGGGTTCAGCAACGTCGAAGAGGCTCTACGCGACCGCTTCGTAATGGGAATGTTACCAGGACGTGAGCGGGATAAGCTTTTCGCCCAAGATTTGGCAGATTTATCCCTGGCTAAAGCAATCGAGCTAGCAGAGACGATAAGGAGCGCCCGCATTGGAGCCGCGGCCACTGCGCATCTCGCAGGGCAGCCAGAACAGCTGTACAAAATCGACCAAAAAGCGACAGATACGGTTGGAAAGTGTACAGTGTGCGGTCGTTCAAACCATACGTCTGCAAAGTGCCGGTTTGCAAAATATAAGTGTAAAAAGTGTAACGTACAAGGTCACCTTCAAAGAATGTGTAAAAAGGTTAATTACATAGTCACGGATGATGTTGACGAGGGTGATGACGGTAAGCTTTTTCGAATTTCATGTTCAAATGGCGAGCCCATGACGGAGACGGTTACAATTTCGGGGGTGAATTTGAAATTTGAAATCGACAGTGGTTCCGCCGTGACCGTTATCTCGAGTAGTACATACAACAAGTTTTTTGCAAGTGTACCATTGTCACCGACTAATAAAAAATTATTTACGTACGGTGGTAATAAAATAACATGTGTCGGGGTAGCACAGTTACCGGTTACCTACTCGGGACAAACACACGAACTCGATGTATACGTTATGCGCGATTGTGGTCCGCCATTATTAGGCAGGAATTTCATTTCGATCTTTAGGCTGGAATTTTTGCCGTGTAAGTTTATAAATGATACGGATAATGTGTTGCATAAATTGCAATCACAGTTTCCAGAAGTTTTTTCTAACAAGTTGGGAGCGTTTAACAAATATAAGGTTAAATTACAAGTAAAACCCGACTCGAGGCCTGTATATTTTAAAGCGCGGCCTATAGCCTTCGCATTAAAAGATAAAATAAACGATGAAATCGATCGTTTAGTTCAGCTGGGAATATTAAAACCGGTTGAACATGCTGAATATGCGTCACCCATTGTACCTGTGCTAAAACGCAACGGCACCGTTAGGCTATGCGTAGACTACTCTGTGAGTTTAAATAAACAGCTTATTGTAGAAAAATATCCACTGCCTACAGTTCACGAACTGTTTACAAAATTATACGGGGGTCAACAATTTTCTAAAATTGATTTGTCCATGGCTTACAATCAATTTTTACTTGACGAAGACTCCCAGAACCTAACTTGCATTAACACACATCGCGGTTTATATAAATATACTCGAATGGTTTTTGGTCTGTCAAGTGCTCCATCTATTTTTCAGAAGGCAATGGAATGTATTCTTTGCAATATGGAGGGAGTTCTATGCCTGTTGGATGATATTCTCATAACGGGACCAAGTAAGGAAGTGCATTTACGCAGACTTACGGCAGTTTTAGGCAGATTACAAGACGCGGGACTGGTTTTGCAAAAGGAAAAATGTGAGTTTTTTAAAAACGAAATTTTTTATCTAGGGTATATAATAGATAAAGACGGACTTAAGAAGTCTCCGGACAAAGTTAAGGCAATCATTGAGGCACCCGTTCCCACTAATGTTAACAAATTGCAATCATTCTTGGGACTAGTGAATTATTATAGGAATTTTGTGCCAAATGCTTCAAGCATTTTATGTCCACTGTATGATTTACTCAAAAAAGAAACTAAATGGGTGTGGACTCCGGCACATAATAAGTCCTTTAATAAAATTAAAGATATTTTGGCCTCTGAACAAGTATTGACTCATTTCAACCCTAACGCAAAATTAATTTTAACTGTAGATGCATCGCCTACTGGCTTAGGGGCTATACTGTCACAAATAGAAGCGGACGGGTCTGAGCGTCCCATATCCTTCGCATCCCGTACTCTTAACGCGGCAGAGAAAAACTACGCTCAAATTCAGAAGGAAGCCACAGCTATTGTTTTTGGGGTTCGGCGTTTTCACCAATATTTATACGCAAGGTCAGAACCATTTGTTTTGCGGACTGACCATAAACCATTAATTTCAATTTTCGGACCATATAAAGGTATCCCAGAAGTATCGGCAAATAGGCTTCAGCGTTATGCCTTATTCCTTAATGCTTATAATTACACTATAGAATATGTTCGTAGTGAAAGTAATTGTGCGGATTATTTATCGCGTGCTAGTCTGCCGGAGCCACAAGTGCATAGGGACACGAAGTGGGCGGGGCCGCGGCCGGCCGCGCCGGACAGCGCGCGCGCACAGTGGGAGCACGAGTCCTGCGACTTACGGTCACCTGTTGATCGCGCTGCGTATGTAAATTTTGTATTAGATAGCAGTCTGCCCGTGACATTAACCGAGTTGCGGAATGAAACAAACAAGGATGTGGTGTTACTACATGTCATTAAATACATATTAAATGGGTGGCCTAAAAAAATTACTGACATAAGAATAAAACCTTATTTTAACTGTCGTTTACAACTTTCTTACGAGGATGGGTGTGTTATGAGAGGCCACAAGGTAATTTTACCCGAAAAGTTGCGTCAGAGAGTTATTTCGGAGTTACATACTTCACACTTAGGGATCGTTAAAACGAAAGCGGCAGCCCGCGCGCGCGTTTGGTTTCCAGGAATAGATGACGTCTTGGAAAAAATGATAAACTCATGCGAAGTGTGTACACAACTAAAGCCGTCGCCACCGCGCGCCCCTATTTCTCCCTGGGAATACCCTACCAATCCATTCCATAGGGTTCATATTGATTTCCTAGGGCCCATAAACGGGAAGATATTTCTAGTGATGGTCGACGCTTACTCTAAATGGGTAGAAGTTTACGATATGAAAAACACATCGACCTCGTTAGCCGTGATCGATAAACTTTATGAATTTATGTCGAGGTTTGGGGTACCGCACACTATAGTCAGTGACAATGGTACGGCTTTCGTTTCGCAGGTATTTGAAGCCTTTTGTAACGGTAACGGTATTAGACACATTACATCACCATCCTACCATCCAGCCAGCAACGGTCAGGCGGAAAGTTATGTCAAAATTATAAAGAAGGGCATCAAATCTTGTATATTAATGAACACTAATGCACGACTCACAAAGTTGAACCTATTAAAATATCTTTTTGACTATAGGAATTCTGTTCATAGTACTACGGGATTGTCGCCGGCTCAGTTAGTGTATGGTAAAAATCTACGGTCGCGGTTAGACTTATTTAGTCGTGATATGTCTGTGTCACCATCCTCGTCAAACAGCATTCGTAATAATGTGAAAAATAAACAGTGTTTACAGGTTAAGTCACACGGCGGTAAAAATAAACAAACATTTTCTATAGGTGATAAGATTTTGTATAAAAATATTGTTAATAATCGAAGTACTTGGAACAGAGGTGTCGTTGTTAAACGAATAGGCAAAGTTATGTATTTAGTTAAGGATTTTTATTCGTGTTTAGAAATGAGAAAACATAAGAATCAATTAGTCTTATTTAAAGGCATTTGTAATGATAATGATAATTGTTCAAGCTATTGCGATATTGATGTAAACGATTTGCCTCAACGTGACGCTCGAAGTCCATCGCCAGCATCGGTCAATCCGTCACACGAAGGTGGAAGGGAAGCGGATTCAGCAGACGATTGTTCCGCAGAACAAGCTACTTCGCCCGTTCCACACGACGTGGAGGAGGATACGTTCCATCAGGCATGCGAAGCGAACGAGCAAGATGATAAGGAATCTGTTCCCGAACCCAGAATAGAAAGGCATAACCCCTTATCCCGTGTGTTGTTACGTAATATTCCGCGGATTAATTATAAAGACTCTTAACTGTAATGTTAAAAATATTAGTGTTAATAGGGGGAGAGATGTTATGTATGTGTGCGGGGTTGTATCCCCCTCCCGAATGACGCGCCGTACAACCGTCAAATAAACCAGTGTGAATTGTGCAAGCGTTCGTTTCACTTGTCCCGAGCTGTCAACCCAACACTCGGCAACGCTCGTCCAACATGTATTGCGGGCTTTATACCTTCAAGGTCAATGTACCCGCTTTATAAAAACGCCAAGCGTACAGAAGGTAAACGGCTCAAAATAGTAATTTAGAAATTGAAATAAATATTAGATTACCCTATGAAATGTAATAAAATCCTAAGTAAAATCGAATCTTGTAACTTTTATAATGATTATTTGTTTTTAGTCAAATTTGTGTTACCTATTTATAGGTATGTGCATTTCCCAAACACATTTTTTTTATATTTTAACAACATCAATGAACAAAGTAATCTTGTCGCAACTTTTTCAGTGAATGTGTCGAGAGCGTCTGTGAGTCTGAGACGTATTTTCATATGTATGGAGTTGCCCTTCTTAAGCGTTTGTGTTTTATAATAACATCGTCAGCTGTGACATTTTATTCAATAGAGTTAAGTGCAAAAACCGTACAGCGTGATTTAAAAGGCTCAAAACTTAAATCACGTTTTTTGGCAAAACTACTACAAGCTCAAGCCTCATGTTTGGTACAAGGTAAGCAGAGGCGATGACGAATATGTGGTTTCATTTAGTAACAGGGTGTCAAAACAACACTGTATACAGTGTAAAATAAATAAATAAATAAATAAATTACTTAATTTTGCGTCAAAAAGATTATTATTTTTAACACCCAAATATTAGCTGAAGTTTCCAGTTTCTTGTATTATGTTACTCCATCATTATGTAAGTCCAGAAGTACTTATATTCACCATCACTTACACTCATTAAACAAGTCACGCACTTGCTACTTTGAGAATCCGAATTTTGTTCTAATTAGCGATTGGGAATGAAAGAGGCAAAAATTACATACACATTTAAAGTAATAAAAAATATGTTTATTGTAGTGTGAAACACTCATAAAATACAAAATGATAAAAGAAAAGTAATATTTTTGTGCGCAATTGGTACCAGACGGTGTTGCATTATTGCCTTATAATTATTCGTTTCGTCTTAAGGTAAGGCAAACAATATATAATCCAGTACTCGGTCACAACGGACCAGTATTTGCTGCCGACTATACAGCGTTACCACCTCATCCAGCCATTGATGTGTCTACTGGAACTAGCTGAGCAACCACCGACTTCTGCTATAATTTTTGTAGTTGCTTTTTCTGCTTGAACGAGACGAGTAGCTACGCACGATTGGAGAGCTGCTGGCAATGCGTTTAGATTCATACTGAGACGGTTCGCCTGCGAAAAATAAATTTACTTAAAATATAAAATCCACAGCCCTTAAAATTAACAACATGTAAAAGATACAGATATATATTATGGCCAATCACGGTTTTTCTTTAGGTATAAAAACATAACTTTTAGCAGATCCCCCTCCCTTGCCCAACCCTTCAATTATCCCTTCCCTTTAATTCTTCTAGTACTGTAGGCGTACATGGGCGGTGGAACCCACTTAAAAAGGCAGTTAAATTTGAATTGCTTCTTTATTTTCTAAAATGAGCAAGCGAGCGGTGAGCAAAACATCAATGCCAAGTGCTGAAGGTAGTTTACTGGCGCTCATTAGGTGAGCATCTCGTAACGAAATTATTTTTATTTGACGCATGCTTTGTAAAAAACAATTATTACATTAGTTCGTCTTTGCTGAAAGGCAACGCCTATCATAAAATTATAATAAGTAAAAAAATAATATGAGACTCTCGCTTACTATAATAATATAACTCTCGAAGTATATAGAATCTTATTCAGCATAGTGAGTTCTAATGTGTTTTTTTTTATAGCATAGGCCGGCAAACGACCAAGTGGGTCACCTGATGGTAAGTGATCTGCATTGTCGACCTTTAAGGAAGGGGATATTTAGGAATTGGGAAGGGGAGGGGATTTGGGCTTCCGAATATCTCACTCGCCGTACGAAACCCCTCTGGAAGCCGTGCTTTCTGGTCGCTTGCCAAAGCTGTCCAAGGTAACTTCTGCCAGTCTAGTCTCCCGCCACTGCGTAAGCCTGATGACAGTCTGGCCCATAGTGCAAAGGAAAAGGCTGATCTTTTGGCTCAATCCTTTGACCCCCGTTCTTACGCGCCTTTACCGTCTTTCCTACTATACCAACAAGGTCCCATCCTCGTGGAAGGTAGCTCATGTCCATCCGATCCCTAAAAAGGGTGACCAGTCGGACCCTTCAAATTATAGGCCGATAGCGGTCACATCCCTGCTCTCCAAAATCTTTAAGCGCGTAATTAACGCCCAGTTGTTACGATACCTTGAGGAGCACCAGCTGATGAGGCTATGGCCGTCGGCCTAGATATCGCGAAGGCGTTCGATCGAGTGTGGCATAGAGCCCTTCTATCGAAGTTACCATCCTACGGGATCCCCGAGGGACTCTGCAAGTGGATCGCTAGCTTCCTGGATGGTCGGAGCATCAAAGTCGTCGTGGACGGCTGTTGCTCCGAGACTCTGTCCATTAATGCTGGCGTTCCACAGGGCTCGGTGTTGTCGCCGACTCTCTTCATCTTGCATATCAATGACATGCTGTTTATCGACGGCATACATTGCTATGCAGATGACAGTACGAGTGACGCGCCATACATCGGCCACCAGAATGTTCCTCGGAGTACTGTGGAGGAAAGACGGTCTCAACTTGACTGAAATCGAGAGCTCTCTGGGGCGGGCCTCAGAATGGGGGGAAAAGAACTTAGTTCAATTCAACCCCACGAAGACACAAGTTTGCGCGTTCGCGTTTGGGGGTTCGCGAGGCACATATCGCGGACCCCCAGCACCACAGAAGAACTCATAGCCGCACTCCAGAAATTGAGTCTCGAAGTTGCCGAGTTACGGCAATCAAGACATCAATTCAAAGGTCGCGGCGGGCCAAGAGGTCACCAGTTTAGGTAATGATAGAGGTGGCGTCTATTACCTAAGATGAGGATGGACAATTATACGCAAGTGTTGAGTACCATGGTTTAATCGCGACTCCGTATACAGAACTAATTCGGCGGGCAAAGCCGCCTGCTATAATATACATAGAAAAACTACAACTAAGCAAATATTGCATTCGTCACTCACGCACGCTTCACGCTAACTAGGTTACAGTTTACATGTGTGTGCCTACAATAATAATTTTTATTTCTCACAAGTTTTATAAATATTAACTAAGTAAAACAAAAAAATCAGCTGGTTAGTAATAATTTTTTATGACCTCGTTATCGATACCTATTGGAAGGAGGGGACTCTTTGATCAAACCATACATTTTGTAGGACAAATATTTTTTCGAATAATTTAGATAATTATCATCAGATTTAACAAAAAAAACCAGTTAGTAATAAATTTTTGGGACTCATCAAATCGAAATATTCTATCCTTGCTACCTCTGTTAGCTACCACAATAGAGAATTTACGCATAGGGAATTGTTGGGCGTCTCATCGAAACGAAGGTACTAACGGAAAATTAGCTTGATAGTAATCGAGTGGAAAAATGGCTCAGGGATCCCTGACTATAACGACCCGGTCGAGTCAGCCCATTCATGCTGTAGACAAAACTGCCTACAGCTTGGCTGTACCACAAAAAATTTCATCAAAATTATTTATTAATTACATTTATTAATAGTTTCTTCTAAAAATATAAAACCTCTTAGCCAAGTTATCTACTGCATAAATGGGACATTTCGAGCGGGGTGGAATAACTGTCTTAGAAAACTGTTATATAACATCCCCACTGTTACATTTCGAAGACCCAAAATGCCCTTAAAGGGCGGCAACTTGGCTTTGTGATTGTTCATTGGCGGGTATCTCTTAGGTCAGGTTATCACTTGCTAATATGGTATGTCTTCTGACTTAAAAAAAACCACTACATAGGTATAATACATATGAATAATAATATATTACAAGGTGGTAGGTCCCTTGTATGCGAGAGGCCGTCTGGGTTGGTACCATCGGTTTGTCTGTTTCTACCGCCAAGCAGTGTGTTGTAAGCACTGTTGTGTTTCAGTTTGAAGCACATTGAAGCCAATGATATTACTGGGCATTGTGGGACTTAACATCTTATGTCTCGGGGTGACGAGCGCAGTTCAGTACCATGCAGCGCTTTCTAACTCAAAATTCTGTGTGGTGTTGCTTCTGTTTATGGGCAGGCGTGGCGCTTACCATAAGGCGAGCGACTTGCTCGTCTCGTTATTCAATTAAATAAAAAAAAAGTGTGCGTCTCGGGACCCGACAGAAGCGATAACTTAAACAAGAAACAACAAGGGTTAAAGTGAGTGAGGCGGAGCCTGCCTACTGCTGCCGTATGCGTGAGAGAAAGGGAAGCAGAAAGAGTGGCGCCGTAACCCGTTACGTTACGACGCGGTTTACCCTCCTATAAGAAGTTCTCACTTCATTGGATTGTTCTGCACTGCACTGGACTGCACTCCAGTCCGGTCAAAGCCCTGTCAAAGTCTGGTCAAAGTCCTGTCAAAGACCGGTCAAAGTCCGGTCGAAGTCCGGTCAAAGTCCTGTAAAGTCCGGTCAAAGTCCGATCAAAGCCCTGTCAAAGTCCTGTCAAAAACCGGTCAAAGCCGACTGGTCAGCGTGTGACGCCACTTCGAAGTTCCAGGGAGGTCGGCTAACGCTGGCTGGTGAACTGGCCCGGGTCACGTCTCACGGAAGGTTCTCGAATATTCTCGAACTTTCCGTTGGTCGATGGACCGCTCGCGTTACGGAACGAATCGGTTCACCTTCCCATAAAAAGTTATCACTAAATGCATCAATAAATGAAAGGATATTACAGCTAGCGTTCTCCTTGTTGCCGATGTCGCAAGGTACGTTTTGGCACTAAATTCTACGCGGCGAAGACAAGGGCCTTTAGACCGAATGCTGCTCCTACACTGTCTCATATCTTCTAGAACTTGGTTTCCAAAGTGTCCGGTTTCAGAAGCAATAGTGGACAAAGTAGCTATTGTATCAGATACGACTGTTATGCGGTCCTCGGCGCATGCTAATGATTCGATCAATGTTGTGATGAATAGTAATTCTGCTTCTTTTCGAGCATTCTGAAACAGAGAAAATCGTTAAAATCTTTATTTATTTAAAAAACGAAACGTTTTAACAAAATACGATTGATAAAAAATACTTAAAAAATTATAGCAGTTTAATGGTCGATCATCATTAAACTTATAAGACTTAATACTACCGACTGAACATCGTTTAATTTTATTATTGGCTATATAGGTTTTTTTTTTTTTTTTGTAATTGCTGTAAGCCTGACGAGAGTCGGCTGTATTCAGCTTCACCGGACTTTCGGGCGAGCGCTTTAGGCGCTCTCAGCCTTTGACTAGGTGACCACCGCTGAGGGCACCCCCTTTGGGGTACGAACCTCGGCTCAGGACGGTCACCGGAGAGGGCAGAGACATCTGCGATTATAGGTTTACGGGACTTTTAAAATCTACTTGATGATTATCATCATTATTAACATCGGCTCGCGGGCCGGTACTAGGGTCGGGGGCGTTGCGGGGAACGCGGCGCGGTCCTCGGCGGCGAGGACGGTATGTCGGTTTTGTAAAGTGTATTTTCATGAATTCCTCTCTCCTTCGGATGGCCAGAGTGGTCGCATCGTCTGGGTCAGTGAGGACGCTACGCGGACGTCTCCACTTTGCACGGTCAAAGGGAGTATATATTGAGGCTCGTCGGACGAGCGGATTCGGATGGTGGGCGGCGCGATCGAAATAGCGCTTGCTGTTCATTTTCATGAACTGCCGGATGGTCGGCAAACCCACGTCCACGTGGATATTGAGATTCCTCACATACCACGGGACCCCAGTAATTCTACGCAGAAAGCGATTCTGCAGGGTTTGCAAGCGTCTATATCGTGTTTCGGGTACATGCGCAAACGCAGGCGATGCGTAAGTCATGATCGGCCTAATACAAGTCGTGTAAATCCTAATCTTGTTGCGGATCGAGAGTTTGCTTTTACGGTTCATGAGCCAGTAGAGCTGGCCCAACGCGAATGCGGCTCGCGCGCGTACCGCGTTTAAATGGGGAATGAAGGTAAGCTTCTGGTCAAGGGTCACTCCTAGATATTTAACTGTCTTGGTCCAGGGAATGGGCATGTTAGACATGGTCACATTCGGGACTGGAGCAAGACGAGCTGGGAATCTATCGAAAAGGATCGCGGCGCTTTTGGACGGGTTGATGGTGATTCGCCATTTGCGGAACCACTGGCCGAGTTCGTCGGCAGCGGCTTGCAAAGTGCGGACCACCTCAACCGGATTTTTGCGCGATGTATAGATCGCGGTATCCTCAGCAAAGAGCGCCAGATGGGCGTCCTTTGGTTTGGGAATATCGCTTGTGTACAGCGAGAAAAGGAAGGGAGAGAGAGCGGAGCCTTGCGGGACTCCGGCCGAAATGGTGTGTCGGGAAGAGAGGCTTCCCTCCACGCGATATCAGAAACCGCGATTCGACAAGAATGCTCGTATGATGTGCACGAGCTGAGTGGGCACGTTCATGGAGTATAGCTTGTAAAGCAAGCCATTGTGCCACACCTTGTCGAATGCTTTTTCGACATCGAAAAATATGGCTCCGGTGGGGATCATTCTAATGTTTTTATCGTAAATGTGCTCCGTGATGCGGAGCACCTGATGTAAGCAACTGTGGCGGGCTCGGAACCCAAACTGCTCCTCGGGGAGCAGATTGTGGTTCTTGGCTACTACTTTCAAGCGATCGAGGACGATAGAATCGAAGTTTTTAGCAGGTATTGTCTCTGTTGAGACTGAAGGACGGCTATTTCGTCCAATAGTGTTTGGGACTCGGTGCAGTCGCCCAAACGCAAAACGCGTTGGACGCGGACCGCGATGCGGGTAACAAAGTCGTTACCCGCAGAGGCCAGGGCTCTAACTAGATAGATAGGCTCTGTGGCCAGGTAGTGGTCCTCCTCCGGGAGGTAGGACCTGACTCCCGACGGTTGGGGAGTGGGTTTTTGCGCCTGAGGGGCGACTTTGGGTGCGGGCGCGGTCGCGGTCGCGGTCGCGGGAGCGGGTGCCGCCGAGGATGCCGCCACTGGCTTGGAAGGAGCGGCGGGCGCTGCCTTTTGAGGGGCAGTGCTCGCCGGAGGGATAGTGATAGGTTGGGTTGGGACCACCTGTTTGAAGGGTGGGAACCACGGGTTAATCAACGGGGGAGGAGCGAGCCTGAATTGCTCCTGGGGTTTGGCTTGAGGAGCCCTGGTATGTGATTTGCCCTGAAGGGGCTTACGGGGCTTGGGTGCTTTTGGGCAACCACGGTAATTGGCCGGGTGGCCAGACTTACCGCAGTTGACGCACGAAGGCGGCTCCGTGCATTGAGTGTGGTCTTTTGGACGGGGACAGTCCATGGTGGAGTGCTCTCCGAGGCACTTCACACACCGGGGTGCTAGCTTGCAGCCACGGGCTGCGTGTCCGAACATTTGACAGTTGTGACACTGTCCTACTAGGTTCTTCCTTATGGGAAGCTCTACATGGATGCCTCCCAGGCCAGAAACTGATTTAATTTTAAAAATGGAATCGCAGTCCTTACGCGATTTAAGGACTACGAGTACCATCTCGTATTGTCCTTTACGAGAACAATCCGGCTTCCTGGTGGATGCGTGCATACGGTGCACTTCTAGACAATCGATGCCCTGCTCAATGAGGCCGTCTTTGACCTCTTGAGTGGACATGCAACGGGGAATGCCCCTGATGACGTAACGGTAGTTACGCTCCTCAGGGAGGCAGTGGGTGAAATACTGATAATTATTATTATCGAGTCTTAGTGATCTCTCGGTGGGCGGAAGAAGAGATGGGATAAACGAAAAGTTTGTTACGTGGAGTGTTCCACGAGATATTATTGACCTTCCCTGCACCGATGCAGCAAAGGACCTGTGGGATGGTCAGGGGAGGGACGATATGTATCCCGATAACCGGGCCTAGAGCTTTTTTAGCCTCGGCAGGAGCCTTGGCTGAAGATGAAGTCGCGGTGGTGGCCTGGGCAGGAGCCTGGGCGGGGGCCTGGGAGGCCTGGGCAAGAGCCTGGGGAGGAGACGCGGGGCGGTCAACCTGCATCTCAGAGTCGGATGCATGAGCGGCAGCGGGAGCGGATGCGGGAGCGGATACGGGAGCGGGCGAGGATTGAGCCGAAGACTCAGGGGTCTGGGACACCATCGAGTAGTCGACAAACTTTGCCTTCTTCCTCCTCTTCTTACGGCTCTTGACCGTAGTAAAGGAGGAAGAAGAGGCTCCGTCCGTGGACTCTCCTTCGGATGACGGGTTTTCCTCTTTGGAGGAGTCTTCCGCGGAAGCGGGCGAGCTCAGGGCTGAGCCCGGCCGCTTCTTTGGAGTGGAGGAGGCGATGACAGCATCCTCGGCGGCGGCGATGATTTGACTGCGAAGGTGGGGCCTTTTGGAGATGATCTCCAAGATAGTAGCGTCGTCTATGGACGATTCCGCAACAGGCTTGGCGGCAGCCATATTATTGGCTGGGGCCAAGCCCACCTAAACTGAATGAAAATTTATTCGCGAGTGGGTTCGGGATGCGGTGCGTTCCCCCGGGAAAGAACCCACAAGAAAACCGGGGGCTATCGCACACGAATTGCGCGGCGGGACGCGGTCGCGAATTGCGCGGTCAACCTAATCCCCGGGTAGGTGCGCCCGGAGGTGAGTAGGTGAATGACCCTCCTCGCCGGGGATAGGCGAGGGGGGATGTACTTATAATAAGTGTGCCCTAAGCTAGTCTCCATCTGCCAATCTCAATGTGCAAGAGGGTTCCTAACAGTCCGTGAACCGTAAGCGGTATTGGTCCGGAGACCGCACGCTCAACCGGAACACGGGATGGAATTAGGGATGGGTAGGGTTGGGAGGGCGATATGCGGGGGAAACCGTGGGGTCACTCCACGTGCTTCCTGATCCGCACCCGTCCGGCTTCGCTTTAGCCCTGAAGGGGCTAAAAACGCGGGCCGGGTCCCCGCAAGCTCGGCTTGTTAGCACCGTTAGGTTTCCACCGAGCTTGTGCCCTGAGGGGGCCAAAAGTCGACAGAAACAGTATAAGTGAGCAATACCCTGTCCTGAAAAGGACGCGGCACTGATCGTAATGACCGAGCGCAGGGGCTCAGGTAGTCGAACAACGACTCGGGTAAGAAAACAGCTTTATGACCGCAGCCGGTGCTACGATCATAAAACCATACGTCCGACCCGAACCGGTGTCCAAGGCGGAATGAATGTGATAGGTTTTTGAGTCGATTATACTTTTTATGCAGTTTTAATATCCTTTTCCTCTAAGGTCGGCAAGGCACCCATGATTCTTCTGGTGGTGGGTGTACATGGGCGGTGGAGATCACTTACCATCCGGTGACCCACTTGCTCGTTTGCCGGCGTATACTATAAAAAAAAATGGAGTACTCACAGCAACACAAGCGACAACGCCTGAGTCGTTAAGCTTATCAGTAGCAACGTCGATGGCCGTTTCAACTCTTTCGATCAGTTTAGCTATAACGCCAAAAAAGTTTTCTATGATCTCCTTTGCTGTTTCCTGAATTATTGTAGTGAGTTTGACAGTCTCGTCTCCAGTTTCCTTTGCCAGTTTGCGTAGTTCTTGTACCAGATTTTGGATAACATTTCTAAAAGTAGGAATATATGAAAGAAGTATCTTCATGATTTTTTTAGTCGCAGCAATGAATTTTTGTTTTGGAAATTATAAATTACATGCTAATACAATGGCTTATCATAGGGAAACGCTAAAATACTTCACGTATACCGACGGATTTACTTGATTAACGCAAAATTTGGTAGTGTGCTGTTGATACCACAATAATCTAATAATTAATAGTATGTACATCTATACTTATAAAATAACATGTCCTGACTGACTGACTGATTCATCATTGCCGAGCGCAAACTATCAAGGCTACAAGCATGAAATTCGGACTGTATATTCATTTTGTTATGTAGGCACCCACTAAGACAGGATTTTAGAAAATTCCACCCCATAGGGGTCAAAATAGGGGATGATAATATGTATGAAAGTCCGTCATTTTGAAAGTTACATAAACAACATTTTGAATTTCGGTTATTTACGTAAAACAAATAAATACGTGTTTCAGGAGTTTTGGAAATTTTATTTAATAAGAGGTGAAAAAGGGGGTGAAAGTAAATGCGAAAATGGGTTTTTTTGTTACGCTTTCACGCCTAAATCACTGAACCGATTTTGATGAATTTATCTACAGAGACAGATGGGAACCCGGAGACGGTTACAGGCTACTTTTATCCCGGAAAATGCTGTTCACGCGGGCGGAGCCGCGAGCAAATGCTAGTACTTTATAACTATATAATGGGGCATTTCACGTCAAGCGGACAACGAAAAAAAGTGAGGTCGTGAATTTTGTTTATACTGTGGTCAGTTATACTTCAAGTAGACATGGATGTGTACACACAATATTTTTTTCCTATGAAGCTTTATTGCTGAGCTATGAAATTCATTTCATTGCTTTAATGAGCTTTTATTTTAAGTATTTTAAGTATGATTTTAAGTATGAAGTCATGAATTTTTGGATGCTTATTATCTGTATCAATTAATTTGTAAAAAAACTACAAAGTATTGTTTCTTATAGTTCAAAAGTTGAAGTTTTTATTTTTATTTGTCGAATTCTAAATTTAATTTTTTTTACGTATAGTAAACCGGAAGTGAAAATTTCAAATCGATATTTGAGTAACTTTTTTTTTTATATTTTAACCTTGAATTAAATGTACTAATTATTCACCAAAAAAATTAAAATGGGACATCCAATAGTTTAAGACTTAGAGCATATATAGTGCATACACAAAGCTATGAGCTCTTTCTAAGCAATCGCGTTTATGCTATATATTATTAAATATGTGAGATATAAATTTCGTAAAAGTATACATACCTTGTACTTTCATATACGAATTGTCTCTGTTCAATTTGTGCGATTTCATCTACATATGGGTGTGGTGGTTGAACTATAATTGCTGCGTTTACCTGAAAAATATTCTTAGAAAATAATTGTATAAAAGTTATTTCTATTTATTACATTGCTAAAATGACTTTAAGGTGGGCCACTATGGCAGGTTTTAGCACCAGTGTACGGTGGTTGCTATCCGGTCGGATACAAGTATCCTCCCACCAGCCATGGCGTTCTTTGCCCATATGTTCGGCGTCAGTAAATGGCTGAACTCTGCGAATGGATATACGGAGGCGTCTAGTGCGGTTGGATACCTGGAGCGGCCGGTGCGTGTTCGCAAGCACCGGTCCTGCTGCAGTGCGAGTAAGTACAAAACGATTTTACTTACCACAGCCACGATCAAGCAAAACGTAAGGAACATTTTCATTTTGACAATACCAGCTGATGGACTGTGTCGAATAGTATAGCCCGGTCGAGCATACATCCTACGGCTTTTATAATGCACATCATCAATTACCTTATCACATTAATTGGGTTCTAGTTTATAGTAATCAATTTTAATTGCTTCTATTATGAGAACGATGACAGGTGTATATTAAGGGTTATCTAAATTTCAGAATAATTAAGTCATTTTTGTATTTCCAATTAGCTAATAGTTCCTGGTTTTGTTTATGAGAGCGTTGATGGGTAACTCAGTACATGCATATTAATAATATGAAATATGTACTTCATGCTAATTTTCTTTTTATGGAAAAAAAAACTGTTGTGATTACACAATATCACATTACATATTATCTTATTTAAATAAAAAAAGAACAAAATGGTGATATTATTCATATAATGCTACATTGTGTATGTCGGTATATTTCCACACCCTA
This sequence comes from Amorpha juglandis, assembly GCA_949126905.1. Classification (NCBI taxonomy): domain Eukaryota; kingdom Metazoa; phylum Arthropoda; class Insecta; order Lepidoptera; family Sphingidae; genus Amorpha; species Amorpha juglandis. The sequence continues at coordinate 12,545,827 of OX421372.1, forward strand.
TCAACTGCACATCACATAAAATGATGTTATAAATAATTCCACATTGAAAAAAATATTTATAATATAAGAAGATATTTCCATCAACATCGTTAGAAGTAAAGCTTTGCCCTTTCAATAATGTAAGTACAGTAATACCCCGACTTATGCTACCCCATTTTACGCGAATTCAGAGATACGCGGTTTTTCTTAATGATGGACGCGCGCATCGGCTGCCGTAGTTTTTCGATCTCGTCGTTCGTTTCGAATCTGTCGTAAACGGAACTAACAGGATGGAGTAGGAGACTATATTTTTTTTTTTATATAAATACACCCAACAGTCACATACATAGTCCTGACTGATATTGTCCTGTTAGTGTTCCATTCACGAAAGGTTCGAACGTATTCCGAGTGGAATTGTTTAACATGTGGTCACAGGTCGACTGTTTGTTGACGGAAGTCAAATATAAATAAATATTATAATGTGTATACAAATTGCGAAAGCCCAAAATCCGATATTGACACATTGTAATAATGCTTTAACGGTCTTGTTAGATTAAATGTATGGACCTTTCCATTCAATCATTCCAATCTGTCCTTACAGATTATAATGTATTTCAAAACCAGAACCACAGAAGATCTTGAACGATTGTAAGAAATAATTAAACTTTAGCCGCACGAATTTGCGGCTTCGCGGTTACTCTGAATGAAATAATTTTCCATCTCAATGTCATGAATGTCACAGTACCTACCTGCTATACAAGTTACTGGCGGGAAGAAGAAGAAGAGGAATTGATCTTGACAATATATTTTTTTAAATTTCACAGTTTTAGCGAGACAGCTAGTTTGCAATTTAGGTCTGCCAAAGACCTTAAGATATCTTATGCCAATCTGTCAGTCTACTTTTGCCTATCATCCCAATTTCAATAATTTTTTTACCTTAATGACGAATCGAACAGGTCGCTCGTCTAATGGTAAGCGCCACGCCTGCCCATAAACAGAAGCAATACCACACAGAACTTTAAATTACAAAGCGCTTCATGGTAGTGAATTGAACTCATTATTTCCTTTAAGGCTGCCAATGCATATATGATTCTCCTAGTACCGTGGGTGTTCATGAGAATCAGATATTACTCAATATCAGATGACCTTGCTGACTTGCTCGTTTGCCGGCTCAGTAGCGCCTACTAAACATGTCTTAGCTGTGTAGTTGTTGTGAGGGATTGATTAAATCTGTAAGTAGAAACATGCTTATAACAATAATATTCTAGAGGAGTCAGGAAGCAAATTGAAATATCTAGTTGTCCGTAACACATATAAAAACAATTACTATTGTATCGGCACCGTACGGTGTCACTGTCAAAAACTTGAACTTACTTTAGTGTTGTAACACATTTATTTCGAATTCGGTATTGGTAGCTCTAGCCGTATTGCGGTTCTTACAACAATAAAGAACGTTATATTGTTTCACACGGAGATATCAATAGTTACAGAACTTTATGAGCGTGCATACGTCCATATATGGTATAGTACCGTGTGATACAATGTACAGGGTCACCTCTATATTACCGCACGGATACCAGGCACCAATCAGTGGTAGGGGTAGGAGCGCCAACTCCGGGTTAGAGCCGCCTTCGCAGGTCCATTTTCTGACTTTAGACTTTTTATATATCCAACTAATGGCAAGGGGCGGGGTTTTGATTTCACTCCGTCCCAAAATATGTATCGTGCCGGCATTGCCACCACTGCACATATGAAACTGGAGGACAACTTCTTACTTCAAGTCTACATGCATTGTAATTAAGTACCAAACGATTATTAATGTAATCGTAAATGAACAATTTATTCGACATTGAGTCAAACACCAATAAAACTAGTCAGGGATTACACAATAATTATTTGGCGTGAGAAATACGTAACATTTAATGGCCCGTCTAATCACAAATGACACGCGAAATCAATCCTCGCACAGATCAATTTTGTGCAGATAGATTTAAAATTGATTAGCAGGGCGCGTCATTACAACTTAGGCGATATCTGTAAATTCTATGCAGCGTATTTATTCGGCGTGTTCGGACGAACAAACTTCTCAGTGGCTAAGTTATACACAGTATTTATGCAACTCATACACGACTGTTAGTTTGCCTGCTGACATTAATTGTTTATTGTTCTATTATAATTACGAGTATTGATGGTACTAAGCAAGATAATGACGTTTAACAACGCTTGATACTATGATACCGCGACACTAGTAGCCTCGTCTGTGGTTCGGCCCTTCTATCACGCGTAGTAACGAGTCCCGAACAAAAACTAAATTAGATACAAGTCTAACTTGGTAACTCAGAAATGTGTTCTTCCGAACATCCCCATTATAGACTACTGTGGCGGGCGGAACTCGGAAGTGCATCTCTAGTGACGGTGTACTGCTCGACGGAATTTTATTTAGCGGTATCATCTTCACGGATGTTAGTTGAAAGCAGTCAACAATTATGCGATAAATCGGAATCGTTCACACGGAATAACCTAGTTTATTATTTATTTATTATTTTGGTTTTAGAATTGTTCATCGATGTGTTAATTAATCGATACAATAACGTTGAAAACTTCGTGCAAACGTATTGTTGTTACACAAAAAGTTTTACATTCGTGAAAACTTAAAGTAAAACCCCTAGAAAATTCTAGGGGTTTTACCTTAACTCACGATTCGCACGATGGTAATTCTTTTTTGTTTTGTTTCATTAGAAAAATCATAACCACAATTATTCATCTCTAAAAACAACTGAATAAATTTTTGTCATTAAGTAACTAATTGGGAACTATTGAACGCCGAAAACGATTATATTTATATTATATTATATTATATATATTTTTTGAATCGAGACGTTGCTTTTTACATACAACATCATGCCCCATGACCCATGGGAGCGGAGGTGAACCATGCAAGCGGGTGAAACCACGAGGGACAGCTAGTATATAATATTTTGGCCATATTATTATATAAAATTCTAGCACAAACAAGAACAAAAGTTTAATAACTAAATCCCGAATAAATAACGAGATGGCGCTAGTAGTAAACATTTGATGTTACTTTCTTCCTATTTTTTTATTACCATAAATGTAGAAACAAGTGGATCGCTCGCCTGATGGTAAGCGTCATGTCTGCCTATAAACAGAAAATAACATCACACAGAACTTTGAATTACGAAGCACTGCATGGCACTGAACTGCATTTATCACCCCGAGACATAAGTTGTAAAGTGTCATAATGCCCAGTAATTTCACAGGCTTTGTCATGAGCAAATGGGCGGCCTGATGGTAAGTAATATGAACCGCCCATAATTGCCCAAAACGCGGTTTTGTATGGGGAAAAGCGTTCAACTCTGACGTGTCGTTTCATCGAATATAATTATTTACACTTGGCTACCACTTTAAAGTTATGCTAGTTACAATTACTTATCGTAATCTAATGTCAATTTCATACATTTATCATTCTATTCGATTAGCGTTTATGCCACTTGTCTAGGCCCGCCTGACAGTTTGTATACAGTATATATGACTAATAACTGGGTATACATTTATAGTTATGTACACGGTTAACTGGCGGAACTTGTCGTTATAAAAATTTCATTAAAAATATTTTCTAAGAACTGGTAAGGAACTTGTGGTTAAAACAATTATATATTACAGAACTTTGTCTTTGACAACATGTTTTATATTTAATTTTCGAGTTCATAAGGAATTTCCACTGTGAAGTGAAGCTGTGAAAATATATTTGGATCTACTAAAAAGCATATTAGCGTATTAAATATAGAGTGATTCATAAGAAAGGTTTATATGTACCTATATCACGCTATGACCCATGAGAGCAGGGCAGTAATATGCAGGTAAAACCGCGAGGGACAGCTAGTAATACTACAAATTCTAAAAATGTAATGAGCTAGCTTTATTTGCGTAAAAAATGCGTATTCAATATGACGTAATCAGTCGACCTTCCCCCATGTTAATGTTGTCATGTATTGGCCTATTGCATTTCATAGCCATAAAACAAATGGTTATATAACTTTATAATCCTATAATCAAACATGAACTACACCAATTCGGTCAATGTTAAATCGTGCCTTAACTCATAACGCTAATGTGTACATATACTTATGTCCTTACTTCAATGTACAATCACGATCAGTCACGCTATTGACTTAGTACAGCTAACAAGGCGACCGTTTTTGCTTGGTCTCTAAAATTTCATAAATTTTTTACCGACTTAAAAAAGGTTCAGTATTCGACTTGTAAGTATGTAAATTGATTGTTCGCAATCTCCTTATAAATGATTTAATCCATTTTGATGGTTGTCTCGCTAATAATCCACATGCTTTCAGGAAAGCGTTGATATATAAAACATTAAGCTACCATTACTAAGTAGAAAATTACATGCATTTCAAAGCTATGTCGGAAATATTTAGAATATTTCATCCTGTGAATAATGCCGGAGCATTTTTTTTTCCTTAAAAAATAGGAAAGAGGCGGCAGGTCTTTTTAAAATGGTTGTTAAACACTCGTTTATTGTTAGTTTGGGTCTACTATTGAAGTTTTATGGTGTGTTAAAGATATGGTTAAATAGAGTACTTGGTTTCTGACCTTTCCTTACAGGGCCAGTGTCACGTTTAAGGTCGTACATGCGTGACGAAGTGTTGAATTTGAATCATTTTTCCAATGTTTCGTTGCCTATTGTTTAGTATTACTGCGTCATAAGAACAATTCATCAACAGACAGTACAGGTACAAATTTAGCTACTATCAAAACAAGAAGCGATCAAGTGCGAGTCGGTCTTGCGCATTTAGAGTTCTGTTGCCTAAATTGTCTACTTTTTGATGTAATCCTACTAATATTATAAACGCGAAAGTTTATAAGTATGGATGGATGGATGGATGTATGTTTGTAACTCTTTTACGTAAAAACTACTGAATGGATTTTAACGAAACTTTACAATAATATAGCTTATACATCAGAATAAGACATCGGCTACTTTTTATCCCGGGAAAAGCAAATCACGCGAGCGGAGCCGCGAGCAAAAGCTAGTAATAATATAATACTAGCTGTAGAACTTTTTTTACACACGTCCCACTGCTGGGTATGAGCCTCCTCTACTGAATCAGAGGGTTTAGGTCTTAGTTCACAACGCTGACTTAATGCAGACTTACATAATAAATTATGGAGATCTTATCAAGCATGCAGGTTTCCTCGCATTGTTTCCTTCACCGTTAAAGTTTGTTTTGTTTTAAATAAATATGATTTCTTGGGCCCAAAGCCAACCTCACCTGCACGTGGAATACTCTACTGATTAACGGACTAGGCAATGGCGAAACTTTGATCCCGTTGTGGGTATTGGGGTCAAATGGCAGTACCACTTCATACCAAATCCACCGTCAAATCATGATTAAGGCGGATCCCAGCATTAATGCCCCAGCCTGCTATGGCAAAAGACTCGCCCCCTATAACATCATAGGACGGAAATAAGCTTGGCGAAACGCGAGTGCAGCACTAGTTACATTTGCCTAAACCTTCGGGGATAAAGGCATGAGCTTAAAATCCGTTTTAGTTATAAGAAGGACAACATTTAATACATGGCTGTCAAATACAGAAAGACGTCACAAAATTTAATATTTAAATTTTGAGTCTTTTTTAGTTTTAGAGAAACGATTTTATTTTTGTTTGTGAAATTATCATCAGAACTGGTGCAAAGACTCGACCCTTCATCTTTCACTTTCATCCTCGATTTAATAATAAATAAATGATAAATACACCCAACAGTCAGACATAGTCCTGACCCCATACTAGGTTAAACCTGTATCATGGGTATCAGAAACTTCGAGGGACTAGCAGTCTCTCAATACCCAGACCCGAAACCAATATTCGTCAAATTCATTGTCAATTAGATTTAAATGGTCACAACGTAGTTGCATAAAAGTGTGATTAAAAACTACAAAGATTTATTAAACAATATAATGCTCATCGCTTTAGTCAAGGGAAATTTATCTAAACTGACAGGAACATCCAGTTTTTTCTTGGCGTAAAAGAATTAAAATAGCGATAAGCATTCTTTGGATGTATATATTAAACTTCCCTTTCTTTAAAAGGTTTGTCCTTGGTTTATGTCATGTGTACCTATATATTACAATCTGTGCCCCACGCTCGTAAATCACTGCAGGGGAACGAGCGATCCGCTTCGCCGCAACTGATTAATTTGATATGACGTGACTTGTTATATAAAGCGTATTAATGTATATATACATACTTATATTTGTTTATTTTTTACACATTTGGAGCATGATATAACTTGTTGTGTTGATTCCATAAGCATTAAGAATATCTAAAGAGTGTCCACGATGAATGAAATCGCCAGTTGCCGCATTCTTGAAGTCGCAGAAGTCATTAGTAATAAACAAATAAATTCCGTATAAAATAAAACAAATCCTCTTATTTATTTGTTTATATCATTTTGTTTGTCGTATTTTCTCATTCGGATATTTTAACACCTGTATTCGCGTGAACGATAAACTCATAAAGTTGTGTTTTTATTGCATTGGTATAAGGAATATAATAAATAATGTAAGTAAGTACTCACGCGTGTAATCCCTGAAGGGGTAGGTAGAGGTGTAACTAGTTCACCCACACTTCTCCGAGCGTATTTCAGGCTCATGATGTGATACGGGCGAGCTTATCCCCATACTGGGCACAACGCCACACTCCGGGCTGATACTGAGCATTGCGTGATAGGAAAAACCAATATCATTTGACCCGACCAGGTGATCGAACCCGAGACCTCAGCGTACCAGACGTACCCCGTTCGCAATACAAATGCGCCGCCGAGGCAGTGTAAGCAAATATTAACAGATACATTTGAATTTTACTTTATTTATTTTAAAATGAAACATTATGTATAGGTATAATACCATTTTGAAAATTTGTTATATGTTTATTAGGTAATTGATGTAATTGAATACATTGCCAATTTTGGTAAACCACAGTAACAGGAAAAACGACGAAGAGAGGTATGTTTTAACGGGTGTTTTTATATGGCATTTTATGCATAGAAATAACAATAATTGTTGGATGTATTTATTCTTATCTGCATTATTATTCCGGAATTTATAGTGAATCTTAAATTGTCCTTTAAGCTCGTTTCTTTTGAAGGTGCAGAAAAATTTACTATTCATGGTGGAGTAAAATTCAATACTTTGTATTGCATTGCTTATATGAATAGATTAGAATTTATTTATCACTTTGCAGATATAACAATATCTAAATGTTATTATTATATTATGAATTATGCGGAGGTATTATTGATAATATCTGTTGACCTGGTGTTACAAAAACGCAAAAATAAACTTTATGGACCGATCAATTAGTTTTTACAAGTTTTTTATGGATCGTGTTAATTGATCTTGCCTTTTTAAAACCCTTCATGATTTTTTAAACCAATGTTATGTTATGAAATATAATACTTTTTATGTTGTTGGTATAGTAAATTACATAAATGTGTCCGGCCATAATTTAAAAATAATGTGTACTTTTCGAACATTATTCGGCTATCATTTTGTTTGTGCCTTAATACATACATTCGCACTCATACCTATAGTCCGCGCAGGTGTAGGCAGGGGTACCACTACACCTATATTTCCGACCCATCATGTGATAGGGGCGAGCCTATCGCCATGCCGGGCACAGTTCCAGACTTCGGGCTGATACGAGCATTTCGTTATAGAAAACCCGAATATCACTTTTAGCCATCCGAGGATCGGACCCTAGACCTCTGCACAACATTCTTACAGCGTACACATTTGCGCCACCGAAGTAGTCATAGCTGACCCGAGGATCAAACCCAAGACCTCTGCACAACATTCTTACAGCGTACACATTTGCGCCACCGAGGTAGTCACTGCTGTGCCTTAATGGACTTGTTAAAACGTATTTTTGTTAGTATTCATTTGTTATTTTGGGTCAAAACATGGGCTGCTAGTAGCGGTACCACTGGACTTACTCTGTTAAGTGCCGTTCAAAAACTACGATGTGTCTAGCATCTTAGTTGTAAAAACTATGTCAGCATTTACAGCGATTTCAATTGTCGAACCCAGAAACTATTCTAGTTAGGAAGATATTTTTCGGAGGTATGTCAAGTCTGCCAACCCGCATTAGGCCAGCGTGGTGGACTAAGGCCTAATCCCTCTCATTCAGTAGAGGAGGCACGAGCCCAGCAGTGGGACGTATCTATATAATACAGGGCTAGTAAAAAAAAAACTATCGAAAGCAGATACATTTTAGTGGTCCCCTGCTTATGAATTGTGAACCCCCATTTTTGTCACGCCAACGTAGACCCCGTCGAGCCTCCCGTGGACCACTGGGTGTCCTTGACCACTTTGGAAACTAAGGGTATATATTATGCTGGTACAAAGTTGTATGACGTTAATTACTTCTTTTAAATCGTTACTCAAGGTCCGGTAAATAAACAAAGCCGGTAAGTTTGAATTGGTAAGAAAATATATATTCCTAGGCGTCAACTCGCTTGATATCGACACTGTATCAGTTTTGTCCATTACTGGCGACAGCGTTATGCAACGCGTCAACATTCTGGTCACGCGTCACCTTCCTTACAAAACGTTACAAACAATTGGGAAAGATCAAACTCCTTACAACTAGGACGGTGAAACAATGTGTTGACTTCATTTTTAACCTCCTTGGTCAGTACTGAATTTATATTTTTACAGCCGATGGGAAATTTGGCACATTTTTTTATGTGCTGGTTACAATATAAACTAGTATACTCAGTTAGGTTTTTTTTTAATGGCCGCTGGACCAAGGTGGTGATTTTTTACCATACCCTTGTTATATTAAACAAAATATGTCATAAGTAAAAAAAAATACCTCATTGTTCATGTAAGTCCAATATAGCGGTGCATAAAAGCTTATTTTTAAAAATAATTTTAATATTCACTTTCAACTACCTAAGTTAATCGCCTCAATGGTTTAGTGGCAGCGTACTAAGGCTGAGAACCGTAAGTACCTGCGCTCAATTCTCAGTTCGTTATTGTAGATTCTCCTCCACACAGCCGTTACTGTAACTCTGTAAGGCAGGTTAGACAGTGGCACGTATTTTTCAATACCGAGCAATGAAGCTCCGTGAGTCTCTGAGAAATGGGAATGCGAAGCTGTCTTCTATGTCCCTAAAGAAATATTATATCAAATAAAAAAAATGGAAGGAGTATTAAAATGTATTTTTTTCCACTTTATTGTTATATTTGGGTATAAATTTACAACACGATACGAGGGATATCGATACGTATGTGTTAGTATTTAAAAGTACGTTTTACCACACATTTACTCATAACCGCAAAGTGTCCAATATTTATTCCTTTAATTAATTATTGCGAAACTGTGGTTTTTAAGATCCTTTATTGCAAATATGTTGCGTACCATAGCCTGGTAGATGTTTGACTTAAATTTTGTGCCAGCTTTACAGGGGCGTAGCCAGGTGGTTTTTAGGGGGTATAACACAATTATGAAAAGTCTTCGAGATGCTTTCTTGGTCGACATGGACTAAGTGTAGATGTTTATTTTTGAATTTCGAAGAGAGGATCGCTAGATCATTTGCACTTATAAAAAAAAATTAAACGAGGGTAAGTCGAAGGTGATATTGCAATAGTATACATGCCCGTTTTTGTAATGTTATAGCCTCAAAGTGCGAAGAATTTTAATCACCTTATCCACCCACCGCTGGGTATGGGCTCAAGGTGAATATATGAATTAAATCTATATTTACTGTAACCTATTCTGTATTATTGCTACAAGGAAAATGAGAGTCAAGGAAGATTGCCAGATGCTTAGTGTGGGACATAGCCCTTCAATATCCCCCTCTAGCTACGGCCCCGTGCCATTTGCATACGCATCGGTATTTGTGCACCATCACACCATAACACTCCATGAATAACAAATGTAGCTTTACAGACATCTTACAATTTGGTCTTATTTGTCAAACAACGTAATGTTGGGGTCATTGGTCTTAATAAAGATTTTTTGCCATTATTTTCTGTTACGTGTAGGATAATTACGTAAATTAAGCATATTTTAAAGAATTTTGTTAATTTAAAGTTCTTTAGAACAATTTATTCTTTGTAAGACTTCCTTATGACACTATTATATGACTCATAAACATAATAAACATATTAATTCATAAATAAGTAACACGCAACATTCACAAACATAGCCTCAACCCTACAGTAAGATATGATTATTTTGTGTAGTGGGTATAAGGTACTACGAAAGACTTTCGGTCTCACAACACCCAGACCCGAATCAATTGACAGCCTCCGTGGCGCAGCGGGCGAGTAGCCGGCTGTGAAGCGAGAGGCCGCGGGTTCGATCCCCGCACCGAGACAAATGTTTCTGTGATCCACAAATATTTGTCTCGGGGTCTGGGTGTTGTGAGACCGAAAGTCTCTCGTAGTTCCTGATACCCACGACACAAGACTCGTATCTTACTGTGGGGTCAGGACTATGTGTGTGACTGTTGGGTGTATTTATTTATTTATTTATTTATTTACTGCGCTACGGAGGCTGTCAATTAAAATAGCATAAATATATACTTAACGGTTCATACAGACAAGCTACGTTTGGACCGCAAGCTAGTGTGTAATAGCAGTGAACTGCAGTGAAACTACCGACCAATTGAAACAGGGACTCAGCGTGTATTCGGTAAGGCCTGTTTTGAGATGCACGACAACGACAAGAGACCGCGACACCCGATGACAGCGACAAGTCCGCTTTGTATGTAATATTATTTGCAGGTTTTGAGGTATGCAACTGGGACGGGAGAGTGCGATGCGTTACCGTTTCCATATAATGATACATGCTGACGTGTCGCTGTCGCTTGAATCGCGTCACGATATCCGCGTCTCGGTCCTGTACCTACCTCAAAATAGGCTCTTAGATCTTCTTGCCAGTTGCAGGCTAGGCGGTCCGTAGTTTCTTATTTTGTTTGTTTTGTAGTGATTACTCTTCCTGACCTAGTTTTAATATAAAAAAAAAACAAAACAGGTACGTACAGACTTCTATTCTATTATTAAAATTCATTGGATTGCATCAAATAAAATGGATGAATATCAGATAATATAATATCATGTATAAACATAACTATTTTTGATTGACTACAATGTTAAGAATAAGACGCATTAATTGTTAAAAAAGTTGAATACTTTACCCTATTTTTACGATTTATATCGACAGCTCACTTCGATTATTGCATTCATTAAAGCCTAATTACAATAAAACGATTACTTTAAAATAAATTGCGTACTCTATAGAATCTAATTTTGTGATTCAATTAATTATATTTTTATTTAATCATTCTTTTAAAACAAAAACGTCTAAGATTACAATAAATTACAAACAAGAACCCAAAATAAACAAAATATCATTAAATGTGAACGATCAATAACACAAAGTATCTTCTAGCATGCAAGTGTTGAAGTCTTTCCAAAGATAGTGAATTTGGCTTCCAAAATCATGAATTACCCTATAAATGTAAAGTGACTTTTAAAATAGACCTTCAAATTAAATAATACTAATGAGGCCATGATCAGGCCGTAGCGCCATTACGTCTAAATGTCCTGATTTAATAGACATTCTGCTTTTGTCGGACAATAAGCACCGTAATTTACGTGACGCGAGTGTTCAAATTATTACCTAATTGTACGAGGAATGTAGTCATTTACTTACAAAAGGTGTGCGGCGACTTCTATAGTAAACTATAGAGTAAGGCTCTTGCTTGACAAGTTTAGAGATAATTTTCGGGACGGACTAAGGTCAAACTATTTACGTGTCTAGTTTATGTTGAGATGACGTATGTCATGTTTTTGTTGTAGGATTTATCTAGCTAGACATAAGATGTTATAATAATTTATACTCAGTAATTACTGCCTTCTATGTCCTTCAAAGTGGAGTGTTTATACTTCAGTTGCTTGGCAGCAGAAGTAGATAAATAGGCGAAACCTACCCATACGCAGTCTTGCATTACTCTTCTTTATATGATTACGTCCTCATAAAGGACACTTGACGCGCGTCACGAAGTAGCGTGAAGTCCGCTCTGTATCAAATTGTGTGTAAATGGTCTCGCGTTGCGGCGTCCTGTCTCGGTCGCCTCAAAAGTCAAAACGTTCCTATAAAATAGAGTAAAAGATTTTTTTAGGAAGTTACGTTATCCAAAACAATTTCGGAATATTATAGTCCATCCAATATAAACAGTTAGAAACCTGATCGAGGGATACTTGTCAAATGATAGATGAAACAAATCTTGACGTCACCGTGTAAAACGGCGCACGCGTGCGAGGGAGATAGTGAGATGTCCGCTCTACAGGTGCACTTTTGGTCACACTATTATTTTTTTTACAAACAGATTTAAAACCATTTTTGTTCGTTTTGGAACTGATTTTGATGGAGTTTTATAAAAAGGGTTTCTGTTTCCTATTATTTTCTGTTGCTTAAAAATAATATATGGTCGCGCATCTTGAACCGTGCCTCAATATCTAGTAGATATTTCTGGTCGTAGGATATTCATATCCGCCCGGATAGCAACCACCGTACACATGGTGTTAAACGTAGTTGCGTTCCAGGATCACCAAGTGTGTATCCAGTTCTCTCGAGAGGTTGGTTGGGGTGGGTATAGGGGTACATGCTTGTATGTGTGCCTGTATCGGTCATCCGTCTGTCCTGTTGCAGGCGCCTCGGTTTGCTTCTTCCCTCTGCGGAGTGTACAGGCCGGCATGATTCTGGTGACCGATAAACTCATTGTTTGTCGGTGGTCGCTGGTTTTTTGGACTGCACTGCGCTTACCATCAGGTGTAGTGCAGTCACGTTGCTATGCTCAGATTATAAAAATACTTACTCGTATTACACAACTAGAATTCACATAACCCATTTTTTGTGTGACCATCATTATAAGTGTTTTATATAATTATCTTCATTGTGATATTTCCAAACGAAATTACATCAGATAACCATTGGACCATACATTGACATTTCCAAACTTTCAATACGTTTGTTAAGAAATTTTCTTTTATTTGCCTGTATGTCTTCACTTCAAATGTTAATATCCATGGACCATAATTGCCAATAAGCTGACGTCTATGATTAATTTTATGTTAATGCATTTACTAACTACTAAGTTTGTTGATGCCTCGTATGCGAAAGAGGCTGTCTGTGTTGGTACCACCATTTTTTCTGGGTTGGTAGCTCCGCTTTGTCTATTTCTGCCGCCAAGCAATAGAGTGTAAGCACTGTTGTGTTTCGGTTTGAAAGACATTGAAGCCAGTGAAATTACTGGGCATTATGAGACTTAACATCTTATGTCTCAAGGTAACGAGCGCGGTCTAGTATCATGTAGTGTTTTGTAATTATGAACTATCTTGTGTTGCTTCTGTTTATAGGCAGGAATGGCGCTTACCATAAGACGAGCGACTTGCTCGACTCGTCATTCTATTAAAAAACAAATAATTTATGCACTGATTTTGATGATTCTGTCGTTAAAAAACAAATATATTGAAAATCTCTCAGTGCATCTGACCTTATAGGCTGATGCCATTTGTTGCGGCCATACATATCGAGCAGCTAGGATATTGAACTCATATGACCTCGCCAACTGAGCCCCGACCCACCATTACATCACTTTAACAGTGAACACCGTGGTCGGAATATATTCGCACATGTTCTTTCGAGAACAATCTAGAATGGTTCTTTTGAAGAGACAGTTTGAAGTGCATTCATTCATACAGTTTTATCTTTACATAGTATAAAATTAAGTCGCTTCCGCTGTCCGCTTATATCTTTTAAACCATTCAACGGATTTTAATGCAGTTTTTAGCAATAAATAGAGTGATTCATGAGGAAGTTTTATATGTATATCACGCTATGACCCATGGGAGCAGGGCAGTAACATGCAGGTGAAACCGCGATGAACAGCTAGTTGTAATATTGGATTTTGAATGTTTTAAATCTAAATTAAATTTCTATAACGTAGCGATAGATCAGTGCAAACTATCGAGACGAAAGCCGCAGAGCCTCAAGGGCATGCACCTCATACTTTGCTAAGTTACGTGTGTGTTAATTGGTAACTATCACTTAACGATGAAAGAAAAAACGTGAGGACACCTGCATACCTGAATACTTCTTTTTAAGAATTTCGAAGCTATGTGAAGTCTACTAACCCCGCAATAGGCCAGCGGGGTGGACTATGGCCTTCCAGTCTCATTCAGTAGAGGAAGCCCGCGCCCAGCAGTGAGACCTGTATAATATAGGGTTAGTATTATTATATTCCTAAAGGCAACTTCTACAAACAATTTCTCACCCCTAACTATACAAGCTGGTTTTTATCCTAGCTCGGCAAAGTGACTACGTTACACCTGATGGTAAGTGTAGCGTAATCCATGAATAGTGTCGGCAAGATCATGCCGGCCTGCCTAACAGCTTCTTCACACTCCGTCTAAAGGACCCTATATAATATGAAGGAGGGAACACGTGTGCCAGCAAACTATTCCACAGTTTAATGGTCGGGCAGAAGTAAGATTTAGCCCTGATGAGTCGAACTAAATAGGGTCCATTCACACATTATATACAACGCAATAACTCGCACAAATTGCACATGTGAGTAGTCATGTGACGGGACAATAAGTTTCGTGTGATCAGTCAACCCCTTGTGATCGTAGGATGCGCGAAATTATCGCTCGGTGCTATCCTTAATTGTAAAATTACACTCCTTGTGTGTAGCGATGCATTGGACTAAACATGGTTGCCTAGCATAGGTACACTTTTGATACTGTAATATTTGTAAAACTGAGACGGAAATTCTGTATTTAAAAGGTGGTAAAACAGTCGTCATCGTAACAGAATTTACTTTATTTTTATGTCTTTAATTTCCGAAAAGCCGTAGTTCAATAATGAAGAGTTACGTTTAAAAGGACTTATTTCAAGGATGTTTTTTTTAATTGCATAAATCTTTCAATTATAATGATTTGTAAAAAAAATATTTGGTTAAAATTCTAGTTCTGACAGTACTGTACATCTCTGCATCACCCTAATTATTCACTGGGAGAGAATGCTTATAGCATTAAGTCTGTCTTTATATGAAATATAGTATAGAAGATCCATGTATATTAAGTGTAAATATTTAACATGGCTTTTTCATCCAATGTCATTGATCTTAAAAGTAAACAAATCCAGTAAACATTCTAAGGCCGAACTAATAAAAATGTATTGTAATATACACTAATGCAAATACAGAGTAGGTACTTATTGGCCATATGTTATGTTACACGGGCCGTGCTAATTAGACTATATCAAACGGTTCTTAGTATCTTATTCGAGGTGATCAAGTGTTGACCTAGGCCCGATAGAATAATAAAAATTATGCGTTATATACGCCTTAGCCGCTGGAACTTTATGATGAAATTATAGAGTAGTGTTGATCTAGGACTTCATAATTTAGGCCTCATTTATATATTTTTTATCCGAGCACGGCAAAGTTCCCGCTGCGTTTCGTACGGTGAGTGAGATATCCGGTGGCTCTAATCTCGCTCCTCTTCCCAATCCCTTATTTATCTCTTTCCTTTAAAATGTAATCCCGTATATTCTACTTGCAAAATAAAATTAAACTACGTATTTAAAAAAAAAAACAAAAAATAATTCCAAGATTTATACCCCTACTAGCTTTTGCTCGCGGCTCCGCCCGCGTGAACAGCATTTTCCGGGATAAAAGTAGCCTGTAACCGTCTCCAGGGTCCCATCTATCCCTGTAGATAAATTTATCAAAATCTGTTCAGTGATTTAGGCGTGAAAGTGTAACAAACTAACTCACTTTCGCATTAACTTTCACCCCTCTTTTCATCTCTTATTAACTAAAATTTCCAAAATTCCTGAAACACGTATTTATTTGTTTTACGTCAATAACCGAAATCCAAAATTTTGTTTATGTAACTTTCAAAATGACGGACTTTCATACATATTATTATCCCCTATTTTGACCCCTTTGGGGTAGAATTTTCTAAAATCCTTTCTTAGTGGGTGCCTACATAACAAAATGAATATACAGTCCGAATTTCATGATTGTAGCCTTGATAGTTTGCGCTCGGCGATGATGAATCAGTCAGTTAGTCAGGACATGTTATTTTATAAGTATAGATTTTCATTCTGAGCATTACGTGTTCCTTCTCTCAGGATATTTTATAGTACCAGCTGTAGCAGACACCTGATCTCAAAGGGAAGCATTGCCGTATAACTCATGCAACTTTGTCTAGATAGAAATTTAATCTGCGTGTTGTGTTCGTTTGATAATAAATAAAGTCCAATAGCAGATTTATTGGCTATACGCGTAGAGTCCTCTTGCTTATTTCATTTTATTATGTAAAGATGAGATATTATGGGATACGAATTAATAAAATTTATTTATGTAGACACGCGAGAGTCTGATGATATTCAATGGTGGATATGGCAGTCGGGTAAGATAATAAATTGACTGGCTCTCCGCTTGCGCAAACACAGTCAGAGGACTGTGTTACATACAAAAAAATCTACTCCCTTACTCTCCTTCTCCCTATATTATATTTGAGTTGAAGAGCATTATGCCAATTTTTAAAAAATGTTTTCACACATTTTCACTTTAGAAATGGAATATGATAAAAAAGCAGCTATAGCTCAAGCGGGTACGGACAGTTGAGACGAAAGTAGCAGTTTCGCAACCAATCCCAATAGCATGCACCTCTGACTTTTTTTATGTGTGTATAATTATTGGAAGTTTTCAAGTTGAAGGCAAAATCGAGATGGATCCGCATACCAATGAGTTTTTCACAGGAACTTCGAAGGTATATGAATTCTGTCAACTCGCGTTAAGCCAGCATGGTAGACTAAGGCCCTAACCCCTCTCTTTCAGTAGAAGAGGCTTGTGCCCAGCAGTGGAACGTGTATTTATAATACAGGCCTAGTATTAATATATTTATTATTATTATATAAAAAAAAACATTGTAAGTCATTACCTATATCTATTATGCTATAAAAAACATTAATTTTAACATTCTGGTTGCAAATAGTGCTATAACCTGGGTGTTATTATTGGTATAGTATTTTACTGAACTATGAAGTCCTAGAAATGCCTCTCGGATAATTTGTAACAGTTATTTGTTTTAATTGTTTGATATTCCACGAATATTAGCCCCAGGTAATTGCTTGTTCTTGATTTTTTTACCGAGGAAAAGAACGGAAATGGAGCGATGAAATACGTAAGGTGGCTGGTACTGGTTGGATGAGTAGAGCCGAGGATCGGGCTCAATGGCGTGCTTTAAGAGAGGCCTATGTCCAGCAGTGGACTAACACAGGCTGATGATGATGATAATGATGATGATGAAAGAACGGGGGAGGTTCTCAATTCGACACGTATATACTTTTTATGTTAGACCACGCATACATTTTTCCAGAGTAGACCAATATTAATAATTCTATTTTTAATGGATAGGGTATACTCCGAAGTTGGTCCCATAAAAAAATTCAAACCCAATCTGCTATTTCGGTTGACCGGCAGCGACACAGGCCTCGACTCCAAAGAGACCTGCAATTTCGACTGCAATGCGGTTTTTCATCTTTTGCTTTTCAGTTTTTGTCAGTTGAATTTTTTTGTTTAAAAGTTATTATTGAAACGTACATTTTACAGGAACTATCTGTTTTTAATATAGTAATTATACTCTTGACAACTAACAAATGACGTAAAACTTCCTTTATTTTCTTTGTTCTTTAGTCACACGTTTATTTGCTTTATTGCTAATAATTATTAGTAATTATCTATATGATACTAATTATTACGCAGTGGAAAATTATTACGGTGAATTTTAATACCGATAAAGAGTATTATAATAACATGGCATTAGCATTCCATTCGAGACTACAAAATGTCTTTCGTCCTCAACGCACGCTGCTTAATCATTTTTAAAACAAAATATTAAATTATCACAGCCTAATTTTAAGTTCCAATATGTAACATCATCGGACATTGTTAAGGCATTTAAGAGTATAAAAATGAAAAGCACAGAAGATATTTGGGGGCTTTCCGTTAAAGCCCTAGCTAGAGTCAATAATTATTAGTGCTGCTCCAATTCTAGCAAATATCTTTAACTGTTGTATACTAGACGGTATTTTTCCTGACCTTATGAAAATAAGTAAAGTAGTGCCAATCTTTAAAGCAGGCTGTTTAAGTAATCCTTCTAATTATAGACCGATATCAATTCTACCAGTTTTTAGTAAAATATTTTTAAAAGTAATTTTAAATCAAATGCTGGTGCACTTCGATGAAAATAAAATCCTGCATAGCAGGCAGTTTGGTTTTACCAAGGGCCGGTCCACACAGGATGCTGGTCATGCCTTAGTTAAGTCTGTGTTGGAGGCCTGGGAGAGTTCAAAGGATGCTTTAGGAGTATTCTGTGACCTCTCTAAGGCATTTGATTGTGTTGTCCACAGCACACTTACTGCGAAGCTTGAATTTTATGGAATTCGTGGCCCAGCACTAAAATTAGTAGAATCATTCCTGACAGACCGGAAACAAAAAGTATGCATTAATAATGTTACGTCTATGAGCTCTTTTGTTAGGATAGGTGTACCTCAAGGATCCATCTTGGGTCCATTCTTATTTTTAGTGTACATTAATGATTTTCCACATATGATAAGCAACATGGCGGATGTAGTTTTATTTGCGGATGATACATCACTCATATTTAAAGTAGATAGGAAGGACAATAATCTTGTAGAGCCTAATAAAGTTCTTAAATTAGTTTCCAGTTGGTTTTCTGCTAACAACTTACTTTTAAACGCGGCGAAAACCAAATGTGTTAAATTTTCAACGCTTAATGTGACCCAAGGTAAATCAAATATTGTTTTAGACAAAAATTCGTTAGATTTAGTACCGTCAACAGTTTTCCTTGGAGTCACAGTAGATGCTAAGTTATAGTGGAGTCCACACATCCAGAGAATTTCTAATAAATTGAGCTCTGCTATATTTGCGATTAGAAAAATTAGGCAACTGTCAGATGTGGCTACGGCTAGATTAGTATATTTTGCTTACTTCCACAGCATTATGTCTTACTGTGTTTTGCTGTGGGGTTCTGCTGCCGATCTGCAGACAATCTTTATATTACAGAAAAGAGCGGTTCGTGCTATTTACAACTTGCGATCGCACGACTCTCTCCGTGAACTGTTTAAAGATATCAATATACTTACTTTGCCGGCCGAATACATCTATCAAAATATAATGTATGTGCGCAAAAATTTAGCTGACTTTGTAAAAAATAGTGATATACACAACCTAAATACAAGAAATAAGAATAAACTTGCAGTTTCAAAGTTTAGACTCAGTAAGACTAACAAATCGTTTATGGGAAACTGTATAAAATTTTATAATAAACTTCCTTGTGAAATAACTGACATGCCAGAAAATAAATTTAAGCTCCACATCAAACGCACTTTGATGTCTAAAGCTTATTATAATGTTGCAAATTATTTAGATGATAGGGAAGTTTGGAAGCAGTCCTGCACATTGCATGAAGACACTGTAGCCTTCACTAAATCTGCCCTCTCTTGTACCTAAAGTACACTATGTAAAAAATTATAAATACACAATAATTGACAATAAGATTACTAGTTAGTAAGATTGACATATTTTACTATCACATTTTGACATATAATAATTTAAATTTTGACATCATAATAACGGGTACACTACAATAATACGACAAACTTTATTCCGACAGTCACAAATACGAATTTCAAAATACCGATTTTCATAATTCCGAATGGTTTAAAATTCCGAATATAACAACTCCGATGTATCATTTATCCTATTTTTATAATTCCGAAATTTCAATATTCCTAACGTATATAATTACGATTGTCAAAATACCGAGTTTCAATAGATCGCATAACAAAAAGTCCGAATTAATGATAATTCGAAACATCAAAAATACGACTTCCGATTATTAAAATACCTATTAATTAAATTTCGGAATAAAAACGTCTTGTAAAACTGAATAGCATTCAATAAACAAAGCAACACGTAATTGCTTGTCTAAGAGAAGTATAATAGTAATAGGAGATAGAAAGTAATATCAAATGCGTTTTCTTTCCAATAAAAATATTTTTTCGCTGGTCATAATTCTAACCTAACCCAAATGATTCACCAACTATAGAGAGGATCTGGCGCTCGGCGGCCGCTGCCGCGGCACGCTCGCTGCGCTCGCTCGCCTTCGCGCTTTAATGGTCACAGTTCTAACCTAACCTAACCCAAATGTATGTAATGATTATACTAACTGAATCAAAATCCTAATTTTAGCAATTTATTCGGAATATTGAAAATCGGAATGTCGTTTTTCGGACCGAGAACCCAAGACTCTTCGAAAATATAAAAATCGGAAAACAAACAGATCGTATTTACAACTTTCGGTAAAATAATTTTCGTATATTTGAATAATAGACATTATAATTTTTAGGTATTATGAAATTCGGACTTTTGAACATCGGAATATCGAAATTCGGAATAAAATATTTCGGAGTATTTGGGTGTTCCCCATAATAACACTAGTTGACCGATCGACCAATAAAAACAGTGTTTGCCTTAGGTAAATTATATTGGATTTGTTTTTTTAACAGTATGTATTGCTGTATGCATCTTTTAGAAATTATCACGATTGTTACTTATGATGCAGTTATATATTTGTATATTTAGTATTGTAAATGGACAAGTCCATATGACGATTTTTATTGTAAAACGATGCTAAAAAAAAAATACATATTTAAAAGAAAAAAGGAAAAATATGCAATATATAATTGATGGCGAAAAAAATAAGCCCGGAGTTTCTTTCTGCCTTTCTTCTTCGGGTCGTCATCAGTAGGCAGCTAGAGAAAGGTTGGTAGGTTAGCTAGGCTAGGGATATTCCTGCCAGTAAGGTCCACGACACATCTCCTTACCTTTTAAACCCTTACAGATTTTTTTGTAAACTTACCCTACTCCGTCTTGCCTTATCCCGATTTCCATATCCTAGTCCGTGAATCCCTTCACTTAAGGATGCCCTCCCTTTTCCCATGCTTGTTGGCGTGCCTTTTCCTGCCAGCCTTTAGCGCGGCGGTTAGTCCAAAGTTCCCTTAATTCTAAGTTAGTCTTTTTAATGACAAATTTTCTGTACTTGACCTGTCATAAGCGCTTTCTTAGCCTACATGATTAATAAAGATTTTGATTTTTGATTTTTTTTTTGATGGCATTGAACAATTAAATATAAATACAAAAAAAATGTATTCGATGTTTTTCTTTAGACCGTGCACATATTACAATTAATGAGAACCGTTAAATTAATAGGTAAATGTCATTTAGTTAAAACTAATATCTGTGGAAATATCTTGTAATTACATGCCACCGTATACCAAAATAAATTATCAAATCTTTCTATCTGGCGTTATACCGGTTTAATGGCATCATCCACCTTCCTAGCATGGTTTGACGGTGGATTTGGTATCATGTGGGACGACCTGACGTCTGACTCCTATAACCCTCAACGGGTACCAAGTATCCTCATCACCTCGTCCATTAATCAGCAGAGTATGCACTACATGCAGGCGAGGTTGGTTTCGGGCTTAAGATGTTGTTGGCCCACTTACATTACAACTATTCAATTCAACTATGTATAAAAACAACTCAAGAATTCTATTAAAAATATTATGAAGGTATGAAATCTAAATAATAAAACTAATAGAATAATAAAATCCAAAACCAATTATTATTTTAATCTAAGCAACTACAATGGCATTAAAACGTCAACTCATTCGGATTACAATTAAAAGGTGCGATTTAACACGGTGCATGAACATTCCGGCTTTGATCGAGATTGAGAATATTAAGATTCGTTCCCAATCGTCGCAGTTAAACGCTGCGTTTATTATACGTGTCGGAATAAATGTATTATTGCTTGCTATTTGTTCTTTCATAATTATAGTATTTTTATGATTTCGCGAAAAAAATGCCTATGGGTCTGAAAAGAAGCACCAAGCAACTCCGTCGTAGGTCTTTTGATTTTGCTTTGTTTATCACTGCCAAAAATACAGTAAGAAAGGGCGCCACGACATCCTATTGCGAGCCCGAGATGATGGCTTTATTAGTCGTCTCTTACGACAGGTAGGGGATACCGTGGTGGAATTCTCCCAACGCCCGCAAATCCATAGGCCGTCCTGTGGATTATACAGGGTTATTTTTAAAATACCAGCAACCTCGCAGGGGTAGATTCCTAAGGTTATAAGCTACTACTTTTGTTCTACGACTTTTGATAATTTGTTAGATTTTATTTTCATACAAAAAAAATTGGTGTGTGTCGTGGGACACCAGGTAGGAACGAAGTTCCTTCGGCTAATATAGAATCGACACAAATTGCAAAAAAATCAAATTATCAACTAAAATAACAAAATATATCTCTTTATTTTTGTTTGACAACATAAAATTACATAGAAATAGAAAATAGAATAGAAAAATAGAAATAAAAAAAAAACGTGTGGCACTCGGAGACTGCCGCGGTAAAGCTATTGTATAGCATTTTTTATCAACTTATGTAATTGTAAATAATAACGAGCTAGCGTAATCTTTTAAAAATCGAAGGAGTATATTTATATACTTCAAATATAACTGGCTGAATGAATTTCATTTTAAAAAAGGAACTAACGCTGGCTGGTTATGCGACTGTCGCGCCTGCGCACTTCTCATTTAACGCTTTTATTCCACGCATTTTTCTTACGGTTTTACTATCACATTTTTTTCAGTTAGGTCACGCAGCGAAATCCCTATCCCCTCCAAGCCTGCCGTAAGGAACTTCGTTCCAATAAATATTCATTTAATTTCCGTCTTGAACGTTACAACGCGCATCGCAGATTACGTAAACAAATACGCGAAGCGTGGGGAACCGGGCTAGCTCCTTTGAAGGTCAACGCCCGAGCAGCTAAGCGGCGCGTTTGATGTCACGCGCGCACGCCGCGCCGCGCCGCAGTCTACGAAGAAAAACACGACACAACAAAAATTTGTAAAATAATTTTTTTTTTAATATATTGAGTTATATCCAAACTCGTAGAACAAAAGTTGTTCCGTATGGGGTCAGCTATCTGGTCCTGCGAGGTTGCTGGTGTTTTAAAATTAACCCTGTAGTTTAAGGATCGTTCCTTAAACTATTATGAAATAATTTTTGCGCCTGGTATACATTGGACAAGAATTACAAGGATCATTTCGACACGTAACCGTATTATTTTTATATTTGTTTTGTCTCAAGAATAAACTCTTACGTAGTGCGACACTTCCTTCGATTTTTTCTTGTGATTAATAAAAATGATGCAAGTTATGCTACGTTTATACTTAGGATAAAAAATATGTTTGAACGATTATTTTATGCTAGCAGTGTGGACAAAGACTAAATTTGATCGTGAGAAGCATCTTTACTATGTACTTATGCTTTTTGTATCTGACTTTTTATTTTCAGTGTTTTGTTCGCCGCCGAGACATTTAGATTTACTTTACCAATGCTTTCATTACAAAATGGAAATTTGTGATAATTAAATATTTAATAACACTTAAATAACTATTAGTTCCAAGAGATTGTAACGTGAACAAAGTTATAGTTTGTTAATAACCCATGGATTGTATTGTAAAACACTACAATATTCTACGTATATTCGAGGTTCTATACAATATGTATCAGTGTTATTACGATTATATATTACATACGATTCATATTCACTATCCCGCGCATTTAGCATAATTTTCATGTTAATAACATATTTTTACAAAAATAAAACCGGCTCAAATATGCTCAAAAGCAAGAAATAAGATTCTATCTAAGATCGTTTATAATCACGTATTTTTTTACATGGAACTACCTTTAATGTACTTTACCCTAACTAATAAAGACATAATCATCAAAATAGGAAATCGGATCACACTTTTCAAATATAATCGTGGTTAATTAGACAAAGAAATACACGTCTAATTGAAAACCTTCTCTTATTTTGAGAGTTAAAAAAGAAATGCTTTCTTTGCAGTCTGATATTATTTCTTTTTCAATGCACTAATTCAGCTTGCAGCGATTGTGACTCGGTCCAGCGTACGGCCAAGTGCATGTACGGAGAGATTTAGTGTCCAGACAATATTGTAACGTATTTAAAAAATGAAAGTGTTCTGCATGCAAGAGAAAGTGGCGAATATAATATTTTGAATTAATTCATTGTAATGAAATATTTATTGCTGTTACATAGCAAGATACACTGATTAACTGTGTTATAATTAGTTTTATGGTAATGTATACACATTATTTTACTAATTAATTAGTTTGTACGTTGGTATGCGGAAAAATAATATGTGTAATAATAAGATTTGCTAACTTTACCAATTGAATTTAAATAATATTTTTTGTTTGTAAGAATTATGTGCTATTACGCAGTGGTGCGTTCTTTTAAACATGTAATGTTTGTTGTAATTTCTAGCGCATAATTTTATCCGCCTTAAAAACGGTGGAGGTTCCCAATTCGGCAGGTTATTTTTTTATGTTCGAGACAATACTAATTATAATGTGTGTGATCATGCTCTTATAATCTAATTATTTTACTTTATAACGTTCCTTATTGGCATAAATGGAGCAGCTCTAATTCACATAATAATACATCAATGTATGTAGTGCTAATATGTATTGTAAATCAGTTTAGAAAAGAGTTTCTTTTCTTCTTTAACGAAACAGCATTCCAAACTGGCGGTAGAGTTAAAATTTGACTGAATCTAAATGATGTCTAAAAGTGTGACAGCCTCCGTGGCGCAGCGGGCGAGTAGCCGGCTGTGTAGCGAGAGGCCGCGGGTTCGATCCCCGCACCGAGACAAATGTTTGTGTGATCCACAAATATTTGTTTCTGGGTCTGGGTGTTGTGAGTTCCCGATAGCCACGACACAAGACTTGTATCTTACTGTGGAGTCAGGACTATGTGTGTGACTGTTGGGTGTTATTAATTTATTTATTTTATTGATTCAATGAATGATTTGATTCGAATGTAAGACGAATCAACATTAAATAGTAATTATTATAAGCATTTAGACAACAAACCAAACGCATCTTTCGTCATTGTTTATAAAATTCTAAGCACATATTATTAGAATCAGATGACTTTACAGAGTTATCAGGTAATCGAGACGATTGCTCAACTCGTTCTAGTCTGAATAGAGGTAGCAGCAACTAGTTCAAGGCCAGTTCTAACTAGATTGAACTTTTCATGTACCAGGCTTCAAGATACCGGTATGTTCGGTTGTGTGTCGAGTTATACAAATAAGGTAGTTAATAATAATCACTACAGGGTCTTACATTTTTTTTCTTATGTCAATTGGATGTACTTATGCAAACCAGAACCAATCAACATAATGATAGTTTTGAGAAAAAACCGTATTTGTCTAAAATGAAGAATAAAATTGTCTATTATTTTTTTATTAAGTTTATTCGCAATATTGTACATAATGCTTTTTTCTATGTACACAAATATAATTTTGAAGCTAACTATTGAGACTTCTATTATTTTTTAATTCACTCATTGGTTTCTTTTAGCGAACTGTTTGAGTGTGGGTTGGTTCCTTATTAATTTATTATACACTAACTGTCCCTCGCGGTTTCATCTGCATGTTACTGCCCTGCTCCCATGGGTCATAACGTAATATACATATAAACCTTCTTCATGAATCATTCTATCTATTGCTGAAAACTGCATTAAAATCCGTTGAATAGTTTAAAAGTTCTATAGAAGCGACCAGACAGCGGAAGCGACTTCATTTTATACTTTGTAATGATTTGCATATTTTTATACTTAACATTTTTGACATGTATGTGGATTGGTTCCTGTTTGCATAATTAGGTCCAATTATAAAATAAGTCGAGAATAGAAAAGAAAAGTGTCACAGTACAATAACTCAATTTATGTAATGATTGCATCGATAGCGCAGTTGTAATGTGTATGCGGTACGATTGCTATGCTGAGGTCTCGGGTTCGATCCCTGGGTCGGGTAAAAGTGATATTGTATTTTCAATATTAATGAAATGAAATACTCAATATTAGCCCGGAGTCTGGAATTATGCCCGGTATGGCGACAGGCTTGCCTCCTCTCACGTCATTGGATTGAAATAAGCTTGATGAAATGTGGGTGTGGTGAACCCCTGCCTACCCCTTCCGGGATTACAGGCGTGTGTGTATGCTGAGTGGTTCGGGTGTCTCAGCTAAAGAAGAAAAGTGAATCGTAGGACCCTATCAGGCAAACAATGATATTTTTTTTTAAATATAGCATCTAAATAAATAACGACCGTCGCAAGACACTGCATCTCTCCACATTCGCGAGATTTATGCCGGCCTGATGTTACTGGATATTCACTGGCTGAATGCTAACCTCGGAACGAACCATTACGGCGTTTCACCATTTGTATTTGGTAAGGAAAAAGGTAAAAACAACTGTGCGTATGCATTATCAAGTTGCGTGATGATCTCAGCGCGAGGTCGAAAAAGTAAGGGACCAAGGATACTTCCCAATGTCCATGTTGATATTAGTACATATTAAACGTATGAATCGATTCGCTGGTGGTAGGATACTCATATCCGCCCGGATAGCGACCATCGCACACATGGTGTTAAAACCTGCCACAGTGATCCACACGCCTTGTATGAATCGCGTTCCAGGATCAGCCAGTGTATATCCGGTTCTCCAGAGAAGCTTGCGACTTGACTTGATGGTTGGTTGGGGCGGGTATAGGGGTACACTCTTGTATTACTATGCCTGCATCGGTCATCCGCCTGTCCTGTGGCAGGCCCCTCGATTTGCTTCTTCATTCTCCGAAGAGGGAAGAAGCATTTATACAGGCCGTTATGACTCTGGTGACAACCAATAAACTCATTGTTTGTCGATGGTCGCTGGTTTCTTGGACCGCACTACGCTTACCATCAGGTGTAGTGCAGTCACTTTGCCGTGCTCAGATAAAAAAAGAATCGATCCAATTTTACTTCTCCTACTACAAGAACTATAAAAAAATGGTCTTTCAGTGGATTAGTAATGCTCGGCTTACTTATAATTCGGCATAAACATTACGGAGACTAGCGCCTAGTGTGTTGTTTTTTTACGTTTATGCGGGCGGAGCCGTGTGTAAAATGCTAGTATACTTATATTATTGGTAGAATAATTTGGAATTAGCTGGTTGGGCTTGTACCTCATTATTGTTCCCGACTGCATAGCGTACACATGGTGAAAAACTTCCATAATTCATTGTTCAGGCGAGTCGCATTCCAACGTTGTATATTCCTTTTTTTATTTTTTATTTCATTTTATGACGAGACGAGCAAGGCGCTCGCCTGATGGTGGATTCTCATTAGTGCTTGTTAGGTCATATTCTGTTAATGGGAATCTTCTATCAACTTTAAAATAGATTTATCGCTTCCTCGAGTTTGAATTGTAAATCCATTACTCGTTTACTAGTTTATTGCGAAGTATTAAGTTGCAATTGCCCTGAGATTTTAAAGCTTAATAACATAAATACCAAGTTATAAAGGTGAAGGAAATCTCGGCGAGGAAACTCACATGCCATTAAAATAATTTCGAATGAGTGCACAGTTTGCGTCCGGTGTGACGATTAATTCTGATATCAAGATAAATAAAAAATAATTTTTAAAGGTCAGAATATGAATAAATAAATTTAATGGCTCTATAATGTTTATTGTAGGGCAAAAACGGGGGCCACAGAGAGACAGTCTTAATACTCTATGGGACAGTAGTGTTTGCTGATCATTTAATTAGACATTTTCCTTTATTTTTAATTGGATAAAAGGCATAACACAGAATACATTCAGTTTATTTAACAAGTTGCGTAGATGTTCTGACATAAGATATAAACTCTTAGATCTTATAATTATAGGCAAGATCGGCGGAAAAAACG
The DNA here is from genome assembly GCA_949126905.1 of Amorpha juglandis. Lineage (NCBI taxonomy): Eukaryota > Metazoa > Arthropoda > Insecta > Lepidoptera > Sphingidae > Amorpha > Amorpha juglandis. The sequence goes on from OX421372.1 coordinate 12,573,849, forward strand.
ATCAGGGCGTAGGAAGAAATTTTGGTAGCGTAATAGAGAATAGACGGCCATTGTGAGGGCTGCAGAGTTTTCCCGCTTTGTGAGAAATTAAATCATATATCCCGAGCTAACAGTCTTCAACAAGTGTGGATTGAATACACAATTGAAGAGGCTCACAAAGAAGAATTTGTTTTCTCACCACACTGCGCTCATCACCCCGTGTCATAATATCATGTCTCTTTCAGTAATTTTACTGGTTTCGATGTCCTTCCAACTGGAATATAATAGTGCTTACAACTGCTGCTTGGGCTATTTACCTATATCTAATGATTAGTTGTCAACCTAGTACCAAAGATTTTAAGCCGCCCAAAAGGCCTCAAAGGCTTAACGACTGTAATCAATTGATAACAGCCAGGACCGTCTTTTTACATGCCTCCGAAGCACGGAGACGCTCAGATGCAATTTCATTAAGCGATCACCCAGCCAAAGGCTGAGCGTGCCTGGGGTTGTTCAACTCGTTAATCGTTTACCGATTAGTGAGTGCAACTTGCTATACACGCCTCAAAGATGTCTGCTGCTTGGTGGCAGTAACAGAAAAAGCGGTAGTACCTACACAGATAGCCTTTACGACGGACCTTCTTTGTCTAGAACTTAACTAACTTTAGATTAAATTTAACTACAAATAACTTGTTTAAAGTAAGTAGTTAAACAGTGAAGAAAATTATATATATTTTTTAATTTATATTCTTCCTTCTTTAAGGAGTTAAGGGAGACCTTTGGCCAGCAGTGGGACAATATAGGTAAATAAAAAAAAAATATTCATTTTTATTTCATCATGAGGAAATTTTACCTAGAAATTGTTAATATTAAATTCGATGGGGCCAATATGATGAATTAAGGCCGAACCAGTCTTATTAATAGATGAGGCCCGTGCCCAGCAGTGGGATAATAAACTACAGGGGTGATAGAAAAAAAAGTTATTGGCAACTATCTCTAATCTTCTTATTTTTAATGCTGTGGCTTACATTTTTGAGTTAGTCTAGCCTCTATAGGTCACTGACCGCATTATTGCACTCTCTTGAAGCCTTGATGAATGCCTTTTGGCATAAGTGTTATATTGTAATTATGATCTCACAGATTAATGTGATAAATAAATTAAAACGTATTTTTGGCAAACTAAGATAGCTTTTATTTATATTTTAGAGATTGTTAGATATGCCAGCATAATTTATTTTTGTTTATTAACGTTTATTTCTTTAAATAAATATGTCGTTAATGTGTTACCTAGATAGTTAAACTCGAAGATTATAATAAATTATCATAATGTATTAAAATACAGTGGCGTATTTAAAATCCATAAATTTTATTTTTTTGTGTGCACAGTTCCTGTAACTATTAAATTATAAAACATGTGCATAATATCTCTATCTTTATCTTCTATATAAAAATCATCGTTCGTTAGTCTCGCATAAACTCCTAAACGGTTGGATTGATTTCGATGAATGTTTTTGTTTTTCCTGGCTCAATAGCGCATTGGGCGAGTAGCCGGCTGTGAAGCGAGAGATCGGGGGTTCGATTCTCACACCAAAATACAACTGTTTATATGGTCCAGGAATATTTGTTTCGGGTCTGGGTGTGATTTCTCCGCAAAAGGGTGGCCGTCACACAAGCGTCCCTAAAAACTACAAGCCAAATCATTCTGCACTTCTTTTAAAAACATGTTGCGCCGATCTGACTTTGAGTGGGATAAGGACAGTGGAAGAAGGATATGTCAAGGTCATATTAAATTTACAGAACCTCATTTTCAGCGTCACACGCGGGACTATTGTAGATATTTTAAATTGGAATTTCGGCATGTTCCGCCAAAATTGGGACGACTGGCAACGCTGATGTGGACTTAATAACCAATTTTACCTAATTGCCAAATTGAGTTGTTAGTGCGAACACTGAATAGGTCTATTGAGAACAAGGTTGTTAAAAGTTGCACAGAAAATATAACATTTATTAGACAGGTGATACACATTAAATTTGGATCTTATTCCTAAGTAACTTAAGTTTGAAATCCAATGTAAGAGTTAATTGTACGGTATGAAACATGTTTGTTAATTCAAGTCACGAGCCTATGAAATGTATGGAAATAAATGAAGGAAAATGAAGATGTTTTATTGTTATTCATATTTTGTAATGTAAAAGTGTTTACAGCCAGCGCGTGTTCCTTCGAATCGCGGCTTTACGTAACGGTATGATCCTATATTAGTCGAGATTAGGGTTACCAACAATACTTCGTACAAATGTTATCTAAAATATAATAGATCTTTTTGTGTGCAAAATTAAACGGTGCTTTATTCCTGGCTCGGTAAAGTGGCTATACTGGACTTGATGATGTTTACTGTGCACACCAAATATATTAATGACGACCTTCAAAAGACATTGCGTCTTGATAGTCGGCAGAATTATGCCGGCCTAATGTTACTGGATGTACACTGTCTGATCTCTGGAACGCGACTCGCCTGAACGAAACCATGGTGAATTCTTCACCATATGTACAATTCGTGGTCTAGTTTTGGGAAATGGTTAGGTAACCTTCCACCAGCAGTGGCAGTAGCAGCAGTGGGATGATTGATGGAGCGCCACCTTTTAGACTACATATGCTATAGGTTAAGTGAGTTAAAATACTATATTATATATCAGGAATATATCATATAACGTATATCAGGAAAGAAATATTAAATATCAAGTAACAATATAATAGTCTATCAGAAAATCAGTTCAACTGACAACGAAATTTCTAATCAGTAAAATAAAAATGAAAAAATTAAAACCTACTCCTTAATCCCAGTCACGTTACCCTTTTAGGAGTTTCCTTTTTTCATTCATATTTACCTGATAATAAAAGGACCACCCTCAGTAAGTGAACGTTATCTAATACATAAAGAACCATCGAAATTTGACATTTGACGGAGATATCGCGCAATATAATGATATGGGATGGAGGATCTCACAATTAAGAATTTGACAGTAATATAGAAAATTAAGTTACTAACAATATTTGTGTAACTTTTAAATCTGCTAATATTCGCTACATAATGAAATTTGGCAACCCTAGCCCTAACTCTAAGCTAGATAGCTGGTGAAAGTTCTATAAGATGTAGCTAATAGTTCTTGAATTCCTAACGACCGCAAAAGTGGACGAGTTTGGACGATGTTTTTTGCTTCATTTCATATCGTATAGTGATTGTTATTATATGCTACAAATTTTAATTTAACGCCAAATACGATAGCGAGTGGTAGATACAAGCTGTAGACAGTTTTGTTTTCAGCAGGTTTGTTGTTCTCAAATAAACCGATGTAAAGTAGCGGCTTACTGCTGCATTTCGTACAGTGAGAGAGATGTCTGAAGGCCTATATCCAATTCTGTAGAGAAGGCCCGTGTCCAGCAGTAGAACATTATAATACGGGGCTGAAATGTTTGCTGTCAGTAGAATAAATAAGATGACTTAAAATACAAGCTTAATTAGTTAAGCGCAATTTAAAATTCTAATAGATTTTGCTTAATTAGTTCAACACGCATTTATAATGAACCTACGAGTCAATACAATATTTGTTCATCAAGGACAAAACGTATATTTTTCCGACATGATTGAGTTTTATTTGTCACCGTAATATAATACGGCACCTATTTTGTTTCGAGTTTAAATATCACGATATCGGCCTTTCTTTTGTACTGGTGTAGAATAACAGGAAATTTTAAATTTAAATTGATTAATATTTTAATGCAAAATCTCGTTGTTTTCAGAATGTCCCTCTTGAGTGGTTATTTCCTCAATGTCTTTAGTTTTTGAGCTAGAAGTAATTATAATGATGTAACTGTAAACAAATAAATACTTACACCCAATAGTTAAACAAATAGTCTTACCCCACACTAGGTTAACCGACTACTACCACCACCACCACTAGGTTGGTTATCAGGACCTTCGACAAACTTACGGTCCCACAACACTCAAACCCGAAACAAATATTTGTTGATCATACAAATATTGGTCTAAAATTCAGGTATCGCGTACGCAATACAACTACGCCACCGAGGCAGTCAAAGTTCATAAAATATGTGGCTTTGTTTTGAATTTTAAACTAAAAACCAGCATAAGATATCATTAGATATGAAACGTCTAGTTAATACGATCATAATAATTCATATTGATCATTCATCCAATGCCCCTTCTATTAACAAGTTTTTAGCCTTCATGTATGGGAAACAAGCAAACGTCAGTTTCTAGGACAACAAAATGTTCAGTAATGTTAAGATGTTCAATGTAAACGAGGTTTCATGTACTGAGAAATACCTTGAGAATGTCTTATGTAAATAAAGTATTAGTTTAAAGAAATATCGTGAATTTTGAATTTGCGCTTAGTTAGCAAAGATGCTTTCACTAGGTGGTAGGTCCCTCATATGTTAGAAGCCTTCTAAGTTGATACGATAGCTATGTCTGTTTCTGCTACCAAGCAGGTGTGTTAACGTTGTATTTCGGTTTGAAGGATATTGGAGCCAGTGAAAATACTGGGAATTGTGTGATTAATATCGTATGTCTCAGGGTGACAATTGCAGTCTCGTGCTTTGTTATTCACAGTTCTGTGTGGTGTTGCTTCTGTTTATGGGCGAGGCGTGGCTATTATCATCAGACGAACGACCTACTCATTATGTCATTCCGGTTAATAAAAAAGATGCTTTATTGTTCGGTTTTGCGACATTATTAGACATCAACATTTCTCTTTATAATACTCCAGTCATTTTAGTAGGTTCACCTCGGAATTCGAGATACCCGGCTGTAACTCTGTAAATACTTGTGTATTGACACCCTAAAAGTTGTCTCAAAACCTACATATGGTAGGGTGTGCGCAACTATTAAATTTCAAGGTCAAAGGTCACAAAAATCGCTTTTTTTGTAAATATCTCATTTCCTATGGGTTTTTTGCTATTTATATCCATTATCAATATTGTAGAATACAAAATTCTCTACAAATTTTGTTTAAAACTTTTTTTCATACGGTGAACCGTTTTCGAGATAGAGGGCGGAGAGCGCGCGGTCACAAGTCCGTCATTTTGAAAGTTACATAAACGAAATTTTGTATTTCGGTTATTGACGTAAAATAAATAAATAGTTGTTTCAGGAATTTAGGAAATTTTATTTATTAAGGGATGAAAAAGGGGGTGAAAGTTTTCACGCTTTCACGCCTAAATCACTAAACCGATTTTGATGAATTTATCTACAGAGACAGATGGAGCCCTGCAGACGGTTACAGGCTACTTTTATCCCGGAAAATGCTGTTCACGCGGGCGGAGCCGCGAGCAAAAGCTAGTATAACATAATAGTTAATAAAAATTGACAAATATTTATAATCATTGATTTATGGATAGTTCATCAACTATATATGGCGCGTTTTCGACCGGAGGCACCGTTTGACCTGAACTGATCCTGTGACCGCGCGCTCTCCGACCTCTATCTCGAAAACGGTTCACCGTATGAAAAAAAGTTTTAAACAAAATTTGTAGAGAATTTTGTATTCTACAATATTGATAATAGATACAAATAGCAAAAAACCCATAGGAAATGAGATATTTACGAAAAAAGCGATTTTTGTGACCTTTGACCTTGAAATTTAATAGTTGCGCACACCCTACCATATGTAGGTTTTGAGACAACTTTTAGGGTGTCAATACACAAGTATTTACAGAGTTACAGCCGGGTATCTCGAATTCCGAGATTCTTACCTAATTTAAGCTAAAATGACTGCACTATAATGTTGGCATGAATTGAGCCACTTTAATTCAAAATAAATTGTATTAATGTAGTACAAATAATGTAAATTGGTTGAAATGAGCGACGTTAGAGTTTCTTACCCGTTCTTTTTTAACGAAACACAATTCGGTAGAGTTAAAATTTGACTGAATGTAAATTATTTAGTTTATGGATTCAATCATTGTTTTGATTTGATTTGAGCTCCTCGGAGACCGATACCTTACCGTCGCATCTGCCGTTCATTAGTGAATTGTTTAGATTATCTGCGACATCGTGCTTAGCATTGTTTTAAAGCAGTAGTTTTGGTCACCTGATGGTAAGTGATCTTCATCACTTATGGATACCTACAATGCCAGAAGAGTTACGGACGCGTTGCCGACCTTAAAGGAAAATGATTGGCATTGGAAAGTGTAGGGGAGATTTAGGCCTCTGGTAAACTCATTCAACGTTTCATACTCAACATATGCAACAGGAAGCTGCTAATTCCAGTAGTATTAATAACCGGTAGAGTCGACCCTATCATGCTGTAGACAAAAGTGTCTACAGTGTGGCTCCACCACATAATGATCACGGTGATATCTTGTTATTAAAGATTCATTTCATTTTTTACACACTGCTTATGCAATCTTTAAAAAACTGAATGGCCTTTCTTTTATAAGGCATAATAATTACTGCTAATGAGAGATGATGTCATGTTTCCTCAATAAAATATGGTTTTAGCAACAGGTGCTAGGTCAACGTACTGTGGAGCTGATATTAATTAAATCCAACCATAGTATGGTTTCCGCTCGTCCGACGAGCCTCAATATACACTCCCTTTGACCGTGCAAAGTGGAGACGTCCGCGTAGCGTCCTCACTGACCCTGACGATGCGACCACTAGGGCCATCCGAAGGAGAGAGGAATTCATGAAAAAACACTTTACACAACCGACATACCGTCCTCGCCGCCGAGGACCGCGCCGCGTTCCCCGCAACGCCCCCGACCCTAGTACCGGCCCGCGAGCCGATGTTAATGATGATTGAAAATCATCACCAATAGAGTCCTAAAATATAGTCCCCTAAACCCCAATCGCAGATGTCTCTGCCCTCTCCGGTGACCGTCCTGAGCCGAGGTTCGTACCCCAAAGGGGGTGCCCTCAGCGGTGGTCACCTAGTCAAGGGCTGAGAGCGCCTGAAAGCGCTCGCCCGAAAGTCCGGTGAAGCTGTACACAGCCGACTCTCGTCAGGCTTACAGCAAGCGTCAACACACAAAAAAAAAAAAAAAAAAAAAAAAAAAAAATAGTATGGTTCTTGAGTGATGATCGCGTAATATAGGATACCTTGCGAGGAAGGCAGCAGGGACTGGATGCAAAGTAGTGTTAAGTAGGACGTACCAGAGGCATTACTTTTTTTTTAATGATTATTAATTTAATTTCTAATTTGTTTCAATAATGTGGCATATGCGGTGGTTGCATATAACTAGAGTTGCGATTACTTTTTGTTTACAATGCATGCGTTGAATTTTATACAACTATTGTTAACTCCGTTTGCAACCCTTATCTAAAAAAATAGAATAACATGTACTACTTCAAATTTTATGTCACGTTACACTTACACTATTCCATCATCATTATTATATGATAAGGACTGCTTGCGTGAAAGAGTGAGAATGAGCGATCACATGCTTCACTATAGTGACGCTATATATCATTGCTTTAGTTCAATAGTAGGCACTAGGCGCGGCATCTTCCTATAATATATTATGTCAATCAGATTTGTAACATAGTGCAATACAAACCACACTACTCCGAGCTTCAAAACGCCTCGCCTCATTTGAAGTGGGATTTGTACCTTGTATCTATATACCATGTACCGTTATTTTTGTTGTCTTTTTTGCTTGTTGTTTTCCCCAAATTTTGTTTTCTGCTGTTCCTTTCGTTTATTACGTCTTAATTTGAATTGTCGCGCAGAAATCATGTTTGTTTACACTAAATTGGGAAGAACCAGCTGAAAATCAGTGTATACACTGAGCTGGCTCTTCGCCACATACATAATAAAATATGTGAGGTTAAATTGTCATATAATGTATGTAGTATTATATTTTATGCATTAAATGGTTGTACCGACTCAGTACAAATTAATTACCCCTTTTATCTGACCCATTTGCTAGTTTGATGGCGTATGATATATACAAAAAAATCGTGCCCTACGCAACACTAATGCACAGAGCTTAAGACCTATCTCAATGCAATGCTTTAACAGAGGTCTAAGTTCACCAGCTGATGATACATTTCATCTGAATGGAGATAAAAATTTGCTTTTTATTTTTTTTTATCCTGGCTCGGCAAAGTGACTACGCTACACCTGATGGTAAGTGTAGCGCGATCCAAGAATAGTGTCGACCAACGATAAACAACATTGCTACTCTGTATATCGATGATAGCAACACCTGTTTTTTTCTCTGCATTTTTAAACAAGTAAAAAAAGCAACTAACAACGCACCGGTGAAAGCAGGTTAATTGTAATGCAATAATTCGGCTTAGACTAGAATATATTTGATGCTAGAACTAGAGCTAGCATTTATTGTTAGTACGTAGCATTATAGAAACAAAATATGCATACATATTAGGCTCACGCCTGAATTCCTGAAGGGATAGGCATTGGTGCACCACCTACAGTTCGTCAAGCGTATTTCCCTCCCATGATGTGATAGTTGGGGAGCTTATCGCTTTCTCATTTCCCGGACAAAACATGTGTGATTTTTCTATTTGAAAACCAAAATAATGATTGCCCTGCCGCTAGTCGAATTAAATCTCGACCTTAATCTAAATATATAAAACTCTAAGGTGACTGACTGACATAGTGATCTATCAACGCATAGCCCAAACCACTGGAGGGATCGGGCTGAAATTTGGCATGCAGGTAGATGTTATGACGTAGGCATCCGCTAAGAAAGGATTTTGATAAATTCTACCCCCGAGAGGATAAAATAGGGGATGAAAGTTTGTATGAAACTTTGTCAATTTTAAACGTTCACGCGGGCGGAGCCGCGAGCAAAAGCTAGTTTACTATAAAATCTCAAAGAGCCACCACATTGATAAAGCAATTAATTTTGGTGCAAGTAGCAGCAAAAATCTAATTAGCGAAGTTGGATAATATTGCTGTCTTTTAAGAGTAACCAAATAAAGTGTTTATTACCGAAGGGATTAAAAAAAATCTTGGTTTTTAATTAGGCGCAATAAAACAATTTTCTGAGAATAACATAAAAGAAATGAAGACAATGACCCAAATATAATGTTATTCATTTATCATTACATTTAATGCATAAATTAATGTAGTTGAAAAGTTTTTAAATAATACCTTATGATGGAATTCCTGGTTTGATGAAAAGACTCTATGTTCTGAGAATATAAGAGAAAAGTAGATGACATTAACAATTATATTGTATTAATTTAACGCTAGATGCAAAAGCAAATTATTCTAAGATATAGTAAATCCTGGTTAAATGTGCCCTGGATGTGGGAAACCTCTGTTATTAATAATTACAATGTGGTCCCGACACTTTTGCATTGAAATACCTCTGTTACTGGGAATTTTTAAACCTTTATAACTGAGAATTGATTTTTCAGATTTTGTCCAATGTTTACCTCAATAATTGGAACTTTGTAGCTCAATAGCCCATATAAGTGGGGCAATTAATCAGGTGTAGACAAGTTATGATGCGTTTGTTTTGAGACCTGTTTATATGAAAAATGCTACATTTCGACCTCTCATGGTGGGACTCTATAAATAAAACAACTATCATGTTAACGTGCCTATTTGGGAAACTGGATAAATGAAAACTTCCATAAGTGATTAAAAAAAAAAATGTAGGTCCCTTCAGATCCCACTTATCCAGGTTTCACTGTATTTAAATGCAAATATTATTTCTCATCTAAAAAGTCTTTCAAGATATATTTGCCAAGTCTGAATCTACTTTCTATTTGACTGAACTCATTTGCACACGTTCTTTAGCACTGTATTCGGAGAAATTCCTATTTATCTCGTATTGGCCTTCGACTATTTTTTGTATGTTTGTTATAAGGTAAAGTTAGTTTGGAACGGAATTGATATTTGAGTTTTTGATTGAGGCGGATAAAGGCAAGTGGAAGAAGAAGATTATCGATAGCCTTCGTGGCCCAGAAGCAGAAGTGAGAGGTCGTGGGTTCGATTCCTGAGACAAGTATTTGTGTGATCCACAAATATTTGTTTCGGGTGTTGTAGGCCACAAGTCCCTCGTAGTTACTGATACCCACGGTACATGTTAACCTAGTGTGTGGTCAGGACCATTTGAGTGGATGTTGGGTGTATTTATTTATTTTTAGTAAACGATATAGGCTAATATTCTAAATAATGTAGATTACTATAAGAATCAAAACACATTCACGTTTATACAATATGAATGTTCAATGGGTATACGCCTTTATAAATAAATGCACTCTTTTTAACCGACACTAGAAACAGAGGCATTTCTCAATTGGTGTGTATATTTTTTGACTGTATATTTTAAGGTTTGATCACGCACATATTATTATTTTCAGAGTGGTCCAATTTCGTTGATTCTTTTTGTATTCGTTGTGGTATAAAGTTGGCCTCAATTTGAAATTGAGTTGGTGCTTTCAATCACTGACCCACAACATTGCAATAGCACGGACTCAAAATTGGATCCGATGCATATTCTGACAGCATATACCGGCAAACGAGGAAGTGGGTTACTTGATATAAATAAATAATAAATCAATACACTGAACAGTCACACACATAGTCTTGACCCCACAGTAAGATATGAGTCTTGTGTCGTGAGTATCAGGAACTACGAGAGCCTTCGGTCTCACAACATCCACCCCGAAACAAATAAATGTGGAACACACAAACATTTGTCTCGGTGCGGGGATCGAACCCGCGGCCTCTCGCTTCCCAGCTAGCTACTCGTCCGCTGCGCCACGGAGGCTGTCAAAACTTGATAGTAAGTGATCTCTACAGCTCATGTACGTCTATAATACCAGAAAAATCATGGACGCATTGCCGACCTTATAGAGAAAGGATAATTAAGAGATTGGGGGTGATTTGAGCCTCCAAATATCTCACTCACCGTACGAAACGCAGCCGCTATATTACGTCGGTTTTGTATTTTCATTCATATTGTAGACAAAACTGTCTACAATATGTCTGTCGTGGCTCTACCATTTCTATTCTTTGCTTTTTATTTTTCTATAGGTTTTTTTGTTAAAAATTTATATCGACATTTTTTGACTCGCTAAATGTGTTCCTAATGTCTTAGACATATTTCTATAAATGTCTCCTATATACTATTTCACCAACCAAAAAGAGGCGTACCATCGTAAATTCCCTACATAAATGTGTATTGTGTAAAACATTCAAATTAATGTGACAGGCCGTTTTAAAAACAAAGCACGAGTCCAGTACACGTCAGATGGCCGCGTTGCTTAATTTTGTTTCATAGAATTCAATCACCTTATCTTTAAACAAACGGACAATAAAAAAACAGTAAACTGCTTACATATTAAAGCACGTAGCACGTAGACAGGTGGTAAAAAATCAACTGATGTAATCAGAACGAGCAGTGTTAAGTGCCGATACTACCTCAAAATGCTTTTGTTTTTAACACGGTTTATTAGCTTCAGACGTATGTATGTTGGGATGTTGGTATGTTTGTCTGTAACTTGTCTTTGAACGTGATTTTGACCTACTTCAAAACGTCGGATAAAATCTTGACAGCGCGATGTAAATGTCCAGTGGCGCCATCTCATGATTTTTTCTTGTCAACTTGTAGCTTAAATGCAATAAAGGTGGCGCTGGTTGTATTGTTGTGTTATTTTGATACGAGTTTAGAACAAAATAAATAAATATTGTAAAAATTAAAACGTCCTTAAATATTTCATTGAATAATTGTTATAAATTACAAATTTATTACCTATAACTGTTATTGAAATTACTTCAGTAGTAAGGGATGTTCGCAAAACACTTTTTTTAACACGCTTTTTTATATTATTTACAATTAGTGGCAGCAATATAATAGAACATTGGATTATAGTCTACATGACACATTAAAATAAAACAAGAAAAAAATTAAGAGATGGCGCCACTGGCACATATACATCGCGATGTCAAGATTCTCCAGCGAATCATTACCACCGACGCTTTGTATGAACTATGGGTGTTGTCCGATTGATCGGGTACAGTTTTGCAAATGGCTTGTTAAACAAGCCATTCGTAAAACTTGTTTCTTTCCTACCTCCTTCGTGACATTTTAACGTTTCAGCGAATTTTCCAATCACAAAGATGCGAAAGAAGTTTCACTTCAAAAAATGGTAAAAAAAATTAAAATACACCTTTTTATAGAAAATCAAACTAAAAAATTAAAAATAAATAATAGTTTAAAAAAACTAAAAAACACGCTTTTACATAAAATCCAACTAAAAAATAAAAAATAAATTTTAATGAATTCGAATTAGGAATAGTGTACAAAATTTAAAAATATATATAAATTAAGAATAGTGTAAATAAGAAAAAATATGTATTTTATTGTAAAAAAAGCGTGGGGTGCATGGTGTCAATAGTTATAAAAATATTTTATTGATAGATATGAGTAGAAGGATCATCATTTTGATAATGTCTTAAAAAGCACCCCACGTTTTTTTACAATAAAATACATATTTTTTCTTATTTACACTATTCTTAATTTATATATATTTTTAAATTTTGTACACTATTCCTAATTCGAATTCATTAAAATTTATTTTTTATTTTTTAGTTGGATTTTATGTAAAAGCGTGTTTTTTAGTTTTTTTAAACTATTTTTTTTTATTTGATTGAATGCGAGACGAGCAAAGCGCTCGCCCGATGGTAAGCGCCATGCCTGCCCATAAACCGAAGCAATGCAATGCATGGGACTGAACTGCGCTCGTCACCTCGAGACATAAGAAGTTAAGTCTCATAATGCCCAGTAGTTTCATAGGCTTCAATGTCCTTCAAGCCGTACACAACAGTGCTTACACACTGTTGCTTGGCGGCAGAAATAGACATAGTGGTGGTACTCAGACAGCCTCTCGCATACGAGAGACCTACCACCGGCAAAGTAGTTCATAATAACTGTGTTACATTAACAAAACTGTATCATCCGCTTTGTGATCAATACATTCTAAATATTACGATTTATACTATACAGGGTTAATTTTAAAACACCAGCTACCTCGCAGGGCCAGATAGCTGACCCCATAGGGAACAACTTTTGTTCCACGAGTTTGGACATAACTCAATACATAAAAAAAAATGATTTTACAAGTTTTTGTTGTGTAGTGTTTTTCTTCGTAGTTCTATGTTTTATTCATAAACAAACGACCCGACGCTCGCGCCTGCTTGCACTCCTAATAATAATAATCTAGTTAGTTTCAATTGTTCGAGGGGTTTGTAGCCAGTATGTACATACCTACACTGAGTCCACAATCCCTTCATACTTTACCAGGCTTAAGACTGGCTACATTAAACATTTAAAAACAAATATAGTATTTAAATTCTGACACATGGGCGACACAAGCACCTCAGTATTTCTGTGTATTCGATATTGGAATACTGATACGCCATGGTAATAAAATTACACTGTAGGTACCTACGCACAATACGCACAATAAAATAATGATAATAGATCGATCGCCGCGGGCGTACACGCACGTCATCAAAGTCGGCGGTCAGCTGCTCGGCGGTCAAGGTCAAAGGCGCTAGCCCGGTTCCCCAAGGAAATTAAATGAATACTTATTATTGTATGAAAATAAAATCTAACAAATTATCAAAAGTCGTAGAACAAAAGTAGTAGCTTATAACCTTAGGAATCTAGTCCTGCGAGGTTGTTGGTTTTTTAAAAATAACCCTGTATAGGTATCGCTACGAAAACACCATTTATTAAAATTTTTTCGTTAAAAAGATTACAAAGTTTAGCCTGAAATTCGAGATATGCGTTATTAAATAATAAGCTGTTATTAAATCCCTACTTAATAGGAAATTGTAAAAACTGTGTGAATTAACCTAATTGAACATCCCAATGTTGTCGTGTAATTTACATTCCTAAATAGTATATTATCTTCCATATTAAAACAAATTATCTAAACATCGCTCGTAGCAACCAGTCTAACAAGACCCGTGGCGGCGACCGTGTTAGGACTGTGTGTGTGACTGTTGGGTGTATTTATTTATGTACTATTCGGTATTGTTATTGTTTTTTTTACTTAAGTACCAATTTCTGTCTTTTACTATTATGTAAGTGAATAAATTGCGATTTTACGTAGTACGAGCAATATACTCGTATGTGTTCGTATAAGTCAGTGGTTGGTACATACCGGTTCCAAACTACGTCAATTATGCTATTTTTTTTGCTATAAATAATTTGTCCTTGAATCTTAACGTATGATAAGAACTGGTTTAAAGACTTTAATGCTCTTTAAATGCAAGAATTACTTACGTATTAAGACTCATATTGTTTTTTTTACAGAAATGCCTAGGATCACCTGCTGTCGTCGATCCAGTACTTTCTTTTTTCCTATTAAAGTCGGAGCGGCTTTGTGCTGCGTACCAGATAAACAAGCCCAGTTACACAAACATAAGTAGTATTCTAGGAAATATAATTTATCATTTGTTTTTCTTTGTAGAATATATGTATTTCATTATATTTTTTTTATCTGCTTAAATGACGAGACGAGCAAGTCGCTCGCCTGATGGTACGCCTGCCCATAAACAGAACCAATAAAACACAGAACTTTAAATTACAAAGCACTGCATGGCACTGGACTGCGCTCGTCACCCCGAGACATAAGATGTTAAGTCTCATAATGCCCAGTAATTTCACTGGCTTCAATGTTCTTGAAATTGAAACACAACAGTGCTTACACACTTGTTTGGCGGCAGAAATAGACAAAGCGGTGGTACTCATCCAAACGGTCTCTCGCATACGAGGGACACATCACTTTGTGAATATATTAGATATATCGAATGATGTTATTAGTTTTTTCAGATTTTACATACAGAACCTTTACATTTAAGCGACCTCGCTGAGGGCACCCTCTGTGGGGTACGAACTTCGACTCAGGGTGGTCATTTACATTATGAAGCTGCCAAGATTAGTAAAAATATGTTGAATCAGTAGAACGTTTGTAATTTCCACAAATCAGACCATTATGCATTATGGCGGATAAATGCTGGTAAACTATAAAAAAGTCTACACAACTTTAATGTGAAAGTGTTTAAAATAGTCATAACATACTATTTGTTGGAATAAACAAGACTCCATTTAAGTTAAATTGATTTGACTTTTTGCCTGTAAAAGAATGTAGTATGTCTACTTTTTGTTAAACGAAATGACTCGCAGCCGCTCGTATGGCAAACATGGACGCGTTTTTATTTGACCTACCGTCTTCAAACACACGCGATTCGTCTGCTAAAAGCTCTATAGCAATTTTTTCAATGACTTTATTATAAAACAACTGGATTTCTTTAACCTTTGTGTACAAAGAACAGGTTTCTGTCTTATTTCCGTTATTTTGTTTATATTTTCGAAGAGAATATTCACTCGGTGTTGTAATGTGGTAGACTGGTAGTTAAGCAAGCACCTAAGCTTAATTGTTGACGGCCATCTTTAACTCTGGCCAATTTCGAATGCCTAAGGCGGCCGACGCAAAAGGTTCAAGGAAAAAACTTGCAAAGTCAGACGATACAGCCTTAGGCTTTTGCGCAAAGAGTAAAGATAAAAATAAAAATAATGTAGAACTGTCAACTGATACGCAATAGACTCAAAGGCGCGTAGCCGGCATGGCAGCGGTCGATGAAAGTCGCTGTTTATCATTAAAATTAAATGTAGATCATAATAGCATTATATTAATTTAACATTGAAATATATCATTGATTGGAGTTACCCGGAGTCGATATATCGAATCGGGTATAAAAACATCTTGGAATAAGTTTGAATATTGTGTTGTTTATCTAATATGAGCGGAAAATTTACATGTGCCTCTACAATAAGTAAATAACGACCATCTGTTGAAACTAAATTTACTTGGAAACTAAATAAACTAAAACTTGTTTATAAAAACAAGTTATAATACACAAGACGTGTCGGCTAAAGATTATTGTATCGTTATTATTCGAAATCACGGTAATTTTAATGAACTTTGCTCGTAATATTTTATTTCCTTCGTCATGGCAATGGCAGCGATATTATAATTATTCTAATCAATCTCCTAGGGTTCAAATTCCAAAGTATTTTTTTTCTGTACAATATTATACAGAGAAATTTAATTACACTATACACTGCTGCCTTCGTCATTTTACCTTGAAATAAATAGTAACTTAGTTTTACTGTATTTTTCGCAGATACTATAATAACATCGGGTTTAGAAACAAGTTACCAAATATAACAAGTATATTGTGAATAGAAAATTCGTGTCAATGCTTTTACAAAATATTAGTTCATTCTTTTTTCAAATAAATATCAACATCACGTGAAATACAATATTCTTTAATCATTGTGTTTTTTTTCGAATGTGCACGTCTGCATCACATTGGCCGTTACTCTATGTTTTCTGGCAGTCGGACAGTCGAGGTACGGATTGATGAAAAGGCAAAAACTCAGCGATCAAACAGAACCGCGTCCATCGCAAGCATGCCCTTAAACTTGCCCTCAGAATTGAGTAGACGTTGATCAGACAATGCGATTATGACGAGCCGTCATGTGTGGTGCCGCAGAATTAGGATAGGCAGTGAGGTGAAAAGTAACTATATACAGTATACAGTACTAAAACTAAGTGATGCGTTTCGGCATTTTTCTTCAGTTTAGGAAAAACGAACGCTTGATGATGATGACCTGATGCAATATTAGATTATCATAGTTTTTTTGATTTGAGTGACATTTTTATAGTATAGGCCGGCAATCTAGCAAGTGGGTCACCTGATGATCGGTGGTTTCTATCACCCATGTACGCCCGTAATATCAAGAATCATAGGTGCGTCGCCGACTTTAAAGGAAAAGCATAAATAAGCGATCGGAAAGGGGAGGCGGTTATGGGCCTCCAGATATCGCACTCACAGTACAAAACGCAGCAGTAAGTCGGTTTTACGTCGGTTTTCTGTGAGACAGTGTTAACGACCCCGGTCGAGCCTAGCCATTAATGCTGTAGACAATACTGTGTCGTGCCTATACCACTCAATCAGATCATGGCTGGAAACTTATGGCATATTTTGATTCCTACTAATATTATAAACGTATGTTAAGTTAGGATGTTTGTTAGCCAATTACGCGTTAATAGCTGAACGGAATTGGATGAATTTTGGGCCAAAGGTAAACTATGACCTGCATTAAGAGATAGGCTTCTTGTCATCCTGGAAAAGGAAATTCACGTGGGAGGAGCCGCGAGCAAAATCTAGTTGGTACAAATTCGTAAGTAAACTAAGGTTGCCGTATTACTTAAATTGTATTATTGTATTTAATTTGACACAATGGTACCCAATGTTACTTAAATATACGGAAAGTTTTCTTATTTTCTTCTTATATGGGTTAATGGGTATATCCATTATTAATAATAATATTTGTCCTATATTATTGTGTGCGTTTTAGCAACATGCTTGCATTATTTATAATTTTGTGTAGCATTGTAAATATTGCTGCTCCTTCTTATTTCTCTCACTTAAGGTCTAGTACAAGATTCCGGGGAACATTGACCTTCACCCATCTGTTTACCGGATGAAAATTATATTTTAGGGTATAAAAAGTGTTGCTGAACAAGGTAAGGTAAGGTTTTGGTAAGCAAGTCAGGGATATTATAAAAAATATTTTTTTTTTTTAATTTTAATTAATCATATTATCCTTCACCATATTTTTTTAGGCAACCCTATTGGTATGTGTTCAGCAACACATTTTATACCCTAAGATATTATTTTCATCCGGTAAACAGATGTGTGAAGGTCAATGTGCCCCGGGATCTTAGACCAGTCGGAGAAATCAAAATTTGTAACAAATTATTACCATCATAGAGACACCACACTTGCTGCTCTACTCAGATGTTATTATGTCAATTAATTTAATTGCAAATACGCCATTTTATTTATTTTTAGGCCCTGAGTGTAAAAGTATTTGAATTGAAATGACTAATTGTCAATTAGCATTATCAACATCTCTAAGTGCGGCAGTTAATACTAAAAGCACATATATTATTAACAAGCAATGAGTTTACAGTGTAACGGTCTCTTCCACACACTCTACGCCCGTGTACAGGGTTGACGACCGCGTGTATCAGTCAAAAGCGATTTAATTGAAACACCATAAACGGCGTTGCGATGGCCGCACCTGCGCGGATACGTAGCAATACCATAGTCTAAAATAATACGGGCTGTCAACGCGTTTGATATTGACAAAGCTGACATCTTTACATAGTATAAAATGAAGTCGCTTCCGCTGTCTGTTCGTTTAGATCTTTTAAACTATTCAACGGATCTTAAAATAAATAGAGTGATTCATGAGGAAAGTTTATATTTATATCACGCTATGACCCATGGGAGCAGGGCAGTAACATGCAGGTGAAACCGCGAGGGACAGCTAGTAGTCTATAAGCTCTATATATGGGTAGCGTCCAAACCATTAACACTAATACTACAACTTGGGAACCTATTATTCGTGATTCGCTTTACGGCACACTTCACGATCACTCCGTCTAGTCACAGTATAATTATCTACAGTATTCCATCTTCATAGAAAAGGATGAATCGCGAGCTATGCCTACGTGACTCGATATTCGTGTGCGTTCAGTGTGCAGACAGTCCCGACTGTGCCGCAGTGACGAACGGGCGGTGTGTTTTTTTTAACAATAACCACGCAATTTTTTCACTAAAAATAAGATCAAGTACATATTTATAATGACGAGTAGGATGTATTGTGCTGTTTTTGGTTGTATGATTTCGTCAATAACGCATCCAGGGATAACTTTTTTTACATTACCTGGA
Source organism: Amorpha juglandis (assembly GCA_949126905.1). Classification (NCBI taxonomy): domain Eukaryota; kingdom Metazoa; phylum Arthropoda; class Insecta; order Lepidoptera; family Sphingidae; genus Amorpha; species Amorpha juglandis. The sequence continues at coordinate 12,592,647 of OX421372.1, forward strand.
AACTGTGAAAGGTAAGACTATAAAATAATTTTACTTACTAGTAGGTAATAATAGGTAGTTAGGTACATAATGTGTGTTTTTTTAATGGATAAGTATTTCTTCTTAACTCCCGAAAATAAATGTCTGAATTAATAAATAACGTAAATAGATTAAATGAAAGTGATGTGGCACCAGTGAAATAGGTAGTTATAACACACAGAAAACAACTTGGCACCTCAGTGGAATGCGCGTTCCCACCACACCCCACCGCCTACCGCTCTCGCCCTCGACGCGTCATTACTCATTACGGTCAGTAAATTAAATACTACCGTTACACACGCGCCTCCTTCGTGTTTTTTTCGTTGTTATTGTTATTTTTATGGATATAGAACTGTTACCAAAAAATATACCTACATTTAACGCTGAATAGGTATCTATTGATTAATTATTATATGTTTAGCGTCACACATTTGTCATCTGTGAGAGTGAGAATGAGACAAAACATATTTTAGTAACCAATTTAGTAGGTACGCACGTGAACCCACGCCCATGAACTTCGCTTGAAAACGTGCCCATCCACATTCGCAGTCACAATGACTTGTATTGATAGGTCTCATAAGGGTACTTGAATTTTTTATGCAGTTAGTACATTCCTATGACGTCATTACACCGAGGTGCCTAGTTAACTTCTGCGTGTTGTATAGGCTGTTGATGCGGTACGGTAGGTACGCTTGTGTTATGGCAACTTAAAAGGTACTTTTTATTACTTAGTTGTTGTCGTTATTTAGAATGGGTGTAATGCTCTAACTGAATCCATAAAAAAGTATTTTATAATCACAAAACTAAATGGAATCACAAAGTAGGCAAATGTAATTAAAACGCTGGAGGCGGGCAGCCCTATCGCATGTTTACGTACCGCGCGGCTGTAGGCATTTATTTCTAAAATTCAGCTGATTTACAATACAGTACAGTGGTCTAGTCAAGTGGCTGTCATAGTCTAAAGATTACAGTCTGTCAATGGAAGTTCATTGATAGACTGTATGTTTAGACTATGGTACGTACGCATTTCCACAAGAACGTAATTTAACGGCTTAGGCATTAATCTTGCAATTGGCTCTTAAAGAAATTGCAAATAGGATGACTGAGTTACGATGGACGGCGCGGCGGCGGTCCGTGCAATAGATCTTTGCGTGATTGAGAATTGGCTAGCAAGCATCAAGTGACAAGTCAATGTATTATTCTCGATGGTGATACGGGAGTTTATTAGTATTTTTTTTTTAACAGAGGCCCGCAAACACACAAATGGGTCACCTGATATCTTTTATTTTTTTTAATTGAATGACGAGACGACCAAGGCGCACGTCTGATGGCAAGCGCCACACCTGCCCATGAACAGAAGCAACACCACACAGAACTTTGAATTACAAAGCAGTGCATAACACTGAATTGCGCTCGTCACTCCGAGACATGAGATGTTAAGTCTAATTTACCATATACCCAGTAATTTCACTGGCTTCAATATCCTTCAAACCGAAACAACAGTGCTTACATACACTGTTGCTTGGCGGCAAAAATAGACAAAGCGGTGGTACCAACACAGACGACCTCTTACATACGAGGGACCTACCACCTTGTAAACCCTCACCTTTTAGGACCAATGAACACCCCCAATGTGAGAAGGATCATTAACGTGTTGTAGACGTTAAAGTATAAGATAATTAGGGGATTGAGAAGTTGAGGGTAATTTGGGCCTCCCAAAATCACACTCACCGTCAGTAAACGCAATTACTTGACGTATGTTTTCTGTGTGATAATGGTAACGAGCCAGTCGAGCCGGTCCATTCATGCCGTAGACAACAAAATTGCCTACAGCGTGGCTCTACCACTTATAGACTGGTTTACTTGCAATTAATGAGTGTCTGTCATTTGTGGTACGATCTTAGCTAGCTTTAAATGCGATGAATAATTACACTGTACGGCAAAGATTTGCTTTCCCTTTAAAAGTAGTTGGAGTTAGTAATGTATTACTCTGGTACAGTGGTGGTTAGTGATTTACAAGGTGGTAGGTCCCTCGTATGCGAGAGGCCGTCTGGGTTGGTACCACCGCTATGTCTATTTGTGCCGCCAAGCAAGTGTGTAAGCACTGTTGTGTATCGGCTTGGAGGACACTGAAACCAGTGAAATTACCAGGCATTATGATACTTAACATCTTATGTGTCGGGGTGACGAGCGCAGTTCAATGCCATGCAATTGTAATTCAACGTTCTGTGTGATGTTGCTTCTGTTAATGGGCAGGCGTGGTTACCATAAGGCGAGTTCTTTGCTCGTTTCGTCATTTAATCAAATATATAAAAAAAATATGCAGTGTAGAGCTATGGAATCGTCAGTAAATAACATTTCTGGAACCTTTTACACCAGTTACTATTTTTGTGGTTGTGTGACGTCTACCATCTATTGAGCGACCTGCTTATCTCATAATTAGTTTGATAAGAAAACAAAACGTTCTAGAAGACGTTGTTTGGACTCTTTATACCTAAAATTTGTAACTCATTTGCCGTCGAACATTAAATAACACTATATTTTAGTCAAATATTAATATAAATCGTCTTAAATATTAGTATAAGAATATGACGTATTAAATGGATGCTAATATGCAATAACATTTCAACTCATATCAAGTAAAACTTGTCATATTAATTTTATTTTGTTAAATTCATTTACTTAAATTAATAATTTTAAGTTCTATTTTGCATAATCGTACATGGTAAATGTTTCATTTATGATATTCTTTTATAAAATACGGAATTTAACATACTTAAATGTAATGAATTTAGCAAAGAAATTAATATGTCAATTTGTACTTAATGTGGGTTGAAATGTTATTGCGTATATGCATCCAAATATTAGTATAAGAATATGACGTATTTTCCAATGCTTGTATGCAATTCTCATAACTGGCATAGAGCCTAGAGTTAAATATTTGTGTGTGGACCAACGTCAGGTTTTTGTTATTTCGAGGCTTGACCTTTGAGTGTCGTCGTCAAGTTGTACGGAAAATGATAATTTCTGAAACGGAGATTTCAAGATTATTCGTTTTATTTAACTTAGCGTGTATTGACAGCCTCCGTCGCGCAGTGGGCGAATAGCCGACTGTGAAACGTGAGGCCGTGGGTTCGATTCCCACACCGAGCAAATATTTGTCTGATCCACAAATATTTGTTTCGGGGTCTGGGTGTTGTGAGACCGAAAGTCTCTCGTAGTTCCCGATACCCACGACACAAGACTCGTATCTGACTGTGGGGTCAGGACTATGTATGTGACTGTTGGGTGTTATTTATTTATTTATGTTTATAGGTATGTTGATAGGGTTAAAAAATAGAAAGAGTTCTCTAACGCATTTCTAGACTTTAATCTACTTAGATCTAATGTCTTATATCTTTTTAGGGTTTAGTAGCCAAATGGCAAAAACGGAACCCTTATAATTTGTCCGTTGTGTGTCCGTTCGTCCGTCCGTATAGGTGCCCAAAATCTGAAAAATGTCGCCCCTAACTTTTAAACTACGAGGTGGAAAACTCTGAAAAAACTCAAGATTATCGAAAATTGCTTTCATTATGCTAGGTAGTAGTATTGTTTTTTGAAATGTCTGATATTTTCAGCAACAAAATATTGTAGTTAGCCGCCATAAAGCTAAGTTTGTTTTTCACAGTATCTTTGCGAAATACAAACTTATTTTTGCGGTCGCCTTATTTTAAGTATTGTTTACTTGTTTAAAAACTATGAATGTTCATCTTGACTCCGGAATTATTAACTTTATTTATAATTAATAGATAAATTTTAATTTAAGTCACAAAATTTAAAACCTTAAACAAAAATCGGAATTGGTTTTTTTACTTAGGTGACCTGATTAATCAAATATGAGAAAAAAAATATTATATAAAATCATTGTCAATGAAAGTATATTCCAATGACCTAAATGCGAATATCATTACACGACATCGTCTAACTTAAGACCATCATGACAGACCACCCAGACAGAATCCAGTCATCACGTTTACCCTGACATATGTCATACTCATTTGTCCAAATATAAGTGATACAGATCTAAAGCCTGACGACATTATGTCAAGTCAACACGTGGCTTATTTTGTAACAGAGGACAACAATCACACCTCGTGAGTCGTGGCCCATTGCCTGGCCCTTTCACCGGCATTGATAATAATTTGCCGCGTAAAAACTCGATTATACAGACATTGTAGGTCAAGTGTTTGAACCTTTTGGTTCTCATCACAATAGGGTATTTGTTTTATATAATTTTTTAATTATTAAGTTACCTTTCCCGAAATATACTATCGAAATTTTATATGAATCAAATAAAAAATAAATAAGTTAGAAGCCATTTAAATCAGCTGGAAAGCGTAGTTGTCAAATAACGGAAAAAAGATGCACGACATGGCATATTACGTCACATGAAAAGTCTCGCTATTACAACTCATGCGTTCGAGGGAGATAGTGAGATTTTCCCACTATGCGCCACCTTTGTTGATACTAATATTTAAAACATAAACTGGAGCTAATTATTTTACCCAAGTTTAAATATTTTTTCGCAAAATAGTTTTTTTTTATTTTGGTGTTATTTATTGGCCAGTACATATAAAATAATGTATAAAATTAAACATAGTCCAATACCTTTTTAATTGTAATTGTCTTGAATAAGGCATGAGTAAGTCGTTCGTCTGTTAGTAAGCGTTAAGCGCGTCTATAAAGAAGCAGCACCGCCCAGAACTTTGAATTACAAAGCACTGTTCATATGATGCGTTCGTCGCCATAAGGCATAAGATTTTAAGTCTCATGATGCCAAGTAATTGTGCTAGATTCTATGTACTTTAAACCGGAACACGGCAGTGCTTACACACTGTGTACTTCCTTGCAAAAATAGACAAAGTGGTGGGATCTACTCAAATGGACTCTCGCTCTACTCCCTAATAAGTTAATATTGCAGCATTAGTCAAAAATCATGTAACTAATAGGAACATTTTTAAACGAACAGTAAATTTCTGAGATCAAATATTATCGATGTCCATGAGTAGAAATGAGCACTAACCTTATAATATATTTCTTCACTCGGTTGCAATTAGTGTGTGGAATACTGAACTATATCTTTCGACTAATCGTATCAACTATCCGCAGAATACCATACTATACCGTACCAATATTATTACTATTATTACATTTCTGAGTACATTCCTTATTCAATAATTTATTCCTCGAATTCATTTCGTCGGTTTTATATAAAATTTATTCATTTTATTACCATAGTGGTTTTTGGTAATATTTAAAATTCGTTATATATACGTTATAGCTAAATCATTTGCAAGTTGCAACGTGTATCCACGTGATATTTATTGTAAGCTCTTGCTCGCGGATCCGCCCGCATGAATAACTTTTTCCGGGATAAAAGTATCGTATGTCCCAATCTAGATCATATGTAATCTGTTAGTATGCCAAAATTCCTTCGAATTCTAAGGCGTGATTGCTTAACGAACATCCAAAACAAACTCACAGACATCCAAACTTTTATATTTAAATAATTATTAGTAATTAGAATATTAGTAAAACTAATTCACTATACTTAGAAAACTTACTTTTTTTGTAACTGCATATCTTTAGAAACAACGTATAAATAACATTTTTTATGGTTATCATGTTTCTGCTTAGACCAAACTGCCTGCCATAATAAGTATTTACTGAGACCCATCAGTTGAGCCTAGCTAAACTAATGTCAAATGTGGGACAAGGACTGAATCGAAAGCAAAAGAATGTATACAGATCGATTTTATTCTTAAGTATTAAAATAAAATCACTTCTATTTCTGCTCTTTATCAATTGCAATAGTACTAGAAAATTTTCACAACGTTTAGATAAATCAAGTATTTTATCATAGAGATATTGTAGCGGTGATGAAAGATAAATCTATAGTAACAGTTGCAAAATATACGGTTGACCTTCGGAAGAAGGAAGTCGCTATATTAATAGAATCAGCTGTACATTTAAGTTGGTGCGTAATATATGATTTCTCGTAAAATCTTTATAAGACCCGTGTCCATTTATCTGCAATATTCACAAACGATTAAAATCAGTGACGCCACAGTATTTATGCAATTGTATTGTTGAAGTATCTTTAAGTATCGTATAAACCAATATCTCGAGAGACTATGATCTCTATTCTATTAGTAAACAATAATGTCCCAAAAGACTCAAAGCACAGAATAAAAGAAATTGCGCACTTATTACCATTAGCTTCTTAAAAATGGAATGAGTAACTTTTGACGGTCGACAGTATATTTGGACTGCACTGTAATTAACATAAGTTGAGTTTGGTCAATTAACTGTTCGCAGAAGAGTATAAAAGCCTACTCGCAGCCCCGACCGACCAAGCGCACCCAGAGGAACATCATTGGGTTTTAATCCATGGGAGTCAGACATAACCGCACCGACTGGCCATGCGGCGGAGCGGTACCCATAAAGGGTAGCACGACGTAAAAAAAAAATAGCCACTCAACCGTGCTAGAATAATAGAACAATAATAAATAACATTTGATCGTTCTTATGCTCTTGCATTGTTATCTTCACAATGCTTTAAAATATATAAGGTACATTAAGTACGGTGTCATTAATATGATATTGTGGATCATAATTTTTGGTCCACATAATGTTTATATACAGGGTTATTTTTAAAACACTGACAACCTCGCAGGAGTAGATTCCTAAGGTCATTTGCTACTACTTTTGTTCTACGACTTTTCATAATTTGTTAGATTTTATTCTCATACAAAAATAATTATGAATTTAATTTCCGTCTTGAAAGTTACCTACGCATCGCAGATTACGTACGTACTACACGCAGCGCCCGCGTCAGTTCAATGACCGGCCGCGCCGTATCGATCGATAATACCTACACGTACGAACACAAACACTACACAACAAAAACTTGTAAAATCATTTTTTTTGTTATGTATTGAGTTATGTCCAAACTCGTAGAACAAAAGTTGTTCCTTATGGTGTCAGCTATATGGCCCTGCGAGGTTGTCAGTGTTTTAAAAATAACCCTGTATATAGCTAAGTAAATGTGTTTACAGTTGTTTGTGGTCAAAGATGATTATGATACGAATTGAGTCATTAAATTGTAATTTGTAATTATGAATGATCGGGTGGCTCTCGTTTAGTTCGAAGACAGATATGTACGGTTGTTAATATAATTAGTAAAAGAAAAGTAAATAATGTGCATAAAATTACAGTAATTTCTTTGGATGTTTTTTTATCCGAGCACGGCAAAGTGACTGCACTACATCTGATGGTAATCGTAGTGCAATACAAAAAACCAGTCACCACTAATAAACAATGAGTTTATCGGTGGTAAATAATAATAATAAATAGATTTAGTGTAATTGCCGAGTGTATTTTGATGATGCTATGTATGTATGTATAAATTAGTTGATACTGATTTCTATATATAAGTTTCTTTTACTTTTGTACTGACTTGTCATAAGCGCTATTTCAATTGCCTACATGATTAATAAACGATTTGATTTGATTTTGATTTGGTCAGCAGAGTCATGCCGGCCTGTTTAAATACTTCTTCCATCTTCAAATTTCATAGATATGAGTTTATAATCTTTATCAATCAACATTATAAATGGTGAGGGTCACAATTGGGCACTGTAATTATAACTGGTATAAAATGAGCAAGAGTGAACAAGTGGTAAGTAAGAGGAGGGAAAGGTTTGTGTGGATGCCCCAAACGGCAGGATCGTTTATGGTATTTTTTAAACTGAATAGGTCTCGGGTCTGCATTGTGTTCCCCAAAGTATACTGGTAGTTAAACTCTATTATATTAAGGTCCTAACTCCTTGCCATATTATAGAGGCGAATGCAGTTAATTTTACGACATACATTATTTCGGGTTTTAACACCTTGCCCTGTTAGATTGTTATAGTTTTGGAAAAAAACGTGGTCTTCGAAAACCCTGATACGGTTAATCCAATAACAATTAATTCTTGTTACATCGGCTCTCCGTTTCAAGTCAAGGATTACTTAATGGCTTACTGAGCAATTATTGCTATAGAGGGCCAGTTTAAAAAAAGTATGCATAATATTCTAATTCTAAAAGATTTTAATAATCAATGAATATTATTGATCGTTTCTTAGAAACGTGTATTTGGAATAAGAATGTGTAAAGTATGCAAATGTTTATTGCAATAATAATTAGTACATACATACATCAGTGTCATATTTATTATTCATCATCAGCCACAAGACGTCCACTGCTGAACATAGGCCTCCCCCAAAGATTTCCAGACCGACCTGTTGGAAGCGGCCTGCATCCAGCGACATCCTGCGACCTTTATCAGGTCGTCTGTCCACCTTGTAGGTGGACGTCCAACGCTGCGCTTGCCAGTACGTGGCCTCCATTCCAGAACCTTTCTGCCCCATCGGTTATCGGTTCTGCGAGCTATGTGGCCTGCCCACTGCCACTTCAGCCTGCTAATCCGCTGGGCTATGTCGGTGACTTTCGTTCTTCTACGGATCTCCTCATTTCTGATTTGATCACGTAGAGAAACACCGAGCATAGCTCTCTCCATAGCTCGCTGAGTGACTGTGAGCCGTCTTATACGGCCCATATTCAGAGGCCACGTCTCAGTGCCGTATGTCATCACTGGTAACACACATTGGTCGAAGACTTTGGTCTTCAGGCACTGAGGTATTTTGGACGAGAAGACCTTGCCAAGTTTCCCGAACGCTGCCCAGCCGAGCTGGATTCGACGATTGACCTCTCTCTCGAAGTTGGACCTGCCTAGTTGGACTACTTGTCCTAGATAGACATATTCGTCGACAACTTCGAGAGATGAGCTTCCAACAGTAATCGGGGTGGGCACAACATGGACATTCGACATGACCTTCGTCTTGTCCATGTTCATCCTGAGGCCCACCCGTTGAGAAACTCTGTTGAGGTCTTCGAGCATTGTACTCAGGTCTTCCAGCGATTCCGCAAGGACCACGATATCGTCGGCAAAGCGGAGGTGAGTCATGTACTCGCCATTTATGTTGATGCCGAATCCTTTCCAGTTCAAGAGCTTGAAGGCATCTTCCAGCGCGGCAGTAAAGAGTTTAGGAGAAATAACATCTCCCTGTCTCACGCCTCTCTGTAGTGGAATAGCCTTCGTACTCTGTTCTTGTACTCGGACCGACATGGTGGCGTTGTTGTACAAGCACCTCAACACTTCGATATACCGATAGTCGATGCGGCACCGCTGGAGAGCCTGCAGCACCGCCCAGGTCTCGATCGAATCAAAGGCTTTCTCATAGTCCACAAACGCTAAGCAAAGTGGCAAGTTATACTCCTCGGTTTTCTGTATAACTTGCCGCAGCGTATGAATGTGGTCTATGGTACTATAACCTTTTCGGAAACCGGCTTGTTCGGGAGGCTGGAAGTCATCTAACTTGCGCTCGAGACGATTCGTGATAACTCTCGAAAACAACTTATACACATGGCTCAGGAGCGAGATGGGCCTGTAATTCTTCAACAAGGTATTGTCGCCTTTTTTGAAGAACAGTACCACCGCACTCCTGTTCCATGCCTCAGGCGTTACGCCCTCGAGCAGAACAGAATTAAAAAGTCTCTGAAGGACTTTTAGTACCGGCGATCCGCCCGCTTTCAGAAGCTCTGCAGTAATTCCGTCCTCGCCCGGCGCCTTGTTGTTTTTAAGCTGTCCGAGGGCCATCCGAATCTCGCACAAGCTGATGTCCGGGATGTCTTCGCTGTAGTGCCGAACCAGCTCGGCTCTTGGGTCAGCCGAGCAGGTAACGGGTTTGGCAACCGAGGTATAAAGCTGTCCGTAGAAGCTCTCGATCTCTCTCAACACCTCTGCCTTGGTCGATGCTACACTGCCATCTTCCGTCTTCAGCTTTGTCATTCGGCTGTGCCCAATAGACAGGTCCTTAGCAAACACTTTGGAGCCTTTGTTCTGCTCGATCGTCTCCTTTATGCTCGCAGTGTTGTGAGCACGGACGTCGTGTCGCAAGGATGTCCATATTCGTCTATTGAGCTGCCGATATGCCTCAGCGTCATCGGAAGACTGCAGCGCCATAGATCGACGTTCGGCCATGAGCTCGAGCGTCGAGATCGAGAGTTTCTGAGGTCGATTTTTACGACGGGGTCTAAAGAATTTAGAACCCACCGTGTGGACAGCTTCTACCAACCCGTCGTTGATTTCGTCCACAGTTACGCAGCTATCTAGGCAAGAGAAGCGGTTTGCTAATTCAAGCTGAAAGCTCTCGGGGTTTTGAATATGGGCGCGAGTAGGGCGGAGCGTAGACTTCATCAAGCGACGTCTTTCTACCTTGACGTCGATACTCAATGTGCCCCTTACCATTCGGTGATCACTTCCGGTTTTCACCCTGTTGATCACAGAGACATCATTGAGTATCCGTCTCTTCGTCGTCAAGATGAAGTCTATCTCGTTCCTTGTAGAACCATCCGGACTCATCCAGGTCCATTTCCTGTGAGGCGGCTTCTGAAAGAAAGAGTTCATTGCGAACAGTCCCTCTTTCTCCAGGAAATCGGCCAGCCTTTGTCCCCTGGGGTTTCGTTGCCCATATCCAAATTGCCCTACTCTCAGCTCCTCCTCTCTTCTCTTGCCCAGTTTTGCGTTGAAATCCCCCATAACAACATTGAAGTAGGTTTCGGAGGTGTGTATGGCCCGACTAATGTCGTCATACATCTCCTCTACTTCCTCATCTGGGTGTGTCGAGGTCGGCGCATATACCTGTATGACCTTCAATGAATATCTCTCACATATTCTGAGTATAAGGTATACTACCCTGCTCGACACACTTTCGATGGCGACGATGTTGTTAACGAGGGACTTGTGGACGAGAAATCCGACACCACCTCGAGACTGTTGATCGCCACCCCGGTAGTAGAGTAGGTTACCAGACTTGAGGATTATCGTGTCCTCCCCGTTCCTTCGGACTTCTGATAATCCCAAGATGTCCCATCGTAACCTACTCATTTCTTCTTCCAGCTCAAGGATCTTCTCGTCAGTCCTCAAAGTGCGAATGTTGTGTGTTACCAGGGCCAGTCGTCGTCGGGGGTGGTAGCGGGATCTTACCCGGGGATTCTTAGCACCCCCTGCCCCGCCGTTACCGTAGCTGCTACCAGAACTAGGAATAGCGGGGCTGCCGGGGACTGGGGGCCTGGTTTTGGTCTGTAATTTCATTGGGGGGGTTTTGCCATTACTCGCCACGCTTGGCAGGCGGGTTGGCGAGCGCAGAGGCGTAGCTTCTTGCGCTGAAGATGCTGCTGCCCATCATCAGCCTGTTGCATTTAGCTACGCCATTAATACGATGGTTATACCGCCATCAGCCGGTCGCCAGAGCCTCGTCCGTTGACCAGCAGGGTGCACCACGGGCAGGTGAGGTTGGCTTGGGGTCCGGAAGATGGTGGTTGGACCCCCTTATTTATTATTAAGAAAATGTAAATATTAGGTCCTTACATATGAAATAATTTGGCGTTTTGTATGGGAGGAACAAAAAGTCGAATATTTTTTAATATAATATATTTAATTAATCAAAGTCATTATTTTCTATGCACTTTTGCCATCTCATAGGTAGTTCATTGATCCCTTTACTAAAAAAACCAGTCGGACGGGAATCAATAAAATCTTTGAAGGCGATTTGGACTGCCCCATCGGAGTTGAATTTTTTCCCTTGCAAGAAGTTATCCAAATTTCGAAAAAAATGGTAATCTGTTGGAGCAAGGTCCGGGGAGTACGGAGGATGTCTTAGACTTTCCAATTGAAGCTCTTCTAATTTAGTAGCCGTCTCACATAGAGGTATTTGCACGATCTACGCGGCCAAAAGTCCCAATAACAAAGTAACAATAACATTCATAAAAAAAAGTTCCACGAACAGAGTACGAATCCGGAAACAACACCCATGCTTTATCTACCTGCTACTGGACACCCTGCACTCATAGCGTCAGTCGGAATTTGACCGTTTCACCTAGTGTACGTATTTGTTCTCGGCGCTTTTCTAAACATTCAACTTTCAAAGTGATTTTTTATGTTATCAAGTTCTTCTTACGAATTGAAAGTGTTGGATTCTGAAGCTCAAGGTAAAAGACTTACAAACTACATAAACAAAGTTATGATCAATTATCAAAATACACTATTTTTTTTATAATAAAAAAACTAGATTTCATTCCGTAATTTCCTTTAAAATTTTATCTTTACTAGTGTTTTTGTTTATGTATCGGGGTAGATCAGGCTATGATTTTTATTACAGGTTATTACTTGATCCTTTTTCTTAAAACTACTAGCAAAAACATTTCCGGAAACGTCCGGATGAATACAGTTTTTAGGGATCAAAGTGATTTAACGAAATTTGGTGTAAATTTCAAAATACATTTAAACGACTATTAACAAAGTTTATGTTTGTTTTATTTTCACAGGATACATCAGGAGTAAGGGTTGTGACCCGACAATACTTGTTTGACTCCATGAATAAAGAAAATTTGCCTAATTTAGATGCCAAGTTAAACTATTCAAAAGATCAACTTTTGTCATTTGAAGATTACAATGCAGACCAAACTATTTATTTTAAACGTAATTTTGCTCATGTCAAATCAGAAATCAAAAAAAGGTGGACAGAAGCTCATTATAAAAAAGATTTTTTTTAAATACATCCGTTCTTGGCTAGAAGGTACTGTTGAAATATCCGTTATGAAGACTTCACATAAACAGCCAAATTTAATAAATTGGACTATAAAAGAGAAGTGAATTTTGCAGCCCTTGAATTCGATATATCGGTGTTACACGCCAGTATTAGAATTCTTGAAAGTATCCTTAATTAAGTATATAAACTTAAAGTGAAAAAATACAGGGAAAGAAAATCAAAAGAGGAGAAAGATCTAGAAGATCAAACCAAAAGAGAAATACAAACGAGATTTTGCGTTGAATCAGGTCTAATAATAGTTACATTTACATACAGATATCCAATTTTGGATACAAATGATGGGAATACCAGCAGAAGGTTTTTTGAGAACCCAAAATTAGCTTCAGAAATAACTGGCATCAATTATGAGCTGATTTACAGACTAAAAGTCATACTGGAAGCAATTTCAAGCGGGCTCCAAATTGATCATATAATATATGAAATGATGATACTCTTTAGAAACTGCTCGTCATTATGTGGACCTATATGACTGGCAACCTATCACTCCAACATGGCGCAGTTATATTTGAAAAGGCATTATTACCAATAGGACAGCTTTCCGAGGAAGCAGCTGAACCTCGCAACAATATTTTAGATGTTACCGCCAAGATTTTGCGAAGAAATTTTCCAGGGAAAGTTGTAATCAGGATATTTTTAATCGCCTTCTGCTCAGATCAGATCCTCTGCTCAGTAGCATGCGAACTATGAGAAAAAGGAAAGCTGAAACACTTTTGCCTGAAACTTTGTCCATGTTGGTATCTGCGGAATCCCATATAATATAAGAAAATTCATCAGAGAGCGACGAAGAATGAAGCTTAACAATATTATGTGGTTTTTGTTTGTACAATTTTTTTTATTTTTTATTGGAGAATATAAATATTTTTTGTAAAACACCGTTTTTTATTTATTTACGTCGTTTAGATACCAATTAAGCAAAAAAATAATTTTGGCCGCGTAGATCGTGCAAATACCTCTATGTGCGTCTGTTGCGCAGTGTGTGGTCTAGCGTTGTCGTGAAGCAGCAGTGGCGTGGAGCGATTGACCAGCCTAGGTTGTTTAGCCGCTAGCTTTTCCATCATGGTTTGCAATTGCTGACAATAGACATCAGCCGTAATAGTCTGGCCAGATTTGAGAAAACTGTAATGAACAATACCGGCACTAGTCCACCAAACGCTTACAAGTAACTTTTTTGGGGTTAATTTTCGCTTGGGGCAGGATTTGGCTGGCTGGCCAGGATCCAATCATTGCGCTGAGCGCTTCCGATTATCGTAAAGAACCCATTTTTCATCACAGGTAATGATTCGGTTTAAAATACCTTCATTATTGTGCCGGTTTAGTAATGTAACGCAGCAGTCGACGCGCGTTTGCCGGTTTGCTTCAGTCAATTCGTGAGGTACCCACCTTTCAAGCTTTTTAATCTTCCCAATTTGCTTCAAGTGAATTAAAACAGTTTTATCACTAACATCGCAGCCTGCAGCTAACTCGGACGTGGTTTGCGATGGACCCGCTTCCACAATAGCCTTCAACTCTTCATTATCAACTTGAGTCTCAGGCAGTCCACGGGGCTTGTTCTGCAGGTCGAAATTTCCAGAACGAAAACGTTGGAACCAAAAACGAACTGTGTTTTCTTTTGCAACACGACCGCCATACACATCATTCACCCTTCGAGTCGTTTCCGCAGCACTAGTGCCACGGCGGTACTCGTACTCGTAAATAATGCGATATTTTAAGTTTTCCATTTTGTAAAATGAGTGACGCAAACAGAAAAAAACAGAAGAAAAAAAACAAATGAATGACAATCATCGAAGCACAAATACATGAGTCTATAGCTGTACAAATTTGAATATGGAATTCCTTACCAAAGAGGAGAAATTTGTGATTAAAGTGGCCAGTACGAAAAACGCCAATTTCATATGTAAGGACCTAATATACATATGACATCAATACAATTTATTCTGAATATTTTTTTACAGCAGCGGGTGGTATAATATGAGCATCTCCCCAGAGGAGTTGGCGTTAGGCGACTCGTAAAACTACAGGCCTTTCTGTTTATGTATGTATCTATAATGTTAAAAAGCATGTTGCACCGACCCCCCCTACGAGTGGGGTGAGGATAGGTGGAAGAAGAAGGGGGCTTCATATGTGCAAGTGGGTCACCTGTAGGTAAGTGATCTCCGTCGCCTTTGCCAACCAAAGAAAGGGATAATTAAGGGAAGTAGAGCAAGCGACCAGCGGATACCTTATTCAATGTAAAATTTCAATGAAACGTGACATCACCAGCTCTACGTCAGTTTAATGCGAGATAATAGGAAGAAGCCGGTCGAACCGGCTCATTCATGCTATAGTTTACAATGTAGAAAATTGTCTACAATGTGGCTTTCCCACTTTTAGGCTGGAATATTATTTGCAATTAATGAGTGTTTGCCATTAGTGGTCTGAACTTACCATGATGGAAAGATCTCCTTATACTTTGAATGTAGTTGTGACTAGTAATATACCATTCTAGACCAATGGTGGTTAGTAGATCAAGCGGTCAATCTGGCATATTCATACTGTAGACAAAACTATCTAAATCGTGGCTCTACCACTTGTATACAATGTAAATTAAATTTTAATTTTCAAATGTTTTATAATGGGCGTAGTCCGTAGTCACGGGCCCCTTAACACGTAATTACACTGTTCCACGTTTAATTGGTGCACCACTTATCAACTAAGTGCAATAAGATATACGTTTGTACATATATCGTCGCTTGAAAGTCTTTAGCCACTGTGTTCTCACGGCGAGCAGCTACCTCGACCTTGGGACCTACTGCGGATATTTTACTTGTTGGTTTTTTTCCCTTTTTCCGCAAATCCACTGTTTACTCTTTAGTAAGAATAATAACTATATCAATGCAATAACACCCGTAGTCTAGCCATCATGTCTTTGGCATTTGTTTTACCACTATGTAATGGGTGTTGCAAATCGCTGCTGATTGTTTTATTATCGTATTGCGCAAAATAAAATGTTTTACCGCAATCACTGCATTGTACATATTCAGTAAAATAAAAATTTACTGGTGTGCAGTCATTATATTAAACGAGGTATTGCGAAGCAGCAAATTGTTTCCGCCTCAACATTTTCCTAGTGATCCTGACACATTTCCTCGCCAAGACGATAATGGGAAACGGGCGTTGAACGTTGCATTATCCAGCGGAGGGCAATAGGTGGCGCGATATGACAACTGGTGCTCCGACGAGTGCGGTCGAGGCCGGGAGCTCGGGAGAGGTGGAAACGGCTCGCACGCCGCATTCAGTATACAATCGCGCGCTACAAGTGTTGCGCGCACGCAGCCATTCTCTGCAACACCACTCCGCCGACCGCGTAGTTATCGAACCGACCGTCTTATCGATTACGCCTTCCGCTCCTTCGATCGCCGCGCGGAATTCCGAACATGGATGAGACGTCTCGCGCGAACACGTGAATATTCACAGGATTGGAAAGTTACAAAGTGGCGCGCGTTATGCGGTAGACCGCAGGTGCGAGTGGTAGACCGAGCGGCGCCGTCCCTGGTGGAACGACCCATGAGTGCCAGCCCTTCGACTCCGTCTGTGTCCAAGGAGATAACGTGATGTGACAGAGATACGTGTCGTGGTGCCAGTGGAATAGCATTGTGAAAGTGTGCACTGAGCGTGAGTGAGCAGGCAGCAGCCGGCGCGGCCGGTGCTCTGTGACAATGTTGAATTGCACGGATCTGGAATGCATCCTTCACCATCATCATTACTATGCGCACCTGCATCACATTCATCATTTGCAAAATGCACAGGACTCAGGTATGTCGAAACGCGAGACACTGTCGCGTTTGAATTATAATGATTTTTTTTACGCTCAATACATCTAAGAACAATGAGAAAACAATGGTGGCCACAATGAAAATGTTTGACGAAGAGCGAACGGTGAATGTTAACGATAACAAATGATACGAGCGAAACAAGTAGTCGTTTCAAATCCATTTTTCTTATTCGATAATAACGCGCACATTGAAACTGTTGATGAAACGAAGACATAATTATTTAGCGTTTACGTTAGCGTGGACGTTCTTGACCTTTGTGAACAATGAAAACAAAAATTTGGCACAATACTCGGAGGCGATAATGTTCTGAAAGGCAAGGTTCGCCACAGCGGCAGCATCTAGCGGCTAGCAGGTGTTGTGGATATTAGTGGTGTAGATTACTATAGATATCATGCAACGTGCCGCCTATTGCCGGACGTTTTCACTCTGTTAACTTACTTGGACGAACGACTTCAAAACCTGCCCGACGACGAGAAATGAACGAAATATTTGTACAAACAAATATTGTACGTTTTCTCTTCCAACTCGTCGCAAATATGTTGGATAACCAAATTGAATAACTTAGTTTCACAATTTGCTTTCTTTGCAGACTTCAAGCACATACCTATATATCTAGAAAGTAGTTTATAAATGAATTAACATTAGGTGTAATTACCACGCTAATGGGATACAGTTAAGTGAGCTTTATTGCAAGCAATAAAACGAATTTAATTTATTCGTTCGTTAGTTTACCTAATTCCTTTCTTTTCAGTATTAATATAATATTAATCACTTATCTAAAAACTACGATCGTCACATTCATATCACGAGGCGTTGCTTCGTCGATATAAATATTACCTAAATATATTCGACAAACTATAATACCTTAATTTCTTTTGAAAATTCGTACCAACTGGTAGTTAATAATTATATATTGCAATAACAGCTATAAACGTCATTCAATAATTTTCTAAAGTTATCATAACAATCGATAGGTACATTAATATTGATTCACTCATTAATAGAACAATGATCAATGCCTTGAGTCCATCTGATGCATACATACGAATGCGCAAACTATTCAATAACAAAAACAGAACGACGTAACTCAATTTCGAGATAATAATATATTTAAGTGGTCATTGAAGTAGTTCTCCTCGATATTAAGACTAATAAAATTTATAGCCTTAGACTATGTATTCATTGCCTGAACAGTAAGTTTCCTTTTAACAGTTTAATTTGCTACACCGAATATTTTTTATTACAATGCAGTGCTACCAATTGTATCTTTAATTATGCTTTTAGTATCTTTAAGTATCCTGACCACATTCATTACATAAAGTATCTCATTTGTATGAACTATTTATTGTCATTGACTAATGTTTCTGTATAAAATGGGTTTTGTTCTTTGATATGTTAATAATTGTTAAATGACTTGTTTGATAGTACTGCTTATATTGCCACTTTTTATAGTTTAATACTATTTTTCACTTGTAGTTGGAACACATTTACATATTCATAAACGTAGTCCGTTATGCCTCTTTATCTCATGAGTCTCGTTACCTTAGGCACATAAAACTTCGCAGCTTCATATTTTACATTATTGAAATAAGTTTTTCGTATACTACGCAGTACCCTAATCGAAACGGTTAAAATCTCTGTTCTTTCGCAATCATCATCGTAAACTGTGTGACTATTGGAAATATAACTATTATTAAAAATTGTTTTATAAATAAGGTGACGTGGAAAAGCATGACTCTTTCCCATTTTATTATATTAATCGACAAAGAACCCACGTTTGTAATGTTTAGTGTTTGTTTAGTGACTTTTATACGTGTTTAGTTAATCAGGTGTTAAGTTTATGCGCCTCCTTTTAGAATTTATATTTATACCTAGGTAGATTTAACATAAATTAAGTAGGTACTTTCACTAAGACGTTACAACTTAGTACGTGTAGTTGTATACTCACTACTTACTCAGCAACCGAGAAAAGAATCTTTCAAATTTTATTTTCAATCCACCGTTAAATCATGATGGTGGAAGGCGAGCCCTGGTTTTAAGTCGGGATAACTCCAGACAGAAAGAAGAAACGACTTTCTTGTAGAGATAGGCCGTTTACCGATTTTTGGGTTTATAAATACAATAATTTAGTATTTTAATTGTATAATTTTCCGAAAACATACATAAACTAAAACGCTCTTACCTATATCGAAAAAATTGTGATTGTTATGAATCATAAACTTCTTACAATTCTTTGTATTCCGGATCGATACGTCATATCTCGGAAGATTACATTGATAACGGACATGCCTTTGAGATATTTGTTCTACTTGTTACTAGGTACATACATTTTCCGTATTTATCCAAGCCTAATTACGGATTTATGAATTATTTATCAAAACGCACGTATATTATAATTTACAATTAAAATACATACTGCTATCATTAGTTTCGTTCAGTTTTAGTAAGTATCCTAATTTCTACTTAACATTATTTATCTACTAAAAGTTTTTGAGAAAGGTTGCAGGGCTGCCTGATTGTTCATAGTGACTTCAAATAGATGTTTTGGACTTATTTTGCGATATTCTAGACGTCTGTTGTTTGAACTGTCACCTTTCTTCATTGGAAAACAACCACTTATCTACAAATTCTTCATAACTCATTATTAACTTATTACAAACATATTAATAAAAACATACAATGTTTCTTAGAAGATCAGAGTTCCACGACTTTAAATCTGCACTTGAAATTCTTACATACAACTGCATTCACTCTCTCTTTGCAATTATAGAGAAGCTAGATTATTAATATAATATATAAAAAACACATCACTTACTTTAATTGAGCAAGATAACATCCTGTTACACTCAAACTAGTTCTTAGTAGGAAATGCATGTCACGATATTGAAGCTGATATTTAAGATTAGTAATACTTGGGATCGTTTCTATCAAATATTAGTTGGCCCGAGGCGTATTTTCATGGACTATTGATGCCTTAAATATTTTAGTTGTTATTTTTTGTAGCATATAAATAATCTTCATGAACGAATGTTGAAGTAAGTATCGATATGAATGATAAATATAAACTACACGTCTATAAAATGACTTAAACGTTACGGCATGACAAAATGACCTCTAAATTATATTGAAATTTTAAACACATTTTCGCATCTATAATAAGTCATTTTATTTGTAATGCCTGGTTACATGTATGTATGCATGATTTTATCAGCGGGTATAATCATAAAATTTGTTTTAGTTCATAATAAAAAATTAGCTTATCACTACCAAAGACTGAAATGGTTAGTATTGCTAATCTCAATACGCATGTTCCTACAAATTGTTGTATCGATTGGCAAATAGAAAATTCTAGAACGGTTTCAAGCAAACCGTAGCTAATTGTCAATATCCACATATATCTAATAACCTTACGATATGTACTATCTTATTTGGAAATCTTAAATTAAGTAACATAACCTTGGAGGTGCCTAATAAAATTAAAGCTTTGAAATATTCGATACGCCGGATTCATTGAAAGTGTATTTTTTTATTCTATTGCTATTATATAACAATTTGAGGTGTTACATTTTTCGTTGATAATATATATCATTTTGTAAGTCAACAAGATTTAAAATATTGTATTTTTGTTTTTTTTTTAACTTATTACCAATAATTGCATATCTATCGAATAATTATTTCTTGGCTGCTAACCTATTGCTGACTAATTGGTATTAATAGACTCTTATATGTTATTAAGACTTGTTTGAAATACTGAAACGTTTTATTCAAGTACAATGGAAAGTTATCAAAACAATGCACTTGAAATGGCAAAACAATTATGTTAAATGCAACGAGTGCAAGGAATTTATATCCTGATAAGACCAACTAGTAATAAAAACGAGAAATATTTTCATAACCTACAGTACACGTATAGTACTACAGATATCGGACTTAGTATTTTATATTCATTCAATATATGAATAACATTGATTTTCTTGTTTGCGCTTATCTTCATCCACCTGCCCTTATCTCACTCGCAGTGGTGTCGGCGTAACATGCTCTTCTATATACAGAGTTACTTTTAAAACACCAACAACTTCGCAGGTTTAGATAGCTTACCCCTTAAGGAACAACTTTTGTTCTACGATTTCGGACATAATTCAGTACATGAAATAAATTATTGAATGACTGACGACTGGCGGCTAGATAAATGTTCAAATTCAAAGGCGCTAGCGCTGCACCCCCTTCCTCACGCTTCGCAGGGGTTTGTTTACGTAACCTTTCCGATGCGCGTAGAGTTATAAACATTCATGCCAGAAATTAAATCAATACTTATTTTTATATGAAAATAAAATCTAACAAATTAGGAAAAGTTGTAGAATAAAAGATATTCCTTATGGGGTTAGCTATCTAGTCCAGCGAGGTTGTTGGTGTTTTAAAAGTAACCCTATATATTATACTACGTGGCTTGTAGTTTTTATGACCGGTCGTCTGACGTCAACCTCTCTGGGGAGAATAACTGGATTTAAATACACAATAACACTTCAATCCACGTCAAGTAAAAATTAAGATGTTGATTTTATTTTTTATTTAAACATTTCCGATGTATGATTAAACAAAATAGAACTTTAAATTATTGATTTAAGTACAAGAATTTAACAAAATAAAATGAATATTTCAATTTTTACTTGATGTGCGTTGAAGTGTTAATGAATATTTGCATGCAAATATATACAATATATCTATAATCGAATTCGTTATTAGAAAGCATAGATATAGCATGAAAAAAGTTAAAACTTATGACAGAACCTACATTGTACCACTGGCCAATTAACCGGTTTTCAATATAAATTTACTAATTTCTACCTGGGTGTGATGTATGCATATGCGAAACAAGTTTTCGGCTCTGACGTAAGTAACAACTGTCCGAATATAATCATCCACCTTACAACGATTATTGAGTTTATGACCAAATGGCCGACTTCCGAGTTACATTTGTCGAATACGTGATCACCGGAGAAGGAAATTTTTATCGGTACTTACGTAACTTGTTACTAAGTCTAGCTTGGTAGGCTGTAAGACTTTTTGCTCTCTGTTGGTGTTATAATTGTTTTGACACAATTAGTTATTCGTTGTTGCATACTGTGTACTGTTTTACTTTGTTGACACTTTAGTAAGTTTGTGTAAATTCATTTCAGAATTATTTTTTTGGTCTGGTAGTAACTAAAAGTTACTTGGTACCTTTTCAACACAAGTCACACAGTACAGTTTACTTTAAGTTACCTGCCATAGTGACCCACAGACCTTGTGCGGATTGCCAGGATCAGCCAGTGTATATCCGTTTTTCCCGCAGGGCTAACGACATGAGTTAATGGTTGGGTGGGGCGGGTATAGGGGTATATCCTTGTATCCTGTGCCTGCATCGTTCATCCGCCTGTCCTGGATTTGCTTCTTCCCTCTTCAGAGTGTGAAGAAGCATTTATATAGGCCAGCATGATTCTGATGGTCACCGATAAACTCATTGTTTTTTTGGACTGCATTGCGCTTACCAACAGGTCTATTGCGTGCCATGCTCGGATAAAAAATTGTTTATATTCATATTGGAACTCCTTTAACTTGGAAATTTTCTAAATAAACGCCAATTACTACTATTCGCTTACAAATCCTTAAAGAACATAAATCAATATGAAATAATACGAGCAATAGCAGTTATTAAAACTACACCGGCGTTCGCGCTGTTGGGTAAACTAATTAAAATATTTCACACTCTATCAATGGTGTGTTTACATATTCTGAAGAAACTCTTAGTAATAAATGTAAATTTTACATCTAAGCGGTGAAATTGGAGAGAAATATTGTTAAAGTAGGAGAACACTACACTACGCTCCCTTAACACGGGCTATTAGATCTTTGAATCTTATTTCACAAGATATCGATATATTTAATTGTAGTTTACCGAAATTCACTGAAGCTGCATATAAGTGCGTAGAAAATAGCTAACCATAATATATTACTTATAACATCGCATTGGTGGCAACTGTAATTGATGTTATAGATTGTGTAAATAAATAAATAAATAAATAAACATTATTTTTGATATTCATTAGGATGATTATAAAGTGGTTTCTGGAGTGGTAGAGCCATGCTGTAGACTGTTTTGTCTACAACATGAATGGGCTGGCTCGACCGGGTCGTTACCACTGTCTCACAGAAAACCGACGTAAAGTAGCGGCTTGCTGCTGCGTTTCGTACGGTAAGTGAGATATCCGGAAGCCCAAATCCCCTCCCCTTCCCAATCCCTAATTATCCCTTTCCTTTAAGGTCGGCAACGCGCCCATGATTCTTCTGGTTGTGGACGTACATGGGCGTTGGAGATCACTTACCATCAGGTGACCCACTTGCTCGTTTGCCGGCCTATGCTATAAAAACAAATATTATAATGTATTCAGAATTCTGATATATTTGTTTGTAAGCTCTCGCCTATAACCGGGACGGGGTAACCACATGGGCAACTAGTGCGCCCGCCGAGTCCGCTTAACATAGTTTTGTCAATTAATGTGCTTGGGACCAGTATATCACCATATCAAAGGTGTAATTTTAAAGTAAAATTAAACATTTCATTTAAAATTTCTAATTTAATTATAGTATTCACGCATTCTTCATTATTAAACAAAATATGTTAACTGTAGTGTCATGACTTCAAAATAAAAGCGTTTTATAACCATTTTCAAGTAATGGTAAGTTATGTAATTACTCGTTTGAATAACACCTTCCACCACGTTTCTTTGGCTATCATGTTAGGTAACCTACTATTTCTATGGGTTAATGGATGAATATACATAATTAATATAAAATACATTTTGAACACAATTTAACAGCCTCCGTGGGGGAGTAGCCGGCTGTGAAGCGAGAGGCCGCGGGTTCGATCCCCGCACCAAAACAAATATT
Organism: Amorpha juglandis; assembly: GCA_949126905.1. Taxonomy (NCBI): domain Eukaryota; kingdom Metazoa; phylum Arthropoda; class Insecta; order Lepidoptera; family Sphingidae; genus Amorpha; species Amorpha juglandis. The sequence continues at coordinate 12,616,157 of OX421372.1, forward strand.
TGTGTGATCCACAAATATTTGGTACCGCATCTGGGTGTTGTGAGACAGAAAGTCTTTCGTAGTTCCCGATACCCACGACACATAGCTCGTAGTCGTATCTTACTGTGGGGTCAGGACTATGTGTGTTACTGTTAGGTGTATTTATTATTTAAAAAAAACTAATGTGGGGGTGACGAACGCAGTTCAGTGCCATGTAGTGCTTTGTGATTTAAAGTTCTGTGCGGTGTTTGCTTCTGTTTAGGGGCAGGCGTGACGCTTACCATCAGACGAGCAATCTGCTCATTTCGTCCGTCAAGCTAATAAAACAATTAGCTTGAAAACAGTGCCTATGGGCGGTGGTGATGGTAATGTTATACATTGAAATAAAACTAATTTAAACCTGTACTAAAACCGCGATAAAATCCGCTTAGATCAGTTTTATTTCAAATGTCACTTTTATTATATCCAATTTTGATAACTGTAAAACTCTATAATGTAACCACATGATATGTAAACAAATTTGGAATGTACAAATAAGGTCGTAACCACAAAAAATATACCTACATCGTAACCCAGTCATAAGTTCATTACCTGCACAAAACAGGTTACATCCGCCGTTTTGAAATTACGTAAACAAAACATAAAAAAGTAACTACTTATTAGATTATGAAACCGTACATTAATCTTTTATACAAATTACAAGTTCATATTTATTTTGATCTGCGACGTCATCCGAAATGAGGAAGTGTCGGTTGGTTCGGAAGTGACACGGACTGAATTTAGCGGGTGTGCGCTACGGTGCCAGTCATACAGACAGATAGAGGAGTTTTTTTTTTATAGCATAGATCGGCAAACGAGCAAGTGGGTCACCTAATGGTAAGTGATCTCCACCGCCCATGTATGCCCACAATATCAGAAGAATTATGGGCGCGTTGCCGACCTTAAAGGAAAGGGATAATTATGGATTGGGAAGGGGAGGGGTATTTAGGCCTCAGGATATCTCACTCACCGTACGAAACGCAGCAGCAAGCCGCTACTTTACGTCGGTTTTCTGTGAGATAGTGGTAATGACCCAGTTGAGCCGGCCCAATCATGCTGTAGACAAACTGTCTACAGCGTGGCTCTACCACTCATGAAATTTACAACACACCTCATTTTGTCTGAGGCTAAAAATGAACCGAAACTAGTTTTATACGCAAAGATAAATGCAATAGCATTTCTAAGTAGATGATTGATTGATAAGATTGTGTTATTATTTTAGGAATAATGCAAGATCAACTTACGTCACAATAGAGTCCATCTGTCTTTCTAAATAGAGTCCTAAATAATGCTGTATTTTTCCATAGACAATACTTTTTTTTTTCTAGAGTTGGCTGTATACCTGTAGCGTATATCAATGATTGTTGAATCGAATTAGACGAGAGTTCATCCGCACTTGACCCTCTGAATGTAAAGAGCAATTGTGGTATTAACAAGGCGTGTGGGCGAAACTGAATAAAGGCGTAAGTGAATGGAATTGACTTCAAGCGAGAATGAGTGTAAAATGTAACACTATCGATATTATTAATGGAATGATGATTTTTGTTTCAACTTTGAAGTAGATTTTTGAATGATTGGTAATTTATAAAAAGTGTTACATCAATTGTGATAAATAATAGGGATGTAAAATATTTATTGTTTTAAAAAAAATTAACTTTATCTTTATACTTCGCTGTATGTAGATATCCGTCGAAACATGTGTACTATAATAATTCATGCTTTTTGAATGACAGACTTGACATGATAATTTTTGTAACCCAAAAGCGTCGAACATGTATTTTTTTTATTGAAAACAGCCGTTCGTCATACCGTTATGACTTAGCTCAACCTACACTAATATTTAATAAATATATACAAATTGACAATACAAATATGCGATTGTTGTCGCGGTGTAGTGATCTAAATACCCTTTTCAAACATAAAACTTACACAATGATATTAGGTAGAAATTGAACTATGGATATTCATTAAAATTGTTCTAAATAATTGTCATAAAAACTGATTTTTTACAATAATACGATTAAAGTCATCCGCTTTGACAATCTTACATATCTACGAATTAGTACGAATGTAAGTACAACCAATGGCTGATAGTCCCTGATTAGCCACTCAAGAGAAAACAAAGTACAATAGTAGTAATCCTATATACAAATGTAATACAGTCATTCCGGGTAACTTTAGACCACCTGTGTAACATTGGACCACACCCTGCTGAAACAATTTTAATTTTTTTACTTCAATACCGAACATAAATTTGGTAAATCTGTCTATCCGAACGTGAACTTATTGGTCCAAAGACTAAAAATAATAACATTGACAGTTACATGATGTCAAGTGTCAAAAGAAACAACTGATTCTTTCCCGCCTTGCAGCTGACTGATTAAAAAGTGCAGTATTCAATTTGCAATAATTTTGTGTTTTACGATAAAAACCGGTAAGTGATAGTATTTTTATGATCTAAAGTGTTTATTTTTTTTATTTGAATGATTTGTTTTAACTGTTTCACACTTAGTTATTTCGTAATTACTCAAATAATTGTTGAATCCAAAATAGTTAGAAATTTGGGGTAAGATTGGACCGGCCCAATGTTACCTACATTATGTATAAAAGTGCATAAATAATTATGGGTATCTTTGTACAATGATTTAATAGTCGATAATAATGTTATAATACCATCTACATATATTTTTTCTAATTGCTTTTTCAAGAAGAAGAAAGTCTTTTTCCAGGGCGCATCACGAAAATCTGCCAATTACCATATTCAGTGTGGGTGAGTACCTACTCTGAATAAAAGGTATGGACGAAGGTATGGATGAAGCTGGACGTGGCTAACAAATTTATGTGTGACTAAAATTGCCGATTCGCAGATGTTGAAAAAGGCGATAGCGGATGAAAATATCACGCGACACGGAAACTTTATATATATACAAGATGACTTTCTATGCCTAGAGTGGGGGCAGTAATTGCTTATTTTATTATTTTTAATATCTTTGTATGAGAATTAATTCCTGTTACCGAATATTTGTAGTGATTTGTACCTGTTCTAATTGATCTCAATATGTCTGTTCCTATGTTAAGTTTGTAAGTGATAAAACTGATATTGTTATAGCCATAAAACTATATATTTTTCTACATAAAACATTGATATATTTATTTTATTCTAAATTATAAATTACAATTTCATTTAATATGGCTTAATGTTACCCAATATGAAGAAAAACGCAATAAAATGGATTTTTAAGAGGAAAAAAGATAATGTTCCAATGTTACCCCAAAGTCCGGTTAACTTTGGACCATCACTATTTCTGCCTTTTTCTCAGGATTTGCACATAATGCATGTATTTTTCGATGTAAGTGGTATTTACAAGAACAAAAGATCACACAAATTACAATGTATTGCATAATAATTCTTACAACTTAATCAAAATTTAGACAAATGTCTGATATCTGGTCCAAAGTTACCCGGAATGACTGTAGTAGTAATCTAATATTGTAAAATATCTATGATCAATATGGTGATCACCGTCACGCGTTCTTATTTCGGACATACCTTAATATTGCTGAAACGCATAATCCTAACATAGTGCATTCATGTGGAATTGAAAGTAATCTGACATATTATGAGTGCCTTTAAATTTTAATACAGAGATACTTTCACATAATTAAGATTACCAGTGGAGAATAAAAAATATCTTGAATTCTTAAGCAGTCTCGTGAAACAGGAAGGATTTTGTAAAAAACGAGTTTTATGTGAAGCGGTTCAAGTATAAATTCAGTTAAGTTTCGTATGTACTTCGTTCTTGTGCAAGCTAATTTTAAATTATGAGTCAGATGAATTAATAAACTAGAATACCGTAAATCGAACTACTTATGTAGTTGCAAACAATCATAACATCGTGGCTTTTACGATAGAATTTGCTATAATAGAGAACATAAACTAAAACGTTATACAGTGATTTGTATTTTGAAGTCGGTTTTTTTAATTTCTTACTATTCAAATCTATTTTCAATATAATATAGGGCCTTCTAGCTTCAAAATAAAATAAAAATTTAGAGAAGAGTACCAAATTATCTTGTTTAACAAAACAAAGGTCAATAAGACTGTGTGACCAAACTATCTAAATGTATGTAGGTCACGGGAATTGAATCACGCGTGTTATGATCGAATTTTAATGAGTTTATAGATAATTGCCCGATAAAGGACGTTGACTTTTATGGTCCAGTGAGCGGTTATGATAATTTTACGATCGGTTTTCTAGACCCGACTGAGTGGTGCATTTACATTGTTGCCACGTCAAGAATGATGTTGAACGATACAATATCTGCTTTTGATAAACATTACGTCATGCTCTGACACAATTTTTTGTACAAAAATTTACGTCTGAAGACAAAACACATCTTTTATAAATTCAGCAGTGAATAGGCGCTATGTTTTATTTATTTAAGTTATTTAAAATTCAAATCTATACTAATAATAAAGCTGTAGAGTTTGATTGTTTGTTTGTTTGTTTGTTTGTTTGAACGCGCTAATCTCGGGAACTACTGGTTCGAATTGAAAAATTCTTTTTGTGTTGGATAGTCCATTTATCGAGGAAGGCTTTAGAATATATAACATTACGCTGCGACCATTAGAAGCGAAGCATCAGTGAAAAATGTTGCAAAAACGGGGAAAATTATTCATATTTGAAGGCTTCCGTTGCTAAGCTACCCAAATAATATTATTTGAAGGCTTCCGTTGCTAAGCTACCCAAGTCTATACTAATATTATAAAGCTGTAGAGTTTGATTGTTTGTTTGATCACGTGGGCGGAGCCGCGAGCAAAAGCTAGTTAAGAATAAAACTATTAATAAAAACTGAAAATTCTTAAAAAAACAACAACTAATATGGAACAATATTTTGCCAAACTAAAATTAATTTTACAAAGTATGCATACGAAGACTACGACATATTGCATCAGTAGTTATTTATTGAGTTAATTTAAATAAAGCAAGTTTTGACACTTACATCCTTATTCGTCCGGCTAGCATTTGATACCAAGCAGCGTTGTTGCAAAATACACCATAAAGATGTCCAAGGCGTAATTTGCAATTTCTTAAGTCGATAATTTATTCGTTTTATATGGTGATTTACATACATGGTTATCGAGTTCAATGAACAGAAAACAAGCTAACGTGCATCACCTTTTATAAAACTGTTACGAAATTAAAATGTCACATGGGACATGATGTGTGGTGTGTGTGTGTGTGTGTGTGTGTGTGTGTGTGTGTGTGTGTGTGTGTGTGTGTGTGTGTGTGTGTGTGTGGGGTATGTGAGTGTGTTTGTATTCGTACTACTGATCCGGTCCTGAAAATTCTTATACTTACAGATAGTAATGTATATTACCTCTCCTACTCGCATGTAAACTTTGTGACATTCATGTTTATTTGTCATATTATTATGTTATATAAGGAGTATATTTATTACATATGTATTTGTTATTTATACAGTACTGTATGTTTATATGTTATTTCAAATTATATACCATTTATATATCTGATGTAGGTGCTCTAAACCATCTTGCTCCTATTCTTATCTCCATTCCATGGTTGCATATAAAAAAATGCACTGAGCATTAAGGCCGCCAGTTGTGTTATATTTAGTGTTTACTTATTTTTTTTATTGCATGAATGACGAGACGAGCGAGTCATAAACAGAAGCTTATATTTCACACAGAACTGCGCTCGTCACGACGTACTAACATGCTGCTTAGTGATAGAAATAGACAAATCGTGTACAATAACGAAATGTGAATAAATAAAATCAATCGAAAAATGCATTATCCTTGAGTGCTGTAGTTGATTATGAAAAAAAGTGAGTTTTCAGTAAGCAAAAGACTTTCACGCTACCAGAGATCTAGGTCCCTCGCATGCTAAGGGATGGGCTGGCTGGTTCACCTCTTATCTCAACTGTGAAACGAGGGAGGCTGCAGGTTCGATCCCCGCACCGAAACAAATGTTCTGTGATCTACAAATATTTGTTTCTTGTCTGGGTGTTGTGAGACAGAAAGTCCCTCGCACAAGACCCATGCACAAGACTCGTATCTTACTATGGGATTAGGACTATGCGTGTGACTGTTTGATGTACTTATTTAATAATCAATTTATAATTAAAAGACAGATGTATTTTATGTTCAATTTGTTTTTATTAATGTTGCATGAACGTTAGGGCAGTATGTACGCAACATTGGTGTATGTACTCGTATCCCATTGCGACACGCCATTTGTGTTAATGACCTGCATAAGCTACGATTTGATAAATAACGAGGTTTCATGTTGTAATAGCCGCTTCAATGTCAGGGTGGTTTCGAACTAACTGTCATAACTGATTACACTGATTTAGATAACATTTGTGATTGATAGAGAACTATATGATGTTTATTATTATATTTATGTAAAGTATTTAAGTCGTAACCGGATTTAGCCACGGATGGTACAACCCACACTTAGTAATTCCAATGCCGTTCCATAGTATCGAAATTTGTTCTGTTGTCATTTGGAATCAGTCGTTAACACCTTAATGAGTGCTCCAAATATTTTAAAAGGACTAAAATATACCTGACTTGTATCGCGTCAATAAATTGAAATTCGTTTACGAATTTGGGAGATATTATGTTGATGGTTAAAGATGTCTGGTCACCGAGAGGTTTGGAACATTGGCCGAGAGATCGTTTTTGTACAAATCCTCCTTAAATCAGTTTTTATATTGTTATCTTCTTATATCCTTATGTTACTTTAATAGTATATTTTGCCTACGTTATTAAGATATATTTATTTATTACGGCCAAGTTGATATTATGGTATTAAACAATAAGTTCGGTTGAATATTATACAACTAAGTCAAGAATTCAATGTCTGCGGCCCGTGCGGCACGTTCGGCGTAGATAGGTGTACTAAGAATTTTAAATATTTAAAAAATAGAACAATTAAAAAAACTAAAAACACGTACAATAATAAAATTATAACTATGGACACCATGCACCCCACGCTTTTTTTTTACAATAAAATACATTGTTTTATTCAAATTTATTTTCTATTTTTTAGTTAGACTTTCTATAAAAGCGTGTTTTTAGTTTTTTTAAACTATTATTTATTTTTCATTTTTTAGTAAAAATAAAAATATATTGTAGCAGAGAGTATAATTTTAATTTTAAACCCGAATATCAAAAAAGCGCCATCTATTGTCGCTCTCAGATACTACGATATTCCCTATAATTAACGAAGATCCAGAGAATATAATTTTAATTCCTAACCCGAATATCAATAATTAATTAAATTAAATTATTATTATTTTATTATTATTATATTTTTTTTTTTTATCAAATTAGTGTATTGTCATCGGTCCTCGATAAATCTACAAAGTTTGAACGAAATCTGACCGTTCAAAGTGGGTCAAAATCGCGCCCAAAGGAGTCGGTTACAAACAAACATACAGGTGAAGTTAATAAAAAGCGTGTAAAAATAGAAAGAACTGCAATACATATGAATATGTCTATGAAGAAAACTAACCAATGCCATCATGTGTGTCCTACTATTCAAATTCATACTTACGCAGTCCCATAGCCATTTGTTAAGCACTCGCATTTATGTGTTAACGCACGCGATGAAAAAGGATGATGACAGGCTCTTAACCTCTTTAGATAGACGAATGGCTTGACCTAACCCGGTATTGATAACATAAAATTACGGTTATTTAAACTACTTTCACATAACATCAATTCTCTTGAAAAATAAACGACATTAATTAATCCAAATTTCAAAGAACGAAAATGATATATTTCTTGATCATAATTAAACTATTCTCGTATTTCTTATACATGTTGATTGATTTACTATTATTTTTAATTTGGATAAGAATCTCATTAATATATCATTGAAGTTTCGTAAATCGCAATGCTAATATTAAACAGATTTAAATTATAATGATTGATGTATGAAGATAAAATGCACATTTTTAATATTAGAATACTGGTTACCTTCTTAAATGTTAATTACTTTTTGCTCACATCCTTTATTTTCTCTTTCATCAGTAATTGGTATTAATCTCTTCATACTATTCATCTCTTTAAGAATTATTACTTTCTCTATTATTGCAGTAAATATATTATTGTTATCGCCCAAATCTTTCCTATTGTTTTGCATAGAAACCACGTTTCTATGCATTACGTTGATGACAATCTTAATAAAATTTACTATTCTACGTTTCTCTTGTGCATACAAAGAAGTAACATCTCACAAAGCCATCGTAAATTGCATCTTTGTTGTAGTAATTTAGTTTTCATACTCGCTCTAATATTATGTTGGTTTTACTGCAGTGAATTCTAAGCAATTTACGCTATGGAATTTGCGTATTATTTTGTTCTTCTATAAAATACTATGAATGTTTTGTGTACGGCTTAGATTTTCAATTTACTTCATGGTTTTTTTTTTACTTTACTAACATACTGCTCTCCTTCAAATAGTTTTCTATACGATTTCAGATATATTTTATTAAAATAATGGTGGTTTGACAAAATATATTTGAAGTACATACGAACATTGGAACTTTGTTGTTTACAGTTTCTGATTTGGACTAATAGAGTGCCGACACTGATTTCTGCAGTTCGTGTAATTAAATCAAACGGTGCTACTACATTTTGAGTAGCCGAAATTGGTTCGATGAAACTCGTTGAGCCTTTAACTACTTATTGTTTATTAAAATGACTTTACGCACTTTAGGCCTTATTATTATTTATTTCTATATAAACGTAACCTCGTTATAAAATAATGGATGATGTGTGTTTGTGAAATTGTACAACGCGTAGTCAATATTATGAGGTACATTTAGAATTGAAATGAATATCTTAGATTTGGTTAGAATACACAAAAATAAACAAGTTTATACTGATTTCTTATGTTTACGCGAATATTACACAATGAAATGAAACGAATTTAAACGGACTTTATGGCGGTTTTTTTTATTTTATTTTGGTCCCGACGCGACGTTTGGAAGGCTTTTCAGCCTTCGTGGCCACGGGGTGGAGACTGAAAAACCGCTACCAAATCAGTTTTATTTCAAGTTTATACTGTTGGCGCTTTAAATATGTATGTATAGTCGATTATGTTACGAACATGATTACTGCATCTTTACTACTTACTCATGTGTATTTTATCACCCCCAAAAACATTTTTGATTACTTTCCATTTCCAAATGAGTCTCACACAATAATAAATCAATTATGTCCGGGTACTAAGGTTATATCTACAATATTTATTGATTATATCAGCCATTAACAACATTATATAATTCCATGTATGGTAATTTCTTGATATAGATGTCGACTATGGACTTAAGTACATGCATAACTAGATATTTGTCTTTGATATAAAATCTATACTTATAAAATAACATGTCCTGACTGACTGACTGATTCATCATCGCCGAGCGCAAACTATCAAGGCTACAAGCATGAAATTCGGACTGTATATTCATTTTGTTATGTAGGCACTCACTAAGAAAGGATTTTAGAAAATTCCACCCCAAAGGGGTCAAAATAGGGGATAATAATATGTATGAAAGTCCGTCGTTTTGAAAGTTACATAAACAAAATTTTGTATTTCGGTTATTGACGTAAAACAAATAAATACGTGTTTCAGGAATTTTGGAAATTTTTGTTAATAAGAGATGAAAAGGGGGGTGAAAGTTAATGCGAAAGTGAGTTTGTTTGTTACACTTTCATGCCTAAATCACTGAACCGATTTTGATGAATTTATCTACAGGAATAGATGGGACCCTGGAGACGGTTACAGGCTACTTTTATCCCGGGAAATGCTGTTCACGCGGGCGGACCCGCGAGCAAAAGCTAGTAAACTATAAACTTTAATATGGATGTTAATTTAAATGGTAGAGCTTAATGATGAAATCGGTTTCTCACAGAAGTGCGACAACCTTAATTTAAACGAATGTCAGTCTTCGGTCATGGTGATTTTATATACTTATAGACTCGGGGAATTTCCAGTTTCAAAACGGTAAAGAGATTGTGGGTTTTGAAGTACAAAATATAAACATGCAGGACCAATTATTGGAGAGAACGATTAATGGTAACACTGAGGGTAGTAGCAAGATCGTAAATGTTTTTCTTCTGAACTCCTTGCTTCTGGTAGCGCATATTGGATTTAGGAGTTTTAATATACCCCTATATTTTTTTACACATTTTACACAGCAAGCAGAAGTGTTTAGTTGTTTTGCTAATGCTTCTAGTTTGGTTATGAAGTCCTTATCCCTGTCCTTATATATAGCATTGATCGATAAACGAACAATTTACCTGTGGGTGAGTGATCCACCGCCATTTGTCATTCTGAAATTTTGTTTTATAAACTGCAGTTTAGCGACATGCGAGAATATTCTACCTTTCTTTGCTGCATATAGCTATAAACCCAGTATCGTTGATTTGCATGCAACGGTATTATATTTGCGTTGTGCTAAGAGTTTACCTCAAGTATTTGTTTGCCATTCGACATAAATACTTACAGGTCCCGTAAAGCCTACTTATGGCTTGTATCTGCGATTGACACGCGTTATTCGTTTCGAATATGACGCTAATTCGATGAATGGGTTTGACGCATGCGCATTTACGTTTATTATACTTCGTAAGTGTGTGTTAAAATTTACTTTTATATATTGTAAGTATGTCAATAACATTTAAGTCCGGGTCAGGATGAATACTTTTTTTACGTGCGTTTTATGATGTTACGCTTCTTTTAAAGAAGGTTTATCCATGCTCGTGGAAAAAGATTAAAAAATATCACTTTACGTTAATTTATAGGTAATTTAAAAGTTGTAGAGACCATGTTATCTTTAGGGTTATGCTTATGAATGAGAAGGTAATAGAAGGCAACGGAGTTGATTTTAATATACCGTTTACACTAAACAAAATATTTATACATCAATTATAATTTAATCAAATCAAATTACGTCTAGAATACAACATAATTTTACTTTTAAACCGACGAAAAAATGGTAGGAAGTTCGAAGCGTATATTTGTTTTTTTTTAACTTATAATACAACTGAAATTTTTGCGAACATTTCGAAAACTCCATCAATATATGAATCATATGAAAAGACAACTTTACAGGAGGAAGCAAAATAGTGTGTCTTGCTAAATTGTATTACCACAATACATCCAAACAAGCGTATTTTCACTAAGTACTCAAATGGTAAAGATTACTAATGTTGCCTTATCTGAAAATACCTGTAATTTGAGTGGTAGAGCAACACGGTATATAGTTTTGTCTACAGCATGTATGGGCCGACTCGACCGGGTCGTTACCACAGTCTCACAGAGAATCTACGTAAAGCGTGCGACTTGCTGCTGCGTTTCGTACGGTGAGTGAGATATCCGGAGGCCCAAATACCCCTCCCCTACCCAATCCCTAATAATCCCTTTCCTTTAAGGTCAGCAACGCGCCCAGGAGTCTTCTGGTATTGTGGGCGTTAATGGGCGGTGGAGATCACTTACCATCAGGTAAACCACTTGCTCGTTTGCCGTCCTATGCTATAAAAAAAATCCCTGAAGGGATAGGCACCTCACCTATCTCCTCGTGTGTAAGATTTTAATGCAGTTTTCAACAATAGATAGAGAGATTCATGAGGAAGGTTTATATGTATATCACGCTATGACCCATGGGAGCGGGGTAGTAATATGCAAGTGAAACCGCAAGGGTCAGCTAGTTATTTATAAAAGACTAGCTTTTGCTCGCGGCTCCGCCCGCGTGAACAGGATTTTCCGGCATAAAAGTAGCCTGTAACCGTCTCCAGGATCCCATCGGTCTATGTAGATAAATTCATCAAAATCGGTTCAGTGATTTAGGCGTGAAAGCGTTACAAACAAACTCACTTTCCAATTTACTTTCACCCCCTTTTCATCCCTTAATAAATAAAATTTCCAAAATTCCTGAAACACGTATTTTTTTTTTACGTCAATAATCGAAATACAAAATTTTGTTTATGTAACTTTCAAAATGACGGACTTTCATACATATTATCATCCCCTATTTTGACCCCTTAGGGGTGGAATTTTCTAAAATCCTTTCTTAGTGGATGCCTACATAACAAAATGAATATACAGTCCGAATTTCATGCTTGTAGCCTTGATAGTTTGCGCTCGGCGATGATGAATCAGTCAGTCAGTCAGGACATGTTATTTTATAATTATAGATGAAGTTTGAAATTTTAGTCTTTCATCGCCGATCTTAACCTCGAAATTATTCTTAAAATACAACCAACTTTAAGCTATGGATCAAGAACAATTAGTCGACATTTGGCAGAGTTCCGGGTGGTTATGCATACGAATAAAAATACACATGCAAATTGAGAACTTCCTCTCTTCTTTCATCGGTTAAAATCATGTCAACGAGACGCGTTGGTCAATTGCCGCGCGAAGAAACGACAAACGAACAAACATACTTTCGCTTTTATAATATTAGCATAGGTATACACAGTGATGAGTCAAACGCTGCGTACAAGAATGAAAACAAGAATTTAAAATAAAACAATCCGATACATTTGTTTTGCAAATAAAACAAGTCACCTTTTCGCTCACATCTGCACTCTATCTACACGTAACACGCGTGTTTTTTTTTATTTTTTTTATAGCATATGCCGGCAAACGAGCAAGTGGGTCACCTGATGGTAAGTTATCCCCACCGCCCATGTACGCCCACCACCAGAAGAGTCATGGGCGCGTTGCCGACCTTAAAGGAAAGGGATAATTAGGGATTGGGAAGGGGAGGGGATTTGGGCTTCCGGTTATCTCACTCACCGTACGAAACGCAGCAGCAAGCCACTACTTTACGTCGGTTTTCTGTGAGACAGTGGTAACGATCCGGTCGAGCCAGCCCATTCATGCTGTACACAAAACTGTCTACAGCGTGGCTCTACCACTCTAAAATATAGTGGTAGGCAGCGGCTTGGCTGTGCCCCTGGCATTGCCGATGTCCATGAGCGGCGGTGACCGCTTACCATCAGGCGGGCCGCTTGCTCGTCTGCCTATCAAGGCAATAAAAAAAAAAAAAAAAAAATAATATGAATATGAAATATGTGAATACTTGGATGGTACCTTTAATGAGTTATTTCCTATTTTTGGTATATTCCTATAGACACCAGGGAGGTCCCTAGTATGTGAGAGTCCGTCTGGGTTGGTACCACTGTGTCTATTTCTGCCGCCAAAAGACACTATACCTCTTGACGATCGATATTACAATTGGACTGTACTGTTCTTAACATCAGGTGCAGTTTAGTCACTTTACTGTACTATAGTCATTGCACTGTACCACCGCTTTGTCTGTTTTTGCCGCTAAGCAACAGTGTTTAAGCACTGTTGTGTTTTGGTTTGAAGAACATCGAAGCCAGTGAAAATACGGGGTATTATGACCCTTAACATCTTATATCTCGGGGTGACAAGCGCAGTTCAGTGCCTTGCAGTGCTTTGTAATTCAAAGTTCAGTGTGGTGTTGCTTCTGTTTATGGGCAGGCGTGGCGCTTACCATCAGGCGAGCGACTTGCTCGTCTCGTAATTAAATTAAATAAAAATATAAATTTTAACCAAACTTCAAAAAAGTAGGAGGTTCTCAATTCGGCAAGTACTTGTATCGCAGTTTTTTATTAATTTTGTGTCCACCCCTGGACCACGAAGACTGAAAAGCTTTCCAAAGGTCGGGATCAAAATTAACAAAAAACCGCGATAAAATTCGTTTCAATTTGTTTTATACAATGTGTAATATACGCGTAAATATAAGAAACCATTACTTAATTTTCATACGCACCAGCTATTGTGATTGTATACTGCACTTTGTGTATACCGACTATCCCGTATTGGTAACCTGGCAGCCGGAATGTGTGATAACTGATAAGGCTCGAATAGTAAATTATGAATTTCATTTAAATGCTTGCCCACTCATATTTACAAGGTTGCCAACTTCGAGACGCGAATTCGGAAATGACCGTTTTCTTTATATTCTCGCATATGTCCTACGAGAAACACTCCGTCTAAACGGGTCTTTATAATGGTCTATTTTATATTCTTTATACGAGTTTCATGTACTCAATATATTTTATTGATTCAATAATAAATCCACATAGTTCCACATGTCACATTTCGGTACAAAAACTTGTTGATCTCGTTTCGAATTCTAATAAGATTAGGCGACATGTATGTATTCGACCGAGTGGTTGCACAATATATTCACGAATTGCTTCATTAGAACAATTCGGATAAACACAATTTGCCGTTAATAGCTATAATTGTAAGATTAAATGTAGTGATATTGCTCACGAAATGCTCAGTATCAACCCGGAGTCTGGAATTGTGCCCGTTATGGCGATATGCTCGCCCCTATTACGTCATGGGACTATGGACATGGTCTACTAAGACGCCTCTACTTTGTCATCTTGAATACCATCTGTAGAGAGAACATTGACTGTTATGCCTTCCTCTTATAAGTGAACATAAATGTAAAAGCCACATGATCAATATTAATATATTTGAGAAGACAATAGAGACATCATAAGGAAAGACACTAAATAAAATAGTACTACTTCAAGACGATGACTAAGCAGATTAAGATTATCCATCTATACGAGTATGTTCGCGCATCTCGTAAAACTGCTGAACCGATTTTAATGCAGGTTTCGCTGTTTTGTTAATTCTATTCAAGTCTTAATTAAAAACTAAATGTTATATATCCAAGTCCGGCACAAAGAGGTCAACTGTCCACTACATTGTTACATAAATAAAACTATTAACACAGAATTAAAGTACTCGTTTCATACATGTTACTAAGATTTGAAAGTGCACGCTCAGCGACGCGGCGATGTAAATTATATTATCATTCGCTAAATGGCGTGGAGAAACACCAACGATTAAAACACTTTTTTAAAATCAAGCTCGGAGTTTTTGCCATTCGGTCATGCACATAGGAAAGACAGGTTTCCATTCGCATGTGACACACAGACCTAGTAGTTTCTTGTAGATTTTGTGTTACATAGTTTTCGCGCTTCATTAATTCGATACTTGTAATTGATGCTAATCGATCGAGAACTCTTTCTTTATTCAGAGCTATTCGTATGCGAATCAGATCTGTGATGACTGCAAGGGGTTTCAAGCGTGTTTTTATGTTTCTTATATCGATGTTACATAATAAATTCTTATCGAATAACCTTCGTCTAGTCTTTTTTTTATTATATGTTTTTGGTAGTTTTTTACTTTTTAAGTATACCTTATCATTATTCTGTTCATGTACTTATGCATTATGCAGCTACGTGGTAATATATTATGTAACATGTAAGTAACCACACTTTGTTAATAAAAAATGCTATTTTTAAGCATCGCAGTTGAGGTGCATTGTTGTTGCAAGTTGCTTAATACCGCAAGCGCCATTTACACGGAGAGGTTTTATCGCACGACAAAGCGAGAATATAACAGAAGACGCGTTTGCGTGCCCGTGTCATACAATTTCAAATTGAGAATCGTATGATGCGGTCTCTTAATTGACAGGTTTCTAATATATTCGTTTAAACATTGTCAAAATTATTATTATATGATAATTATTTTATGTACAATATTGTTACACTAATGCAATCTTATGGCAAACTTGTTGAACAACTATTACTTATAATAATAATTATTTTTATTACTTATTATTCTCGCATATGTCCTACGTGAAACTCTCCATGTGTATGAGGCAGACTAAATTTTTTCCAACTATTTCAATTAAATAGACGTGAAATGTGTACCCAATACACATAAAATAGAAGCTAATTATGGTTATACTTCTAGAACTCCGGGGCAGTTGTTTTTTTTACCGCGACCATAATTATTGCTTATTCTGTTGGCTCTAGAGTACGTTATATATATAATCCTCTTTTTTACTTATTTTTGTGTTAAAATATTTTGCCCTTTAAAACTAGTTAGTGCTTTTAATTTTATTAACTCACATAACTTCTGATTTAAAATACTGTTCTAGCTTAGAAATACATTATCTGATTAAATAACTATTTTATAAAGCCGCATAATCCAATTAGCATTGCGTATGAACATTCTACTTGATTCTTGTATACTATACTTGATTTTAATTAGAGGAAAACAGATGTACATCGACTCTATCTTTGTTAATTAATAACTTGGAGCAAAACTTGTAAAGTTAATAATATATTATAAGTAGTGGAGTGCCTGGAGCATTCAAAACCGTAAAACCTCGGATTAGAGTTACAGTGAATGAATTAATATGATCGATGTGGGATATTGTTATTTAAACTATAAATTGCAATGTTTACCCAAAAAAAATTTGTGCAAACCATTGTTTCATTGTTTAAAAAAATTATTATGAAAAATTCATGTTTGACCATATATTTTCACTTTAAACAGTTTTTTTTATTTATATGTTAAATCTTACCTGAGTATTCTTATCTTATCTTATCTTGTCTTTTTACGGATTGATTTACACGACTCAGTAAAAGTATTTAAAAATATCAATTAAGACCCCCAATAATATATTGCAAGCAGGTGTAGCATGTATTTTGAGTTTATATGGAGCTCCGTCTAAAACTTATGATTTAAATACATTGAGATTCAATTCTTTCATAAAAGCAACAGCCAAAAATACGAGTGTTCTTTTGTCATCACTGCCTCCAACAACTGATGCAGCGTTTGAGCACCTTAAAAGAGTGTACCTACAAATTCAGATATGGCTAGGAAATGACGTAGTTATTGAAAATTGGGGATGGAAGTATTCCAATAATATGTACATCCCAATAACAATGAATCAATTACCTGCTCCGGATAATTTATTGCAAATGTTATTTAGTAATTGCAAAAAGGGATGTGGAGCTGCGTGTGGATGCCGAAAAAGTGGTTTATACTGCAGTGTAGCATGTTTACAGTGCAGCGGAAATAGTTGTTCCAATACTTCACCTATTATACAGATAGATGAAGTACAAGAAAATATTTGATGTAGACAACAATCTATAATTATAAAATAACATGTCCTGACTGACTGACTGATTCATCATCGCCGAGCGCAAACTATCAAGGCTACAAGCATGAAATTCGGACTGTATATTCATTTTGTTATGTAGGCATCCACTAAGAAAGGATTTTAGAAAATTCCACCCCTAAGGGGTCAAAATAGGGGATGATAATATGTATGAAAGTCCATCATTTTGAAAGTTACATAAACAAATGTAAGTATTTCGATTATTTACGTAAAAAAAATAAATAAGTGTTTCAGGAATTTTGGAAATTTTATTTATTAAGGGATGAAAAAGGGGTTGAAAGTAAATGCGATAGTGAGTTTGTTTGTTACGCTTTCACGCCTAAATCACTGAACCGATTTTGATGAATTTATCTACATAGACCGATGGGATCCTGGAGACGGTTACAGGCTACTTTTATGCCGGAAAATGCTGTTCACGCGGGCGGAGCCGCGAGCAAAAGCTAGTGTAATATATTTAAATAAACTGATTTTGTACTAATTTTTTTTCTTTTCATTAGTCGTAATTAATTACCTTATTTTTTAAATGTACACAATAGAGTACGTTTCATTTATAATTAAACTGGCCGAGAAATTCCATTGTACATAGCAGCTGTCGCTCCGCTCTCCTCTCCACGTTTTTCTACCTGTTCGAGATCCCTACTGCTATTTTTATACACAGGTATCTTTGAAAAATGTTCCTATATGTCTACTCAGGTAAGATTTAACATATAAATAAAAAAAAATACAGTTTAAAGTGAAGATATATGGTCAAACATTAATTTTTCATAATATTTTTTTTTAAACAATGAAACAATGGTTTGCACAAAAAATTTTTGGGTAAACATTGCAATTTATAGTTTAAAAAACAATATCCCACATCGATCATATTAATTCATTCACTATAACTCTAATCCGAGGTGAAAACCCCCAGGCGCTCCACTAAAGGAATCTCGGAACGAATATCCTGCATGTATTAATTTTCAAATAGTAAAAATGAAAAGGTTCTCAATTCATCTCAATTTTTACATGCATGTTACCGGATGTCTTCGCCAATGAATATAGACATTTTGATGATGCATGCTTGGTGCATGTTTTTAAATTAAAAACAGTTAATGCACCGTGATCCGATTTTTAACCTAATCATAATTATGCTAGTCTAGACTTGAACTTGACTTTGACTTGGTCCCTCGTATGCGAGAGGCCGTCTGGGTTGGTACCACCGCTTTGTCTATTTCTGCCGCCAAGCAACAGTGTGTAAGCACTGTTGTGTTTCGGTTTGAAGGACCAGCCATTGCAGCCAGTGAAATTACTGGGCATTATGAGACTTAACATCTTATGGCTCGGGGTGACGAACGCAGTTCAGTGCCATGCAGTACTTTATAGCTCAAAGTTCTGTTTGGTGTTGCTTCTCTTTATGAGCAGGCGTGGCGCTTACCAACAGGCGAACGTCTTGATTGTCTCGTTATTAAATTAAATAAAAAAAACTACTAAAAATAAATATAACATTTTCAAATGGTTTGACGTTTCTTAAATAGTGGTTAAATATTATTTAAGGAACGTTGTGCAGGTCGGGCTTTATCATAAAAACAATATTTATTAGATACATTTTGTTTACAACAGCTTTATATAAAAAACCTGAGAGGCGTATACTAAATTAGTGTTTTATTTTTATAAATATTTTTGTTATACTTTCTTAGATTTTTCGAGAATCTTATGTGGTTATTTGCTTTCTGATAACAAAGAGGAACTCTTATTAAAACCACAATTTGATTCAGCGTATACAACTCTAATATAACTTTAATTTGTACAATATAGATACGTCACATTGTTAATTTGAACTAATTAAAAGATAACTTGATAGCAATTGTTGTTTTAGCAATCATCAATAGTAGGACAAGACTGATAAGAAAATTTGATCAGTTTGCAATTATATTAAAACGGATTAATAATAATACTAGTCCTGTATAATACATGTCCCACTGCCGGGCACGGGCCTCCTCTACTGAATGAGAGGGGTCAGGCCTTAGTCCACCACGCTGGCCTAATGCGGGTTGGCAGACTTCACATACCTTCGAAAAATCTTATCGAGTTCTCAGGTATGCAGGTTTCTTCACGATGTTTCCTTCACCGTTAAAGCAAGCGATTATTTACAATTAATATACACGTAACTTAGAAAAGTCAGAGGTGTATGCTCTTGGGTTTGGTTCCGAGCCTGCGACTTTCGTCTCGACAGTCCGTACCATTCCCCGCTGAGCTATCGTTGCTTTTATAATGGATTGATTAATTTAAATCGTAGTTCGTGGAATTAATTAATAAGACACGTTTGTTCTATTGAATCAGCACCTCAAGTAGACGCTATCATCATTATCGGTGCCTTTTACGATAGTACCTTTCAAGAAAACGTGAAGTTGATAAACTGCATGCCTTCACACAACGGGGAACCTAGCGGGTTTGTGATTAGGGCTTCACTGCACTGAGGTATCTATCGATTCCGCGATATCGATATTGGCTTTAAGATTAATTAACTGTTGATTTTAGATATTTCCACAGTCAATTTAATGTTTTGTTGGGAAATTATACTGAAATAATTTTGATGTTTAAAAAAATATATTGATGAAATTTGCATTTGCATTGCAATATGGCCAATAGCAATCTTCTATCACTATGTTGATGGAAATATAATTAAGTGGAGGTAACACTTTAGTGAATTGGTGATTGTGCGTCAGTATAGGAATGTAAAAAAATATATGGTTTTTAAAAATAATTCGCTTTGAAATTGCTCGCTTTATTCCTTATTGGAACGAAGTTCCTTACGGCAGGCTTGGAGGGGATAGGGATTTCGCTGCGTGACCGAACTGAAAAAAATGTGATAGTAAAACCGTAAGAAAAATGCGTGGAAAAAATGCGTGGAAAAAATGCGTGGAATGAAAGCGTTAAATGAGACGTGCGCAGGCGCGACAGTCAATGTGTCAATTTTAATGTCAGTCATTTCTATGTAATTTTATGTTGTCAAACAAAAATAAAGAGACATATTTAAAATGAAATTCATTCAGCCAGTTATAATTGAAGTATATAAAAATACTCCTTCGATTTTTAAAAGATTACGCTAGCTCGTTATTATTTATAATTACATAAGTTGATAAAAAATGCTATACAATAGCTTTACCGCGGCAGACTCCGAGCGCCACACGTCTTTTTTTTATTTCTATTTTTCTATTCTATTTCTATGTAATTTTATGTTGTCAAACAAAAATAAAGAGACATATTTTGTTATTTTAGTTGATAATTTGAATTTTTTGCAATTTGTGTCGATTGTACATTAGCCGAAGGAACTTCGTTCCTACCTGGTGTCCCACGACACACACCAATTATTTTTTATATTTCTTTACTGCATATGTTACCATAATTCGTCTTAAAATGTTGGAATATCAGAATTACCTAGGTCCCGTTTTTATGTGTTTTGTGACCTTCACGATTTTTTTTTTATTTTTATAGCACTTTGCATTGTTTTCTCTGTCAAAAAATGTCATTAAACATTAGAAGACAAAACACTATATCTATTACCGACAATATATTGTATAACTTTTATAAAAACAGCTTATCGTGCTAGTCACTAGTGGTATGCACTCTGACTGAGAAATCGGTGAAGGCTTGGTTTCTAATCTCATATCGGCCAATCGCAATTTATATTTTAGTTTCGATTCAAAAAGGTAATACACGTGATTTGATTATGGGACGGATCTGTATCTACGAACTTATTTATAAGACTCAAAAAATTTAACAATACGATGGTACAGCTTTTTAATAACCCCCGAACTACTATTCATTTAAATTCATAGTGGTACTGTTAGGCTGTAGACAATTTTGTCTACACAATAAATGGTTCGGCTCGAGCGAGTCATTACCACTGACTTACAGAAAACCGACCGTTTGGTGAGTGAGAAATCCGAAGTCACAAATATCTCTCCCCATCTCAATCACTTAATTATCCCTGTCCTTTAAGGTCGGCAACGCGCCCATGATTCATCTGGTATTGTGAGCGTACTTGGGGGTGGAGATCACTTACCGTCAGGTCACGCATTTGCTCGTTTGTCGGCCTATGCTATAAAAAAATTAACTGCTATAGGTAATAATAACGCCAAGTCCTCTGCCTAAGTACTGGTATTTATTCGTAAGAATATATTAAATTGAGATAAAATTTATATGCAATCGACACGTAGATTGAGTGTGTGATAACCCTAACACGTTTACACACAAACGTGGCCGCAGATTGTATTACGAGAATGAGATACTTGAGAAAATGCATTTTGAATAGAGGAAAAATAATCAACTTTAAAATATATGTTTAACTCACCGCCCGCGTGAACGCCCTTTTCCGGGATAAAAAGTAGCCTAAAACAGATCTACCACTGTCTTGTGGACAGGGATCCTTTGTTAAATACCACAAGGTGGCAGGTCCCTCGTATGCGAGAGGCCGTCTGGGTTGGTACCACCGCTTTGTCTATTTCTAAGCAACAGTGTGTAAGCACTGTTGTGTTTCGGTTTGAAGGACATTCAAGCCAATGAAATTACTGGGTATTATGAGACTTAACATCTCATGTCTTGCGGTGACGAGGGCAGTTCAGTGCCATGCAGTGCTTTGTAATTTAATGTTCTGTGCGGTGTTGCTTCTGTTCATGGGCAGGCATGGCGCTTACCATCAGAGCGCGTTGCTCGTCTCGTTATTCAAGCAAATAAAAAAAACCATCACAGTATCCCCAGTTGACGACTAATTAGGGCCATCTGGTATCGCGCAGCGGGGGATTTGGAGCCTTCATACGTAATGTAAATTTTACAATGCGACCCTGAGATGGATGGCAGTGCGAAAACATCGTACTGCCGCAGGTGTCGAAATAAGTCTTTATTGTAAGGGACTTCTGAGTCTATTGAGAAACGGGCTGCAAAGCGGCATAACGCAGAGATGGTACCGACAGTAATCCAGACTA
Source organism: Amorpha juglandis (assembly GCA_949126905.1). Classification (NCBI taxonomy): domain Eukaryota; kingdom Metazoa; phylum Arthropoda; class Insecta; order Lepidoptera; family Sphingidae; genus Amorpha; species Amorpha juglandis. The sequence goes on from OX421372.1 coordinate 12,638,206, forward strand.
CATTCAGCATATCCGGGATCGTCAATTGCACCGAAGAAGAACACGGGGATGTTTTTATAACGTAAGGATTTTAGTTAGGTATCCGAAAAACTGTTTGATTATTTTTTTGTATTTTTAAATCGATATTATTTTTTGTTGAAAAGTTTTTTATTTCATTATTTTTAATGAAATAATCATCAAAATCGTCATGACGCTGCTTACCTCGACGATCGGCAGAATTGTGCTGGGCTGAAAGATCTGGATATATGGCTGACCCCGCAACGCGTCTGCCGAAACGAGCGACTATGGTGGGTTTTTTACCATATTTATGGTGGTATCTATCCAGTCGCTCTACTCTGAACGAGCAATCTTTACCAAACCGTTTTAGATCTGGCAAAGCCCAAATCCAATAAGGTCTAAGCATTAGTGAAGCAATAAACTTTATATAAAGAAGGAAAGTTGCTGACATAGAGGTTCACCTTTGCTTCACTCCGTATTGGCAATATTGATAGAGAATGTATGCGGTGTCAACAACCGACAACACTTTCCAGTCTCCGAAATACAGGTTTGAAATTATAGTCGCATTAATTATTCAATTTGGCTTTTTATCTACTTTACATTTGAGAATTATAATTTCGGATAAGAACAAGGTGGTTGAACATGTAAGAGGAAGTTGATACTTGCGTAAATGGAACCGGTGTTGAGTTTTATGTTTTGTATGTCGATTAGCTTTTCGCTCGCGGCTCCGCCCGTGTTACATACAATCTTTGCAACCCTCTTTCTTCCATTAGAGTTTGAAATCTGAGAACCTTGTTCTTCATTAAACGATGTCTCTTCTTAAATGATGTATATCCAAGGCAAAGTGACTACATTGGACCTGATGATGTACATTGCAGTCTAAATATAATGTCGATCGTTATGAGACATTGGGTCTCTCGCCGACCGGCAGAATTATGACGGTCTGAATTTCTGCATATACACTGGGTGACCCCGGAACACGACTTGCCTGAATGAGTTACTATGGTGGGTTTTTCACCATATGTACGATTGTCGCTATCCAGTCAAATACAAACAGTCAGGTACCCTCTCATACTACAAATATCATGAAGTACCCACTCACCACTAAAGTAGATTAACATCCTCTCAACATTTCAAATTTGTATATACAATGATTGGAATATGTTAATCATAAGTTGGGCTTATATATATAGATAGGATAAGATAGATATAATTGTGAGAAACTAAATAGAAAAAAAAACAAAGTATATTGCAGTGTGTCAGTTTTATCGGAATACTGTATATGTAATGAAATTATACCCAGAGGCCGACGGAAGTGACAAAAAATAATAATAATGTCAAAAACGTAAAACGTTTATATTTAGCAAGTAAGCCACAAAGGAGTCTTCTACTCGTAAACATTTCTACTGGTGCTTCGGAAATACTTATGGTCTAAGATCCCGCGGAACATTGACCTTCACCCATCTGTTTACCGGATGAAAATAATATTTTAGGGTATAAAAGGTGTTGCTGAACACATACCAATAGGGTTGCCTAAAAAAATATTTCGAGCACTATTCAACCGATATTGTCAACAGTTTTGTATACAGTTTGACCTTTCAATCGTTGTATAATTAAATTCGCAAATAAGTTTCCTACGTAATCAGGTTTGATAATAAAAAAAGGCTTCGTATTTTACATTATTAACTTAACTGGTCGTTTAAAATGAAAACGATATGAGAATATCGCTACAAGAACTAGTTTGAGTACTCGCTATAGGATGTAACGAAGTGTAGAATATAAAACGCAATAAAAATGTTGATTGCAAAGTACATACCATTTTAAGTAACAAATACAATGTATATTTTGTATAAAATACCATAATTTATTTTTATTTATTTATAAGAAAACAAAATAAAAACGAGAAAAGTAGCTCACTTAACGCAATATGTATCACCGTCTTTTTGTTCTAGAATTTTCCATCGCACGTCAACGTTTTCCTTGTTTCAGAATAAATCCTTGATCAATACTGTAGAACAGCAGAGTCCGTACTCTCAGTCGGTGTTACCGGCCGATTCGGCTAACACTATTATATCATAGCAGAGTGAACAATCGTATTAATTGCAAACGGATCTAATGTTTCTTTTAATCTCGCCGGCCGATCAATTGATTTGCAACCTCACGATCTATATTAAGAATTCAATTAAAACATTTATTATGAAGCAAAAGTAGGTACTTAAGACTAAGGCCTAACCTCTCTTGTTCTTAGAGGAGGCTCAATACTTAGTGGGATGTAATACAAGGCTAGTATGTACAGTACTCTTTATTTTAAAAAGATTCTTTTACATTTTTAAATATAGTATTTGTAAAAAATAAAACATTTAAACATATAAAAGATATTACCGTCCAATGGCGAGACCTAAGACCCAAGTCACCGACAGTTACGGATCCCAGAGTGAGGGACCTCCTCACAATGTGTGCCGTGTCCAATAAAGGCCTCATGTTTCAAAGCTAGCTGCTCACCCACTGCGCCATAGAGTTCTTACTTTTACTAAAGATGGTAAATGATCTCCACCGCCCATAAACATCCACGATACCAGAAGAATCATCGATGCGTTCCCGACCTTAATTCTGTAAAGTTTTTTAAATGGACAACTAAAATAACTTGCTATAAAAATAAACAAATAGCTTTGTTCGTGCAAATACAAAATGTATGTTATCATTTTATCGAATGCTTTGTATTCTAAATTATATTAAGCGGCAGTGCAGACAGACAATGAAACTTTCTCTTCTTTTTATTGTCATATAGTTTTAAATAACATTGTTTATTGTATTTGATAATGTATAAAACCACTGCATTTCCACGTCCACTACATTCGCAGAACTAGTTTATGAAGGAAAAGACTGGTTTTTTAGGTTGAAAATTTCAGAACCTATGCTCGCCACCTATGACATCATAGACAGGAACTAAGCTTGTCTTGTCTTTTAACCCGGCATATACTAGTTGCACATGTGTCTAACCCCTCGGGGATGCAGTCGTCAACTTGCGTATGTTATTCTTTACTTATATTGTGGATGTAATAAAACAACTGCCTGATTTAATTCGTTTTCAAAGATAAGTAATAAAAGTAGCTATGTAAAAGTACGTACACACTTCGGTGATATATCGCCGTACCGAGAGACGTAGCTGTGACATCATATGACACGCTCATATGACAGGTGTCGTACAATGCGCTGTCATTTACCTTGGCTAAAAACAAAAAATGACAAAACCTTAAATGACATGTCACGGCGAAATATTACGGGGTCACAGAGGTCACGTTTAATTCAAAAGCACACTCACTTAAAATATATATATATCTCTTTATTACCAAATACACGAGTATAAATATTGTAATAACATTATTTCATGTTATTTATTACACCTACGTTCCGTAGATGATTTACTTGTTAGTTCCTTCATTTTGCTTGCATTTCCTTCTGTTTATAAACGAAGCGTGTGAAAATCTATGACCGCGACTGATAGCATCTATCGCTCCAACCACCGACACAATTTAACACTGTGCCGCGTTTATTCTAGCTTTACTAAACCATAATGCAGATATAGGTACGCTTGATGGAAAACGTATTGTGTGTTGACATATATTATGGACGGATGATATGAAATTACTACAGTGGGAAGGTTAGAAAGTACTTATTTGTACAACTTTCTTATAGAGAAAATGTTGGAAAATGTGTTAATGCCTAGTACAGCTGTAAGTGATTTTACTTGTTTTTTGAGTTTTAAATATTACTGTGATGAAGAAAGTGGAGGAGTGAGATGGCTTTTATATTTTTATTTTGTTTACGTATTCACTAAAAATACCAGCGGTCGTTTTGCGCAATATGAAAAAGATGTGACTTTCTTTCTAAAATTAACTTTGATATCATACATGATATACTTTATTATTTTATCTGAGTGAAATATAAAAACACACTATTTTTTTATCATCTTGTCATGTCTCTGACTATCACCGTTTGACCTGTAGATCATTGAAGATTTTTTATTTAATATGATGTAACGTTTGATGTTGATGTCTCGTCATCAAATTCTACTCCCAAACTACGTTCAATTGTGAAAGTTGTTGATTTTATTTTATACATACAATATTGACAACTATACAATACAATACAATACAAAAACTCTTTATTGTATAACCAATAATCACATACAATTATTTTTTTTTTTTTTTTTTTTTTTTTGTGTTGACGCTTGCTGTAAGCCTGACTCGAGTCGGCTGTATACAGCTTCACCGGACTTTCGGGCGAGCGCTTTCAGGCGCTCTCAGCCCTTGACTAGGTGACCACCGCTGAGGGCACCCCCTTTGGGGTACGAACCTCGGCTCAGGACGGTCACCGGAGAGGGCAGAGACATCTGCGATTGGGGTTTAGGGGATTTTTAAAATCTATTTAATGACTATCGTCATTTTTAACATCGGCTCGCGGGCCGGTACTAGGGTCGGGGGCGTTGCGGGGAACGCGGCGCGGTCCTCGGCGGCGAGGACGGTATGTCGGTTGTGTAAAGTGTTTTTTCATGAATTCCTCTCTCCTTCGGATGGCCAGAGTGATCGCATCGTCAGGGTCAGTGAGGACGCTACGCGGACGTCTCCACTTTGCACGGTCAAAGGGAGTATATATTGAGGCTCGTCGGACGAGCGGATTCGGATGGTGGGCGGCGCGGTCGAAATAGCGCTTGCTGTTCATTTTCATGAACTGCCGGATGGTCGGCAAACCCGTGTCCCATACAATTATTTAGCATAGGACTACTTAATGGTTTTACAATGGGCGGTCTTATCGCTACAAGCGATCTCTGTCAGACAACCTTTGGATGGACAGAAACAGAAGTAAAAGAAGTCACGGTGGTGTACAATAAAGAGTGAGAGAAAGAGAGAGACAGAGTGCGAGACAAGGCTATCGTAATACTGACTCTACATTTTTGAACTATAATTATCCTCACAAATTTGCTATTACCTCAACTCACGGTAATAAAACTGCCTCAAAATCAAATGTTAGAAGACAATCACCCAAGTCAATGGAGCATATGTGACGTCACCCGAACGTCCATTCGGCTATTGCGTCAGTCCAGCCCACAATAGCCGAGAAAGTACGCACATAGAAAGTGCAAGTTGTCTGTCTCACGTACTATTATATCAGGGGATTTACATAAGTATTATGATTTGTGGGTAAGTGGAACGACATGGTAAAATAAGTGTTAGTAAGTCACGCAAGATTTTTCTCATGTTTTCTGGTGTGAAACATACGATATACAAGCGACAATGGGTAAAAACATGGAACATTATGTGTGAAATAGATTTGTTATTTATCATTTGCACAATTATGAGAGGCATTATACGAAATTCCTTTGCATAAAAATCTGGACTTCATTTTGTATATAATACCATAAAAAACGGGTAATATTATTTATTTTATAGTATTATCTTTATCTTCAATAATAGCTTTTATTAAACAATGTATTGATACATTCAAGAATGTGACAATAAATTACAATATTTATTAAGAATAAACTTCCAAACAATAACCTCTTTCTTTGTTCACTTTTCTCTTTCTTATTAATGATGTAATTAACATGAAGACAGAATAGGAAATAATTCCAAGAAATTACATACCTGGACAGTGAAATATTGCAAAACGACACAAAGACTCATCAGGCGGGTATTAAATATTTAAAATAAATCTCTTTGTGTATAATTGTTTTCTTGTAACGTAATAAATAATGAAAACTGACATTAAATACAATAAATATAGTAAAAAACGGCAACGTTGTCTGTAAATAAAGCGATGTGTCATTGGCATTGTAAATTATATGAGCGAAAATGAGGTTAAAATAAAACGAATTTAAACGGATTTTATCGCGTTTTTTTTATTTCATTATGGTCCTGACGTTTGGGGTCCAAAAAACGAGAAACGTGGGGACCAAAATAAAATGAAAAACCCCGATAAAATCCGTTTAAATTCGTTTTATTTCAATGTGTAACATTCGCGTAAACGTAAGAAATTATGAAAAATGAGGTGTTAGGCGACGGAAAATAGGCGTGGCTTGTAGCAATGCGAGGCCCTAACAAACTATTAATTGTATTTAATACGTTTTTACATACATACGGATGTATTCTTATCAAATAAACTGATGTGCGTTTTTGTTCGTCAAATGTTAATGAGTTCATTATATTTTTCTGTATAAAAAATATTGCGGCTCCCAACACAATACATTCCCACAATAACTGCAGGTGAATTGGTGAATAATGTTTGTCATGCTTTGTTGATTTCGGTAACACTTGCGACATACGGCTACGTGAGTTTAGCAATGCTTATGCGAACATTTTTATTGTAGTGGATGATGATTTATAAAATCATGTATGTTTAATTTGTATGTGCTTTATTGTGGGAGATTTATAGTTATTTAAGCGATTATACGTGTGATTATTGAACTAAGGGTGACAACTATCGCGGAATGATATGTTCCCGAACCACAAAAAGGGAGTTACTACGAGTATCTAAATCTTCTCGATGAGATATCTCTTAAATGTTATTAATTGGTCTTTGGGAGCGTAGTCTCTGGCAGGATAAGCGCATCATTACGTTAGATTGTATGAAAACAACGTCTGGAATTGTTTAGGGGTAAATTAGGAGGTTTTTTGCCGATCATTCTCACACAGTTTCGTTGCAAGGTCTCGAAAAATGCTTGCAATTATCGATCTTGCAAATTATGGTCACAATTTTCGCATCTATTTATATATACCATTTACGACATGGAAAAAATAGTCATTCGTACTCTAAAAAAGCGAAGAATCATTCATAAACTAGTTTTGTGTTTGTTATTATATAAAATTACTCATGTTACCATGTTTAGATCGTTAAAGTTTTCGCTAGTGGCTTCTGATAGTCGATGTATGAAGAGAAAATGGAAATTGACATCGTTTTTGAAGACTATCAAAAACTGTATCACAGGTGCAGGAGCTACAGTAACATGTATTAATTGTGTGTATGCATGTTTCTTTAATTTGATCGCTAGAACTAAATTGAAAGTAGGTATTACGCCTTTGAAAATTTATTTTAACTAACCACTATACTCACGATTATATTCGATCATGACACGTAATATTCCGTAGTAAGTTGTTTGGCATTTTAACTATTAGTTCAAATTACATATCAGAAATAAGGCGGCCGGTCGTAAAAACTAAGTCAAATCTTTCCGTAACATGTGTTAAAAACCATGATGCGCCAACCCCACTGCTTGTGATATAGGCGCAGGTGGTGGAGAGTATATCAGAAATTAGGACATTTATTTTCGTCACGATATAACGAATGTTAATGTTCTAAACATTAAAGCGCTTAAATCACAAACTCGACTAGAACATTTAGAATGATGCAATTATATTATTACAGTAGTTTAAATTTTACTGAGCACACACAGCTGAGTTCAAAATCGTGGGTATTGTGTTTGTACCATAACAAATATAATAATGATGGATATTATTACACATGAATCATAAATCTATAAACGGAAGGTCAGCTTCACGGAGATTCATTACTATTAGATACTTCGTAATCATGTGTATCTTTGAATATCAATCCATTTTTGGAGGCAGTTTCCGTTTGAATAAATCTTCGTTGGAATAGTTTTAATAATATTTTTAATAACAGTTTTATCTTCGTCTACTATTTTAAGTCTTTTTAGACCATATGTTTTTGGTGCCCATGTTCCGACGCAAACTCGTGGTATAAGGATTTAAATTTCAACCAGCTCTACAATCTATATAGAAGTGTGTCTCAGAGGTATCAACGTCTGAATAAAAAACTAACAAAAGCCGGTTGCGTAATACTCGATATAGACTTGATACCACAACGATTGTCACGGAACGAATACGTCATTCGTTCGAAGTAGGTTCTATCTATATAAGAAATCCGATTGAAACTAAAAGTGTATCAATTTCGTACCAATCGATTAATTCATTGATTTATCGATCCACCAAGTTACATACAATCTAAATCCATTGATTGAAATCAATAAAAGTAGTATTCTGCTATCGGCCAAATTACATTAGGACATTCAGAACCATTCTATCGAAATATAAATTATGTTCAAGTAAATCTGATTTATTTTTATTTTTAGCCAAATCGATCGATTTTCCGCTCAATAATAATATTGCGGTATAAGTTACAAGTTTTCCGCACACAATAGATTATAAAATTTATTTTACTGGCAACTTTGTACATAAGATTAAACAGTCGAAGGCAATCAGGTTTCCCAGCATGGCGTGATAACGCAGTTCGTACCCATCGAGAAGTGTAATAAACACTGCAGTCTCTTGTTATATGTAAATAAAATAACTCCTCGTTTATGGAAGGGATTAACACGATAAATGAAACAAAGAAACGTTTCTGAGTGGTTGTAGGTGTTTACAACAATGGAGTGTTTTAGCGTAAAACAATATCGTCTCTAGAAAGGAAAAAATACTTATTTATTTATTTAAACATTCATACATCTATCGCATAAGCGCACATACGTGAACTTTACGGTAGAGCATTATAAAGTTGTTTTTATACGAAAAAAAATCCATAATAATTATATTAGGGAAATAATATGATTCATTAATAAATAAGTTATGCTGAAAATTATCCAGTAGGTAAACTATATGATTCGTTTTTTGAACCAGAAAGCGCTTTAGTACCTATATATAGTTGTGAGTCACACAAACATTTCTCTCGGAAAATCTGGGAATAAAACTCACGGCTTGTCACTTCACTTCTCACTTCTCGCCCACTGCGCCATGCAGTCTGTCATTGCTTGCCAACTTGTGCTTTAATTTTTCATTCGAAAATGGAACATGAGTTGTTCAGGCTTGTAGTATACTAGCAATACTATACAATACGACTACTATGCGAGGTATTTGATACTTTTCGCCCGTCTTTATGAGAAAACAGCCTTCGTGGCGCAGCGAGCGAGTAGCCGACTATGAAGCGGGGGACCGTGGGTTCGATACCCGCACCGAGACAAATGTTTGTGTGATCTACTAATACTGGTTTCGGGTCTGGGTGTTGAGAGACTTTCGTAGTTTCAGATACCTACGATACTAGTGTGGGGTCAGGACTATGTGTGTGACTGTTGATCCATGTATATATGTATAATGGTTAGTTGGATCTGCATAAATACATCCGTATTTATTTATTTATTTATATATGCAGATCAGCACACCGCTAGCCAATCATATTGAAAACGTGTTATTTTCGTATGTATTTTTTCATTCTAATGACTGTACTGGATAGCGACCACCGTACACATGATGAAAAACTCGCTGAATAGAGTCGCGTTCTGAGGTCAGCCAGTGTATATCCAGTAACTTCTGGACGGCATAATTCTGCCGACCGTTGGTGGTTACAATGTCTCTTTTTTTATTTGATTAATGACGAGACGAGGCCCTCGACTGATGGTAAGCGCCACGCCTGCCCATAATCAGAAGCAACACCACACAGAACTGTGAAAACAAAGCTTTGCATGGCACTGAACTGCGCTCGTCACCCCAAGACATAAGATGTTAAGTCTTATAATGCCCAATAATTTCACTGGCTTCAATGTCCTTCAGACCGAAACACAACAGTGCTTACACCCCGTTGGCGGCAGAAATAGACAAAGCGGTGGTACCAACCCAGACGGCCCCTCGTATACGAGGGACCTACCACCTTGTAATATTGTCTCTTAGCGTTCGACATTATATTTGAACTGAACTGTACTTAACATCAAGTACTAGTCACTTTACAGGATAAAAAAGAATAAGAGAGTTATTCGTTTAATTATAGCTCTTAATATTTACTTGCGACTAAACTTTGCGACTAGTAGAACCTGAGATTAAAATACCACGTCAAGCAATCACAATTTATATAAAATTTGAAATATATTATTATTTATATATTATTTTATGAAAAATGCACAAGCATTAGAAATGGACACAATTTATAGATATAATATTGTAATTCGCGTGGGAATAAGGAAGGAAATTATGCAAGCGGCCGCAAACACTTTTATGTAATCTTATAATCAGCAGCCAACCTTCCGTATTAATTTGTTTTATAACATTTACCTTCTAAATTGTATTGAGGCCGTAGTTCATTGGTGTATCCAGTAAGTATTATTACAAGGTAGGTCCCTGGTATGCGAGAGGCCGTCTGGGTTGGTACCCGCTTTGTCTATTTCTGCCGCCAAGCAACAGTGTGTAAGCACTCCTGTGTTTCGGTTTGAAGGACATTGAAGCCAGTGATTACTGGGCATTATGAAACTTAACATCTTATGTCTCGGGTTGACGAGTGCAGCTCAGTGCCATATACTGCTTTGTAATTCAAAGTTCCTCCGGATACTCCCCGTACAAAACGCAGCAGCAAGCCGCTACTTTACGTTGGTTTTCTATGACAATGCTAACGATCCTGTCGAACCGGCCCATTAATGCAGTAGACAAAACTATCTACTGCGTGGCTCTACCACTCAAAGAACTTTGCTTGAAGAATCTCTGCTTACACTTTAAAGAATCTATATGACGGTACAGGAAGGTAAATGGAGCGACAGCTTCCGTATCGTACTGTACCTACCACAGAGTACTTTGTAAGTACGGCGTAGGTAATAGGTAAGGTACCAGATTTTGAATTAAAAGACAGTTTGATCCCCGCCCTGACGCAAATAAAATAAATTTAATTCTAGGTGTGCTGTAAGTAATAAGTCCTGCGTATATCCTGAAACCCAACACCCAAAATCTTAGTGGTCGGGACTATGTTGGTCGCCTATCAGGCAGGCGGCCGGTCGTGAAACTACAAGCTAAATATTTCTGTAACATGTATTACAAATCATGCTGTGCCGACCCCATTGCGAGTCGAATGAAGAAAGGTGGAAGAAAATATAGTAAAGAAGCAAATGTAAGAAAAAAATAAAAAGGCAAATTTAAGCGTCGAAACAAGAACATTCTTTTTTCAAATCGATTGTAAATATTTGCTTTTAATTTTTACCGTAATGGCTATTACTTTTCTAGTTTATTGATTGTAATATAAATCGAAAATTAATGATTGAAGATTTTTGCTATGGCAACTAGATAAACATGTTTCTTCGGGACTCAAATTCGACATCTATTATTTATGCTCACGAAGGGGTAGGCAGAGGTGCAATAAGTGCATTGAGCTTATTTTCATCCTTTTTGTGATGCATTTTATATGACCCAATATTTATTTTATGTTAACAAAAGATCAAATTCATTATTTAAGTATTCTAAATTGATAAAAAATATCATGCCGTTTCGTATTAGTATGTTACGTAATCTAAAGACATTAACTTCGAGGGTCAATAGCAAGTTCAGAATTTTTGGAGAAGCGTTTGACCCGATTACGTGATCCACAGATTATGTAAATAAAATAGATGGCATAGAAATAAAATAGTACTTTAAAAGACTTCTCCTTTAGAGTAGGAATTTATTTTTTGTTTATACGACGGTTATAATAGTCAGAGACAACATTAATTGTCATTGGGTCATTTATTAGGATTTCATTATTCCTCTGCGACGTTAATTAAGATTATTTCTATGGCCACAAACGAAGCATATACCATGTTCTGTATTCAGTAACCCAGTTTAAAGTATTATCTGGCTTTGAATGTTGAAATAATTGAATTCTAAAAAGTGACTTGATTGAAGTGATTATGTAAAGTCGCTAACAACTATACATGCATATACACACACGCCTGTAACCCCCGAAGGGATAGGCAGAGGTGTAACCAGTGCACGTATATATCGTTAAGCATATCTCCGTCCCATTATATGATAGGGGACGAGTCTATTGCCATTCCGGGTACAATTCCAGGCTCCGGGCTGAAGATTTCGTGATAGAAAAATCAATATCATATTTTCGACCGACCCGACCCGATCAAACCCGAGACTTCTGCAAGTCGTCGTACCGTGTGCGCAACACAGCAACGCCACCGAGGCACCATACATAAACATAAAAGTCAAATACAGAACTTCATTTTTTAAGTCGGGTAAAATTATTACGTCAATGTACTTGGCATCCACTATCAGACTCGATTAATTTGAATAACAGATAATCGTCAACACTTGCATCTAGTTTATACATAACACGCTCACACGATTTACATGACATTATATTGTAGCGTCTTCATCCAAGGTCTAAACTTCGATTTAAATAAACATCGATAGTATTAGGTCAAGGTATTTTCCGCTCTATGTTCTGGAGACCATTCTTTTGTGATCATAACAGGTTGCATACAATGAGTGACAGGTGCCATGAATATTGTAATGAATCGATTGTTCCCAGGTAACGCCTCTTGGACGATGTCATATCGAATAGAAATGTTCGCTTCTCAATAAAAACACAGTACAAATATTGTTATTAAGTGCTTTGGTATACACTATATGAGTTAAGTGTAACAGCCTATGTGGCCCAGTGGGCTAGTAGCCGGATGCGAAGCGATAGGACGTTCGATTCCCGCACAGAGACAATTGTTCGTGTGATCCACGAATATTTGTTTTGCATCTGGATGTACGACCGAAAGTTCCTCGTAGTTTCTGATAACCACGATACAGGAGTCAGTACTACCCAACAGAGTGTATATATGATTCATAATGCGTGATATTTATCTAATACGGGCCAGCTATAGCATTAGAAATTATGTTCTTATTTTTCCATTTAAAATATTGCATATTAATCTTACATCTGTGCATATAAATATCTTAGAACAAAATTAATTAAAGTAATTAAGTCAAAAACAGACTCCTGATTTTTATCAATTTATAAATGCGATGACCGTATTTGGTATAATGGCTGACAGATTATATATTTTCATAAGATAAGGGATAACGGAATATATCTATTTTTTTAAAACATGATGTCGATTCAAAAATAGAATACTTTCCGAATCAATGTGAATGTTTTATGAGTTAGGCAAAACAGTTAATAGCAACACAGAATCGAGACAATTTGATAATCTTTGCCTAGTTACATCCATAAATGTTCGTCGTTTGATGTCCCAAGATTTCTATCTTGGAATTTTATTTGCCGTACGCCACCTGAATTATATTTAAATTTGTTTAGAATGCTTACCCAGAGACTTGCAGTTAGTTGCGTCATTGGCATTGTTATTGTATATTGACATCGGTCTTGGCTGTGATGATATAATGTCTTGACTAAATGCCCTAGCGTTTAATATTTGTAGCGCTGTTAAGTTGCGTATCCTAGTGTCCTTATTTACAAGACTGTTTTCTAAATGACCTTTTGGTATTCTAAGCCTAAATGTGCCTAGAAGCTGTGATCGTGTCAAGAATATGCTTAAGTTAATTCAATTAAGAAGGTGTAATTAAACACTGTTGATTGCCTCGGTGGCGCAGTTGTATAGTTGTGTGCCTGAGCTGAGGTCTCGGATTCGATCCCCGGGTCGGTTAAAGTGATATTAGGTTTTTCTATCACGAAATGATCAGCTCGGAGTCTAGAATTATGCTCGGTATGACAATAGGATCGCCCCCACATCTTGGGACGGAATACACTCTGTGAAATGTGGGTGTACTGGTTACACACCTGCCTACCCCTTCGAGGATTATTGGGGTGATGCTGTATCTAATTAAACACGGTTTTTACTTTCTATTGGTATTTACTTACAATTACGAGCACAGACTGATTTGCTTTATAATGGTGAGTTGCAAGTAGGGAACCATGAACATTAGAAATCAAAATTACCAAGGTAAGTACTTCATATTTTCGTATCCGACAGGATCGCGACCACCGTACACATGGTGTAAAACCCGCCATAGTGGCTCGTTCAGGCGAGTCGCGTTCCAGGGTCAGTCAGTGTAACTATCATGCCAGCAGAATTCTGCCGACCGTTGCGGGCTCAATGTCTCATGACGAATGACTGTGTTTGGACTGCACTGTAATTAACATCAGGGCCAGGGTATTCACTTCAGTAACTTCAGGCCGGCATAATCTTGCCGACCGTCTCGGGACGAGTCTTGATGATCGATCATTATGTTTGGACTGCACTGTACTTATCACCAGGTGTCATGATTTCACCGTGACAAGAAAAAAAATATGTTAAAACAAAAACAATTTTTTATGTCCTATCATGCGTGTCTAATTAAGAACTAAAGTCGCTTCCATATAAAAAATATCTTGACGGATTTAATTAAAGATAATATCTTAAGTAGTCTTAATCCGTTATAGTGGCTATTTATAAATTTTGTTGATTTATAAAACAAGTCGGTTGAACATTTTAAATTATTATTTCAACCTCTAAATTGATTGCGACAAGTCGGTATAGAATATCTATATTATATTATATGTATATTACTAGCGACCCGCGCCGGCTTCGCACGGGTAAAAATATGTTTGTTACGACGTCACATTACAAATCTTTGAATTTTTCGGCTTTTCTGTACTATAATATGTTATGGTTATACATATAAACCTTCCTCATGAATCACTCTATCTATTGCACTGCATTCAAATCCGTTGAATAGTGTAAAAGATCGAAGCGAACAGACAGCGGAAGCGACTTGATTTTGTACTATGTAAAGAAGATAATTACTATTACCCTCTCGAAAAGATTAAATTCATAATTTATAGAAGAGGCCGGTAATTGCGAAAGTGGATCACCTAATTGTAAGTGATCTCTACTGCCCATGTACATTTACAATACCCGGGAAATTATGGATGCATTGCCGGTCTTAAAAGAGAGGGGTAATTAAGGGATTGGGAAAATGAGGGGGATTTGGGCATTCGGATATCTCACCATACGAAACAGTAACCTGTCATTTGACGTCAAATTTTCTATGAGACAGTGGTGACTACCCGGTTAAGCCGGCCAGTTCATGCTGTAAACAAAACTATCTACAGCGTGGATCTACCACTGTTTATGAGTGCAAGAATCTAATAATCCTAAAGCCTGTTTTGAGATATGCGACGAAGACAGGGAGAATGCGACGCGTGTCGACATCGACACGTCCGCTTTGTGTGCAATTGTATAAGTAAGTTTTGAAATATTCGACCGAGACGGAACACTGTGAGACGCGTTCGTTTCCAAACAATTTCATACAAACGGACTTGTCGCTATCACATAACTTATGACACCACGCGTGGCAGTCTCCCTATCTGTTTTTATCCTGGCTCGGCAAAGTGACTACTATACCTGACCTGACAGTGACCATATTTTTTTAGGCAACCCTATTGGTATGTTTTCAGCAACACATTTTATACCCTAAAATATTATTTTCATCCGGTAAACAGATGGGTGAAGGTCAATGTTCCCCGGGATCATATACTATAATGTCCGGTTTGTGAAGTTGTCTTTTTATTAACTATGAATGAATAAAGTTAAAGTCAAGACTAATGCCGGTACAAAATGCGTTATATTCAATATGTGTGAGACACAATTTGATTATCAATTGTGGAATAATGTGTGATTGTCAACTGTAAAAATGTATAAGAGAGATAAAAATTACTTCATTCATAGGCAAACGAAGCTCATAGAATTTGACATAGTTTTTGACGTTTAAAAAAGACTGACTTCTACTACAACTAAAATAAAGTTTATGAACATGTGAATAAAGTGGGATAAGATGGTTAATGACTTGTATGATACATAGAAACAAGCAATAAATGTTTTATTACGTTCTTACAGTTACATTTGAGTCAATTAAGATTTGAAATCTTTAGCTGTTGCCTAATTATTTTTAACGAACGAAAAAAAAGGAGTTTCCAATTGGTTGTATACAACGTGTTACAGAAAAATGCGGTATTTTTTTTTGACAAAAAAATACTATTTTAAATAAATCTATAAATAGCATTAACCGTCTCATTAATCATCTCTTCATCGACCATTAAACTGCAATAACATCAACTCGACATTGGCTAAATTTATTTCTAGCTTTTTTAACCATGTTTAATATCGGTTCATTTACTCAATACCTGATTGACGTTTGAATAATGATGTTGACGATAGCAAAAAAGATATACACATGCTCAAGCTTGTATCCCCGATGGTTCTCCGTGCTCTTGTTGTGTACATAATGTGGCAGGGGAGGATGCTTCATTTTTATACATATACTAGCATTTGCTCGCGGTTGCGCCCCGCGTGAGAGTGTTGTGTAAAGTTTTTAATACAATACGTTGGATGCATAAAATGAAAGGAATGAAGACATTTCGCACGTTGAAAACAAATGTGACACTAAACGAAAAATGTGTTTATGGGAGATTAAGTTTAAATGTTTCATAAAATAGCGTTCATAATTAAACATCGACAATCTTCGTTTAGTGTCAGTTTTGTTTTCAAGGTGCGATTTGTTATCCATGGCCATATGCATCTTCTTTTAAGTCTACCAGTCCAAGCTTTATGTAAATAAAAATAGATAAAATAAAGCCTTATCTATAACTATAAAAACTTGCTTCGAATAAAGAAAGATAATTTATTCAGGCACATATTAAGTGTTCATTCTAATTTATAAATTAGGTAATTTGTATAAGAAATTATTAAATCCACCGACAATTTATTTGAATAAACGCGTTTATTATTCTTAAATTTCAATAAATAATAACCGTTTACATAAAAAAATACGATGTTATTAATCTCTCCTTTATATTTTTCGTAAAAACTGAATAACTTGAGTAAAATCTTAAACACGTTCCCGGCGTGTTGGGACGAAATTTTATAATAAAACTACCGTTTTGTTATATAAGAATAACAGGTCTGTGCTTATTTATTATACTTTTTATACCTTTTTAAAGTTTATTGCCAATGTTTTTTATAACATATCGTTTTAACATTATTTGCTCCATAAAAATTATAGCACGTGTATTTTTGTGTTTAATTTATTGTATTTAATGATAAAATATATGTTATAAGATTAATAAAGTCATATTATTGTACATTTGTATTTATTATTGGTTGTCGATAGTTTATTTCTTCTTAATTAGGAATATAAAAGATTGATTGCTGTGAATTTTACGGAAATAAAATGAAATATTATTCAGTATTAAGTTAGTTAATTGTCTTATAATTTTCTCTTTTGTCGGAATTATTCTATAATTGATGATTTAAAAAAAAAGAATTATCAAAATTGGTCTACTCTGTAAAAAGTTATGCGTGGTCTAACATAAAAAAATACGTGTCGAATTGAAAACCTCCTCCGTTTTTTTCGTCGGTTAAAAAGTGGTCGAAAATTGTAGGACCTACTAAACGATCTCTTTATAATAAACGAAATCCATACATAAACACATATATAAGTGTCCATACATCTCATATTTTTTTTCCAAAACAATGTAAAAATTGCCTCGGTCGCGCAGTTGTATTGCGTACGCGGCACGACTGCTGTCTTGAGGTCTCGGTTCGATCCCCGGGTCGGGTAAAAGTGATATTGGGTTTTTCTATTACGAAATGCTCAGTATCAGCCCGTAGTTTGGAATTTGCCTTGCCCTCTATTATATCATGGGACGGAAATAAACTCGGTGAAATGTAAAAATGTGGAAAAAAATATCTTCGGGTAAAGCCCCTGCCTACCCTTCGGATATTGCAGGCATGAGTGCGTATGTAATATTAAAAAATCTTTTAAAATACAGTTTATCAATAATCTTATATAACCCCTTGAGTGTGTTTAAAACCTGTGTCTGTTGTACTTATCCGAATTATTAGAATATGTAGAAATAACATATTAAAATATAAATTAAAGCACTCATTATACAACACATAATGTAAATCTTAATACACTCTCCGTAATTTAAATTTCATCATGCTTTTTTCCGTCCGCAATAATTTATTATATCATAATGTGAAGTCCCGTATCAATGACCTGACCATAATTATGGCTGTTGCTAGATTGATTTATGCATGGTAGTCCTCGCAGATCGGAGGATGTCGTAAAAGAAATGGATCTAACGATCTTCAGGTGGCCGGGTTTAATAAAATCGTAATTTATTTTCGCATTAAATGAATCTACGGCGTTTTGATTGGTAACATTTCGATATCTTTAAAACGCTAAATAGTGTTCTCGTCAATTGTAACATGCTTTTAGTACTTAAATTTTATGAACAACGCTTTTTTTAACGTTGAATAATGCTGTATGTTAATAGTATTTATATAGAGAAGATAATACATACATGATAAAATGTAAATTACGGTACAAATATCATAAATATACATACGTCTATACACAACAATATACAGGGTTATTTTTAAAACACCAGAAACCTCGCAGGGGTAGATTCCTAAGGTTATAAGCTACTACTTTTGTTCTACGACTTTTGATAATTTGTTAGATTTTATTTTCATACAAAAATAAGTATTCATTTAATTTCCGTCTTGATTGTTACAACGCGCATCGCACTTTACGTAAACAAATACGCGAAGCGTGGGGAACCGGACTAGCTCCTTTGAAGGTCAACGCGCCGCTCAGCTGAGCGGCGCCTTTGAGTCGCGGGCGCACGCCGCGCTGCGTCGTATACTACGAAGAAAAATACGACACAACAAAAACTTGTAAAATCATTTTTTTTTAAATATATTGAGTTATATCCAAACTCGTAGAACAAAAGTTGTTCCGTATGGGGACAGCTATCTACCCCTGCGAGGTTGCTGGTGTTTTAAAAATAACCCTGTATAACAATATGTGTAGAATAGGTATTACGATATTACTAGTTGGTAGGTCTCTCGTATGCGAGGGGCCGTCCAGTACCACCGCTTTTACTATTTCTGCCACTAAACTGCTGTGAGTTTCGGTTTGAAGGACACTCAAGCTAGTGAAATTAATGAATTAATAACATCTTAGGTGTGACGAGCGCAGTCCAGTACCATGCAGTGTTTGTAGAACCAACTTCTGTGGGATGTTGCTTCTGTTTATGAGCAGGCGTCACGCTTACCATCAGGTAACGTTCTCGATTCATAATTCAGGCTAAGGAAGACAGGCTTCATCAAGGGGTGATAATATTGTTACCTTATAAAAAAACTCTGCATATTTGTGAATTAAAAAGCATTCCTTACAAACGAGAATCGTTCCAACCACCTTGTCGCAGTTGGTGGTCGACGGCGCAGCGCAGTGCAGCGGGACGTCACGACGATCAGGTCTAGAACGAGTTACTAATACTTTTATAGCAATCATCAGTAAATCTAGTACGAGCTACAAAAGCGAATATAGTTTTCGAATTCGTATAAAATTTCTATTGTCGAAGAGTCAAACTAGCAGTTCATAGTGGTAGGGGAGCCCAAGCGGGGATTTCGGGATTTACTAAAGCGCGACAGATTAATATACAGGGGGATACCTTGTACCCGGTTAAGTACCTCCACAAAACATGAGGCCCATATATAAGGCCGCCCGTGAAGGATACAGGATCAGATTAGTAAAAAAAAATTGACCATCAGAAATTCTCGAGCGCGTCAGATTAAGGTAGGGTGAGTTAATTACATCCTAAAAAGTGTATATTCCACTAATCTGACAATTTGAGAGTGACGTAAAAAAAGCGGAGGGCAACAAAGTTGTAAAAAAAAAACGTCATCTCGACATTCTCGAGCGTAGCTAAATTTTTTTTTATTTTGAAGGAAATAATTCAAGAATAATGAAAAATATATAATCTGACGATTTCCGCAAGCCGAAATAACAAAAATTCGTCGATAAAGTTAAATGCGTGCAGTTGCGTGATGCCTACATTTCCTTCTCCGCGTTTCTATTCCTCTCTCACTCTTTCTCTATCTATTACTCTCTCACTCCGTCCCCACTCTGGTTTCTGTTGCCATGACGCCATCATTGATCATAAAGACTCGTGGCATACTGTTTACAACGTGTTTGCAATATAATTTTTGGAATAACTTTTAACCGGCTTTATCGATCAACTTCAAAAACTAATCCGCCTTTGAGCTTGAAAAACCACGTCGAGCGCCACCAAGCTTAGTCAAAAGCGGTTGATTCGTTCGAGAGATATCGTGAACGAAAGAAACCCGAAAAAGTGTTTTTTCGGGATTACTCCGAAATTTGTGGTTCGATCAATTAAAATTGCAAAATTACTTATGAGGATGATAAAACTGCGTCGAATGCCGCCAACCGCGTGAAAATCGGTTGATCCATTCAAAAATTATTGCGGTTTGAAAATTCCAAAAATAGTGTTCTATGAAACTTCTATCAGACTTTCGAGCTGGGAGAGCTCAAATGCATAGAAATATTATTTCTTTGAACTCAGCGAGCTCAAAATATCACATAAATTATATTTTGAGCTCCAAAACGTCATAAGTACAATTTTAAGAGCCCAGGAATGGAATTAGCGGGAAGTTGCAGGGATGGCCTTTAAGGTGAACCGTTTTTCTAATTTTTTTTTGTCAGATCAGGCCAATCCCTCTAGATAATCGTCAGATTATGAGACAGTACGTTTAGAACATAAAGATGAACTATATATATCTTAATCTGACGCGCTTGAGTATTTCAAAATGGCGAATTTTTTTTGCACATTATGAAAATGGCCGCGAGTTTGCGTCCCATCGAAATCATCAGATTAGTGAATGAGAGCTTTTTTTTGGTGCACTTAACACTCCCTTAGAAAATCTGACGCGCTCGATAATTTTTTTTTTTTTTTCATTTTCAACTCTTAAATACAACCACCCGCATCATGCAAACGATCAGATTAACATACGTACATTATTAAAAATACGTAGGGCATTGATGCTATCAATATCTGACGCGCTCGAGGATGTCCATGCAACAGTTTTTTTTTACATATTTAAAAATCTATAGCCGCTTCCCCCACCGATGTAAAGGTATATATCATATAACATTTTTTTCTTCATATCATCTAAGCTTTGCATCCCAATAGGTCTCTACGACGCTCGAGTAAATCCCCATTTAGCATCGTGGGCTCCTCTACCATAGTGTAAAAAAGAAATGGATCGGCCGAATACCCGACTAATCTACTACTACTAATCTACTATCTAATAATATTATGAAGAGGAAAGATTTGTATTTTGTATGTAAGGAATAAACTTAAAAATAACGGGACCGATTTGAAAAATTCTTTCACCATTAGAATCCTACATTATCCCTGATGTACATAGGCTACTTTTTATGCCGGAAAAAGCAGATCACGCAGGCGGAGCCGCGAGGAAAATACAAAAATATAAAATGAATCATACTAGACATTTTAAGTCATCAACCATCGATAGCCACTAGTGGCTACTTCTATTTCACGTGCGGAGTGTAAACAAAAACTGACAAATTTTAGAAACTTTAAACGTTTTAGAAAACTATCATATCTTGTACTAGGCTTACAAAATACTACGTCTTTACACGTGTGTACGTGCGTATTATAGTTCATGTACACTTGAACCATTGCGAATCTATTGTTGAGAGTAGAATGGCCTTTGTATTTATATTAGCTCAGACCTTATAGGATATACAAGCGATCTTGGAAGTTGTTATATGTGACGTTAATTTGCTTTGAAATTGTTTTGTTAACAACATTATGCGGAATCTATTAAATACTAGCTTTTGCTCGCGGCTTAGCACGCGTGAACGTTTAAAATGGACAAAGTTTCATACAAACTTTCATCCCCTATTTTATCCCCTTGGGGATAGAGTTTATCAAAATCCTTCTTAGCGGATGCCTACGTCATAACATCTACCCGCATGCGGAATTTCAGCCCGATCCCTCCAGTGGTTTGGGCTGTGCGTTGATAGATCACTAAGTCAGTCACCTCTGAGTTTTATATATTTAGATATGTTCTTGAAGTTTAAAATGAAATAAGGATCAGTATTGTATAGTATTGTTTCTTCCCTCTGGGTTGACGTCAGGTAGGCGGGCGTTTGTAAAACTACAGACCAAATTTTTCTGTGAAAAGCATGTTGTGCTGCACGTCAGTGGGATAAGAGCAGGTGGAAGAAAAGACAGAGAGCATCTCAGATTTCAACTAGTGGGATCTCATTAAAGAAGATAATATCAGTAACAACAGATTTAGATCAAAGAAGCTTATTATTTCGTTAACAGATTATCATGGAACATAAATAGTTCAGGTAGATTTCTTATGAATAATGAAGCGGTTTTATATTTTTTGTAGGTTGACAAACGAGCAGGTGGGTCACCTGATGTTAAGTGACTTCCACTAGCCATGAACGCCTTTATAGTATTATTACTAGAAGGAAGGGCAATAAAAGAAAGGGATAATTAAGGAATTATGAAGAAGAGGCAAGATTTGCATCTCCGGACATGTCACTCATCGTACGAAACGCGACAGCAAGCTGTAACTTTACGTTGGTTTTTGAGACAGTCCGGTCGGACCGGCTCATTTATGCTGTATACAAAACTGTCTACAGCGTAGCGCTACCACTTAAAATTGCATCATGTATAATAAATATGTATTTAGTCAAAAACACTTAACGGTACAATGGACCTCGTTTTCTAACCCAAATTAGAATATGCGTCCAAAACCTGAGTTATAAAGAAAGCGATGATTTGCGAAACACAGCAGTGACATAAGTGTAAGGTTACGGGGTCAATTCTTAGTGGATTTAAATAGCAGATCTTGCTGTCAACGATTTTGTTCTGTTACTTAAGAGTCGCAACTTGACGAATAGATAGAAAATCTTAGGTTTTATCTTTCATCATCATCAGCCACAAGACGTCCACTGCTGAACATAGGCCTCCCCCAAAAGTTTCCAGACCCACCTGATGGAAGCGGTCTGCATCCAGCGACTTCCTGCAACCGTCATCAGGTCGTCTGTCCACCTTGTAGGTGGACGTCCAACGCTGCGTTTTATCTTTAGTGAGGCAAAAATAATTGCACGTCAGTAGCAGATGTCTGAGCCAGACGGACGGTGGATGGCCCAAAAACCGCTGGCTTGACATATTACAGGAACACTTGAGAGTAAAAGACAGCCTTCGTGGCGCAGTAGCCGGCTACGAAGCGAGAGGCTGTGGGCCGATTCCCACATTGAGACAATTGTTGTGTGAACGTCAAATATTTATTTCGGATCTGGGTGTTACGGGACCGCAAGTCCCTCGTAGTTCCTGATACCCACGATACGTGTAACCTCATGTAGGGTCAGGACTACGTGTGTGATAGTTGATGAAGTAGAAACGTTTAATTAGGAAGACAGTCCCTGTCACTAAGCAGGAATAACGCCGGGTGCAAATAAAAAATAAGTTGTTGTGTGAGCCACCTTTTATAGTAAAGAGTTATGTACCTCTTGTATACCACTCTGAAACAAATTAGCATTGTAATTTGTAGTCCAGTTGCTCCTATTTTTTCATTTAAATTGATTGCATTTCTACTGCTCTGCTTCTACTACTGCTTTCATTTTACATATTATTAAATGATATATTATGAAGCTTCTGCATAATATATGGCTTCATTCAGATATTATATAAGTACATATTAAACTGTATACTGAAATTCTTTTACACAATCCTCTAAAGCATCGTTAAAATTATAAAAACTTGTCCCTTGTTCTATTGTCATACCTCTCCCCTATTTCTCAGTTGTTACTGTATCAATTATCCATTACTAAGAATATGATCATCGTCGGTCAATAGCCGTTTTAATAACATACAAAATATAAACCAATAATGAGTAATGACTAAAATTTATGTAGTGCAAAACGTTTACTAGGTCACCACGTCACCACGTTAGTGCACTGGTCACCGAGTATTACCACGCTCTACATTAAAATATATCAGATACCTTCTAGTAAATCCTTGAAACCTAGTTCGCCTTTAATATAGTTTTTACGTTTATTTATTTGTCATTTATGATATTAATTGTCGATCTGTGACTATCGACTAGAAATACATAAAAGTATTTTGCAATAACTAAGTAGGTGACTTGTCTTATTCTGGTGTCACTCAAGTTTTAATGCACTTGGATTCAAAATTGGACGGGTGTCACTGGATTAAACGATTTCTCTCTTCTTGTGGGGTTCTTCCCATTTTTATTTTAAAGAATTAGCGATCTCTTCTTCCGTCTGCCGTTACCTCACTCAAGCAAAGTGCTTTTTAACACATGTTACAGAAACATTTCGCTTGTAGTTTTTACGATCGGCTGCCCGACGTCAACCCCTCTGGGGAAGTTCATATAGTTATAGGTTTATATAGTATTAACGATATCTACATAGTATTCATATAAAAATGATCTTGCTCTGAGTCATGCAGTGGAGCTTAAAATTCTACCATCTTCTTTTTTCTAAGTTCATGGAATCGTCGTATGAGGCGGCCAAGGAATCTCCTGAGAACAAGATAAGGTTTCTCTTGAAAACATCGTCACAAAAATGTATGACTTTGCTATTATTCATCACATAATTAATTATTAAAATGATTACACGGTTGCAGCTAATGTCTTCATACCTATATTTATTTTCTGTCGCCCTTCAATCGGGCTCTGAAATATTCTATCCATTGTCTGTCTTTGATGAAATACTGAGCATTAATTTACGATAACATTTAATAAATAAAAACCAGACACCTATTAGAAATTGTTAAATACATTTACTTTAAACATGGCTAAAAACTACGTTGATTAACCCAACTTTTAAATAAAAA
The DNA here is from genome assembly GCA_949126905.1 of Amorpha juglandis. NCBI lineage: Eukaryota > Metazoa > Arthropoda > Insecta > Lepidoptera > Sphingidae > Amorpha > Amorpha juglandis. The sequence continues at coordinate 12,662,779 of OX421372.1, forward strand.
TACGCATTCAAATCGATTTACTAGTGAAGGCGCTATGATATTACAGACAAAGAACTCAAACTTATAACACCCCTATTTTTGTCGGGAGTTAAAATCAGTGAAACACGCTTGGATCGTGAGTTGTTAAAGAATTTATAATGACTCATTCCTGATACGCAATACGGGGCCAGCCACTATCCAGTGTATGGTCACTGTAAACTGTATTGTAACTCAGCTGAATTTTAGAAATAAATGCCTACAGCCGCGCGGTGCGTAAACATGCGATAGGGCTACCCGCCTCCAGCATTTTAATTACATTTGCCTACTTTGTGATACCATTTAGTTTTGTGATTATAAAATACTTTTTTATGAATTCAGTTAGAGCATTACACCCATTCTAAATAACGACGACAACTAAGTACGAATTCATGCAACCAAAAATAGCACAACATATCCTATTCGTCATATTAAATATGTACTTGGTCTTATTTTTAGTGAAATTTTCTTTAAAAAAACAATACCGTCCGTTCGTGACTGCGGCACAGTCGCGACTGTCAGCCTGCCGCGCGCGTGCCTTGATCGAGGCGCGTAGGTATAGCTCGCGTTTCATCCATTTGTATGAAGATACAATACTGTATACTATACCTTTACTGTGGTATGGTCATTCAGTGTAAAACGTAAGGTCACCTATCTAATGCACTAGGGTGTAATAAAGTCGTAAAAATGTTGATAATAACAGTTTGTAATTTTATTACAGACATATTTGTAAATATGTACGTGCTTACAACATTTGAAAATGTCGATTTATTTATTAACTAGATGACCCGGTGAACTTCGTATCACCTACATATATTTGTGTAAAATGTGGTCAAAACTTAATACAAATGTCCTGTCCCTGTCCCTGTCCCTGTCCCTGTCCCTGTCCCTGTCCCTGTCCCTGTCCCTGTCCCTGTCCCTGTCCCTGTCCCTGTCCCTGTCCCTGTCCCTGTCCCTGTCCCTGTCCCTGTCCCTGTCCCTGTCCCTGTCCCTGTCCCTGTCCCTGTCCCTGTCCCTGTCCCTGTCCCTGTCCCTGTCCCTGTCCCTGTCCCTGTCCCTGTCCCTGTCCCTGTCCCTGTCCCTGTCCCTGTCCCTGTCCCTGTCCCTGTCCCTGTCCCTGTCCCTGTCCCTGTCCCTGTCCCTGTCCCTGTCCCTGTCCCTGTCCCTGTCCCTGTCCCTGTCCCTGTCCCTGTCCCTGTCCCTGTCCCTGTCCCTGTCCCTGTCCCTGTCCCTGTCCCTGTCCCTGTCCCTGTCCCTGTCCCTGTCCCTGTCCCTGTCCCTGTCCCTGTCCCTGTCCCTGTCCCTGTCCCTGTCCCTGTCCCTGTCCCTGTCCCTGTCCCTGTCCCTGTCCCTGTCCCTGTCCCTGTCCCTGTCCCTGTCCCTGTCCCTGTCCCTGTCCCTGTCCCTGTCCCTGTCCCTGTCCCTGTCCCTGTCCCTGTCCCTGTCCCTGTCCCTGTCCCTGTCCCTGTCCCTGTCCCTGTCCCTGTCCCTGTCCCTGTCCCTGTCCCTGTCCCTGTCCCTGTCCCTGTCCCTGTCCCTGTCCCTGTCCCTGTCCCTGTCCCTGTCCCTGTCCCTGTCCCTGTCCCTGTCCCTGTCCCTGTCCCTGTCCCTGTCCCTGTCCCTGTCCCTGTCCCTGTCCCTGTCCCTGTCCCTGTCCCTGTCCCTGTCCCTGTCCCTGTCCCTGTCCCTGTCCCTGTCCCTGTCCCTGTCCCTGTCCCTGTCCCTGTCCCTGTCCCTGTCCCTGTCCCTGTCCCTGTCCCTGTCCCTGTCCCTGTCCCTGTCCCTGTCCCTGTCCCTGTCCCTGTCCCTGTCCCTGTCCCTGTCCCTGTCCCTGTCCCTGTCCCTGTCCCTGTCCCTGTCCCTGTCCCTGTCCCTGTCCCTGTCCCTGTCCCTGTCCCTGTCCCTGTCCCTGTCCCTGTCCCTGTCCCTGTCCCTGTCCCTGTCCCTGTCCCTGTCCCTGTCCCTGTCCCTGTCCCTGTCCCTGTCCCTGTCCCTGTCCCTGTCCCTGTCCCTGTCCCTGTCCCTGTCCCTGTCCCTGTCCCTGTCCCTGTCCCTGTCCCTGTCCCTGTCCCTGTCCCTGTCCCTGTCCCTGTCCCTGTCCCTGTCCCTGTCCCTGTCCCTGTCCCTGTCCCTGTCCCTGTCCCTGTCCCTGTCCCTGTCCCTGTCCCTGTCCCTGTCCCTGTCCCTGTCCCTGTCCCTGTCCCTGTCCCGTCCCTGTCCCGTCCCCGTCCCTGTTCTGTCCCTGTCCCTGTCCCTGTCCTGTCCTGTCCTGTCCTGTCCTGTCCTGTCCTGTCCTCTCCTGTCCTGTCATCGAAAAGACATCAAGTGTTTCATACCCAGGAACAGTTTGTACTGGAAAATTAAGTTGTCGTTTTTAGTGTTTTCCTTTACTTATTATCATACCCAGGAACAGTTTGTACTGGAAAATTAATTTGTCGTTTATAGTATTTTCCTTTACTTATTATTTATGTTACTCATTTTTTCTCACCGGGTAAACCTTCCCTGAACTTCCACAAATATTTCAAGATCAGAATTAGCCAAATCGGTACAGCCAGTCTCGAGTTTTTGCGAGACACACGCACAGCGATTCATTTTTATATATATAGATTTATTCATGCCAAACAAGTTTTAATTTTGAGAAGCAATAATGTTAAGCAGTAATCCAATTAGGACACGAGGTCAAGGATTCGGTACGATCAAAAGTACTGGAAATGTTATCGTAAACTGGTTTACTTGTATAATTGTTTAAGGTAACTCTTGGTATAGTTAGGACTAGAAGCAATTTACATAAATAAATTCATTGGCTTTAAACCTTCGTTGTAATGTCTAATTTACATTATCATTTGTTTAATACTATCTATTGCATGCGGCTCCGCCCGCGAGAGTGGCTTTTTGCGAGATAAAAAATAGTCCATAACATAGTCTACCTGTGTGCCAACTTTCATCCAAAACCGTCCAGTCGTTAAGGCGTGATTGACTAACAAATATCCAAATTCACAAACTCACAAAAACCCAAACTTGCACATTTATAATAGTAGTAAGATAGGATTATAATATTAGTAATAGTAGTATACCTTAGGTGTTTTTTTTAATCGGTTGTTAGACAATGGCAGTGTTTTACTAAATGTTTTTAATAAAGCCCACTTGCACGACAATCCTAAATCGGGTTTAACCAATAAACCTGTTTAAGAAAATATGTCAAATCGTATGAAAATTATTATACAAGTTTAATAGTTAAACCCGATTAAGGATCTTCGTAAGCAGCGATAGCTCAGTGGGAAATGGTACGGACTGTCGAGGCGAAAGTCGCAGGTTCGAAACCAGCCCCAAGAGCATACACCTCTGACTTTTCTAAGTTACGTGTATATTAATTGTTAATTATCGCTTGCTTTAACGGTGAAGGATACCTGCATTCCTGTTTTTTTTTATCCTGGCTCGGCAAAGTGACTACCCTACACCTGAAGGGAAGTGTAGCGCAATCCAAGAATAGTGTCGACCAACTATAAACAATGTGTCCATCGCGTAGGTCGGCAAGATCATGCCGGCCTGCCAAAGGGCCAAGGGGGAGGGGAAGGAAAAAGGGATGGGAAAAGGGTTAGGATCCCCTGATCCTTGCCCCCTGGCAAGCCCCCTGGGGAGAACCGGATATACACTGGCTGACCCTGGAACGCGACCCTCACAAGGTGGGCCACTATGGCAGGTTTTAGCACCAGTGTACGGTGGTCGCTATCCGGTCGGATACAAGTATCCTCTCACCAACAAATATGCAGCAAATATGCTTCAGCAGGTATGTGAAGTCCGCCAACCCGCATTAGGCCAGCGTGGTGGTCTAAGGCCTAACCCCTCTCATTCAGTAGAGGAGGCCCGTGCCCAGCAGTGGGACATGTATAATACAGGGATAGTAAAAAAAAATGGATCTTTGTGCAAGTGGGCCATTGATTCAAAGATTCCATTTGAATTAATTTCCCTAAAGTAATCAAAAGTTTGAATATATATGTAGGGCTGTCTTAACGTATACCGGGGTCCTGGGACAAGCAAGAAATCGGGCCCTTATTGCATAACAAAACATTTTTCTTTCATAATTTTCTAATTTTTATCGTAAACTAATACAAATCAAATGTTATACGTACGTATTAAAATATATTTTTTATCACCAGTTTTATTTACTTAAGTGAGTAAAAGATGGGGATAAACGGTGTTTCTTAGGTGACAAAAAATATTTTTTACGATTACCGAATATAGTTTATCAGTCTTTCTGGGGGGCCCTGAGGCTAGGTTTCCTGACACGGGCTCTGTGTGTCCATTTAAGACGGAACTTTATATATGCCGGTAGTTACTTTTCTCTATTTCGCTTCTAAAATAAGTGTTAAGCTAATGTTTAAGGCGTTTCAAAAGTCAGTTTTATTGTACTTGTTTTGAGTGTATCATTTTAATATTTATATAGCGAAACCCTTTTATATGGCACTGTACTTGCTTAAATGTTGTTATTCGACACATAAAACGAAGTCAATTACAACTAGCAACATGAAATGAAAGGTCAATTGTTGTCAGAGGTCCTTTTAAGTTTTTGTAATACACATTTAAAATAGTCTGATATTCTGGTCTGCTGTATATACTGTTATAATTTTCATATATATACACTAATAAATAAAATATATAAATATTACAGTACTTTCGGTGTTTTGTACTCGTAAAACTGGGGTCAAAAAAACTTAATTTTAGACTATTTCGTAGTCTAGTCATGATGACATTTCGTCAGTTCAATTTAATTCTAGTATTCTAAGTAAACTTAATGCTTTCTATGTACAATGACAGTTGTCGTTTACGACATACTTTCACTTACAGTTGTTCCGCGAATTTTTGTAATTACACGTGACCAGTGTGTAGGCTCTTCAACGAGTTTTCGAGATGTCGGTTATGTAATAGCTTTTGAAATTTAGGTCGATTCAGTTTAAACGCATATAAGCTCGTAAAAAACGTTAAATAAAATAAACAAATACATACACTCACGCTTGTAATCCCGAGAGGTAGGCAGAGGTGTAACCAGTACACCTACATTTCGCCAAGCGTGATTGAGGAACTTATCGCCATACTTAACACAATTCCAGGCTCCGGGATGATACCGAGCATTTCGTAATAAAAAATCCAATATCACTTTTAAACGATCCGGGGATCGAACCTGAGACCTCAGCTTAGCAGTACCGCGTACGCAATACAACTGCGCCATCGATGCAGTATATACGCTGCTTATACTAATATTAATAAATACATAAATACACACACATAGTCCTGACACTAGGTTAAACCTACATCGTGGGTATCAGGAACTACGAGAGACTTGCGGTCCCACAACACCCAGACCCGAAACAATATTAATGAATCACAAAAACATTTGTCTCGGTGCTTGAATCGAAGCCACAGCCTCTCGCTTCGTAGCCGGCTACTCGCCCGCTGCACCACGGAGGTGGTCAAACTTGACCACATATTTCTGTAACAGGCTGTATGTTGTACCGTTGACCCCAATTTGGTTAGTACATTGCGTTTTATCCTATTAGATACAATACGATACCATCCAAGGATAATAGCAACTTTATTTGTTAGAATTTAATTTAATTTTCCTTCTTGATGATACTAAGATGCTATGTTTATTGAAGGAAAACCGAATGTTTTTACTGGTGGCACATATATTGTAGTCAAATATAATGTCGACCCTCAAGAGACATTGCGTCCAGCCAAGCTCGGTGTGAAGTTAATTACGCATGCGCAGCTGCAGACAAAAACTAGTTATGAATAAAAAGAAAAAATCCTAAACATTCAGACGGGCACTAGAATTTATAGCCTTGCCAAGTTGTTACCGGCTAATCAGCACAGATCAAGTAGAAAAAAAATAACCTGTACCAATATTTATAATTACATCTAGCCGACACGGCGTACCGTTTTGTTTATCACGGGTTGGGTGTCGAATTTTAAAACCTAACGGTGCCTTGACGGCTTGTACTGGCAAATATTCATTATAAAGTCATTAGTGCATTTATTTATCAGGAGTTATTATTGTAACAGAAGACCGGCAAACGAACAAGTACTCCACCTGGTGCTAAAGTACCAGCATATGAATACTCAATGCCAAAGGAATCATTGATGAGTTTCAGACAATAAAGGAAAATCATGAGGATTTGGCGTGGTTATGTGTTTTTGCGGGTCGTGTGCCAGCAATGTATTGCACCGTATTTTAATAAACAGTATTAAAGAAGCATAGGTAACTATTGTTCGGGTCAGTTTCCTGTAGGCTGATGGGAGAGTACTTGACATTTTTGCACCCATTCGGATAGCGACCACCGCGTTAAAAATGCAGAAAATTGTCTATGCTCTGCTGTGTGTCGAAATAGTCTTAACTGATTTCTCTGAGGAATACCGGAGTTCTAAATATAAAATTGGCATAATGATTACTAAAGTTATTTCGTCTCAATTTTAATTATCCTTATACTTTAAGGTCGGCTACGTGCCCATCATTCTTTTATTATTGTGGGCGTACATGGGCGGTGGAGATCACTTACCATCAAAACCTTTAATGGCAATTGCAATAAGATAGAAACATTAAGTTGATTGATGTGTTTCTAAAGACGCAATCTCGTATTAACATTGTTCTAACAGAATTGGCTTTCACCGATACTAAGTGCACAGTTATCTTTAAGTACACTTCTTGTTATTCAGTTTAGCTTTGCGTCTATACGTATTGTTACTTCCATATCCACTGCTTAGGTTAACTGCAGTTTAAGTGTCGTTCTAGGTTTATAAGGGTAATTTAACCAAAGCTAAACTGCGATACATGATTATTGAAATGTGAAATAAAGTTATAGCCTGAAATGTATTCATAAAAGTTATTATTAACGTAGTAAATTTTACTGCAGCAGAGAAAACTATAGTTAGGTCTGATTAAATACCTGTCTTATTAGGTTCATCATAACCTGGGTATCCACAGTCTTCGATGAGATAGAATTGGTCTCAAAGATAAAGTCTGTTTATTATAATGGTATTCACGTCAATGCATACGTTTTGCCAGGCACTATAACTCATACAAATGGTAAAGGTTCTCAAATGCTCGCGTTTTACGCGCGTAAGGCGGTGAAAAGTTCAAACTTCGTAATATTTGCACCGGTTTTGATTAAAGTTTCTCTAAAAATAGCCAATAAAAACGTTTCAACAAAAATAAAATTGACAACTAAAATCAATATACTGCTTGAAACACAAAACAAGTATATTGAGAGCCTTTTTCTTTATTACGTCGTTTATAATATTTTTCTACGACGTATTACAAACATACATTTCCTAATGCCTTGAATAGCCACAATACTTGACATACTTAAATTATAGATATACTAAAGTGGGAAATAGTGTCGTTTATAGTAAACACCGTAGAAGGTGACAATTCATTGGAATTCATGGAATAAAGTATTGCGCGTTTGTGACCTACCCCATTGCTCAACGTACAGTGTACACGCTCTCTTATTTCAATTGCTAATACCACACTTAGCCATGGTGTTTTGTAAGTACTACTTGTTTTGTGAACGTCAGGATTGAGGGATCGCGTCAAGAAATAACTCCTAAGATTTAGTAAACGTTAAATGTAGAAATGAGTGCTGAAATTTGCATAAAAATTATAATATGTTACAATCCCTGACGTGTCATTCCTCAGTTTACACAACTCAAGCCGGATTTCGGGTAAATGTCTTGAAAATAAAATTAATATTAATACAGATATTTAGTTGTGAGTGTGTAAAGTTCTTCATGTAATTGGATACAACCAAATATCACAGCCTATTTGATAAATACAAATAATCATATTAAAAATAACAGTTCACAAAGTGTTTAAACCATAATATCTAAAGTGCGGACCCTTGATTCATACCTATTACTTATGCTATATTTATGAAAATGGGTCGATTAAATAAAAGATAAGTATGTACCTACTTTGCTCCAGAAATGAATTAATTAGTGAAAAAAATATAGGTATAGTTCATAATTTAAAAGTTTTTGATTGTATAATTGAAAAATATGATTTAAAATACAGTAGTTGATTGAAAAAAAATAGCCAAAATGCATACAAGACAATACAAAAACCTCTCTTGTTGACATTAGTGAGAATATAACGGATATAATATGTTACTACCGAAGCCGCGTCATAGGCTTCTTTTTTCAAACTGTTTGACGCATTTCGTAAACAATAGATTTCTATTATATTCTAGGAAGTGTCATCGATAAACTCTCTCCATCTAAATGGGGCCTAAGTAATTTATTATATGTTTTCCATTGCAAATGCGAAGCTATGTTAAGACTAAGTAATGTTCTATGACAATGTCGAGTTAGCATCGTAATGGTGGACATTGGTAGGGCCTTAGTGCTTTTGGTGTCAACATATTTGTGCATGGGTGCAGGTACATTACACGAATGGTAATTGTATTTAACGGTATGTCTGATATTGTTTCAACAATGCTCTCATTGTAGACGTGTCCTTGATACCTTTGTTTTGAGGTCGATGTAGATAAGCTTGTATTTTGTTTTACTGAGTCATTTATAAAATTGTTAATTCTTTTATTTCTAAAACGATACTACACAAGAATTTGAATCGAATTATAAATCGAGTATTTGGCACATATATTTTAATCGAGGTAAAATAATTGCTGTTAAAGTAATTTAAAGGAATTAGATATGTCGTATAGGTAATTACATTACGACAGTTACATTTACATAAATTTAACATAATTCGTATTAGAAATATGCTGACACACATCTTAATAATGTAGACGACTTACACAATTTTAGTTTTTGTGATTAATTAGAGCCCATAAATTATTGGATAATGCTTTCGATTTCTAATCGATTAACTTTTTCGCGGCTATGAATAATCAACATAGTTTATGAAATTTATATTTTACTAGCTTTTGCTCGCGGCTCCGCCCGCGTGATCTGCTTTTTCCGGGATAAAAAGTAGCCTATATCCTATTCTGATGTATAAGCTATATTATTGTAAAGTTTCATTAAAATCTATTCAGTAGTTTTTACGTGAAAGAGTAACAAACATAGATCCATTCTTACAAACTTTCGCGTTTATAATATTAGTAGGATTTTATACCATCATTATTTTTCAACTTCATGATGTTAATTTCTTGCAGAAATTTAGAGGAACAAGTTTGAGATTATGTTTGATGTAGTAATTCGGAGCGGTAAACAAGGAAGGAAGTATAAACAAAGCAATAAATTTGACGAACAACAATATCGGTGTCTTCATTGGTAAAAATATAAATTGATAGATATTAATTTACAACTTTAAATATTATCTTCGATGAAATAAAGTACATGTAAGTGAGAGTGTGTTTTAACGAACATAAGCCATAATTTGTTACAACAGAGACCGGCTAAGTTAAAATGGTTCGCTTTTTTTAATAAATGACGAAACAAGCCGGTCACGCGCCTGATGCTAAGCGTCCCTGTCTAAAAACAGAAAAAACTCCCCACAGAACTTTAATTAACAAAGCATTATAAGGCCGCGGACTCGAAGTCAGCGGGTGCGGGGCGGCGGCGGCGGCGGCGCGGGTACGGCGGAGACCCGGTCTCGAAGTCAGCGAGCAGATCACGCGTCGCTAGAGCGGCGTAGTGTTGTACTATGAGAAATTAGTGTCTATTCGCGAACGACATTGATGTGAATATGATGTTCCATATAAAAAATCATTGAAATAATTTGCTCCACCACGTCGGCGGGCATTTTTTAAAACAACACTACGTCAATGCAGACGCGCAGTTGCCGCTCGATTGGCGGGCGCCGCTTGTACGTCGCTCCTCGCGCCCGCGCCGCGCCGCTGCTTTCGAGACCGGGGCCTTAAGCATGTATTGCAAATTTTATTTTTCAAACGAAATAAGTCATGAAATTTTTGACCACTGTTACATTCGCAGAACCGTAAATATAATAGGCTCGTAAAGATTTTTGATGTGTCTTTATTCCATGTCAATCTAGTCAACTGGTTTAATATTATGTGTGTAAGACAATAAAAAATATATCTCACGGATTATTATTATGTGAATAAATTAATTCGAGGCCGACATACTTAAATATATGTTAAATGCAAATTCAGACACAAAGAGACTTTAAACAAAATATGAAAATAATGATATGCACGTGAATAGCAGATATTTATTTTCTTCTGTCACTACTACAGACGTCACAATATATTGTAATATTAATAATAAATTATAATTGACGAGATAAAATATTGAACCATTTTGTATCATTAAATATAAGGCGCTCGTAGCAAACTATAGTCATATATTGATTATTAATTTGTTACATATTATGAGACCACGTACTGGCAAGCGCAATCAATTTCCAATATACTTACGGAAATAAGACTGATAATGAGGTAAAACCCCGAATACTGAAACACTATTCAAGAATTTTAAACATGTTGAGATCCTCTTAGTTGTAGGTAAAGTATAAAAATAAGTAGCCGTTAGCCGTCATATAGTTGAGTAGCGTTTGATTATTCGGCCAATAGACTTGCAAACACGAGATATAGATTGTATGGATCTGACAACTCGGTGATTACCGCTCTTCTACAAAATAACAGGCCCTTATCGTAGATAGAGATCCTGAGAGAAGTGAAAAAGCTGAATATTAAGACTTAAGTTATAATGTATGTATATCTATGATTTTTTTATTTGTATTTACATAGCATTTGGACGTGGCCCTGCCCGCGTGAATATCGCATCGTCATATTTCCGGCATAGTTTTATACATCCATTCACCCCTTATTTTACCCCATAGAGGTGGCTTTTCCAAAAATCTTTCCTTAGTGGATGCTTACAACATAAAAGGCATCAATTGCCAAAATTTGAAGTTTGTAGACCCAGTGGTTTAGGTTCTGCGTTGATGAATCAGTTAGTCAGGACAAGTCATTATAAAAGTATAGATTTATTTGGAATAAAGTTATTATTGTTATCTATTAATTGCTTTTATCTCAAATCATGTTACCATTGATAAAGTGAACTCTGGCTTATGCTTAAATGTCGTTTACCTCGAGTCAAATTTAATAAAGTAAACAAAAATCCAGTTTAAATCGTGACACTTCTAGTTAAGCTTAAACTCTTCCCATGCAACTCTTATCAATCAAGAGGAAAATGACAGACAAACGGCCACTTCCTATCTGTTATCCTAGGTCAATCTTGTTAAGAGGCGCGTGAGGGTGCCCACTAGCGACTCAAGTGGAAAAAACGTATCGCTTACAACAAAACGAGTTAATTAATGCAACGTTTATGTATTAAAATATTTATTTCTCGACTTGATTTCAAATACTAAACGAATAATTTTACGGTCCATAAACATACATATTATGACTGTTTTGTTATAAATCGATAAATTATAATGGAGGCAGGTTGAGTCGATTTCGCCACGACACCGATTTTTTTATAGTTTCTTTTTTAATTAGCCTGAATGGCGAAACGAGCAGGTCGTCGGTCTGCTGGTAAGCGCCAGGCCTGCTCATTAACAGACCAAATCACACAAAACTTTGAATTACACCTAGTGAATATGTAGTATTACATAATATAAGTAGGTGAGTCCGATAAGGTGACAGATCCCTCGTGAGAGGCCGTCTTGGTCGGTACCACTGTTTTGTCAATTTCTATCGCCAAGCAGCAGTGTATAAGTGTGCAACCTCCGTGTTGCAGTGGGTGAGTTGCTGGCTGTGATTCGAGAGGCCGTGGGTTTGATTCTAGCACCGACTCAAATATTTGTGTAATTCATATATTATTTTGGGTTTGGGTGTGTTTTCACTCCAGAGAATGAAAACACACCCAAACCACTTTCCCAATCACCCAATCACTTTATGAGTGGTAGAGCCACGCTGTAGACAGTTTTGTCTACAGCATGAATGGGCTGGCTCGACCGGGTCGTTACCACTGTCTCACAGAAAACCGACGTAAAGTAGCGGCTTGCTGCTGCGTTTCGTACGGTGAGTGAGATATCCGGAAGCCCAAATCCCCTCCCCTTCCCAATCCCTAATTATCCCTTTCCTTTAAGGTCGGCAACGCGCCCATGATTCTTCTTATTGTGGGCGTACATGGGCGGTGGAGATCACTTACCATCAGGTGACCCATTTGCTCGTTTGCCGGCCTATGCCATAAAAAAAAAGAGAATATGCCGTCAGGCAGGCGGCTGTTCGTAAAAACTATAAGGCAAATCTTTCTGTAATATGTGTTGAAAAGCATGTGCTTGCTCTTAGAGCCAGTTTCGAGCCTGCAACTTTCATCTCGGCCATTTCACTCCCCGCTGAGTTATCGCTACTTCTCAAGGTGCTAAGGTGCAAATATATTACCATAACTGATAGCAGATCTGGCACTTCTAACCTTTGTTGGCGTCGGAGTAAGTAAGGGCGAATTACATACATTATCGACCTATCCAAGGCCGAAGTATAATTTATTACATTTACCTATAATTATTCGATATATCACACGGATAAAATATCTTATTATATCATAATTAGTCTAAATGATTTCCTCAAACCATAAAATAATCTATCCATATTAACTAAAGACACTTATGTCTCTCACGAATATATGTTTCCGGCTTTCCGGTTTATTTAGTCGCGGAATAATAAATGTGTTAGACAACCAGGAAGACAAATATAATTATCATAAGTATTCATTTAATTGCAGATATAATAATGATATAGAAATTAGTCACGGTGTGGTTTAGATATGTGTTGTTTTACAGGGTTGTACAGAGCACGGTTATTTACCGGTTTAAATGGAATTTCAAAGCAATGACATGGAAAAGAACCGGAACAAATGTATCCGGTTTTTTGCTATATTTACGGACGATGTTTTTTGTGCATGTGAAATTATGAAAACGGCAGTGCCGCATGAGACTTTTATAGACGTATGTCAATTTACTTACGATTGAATAGGAATAATCTTGAACTCTATATTATTATCGTCATTTATATTTTACTTTCGTTATCGAATATGACACATACGTCATTATGTACATACTACTAGTGAAATTTATTTTGATTAACAAAATTAAATGGAATAAATAATATTAACAATACGACTTCAATAATGAATTTTATAAAAAAAACGCGTCTTATCAAATTCTACTCATGTTATATTATGTGAAGCGAAATTGACCATAGCAACCGGTCGCCAATCGCTAAATTTTGACGTAACCAACTAAACGCACAACAATGACAGATAAATATTCCTACATAACAGCATATATATGGCGTGCAGTCACGATTATATTCTATACACAATTATTATTATTTAACAAATTACGCAACGGAACGTAATAGAGCGCCTAGGCACTACGATAAATGAATACAAAACAATATTAATTATTGTCAATACGTACGCATTTGTACGAGAATTTCTACCGGAACTGTCACGGCATCCTAGTGGCGGAGACGGCGCGCAAGGCAAGGCGGTTTTGTGTGGCCATGGAGTACATGCGCTTTGTGCACGACGGATAAGTGAAAGTGTTTGTTGGGCTTTAAACTGAATCTGATATTAGACCAACTTAAATACAATCCGACTGTATTAAATAGGCCAGTGTTAATTAAGTTATCACCAGACCTTATTTGGAAAGTTTGTAGGCAAGGTGTTCGAAGAGTTGTAAGCACAAGTTCTTGTACAGCGCGCAAGTATAGAATGAATCGTAAACAAATTGAAATTATTTATGTGACAACAATAAATAAAGAAGAAATGTCAAAGGTACCCAATCCAAAATATACATTTTTTTTTTTTTTTATCCTGGCTCGGCAAAGTGACTACGCTACACCTGATGGTAAGTGTAGCGCAATCCAAGAATAGTGTCGATCAACGATAAACAATGTATCCATCGTTGGTCGGCAAGATCATGCCGGCCTGCCAAAGGGTCATGGGGGAGGGGAAGGAAAAAGGATGGGAAAAGGGTTAGGATCAGGGGGCAAGCCCCCTGGGGAAAACCGGATATACACTGGCTGACCCTGGAACGCGACCCACACAAGGTGGGTCACTATGGCAGGTTTTAGCACCAGTGTACGGTGGTCGCTATCCGGTCGGATACAAGTATCCTCCCACCAGCACATACATATACTTTATCAAGAACTAGTATAGAAATATGATAATTAAAAAGGTAGGTATGGCATAAACAGCAATTGCAGCCTTGACATTTGATGGATTTAAATATTCAATAATTTATCATACAATGATTAAATATTATGTCTGAGCGTCTGATAACATCAATTAATCGATTATTTTCAAATTATCTTAAATGATTGTTAACGATCGATTTTATTAAAAGCTTCATTCAGCGAACTATTTTTGATGTAATTTGCTATCATAAATTTTATTATATTTTGATCCATATTTTGACAAATGACTTGTAAAATCCGTAAAATATGCGTAAAATATGCGTACCGTAAATACGTATAAGATTTCGGTACTAATTAATCAAAGTAGATACTATTTTATTATGTTTTTAGCATTGAAGTGGACATAAAATCGAACTTCTGTCTTTATTAATAACTTTATTAGTAGCAAAATTTCTATGAACCACACGTATTGAATATAGGCCGGGTGCAAAATAAAATTATGTATTTTTATTTTTTAGTGGTGTGTTAAGATTATTACTTATAGCCACTGCTAGTATTGAGAAAATAATAATTATCTTCATAGAGTTCCTGTTCTTTCGGCTTGAGGCGGGCCGATTATTATATTTATAATTTATAAACAAAATATAAGATAATGTTTTCTCAAATTTTAAACACGAATTCAATAATCCTATACCTAAAAAGAGTTTAAATGCTCGCTAGATGTCACTATTAACGAGGTAAGGTCAAGGATACCATTTATCTAATTGATATGGTATTTTAAGGGAAAAATAAATTAATTAGTTATGAATATAAATTGATAACTGTGTGCACCTTTCAATAGTACTCAAAGAAGGATTTTTGAAGCTCGGACGTAAAAAATGTATTAAATTATCTTCTTTACATAGTATAAAACAGGCGTTCTTCTCGTCTGTCTATACACACAGACGAGATATACATGTATACATATACATCACGGATATACATGCACTAACTCCTCCAAAAACCACGCAACGAATTTTTAAGCGGTTTTCACCATCAATAAGATCATTTTTCACTGAAGGTTTATATGTATATCACACTATGACCCATACGACCAGTGACATGTTTGCGGTGAATCAGATGAGTGAGGGGGACTGAGGGACAGAGCCACGCTTTGAGTGGTAGAGCCACGCTGTAGACAGTTTTGTCTACAGCATGAATAGGTCGGCTCAACCGGGACGTTACCACTGTCTCACAGAAAACCGACGTAAAGTAGCGGCTTGCTGCTGCGTTTCGTACGGTGAGTGAGATATCCGGAGGCCCAAATCCCCCTCCCCTTCCCAATCCCTAATTATCCCTTTCCTTTAAGGTCGGCAACACACCCATGATTCTTCTAGTAATGTGGGCGTACATGGGCGGTGGAGATCACTTACTATCAGACTATAACCCACTTGCTTTAGGAAATTATAAGAGTGTCATTCGCTTCCTTACGTACCTACTTATTTGAATAACTGTACCTAATAGCTATGGTGGACACACCAAATATATAAGCAAAATACGTAATTCATAGTTATTGTTACAATAGAGTTAAATAGAGAATTATAATATTATAAATTACTGCCAATGTCTCATATTATTATTAATATTTTTTATTCATCTCAATCGCGATACGAGCAGGTTACTCGTCTGCTCGTATTGTCCATAAATAGTAGGAATACCACTAAGAACCTTTATGGTAAAGAACTGCATGACGCTGTTTTGCGCTAGCACTGAGACATAAGATGTTAAAACTCATAATACCCAGTAATTTCTGTAGCTTCTAAGCCCTTAGAACATAAAAGTGCATACACACTACACACTGTTGCATGATAGAAAGAAACAAAGCGTTGGCATTGGATCCCGAAGAACTCTCGCATACAGCTGTCACGAGGCACCTATTTCTGTGTACAACTTAAGTCCAACTGTAGCCGTTAGATGGCGTTGAATACAATTTTCATTTATAAAATAATTGATTTTCCTCGACAGGGCGCTCAAGATTTTTTGTTTACAACCGTTTGATGATTATGGGATATAATTATTTTAAATTACAAAATTGAATGTTTATTGCGATATGAATGTGTATATGGTAATATGTATGGTAAATAAGTATAATAAAACATGGCCTTATAATAAATATTCAAAAATTAGTACTTTACAAATTCCAATCAGAATAAATATTGTCATGATTACGAAAACATAATGAGTAACCCAAAAAACAAATATTTGCTGCGGAAAAATTTAAGATGTGCCTTTACTTTGTTCTTCCTAAACCAAGGTTGTCTGTGTGTCATGATGATTGATCTTTAAAAGGAAAAAGAGTTTTTTTATCCATAAATATGTTTTTCAAACAAAGCGACCACAATTACGATCAATGCGTAGGTAAAGGTATTCAGAAGTTTCTATTAGCTATGTCAATTTTATTATAGCATAGGCTGGCAAACGAGCGTTTGGGTCACCTGATGGTAAGTGATCTCGACCACAAATGACATATTTGCCACAATACCAGAAGAATCATGGACGCGTTGTCGATCTTAAAGGAAAGACGCCCACAATACCAGAAGAATCATGGTCGATCTTAGAGGAAAGATAATTAAGGGATTGGGAAGACGATCCCCCTGATTTGGGCCTGCCGATATCTCGCTCACCGTACGAAACGTAGCAAGCCGCTACTTTACATCGCTTTTCTGTGAGTTGTAACAAGTCGTATGAGACGGTCCGTTGCCGAACGATGACGAGAATGGAAGATTGACTGATGGCAAGCGCTACGCTTGCTCATAAACAGAAGGAACACCATAGATAATTGAATCAAAAAGTACTGCATGACAATTGACTGCCATCATCACCCCGAGATATATCAAAACAACTCGTAACTCGTCCACTGGTTTCAATATCCTTCAAAACACAACAGTGCTTACAAACGTTGTGTGGCGGCAGAAATAGACAAAGCAGTACAATAGACTCAGACGGCCTCTCGCTTATAATGCCTAGATGTATTTTATGGATATTTTATTTGTGCATCACCCAATGACAAACAACAGCTTTGTCGGACATGTTGCTCGTCACGTGTTACGACTGATGCTTACTAACCTTGTGAAAGGCAAATGAATATGCAGTATTGTCGAAATACGAATCATTCAATAGTCAGTTTTACGGGATTTCCATCGTATTGTTATGAATAATATGAAACTACTAATATAAAAAACGTAACGTACCTATATGCCTAAACACTAGTATACAACAACGACGTATGTGCCAACGTGTGCCACTATACTTTTTTTTAGTTTTTTTTAGAATTATTAATTTCTATTTAAACTAAATTCTAAATTAAAATTTATTTAGTCTATCAAGTACAGTGTCGGAAGTATATTTACCCTCAATAGCTATATATTACATACTAGATGCAATGTCCTAAGTTTTCTGTGCCAGGATAAAAATATATTGACTGTGTACTTTTGACTGTATTTTGACTGTGTACTTACTATTCTCTCGAGCGACTGACTAGGTGCGGATGGCTGAGATAGTTTGCATATTCGTTCTAATTTGTGAATAACGAATATTGTGCAGAAAACTACCTATTTACAAAATTGATGTAATGAGACTACTACACACATTTTAAGTGGTAGAGCTACGCTGAAGACACTTTTGTCTACAATATAAATAAGCCGGCTCGACCGGGTTGTTCTCACTGTCCTACAGAAAACCGATGTAAAGTAGCGGCTTGCTGTTGCGTTTCGTATGGTGAGTGAGATATACGGAGGCCCTTATCCCCGTCCACTTCCCTATCCCTTTCCTTTATGATGGGCAACGCACCCATGATTCTTCTGGTATTGTGGGCGAACATGGACAGTTGACAACAAACAAGACAATTAATTAAATACATTAGTTTATTAACAACATATTACTTGTTATAATATTATTATGTTTTATTTTTAAATAAAAAATATATTTTTCTTTAAGGCGAGATTTTATTCCAATAATCGTCTAAGAAGTTTAATGGGGGGTACATGGACTTATAAGTATGAGACACCTTGCACTACCGATACCATAATAACCCTCGGATCAAAACCCATATTATGAAACACTAGCTTTTGTTCGCGGCTCCGCCCGCGTGATTTTCATACAAACTTTCATCCCCTATTTTATCCCCTTGGGGGTAGAATTTATCAAAAGCCTTTCTTAGCGGATGCCTACGTCATAACATCTACCTGCATGCCAAATTTCAGCCCGATCCCTCCAGTGGTTTGGGCTGTGCGTTGATAGATCACTATGTCAGTCAGTCACCTTTGAGTTTTATATATTTAGACTAGCTTTTGCTTGCAGCTCCGCCCGCGTGAACTACATTTTCGGGGATAAAAGTAGCCTGTAACCGTCTCCAGGGTCCCATCTATCCCTGTAGATATATTCATCAAAATCGGTTCAGTGATTTAGGCGTGAAAGCGTAACAAACAAACTGACTTTCGCATTAACTTTCACCCCCTTTTTCATCTCTTATTAACTAAAATTTCCAAAATTCCTGAAACATGTATTTATTTGTTTTACGTCAATAACCGAAATACAAAATTTTGTTTATGTAACTTTCAAAATGACGTACTTTCATACATATTATCATCCCCTATTTTTACCCCTTTGGGGTGGTATTTTCTAAAATCCTTTCTTAATGGGTGCCTACATAACAAAATGAATATACAGTCCGATTTTCATGCTTGTAGCCTTGATAGTTTGCGCTCGGCGATGATGAATCAGTCAGTCAGTCAGGACATGTTATTTTATAAGTATAGATGACAAGGGAGTCAGCAGTAAACTACAAAAGCATCGTGCGTCACAATTCGCATGGTTTCGCCAAACAAATATTTATCTTTTAAATCAAGTACGGGTCCTGATCATTTCATTTGACCGTTAACACTAAAAGCGGTGTTAATTTTTAAACGTAAGTTTGTCTATAGACCACACGTGGTTTTATGTGCGCTGTATATCAATAATATATGTAATCTTTATATATAATCGTTCGTGCGTCTGTTTGTGATCGTGTAACTTATGACTTGACCGATTGAGGTCATATTTATACCTTATATTTGTTATTATAAAGCAATGTTTCATGAAACTGCGAGGGACATCGAGTCCTGCTTCCTACTATTATTATAATGACTGAATGTTTGTGAATTTAGATGTTTGTCATTTTTTAAATCGAAAACACAATTCAACCCAGGACCTCACGGTTCTTAGGATCAAGCGATATAAATGTAAACGTATATTGAAATAAACACATTAAAATTAATCATCACAAGCGTCACGGAAATTTATACATGGAGGAACTAACATCAAATTATTCATAGATAAAATTTTGTGGAAAATTTAGTAGCAATCTATGAAATATACTCTATCATTAATTAATTATGAAGAGTTCTATAAAACCCTGTGAGCTCCTTCTGCGTAGATCAGAAAATTCACAAATAATAATTTAAAACTGATGGTAGATAATGTAACATTAACATTTCGGGACAACCTACACCTCAGTCCACCCCGTGACCACGAAGGCTAAAAAGTCTTCGAAACGTCGGGATCAAAATTAACAAAAAACCGCGATAAAATCCGTTTAAATTAGTTTTATTACAAAAATGTTTGTGTGATCCACAAATATTTGTTTCAGGTATGACCGAAAGACTCGTATCTTGTGGGGTCAGGGCTATGAGCGTGACTGTTGGGGTGTCATTATTTATATTTATTCATTCAATATACATTTATATTCATACAAGCCAAATTATGAGTTATAATTATCACTTCAATTTATTTGCATAATGTTATTTTTGCGAGAATCAGTCACCATACTTTGATAGAGTTCTTTAGTGCGACAATTTTTTGTTGCAGTGATATACTTATTGATTACCAATGGCAAAAAACAACTGATAATGCCGAGATTTTGGCCGACCTAATGGGATTTATTTTTAGCTTTGAGACAACTATATTTTGTCACAACCAGTTCTAGAACAGTCAGCCTTAATATTTCGTTAAAATTAAGTCATTGTCAAAGTATATTAATAATGTGTACATTCTTTTGTTTCAGGTAATTTCAGTTGTTCGTTGAGACGGGACGTGTGTGGCTTGTGACTTGTGAGTACAGCTGTTTTGTGTTCGTTTTATACATTCATTCATGTGATAAGGAAACATAGCAACTTTTCTTGCTATTTAACCAAATGTACCGTTTTATTTTTAATTTATGCTGACTGGCAATTGGCACAGTTAAACTCTGCTATATAAATTTCAACTCAACTTTCAACAAACGCGAATTCAACTAGATATTGTAAAATTAATTCATGCCACAATTTTTTTTTCAATTTTATTTTTATTTTGAAATGATTGCAATGTAACAATTATGGTACAGGTAATGATGGCACAGTATTGTTAATTTTAATGCTTAATTTTCTTGAATAAAATCTTAAGTCCATAATTAGACACCGTAATCTTGAAATATTTGCATAGCAATTACAGTCATGATATTTTTTGTACCTTGGCCTAATGACTTCCCTGTATCGAATGATGCGTGTAAAACAATAGATACTAACAAATGAATAACGAAGAACTCTTGCCTCATGTATTTCTGTACTTTCTTTTTCCACCTGCCCTTATTCTACTCCCAGTTTAGGCAGTATTGGTTTATTCCTGGGATAGATCGGGAGACTCCATTTAATATCGTTTATTGATACCGGCCGTTAGCCAGTAAGTAAATTATTTTTTTAAATTCGATTATTTTCACACTTATTTGGATTAGTCGATGCTTTATTGACGTTTCTAAGGAATAATCGAGTTTCAAAAAATGGTTTAATATTAATTAAAGTTATTTAATGTCTCAGTGCGATAGTAAGACTGTTTGAAAGTTTTTTTTATTTTATTATTTATAAAGTTATCTGAAATAACATAACATTTGAATTTGTTGATAAAGTCGGAAGGTTGGAGCAAATGCAATATTGCGTCAGAGAAAATAACGGGTTAACAAAGATTATTATTTTATTAGTTTAAGTGGATAAAAGCACTAAAGTTGACTGACCCTCCTTGTCAGATTACCTCTTTAGCTGCTGCACCTACTTTGACAATATAATACGAAATATTATTACAACGCTCGCCCACTTTAGCACAGTGTTTGGTACTGATAGCAAATTCATTGGTAACTTTATAGTTTAATAAGCATCAATTGTTCCAGGTTCGGTTCCAGGAGTATTAGAAATAAAAAAATGTATTTGAATTGTAATTGTATTTGGTAATAAAAATTGTATTTGAATATTCACAAGTCAATTGACTCATCATTAACAATAAAGAGTTTTTTGTTGATATGTAGGGGCCCGGGAGGTCACCCTATCACATCATGGGACGGCTATAAGCCGAGCGGAATGCGAATGTACTGGTTACACTTCAGCCTATCCCTTTGGAGATTACAAGCGTGACTGCATATATATATGCATGATCTTTAAGTAACAATTACCGTGTGAACATTGTCTAAGGCTGGCAAGTTACCTTCAATTCCTCGCTAGTATTGCTCGCAATGAGGAATCATTTATAACCAACCATCTTTCTGTTATTTAAATGGTATTTTATAATTTTACACCACAAAATTGCTTAATACTGCTTATTCCGCGTTCTTCATTTCCTAGACGTCCACCGTAAGCTGTTATTATCTTCTGGGATTACAATCAAGCTAGGTAGTCTATAAGATATACTTAGATTCAACTTAAATCTGCATAAACTGGATCAATGTCACGATGCAAAAGTTGGTAGTCAGGATCAAGTGGCAAACATGAACAATATTTAATTTTTTTGCTGCATAAATTTTATTAACCAGAATTCAATCAGAACGTTGAAACATTTATTATAATTATAACGTTGTAGCAGTATGAATTTGTAATTTATTGGAATAATAAGCAGTTTGATGATGCTATTCATATTTTTTGTAAATCTTGATGTATAAAAATATTATATATTATATTATTGGTAGGTTAGCTAGGCTAGGGATCACGGCACATTTTTAAAATCCTTACAGTTTATTATTAACTGCCCTACTCCCTCCTGCGCTTGTCCCAATTGCCATATCCTTCACCCAAGTCCGTGAATCCCTACATCTAAGGACCCCTTGCCTCTTCCCATGCTTGTTGTTGTGCCCTTTCTTGCCAGCCTATAGCGCGGCGTTTATTCCAAAGTGCTCATAGTTTTATGTTAGTCTTATTAATGACTTACATGTTCTGTACTTGACCTGTCATAAGCGCTTTCTTAGCCTACATGATGAATAAAGATTTTGATTAAATTAAGACTGCTTACGCTTTCCACAGCATAATAACGTGGTCTCATAGTATCAATATTTAAAAAAGAAACGCATTATTTAAGAATTGTAATACTCTGTACGTTATAATTTTACCAATCGATCTAATAAGAAAATGACCAATAAGAACATCGTTTATTTCTAAGCATACGTATCACGCAAAAATTATCAACCATCAAATTGAGATTTCACGTGTATTTACTGCCAATTTAGTATGTTATAGTGGAAACGTGTAGCATTATATTACTTATATTATGAGAAAAATCGTGACGCTAATATTAGTTTAACAACAACAGCATGAAAATTAAATAGATACCCAGGCCGTATATAGACTACACTATAAATACCATGTATTCGAAGTTTGAACACATTTTTCTTTTGGTTTCTGTTATTTATAACCAAAACAAATAAGCTTCTAAATTATGAGTATTCCTGTTTATAGTCTTTGCTTGTTTTATGGTGTTATTGTTTGTGAACGTGATTTATTGTTTATTGTCAATTTATTTCCAAAATCCATGTCAGGGTTTGATTCATGATTGGATACAAAAAATAATTAAACTTCATACATATGTCATTATATGTGACACATTTATAAATATAACACAAAAATTTACATAAACATGGAAACTTTAGTTATATTGCTTCCTATTAATATATTTGATATTTTTATACTCAATATTTCCTACTCAAGGCGTGCACCCAACTTGACACAGAGCCTGTGTTATTTACGAATTGTGTAAAACAAATGCATGCCCTTTAAACTTTTCATCGAAGAAAATACGGAGAAAATACTGCAGTTGGCCTACTCATGCCAGTCCCTTACATTTAGCCCTACTAGTTATCCGACAGGGCTTATTTACTGATAATTATCTCTCCCGGTTAAGGTCTCATAAATAACGAGATGACTATTAATTCGAAATTAGTTTGCATTTTTGTTACGCACATTAGGCATTTAAGTGTCTAACACCCGACTTTTCAAAGGCTGATCGAATCGACATTTAACTAACATACCTTTGATTTTGACAATTATTTCTAATCAGTTCGAGTTTCTGAAATGTTAATTAGTGCAAAAATATTCATCTCTGCTCTAATTTGCGAACAATCGCTTCTTACGCTGGGTTTCTGAAAATCTGATCATTGTAAAAATTTATTAATAATCTGTCAAATCTCATATCGAGTCAAAATTAGGTTGCTAGACACGTAGTCAATGCTTTTGATTTGACACATCTGTTAGTTAACAAGGTTTTCAAACTAGATATGAACAATCATATGTCATACAGGTGTATCAAATGAAAAGCGTTAACCACGCTATTAGCAACTAAATTTTGACTTGTCATATCATTTGACAGATGATGAATTAATTTTTATATTGATCAGCCTTTCAGAAACCGCGCCTAAGTTAGACAATAGGCTTGTAATGATTACGATAGTAAATGGTATACTACATCTAAAGTACGATTTAAATAAAAATATATAGTACTTATTTAAATTATAATAAAAAATTAATGATAATAATTGTCGTTGTGATCAAAATACGACTTTCTTTAGCTAATTACGCAAGCTACTAGCAGTGGAATACGACTTATAGCATCCTCCTTAGCGTGAACTGGATTACTATTTTCCACGTTGCTATTATATAACAACAATAATAGCACAATTAAATCGTGATGACAATAAAACTGTGTGATAACAACTGACATCAACAAAAACTAAGCAAATCCATTGTGATTGTGTAATTTAAATATAATTTCGTGTCATTCAATGCGATTTAAAGTGTAATTGTGAAGACGCAACACGAACTTATCGACAGTTGCAAAGTACGAATGCTCACATAATCTTAATTAATATGTCATTTATGAATTAATTGACAAAGACTTTTTATAATTAGATAGTGCTACTGCTACTGACTATAGTGCTAGTTTAAATAAAAGCAGGTATTAAAAAATACCATAAATATGTTTCTAATTTGACGAACCCAACTTCATTTAAGTATTGTCGAAAAATTAAGACAAGTTGATGTTAGACGTGGAAAATTATCTTAAAATGAAAAACCCAATCCATAAAGATAAAAAGCTTATCTTATTTATTATTTTCAATTGGTTTAACTTTTTAAACTTTTTAACTTTTTAACGTTTTTATTTGTGTTAATAAGTTTTTATCCAACAAGTTTTTGTGGTAGAATCATCAAGATAGGTGCATAACTGCCGAGGTTTGGTGAAGTTCTTTTTGACATGAAAAAGGACCCAACTTTGAGTTATAACGTTTCAAATAAAAAAATAATTAGTGGTGTCGTGGGACACCAGGTAGGAACGAAGTTCCTTCGGCTAATGAAGAATCGACACAAATTGCAAAAAAAGTCGTGCTCAATTTTATGTAGGTTTTCTTGATTTTTCTCTTAAATTTTGCTGATTAGTTTTTATTTAAGTACAAGAAAGTATTTAGGAAATTCAGTATTTTAGGAAATAATAAATTACTTAAAATAAAAAAACATCGTAATTCAAATTATCAACTAAAATAACAAAATATGTCTCTTTATTTTTGTTTGACAACATAAAATTACATAGAAATAGAAAAATAGAAATAAAACAAATTATCTAATCACACCCGAGTATAGTCTAAATATAACATACGCAATAAAATATAAAAATACATGACCCTATGTATAAATACCAATATCATTGGACAAAAATGGAAGCATAAAATAGGGCAAGAGATAATATATCGCAAGACGAATAACGAGCTAGCGTAATCTTTTAAAAATCGAAGGAGATATAAAAATACTTCAACTATAACTGGCTGAATGAATTTCATTTTAAAAAAGGAACTAACGCTGGCTGGTTATGCGACTGTCGCGCATGCGCACGTCTCATTTAACGCTTTTATTCTTACGGTTTTTTCTTACGGTTTTACTATCACATTTTTTTCAGTTCGGTCACGCAGCGAAATCCCTATCCCCTCCAAGCCTGCCGTAAGGAACTTCGTTCCAATGAATATATCAAACTGATGTGCGAAAAGATATGCATTAAAAAGTGCCCGGATCACTTCTCATCTTTCGCTAAATAATCTACAGTACATAAAAATTCGCCGACCGTATTTCCGTCCCATGATGTGATACGGGGTGAGCCTATCGCCATACCGGGACAATTCCAGACCCTTTTTTTATCCTGACTCGGCAAAGTGACTACGCTACACCTGATGGTAAGTGTAGCGCAATCCAAGAATAGTGTCGACCAACGATAAACAATGTGTCCATCGTAGGTCGGCAAGATCATGCCGGCCTGCCAAAGGACCAATTGGGGGAGGGGAAGGAAAAAGGGATGGGAAAAGAGTTAGGATCAGGGGGCAAGCCCCCTGGGGAGAACCGGATATACACTGGCTGACCCTGGAACGCGACCCACACAAGGTGGGCCACTATGGCAGGTTTTAGCACCAATGTACGGTGGTCGCTATCCGGTCGGATACAAGTATCCTCCCACCAGCAAAACGGACTCTGAGCTGATACGGAGCATTTCGTTTTAGAAAAACCTAATATCACTTTACCCGACCGAGGGATCGAAACCGAGACCTTAGCTCAACAGTAGAACCGCGTACGTAATACTGCGTCACAGAGGCAGTATATATAAGTCTTCTTCTTTAAGTCCCATCTCCTATCGGAGGTCGGCGATCATACAGGGTATCTTAATTTTGGAAGCTTCTGCTCGGAACAATGATCTTGTGCTCATGTTGAACCATTGGCGAAGATTTTAAGCCTTGATATCCTCCTACGACCGGGCTTCCTCCTGCCCTTTATTTTCCCTTGAATGAACAATTGGAGGAGTTCATATTTGTAATTCTCATTATGTTGGTGCGAGGATACTTGTATCCGACCGGATAGCGACCACCGTACAATGGTGCTAAAACCTGCCATAGTGGCCCACCTTGTGTGTGTCGCGTTCCAGGGTCAGCCAGTGTATATCCGGTTCTCCCCAGGGGGCTTGCCCCCTGATCCTAAACCTTTTCCCATCCCTTTTCCTTCCCCTCCCCCTAGGCCCTTTGGCAGGCCGGCATGATCTTGCCGACCTACGATGGACACATTGTTTATCGTTGGTCAACACTATTCTTGGATTGCGCTACACTTACCATCAGGTGTAGCGTAGTCACTTTGTCGAACCAGGATAAAAATATAAAAAAAGGGGCCAAAATATTCCATTCCATTCTATATATGTATGAGTTTATAACTACATAACAGCTGTAATATGCACTCCACTTGCCAAATTTTCTTTTGTTATCGCACACAATGGAGGGCCGCTGTCGAGCCAGACGATGTCACATTAAAATGTAAACGTAGTAATAACCGTTCAAAATGCGGGTAGGATTATACTTCTTAATATATAAGAACACATAAAAGAGATATAGCAGATAACGGCAAACGAGCAAGTGGGACACCTGATGGTAAGTAGATTCATCCGCCCATGAACATCCACAACACTTTAAGAACTACGGACGCGTTGCCATCCTTAAAGAAAAGGGATGATTAAGGGATTGGGAAGGGGAAGAGGATTTGAGGCCCCGGATATATCACCATCGTCCGAAACGCAAAAGCAATACTTACGTTATTTTTCTGTGATACAGTTGAGCCGGCCTTTTTAAACTGCTCAGAGCTAGGCTCTACCAATGAAATGACATTAACACATTCAACTATATTTTATGAATTACATAGGCGATTCTCGGAAGATTGCAATAAAAACAATATTTATTTTTATGGATAATAATTTGTCCAATATTTTTGTTTTAATATATATAGTAATTTGTATAAATTCAGGACAACTTGGTGGTAACCCTGTAAACGTGAGGCCGTCTGGGCAAAGACCACGCGCGAGATATGTCGTGGGCTTATGTTCAGCCGCCTGGTGCGAACATTTAACCCTATATCTTTCTGATCCAAATCATTTGCATTATACGTATAATATGTTTATGCAAATGACCACGGCAATGACAATCATATCAAAATAATTATGCCATATGCCATACAGGATGGGGGCAGTTAAATGAAGCAGCGGTGCGCGGCGACCATCGTGGCAAAAGAACGTGACCCATCTAATGCATCTTGTTATGGTTTTATTACAAGGCCTTCTTTCATCTGCACATCCATTGGTAGTCCATACTCTTTAAACATCCAAGTGGTATTGAGTTTATCTGAGTAATTGACAGCCTCCGTTGTGTAGTGGGCGAGTAGCCGGCTATGAAGCGAAAGAACGCGGGTTTTATCTCCACACCGAGACCGTCTAGGCCAGTGTTTCCCAACCTTTTTTAGGCCAGGCCCCACCTTAACTTTTGTTTTGTTAAATTTATCACCGGTATCTAGCATTGCATTTAAATAACCCAAAGCGAAAGAGTTAAAGTCGTGTCTAGTCCATTTTTAAATTGCCCCCCTTAACTATCAAATTGCTCCCCTGTGGGTCGTGGGCCCCACGTTGGGAAACACTGGTCTAGGTGCTGAGACCGAAAGTCTCTCGTAGTTCTTGATACCGATGATACAAGACTCGTATCTTACTGTGGGGTCAGAGCTATGTGTGACTGTTGGGTGTTCTTATTTATTGTTAAAATTTGCTTTATTGTTAAAAAAGTAAAATCAATTCAAAAAACGTAAAATCTAATAATAAAACAAACAATTTTACAATACGATTGCCCAATAATGCAAAATATTACATGCCAAAAATTGCGGTCTATCTAAAAAGCACGGTTATCCTGTCTGTTAGTTCAAGTTCAGTCTATTTACGAGTAAACTTTGAACTACTCTTTAACATGAAGGTAAAATTCCATTGGAATGTTACAAACCTTTTCAGGTTTACGTGACTTCGATACATTTTGTAGCATATAGTTATATTTTCTGGCGAAGGGAACCTTAATAAATTCTTGTTATTTCACATATTTAGAAAGCTGTATCCTCAACAAACTGCCTAATTTTGTCTATTTCCGCCGCCAAGCAACAGTGTGCAAGCAATGTTGTGTTTCGGTTGGAAGGACATTGAAGCAAGTGAAATTTATGTGCATTATGAGACTTAATATTTATTGTTTCGGGGTGCCGAGCGCAGTTCTGTGCCATGCAGTGCTTTATAATTCAAAGTTCTGTGTGGTGTTCTTCTGTTTATGGGCAGGCGTGGCGCTTACCATCAGACGAGAGCTTGGCTCGTCATTCAATCAAATAAAAAAACATCTCAACCCTAATTGGCGTTTGTTTAAACAAAGTTTATATTATGCCAACAAATTGGTTGCCATCGTTGACGGCCGAGTAATTCATTGGTCACGATACTATGACGCGATGCGGATGCGAAAATTTTCGGATGATAATTCCTTCAAATGACAACTTGTTGATAAGTTTTATTTATCTTCTTTTCTTTTAAACATGTTAGTGACACGCAAACACGATAAGTTGAGATTTGTTATAGTCACTGTCAACTGTTATGATAAATAGAGTTTTAACATGTTACACTGTTTGAATCAATATGATGGTTGACTGGAAAGGACATTGTCAAAAATGGCCTATGAATCAACACGCATGAAACATTTACTATAATTATTATTATTATTTATAATGTACATTATAATAATTTCAATAGAACGGACACTTATTAATTTCGAAAACAATTTAAAAAGTATTCACTTCCGTCATAGTCCTCGGTATTATAATTTTTGGTTCAAATTCGGGTTTTTAATAGGCAAAGGTATTGTAGCTCATACAGCCAAGTCTTTGTAACAGCATTCTTAATAAGGGTTTGACACAGACAAACGTCAGTATTCTCAAAACTCAAGTGTTGAAAATACTGACGCTTGTCTGTGTAATTAAAAACCATTATTTTATTAACCATGATTGTGGTTTTTATTCACAAACAGTCCGATATTATGTCGCGGAACCATAATATGGCTTGTCAAAATGATTTTTTTAATTTATTTATGGCTTCGCATTGTTATGCATTTCGCCAATGACAAGTGTAATTTATTCTCAAGTCTTCACAAGAACTTTGAAATATCGGTGTGGAAGTTTTCAAGGACTTGTTGGAGTTTTGGTGTGCATTCTTTCCAGTACGATACTTAATTCACTTATTTCAATATTTCCATACACTGTTCATCGCCGTAAATGTTTATTGCACAAATCCACACCACTTTTATACAACAAACACAACATTAAACTAGTTTTTGGAATAAATTAAAATCAGCGATGAACCGCACTGTCAGAATTCCCGCCAAAACTCCGTCAAAATGAATTAACAGATGACAACATTTGACATTTGATAGTATTTATTGGCCTAATTATAACCTCAAAATCCGAAAGTATTTTATTTATTTTTCCGAATTCTCAAGTGTCCGTAGTTTTAATTTACTTTCAATCAAATATATACATTATCTAAAACCCAAAAAGTAAATTCACCTCCCTGTTGGTTCTTAGGCCAACCTTGTATGGACGACGAACAATGTCCTTTTGCGTTTAAAATTATATCTAATTGAAACTTTTCTTTACTTATATTGACCGCTAATATACAAATTCTTCTATGGCAGCATATGCAAATAATTTTTATAATGCAGATAGTTTTTTTATAGCATAAACCGGCAAACGAGCAAGTGTTTCACCTGATGGTAAGTGATCTCCACCGCCCATGTACACCCACAATACTAGAAGAATCATAGGCGTGTTGCTGACCTTAAAGGGAAGGGATAATTAAGGGATTGGGAAGGGGGGGGGGGATTTGTGCCTGCGGATATCACACTCGCCGTACGAAACGCAACAGCAAGCCGCTCCTTTACGTCGGCTTTTTGTGAGACAGTAGTAACGACCCGGTCGAGCCGGCTCATTCATGCTGTAGACATAACTCTCTGCAGCGTGGTTCTACCACTCATAGTTGAGCAGTTATAATAATTATTATCTTGTAATACAATATAATATCATTTTTACGTTTTAGCCTTATTTACTTATATACAGACATACAAATGCACTTACGCCTGTAATCCCCGAAGGGATAGGTGTAAACAATACATCCATTTCGTGGGACTTATTTCCGTCCCATAATGTGGTAGGTTTCAGCTTATCGCCATACCGGGCGCAATTCCAGACTCCCGGGCTGATACTAGTATTTCGTGATAGAAAAACCCATTAACATTTACCCGATCCGGGGATCGAACCCGTCACTTCGTCACAGCAGTTGTACCGCGTACGTAATACAACTGATTACCGAGACAGTCATTATTTAAAGCCTTAATAAATAGCGTTAAATTATTGGGGAAGCGATAGAATCCAATGCACGTGCAACTACACGTTTAAGTATAAAATAAAAAATATAAAAGTCACTGTGAGGAACCAAACCAACTAGTCTATATAATGCTAATAAATAATAATGCTAATTTTATAAATTTGTGGCTATCTAATGACGAAACGTCGTGCGGCAAAATATTAGTTGATAGGTCGTTTTTTTTTATTTGCTTGAAAGACGAAACGAGCAGGTGGCTGCCCATAAACTTTTATTTATTTTTTTATTAGGGATAGCAACAGCCTTAAACAATAGTGTACATAATACGTAATTAAAATTATGGTAGGCCACTAACACTACTTTCCACATACTAAAAATTAAAGTATACATATACAGAACCACACAGAACTTTGAATAAACAAGCACTAAATAGCATTGGACTGTGTTCGTCACTCCGAGACTCTCGAATTCTCATAATGCATGTAATTTCACAGGTTTCAATGCCTTTCAGACTGGAGCACAACAGTGCTTACACACTCTTACTTGGCGACAGAAATAGAAAAAGTGGTGGCACTAACCCAGTGGACTCTCGTATATGAGAGGCCACCATCTTATATCGGTTTTAGCCGACGAAAAAAAAAATGGAGGAGATTTTCAATTCAACGCTTTTTTTGTGTGTATAACCACGCGTGACTCCGCTAAATGTGGACCGATTTGATAATGTTTTGTTCATTCGAAGAAGTAGAGCTCAAAGTTGGTTCTATATTAATTTCACGAAGAAATTCCACCTCTTAGGAGGGACATTGGGGAAAAAACACAAACTTCGTCACTTATGTATCGATTTTGATGATTTTTCGACTAAAAAGTAAAAAATAAAAACCTTATTGCAAAAGAAAAAACTGACAAAAAGCTAAAAATAAAACAAAATAATTGTGACTCCGTGGTATTAATCATTGGCTATTAAACTACACTATCACTGACTTTTTTTTTTGTTAAAACGTTTATTTGCTATAAATAAGTAATAATAGAAAGATATCTCTATGAATATTGATATTTTTAAATTATGTTTACTCATTGTGTACAACACTGAGTAATGATATGTAAAGCCGATCACTAATAAAAAAAAATGGTTAGTTGTGAAACCAGTTTTATACCACTTTATTTTCGGCAATCTATTTTTAAACAACAGGAAAACTCTTCCAAATCTTATATTTGTTTTCAATTTCTTAAATGATATAAATGCCGTTACGACCTATATGGTATACTTTAAAAGCGTAATCGTTTATGTTACGACCACTAACATTGAACTGTCGAAAATGTACATCGACTCTACGAAAATGACACGCCGAGCTTCCTCAATAGATGCTCAATAGTTATGACGTTACCTGGACGCAGGCCAGATTTTCCGGCTACATTCGAAGCCTTCGACCCGTAAACTCGATCGGAACGAAAATGTAATTACCAATGTAAACAATGGCCAAGGAGTCTGGCGGCATTCGTGCGTCGAACAGCGCGCCGCTCGCACGCGCGCTACTAAACAGGTATACAAGTACCTTATCACAGTGCATCGTATACGTTTTGTGCCTTATCGTGTCCGTTTTTCATCGCATTGTTCGAGATTCGTGATGCGTTGTCGCCGCGATAAACAACCCTGTACTTGACATTGCAAATCTGAATCGTGTGAAATACGACCGACGTGTGTATCCGCCTTTTAGTGTAAATGCCGTGATTTCAGTGGTAGTGCTTTTTAGTAACGCGTGATCATGAATATTTATGATATTTTGTATAATTTATCCGGAAAACTCGCGTTATCTGCGTTAAGTTGTCGAGCTAGCATTGTTATGCTAATTCTAGCTGTCTGTTTTGTTATACGTTAATAAGTGGAAATTTGCGGCAATAACGATTCAATTACCCAGACGTGTGTAAAGCCTATTTTTGGTTACAGACATGCAAAAAATATAACGGCATAAACCGTGCATATACTTATCAGACGAAACATTAACGCTTGTTATATATCCAAAAATTCGTACAATATACTTCCAATTAGCTTCAGAAGTTGAAGAATAGATTAATGAGGTACGAAAATTACTTTTATTTATGAATAGAATATTAGATTAACAGTATTTATATTTAATTAATTCATGGAAAATATGAAATGGGATAATTAAATAGATATCGAAATAGAAATAGATAAAAAAAAATGTATGAATTAGATATCGATCATCAGGATACAATTTGCCAAATTCATTACTAAATCAAAGCCAAACTGGCTGGATATAAAACATACTGTTTGAACTACAAACGACACTTGTTAGTCTTGTAGTTTTTACTCGCGTCAAGTCTCAAGGGTAGAGCGCGATTTTCCGCCGGCGTCACGTGCGCGATGCGTTCCCTTGATCGTAGAAAAAAACTCGCTTTTTAGACGATTCGTAGATAAATAGATCGATAGATCGAAGCGGAGTATAATTTTGATCATATTTCACACATTTGACAACCAACATACCGATATTAAATATATGAATTTAACGTAATACCAATTGAAAAATAAATTTACATAATGCTTTTAATTTTTTATCGTGACGCAGTATTTAATTTTCAACGTTATAATTAATACTTTTCATTAATTATTATCGTCGTAACAAGTTTATTTCCCACGGTCATATCTTGTGTTTAGTATCTCGTGTATGACTGAATATTATGTCCAGTTTAATTACTTATACACAATATATACGAGTATATTTACTTAAATATTACATACAGTTAATACGGATAGCCTCCGTGGCGCAATGGACGAGCAACAGACTGTGAAACATGAGGCCGCGGGTTCGATCCCCGCACCGGGAAAAATATTTGTCTGATCCACAAATATTTGTTTCGGGTCTGGGTGTTGTGAGACCGAAAGTCTCTCGTAGTTCCTGATACTCACGACACATAGTATATTACTGTGAGGTCAGGGCTATGTATGTGACTGTTGGGTGTGATTTAATTTAATTTAATTACAACCGGTACTTCATATTAGGCTATATTGTACGTATAAAATATTTTTATTAGCCAGTATCATATGCGAAGTTTACCATCAATTTTATAGGTAATTGTATTAAAGGAACATAATTAACCTCGTCGTAAAATATCCATTAAGATGTCTATTTAGATATCATGTGTTACATTTATCGAGTGGCTTAAGATATTTTTATTGAAGTGATCATCGAAGTGAAGTGTTGAGATCAAATGGAACAAATGTTAGCGGATTAAGGAGTTGGGATGTCGAGAAAAATAATTGGTGAATATTATTATTTCCTACTTTGAGAAGGAACTATCAACACGCATTAGGCCAGTGTGGTAGACGCCTCTCTTATGAATGAGCAAAAAAAGGAAGGCAGTTCTTTTCCTAAATTAACGCGTATTATATCCCCCGACCAAAAAGTGGAGTGTTATAAGTTTGATCTCTCTTTATCTCTCCGTTTTTCTCCAGCTCTTTCTCTATTTCTTTTCTTCTCAATCTGTGTGTATATGTGTTTGTGTATTTGAATGTGGTTTGTCGGTTGGAAGGTAATTTTATTTAATCAGCTATGTTATAAAAATTTGTTCATCAGTTATAAAGTTAATGTTATGTTGTTTGATCAGGGGGTTTATGGTTATGTGTTTACGTATAGATATTAGTCACGCAAAAATTTTAAAAAAATCTCGAATATAACGATTTTGTATTCGATCTTGTTGACCTCAAATATATTTATTTACAGTACAATAACGAAGCATCGATGTAAAATTGGAAATTCTTAAACGAGTAACAGCAAAAGCATTTCAAGTCTGTTTCTAATCTTTAAGTTTATGATTAACTAGCTTTTCCTCGCGGCTCCGCACGCGTGATCTGCTTTTTTCGGCATAAAAAGTAGCCTATGTTTATCAGGGATAATGTAGGATTCTAATGGTGGAAGAATTTTTCAAATCGGTCCAGTAGTTTTTAATTTAATTCGTTAAATACAAAAATACAAATATTTCTTCTTTATAAATTATTGTTTATTTAGGTAGCTTAGCAACGGAAGCCTTCAAATATGAATAATTTTCCCCGTTTTTCAACATTTTTCACTGATGCTTCGCTTCTAATGGTCGCAGCGTAATGTTATATAGCCTAAAGCCTTCCTCGATAAATGGACTATCCAACACAAAAAGAATTTTTCAATTCGAACCAGTAGTTCCTGAGATTAGCCCGTTCAAACAAACAATCAAACTCTACAGCTTTATTATATTAGTATAGATAAGAGAAGGTATTAGGTTCGTATGGCCTTAAACGCCACCGGTCAGTTGTGACTTGTGACCAAGCGACCATGGGACGAGGATAGTTGAATAATTTATCTATGTTACACACATGCGTATATGTGTATCAGGATGATCATTATCTCTATTAACCAGTTTAGATTCAAATCGTTGTACTGTAAACAATTTTATTTTTTATGTCAGTATACATATAATCTCACGCCTGTATCACGAAGAGGTAGGTAGAGGTAAAACGATTACTGGCCCCATTTTACCGAGCTGATTTCTGTCCCATTATGTAATGAGTGGCGGGCTTGTCGCTATTCTGGACACAAATTTCAATTTCGGACCAGTCATGTGTGATTTTTCTAATCCAAAACTCAAACACAAATTGGATTTG
Source organism: Amorpha juglandis (assembly GCA_949126905.1). Taxonomy (NCBI): domain Eukaryota; kingdom Metazoa; phylum Arthropoda; class Insecta; order Lepidoptera; family Sphingidae; genus Amorpha; species Amorpha juglandis. The sequence goes on from OX421372.1 coordinate 12,698,116, forward strand.
AACACAAGAGGATATCAATTTCTTAGCTTATTTATCAAGAGACAATGCGGCAAGAAATGAAAATAATGAAATACTAAATTTAACTTTTTTTTATCCGAGCACGGCAAAGTGACTGCATTACACCTGATGGTAAGCGCAGTGCAGTCCAAATAGAGCAGCGACCATCAACAATCGAGTCTATCGGTGTTTACCACTTCACACTCTGAAGAGGGAAGAAGCAAATTGAGAGGCCAAGCGGATGAACGATACAGGGACAGGGATACAAGGATGTACCAATAGGGATACATTCTTGCTGCTTCGAATAATAAACTAGATCGTTGATGGCCGCTGGTCTATTTGGACTACACTGCGCTTACCTGGTTATAGACGCTAACAATCAAGTCACGTCCCAAGCCGCTCGGGAGAGTAGAATATACGTTACACTGGTTGATCCTAGAACACGATTCACACAAGGTGTACCAGTCACTATGACAGGTTTTAACACCATGTGTACGATGGTCGCTATCCGGGCGGATGTGAATATCCTACCATCAAAACAGTAGGATTTGGAGAATGTAAAAAAATGGAATATTGTTTGTTCCGAAACAGATGTGACACATAGTCATTGTATTAATGACTGGTTTGTCTGAAAAAATATAATTATGTAAATAGCATGTGACAAAAACCACGAGGTTACCGCGTTGATAAGTTGTTTAGAGTACATAGCAATGTTTGCGCATGCGTCTCTCTGTGCAAACTACTCCATCACGTTGATTATATCATTTATACCATTAATATTATACTTAGAATTTTACATTATATTAATATCTGTTTTGTTGTTACCCGGAATCAACTTAAATCTTAGAAAATTTACATATTTTTTTTAATTAAGAGTTATCAAAATTTTACGGCAAAAATTAAATTCAACAAAATTTTACTTTTAATTGTTCGTTAGACAACTATTTGAGAGGATTTTAGTATTTTTTGTTAAATATAGGTGGCTGGTCACTGGCTGGTTTAGAATTGTTGATCTAGGATCGTCATACTGCCATCATTTGGTATAGGACCAGTTCAATATTTTATCCCGGGGTATCCTGAGTGTGCTATGTATTGCTGCTGGAACCGTCCCTGAGCTGTACCACTTTGCGGCCTGTCACTTAGGACTTAGGAGACTCATCATAAGGACATCATCAGCACCTTATTTTATACCAACTGCCGTCCATTTCACCATTCGCCTGCCTAATCGTGTTTCTTATATAAGAAAATTATTGTTGAGTGCTTGTGCATTGAATCCAATACCGCGCAGTTCATGGGATATAAATGGTGTCAAACCATGCAGACGACGAAAAATGAGAAAATTTGGCCTTTAATTAATTTATTCAACGTCATCGTCATAAGATATTTATTTGTATTTATTCAGATGTAAATTTTTACCAATATTCAGTTCATTATCAGGGACGAAATATTTTGTTACTTTGAAAAGGATATGAACAAAATTATCGAAGAAAAATTTATACATTTAAACCCTTACTAATAAACATTGTATATGTTGGTAATAGTTATACAATACTTTGTATTGCTATGTTGAGAGACATTTATTATAAGAAGAAGCGAGACAAAACACTGTATAAGTATGACACTCGTATACAACATTTATTAACCATTCTCGGTTCCTGATGGCTGCGAATGGTTTGCAACTTCCCTCGCGGACTAAACCCCGCTCCCTCAGAGTGGGGTTTTTCAACATAAACGGCATCAAGGATGACCGTTTAGAGCTCTCCCATTTTGTCCGCGATAACGACTTAGACGTTTTCCTCATCCAGGAAACGTTTCTCAAGCCTCCAAGGCGTAGTCCAAATCTTCCCAACTACCGACTCGTGCGCAACGACCGCGTTACGGGTCCATTAGGCGGCACTCTCATATATTATAAAAGGTCCCTGCACTGCATACCTCTTGATCCCCCGGTAGGGCTGAGGAACATTGAGGTCTCGGTCTGTAGGCTAGCCATGACAGGCCATCAGCCTATCAACATTGTATCCGCGTATCTCTCTCCCAGTAAGGAGCTTCACTCCACAGATTTAGACATCCTATTCGCATTGGGTGATTCCGTCCTAGTGGCGGGAGACTTCAGTGCCAAGAATACCCTCTGGAGCCATCGCACGAATGCGAGTGGCATCACTCTGGAGGCTAATCTTGAAAGAATAGGCATAGATATCCTTGTACCCAACGAACCGACTCACTACGGACATGTAGGACAAACGCCCGAGATACTCGACATAGCACTTGTGAAGAACGTATGCTTACGCATGCGTTCTATACAGGTGCTACAAGAGCTAGACTCGGACCACAGACCTGTGATCTTAGATTTTGTTCCCCATAGAGGCCCCGACGACACAGGTCTTAATAAACCGACGAGGGTTCGGACAGATTGGCGCCTTGTAGGCGACAAGCTGGCCGACACCTCGTCCAGTGCTCTTGCCGCGATCCCTGACCGTATCGAAACTCCCGAAGAAACGACAGTGGCGGTACGTTGTTTCACCACTCACCTGCAAAACGCCGTGAGCGAAAGCTCCAGGGAGGAACATGTGGCTGTTCCCAGTCACATGTTGCTCCCTAACGACGTGCGGGCTGTGGTGAGAAAACGGAACGCAGCCTTAAAGCGCAACGCGAACACCCCTCATCCGACTCGACTCGCCCCTGCGCGTTACTTCCAGAGGGAAGCGAAACGTCGCATGAAGGGGCTAGTCGAGTCGAGATGGGACGGTCACCTCGGCGATATCCGCCCGACTCAGACTGCGTTTTGGCATCTCTGTCGTTCCTTCGAGAAACGAGACGTATCGACCATGCCCCCGCTTGATCGTCCGAATCAACGCCCAGCGTTTGATGACGACGAGAAAGCGGAATACCTTGCCGACAGTCTGGAAACTCAATGTTCTCTCAGCGAAGTCCTCCCTTCAGAGCAGGCCCATCTTGTTGCGGTCAATGAGTTTGTCGAAAGTAGGAACGCGTTCCCGCCGCCGACGCAACCGATCCCTCTCCCCACCGCCACCACCTCCGCCGTCGACCCGGATGTCGATGAGCCTTTTAATCCACTGTCACCGGTGACATTCGATGAAGTAAGCAATCTGGTCAGGAAACTCAAAAGACGTAAAGCCCCCGGGGGCGACGGTATCTCCACCCGCGTCCTTAAGATGCTCCCCAGCCATCTGCTGGAAATCCTTACTGCGATTTTAGACGCAGCTTTCCGCAATTGCCTCTTTCCACAAGAGTGGAAGGAAGCAATTGTCATAGGAATACCCAAACCGGGTAAACCCAAATCTAGTCCGACATCTTACCGCCCCATTAGTCTCTTGAGCTCTTTGGGTAAGGTGTACGAGCGTATCGTCCTCGATCGCTTAAAAGTAGTAGCAGCGAACCACAATCTGCTCCCCGAGGAGCAGTTTGGGTTCCGAGCCCGCCACAGTTGTTTGCACCAGGTGCTCCGCATCACGGAGCACATTCACGAGCAAAATTTTAGAAAGATCCCCACCGGAGCCATATTTTTCGATGTCGAAAAAGCATTCGACAAGGTGTGGCACAATGGCTTGCTTCACAAGCTATATTCCATGAACGTGCCCACTCAGCTCGTGCACATCATACGAGCGTTCTTGTCGAATCGCGGTTTCAGATATCGCGTGGAGGGAAGCCTCTCTTCCCGACACACCATATCGGCTGGAGTCCCGCAAGGCTCAGCTCTCTCTCCCTTCCTTTTCTCGCTGTATACAAGCGATATTCCCAAACCAAAGGGTGCCCATCTGGCGCTCTTTGCTGATGATACCGCGATCTATACATCGCGCAAAAATCCGGCTGAGGTGGTCCGCACTTTGCAGGCCGCTGCCGACGAACTCGGTCAGTGGTTTCGCAAATGGCGAATCACCATCAACCCGTCCAAAAGCGCCGCGATCCTCTTTTATCGAAACCCTAACCATCTTGCTCCAGTCCGGAATGTGACCATGTCTAACATGCCCATTCCCTGGACCAAGACAGTCAAATATCTAGGAGTGACCCTTGACCAGAAGCTTACCTTCATTCCCCACTTAGTCGCGGCACGCGCGCGAGCCGCATTCGCGTTAAACCAGCTCTTCTGGCTGTTGAACCATAAAAGCAAACTCTCGATCCGCAACAAGATTAGGATTTACACGACATGTATTAGGCCGATCATGACATATGGTGCTGCCACACCGATGTTATAAAATGTTTACAAACATTTTCTAACATTAAATCTAACATTTTATAACATTTCTTAACATTTTCTAACATTTCTTAACATTTTCTAACATTTCTGAACATTCTTCTTTGACGGCTTCTTTGACGGCGCCGCTCTCAAAAGTACCGCCGCCTGCGGTTATAAAATGTTAAGAAATGTTACAAAATGTTACAAATTGTTAAGAAATGTTCACTAAATGATGCTGCCACACCGGTGTTATAAAATGTTATATAACATTTTCTAACACCGGTGTGGCAGCACCATTACGCATCGCCCGCGTTTGCGCATGTACCCGAATCCCGATATAGACGCTTGCAAGCCCTGCAGAATCGCTTTCTGCGTAAAATCACTGGGGTCCCGTGGTATGTGAGAAATCACAATACCCACGTGGACACGGGCTTGCCGACCATCCGGTAGTTCATGAAAATGAACAGCAAGCGCTATTTCGATCGCGCCGCCCACCACCCGAATCCGCTCGTCCGACGAGCCTCAATATACACTCCCTTTGACCGTGCAAAGTGGAGACGTCCGCGTAGCGTCCTCACTGACCCCGACGATGCGACCACTCTGGCCATCCGAAGGAGAGAGGAATTCATCAAAAAACACTGCACACAACCGACATACCGTCCTCGCCGCCGAGGACCGCGCCGCGTTCCCCGCAACGCCCCCGACCCTAGTACCGGCCCGCGAGCCGATGTAAACGATGATGGCAATCATCACCAATAGAGTCCTAAAATATAGTCCCCTAAACCCCAATCGCAGATGTCTCTGCCCTCTCCGGTGACCGTCCTGAGCCGAGGTTCGTACCCCAAAGGGGGTGCCCTCAGCGGTGGTCACCTAGTCAAGGGCTGAGAGCGCCTGAAGCGCTCGCCCGAAAGTCCGGTGAAGCTGTATACAGCCGACTCTCGTCAGGCTTACAGCAAGCGTCAACACAAAAAAAAAAAACAACATTTATTAGTAAAGCCCTTACTGTGTATTCCATAGATAAAAATGAATGAATTCATTTTTTCTTTTTTCAAATATTACAAGGTTATTCGATAAGAACTAGATAGTGGGTGCCTCGTAGTTGAAAAGTTTCTGAATAGGCATCGCATTACCTATTTCTGCCAAGCAGCAGTGCTTGCTGTATACATATTTAAAGGACATTGAAGCCAATGAATTAACGAGAATAAGTCTTACCGTAATATTTCCCGGGATGGCGAGGGCAATGCAGTGCTTGCGTGCGTTGTATTAAAGTGGTGTTGCTCTATATATGCCGCCTTGGCTCTTTAAGGCCTGCGACCTGCTCGTCTCGTCGTAAAGGCTAATAAAAAAAATATTCCTTCATAGCAATTACTCATCACGGCTTTCCTAATCCACTTGTATTGTTGATAATAAAGTCAGGTAACTTTATATTTTATTTCCTTAACACGGTAACCAAGCTGTTGGAAGAATCTGCTGTCATGTTGTTTATACAGTTTACATTGCATAATATCATTACCAAGATACGTGTTTGTCGTATTCGACCTCCCTCGTTGCGGATGATATAATAATTCTGCGAGATATATACATAATATTTTTCTATAAATCACTAACTTTTCCACGTGGCTCCGCCCGTGTGATCTGCTTTTTCCGGGATAACAGTAGCCTGTGTTATTTCTAATACCTCCAAGAATATGTGTACCAAGTTTCATAAGGATCGGTTAAGTAGTTTTCGCAAATACCAAAAGAATAGCCGTATTGTAGTGATAACTTAAAAATTAGCAAAAACAAATTCCGGGGAAAATCGTTTTGGTGAAAAGCACTCAATTTCAATAATACTAGTCCACAGGATACGTATGTCTATTCGTAAAATATGACGGTTATTGTATTTTTTGCCATCCTTCCTAATGTTCACTGAATTGCTCAAACAGCGTAAGAATCGATTGGATTTCCTGTATTTATTAAATTATATACGAAACACTTTTTTCTTACGTTTAAAGTATATTTAGGCCAGTAACTTCAAACCGCCATTATTCTGCCGTCTGTCGATAGACACAATATCTCTCGTTTTTCGACGATAGTCGTAAAACTTACTGTTCTTACAATCAAATCCAGTGAAGCCGGACCGTCACATCGACGTCACTTTGCTGTGCCGGGATGAAAATTTTGCAGGAAAAATATCTATCACATTTCGAAAAAACTTGTTAGCCTTTTCTCGTATTTGTAGTTAGGTTAGGTTAGGTTGGGAATAGTCCAGTTGTCGGATAATTACAATCTAGTCATTACTGGATTAACCGGACCGTCTGGATGAAATCTTGTCACCTGCCAACCCTGGCTGTAACCAGTATTTCTTTTAACTCTTATCCTGTTGTCACACGTAGGTAAGACTAACCTTCATTGGAAGGCTTAACCCAATGACACTCTCGACTTCCTCTCGACTTTGGTATACTATATTAATAATAGCATATATTTTTTTAAATGATAAATACACCCAACACTCATATATACCTAATGCAGACCCCACACCAAGATAATGGTCTTGTGTCATGGGAATCAGCAACTACGAGAAACTTTAGTCTCATAACACCCAGTACCAAAACAAATATATATTGTTGATCTAGTAACAATTTTCTATTTTCAAATTTTTGGACGAGATCATTTTAAAATATTACGTCGTTGCGTTGGCATCATACGGCATAGAAAAGCAGCCTCTCAAAATTATTTAAAAACAAAGTCAATACATAGAATAGGTGAAAGTATGACATTAAACAGTTAATATTTAATGTGTAAACTAATATTTACAAAAATATACACAAAGCCGGGACAACGCAAACAAAGAACAAAACTCAAAGTATAATATACTGCGTGGTAATGGATGGTGTAGTAGTCACACAATAACGTTCACAATTTTTATCAACTTAAGTTTCTAAAATATAATACATTATTTAGTTTTAATGGTCATAAGCCTCCCGAGTTGTGGGATATGGAAGTAAGAAAAGAAATTTATTGACAGAAATTGATTCAATTTATTTACAGCCGCAAGTGACATTTAGTTCTATTTCACTGAGTATTAGATTACTAGGGATAACCTTCATAGGTTTCATCTTCGTATGAAATTTCATATCAATCTTTTTCCTATTTTAATGTAATTATTTAAATATTCAAGACTGCTCAACTAGCTTTTAAGGTCGTATTCAGGTGCTACATACTACAAAGTTATAATGTCAATGCACTAAAGGCATCCTGTTATTTATCGTGTTTGGTTTTTAAGACATCCATAAAGATTTGAGTCCTATTTGCAAGAAGTTTTAGTGCTTAATAAATATGAATTCAAATTGGCTAATGATGAAACAGTGTCTGAATTGCACATGCTACAAAGAAAGCATAAAAACATGACAATTTGGACCACTATCCGGCCCGCTTTATAGAAAAACATTAATAATTAACGCTATAACATTGAGATTCTCCGAAACTATTAGGGTCGCGATACACTAAAATGTATATGGCGCCGTGGATGTTTCGCTTTCGATTTTAATAAACATAAATAAATGAAAATGGAATTTCGTAGGCGTCTACTATGGCGCACAAAATTCAGTATATTTTTCAAAAAGCATGACTTATTATACCATGTTTATTTTGGGCTAAAATTGACCTCAGATATTATAACTGCACTATAAATAGAACAGATATTCGAATACAAGGCAAGATAGTGTTTATTTTTATCCTTGAAAATATACAAATAAACGATGATAACAATACAAGTTTTTTAAGGTGTTTTTTTTGTTTAGTTACATCGTGATACATTATTATTAATATTTACTATAATAGTCGCATTTCCTCTTTTATCACAAGAAACTACTGTTCAAAGTCATCAAAAATTATATTGGGAAATTTAGGATCTCCATATTCTAATTGTGTCATACATATTAGCATATATTACAATAAACAATTATTGTTGTATGTATATACTATTTCTCAATAAGACCCTTTTTACGAGCATGATGTTTCAAGGTAGAGTGGGTACTAAATCAATAAAATAATTATATCAACTCAATCAATGTTTGGTCTTACATAATAGAAATATTATTACGTAAAACTAAATTAAGGTAACATTGATTCATTAGACGTATACCCATGCCCTTCAATAAAGATCTCGCCCTTGATATGCCCTTTACCTAATTAATCAAACTTACCTAATTTAAATGATTATTATACGAACAAAAGTCGTAAAATAAATCCCTTAATTCGACTTCAATGTTTGAATTAAATCTATCAATAACTAATATAGTTACGCCATTTCAAATGTCAAACTTACATGAAAGAAAGAAAGAAAGAATGAAAGCATTTATTAATCATGTAGGCAATTGAAATAGCGCTTATGACAAGTCAGTACAAAAGTAAAAGAAACTTATATTACATAGAAATCAGTATCAACTAATGTATACATACATACATAGCATCATCAAAATACACTCGGCAATTACACTAAAACTATTTATAATTATTATTTTTCCATATTTTTACTATGGAATAGTCCAGAATCATCATAAATTTTGAGGGGTCGTCTATATGGACCATAGGCATTATCGAAAACGGCACGTGTTTTAAAACTACCACCGGATCCAAAACGACCCACCTTGAGAAGACCCGGCGAAACAAACTCAAGTGGGCTTCCTTTACCGCTGGATTCAACGCGGCGCGACCCAGCCCTGAGAAGTTCCAGCTAGACAAACTCAGTGGGCTTGTTTTTGGTCCAGTCTTTCAATCCAAATTATTTGCGGAAATACAAAGCCTTTTAAATATATAGTTAGTTATAAGGCAGATTAATACGGATCATGTGTATCTCCAGATTGATTGTTTTAAAACTACCACCAGATCCAAACGCGACCCTGCCTGAGAAGACCTGGCGAACAAACTCAGTGGGCTTGTTTTTGATCCGCTTAAGCTATTCTCGAAAGTAATGACTTGTCGATTAAAAAATTGCCATATTCACGTGGTATTTTATTTGTTACACGATCGGTCGTCTTTAATTCAATTTATTGTAGTTTTCATTAAAATTTATTTATTTAATTTGCTCGTATTATATTGAAGTCATTTAAAGATCAACATATTTAATTATTTAGGGTAAATTTATGAGTTTATTCCCTACATATAATAACATAATATTCAAGGCGTCTAAAAATTATCCTGTAATATCTTTAAGCGTTTAATCACTGCAATATGATATAATGACCTAACCAGTGTATTGTCTCTTCTAATCATTTTTTTTTAAAAGGAAGCAAGTGACTAGCGACTAGTGTAACATATTTTCTACGTGCCTAGAATGTTCTTCATTGCACACCAAGTAAAGTTATATAAAAAATAATAATCTTAAAGTAAGGGTGATACAATGACCGATGTTATCGTTGATGGCGATTTCTTCCAGACAATTTTACCTACCTCCCTACTTTTTCTCTATGAAAATATAAAATTGTAAAATGAGTTACTTGCCAATACAGAGGCAAAATAATTATCTGTTCTTATATTTCAAAATATTTTAAGCACTTCTATGAGTGATTAATAAATTGACAATTTGGTATCTACTAAAACAATATGAACGTCCTTGTTACTGTCTAGATAAAATTGTTCGTGGAAAGTCATGTATTGTAAATGATATAAAGAAATGTTTCAAGAAACCCGGAAAGATAAAGCAAACTGTTAAAAATACCTATTAGGTAACATAAACAAAAAATCACTGTTAGGTTTTCCGGATAACGCGGGTTCATTTTTACTACTGGTTTTTAAATGCCTGGATAGTGTCCGATCTAGATGAGACATTAAAATAAAAGTATTTTTCGGAGGCACAGTTTTAATCAATAAAGCGGCCCAATGTTCAATTTATAAAAATATAGTTCGTTTTGCATCACTGAAAGTGGAACGAATTATTTTTTTAAGGTTGATCGCGTACTACGAACGAACTTAAATAAATTAATTGTTAAAAAAACGGAAGAGGAAACCTTCAGTTTCACGGTGACTGAGCGTTCTTGTCCGTTCATTGATTTAGTGATCAAACAGTGATAGTGAGTGAGGTGAGCCCCGTGATGTACAAGTAATTCGACTTTGTGTGTGACGATAGTCGCGGAAAACTGGAGGTCGACACGTATGACGTGTCAGTTGACGTCCAGCTGACAACAGATGTCACTCCGAACGAAGACGGTGAGTTGGATTGTAGTTATAACTACCGGCACGAGTCGTGATCACAGAAGGACGGTTGTGGGGCCGTGTACAGTACCAGAATGACATAAAATATACAATAAACAAGATAATAATAAATAATAAGTGTACGCGCCCCGTGTTATTTTATTCCGCAAAACAGACCTACAAATGAACTACAGCACTGCTGAAGTTTATGTTCAAGACTCCTGCCGATACCTGTACCTCAGTTCCAAGGTGTTATAATAGTAATATCCTCAACAGTCAAACACATAGTCCTGACCCTTAACGTTAAATTGTGTTGTGGGTGTCAGGAACTACAAGGGATCCCATAACACCCAGGCCCGAAATATTTATGGATCACACAAACATTTGTTTCGGTGCAGGAATCGAACACACGGCCTGTCGCATCGCAGGCGACTACTCTCCCACTGAGGCTGTCGATATCGATCTGTAATTAGAAAATAGGCAACGGCCATTACAAATGTTACTTATGCACTGATTAGTTAAAACCTCTTTTGTTTTCCTCTGTCACCGCGATTTATAAAGTTGCGAGAAAGGGACAAAACAGTGTCATTGTCTATATAAACGATACAAATACATCACGCAAATATTTTTTTTTATCCTGGTAAATTGACTACACCACACCCGATGGTAAGTGTAGCGCAATCCAGGAATAGTGTCGACCAACGATAAACAGTGTGTCTATCGTTGGTCGGCACGATCATGCCGGCCTGCCTAACTGCTTCTTCACACTCTCACGTCAAATTTAATAGATTTCGTGAACCATTGCGTATTACTAACGCTGTTAAAATAACCTGCAGTAGAAATAACGCAACCTAAGAATCATTATCTGATACCCATATGATTGTATTATTTACACGTAATATATTTTCGACAATATAATGTGATACTCTAGAGTCTAGACAATCTGCAATATGAAATGATTGGAGTTGGATTATGCAAATAAATAACTAAAACTGCGCTCAATCAAGCGAGTCAACTGCGACTTTTTGTGTCGGTTTTAGGGTTCCTAAGGTAACCTTATTACTAAGTCGTCTGTTATCTGGCCGTTCTACCTTTAGAGGGTTCTAATCTTCTGAGGCCTTGGGTTCGATCCTCGGATCGGATAAAAGTGATATTGGGTTCTCCTGATGGGATTTTGATTTTGAATCCCTGTACCTGCATCGGTTATCCGTCTGTCCTGTAGCAGGCCCCTCGATTTGCTTCTTCCCTTTCCGAAGTGTGAAGAAGCATTTATACAGGCCGGCATGATTCTGGTCACCACCGAATTCATTGTTTGTCGGTGGTCGCTGGTTTTTTGGACGGCACTACGCTTACCATCAGGTGTAGTGCAGTCAATTTGCCGTGCCCGGGTAAAATAAAATGCGAAATGCTCAGTATCAGCAGGAATCTATAAATTAGTGCGTATCTATATAATCTTTTGAAGCATTGCCTCGTAATTAGCTGTCTGAAATTTTTATAGAATATGTTATAATGGCGACTATATAAAAAAAATTAAGGGTGAGTACAAAACCATAGATGCCTCAGTCCCACTCGCACTTTACCGATATTAGGTAACGTAACACTAGTCGGTTATAAAATAATATTTATTAATCTGACATTCGTCAAGACCAAGGACGGGTAAATGGTTGAGAAATACAGAATTAAGTTGGTACCTAAATAGTGTAATTAAATTCTCGTTTTTTTTGTTAAGATCCTTGGTTTATAGAACATAATTTTAATATTATGTAGACATATTAGTGTTGCACGTATTGCAATGTGTGCATGAGCTTGTAAATCTTTTGATTTGTGTAATCATGAGAGTCATGCGCAATAATCATTATTTAATGTTCCTCATACAATGAACTATATCTTATTCAAAATAAATTGTTTATATGCAGTGCAGACAATGTAAATCAATTTTGAAATTAATATTATAGTTGCCCGTTGTTTTCGAAAGAAGGAGCCTTCTGAACTGGCTGTAGAATAAATATTTGACTGAATCTAAATGATGTAAATTTAATTTGATCTTTGACAGTTGCTTTAGCTTTCACATATCATTTAAATTGTATGTCAATATTAAGTGACTTAAACAGAAAGAAAGCTTCCGTGGTGTAGTAGGCGACTAGTCGGCTGTGAACCGAGAGGCCGCGGGATCAGTTCCTGCACCGATACAAATGTTTGTGTAATCACAATATTTGTTTCTATTCTGGGTGTGTTTTCTACCCAAAGGGGTTGACGTTAGTAGAGATGTGTAAGTACTGTGAGTAAGGCATGACGCGTAATATAACACGACCCCGTACTATAACAGTACCTGTTACCCGGCAAAATGTTGCATGACACATGACATTAAACATGACGTACACACGACCATAGTACACACACGGGCGGCTCGGTGAAGCGGGGCGCGCAATCGTAAAAGTTCGAGAAATCTACGTTATAAATTTACGTTATTAACGGTCCTCATAACGCATGTCGTTATAAGTTTAGGATAATAATAAAAGGTCTATCTATTGATATTACATTACACCTAAGTTGACTGAACATTCAAGACGTAATAGTGAGCGCTTCACATAGCGTGTCATCTCAGGTCATGCCTAGAGTAATGATATAATGACATATTACGCGGTACGAAATGTCTTGCCATATGGGATTACTTCATAGAGTACTGTTTTGCGCATATATATAGACGTTAGGCAGCCTGCCAAGTGAAATATTCCTGTTACATGTGTTGAGGAGTATTTTTCGTCGTCCCACTACAAGTGGAATGAGGGTAGATGGAAGTGTGATTCATACATATAAACATTCCTTGTCTCCGGACACACTATGCATACAGCAAGCGGCAACTCACGCGGCACATTCTCAAGCTGCTCCACTATTTTTCCCCTTTGGGGACACAGGCGTGACCTTATATGTATTACTCTTATTTTACTCTAGGAAAGATAAAATGTACTAAACAATACGGGCTAACAAACACTAACATTTACAACTTAGCACATTATCTGCAGCTACGTGATCTATCACTAACATACACTGGACGTTAACGACTTTCGATTACCAAGATCTTTTTATGCGAAAATACAATGTAAGTTATGGTTCCGTATGCAAAGGGTGCTTCCATTAAGAATGCTTTTTTATTTGATTAAATGACGAGACGAGCAAAGCGCTCGCCTGGTAGTAAGCGCCACGCCTGCCCTTAAACAGCTGCAACGCCAGAACACAGACACTGAACTGCGCTCGTCACGCCGAGACATAAGATGTTAAGTTTCACAATGCCCAGTAATTTCACTGGCTTCAATATCGATTATTAGTATTATCGTTCGTGGCATTTTTTTTGGAACGAAGTTCCTTACGGCAGGCTTGGAAGGGATAGGGATTTCGCTGCGTGACCGAACTGAAAAAAATGTGATAGTAAAACCGTAAGAAAAATGCGTGGAAAAAATGCGTGGAATAAAACCGTTAAATGAGACTTTTTTTAAACTTAATTTGATATCTAGCACACAAAGTTAAAGTCGAAATTCCGTTAATAAAACAGATAGGTGTGAAACTTATGACATTTGGAAATGTAGACGCGGTTTGAAATTTGAATTTGAATTTTTGATTATAGAACACGGCCGTCCACCGTTTAGTAGCCAGTCTAAGTCTAAATTAATAAGTTTTTATTTATAATTACATAAGTTGATAAAAAATGCTATACAATAGCTTTACCGCGGCAGTCTCCGAGTGCTACACGTCTTTTTTTTATTTCTATTTTTCTATTCTATTTCTATGTAATTTTATGTTGTCAAACAAAAATAAAGAGACATATTTTGTTATTTTAGTTGATAATTTGTATTTTTTACAATTTGTGTCGATTCTACATTAGCCGAAGGAACTTCGTTCCTACCTGGTGTCCCACGACACACACCAATTTTTTTTTTTATGTCTTGTGTTGACAAGCGCAGTCATAATCATGCAGTGCTTTGTAATTCCAAGTTTTTAAAGCCATTATATTTGTACAGGGGATAAAAAAAATAATAACAAAAGGTATGATAAAGATGTGGGAACCTGCTGTGTGCGAATGCGACTCGCACTTGACCGGATTTTTAATTGGCCACTCCCATAGAAAATAGATGAACATAAGTTCATTATAATGTTAACTTTGTTTAGTTTTATTTGTAATAAATCTCAATATTCATACGAACGCACTCGCACCTGTAATACCTGAAGGGGTAAGCAGAGGTGTAACCAGTACACCCACTAACACTAATAACTTAATAAACTGGACATACACATACAAATAATTTTTATTCGCTTGAACGATGACGCGAGCAGGTTGCTCGTCTGATGGTGAACATCAGGCCTGCTTATAAATAGTAACACCGCTTAGACAGTCTCCGTGGCGCATTGGGCGCGAAGCCGGCTGCAAAGCGAGTGTCCGTGGCTTCGATCGAGACAAATGTTTGTGCAATCCACAAATATTTGTTTCGGGTCTGGGTGTTGTGGGACTGTAAGTTTCTTGTAGTTCCTGATACCGACGGCTTAGGTTAACCTAGTATAGGGTCAGGACTATGTGTGTGACTGTTGGGTGTATTTATTATTATTATTATTTACTTAAAACACAACTCTACATCTTTCAAGTAGCTTAGTAAGCAATTAAGTATGTTTATTTGACGTATGGGTTTTCTTTATCATTGATCAATTTAATACCCACTTAATAATCAACAAGTTTGATCAGTGATTATGAAAAATAATATTGTTACCTGTCACAAGTGTTTTTTTTTTAACTTGGATATAACAAGACTTAAAAACCAACATAAAAAAACAACACTGAAAAGTAAAAAATATCAATTTCTCTAGGTCTCTTTAGAGTCGGTGCCTATGTCGCTGTCGGCCAATTGAAATTGTATTCAAACTGTTGTTCGCTAAGAAGTTTCATTTTTATATTTTTATACTCCGTACTCCAGCATCAGATCTTAACCATTTTTATTTTGTTTTTTTAATATATACACCCAATCTGTAAATCTGGTCTGGAAATCTTTGCGTGAGGCCTATGTTCAGCAGTGGACGTCCTGTGGCTGATGATGATGATGATGAAATACACCCAACAGTCACATACATAGTCCTGACCCCACAGTAAGATGCTATGACACCACATGGCAGCTAAACTCTATCGAATGAATTTGTTTCGACAAAATCGGTCCACAGTTGGCTAATCGATGTACATTCCTAAAATAAAGCAAAAATAAAACTCGCCGAACTAAGAACCTGCCTGGGTGTACGAGTTACATCTCTGCTTACCCCTTTGGGGATTACAGGCCTAAGTGCATATATATGTATCATATATATTTTATGTGATATTTATATACTCTTAAATATATTTTCTTCAAGAAACAATATAAAGAATTTACAAACGTATCGGAGACAATAATACTATGATTTTTATATCGTTGGTAGAAATCTTTTTATCTGTTATCATACATTGATAAGTGAAGATTGATCTTCATGTGAAAAACACATTGATCTTGAAAAATACATAGATTGTATCATATAATTACATTCATCATTGAAAATAAAGGAACATAGTAAGTACTTTTATTTTTTTTCTGAGCACGGCAGTAGTGCATTACGCCTGATGGTAAGCGCAGGGCAGTTATAAAAACCAGCGACCACGGGCAATATAGCAAATGGAGGGGCCTGTGACGGGACAGGTGCATGACCGATGCAGGCACAGGGATGCAAGGATGTACCCCTATACCTATACTTATATGTTTAAAAATAAACAAATAGTCGGACTCTCTAATAGGTTATTTTCAATTATGTTGTAAACTGTAAAATAATAAGAGCCTTATTTTTTTTGCACATATAAGACACCTTAACCTTGACGTGACTTTTGCTGTGGATGGAAGAAATGCAAATTCGTTATAGTTTCGACCAAGAATAATTATTTTAATAACCATATTTTAATGCTTTATTGTAACTACACAACGAAAAAGTGCGGTTAAGTACAAAGATCTATAGGTAGTTGTAATATTATTTTTATTTAGATATTTAAGAGGAACATTGAATCTAAAAGTTATGCGATGAATAATGATGATCTGTCTAATTATATGACGCCAAGATCATATTTGTTTAGGGTCTGGGTGTTATGGGGCCGCAGTTACCCCATACTTCCTGATCCCCACGATATAGTTTAACCTAGTGTGGGGTCAGGACTATGTGTAACAGCTAAACAATTAGAAAAGAGCTATCTCAATATGAACAACATGGCCGACATTATTAACGTACCAATCTTTCGTAATCTTTGTACCGATACCAAACCAATAGAATTAAGAAAAACCCTTTCTCCGTCCAATAAAGCGCATTTTTAATTCACCTTGGCTTGCGAACATTCCGGCTGGGCCCGACGCACTGACCTTGTCAATACGTCTGAGTGATGAAGATAAAAGAGGACGAAACAATACACCCGAGGATATATTGTTATCACGTCGTATAAGGTTAAGTGCTCTTGATAGCTCGTTTTCGCAAAACAGTTTATTTTATTTCATTTTGATGGCTCACAGCTATCAGTAACAAATAATATTAGATGAAATTAATACAATGAATAAGCCTATTAATGATTACGCCTAATCCCCTTAGGGGTAGGCAGAGGTTTATACCTTTTTGGATTTGGATGTATTGGTCACCCAATACATCCAAATTTCGCAGAGCGTATTTCCGTCTCATGATGTGAAAGGGGGCGAGCCTATCGCCATACCGGGCACAATTCCAGACTCCGGGCCGATACTAGCATTTCATGATAAAAAAACCCAATATAATTTAACCCGTCTCGGGCATCAAACCGGAGACCTCACCATCACAGTCATACCGCGTACGCAATACAACTACGCCACCAAAGTAGTTAAATGAACCACCAAAATCCTGTCATCAAGTAAATTGATGCTAACAATAAAAGTCCATTTACACACCCTGAAACAATAGTTGGCTCGGCCGCCCACAGTAATGGCGCGCGATCGACCTTGATTTGCGTCAGTGCCTCTCCCATGGGCCATTTCGCTGACCTCGCCAAGGCTGGCGTTTTGGACACACGGACGTAATGGCCGACCAACATGCAACATAACTTATACTGTTTTTCTATTGGTGTTTATTTTGAGCTATAATCAAAGGGATTAGCAATGGTTTTAGTATTTTTTATACTTTATAAATGTCTATAAAATTAAAAGACACATATATGCGTATAGAATTTTCATATGTTGTGTTTAAAACTACCTATTTATGAGACACATTATCTAAAATATAATAATTCTGAATTCACATTTATATCTTCTCCTAAAACTTGTTATCATATAATCAAACACAGGTGCATAAAATGGCTTAAAACTAAGCACCAGCATTGTGTTTTTACGGGTTTACATGTTAATAAGCTGATTTCTTCTATAAAAAATATCTAAACCAGTTATTAACGTATTCATTTAGTTTATTTATGATGTCAGGCAAAAATGCAAAATTTCATTTATATGTTTTTAATATTCGACCGAAGCTTTTTCTTATTAATAATATGAAATATCGATAAGTTATAAGATGGTGAGTCCCTCGTATGCGAGAGGCCGTCTGGGTTGATAGCACCGCTTTACTAATTAGAGATTAATATAGAAGCTTGCCATAGGTATCTCAATTCGGTCGACGGTGAAAGTATCGTTATTTTCGCATCTTATTTGAAATTCATATCTTTGTTTTTTTTAAAGCTATTTTAATTGAGGCAGTACTTCCTTATATCTGAAGAAAATTTGTTCAGTCGTTTAAGGTTAATCGTTTTTCAATGACGTCGACAGTAATACTACAGTCAAATATATAGTCCTAAGCCTCCACTAGGTTAACCTGTATCGTAGGTACCAGGGACTACAAAGGACTTGCGGAAACAAACATTCGTGGATCAAATACAATATTACATTACAATCTCGATGCGGGAATCGAAGCCATGACCTCTTGCTTTGTAACCGGTTACGTAGCAATAGGCGGTAGATATGATACTATGCCATATGATACTACTAGTTAACAAATGTCTTAAATTCAATGCCTTATAAATGACTTTAACGCTAAACACAAATTGATAATTTATGAAGATCCAGTATGTCGTGTCTTTAGTTAGTTAAACAGACCAACTATGTGTATCGAAAGTAAGGCGGTGCGATTATAAATCCAGTAACATTTGGGCTAAATGTAAATGAAGGAGCATTTGGAACAAGGACGGTTAGGTGTCTATTACAAAGTAAAAATATTCGCCGCACTTACTGTCTTGCCAATGCCTATACTTTGCTATATCAATACATAGTATAAAATGAAATCGCTTCCACTGTCTGTTCGCTTGAAATATCTTTTAAACTATTCAACGGATTTCAATGCAGTTTTCAGCAATAGATAGAGTGATTAATGAGGAAGGTTTATATGTATATCACGCTATGACCCATGAGAGCAGGGCAGTAACATGCAGGTGAAACCGCAAGGGACAGCTAGTTATCTATATAAATCAAAATTAATTGTTGTTTGTTTGTAACTTATTGAGAATGACGACCGATTTGTCTCATATTTTTTAAATTGTTCCTGATAATCTGATTGCGGTTTGTATGGAAAAAAAATTGGAAAAGTTGCCATGATTTTTTTTTTTAAATTTGTGAAACCTAAAAGTGCTTGTAAGTCTTGTGTAAATCTAGGAGTATATAAACTCCTTTGCAAAAAAAACGGGCACCTTACACACACACTTTACCTTAGCTTTTCTATGGGTAAATATTATTATATTTTTAGTATGTCATTAGCTTGGATGACTAGAAATTTCTTATTATCAATGAGAATCTAGTTTTTTAACACTTTTATCCTGGTATCGGTGTTTTAGTCAATGTAAACAGAGAGCCGTGTTAAAATGGACATTTTTATGGGTATAATGAAATTAAGACTACGAGTATTTTTATGGTATTTTAATAAAAGAGACATTAAAAAATAAAAATTAATAACGAGTATGACCTCCTCTTGCAGCGATTACGGCATGTAATCGTCTTGGCATGCTTCCCACCAGGCTTTTGATGGTGTCCTGTGGAATGTGTTCCCACTCAGTCGAGATTACACGTTTAAGCTCTCTGATGTTTTGTGGAGGTGGTTGGACAGATCGTACTCGCCTTTTTAGGAGGTCCCAAACGTGCTCAATGGGGTTAAGGTCGGGGCTCCGCGCTGGCCAATCCAAACGACGAATACCGACCTCTTGCATATAAGCATCTACGTCGCCAGAACGGTGGGCCCGAGCATTATCGTCCATGTAAATGGCATCTTCACCAATTACAGTCAGTGCGGGTTGTGCATTTTGAGAAAGGATTTCTGTTATGTACCTATGCGCATTTAGTGAGCCATTTTCTATGAATACTATCTCGGTACGATAGTTGGAAGTTACGCCCGCCCAAAACATAACGGACCCTCCACCATAAGGGGTGATTTCTTCAAAACACACATCGGCATAGCGTTCCCCTGGTCTTCGTAACACTCGCCGACGTCGGTCCTCACCATGCAGACAAATTCGAGCCTCATCGGAGAAGAGTACGCTACTCCAGTTACCTGGTGTCCAAGATAGGCAATTTCTAGCGAACCTCAACCGCGCAATCCGGTGCTCACGGAGTAACTTGGGGGCCCGCGCTGGTCGTCGACTACGTATATCAGCAGCTAAAAGTCTTCTCCTCACAGTCCATAGGCTAACTTGTGCTCCTCGTACCTCTTCAAGGTTTCTTTTGAGGTCTATGTAACTGCATTTGCGGTTCCTCAGCGCCTGAGTCACTAAAAAGCGATCGTCTCGCGGCTGTGTGCAACGTTTTCTCCCAGAACCTTGCCTTCTCTGAACGGAACCTGTCTCTTGGTATCGAGTCCAGGTTCTTTGTACGGTTGAACGACTCACGTTTAACCGCTGTGAGACGTAACATTGGCTACACCCCTCTTCCAGCAGCGCTATAATTTTACTAGCTCTCATTGCTTTTTCTGCCATTACGATAGACACAAAGATATCTGTTTTAAGTCACAATAAGGCAGAATTATGCGATAAACATAAATTGTTGTACTAAAAATAACGAAAAGTTACTTTTAGTTGCTTGATAACCTTTTAACCGCAAACCCGCGAAAAGTGTCACAAAATGAAAAAGGGATTAATAATTTAAAAAACAAAAGTTTTGAATTTGGAATGAACTTTTTTTCATACCCAGACTCTTTATTAAGTGCCAGTAACATAGTTTGGCTATTAAAACCTCTGAAGAACTAAATTATTACCAATAATGTTAAAAAATCAAACCCGCCCGTTTTTTTTGCAAAGGAGTGTATTATTAAAAAAATATATAAGATTATGAAATAATATAAAGTCTATGCTATATTATTGTCGCACGCTGACGCTAAATAATAATAGGTAATATCCCATCGTCTGGCACGAGTCTTACAGGTAGTCTTAAAGGTCATAATTATAATTATAACTAGGGCTTTATTTTAATTCAATAAAAAAAATGATTTACTGCAATGCACTTCCTTATTTTACAAACGATTACACCCACAACTGCACATTTCCTTGCAATTTACTGATTAATTTGCATTACGGAGATTTCATCATTTTTGCTATAGTTTTCAAGCATATTGCATGAAATAATATTGCAATTTCTAATAGTTCCTTCACCGATAAGCATTACTACACTTGTTACGTAATTAGCATACATAATCTCGCAATAGACTTCGGTTTGTCAATAAATTTTTCACTTAAGAGCTTCATCTATAATAGATACTTTAAGTAAAGCGTGAAGAAGCGATTAGGAATGCCAGCATAATTATGACTATCAATAGGTACTAACGTGGGACAAATGTTATAATTATCTTTGTTGTAACTGCGGTGTTGTGTAGTTTCCAATGCCTTTACAATGATAAAAACAATTGGTATTCTAATGCTGGATTGCACCAACTTACTTTAGCAATGACAAACATGTTAAAGTACCGGTTAAGCAAAACATGAGTTGCACCATTTGAAAAATGTAAGATGACGTCATAACTTTAGCTGTTAACCGTAACCGCCCAAGATTCGCTAGTTAAAGCTATTGTTTAAGTTAAATAGCTATCAGATGGTTCATCGACTTCCAAACCGATATATTCCTAAAGCGTTTGTGCTCCAAAATAATATCTTGTCCCTACTTCTAGAATCAATCGAGGAATCTAGCAGTATCGGAATACGATGGTGCAAAACATTCCGCAGTCAATGTTAAAGTCAGCGTCACTGTTATCGTCAAAATAGACATAAACCTTAACTATAACTGCTATTATGGTGCAATCCAGCCTTAATAACGTAATAAGTAGGTATTATGTTATTAGTAAATGCTCATTGTAATGTTAAAAATAAGTACAGCATGAATCGGCTTGAATATGTAACTATGACGAATTTATTCATAATCGACGATGCGTGATGGATTATTTCACGGCAACTGACGTTTGTTGACGTCGTTACGAACGCCCATGTAATATCGGCTCACGAGGAAAATTCCAACAATTTGGTCGTGTAAATAAACTTTAATTTTTATTGTAACAACATTGACATTGATCTTTTGCTGATAATAATGTTCCGTATTGTATTCGAATTTTAAATCTTTGTAACCGATGGGTAAGAAGGTAGGTAGGTGGGAGGTGCACAGGTAAGCAATGTTCTAAACAAAATTGTTCGATCACAATCGATTTTTAAATAGCGATATTTGAATTTAAATAATCTTTTATTAAACATTATCAAACATTAATTAATCAATCAGCACGTCCCGCTAATATTTATTTTAAATTTTTTAATCAGCATAATGCTATTTTAATGAATTATAAACCAAAATATCCGCAAAGATTTAGAAAATTGTGTGCCAATATTACTGTTGATTCTTTCAAAAGAACCATATGTTGAGTCGATGATTTAAAATTACTTGGAAGTCAAATTAACGGACTCAAGAAATAACTCATGTAGATAATGATGACACTGACATTGTATGCATTAGGTTCTCTTATTATAATTCATAATCAATCATGATTATAAGCTTACATAATTTATTACTTACTGATTTTAATTACATGCAAGAAACACCTTTGCAAGAATTTACCTATCAATTACAATCAATTTAATTTGAGGTGGTGACATTGAATTCCTTAAAAAAATCTAATTCTTAATTTTTTTTTATTGCCTTAATATGCCTTAATCATTCAAAAAGTATTATTTTATGGAAAGCGTCGATAATATAAATAATATGATATATTTATTTGGACTGAATAAATTTCTATCAAAACTAATGCTTTTAATCAACTCTAAAATATTTTTTATAGCATTATCCGACAAACAAGCAGGTGAGTCATCTGATCTGATGTAAGTGCTCTTCAACGCCAATAAGTTCGTCCTCAATACCTAACACCACATAATAAAAATCATGAGCGCGTTGTCGACCTTAAAAGAAAAGCATAACTAAAATAAATGGGGATTTAAGCCTCCTGATATCTCACTCACCCTACGAAACACAGCAGTAAGCCGCTCATTTGCGTTGGTGTTCTGTGCTACAGTGGTAATGAGCCGGCCGAGCCAGCCCATTAATTAATTAATAAAATGCTCATCCAAATTGCCATAGCATGTTTCATGTTGCAAAAAATAAGTGTCCTCTAAAAGTCAGTGATAACCTGTTACCTAGTTGCAATTGTCTTTAATGTCTTGTTATATAGTGACTCATACATTCATAATATTTAATGTGTCTTGGAAGCGACGTCTTCCTTCTTTATTACTTTAACATGACTTCGTTTCACGGATCTTTCTACATTTATCAAATTATGCAGGTATAAAGTTATCATCATGAAAATTCTATATGATCACATTTTTTCGGTTTACATTTGTCGAAGATATCTTATAAATGAATTATATCTAAATTGTTATCCTCCTCCATTTTTGATGTTGTTTAAACAGTAATCATAGCTAGTTTCAAATTATTCGTTACTAAACTTGTAAAAACGTTTTATAAAGGACATTGTCAAAAATGGCCTATGAATCAACACGCATGAAACATTTACTATAATTATTATTATTATTTATAATGTACATTATAATAATTTCAATAGAACGGACACTTATTAATTTCGAAAACAATTTAAAAAGTATTCACTTCCGTCATAGTCCTCGGTATTATAATTTTTGGTTCAAATTCGGGTTTTTAATAGGCAAAGGTATTGTAGCTCATACAGCCAAGTCTTTGTAACAGCATTCTTAATAAGAGTTTGACACAGACAAACGTCAGTATTCTCAAAACTCAAGTGTTGAAAATACTGACGCTTGTCTGTGTAATTAAAAACCATTATTTTATTAACCATGATTATGGTTTTTATTCACAAACAGTCCGATATGATGTCGCGGAACCATAATATGGCTTGTCAAAATGATTTTTTTAATTTATTTATGGCTTCGCATTGTTATGCATTTCCCCAATGACAAGTGTAACTTATTCTCAAGTCTTCACAAGAACGATGAAATATCGGTGTGGAAGTTTTCAAGGACTTTTGGTGTGCATTCTTTCCAGTACGATACTTAATTCACTTATTTCAATATTTCCATACACTGTTCATCGCCGTAAATGTTTATTGCACAAATCCACACCACTTTTATACAACAAACACAACATTAAACTAGTTTTTGAAATAAATTAAAATTAGCGATGAACCGCACTGTCAGAATTCCCGCCAAAACTCCGTCAAAATGAATTAACAGATGTCAACATTTGACATTTTATAGTATTTATTGGCCTAATTATAACCTCAAAATCCGAAAGTATTTTATTTATTTTTCCGAATTCTCAAGTGTCCGTAGTTTTAATTTACTTTCAATCAAATATATACATTATCTCAAACCCAAAAAGTAAATTCACCTCCCTGTTGGTTCTTAGGCCAACCTTGTATGGACGACGAACAATGTCCTTTGTAATCGATGGATTTTGTTAACATACAACAACTTAGAGTATATATCGTACCTATGGATGTATTGTAACGGTTCTACTAGTAATTGAAATGATAATCGACCTGTAATGTCAGTAAGGGCTACTAAATTAAGAAATGGAATTCCAAAAACGATATCTTGGTGGTGTACAACACCTTTATACATTTAATTAGACAAATTATGTCACACGATCCAAAATATCCGCACAAAGGGCATGAACATAATAAACCATTATTAATTCATATGGAAGTGAATAAGTCGTTTTGATTGCTATAATTCGATACGTGACTTGCGTCGAAGTTGCATGCATTCGGCAAGGTGCGGCAACATTAACTTTACTACCAAATACGGCACCTGTTTTCTTTATTGCTACCCAAATTAGATCTATTATCGATTGAACATCATTTTGGTCAATAGCAACAGGTACATTTATGCAGTTTTCGTTCAGTCCACCAAAGGATAAACAGGAAGGTCCCTGTTTACTACGTCCTTGAACCGAACCTCTATATCCAGTGCAAAATGATTCATCATTTAAGAAGTCTGAGCTCGATCGATTATGTTGTTTTTTGCTTATTCCAGTACTGTTTTATTCTTGGACAGTTGAGAGTTTACTAACGCTGTACACGGTATGAGGTACTTATTGTTGCAAATTTCGCCTCTAATTAAAAACACGCTATGCCAAGTACACTTTCCAATCTTAAGATTGTTTCACAGTGTCAACAAATAAAGTGTAACGATAGCAAGATACAAAGTAATCACGCTGTTATATTGATACATGGAAGAGTTTAGGTTAAGTTGCTAATTCCTAAATTGACAGTTTTATAATAATGCGTTAACTGGCGGTAAAATTATCAGCAAATTTGAAACAGGGCCTAATTGTACTTATTAATTTTAAACTTACACAGATTTTGCAATCTAAATATGTATTAGAATGCAGAGGTAGACTTTTGTATATTCCTGTGCTGTCTATTTTAAATCATGTTCATTAGAAACAAATACATTGACTTTCTGGAAAATGTTTAGAACATCAAGTTAGGTGCTGGCTTGTCGGTTTCTCACTTTTCCCTTTATTTACAAGATTACGTGCATTCTAAGGCGTACGTAGAAGTGCACGTAGTGAATATAAAGTCGGTTCTAAATGTTTTAGGTTAAAATATTTTTGTGACATAAATAAATACACCCAACCGTAACACACATAGTCCTGATCCCACACTAGGGTAACCGGTATCGTGGGTATCAGGAACTACGAGGGACTTGCGGTCCCACAACACCCAGACCTGAAAAAATATTTACGGATCGCACCAACATTTGTCACGGTGCGGGAATCGAACCCACGATTCGCAGCCGGCTCCTCGCCCACTGCGCCACGGAGGATGTCAAATGTTTTTAATGTATTAATTAAAATAATTATTGTATCAATTCCTTTAATTTCGAATTGATTATTGTAATTTTTGTAATGATAATGCCCGCCACGAATAATACTAGGTACGACAAACGGATACATTACATGATTACTATGCATTACAATTATTCAAATGGTTCTATACAACCAAATTTAAAGGTGCTTAGCATACGTAATAACATGGCTTAGGTACAGTGGCTTAGGTATTGCAAAACTTAAATTAATTGGCGACGGATCAGTTTTTTGTAGGTCCAGGATTTTGATAGTTATCACATTTAAGACCAATAAATTTTGACTGTGCAAGTAATAAGGATGTTAACAAATTACGCATGATTTTTAGCTTTAAGTATCATAGGACTACTATTTCTGCCGCAAGCACAGTATGCAGACACTGTTGTGTTTAGGTTTGAAGGGCATTGAAGCATATTACTGGTCATTGTGAGACTTAACATCGTACGTCTCGCGCAGTTCAGTGCCATGCAGTGCTTTGTCATTCAAATTTCTGTGTGGTGTTGCTTCTGTTTATGGGCAGGCGTTGCGCTTACCATCAGGCGAGCACCTTGCTCGTCTAGTCATTGCAAATATTTTTATTTTGACTGAATCCATTTAACTAGGATAAAAAAGGACTAAGATCTGTAACCAAAATGTGGTTTGGCGTTTTACGCGAACTAAAAACATCAAACGAAATACGTTTTCTGGCATAAGGTTACATCAATATTTCAACATAACAAATATTTACTTGAATAGCAAAGTTATAGCCTATTTTATAGGTTTATTAAGGACGTAATAAAAAAAATATTTTTTCACTTTTTTAACATTTTTAAAACACTATGCACTTTATTGTCGGTCGCCTTGACCTTAGTTATGCACCTGTAATTGATTTGTGCGAGTTAACTTGTTTGCTTGTTTTATTTATGACATGAAATGTTGTAATCTGGATTCATATTTAAGGTTTAATCATTCATTTATGGATGAGTAAACACATAGGCGTGATTGATTTTTATTCATTCGTTTTTTGTTGATATAAGTAACGCCATATGGTTTAACTCTTTGCTGGCATTAATAACTCAAAAAAGGCACTGATGATTTATGATTATAAGTCTTAGAAAAAACGTTTACATTTGTGTTGTGCCGCAGACTAATAGATTATCGCAAATACTGGAATCCGGTTATGTGTTGCAATCAACTGCAGAATGTTTAAGTGCTTTATTTAATTCAATATCAGATTTTATCTTGTTTAGTTATTTATTGCATTTGTTCTTTCGTTGGATCTGTTATTAATTATAATATTTATTTTATACCACCTGTCTTTTGTTTTCCTAAAAAAATCTACTTAAGTTTTATAAAATAACACTGTTCAGTTTCCCAATACATTTCTTATAAATATCTAGATTGTGATATTTCTTGAATCACAATCAATCATGTAAATGCATTGCAAAGATAACATGTTCAACATATCTGCCAGGTTTTATCCAAAGATGACTATGACGTATACCATTACCACTTTATCTTGATATGCGAAGAATAAACTATAAAAATAAGTCAATATCATCAGCGAATGTGTTAGGACTATAAATTCCTTGACGTCAATGTTAAATAAGTTTTCTTAGTATATTATCTTTTGAAGTACATTAAGAGTATCATTTTTATCTTTAAATAAGTTTTACTTTGAAATATCTAGTGGTTGATGTAATATGTCCACGATGTAATGGTCTCTTCAGATTTTATTTGTTTAGCTATTTCTGCCAAGTATGTTAGCACTATATATGTTTTGGTTTGAAAGACATTGAAGCCAATAAAATTACTATATTTATTATGGGATGACGACAATATTAGGTTCCAGCTCATCTTGTCATTATTCTAGTTTTATTAATAATGTATCAAGGGAAGTTGGTTTATCCAAGACAGATTTCTTGAACCATACGAAAGGTAACACCAAGCCGCTATTTCATTCCGGTTTTTTCTATGAGGCAGTAGTCCGGTTGAATAGGCTCATTCATACTGTATACCGAACTGTCTACAGCGTGGCTCTACCACTTACAAAACTTATCAAATAGTCGTAAAAATCCGTGGGTGGTTTGTAGTCGAATTTCATAAATCTATTTTAGATGAATGTTGAGGTCATTGTCTCGCAACCGTTAAAATATTATCATTTAAAGTATGCTGTTATTTTGACGACGCATTGTTCATTCTGAGTTTTGCATTTTTTTTCTTCAAAATATGTCTTCATTTCCATAATTTTGCAGGTCCTGTTACTTATTGTTACTGAAATAGAAAACAAAAAAATGGGTATATTCATTCAAAATCTAATAATTCTGATGCAGTTGTAAATGTTTTTTTGCTAACAAGCCTTATCCATAAGCTTTGCAAGTATCATGCCAAGTTGCACGTAGACAGTGATACTACTACTTAGCATAATGAAAAACACACTTTTTGTTGCTTTTCGTTCGATTGACGTCAAACCAAATGAGTTTATCTCAATCGTGCCTGAACTTGTAATTAATATATGTGGAACAATCATAATATTTGTCAAATCGAACCAGTCCTCATCGAGACATAAGATTTTGGATCAACCTGATGATGCAATCCCATCCGAGATTTGGACAATCAACCATGGCGGTCGTATACAGTTTGCCTGATTGGTCTGGAAGCATATTTAATAAACCGGCGGGGTCCAGTATTCATAACTCAGATCGGGTTTTTACTAGTGTTTGAGTTTTGGATTTGAAAAATCACTCATTAGTCGGTCGGGATTGACTGATAACTAATATAATATATCGTCATCATCATCATCAGCCACAGGATGTCCACTGCTGAACATAGGCCTCTTCCAAAGATTTCTAGACCAACCTGTTGGAAGCGGCCTGCATCCAGCGACTTCCTGCGACCTTTATCAGGTCGTCTGTCCACCTTGTAGGCGTACGTCCAACGCTGCGCTACATATAATATATGATTAATATAATTTATTTCTTTCTTTCTTACATCAACGATGCAGTAAACGAATAATAGATCCTCGCTCTTCTAAGAAGCGATCTTGCAAATGCTACTTTATTCTACGAATTGTTATTGTAAGCTGCAAGATCGTAACTTTGCGCTTCGTTAATATATTCATCACAAGTTTGGTTGATTTTCCGTTTATTATTTCGATTGACGTCAAACGAACGTTGGAAGAAATGTCAATGGAAAAATGCATTGTGCTAGTACCAATGTATGCGTACAATTTGGCAGAGTGCCTATATGATTACGTTGACTATAATATGGCTTCTGACCTTAATAGAGCTACTAGTATTTGAAAAAGTACCTCGGTGGCGTAGTTGTATTGTGGGTTTGATCCCCGGGTTGGGTAAAAGTGATATTGGGTTTTTCTATCAGAAAACGCTTAGTATCAGCCTAGAGTTTGGTCCTAAACCGGCTACGACCAATCATCAAGTTATATCGCAAGCCCCTTGGGAGAAACGTATATACTGGCTAATCTTGGAATGCGATCCACATAAGGTGTGTGGATCACTATGACAGGTTTTAACATGTGTACGATGGGCGCTATCCGGGTGGATATGGACCACCGCCACATACAGCACTTGGTAATTCAAAGTTACAACTATTGATGGACAGGCATGGCGCATGTAAGGCGAGGGACTTGATTAGCAAGTCGTTTCAAGTCTCATATAAATTTGACTTGAGATAAACATTAAGAGCTAAGAGTTAGGGTATTCAATAGTTACAAATATCCTAAATTGTTTATATCATGTACACATATACTTTATACAGATGCGTTTCTAATTTACAATGGATCAGATGATATGATTAAAGTTACCTACATATATTACGTAATAATATCATGTGTTTTCCCTAACCTAACGTCCAAGAACAAAATTGACATAATCAGCACAGTGATGAGCTAAGTCCGATATAAAACAACAAATACACAAGCTACCTTTGCATTGTTTTTCTTCGAATTCCAAGAACATTGTTGCATGGAAGCAATAATAATTTACAGTTTATTCATTTTAAATCTTATATACCTAATTTCTTTAAATGCGGTGATGGCCTAACGGGGAGAGGTACGAACTATCGAGACGGAAGTCGCAAGTTCGAAACTAGTCCCAAAAGCATGCTACGTTTTTAAGTTACGTGTTTATTCATTGTTAGTTATCGTTCACGTTGACGGCTAAGGAAATATCCTTTGGAAACCTGCATACCAGAGGATTTTCCGTAAGAATTTTGATGGTATGTCTACCAACCCGCATTGGGCCAGCTTGCAGGACTAAGTCCCAATCCCTCCAAATAGTAGAGGAGGCCCGTACTCTCGAACATATGTCTTGGAATGTATGTTTACTAGGTGCTATGTCACTCGTATGCGAGAGGCCGTCTGTGTTGGTACCACCACTTTGTCTTTTGTGTTTCAGTTCGAAGGATATTGAAGCCAGTGAAATTAATGGGCATCATGAGCCTTGGACATCTTATGACTTGGGTGACGAGCGGAGTGCTTTATCATTCAAAGTTCTGTGTGGTGTTGCTTCTGTTTATGGGTAGACGTGGCGCGTCGTTCAAGCTATAAAAAAAAAGTAAAACTGGGCTGCTATGTAGTCAATGTCAAGAAACGGTCTTAGGAGTTTTAAAAATCAAACAGCCGTATCATTATCTGAGTTAAACGAGAGAAGCTGATCATTACGTGTTGGAAAACAAGTAATTTGTAGACAAAAGTAATTATGTTTCGTCTCGGTTGTTTGTTCCCTTCGGCTATTGCGTGAATTCTTGAAAACGATAGACTAATTTGTTTAACACAAAATGTTTCTAAACCACAATTATATATTTTGCTATTATAGTCTCAATTAAGTTTAGTTGTCTCATTTTTAACAGAAGCAAAAGAAAACATAATAGTTTCGTAATTTGTCTGTTTAAGTATTTTATGTATGTTTTTTTTTATTGGATTGAATGACGAGACTCGCACGTCGCTCGCCTGATAGTACGCGCCACACCTGCCCATAAACAGAAGCAACACCACAAAGAACTTTGAATTACAAAGCACTGCATGGCACGTCATAAATCTCATAATGTCGAGTAATTTCAATGGCTTCAATGTCTGAAGGCTGAAAAGCTTTCGAAACGTCGGGACCAAATTGAAATAAAAAACCGCGATAAAATCCATTTAAATTAGTTTTATTTAAATCTGTAATATTCGCGTAAACATAAGAAATCATTCTATAGACCAAGTTGCATAATCAGTTCTCATGTTGTGCAATAATATGTGCGAATTTTAGATATTTGTTCTGGATTGGATATGCTTGTCATGTATCTATCATTGCACTCCGACCCTGGTGAAGGAGTTGCCGTTTACGAAGGGCAACTGAAATCTATACCAAAGCTGTAATGAACACATAGTATCCCCATAGTAACCCCAGCGTATCTTATGTTGTTTGACAGCCTCCGCGGCGCAGCGGGCGAGTAGCCGGCTGTGAAGCGAGAAGCCGCGGGTTCGATCCCCGCACCGAGATAAATGTTTGTGTGACCCACAAATATTTGTTTCGGAGTCTGGGTGTTGTGAGACCGAAAGTCTCTCGTAGTTCCTGATACCCACGACACAAGACTCGTATTTTACTGTGGGGTCAGGACTATGTGTGTGACTTTTGTATTTATATTTATATGGAAAATTAAATCTAATTTTACTACCACTCTGGGAACGTACCTAAGGCCTAAGCGTATCTATTATGTATGGAATTGTATCTATAATAAGTATAAAGTGATAATTCAAGAGAACGATCATAGATCAATATCTATGATGCAATATAGAAATATAATAATAGCTATCATATTAAATTTCTTTAATAAGTAGCAACGTTCGCACTCCGTAACCGGACTCCGCGGTCAAACCACATTTTTGCCAACAAAAAATCTCACATCTACGAATCTTTTCTGACGACAAAAAATGTGGCAAATATTGGCGCAGTAGCTGTTTACTTCAAATTACTATTTCTCAGATTTAGCGTTAATTATATACAGTACATGTAGGTACTAGAGGAAGATGGATATATTCCCCAATTGCTGTTCCTTTCTTGCATCATCTTTTCCATTTGCGCGACAGAGGTGATGGAATGTATTGGGCCTTAAAAATAAATAAACAAAAGAAATATGTACAGTTACAAATAATTTTCGTGGTACTATTCAACTGTTTTTAGTCTAAATTTGAAAATAAAGAAACATCTAAGAATTATGTTAAACGTTATTATGTGATCACATCATCAAACAATAGGTAGAGCTTGTCTTTTGTAAGACCATTGAACTTTGGACTTAGCCCAAGTTTGCCTGTTACCGTTGAATAATGATATCTTTCAGCATACATAATATGAATTATTCATATTTTTATTATATTGATGAATTCAAACAGAATGTATCCGTTACGTAAGATGAATAATAGCGTACTTCAAATAATGTTTAAAATACACTTAATCGTATTTATACAAAACATACTTATTTTATTCCTTTATTCGGTTAACGAATAATAATCACTGAGTCAGGAAGTATTATAAATAATGTAAATATATATAATATTAATATTAATTGTAATATATTTATAATATTTGTTTCGGATCTGAAATTTATGAGACCGAATGTCTCTCGTAGTTCCTGATACTCACGACACAAAACTCGATCTTACTGTGGGGTCAGGACTATATGTGTGACTGTTGGGTTTATCGTAACATTGGTACTCTACAAGGGCATAAATAGACTAACTGACTTAACCAAAATATGCAACATATTTTTAACTCTCAAAAACAGGGGTGTTATATAACTTTAATACTTACAAACTTAATTGATAGCAAAAAAAACCTCGAGTTACGGAAATAATAACAATTTTGATAAAATAAAATTCCCACGCATTATTTTCATAAGACTTAATATACTCCAACGGTATGAATTTAAATGAATAATATTATTTTAGTATTACTTATGTCAATAAGCTAGACAAGGATAATCGCAGTTCATACATACAATAACGACAGTTTAATACATAGACGCCTACATACGACAAATGAGCAAAAACTAATCCATACGATACCTCTTGTAACCACGGAGGAATGGTAAAAAACAATATTGTGCAAATACTCAATTTTTTAAGAGAGTTCAATGAGTAATCACTTTGGGAGGAAAACAGCGTTTAACTATTTAGGCAAACATTAGATGTTATTTACTTTATCTTTTGCTGATAGGACGGTCATTTTTGCATACGTCTAGATTGTAACTACCTATGTGTCTCTGACAACGCGATTTATAAAGTAGAAAGAGACGAAAATAGTGTTAAGCGCAGTGCTAAGAAAGTTTAGTGTTAAAACCACCATAATAGCTCCAGTACCTTCAGGCCGGCATAATCCTACCGACTGTCGAAGGATGAAATTTTTCTTGACGGTCGACATTTGCAGTGTACTTAACATTAGATTGAATGAAGTCACTTTGTCGTAGCGGGCTAACAAACATCCAGTAATGAATGTAATGTTGATTTATGATGGTTAATGTATGACTAAGTTATTTTTTTATTTCATTGAATCGTTGGAACCACAAGTTATTTGAATTCAAATGTGTATTTTAGGCAAGTGTAACGTGTCAATTTTTGGTTCACGCGAAGCAACGAATTAATTATTTTTACAGCCAATTAGCATCCAATCAACGAAAGAACAATTTCTTCACTCAACCGCCTATTCCCATTGCGACGCTGTGGTCGGTCATCAATTACTTGTTATTTTCATTGGTGTAATATCTTGACGTCATAGTTACCAATGACGTTATCTCGATATTATCCCCAATTGGTTGACGACAAAAATCAATTTATAAAACATGTCACAGCATTACGCACCAAATCGCTTGATGTAACAACGTCTTAAGGAGCAATATTTATAAGACACACGCCTCTTGAATACACAATACAGGCCCCTAAATATATTTCTTGTCTAACAATAAATTGATTTGTATGTTTCTAAGCAATTAGCATATTTTTTTGCAAACACGTGCCAGACACGTGCATGTGGAATAATCTGCTACATTATTCATGTACATATACTTTGTGTGTATACATAATATTCAAAAGTTCCTTGGAATTGTCAAAATTAATTCGCATAATCTTAGAATTTGAATTCTGATGCATAAATATTTTCCCTGTTATTTGTGCTTTTTCAACAATATTCGTATTACTATGTGGATTATAGATGTGCTATTTACTGAATTGCTTTTATGACAGTATACGGCCGTTAAAAAGTAATAAAAGGAGTGTTGACATTTATTCTAATCCAATTACCACCATCTCACAGAAAACGACGTACAAAGGCAGCTTACGGTTTCGATTCGTTGGAGAGTGAGATTTGCGGAGGCCCAAATTCGGTAGCCAAAGGTCGGCAATGGATCCATGATTCCTTAGTATTGTGGGTGCTAAGGAAGCTTATGGGCGGTTGTGATTAATTGCTACATTACATTTGGGGTTGCGTTTCTTAGAGGACGCAATTTTATTTTTTTGATGTGTAGGGGGGGTAAGTGTAAAGCTAAAATCAAGTTTGTGGGGTCGCCACCCTTGTCCCACGGCCGCCATCTTGAAAATAGGGGTTGAAACGGTTTTTACCATATATCTCTTAAACTATTTATCTGATAAAAAAAATTTGGTACCGTTTTTTGTTGCTAATTAAATTCTCTATAACTTTGGTCCAGTAACTTTTTGTCGTAAAACTATAAATAAAAAAGTTATAAGTGAAAATGTTCAGAAATTCGAGAAAAAAAATTATATTTTTCGATATAACTTTTTTTTTTATCATTTTACGAAAAAACAATATCAGACCATTTTTGTAGATCGTTTTTTAAGGAACAACTTTTATAAGCAACATTTTTTCATTAAGTCAATAGCTAAGGTTTTACAGCACTCCGAAGTGAGTACTATTTTTCAGTACTCTTAACTATACATATTTTATACATTGGTACTAATAATGTGTCATCAGTTATTTATTTATTTTTTTTATTTTGTTATTATAATTCTTTTAATTAGTAATTTTGCAATGTTATTAATAATTAATTATTGACTCTTTTCCCCACCACCCACGAGGTAGAGTCTGGAAGCGCGTTTTTTTTTACGTGGTATCCCCAATAGGCCTAATCCACGGTGATTTTATAAATTTGAACTACTCCGTCCTCGGTCTTTTCGATGGACCAGGCTGCAGCTCAGCATCTGATCGGTTTTCTGAATCAAATATCAGTGGGAGAACTGGAGAAGGAAGGGGTGTCAATGTCGGCGGTTCATCATCGAAGTCATTTTCATTTGTTAATTCTGAGAGTTCCATTACGTTACTGCAAGTCTCTCCAGAACAATGGAAGCACACTGCGGAACATTTTAGCCCTGCTTTTCGACATCCACACATCGCTCCACAGTTTCCTTTGCATTTACAAAAGATCAATTTAAGAAGCTCAGGGGGTGCTGGAGGTTTAGAGCTCTGCACTGGCATCAATAATTTTCCACATTTTTTCCAGCCCCAGTCTTCAGGATCATTATTATTACCAAGCCACGACTGGACCTGATGGTAGACTCGGAAAGTATGAAAGCGAGCTGTGTCTTGTGTTGGAGGAAGTGAAGATAAATTAAATGTACTTTTTGTCACTGCCTTGGCGAATTGTTTGTATCTTAGGCTGTCAAGAGAATTATCATCTTTATTTTTTTCTTTATTACATTTTCACTTATAACTTTTTTATTTATAGTTTTACGACAAAAAGTTACTGGACCAAAGTTATAGAGAATTTAATTAGCAACAAAAAACGTTAACAAATTTTTTTTATCAGATAAATAGTTTAAGAGATATATCGTAAAAACCGTTTCAACCCCTATTTTCAAGATGGCGGCCGTGGGACAAGGGTGGCGACCCCACAAACTTGATTTTAGCTTTACACTTACCCCCTCTACACATCAAAAAAATAAAATTGCGTCCTCTAAGAAACGCAAGGTGAGGCCTAAAAAATGTAACATTTCAATGGACTATAAAAAATATTCTTTCTTCAAAAAATCTTATCGCAGTGTCACATGTACGGTACAAGATCTTTAAAATTACGAAATAATTTTAGTATTTTTTGTTAGTAACTCTGAATTTGCTATGTTATTTCACTCACACATACAAAACGTATAAACCACACAGATTTATTGCTTACAAGTTTTTTAAAAACACTCATGGCATTTATAGCACACATTTATAACCGTTATAATATATCTGAAAATTGCCGCTTCATGTATAATGAATCTTTATGCATATTAGAAGCAGAACACCACATCCATGGCAAGTAGAGAGCGTGCTTCTCAGATTTATTGGGAGGGCTTTCTTGAATGCTAATCTTTATGGGCCTTTCCAAAGGTGTTTGTATTGTTATGACCGTAGTAAGAAAGTATAATACATTTATTAGAACGATATTTACATTTAGATTAATTCGTTTAGTTATTTATGTGGGGAAATTGTAGATTAATTGAATGTAGAGAACTTGCTCTTAATATCTTTTTGAAAGGAAGTTGTGAGAAATTGCATTAAAATAAGCGATTGCGAAGTTTCTGTTGTCATGAATTAAATTTAATTAAAATATAAATAACTCTTGTCGAATAGGTGGTAATGAACTAAAAGGAATTTTGTATTTTTGGTTTGATAGGAGTGATATACTGTGTATATTTAGACAAACACATCGTCTGTCGTTGGTGGACAATATTCTTGGGTTGTGCTACACCTACCATCAGGTGCAGTATAGTCACTTTGCCGCCAGGATAAAAAAAAGAAAAAAGAATTAATACACGCAGGATACTGTAGATTAACTTTGAATTAAAATTAGACTAAATAAAAAATTCCGAAATTATTTGGCTTAGTTTGGTGGAGTAACAACAGGATTTTATGAGTGGTAGAGCCACGCTGTAGCATGAATGGGTCGGCTCGACTGGGTCGGTTTTCTCACAGAAAACCGACGTAAAGTAGTGGCTTGCTGCTACATTTCGTACGGTAAGGGAGATATCCGGAGGCCCAAATACCCCTCCCCTTTCCAATCCCTAATTATCCCTTTCCCTTAAGGTCGGCAACGCGCCCATAATTCTTCTGATATTGTGGGCATACATGGGCGGTGGAGAACACTTACCATGCGGTGACCCACTTGTTTGTTTACCGGCCAATGCTTTAAAAAAGAAAAAAAAATCCTAATATTTAGCCGTAGTATATAAAAAGAAATGTATTTTAGTCATTTTATAAAACAGTGTTAGTTTTAAATTATACCTAATTAGCGAGATTTATTTTGCTATCTCCATTTGACATTCATGTATTTACATATATAAAGTTTATCCTCATATCAATTTCCTAAAGTTAATTTTTATGTTAATAATCAAATTACATCAATAAGATACAAATCTAAATGGTTTTAGCGGTTTATTTTAACGAAACGGTATTAGTGGTTAATCATAAAGTTCATTGTCACCACGTATTACAAAGGTTAATGTCGTACACTTAACTAGGAAATTTTAACGTTACATTTTATATTATACAACCTGATAAGCACCTAGCATGGAATCAAAGGTCTTTAACTTTATGAGAGGTTGGTAAAAAATGATCGTGTACAAAGACATTAAGAATTTCGAAGGTATGTTTTATTATTTGATTAAATGACGAGACGAGCAAGGCGCTCGCCTGATGGTAAGCGCCACGCCTGCCCATAAACAGAATCAACACCACACAGAACTTTGAATTACAAAGCACTGCATGTCACTGAACTGCGCTTTGAACTGTATTATTTTCTGTTGCGTTTTCAACATAGGAAACTACCCTATTACTGCGTATTATGAGATTTATATCTCGGGGTGAAAACGATATCCAGTACCAAATAGTGTTTTGTAATTCAAAGTCCTGTGTGGTGTTGTATCTGTTTATGGCGTAAGAGTTGCGCATACCATCAGACGAGCGACCTGCTCGTTTCATTATTCAGGCTAATAAAAAAAAATGATTTGTGTCACAATAACGCGTCACCATTCACCTATATGTACAAGACAATAGCTACAGGCAAACTGTCATTGTTTTTGTACACATTACGCTCATATTAGAGTAACTACTGAAAATTAGCTCTGTGTTTCGCCCCACAGTACAGCATTATGCTGAGTCATAAGTTGTCATGCAACTGTCACGGTCACGAAATGCAAATGCGTGGTATTTAGTTGACGAATACTAGCTCTGTATACACGTCCCAC
Organism: Amorpha juglandis; assembly: GCA_949126905.1. Lineage (NCBI taxonomy): Eukaryota > Metazoa > Arthropoda > Insecta > Lepidoptera > Sphingidae > Amorpha > Amorpha juglandis. The sequence goes on from OX421372.1 coordinate 12,736,106, forward strand.
TGCTGGGAATGGACTTCTTCTACTGAGGGGTTGGCAAACTTCACATACATTAGAAATTTTTATGGAGAACTACTCAGGTATGCAGGTTTCCTCACTATATACCGTTAAAGCTAGCCATAATTAACAATGAATGCATACGTAACTTAGACAAGTCCGAGGTGCATGCTCTTGGGGCTGGTTTCGAAACTGCGACTGTCGTCTCGACAGTCCGTACCATCCCCGCTGAGCTATCGGTTCTTGGTATTTAGTTACATAATATAAATCATATAAGTACACTCAATTGTTATATTGTATTTTTTTAAACAACAAGCTGCATTCCCCAAAATATACTATCGAAAGAATTATATAAATCAAATTAAAACTAAACAATTTAGAAGCTATTAAAATCTGCTGGAAGGTGTAGTTGTCAAATGACTGAAAGAGGATGCACGACATGGCATGTTACGTCACAAGGCAGGTCACGCCTGTTATGGTCACGCGTGGAAAGAAGATAGCGAGATTTTCCCACTACCCGGCCACCTTTGCTTATTCCAATATTTAAAACATGAACATCGTTTTTTACCCAATTTTAGTTTTGTTCTCACAAAATAGTTTATTTTTCGTATTTTTATCGGGTTCATATAAAATAATGTAGAAAATGAAACATAGCTAAATACCCTATTACTCCACAAAAAATTTAGACTTCATTAACAATGTCCTTCAACATAGCGAAACTCTCTAATTAAAATAACCCAAATATGTCCTTGAAGGTGAACTATGAACATTTCGATCTAAAATACATAAGCACGCAATTTGGACCGTAGTAATGAAAACGCTGGCGAAACGGCTTATCAGATTTGTTAAGTCCGTTAATAATCGCTTTCCACAGTTAGGGACTGTTGCCAAACGCGAAGTCAATGAGCCCTTGATGCCAGTTTACCAGCCATTGACCTAGGAATAAAGTTTAATTTCTATATTGAACTTGAGCTAATAAATAATATGTTATAAGCCAATTTACTGCTCGCATTTTGTCACCTTTTATTTTTTTATTAGGTCTGTATTACACGCACGGCCTCAGGTAGCATGAGACTCTTCTACGAATAAGAAAGTTGAGGCTTTATTCCACCAATCGTGTCTAATGGTTGAAAGCCTTCACAAATCGGCACATAGTGGCTTGTTCAGACGATTCGTTTTCCAGGATCAACCACTGTATGACCAGTAACTTCAGGACGGCCTAGTTTCGCCGGCTACCGAAGAACACAATGTTTGATGATCGATATTATATTTGGACTATACACTGTAGTTTAGTCACTTTACCGTAAAAAATAAAATAATCACAATCCAGCCCTTCAAACGAAAAGGTTTCTCCTACAGTAGGACATTGCAAAAAATGCTTGTTGTCGATCCTATATCTATACTAATATTATAAAGCTGTAGAGTTTGATTGTTTGTTTGTTTGTTTGAACGCGCTAATCTCAGGAACTACTGGTTCGAATTGAAAAAATCTTTTTGTGTTGGATAGTCCATTTATCGAGGAAGGCTTTAGGCTATATAACATTACGCTGCGACCATTAGAAGCGAAGCATCAGTGAAAAATATTGCAAAAACGGGGAAAATTATTCATATTTGAAGGCTTCCGTTGCTAAGCTACCCAAATAATATTATTTGAAGGCTTCCGTTGCTAAGCTACCCAAATCTATACTAATATTATAAAGCTGTAGAGTTTGATTGTTTGTTTGTTTTTTTGATCACGCGGGCGGAGCCGCGAGCAAAAGCTAGTCTAGAATAAATGGTTGTAGCATCTTTACTCAATGTCAAAAAATATGTATCTTGACCTTCATTACGTGAAACAACTGACGTGTTTTTAGACTATTCACAATTTTTGTCTCATTTTTTTCCTATTAACAAATGACGTCATAACGATTTAGTCACATTCATATATTCGTTAATCTGTTGTTGTAACTCGCTGTATCGGAGGCGGCGGAGGAAACGCTCAATTATTTCAAAATAATGTATTATTGCTTAAGCAGCTCACGAAAATCAGTCGGACAATGACCCAAGCAAGACAGTTTTCACAAAATTACTTCGGCATTGTGTACACAATAATATTTGTTTCGAGTAAATCCCTATTAAACTATTTGAGTAGTAGAGCCACGCTGTAGACAGTTTTGTCTACAGCATAAATGGGCCGGCTCGACTGGGTCGTTAACACTGTCTCACAGAAAACCTACGTAAAGTAGTGGCTTGCTGCTGCGTTTCGTACGGTGAGTGGAATATCCGGAGGCCCAAATCCCTCTCGCCTTCCCAATCCCTAATTATCCTTTTCCTTTAAGATCGGCAACGAGCCCATGATTCTTCGGGTATTGTGGGCGTACATGGGCAGTGGAGATCACTTACCATCAGGTGACCCACTTGCTCGTTTGCCAGTCTATGAAAAAAAAAAAAGTACTTGCTGTGCAAACTCTATAACCTAAAACGGTTGGATACCTAGTGGTTAGTCTTGACGTGTGAGGAAAAAAAGTCGTACCTACCTTTACACAAAACCTCACGTTATTTAGAATGGCTTATTTAGTAATGACTCTTTTATGACTCTTTTTGTTATGTTTGAAGTATGATAGCACATGATGATGTAGGTACCTATGCAATTTGTACCGGTACGTGTTATTATTAAGCACATAGGTATAGCTTGCTCGTCTGCCTATCAAGGCATTAAAAGAAATTAAACTTGTAAAATTAACGTTTGTTGATATTTTCTTTTTTTTCTCAATATTCATCTCTCCGTTCTCTATCAGTTCACCTAATTTTATGGCGACATACCTTATAGAAATTATGTTAAATTAAAGTCATAATTCGAATAATTACCTATAATTTCGAATTTGGTAATTTAGGCCTCCGGATATCTTACTCACCTGAATGAGTGGGGTTAGGCCTTAGACCGCCTCTCTGGTCTAATACGAGTCGGTAAACTTCCTGTACCTTTCGAAATTCTTATATTATACATTTATACTCATGCTTGTAATCCTCGAAGGAGTAGGCAGAAATGTAACCAGTAAGGACACTAACATTTCGCCGAGTGTATTTCCGTTCCATGATGTGATAGGGGACGAGCCTGCCAAAATATCAGACTCCAGTCTTATACTGGACAATTCGTGATAGAAAAACCCAATAACACTGCGTGTGTATCAGTGATAAATATATTTAATGATTTTTTTTATTTTTCAGGTAAGCATCAAACAACACAACTCTCATCTATGCTCCAATAGCGTGAGTTCCATCAATCATTACTGACAAGTATAATCGAACAACCAATACTCAGATTTAATTAACATAAAATCATATATTTATCATTATACTTTTTGTGAAGCGTTTCATTGACCCTTGGATCTGTGTGATTAACTATTGTATAGTACATTGTTTAGGTTAATTATTTTTATTGAGTTGTAAAGGCATTTCAATGGCTACTGTTAGTATTATAGGCAATATCGGTTCTAAATTAGTGAAGGGGGGGTGCAGACAGCCAATTTGCCACCCTCTAGACCAGTGTTTCCCAACGTGGGGCAATTTGATAGTTAAAGGGGGCAATTTAAAAATGGACTGGACACGACTTTAACCCTTTCGCTTTGGGTTATTTGCAATGCTAGCTATCGGTGACAAATTTAACAAAGATATGTTAAGGTGGGGCATGGCCTAAAAAAGGTTGGGAAACACTGCTCTAGACCAAGTATTGTATAAACTGCGAGGCTAGCTGAGGGTAAGGCAACCCACCCAGCATTCGTCGCCCGGGGCAAGTGCCCTTCTCCCTCTAGATCCGGGCTCTAGGTTCGATTTCTAGGTAGAGCTACGGAATACTTAACAGTACTATATACAAACGGTCACGTTGCAATAAAATGCTATTCATCTCGACCAGTGATCCATAACAATAGGTTTTAATTACCTCGCATACGCATGCTATACTGTATCGAATTACAACGCGTGAGAACTTCTTTTGGAGTAACCGTGTCAGCATCGGTCTGCCTCATTGCAGTAAGCGCACCTTGTAGGAAGGTATAATTACCTGCATTTTTACGCGGAGTGAGACAGGCCTGTTTTTGGAACTACAGATATCTAACTCACTATAGAAACGCAGCAGCAAGCCGCTACTTTACGTTTTCTGTGAAACAGTGGTAACGACTCGGTCTAGCCGGCCCATTCATGCTGTAGACAAAACTGTATACAGGATGAAGAATCCAAGAATAGTGTCGACCAACGACAGATGAGGTGACTATCATAGGTCGGTAAAATTATGTCAGCCTACCTAATTGCTGCTTCACACCTCAGTGTCCTTCAACCGGCACACAACGATGCTTACACACTACTGCTTAGCAGTACAGAGCAGTGGTACGTACCCAGACGAATTCTCGTATACCAGTGCCCTACAACTAGTATCAGTTATGGTCGAACACCTGAAATGTTTGTTATAATAATCATACTAGAATTAAGTCACTTTACTGACATAATATACGATGGTCATTAAGTACAAAAGGGCCACAATTAAAAGACCTTAAAAACGGTTTTATTGTAAAAAAAAGTGACCTAAATACATCTATTTCAAGTTTATGTAAGAAATGTAAGAAATCATTATACATCTATTTAAGTCAATATTTTTGCAATAAAACTATCATCATCATCATCATCAGCCACAGGACGTCCACCGCTGAACATAGGCCTCCCCCGAAGATTTCCAGACCGACCTGTCGGAAGCGACCTGCATCCAGCGACTTCCTGCGACCTTCATCAGGTCGTCTGTCCACCTTTTAGGTAGACGTCCAAAACTATACTGGGTTTATTTTTATTGTGGCGCTTTTGTATTTAATGAGCAAATAACATTGCCAGTAGTGCTTTAGGAACTAAAAAATCTTATTAATCAAGTTTAATTAATCTAATTAAACTTCAAATGCGTTATTTTCGTGCTAACTCTTAGATATTATTTAAAGACCAATACCCTATATATGAAAAATTATAGCATATTTTAAATGTTTGTAATCACGAAAACATTCGTAGGCCTACTTTATTCTACACATGGCATGTGTTGCTTACGTTTAATTTCCATCTTTACAATTTTTATAAAGGACTTTACATGTTAAGGCTTTTAAGGAATCCAGTTATGAGTAAATTCTATGTATGTTTAAACTACAAAGGTATTTACATTCTTTTATTACTAAAATACTACTAAAGGCTTTTTTAAATAATAATATACTTAGGAGAATTATACGTTTTAATAGAGAAGGGACAATAATTGTTGAGTCCACATCCCATATGGTAGTATTAATATTATTACATACATTTGGTAGGCAGCGGCTTGGCTGTGCCCCTGGCATTGCCGATGTCCATGAGCGGCGGTGACCGCTTACCATCAGGCGGGCCGCTTGCTCGTCTGCCTATCAAGGCAATAAAAAAAAAAAAAAAAATGATAAAAAACATTAAAAAAATCTACGGCTGAGTTACTTGATGCTTCTTTTGAGACCCGTAAGCATTTGCGAAGTATCGTTAATTTTTTAATGGCATTTAATAACGTCCCTAGTGACCTATATAATAAAGTATAAACCATTTTAATTTGACCATCCACTATTTACACAACAATCTGTATACCATATGTGTCAATGTCCTAAGTTATGACTACGCCAGATGATTTTATGGTAGTCTTGTAAACAATTGCATTGTTGGCTTATCGTCCATTCACTGTAATTGTAGTGGAGAAATCTTCCACTAGAGAATTGCAAATATACCTGTAAATAAACGCTTTGTTATAATAATATTTTATAAGTTCGAAAATATAACTGTATATTTTAATTGGAGTCGGAGTGCTGAAATAAAGGCGCGTAAAATATTTTATGATTTTCTGCGTAATAACAAGCGGAAGCATGTGATAAATCGTTTTTAAGATAATGCCAATCTGCATTCATGATGAATGATAAAGCATATTCCCAAAGTGTGGCAATGCTCAGTTTGTTTTATATTTTCGTGGATCAATATATAAATAAATACACCCAACAGTCACTCACATAGCCCTGTCCCCACACCAGGTCAAACCTGTATTGTGGGTCCAATGGTCCTTCCATAATGGACTTCCATGCTTGTTGATTACACAAGCATTTGTCACGATTTGGGAATCGAATTCGCTGCCTTTCGCCTCAGCCGGCTATACGCCCACTGTGTCATGAAAGCTGTCAAAGAAGTAAATCAATCAATAAACTTAAAGTTCAGTTAACATGCAAAATCACAATGACTGCGCGTTTAATGGTAATTTACAAAATTGGTTTAAATCAAGATTCATGCTGATGGGATTGAACAAGTTCCTCCTTTAGTCGTAGGACAGTATGTTCCAGTATATGTGCTCTTTATTATCCCAGCACGGCAAAGTAACTGCACTTAACTTGATGGTAAGCGTAGTGCAATCCAAAAAACCAACGCCAACCAACAAAAAATGAGTTTATCGGTGGTCACTAGAGTCATGCCGGCCTGTATAAATTTGCTGCAAATAAACTTGTGTGATTTGTGGATCACACATATATTTGCCTCGGTGCGGAAATAGAACAAGGCGTCTCGCTTCGTAGCCGGATACTCACCTACTACGCCATTGAGGCATTGTATGGTATTGCATTGCATGCTATTGCATGGTATCTACAAGCTGTAGATGATAATGATGCTATGGTGGCAATGATGGTTATAGCGGATATATCAGCCCGGATAGCAACCTCCGTACACTTAGTGTTAAAACCTGCCATAGTGATCCACACGCCTTGTGTGGATCGCGTTCCAGGATCAGCAAGTGCATATCTGGTTCTCCCGAGGGGCTTGCGACATGACTTGATAGTTGATTGGTGCGAGTATAGGGGTACATCCTTTTATCAAAGTGCCTGCATCGGTCATCCGCCTGTGCTGCCACAGGCCCCTCGATTTGCTTTTTCCCTCTCCGAAAAGGAAAGAAGCTTTTATACAGGCCGGCATGATTCTGGTGACCACCGATGAACTCATTGACTGTCGGTGGTCGCTAGTTTTTTGGACTGCACTACGCTTACCATGAGGTGTAGTGCGGTCACTTTGCCGTTCCGTTAAAAAAACAACACAAAAGAAATTGATGTAATTTATATCATGTTTATTTCACGTAAATAAAGGCTAGTTTATGATGTGATCCATTTGACACTGACACCGCCAAGGAGTGTTGGTTTGATGTAATTTATCACTTTAATCCAAATAGTCAATTTCGGCAAAAGCCTACTAAGGTCATGAAGTCATGTCACTTCGCATTTAATTTGCATTAAGTCCAAGTGATAGAACACGACTTAGATTTATAATTCTATCTTTTTATTATATACTAGCTTTTGCTCGCGGCCCCGTCCGCGTTTTCCGGGATAAAAGTAGCCTGTAACCGTCTCCAGGGTCCCATCTGTCTCTGTAGATAAATTCATCAAAATTGATTCAGTGATTTAGACCTGAATGCGTAACAAACAAACTCACTTTCGCGTTTACTTTCACCCCGCTTTTCATTCTTTATTAAATAGAATTTCCAAAATTCCTGAAACGCGTATTTATTTGTTTTACATCAATAACCGAAATACAACATTTTGTTTATGTAACTTTCAAAATGACGGATATTCATACATATTATCCTCCCCTATTTTGACCCCTTTGGGGTGGAATTTTCTAAAATCCTTTCTTAGTGGGTGCCTACATAACAAAATGAATATACAGTCCGAATTTCATGCTTGTAGCCTTGATAGTTTGCGCTCGGCGATGATGAATCAGTTAGTCAGTCAGGACATGTTATTTTATAAGTATAGATTTTTAACCGACTTTTAAAAAGTAGGATATCCATATTCTATTTTATATTCTGCATATGTAAGTGATTTTTTAACTAAATGTGGAACGATTTTTATGATTCGTTTTGTATTAGTTAGGAACCCATCTATACGGTAAAATATAATGATGAAATGTTTAATATAAAAAAATACTAGCTCACATACACTGTTGGGCACAGGCCTCCTCTACTGATTGAGTGGGTTTAGGCCGTAGTTCACCACGCCGGCCTAATGCGCTTTGGCAGACTTTAAATACCTTCGAAATTCTCGTAGAGAACTTCTCAGGTATGCAGGTTTCCTCACGATGATTCCTTCATCGTTAAAGCAAGTGATAATATTTCCATGCATGAGAGCACTTAAAAATTACAACCAATTCTCAAACTCAAACCAAAAATATTGATAAACCAGTTTTTTGAATTGGTTCGTATTCCATACGTTTTGCATTTGGGTTTTTTGCGGACACAGGAAGCCCTTGTGTCAGTCTATATCAAGGTTAGATTTACTTTAAGTATTTAAAAGCCATTCAAGGCACGCTTTATCAAAGTAGGCTTACATTCTCTCGAGTCGTTTTTATAATATATAGCGTAAAGGGATTTACCCACCTTTAAACGAAATCGAGAGAAGTAGCATGGTTATTAATTTAGTTTAAGGTTTGATTCAGAACTCAGCGGCAGATCGGTTGGAAGTGAAATGTTTTAGCTTGGCAATATTTTTGTACTCCGGTAAGCCGCATTAATGGCCTGTCTTCATGCTCGATCGTAGTGGCAAGAGATACTGACCATATCTTTCGAAATACATAAAAACCAGTAGTGTCGTAGTAGCTGCGATCTTGGCAGATACACAAATTGGTAGGTCCCTCGTATGCGAGAGGCCGTCTGGGTTGGTACCACCGCTTTGTCTATTTCTGCCGTCAAGCAATACTTTGTAAGCACTGTTGTGTTTCGGTTTGAAGGACATTGAATCCAGTAAAATTACTGGGCATTATGAGACTTTACATCTTATGTCACAGGGTGACTTGCGCAGTTCAATGCCATGGAGTGCTTTGTAATTCAAGTTCTGTATGGTGTTGCTTCTGTTTATGGGCAGGCGTGGCGCTTACCATCAGGCGAGCGCCTTGTTCGTCTCGTCATTAAACCAAATAAAAAAAGAATACTGTCGCTGCATTCAGCTGGCTGACGTCGAGTTTGGAATCATACGCTTACAGTGTAAAAGCATTTCTGAATGTCATTAGATTTAACGAACCATAAGCTATTTTTTGTGTAAATACAGCAAGTTTTTAGACAACTTTTTAACTATATGATTTGATTACAAATATTTGCTGTAAATATATAAAGATTCTATAACTGTATACAGTGTCATTTTGACACCCTATACTTAAATGAAACCATGTGTAGTGTTCGTTAATACAAGTACTTTGAGCTAAGACACTTTCTTATTAAAGGCAAAATAAAAAAATAATATTTCCTAACAAATTAAATGCCGTTAACATTAGATTAATTTTAAACAGTCTGTATACGCGCGCACACACATATAAAACTCAACATACACACCCGTCATCGAATGAATGAGACACACACACATACATTACCATTAAGCTTGGAATACATGTCGGACGAGCTTAGGCCAACACGAGTGTAGGTAAATTAATACAAGGCAAGCGCTAGTGCCTAGACGTTCGGCAAGTTTATCGAAAACCAATCGAGTAGCCGGCTGTGAAGCGAAAGGCCGCGGGTTCGATCCCTGGACCGAGACAAATGTTTATGTGAACCACAAATATTTGTTTCCCGAAACAAACCCAGACCCCGGGCTGGGTGTTGTGAGACCAAAAGTCTCTCGTAGTTGCTGATACCCACGATACTATTCTGATACCCAAAAATACTATCTATACGTTGGTGTTAGTCATCACTCGGCAGCATGTATTGCGAGCTTTATACCGTCAAGGTTAATGTGCCCGTTTTATAAAAACGCCAATCGTACAGAAGGCAAACGGCGCAAAATAGTAATTAGGAATTGAAATAAATATTAGATTACCCTATGAAATGTAATAAAATCCTAAGTAAAATCGAATCTTGTAACTTTTATAATGATTATTTGTTTTTAGTCAAATTTGTGTTACCTATTTATAGATATGTGCATTTCCCAAACACATTTTTTTTACGTTTTGTCATTATCAATGAACTAAGTAATACTGTCGCAACTTTTTCAGTGAATGTGTCGAGAGCGTCTTTGTGAGTCTGAGACGTATTTTCATATGTATGAAGTTGCCCTTCTTAAGCGTTTGTGTTTTATAATAACATCGTCAGCTGTGACATTTTATTTAATAGAGTTAAGTGCAAAAACCGTACAGCGTGATTTAAAAGGCTCAAAACTTAAATCACGTTTTTTGGCAAAACTACTACAAGCTCAAGCCTCATGTTTGGTACAAGGTAAGCAGAGGCGATGACGAATATGTGGTTTCATTTAGTAACAGGGTGTCAAAATAACACTGTATATTAATCTGAATGTGAATGAACTGTGAAATACTAATTCAAAATTAACTAAATAACACTTCATTCCAAATATCATTTTTCGCTTCATCATAAATCACATTCGTCACTCGTGGAAAACTGATATTTTAGCAGAAAATGTTTTTGACCCCGTCGCAGAGGGGTGTGTAAATAATTGAAGGGTTGACTCACCCTCCCAGACAGCGGGAAATGTCAATGGGAATATGTAGGTTCTTATACGTAAGTGTAAAGTAAGTAAGTGTAAAGTGCCATTGACAGGAGAAAGTTGGGGTTTTGTTTTGTCTGCATAAAAAAATATTGGAGGTTGAACTGCAAATTTATTTCTAAATATACGATGTAATATATCATATAACGTAATTCTTGAATAATGAATTCGTGTTTATTTGAGTGGTCTTCCTTTCAAGATTTGCTAATAAGTGAATATTTTATGCACGATGTCATTATTTTTTACACTTTTTACCAGACGGTGGTGATCACTCGTATATGAGAGGCCATCTCGGTTGGTGCCACCGCTGTTTCTATTTCTGCCGGCAAGGAGCAGCAGTAAGCACGGTTGTATTTCGGTTTGAGGGACATTGAAGTTATTGATATCACTGGCTTCAGGCCAGGCATAAGGCCCAAGTCTTATGAAGCAATATCTTACATCTCAGGGTACGAGCCCAGTCCAGTGCCATGCAGTGCATTGTAATTCGAAGTTTTGTGTGGTGTTGTATCTGTTTATAGCAGGTGTTGCGCTCACCATCAGGCCAGTGACCTGCTCGTTTCGTCATTTAGGCTAATAAAAGAAAAAAGTATTTTATCGGTTAAGGCATGTAGTCACTGGAAGTACTTTATCGGTCATAAAAGTGGGTTTCAGAACATATACCTGTCGTAAATGGCCATACATAGTATTATATATTTATTTAGATACATAATCATTTTCATTTCATCAGAGTCGTATTGTCATAATCCGTTTTTAAATCATATCTTTTTGTCCGTTGTCTCTGCCTACCCCTATGGGAAACCGGCGTGAATCTATATATGTATGTACGGTCAAAATCTTCAAATTATAAACACTCATCTTTTCCTTTGTTGTTAAATACACTATAAACTCGAGTAATGCCAATATCCTTGTGAAACTCATTATAAATAAATAAATACACTGAACAGTCACATACGTAGTCCTAACCCCACAGGTCTTGCGTCGTGGGTATCAGGAACTACGAGAGACTTTTTCGGTCTCACAACACCCAGACCCCGAAACAAATAATTGTGGATCACACAAACATTTGTCTCGATGCGGGGATCGAACCCGCGGCCTCTCGCTTCACAGCCGGCTACTCGCCCGTTGCGCTACGGAGGCTGATTAATAAGTGAGAACGCTTTGTCCAATACAACTACGAATTAATTACGCTTAGATAACATTCTCAGAAATACATAATTATAATATCTACTTTATAATATCCGTCACGACTGAATTACGTAGGAGTATGGACAGAAACACGTCAATCTATAATTATAAGACGTGATTATTATTTGCATGTAATTTGTTTAAATACATCTAATTTGTATTTATATAATTTGACGGTATCGGAGAACCAAGTCGAATTAAAAACATTTCTGCTTTTGAAATTAATAAATAATAATTATTGACAAAAGATTAGATCGCTCCCCTTAGCTAGTCTATATTTTTTTTTAATAAGTTTTTGGAATGACCAGACGAGCAAGTCGCTCGCCTGATGATAAGCGCCACGCCTGCCCATACACAGATGCAACACCACACAGAACTCTAAATTACAAAACACTCCATGGCACTGACCTACGCTCATCACCCCGAGACATAAGATGTTTACTCTCTTAAAACCCAGTAATTTCACTGGCTTCAATGCCCCTCAAACGGGAACACAACAGTGCTAACACACTGTTGCTTGGCGGCAGAAATAGACAAAGCGGTGATACTGACCCAGACGGCCTCTCGCATACGAGGAGAGGGACCTACCACCTTGTATAAACAGAAAAAATACTACTCAGAATTTTGAATTACAAGGCACTACATGGCATTGTTCTGAGACCATTATCCTGAGTCTTGTGAAATGTTATAATGCCCATTAATTTCACTGGCTTTAATCTCTTCAAACTTTTGTTGCTGGTGGGAGGATACTTGTATCCGACCTTGTAGCGTAGTCACTTTGCCGAGCAAGGATAAAAAAACCATACATTCTAGTCATCCATCTAGTCTCCATTCTAGTCTCCATTGCTGGTGGGAGGATACTTGTATCCAACCGGATAGCGACCACCGTACACTGGTGCTAAAAGCTGCCATAGTGGCCCACCTTGTGTGGGTCGCGTTCCAGGGTCAGCCAGTGTATATCCGGTTCTCCCCAGGGGGCTTGCCCCCTGATCCTACCCTTTTCCCATCCCTTTTCCCTTGGCCCTTTGGTAGGCCGGCATAATCTTGCCGACCTACGATGGACACATTGTTTATCGTTGGTCGACTCTATTCTTGGATTGCGCTACACTTACCATCAGGTGTAGCGTAGTCACTTTGCCGAGCCAGGATAAAAAAAAAGTCAGTTTTAATGTTGCTTATTTGTTCCGACAAACTTACACCTCAGTAGATATGCGTTAACCACTTTGAAAAACCTGCTAACAAGACTCAAAAAGGCAATTAAACATGATAAGTCTGTAATAGCTATTCATTGCGGCGTATTTGCAAACAATCGGATTTATCGCCCTCTAGACATCTCCATTGTGTCTTATCTCTACCACTATCTGTGCACAACAGACTTATCAATACTGAGTTTAATATTATATTGAATATTTTAATGATGTGATATTAAATCCCAAGATGATTTCATTACATATATATGATTTTATATGGAAAAATGAGAATTACTTATGATGATTAAATGAATTTAAATGAATCTCTGTGGCTTAATATATTCTAGGCAAAGGCCTTTCCTTATTGTAAAACAAGCGTTGGGAGCGTTGCAACATAGCTCATCACGCTAATCTAATTCAAGTTGGTGGAAAAGCAGGCATCTACAAATATTTCTAAGGATAATATGAGCCAGACAAGCGGCAGCAAACTCACGACTCCAAACAAACCGATAAAACATTTTTTTTTTTTACTAGCCCTGTATTAAACATGTCCCACTGCTGGGCACGGGCCTCCTCTACTGAATGAGAGGGGTTAGGCGTTAGTCCACCACGCTGGCCTAATGCGGGTTGACAGACTTCACATACCTTCAAAACATCTTATCTAGTTCTCAGGTATGCAGGTTTCCTCACGATGTTTCCTTCACCGTTAAAGAAAGCGATAATTAACAATGAATATACACGTAACTTAGAAAAGTCAGAGGTGTATGCTCTTGGGGCTGGTTTCGAACCTGCGACTTCCGTCTCGACAGTCCGACAGTCCCCGCTGAGCCATCGCTGCTTAAAAATAATAGAAAATATATAAGTTAATAAAGATAGAAATCTTATAAGCCCTGTATAAAACCCCGTAGTAGATGAAGGGGTAACAGGGCACGGGGCATGAGAGGAGTTAAGCCTTCGTATCATGCCGGCGTAATGCTAGTTGGTAAATTGTTAAGAAATATACCTGTATCTCTTATTTTATTAATAAATAATTCATGATCTGGTCGTCAATTATTAAATATGCCGTGCATCATAAATTTGATGAGGAAAGGACATGACTTGATTTCAGGAAGACCTGCTTACAATACAAGGTAATGCTGAGGATAATCATACCCAAGGACTGCGTATGAGTAGTAAAATATTATCCTGCTTTAGATAATTTTATCTATAAGGAAAATGGTTTTGTTTATAAAAATACTAACGTCTATTGACCTGGTAGCCATAAGACGAGATGGGAATTTATACTGTTTATACTTCATAATGCATCTAGCCCTTTTTATTTCAATGTACATATTTTGTGCTTTATTACTTACTTACACTGAGAGTGTAAGTGGGCCACTAATATCTTAGACCCAAAGCCAATCTGCACGTGGTACACTCTGCTAATTAACGGACGAGGCAGTGGCGAAATTTGGTTTCCGCTGCGGGTTGTGGAGGCGGGTCGCCTCGTATAATACCGAATCTATCATCAAATCATAATGGGAAAGTGGACCCTGACATTGAGCCTGGATAACACCAGGTAGAAAGAAAAAACCTGTTGCCTTCCCGTCGAATAAAACAAAAAGTAAAACTGTTATAGGTGAGAAGAAAGGAGCAGTTCTGAGTTTTGAACAGGAATTTATTAGGACTGAGATTGCTTCCACCATCACCTACTAAGCATGTTTTTATTTACTAGAATGTAGAGCTCTTACCTGATGGTAACTAACTACGTCGATGGTAATACACCTCCCGGTTACACCTCTCGTTTTTTTTTTGATTTTAAGTCTCTTAAATGCCCAGTAATTTTACTGGCTTGAATTTCCTTCAACCCGGAACACAACGATGCTTACAAAATACTGCTCAACGCCTGAGGGCAGTAGATAAAGCGGTGGTAACTCCTAAGATGGACTTTTGGGTACGAGAGTTAACACCTAGTAAATCGATAGTCGTCGGCACATAAATGGTTCTTATTTGAGTTCCATATGACTAAACCTCTTCGTCTTAATATGAGTGAGCTATATCGAGGATAAGAATAATAAATTAAACATAACATAACATCACGTCATTAGTAGGCTTGTAACTGGTGCACCTACATTTTGCCATGGGTAATTCCTTCTTTGAATGTGATGTGGTTCGACAATGGTATTTTCATCTACCATGATTTGTCTTTTAGGCGAGCTTGCGATCCCATCGCCACGTGTCACATTATTTACAAATTAGTTTCATTTATTGTTATTATCTGATTTATTGAATTATACTATTTTTATAATCTTAATCCTATTCAATCCTATTTTGTAATATCCTAACTTGTAACTAGATTTCGTTACAAGTTGGCAGCGCTTTCGTAAAACGCTAGTTAGCGATTTCAGTTATTCTAAATCCTGCACGCTATTAACATAAGCTATTGGTTAAAAATATTATTAGTTCAAGCTTTATTGCCCTGTATTACCTAAGTAGTTGTGAATGTAACCAAGGCGATAACAACAGATGAACAACCCAAACGCATTATAAAGACAATTTACATTATAGATAATAGTATGACGTTTCTATACTCTTCATAATTTGTTATTACATAACAATTTGTGTTGAGATAATGACGGTGTTGATGATAAACGGAAACATTATTAACAGTTATGTTATCTTTAAGATCAGTAACAATTGCAACAAGATTGTTCTTCTAGCAAAAACAATGAAAATAGGAATTTTAAAATTTCAATATGCTTCTCTAAATACAATCCAATTTCACCGACACAGGGCTGGGTCATACTGATTTTATATAGGTGGGGCATTTGAGTTCAACTACATTTAAGAAATAGTTTGAGATTTAATAACATTATTTAATTTAGAAAATTAAAGTAATTTATATACATTGGCAGGAATTGCTACCTGATCAAAATAACAAAGAATTTACGGCTAGATCACTTCAAAATAAATTTAATTCATTTTCTAACAGGGAAATGGTCATTATGTTACCAAATCACGTTTATTGCACATTATAATTTTGTGTAGGCAGTGTGGATGCCCACGTAGGTCCCTTCATATCAAATGCAGTGCATGCAATACTCGGTAATGCGGTTTTCCCGTACATTCTGTATCATGTACTTATTTTGGTGTTTATCTGCTATTTAATGATCTGAATGAATATTGTGGATTTGGGTTATTATGTTTATGCATGGAACCTCTGGCTCATCACTTTACCGTTTAAAACCTTCAACGCATATAAAAAAAATCTGTAAATTTTAAATAGCTGCACATATTTTCTTCAAATATAGCTAATACCATCTCGATTAAACCAACTTTCTACCAAAAACATTCATTCCTTTATCCTGCGACGGCAGTCACTCTATTTTTTGGGATGAACTACAGAGGTCCCTGCTAATGGAATACTGGCGACCCCTGCAGTATCTCATCCTAGGGCCAAAGGGGAGGGGAAGGACTAAAGAATGGGAAAGGTATAGGAAGAGGGCAATCCCCTCGGGAGAACCGGATTAACACCGGTTGATCCTGATGGTCGCTATCCAGTTGCGTAGGAAAGTATCAGGAACTCTCCCTCCATTCGGGCGGTTTGAAAAATCTGACACTAGGTTGGCCAATAATCATCGATATAGATAAAGACAGCTCATTGTGGCTCAAATATATCCAAATCTTCTCGCCAAATTATTCTGGGTCTACATCATCGTTGACGATCACCAATTATCTTTAATTAAGTTAAAGCATGTGGCAGAAACTATAATGAGTTTCTTAAAAACAATAATTTGTACAAGGGTCATTATTTTAAACACTTTAAAGGTTCACATTTAGTTGCTTCACAAATGTAAAGCATACAGTTCTCTCTCAGAAATCCCGTATAACATCACCAACGTAGATATTTCTAATCGGTACTGCCTTCACATTTATCAGTTCACCGCACAAATCTTTCTTTTAATTAACTCGACGTATCGAATCAGTAGCACTTACGTAATACCAGCTTGTCTTGTCGACAGGATCGTTAGATACAGAGTACTTAATTAAAGCTTAAAAGGACATACCCGGCATTAATTATCTTTCCGGGTATATTAGTGTCACGTAGATAAAATCCTGTTAAGTTATTCTGCGACTTCACTTTTACTAACGGCCAATTCAATGGTAAAAACTGGGTTGATAATAAATGTGATTGCTTGTTAATTGGCAAGTGTACTTCGCGTGCCGGTACGAAGTATAAGATCTTGTGTGCCTAGGTTTAATTTGATTTAATCTGCAGTCCACGTTACATCAGTAAGAATGCAGCCAAACACACGAAAAATGCTATTTAATATTGTAATAGCTTCATGTTTCTCAATTATATTGCTGTAATGACCTTTAAGCAGTACTAATAATTTGACTGCCTCGGTGGCACAGTTTTATTGCATACACAGTACGATTATTGAGCTGAAGTCTCGGGTTCGATCCCCGGGTCGGGTGAAAGTGATATTGGATTCTTCCATCACGAAATGCTCAGTATTAGCTCGGACTCTGGTATTGTGCCCGGTATGGTTATATGCGCTCCCCTCAATCATATCATGGGACGGAAATACGCTCGGCGAAATGTGGATGTACTGTTACACCTCTGCCTACCCCTTCAGGGATTACAGGCGTGGCCACTAGTCTAGTATTATACATGCGATATGAGCATGGAATTTGTAACACCAACAAGTGCGACCTTTGACCTAAGATTATCCGAACACCGTGCCGCTCCGAGCAATATTAAAGTTTGTGTAACATTAACATTTTATCCTGACGGGTACTTAAGTCGGTTTCATAACTCAGTCAACAAACAAGTAGCCAGTTGTGAAACGAAAGGCCGCGGGTTTGATCCCGCACCGATATGTTTGTGTGATCCGCAAATATTTGTTTCGGGTCTGGGTGTTGTGGGACCGTAAGTCCCTGGTAGTTTCTGATACCCTATATAGGTTAACCTAGTGTGGCGTCAGAAATATTTGGGTGACTGTTGGGCGTGTTTATTTGTTCACTCCCATATATATTAAATAGCAGGAGCCACTCGTGGGATCTATGATGAATTAAAATAAATAATAGTATCATAAATTTTATATCATATTAGGTGAACACGTACCTAATTAGTTTTTGAGCGATTCTTTCTTTTTTTTTACAGTATGAATTACTAGTTTGACACTTCGTCAATAGTGAATTATTCTAAAACTATGAACGTATTTGTAACTCGTACAGAGGTACTGATCCCAAAAAATGAGCCAATAAGAACACACGTTCAAGGTCACACAATCAAATAATTTGAGTTGTTTTGGTTTATTTTCGGGATCGATGTGAAGATTTAGATTAATATTGTTTAGTGGAATCGGCCATTAGCAAGTGAATAACCTCAATTCGCATTTGTTTACATTGTAGAAGTTTGACATTTCAAATGTTATATGACTATTGCGCACAAGTCGATTTTGAATACTTGACCTTAACCTTTGTTTTTTTTAAATATTACTGGAATTTTAAAATTAACACAAAAACTTATTGATAAATATCGGAATCATATACTTTGTTTTTTTGATAATATGATTTTTTGAGGTTCTCAGTTGAAGATTTGTGTAATTTCTCGTTTCAATTATTAAACGTATTTGGCATTAGATAGTTTTTAACCTGGCATACCTGTGTTTATCGTAATTTTGATTGGCACAGTCAATTTTACAACTAATGTAAAATCTAAACGTCTTGGTAAAAAGATATTAAAGTAAACTCAAAAGCATTTTTGTTTATTGATATATGAAGGTTGAGAATGTACGAGCTAACCTAAAAACGAGCGTAACGTAACATTTCTGACGGTTCTTTCTAGCTTCGTGTAGATTATTCTGACCATATTACTCAACTATTCCTATATTGACAGCCTCCGTGGCACATTGGGCGATACCGGCTGTGAAGCGAGAGGCCGCAAGTTCGATTCCCGTCAGGCAGGCCAGCCAGTCGTAAAAACTACAAGCCAATTATTTCTATAACATGTGTTTAAAATCATGTTGCGCTGACCCTACTGCGAGTGGGACTGGAACAAGTGGAAGAAGATTACTCGCGATTAAATCCTACATTGTAAAATCCAGACTTTAAGCAAATTCAAAATAATAAAGCAATAAAAAAGAATTTGAACGAGTTCCAACGCTATTCATTTTATGTTATTTATTTAATATTTATACATTTTTTAAGTTATTTATGGGTGTAGTCGGCGACACGTGAGGGCTGCACGTGCCTTTATTCTAATGAATATCATACATAGCTGTGTGGATGAAACGTGCATCGTGCAACTATCGAATTGCATTCGCAGACTTGCACAGACTCTATCTGCTATATAATTTACAGTCACAAGTAACGTTACAAGAAGATAAGAATCATTATTCTAACGTGCTTATCCCATTCTGTTCTCGGTATCCTTTTTTTTTATATATAGCATAGGCCGGCAAACGAGCAAGTGGGTCACCTGATGGTAACTGATCTCCACTGCTCATGTACGCGCACCACCAGAAGAATCATGGGCGTGTTGCCAACCTTAAAGGAAAGGGATAATTAGGGATTGGGAAGGGGAGAGGATTTGGGCCTCCGGATATCTCACTCACCGTACGAAACGCAACAACAAGCCGCTACTTTACGTCGGCTTTCTGTGAGACAGTGGTAACGACCCGGTCGAGCCAGCCCATTCATGCTGTAGACAAACCTGTCTACAGCGTGGCTCTACCACCCACTCTATCCTTTATAAGTATGCCAAATGTTTAAAGTTTTCGTTACATACTAACATACATATGAAGCTGATAAAAGCATGTTAAAATAATTGTTATCTCACTAAAATGAGTAGAATAACAACTTTTTAACAAAAATATTACCAACTCAAAAAAGGTGAAGATTAACGTGTCTAGCGTCGGTGGTCTGCAGTCAATGACCATTAAATTGCAATAGCACCGTCTTAATATTGTTTTATTATATTAGCTTTTTAATTTTATTTTGAGTCGGATTTATGTTTGTTAAAAATGTACAATAATACAATATAAATATAAATACAATATAAATTATAACCAAAAACGTGATTAAATAGATGTTACAGTTTTTACCTAATAACCGGTATTACAATTAAATGGAGAAATCGACGAAGGAAGACGACGCGGGCTAATTTGCCAACGTTGACGTTACAAGGTTAATGAAAAATCCAAATAATTCGTTAGTATTATACTTACCTCATTATAGCTTTGTATAACAGTGTACTTTTTTATTTGATTGAATAACTAGTTGAGCAAGGCGCTCGCCTGATAGTAAGCGTCACGCCTGCCCATAAACAGAAGCAACACCACACAGAACTTTGGATTACAAAGCACTGCATGGCACTGAACTGCGCTCATCACCCCGAGACAAAAGATGTTAAGGCTCATAATGCCCAGTAGTTTCGCTGGTTTCAATGTTCTTCAAACCGAAAGACGACAGTGCTTACACTGTTGCTTGGCTACAGAAATAGACAAAGAGGTGGTACCAACCCAGACGGCATCTCGTATACGAGGGACCTACCACCTTGTATTTGTACTTTTTCGATATATTAAGGAATTTAATGTGAGATGAATAATAAAAATAATAGAACACAAATAACATGATCACTTTAAACCAATTTATTCTATTCACAGAGAACAAACCCGTGTCAGGAGTAACCAATTGTAGGCTTTACTTTAACTGCACTTGTATACACGCTTAGTATGATTAACTACGACAGAATTACTACTACTGTAACGGTCAGCCAATCAGAAGGCTTGACTACGATAATAACGACCACGACGGTCCTCACTACGCGACGACTGAATGCGAACTGTCCCTGTCGAGTCGTGCGCCACTCTTTTATACATTTTTAGGCGTATCTACCCGACGACAATTTTATAAACACCGTTCGCAAAGATTAATAAAAATTAAAATAAAAATTAACACCTAACTCGGCCTCTCCTGACGCGTGCGCGTCCCGAGCACAGTAGGTATTTACAGAACAGACAATGAGTTTAGAAGAATACAATGCAAATGATTCGTTTCTAGACGGAGCCGGCTCTTACTACCACTCCGTACCACCGACGCTGTGGTGTATTCTTCGAAAACTCCTGGGTCGCTGCTCAGTCGTTGCACTTCACAACTTCCATCTGCCTGCATGACGTACCTGACGAGCATCTCGCACCTCCTAGGTAACAAAAATACACGGCAGAATCACATAGCTCATAGTCACATAACAAAACAGTTGTCTTGGGTGCGGGAATCGAACCCGCAGCCTGTCCGCTACGTTGCGGAGGTCGGCTGTCATCTGGTACCATGGGTATAATCACATTTTATCTTTGGTGCGGTAATTGAACCCGCAGTCTGATGCCTATCCGCTGCGTCGCAAAGGCCGACTGTTATCCGAAACGATGTCTATACCCATGTGACACTGTCTTATATTACAACATTTCAGGAACATATTAGCTGTGTTATGCACCGCTTCGACCAATCCTGACTAATTTGAACAATCACTGCTGGGATAGCCTTTGTGAAAGTTTCAAGTTGAAAAACTTAATATGAATCCTAGCTTGGGATTCGACATTAATTTTACTCTTACAAATAAAACAAACGAGATTTGGTTCACCATGGATACACATCAGTCCTTAGATGTCTTCAGCATTGTGTGCAGCGGGCTGCTGCCCGACGCTGGCAGACAGCGGCTGCCCGACACTGTATCCGGCGTCCAGCACCAGTTGTACAAAGCGAGCTCGTTACAACACAAGTACAAGCCGGCTCACCTCGTATTTCTGCACACCGAAAGGTGAACAACACCTGTGAACAAACCAGGCAGAAGGCGTCCCTACTGCCCGGGGTAGACGGAGGCATCGCTGAATCGCACGTCTACCTATAATCTCGGGACGGAGGCATCACTGAATCGCACGTCCCTGGACGGAGGCATCACTGAATCGCACGTCCACTAATAAACCCTGGAAGGAGGCATCACTGAATCGCACGTCCATTAATAAACCGTGGACGGAGGCATCACTGAATCGCACGTCCATTAATAAACCCTGGACGGAGGCATCACTGAATCGCACGTCCATTAATAAACCCTGGACGGAGGCATCACTGAATCGCACGTCCATTAATAAACGTATGTAAACCCCTGCGTGTAAATAAATGTATATGCTGTTCGTGTTTCTTAATAAATAAACCCTGGACGGAGGCATCACTGAATCGCACGTCCACTAATAAACGTATGTAAACCCCTGTGTGTGAATAAATGTGTATGCTGTTGGTGTTTCTTAATAAATAAATAAACCCTGGACGGAGGCATCACTGAATCGCACGTCCACTAATAAACCCTGGACGGAGGCATCACTGAATCGCACGTCCATTAATAAACCCTGGACGGAGGCATCGCTGAATCGCACGTCCATTAATAAACCCTGGACGGAGGCATCACTGAATCGCACGTCCACTAATAAAAAGAGGCAGGTAAAGACAGCGTCTACCATTAACTCCTTTTATGAAATCGCAACCCTGTTTAATGAAAAGGCCCGCCGCGTTACCTCACTAAAAGGGGAAACAAAACTACCAACGTTTATAGGAATAACATGTCAGTCAGTAAGTAAATGAGTCAGGGGTATTTAATTATAAGGATATGAATTTAGGTGGCAAGCGAGGCACGTAACGGAACAAATCACCAAACAGGTGCAAAACAAAAATTCATCCTCCAGTATGGGGCCCCATACTGAAGGGCTTCCTATCTACACCGGAGGCAAAGGGCCATTTACTCCTCCAGTGACTTTTCACCAGTTGAAAAGCATTCCACGTTGGGGAAGGGAAAAGAAGTGTGTACTCCCTTCCCAACGGCTCGCCGATAAAGGAAAGACTTCACAAGGTAGCTTTCTCTTTGAAAGCAACCACACACAGAGTAGCCGTCTCGCGCACTCAGCCCCCGAGCACGCCAACTGCATGCAACTACATGCAACTAAAAGACGCTTCCGTTCCAAGGAATCGTCCCACGGCTAAATGCAAGCTTATATCACACCTGCACAGAGAAAAAAACACAAGAAGAACATTGAAAATGGTTACTGGTCGCTGTGTCTGAAGCAAATGAAGTAGCAAATTATACTATGGGCGCAAGCGTGCACTCAAGCGCCCACAGACAAGGGTCTTGTGAGTAATTGATTGAACATCTAATAGCTTCAGACATAATACAAACAAGAATAAATCTACCCGGGACAGAGCCCGTCATCACGTGAGAACGTGAACCAGCACAGCGGCTGCCAGGACTGCGCCTGATACGGAACTGTGTCCGTTACCCGGGACATTGCCCGTCACCACATGAGAACGTGAACCAGCACAACGGCTGCCAGGACTGGGCCTGATACGGAACTGTGTCCGTTAACCGGGACAGTGCCCATCACCATGCGAGAACGTGAACCAGCACGGCGGCTGCCAGGACTGCGCCTGATGTACAAAGTGAGCTCCTTTAACCGGCCCACCTCGTACCTGCAACATAAGGAAAAACACACGGAGAAAAATGGTTATACAGGTTCGTGTGTGTCTGAAGCATAACTTCTTAATATCTTATGAAGTAACAAACCATTACTATGGGCGCAAGCGTGCACTCAAGCGCCCACAGACAAGGGTCTTGCGAGTAATAAAAATAATTGATTAAACATCTAATAGCTTCAGACATAACACGAATTTAAAAAAAAATCTCAGCGCATTGTGAATGACTCCCCATACACTGCCACATGACACACTATAGTAGCTGCAAAATTGCAAGCGCGCGTTTACCGGCCGATGCCATTAGTTAGCTGCCCGGAGGCAAGCGCACATCGCCTTAAAATACTACTCACGCCATTAGTTAGCTGCCCGGAGGCAAGCGCACATCACCTTAAAATACTACTCATGGACACTCCTAGCCTGCGCCGCCAGTACGGAAGGTATCTTTAAGGGGAAGACATACGTCTGTCGCCCACATACCTTAAGACCAGCTCACAACACCCAAGAACTAAGAGTGTACTCCTTAAACAAACCAATTCAAACCGTGTAACCGGGCTATAGCGCCCATTCAATGTCTCATTTCCAGCTGTCAGAGAGCTAGGTCCGATTGATCGCCACGAGTACTAAAAACATCGTTAAGGGGAAAACGTAAGTTTACCATCCACTTATCTTAAAACTCTGTAATGTGGTCGAGCAACCAAACTCAACATCCCCGGCTCGGGTACTTGATACTTCACCTTGCGCACATTTATTCATGCACGCACAAACATCCTGTTTCAGCAACCACGTGAGCCAGTGATGGTCGACCAACGCCCGTGAAGCGGAAAACCGCCACGCGCCTCTCAATAAGCGCCGGTCAGCGTTACTTGTCATCACTGCTTCTGAAATCAATCACCAAAACGAGAAGGCAGGCGATTATCACGAAAATAAGTTTTATAAGATTCTCCCCACATTAAAGTGTGCCAGACAGAAGCCTGATACGTATTGGGAAATAAGTCTGCCACGCCAGGGGCCCGAAAGGCATTTCGTTAAAAGGTTAAACTGTTTCGCGTTCAGCAGTTCCGCATAATATTATGATCATCTCTGACATATCCTATAACAGAATATGACCACAGGGTATACGCCCTCAGTGAGTTCACAAAACAATCATCAGCCACAAGACGTCCACTGCTTGAACATAGGCCTCGCCCAAAGATTTCCAGACCGATCTGTTGGAAGCGGCCTGCATCCAGCGACCTTTATCAGGTCGTCTGTCCACCTTGTAGAGAGACGTCCAATACTCCGCTTGCCAGTATGTGGCCTCCATTTCAAAACCTTTCTGCCCCACCGGTTGTCGGTTCTGCGAGCTATGTGGCCCACTGCCACTTCAACTTGCTAATCCGCTGGGCTAAGTAGGTGACTCGTTCTTCTACGGATCTCCTCATTTCTGATTTGATCACCGAGAAACACCGAGCATAGCCCTCTCCATAGCTCGCTGAGTGACTGTGAGCCGTCTTATACGGCCCATATTCAGAGGCCACGTCTCAGTGCCGTAGGTCATCACTAGTAATACACGCTGATCGAAGACTTTGGTCTTCAGGCACTGAGGCATTTTGGACGAGAAGGCCTTGCCAAGTTTCCCGAACGTTGCCCAGCCAAGCTGGATTCAACGATCGACCTCTCTCTCAAAATTGAACCTGCCTAGTTGGACTACTTGTCCTAGATAGACATATTCGTCGGCAACTTCGAGAGATGAGCCTCCAACAGTAATCGGGGTGGGCACAACATGGACCTTCGTCTTGTCCATGTTAATTCTGAGACCCACCCGTTGAAAAACTCTGTTGAAGTCTTCGAGCATTGTACTTAGATCTTCCAGCGATTGTGCTAGGACTACGATATTGTCGGTAAATTGAAGGTGAGACATGTACTCGCCATTTATGTTGATGCCGAATCCTTTCCAGTTCAAGAGCTTAAAGGCATCTTCCAGCGCGGCAGTGAACAGTTTAGGTAATGATAGGGTGGCGTCTATTACCTAAGATGAGGATGGACAATTAAAGACAAGTGTTGATTCACATGGTTTAATCGCGACTCCGTATACAGAACTAACTAAGAACTACTTATCCGCGGCGCAGCCGCTACTATATGTATCTAGAAATCTTACATACTAAGCATATATTACATACGTCACTCACGCACGCTTCACGCTAACTAGGCTACATGTGTGCCCTACAGTACTCCCCCTCTTACAAAAAATAGACATTTCGGAGAAATAACATCTCCCTGTCTCACGCCTCTCTGTAATGGAATAGCCTTCGTACTCTGATCTTGTACTCGGGCCGACATGGTGGCGTTGTTGTACAAGCACCTCAACACTTCGATATACCGATAGTCAACAACACATAAAACAAACATGGTCAGAATCCAAGAGCATCATAAGCCCTTCTCCAGGACGTTAGGCAGCATTGCAGCCAATGTCCGACCTCTTACGGTTACAGTAATTCGCAGCAACTCATTTGAACGATGTTCAAATGGCTCATATCTACAACAAATAGCAAATACCTTTCATTAGGCATTTAGTGCACGGTGGGTACACAGCATTGCTCTATAGAGAAATCCGTGTCGCCCTGTCATCAAAATAATTCTATAAAACCTGTAGGTACTGCAAATTACTTTTATATCAGATTTATATAAACAGGAACGGACTCACCAAATTCTTGTTATACTCAACACTCGTAAATGTATCCGATCACAGTCGTCCCACAAAGCCGCTCTGTGCGCCGTACGGGTGAACCATCACACCGTGGGTGCGGCGTTATGGTCCAACGATCGGGAACTCTTGTGCACCAATATCTTGCACTCCATGCCAGCGCGGGTGCCTCATCAGTAGAACTCGTCCATTATGGGCCTAGATAAGTTCTGAGAACATTTGGTACACAATTAATAACTTCGCAGGTATAGACACCACCATACCCTCTACGACGTCGTCGTACGTCTTTCGACTTGAACACAATATGTCAGATTTTCGTATCCATAGGCAGCAAACTAACATATTCACAATAAATTTATTACTGCAAACATATAACACCATTAAATTTAGCAGTACAATGATTTTACACCGAATGAATTATTTTACGACACCAGACTGCTGCACCATGGATCATCGTGATGATCTTTAACCAACTCACCACATGACAATCTTATTGGCGATTTTGTCTTAACAAAAAGCCAATAAAATTGGAACAGACTTACCAAACCACTCGTAGACAGTCGCATTTCATCGCGTAGTTAGACATATCGCGTAATTACCAACACAAGTGCATTTAAAGTGCTAGCATTAACTTTTAAGTAATGCCTTGAAAATTCAACTGTCAAGAAGATGATAGGCTGCGGAGCCTATCCCACTTCTGAATTAAGGAATTTAATGTGAGATGAATAATAAAAATAATAGAACACAAATAACATGATCACTTTAAACCAATTTATTCTATTCACAGAGAACAAACCCGTGTCAGGAGTAACCAATTGTAGGCTTTACTTTAACTGCACTTGTATACACGCTTAGTATGATTAACTACGACAGAATTACTACTACTGTAACGGTCAGCCAATCAGAAGGCTTGACTACGATAATAACGACCACGACGGTCCTCACTACGCGACGACTGAATGCGAACTGTCCCTGTCGAGTCGTGCGCCACTCTTTTATACATTTTTAGGCGTATCTACCCGACGACAATTTTATAAACACCGTTCGCAAAGATTAATAAAAATTAAAATAAAAATTAACACCTAACTATATAATATTTTACACACTCACGCTCACACCCACTCACGCTTGTAACCCCCGAGAGGGTAGGTAGAGGTGTAATCAATACATCCATATTTCGCCGAGTATATAACTGTCCCATAATGTGATAGAAGGCGAGCCTATCGCTATACCGTGCATAATTCAAGACTCCGGGCTGATACTGAGCATTTCGAGATAAAAAAACCTAATATCACTTTACCTGACCCGGGGATCGAATCCAAGACTGCAGCACAGCAGTCGAACCGCATACGCAATACAACTGCGCCATCGAGGCAGTATAATATTTTAAATAATTTTTATCTGGAGTAAATACCAATCATCATCATCACCATCATCAGCAACAGGACGTCCACTGCTGAACATAGGCCTCCCCCAAAGATTTCCAGAACGACCTGTTGGAAGCGGCCTGCATCCAGCGACTTCCTGCTACCTTTATCAAGTCGTCTGTCCACCTTGTAGGCGGACGTCCAACATAAAAAAAGAAAAATACCAATAAAGAGTTGTATTTGAAGGAAACAAAAATCATTATTACGCACAAATAAATCGAATTATTACAAAAATCTCGATTGTTGGATGGATATAATTGGTTTTATTGTAAAATCATTTAAATTTATTCTTCGTTCCTTTTCCTTTATTCCTTTTCACTCCAGTTGACTGTAAAAGCAAATTTGAAATGCGCAAATAAATCACTATCGTATTTATTACAATGATAGTTAATTTATCATACAATTAATTTATGACAGAAATGACGCGTGTGGGTCAATTATTATGATCATCTTGTCACATGCCATTAAATGCACCAGTGTACCTATGTACTTCTTTCCGTGCTAGAGTTACATGCACTTAATGTACAATTGATTTGTATAACCATTATTTTTAACATATATATACGTTCGCGCATAAATCGCCAAAGTGGTAGGCAGAGATGCAACTGGTGCACCCATGACATTTTTTTTTATAGCATGGGCCGGCAAAGGAGCAAGTGGGTCACCTGATGGTAAGTGATCTCCATTGCCAATGTACGCCCACAATACCAGAAGAATCATGGGCGCGTTGCCGACCTTAAAGGGATAATTAGGGATTGGTAAGGGTAGGGGGATTTGGGCCTCCGGATATCTCACTCACCGTACGAAACGCAGCAGCAAGCCGCTACTTTACGTCGGTTTTCTGTGAGACAGTGGTAATGACCCGGTCGAGCCGGCCCATTCATGCTGCTGACGAATTTGTCTACAGCGTGGCTCTACCACTCAAGTTTTGAAGCACTCTACCGCTTTGATATTTTATATCGTAACAATACAAATGTTATAATAAAATGCTTAACGTTGCTGTTTTACATAACAGAATATTCATACGAAGACAATCTAATGAATTATGTAACTTACAGAAGTTATTCGCATAATGTACGGGCTTCCCCGTCTTTGACAAACTGTAGAAATCCATAATTCTTCGAAATCTAATGCTTTTCCTTCCCCAAGAAGGTTAAGTAAATGATATTTATAACGTAAATATTTACTTTATGAATACGATGCCAAGCCCCTCTTTGAGGTAGGTATGTGAACAAAAAGTATTGATATATCGTATGTGTATTGTTAAAATAATTATCGAGTTTCATATTTTTGGAACGAAGTTCCTTACGGCAGGCTTGGAGGGGATAGGGATTTCGCTGCGTGACCGAACTGAAAAAAATGTGATAGTAAAACCGTAAGAAAAATGCGTGGAAAAAATGCGTGGAATAAAACCGTTAAATGAGACGTGCGCAGGCGCGACAGTCGCATATCCAGTTTGATATCTGGCACACAAAGTTAAAGTCGAAATTCCGTTAATAAAACAGATGGTTGTGAAACTTATGACATTTGGAAATGTAGACGCGGTTTGAAATTTGAATTTGAATTTTTGATTATAGAACACGGCCGTCCACCGTTTAGTAGCCAGTCTAAGTCTAAATTAATAAGTTTTTATTTCTATTTTTCTATTCTATTTCTATGTAATTTTATGTTGTCAAACAAAAATAAAGAGACATATTTTGTTATTTTAGTTGATAATTTGAATTTTTTGCAATTTGTGTCGATTCTACATTAGCCGAAGGAACTTCGTTCCTACCTGGTGTCCCACGACACACACCAATTTTATTTTTATTTGATGGAATGACGAGACGAGCATGGCGCTCGCCTGATGGCAAGCGTCTGCCCATAAACATAAGCAACACTACACAGAACTTTGAATTACATAGCACTGCATGGCACTGAACTGCGCTCATCACCCCGAGACATAAGATGTTAAGTTTCATAATGCCCAGTAATTTCACTGGCTTCCATAAATCGCGGAATGAGGTCAAGTCGCCTCGACGGAGCCAGTTTGCCAAGCTGGTCTAATTTGGCAAATGGGTATGATCCTACAGATCAAATGCGACTAAGTGAAAGATAGCGATATATTGATTTGACATTTTGTACCATCTTTTTATTGTTTGATCTACTTGCTTGACATTTGGATGACCTTTTAAGGCATCACTATATTTCGATATGATTTCGGTACATTGATAAAACATACCATCACTGGATAGGCAACACTTTAAAATGCTCTATCGTAAAGTTCACGTATTGGCACCTTAGTATTTTTGCTTATGTTTCTTTATTCTATTGAATAACGAGACGAGTAAGATACTAGCCTGATGGTAAGCGCCACGCCTGCCCATAAATAGAAGCAACATCACACAGAACTTTGAATTAGATAGCACTGCATGGTACTGAACTACACTCGTCACACCGAGACAAGATGTTAAGTCTCATAATGCCCAGTAATTTCACTGGCTTCAATGTCCTTCAAACCGTAACACAACAGTGCTTAGACACTGTTGCTTGGCGGCAGAAATAGACAAAGCGTTGGTACCAACCCAGACGGCATCTCGCATACGAGGGACCTACCTTGTAAATTGCTTTTCCACTGACGATATTTATATTGCCATTAAATGTGGGTATACGATATTTTATATTGTTATTAACACCAGATATTTTGTCAGCATACCTGACATCATTATTTGTTCGTAAATTTACCCTTTTAAACTGTTTACAAAATTTATTCATACAAAAGATACACCAAATAACCCACTCCAGGCACAATGACTAAAACTTAAAAAAATAAAACTGAATCAATAAACTAAAAAGCTTAAAATAACGATATCTTCTAATTCGGTGCTTACCATTAAATTACAATAGCAGCGATTAAACATTTATTATTTTTAAAAATTGTTTTGGTTGGATTTTATGTTTATTAAAAAATTGTTTAAATGTTTATAAGCTTATCAGTTTACATTATTTTTAGTTCCACGCCTACCACATCTTTATGACTTACGCCCAATCTTTTCATTCATAAAATAAGCCCGTGCCCAGCAGTGGGGCTTTAAAGAGATGGTTTTGAAATTAAATTAGTTCCACTTATCATTGGCAAAGATTTTGTCATTTTTAACAATTCCCACACTAAGTAAATCCTGTATCGTGCGCAACATTACATTTTCTGAGCACATTTACCATAGTAATGTATATATTTTTTTACACCATCAGAAAGTAGAGAATTCAATGAACAAGAAACCAACAGACTTTTTTAAAAAAGCTCATATTTTGACGTGAGAATTTTCGTTTTAAAATTAGGCTGCTTTTTCGATATTAAGTCAAAATAAGGTGCAAAAATAAATATTTTAAATCAAAAAAATTACAGTGTATTTGGGATACAAAAAGGTAAGTTTTCACCAAATTTCGTGAAAAAAAATGATTTATTATAATAGATAAAAATAAAAACAAAAAACTTGATTATTTGAATTTTTCACATATATTTTGAGGTTATGTGAAGAAAGTGTGTATATAAAAGTTGTAGATCTTTTTATTACCTACAACTTTGCGATTTAACTTTTTTCCATAAGACTTGTAGTTTTTCCGGAAATCGGGATAAACCGTTTTTTACCCTTAAAAGCCCCCCCCCCCTTCCCACTTCCCGACCTCAGATCGCCGGTAATTTATTTTTCCTATCAATTTTGTTGTATTCTCTTCCTTTTACAATGGGTTTGATTCTACTATAAATTTGTTTCTATTTTTACCATTTTCAACCGGATAATCACCGGTCTACTTGTTAGTAATTGATATTATACAATGCCATTGTACGGCAGAATGAGCTATGAATCTATTGAAACTCAAAATATCGTTTTACATACGACTTTTTCGTATTAGTTTGAAAGTCTTGTTAACTAACAGGTACAGGACATAATATGTTAAGTCTCATGATGCCGAGTAAATCGGACTGTAAGTTCTGTTAATTGAATCGAATTGAGAATCTCTTCGTTTTTTAAAAATAGATACGCATAAAGAACGAAGGCGTTATTTTGTAGCTGTGCAATAATAATTCATGAGACAAATCCTAAACATATATTTTACGATTAGTGCAGGTGTAAAATCAATAAACAATAAGTCGCTCGACCATGAGGTCATGTATCACATGCTATGTATCATTGTCATTATCACTAGCTATATTAGGTGTCGGTACCCTCGTACCGCATACAAATCGACTGACCTCTGAATTCGAAGTCTGTTCCTTCCGTTACGATCTTTTGCTGACCTTGAGTGGGAAATTTTGATTACGTAGAATCGGGACTTATTTTCATAGAACGCTCTGAAATGAGAGGGTAATTCCAAGGTCATGTTAAGTTTTGCTTTTTTTTATTGCATAGCAAACGAGCAAGTGGGTCATCTGGTAGTAATTGATCTTCAATGCCCATGTACGCCATGTATGCCATAATACCAGAAGAATCATGAGTTTTGCCGACTTTAAAGGAAAGGGATAGTTAAGGAAGGGGAGGGAGAATTGGGTCTACGGATATCTCACGAACAAAATGTAACAGCAAGCCGCTTCTTATTATTTCCGACGGTTTTCTGTGAGACAGCGGTAACGATTCCGTCGAGCCGGCCCATTTATAATGTATCATCATGTAGACAAAACTACGCAGCAGGAACATATTTAGTGGTTTTTATTAACTACAGTGTTTTAATGTTATGCTTAGAATATTCTAGAAGTAATATGTCTCTTTGTACATTTTTAGGAGCATACGGAAGTAAATCCTATTGGGTCAAAAATTATAAATTAATTGGTAGAGACATCGCAATTCAACCTATACCCGAGTTAAGATTCTTGTCTGATGAATTCCGTTAAAGTGTTCTTTATACGCAAAACTTCATTTACTTCAGCTATTTATCATTTCCTGTTGTACAAAGTCTGAATATCGAAATATTATCTACTTTATTAGATAAAAGTACTGGCTTGCGGAGCCACAGCTTCGTGGTTTCCTCCATCTCGACTCGAACAAAAAAGTTCGCTAAACCTTACCACTGAGCATGACCATTAAGCTGTGGAATAGTTTGACGGCACACGTGTTCCCTCCTTCCTATAATATAGGGTCCTTTAAACGAAGTGTGAAGAAGCAGTTAGGCAGGCCGGCATGATCTTGCTGACCTACGATGGACAAATTTTAGTTGTCGTTGGTCGACACTATTTCTGGATTGCGCTACACTTACCATCAGGTGTAGCGTAGTCACTTTGCCGAGCTAGGATAAAAAAATGGGTGCGTGTACTTATGTACGCGCGTGAGAAGTTATACTTCTTTGGCATCATTAAAAAATAGTTTTTAATTGCATGCAAATAATTGATTACAATAAAATAATAGAAGGATTGGAAAAGGATAATCAACAAAGTTCAGTTTAAATTTGAAAAATTAAATAAATAAATATTTATTTTCTTATTCAATTTAATAGCAAATATTAAAAATTAATATTATTATTTGATGTTCAATTTTAATTTTTATCACAAACTTTTTATTAAATGTTTTATTAAATTTATTTCTTTATTTTGTGAATATTAAATAACCAATAATAAGTATTTAACATTAATAATTTAATAATATTTAGTGTTAATTATATTAAATAAAAGTATTTTAATTTATATCAATAAATAATACATACGGATAGTTAACCTCAATTATATTGGAGCACTTGAAAAAGTATATAAGCACAATTTTTTTCACTAATATTCACAAATAGTAAGTAATATCAATCAAAATATTCAATTTAAATCACTACTGAATATAATTTATTAGCACATATATAATTCGCACTTGTATGAAACTCAAACACGTGTTGTGAATGTATAAACTAGAGACATGTTGATAAATATTATAAATATGAAAACAGTGATCAGAGGTGACGAGCGTACCAACATGCGCGACTAATATCGAGGTTCAATTCCTATTTTGTTGGTAGCTTTTTTTTCGAGACTTAATGAGCGGTTAAGCAGACGGCTTCATACTGTTAATTTTGTGTCACAGGTGCGCGCGCATCTTAAAATTTCACTCTCATCATTTTTTCATAACGCGCCTAAAGAAGTATAACTTCAAAAAAATATTTATGTCCCATGCAATCAGAAAAGGGTGAAATATTTGTATCGTACACTATACGTTTTTAACAATTAGCCATTTTTTGTAACAGGTTATGTAGACAGTGTAAACAATATGGAAACTTTTAATTCTATGTGTTATTAATGGAGAGTGGAACTTACCGCGACAACAAAAATTGTAATACGCACAACGTTGGAAAATTACAAGCGGTCCAACTTTACAAGTAATTTAATGTTGGATCCAGTTTAGTGTCAGTATGAGCCAATCGATGGGTTTTTATGGATAAATACTATAGATCGTCTCATTAGCGCTAGTGGCATATCTGTACAGAAAATGCATTGGCATTTACAGAATTATATAGTGTTTGTGTATGTATAAACGCAAGATTTTTTTATTTATTTTTACTGCGAGCGTGAGTGCATAAAATATTATTTCGAAAAAATACAAATACAAGGTTGTATGTCCCTCGTATACGAGATGCCGGGTTGGTACCACTTCTTTTTCTATTTCTGCCAAGCAACAGTGTGTAAGCACTGTTGTGTTTCGGTTTGATGAACATTGAAGCCAGTGAAATTGCTGGGCATTATGTGACTTAACATCTTATGTCTCAGGGTGACGTGCGCAGTTCAGTGCCATGCAGTCCTTTGTAATTCGAAGTTCTGTGCGGTGTTGCTTCTATTATTGGGCAGGCGTGGCGCTTACCATCAAGCGAGCGCCTTGCTCGTCTCGTCATTTAATCAAATGAAGTGATTGACTCAATGAATGACTCATTATAATTGTAAACCAATCAGGAACACATTTTGCACGACGTTATCGCACTTGTATCCTGTGTTACGCAGAACTGCGAATTCAGAGGGAAACTTGATAGTATCCGCTTTACTTTCTATTATTTCAATCAACTTCAATTTTTAACCGACTTGAAAAGTAAGTGTTAGGTTTCTTAGGTTCATGTGTATTTTTTATCTATATTTGCATGTCCGCTGAGTGTAGACAGATTTGGTTGATTATTGTATAGTCCACAGTTTGGTAACTATCTGATGATGTCATACGAAAGGGAATGGCGAATAATAAACGTACCAGTTTTGACGCCGACTTTTTAAAGTGAAACTTCTTTAGAATCGTTGTGATTTGAAAATTTGATGAAACGAAAAAGGCGTCACTTAAGAGGTTGGAAAGAAACAAGATCTTAAGTATGTAAATATATGAAATGTAATGTTTCGCATTAAAATTTTTAATAATTTTTTAGTTTGGTAAAAGTATTATAAAAATAATAAACCTTTTAATGATCCTAATACCACTGATACTCTATTTTTATCTCATTCTCTTGTAGGCTACTTTTCTGAAGTTTCACTTCTGTCGTGTGGGAATTGCACACACACACACACTTTTTTTATTTATAACATGTGTTAAAAAAGCAGCGACAGCTCAACGGGGAGTAGTATGGACTGTCGCGAAGACAGTCGCAGGTTCGAAACCAGCCCGAAGAGCGTACACCGCTGACTTTTCAATGTTAAGTGTATATTAAATGTTAATTAGCGCTTGCTTTAACGATGACGGAAACATCGTGAGGAAACCAGCATGAATCATGCCGGCTTGTATAAATACTTCTTCATATTCCAAAATGGGAAGAAGCCTGCGACAGGACAGGCGGATGACCGATGCCGGCAAGGGGATACAAGGATGTACCGTTATACCCGTCCCAACCAACCATGAAGTCATGTCGCAAGCCCCTCGGGAAATCCGGATTTACACTGGCTGATTCTGGAAC
This sequence comes from Amorpha juglandis, assembly GCA_949126905.1. Classification (NCBI taxonomy): domain Eukaryota; kingdom Metazoa; phylum Arthropoda; class Insecta; order Lepidoptera; family Sphingidae; genus Amorpha; species Amorpha juglandis. Next base: position 12,771,495 of record OX421372.1, read on the forward strand.
GCGATCCACACAAAGTGTGTCACTATAACAGGTTTTAGCACCATGCATGGTCGCTATCCGGGCGGATATGAATATCCTACCACCAGCAAAATTCAATTCTCTCTATCTAAATTTATTTTTTAGCTCGCGGCTCCCCCCTCGTGATTTGCTTTTCCCGGGATAAAAAGTAGCCTATGTCTTATTCTGATGTGTAAGCTATATTATTGTAAAGTTTCATTAAAATCCATTCAGTAGTTTTTACGTGAAAGAGTAACAAACATACATCCATCCATCCATCCATACTTACAAACTTTCGCGTTTATAATATTAGTAGGATAATATTTGTTAAGTGTAAGGACTTGATATAAAGAATGTACCGCAATATTTTAGCTTACACCCACACGCGCCAATATAACAATAGCCATGTAAATGTGAATCGTTTTTAGAGTATTATGTATAGAATATTAAATATCATTCAGCAAAAAGTGGCTAAGAACATTTTTACATTGGATTTTGTAACTGAGTTCAAGGCCATTCTATTATGTTATAACAAACACCGATCATTTTAATTGATTATTGCATAATAAAAGTCTAAATAAAGTCAAGTCGACTATAATAATAAAATACCACGAACGTGAAAATTATTAATAATTGGTTATCGCGAATTCATATTTAGATTTTTATTATACATTTAGCGTTGATTTTTTGAGATGGGGAAAAATATAGATTTGTTTGTGCAAGCGTTCCTGAGTTCACATGCCACGTCTGTAAGCGACAATTAATTTTGATGTTCGATTCGGAAAATCATAATCATGGCCGGCATTGGAATTTAATTTTCTGCCCAACATGATGATAGGCTCGCCACCTATCACATCATGGGACGGAAATAAGCTCGTAGCTGTACCTAATATTGTGGGTAACGCAAACATTTGTCTCGGTGCGGCAATCGAACTCACGGCCCCTCGCTACACAGCCGGTTACTCGCCCACTGCGCGACGTAGGATACGTGAATATGCAAAAAAAAGTATATACAGACAGATTGAGGATCTTACCCAATTTTTACATCAATTAAAAAAAACTTATGTCTTTTTGAAATCGCTGGAAAATTGATTCTATTTTTTTAACATGTATTAGTTTATCTCTTATGTACATATATGTAAAGATGCACACATACCGCAAGATAGAGCGTTATCGCACTGGACCGCAAATCACATTTAATCAACTTTACGACTTCAAGTACAATAAAGAATTATGACGTCAAAAACTTTAAATTATTCCAGTATTATGGAGAACCACAATGTAGTGGTTGAGCGGAATGAATGAGGAATGTGCGGAATTTGACTGGAAAATTATATAGTTGCAGGCAACTTATAAAATATAATAAAACTGACTGCCTCGGTAGCGTAGTTGTATTGCTTACGCGGTACGACTCTCTAGCTGTGTGCTGAGATCTCGGGTTCGATCCCGGGACGGATAGTGATATTGGTTTTTTCTATCACGACATACTTTAACGAACGATCTTTACGGTAGAGCGTTTTAAAGCTTTTTTTTACATTTTAATTTTTGTTAAATCTTACTTTATTACTTGATATAATATCTGGTTCTACTAACAATATGTAGAGGCATCGTCTCGTGATGATGTGTCTATGGTTAACCTAGGATTAAGACAATAAATGTTGATGTAGGTCATGATACATAAATGTCTATTGCGTGACGGTAACAGGTTCATTAAAATACATAGTAATAAAAATGTTTTTAATCATAAGATAAAATTGTTAAGATTATATTCACTTGCTTTTGAAGTAAGGTATTTGAGAATGAAGACACGTTTAAAAAAAAAAGCGGTTAAAAGAGCCTTTATGTACTTGTCTCTATTAGAGGTTTATAGTAACCTATATACATATACTTTCCTCCTCAAAGGCCGGCAACTCGCCGTCACCTCCTCTGGTATTGATGGTGTCTATGGGCGGCGGTGATCACTTCCCATCAGGTGACCCGCTTGTCATGTCGCTTAATCCGTCTTTAAGAAAATATTTAATGCAAATCCATGCAATACCTCTTAGGCGAACGTATGCAAAATTATTAACTTCACACATATTTTTCCTTAAGGATAATAAAATCAATAAATACACCCAACATAGTCCCGACTCCTCACTAGGTCAACTTGTATCGTGCGTGTAGGTTAACGTGCACACTTTTCTCGGTGCGGGGATCGAACCCGCGGCCAATCAATTCACAGCCGGATACTCGCACGCTTGCGAAGCCTGTAACGTGACAGTTATCGAAAACCTCACACTAAAGCCACATATTTCAATATCTAATTGTCCAACAAACTAATTTTTAATATAACACTTTTTATTTTATTTTCCCCGCACTCTGAAATATAATTACTTCACACTTATGTGCTATGAATTACTTATTATTTGATAAGTAACAAAATTAATGATGTGTGGGAATTCCCTATAACCATACGTGATCTAAGAATCGAATAGGTACAGATAACACTTATTAACGATGTTTGATAATGATTGCTAATAAGCTGCAATCGATCGGCACGGTAATTTCCTCTAAGCATGCCCTACAAACGTAATCGTAAAGTACTTATTGAATGATCTTTGGAATGGCTCGAATGTAGCTATAAATATAGACTCCTTAATAGATAATAATATATTGTGTGCGTATCAGTGGGAGGTAGGAAGTAAGGTGTCTTGTGTCTAGATTTTTAAGTAATCATACAAAGTTTTGGAAAAATTCCTTTTTAATTTTTCTTGGTGAGCCTAAAGTAATGCTCCAGCGATATAAGGGTTATCGTTTTCCATGGGAGGCGTAGAAGGCGAGTGAAGTGATATTCTTTTTTATAGCATAGACCGACAAACAAGCAAGTAGTTCACCTAATGATAAGTAATCTCCACCGCCCATGAACATTCATAATACCCAAAGAACCTCGGACGCGTTACTGTCATTAAAGTAAAGGAATAAATATGGGATGGGGAAGGGGATTTAATCCTCCTTATATCTTTGTATGATAAGCCACAGCAGCTAATTCACGTCGACTTTCTGTGAGACAGTGGTAATCCGGTCAAGCCGGCTCATTCATGCTGTAGATAAAACTGTCTACAGCGTGGCTCTGCTGTGAAAAGCTGTCGTTCACAAGTGTTATGTATTTAATTCTTATTCTGCTGGTGGGAGGATACTTGTATCCGACCGGATAGCGACCACCGTACACTGGTGCTAAAACCTGCCACAGTGGCCCACCTTGCGTGGGTCGCGTTCCAGGGTCAGCCAGTGTATATCCGGTTCTCCCCAGGGGGCTTGCCCCCTGATCCTAACCCTTTTCCCATCCCTTTTTCCTTCCTCTCCCCCTTGGCCCTTTGGCAGGCCGGTATGATCTTGCCGACCTACGATGGACACATTGTTTATCGTTGGTCGACAATATTCTTGGATTGCGCTACACTTACCATCAGGTGTAGCGTAGTCATTTTGCCGAGCCAGGATAAAAAAAAAAAAAAAATAGTACAAATTACATACTTCATCCCGGCCAAGTTATTTTGCACATATTGTTAGGTTATTATGAATAATGGAGTTTTATAGTATTGTCACCGGCGCAGCGGCCGAGCCTGTTGTCTTCGGTCACGCTCGGTTTGAACGGCCTTCGACGTTCAGTCATGCTAGGACATAATGTTATGTCATTCTGATGAAAACAAAAGTTGTTTAGAAATTGTTCATTATTTTTGTGTAGCTTTGTTTGGTGAAATGTTGAGGTAAATACTAAGGAATACAAAAAATGTACCTATTCTCAAATTTTGAATTTGATGCATTAAAAATCGTATCAAAGTAAAGTAAAACATAGCAAATTTTAATAGACTAATTAAAATTAATAGCATGAATTAATCTTTGCTGAAGAATTAAAATCTGTAATTTATTAAAACTCGTCTCACGAAAATAAATCTGGATTAAGGAACTTTATTACCTTTTTATGTTAAATTGTACCTTTGTACCTATGTCATAAGTTTATCTAAGTAAGTTTCTTTTGTTTTCAGCAATGTCGGCCGATGGGTCGACGACAGACATCAATGCACTACTCAACGACACAGGTAATAAATTTGCATATCCATTACCTAAGCGCCATCTACAATTATATATGAAAACTGAGCAAAGATGACTCGTATTCGGTTCCATAATTTTCAAACAGGTGGTGTTGTATACAGAGGTGCTGCCATCTACCACGGATTATGTAAACTAAATGTGCTGATATTATGTTCGTTAAGATTTAGTTCACGAATTAGTTACTAGATGGCAGCCCAAGTACGTATATGTAGTTACGACATTAGTTTACACAGATGGCGTTAGTTTTAATTCCATCGTTTCATATTTTTATAGAAATCGTATAAAAAACACGAGCTATGTTAGGATATCATGTTTTATTACTAAAATTTTCATTTGAATTTGAAACGTTTGATACTTTAACAGTATCCCTACAAAATTCCTACCTACTTTAAGAATCCATAGAAATTCTCGAAGCGAAGGAACCGTTACAGGATTTTCCAACGCAACCGATAATGTATGTCGTCAGCGCTCCGGTATATTCTGGTATAAAATCCAATTAGACTTTAATAATATCTACCTACTGGATGACTATATTGTTGTAAATCAATAACTACAATTCTCTCAGTGGTTATACCTAATCAATAATACGAGTCAACTTTGTAATATTCTGATGCAATTGTATTGTACTATGAAAGAACATAAATTTACTCACTTATTTTTTTATATTATGAAAATAGAAAATTGTAGATAAAAATATATCTTTTTTACAATTTAAATATGAGAGTAGTATGAGTAGGGTACTTTATCAATTATTCCGAACATTTATTACATCCGGACGTATAAATACACAAACGCAATACCCTGCAATTCGCAGGGGTAAAAATGAGTCACTATTAGAAATGTTTACTATCGAGCTACATATATCAGGAAGTGAAATGTGTGGGAAACCGGAAAAGGAAGGGACCCTCCATTGTCTTCGCCGACTTTGCGTGTTCATAGATAGTAATCATATGATAAATAAGTAACTACACATTTTTAATTAAATGGTATTTTAAACTGGTATTTCCACATTGATATAACTTTTAGATACCTTCAAGAAAAGAGGTACTCTTTCCTCAAAAGCCGGCAATTCCGGTATTTTAGGTGTGCGTTCACATTATGACGGGCCATGACGGTGACTCACTTGTCCGATCACGTCTTCTTCTATAAAAATATTTTAAAGAAAGTTATTATACGAAAATCATTATTTCATTCATATACCAATTTAAATAAATAAACCATTAATAAAATATGGGGACAATTTAGTAAATAAATCATAGTTTTCAAATGACGCCCACTCAGCGGTCACAAATCAAATAAAACTAATAATATTAATTTACACGTTTTCCTTTTTCAACAAACACATTTCCACCGCATAAGTTCAACCAGTAGTGTAGCTAGGTTAAGGAGGAGGGGCGGTCCGTCCCTGGTGTCACCCGTTTCAGAGTGACACCCGAAGTTTTCTAGTGGTCTTTTTGGATACAATTTCACTTGACCGACGCCGGTACTGTGACCACATCTCTACTAAACTCGCTTGAATTTTTCTAACGAAACACGATCTACAATTGACGGAGAAAACGACGTCCACACATAAATAAGCAAAGTAACCCACGGTTTGAGAACCTCTTTCTTTTCTTGTAGTCGTTTAAAAATAAATAGTCGAAAATTAAAGACTTGCTTGTTTTTTGAAATAGTTTAAAAACAATATTATTAATAAGCTTTCATTCTTGGGGTGACACCCAAATCCAAATCCGGCCCGGGTGCCACCCGAGTTACGCCACCGAGTTCAACGACTGCTTGATCCGTAAACTCGCGTATCCGTTACTGTGTTTATCGCCTAACTGTTATGAAACAATTAATACCTTTAATTGGAATGCAAGGCATTAAATTTCACATTTTTCCTTAAACATATATATTTTTTTATCCGAGCACGGCAAAGTGACTGCACTACACCTGATGGTAAGCGTAGTGCAGTCCAAAAAACCTAGCAACCACCCTCTTCGGAGAGCGAAGAAGCAAATCGAGGGACCTGCGACAGGACAGGCAGATAACCTATGCGGGCACAGGGATACAAGGATGTACCCCTATACCCTCCCCAACCAACCATCAAGTCATATCGCAAGCCCTTCGGGAGAACCGGATATACACTGCCTGATCCTGGAATGCGTTCCACACGACGTGTGTGGGTCACTATGGCAGGTTTTAACACCATGTGCACGGTGGTCGCTATCCGGGCGGATATGAATATCCTACCACCAGCAATTATGAATAAATAAGTCAATTGCTTTATTATCTTTTTTTTTTATGGCATAAATCGGCAAACCAGCAAGTGGGTCACCTGTTGGTAAGTGATCTCCACCGCCCATGTATGCCCACAATATCAGAAGAATTATGGGCGCGTTGCCGACCTTAAAAGAAAGGGATAATTAGGGATTGGGAAGGGGAGGGGTATTTGGGCCTCCGGATATCTCACTCACCGTACGAAACGCAGCAGCAAGCCGCTACTTTACGTCGGTTTTCTGTGAGACAGTGGTAATGACCCGGTCGAGCCGGCCCAATTATGCTGTAGACAAAACTGTCTACAGCGTAGCTCTACCACCCATAAAATATCTTCACGGCAAATTGCCTACACTACACCCAATGTTAAGTGAAAGTCCTGCGTGATACATCCGAGTATTATGTCGACTGTCAGCTTGACGGCGACGCGGACATTACGTACCTACTTCGATGGTCACCATAATTACACCGTCCTGAAGTTATTAGATATACACCGGATGCTTCCGGAACGCGAGCCGTCGGAACGAGCTAGTATGAATCTCTATGTTTTATAGCACAGTCTGACCAATAAGGAAGTGGGTCACCTGATGGTAAGTGGTCCCCACCGGCAATGTTCGCTAACAATACCAGAAGAATCATAGGCGCGTTGTCGTCTTTAAAGGAAAGGGACAATTAGGGATTGGGAAGGGGAGGGGATTTAGGCTTCCGGATATCTCACTCACCATACGAAACGCAGCAGCAAGCCGCTACTTTACGTCGGTTTTCTGTGAGACAGTGGTAACGACCCGGTCGAGCCAGCCCATTCATGCTGTAGACAAAACTGACTACAGCGTGGCTCTACCACTCAAGAATGCCCCTGAATGAATCTACCTTCGCCCATGAACGCCCACAATTCCAGAAGAAACATGGACGCATTGCCGTCTTTAAATGATATTTAAAGGATTGGGAAAGGTGGTTTAAAGGGGGTGACTTGGGCCTATTAATGTTTTTTTATGATTCATGATATTTATGTTATAATTTAATATGGGTGCTATTGTTTTGTAATGCATAATTTATGTGTTGCGTAACTTGATTGAACTTGAAATAAAATGACTCAGACATCCATCCTCGGATGTATTACAAAAATCCTCATGACGTTATGCAATGTTGTGGATTTCCCGATGATTTTAATATATTAAGGAATTTAATGTGAGATGAATAATAAAAATAATAGAACACAAATAACATCACTTTAACAACTTTAACAACATCACTTTAAACCAATTTATTCTATTCACAGAGAACAAACCCGTGTCAGGAGTAACCAATTGTAGGCTTTACTTTAACTGCACTTGTATACACGCTTAGTATGATTAACTACGACAGAATTACTACTACTGTAACGGTCAGCCAATCAGAAGGCTTGACTACGATAATAACGACCACGACGGTCCTCACTACGCGACGACTGAATGCGAACTGTCGCTGTCGAGTCGTGCGCCACTCTTTTATACATTTTTAGGCGTATCTACCCGACGACAATTTTATAAACACCGTTCGCAAAGATTAATAAAAATTAAAATAAAAATTAACACCTAACTCGGCCTCTCCTGACGCGTGCGCGTCCCGAGCACAGTAGGTATTTACAGAACAGACAATGAGTTTAGAAGAATACAATGCAAATGATTCGTTTCTAGACGGAGCCGGCTCTTACTACCACTCCGTACCACCGACGCTGTGGTGTATTCTTCAAAAACTCCTGGGTCGCTGCTCAGTCGTTGCACTTCACAACTTCCATCTGCCTGCATGACGTACCTGACGAGCATCTCGCACCTCCTAGGTAACAAAAATACACGGCAGAATCACATAGCTCATAGTCACACAACAAAACAGTTGTCTTGGGTGCGGGAATCGAACCCGCAGCCTGTCCGCTACGTTGCGGAGGTCGGCTGTCATCTGGCACCATGGGTATAATCACATTTTATCTTTGGTGCGGTAATCGAACCCGCAGTCTGATGCCTATCCCACTTCTGAATTAAGGAATTTAATGTGAGATGAATAATAAAAATAATAGAACACAAATAACATCACTTTAACAACTTTAACAACATCACTTTAAACCAATTTATTCTATTCACAGAGAACAAACCCGTGTCAGGAGTAACCAATTGTAGGCTTTACTTTAACTGCACTTGTATACACGCTTAGTATGATTAACTACGACAGAATTACTACTACTGTAACGGTCAGCCAATCAGAAGGCTTGACTACGATAATAACGACCACGACGGTCCTCACTACGCGACGACTGAATGCGAACTGTCGCTGTCGAGTCGTGCGCCACTCTTTTATACATTTTTAGGCGTATCTACCCGACGACAATTTTATAAACACCGTTCGCAAAGATTAATAAAAATTAAAATAAAAATTAACACCTAACTATATAATGTTTTTTTTTATCGCGTCTATAGAAATTATTATATCTGAGGTGGTGAAACAGGTGCCTGCTTAAAAGTTGTAAATAGGTATTAATGTATCCATTATAATAAAAATCATTTATATTATTAAATACGTACTGCCTCGGTGGTGCAGTTGGATTACGTACGCGGTACGACTGCTGTGCTGAGGTCTCGGGTTCGATCCCCGAGTCGGATAAATGTGATATTGGGGTTTTATTTCACAAAATGCTTAGTACCAGCCCGGAGTCTAGAATTTGTGTCTGGTATAGGCCCGCCCCTATCACATCATGGGGCGGAAATAAGCTTGGTGAAATTTGGGTGTACTAGCTATACCTCTCCGCCTCTTTCTCTCTCTCTCTCTCTCTCTCTCTTCGGAAATAAAAGCGTGAAAGCGTATATATGTATGTATATGTTTATTAATAACCTAGATTTTGCATATTTCTAACATACTTTAAAAATACAGAGAAATTACAACCCTCTTTATAAAAATAATTGTTAACGTTCTAAGGAAACTCATAGTGATTATTAACGAACATGTTCTAGTTCTATAAATATATCTAACAGCATCGAACAATTTGCCAATATAATCAAACAGTTAATCTTAATTTTACATTAATGTTCCATTTGGCATATTTGAATAAAGTTCCTAATTTTATTACGCGCGTGGGTGTTGTGGTAAAGTACGGAAGAATTGAGATTTCCGATTCTAACAACACGAGCGTACGAAACTACGTAACTACGTAATTTATTATAATTTATTAAATACACCCAACAGTCACACACAAAGTCCTGACTCCACACTAGGTTAAACCTGTATCGTGGGTCTCAGGGACTATGAGGGGCTTGTCCTACAACACCCAGACCCGAAACCTACATTTGTGGATCACACAAACATTTGTCTCGGTGCGGGAATCGAACCCACGGCTTCTCGCTTCGTAGCCGGCTACTCACCCGCTGCGCCACGGAGGCTGTCAATTATTAAGTTTGTTGTGTTTCGTTTGTTGAAATTCAACGGTTCCACGTTTTCCTTAAGTAAATAACTACATTCATTAATATCATACGGTTGGTAGAAACATACATATCCGTTATTTTGTATTGATGACGCATTGGTTTGTTTCTTGTGTTTTATTGTTCCTGTTAGTTCGGATATTTACGTGTTTATGCACTTTGTAGCTTAACAATAATTACATTAACACTGTACGTATAAAGTTATCGATTTAGGGTCATTGTATAAAATATCGGGCGGGAAAATACACGCCGTATGATTCGGAGTTCCACATTCATTACATTAAGATTAAAATGGCAGTAATCGTTGTTTTTATTGAGGCATTTTGGACGGGTAATCCCTTCTGCCTTTCTGTACCCTTATTGCTTTAAAGGCCCGTAATCATTATTCTGATAATGTGTTTGTTTAGTATCCGATGACGCACTTTACAGAGGTTCCCAGTTTTTTTTTCTCATAGACCACTTTCAAAATTTAGCTGGTTCCGCTGGACGCCCTGCAGCTACATTGAACCCTTTTTTTGTCACGCCAACATAGACCGTCTCCCACGGACCCCTGGGGGTCCACCTGGACCACTTTGGGAACTAAGGCTGTAGACAAAAATATCTATAGCGTTGCCTAACCACTTCTAATAGCAGTATTTTTCTTTCTTTCAAAACGTTGTAATGCAATACGTCGCAGACTCATTTACCTGCACCGGGTGTATCCTATTGTTTCGCGGTTGCATTTGTAACCTAAGCATGGCGCCACAAAGTCACGACCCGTACTACAAGCGCAGGTCAGCACACTGGCACCTACTTCATCCGTTATATGAAACTAAATAGATATATATCGGTAAAGGTAAAAATATAATATAAATATGTATCAATGTAAAAGGATATAGGATAAAGACAGCGGAAGAGTCGATGGATCGTATCAAAAACATACATCCGTATCCGTAATATACATCCGTATGGTCCCGCCTATATCCCCGAAGGTATAGGCAGAGATATAATTAGTGGTTGTTTGGTTCGCCAAGCTTATATCCGTTCGTCCAATGATATGCAAGGGGGCGAATCTGTCGTCACATCAGGTACAAATTCAAACCCCTCTAGCACTCATGTGTGATTTTTCGAATTAAAAACTCAAACGAAATATAATTACCTGACAGTATTTGAATCGAGGAACCCCCCGGTTTTTAGATTTAATACGCTGCTACTACTAGCCTATTCAGGCGAAATGATATTAAGATTCATCAGTAATGGGGTTAAAATCTTTTTATTATAGTCCAAGCTCTAAATATGCATAATTATAACAAAATTGGTCGATGCAGACAGGGTAATATAAATACATTCTACAACTTCGAGCGGCTAAGGACACAACTAAGTGCTACTTATCTATCAATAGAAACAGATATTTTTTTTATTTATTTAAATAACAAACAGTAGTACACACATATATTTACACACACATAGTACACATACATTATTTAAACAGTATACACATACATATTGATATGGCTATGTACTACCCACAACGATATCCACAAATTACTACTAAGTTGTGTTTACCAGCTAGGGGACGAGACTAGATCATCATCATCATCATCATCATCAGCCACAAGACGTCCACTGCTGAACATAGGCCTCTCCCAAAGATTTCCAGACCGACCTGTGTGACGTTTGGTAAGAATGTGGTGACCCGCGTACGGGCACAATAAAAAAAACCCACGTCCACAAAATTAAAATCGTATATATTTTTTTTTTAAGTACAGGGGGTAGGTTCTGGCCGTCTGGTTTTCTTGCTACGTTCGAGTACCGTCCTTGGGTCAAGGCGAAGGAAGGCCGGGCAGGAGCTTGCGGCACGGCGACCGAAGGCGGCCACGCGGTCTGGAACCCGCGGACGGTGACGCAGCGGTGAACTGGCCGACGACCGTCGACGCGACTCGTAGGGGTTATATAATGGTATCGCAACGTCGACCTCCAAACGTAGACCTCGCAAGGGTAGAACTTGCGATTGTAAAACTCGCAAGGGTAGACTTGCAAATGTAAAACTCGCAAGGGTAGACTTGCGAATGCAAAACTCGCAAGGGTAGGACTTGCGAATGTAAAACTTGCACCCTGTAATTTACATACAGGAAATATGTAAGTGCCGGGAACGAACCCGCACCAAATCCCTACGGACGGAACCGTAAGTAGTTGGTGCGGTGTTACGCTACACACAGAACGGCACCAGTGGAACTAAATTCGTCTTGACGCTTGAAGGACCGTCGACAAAATGAACGAGTTGTGTGGTCCGGTCGACGCGCTGCGGCCCAAGCGTGTAACGGTAAATTATTATACAAGTGAGTTCCCGCGGTGTGCACCGCGCAAAAATACATTTAATTTTAAGAATTTTTTATACTATCTTTTGCTAGTGATATGGCTTGTTACTTGAAACTGTTACTAGGTAACGTACAACGTTACACCTGTTGGAAGCGGCCTGCATCCAGCGACTTCCTGCGATCTTTATCAGGTCTGTCCACCTTGTAGGAGACTAGATATTAAATACAAAATTAATTTAATTGCTAAGTTACTATTACAAGGTTTATATAAAAAAACTAAATGATGCAAGCTGAGACAGTACAGTATTCCGCTCTTACACTAATTACATGGCGAGTCATTGGTTATTCGAACGGAATTGCATCACTTCGCATACTTTTATAACCAAACACCTACCTTGTATGGCTATTTATATGATTTTTACAAGATGGTAGGTCCCTCGTATGTGAGAGGTCGTCTGGGTTGGTAACACCGCTTTGTCTATTTCTGCCGCCAAACAACTGCTTGTGAGAACTGTTGTGTTTCGGTTTGTAGGACATTGAAGCCAGTAATATTACTGGGCATTATGGGACTTAACATCTTACGTCTCGGGGTGACGAGCGCAGTTCAGTGCCATGCAGTGCTTTGTAATTCAAAGTTCTGTGTGGTGTTGCTTCTGTTTATGGGTAGGCGTGGCGCCTACCATCAGGCGAGCGCCTTGCTCTTCTCGTCATTCAATCAAATAAAATGATAAAAAAAGATTGTGGTTTTCCACATCGTTCAGAGAAAAGTATGACCCTGACATTATGTTGTTATGTAATTTATTTCCTGCTTGTTTATATTTGCATCTTTGATGTTTTGCATGGGAAAACCAGTTTAGGTGAAATATGAAAGAATGTATGTATGTTGCGCACTTGTATTATGTATGCCGTACGACTGCTGTGAGCTTTCGGGTCGATCCCCGAGTCGGATAAAAGTGATATTCGGTTTTTCTATCACGAAATCAGCCCGACAAGCCCCCTATCACATCATGGGACGGAAATTAGACCGGCGAAATGTGGGATTACAGGCGTGAGAGACATATGAAACAGAGTATGGCGATGGGAAATCTTGAAATGTATTCTTTTGTTGAATACGCCTAAACACAGAGTAAACAATATTATTACAAATTCATAATTTGAAATAGACGATATGACTTTCGTACGTCGTTTTCTTAAATTAATAAACAATGTTGGTAATTTAAATCGCGTGCCAGTTTGATTTTAGAACAATATTTTAGATTTGTGTATTTTCTGTTTCTATTTTTTACATCATAAGCTATCAAATGACCAAGTGGATCACCTGATGGTAAATAATCTCCACCACTCATAATACAGGAATAATAGGGACGCGTTGACGTCTTTAAATGAAAGGGATTAGGAAGGGAAGGGAAATTTGGACCTCAGGATATCTCACTCACTGTACTAAATGCAGTAGCAAGCCGCTACTTTACGTCGGTTTTCTGTGAGACAGTGGTAACGACCCGCTCGAGCCGGCCCATTCATACTGTAGACAAAACTATCAACAGCACGGCTGTACCACTCAATAGAATGATCGCAAATTAAAAACAAACACAATCAGAATGAATGATGAAATTCGAAGTGTAATTTTCATACAATGAAAATATCTCTTATATGTTATCGCGGTAAACATGGATATTGTGTGATCCGAGGGCATGGGAGTATTCCACCGATGAATGATAACCTAAAGGCCGACTTCCGATAGGCGCGTCAAGCGTCAGATCCAGTCAGTGATGCTATAGTAACATGCTAAATTGCTGTGTGACAATTAGTGACGTCATGTGTTATTTACGCTACCGTCAAATGGTCTCATAAAAATTTTATTTATTGGGATTTAAGGCCTTACTCCTCCGAGGATTTCTATGGGTTACCATAGTTACCAGTTGTTAGAAACCTAGTTAAAAAAAAAAAAAAGTGTGCGTCTCGGGACGCAGAAAGAAGTGATAACTTAAACTAATGTGGGTTAAAATGAGAGCGGAGGAGCCTGCCTACTACTGCCGTATGCGTGAGAGAAAGGGAAGCCAGAGTGGCGCCGTAACGCGTTACGTTACGAAGTCCGGTCAAAGTCATGTCAAACTTCTGTCAAAGTCCGGTCAAAGTCCTGTCACAGTCCGGTCAAATTCCGGTCCAAGTCCGGTCGAAGTCCTGTCGAAGTCCGGTCAAAGTCCGGTCAAAGTCCAGTCAAAGTCCGGTCGAATACCAGTCAGTTTTGTCAAAATCCGGTCAAAATCCAGTCAAAGCCCTGTCAAAGTTCGGTCAATTACCGGTCAAAGTCCTGCCAAAATCCGGTCAAAGTCCTATCAAAGTCCGGTCGAAGTCCGGTTAAAGTCCAGTCGAAATCCGGTTAAATACCGGTCAAAGTCCGGTCGAAGTCCGGTTAAAGTCCAGTCGAAATCCGGTTAAATACCGGTCAAAGTCCGGTCAAAGTCCTGCCAACATCCGGTTAAAGTCCAGTCAAAGCAATGTCAGTCTTGTCAAAATCCGGGCAAAGCCCAGTCAAAGTCCGGTCGAAGTCCGGTTAAAGTCCAGTCGTAATCCGATCAAATACCGGTCAAAAACCTGTCAAAATCCGGTCGAAGCCCTGTCAAAGTTTGTCAAAATCCGGTCAAAGCCCTATCAAAGTCCGGTCGAAGTCCGGTTAAATTCCGGTCAAAATCCGGTCGAAGTCCGGTTAAAGTCCGGTCAAAGTCCAGTTGAAGTCCGGTCAAAGTCCGGTTGAAGTCCGGTCAAAGTCCGGACCAAGCTGACTGGTCACTGTGTGACGCCACCTGGGACTTCGAAATAATCAATGTTCTAGGGAGGTCGGCTAACGTTGGCTGGTCGATGGACCGCTCGCGTTACGGAACGTTTCGGTTCACCCTCCCATAAGAAGTTATCACTTCAAAAATTACTATACGTTTTATAATAAGATCAGATTCCTTAAATATTATAATATTAACCATAATTTACATAGTGTGTAAAACTAATAAGCAGGCACGGCGTCATTGACGCTCGGGACGCGTCCATCAGAAGTCTGCCTTAACTTCTAACATAACACCACAGGGCTAAAGCGACGCGATGCAATAATCTCTGGTGTATGTAATGTATGAGGTAACTCTTACAATTCACTGCCGTCACCAACCACAAATTGAAGGCTGACGGAAATTGTTTTCCATTATTTCACTGACTGACAGACAGACATTGTTTATCTTAAATGCCCTGTTGCCGTGAACGTTGGTTTTGAAATCTTTTTATTTCATAGTCATTTCAATAAAAAAGTTATGACCCTCAGTATTTTAGTCAAAAGAGTTAACACATTTACGAAAAATTATTTTGTAAATAGATTCATATAGATAAATGACATTATGAAACGTAGTAATAAAGGAATTAATCTTCTTCTTCCATTCGTCTTCTCGTTCGTTCGTTCTTCTCCGTTCCCTTATCTCACTCGCAGTGAGATCGTACGTTACAGAAAGATATGGCTTCTAGTTTTTACGATCAGTCGCCTGCCTGACATCCACTGGGGGACCTCTGGGGACAAACAAAGCAAATTAATAGGCAACGAAAATCCAGAATAAATAATTGCATCATACAATTCATTCGTCAATGTTCTAAATTCTAAATATACACGTATGACAATTAACTGATCTACAATTTCAGTTTGCGTGGCAAAAACAGACGCCACCAATTAAACATCGCTCGAAACATCGTTAATCATGTGTGACACTGTTATTATTGTAAAGAATGTCAGGGGTCAAGTTGTGAAGGCACTGTGACAATTATTATTAGCAGCGTTATCATGCCCCCTGTGGATCATAATAAAGACGGTTATCATCACTGCTTTTACCATTCACTATATTTTCAAATAGGAGGACTTTCTAAATTCGTATGTTTTTTTTTGTATGATAATTTGATTTGTTTTTTTTTGTATTCAGTACGGTTTAGTTCAAGAGTGTCCTATACATATAAATAGTTAGAATCGAAAGATTAAGTCCTAGAGAAAGTGGAAATCCCTCCGTGATTCAGATCATGAAGTCTGTTTTTGAAACGTTTCATTAATGATTATTTTACTAAATTGATTATAAACTCCTTTGCAAAAAAAACGGGCACCTTACACACACACTTTACCTTAGCTTTTCTATGGGTAAATATTATTATATTTTTAGTATGTCATTAGCTTGGATGACTAGAAATTTCTTATTATCAATGAGAATCTAGTTTTTTAACACTTTTATCCTGGTATCGGTGTTTTAGTCAATGTAAACAGAGAGCCGTGTTAAAATGGACATTTTTATGGGTATAATGAAATTAAGACTACGAGTATTTTTATGGTATTTTAATAAAAGAGACATTAAAAAATAAAAATTAATAACGAGTATGACCTCCTCTTGCAGCGATTACGGCATGTAATCGTCTTGGCATGCTTCCCACCAGGCTTTTGATGGTGTCCTGTGGAATGTGTTCCCACTCAGTCGAGATTACACGTTTAAGCTCTCTGATGTTTTGTGGAGGTGGTTGGACAGATCGTACTCGCCTTTTTAGGAGGTCCCAAACGTGCTCAATGGGGTTAAGGTCGGGGCTCCGCGCTGGCCAATCCAAACGACGAATACCGACGTCTTGCATATAAGCATCTACGTCGCCAGAACGGTGGGCCCGAGCATTATCGTCCATGTAAATGGCATCTTCACCAATTACAGTCAGTGCGGGTTGTGCATTTTGAGAAAGGATTTCTGTTATGTACCTATGCGCATTTAGTGAGCCATTTTCTATGAATACTATCTCGGTACGATAGTTGGAAGTTACGCCCGCCCAAAACATAACGGACCCTCCACCATAAGGGGTGATTTCTTCAAAACACACATCGGCATAGCGTTCCCCTGGTCTTCGTAACACTCGCCGACGTCGGTCCTCACCATGCAGACAAATTCGAGCCTCATCGGAGAAGAGTACGCTACTCCAGTTACCTGGTGTCCAAGATAGGCAATTTCTAGCGAACCTCAACCGCGCAATCCGGTGCTCACGGAGTAACTTGGGGGCCCGCGCTGGTCGTCGACTACGTATATCAGCAGCTAAAAGTCTTCTCCTCACAGTCCATAGGCTAACTTGTGCTCCTCGTACCTCTTCAAGGTTTCTTTTGAGGTCTATGTAACTGCATTTGCGGTTCCTCAGCGCCTGAGTCACTAAAAAGCGATCGTCTCGCGGCTGTGTGCAACGTTTTCTCCCAGAACCTTGCCTTCTCTGAACGGAACCTGTCTCTTGGTATCGAGTCCAGGTTCTTTGTACGGTTGAACGACTCACGTTTAACCGCTGTGAGACGTAACATTGGCTACACCCCTCTTCCAGCAGCGCTATAATTTTACTAGCTCTCATTGCTTTTTCTGCCATTACGATAGACACAAAGATATCTGTTTTAAGTCACAATAAGGCAGAATTATGCGATAAACATAAATTGTTGTACTAAAAATAACGAAAAGTTACTTTTAGTTGCTTGATAACCTTTTAACCGCAAACCCGCGAAAAGTGTCACAAAATGAAAAAGGGATTAATAATTTAAAAAACAAAAGTTTTGAATTTGGAATGAACTTTTTTTCATACCCAGACTCTTTATTAAGTGCCAGTAACATAGTTTGGCTATTAAAACCTCTGAAGAACTAAATTATTACCAATAATGTTAAAAAATCAAACCCGCCCGTTTTTTTTGCAAAGGAGTGTATATTTTA
Organism: Amorpha juglandis; assembly: GCA_949126905.1. Taxonomy (NCBI): domain Eukaryota; kingdom Metazoa; phylum Arthropoda; class Insecta; order Lepidoptera; family Sphingidae; genus Amorpha; species Amorpha juglandis. Next base: position 12,789,315 of record OX421372.1, read on the forward strand.
CTTACTAAAATCCTACATATTATGTGCTCTTGTATCATTCGTTGCTGTTTTTGCTTCACCAAATCTATGATCGAATATGATTTCTTATATTGAATCATTATATGATAGTATTGCGTGATATTTCTCGAGGGTTTTTGATAATTTGTAGAGTATTCTTTGTATCCAATGTCATTGTGTAAGTCTAGATAGTCCTCGAACCGAAGTGTATGATACTGATGTTTAAATACAGTTTGCCCATTTGACAATTTTTTTTTTGAAAAATATAGAAAGCACCTCTTGATTTTAGAACACATCAAACATCATCATTCAATCCATTCTAAGCATCCAAATTTAACCAAAAATTATCAACGTTTACAGCAATAAGGGCGTTTAAGGTTTTAAACATATTATCCATATTCCGTAATTCAATTAGATTACATTACTAGCAAAAATCCAATACAGCAATAAACCAGCACCGCCAGTACATTGAAGTTAATGAAATTACTGGGCAATATGAGACTCAACATCTTATGTTTCGGAGTGACGAGCGCAGTGCGGTGCTACCGATTTATAATTCAATATAATGTGTTGTATTGCTTCTATTTATGTGCAAGCGTTACGCTTACAATCAGGCGAGCAACCTGCTCATTTCATCATTCAAGATAATAAAAAAAACCATCACTATTACTTTATTACTCTCAATATTACTTTCATTACCCAAGACTGTGATTAGATATCAAAATGATGCTTAATTGAAGCATCAAACATGGCATTAGCCGCATAAAGAAATAATTCTTGGTTGCCTGCTAACGCTGTGGGAAACTGTCATCTTTAGCAATTACCTTTGCATAATACGCTATTTGAATCATATTGCATAATCTAACCATTAAGGCATTTGCGAAGGATGCAAAACTTTAAACGTAAAACGACAGGTAGACAGTTAACCTAATTAGATTGTCAGGAAGCTGTTCAATGTAGGTCGATGCAAATGATGTAAATAGTTTAACGGTCACTTTCAATGAACGATTTTATTTTGATTCTCTACATAGATATTACGAATGTGCCAATAAGAATACAGTTTGAAGATTTCATGTACACATTATTTAGTTTGATTGGTTGATTTTTGTGATCTATCCGGATAATAAAGCTAAGATCTTGTATTAAAAGTGGACTTTTATCAATATAGTGACGTGTCAAAAACAATGCTTTGTAGACCAGAAATGCATAGGCTCTGATCACGGAAACCTAGAGATCAATGTGATGTAAGAAAGCATTTAATAACTTTTAAAATGGTAGAGCCACGCTGCAGATAGTTTTGTCTACAGCATGAATGGGCCGGTTCGATCGGTGTTATACCATTGTCTCACAGAAAATTATCGTGAAGTAGCAGATTGAGTGAGAGTTAGATAGCGGAGGTCAAAATCCCCCTCTCCTTATTATGGATGTTCATGGGTTGTGGAGATCACTTACCATCAGGTGACCCATTTGCTTGTTTGTCAATTTCTGCTAAAATACTAAAATAGACTGCAATTTAACTCTAAATGGTCAAAATAGTATACATTTGATTTAGCAACAAACAAAAAATTGTGAAACGTGACGGAAATTATTTTTTCCATTGTCGGAATTGCTAGACGCCATTAAATAAAATAAAAATAATTTTCACATCCTTAAAGTATCAATAAAGCTATTATTATCATTAATACTACAATTAAACACTATTGTTATCGTAACTCAGAATGTAGATGGTTTGAAAATAGATAGAGAGGGAAATGATAAAAATCATTAAGGTAAATTATTATTGAATTATAGTAATACTATAACTGGTGCTATAGAATATAACTTCATTATTTCTATACTATCTTTAGTAGCAGCATTTGTTATGCATAGACCTGAAATATCCTTCCACCAGCTCTTATCCCACTCGCAGTGGGGTCGGCGCAACATGCTTCATTAACACATGTTACAAAAAGATTTTTACCTTGTAATTTTCACGACCGGCCGCCTGCTTGAGGTCAACCCTTCTTAGGAGAAATGTCCAGACCCAAAACAAATATTCGTGGATCACACAAACATTCTCACACGCTACTCGGCCTCTATGTCACGGAGGCTATCTTAGACCTGAAATATAAATCAAGTCCACCCCGTGACCACGCAGGTTGAAAAGCTTTCGAAACGTCGGGATCAAAATTAAAACAGCGCGATAAAATCAGTTTAAATTAGTTTTATTTCAATATAAATCAACTAATTTCACGACATTCATATTGTTCCAGCTTCTACTCATAATCAGTAATAGCTGGTGTCATTGTCCACAAATATTTTTGTATGTTATCCATTGTGATGATGCAACCTTCGTATCAGGAAATAATGTCACCCGATTATTAACTAAAGTGCTCCACTAATCTGGGTTGATAATTGTCGCGCGTCATCTGTGACCTTTGAACGATGAAAATATTTTTGTCAGTTTGTGGCTATGTAATGTTATTGCGAGGAGCGTTTATTGAGAGTTTATCGAAGCTGAATCCCGATATTATTATGTTCATTCGCGAAAATTCTATCTATTGTAGTATAATGTTGAGAAAGTGGATTAGGATTATCAATGTTTCGTTTATTTGGAGCATTTTTAAGCCTAGATGGAACCATTTACTGCCTCACACAACTGAATAATAGGCAGTTTTTGCTTATTATACTTTTAAGATTACTGTCATATTTAAGCGTGTATTAATATAGTATTTCTTAATCGCACTATTATAAGTATACAAGTGTGATTTATCGACATAAATACATTTTCTTTCTAAATGTTAATGGAAAATTTGGGAATTTGTTCAAGGTAATCCAAACAACGTTGTCTTTAAAATAAACCTGACCATGCATTGTGTTGACTACATAGCCAGGAAATCTATTGTAAAGCTATAAATACCTACACTATCTTGTGGCAACGTATTCAAGCTGACAAACGTGATGTTCTGGGTTCAAGTCCCAAATCAGGCAGTCACGAATTTGTGTTAGAATTTTTGATTCGAAAAATTACATTCATTTACTGGGTTTCAAATTTGTGTCCGCGAATGTAAATTTTATAGCGATAGGCTTGCCCCCTATCACATTATAGGACATAAAATGACATTGTAACACTAGTTCCACTTCTATCCCTTCGGGGATCAATGGAGTGTAAGTGGGCCAACAACATCTTAAGTAGCTTACGTCACCAGCATCGTCATACACTGCTGATTAACAGACGAGGCCATGGCGAATCTTTTTCCCATTTACTTTACTTTCCTGTTGCGGGTTGTGGGGGTCAAACGGCGAGTCGCCATATAATGAATCCACCGTCTAATCATGATGCGAAGGTGGAACTTGGGATTAAGCCTCAACAACGTTAGAAAAAAAAGTTCAATTTAAATGAATATTGCCATTTCATTACAATTCGGTTTTATAGATATTTTATATTTTGCAATATTAATTTTATATGGAAAGAACTAACTCAGTTCAACTTGTTCGAAATTTTCAAAGGGAAAATAACACTTCAACGACATATAAGATTTTTTCTTTTGTTTTTTTCCGTGAACGGTAAATATTCAAATGATTACGGAAACAAAACAAGTATTGAGGAAACTGCATATGATTGTGTTTCTATTAAGTCGATCTTGCCATATAAAAAAATACGTAGGCAGTGTAAATGATACGACGTGCTTTAAGCGGTCATAAATCAGTTAATCCTCAATATTAAATTCTACTAATTTCCGGTAAATAATTTTATATTATGTATACGATTCTTTCATATTAAATTGCACATTTCATAATGTGTTATAAAGATACTAAACTGATAATTTGTGGTAATTCAAGGAAAATACCACCACTGTCATTCATGGAAAAAATAACACGTACAGTAACAGCTTACTGATGAATTAAGTTAGTTGAGTGAGATATCCGGAGGCTCAGATAACCTTCCTTATCCGTTAATTATCCCTTTTATTTAATGCTGGCATTCCGTCCATTCTCCTGATGCGGGATGATCAGGTTATATTTTTTCTTTTAGTTATATAGATTAAAAAATGTTTTTATTTGTTTTTTTTTTTGTAAATTGATAAAAAACCGTGATAAAATCCGTTTAAATTAGTTTTATTTCAATTAGTAATATTCGCATAAACATAAGAAATCATTGTTTTTTTTCATTTCACTCTGCAAAAAAGGTTAAAAAAATATAGTTTCGATCGACATTAAATAGTTTCATTGCCTACACATATTTATTTGCACGCACTTCATTTTATATTTTTTTTCACATAATATTTTTTTTTATTTCAGAATCAGATCTCACGAGCCTATCGCATGTTGGTAAGTTAACAATCATTTTCAATTTATCATTTTATTTTATTTTTTATTAATTGGTGGTTGGAGAAGTATTAACAAAAAGTCATCGATATATAAAAAAGGAGGATAGAACGCTACTAATATCGTCAGTGATGCAGGTTTATGATATATGTGTGCGAAAGATGAGGGATACCAGATAAATGAAAATTTTCCCCAGTTTTAACCAACTCCTAAGAGGAGGTATTATATTCGGCCCGTGTTTATTGGAATAAAGTATGTACATGGTAATTAAGTACTTAGTACAAACAATTAATTGTTTCGTGTAATAATGGGGTAGGTATATTAAAAAATAAGTTAAAAGCCTTTAAAATGATTTAAATTTCTATACATGTCAGAGATTAAAATATACACGAATGTCCGATGTCATTTATTTGAGTGGGTTTTAATATTATTTGATCGGTAACACCGCGCATTTATCATAGGTAACACAAGTTGTGTATAGTCTGTGACACAAGTCTAGAGTGAAGTTGAAACTGTCAACTGTCAATGTCAGTGTCATCAGTCAGTAGTGCGCTCGATCGAAGTTCAGTACGGTTACTTCCGAGACAGCGTCTGCGCCGGTGTGCGCACTGATTGAAAATAAAAAGTAATATGGCAAGCAGTAGCGCGCGTAGATTGTGTTCCGTCTGAAACCGCGACAGCAGCGGTGGGATCGCTTCCACAAACATCCTACAAGCATACCGCGATGCCGGCTACACAAAATAGAGGTTATTTCAAGCAGGGATATAAACCTCAACAAAACACAGAGAGGCCGCCGATTTCAAGAGACGACGGACTCGACGGTTCCATGACTTGTTTTGGAATATGGTGGAATATAAAAGTGAACAAGCGGTAACGTATATCGAATATTCAACTAACAAAATGGCGCTGATAGATCGATTGGAGACTGGATGGGACGAATCGAATAAAATCGAAGTAGTTATCTCCGGCATTACGGATGTTCAGGTACGCTCCGAATTACTTAAAAATATTCCGGCAAATTTCGTAGCACTCAATAGACATTTGAGTACATACCCTAACATTAAGAGCCATAAGCGATATTTTAATAAGTCGCGGAACGAACCTGAACCTCTTCATTTTAAGCGACCTAAAATTAATGAAAACCCGACAACGCAGCGCTGTTATTATTGTAACAAAATAGGTCATTTAAAGCGGCACTGTTTATTGTTACGTAACAACAAAAATAGTGAGGGGACCATACACCCTCGGGCGTCTATCGATAAACATATCGATAAGTCAGCTCAATGTTCTTTTCTTCTTTTGTTCTCTGTCACGAACCTGGGCATTCTGAACCTACTTGTTACACAAAGCAACGAGATGAAAAGATGCAAAATTTCATAGACCCTAAGTTGGAAACAAAATCAGTAAATGTTTGTTTTCCCTCTAACGACTCATTGATTGAAATGCGTGTAGGCGGCTATAACTTACAAGCATTGATCGACAGCGATTCAGAGTGCTTACTAATTAAAAAGGAAATCGCTGATTGTTTACTAGATAAAAAAAAAACTCGTTTACACGCCTCACGTGTATTGGCTCCGTACCATGCTTTTCATTTCGAAAAATTACCACTTATGTTGAATTCGATGGGTTCCATACGGAGATAACATTTATTATTGTTGACTCACATTTATTAGAGCATGACGTAATTCTAGGTAGGGAGATATTTAAGACCCCGGTTTGGTCTTGCTCAAAACACCAATTTCGATTTAAATAAAATTGCTACAGACTTGATTGACCAGTGTGATATTGATAGGTTAAAGTCTACATTGAAAATAATTTTGTCAGTGGAAAATCTAATTCAACTGTCAGTACAGGTGAGATGCATGCAGATCAAGCTTAAAAACTCCGATAAAATTGTCCAACGACATCCATATAGTTTGGCTCCATCTGAGCGAACCATAATGCGTGAAATTATAGCCGACCTAGAGCGCAAGGGCATAGTGCGCGAAAGTTCTTCACCCTTTTCGAGCCCTGCTTTGCTCGTGAAGAAGAAAGACGGGTCCGACCGCCTTTGCGTTGATTACAGAGAGCTTTATTCCAATACTGTGCGTGATAGTTACCCCCTGCCATTAATATCGGAACAAATTGATGCACTTGGACAGGCATCTTATTTTTCGAGTTTGGACTGGCCTCTGGATTCCATTAAATTTTGATGGCATCTCAGAGTGACATTGAAAAGACTGCGTTTATGATGGTGTATGGGAGTATTTAAAAATGCCTTTAGGCCTTTGCAATGCACCCTCTGTTTACCAGAGGGCCATCAATAACGCGCTAAAACGGTTCAAAGATAAAGTATCGTTCGTCTACATGGACGATGTCCTTGTATTTTCGAAAACTAAGGAGGAGGCATTTCATGACCTCGACCAAGTGCTAACCGCTTTATCAGAAGCAGGTTTTACTTTTAATTGAAAAAAATGCACCTTTTTAAAGTCCTCGGTTGATTACTTAGGCTACGTAGTCAGTAACAATAGTATCAAACCGAATCCTGAAAAAATAAGGGCTTTGGCCAATGACCCTTTGCCAACATGTTTAAAGGAGTTACAGTTTAACGGTCTCGCCGGGTATTTCAGAAAGTTTGTGCCCAACTTTTCAACTGTCATGGCGCCCCTGTACGCTCTTACTAAAAAGGACGCCAAATGGAGTTGGAAGGCCGAACATATTTTATGAAAGCCTATGCTACGGTTATGGAGTATCTCACTTCCGCGCCTGTATTGACCATCTTTGATCTCAGTAAAGCAATCGAACTCCACACTGACGCAAGTTCGATTGGATATGGAGCAATTTTAGCACTATCTGCTTGGCAAAGAATTCAAGGTCGTAACGGACTGTAACGCCTTAAAGGCATCACGTCACAAACTTGAACTTTTGTCTCGGGTGCATAGATGGTGGGCATACATGCAGACTTTTGACTCTGAAATAGAGTATCGGAAGGGCGAAAAAATCCCACACGTAGACTATCTTAGTCGAAACCCAATTTCTTGCAAACAATTAAACTTTTCCTGTGTAAATAATGAATGGTTACAGGCCGAGCAAAAGTTGGAATCTGATATTAGGCGCATTATTGAATCTATTGAAAACGACACAATTGATGCCAACCTTAGGTCATCATATACACCTACAAAGACAGTTTACTCTACAGAAATTGTTCAAGTCAATGGTAAAACATTTAGTAGGATTATCATCCCAATTTTTTTTTTGTTGGCAAATAATCCAGAGATTTCATGACGACCATTATAACACCTCGGCTGGGATAAAACTTTGTCTAAAATAAGAGAACATTTTTGGTTCCCCAATATGACTTCGTCCGTTAGAGCATGTGTTGACCATTGTCTGCCATGTAAAATAAATAAGAACCCATCCGGTAAAAAACAATCTGTTCTACTACACCCCATAGACAAAATTGCAGAGCCATTCCACAATATTCACATAGATACTAGTGGTAAATTGAGTGGTGAAAGGGTGTCCAAAGAGCATATGAATTGTTATCGTAGATGCTTTCTCAAAGTTTTGTTATTTTTACCGCTATTAAAGACCTAACTTCGCGAGCTGCTTGTGAAGTTCTTCGAAATTTCATTCACTCATTTGGAACACCTAATCATCATAATCATCTCCGATCAAGGGACATCTTTCACGGGGAAAGAGTTCCAGAGTCTATGTACGGAGTGGTCTATTGAATTTCATGAACTCGTCAGTGGCATCTGTCGAGCCAACGGCCAGGTAGAGCCAATAATGTTTGTTTTAACTAATTGTTTTACAGTCGCCAAAAATCATGAGAACAGATCTTGGAAATCTGTTTTTGGTGAGGTCCAACTCGCCTTAAATTGCTCGATATCTAAAAGTACGGGTAAAAGTCCACTCCGGTTGCTAATTGGTTATAACAACAGCCCACCTCGATTAAACTATCTCACGACGAATCTCAACATTTACAACGAACAGGATTTGATAGAAATAAGACAGGAAGCTAAAGTTAGGATGGACGAGCAGGCAGCAAAGGATAAAGTACGCTATGATTTTAATAAAGCCACCATTTGTCCTATTGTAGTAGGCGATTTAGTTCACGTTCAAAAAAAAATCCTCGAGTAATTAATAAATTGAGCGAAAAGTTTAGTGGTCCTTGTAAAATCACAAAAAAAAAATTGTGCAAAACGTTATATGCTTGAGCCAATATCTGGAGGACGTGGCCAGTATGTGTGTCATGAACGGGTACGCAAATATCCAGCCAGCCTACCAGAATTGTCCGAATGGTCTAGATTCCGTTAAATCTACAGAAGGAAATGACTAATTTTATTTACTCGCTTCAGATTATTATGACCATTAAATTTATTCGTATGCTATTTAGTTACAAAAATTAACCACGAAGTTTGTGTTAGTTTTTTTTATTTTATTTTTGATACAATAATTAATAGTTCGTTTGAGCTATGAGCGATTTGTTCTGTTTTTGTTATTTTCTTAATTGCTGACAAGAGCCAATAATTTGCTTTTAATTACTGCTGATTGATAAAATGTTTTATTATCGTTTTATCCGAATGAATGCTGAAAGCTATAACGCTTTGCAATGTAGTCAAAATGCTAAAAGCTTTAAAGCTTTGCGATATAATTGGTGTTGATCTATCGTTGAAAGCTATAACGCTTTGCAATATAATCAAAACGCTGAAAGCTTTAACGCTTTGCGATATAATTCGTGATGATCTATCGTTGAAAGCTATAACGCTTTGCAATGTAATCAAAACGCTGAAAGCTTTAACGCTTTGCGATATAATGAATGTTGATCTATTGTTGAAAGCTATAACGCTTTGCAATGTAATCAAAACGCTGAAAGCTTTAACGCTTTGCGATATAATGCATGTTGATCTATTGTTGAAAGCTATAACGCTTTGCAATGTAATCAAAACGCTGAAAGCTTTAACGCTTTGCGATATAATGCATGTTGATCTATTGTTGAAAGCTATAACGCTTTGCAACGTAATCAAAACGCTGAAAGCTTCAACGCTTTGCGATATAATCTGTGTTGATCTATTGTTGAAAGCTATAACGCTTTGCAATGCAATCAAAATGCCGAAAGCTTCAACGCTTTGCGATATAATCTGTGTTGATCTGTTGCTGAAAGCTTCAACGCTTTGCAGTTACTTTGATTTTGGAAACTATGAAATGCGTTAAGGATTACAGTTCACGGACGGCTTTCTATTTCAAGTTATTGATTTCTGAGTTGTTGCAACTCGTTTGAAACTGTTTGTTATCACTGCTCGAGCTGATTGTGATGTTCAGAGACAACGCGAGAGCGCGTTGATAATCAGAATGGCCGTGTCAGAGATTAAAATATACACGAATGTCCGATGTCATTTATTTGAGTGGGTTTTAATATTATTTGATCGGTAACACCGCGCATTTATCATAGGTAACACAAGTTGTGTATAGTCTGTGACACAAGTCTAGAGTGAAGTTGAAACTGTCAACTGTCAATGTCAGTGTCATCAGTCAGTAGTGCGCTCGATCGAAGTTCAGTACGGTTACTTCCGAGACAGCGTCTGCGCCGGTGTGCGCACTGATTGAAAATAAAAAGTAATATGGCAAGCAGTAGCGCGTGTAGATTGTGTTCCGTCTGAAACCGCGACATACACATGCCTCTTACTTTGCACGGACCGTTCAATACTTTCTAATTTAGAATGTGGTGGAAACGAATGCTCAAATATTTTGTAAGATACATTTAATTAAATTGATCTTATGTTCGGCGCCTGCCAGAGTGTGTTCTAGTTCCAAATTAAAAAAAATATTATTATTCGCTATAAAAGAATCCAATATTTTTTATATTATGTACGTATGTTGTTTTTCATTAGAAATTATAATGTTTTCTTTTATGAGCCTCCTGGCTGCCATCTCGCAAATGCAACATACTTTGTATAAATCTTCAGCCGGGAAATGTAGGCCCCTTTAGATTAGACAGAGACAAAGCACGCATTGTGAGAAGGTTTCTCTCTCTTAGGTTCTAACCGCCGGCGGCTTGGGTCATAGGCCTCGTCATTGGAGGGTTATGATTTTTATATTTTTAAATGTTTTGTTTTTTTTGTGACTAATATTTAAAAATGTGAAAAATCCTTTTAAAGAAATTATTATTATTATTTTTAATTATTATTGAAGTGATAACTTCTTATGGGAGGGTGAACCGAAACGTTCCGTAACGCGAGCGGCGGCGAGCGGGAGGTTCCAGAATATTCGAGAACCTTCCGTGAGACGTCACGCGGGCCAGTTGACCAGCCAGCGCTATTCGACTTCCCTGGAACTTCGATAATTTCGAAATCCCAGGTGGCGTCACACAGTGACCAGTCAGTCGGATTGGACCGGACTTTGACCGGACTTTCACAGGACTTTGACAGGACTTTGACCGGACTGTGTTCGTTTTGTTTTTATGGTGAATAGACATGTTACCGTAATTTAGTTTTTGATATTGATAATAAAATGACGATATTTTACTTATATAATTTGGAACATGATACCGTAAAAAAAGTACCAGGTTCGCATAAACGCGAAGAGAGTAGAATGTCCATTTTTCATGGCGAGTAGCCGTAATTAATAAACAAATGACGATTTGGACAAAGAAAAACTTTTTAGGTTTTTTCTTATTTGGAACATTTTTTTTTTTTTTTTTTTTTTTTTTTTTCCTTAATTAATCTGCAATCAGTCGCAAGACTATAATCAGATGCGTTGAATGAATTGTGACTTTTTGGCAAGTTAAGGCCACTGCCCCAACACACCTTACTTATATAGCACATTGGCTCTTTTCAATCGCTTTATTGGAAGCGGTTGTAGAAGCACTTTTGTTAGTGGATTCGGGTGATTAACTAATCTGTCTGTATATTTTCCTATGTAGCGTTTAGCTTCGTCAGCGATGGTTGGTATATTCAGGTACTCATGTATCTCTGAGTTTCGCGTAAACCAAGGTGCAGCACATAAAAATGTGGAACGCTTCACGATTTTGCGTGTCATCCTTGCGCAGGGGCCATGCTAATCTTCTCTGTATCGTTCCAATTTTAGTATATGTACTGCCGAAGCAAGTACAAATTTGGAACATGTTGTTGTAAAAAGTACCAGGCTCGCATAAACGCGAAGAGAGTAGAATGTACTGTTATCATGTCCAGTCGACATGTTGCCGTAATTTTGTATTCTCGCATCTTGTTTGGTAAGTTTTCACTTCTGTCGGCACTCCCGGAGTGCAACCCGTATTTTTTTATAATAATTATTATTTTTAAATAAAGAGTACTGTACAAAACACAGTTCAAAACGTACTGAAAAATAAAAAAGTCAGGGGCTTGTGCCGCTGTCGCACAACACAAATTTTAACGAATCCAAAAACACCTCTGGAAATTAATGTTATTATTTACTTATCAATGAGTTTCTGAAGATATATTTTATGATTTAGTAATCTCGATGATATGAAGCCGGTTAAGCTTTAAAAAAAGAGGTTCTCAATTCGGCGAGTTATTTTTTAATTTATTTGTTTGTTTGAGGAGTTAATATCTTCTTTACTCCATATTCCGTTATCAGATTTTAAGAAAATATATATATGCAGTAGCGTAGCTAGGACCGGAGGGGGGGGGGGGGGGCACTGCACCCCGGTTGTCACCGGTTTTGGGAAGACACTCGACCTGATATAACTACCACTACACACACCACTGTATACCGGGTGGCGATTTGGTTATCACATTAAATGATACAGCGGTTAAAACTACTCGATATAAGTTTGTTCAAAGAATAAAATAAACATTTAGACCAAAAATAAAAATATGCAACTTTCAAACAAAATAAATAATTTAAAAATTGCCACGAAATAAAACACCTTGTTAAAAAGTAGTTCAATGACCTGTAAAAGAGGCGAAATCGCAGCGATAGGTACTTTATGTCACGCATGTCCACGTCGCATCGCCGCTCGCCGCTCGTGGGTCATTGACCCAGCAGTATTTGTCAGGTGATATCCTTACGCATTTACATGATGTTCTCAAATGTTAAATCAGAAAAAATGTCCCTTGACTAAGATATCGGAGGTATTTAATTTATTTTTTGCGTATGGTTAAAGAACGACATGTAGAAGACGTGGTATCATTTAATGGGATAACTTAATCGCCACACAGTATAGGAGACCACATAGTACCTAAACTTTATCGAACATCAACATATTTCAAATTCGGTCCATATTTGATGGGGAAATTGATGTCCATACATTAAAGATAAAATATAAGCTTAATTGACAACCTCCTCCAGTTTTAAAGTCGGTTAGTAATGTTTGAACTAATGTTCTTAATCACAACGGAATACTCACACTTTGGGGAAAATACCTCATTTATTTTCTGGCAACACATGCACGTGTAGTTGACGTTTTGTGTTCCGAATATTACATAAATATTTTTACCAAAAACATTATAAAAGTGATTATGAATTAGTATCTTACCTGTGATAAGTAATTCCTTGATATTTCTTTTTCGATGTGGAATTATTTTTACAGTGTTTTATAACATATGTCGGCATTATTATATTTTTTTTAACACTAGTCGGAATGAACTTTTCACAAGGTGGTCGTGTAGCGTAATGGCGGGAAATGGTGTACTATGATGAGAGTGTGTGCGTGTGGCCCCTATACGTACAGAATTCTGGCACACTATAGGTCACTTCACTTTCGATGTATGGGAAGTGGCGTCCCCCTTTTTTTATATGTCGATGCAAAAAGTACAACCCTTTTATGTAATTTAAAATACTTTTGGTTATATTAAAGTTATGACCAGTTGTAAAAAATACCTGAAATATATTTTCGACTCGTTTTCCTTGAACGGTTTAACAGCTGTTTTACTTTATATATTTTTATGAACTGAATTTTAAACAGTTTTTTTTTTTAATAACACATGACAACTTCTTTAGTTGGCTACGCGGCAAATATTGTTTATACGAATGTGATGTTTAATATTACATTGTAATAGTCATAATAAACACAAATAAACACAAAAGATTTTGAATATGACAAAAACATTACAAAATTTATCACTTCGACATCAAAATTATCATCACAATGCAACAATAAAACGCTTTGTATTTTGTAAACACTTCATTGTATTTTATTTGTGTGTGGAAATTTGTTAGCGTTTTAATGACTCACAATTGGAACCATTTAACCACATGATGAGGTGAAGGCGATCGTAACCAGGATTCCAATTCACGTTTGTCGAGAAACCACTAGAAAACAAGGTGACTGACTGCTCATCACAACATCAACTAAAGAGGATGTTTAGGGCAAACGGCGGGCACGAGCCGATGAAATTGTAAACATTTACGATACAATGCATGCTACGAACGTTCGTAAAAGCGATAAATACATAAATTCTTTGTCCATTGCTCTCGGAATACTCAACTATTTGACTGATGTCTTAGAAACGCAGTGTACGATGCGATACAAATCGCTAGAATGGTTGGGTTTGCCTTGTAGGAAATGGTAATGGATTACCTAATGCATTGTTATGTAATATTGTCAAATGATGAATTTATGAGCTTAGTAGTCAAGGTTTATAGTACTGTAGATATGAGATTTAGGCCAAATGCGACTGGTATATGTAGGTATCACGACCGTGTTACCTTTTGTTGTTTTAGATGGAGATTATTGTATAGACTTCTGATATATTAAGAAATCCGAACGCGTACACGATGCGTTTAGGAATCCTACTAATATTAAAAACGCGAAAGTTTGTAAGTATGGATAGATGGATGTTTGTTACTCTTTTACGTGAAAACTACTGAATGGATTTCAATGAAACTTTACAATAATATATCTTATACATCAGAATAAGACATAGGCTACTATGTTTTTCAAAAATCAAAAATAGTTTCAAAAGGGGGTGAAAGTTTGAATGAAAGCTTTTTGATGGCGAAACGATAGCTAGTAAGCCATAAACGAAGCAATTTTTAACCTACTCCAAAAAAGGAGGAGGTTCTCAATTCGGCGAGTTGTTTTATTATATACATCGATTTCTCCGCCATTTGTAGACCAATTTAAAGCGATTTGGCCAATTTTGTCGAAACAAAATTATTTGATAGAGTTTAGCTGCGGTGTGGTTCCATATGAATTTGGTTAAGATCTCATGATGGAATACGGAGTAAAAAATGAAACTCCTTAAAGGACAACAGCTCAGTCGTCGCGATCGCGTTATTGTGTTGAAATCTACGTACCATAGCTGTACTTAACGCTGAAAATCGAAACATAAGTTTTAACAAAACTTTAAAGACTTCAAAAAAAAAATACTGAAATTGCCCGTATCGCTGTTGGTTAACTGAAATAGCACCGCACCAAAGAAACTTATACAAATTATCAAGTCAAAAATAAGATTTTTATTTTTATAAAATCGGTTTTTATAAAATGTAGAGTTTCTCAATTCATATATCTCAAATAGAGGCGCTAACAACTAATTACGAAACAGCAATATTTAAATCGTGTTATTATCATCAGTTACATAAAAAATCTTGGCACCCATTTTACAGAGATGAAAGGTCAGAAAAAAAGTCATTAGACAGCAGCGTGCCGCAAGTCGAAATGTCAGTCATATTTGTTGTGTTTATAGTTCATTTCCTAGTCTACACAATATGTAGATTAATCTATGATGTAATACAGCACCAGCCAATTCAAAATCAGCCTTAGGTTTATTTGGCAAAGTTCAAAATACGTAGATATTACAAACAATAGTTAATGGTTGAAGGTTAGTAAAACGCATTTGAATTCTGTGAGCTATTTCTTGCCTCAGCAACGATACTTATTATTGTCAAGGCAAACCCACTAATATTATCAATCACGAATTGCCAGAGATTTGTTCTAGTTACGAAAAACTGGTGTGTATCTATGCGTCGAAAATAATTCCTCTGTTACATTCATTGTTACATTAATTCCGTTTCATAGATTTTAGAGTTGACACGGATTGATTATAACTCAGTGTCGTTATTTTACAAGTCATTACATAAAGGTTTTACGGCATAGGCCGGCAAACGAGTAACTGGGTCACCAGATGGTAAGTGATCTCCACCGCCCATGAATGCCCAATACCAGAGGAAAGGGATAATCAAGGGAACGGAAAGGGGAGAGGATCTGGGCCACTGGGTTTCTCAGTCACTGAACGAAACGCATCAGCAAGCTACTATTTTACGTCGATTTTCTGTGAGACAGTGGTAATAACTAGAGATGTGCCGATTATGACTTTGGCCGACTAGCCGACTAGCCGATTAGTCGGTTGTAAAGAGGCCGACTAGTCGGCCGATTAGTCGGCCGAGCCGATCACCGTTTCGGGGATATCCGTGACGCTTCGTTTACAGATGATCCGCGCGCAAGTTGCAACCGCCGCCTGCGAGCGTGTCGGAACCTATTTCGTTTACGTCGCATTGTTTCTTGATTTTTTCTTCTGTATTGTCAGAGCGGTGTTATTGTGTAAAAAAATGGGTACACTACAATAATACGACAAACTTTATTCCGACAGTCACAAATACGAATTTCAAAATACCGATTTTTATAATTCCGAATGGTTTAAAATTCCGAATATAACAACTCCGATGTATCATTTATCCTATTTTTATAATTCCGATATTTTAATATTCCTAACGTATATAATTACGATTCTCAAAATTCCGAGTTTCAATAGATCGAATAACAAAAAGTCCGAATTAATGATAATTCGAAACATCAAAAATACGAATTCCGATTATTAAAATACCTATTAATTAAAATTCCGAAATAAAAACGTAAAACTGAATAGAAAGACAAATCAACACATAATAATTTGCTTGTCAAAGAGAAGTATTAATAGTATGAGGAGGTAGAATTAAAAAACTAATGTCAAATGCGTTTTAAAAATATTTTCTTTCCAATAAAAACATTTTTTTCGCTGGTCACAATTCTAACCTAACCCAAATGATTCACCAACAATAGAGAGGATCTGGCGCTCGGCGGCCGCTGCCGCGGCACGCTCGCTTCGCTCGCTCGCCTTCGCGCTTTAATGGTCACAGTTCTAACCTAACCTAACCCAAATGTATGTAATGATTATGCTAACTGAATCAAAATACTAATTTTAGTAATTTATTCGGAATATTGAAAATCGGAACGTCGTTTTTCGGACCGAGAACCCATCGAGAATTTGACTCTTCGAAAATATAAAAATCGGAAAACAAACAGATCGTATTTACAAGTTTCGGTAAAATAATTTTCGTAAATTTGAATAATAGACGTTATAATTTTTCGGTATTATGAAATTCGGACTATTGAACATCGGAACATCGAAATTCGGAATAAAATATTTCGGAGTATTTGGGTGTTCCCGTAAAAAAATATATTAATAAATATTTTTGTGTTAAGATAATACCGTTATTGTTTATCAAAGTGAAAGACCTCAATTAAAATTTTATCATGTCAAAAAGAAAGTCTCGTGTATGGATTTTTTAAGAAGTGTAAGAAGTTGGATAGTCGGCGCTCTTTGCCGAATAGTCGCCGACTAGTTGCCGACTACAATAGTGACCGGATAGTCGGCTTTACCGAATAGTCGCCGACTAGTCGGCACATCTCTAGTAATAACCCGTTCGAGCTGACCCATTCATGCTATATACAAAATTGTCTTTAACGTGGCTCTACCACACACGTGTTTTTTAAACATTATTTTTTTTACACACACGTATTTTTTTAAACAATATTTTTTTTAAACACACGTATTTTTTAAACATTTATTATCTAAATTTACATAGCAACCATATACAAGATAAAAAACCTTTCATAGTTGCTTGCTGCCTTCCGGAATCATCTCGTATAGAACACATATCATACTTACTATCACACGTACTGTAGCTATAATGTGTTTCCAGAATATAAAAAACCTATAATCTATTCATATCAATATTTGTCACTCAATTATTTAATATAGACATATCCTTTTTAGGAGGTCGCCATTCTCTTTGAACACGATTGGAAACTTGTAGTAACTACACCGATTATGTTTTTTTGAACTTTAATATTAAATTACGACACGAGTACCCTCAACCGTCGAAAATGTATAATGTATGAATGTGGAAAAGGCGTGTCAGGATTGTAGCTTATAACACTAAATAGCCTCTGCCCACCCCCATGGGATATAGGCGTGAGTGAGAATGTATGTAAGTTATATTCAATTTCTGTAAACTACTATATGGTATTCATATATCCTTAATGGCAATGGCATTGATGACAAATGATGAACGATAAGCATCAACAACCTTCTACCGATCGAGAAAATTTCCACGGCTGGCAACCGACTCTTAAAACCAAATAATAATGTATAAAATACGATAGTAGAGTTCACGGGCATACAAATATCGTGGTATCAAATAATGATGAGATATTTATTATGAACGTAGTTAATTTTTTATGCAGCATCAAATATGTGAGTGTGGTCAATTTATTATTTCCTCTTTATTCAAATTTATAAGTTCTGTTAACGACAAATTTGCGCTTATTTGCAGATACAATCTATTTAAGCGTTGTAAAAATATCTCATTGTAAATAAAGGCATTACAACTATTTGCCTTTTAATCAAGTAATGATATTGCAGTAAATGACAGAGCAATGTACGATTTCAAATTTATACACAAGGAGTATTTTTTTTGTCCTGGCTCGGCAAAGTGACTACGCGACATCTTATGGTAAGTGTAGGGCAATCCAAGAATAGTGTCGACCAACGACAAATAATGTGTCTATCGTAGGTCATGATCATGCCGTCCTGCCTAACTGCTTCTTCGATCTGATCTGATTCTGTATGATCGAAGTACTACATGATGGATATACATACATACGTAGTCACGCCTGTAATCCCCGAAGGGGTAGACAGAGATGTAACCCGTACATACATATTTCGCCTAGCTAATTTCTGTCTCTTGATGTGGTAAGGAGCGGGTATATCGCCATACCGAGCACAAATTCCAGACTCTAAGCTGATATAGAGCATTTTGTGATAGATAAACCAATATCACTTTTACCCGACTCGGGGATCGAACTCCGAGACCTTAGCACAAATGTCGTACCGCGTACCTAATACAACTGCGCCACCGAGTCAGTCTTATGATGGATGTAAATCAATTAAATTATATAACGCCAGAATTAACTGATTGAATGCATTGAGGAAACGTGATGCGCTGCATGTATCGAACTTTCGATGGTTTGTAATAGTTTGACGTGGCTATGAGCATGCGTTTCAATTAAGGCTCATGAGTGTAATTGAGATGCCCGTGGTCCTTCCAGAGTATGACGTAGATTGTTTACTCGTTTTCACCACGGCTGCCGTTGTATAAGACAACCATCGCTCTCGTGACGGATAACTCACAGATAAAACGTGAGGCGATGCGTCAGAACTGCCAACCGATTTTCCGCTTCATTTCCATTGCACTATTATGGCCCTGTCTTGCATGCTATTTAAGTAACCAACTACCACGATCGTCTTTTTAAATGTTTGTAAAAGTATCACTTAAATAACAGGCAAATATTTGACAGTCTCTGTAGCGCAGCGGGCGAGTAGCCGGCTGTAAAGCGAGAGGCCGCGGGTTTGATCCCCGTACCGAGACAAATGTTTGTGTGATCTGCAAATATTTGAAAGTCTCTCGTAGTTACTGATACCTACGACATAAGACTCGTATCTTACTGTGGGGTTAGGACTATGTCTGTGACTGTTAGGTGTATTTATTTATTATACATAAAAACAGTACGTCATAATTTGTACATTTAACGTTTGTTTGTAATAAATTTCGATGCAAAGACCCCTCCAGACATGTCACATTCATAATTAACCATTAATGGTGGAAACACTTAAATCGTAAAATTTATTTACGCATCGAGACATCAAACATACTAAAAATGCATTGACTGTTCAAAAGATGAGTATGTTCATCGGACTGTCGTTAAAATTCCCAGACATTTTGGCGGTTTACCAATTATTGTCATCAGTACTGCAGACTAAGTAGCTAATACTTTTTAGGTAGTTACATTATTTGTTTTGGTTTACCTTACAGAATATTTGGCCCGCGTCGTTTGTAAGCTGTAAATGTTATTTCCGTAAACAACACTAATAAATCTTTAAAGGGTAAATCGGCGTATAGTTAGAGAAAATAGTTGGCGGTATGCCATCCGTTTAACAAAGGTACATTATGCACAATACAAAGAGCACAAAGCCAACCAAAATAAGATGTGTATTTTGTAAGAACATTGCCTCCATACTCTGTGTTTTACGTGAAATTATCGTGTTATGTGTCTCAGGTATACTTGCTTGTATGCTTAATGTATTTACACTACAAAACTGTGGTAAATTTTCGGTCAAATTCTGGGGAATCATGTGTATAAGTAAACAAGTTTTCCGAGATTTGCTGTACAATACATTTTTTGTTTACAAACACAGAAATTCTTTATAGTCGTAAAAAATACACTACACTGAACGTTGGCGAGTTCGTAAAAACTACGATTAAAACCGCCTTTAATGATATTTGTAGCTACTGTGAAGTTCTGTAATGTGTATACAGACCTAGTTTTTTTACTCAATTATTATTTTCATTTATTTTTCGAATCATTGGTCCATTGACAACATACTTGGGTGGAATCGTATGGTCCTGGGTTTTAGTCTCCAATCGCAAGTATTTGTTTTTAGTTTTTGATTTGCAAAATCACACATGAATTGTTCAGGATTGGAATTTGCACCCATTATGGCGATAGGTTCGCCTTACATCATGGGATGGAAATAAGCTGGGGGCCGTAGGTGCAGCACTATTTGCATCTCTGTCTACCCCTTCGAGGATACGAATGAGCATACGAATGTATGTTTTTCCTTTTATAATTTACTAGCTGTCCCTCGCAGTTTCACCTGCATGTTACTGCCCTGCTCCCATGGGTCATAGCGTGATATGCATATAAACCTTCCTCATGAATCACTGTATCTATTGCTGAAAACTGAATTAAAATCCGTTGAATAGTTTAATAGATCTAAGCGAACAGACAAAGGAAGCGACTTCATTTTATACTATAAAAAACATGCGCCGACACCTTTCAATTAGTAAATTTAAAATTAACTTCCTTTATGAAATAAAATTAAATACACCCAACAGTCACACACATAGCCCTGACCCCACAGTAAGATACGAGTCTTGTGTCGTGGGTATCAGGAACTACGAGAGACTTTTGGTCTCACAACACCCAGACCCCAAAACAAATATTTGTGGATCAGACAAATATTTGCTCGGTGCGGGAATCGAACCCACGGCCTCACGTTTCACAGTCGGGTACTCGCCCACTGCGCCAGGGAGGCTGAAATTGCATAGTCTCGGTAGTAGTTTTAATGGTTTGCTTTAAAATAAATGTTGTACCAACAAGCCGATCCATTACAGACCGTGCCAGTCACATTGTCTGCCACATGAGTCGTTCATTTAGAATGTCATGAAAACATGCGCTCTTAATGGGCCAATTATTGGTTCAAATCGAGCGTGATATGAAAGTGTAAGGATTGGTTTTACCTACACGTAATATTTAGTGCTATTAGATATTATGTTGTATTAGGTGATACATACGACACATTTTTAAACCGACTTAAATAATGAGGAGGTTTTCAATTCGTAAAAAAATCCGCGAAATGTTGAACGCCTTTCCAGGAAAATAGGAAACTCTTTAACATATACCAGCAACTGCACCACGATTAGGATTTAAAGTCGTTTTTTGAAGCTTTTTATTAACTCAGTCCTGACCTCATATTAAGATATTAGTCTTGTGTCATGAGTATCAAGATCTACGAGGTACTTACGGTCCCACAACACCCAGACCTGAAACAAATATTTGTTGTTAACATTTGTCTCGGTGTGGATATCTAACTCGCAACACTATTTTCAGTTGGATATTCGTCCACTGCGCCATATAGTCTTCTTATTTGGCGATTAATTGCGGATAATTAATAGCATCAATTATCTGTAGATTAATCATTAATCTATTAACAGGTGTATCAATACATAGTATATAAGAAATTTGCTACTTGCGTCTGTCTGTCTGCTTATTTCTCCAAAACTATGCAACATATACGCCGTTTTCACTATCACTTATAGAATTTATTCCAGAATGTTCATATGTATATCACGCTATGACCCATGGGAGCAGGGCAGTAACATTTCGGCGATGAAACCACGACTGACAGCCAGTTATAAATAAAAATCGCGCAACTGTTTTTCCGCAAACCTTCCTTGTTTTCAACAATTAATATAATGCAAACATCTTTCAATTCTGCGTAGAAAACCACAAAACAGCGCTTTGTTTACAACTATTTTTAATTTTACAGACACGTACTACATCTTTTAACTGACGCGGTGCAGAAAGGCCTTTGGTAGAACAACGATATTCAATTTGTTGTTGCCTTGATTCATCAAGGCCTTACGCATTTTGATATAGTATACAGAGTTTGAAACTGTGCAGTGTGTCTAGGCAACAATTAAAATGCGGTTTGATTATTTTGATCGTGCTGAAAAAAGATTGGACGGAATCTACGCAGCGGGATCGTTCTAACGTGTAGTGAATTAGAATGGAATATTATCTCACTTTTGTTAATAATGAATACATACGCACTCACGTCTGTAATCCCCGAAGGGGTAGGCAGAGGTTTAACTGGACATAGTTCGCCGAGCTTATTTTCGTCCCATGATGTGATATGGGGCGAGCCTATCGCCATACCGGGCACAATTTCACTCTCCGGGCTGATACTAACCAATTCTTGATCGAAAAACTCAATATCACTTTTACCCGACCCGGAGATCGAACCCGAGACCCCTTCCGAGACCGCCTTCGAGTCAGCCTCAGCATCAACAAATACAGTTCATGAGTGGTGGAGATCACTATTAGGTGACCTACTCATTCGTTTGCAAGTTATAAAAAACTTTTAACTGACGTTTTGTATAAACATTAACAAACTGTACGAAGGTCGATATTTAAAATAAATCAGGGTTGACACTGTAACGTAAAGATATGAGTAGTTTACAACTAGATAACGTACCTAACGTCTTTCAGTATCTGTAAGGTCACAGTGGTTTACAGATACATGTAACGTGGTGTTACTTTCGAAAGGTCACCGATTGTTATTATTGTAGCATCTGTAGTATACACATCACAACATGTTTTTATTATTTAATTGAATGACGAAACGAGCACGGCGCTCGCCTGTTGCTAAGCGCCACCCCTGGCTATAAACAGAAGTAACACCACACAGAACTTTGAATTACAAAGCACTGCATGAAACTGAATCGCGCTCGTCATCCCGAGACAAAAGGTGTTAAGTAAATTACATGTAAGAGAATAGTTTCAATGGCGTATTTGTTCAACTAAAAAATGCTACATAATTTGTACATTAGATAATAAGACATGCTTATTTTAAAATGATAAGGGGTCAAATTTGTTACGAAAATTGTAAAGTTTAGGCCCTATACAACTAGTAAAGCGGTTATAGGCTAAATTAAAGGGTCATAGGTAAAACTAGTTCACGTACTGCAGAAAACCTTATTCCTGTGTTCTGTGTGCAGAACCCCCTCATTTTAAATACCCGACGATCCAGCCGATCAATCGTTGCATATGTTTCAGCTCTAGACTATATGTGGCTTACTGCTCGATCAGAATCTGTCACCGTGGGAGAAAGTTCTAAACCGCGGTATTAGGGTACGATAATTGCACTTAACACTGTTGATACAATCTGAAAATAACATATCTCCGATGCGAAAACAACGGTTCGTGTCTGTTACCCTTGCTCTAGATATTCGATATAAAAGTTTACGCAATATGATAAAATAGGCCACATTCAAATTTGTCAGTCGCTCCGGCATTCCGAGCCAACTCCATTAGAAACTATTTGCATATATTAAAAACCCTTTAATAACATCTGTTGCAAGGCCCTAAGATACATATTCGTGCACGTTATGTCTAATTAAATATTTATTCTATATTATGGTGGAGCCTTGTATGACAAACGATGACCCAGTAACCTGAATTATGTTTAATGGTTTATTATTGGAATTGTACCGTAAGATGTATGATATTTAAAAGCAATTCCGCGGTTTATTGTAGGCACATTTCACCATTTGTATTTCCAATATATTTGTTCATAAATTGTTTTGTTTCATGTAATAATGTACGCTCTATTTTCGATAGTTTTTTTAGTCTATCGTGTGCTAAAATAAACTTGGTCTATGAATAGCAGCCATATTTCATCATGGTGTGGTTGAGAATTTCAAAGTTGACAGGTATTTGTTAAATGTCTTATTTTTCATTGGAGTAATCGTTTAAAGCTGTGGCTTTGCTGTTCCTTGCTTTTTTGAAATCAAAATCTGAAAAATCTAGTTGATAATTAATTAATTTATATTTAATATTTGTTAATAAGGTTATACGATTATTCTTAGTTTATTACGTATTCTTCGGATCATTATTAGGTATTAATATAGAAATAATAACGTACATTAATGTCAACATCTCTTGAACTGTCGTTTTGTGTAGAGTAAATGCATCTGTCTGAAATATAATCTCTATTTCATATAACATTTTTGTTACATAACTTTTTTCTTAACTCAAATGTATCGTAAATATAGTAAAATAAAATTCAACGTTCCATTACGATAATGGGATAGTACGTTTGAAATCATAGCTGTTTATCAATAAGGTGAAGATTAATCTGTCGCTATTTCTGAAAATAATTTTATTATTGTTATCACATGAGTCAACAATAATATCGTTAGTGTTTTATTGTTAGGAAATACCGATAATATTACCAGGTTTACCCAATATATAAACATGCATATCAGATAAACAATAAACAAAATTATCAACACTCAAAACACCGCAATCACTAAGTATGTTATCGTTAAACATTTCGTTTCATCAAGGATGCAATTGCTTGTTTACTTTTTCTTATTCGGTGTAAATGTTTGTTATTTTTATGTTTTATTCCTGATAAATGTTTTCGTTTTTTAATTGGCAAGTCTTGATCGTAGTGTATATACAAGATAGTAATATACTGATAGCTGTTTGTTTTTCTGTTTCATGAACTAAAAGAACTTGTAGTAGAGAATTTGTTTTGAAAAATATATCATGGATTGATTGTCGAATGATGGAAACTAATGATATTGATGGTGGTAGATAATCTGCAGAAACTATGAGTACCCATAGCATTGAATACTCACGAGCGTGTTGGAAAGAAATAGGGACTACGAAGGAGGGTAATTTAGGTCTCGGGAAATCTCATTCGCCGTACGAAAAACTACATCAATCTGCCACTGCAAATCAATTTTCCGTGACATAGTGGTGTACACAATTGTTTTCACCGTGGCTCTACCACTGTTTTAAGATTAGGATTTAAAGTATAACTCGAATAATTTGAGAAGAATAAGAGCTGTAAGAATTATTTCAATATTATTACGTATGTAGTTAACAATAAACGAGTTCATCAAGAGATCGTGATCTGTTTTGATTGATAACAGAATGTTATCGCTCAAAGTGGACTTTATGTAAAGTAAATAAACCGATGTATTTATGTTTTCACTCATCTTCAAGGCGCTATGTCAGCTGACTAGGAAGACGGTAAGATATTAATAGTAGCACTGTACAGAGGCGTAACTGTTGCGTGTTTTACGCAGCCCCAGGTATTTGCGTAATTTGTGACGTCACATTACAAGTATAGAGACAGTACGGAAGTTTTTACTCGCTCGTGGAAACGTTTCGTCATGTTCTTTGTACTGTTCACGCTTTGTATTGTTGAATAGATGAGCATTTGTTTTGAACAGGTTGTATTTTATTATGGAGAGGTTTGAAACCAGCCTCAAGATCATTCATCTCTGAATTTTCTAAGTTACCTGTGTGTTGTTAATTATCGCTTGCTAAACATCATGAGGAAAGTTGTATAAGTAAGAATTCTCCACAATAATTTGAAAGGTATTTCTACCAACCCATATTAGGCCAGCGTGGTGGATTAAGGCCTAATCCCTCTTATTCAAAGAGGTCCGTGTCCAGAGACCAGAACGCACTTTATAGGGCTGTTATCATTATAATTATTAATAAAGGCGTAGAATACCCATATATTGTATGTTTTAGAAAACTTTGTGTTTTGTTTAATCATTTATTACTTTTTGACATCCTTATTTGGATTTCAAGTTTTTTGCTCAGTTTGCGTGATTATTATTTCACCACGGCTAATGCCTGTCATTATAATTTAAATAAGCGTTTATGCTGCCTTTATCGCATTACGTAGAAACCATATAAATCTTGTTTTTCATTGAATAAACAACGAATGCCGTGTGAACTGAACATTCGCAGGAAACTTCTGGAGGACTAATAAATGTTACGTTATCGACCTTTGAACGAATACGTTGAAGGGTTAAGTTGAAAGTCAAAAAATATTTTGACTTTCCTACCAAGGTCAAGGTCACTAATGCCATTTTGACGGACTACAATTAAAAATAAATTCATTCCTTTAATAACCTATGAACTTTAATCTCGAAACATCGATCTTTTATCCGGCTCCGCCCGCGTGATCTGCTTTTTCCGGTATAAAAAGTAACCTATGTTTTATTCTGATGAATAAGCTATATTATTGTAAAGTTTCATTAAAATCCATTCAGTAGTTTTTACGCGAAAGAGTAACAAACATTCATCCATACTTACAAACTTTCACGTTTATAATATTAGTAGGATGTCCCATGTCTTAATTTGTCATTGGAGCTTGTTATATGTATAATACGATATAGATAGACTCCTTTATGTGTAATACATGATCATAGTGGGGGCTTTGTAATGATGATATTTTCCAAGCCGCTTCGGCCCCGTCGTCTTCACTATTGCCTAAATGGGTAGCACCTCGCAGGTGTACTCAGATATGGCTTGCATACCCAATTTTGGCTGTGAACGTGTGCTTACAGTAATTGCATGTCAGGGTGTTATTTTTGTAATAGTAAGATAAGGCGGTGTGGTTTTAAGGTCACCACGTTTATTATCATGCTCACGCCTTGTGTTCTCCTCTAAGAATAACCCTATTTTAAAAGAATGTAGGATTTTTTTTCAGTTGTCTTTGGGTATGAATTTATTATGGTTTATTTGAATAGATCCTGCATCC
Source organism: Amorpha juglandis (assembly GCA_949126905.1). NCBI lineage: Eukaryota > Metazoa > Arthropoda > Insecta > Lepidoptera > Sphingidae > Amorpha > Amorpha juglandis. The sequence continues at coordinate 12,815,798 of OX421372.1, forward strand.
AAATGTGTGTAAAAAATCTTTGTTTTTTTAGTTTTTCTGTACTATCTGTCGTAGTCAATTTTATATACTCCAACGTTTCATATTCATTACCTCACAAGAAACCATGACGTTCACGATAAAAATACAATTATTCAAACACATACGAGTCATTTTATGTACTTCTGAAGCAAACAACACGTGCCATAACAATTACAATAAAAACATACGCAGAATCACATGCATAATAAGTTAAACCCCACGCTCACATGCGAGGTAAATATTTGTAAAATACAGTTATAATTAATTGCGTCAGAAGTAAATTATACTTTCTTCAACTGTCCTGAATCAGCAGCGGTACGTATAGGAGTAGCAGGTTTTAAACCAACCCCAAAAGCATACCTCTGACTTGTATATTCAAGATCACCTATACACACAAGATCTGACTTGTATATATAGATCAAGGAAGTCAATTTACTTGTATATTCAAGATTAATCGCCTAATTTTTCTTGAAATTTTACGGGGAAACTTGCATGTCCGAGAGTTTCCCATAAGAATTTCGAAGGAAATCTACCAACCCGCATTAAGCCAGCATGTTAGACTAATGCCAACCCCCCCTCACTAATAGAGTGGGCCTTTGTCCAGCAGTGGGATATGCTAATGTAGGCCTGATATTATTACAACTGTCAAAAAGTCTGTTTCAAGGAATATTGATATGTATAAGCCATGTTTTAAAAAGGACGTAAAGGAAACGCTACGTGGTAGTGCTGGTGATGATACTCTTAAAAAACGCAAATTAAAACTGTGTGTAGATAAATGAATGGTACTTATATCGTAATTCGTAGTCATTTATAATGACAGCCTCCGTGGCGTAGCGGGCAAGTAGCCGGTTTCGAAACGAGAGGCAATTGTTTTGATTCCCGCAATGAGACGTTTGTGTGATCCATAAATAGTTGTTTCGGGTGTGGGGGTTGTGGGACCGCAAGTCCGTCATAGCTCCTGATACCCACGATATATATTAACCTAGTGTGGGGTTAGGACTATGTGTGTGACTGTTGGGTGTATTTATGTATTTTTGTAATAAAAATATCCAATTATACTGTCCAATGTAAAGGACCTCCTCTAAGAATGAGAGTCTTATGAAGACTAAGTAGGCATGGAGGTTTCTCCACATAAACAATTTTGACAGTCTCCGTGGCGCAGCGGGCAAGTAGCCGGCTGTGAAGCGAGAGGCCGCGGGTACAATCCCCGCATCGAGACAAATGTTTGTGTGATCCACAAATATTTGTTTCGGAGTCTGGGTGTTGTGAGACCGAAAGTCTCTCGTAGTTCCTGATACCCACGACACAAGACTCGTATCTTACTGTGGGGTAGCATTATGTATGTGACTGTTGGGTGTATTTATTTATTATTTATTTAATTTATACATAAGTAACCTAGAAAAGTGAGAGGTAAATGCTCTTGGGTCTAGTTTATAAACACTCCGTACTGAGCTTTGCTGCTTTATTTTAATAACAATATTTCCATATGCAAAGGTGTGTGACACATGTCCTTCGCATACTAACAAAGGTGCATTGTAATGACATCTCATGGTAGTAAATATTGATTTCTACGTAATATTGAATTAATTGGATGTGAGGTGTATGACTTTTTATTTATTTATTTATATTATTTAGCCAGTTTAGCCTCAGCCTAACCTTGACTACGGCAAATGTATAACGAATTTAAGGAGGATTTAGAAGGTATCTTGGTCTCAGTCATAAAAAGGCACTTGAGATAATATTTACTACCAGAAAGCCTTTAGAATTTTATTTCTTGAAATAAATGTAAATATAAATTAACCGAAATAAATTAGAAACATATTTGGAAAATAGCTATATTATTTGGAATATTGTTCTTCACCCATAGCTTGGAACAAGATAGTTTCATCGAGATCAATTGAACCATCTTTTAAATAAAAAATTAAAACAATTATTAATTTAGATGCTACGATTCCACGGGCATATAACGATGCTTATAAACCTGCTTTTATCGGGTTTAAAACTATACTCTAAATTCTAAATACGGGCGATTAAATTCCTGGCGTGCCCACATACTTTACTATCAAACATATTACGATTATCAATAAATATAAAATACTAGCTGTCCCGCGCGGCACCGCCCGCGTGATCTGTATTTTCCGGGATAAAAGTAGCCTAACAGTGGCGCCATCTGTCAGCAATGTGTCACGCACCGACGCCATCTACTTAAAATATTGGTTTGTAGTACATGCTATGTATCAGAGATGGCGCTGTATTTAAAAAATGATTTTCCCTATTTTCCCGCTTTTCTATTGAAATTTTTCCTAGATTTTCGTTGCTATAAACCTCACGGAGCCCGAGACCTTTCCAACGAATGCAAAACCGTGGAAATCGGTTCGTGCGTTCTGGAGTTATATCGTCAGGAAGGAAAACCCGACTTATTTTTATATAATAGACAAACAATTATATTTTATTTAACAGATTGTTCTTTACGAAACGAACAGGTCGCTTGCCCGATGGTAAGCGCCACGCCTGCCCATAAACAGAAGCAACACCACACAGAACTTTGTATTACAAAACACTGCGTGACAATGGACTGCGCTCGTCACTCCGAGATATAAGATATGAAGATACACAATGCTCAGTAATTTCAGCGAATTCAATGTCCTTCAAACTGAAACACAGCAGTGCTTACACACTGCTGCTTGGTGGCAGAATAGACAAAGCGGTGATACCAACACATACGGCCTCTTGCATACGAGGGGCAGAGGGAGAGAAGAGGGAAGTAATTAGCAAACAAAAGAACTTATCACGAGACTTATCTATCATGTTATATCTTTCTAAGACAAATGATAGATATCATCATTCGTGGAATGATCGTGATTAGATTTTTTTTTTTCAACCGACACATTCATGTTGTTACAAGAACAATTATAATAAAACTCGACATGTGGCTTATATCAACTAATGTTTACACAGAAGTAAATAATGCGTGTACTAGAAATTAATAAATAAATTGCTTGCACGTTAAAATGATATAATGTTTCTGAATAAATAACAAGATTTTAATTAATTAATAAGTTAATACGACAGTACGATAAATTGTTCACTTGGCATGCAAGATATTTTTTTGACGACTCATGAGGATGACTTGCAAGCCTTAAAAGCTTAATTAGAAGTCGTAAAAATTCTTCATGTCATTTTCTGCTCATGGCAGTGGATAAAATGTAATAGATAAAAGGTGAAATAAAAAAGGTTTTTGAATTGTTTTATTCATATTGATAAATCATGGGCATGAATGAGTTGAACTATCTGGGTGTGTTTGTAAAAAAATGTTTGTAGTGCTGGGTTTTTTGTGCTGTCATTTTTTATACAAATAAAACAAATCTTGATTTGTATACAGGCTGTTACAGATCTGGGATTCGAAAACATCACATATTTTTGTTAAAATCAATAATCACATACAACCTTTTACAAATCGGAACCGATATAATAAATAAAATGTAGAAATAACTTTATTAACTCTGCTAAGTCAGTAGTCCAAAGTGATTATTGTACTCCAAAATTAAAGTCCTCCAACTCTCCGCAGCAATCCCACCCGTTGCTAACAAACCTCATACTAAATTACTTGCAGACACAATACATCGGCAAGGTCAAGGTCACAGCTAGATATAAAACAACCACACCCTGTTGACAAGTCACAAATCATTGATTAGATAAAACATCCAGCATATTTGTTTTGTTTACTTGATAAATAATGCTATCTACAGTGATTTCCCCTTGTTCTTTTATTTGATAACGGATTTAAAATGTAATGATTACATTTTTTATTTAAGGAAATAATAAAACTTTATATGATTCCACGAATCACACTGTCTAAATCTTTGCTTTGTAATTTATTTGATTGCGGCAATGCTTTGAACAATTAATTAAACGATTAAAAGTACACACTCGAAGTACTTATTGTCAAATGTTATCTATAATTGCATAGAGCGTGAAGAGACCCGAATTCAAATATTTAAAGATTCGATTAATAGAATTAGAATTTTCTGTTTTCAAAAAATATCGTTAGTTGACTGGATAGCAGGTGTTCCCTTTGAATAGTATATTAATAGGATCAACTTTGTATTCTATTGTTCGACTGTTAGGCACGGGTCTTCTCTACGAATGAGAGGGGTTAGGCCTTATTCCACCACTCTGGCCTAATGCCGGTTGTCATACTTCATCTATTGATTTTTATGGATTTTTATGGAGATTCTTATGGAGAATTCTCATGTCCTCACGACGTTTCCTTCGCCGTTTAGGTTTAGTTTACCGTAAGTACTGTTGTGTTTCGGTTTGAAGGACATTGCAGTCATTAAATTATGTGGCATTATGAGACTTAACATCTGATGTCTCGGGGTGACAAACGCAGTTCAGCGCCATGCAGTGCTTTGTAATTCAAAGTGCTGTGTGGTGTTGTTTCTTTTTATGAGCAAGCGTGGCGCTTACCATCAGGCGAGCGCCTTGCTTGTCTCGTCATCCAATCAAAAAAAAAACAAAAAAAGATGTTGTTGTTTCACCTCTATCATAAGTTAATTTACCTTAACTGATAATTTCCGTATTAATTAATCCAAATTATAAATCAGCATGTTTTTATTTCTTTTAACAAATAACCTTCCAAGATATTTTATTGTTTACTCCTTTAGAGGACAAAGAAACATTCAAAGAAGTAAATTGTCTTTATGCTATACATATGTCATCACGTTGTTAAGATTAAGAGATTGTTTTGTATTAGATTTATTAAAATTGTGCTGGTTAAAAATATGAACATGGTTATGTGGTAGCGTCACGCTGTAGACAGTTTTGTCTACGACTTGAATGGCCCGGCTCGTAATGATTATTACTTCATCTATATACCTGGAGAAGCAGCGATAGCGGGGATTGGTACAGACTGTCGAGACGAAAGTCGCAGGTTCGAAACCAGCCCCAAGAGCATACACCTCTGACTTTTCTGAGGCACGTGTATATTAATTGTCGCTTGCTTTAACGGTGAAGGAAACATCGTGAGGAAACCTCCATACCTGAGAACTCGATAATATTTTTCGAAAATATGTCAAGTCTACCAACCCGCATTAAGCCAGAGTGGTGGACTAAGCAGTGGGACATGTATAATACAGGGCTACTGGCTAGTAATAATATACCTGGATATAGGTACTGATTAAAAAATATTTTAAAATGAAATAAATTAATGTTTCAGTTATCCAATAATACGATTCCGTGAAACAGTCGAGACCTATGTCATCTTGGTAATAAATAATGTACTTGAAGACATATTTATTGAAAGTCATTATATATATAAGAAGTATATTTTTGATGATTCACGGAGGTACGGAATAAAATCGGTTGGCCCTATGTTATCTACGCATCTGATGCTCTATTTCCATTGCGAATAGCTCATACAGCCGACTGATGACGGTACAATCAGTGTATGTCGAGAAAAGCCGATGATGGTTTAAAACGTCATTGTTTCACGCATGACTCGTATCATTTGCCAAAACGCCCGCCAAACGTCACGAATTGCATATTTTTCCAATACACACATGTGGTTTGGCTAAGGAGACATAAAATATTAAAGACAAACTAAAGAGAAATCACACGTCTCAACTAAAATGAGGAAGTGATTCAGCCAAGTCTGTGGGGATGTAGTAAATTTGTTTGCTACTTTAATTATGTACTCTAAAGAAACCCATTTAGGTACATCAGAACCATTTTTGTTAAGTCTAAGTTCCGATTAAGTTCCGATATCCTTATTATTTGCCTCAAAAATAGAATCACTATTTCTGTAGTGATAATTATTCGCAATAATAAAAATGTGTAAAAATATATCCATATTCTTTAAATTTTCATAGTTGACTTATGGACGCCATTGAGAAATAAAAATCTAATTGGAGTTAAATGGATATTAAATTTCGTTTATTTTACAACATGAATAAAAACAAACGTGTATAACCAAAATTTTAAACCATTGATCATTTTGAAATAAGCATTAAAGTTTTATTTGATATGAAAAGAAATGAAGAATAGTTGCAAGTTTGTTAGCGCAAAACGTAAATATGTGACAACCTTAATAATGCAAGGTAGGCCAAAAATGTATGTATACCAGCCATTCAAATATCTGGAAGAAACTCAAAGCGTTTTAAAAGTAGTGACGTAGCGGCCAGCCAATGTGGGCGATGTTCGACAATGTCGCGATATCACGTGACAAGACGCAATTAGACGTACCGTTTCGCCGACAAATCATTGAAATCAGTCAACGTAAGCCAAAATGAATTTTAAACATCAAAATATATGAATGAAAATCTACAAGCAAACTACTATTTGGACGAATAAATTGTTGATGCGCAAATATCATCGTTAAAATTTAATGCATTAGCCCAAGATACGTTTTAGTAAGTGCTACACCATAAACATTACGTGACGTTTTTAAATTATTTTCTCTTTGAAATCACAGATGGTTTATAGCTCCGATCTATTGTTTTGACAGCGTAGGATTTGAAAATAGAAGACATAAATTTTGCACGTCAAGTTACTAGAAAATATCTGTTATTGCCTAAAAGCTCAAAACATCAAATCCAAAATACAGCTAACATTCTTTTCTCCCGGAAGCTTAAAACAACCTTTTTTCACTCAGAAAAGTTTTATCACGATAGATTCGAGCTTGGAGACCTAACTGTTTCTAAATCTGCGGATATCGTAAAAATAGAATAGGGACAAAGTTGTAAAGAGCCGTTTTCAAATTATTGTAGTTCGTTTGTTGCTTATTGCAAATTTAATGATCTTAGACGATCTTGTGTACCTTATCAACCACCTGGTACTAATGAGAATTCCGAATGGGGTTAATGCCAGCATCTCGTAAAACCTAAAAACTTTATGTTGTTCAATGGTGAATCCACAAGGATATTGTATTTTACTTCCAAATAAAATGAGCAGTATAGTTAAAATAAATGATAAACTCAGTAAGATAAATAATTATCTTGGATTGACATCAAAAGAAAGATTATATATAAACAGGTGGATGACCAATACATTAATGTTTTAAAGAAAATCTTGGTCTAACGTTTCTGTCATATTTATTATATCCAAATTGACTTTTTAGCGAGATTAAACAAATATTTTATATATGAAATAAATATAATTAACTTACTTTACCATCATTTAAAGTAGGTAAAGTGAATTATTTCATTCTAGTCATTCAACAGTTAAACAGAATAAAAATAGGACCAATTTACATCTCTCGTTATTTTAGTCGAATAGCGGTTACAAGAATCAATTACTGAATTATCATTTAATATACTTATTTTCTCTCATTCAGTAGAGGAGGCCCGTGCCCAGCAGTGAGACGAATATAATATATAGGGCTAATAAAAAAAAATAGTTATTTTCAAATCATGTCCTGAAAAAGAGACAATGGTATTATCACATACATATTCAATGTTAATTGCGTAGTAATCAAACAATACAATTGCAAACAGACCTGATAAATAAAATAACAACACCAGTCACGCTCGTTACCTATTAAATATTCACGGATGATCAGACACATTCTAGACGGATCAATAAATGACGCAGGACTAGTGTTAGTAGCTGGTGATCTTGGGACGGTCCTTGACCTTGTTAGAATTGGATTGCCTTATTTACTGATACGAGGCTAACATAACGATTGTGTAATCAAAGACCTTCGTTCTGTCCTTCTAGATCAACATTGATAAATTGATTGCATGGTTTGTATGTTTATTTATGGTGGAAATTTCGTGTCGCGTCCTTGACCTTACCAGAATCTATGAAGATGTTTACCGTTGGATTGTTTACAGTGTTTAGGACACAATGTATTTTGGTATCGTTCAGGAATGTCTTGTTACTATTTTAGTTTTACGAGATCGAGGAAGACGTTGGAGGTAATGCGTTGAATATTAATAGGCGGCCTTAAACGTTTACCTGGTTGATTCATGTCGCGTGCCCATAAAGATTTGTGAGTTATTTGCGATACACGTGTTTGTAATAGTTGTGGAATGAAGTGCAGGAATGAAGTGAAGGAATGCTTGTATTTGCTCAGGAGTAGAAAGTGGAAAGTTCAGAAATATTTTTTGATATTTTGTTTTGTGATATATCTCTTTTGCTTCATATAGTTTCAATATGAGTTCGATTGCAATAGGTTTCATAACTGGTTTGCAGATCTTGAAACCATCTTTCAACTCATCAAGCCTATGCTTACGTTACGTGTACAATACTTCGGTGATTACAGGCGTAAGAATGTATGTATGTATGCAGTAGTCATGATAATCCTGAGATATTAATGGTAATCTTGTCAAGGTATTCAAAATAAAAATACTGTTCCAACTTTCAATCGACATCGTAATCTATACCGAAAGTTTCTTATAGTTTTATAATGCGTTATATGCTTACGAGTTTATGGTCCCGCCGAACCGTCCGAATATGGAGCATAGCGATTTCAATAATTCTATCCATAAAAATATAGGTCAAGTTTGAAAATCTCGTAAAAAGTTTACCTTGTTAGAAACGATTTGTCATTAAAATTGTATAACATGACATCTACCAAGACGTGTCTGAAATTACGATGTAGGCTGATTACAACCTTTGTGTACATAGTGATATCCGTAGCAACGTATTACGTCTTCGTAATAATGACTGACATAAAGACATACTGCGCCGCCTCTAATCTATTTACGTCTCACAGAACTCGAGGGTTGAGTCGTACGTGGTCACCATTGACGTACGTCGGAACCTTCGGTGTTAATTTTTTAATGGTATCGATGAGGTCTAGGTCAGAGTTTGGTAAATTGCTTTATATTATTTTATGATGGTAGGATTATTTGTTTTATTGTTTATATTAGCTACAATCCTTTGATGTTGAACACATAGTAAATGAAGCAAATAAAACTACATTATTAGTTGTTTACAGCACAGACTGGCAAATGGTCAAGTGGGTCATCTGATGAAAAGTGATCTCCTCTGCCTATGTATGCCCACAATACCAGAAGAATCATGGGGGCGTTGCCGACCTTAAAGGGAAAGGATAATTAAGGGATTGAAAAGGGGAAGGGGATTTCTGAGACAATGTTGTCACTGACCATTTTAATATTTGATAAACATGTTGTTGAATTTGTTATGAGAATGTCACAATACCTACCTACAGATTATAGGATTATGTTGTTTAATGTTTTTATCAATGCATTAACTATGACATGAAAAATATTTGCGCCGCTTCTTTAAATGGAATTCATATAATTAACCATAACAAACAAATATGTTTTGTTTTGAAAACTTTCCAGTTATCTTTGTTTTGGTAGGTTATCATTCTTTATCAATAAATGTAGGACGTACACGCAACATTTTAATCATAATCAAGATATTGCGAAATTAAAAAGTATATTACAAAAAATATTTATTACATACTAGATGACCCGGTGAACTTCGTATCACCTACATATATTTGTGTAAAATGTGGTCTAAACTTAATACAATTAATGTTTTATTTACATTAAATGCAACACAGTTATGCACTTAATGTAAATAAAAAAAAAGTGTGCGTTTCGGCACGCTCGACAGAAGTGATAACTTAAACTAATGTGGGTTAAAGTGAGAGCGGAGGAGCCTGCCTGCTGCTGCCGTATGCGTGAGAGAAAGGGAAGCCAGAGTGGCGACGTAACGCGTTACGTTACGAAGTTCGGACAAAGTCATGTCAAAGCCCTGTCAAACTTCTGTCAAAGTCCAGTCAAAGTCCTGTGAAAGTCCGGTCAAAATCCGGTCAAAGTCCGGTCGAAGTTCTGTCAAAGTCCTGTAAAAGTCCGGTCAAAGTCCAGTCAAAGTTCTGTCAAAGTCCGGTCAAGGTCCTGTCAAAGTCCGGTCAAAGTCCGGCCAAAGACCTGTCAAAGTCCTGTAAAAGTCCGGTCAAACCCCGGCCAAAGTCAGGTTGAAGTCCGGTCAAAGTCCAGTCGAAGTCTGGTTAAAGTCCGGTTAAAGTCTGGTCAAAGTACGGTCGAAGTCCGGTCAAATACCGGTCAAAGACCTGTCAAAATCCGGTTAAAGTCCGGTTAAAGTCCTGTCAAAGTTTGTCAAAATCCGGTCAAAGCCCTATCAAAGTCCTGTCAAAGTCCGGTCAAAGTCCGTTTAAAGTCCGGTTAAAGTCCTGTCAAAGTTTGTCAAAATCCGGTCAAAGCCCTATCAAAGTCCTGTCAAAGTCCGGTTAAAGTCCGGTCAAAGCCCTATCAAAGTCCTGTCAAAGTCCGGTTAAAGTCCGGTCAAAGTCCGGTCGAAGTCCGGTCAAAGTCCGGTCAGAGTCCTGCCAAAATCCGGTCAAAGCCCTATCAAAGTCCTGTCAAAGTCCGATCGAAGTCCGGTTAAAGTCCGGTCAAAGTCCGGTCAATTTCCGGTCGAAGTCCGGTCAAATACCGGTCAAAATCCGGTCAAAGCCCTATCAAAGTCCTGTCAAAGTCCGGTCGAAGTCCGTTTAAAGTCCGGTCAAATACCGGTCAGAGTCTTGCCAAAATCCGGTTAAAGTCCAGTCAAAGTCCGGTCAAAGTCCGGTCGAAGTCCGGTCAGAGTCCTGCCAAAATCCGGTCAAAGTCCAGTCAAAGTCCTGTCAAAGTCTTGTCAAAATCCGGTCAAAGCCTGGTCAAAGTCCTATCAAAGTCCTGTCAAAATCCGGTCGACGTCCGGTTAAAGCCCTTCCAAAGTTTGTCAAAATCCGGTCAAAGCCCTATCAAAGTCCGGTAGAAGTCCGGTTAAAATCCGGTCAAAGTCCGGTTAAAGCCCGGTCAAAGTCCGGTCGAAGTCCGGTCAAATACCGGTCGAAGTCCGGTCAAAGCCCAGTCTAAGTCCGGCCAAAGACCTGTCAAAGACCTGTCAAAGTCCAGTCAAACTCCGGTCATAGATCGGTCAAAGTCCGGTTAAAGTCCGGTCAAAGTCCGGTTGAAGTCCGGTCAAAGTCCGGTTGAAGTCCGTACAAAGTCCGGTCCAAGCTGACTGGTCGCCACCTGGGAAATCGAAATTATCGATGTTCCAGGGAGGTCGGCTAACGCTGGCTGGTCGATGGACCGCTCGCGTAACGGAACGTTTCGGTTCACGCTCCCATAAGAAGTTATCACTTCAAAAAAAAAATTAAGTGAGGTACTGCACCATTGCATGTGAGGTAGTCCGTCGCACAATTAATTGACTTCGACGACCTAAGGCAGGTCGTCTTCTCCTTCGGTGTGCGGGGGCATCTGAGCCCCCCTACATTTGGAGACGGGCCGCAAGGCGGCACCGCGCAGGGGCGGTTCCTGCTGAAGCCGGGGCACTTCTCGCCTCGGGAACCCGGGGCCACTGCGGGGTTTTTAGTTGATATTTGCCGTGCATAGGGTGTACATAGTGTTGCCGCCCGGATGTTTTCCATCTCTCCCGGGTGGCTCAACGCTGGTTCGTAAGCCCAGTAGAGCCCAACATAACCGTTCCACCTCCCCCGGTGGGACGGTAACGACAAAACGCTTTTCCCCGCGACAAAAAAAATAAATAAAAGAAGTGTGGTTCTCGAGACGCTCGACAGAAGTGATAACTTAAACTAATGTGGGTTAAAGTGAGAGAGGAGAAGCCTGCCTACTGCTGCCGTATGCGTGAGAGAAAGGGAAGCCAGACAGAGTGGCGCCGTAACGCGTTACGTTACGAAGCGGTTTACCCTCCCATAAGAAATTATCACTTCATTGGATTGCTCTGTACTGCACTGCACTCCAGTCCGGTCAAAGTTCTGTAAAAGTCCTTCAAAAGTCCGATCAAAGTCCGGTCACAGCGCGGTCACAGTCCAGTCAAAGTCTTGTCAAAGTCCTGTCAAAGTCCGGTCAAAGTCCGGTTAAAATCGGTCAAAGTCCGGTCAAAGCCCGGTTAAAGACCTGTCAAAGTCCGGTGAAAGTCCTGTCAAAGTCCGGTCAAAGTCCTATCAAAGTGCGGTCAAAGTCCGGTTGAAATACGGTCAAAGCCCCGTTAAAGACCTGTCAAAGTCCGGTGAAAGTCCTATCAAAATCCGGTCAAAGTCTTGTCAAAGTCCGGTCAGTCCTATCAAAGTCCAGTCAAAGGCGGTAAGAGTCCGGTCGAAGTCCGGTCAAAACCCGGTTAAAGACCTGTCACAGTCCGGTCAAAGTCCTGTCAAAGGCCGGTCAAAGCCCTGTCAAAGTACTGTCAAAGTCCGGTGAAAGTCCTTTCAAAGTCCGGTCAACGTCCTGTCAAAGTCCTAACAAAGTTCGATCAAAGTCGGTGACAGTCCGGTCAGTCAGTGAAAGTCCGGTCAGTCAGTGAAAGTCCGGTCAAAGTCGGTCAAAGTCCTGTCAAAGTCTGGTCCAGGCAGGTCCAGTCCGGCCCAGTCCGGTCCAGTCCAGTCAAAGTCCGGTCCAGTTCGGTCCAGTCCGGTCCAGTCCGGTTAAAAGTCCGGTCAAAGCCCGTACCGTAAATAAAGTTCTCGGGCACTGACAAACTGATGATGAAAAAAAAAAACTGACAAATTGTCTTGAAATTTATTTATTTATTTTCTTTTTTCGTCAACCAACTGATACTTTTACACTCTTTTTATTTCTGAAACAAAACTGTATTGTATTCCAACAAAACAGACCAAAGAGATCGGACCTCATACCATATATATATATATCCATATTAGCTATGAAACAGACAAATTTCTGAACGCACCTATAAATATTTGACAACCAAGTGTCAATTTATTTCTAAAATGACAAAAGACATCAAATTTTTCATACCTAGGTACGGTTTGTATTGGAAAATTGAATTGTAGTTTTTGGTATTTTCCTTTACTTATTATTTATTTTTCTCACCGGGTAAACCTTCCCTGAACTTCCACAAATATTTCAAGATCAGAATTAGCCAAATCGGTACAGCCAGTCTCGAGTTTTTGCGAGACACACGCACAGCGATTCATTTTTATATATATAGACAAGGGTTGACGTCAGACAGGCTGCCGGTCGTAAAAATTATATGCCAAATCGTTCTGTAACATGTGATTAAAAAGTAAAGTCGAATCCACTTCCTATTGGGATAAGGTCGGGTAGAAGAACAACTGAGTGTTAGTTCTTTTTAATTAATAATATCTTATTGAATATACTATGTGAGTACAATTAGCTGCGGGGTCCTTAATGCCGAGATGATAATATGTTTTTACTAAAAAGACATTTTAAATAACATTTTAAAGCATTGGATTTAAGGTTGAATTCGTAATGGCACTAGATACTTTTTCTGTTCACAGTCCGGTCCACTGATGTTAAGAATTGATTGGCGCGCTCGGCTCGGCGGGTCTTCCCCGCCGTATTGTTCACTCGTGTGACGTGTCATGCATCACGTGATTAAAACAACCAATCGGCTGGTGTTTAAACTTAAAACTTCAATATCGAAAATATATAAAAAATCTGACTGAAATCATAGGTGTACTTTGTCTCACTGATTCCACATTACGAAATCTATAAGGTGTTAAAATATTAAAGAGTAAAATCGCAAGTTGTTCGTTTTATTAGGAAAAATCCTGAATCGCGGTATTGAAATATTATTCACGTTTAGTATATATACGGTCGAGTAGTATATGTATTTGTCCCCCTCTGGGTTCTCTTCATCCACCGACTCCTTGTTGCGGACCGTCCCGCGGCTAGTGGTCCTGTAGGTCACGGACGTTTAGTATTCATCACTAAAACTATATCTCTCTCTTGGGAAAAACAGTTCAGCGTTCGTGACGCTTCAGCGACCGCCCGTCATCGGGAGGTAGTTATCGCGACTTGTGGTGGTCTAGCCAGACCAGCTGTACGCCTGTGTCGGTCCGGAAAGTCCGCTATATATATCGTTAGGGCGACCCGTTCCGGTCCCGACTTACAGGACTGCAGCGCTTTGGGAGGTGAAGAAACCTGGGGGAGGCACTCTTATCCAAACTAACAAACATATACATCCAAGTCGAAACTCATACAAATATAACAATATTGTGCTCTCAAAAACATTTTTTTTTTAAATTAAGCCGATTCCATAAAGTTTATTTGTTCTTTTACACGGACTTGCACAACAATCCTTAATCGTATTTGAAGTCCGACGATACCTGTTCCGCTGCGTTCCGTCTTTTTTTTTTCCTAGCTCGGCAAAGTGACTACGCTACACCTGACGGTAAGTGTAGCGCAATCCAAGAATAGTGTCGACCAACGATAAACAATGTGTCCATCGTAGGTCGGCAAGATCATGCCGGCCTGCCATAGGGCCAAGGGAGAGGGAAAGGAAAATGGATGAGAAAAGGGTTGGGATCAGGGAGCAAGCCCCCTGGAGAGAACCGGATATACACTGGCTGACCCTGGAACGCGACCCACACAAGGTGGGCCACTATGGCAGGTTTTAGCACCAGTGTACGGTGGTCGCTATCCGGTCGGATACAAGTATCCTCCCACCAGCAAAAGTAAGACAGTCTTGGTAAGACTGGGCGTTTAGGTACGTTTTATCGTTAATAATTTTAGTGTTCAATACCTTATAATTGACATTACACCTTCTTCCACCTTCTCTTATCCCACTCGTGGGCTCGGCGTAATATGCCAAATTTCAACACATGTCATAGAAAGACTTGGTGTGTATTTTTTAAGACCTGCCAGCCCGACGGCAACCTCTATGGGCAGAAAATACACCCAGGCCCGAAACAAGTATTTGTGGATCACACAAACGTTTGTCTCAGTGCGGTAATGCGCAATTTACAGTACCTCCGACTTCCTCGCACAGCGCCACTGAGCCTGTCAATTACACCATTATAAAATATCCGTAAATCCATTCGTAGGTAAAAATAGGCCTGAGTCAGTGAGTTCGGTTCCAATAGTCAATCATTCTAATGCGTATTATTCTACCAGCTGGCCAGACATTAAGCAGACGCCACTGAGCTGGCTTCGGTGAAACAGTTTCAACTGATTTGCGATGACAGGTAATTTCATTACGATACGGTGAGATTGTGAGGGATTGCTTTCAATTCTATTTTTGTATAATTATAGAGGGAGAGGAAAAAAAGCTAACATGGTTACATAAATATTGGTAAGAATGTGTCCGTAAGTTTTTTATATAGCATAGACTGGCAAACGAGTAAACGGGTCAGTGGACAGTGGGACAGTGGATATCACCAGGTGATATCCACTGTCCATGTACGCCCACAATAATATAAGAATCTTAGGCGCGTTTCCGAGCTTAAAGGAAAGGGATTGGTAAGGGGAGGGGTTTTGGGCCTCCTGATATCGCACTGAGTACGAAACGCAGCAACAAGCCGCTATTTTACGTCGGTTTTCTGTGAGACAGTTGTAAGGACTCGGTCGAGCCGGCCCATTCATGCTGTAGATAAAACTGTCTACAGCGTAGCTCTACCACCCAAGAAATAGGTGCTTTAGATATCAATTAATATCATGAAACTATATTATCAAAATATTTTATATACATTTAGTTTATTCCGTTTTGGAGGAAAATCGTAATTAAATTTTGTTTTGTTTCTATACCACTAGGTACTAATAATCTTTAGTACTAATCTATAAAAAAATTAGATCCTGCAATCAAAAGCTAATGCAACAGCGCGATTGGTATGGATATCAAACAAAAAGGATATGTTTAAAAAACGATAACTTGAGGGGCATCTTACTAAATACAAAATGGCGGCTGATAAAGCCCTGTGTTTTTAAATGTCAGTAGGTAAACGGAACAATATAAATCGACACTACTTCAATCAAGGCGTATCGAATGCAGATTGATTGAGAAATGCCTCCCATTTTGAACTTTCGTCGTTTGACTGTTGAATTGAAACTCTTTGTTCTTTTATCAAAGAGAAACAATAAATCACCAGTTCAGGGCTGGGTAGTGGCTAACGTCCAATTTACGCAAACCTTTTAAAAACTCTTACCCGGTGTTCTACTACATTAATGGTTTGGTCAAACAGCGAACGGGGCGGGACGGCAACGCGACGCTGACGGGACGGCGTAAAGCTAGTTGAGCGTCGAGCGTGACGGTTCTGTGTGACATTTTCTATATTGACTAATGCATTACATCTGCTCACGTCCCGTCAGCGTCGCGTTGCCGTCCCGCCCCTTCCGCTGTTTGACCAAACCCTAAATGTTTTCTGTAGTAGTTCATTGTTCGTAGAAAGTAGATCACGCAATAAGTCGCGCTGTCTGGTATACAGAATCTAGAGAAACCAAATGAGGATATGCAGAAAGTCTATTTATGAAAACAGATTGTTTTAATATATGCCGAGAATGTGGAATTTCCGATACTCATCCGTGCAGGAGTGATAGTATTTCTTTACTCATACATTGTTTATTTTGAAAATAGTTTTGAGCTGATTTTTTCTTATACTCATTTCGGATCCGTGCAATGGATTGGGTGAATTGTTTTGTTTAAATTTAGTTACGTTTAATGACTGATTCAAAGATCCTATTTCGCAATATTTGAGTAAGATTTAACCACCAATTAACGTATAAGATAGCGAATTTCGAAAGTCTCTAGTATTAATCTAATCATCTTTCTTTCAACAGTGCCTTATTCTAAAAAAAAAATAACAACGCTTGATCTATCTGAAAGAGTAAAATTATTTTATTTTACTTTCGTCATTATTTGTATAAATCGGGTATTTCCAACATTAATAGCAATATTTCTATCATGTAGTTACTCAACTATTTAGCAGTTAGTAATAAAAAAACCTTCCATGATAAAAATTACCATTTTATTTACTTTGAAACCACAATCCAGGAAGTTTTCAATGATTAAATATGGCTGGGCACGGGTACTGAAGTTTACGTTAATTACTAGTTGCGAAAAATGTATAACAGACTTACTATTTACATTTGTTTGATAGTCAGGCTGAGTCATTAGCAAGGTAACTCGGGTTCCATAGACAGCAATTAAATGGTTTTAATAGAACTAACGTTATATTTTTTCTACAAATTACGTGATTCAGTCCCATCATTGATTCATACACATGAGTCATAATTCAAACTTAGTAAGATTTATTTCACTTTAATAAGTGTATTTAATAGGAAATTAAAACAACATTAGCAACATAATTATGGGAATAAAATTTAAACTAGCTTTTAGGAATAATATTCGTTCCTATTGCAAAAAAGAGTCGGATCAGTGGTTCCAGAAATAATTTCTTAAAAAGTCTTTTTCACTTTACAAACTTTGAATCTTTATAATGTTAGTGTAGATACAGTTTAAGTAATCTATAATAGGTACTATATCATTATCAACTGCCCACATTAGAAGTCCAGCCCTAAAGTATAAACATAAACGTTAGAGTTTCACGAAAGTATTGCAAAACACCTTTATGAGTGGTAGAGCCACGCTGTAGACAGTAATGTCTACAGCATGAATGGGCTGGCTCGACCGGGTCGTAACCACTGTCTCGCAGAAAACCGATGTAAAGTAGCGGCTTGCTGCTGCGTTTCGTACCTACGGTGAGTGAGATATCCGGAAGCCCAAATCCCTCTCCCCTTCCCAATCCCTAATTATCCCTTTCCTTTAAGGTCGGCAACGCGCCCATGATTCTTTTGGTATTGTGGGCGTACATGGGCGGTGGAGATCACTTACCATCAAATGACCCACTTGCTCGTTTGCCGGTCTATGCTATAAAAAAAAACACCTAAAGCTACTATGCAAATAGGTTCATCGTGCAAAGAGGTTCATAGTGCTATCAACTGAACGCCGGGAAGTGTTTATAGGAAAACATATAAAATCTAATTGGGGCGCACGTGGATAAATAAAAGGGCTTGATGCATTTCATTATTGCCACGGCTATGACGTCAATGACGCCCTAATTTTGATGCCAAGTTATTCTTACACGAATTTCTTTTAGAACTCATATATGCAGTCTAATGTTATTACGAAATCAACTAAGATATCGTACTAATTATGATAGTTTCACGGCTTTGATTGGTGCAATGAAACATAATATGTCTTAGGATTGCTAATGTTTATTCTTACACTCCTGTGACGGAGAAGGTTTATGGCAGGTACGTGCGCTTTTTTGACAATTATTACACGTCAGTCACTGTGCTTATGAAATGTCAAACTGGAAATCTAAAGTATACGACCCCGCCATTAATCTATATCTACAAAAATGAATGTTTGTATGTAATTTATAAAATCGTAAACTATACATTTGATCATGTGATGATCTTTAGCAAAGTTGTTGTGCATGAGCCCACGAAGGTTTCTGAGTTGGTACGACCAATTTTCGACAGATAGCCACTGTTAGGCTACTTTTATTCCAGAAAAAGCAGATCACGCGGGCGGAGCCGCGAAGGACAGTCAGTAAACAATAAATATGTATATATGCAAACGATTTACTAATTGTCGACAAAAGCGCCGCCCATCTTTGCCAACTTATGTTTGATGTGACAGCTAGCTGAACATACTGCTAGGCACAAATTACACACAACATTGGAAATTATTGTTCCAACGATAAGCTCATAAATTTAAATATACTCTAATTTTGATTGAGCCATGAAAATTGGGTTTACAGTCTGTATTTTCGTGCAATGTATTTTGTCTGCTCGAATAATGACGATAAACTTGATGAGCAGACGAAAATGAAAATGTACAAAAAATGTGCTACTGTCGATCCTGGCTTATAGGATTTGCAGTGGCGGGCGTGTGGGCAGTACAGTCTCGTATATGAAATGTCATAAAATTTCACATTTTTATGCGCCTTTATAGTCAAACATTTAGGCAAATAAATCAAAGCAAATCTTGCTATTTTTTCGGCATTTTTTTTTAATAGTCTGAATGACGAATGGAAACGAGCAGGTCGCTCGCCTGATGGTGAGCGCATTGCCTGCTCATAAACAAAATCATCACACAGAACCTTTAATTAAAAAGCACTCCATGGCATTGGACCTCGTCACCCTCAGGCATAAAATATTAAGACTCTTAATGCCCAGTAATTTCACTGGCTTCACTGATACATTTTAAAAGAAACTTACAAAATGAATGAAAAACCAAAATGGACTCGCCTTAGTTTCGTGCTGTAGCGTATAAGCTACAGCGCTGATTTTCAGCCGAGCCCATCATTGATTCCAGTCTCGGTATTAAATCTGTGTATACATACAAGTACTTACTTACATACTAGCATGCTTCTTCGACCAGAACCTCTTACGGCATAAGCAAAATATAGCTAGATATCACTTGCCTTTGTGCAGTGATTACTTCACAACCAAAACAGTGGTTTCACACGGACCACAGATATAATCCGTGATCTATGGTTTTCCATTAGTCTGTATTTACTTCGCTGTTTTTTTTACACTCAGAGTTTTACGTTGTTTATTACACGTGGAGTTTTAATGGTGACTTTGAAACCATTTTAATGCAATTCACGATGTAATAAGAACACGGTTTGATTACGTTTAAAGTGTTTACCTGTCGTGGTTTAATATCTTTAGAGCATTCAACTTACGTATTTTATAGCGGCCTCCCAAGGTTCCATTCTGGTTGATCATCTGCTAAGGATGCAATTTGAACCGTCTGAATAGATTTTCAATAGAATTGATCAACAAGCACCATACAGCTTGTGTTGGTTCAAGTCATTCAACTAAAATCGAAACGCGTGAACCTGTTAGAAAAATAGTGAACTTTCATAAAACTAGTCAGAAATTAGAGTTACGTGTATGACCTTGGAAGGGTATACATATTAATATCTATGACGTCATGATTATGACCGTAGATGATTCATATGATAAGTCGGTAGCTCCCTATGGCCCATGTACTTAACCGAAATTGTTAAAAATTTCGAATTTTGAAAATTTCATAATCCATTAGTGAGAATGATAGCGTATGTTTACATAAAATATATTTGTCTGTTGGAGCGTTGCCTTTTTATATTCACATAAATGAGTTAAATATCATAATAACTATTAATTAAAACAACAAAGCAATGCTTAAACATTACTCTTGCCTAAACATTTTATTCACAGGAAATTTACGCGCCAAAATCGAGAAATTTTGATTGATTTCTACCTGTGTACTATATTAACATAAGTTGAATAAGCTTGATCCTCCGCAGTTCGATTCCTCATACACTAGAGAGGTCACGATAAATTGGCATTAGAATCATCACAGATAAAGTCGCGGCCAAAACATAGCAACACGTGTATTGCGCGGTGGTTGTTATTTATATTTAGATGGGCCGGCTGCCGCCCCCGTGACGTCAATGGCATTTGGGCCTTGGGCAGTGTGGCAATAGTTTCTAGTAACGGTCGACGTAAATTATTGTTAGTTTAATCATTTAGAGCATTCTGATGTAACATACTACATGGGGATTTATGAGTTTACGTACCATAAAAAAAATCTCGTTATCAAACAGGAAAACGTGTCACTTATTTTATTTTATCACTTATACCACTTGTTGCTAACTGTTTCAACGGTCTTTGTATTTCAAATTTATTAGTGTTTTTTAAATCCAGAATTAAAATATTTATTAGAAAATGGCAAGTATATTCTCGACAAGTGAATAGGTCCGATTTGACAGCCATTAATTCATACATGATTGACTAAGTTTATGAGTATTTTTTAATCTAAAGTGAAAATCTGTGCATAGAAATAGTACTTCTACTACTTCTACGGATCTATTGGGTTATCACGTGACATGGACCTACGGTCATGTTAAAGAATGTTATTTTTCGCGACAACTTTATTATTGTGTGTTATTGGAACGAAGTTCCTTACGGCAGGCTTGGAGGGGATAGGGATTTTGCTGCGTGACCGAACTGAAAAAAATGTGATAGTAAAACCGTAAGAAAAAAGCGTTAAAAGCGCCGCATAACCAGCCAGCGTTAGTTCCTTTTTTAAAATGAAATTCATTCAGCCAGTTATATATACTTGAAGTATTTTTATATCTCCTTCGATTATTAAAAGATTACGCTAGCTCGTTATTATTTATAATTACATAAGTTGATAAAAAATGCTATACAATAGCTTTACCGCGGCAGTCTCCGAGTGCTACACGTCTTTTTTTTTTATTTCTATTTTTCTATTCTATTTCTATGTAATTTTATGTTGTCAAACAAAAATAAAGAGACATATTTTGTTATTTTAGTTGATAATTTGTATTTTTTACAATTTGTGTCGATTCTACATTAGCCGAAGGAACTTCGTTCCTACCTGGTGTCCCACGACACACACCAATTTTTTTATTTCTTAAATTGTGCAGTTGTCTTTACTAGCCTTTTTGGTTATGGGAGACCATTGAAATGTTACCAAAAAGGATTCGATCTACCAACTATGGTAGAAAAATAATAGTTTCTTTTAATATTATCTTCTTTTGTGACACTACGGTATGCAGTTTGTTTTCTGACTCAGCGTTGACCCCATGACTAAAATTGCAAAAAATGTTATATATTAATAAACGATCTGTAAAAAATATCCAAATCGAACCCAATAATAAACCCATCAAAATTATTTTATATAAGAGATATTTTGTATAAGACAGCTATTTTTGCAAGTCCCAATGGTCGCTATATGTCAAAATGTGTTTTTTTTATTTAAACGTGTTGTATTTTATTTAGTAAGTAGCTATATTCAAATTTAAAAGTATATAAGCTATTACATAATTATCTGCGATCGAGAGATTCGTTTGGATTTAAAAGTACATGTAAGCCACTTACGCAAGTGTTACATAAGTTCGTAAGTTAATTTTAAAATATAATCGACGCTTAACTTAGATCTGTTTATTTTAAATATCGACCTAAAGATCTCGAATAAGACTGTTTATTTTCGGCGGTATATCTATTTCTCATACAAATAAATATAACTGAACATACGAATAGTATTACAAGCCAGAGTCGAGACACGCGTCCCCAATGCGTCTGCATTTGCGACGGATTTAACTCGAGGACCGTTTTAATTGGAAGTCATTGAACTTCCGAACCAAAAGGAACGGACGTACCGACAGGTAAACAACGAGAAATATTCACGTGAAATTTATAATTGAAGAGGGTAATTGATTCGATGTAAGTTTACGATTTAACATAAAACGCGTCAAATAAATGTTAATACCATACTGAAGAAATACACATAAGTACATTAAACCACAACGAAAAATAGAACTGGGTATTACGAATCCATATTTTAAACGATATTTAAATCGAGCAATTATTGTAAATATGTTATTGGGTTTTCGGAAAAGGCTCGACCGATTTAAGTGAAATTTTGTGTTCACATAATGATATACCTTACAAGTTTATCTAATTAGGTTGTTTTTAACACGCCAAACAAAGATCGTTCGACCAGGCACCTTACTATCAAAAAATACAATGTACGAAGCAAAAAAGATTCCATTAAATATTGTTAATTGTTATGTATTTTTGTAAAAAATAAATATGATCCAAGAGTCGAAACCATCGTTCAATACTGAAATATGCAGCCACTTGACCAATGAGGTGATGAATGAATGCAAGTCGAGTGAGTTACTAATGTTAGAGCAACGCTGTAGACAGGTTTACCACTGTTTCACAGAAATCCGACGTAAAGTAGCAGCTTCATGTTATTTTCTGTATGGTGAGATATCCTGAGGCCCAAGTCTAAATCCCTTAATTCCCTTTTACATTTATAAACCAAGCAAAGAACCATTATTATTTTGATATTGTAGGTATAGGCGAATTTGTTGATGTATAGGAAGTGGAATTGGATTTTAAATTAGTTAATAAAAACTGACTCATTATAAATGTTTGATATACATTTACTAGGTACATACTAGGTACTTATACCAGGTGCGTTAGTAAAAATATGAAATTTAATTAACTACATTTTAAAAATGTTTGATTAAAACGTTAATTAACACATTTACCTGTTCAGATAACTTTGTGTTGTATTGCTATTTTAAGTACAAATTAACTGATCGCGTGTTTTTGGTAATAAACACGATATTTCGGTTGCCATGTAGGTCGGTCGGTCAAAGTACTCGCGGGTCATAGTCGCATCAAATGTTATTTTAGTGTTATAAATATGAAATTTTGAGGTTTTGATCAATCACGCCTTAATGGCTAAACGGCTTTGGATGAAATGTGGTACATTGATAGCCCACGACTTGATTTAGGACATGGCTACTTTTTATTGGAAAAAGATTTTTACGCTGATGGAGCCGCGAGCAAAATCTAGTTTCACATAAAAATTGTAATGAAAGTATCTACTTCATACATTGTTTATAAGAAAGCCGCTATGTGCGTCCGTCTTTCTGTTTGTCCGCCTGTTTTTAGTATAATTTAAATTTATTCCGATAGGTATATGTATATCACGCTATGATCCATAGGAGCAAGGCAGTAACATGCCTGCGATGAAACCACTTATGTACGCATTTGGATGATTTTTTGTTTGTTTAAAACAGTTTCTTTTTCGTAGTGGACAATGCAGTATAGTCAGAAATATTATGCAGTGCGAGTGTGTAATGGTAGGAAACATCAAACGCTCCGCCACCACAATGATCTACATTACCTCTAGAACAAATACCAAGGAAAATTATTGAGTTCTTTGAGTAGTACGGCCACGCTGTAGACAGTTTTATTTACAACATGAATGGTAATGGAAATGGAAGGTCGGCAACGCGCCCATGATTCTGTGGTATTGTGGGCGTACATGGGCGGTGGAGATCACTTATCATATGGTGACCCACTTACTCTTTTGGCGACCTACTCTATAAAAAATAAATCGTATTTTTTTTATTGTATCGTCTTTGATTGTCTCGTTTACGGTCACTGCATACATATACATTGAACAACGAACTGCAATCGATTGTAATCGATTAACGGATGTATTTAGACATCGATCCCTTTTGCGAGTTGCCTTAAATACCTATCCAACAGGAAAACAAGGTATAATTTTGTTTTCCTTATAAAATTTACAATTTAAAATGATAAACTAACTTCTGCGAATGACATGTATGATAATAAATAATAAAATACACCCAACAGTCACATACATAGTCCTGACCCCACAGTAAGATACGAGTCTTGTGACGTGGGTATCAGGAACTACGAGAGACTCACAACACCCAGAACCCGAAACAAATATTTGTGGATCACACAAACATTTGTCACGGTGCGGGGATCGAACCCGCGGCCTTTCGCTTCACAGCCGGCTACTCGCCAGCTGCGCCACGGAGGCTGTCCGGGCTGATATTATTATATATGCAGTATTCTTTTACTTTTAATGATGTCGAATGAACGAGAATGATTTTTCAATTCTTTATTAGCCAGTAAGGGCCATCATGTCTGTACCCATACAATAATATCACCAAGTACTCTATATTAGAAGTACCTACTACATGGCATTGTTCTGCGATTGTCACACACACGAGGCATAAAATGTTAATTAAGTTTCATTATACCGAGTAATTTTACTAGTTTTAATTACGTTTTAACTGGAACATATCGCCTCAAATTGTAAATTAAATTGAAATGAAAGAAATATAATGATTATTTCAAAGACGTAACGCCAAGTGCGATAAAAAACGATACTTCAATAAAAGAACAGTCTCTCAATGTCAGCGATAACCAGCCAAGATTTTCTACACTGATTTTTAATGATTACGCAACATTTAAAAAAATAGAATAATCAGTTCACCGTTGTTTTAAAAAGTTGTGCAACGCGATTTCGAAAGAATGATTCATGTGAAATTGAAATGTATCGTACATGAGAAGATACCGTGCGTCGATAAATCATATACATCGGTACATGAATGTAAACACTATGATCCAAATAAACGGGCAGACGCGCTGTCTGAAAAGTTTTATACGTCTTAATATGTTCTTTATTTACTTTTAGGTACACCAACAGCATACATATTATACAATTTTAATACTAGACAATACATAAGGACATATGGGCGATATAAACACCCATTACTGGTATATACAGCATTCACCAGGTACATTTACAACGCAACAGCAAGCCGCTACTTTACGTCGGTTTTCTGTGAGACAGTGGTAACGACCCGGTCGAGCCAGCCCATTCATGCTGTAGACAAAACTGTTTACAGCGTGGCTCTACCACTCAAAAACCCTATCCTCCAAATTTACTTTTCTAAACAGTAATCTTATCATTAAAAATATCTATTCTACAGTTTTATAAGATTATATTGGTTACATATTCTGACTGTCGGAGAATGCATGTCTACATTAGTGCAAAACGAAATATGAAAGATTCTAAATATGTTCGATGGTACCTTCAGATCTTATAATAATTAATTTCCCATTAATTATTTTTATAAAAATTCCATATCACTTCATCTTCGGCGATTATATAATGTGTTCTGCGATATAAACATTATATACGGCGCTTCATTTTATGTCTTCATTTTTACAAGAGACACATAATTGCCTGCAAAACCCACGATAGTGTATTTATCTATTCATGTTAACCATGTGAACGACCGTTTTTTAGAACTGTACGTCCTATTGAGCTCTATCGGACGAATTTAAATGGCTTAGAATTTAAATAGAGTGATATCAATGTAAACGCGATGTATAACGGGTTGACTGGGGAAAACTAAATGTTCCTTATTGATAGATGCTATTGGAACTGTTACAAAACTCGTTATAATTATCGTCGATTTCTCTTCCATAAGGAAGTTCCGTAAACAACATTAACTAACCGGCTCAAATCAACACAAAATGAGAAAAGTGTCACTGGCTCTCTAAGTACGTAAGTTAGTTCAGTTACTTTTTTTATTGATTGAACGACGAGACAAACAAGACGCTCGCCTGATGGTAAGAGCTACCCCTGCCCATAAACAAAAGCAACACCACACAGAACTTTGAATTATAAAGCAATGCATGGCACTGAACTGCGCTCGTCATCCCGAGACATAAGATGTTAATAATAATGCTCAGTAATTAAGAGGAGGCTCCCTAAATTGTACGTTAGTTTCGATGACCATACTGCGTCAATTATATATCCAAGGAATATAAAACTTTAATATATGATTTTTCAGTCCTATTTCTTTCCGTTAATAAGACAGTTACACAATTGTGTTATTTTCCCTCGATACATTTTTATTCCGAAAACGATGTATTTTTGGTAGAATTTTTGCTGTTTCTAATAAATGGCTTGAGTTATATGTCTAAAATAAATATTCACAGTTAGTAAATATTGTTTATTATCCACTGCTAAGATATAAATTACCTAGATCAATTAAAACTCATAATATAAATTATAATAGATTTGCGACTTACGTCATTTACTTCTGTGCATTGATAAACGTCCGACGATGTGCGCAATATTCAACCTTATGTCATTTCTCATAGTGTGTTGAGTAGTGCACGGTAACTAATAATTAAAGCTATTTATCGTTAGTACAGCGCCGTGCTTCAAGGAAAGACTACGTGTTTTATGCCGCGCGAACGCTCTGCCCGAGTGTTGAATCAGTTTATTATATTTGACAAACTATGCGAAACAGACAATAAATAATTTGTGCAAAAAAGAAAGAAAGTGAACCGTTTCAAAAACTTTGCTATGATTATGAGAGAAGCAAAAGCGTAAGTATTTTGTTAGAATGTTATTTGTACATTTTGAAATTAAAAGTATTATTATATATAATATATGTAACATATTTTAATAATATTATTACTAAAATAGAATTTAACTATTTACATTATTACATACATAATAATGCCTCGGTCGCGTAGTTATATTTCGTACGCGGTATTGCTATGCTGAGGTCTCGGGTTCGATCCCCGGGTCGGGTCAAATGATATTGGGTTTTTCTATCATGAAATGCTCAGTATCGGTCCGGAGTTTGATCCCGAATTGTGCCCGGTATGGCGATAGGATCGCCCGCTGTCACATCATGGGATGGAAATACACTTTGCGAAATGTGGGTGCACTAGTTACATCTCTGCCTATCCCTTCGGGGATTACAGTCGTGAGTATGTATAAACAATCATTATAATGACTTATATACCCTATCTTTTTTAGAAAAAGAAATAAAGAAAATCGAATGATGGTTATCCGGAACAAAGAGTCAGTGGAGTCGCCTCGGCAATTATTTGATTTAGTTTCTACTTTTGTGATGCATGAAGAGTGAGTTACTCTAACATTATATTATACTATACTAATAATAAGATTATAAGCAAGTATGCATCTAATCGTCATGTATAATTACTAACTTGATATTGTAAGTAATATTTACTTTATCTTCTTCTTCACTAGGTGGTCGGTCCCTCGTATGCGAGAGACCAACTAGGTTGGTACCACCGCTTCGTTTATTTGTCCTACCATGTAGCAGTGTGTAAGTACTGTTGTGTTTCGGTTTGAAGCTAGTGACATTACTGGGCATTATGAGACTGCAAAATTTGTGTCTCGGAGTAAATATCGCAATCCAATATCACGCAGTGCGTTGTAATCTAAAGTTCTGTGTAATATTGTCTGTTTATGGTCAGATGTGGCGCTTACCATCAGGCTAGCAAAACGTTATTCATGCTAATAAAACAAACTATTACATATTTTATTGGCATTATTATATGATAATGGGTAATAACTACTAACTATGTATGTAATTATTTACATTAAATCTAATCTATGTTCTTTTTATTATCATGGAGAAACAAAATGACGATTATTTTGCTATGTAAAGAACCATGCTGTAGACACTTTTGTGATTTATCTACAATCTGAATAAGCCGGCTCGACTGTTATTCAAACTTAAGTGATCTCCACTCATTGATGATTTATTTACATAATTACCTAAATCATTGTTACATTATTATTTAATCTATTTACATAAATCACCAATGAGTGGAGATCACTTACCATCAGCTTACCTACTTTTTGTCCTAGCACGGCAAAATGACTGCGCTATACCTGATGGTAAGCGCAGTGTAGACCAAAAACTCCAGCGACCATCGATGAACAACGAGATTATCGGTGGTCACCAGAATCATGCCGGCCTAAAATAATGCTTCTTCACACTCTGGAAGAGGAAAGAGGCAAATCGAAGAGCCTGCGACAGGATAGGCGGATGGCTGATGAAGGCACAGGGATACAAGGATGTATCCCTATACCCGTCTCAACCAACCATCGAGTCATGTCGCAAACTCCTCGGGAGAACCAATTATACACTGGCTGATCCTGGAATGCGATCCACACAAGGTGTGTGGGATCATTATGATGGGTTCTTACACCGTGTGTATGGTTGTCGCTATCCGAGCGGTTAGGAATATCCTACCAATAGCCAATTCCTCAATTGATTACATAAATGGGTAAGGATGAAAATGATGATGATCCTGAGCTCTAACTTCTAGTGATGTTAAAAAATATGATTTGATTATATGATGATGATTGTTGATGATGTTTTTGCAGACTAAACTTGATAAACCTTGAATCTAGCGAGAACACTGAAAACATAACAGCTATTCATCGTGCATATATTTCGCCACCATCAACTCTCGGGGACAAACCTCCCATACGATGTCAAAGAGAACATTTCTCATAATATTTGTTCCATGAAAGCAAATATGACAATATATAGCCCTTACTTGATGCAACTGACATTGTATGGAACGTACTGTTATGTTGTTTAATTTACGATATTTTTTTTTTTATATAACAAAATGTATATTATTATGATGTCTTTCAGATTGATGTTGATCATGAAAAAATCCTTACGAGGTACAAAATATAAGGTGAAGATGTAAGATTTTGTTGTTTTATTTCGACCTTAAACCATTCTATAGACACATGAGTATCATCCTAATAAATAAATACACAGTATTTATTCCTTCTTTTTTGCACTTTTCGTTATTTCCTTTTGAATACACGTTCTAATGGGTAGACGTATCATCGACGTACAGTCATTTTTTGAAAAACAAAAGAAAATTAAACTATAGTCTATTTTAAAGAAAATTCATTTATTTTTGTTTTATATACACATGGTCTGGGTTCCCTGGGCCATTTTTCCACTTGATTACTATCAAGCTAATTTTCCGTGAGTAGCTTCGTTTCGATGAGACGCCCAATAATTCCCTATGCGAAAATTCTCTATTGTGATAGCTAACAGAGGTAGCAAGGATAGAATATTTCGATTTGATGATACCTAAAAATTTATAATTTTATTTGTAGGACAATATGACTGTTAAATTATATAAATATTAACTAAGTAAAGACAAAAAAATCAGCTGGTTAGTAATCATACCTATTGGAAGGAGGGGCTTCCAATAGGTATCGCAAACGAGGTCATAAAAAAATATTACTAACCAGCTGATTTTTTTGTTTTTACTAAGTTCATATTTATATAATTTAACAGTCATATTGTCCTACAAATAAAATAAAAAAAAATTGAGTATCATCAAATCGAAATATTCTATCCTTGCTACCTCTGTTAGCTACCACAATAGAGAATTTTCGCATAGGGAATTGTTGGGCGTCTCATCGAAACGAAGCTACTCACGGAAAATTAGCTTGATAGTAATCAAGTGGATCAGCTAGCCCAGGGAACCCGGACCATGTGTATATAAAACAAAAAATAAATGAATTTTCTTTAAAATAGCACCAACACATTTGTTCAAACGAAAATATATTTCATTTAAATTTTGAAGAAGAAAAAAAGAAAAAACACTCAAAAGGCGCAAATAACATTAATTTCTTTCATGAAACTACTAGAGTATGTTTTTGTAACCAGTCTACATTTAGCGGCATTATGCGTGAACATATAATAAACAAATATATTGTACTTTTTTTTTTATAGCATAGGCCGGCAAACGATCAAGTGTGTCACCTAATGGTAAGTGATCTCCACCGCCCTAGTACGCCCACCACCAGAAGAATGAATCATGGGCGCGTTGCCGACCTGAAAGGTAAGGGATAATTAGGGATAGGGAAGGGGAGGGGATTTGGGCTTCCGGATATCTCACTCACCGTACGAAACGCAGCAGCAAGCCCCTACTTTACGTCGGTTTTCTGTGAGACAGTGGTAACGACCCGGTCGAGCCAGCCCATTCATGCTGTAGACAAAACTGTCTTCAGCGTGGCTCTACCACTCAAAATGTAATGTAAATGTATGTTCGCAATTCGTCTGTATATATATATATACCTCCTCTGTTTTTCCATTGGTTAAAAAATGTGAAAAAAGCATCAAAGATTCTAAGTTTGGAAATATGCATACAAACTGCGATAATCCTGTTCATATTTCCATTCAGTGGGTTTTCGTGTACAATACACGCACAAACATACAGACAAGATAATTAAAAATATATATTTCTGTAATCGAATATGTTTATCATTGCTTTTTAAACATATCAAATGTACAGACACAGCTCTGATACAATTTTGTTATATTATATCAACAAAACATTTGTCTTTCAAAACAAAATATATTATTAAAAAAATATTTATGTACAGAAGTCTCCGTGTATTTATGCCCACTACTATAACGTCAAGCGACGCGCGAAACGACGCGTTGCGTACAAGTGCAGAGGGTAGCGGGGTGGATGGGCGGAGCTAACGCACGAAATATTTTAGGCAGCATGCTCTTAACTGGCTTCAATGCCCTTCAAACCGAAACACAACAGTGCTTACACATTGTTGTTTGGCGGCAGAATTAAACACAGCGGTGGTACCAACCCAGACGGTCTCTCGCATACGAGGGACCTACCACCTTGTATACTATAAATCATAAACACGCCTAGTTTTGATGCTGGTTTGTGAGATTTATATTTCATGTGCATTTAAATTCAGTCCGACATTGCAATAAGGAAGTTTTCTTTTCTGTAACGGTGGGTTGCAAAATATTTTTCAAAATAACTACATACGTAAGATTTCTAGATTTCGAGACAGAGATTTATGTTTGTAAGAATTTTAATATCGGAGCAATTTAGTTTAATTGATTCATATTTCATGACGGAATGTAGATACTCGTATATTCGCGACTGATTTAAGAGGACCTCCGAGAAGTCTCATTCGCCAGACAGTCTGAGGCGACAGTTTTAAAATAAACAAGACGTCAGAGCCATCATTCATTCGCACCACTACAGATTAAATAAATATCAATCTGTTTTTTTATCTCGTATGTTGGTTTAGATTATAGGGCGTTGGTGAATTATCATCGCCTCACTCGTGTCATGTCGACCTGAATCGTGCGCAAATTCAGTTTCTAGAATATTCGCCGCCTGGAATGAATCTTCCCGTTCTTATTTATTTATATTTATTTGATTGAATGACGAAACGAGCAAGGCGAGCAAGGCTCGCCTGATGGTAAGCGCCACGCCTGGCCATAGACAGAAGTAACACCACACAGAACTTTGAATTAACAAAGCACTGAATGGCATTGAACTGCGCTCGTCACCCCGAGGAATAAGATGTTAATAATAATACCCAATTATTTAATTGGCTTCAATGTCCTTCAAACCGAAACACAACAGTGCTTACACACTGTTGTTGTTTCCAGACGGCCTCTCGCATACGAGGGACCTACCACCTTGTTGCGTTAAAAAACTTTAATTCATTGATTGATCACTTAAAATTTTAACAAACATCAATTTAATATGTTCTTTAATAGTTTATTCTTCGAACAGTGAGCTGAGTACTGAATATGTTCTGATCTCATCGTTATTAGAATCAATTTATATGAGCGCTAGCACACAATTTTCATTAATATTAATACTAGCCCTATATTATACACCACTGCTGCGCATGGATCTCCTCTACTGAATTAGAGGGGTTGGGTTTTCGTCCACCACGGTGGCCTAATGCGGGTTGGCAGACTTCATATACCTTCGAAAAATCTTATTGAGTTCTCAGGTATGCAGGTTTCCTCACGATGTTTCCTTCGCCGTTAAAGCAAGCGATAATTAACAATTAATATACACGTAACTAAGAAAAGTCAGAGTTATGCTCTTTGGGTTAGTTCGAACCTACGACTTTCGTCTCGACAGTCCGTACCACTCCTCGATGACCTATCGCAACAAAAAGGTATTGAATAAAATAAATAGTATATTTTACAGCTCGTTCCTTTTCATTTGCAATAAAGGTCATTTGTTTTTCGATAAAAACAGCCCATCTTACAAAAATTATATTATCCAGATATGATGTTTTATTGTATTTGTTTTAAAATCTGAGCGCCTTAGTGATCTAGTGGTAGCGTATTTAAACCGCGAGGTCCTGGTTTCGAACCCCAGATGGGGCAATCGAAATTTTTGTTTCAGTTTTCGATTACATAAGTGACCCGGGATTGGAATTTGGGACTAGTATGGTGATAGGCTCGTACCCAATCACAATGTGGGATAGAAATAAATGCATTCATTACACCTCTGTCTAGCTATTCGGGTTACGAGCGTGACAGCTTGTTATTATTATTATTGTAAATATTTTTTGAACTCGACTTACAGATGCTTTAATGCGGCAACTGTCTTAATAATTTGTAGCCGGTTGTCTGCTAATTACCAAAAAAAAAAAAAATTTTTCCTCCAACCCTTATCACATTATACTTAAAAATAAAATATACGTGACACCTTCAGCACTAATTCAATGAATAAACTTATTGTCTGAATAAATATAAGATTTTATTTTACATGTATCTTACATAGGATTTTTAAAACAGAAAAACGTGGGTGCAAAATTGTTTTTGTATATAATATTTTTTATAAAACACTTACAATACGAATTCAGTATAATTTTTATGACGAAACTTTATACAGCCGACACTTATTCAGTGTTGTTCAGTTCAAGATCAAGGCTTGATTTAAATTTAATCGTGTCGTGTATGAATGAGGACAGTGTACCGGCGTCGTGACCTTACCTGACGGGTGGATGGCAACCTATCCTCATTCCTTTTAACTTACAACTGACTGTGTGACATTTTTAACAGATGCAATAACTATAAATGAAGATATGTTGCTGAAAAATTGGGAAATATTATTTTTGATATGAGAATTTTGTTGAATGTGAATAACTGGACGGATTTCAAAATATATTTGTATGATATTGTATGCCAAAAAAAACGTTATTACAAAATGAATACTACACATTGAAATAATACTAATTTAAACAGATATTATCAAGGTTTTTTTCCCCAACGTTGCGAAGGCAGTTCACCCCGTGACCGCGAAGGCTGAAAACCGCGATAAAATCCGTTTAAATTAGTTTTATTTCAATTATTACAAAAGTTCGGTCGAGTTGCTTATAGACTATTTTCAGCAAAATTTTAAAAACAATATTTTTATTGATCTTCTTAAACTCTAAAAACAGAAAACAATAACAATATATGTTTAATGCAACAATGTAAAACCGATTGTGTATGAATGGTTTCTATTTTTGTGAATAATAAGACTGTATTTCACTAAAATAATAAATGTCAATACTAATATCCGTCACTTTGTGAATATATATTCAAATTTTAATGTGACACGTGAACACGAAGCGTGATTACCACCAAAACTGAATTTAAATGGATCGGAAAACACGCGGCTAATCCTGTGAAATTCCGCTGCAGAAAATATAATGTTTCATAGACACGTGACTGTTTACATGACGGAATTCTTATTTATGATTGATTCTGGCTTAGATAACTTTGTGGCCAGATTCGAATATTTCGGACAAAAATGTGATGTGATATTTGAAAAGTATCTATTTAGTAAACAACAATCTTGATTCATTGATTTTCAATTGAGTTCTTATTTGAATTGTAAAATAAAGTATATTTTAAAATGTTTCCTTAAGAAGACGTGAAGTTAGGCGAATTGTATATTTATATCTAGAATCAGATGTACTTTAAAAATTATTTTTACCATATTAATGAGGACATCTACAGGGTTATTTTTAAAACACCAGCAACCTCGCAGGGGTAGATAGCTGTCCCCATACGGAACAACTTTTATTCTACGAGTTTGGATATAACTCAATATATTTAAAAAAAAATGATTTTACAAGTTTTTGTTGTGTCGTATTTTTCTTCGTAGTATGCGACGCAGCGCGGCGTCGCGTGCGCCCGCGACTCAAAGGCGCCGCTCAGCTGAGCGGCGCCTTGACCTTCAAAGGAGCTAGTCCGGTTCCCCACGCTTCGCGTATTTGTTTACGTAAAGTGCGATGCGCGTTGTAACAATCAAGACGGAAATTAAATGAATACTTATTTTTGTATGAAAATAAAATCTAACAAATTATCAAAAGTCGTAGAACAAAAGTAGTAGCTTATAACCTTAGGAATCTACCCCTGCGAGGTTGCTGGTGTTTTAAAAATAACCCTGTATACAGTTCTTAATTGATATAAATCATCCAGATATTTTATTTATTTTACATCTTGTAACCTAGTTACGTTTCATTAAAAACGAATCAGTATTTATTCTAGTTCCTTCATTAACATTTAAATAACAACTCTAGAAATCACACACAGAAAACGGAAGTTTGAATAAATAAATGATCCGCATCCTTAATGCTCCGTAAATAAATTTGGCTGTATCTATGAAGGATAAGAGTTTATTGCCCTTTATTACTGGTTTTTACTTTTTAGTTTCCTGTCCATTACTTTTTTCTAATCTTCATAAATTTTATATTTTTTTAAAAATTCTGGAATTTCTCTTTATCAATATATAAGACTTTATTCATAAACATTTATTTTTGAATTTGGCAGGAACACTAACTAGTCACAAAGCTGTATTAAAGGGCCGTTATGAAAGAAAAGGGAATTAGTAAGTCATAAATTACAGCTTATGTGAATCCTTAAATTAATATCGAGTATAAAAATCGCCATGATTTAAACATAATTTTTTTTTGGGTTTCGTGCACAAAAAATACTAACGAAATAATATTACTAAGCCTACGTTGTAGGAGAGACAGTCTGTTACATTTAAATGGTACTACCTTATGAACATAGGCAGCTATCAAAAATTGTCACAGGTTATACTTTCACATACTAAAAAAATTAAAAACTGCAAGATACAAGTTTAAAGTGGGTGGTACGGAACTCTCGCATCGCGAGTCGGACACTCAGTTTGCCGGTTTTTAATGACTTCGTGTACTTGGTATAAAATATAAAAATAAAATTTTATTACTCTCTCAATATTTTATATGCAATATGTAAAACTTTATGCAACTGTGATGAATATTTCGTGACATTAGCTGATAAGAATATCGCTCGTGTTAGGTATAACAATATTATAAACCTAATACTTATGTAACACGGATGCATAAATATAAGTAGATATAATAGGTTCTTATTTATTTAGCATTTGCATTACCAACCATAGTTTTTTTCTATTAGCATATTTAAAAATCTACACATGAGGCAATCCAATAATGGTTTCCTTAATCATCATGGATACAATGTAATGACTTGTAATCATACATGTAATAGGTTATTTCATAAGAAAAATTAAATCTATTTTTAAAAAGGCAGAACTCTGCAAATAAAAAATCATTATGAGAGCGTACTTAATAAGGATCGCAAAAAATAGTCGGTCATTCAATCCATTTTTAACAAAAAAAAGGACATCATTATAAGTTCACCTGTCAGCAAGACTTATACGGAGTAGATGGCTCACTGGAGTCACGCTCTTCCTGTCAAAGTGATTCTATACGTATAACATTCTGATTGCAGATTGGCTTAAAAAAAAACGTCTAGATCACATTCGCCTTTGGTTCAAGGAAGTATAAATTTAAAGGTCCTTAGATTATTCAAAAACCATAATAAATTTGACAACGTTCCAAATTATAAACAAGATGATACGGAAGCTCTTCATAATATTTTTACATCGTCCGAATCTAAATCATCAACTCATCAAACAAACCCAACTATCGTAAACACAAACTGACGATTTCTCTGAAAATTATGTCCGTTCTCACAAGTTTACCTACTTAATGTCCAGTGCCCGTTGACTATTTACGTCAACCGGAAATTAGTGCAAAAACAATAAAATGTATTATAATAAACATTCCAGATTGTACGTACGATATTTTAATTAATGTCATTTTAAAAATATTTATACTAACTGAGAACCGTGACGCAAATCTGCTACGTTGAACTTATTTACTTGATACAGAATTATCATAATACATATTTTGTTTGGTCAATGGCTTTGTTTTTTCAATCGTTTTGTTTAACTTCATAATTTGTTTTGTTTTTCTTCTCTTAGCCTCGACTCAAACCGTTATTACTGTATTATTCAGTACTCATCATGCGCGCATAGCTTATCAAGAAATTTATCAACAAAATACATACAATTATCTTCTCAAAGCGAAAGAAAACTTATGAAATACAACATCACTGTTAGACCTGACTACAAAGTCGGCTGATTTAAATTTTACACATAACGAATGAAACTCTTCTTGATGTCTGCTGAGGTCTGGCTACTAGAATCCTTCAATAAATCCTGGACTGACGTACTTTTATCGCTGTATGTTTATTTTAAACGTTACGTTTTCAACCTTCGTTTCTCTTTATAAACATCTGTCCAAACCCGAGACATTGAAACTTTCATGCGAGAATTGCGACGCAATGACTATAATTCCATCACACAAGAACTTCATGTCAGTAAGTGATAATTAAATTAAATTACACGCATCATTGGAAACAAGATTTCTTTATATAATTGCTAAGTATTTATGTTATATTCCTAAGTTGTTATTAAGGCTATTTCAGTATCACAAGAGGCTATTGCGTTATAGTTAAACTACCTTGCATGCTTGAAGAGTTTATTCGAAGACCTTTTCGTATTTGGCTACAAAGGTCATTTTTATTTTTTTGGCTAGAAAAGTATCACTGAATTTTACTTATAGATTAAATAAATGCTTTAATTATTGCCTTGTATAGTACGCCAAATAATGAGCTCAATATTTAAATACAATATTAATTACATTTGCAAAAAAATCTTTAATAATATAATTCCAACTTATATAAAACATCTAAATCAACATAAAATCCAGAAACAAAAGGAAAGCAGACATCTCATACATGCATGCCCACGTATATTCTATGACGTAAGTATACATAATTATATACGGACATAGCAACAACGATCAAATGACCTCGCATAATTAAAGTAGTAGGATATTGGGAAACTGATATCTTTTTATTCATTAGCAACATCTTACATAAATAACCGTCACTCAAGATAAGACATTAAATAATTGTAGTAGTCATTATTGTAATCCTAATTGATTATAAAAATGTAGAATAGCCTGTCGTTGGAAATAAAACTGTCAGACACATACAATTAATGTAAAATCCAAACTATGGACCATTTTACATTTTTTTATTTTATTGTCTTCGTTACGTACAGAGTAAAAGCTAATTTTGATATGTTTTACAAGATGGTAGTCAACTTATTAGGGCTAATGTACGTAATTTAGAATGAAATTCTATTTCTACTATGTAGTTTATCTAAATTTAGTTCATCATGATTATAAACTTTCTAGTCTAAAGTACCAAAATATCATGAACTAGAAAAAGCTGCACGTAGAACTCATTTCACTATATTTATAAGTTTTTTTAAAGAAGCCGCAAAGTCCAAGTGGTTGATAAAGAATTCAAATAAGATAGTCGTAAAACTACATACACTTCAAAAACAAGATTGTGTGGTTTTTCAAGACTGGCTGTTTATTCTATTTGTAGAAACAAACTCGTTTTTCCGCCCACAAAGTATGAAGATGTCTTAGTATACTCTTGTTGCCTAGGAACTATTACTATTAAAACTCCGTTACCGAAAGCAACTGGCAGCATGCTGTAAAAATTTAGATTCAGCTTAACCTAACTGATAGCCGTCCCCTATATTCTGTCTAACGAAAGATTTGCTTACTGGCAATAAATTTTTGACACATTATGTTTAGAAAATCTGTCAAAACACTATGTACTGTTATTAAGTAAATCTATCTTTGTATAGAATAAAGAAATCGTTCATTACTATATTAACAAACTAGTTTGAGTTGTCTGTGCTAACAAACTATGCTAAAGTTGCTTATTTTGTTAGTTTATATTTTATAATAACTACTAGAATAAGATAGGAAACGCTTAATCACTTTTCATTTTAAAATCCTCCAACATTTCCCAGAATCACATATCCAGGGCACGTTCCGTTTTCACTTACCTTTAATAATATTGCTGTAAGATCGAGGTGGCCTACAAACCGTTCGTTTTACATAAGCTGTTTGCATTGACGTCCTCGAAAAAATAAAATCAGTTCAAACCTAATAGCTATATGACATAAGAAAGAGTAAGATACACGAAGATTCAACGTGTGAAAGATTATAAGACTTAATATATGTAATAAAGTAATTGGTTATTTTAAGTTAATAAGGCCTAAAGTTCAGTCGATTATTATTTCAGTAGACGCAATAGAATGGTTGGTTAATCTTTATTACGAATCGATGCCTGACGTAAAACTGACGAAAGTAGAAAGCTGACCCATTTCTTTTTGGGCTACCAAACAACTATGACGTCAATATGATGTAACTAATAATGGAACTCGGCTCTGTTTTGTAATATCTAAATTGTGTAATAAAAATAAATTATGGACATGGTGGTCAATTATTATTTAAATCGTTTCGAACGCATAAGCGTTTACGATTAAGTATGTTATTCTTTTTTTAATTATAATTTAAATAGAGTAGGATATTTTATAATATAGTTTATTCTTTTTCACCTGTCTTTATACCACTCGCAGTGGGTCGGAGTAACATGATTTTAAATACATGTTACAGAAATAGTTGGCTTGTAGTTTTAAGAACCAGCCGCCTGCCAGACGTCAACCCCTCTCGGGATCCCTTTCATAATATAATTAAAAATTTTGTAGAAAAAGTTTTTTGTATTTAGAGTTTATTAAAATTTGTAAGTAAAGTGGATTTTAGTTATTTTGGGTCAATTATCGTAAATGTATGCAGATTCGTTCGAAGCAAATGTGTTGATTTGTTAAGAAATTGTTAGATAAGTATACAAAAGAAGTTTCCACTAGAAACACGGGATGCTTGTCATAATAATAAATTAACAGTGATTTTAGTTGTGCAAAATGCACTCGTATAGTGTACCAAACGTTTCGTGACTAATATCTTCCTGTGGCACCTCTTTCCGACGTGCAAACAGTTTTAGCAAAATGAATATGCTTAGGTACAAATAACGTAACAAATAATTTTACTCTTGAAATCTCGAGAAGATTTCACTCCACTATTCCAATTTCCCCGTCAACATTAGAAAGTTTGCAATGAGAAATATAGTCCCAGACATTAGAAATATCTATAACACTGTTTCTATAACACTGTCTGGATCATTATTTCACTTGGCAAAATGTGCATTTGGCGGCAATTCAAGCGGTATTTTAGAATATTGGAGGTAAATAACAAACAACGTGTTTTGTCCAGAATGTTTGGGCTATAAACAAAAATATGAGTTATGCGATTTAAACGGTCGATATATTTGACATGGACGCGAATCGATTTAGTTCATTGCACCGTATAAACTAGCATAATTGTTTATTAATACTAGTTTAAATTTTACGCTATTTATTATTCTTATATTATTCAGAGCTGCATTACTTACATTTGCATGATCTTCATTTTGGTTGTCATAGACACTAATTACTACAACTACAAGTAATGGTTTAGTATGTAATCTTTTTTCGTAGAAAATGTTTTCACGATAAAATATTGCATTAGGTTATAAAAAACAATAATTATTTTTTATAGCCCATGATCATGTTGATCCTTATCTTTATAATGGGGGCCCATAAAAGAACAATAGTAATTAAAATATTATTTCTTTAAACCACAGTTGACACACGTGCTAATTTTATGCAAATGCATGGAGGCAGACTACGTAACAACTCACAGTACTTTGTTGGTTTCGATGGAGAAGGTTAAAGCGATATCTAAATGTTGATTATGATTCAATCTCTAGAGTCAGAAGAATTCTCTAAAGTCTGAGAGTAACAACAAGTAGTAGAGTAAGAGTAGTAGTCTAACTCTCGTTTAAAAGGCGGCATCAAATGAATTAAAAAAAATGCGGCTATGTTAACGAGAGTTTGGTGTTATATTATGGCCTTTATCATCCAAGAAACTCTTCTCATCTAAATCAGACCTAAGAAATTTGATATCAATGGATTTCATGTCAAAAAGTATGTGTATAAAATGCCAGATTGAACATAATATGGGTATTATTAGAAGGCGCAAACTAAAAACAAACCCGTTTTCGAAATAAATACTAAAAAAACTGGTATCTAACTGTTTTTTAAACTTTCCAAAAAGCGATTGTTGTCTCTATTTACAACTCATCATGAAAGTTTTCTTGGCTGAACGTGATTGGAGGAGGATAAAAAAAAGGTTATAAGCAATTAGATCAATCAAAATATGAGGAAATATGGAATTTTTAGCAATCCACATCTTTTGCCTTACTATACATTTAAAATCACATTACATTATAGAGGTGTGAATGCTTAAACCACTGTATTATCATAAGGAAGTAAAGTAACCAGGAGCTTTATAACTAGACGGCCTCGAAATCAATTCTATAGCTTTGCAATTTGAAAAAAATGAGTTTCGTGCCGTTTCGTATACATGCGTGGGTAACGTGATATTTAAATGCACGGTCAATATAACAAGACACTAAAATGACATGAGGAATTATCGCAGACAAGTGGTACTTTGTTTTTTGATGTTCCCTTTTGGAAAGGAACAGGTTAACGTACTAGCAATGTGGTAGTACAATCCACCTCATGCGAGTTACAATCACGCACGTTATGGGGTCAAGAATCTGCGGGTCCCTGACATCTGCCCTTGAATTTTTTTATAAAATCTACGGTCTCGACCGTTGCCGGTATAGCGTTTCCAATTGCATATAACTATTGTATTTTTTGTTCGGCTTCAATGGTCCATTTTGTAACTATACCTTCTATGTATGAATGCGTATTATTATCTTTCGTAACGTTTCTTTTGCTCTCGAAAGTGTAGGTTTGGTTAATATAATCAGCAAAGTTACCAAATAGGTCGTGAGATCAACATTTTTATTAAACAGCTCTCAGTACTGAGATAGTGATTCCGATATTTATTTGATTAACCCATTTCTCAATTGGTTCTGATTGGTAATCGCTATTGCTTTGCTGTATGCTTATGTAGTGTATTGATTTAATTCTATTATTGCTGGTGTACCTTATCGCTGAGTAAATGCTGCAAGCGGAAATAGATTGCATTATTGGTTTTTAGTGCAGGTTGGTCAAGGATTATGCAATTGCCTAGTTTTGATAAGTAAACCATATTGAGAACACTTCTGGTTCTGTTTAGGTGTTGTTTGATGTGTTGTTGGAATTATTTCAAATGCATCGTGTTTATAGATCAAATATCGTGATTGGACTATTTTGCTGTATTGGTTTTGAAAACTATTTGATTTAACAAAACATAACATGATAACGTTATTTTTATAGATTTTTAGTACGATAATGTTATGCCGGAAATTATAAAAATAATACAAGACACGTGAGACACCCGCGACTCAACTTTAAAGCCGCACAAATTTGCGCAGACAGAATTATAAAGCGGACCCTGGCACTAGACTATAAAAAAGTCAATGCCCCACACTGAACCGAATTTACCTTCAAGTTTAATGTGTAACCTTTTTTCTGTTTCCGTAAAAATCGAATCACTGTGTGAATGCGAAATTTTTGGGTTCATGACGGATTGTTGATACATTAAATAATACGATTATTGTGTGGATGAAACAATGCCATCCTTTCACTTAATAAATTCTCACGTTCTTAATTTGTTTATTGTCTTGTTTATGTAAACATGTTAATCGTGTGGGTAATTAGAGGCATCGATTAAAGAGCTTGCTTTCAAACGTGTATCCAATACATGTGTATTGATATGATATATTATATATTTCAGGTTGTTCATAACGACTTCTCGATATAAGGATAGAACTTGTTTCGAACCTTTATGATGATTATTATGTTAATCGCATCGTAAAGTATGATCACTGAAGATGTTATTCCACGAAAATGGCACAAAAGGTAATCTATGTGTAAGGATGGATTATCTCGAATTTAATTATCTTAAGGTAAGAAACTCCCGCTTAACATCAACAATGAGTTATGTTTCTACTAAAAGTGTATATATACATCGTTATTTGAAACACATTAAAGATAATTATTGTGTAATAAAAATATGTATTACATCTGTTATATAAATTCCATTAGAAAAGTTATAATATTGCAATCATAAGTGGAGCGTAACATTTTATTCATTATGGTATATAATGCTACACTGAAATGATATTTATTTCAGTACGGTTATGTCACTGAGATAACATCAGTTATGATTTTGAGTGTAACATTCAGTAAAATCTTTCAAAACATTTGATTATGAAATGCTTTGAACAGCAATGTAATAAATAAGAATGTGTGTTTAAGTAACTGCCTTTCCGTTAGTCTTGATTCGATTCTCAATTATTAAGTAAAATAATAGAATTTAAATTTTGCTAGTTATTTTTATACGCGTTATAGACCATTGATATATTTGCAATAAATAAATAAGTAATAATTAATATCTTGCAAATTTCGTGTTTGAACATCTCTTCAGAAATTATTTTTAAATCTATATTTCATCTTCATTGCC
Organism: Amorpha juglandis; assembly: GCA_949126905.1. Taxonomy (NCBI): domain Eukaryota; kingdom Metazoa; phylum Arthropoda; class Insecta; order Lepidoptera; family Sphingidae; genus Amorpha; species Amorpha juglandis. The sequence goes on from OX421372.1 coordinate 12,858,386, forward strand.
TATCATTGTATGCAATCACGTTTTACGACTATAAACTAATTCGCAATGTAATGTCTTTTTGATTCTGCTGTCATGGATTCAATAGTATGGTATATTTTATGAAGTCGCCTTGACTCGAGTATTTTATGGACCTCTTAATTGCCAGTGATGTTTTATAGGTTCAAAGACTTACCAATCATGTTTTAGAAGATTCTTTACAAGGAAATTCTCACTTATGCGCAATTAATATAACAGACATGTCAGTTAAATGACCGACTAGTTTACATAAATGTTGTCCGTTCTCGGTTCAACCTAGATGTAACTTCTTTAGAATGTTGAGTACAGTTAGTTCGTATACAACGTGGACCAGTTTTAATGTTATAAGTTCAAATGTATATTTTGTAACTAAAATAATGTTATAAAAAGAGGCAATAGCCTATTAGGGAGTTGAACGCACTACAGAGGTTGATTATATTTGCAGGTAGTAAATATAATCTGGGTGTCTTCAAGTCGCAAGTGAACCGTTTTTTGCTAGACAAGCGTGCTTCATCTTAGGCCGCATCGCTCACGATCAGGCGAGATAAAGGCCAAACAAGATTATTACTAATAAAATAAGACGTGGATTGGATACCAATCTACAGGCTAAAGATACCACTGAGTTCAAAGTTACGTGTGTATTTATTGTTAGTAGGTAATTTATCACTCGTGATAACTATTGAGAAAACGTCTAAGAATCTGAGAATTCTATATAAGAATTTCGAAAGCATGTAAAGTCTACTAAGCCTCAGGCCAGTGTGGTACGGCCTAGCCTGTTTCATTATTTTTAGTAGGGGAGATCCGTGAACAATATTACATAATACAGGGCCGAAATAATTTTTATTTTATAATTTTTCATTTGAGGTTGAGAGTCAAGAAAAAAAACCTTGTTCTTCTAAAAACAAAAGAAAACTAAAAACAACAACCAACTAAAGTAACAAGTAGCAACAACGAATGATAGGACATTAGGAGACTTAACATAGTATGTCTAGTTATGACCGTAGTCCGGTGTATTCCTTTGTAATTCCAAATGTGTGGTGTTGCTTGCTTCTGTTAATGAGGTGGGTCGCTGAAATGAGTTACAATAAAGCGTATAATATTAACTCGTTTATTTGAAATACTTGTAAATGTTGAAATATTTTGCATTTTTGTGCGACAATTAATAACGTAATCGCTAAGTTTTCCCACAATAAAGTTATTCGTTAAAATGTCTTTCAATATAAACTCTGCTATTCGCTAGTTATTATGAAATACCACAAACTAATCAAATACAACTTTAGATGTTTGATATTCCTATAAAAGACAAAGATATCTAAGTGATATATATTCTTCCGCATGTAGATAATGTATGTCAAATAGCCTTCAGTATTGTAGGCGTCGATTATCAGATTACTATATTGCTGATATACGTAAAATACTACGATAAATGTTACGCAATTTCGTCTATTTCGGATATACAAACGCGTGATTATTATGACATAATACGAACCAACCTTAGGCTGCCTATTTCTTTATAAATTAGCTTGAATGGAGAGACGAGCTGGTCGGTCGCCTGACGGTAAGCGCCACGCCTGCCCATAAACATAAGCAACACCACACAGAACTTTGAGTTACAAAGCATTGCATGACATTGATTGCGTTCGTCACCCCGAGATATAAGAAGTCTCATGATGCCTATTAATTTCACTTCAACTTTATTTCAATTCATTCAAATCGGTCCATTTGTTGAGGCGTATAAATTCAAATCATAATTCGTAACCCATACATTCATAGATGGACAAAGAGATTAAAATTGTAACACCCATCTGTCGGGGATTAAAATTGAATATTTCCGCAACACCTTATTCTCAGTACGGTGCATAATATACGCAAGGTGTAAAGGCGAGGCGAGCTCTATTTTTCTCGTTCCATCCAATCTTTATCTGGAAGGTTTAAGTTCTGACATTTGAACTTGCCTGCCTTTATGGGCAATATTTAGTGGAGCGAATATTCAAAAGAAAAGAAAGAAGGATAAATTAATGTAATGTAGAAATAAGCATTAATTTTATTCCAAAAGTCTTTTAGTATAATTCAATATTTTTAACGTATGATGGTGACCGTGACCGTAGTATGAATTTAATCATTGCTTCTTTAAAGTTTCATTTTATTCTTAGACTGCTGCCCTGCACGCCAATCATTATTTTGTTCCTGTTTGATGCAAACAGATTTAGTATGCGTATTGCAATAGAAGCTCAATAGTCAATTTCGGTTTATTCTATTAAAAATACTGTAAATTTAACCACATCGTTCGTTCCATATATTGTTATTAACATCTGCATGATTCTTGTTATAGTTGTTGCTACACGATGCAAAGCAAGTTGCTAACTGCTGTATTCAAGTACAACTGTTTCTCTTACACGTACACATTTTATATTAAACGAAACGTGACGGGTATATTGTATTAATAAAATACACGACTTGTTCACACAGTCCGGAAACATTCGCAATGCAATGTGTGTTCAAGTGTGAGTTTCAATGTTTGTCTTTGTTTAAGAGTGCAATGGAAACTTGACTTTAGCTTGCACAGTTATTCACGTAGAATTCTTAATTCAGGAATAAAGGTTATATGACTAATAGAGTTCAAAGTACCATAATATACCTAGTATCTTTTGAATACTCTTTTCGCATTGCTAATAAAATATTCTATGAACGTTGCATCAAATTAAAAGTATAAACTTTAATTTAACGCAAATTATTATAGCAAAAAACGGAATTTTAGTTGGAAAAACTCACTATTGGTATATAAAATATATGTATAAACATACATATTTTACATCCTATGTTGTTTAATTGCGTCGTTATTAATTTGATGCGTAAAGCGGAAAATTTATTTACGAGAATTATACATTTATTTTATATAATTATAATATTTTATATTATACTTCACATAATATAGTGAATCATATATTAATGGTATCGACACGCGTGACGGTCCGTCTTAATTATATAAAATGTTTTATACCTAATTTAAGATAACTGAGATAACCTTAATATCGACTTCACTGATGAGTAATCTATGATTTATCTACTATATAAAAATAAGTCGGGTTTTCCTTCCTGACGATATAACTCCAGAACGCACGAACCGATTTCCACGGTTTTGCATTCGTTGGAAAGGTCTCGGGCTCCGTGAGGTTTATAGCAACGAAAATCTAGGAAAAATTTCAATAGAAAAGCGGGAAAATAGGGAAAATCATTTTTTAAATACAGCGCCATCTCTGATACATAGCATGTACTACAAACCAATATTTTAAGTAGATGGCGTCGGTGCGTGACACATTGCTGACAGATGGCGCCACTGTTAGGCTACTTTTATCCCGGAAAATACAGATCACGCGGGCGGAGCCGCGAGGGACAGCTAGTTTTTTATATTTAAGTACCTAATCATATATAAGAAACTACTGTTAATATGTGTTAGCGCTTTAAATATCCGAGAGCGACCTAAAAATTTTCGTCTGGATGATTGTAAGCTGCTAGAGCGAATATTTAAAAGAAAAGAATGAAAGGATAAATGATTTTTATTAATCTAGAACTAAATACTTATTTTATTCCAAAATTCTTTCTAGTATAATTTAATAATTTTTAACGTATGATACTGACCGTAGCTAAGTATGAGTTCATTCATCGATTCTTTAAAGTCTCATTTTATTGTTAGACTGTTATCCTGCACGCCAATCATTTCTTCCTGTGTGATGCAAACAGATGCAGTCTTATCTATTTTCATTTAGATGAGTCACTACAGAAATCACATTGTTCATTCCCATCAGTAATTTTCCTTCGGAATAAAACGATCACTTGATAAAAGAATCCTCATTCGGGCAGATTGTGGCGATAAAAGCGAAGTGACTATCACGGGGACAGTATGTGATTCGGAAAAATACTCGATCGTTGTCTATGGCGCCAATGATTGATACATTTATATTTATAGCGATTATCTTGAGTCAATGCATTAAAATGTTAGCTTGGCTGTATTCTTTGCATTTAATAATACCTAAGTAACATTTTATTGTTTTTCTTTCTGTTTGTTTTTTTATATCCTGGAACTGATGTTAACTACAGTGCAATCCAAATAGAGTGTTGATCGTCAAGAGACATTCCGTCCTTCGACGGTTGGCAGAATTATTCCATATTAAAGTTACTGGACACATTGGCTGACCCTGGAACGCGGCTCACCTAAATGAGCCTTAATGGCGACCTTTCACCATGTCTAAGATGGTCGCTATTTAGTCTGGTACAAAAATATGAGGTATCCTCGTACGAACAAAGATGAACCGGTTCACTACAATGAAAATATTTAACGCTGTTCAAAATTGATACATAGATTATTTTTACTCGACTGCTCAAAAGGAGTATTAAGTATTTACTTACATTGAAAGAAAGAAAGAAGTTCTCTAAATACCAGGTAACAAGAAACTGGAGGATAACATATAAAAGACGTACGTGTAAATGAACTGCATGTAGAGAAAACAAAAAATCGAAGTCATTAAACAAGTGCAAGTACCCATGGGAAAGTCATTCACCCCATGTAAAAATAGATGGAGACAGAAAATATTAAACATAAGTACGCAAAGGATGGAGTGTTAGGGATGTGGTAGCCAGTTGGTGACTAGCGACGGGACCACAGACAAAGATCTACATAGATGAACGGTAAAATTGTGAGCAAGCAAACTTTCATTTAATTCGCTCTCACCGTTACAGCAGTAAAACACCAGCCGTACAGAAGAAAAATACTTACCCTGCGTACTTTAAAATCTTATCAAAAATGATTCGAGATATTTCTCATTACAATATTGTTCTTGTGATATCACAGTTGACACAACAATGGGGCATGCTTGGTTTTTATACAGTTCGTTTTTTTTTCTATTTAATTGAATGACGAGACTAGCAAGGCGCTGGCCTGATGGCGCCTGATGGTGCCACACCTGCCCATAAACAGAAGCAACACCACACATAACTTTGAATTACAAACCACTGAGGCCGACAGTGTGTAAGCACTGTTGTGTTTGAAGGATATTGAAGCCAGTGAAATTACTGGGTATTACAGGGCTTAACATTTTATGTCTCGGTGTGACGAGCGTAGCTCAGTGCTTTGTAATTCAAAGTTCTGTGTGTTGTTTCTGTTATGGGCAGGCGTGGCGCTTACCATCAGGCGAGCGACTTGATCGTCTAATCATTCAATCAAGTAAAAAAGAACGTTTTTCCAAATTAGATAAAACCATTGTCATGATAAGCTATATGGGTTTAGATTACACGAAATTGTGTCATAGGAAATTTTCCTGTGCCGCTGATACATTTATCTAGTAGACACGAAATCCATCAACGTTCCGTGTTAGATTTGACATTGTAAGTAACATTTCATGTTTTTGATTGATCCATTGTTTTCCTTGATCTACTATGATAATAATTAGAATAACTGCGTAAAATGTCTTGTATCTGAAACTAGACTATAATTATATCCATTTTCCTTCTAGAACATTGAGGACTTTTTTTTTAGTTGATTGAATGACGAGACGAGCACGGCACTCGCCTGACGGTAGGCGCCACGCCTGCCCATAAACAGAAGCAACACCGCACAGAACTTTGAATTACAAAGCACTGCATGGCAGTGAACTGCGCTCGTCACCCCGAGACAAGATGTTAAGTCTCATAATACCCAGTAATTTCACTGGCTTCAATGTCCTTCAAACAGTGTTTACACACTCTTGCTTGGCGGCAGAAATAGACAAAGCGGTGGTATTAACCCAGACGGCCTCTCGCATACGAGGGACTCACCACCCCCTAAACAAATTGTTTAAAAAGTCTTTGTTACTAAATGACGCTGATAATAAATCTGAATTTTAATGTGAACAATAAGTAATGGCGTCGCAACTCAAGTTTGCCAAAAATGTGCTCGATTGTTCAGTCAATCAAACACATGCCAAGAGATACCCAACTTACATAATGTAATATACGTGTAATATAGTTACAAGTGCGGCCGTGGTTGCACTGCCAGTAAGGATATTGAAAAGATATCAAAATATCGGTTTATCGATATTTTTACTGCGATATATCAATATTTTTGACCATATATTTTGATTTGATATATCGATAGCTCTTATCAAGTATCGTAATCATATCTAAATCGATTTATTTTTAATAGGATGTCATGAAATGTGGACTAACATCTTTCATCATTTCATACCATAAAAGGTCATCCAAATATCAAGCAGATAAATATGATCTATAGAATTATCGAAATCGACAATGATACATTTTAAAATTATCATTACAATTTAAATCAGTACTTTTTTGCAGTTTCGACACGCCAGGGCGTTCCAGTGAGATAACGTTATACTTTGGTTGACTGTATATCCAACAGTACTTTGTCTACTCACATTGAATGTATAAGAAAATACAGGCAAACTAAATGTATACTGCCCCTCCTTCGTCTCAGTCCATTTCACAATAAATGAATAATTGAACACGCTTCTGCGTTGTCCTCTCAGCTGTGCAAAATCTAGGCTCAAGTAATTCAATAGCGAATGTTTAAAACTAGATCAATGTTACAATTAATCGGAAGGAATGAATCGTGTAAATATAATGAACGTACAAATTGTCAATGCTAATCGTGTTTGATTTAATCTGTGGATCGAATGATTTGCTTTGAATTTAAATCGAATAGGTATTTAACATTTTTATCTTTGTTATTTTAAGCTGATATAGTTTTTGTCTCGTAAAATAAGGTCCGGTAGGATGCAGGCAGGAGTAGCCCTAGTGCGAGTTATTCGATATTTGTTAAATTATTCTTATACGATAAATATGTATTTGATGTTCGTCGTGTTTCTATTTGGCCTCTACACCTAGCCTGATCCACACTTAACATCTTATGTCTCGGTTTGACGAGCGTAGTTCAGTGATTTGTAATTCAAAGTTCTGTGTGTTGCTTCTGTTTATGGGCAGGCGTGGCGCTTACCATCAGGCGAGCGACTTGCTCGTCTCATCAATGAATTAAATAAAAAAAAAACAATCTCTAATAAGATTTGCAGTTTGTCATCATTAAGTGGAGACAATACGCTTTTACAGCGAACATTGAGAAAATGTTCCCTTTTTCAGTAGTAAAAATACAGCCAAATTGAACATCTTATATTTTGAAGTCAGCTACAAACTACATGTTTTGAAATGGTTGCGCAATTGCAATTAATATTATCGTCGAAACCAAAACAATACTGCGTGTGATTACACTCCGCACGTGAGATGATAAACAGTATCCATGTGTACGGGACAATTAAGTGTTTTGAACACACTCCGATATATATAAAAACCATATTTTTATAATAGTTTTTCATTCAAAACTAAGTTTTAGTAAGTCCACAATAGTCTTTTTTTTATATAGCATAAATCGACAAACGAACAAGTGGGTTACCTGATGGTAAGTGACCTCCACCGCCCATGTACGATCACAACACTAAAAGAATCATAGGCGCATTGCCGACCTTAAACTGAGGGAATGGGAAGGGAAGGGGAATTTGGGCCTCCGGATATCTCACTCACCGTAGGAACGCAGCAGCATGCTGCTCCTTTAAGTCGGTTTTCTGTGAGACAGTGGTAACGACCCGGTTGAGCCGGCCTATTCTCGTACTCAAATTGTCTACAGCGTGGCTCTACTACTGAAACTGTCTACAGCGTGGCTCTACAACTCAAAAAATCTGTTTTATTTTAAGAAGCGGTTTAAACATTTTCACACTTTGTTTCGAAAGACTTTGTTTCAGGCTTCTTTAGATTAAATATAATAATAGCTACTGACTAAGACTAATTTCACTACAGAAAAGTAAATTCAGTATATTTTCGAGATGTCGCTAGTCCAACAGTGTAAAACAAAGACATCGAACATAATCTTGTATTTTACTAATGTGAAGATGTAAAGCATCACAAAATCCTTTGTAGGAAAAATAAATGTCAAGCAAATGTATGCAGAATATCTGTTTGTTTCTATGACACCGTATAATTAAATGATCTTTATCTTGCTAACTACAATGCGATAAAAACGTGTAGGAACGTATTTAGCTAAAACTGACTACAAAGTTATGGCTCTTTAATTGCCTGGGTTTCCTTTGACGGGATTTCTAGTCGTTTGTGAGTTGCATTTATATAGCAACAGCATGTCTTGTAAGATTATTCATATAAATCAATATCACCCACGCTTTCGGTAACATTAATATCCTTTGTTTAAACAATAATAAGCTATGGACATAGTAATGGTAAAAGTTAGTATTTAGTTTCAGTTGAAATGTACACGAGTAACGACGATATCATGTTAATCGTTTTTTCATTTGTTTGTAAACTCTATGGCATACGTAATAAAGTTTAGTTTAGTTCTTTTTATTCTGACTATAGGCTATTTTGATTGGGAATTCTGTACGTTGCTTCTACCACCAAAGATTGTATCAAAGATTAATAAAAATATTGGCGGTGAAGCAGTTTTGTACTTTATGCCTACAAAACATTGAGTCGTGGCTAAGATATACATAGTATTGTTATTAAATGGTTAGTCTCCACCATTATTAATAAATAAACACACAGAATGCCGCAGTTTTGAATATAGCATGAATGGGCCGGCTTGACCGAGTTAGTACCATTGTCTCACGGAAAACTAACGTGAAATCGAGTTTTATACGTTGAGGTTTTCAAAGGCCCAAATCACCCGATTCGTCACGATTGATTTAGTAAGTTAGTTTTATTGGAGATCATATAGCATTATGTGACCCACTATACCTCGTTTATTAGTGCCTGCTATAAAAAATGTAATAAGCATTGATGCAGTACGACCAACACAACGTGTATATATAGTGGAGTTAATTGTGTAATTATAAAATCATTACGTATAGCTTTTCTCGCGGATTCGCCCGTATGAACGGCCTTTGTAATCCAAGTCAGGGTCTACTTGCGTGCCAAATTTCATCCAAAACCGTTTAACCGATATGTTATGATTAACTAACAAATACCCAAATTCACATACTCATACATCCAAACTTTTACTTTTATGTTATTAGTAGGATCTATACTACATTCGCTATAACTTATATTCATACATAGTGAACAATCATATTGACATCATTTAACATTGTAGATGATATTAGCATATTAATTTCTTAGCTCATTAATTGCTGTGATCATGCGAATCACCGGCCAACGTGTGGCAATTGTGAGTGACATTGAGTCGACCCGTCTGTTTCGTGCGTCGTAATTACTCTGTGGGCACACGATGGCATCACGTGTATAGTGTTGTATCACACACGATACGCGTGCCGACATGGCCAGAGTGTAGACTGTAGACTGATTACCGTTACTGTACTTTTGCGTTTGACTTTGTTCACACGGTGTCCATTATTAGTCTGAGTTTGGGAAGAGTCAACGGTGTTAAGCAACGACTTACATAATACAACAATTTAAGTACTTCGCCAATATTCACTTATTAGGAAACATGAAGGCATAATAATGGTGATCTACTACAGAACAGTTATAATACAAGATTATGTTCTTATTTTTCTCTTTGGCGCCTTACGAGATGCGAAAGCCGGATGCTCTTTTCATATTCCGTAAAAACGTAGATATCGGCGAAACGCATAAATTCTCACGCAGAGGTGTATATGATTATCTAAATTGGGACATAGTTAATATGCATCTATATTATTAATTTATTCTGTAAAGCAAAGAATACCTATATTTTTAGTTTCCTCCTTAGCAAGGAGATTGCTAACCGCCTCTACTTTCTGGTACAAGTGTTAGTTCATGTTACTGCAATATTAAGTTTCAAACTTAGAACTATCGCGAGCGTATGGAAAAACTGTCTTACAGAATTTACAAGTTTATGAGTGCTAGAGCCAAGCTGTAGACAGTTTTGTCTATAGTTTTAATGACCCGGCTCGCCCGGGTCGTTACTACAGTCTCACAGAAAACCGGCGTAAAGTAGCGACTTGCTGTTGCGTTTCGTACGGTGAGTAAGATATCCCGAGGCCCAGATCCCCTCCCCTTATCAATCCCTAATTATCTCTTTCCTTTGAGGTCAGCAACGTGGCCATGATTCTTCTGATTTTCTAGGCGTACATGGGCAGTATTAGATCACTTGTCATAAGGTGACCCACTTGCTTGTTGGCCGGCCTATGCTACAAAATAAGTTCTCTCTGAATTATTATAGTATGTAACCTAACATACTACGCAGTTGCTTTTTACCCAATACATCTTATTCTTGATGAAACATCACATTGTGTGATAAATATTATCGCAGTTCTGTGAAATGTCATCCAATGGTTGATCAATCTCATCATGACACAACTCAGAAACACAAATTGCATAAATTAGAGTTTCATACCTATCATTAAAACTGATACAAACTAGTTTAGTAAGTTAAGTATTTATTTGAATATCATTATTATATGCAACGCCCCGTAAAGATTTTATAATAAAAAGAATAACATATTCAAGAATATATTAAACAGTTGAAAATAAATACATACTTAGGCATTCACGCCTGTAATCCCGGAACGGGGTAGGCTGAGGTATAGCTAGTATGGACGCCATACGTGGCTCCCTCAGCAGAGCCGCCGTGGAGGAGTGGCGTCTCAGGCTGGAGAACCCGACAGCGGGTCAGCGGACCGTCGCGGCAGTGCGTCCTGTCTTTCAGCAGTGGCTGGACAGGCGCCACGGCGCGGCGACGTTCCGGCTGACACAGGTCCTAACTGGCCACGGAAGTTTCGGCCAGTACCTGTGTCAAATAGTCGGCACAGAGGAGTCGGCCGTGTGTCACCATTGTGACAACTGTCCGCAAGACACGGCCCAACACACTTTGGAAGTGTGTCCAGCCTGGGACGAAGAGCGCAGCGCTCTCGTAGCAGTCGTCGGAGGCGACCTCTCGCTACCGGCCGTGGTGTCCGCCATGGTCGAGAGCCGGAGGTCCTGGCGTGCGGTGGCCCACTTCTGTGAGGCCGTAATCTTGCAGAAGGAGAGTGCCGAGAGGGATCGTGAGCGGCACGATCCCTCCCGCCGCCAGAGGAGACGTAGGAGGCGCCGGGGTGACGACTGACCGGCGTCTCCCGCCCTGTGGATTGGGGGTGTTTGGAGAATTCCACCACGGTATCCCCTGCCTGTCGTAAGAGGCGACTAATAGGGGTCATCAGGGGTCGCGGGCGCGCAGCGGGGGGCTGTCGTAGCGCCCAATTAGTACTTTTGTACACGTACTATTGTACGTGCGACCCCGAGATGGATGGCAGCACGGGTGGTTGGCCTCGTTGCTGCCGTTGACGCCGAGGGCGTCCTTCGGTGCGCGGGGGCTTCTGAGCCCCCCCACATTTGGAGACGGGCCGCAAGGCGGCACCGCGCAGGGGCGGTTCCGGATGAAGCCGGGGCACTCCTTGCCTCGGGAACCCGGGGCCGTTCTTAATGCGCCGAAGATGGCCACCGCGGGGTTTTTAGTTGGTATTTGCCGGCATAGGGTGTATATAGTGTTAGGGACTCGGCCCAGCGGTCGCCCGGATGTTTTCCATCTCTCCCGGGCGGCTCAGCGCTGGGTCGTAAGGCCAGTAGAGTCCAACATAACCGTTCCACCTCCCCCCGGTGGGGCGGTAGTGATAAAACGCTTTTCCCCGCGACAACAAAAAAAAAAAAAAAAAAAAAAAAAAAGGTATAGCTAGTATACCCACAATACGCCGGGCTTATTTCCGTCACATGGTGTGATAGCGGGCGAGCCTATCGCCATACCGGGCACAGTTCCAGACTCCAGGCTGATACTGAGCATTTGGTGATAGAAAAACAATATCACTTTTATCCGACCCGGGATTGAGCCCGAGACCTCAGCACAGCAGTCGTACCGCGTTTGCATTACAACTGTGCCACCGAGGCAGTCAGTTGAAATATAGTCTGTAAATCAATAGCATATAAAACACATACATTTCAATACTTTGCAGAATTTATTACAGTAATGACTCCTGACTCCTGAAGCATGGAGCAAAATAAAAAATATTTTTATATTCATGATAGGTTTGGGATTATGCGTTGGCATGATATGATAGTTTTATTACAGCCTGAGACCTCTTGTATTAATTATATTTTTCAATTACACGTCATAGGAGTCACAGACTTCCCAAATGGTCATTGGTCGATAGGAAATTGGACATAATCCAATAGGGATAGAATTTGAGTCACATTTACATCATACATAATATATACATTTGTTCGTACACGATAGAAATCGTATCCATTCAGAGGATGACTTGCAAGTAATAGCTGCCAAGAGTTGATTTAGACGAACCGTAGACTATGTACACGGAAGGGCTATTGAAAATAAGTAGGTTGAACTATTAGTTATGTTGCCACGAGAATGCGGTATCACAGCAGCTTATTAAAAACTCGTACTATTATACGAGACCGAAAGATTCCGAGTGACATTCAATCCGGCTTGATAGAATGGGTTTTCCATGTTATTGGATATTTCCCAGAAGTCCTCTAAAAGTTTAAGCACATAATTAAAAGGACAATGACTAACGCTATTAAATGTCACTTTAAAAATAAAAATAATCGAGTCCTTGATAGTATGATTACAAATTACGTATTCGACTATCTATATCTTAGAAGCACTTAAGGATATCTTTAATGACTTTTATGGTCTTAAAGGATGAAATGGGATTATACAGACAGAACGGTAAAGCAAGGTATATGACTCACTCAATCTGATAGTAGGTATAAGGTATTCGCCCAATCAGTAGTTAAGCTTGCCCCCAGCCCTGACGTCACAGTGGGCTGGCATAGTGTGTGTAGGTGCCAAGGCAGGTAGGATTTCCGATCCCTGGGGCTTGACATATAGCATCGTTTAGCGAAACATGCACATGAACATTACACCAAAACCATCGGTGGGATCGAAGAAATTTTACAATAATTACCCTTTTTGACTCATAAAAGATAGTCGATGCTTTTGGAATCATTTAAAACTTAGGAATACTTAATCTTATTGCAGATCTTTCACTTTAGGTACTCATGCGAATTGGTAAATGAAAGTAAAACGGGTTGCTAGTATACAAAAAATATTTACGACATTTCGATATTTTTTAATACTTGGAACTTGTATTGTGGTCGAATTGTCGGAAAACAACAACTACTATGATATAATTTTAGCACATTGTGAATTTTGTATCATTTATTTGTGAAACCGCTGATGCTGCGATAGGAGTTGCGGTTATATTCACTATCTAACTGTTCTACGTCGTTGTCCGATGATATTACATAGCTCAATAACACATACAAGACCTAAAGTACAATTGCTACTTACATTAAACATTTTGCTAAATGGAAATTTCTCGCAACAGAAACAAAAGGTTCTTATAAATATTTTCCTCATAAATTGCAATGCGCAGCAAAGTTAGTGATTATGAGCCATGTGTCATGATTACAAAATGTTAATAAATTCAATGAAGATAATTTACGAATAGCTTCAAGTATGAAATGTATAGTTAAAATTGTAATACTGTATTGCAATAGAAATAGCTCATACAATGAAACTTACAAAGAAATCAATCAATAAACGCGAAGGTTTGTAAGTATGGATGGATGTTTGTTACTCTTTTATTATTGTTCATGACATTACAGTTACAGGAGTTGCTCCGATACGGAGTTCATCGTAATTCCAATGACGTAGGCCGACCACAAACTGTAATAACTGCGCAAAAACTTTTTAATAAAGTTTCCTAAGCACTTCAGGTTGAAATATTTTTATCGGAATATGAATATTTTCAAGTGCAATGTTCCTGTTGTAGACGTGTAGCTATGATAATTACAGCCAGATTTGTTACAGATTTTGCTGTTTGACGCAACATTACATTCTTCTCTAAAATAAACATTAAATATCAATAATTTGCGATTAAAAATATTGACTATGTGTTATAATTGTAAATTTATTAAAAAATATCGATATTTTTACCCATAGCGCAACCATATAACAATATTTGCCTTTGTACCTTTGGTTTGTATACGTAAATGTATATATTTATAAATTAAGGAAAAACTTCATCAAATGTTACTGGAATTTACCACGTATGTTTATTTCCTCAAGTAACTAGTTCACCTATAATCCAATGCGTGTCACTAGCAAGAAAATTTATTCAAATGACCATTTTCCTCAGCAAAACTGAAGTATACAGTAAAATTATAATGTTAATTACTCAAGTTGGTATATCATGTACATTCGAGTAGGCGACCAACTGCGGTTTTGCCTTGGCACACATTATGCCATGTTCCACAGCTGTTCCGTTTTACACTATCATTTACTAGTTCTATTATGTTCTTACCAATGCTATGATTTGCAGGGTCGTGATGAGTTATGAATTGTTAATCAGTCTGTTTGTTGTATATGTCCTCAGACAGAAAGATGTTTCAAAATAAAAATCGGTTGTTAAAAGCTAAGATGAACGTGTCTTTGACTGCAATAATTGATTCCATCGTAAACATATCAGATTAAACTTAATTAAAATTAATAATACTATAAGACTTGAAATCGAAAAACCGGTTAGATGCTATATAATAATATACCTAAACTTTCACAAATTGTTGAAATTGATCATTTAATAGCTTATAGATATGTAACGAATATCGATACCTATAGTATCAGTCTCTTTAATGAACCATACTGTTGTATGTTTTTACATTAATTTAAAATAATATCTGACGTGATATGCCCGTCTGTAGTCACTTTCGGACTCTATGATTACGTTCCAGAACCAATGTAGTCACATTGTCAATCATTTAAGATCGGATTCCAGAAAACATAGATCTATCAAACACTTTCTTTATAATATTTATGTCCAAGTCATGATCTATCGCCAAATTGAATGCCATAATCGCTATTGCGCAAATGCTTTGCAAATATCTAATAGTTCAAGAACGATATAAATATACGTCCAAATGTCACCCAGAGTAATATTTTTACGAGTTACTTGGCGCGACCTCAATCGCATCGTACGAGGACCGAACGTCCATGCGATGGATTCGTGATCGTATGTCTAGGTTTCGTCTGCAGATTTTTCAACTACATTGTAGTAACCGTAATGTAAAGTAGGGATTTTTCCAAAGGTTAATTTATGTTTTTATATATTAAACTAGCTTTCCCTCGCAGTTTTACGTGCATGTTACTGCTCTGCTCCCATGGGTCATAACGTGATATACATATAAACCTTCGTCATGAATCTTTCTATTGCTGAATTTAATTGGAGTACTTACTACGTTCAGAAAATAAGGCGTAAGTTCATTATGATTTTCAAATTAATTATATGGCTTTCCACTATATTTAATGGTATGGTTAATAACTATTTAACTAATATAACAAAAGATTCTTGTTACTGAAACAAGATTACATTTGAGCCTCTAAAATACTCTATTCAATAAGACAAATGAAGAAATAGTGACACAGTAAAATTAGTACACAGTACTATCAACTTAGCATTAAGCTTAAGATATTCACAAAATAGTTTTATTAACAAACCATTTCTTATTACACAAAATCTCGTGTCTATACTTAAAATCATGCAAGAAATTTTAAACAGGTATTAGATATTAATAGAATGCCAAGTTATATGATTACCTATTCCTAATAATACATATATAATTTTAGATGTAGTTATATACTTTCCAGAATATTGCAACTTAAAACATTCTTGATTGAGTTAAGATTACTGAGGAGATTATTAAAATTTCCAAAATAATGCTCGCCAACGTGACGCCGACGCTGCCACAATTCGTTTATAGTTTATCGATTTTGAACTTTATATCCTTTGTAACAAGAGCTATTGTTACAAACACTAAACCTGGCCTTCCGCGCGACTGGTCATGACTAATGTGTATTGCAACAAAGTCGTGCCCCCAATACTTATCTGAACTTGACATCCATTGAGAGGGTTCTGTTTATCGCCCCTATAGTATGATTTCTTACTAGAATAACATTACTTGTTAAAATAGTTTACAAATTTAATGTCGGAATGTGTGTAAATACTGATATTTTGTTTGTATAGTATAATGTCATTACATAATGGATGCGTAAAAACACAGTGCCCAATCATAATAATGTCAGCTCTTAGTCATATAGGCACACGAGTTACGTACTATAAGTACCATATTTATTTTTGATGACTGACGATGATAACATCTGCTTTTCCATTAAAATTACGTCATAATAAAGATGAATGGTAGTCTACTGCGACTATTAACCTATTTTGTATTCAGTGGTGGGGAATTACGAATACCAAGAGCTTTAATCGTGACGCGATAATTACCTGTGGATCACGACCCTTTGGTACATCCAATGATACATTAGCATTGCTAACTTTAGGAAGTCCGTTCCTATATTACGCAATACATTTCTTGTAAAATTTTGCACGCTAAAAATATTAATAGGAACACCACTCACAGTTTACCCCATGTGGTTAAGTAGGTCGTGATTCATAGTACGTGAGGTATCATGTTGTTAGTGAGTGAGCTGTAAGACTTTGACTCATTGGATGGATTTAGCTGGTGTCACACTCACTCAACTAAGGTGTGATAAGAGATTATAATTGCATTTTATAAATATAATCTTACTGCATCAGCTGTTTCTGTCGACATATCTTCTATTTATTTTGCGCAGCTAGAACTATTAGACTGTCTTACATAAATAATAAACAATTCCATAAATATTCAAAATAGTGATACAGAGCTAAATAGTAATATTTGAATTAAAACAATAAATTACAAAGACGTAATGTAAACAAAAACGTCTACTGTAAAAGAAAGCATTCCGTCCTACAAACATAAATAATGAAAAGAGAATGTTTCCTATATTGATTTTAATGGGAACACCAACAAGATACCTCAACTATTTGAGCAAATATTGGAATTAAAATAAAACAGCAAATTGTCTTTTGTTTCACTGATGTCATTTATCTGTGATGGATTGCAGAAAAATATTATTGTCGGTAGTGCAATATTTATTTTTAGAGATGTGTCATTTCACATAAAATATATTGAAATAAATTATTTGGCAGTTGTTAAAATAACTGTTACTGTTGCGAATTTACATGAAATTATATGACATATAAAATTAATGTATCACCTGGTTTTCGATAACAATCGATGTAATGCTGTAACATTCAAAAAATATATCACAGTAGATGTAAGTAACAGGAATATTACAATAGAACGTTCTTCAAGTCAAGCAGAAATGCTACGATAAAGATTAAAATTCGAAGAGCATCCTAAATGTTTGTTTATGAATGTACCATAATATGAAATCGCCGGCGCCGTGAGAGTGCGATGGCTTCCGGTGCAACTGGTGCGCGGCCGATGGCAACATGAAGGAAATGAGGTCACGGAATTTGTACAGCACATATACTTTGCTATTGTAATTACTTGAATAATATGCTACGGATGTGTGGATGTACGGGATATACGGGACTAAATTGTTCGTGTTAATAACGGAGCGTAATATTTAATTGTGCATGGAGCAATGGTGACTGTAGAAAAATACTTTCTAAAATTGCCAGCGCATAAAACTCTGGTTATAACTTCTTTAATGATTTACTTTTTACGATGTTATGACACCAGACAAAAATAAAAACTGCTACAAAGTTCATTTGAATCCCAATTTACATATATTATTTAATTAATTATATGATTCAGTTAATTTGAAACGTTAATTTATGAACTATTTGCTTGACTCCTAATAAATAAAAATATATTATAATTATATAAATATTATATTAGTATTATTATTGCCCTTAGCAATTATAATATAGAACTGACTATTTTAGACATATGCAAACATGTTATACCGTTGTTTCTGTAGGTCCTTTCACATTTCAAGGTATTGTTTAGAATTGTTCAGCCTTTAATAGGTGGGACAAAAACGTACCTATTATATATTATGAATATATTTAGACAAAAATGTAGACGTTATTGAGGCAATGACATTCACCCGAGTCCGTGGTGATTTAATGAGTTTTTGGTCAAGATTTATGCTCGACAGCTTGATGTAAACAGTATTTTTATATAATTACTAGTGAATATGTTATAAATGTGAAAGCTTGGATGTGAGTGATATTGTGAGTTTGAGAAAACTCCTCAACGGCTAAACGCATTTGAATGAAATTTGGCACCTTGATAAGGACATAAAGTACTTAATATTCCAGAAAAAAACATTAACGCGGGCGGAACCGCAAGCCATATCTAGTATCCAAAAAAACAACAACTTGTTTCAGAATTATGATTCAACTAACCAGGAACATAAAAATATGTCAAAAATATAAATTAAACGCTGAATACAAAAGTACGTTAAATAAATGAATACACCCAACATTTACACACATTGTCCTGACCCCACACTAGGTTGACCTATATTGTGGGTATCAGGAATTACGAGGGACTTGCGGTCCCACACCACCTAGACCCGAAACAAATATTTGTGGATCAAACAAACATTTGTCTCGGTGCGAGAATCGAACCCACGGCCTCACATTTCGCAGCCGGTTTCTCGCACACTGCGCCACGGAGGCTGTCAAAATTTATTATTTAAAAATGTTACGTTATTTTCGAATATTGAGTGACATTAGTACTTGGTATTCTTATCTAAGAAATTGTATGAAGCTTTGATTTATGCTTCGTATAACCTACATTGGCATTTTCACTTTCGCTTCAATTGTCAATTTGCACTTTCATTATTTCACTCTTACTTACCGACACGGTTACAATGAATTAGTATTAGCAGACGCAATTTGCAACCTTATTTCGTGAGCAATACAAATATGTTTTTCGCAAACTTTGTATGATTTATCTTATAATGGCTTATTAAAGCCGCCTTGAACTGGTTGCATGTATGATTTTCTAAAATCTTCGTTACCTAATCGTTCCTCTTCCACTTTGCAAGATGTTGAATTAATAAAATAAATATATATAATATTAAATAAAAATATGAAAATACTGGGCTCTGTGGCCTTTAAGCTTTGGCCTTTAACATTGCTCTGGCTCATGAATAAAAAGGTCAATTGTTCTATTCAAGAGAAGTGATAGTCATTGTGTCCGAAATACGCAGCAATACAGTACTAGGTCAATATCAGGTATATAGTGGTAGAATCCTTGCTTAATATCGTATTGCATACATATCTCATTACTACACAAATTGATAGTTTATACGTTTTAGGTTTGGAAATTTTGCGATGAGTAAGAAGTAGAATTTCATTAATGAATTTGTGTTGTACCGAATTTATAAGTTATTTTATCAACCAAGGCGTTGATCAGTTCCACTGGCCTTGGTGCATGGAGTTAAATTTTAATTAACAAAATAAAGAAACAACAATATTATAATATAAAATCTTATCAAAAATATTAACATATAAATAAGATATTCTACTTCCACCTGCCTTTATCCCACTCGCAGTGGGGTTGGCGCAACATACTTTTTAAAAATGGTCCAAAAGATTTGGCTTGTAGTTTTTACGATTAGCTGCCTGCCTGGCCGTCTGTCAATCTGTGAACAATCCTAAAAATGGATATTATTCATTAAAAAAAGCGACTCTATGAGTTATGTGCTTTCTTGACTGACATTATTAGTATTGTTTCTAGTATTGTCATTTAATCAGTAGTATTGTAGCTATTTTACATACGCTGTGAATGAAAAATTAACCTAGATAATTTGTAATTATTTGTTAAAGAAAAGAAAACAGCGCATCCATCTTTAACAGTTTTTCCCGGAAAGAATATATTTGGAGTAGTTTATATGTCATTATCATCATCATCAGCCACAAGACATCCACTGCTGAACATTGGCCTCCCTCAAAGATTTCCAGACCGACCTGTTGGAAGCGGCTTGCATCCAGCGACTTCCTGCGACCTATATCAGGTCGTCTGTCCACCTTGTTGTTTATATTTATCTGTGTTTAATTATAATGTAAATTAGGAACTTCAAGACTCAAATATGCCTGGTTCTAACTATTTATTCTTATTATTTAACAGACGTTGTATTAAATCTCGTCATGTTTTTGTGTCCTCGACCTTTGAGGCAAACGATATCCATTAGTAGGCATTGGCTAAATGACCAGGCTCCAAACTGTATTGATATGGTCACGCGATGTCAATATTAAATAGCTTTTAGTGGCCAAAATTCGACCATTTATGTCTATTGTAAAAGGAATTCTAATAAATAATGTGTCAGACTTTGATTATGATAATAAAGAAAACAAGAAATGTAGACTTTGTGGGTTTTGAAAAAACTATGAGGATAAATAAAACATCAAAATAAGTAGTTTAAAAATATTTCTTATTCAAAGATATTGTGTTTCAGAAATTTAAGCTATAAATATTGTGTTAGTTAAGAAATAACATTTCGTATTTTTCTGTTACAACTTGGGGTACTAAGGTCGAGTAGTGGACATTACGATACAGTGATGACATTATATATTTATTATACGACGTGTGTAGATACTTGTGGAAATATTTTCATAGTTAGTTTTACTATGGTTGTTGTTACCAATTAAACATTTTATATCATTGAGAGATTCTATAAGAACTGTGGCGTCCATTAACATAGATATAGGAAGTGACTATTGTAAAATTAGACGCGCACGTCGTCGGTTCATTTAGCTATTCAATGAGTCAATGAAAGTGCACTGGAACGGTACAATTAGTCACTTAACCCGACTTACTGTCCATGTGATCGATCACACTAAACTAATAAACGTGTGAATGATCCTCATCATAAGGTTTTAGTTGTCTTAGTTCTTTTGTACTTTAAATTAATA
Organism: Amorpha juglandis; assembly: GCA_949126905.1. Lineage (NCBI taxonomy): Eukaryota > Metazoa > Arthropoda > Insecta > Lepidoptera > Sphingidae > Amorpha > Amorpha juglandis. Next base: position 12,879,223 of record OX421372.1, read on the forward strand.
GTACCTTTTCTATTTTGTGGTCATGCCTTTTACAAGGAGACCTTCAAGCTTCAAGATCATCAATACAATGTTAGTGACTTTCAATTTGCCTGTCAAGACTGCCGTAGTAGACGTTAGCTCAGTGCTTTTTTTAGAGAGTGATGTATTTTATGTTTTTATTTCTTCATATCCTATACTTTATTTCGGCCATAGTCTTACTTTAGAATGTGTTTTTACCCGTGAGTTCACAATATAAGGTTATTCGTGGTCAGTTTTAAAATTATTTATGTTCATTTTTGCATGGTCAACCTGACGTCAGTCCTCCTTGAGAATACATGTTACAGGCCACCAAATAAATATTAAAAATAATATAATAACTATAATTATAAATAAATTATACGTTAATCATTGTATTAAATTCAATGACAACGAATTAATTTTAGTATTTTTTAATTTGACAGGAATATCCGGTCTAATTAGAGTCTAAGAACCGTAAGTAAATCCGGCCTAATTTCTGAGTGACATGAAGGAACGGAAATCTCAAAAGAATGCCGGATGCGCCTTGAACGTCTTTAGTGAAAGGAGTTGTTAATGCGTGTGTAGATGAGGAAACTAACATTAATTAAATATATAAACTGCATAGAATGTTTGTTTGTATCATAAAATTTAGTAAACAATCTTATAAACGTGACCTCAATATATAATAATGTGTAAAAATACAAATGTAACATTCGCATATAATGGATACATAACTGTTTGAAAAAACACGACGTGATGACGTTAAATGAATATAAAATAAAAAATAAAACCTTCATTTAATAACTCAGTAACGTGCTGTTACTAAATGATTCTGTGAATACTAGCTACATAGAATATTATTATGTTTTTATTTGCCGTGACAAGCTCAGTGCATGTCAAAGGAAGTGGTTCAAGCTAATGACTGTAGATGATTTAGTGTCCAACGATTCCTAGGTCAATATCCTTGTATCGTAGATAAATAAGAACGAGCTTATTGTCCACGTCTATAACAGTAAATTAGTTGAAATCAACTTCGCCTTGATAGCCTGGTTCGAGGTAATGGTTGTATAAAAACTCTGTTGAACGAAAACGATAATGAATTTTGACCAACTTTTTGTTTTATTACTCTGTAATTATTTGCAATAATTTTTTGTTATTTTGTTTTTATTACTAAAGACATAATTATACTGTTGTTAGTCTTGAAACTATCCAAAATGTATACACTGGTATTCCTTTGGTGTTCCAGCTGAAAAACAGTGCATTGTCTCAACAGCGTATACTGAGCTGGACCCCTTCTACTGTATAAATATTGTAGAAAATTTATACATAATTTATTTGTATGTTTTTTATTTTGATTTGTTGTGCTATATGTATGTGTGTAGGAAAATAAATGGTTTATATGGTATTTTGAACTCGATAGCTCAGAAGTCAGCTTAGCTCAGAAGTCAAAAACAATTAATCTATCAATACATATATATTTAGCCACATGATAAATTACTACCTGAATGACAAAGCGTCAATGACTGATGAATATCTTAATTATCCTTTCAAACAAGTTTAATAACATTTTTAACGATGCAGGAAAATAGATACCGATTAATTAATTTCATACTTGTTTAAATAATAATGTGATAGTTATATTATATGACGTCATCACAAATTGTGCAATATTAGGCAGGTTTTCGTTACATAAGTTCGATGTCTGTTTATGAAAATCTAATATCTTTCATATAATGATTATTTTATAGCGATTTTTTAATAAAGTAGACATGTATTCATTGTTTTTAATTAAAATTACTTAATATAGGTATCTAAGTAAAAAATATATATTATAATTACCTCCACAAAACAAACGACATTAGTCGTAATTATTGGTCAAAGAAAGGTGTTTGCGTCTCGATGAGTGAAATGCTTTTGAGATTGACTCTGGTAGTAATTAGTGTTCTTAGTACTGTTGAGCGATCTTAAAAGTCTACCAACAACACACATTATATATCTTACAGTATACATATACGAAATTATACATGCTTAATGATAGTACACATAAATAAAATAAGACGACAAAGAGTGCGAGTAAAATCCATTTGGCCAGCAACAGTCGACATTCCCAGCCGGTTATCCTGCGTCCTTTGGTTTTATTTTCGTTCCTGTTTTAGCCAACCAACCAAATAGAGAAGCTAAATCGAATCATCCCACCCGACACCATTACGCATCTTCCTATATTAGAATATTTACTTTATACTCTTATTGTTGGTATTTATAGCATTATGGTAGGGCTTCTTAACAGAGTGCCAGAATCATTTCATGAATTCTATAACAAAGATCCTAAAAACATAAAACAATTGTTGATAGAAAGAAAGAAAGAAAAACAATTTTAGTCACAGATCACGATTCATTTTAAAGTAGGGACCATTCACAGTTTTGGCATTTGCGCCTCGTCAGAACAGATGCTTCTTTCCGTGTTTGTTATTCCCACATCTCTTGTCCGCTTAGATTTAATAGCTACAGTTCAAGCAAACCAGAGAAGAGATGTTTTCTTTGGTACGAACGCAGTGTAGGATGAGTGGTATTGACCACTCTATGAGCGGCATCATTGGCCAACACATTTTGTGCTCCACTTCAACCAATACACATTTCATATCCACTTAGGTGGTAATTTTACTTCATTACAATATTCTACCCAAACTCTGTATTAGTGTGAGATACCGTAATAAACACATTTTCTTTCTTGTTTCTTTCTTTCAGATTGTTTGTACCAATCGGTCAGCACCAGTTATTGAGAGTAATACTAAGACTAACCATACTTTAGTGATTCCTATGTGAATCACTCGATTTGTGACTATTGATTGCCGTAGATACCCGTGGTATATTATCCTATTGTATACGCAGCTCATCGAATTGTGACTAGGAAGCCGCTTTACACAAATCCGTTTTATTGCGTAATATTAGTTTTGTGGTTTAAGGATTACGAGCAATCTACTTTGATATATTTGGATTTGTTTATTGTTATAAATGTTATTACTATATGCCATTACTCAATAGTCAAATGAGATTTACATGATCTAATATCGGTATTGTGGTAAATACATTTTCAGAGTATGCAGCACCATAACCACAGATCATTTGTACGCAGTACGTAGTAAAGGAAAATAAATAATCGTTTGTAAATTGATTCATAGAAATGTGACTAATTTGAAATATGAATGTTATTCAGGGTTGTAGTACTGCTTAGGTCGTACTGCAACATCAAGCTGAATGAGAGTTACCTTAACTGACATTTATTTCTTTTAAATTTTAGTTTCAGTTAAGTTTGTGAGTTTTGTTTTTTTATATTGATACTGTCATTGTTTTTTATAAGTTTATATACCTATGTATAGTGCCGGCAATAACTGTTTCTTTCTTTTATTTCATAAACACTGAGAATTTTAATGCCATTTTCCCAGGCATAACTGATATTTCTATTCATTCATTTCAGCTTTAATGCGCCCACTGCAGGGCATAAGCTTCCTCCGTTTTAGGCCATTCCTATCTATGGAGAGCTAATCTATACCAAGTTACACCTGCAACCTTTTCAGGTCATCGACCCATCTAGAGAGCAGTCTGCCACAGCTATGTTGACCATCGCGTGGACACCATTCTGTCAATGACTTACTCCACCTGTCATCGTCTTACTCCACCTGTCATCGTCTTACTCCACCTGTCATCGTCTTACTCCACCTGTCATCGTCTTGTAATCATTCCCGCCAAACGCCGAAGATGTTGATATCGGAGCAAATAACGTTTTAGCATACATTCCTAATAAACATAATAGCTAAAAACGCAAGAAAATTAATATGCAACTGAAGTCCACGGAATTATTTTCTCAGATTTAATTTCCCAGCGTTTCACTTACATCTACAGTTATAGAATGTAAACAATAATTCACACATTAATATTAAAACGGGATACTATACTTTCACCACATTTGGACCACGTTTCCGTACTTTAAAACATTATTATAATATCTTCGGACATTACCGGTGAAAGTTGGTTCGTTCTTGCTCAAGCAGTTACCGAATCAGTCCGGATTGACCATTGCTTTGATAGTCAATTGCATAAAATATGGTACTGCATTGGACAATAAAGATTGACGTCCTTCTAAGTAGTGGATAATTTGTTTTAATAACTGATTCGAACTATGACTTTGAAGCCAAGCATTTGCTCGGTTAAAATTGATTAATACGTACTCTGTGTATTAAAAACAGAATGCCTCGCTATTTATTAATATCCTCAATAATTGTCTGGCAATTATTAGTAAGTGCCCCATACGGACTACCTCTTTATAGTACACCATTTGCGTTAAATACGATAATAAATTTTATTTTTTTGTTAATTGGCACCCTCTTGTGTGTAATTGAAAAAAAATAAGATCAAATTAAAACATGAAAACGCAGGTAAACAAGCTTGAGTGGTGTCGCGGTGCGGTGTGGCAATTACGTAATAATAATGATATAAATAAAAAAGTATTTTATTGCTTCGTATTAGTTGTAAACTGCCTGAAATATATGACGCATACCAACAGCTTGTATACCGGCGGACTTTCATTTATTTATCACGTCCACGACTTAATTACCCGATCTGGATCTTGGCCACTCAATCTTAGTATAAGTATGCTTTTCATAATAAAATTAATTTGATATATAAAATTCAAAATATAATGATTATTGTGGTACATTTGACAATCTCCGTGGCGCAGTGGGCGAGTAGCCGACTATGAAGCGAGAGGCCGTGGGTTCGATTCATGCATAATATTTGTGTGTTCCACAATTATTTGTTTCTAGTCTGGGTGTTTTCTCTCCAGAGGGGTTAATGTCAGGCAGGCGGTCGATCGTAAAAAATACAACCTAAAAAAATACTGCGAGTAGAATAAGGGCAGAGGGAAAAGAAGAAGATTGCGGTACGGCTACCGTTCGATTAATCTATTCTATTCTATTTTCATTTTAGATTATGGCTCCATCAATTTTCGATGATTTCGCCAATGTCGAGTATTATATAGAAATAACTAAAAAAAACGTAGACATCTTATCCGTCGATTATGGCCGGCGCTCATTGACGGCATGGCACGGCATGGCACGGCAGGTCATGCTGCGGCATCCCGCGGCGTCCCGTGGCATGCCGTGGCATCCTGCTGAATGCCCAGCCACTCTCTCTCTCTCGCGCACCGCGGCAATCCGTGGAATGAAACGGCATGACACGTCTGGCCGGAGCATCCCGCGGCGCGTCGCGGCATGCCACAGCATCCCGCGGCACGTCGCAGCACTGTGGTATTGAAATAAAGTAACGTGAATTCTAAACTCGTGGCAATAAGATTCAAAATAACTTGATTAGTAATAAAATCCTTTGCCATGCCATGCCGTGCCATGCCGTCTATGAGCGCCGGCCCTTAATCTGTTTACATCGATGCTGTTTGCAGAGACCGCGTTAAAAATGTCACATTCTTTATGTGACGTCCGTTAGTAATATTTTTAAGTATGAGCGATTGTTTATGTTATCATCTACCATAGATTCATTGCTTCTGACGCAAAGTAAATTTGATAACACGAGAGCCGCACGGATGTGATTTAACATGTTTTATGAACAAATGTCTAGATTTAGGAAATCACGCGTTTGTGATATTCCTTATATTATTATCCACATGGATCTTACTAACTTAAGAAGAATCATTTAAAATAATGAATCACCATATAGTTTTATTAACATCCCATTGTCCAATAACAAAAATAGCATCCTTTGTACAATCCCTACAACACAAACATCTATCAGGTCACGTGTAGATTTTTCTAACAATCGCCATTGTTTAGTAACGTGCTTTTACTCGTATATTTCAACACGTAAGTGGCCACATGTAATAGTTACAATGCAATAAAGGCAATCTCACGTACGAGGAAGGCTAAACAGTTCTAATATAGAATTTTCAAATTTGGTGGCACCGATCGTTATTTTCTGTTAATTGAACGTAATGATTTCTTACGTTTACGCGAATGTTACACATTGTAATAAAACGAATTTAAATGGAATTTATGATGGTTTTTTTATTTTATTTTGAAACATTTCGTGACAACCTACACCTCAGTCCACCCCGTGACCATGAAGGCTAAAAATTCTTTGAAACATCGAAACCAAAATAAAATAAAAAACCGCGATAAAATCCGTTTTATTTCAATAATTGAACGTAGATACGCAAACAGGAACCAACACACAGAAAGTTCAAATAGAGATACTGATTTTGTTTTGCTAAATCATTAATTTAAATTCATCTTAATACCGTATTTTTTTGCAAAATAGTACATGGAATATATTTCATGCCCGATTTTCCAAAAAACTACGAGATAAAATTTGTTTAAATTATTGAATTTAGTTAAAACAAAATATATAATATATAAGGCCAAAGTAAACGAAAATCATAGTACATAAGATGTTAAGTCTCATAATGCCCAGTAATTTTGTGAAAAAAGCCAGTGGGCTTCAATGTCCTTGAAACCGAAACACAACAGTAAAGTAAAGTAAAGTTTGTATTACTTAAATTATATTCCAATGGCGTGTGGGTTTCTGTCTTCGTTTATTCACAGAGCCTGCTATTAGCATCTGTACTTTACCTGTAACATAAGTACGTGCATGTACTGAATCGTATTCATCAATATACAATGGGAAATCCGAGGCACAATGGAGATTATCTTTGAGTTTTAGTATTGCGATGACAGTAATCATATCAAATACATGTAATAAGGGACTAACTCTTTTATTTACTTTGTTATTTGAGCGGAGAATAGTACTTTTCTCTAATTCTTTGTTTTTATGTAACACTTGTTGACTAATGTATTTTCGATAGAACTTGCAGCTAGTGTAAATAAACAAAACTGAAAATTTCACCAGGAAGTTTTTTTTTCTGGCACGAAAATATAATGTCGAGGGCATTGCATTCTTCAACAGTCGCCAGTATTATTCCACTCTGAAGATGTTGGATAATATATTCTGTCTGACCACAGAACGCGACACGCCGTAACAGTCTCTATGATGGCTTATTCATCTTGTAACAGTATTCGCTATCAAGTTAGTTTAATTGAACTTCCCATTACCCAGTTTTGAATACTTATCTTAAAATTTCAAACGAATAAGTGTCGTGACACTCTCTCTTAGTTCTATCGAAAAATGCATTACATTTTTGAGATGGCACACTTTACTTAGAAATTAGGAAATACTGAACTCAATTTTAGAACTGGATCATCGTTTTATAATCATAATACAGAGAGCGGTCGGTAACTGGTCGTATCGATCATGTAACACGAGGTATGTGCAATGATAAAGTAATTTAAGTAAGCATAAAGCACAGAAATGCTGATTCTGTAAATTCAACATGTGCATCGATTCCATATAAAACACAAGGTTACACGTGTAATGTAAATTGATGATTGTACATTATAGAAATTGACGCGGCATTTCTAAAAGTGACTTGTTGCCTTGAAAACTTATTCCATGAATACCAGTTGATGTGAAAATGCTGTTAATCGATGAGAACTTTCCAATCCCCACTACTGATATAGAATTACATACATACATACACCCAACAGTCACATACATAGTTCTGACCCCACAGTAAGATACGAGTCTTGTCGGTCTTACAACACCCAGACCCCAAAACATATATTTGTGGATCACACAAACATTTGTCTCGGTGCGGGGATAGAACCCGCGGCCTCTCGCTTCAGAGCCGACTACTCGCCCGCTGTGCCACGGAGGCTGTTATTAGCAATGTGACATTTTCGATATTTGTAAGTGTGTGCATATAAATGTATGTTCGTCAATAACGCCAAAACGGCTGAATGGTTTTGGATTGAATTCGATACACCGGTAGACCGTGACTACGATACCCACGATATAACAGGTTACCCTAGTTTGAAAATCAGCACTATGTATGAGACTAAATACATCCATATTTATTTATTTAATATTAACTAATGTCTCACTTCGAATGGCGGTTTAACTGTTTTTATTGGTCGACAATAAAACGGTCCAAAGGGTAAGGGGGAGTTCATTGAACAGGTTTTTTTTTTATTTGATTGAATGACGAGACGAGCAAGGCGCTCGCCTGATGGTAAGCGTCACGCCTGCCCATAAACAGAAGACAACACTGCATGGTGCTGAACTGGTATTTGTAAATTGTCTGATCAGCCCATACTACAGGTCTTTTAGTCATATTCCAGGCCTATTATCAGGTCCTCGTTATAAGGTTAATGAATAGAACTCGTGAGGAAAAATATAACGAGCTCAAAGTCTGTTGAATACTGGTAAACATTCAAGAGTTCCATTATTAACCTTGCAGCTCTAACCTCACACTAGTTCGATGGTACCATGACATCAGAGGTAGATAAAGGGCAAAAATGTCATGATGATTCTTCTTTCTGCCTAGCGTTATCCCGGCTTATATGCCAGGGTCCGCCTTCCGAATTAAACGCTTCCATCTCGCCCGATATTGAGCATCATCTGTAGTGAGACCATTGGCTCTCAAGTCTCCCTCCAATACATCAAGCCAAAGCTTGATTTGACGATTAAATTATTATTGCTGAAAAACAGTTAATAAGCGTGTTAAAATTTGAAATGAATGTACATGTACACAAATAAAAATAAAGTACCTTACATAACCTCTTATAATTGTCTCGGTTAAGTTTAATACCTTTCCTGAGAACCTGTCAATGCAATATAACGGTAACAGGTAAGAGGAAAAAGAAATGTTTTTTTACGTAGTACACAAAGACATCACCGATAATATCTAGAAAGGATTTTATTTTGTCAATAACGGGTTTTACGTAATAGACGATTATGTGATATTTGGAGAAAGCAAGCGTCTTGTCAGAATCAGGTTAGTACAGGATGTCAGTAAGAAACAAGGTTAATGGTCATAATTTATAGGTCTGTAGATGAAGTTTGTATTTGGGTGCTACTTATGGTACCCATTTAATATTTTTATTAAAAATTTACCAATTTTTCTAATGGTAGAAGCAGCTGTAGAAACCAACAAAGTTCAATTTTTATACAGTTTTGCGATTAGAAAAGAAAAAAACACTTGTTTGGGAAACAGTTGTTTGTAATCGGAATCGGTTACTAATATAGGAATTATTTGCGAGCCATGGGCATACCAGTTGCACCTCTGCCCATGCTTCGAGGATACAGGCGTGAGGGTATATTATATTTAAAAAAATAATAGAATATTAAATAGCCATTTTCTAAAGTTTTCTAATGTCTTGTCTAGGTAATCTACATGATAGTAGAAGTAGAAATTGTATGGTCCACAAAACATCATGTGACAAACTTCTCAATTCAATTGTTACATTTTAAACAATAAAAATCCAAAAAAATCTATTGTTATATTAAATTACCAAATTTTAAATGCAAAATTTTCTTTTCATAATGGGTAAAAATTGTTATAACAAATTTGTACGTTAAATTACAAAAGATTTTCTTAACGAACCGAACCTCGTGATTAGACCGCTATATATGTAACATGTATAACATAAATATGTATGTATATTGACAGTTAATTGTAAAGATTTTAATCATAACCTGAGTGCAAATCCCTGGATGTTTTCTCCGAAGGCCCGCAGTGGCGCCGGAGTGCATTAACCCCTGGTGTTCGGTACGATGTACTCGACACTTGAGTTGCCCAGGTATCAGCTAAGCTTTGATGATCCACTCTTTTGGTGTCAACTTTCCAGCACACATTTTACAGGTTAACGACTTCAGTTCGGCTGATTCGGTCTATTTGTGCGTCAACGACTTGGTTCCAATGAGTCGTGACTCTTTTCAATTGAACCTTGTAAAATTAAACATTAATTATTTGTTTTTTTATTTTTTATTTACTCATAAAATAACATCATTAAGGACGTGTTCTATAATGTTCAAGGGAGATTTAAATACTTACCAATAGCTTGCGTGGCGCAGAATACGAGTAGCCAGTTGTGAAGCGAGAGGCCGCGGGTTCGATCCCCGTACCGACACAAATGTTTGTGTTATCCACAAATATTTGTTTCGGGGGTTGGGTGTTCTGAGACTTAAAATCTCTCGTAGTTCCTGATACCCCCGACATAAGACTCGTATCTTACTATGGTGTCAGGACTATGAGTGTGACTGTTGGGTGTATTTATTATTATTATTGAATAAGATAGTTATATTTGAAGGTGCGTAATGATCTTCTTTTAGCCGATATTTAAATGACTATGTTTATGTGTGTTTATGTGAATTGTATATAGCATTTGCTAAGAGATGGTGAAATAGGTGTTCAAATTCATAAATGAAACAATGTCCTAATATTCTACGTACCGAGCCGTGCACTTGAATGAGAGCGCATCGGTCTTCATATATTGTACGGAAATTTCCACACATTACCAACAATAAATACAATATAGGTTCACACTCTCGTGTTAATATTTTGTATAAGGTTTTAAGTCTAATGAATGGTCTAGAGCAGTGTTTCCCAACCTTAATATTTTTTTGTTAAATTTGTCACCGATATCGAGCATTGCATTTAAATAACCCAAAGCGAAAGGGTTAATGTCGTGTCGAGTCCATTATGAAATTGCCCCCCCTTAATTATCAAATTGCCGCCCTTAACTATCAAATTGCCCCCCTGAGGGGCGTGGGCCCCACGTTGGGAAACACTGGTCTAGAGGCTGGGAAACCGATAAGGTTCTAAGTTTTAAAGGTCGGCCATCACAAGGTATTTTGGTAGTATATTTGGTGGGATTCGAAAAATCATACACAAATTTGTGCTCGAGGCTAATCGGTCTAATTTCAGTTCTATGACGTAATGGACTAATCCATTACGTCATAGGACTGAAATTAGTTCGGTGAACCGTGCGTGTACTAGCTTAGCCTAACCCTACGTGGATACAACCGTTTATTAGTAGGGCCATGGTGTAGACATATTTGTCTGCAGCATGAATGGGCCGGATCGACCGGTTCGATACCACTGTCTCACAGAAAACCGACTTAAAGTGGCTGGCTGTTGCGTTTCGTACGATGAGCGAGATATCCTGAGGCCCAAATCCTGTGCCCTTTCCAATGCCTTAATTACCCCTTTATTTAAGGTCGAAAACGTGCTCATAATTCTTTTGGGATTGTGGGTGTATATTGTGGTGGAGTTGGCCAATGCTATCAAAACAAAGTACAAAGGACACTGGGCAAATAGTATGGGAGAAAAACCCACGGCGGACAGAAATGAAATTGTGAGCATATATCGGTAAATGTCTCTAGTTTATCATGGTAAGGGTCGCTTTCTTGTGGGTTATGGGAATATAAAAAAAATAAATAAAAACCAATTCATATTTTTTAACATTATTTATTCGGCGTAATCAATGTCTATTTTGATTTCATGTAAAAATACCGCAGGGATTTCAAATTGTAGTTGGTGCCTAGCCCAGGATAAAAAATAAACGATACTGGCGATGTGCGCGCAACTACCTATGGTACGGCGGCCATGTATACACGAGCAGTAATAATCTTCAACACTTTGTCTTCCTTGTCTCGCTGGGTTTATTAAAATATATGTGTAGTATTGACGCGCTCTGGCATGACGCGACTGAATTCGTCCTCTTATCAATATTTTATTGTTTGTAAAATCTTGGTGCAGATAGACCTCTATTAAGTAGACGCCATTTGGTCTCATATGCTCATGGCAATACGACTTGGCCAGTCTTAGATGATAGCTTCCCAATGTGAATAATATCAGGTTTTCGTATGTTAACTATGGGAAATCTCTAAAATCTGGATTGTTTCCATCTAATGGCACGAATGCAACTCTCTGTTTATTCATATTGTTTTCAATCGCGTATTGGGCCAGTTCATTCTCTCTATTGATGTTTTCATTAATAATGTTAATAAACTGATCAACGTATGCACTATCTTCATACGGACGTCTAGTGGCGTTGATAATTGCCGCGGCGGTTTAGAAGTCTGTCATCATATTTGGTAAACCTACATTAAAATATGTATGCCGAAATATTTTGAAATCTTTTTTAAAACAGCCATTTACGGCCTCGACTACCCAACGACACATTGTTATCAATCGTGACTTATTGGCATCTTGCGTCGTTAATTGTTCTCCTCTTGCTCTGGATGGTGGAGTATGTGGAACATAACCACATTCTTCAATTAAAGGAATTGAATTTCGAAATCCACGATCTAATATAAAAATGTCTTTCGTTCTTAAAAACCAATGCCAAGGGGATTCTTCACTTTGTAATAGATGACGCAGGATTGAGGCATCTGACGCTGTCGCTGGATATGGTCCCACAACGTCTATTATGTAGCCATCGGTGCAAACAACCAAGAAAGGCTTTACCAAGTTTCGGAATTTGTGAAGACAGTAGGTTTTTCTTTGAAATAAAAAAATCGCACTTTTTTGGGCATATAAGTATGTTCCGTCCATCACAAAAATTCCATTTTCATGTTGGTAACCACCAAAAGTATGGCTTGGGATCGTAAGGTTCCTGGCTACTGCATCATCTCGAGTTATATGATCCAAGCCCAAATACTGCGGCATAAAATCTTCAGTAAAGCATTGTCTTGCTTTGTAGCTTTCTCTCAAATGTCCTTCTAGACATATTGAATTTTGATGCTAAGCGCTCATTTGATTCGCTGATGGCAGATGCATGTACTCGATAGAACCCGTTTTGTAGCTATTTTTAACAGAACGACATTTTATATTACTTAAATAGAGTATTAGATTTTACTTTTTGTATAAATATATTTCTAGTTCAAACTTTGTTCTCCCATGGATTTAAAAAAAAAAAACCATATGTAATGATAAGTGAATTTATGCTCTTTCATTTAATACCAAGTTCGTCAATGTCCGTGACCGGGTCGGAATACGCCCAATGTCCTTTATTTTGTTCGGTTACATAACATACATATGGTATATTTGTAATTTAAGATTGTTCCTTTATATTTTAATAATGAAGCTACGACACAAATTGCTCAAGAAAAGATTCCTTCTATTTAAAGTGTCGTGTTACTGACTACAAACTATACGGACAATTAAACTTTTATAGTGTTAAATTAATCGAGACAAGACTGCTCGACTCCACGATTATTATGAATATCATTTTTAATACACGTGACTTTGAAACAAAACAGTTTTGACATCGTTATATAATGTACAGACATTGTAAAATTTAAAAACTGGCAACAAAGTGGCTGACAAAAGTTTTTTGTAGAAGACTAATTATTCGGATACATTATGAAGTTACTTGTTGTCATTTGGTTCATCAAGCAAAAAATACAATAAAATGAAAATACAAAATAAAACGATGGTTTTAATTATTTTGTTATTGAATTTTTTTCTCGAAGACGGCAAACTGACTACACTACACCTGATGGCCAGCGCAGTGCAGTCCAAAAAAACCAACGACCATCGATAAACAATAAGTTTATTGGTGGTCACCAGAATCATGCCGGCCTGTATAAATACATCTTCACACTCTGAAGCAAATTGGCCGGCAACGCATTGACAACCTCCCTGGTATTATAAATGTCTTTGAGCGGTGGTGATCACTTAGCATAAGATGACACATCAGCCTGTTGAACCCCCCTCTTTAATAAAAATAAAACATAAATACACATACGGTAGTATCCCCAGAGGGGTTGACGACAGGCAAGCGACCGATCGTAATAATTACTAGCCAAATATCTCTGTGAAGACAGGAGAAGAGAATACACGGTAGTATGGGAGAGCTCATCTGGGTAGGTTACTATCACTGTCTATTTCTGCCGCTAAACAGCATTGTGACTTGCGAGCACTGTTGTATTTCAGTTTGAATGACATTAAAAGTCAGTGAAATTACTGGACATTATGATACTTAACATCTTATGTCTCGGGGTTACGCGATCCAGTGTCATTAAGTGCTTTCAAAATCAAAATCAAAATCAAAATCTTTATTAATCATGAAGGCTAAGAAAGCGCTTATGACGAGTCAAGTACAGAACATTTGTCATTAAAAAGACTAACTTACAATTAAGGGAACTTTGGACAAACCGCCGCGCTAAAGGCTGGCAGGAAAAGGCACACCAACAAGCATGGGAAAAGGGAGGGCATCTTTAAGTGAAGGAATTCACGGACTAGGATATGGGATAGGGCAAGACGGAGTAGGGTAAGTTTACAAAAAAATATCTGTAAGGGTTTAAAAGGTAAGGAGATGTGTCGTGGACCTTACTGGCAGGAATATCCCTAGCCTAGCTAACCTACCAACCTTTCTCTAGCTGCCTACTGATAACGACCCGAAGAAGAAAGGCAGAAAGAAACTCCGGGCTTATTTTTTTCACCATCAATTATATATTGCATACTTTTCCTTTTTTCTTTTAAATATGTATTTTTTTTTAGCATCATTTTACAATAAAAATCGTCATATGGACTTGTCCATTTACAATACTAAATATACAAATATATAACTGCATCATAAGTAACAATCGTGATAATTTCTAAAAGATGCATACAGCAATACATACTGTTAAAAAAACATTTTCACAACTTTGGATTTCAAAGGTCTGTGAGGTATTGTTATGTTAGGCAGGCGTGACGCTTTCCCTCAGGCGAGCGACTTACTCGTATTGCCATTCGAGCTAAAAAAAATGTGTTTTAAATAATTTTAATATGAATACATTGCTGGCAGATAAAGATGTATCTGCAACAACTGTTTACATAAAGGAAGACAAAAGATTCTGAATTACCAGTCACCAATCTCTCGTTAAAACCCATGTCAAAAACACGTGACCCGAAATAATAACAATGTATTCAGATCCGTGTAAGTAAAATGTTCTCTGTTTCTTTTTGTTAGAACATTATTCCGATTTTTTTATGGACGGATACAAATTATTATCATTCATTTTTGTCTTATTTTACTGGTAATTACCGGGTATTTAGTGTTTTGGTAATCTTGGGTACGGAATAAAATAAAATACCTTTTATTATCCTCAAAGAGGTATACACGTAAGTTGTTAGTGAGAAAAAACATTTTTTTAAATATAAATACATAACATCCTTATTGATGCTGTACAACAAAATAAGTAATGTAAAATTCACGTAATAATATAATATGTATGTAACTATAATATGTCTGTTTGATTAATAATATTTTTGAATAATACTCAAATATAGTTCAGTAACAGTTTTCATTTCGTTTTTTTACAAATGCCGGCGAACGAGCAAGTGGGTCGGTCACCTGATATTATGTGATCTCTATCGCCTATAATCATTTACAAAATACCAGAAGAAATATGAGACTTGTTGTGACCTTATGGGAAAGGAAAGGGGATTGAGATGGGGAGGGGCAGATTTGAGCTCTAATAAATCTCATTCACCGTACGAAACGCAACAGCAAGTGGCTACTTCTTCACAGATTTCTGGAAAATAGTGCTACCACAATTATTGTACAAGCTTTGTTTACTAAACATGTTCTTATAGCATTTATTATTTTAAATACATATCTTATTATATTAATGTATACGTTATAAATGGGCAAAGTTTCAAATGCATACTTTCTAAATCTGATATATCCGTTCAGCCGAAATAACACTAAGATTATTCTATACCAGATGATCGCATGCAGTAACGCTTGCAAAACATGTTGTACTACTGTTTCAGTTTCGCAGAACCAACACACAACTTATCTTCGCTTTCCAACTGTGAACTACATATGAACCGGTAATGTAAATTCAAATACGATAGCTCAGGGAATGGCGTGGACTGACGAGACGAAAGTCTTAAAGTCGAAATCAGCCCCAGAAGTATGCACTTCTGACTCGAATGAGTTTCTCGTGTATTCGTAATGATTGCTTGCTTAACCGCTGAAGGCAAAATCATAAGGAAAAATAATCTCACTACCTACTTTTATAAATGTGAAAGTTTGGATGTTTGTTAGTCAATCCCAACTTAACGGCTGAACGGTTTTGGATGAAATTTGACACACCTGGATTAAGGACATAGGCTACTTTTTATCCCGCGAAAGGTCGCTCACGCGGGCGAAGCCGCCCGAAAAGCTTATAACAATATAATTTTTACATCATCAGGAAAGAATCCCATTATTATTAAGTACTTGGAATACTACTACTAGCGTTAAGGACTAAAATATAACCCCTCTTATTAGTAGCAGAGTCCCGTGATTAGCAAAGTGTCAATGCTATCCCATCCAATTAAATTCGAATCTCTTCGCAAATCGACACTGCATTTCTGTCGCCAATCGTGTAAGCGGTCTCTTGAATCCGTCTCAGTTTCCCAAGAGTGTCTTGTTACAATAATCAGAATTTATTGGTATTCAATATGAAGGAACCTTGAAATTTGTGTGTGTCAACACTGTTTGTTTATTAAAACGAACTACTCGTTATATAACATATATAATATACCTAGTACATGATTAAACCACACACCGGCGCGTAGGTATGTATACGATATGGAGTATTGCAACCGCAGAGGAAATCCCCAAAACCTAACTTATATTATTACAGTCTCGATGTATTAACCTTTTCCTCAACGGAAGTTTTATGCATATAAATAAAAAAATGACGAAACTTTAAGCGCATTCCAAGCCAAAGCCGCATTCAATGTATTTTTTATTTCAAATGTCGGTTATTTCCCTGAATTTTATTCGATTGAGATATTTTGGGATTTTTTTTTTTTATTGAAAGCAAATTCCTGTGTAGTTATATATGATATTTTATTTTGATACAATAACAAGCTTTTTGTATTCTGGTCTACCTCAAGTTCTGAATTAATAACCACTTCAATATGACGGTATTTTAAAGAATTTAAATCCTAAGCCTACATGCAGAGTTGCCGCCAAATAGGTATTTATTTTTCTAGCTACAGGCTACAGGACGCTCTTTTTCTTGTTAAATGAAGCCATAAGAGCTAGCAGGATATTAAGTCAATTCGGAAAACCATTTAATTTCGTTAGTAATATTATTCTTTGACAAAATGTTGTTGTAAAAGAAAAAATACTAAACCGCCAGTATTTGAACTTTACAACAGAAAGATATGAACTTACTTTCATATATTTTGCCATCAAAATCTAATTTCGACCAACTCAGCTATCAAAATTCAGATGGCATATGATTCATGATTGAAAACATCCAGAAATATAAACATACCTTTGAACATGCCCACAACGTTAGTCTTATTCGTTGATTGACATTGTTATTGATTCATGTTTCTCATGGCCTCGACAAGACTATTGTTAATCTCGAGTTTAATTCTACCAACGTATGATAATATAGCTAATACATGCCATGCACGTATCGTTATCTTTTTGTATAACAATACCTCTGGAAAAGTACAACTAATTTCCTATTTAACATAATATTTCTAAAAAAGAGAGGATGCTATTTTGATGAAAACTAAATAAATACTTACGTTACATTGTCAATGAGCCTGTATCTACCCACTGCTGGGAACTGGCCTCCTCGTTTTTACGCCAAATTTTGTGGTCTTGTGCCAATCTAAGCCATTCCTTTCCCACTATAACTAAACCCCCTATGAATGCTCACAATATCAGTAAAATCATAAATGCATTAGTTGACCTTACGGGGAAAGGATTATTACGGGATTAGGAAGGGGAAGGGGATATGGGTCTCGAGATATCTCATTCGTTTTACGAAATGCAACAGCAAGCTGCTATGTTACTTCGATTTTCTGTGGGACAGTGGAAATAATCTGGTTGAGCCAGCTCATTCATGCTGTAGACATAAGCCACTACAACAGTATATACAGCGTGGTTCTACCGCTCTACCTCAAACAAAATTATGAAATCATTAAATGTCGAACAAGGTTTATGCCTTGAGAATTTCTAATTGCTATACTTAGTCAAGAACCTTAACATGTCATTAGAGGAAACGAAACTCGAATATTTATCCAACAAAACAAATGGTATTCTAAATGTCTTCAAAACAACGAATGTATAGCAATGATAGTTAACAATTAGAGCAAAGCCGGTAAATAACATAACAGTATTACCTATAATAATCGCATCAACATATTCGAATTTAGTACAAACCGAATTTACATTTCTAATAGTGATACCGTTCAACAATTTCCTATTCACACGCTACGAAAGTAGTTCATGTTTGTCGTAAATTAATCAGCAATTTATTAGCACTTCTGAAACAGTTTATCGGGTCGGTTGTTGTACGATAAATCGTGTTTGCACCCCAAAAAGCGGTTACGGCCCGTTGATTCCGTGTATTTCTTTGATTATCGATTTGTACGGCCAACAAATTGATGGCGCACCGTTCAATTGCTGCGAAGTGGTACGCGTAGTCCGTTAACTGGCGCCGAATGGATAACCATTACAAAAGCTATAAAGTATTTTCACAAATATTATTGGGATTTGGCTCTTAGAGGATCAGCGTTTTGTGTTTTTTATCCGAACACGGCAAAGTGATTGCACTACACCTGGCAAGCGCAGTGCATTCCAAAAATCCAGCGACCACCGACAATGATTTAATGAGTTAATCGGTGGTCACCAGAATCAATATTTCCCAGAGATGCTTATATTTTTTTTTATAATCTATACTCAGTAACGCAGCTCAAGGCAATATATACATTATTATAACCAACAATCATTATAACGATAATAAATGTACAAAAAAATAGTATCGCGGATAAAATATTTATTGTTAATTATAGTTAATCGATGTTTCTGAGTACGACGAATAATCAGTTTTCCATAAATATCTTGAATATAGATACAATACCATGAATAAATAAATTATTAATAATTCCCAGTGGTTAGTTTTCAAGTTTTAATTTTTCAAATGTAAAAAAAATATTGCAATTCGTGGACGCTATAACCACATCCTTATTATGAATACGGCTGACTGGCATTATACCGGTTCGATAAGTGACATAACGTTATCTGTGCTTGGTATCTACCGTTTACGTACACCACAATACGTTCAGGTTTTTGGAATTCGAATATTGAATTTATAATGTGGAATTTGTATTGAAATAATTAATGGGCGCCTTTAAAGTAATGTATGATTATATTAATAAAATATTAGACGTCATTGTCGACGTATGTTCGAATTACTGGATATCATGTGACGGAATATCTTTGAACATTTATAGCCCCAATGCGAGGTTTTCGATAGATGTCATGTTATCCATTTATGAAAACGTTAAAATAAAACTAATTTAAACGGATTTTATCGCGGTTTTTTATTAATTTTGATCCCGACGTTTCGAAAGCATTCAGCCTTCGTGGTTACGGGGTTGATTGTGGTGTACATTGTCCAAAAAAGTTAATGTTACCACAGTATTGTTATAATGATGTTACTGTGCCTACCTTCAGATTACAATTATTGTTAAAAAAAAATGTCAGTGGTCCGATCTACGCAGAAAGAGCTCACAATGTCTTGAGTTCTGGCAATTGTTTTTTCAGTGTGTAATCTTCGCGTAAACATAAGAAATCGTGATTTAAACCTGAATGCAGATTCCTACAGCACCTTTGCGGATAGTCTCTGAGACCTATTAACTTCATACGTATATATCATGTATACGGATGACGTGAAGGTATAAAAAAAACCAGACACACTGCTGTCAAATAATACTCACGAAATGTTTGTCTTTCATAATATGAAGCGAAACTGCTAGAATAAAAAAAACGACAGTTAAAAACAAACAGCTGATGTCACAAACTAGTTTGAATGACGTTAGTAAAAATATGTTTACACTCAAGAATCATATTAACACGTACGAATAATCTAACAGTTAGCTTAAAAGTCTCTTAACATTCCAGCGCCACATTAATTTTTTTCAACTAAGTAAATATAGCCACATACCTCGCAGAACCGATAACCGATGGCGCAGAAAGGTTCTGGAATGGAGGCCACGTACTGGCAAGCGCAGCGTTGGACGTCCACCTACAAGGTGGACAGACGACCTGATAAAGGTCGCAGGATATCGCTGGATGTAGGCCGCTTCCAACAGGTCGGTCTGAAAATCTTTGGAGGAGGCCTATGTTCAGCAGTGGACGTATTGTGGCTGATGATGATGATGATGTTGATGATGAAGTAAATATGAATTTCATTTAGTAACTCGCGTTTGCATCAAAGACATTTTAAAATAACGTGTTGCCCTTGACTTTATAATTTCTGATTGGACATCGGCATCAGCCATCTTTACAATTGCATAAATACCTCGATATGACAATAAGTTGAATAGTATTTTATTCATTTCATTTTAGCAGTCTGGCCGACGATGGCCTAAGGCGGTGGAATGGGCTATATATACATACTACTGCCCGGTTATCTTAATCGTACTTAATGATTTATATACGGAAATACTGTGATGTCTATATAGCATAGGATTTATAGTATAGGGGCCCTCAATATAAAGCCAATGATTTTTTGAAGAAACGCTAAAGTCTCTGGCATTGAATTGAATGAGTTTGAAGCCATTGGATAGTAAATGAAAATCTTTGAACTTTAATCATTCAATCAATCATTTTCTATTAAAGATAAGTGCTCCAGCTGCTTTTGTTTTTTACAAATTAGTACGACTATACATTTAAAATAAGGCCATTATCTCGGTCAGTCACATAAGAGAAAAAAAAGTACATAATCTAATATATCATGACGCCTTCGTATTTCTGAAATAGAAAACTGTACCGTACATAATCTACTATTCTTTTCGCTACTAATAATAATATAAAAGAGATCTGAGGTTAGCATAACTTAAGCCTTTCGTACGTCATTGTCATTATTGCAGATCTATCTAGAATTACTATTGTCTATTACGTACATATTCAGCATTGACATCTACGCACCATACATAATGTTTTATTACACCACTTGTAATCGTCATGGCAAACCGTAACTGGCTTGTGTATGGCGAAATCGTTACGCTCATGTTTACCATGAAAGTATTATTTCCGGTTTTTTTATGGTCTTTACGTACGAATTTAATTACACAGAAAATCTAGAGCGTTGTAAGTATGAAGCAGGTTAGCTGGTATTAAAGTCCATGAATATTGAAAAAAAATACGTCTCAAATTACAAAATATAATTTACAGTCATTATTATATCATTTGATATAATAGTGTCGTTTAAATAAGATGACAGTTGAGTTTAAGAAGCTGCTGATAATAATGAACAGCTTCCGCTTCCAGACCGACAGTACCGTGTAGAACCTCTATTAGTCAATATTTTACTTCAAGAAGTTGTCATCAGTAGCTTTCTGTTCGATACAAACAGTCCTTCTCTAGAATATTTATAATATCTTTACACTGAGCTCATCGATTATTATCGTAAGGTGTATATTATTTATCCTCGGTTTCGTGTATATTATTTGTCCCGGAATAACTTTTTTACCAGGAAATTAACTACGCTCGTGTCTCAATCTAACGAAAAGTACCTATTATATTCGTATGTATATTTCAATTAACCGACGGTGTTTTTTTATTTTCCGATTCGACGAACAATTCTGTTTTAGCATAAATTTATTTTACATAGCTTATCGCCTAATTGGTTTTTATCAGGGTACTTGGGCTGTGAAGGCAGTAAAAAAAGTAAAAGTTTCATGCCCAGGTTGACCAAAAAAAATTCTACGAGTTTTCTCATTTGAAGGGAATGAGTTGCTCACAGTTGGAATTTGTGGTCAACATGGTGATATGACCCTATCGCATATCAAGGGACGGAAATAAGCTTTAAGCATATGTACTTCTATCTATATATCTACGGATGCAGGCATGAGTTTAAGTATGTAAACGAAAAGGGCTAAACACCAGCACTGAGCTGGTGATCATTACATGAACCATTTGGAACCTTTCAACTCCACTAAACATTAAAAACTATTTTACTTACTGAAATTATCTTTGTTACAGATGCTCCGAATGATGCGAATTACATGATATGCGGCGTCGTGATTGCCATGGCCCTTGTAGGGCTCATTATAGTGCTGCTGGCCTTAACCATAAAGTGAGTATAAATGAGGTTTATATCTTTTTAAGGTGTATTTAGAATGTACTCTACGTTGCAATCTTTGAACAACAACGAGAACTTTTCTGCTGGCCATATTAATGTGATACTTATTTTGCTAAACGCGAAGGATTCCTTTCGTAGGTATTTAACAACTTAAGTGTTGATAAAACTCAAAATTACGTTTGCGGCTTTACCGCGTGAAATAAATGTAACCCAAAAATATTGTTTCACAATACAGATCGATCGGTCGCCAGATCGTAACAGGGATCGTATTAGAGGGAGACATGAGAGCCAATGGTCTCATTACAGAGGATACTAAAGATCGGGCGAAGTAGAAGCGTTTAAGTAGGAAGGCGGACCCTAGCCGGGATATCGCCAGGCGGAAAGAATACAGTATAAAATCAACACCAACTCCCAAAATTCCGAATCCTTGATTGGGCTGGACAATGACGAATCAGTCAAGACTTTGCCTTTTGTATAATACTAATTACTGCTCTGCTCCAATGGTACAAGGCGTGATATACATATGAATCTTTTGGAATAAATGTTCTAAATAATAGAGGAAACCGCATCTAAATACGTTACAAAGTTTAGAAGAATTAGGCGAACAAACGTACAGACAGATAGACGACTTTGTTTTATACTATGTATTGAGGGATGTAGACAGCTATCCCATAGTTCTGAGTCGAATTTTGTAGCTAGATGCCAATATATCATTGAACACAAATTTAAATCAATTACTTATTACTATAGTACAGTATTTTATATCCAATATAACAATCAATATAATTTATCACAATTTTGTAGTCAAAGTGGTAGTCGAATCATTCAACGTAATAATTCTAGTGTATACTTCACAAATATTTATAGTAATAACTATATAATCAAAGTGGGCAATAAAATATTTCTACACGCAAATACTTTTACGATTACTCTCGAATCGTAAAATTAAATATCTCAACGTAAACATAAGCGTTTGAAGATCCTATGATACTTGCTTCAGTGATGCAATTTAAAATAGACACTTTACTATCAAGTGCACTTAAATTGTCTAATTCTTCTAATAGTAAAAGAAAAAAATGATGTAAATACGCAATAACATTTCAATCTACATCAAATATTTTTTTATCACAATATTATATTTACATTAATTTGAATCAATAATTTAATATTCTGTTTTGCATAATCGTGCATGGGCATTCCCCATTTACATTAGAGATTATTAAAAAAAAATACGGAATTAAACCTAATTAAATCTTAGTAAAATAAAATCAATATCTCAATTTTAACTTGATGCGGGGTCTCTTGGTGGCAAGCTTGATGGAAGACAGTTTCGATTAAAGCACTTTGTGTAAGACTTCGAAGGTCTTCGTTATATCCAAACCAAATGCTAAGGCCTAAAAAATGCTAATGCTCTCCATTCATCTCAACTACACATCAATGAGATATGTCAGACTAGAAATTCCCCAGCTGATCAACTCCAACCGAAGCCGTATTGGCAATCACTAGTCAGTTAGTAAACCTCCAGATACCTCAGAAGCAGACAGTTGATAATGGAATCCATTATCCTGGAGAACTGGGTCTATGATTGGATGGATCTAAACGGATGCATTAAAGCTGTCTTCCAACATTTCGGAATAATAAAACCCCTTAAAATATGATCGCCGAAAAAGACGCGTGAGTACCGGTGCCAACACAATTAAACACAAATAAAAGGATTGCATCAGACCTAGAAGACTTGTGGATATTCAGGTAATAGTGCTTTATGCACTGAGCTCGGCAAACTTGCTCTGGCTTGGAGCTCCCACACTGCGACCGACGGCAATGATTTCCCTGTCATCAAGTGACAAGTTAGAGTCAAAGAGAAAGTTAAGCTTATTTCCATATAAATACTGAATGTTTATAGTTATCATAGTTTGATTTGAAAGTTACCACATTTCTACATCCGAAAATCTAGAAATGATAAAAATACATACAAATACACCCACGTAATACGAATGGAGTAAATCTTAAATCAAACTCGGCGCCACATTATGTATGTTATTTTACGTTTAACCCGTCATTCTAGATCAATATTGATTCTTTTGAAGACGAACGGCCGTGATAGTTTATTGCTGATTTGACGTCATTATATATTTTAATAGATAGTTTGTGTCTGAGCGATCAGACTAACACGACGTACTGACAGGATGAATGACGTCGATTCAGATTTAAAGAAAAACGATTGCATACAAAAAAAATGTATTCAAAACTTAGCACTAACATTTTGTAGAGTTAACAATATGATTAGATAGGTTGCAAGTGGTAGAGCCACGCTGTAGATGGATTTGTCAACACAATAAATGTGCCGGTTCTACCGGTTGTTACCACCTGTCTCAAAGAAATCGATACGAAATAGCAGCTTGCCGTTGCGATTCGTACAGTGAGTGACATATTCAGAGGCCCAAATTTTTCCACCCCTTTCTAATCCAGTCATTATGTAATATGGGTGGAGATCACTTACCAAATTATGACTCATTTGCCTTTTTGTCGACCTCTACTATAAAAAATAAACTATTTCTAATAACAGTGCCAATTTTTTACTAGAACTGAATAAATGCATTTTTTCTATGTGGTGTGCATCGAACAGTTTGGCTTGACATAAAATGAGCTCTCGCTCGGTCATTGGTATTCTCTCCGAGATTAGAAATAGAACAGAAATCTCGTAGCCAGGGTGTTGAGGGTTCTATGGTATTCCTCATCGTTGCTTGTCATTAAGCGAGGCCGCGAACTACCATGGCATCAAATCAGTATTTATGCCTATCGAATGGATTAGAGCCTACTCTCGTATGTTTTAATGCCTACGAAGTCTTTCAACCAGATCTATTGGGTTTATGTATTTTTTTCCCGAAGTAATCTTGTCATTTTTAAAACATCTAAGAACAATCATCATATTTCTAGATTATTTTTTTAAAGAACTATAGTAATTTTATACTCATCCATCGTTATATTATACAATTTGATTGAACCTTTCAATGAGGAAAATCAAGGCAACCTAGAAATCCTTCACAGTTCTTAACACCTAGGTGTTAATATAAATAGAAATACTATAGAATAATATAAAAGGTACACATGTACATTGGATTTGCAAAGTAAATTACATGTAAATTGTGTATTCTTTATTATTTCTTTTCTTATTCTTCTTCCACCTGCTCTTATCTCATTCTCAGTGGGGTCTTGGCCTCTAATTTGTACGATCTCTCGCCTGGCTAACGTTAACTGCGCCACGGTGCTTGTCCTCTCTATTGATTTTTATCTTATATCCTTATACTATTTTCCTATATATTTCTTCTTTGAATCTCTTTTTTACGAGCTTATTATTTTACACTGTGGGACAAAGACCTCATTCTACTTAGAAGAAGAGTTCTGACCAATCTACTACCACCCTGATCCAAAAGAGGGGTGAATCATCCAAGCCTTGTTGCAGACAACTTGGGCAGGTGAGAATGGACTTAGGTTCACAACATGTTGTTTGAAATCCATAACCACTCACATTCGTTCCTTTTTTAAATAATTTTGACATTAAGTATCGAATATCAGACACTCCGGTTTATACGGCGCCAAATTATTTTATTTATTAAAGTTTTACGGTCGAGTGGCCAAGTACTTGGCATTTTGACAGCAACATCATTCCAACTTTTTCTTCCTACGTCACGTTTCATCCGCTTATATCATTTCTTTCATAACATTTAACATTTCCAGACTAAATATTGGAATTAACATTGGACAGCTCTTTTCAGTTAACTGGCAGACAAATTTCTCGTTTTTTTGCCTTTGGTTAATAATATATCCGATAGTAAAAAAGTGCAACCTGTATTTTATATTCACCGCTCACGTCTGTAATCCTCGACGGGGTAGGCAGAAGTGTAACCACCACAATTCGCCGAGCGTATTTCCGTCCCATGATGTGATAGAGGGAGAGCCTATCGCCATACCGGGCACAATTCCAGACTCGAACCCGAGACCTCAGCATAGCAGTCGCACGTGCGCAATACAACTGTGCCACCAAGGCAGGCATTTTATATTAGTTCTGACAAATAACAATAGGTTGTTAAAATCCAATATTCCACTTCTGTTATTAGGCACAATTACAATGAGGAAATAGATAATTAATTATACATATATTTAATTTATTTTCGCAATGCTACCTTTCGAGGTCTCGAATGACTCGATGATTAAAAATATCTCGACGTCTGACAAAAATTCCAACAATATAAGTTTTTGTGCAAGTATGATCATCTAGAAGTCTACTGATGTAATTTCATTCTAACAAATTCTTATGTATTGAAATAAAAGTAATTTAAACGGATTTTATCGCGGTTATTTATAAAACTGAAAAGCCTTCGAAACGTCGGGAACAAAATTAAAATAAATAAGCGCGATAAAATCTGTTTAAATTAGTTTTATTTCAATGAGTAATGTTCGGGTAAACGTAAGAAATCATTATAAATTCTTATGTAATTACTACATTTCATAATCAGCCCTCATTGTCACCGTACTATTGTTCCCTTCGCCATTTCCATTATTCTAAATGCACCACGGTTACAACATCAAGAGTGACGTCATTTGCAGACTAAATTATACTTTAAAGTAGTTACTCATACAATTCGAGACTAATCACGCGTTCAAGGCAAAGGAACGGTAGATATAGAAGTCACGATGTAAACAGACAAGCAAACATGTTCTTTTATAGCATGGCAAACGAGCAAGTGGGTCACCTGATGGTAAGTGATCTCCATCGCTCATGTACGTCTAATATACCAGAAGAATCATAGATGCGTTATCGAGTTTAAAGGAAAGGGATAATTAAGGAAATGGGATGTAGAGGGAAATTTGTGCCGGATACCTCACTCATTGTACAAAATGCAGCAAACCACTACTTTACATCATTTTTGTTAGATAATGGTAACGACCTGGTCGTGCCGGCTCATTAATGCTGTAGACAAAACTGTCTACAGTGTGGCTCTACCACTCAAGACATGTTTGTGACATGACTTTATAAACCAATGCCATCACTTTTTATTACCAACCGCCACTTACGTATCTGGGCATTCCCACATATGCCTCGTCCATAAATAATAAGATGTTCAAAATCACGCTTACCTAAATAAAACGATATGGCTGGTGGCAGGATATTTATATGCGCCCGGATAGCGACCACCATACACATGGTGTTAAAACCTGTCATAGTGACCCACACATCTTGTGTGGATCGCGTTCCAGGATCAGCCAGTGTATATCCGGTTCTCCCGAGGGGCTTGCACCCTTTTCTTTTACCTTTAACATTATTACTTTTTACCTTTCTTTTTTAAGTACAGTGGGATAAGATACTGCACAGGTCGCCAGTATCCCATTAGCAGGGACCCCTGCAGTTTATCCCAAAGGCTAAAAAAAACTATAAAAGTCTAACCACACGTGTTAATAATAAATCTATCAAATTAGGTTCAATATATTTTAAGCGTCTAAATGCTAAGCAGCAAAATCTTGTTTCCAAGGTGACTCGTTTTTAGAAAAAAAATAATTTTATTGTTATGGCAGCGGTTAGAAACAGCGGGGTTACGCGTGCTGGTAAAGACAGCGTAGTAAAAACCACTACTAACTATATTTTACTATGTTTGTATTGAAATCCGGGTACAACGTGAAACGGAAATTTTGTCGAAAGGGTGCTAATTTAAATTGCTCGAATAAGAACATTGACTGCGACACCAAACACCAGTTGAAGGTGGCAACTAGCATTACATGGGTTATTTGTTTTAAGTAGACACTTAGGTACGGCTGCCATACGACCAGGTACACTGAAACATGTCCCAGTTTGTCGAGTTCCCCGTGTCCCCGTGTCCCCGGCAGTAAGTCAGTTGTCTCGGTTAGAAAATTTATTTTGCTATGTCGGCAAACATTAGGGATGTCAATCGGACTATATAGTATAATTTATTAGTTTAGATATTGTGGATATTGTTGGGCGGTGGAGATCACTTACCGTCAAGTGACCTATTTGCTCCTTTGCCGGCCTATACTTAAAAAAAAGTATACCTACCTTGATGTATTTTATTTATAACCGAATTAGAATAGAATATTGTGTATTCGACCCCTATTTGTTCCAAATGTCCCGGTCATTGTAACATTTATGGCAGCCCTACACTTAGAGCTTATTTCACGATATTCGAGTATGATTTAACCACCAATTAACGAATAAGGCAGCTATTTTTGATAGTTCTTATTAAACATCGTTCCTCCGATATTTATATTTTATTACAGAGGCCGGTAAACGTGCAAATGGTTAACAATACCTGGAGAATGTTGGATGACTGAGGTATCGGAAGGGAAAGAGGATTTGGGCCTCTGGATACTTCACTTACCATAGGAAATGCAACAGCAAGCTGCTACTATGCGTCTGTTCTCTGTAAGACAGTGAAACCCGGTCGACCTGCCACATTCATGCTATAGACAAAATTATCGACAGCGTGCATACTGCTTATTATTTTTTATTGACGAGGTGTACTCAGATATATGTATATACATATAAGTGTCAGTAAAATAATTATAAATGTATAATATAGGTATGAGATTATCTCTCCCACACACCCGTCACTGCAACTACTGTGCACCAGGATCAACAGCGGCACGCATTTTTATTGACACCGGCAGTGAATCTCGGCGAGCCTCTGGGAATGCCTAATTGTCTTTGTCCCGCAACGAAATTAATTAGATAGGTTAGAGAGGAGTTGGTAATAATAATAATATAGGTTTGTCAGAGTGCGACTTTTGTATTGAAAGTGCCTTATTTTATTGGGTAAGTAGCATTTACGCAATGGTGGTAAAACAGGTGCTTTATCCCGCCCCGAGGTATATGATCTACAAATATTTGTTTCGGGTCTGGGTGTTGTGGGACTGCAAGTTCAACGTATTTCCTGAGACCCACGATACAGGTTAACCTAGTGAGGGGTCACGACTATGTGTATGATTGTTGAGTGCATTATTATTTATGTCATTGCAAGTTTCAAAACTTTGATTCATGTCTATTAATATTTCGAATTCAATTTATAAACACTATTTATGTTTGCATGTGAATAATTATTTTCACAGAATGCTAAAATAAAATATATGGAATGTGCAATATGCGAAACTCACATAATTTAGTATATTTTTTTAGTTGACAGAGTAGTGGGTAAAACCACAGTGAATGGGAACATTATGATGCGTACAAAAATGTTTAATTTAAAATGAATGCGGGTAGTTCCAATGCACTAAAGTTTAATGCTTACTGTCCGTATTTGTTCGAGTTGCGTCGTATTAATTGAGGCTGCGAATATTAGAATTTCCGTAGTTTTTAATATTGACAACTTAAATAGGTATTATATAAGTATTTGACGTGATATTATGTGTCAAAAAACAAGTAAAATGTATATTATAAGTGCTGTGAAACGTTCGTTCAAGAAACTTTTAAGGACCTTGTAAGTAATTTGTAATGCAGATTTTATTCATTTTATACATATACATAATATTATTTTTTCTGTTAATCGTGAGTGGAATAATAACGTTTCGAATCTAGAATCCATAAAACTACAAAATAATCTGCCTATAAACGGCTCAGAAAATGCGTGACACGGAAAACGTGTGTATTCGTATCACAGAAATGAGATTATTTGTATTGATCATAGATTCAAGGAAGTAATTAGCGCTCACGTTATAAAATTCAAATGGGCCTACCAGATTAGTGTTTGTGACTTGTATGTTTTTTGAATAAAAATAAAACCTACTTCTTAGAACTTAAATGTGAAACAAAATTGTTAATTTAATTTAATTAATTTTGAGTCGGTGCTATAAACTAATTTAAAAAGGAGGGTACGTATTAGACTTGTATGTAAATGTGCATATATTAATATAATTAACAGGCAAATCAAATTAACCTAAAACATAAATTTATATTTTGTGTTTTGGTTATATTTAGTCGGTTTTATTTATGTTTTGACATGAAATTGGTTCATCTGTTTTTGAGAAAATCGCGATAAAATACATAAGGTTCGAATACGGACCCTCTTTTTCGCGTTGGCTAATAAAGCAAATTTTCCGATAAAGTGGTGGCAGGAAATGTAGTAAGAAATATATTGATAAAATCATCGATATATAAAAAAAGGAGGATAGAACGCTACTAATATCGTCAGTGATGCAGGTTTATGATATATGTGTGCGAAAGTTGAGGGATACCAGATAAATGAAAATTTTCCCCAGTTTTAACCAACTCCTAAGAGGAGGTATTATATTCGGCCCGTATTTATTGGAATAAAGTATGTAGATAGTAATTAAGTACTTAGTTCAAACAATTAATTGTTTCGTGTAATAAAAAATTAAAAAATAAGTTAAAAGTCTTTAAAATTATTTAATTTTCTATACACATGCCTCTTACTTTGCACGGACCGTTCAATACTTTCTAATTTAGAAATGTGGTGGAAACGAATGCTCAAATATTTTGTAAGATACATTTAATTAAATTGATCTTATGTTCGGCGCCTGCCAGAGTGTGTTCTAGTTCCAAATTAAAAAAAATATTATTATTCGCTATAAAAGAATCCAATATTTTTTATATTATATACGTATGTTGTTTTTCATTAGAAATGATAATGTTTTCTTTTATGAGCCTCCTGGCTGCCATCTCGCAAATGCGACATACTTTGTATAAATCTTCAGCCGGGAAATGTAGGCCCCCTTTAGATTAGACAGAGACACAGCACGCATTGTGGGAAGGTTTCTCTCTCTTAGGTCCTAACCGCCGGTGGCTTGGGTCATAGGCCTCGTCATTGGAGGGTTATGATATTTATTTTTAAATGTTTTGTTTTTTTTGTGACTAATATTTAAAAATGTAAAAAATCCTTTTAAAGAAATTATTATTATTATTTTCAATTATTATTATTTTTAATTATTATTTATAATAATTATTATTTTTAAATAAAGAGTACTGTACAAAACACAGTTTAAAACGCACTGAAAAATAAAAAAGTCAGGGGCTTGTGCCGCTGCCACACAACACAAATTTTACCGAATCCAAAAACACCTCTGGAAATTAATGTTATTATTTACTTATCAATGAGTTTCTGAAGATATATTTTATGTTTTGGTAATCTCGATGATATGAAGCCGGTTAAGCTTTAAAAAAGGAGGTTCTCAATTCGGCGAGTTATTTTTTAATTTATTTGTTTGTTTGAGGAGTTTAATATCTTCTTTACTCCATATTCCGTTATCAGATTTTAAGAAAATCTATATGCAGTAGCGTAGCTAGGACCGGAGGGGGGGGGGAGCACTGCACCCCGGTTGTCACCGGTTTTGGGAAGACACTCGACCTGATATAACTACCACTACACACACCACTGTATATAGGAGACCGCATAGTACCTAAACTTTATCGAACATCAACATATTTCAAATTCGGTCCATATTTGATGGGGAAATTTATGTCCATACATTAAAGATAAAATATAAGCTTAATTTACAACCTCCTCCAGTTTTAAAGTCGGTTAGTAATGTTTGAACTAATGTTCTTAATCACAACGGAATACTCACACTTTGGGGAAAATACCTCATTTACTTTCTGGCAACACAAGCACGTGTAGTTGACGTTTTGTGTTCCGAATATTACATAAATATTTTTACCAAAAACATTATAAAAGTGATTATAAATTCGTATCTTCCCTGTGATAAGTAATTCCTTGATATTTCTTTTTCGATGTGGAATTGTTTTTACAGTGTTTTATAACACATGTCGGCATTATTATAACACTAGTTGGAATGAACTTTTCACAAGGCGGTCGTGTCGCGTAATGGCGGGAAATGGTGTACTATGATGAGAGTGTGTGCGTGTGGCCCCTATACGTACAGAATTCTGGCACACTATAGGTCACTTCACTTTCGATGTATGGGAAGTGGCGTCCCCCTTTTTTTATATGTCGATGGATAAAATATACTTTAAATTTTCCTCTCTCATTATCGTAATATTATTATACGTGTAAATCACTAAGAAAAGTAGCTACTAAATATAATTGATATTATTAAGCGGTACATAATAATAGATAGAATAAAAAGTGGCCTCATTATACACGATTATGTACCAGAGGGTTATCCACAAAACCAAACAGAAGCCACTGAAGTAATACAAGTGCTATACACAAACCAGTTGAAACCAATGAATTTTAGTTACACACTGTACTTCTGTAATTGATGTTTCCGCAATGGCATACATCTGCGAACTATACAGTAATTAAGCTGTTAGAGTTACAATTACTCGTGTAAATTGTTTGTAGGATGTTTTTAATTAACAGTTTAGTTTTGTCGTCAACTGTAATTACTAGATTGGTCTAGGTTAACTAACAGATGGAAAACAAAAACCTTTGTTAATTTATTTGACTAAATGATTAGCTGATTTTTTGCGAAAATTTATAAAAAGTTAACCAATCAACCTCCTTTGTTTAGATGAGTTCTTCCCTATTACACGTATGATGAAAAGTTGTACTATGAGCAGCTACCGGATATAAACCCCAGTATCATAATTATAATAAATAATAATAAATAAATACACCCAACAGTCACATACATATTCGTGACCCTACAGTATGATACGACTCTTGTGTCGTGGGTATCAGGAACTACGAGAGAACTTTCGGTCTCACAACACCCAGACCCCGAAACAAATATTAAAAAAACAATTACAACAAATATTATAAATTGGAGGCTAATATGCAATAACATTTTTGCACATCAAGTAAAAATTGAAATGTTGATTTTATTTTGCTAAATTTATTAGATTTAGGAAGATTAACAATCCAAGGTGTCCAATTCATCAGAGTTCCCACTAGTGCTTATTGCATTTCGATTTATCGGGAGAAAAACGAAAACTGTCATCGTTTTATAAAACTATCAAAACTTGTACTAGGCTTAGGGAACCGTCTGCTAAACGTATTCGAAGAATGAACACAATATGTTAAGCCCCTAAACACCTAAACATTCGTTTGTGGTCGTTTAAATGTCCACGTCAAGCGAATCACCTGTTGCTAACCGCTCTACAAATATCTCTCTTACAAACGAATTTAAAAATAACATTGGTCTTGAAAACTACGAAAACGGAATGTACATTCAATAAGGAATTAAATTATAAGAGGGTTAATTTGAGCAACGTTTAAAGGATCAACACGAAGGTAAATAAATAAAATAAAGTTCAAGAGTAAGGCAATGAGAAATGAAACAACAAAGGTTGTAGTAATAATGCTAAAATATAATAAAACATATACATAAAATGACGACAACATAATAATAAAACACCGTGACAAAAATATTTCAAGGCGATCTATTAGCCTCAGAATTATGCAAATGTTCGTAATGATCATATTAATAATAATAACAAAATGTTGGTAGAAAATTTGCAATTAAACTCATAACGTAGTAATAGCCAAGGTCCCAACGTTATCGTCTGTTGGATATTTGCCAAATTTCGCCGTCTGCCTGGACATTCGAGTTTTACAATAAACTATGTTTATTTTTACTAACTGTTAGCTGTTTAAAAAATCACAAATCAATGTATTTTATTCCTCTTTGTCTGTTTAAAAAGTAACCGTATGTCTCACGATTTGTTCTAACCTTACATTTAACATATGTTGGTAACCAAGCCATACTATTTTCTGTATCATTTTAATACAAGATCACGGTCAAAGTCCGTTTTATACCAATTATGTTTCACTTTCAGCTTTGAGAACCCGCCTGACTGCTTTTACATTCACACATCCAATTTATTATTCACGTTCAAATATTTGTTGTTATTTTACATACTTATACTATATATCTAGTTTATTGATATCTAGCCAAAACATGTTTTAACGTATTATGCCTTTTTTTCTTAGCCTTATTATTAGTAACTTCTTCATTAACGAGTTTTGTTGCTCCGAACCATCTCGAAGATTTAACATACGTAATTGAAATACCGCATTATTCCGCCACTTGAGATCTATATTTAAAGGTTACAGTGACTTTATGAACGATACAATCTTGGTATAATACTTAAATTGTATGAATATTTTGAACGAAGTCAGCAGAGTGATGGCACCGAATACCTAAGACGATTACTAGATAATACGACGAATAGATACACCGTTATATTGTGTAACAATAATTCTAAAAGAGAATTTAAAAAAGAAATATATATCCCAAACGCGGTGGGATTGCTATTTATTATTCATTAAGGAGTTTCCCATTTTGCGTCGTACCTTATCATCAAATGTTAACCAATATAAAACCTTAATAAAAATAAAACCACATTTCGCGGACACATCACGTAATAAACATAAAAAATATACACCACAATTGCGAACCCCAATTTTTTGGAATCGATTAAAGACAAAACTAAATAGTTACATAAATATTTGCTTCATCCGTACAGTAGTACGCTTCTAAAGTCCCATTGAGGTCATCAATTGTCGCCATCAACAGACCATGGCTAACATGGCAGGGCATGGATTTCCCACGTCCATAAAATGTATGGCCAGAACTAATTTACATTTGAAACATAATTCAAAGCCCTTCGTGTCCGTTAAATTTGCAAATATCTACAGTGGAATAATACGTATATACAAAAGTAGTTTAAAACCCTTATTCTGGTTTAAAAGTCGCAACGAACCAGTTCCAATTGGATTGTTAAGGTCAGACGACTTTATTTCATTGAAAAAATGTTATAAATGAAGAGATTTACTAACTGCCGGATTTACAGGTGATAAACGAATGTAATATATTTATTGCAAAGATCCCCTTTTATATCTTAATACAGATTTACATATTAAATGTTTTTACTGTTCAAACATTTGCAAATACGAATTTCAATGGGAATATATATAGCACATTGTCGCTGTCTACGAATACGGTGTCAAAAATACTATTTTCTATAAATAGCAGCTTCATATCGAACGTTATTTTTATTTGTCTTAATGACACTGACATAGAATATCGACGTAGAAAATATTGATATGTTTCGTCTCAATATAATTCTAATGAACTTTCTTTTATTACATCAACTAACTGAATTTTATGCCCTTGACTCTGTTTTTAAAACATGGTCATTTTACTTTTATCACATATTTGCAAATATGTTATATTATTAGTCTTTAGGATAGTGTACTTTGTATCTTGGACTGTACATAAAATTTAGTTTTATCCTCTTTTTCGGACATAAAAGGTCAATGTGGTTCGATGACACATTTGTAACTGCACAAAAGTTTGTGTGATCTCAGTTATCTAATCAAGTATCGTTAGAGTAACAATTACATTATCTATAATCGTTGCATAACAGTTTAGTGACACTTTGACGTCAATACAACATAATAATATTTAAATATTATGAACCGTTATGTACTATGTCAATTATTTTAACCTCATTATTTTCAACTTTAATAAATATTAAGTTAAGAACATTTAATTTCAACCTTATTATATTGAACAATACAACTTAAGCTAAAGCTAAAGCTACTATCGTCAACATCATTAGAAATGCTAAAAGAAAACGACGTTATACCGATACTGAAAGTAAAACTCGAGGCAAAGGATGCGAAACAATGATAGAGGTCACACAGTTTCCAAAAGAAATGTATTTTTAACTTTCTTGCTGCCAATGTATAAGTACAAACGTGTTTCAGTATCATCCTAGTGTATGAACATGAATTCGTAAATATTCGGTATTGTTACACTATACAATGATCGGTCGATTGTCTCCGACAGACGGCGCTATTTGTTATGTATTAATGCGGACTGGTACCGATATCAGTTGACATCCAAGTGTATTCAGTTCAGCCACGTCGACCGCATAACAAACTCGGCTCTTTGTTACATTTGAATTCGAAAGACCAGGAGAAACAATGTGCTAATTA
This sequence comes from Amorpha juglandis, assembly GCA_949126905.1. Taxonomy (NCBI): domain Eukaryota; kingdom Metazoa; phylum Arthropoda; class Insecta; order Lepidoptera; family Sphingidae; genus Amorpha; species Amorpha juglandis. Next base: position 12,915,153 of record OX421372.1, read on the forward strand.
GTTACAGTTGTGATGTGACCAATGGATTTAGTGCAACTGTGTATCAAAAGGATTCATGACAAAAATCTAATGCGATTACTGCGTATTCATACCACTGGAAAAGGTTCAAAGCAAGACCACGCTTTAACATCGAGCCGTCATTAAGTGCCGACTTTGAATTGGCTACTTGAACTATGACACTCACTACGAAACATCAAACATATCAACTCGAGTCTTTCCAAAGGTTAGGTCTAGTCTGCCTTGTCACACTAATCGATAGAGGTGAATATGGAAGTAAATGCAAATTGCCACGAGTCGGTTAATTACTGAGGACTTTCGCATTGCGGGGTCGGGTCCCCATAACATAGCAATAAGGTAACGACTAACGGGTGAGTTCAGTCGTCACCCACCGCTGCGCGAGGCGTGGTGGCCGGCGCCGCCGCTCAGGCAGTCAAATAGTCACCGTCGGAAAACGTGGTAGTCTGGCAGTCTGCGCCAAAACGCGCGTCCGGCTCACGTTGCCTTTGCTCGGCTCAATCAAAATACCTGTGAAGTGTACGCGCGTTTCGATGCTCTTCGCTCCTATCGCCGTGGAGGCGATGAAGTGTAAAGAGGAAAACTGCGAGGTTGGCGTGGTCCTCGAGCACAACTCCCTGATCGTGCTCTCTGTCAACAAGACCATCGTCTGCCTATGCGGAAGGGATAGGAATAATCCCTTCGAGCGCGGGTAAATCACATCGTTATGCATCTGGTACGACGATAACTGATTACATACACTTATCACATGTTACTAACAACCAGTAATCGTGCGTAACTGCCACCAGTTATTACACTTGTTACATGCGATTGTTACGCGATGCTACTCCATGAACTGCTTCAACGGTCAAAGTGTTTTAAAGGTTTCAAAATTGACCATCAATAAACTCGTTAGCTATTATTCCAACACAGCTCAAGGTTGTCATTCGTGTGGTCAAGGCGAATTCCTCGCAATTGGCCATATTCCAGTCTCGTTTATCCATCTATATTCTCTTATATCGATACATAAAATAAAACCAAAATAGATTGTCAGTTTTATATTGGCGTTGCTTTGAAATTTCCGTGTTCGGTGATTGGTTATTTTATACAAACCGTTTCTATTTAAAAATGAACAATTCTATAGAATGAGTCAGCGTTGAAGTTGCGAGTTGGTAGCGGACAAAAACTTTACAGTGATATCGATGCCTATCTACAGCAGGAACTGATGACCGAAAGAATCGGGCAAGGTCGCGGCCGGTCGTACAATGCCTTCAATGAATTTGCTTGAAACTATTTCGTTTGACTCTCATTAATATCGACGAGGGACTAATTAACTGCGTTTGGTGTAGGTTAATGAGAACAATAACCTAAAAATGTCACGGTATTTGACCAGTACCTACTTGCAAGTCTAAATTATCAGAAACATCAAAATCTAATTAAATCTCAATGTTGAGACATAAATATCACTTACAATCTATGAGTTAGAAATGCGGAAGAGATAAAACTAATGAGTAAGGAACTTTTAAATTAGGTATACATAAAGTAGTGTAAAGGTTACTGGAAGGTTGAGCAGGCGGTAACCTTCCCTACACATAAGTATCGTGTTAAAGTATACCGATATAGTAGGCGGGCAGTATGCGGGACTTTCTTCAAACGCTTATATACCGTGATGTCGACGAATTCGTAAACACCGACATCGACGTCGTAAACAAAGCCCGCCAAGAAATGGCTTCAAGATTAACAAGGCTAAAACAAACAGAGAACCAAGGTTGCAGCATTATACCACAATCTGTAAACTTTTAGCAAAATAAATGGGCTAAAACAATCGTTAAAGCCATTGAACTTGAGGGTGTATGATGGAGTTTAACTGGCTCATGAGTGTAGCTCATTGAAATCATTAGTTTAATTGTTTTTTAAAGAATTTGAACAATTTACAAGATTATAGTTGAAGGTGAACGTGCTCAAATGCACTAAAATACTAAAGAATTTTTAAGAAAAGTGGAGAGAACATTTTGTAAAGTTTTGTTTTCATTGAAACCAATTGAAATCGTTTGTTGAATTTATGGAATTTATGATACTTTAGCATTGTCTAGATTCCAGGGTCTTTTACTGTACCGCCGAGTTGGAAAACATTTTCTGAAGATTAATACTTAGTGAATAATAAAGTAATAAATAAAAATAACTATCTAGATTTACTACTACCAAAAGTTAGCACTATAATGTTATTAGTGATTCCACGTACCAAGCCATTCCCATATTCTCACTCGACGTCTTTTTGTTTTCTATTTGGATATGCCATTGCTTATTAATTAAATTAGAAAAGAAAATAATCTACCTAGAAACAGCGGGTAATGAGTCATTGAGAGCTTGACAAAGTGTGTTTAAATACCTAAAATAAATGCTTTAGGATATTATAATGATCTTATAAGTAATAGGTCTATCTTTAGATACATGCAACAGCCGGCACGAGTCCAGGCCGTGCTGCATTATGTCTAGATGCTCGTTTTAGCTAGTTTTCACCACCAAGCATTTGTTCCGTGACTGATTTGTTTAGGTTTTTATAACACTGTTTTAAACAAGATGAGAGATCCATTCTTTTAATTCTACTTTCTTTGACGGAATATTTCATGTAAGATTATTAATATGTGAATGTTTGAATACTATATTGTTTTATTATTTGAATGAAATCACATAACATAAGCTCACGCCATTATCTCCAAAAGACAGGCAGAGTGGCACCCACTTGTTGAACTTATTTCAGTGTCATGATGTGATAGGGGGCGAAACCTATCACCATACCGGGCCCAAATTACAATTTAATCCTGGGCAATCCATGTCTCATTTTTAGAATTGAAAACTAAAATACAAATTTTACATGCCCGATCTTCGAATTAAACTCAAAACCTCTCAGTTCTCAGCTTTCACTAGACCAATGTGAAGATTGAATCAATAATCATGATTTGTGTTTGCATTGAATTTCTTTCTTATCCAGTCACCTTGATCTTAATCATCTCCGATAATCTCATTGTTAATGCTATTCTTTATTATTGAAAAAAAAAAGAATAATATGCTTTAACCATAGCCATAATAAAAGCTTTTGACAATAAAATTAATTCAATATATGTATGTAAAAGAATTTATGATTGACCATGTATTGAGTAACATTACTCAAATGCCTTTTGTACACGAATTTTGCTTTGTCTCTAGTAATACATTTGATATCAGCAGCAAAAAAGGTATTGGACAATAACTACGTATCTAGTTACGTTACTTTATTATGGTAGAATAATCGTCAATTACACGTAGCTTATGACTGTTAAGTATCTGATTAAATATTGAATGAGTGTCCCCAAGATTTTGATAAGACATTCATCTATAATTTGTCGCCATTGATCATCGGATCATTAGTAAACATCATTGATCATATTAAAAACGGCAGTACTCGACGGTTGACGTCAATCAACAATGAACTGCTGATCTATAAATTATTCAATGCATTATCGCAATAAGTGGTACTTCATTCATAAGTACTGGTGTTCAAATGTTGGATTATGGAATTGGTCTCAATGTAGCTTATGGTAAAATTCTGGATGACTGTCTGGTTTAGGAAAAGTTATTGTTGTTTGTGGTCATTTAAAAAATAGTCTATGATTAAGAGAAACTGATAAGAAACTGACAGAAGCCGGTTAAGTGCGAGTCGGATTGGCACACAATTGTTTTAACTTTTTGTTGGGATTACTAACATTATAATGCGTAAATTTTGTGAAAACGTCTGCCGGCTTCATGGTATGATTCTAAAGATAGATCATTTTAAAGAAAGACAGACAGACAGACGGATAAACGGCGTATGGTCTGTAATAAGGTCCCGTTCGTACTCTTTGGGTACGGATCCCAAAAAAAATATTAGTACGCAAAATTTAACTACATTGAACTGTAGATGAAACTATCATTTAAATGTTAATGTGATAGTAAAAAAATAGAACAGTGCAGGTTACCTGTTGCTAAAGACTATAAAATTTCAAACTGGCGCGTAAAATATTGTTATAATCCCAAGAATATGTACCATAACTTGCTTGTAATGTAGTCAAATGCTCTAGAATGTTAACGGTCCTGCCGAGATTTAGAAGAATAATGAAAAATTACACATTATTAAATTTTATATCAGGAGAGCATTTTTATTACTAGGCATTTAGACGCTTTGCTTTAAATAAGTTTCATCTTTGAACGAAATATGAATACATTTCAAATAATATTTTTATGAAACGATCGCAACTCATTTTGCTTCGTTTATGTAGGGATCACCTGCTGGTTTTGAATTACAGCACGACATCTGCAATTTAGTTACTCATAAATACTAAAGTATCAATTCCATGGGTGTACCTTTACAATGAGCGTCTGCTTCCTTGGATGTAACCGAAACAGCTTGATATACAAAAAACCTTGGGTTTTGTCTAAATAATTTGTTACTAAAAACGGATTGTTAAGCATATTTTAGAATTTACAAAAGTTAAGGATTCATATAAATTCACATTGGCCCGTGAAACATTCAAATAACGTCATAAGCAATGTTTTTATAATAAAAGAGCAATGATTTAAAGCAACCTTGTGAAAGATTTGGGAAAAATTCATGCGCACTGAGATAACCTCTGTTTGACGCAATAAGAGGTCAATAAAAATAATTGGTCACTAAGCTACCGCAGTTTAATCTTAATAGTTGTTTGTCAATTGCCCCCAAGATAACAACATACAAACATCTACGTCAACGTGAGAAACTTTCGAGATGTTTTTTGCAGTCAAGTCTATGAGGATAAAATTATTTAAAATATATTTTTTGCTCCGCCATATTGGTCCCACGTGAAGCTGCACGTTTACGGTTATTCTGTAAATTTTATATGATGTAGAACATATTTCTAGTATTATGTTTAATATTACTATACTACAAGTATATGTATGAAATGTAGGTAAACTAATGGAAGGTTTTTAATTTAAGTATTTTAATTATGAGGGGTGGAGATTACTTGTCTTCACGTGACCCACTTGCTCTTTTGCTGACCTCTGCTATAAAAAAACAACCTATTTCTACATACTACGCGTTAATTTATTATTAAACTTTATGCACTTGAGTACCAAGAAGATTTATTGATATCGCATCTGTTGAAGGAAGAACATAGGTTCTACTAATAGTAGTACCATTAAAATATCGTTAACTTTCATTTCAACCATAAAAACATTCAAAATAAGTCTTACATCACAACGTTTGGTTAATTATAATTAAACATGGAAGTCGAGACAAGAATTAATGTTACCTTGAACCAATTACAGTTGCTCCTATGACGTATTCTTTTTATTAAATTCATGTTGGATTGAAAACATCATTTAAATATGTTTCCGTCAATACCAGGTATAATCACTCGGAAGTAGTAAAAAGTTTATTATATTAACAGACCATCGATTCGCTGAAGTAATAACAAAAACATTTATCAGGATATTGTATTGTGACAACCAGAAAGCAGTTTCAAAACAAAAAGATAAAATCCCATACATATTAATCTGCAACAGCATAAATGGGTAACTTTTCGACGACTCCGATAAAACTTCTTTGAAGCGTGACTTCAGAGCTTCAGATAACATTGACACCGACATATCGTGATATTAAAGCTATCGACAGATAAAGACCATACTGTTCAGATTTTATTATTTCAATACGTGCCCTTTTGCTTTTAAAAAGAACGATTGACACATATCGTATTGAACTTTGCGTTCAGTTTTGAAATATGAACAAAGACAACTTCAATAATTTTGAAATTTTAATACGATGCCGTTCGCGCACGAGAAACTAGATACCTATAATGTCTTTTTTTACGGTCACTATCCTCTAGACGTCTCTCAAGGGTAACGACTCATAATGGCTGACTACCTGTGTTTTTTATCCCGTCAGGCATTATTCGAGTCAAAGGCCGGGAGCTTTGCTCAAGTTAGTTGTTGGCAAGGGCATTGCACCTTCCCGCTCTCCCTTGCCCTGCAGCCCTACTTTACTTTTTGGCGCGGCATCCATCGATTCCAAATCTCCTTTGCCTTCCTGCACATACTTGTATTCGTCAGAAAGAGATGCAACGCCATCAACCGCTGCGTCCACTTCACCCAAGCCCAACTGTGCGTAAGGCATTATAGATCGGTACACATATACACGTTATGGACTTTGAACTCGGTTAATGGTGAAATGCAGAACTCCCTCGGATTTATTATTATCTCAGGAATCTATATGAATGATTGTTTTATATGTACAGCTTTTATAATGAATGTTAGTCTTGCGTTTACTGACCTTTCAATGTTATAACTTGTTGTCAAGCCGGTTGTGAAAAGTTCTCGTTGGTTTTCTGTAACATGATAATCACGCTTCATAAAAAATGTTCCATTTTAATTTTACATGGTTCTGACGCATGAATGATCTGATTAATGAATAAATCAAAGTGATTACAGCCGTAATCGCGTCTGTCGAAAGGTTTTGCCACAAATATAAACCAGTGGAGCGGGACAATCCAACGGTCGTGCCTTCTGGTGGGTGCGTCATAGTCACTACAAACGGTACGATAGCGTCGGGCGCCGCCAGTCGCCACCATTCGTAGTTTTTCGCGGAAAACGGTCATATCGTCAAACGCTCCCTACCCGGCGTCCCCCGTCGCCCCCCTCCCGCGCCGCGACGCCGCGTCACACATGCGTCTATAAAAGCCGTGCGCGCCCCTCTACTTCAACTCAGACGCATGGAGTACTCCGTAGAGGTCGTTTGGCACGAGCGAGCGCTTTGCTAGGCACCTGCCGGCCACACTTCACGATCAAATTCTAGTCACTAATCGCGCAGCTGAACGCTCGCGTAACGCGGTATATCCGCGCGTTCCTACGAACAGTGATATGTGCAATAGCCTATAACAACAAAACATATTGTGATAAATTATTTAATTTAGTTATTAGTTACTCGTGTTAAATCAGACCGCAATACGGCTGTGAGTGAAAAACTGTGTTGTTAATAATGTTGTGACTGCCCGACTGGAACTTTTTACCTGTGATCCAACCCAGTGTGATCGATCATTCTTGCGTTAACGGACCGTTTACAACAATGGTTGGAAATAACGGTACTATGATGGCGATACGCATCGTCCACAGCAAGCTGCGTAAGAGGGAGGAGCACTCTGCTTCGGTGCATCCCGCCGAGGTGCTGCAAGCCGCGCCTGTGCCCCAGCCGGAGCCCCTCGCCTTCCGCCAGCAGCCACTGTGGCAGTTCCCGCCGCCGCTGCCTCCGCCTTACGTCTATCCTCACGATCAGGTACGTACCAGATAGATACACGTACAATCTATTCCGAGTATCGAAACCCGTCGCGGCCGTTATACTTGACCCCAATACCGTTTTAACAAGCTGCAATGTTACTGCATACGCATTTCAATATGCAAATATCGCCCCGTATTAATAATATTGAAAGTAACGCCTGGAAAGGTTACATTATAATAAGAAATCGTGAACGGCTCGACCCTCCCCGCCACCTGAGAGAGAGTTGCTCCAGCACGCAGCGTACCAGTGATATCTAAGTGCAAAACAAATTTAAATGTCGGGACACGCTCGCAGAATAGAAAGCTGCACAAGGCGAGCGTGTTGTAACGCTTCGACCTTCTTTCTTTGTAGTCGTGTGACGAACAAAAGAGGTTAATTGAAACGCTAGCCTGGATATTTCAAACTTAAACGGTGACCTCAATATCATGCTCTGATAAACTGTTTTCCGACATTTACCTGTAAATCTGCGCGTTGATTGACGAGCGAACGCAGCTCCGTTTGCTAGCCGTGTGCATGACATGTTGAGACGCCACCAGGAAGCAGATAATGCTAATGTGTCTTTGAATAGCGTATTCAAGGCTTGCCTCGTTCTCGCATGGCCTCACAGTTAGTTTACTTTGCAATATTGGCTTCCTAGTCATGTAAAATGAACATCACAATCAGAACGTTTATTCTTTTTGCTCCCGAAGAAGGGACCTCAATTGCATAGTTTCTTATTTCTTAAATCAACATAAAGTTGGATAACAAAACATTCTTGTCGTTATTTTGGTTAGCAACTATCTAAAAATAGTGCGGGAAGGGCAATTTTGTAACAGATGGAAGTCGTATTGCCGATGCGAATGCAGCAAATGCATTGGGGACAGTAACGGAACCGCTAATTCTGGCACCGATCCTTAGGGTCAACAAACTCGATGAACCAGCAGATGTCTCGCCACGGCTTGGAGAATATGGACTTATGTTTTGTTTTTTTCTCCTTTACAGGACAACTTGATGCAGCCGCACGGCAACGAACGTGCTAGTTTCCGCAGTCTTCGCAAGAACATCGGTGGTCGTTGGAAGCGACTAGTGAAAAAGAAGCCTGAACAGGAAGTTTACACGATCCCGCCCGAGCTAAAGCCGCAACTCAAACAGATATACGTTTACTAGAGCATCTGAAGCGACACGTGTCACTTGAACAGCATTCGGCTGTGCCAGCAATCGGCACCCACGCGACGCCGGACACCCATGCGCTTGACTAAGGCGTTGACAACTAGACTCTTCGGTTGTAACAGATTCATATCAACTCGAATATCAAAATTATGCAAACATCTGCACGGCTCGACAGCCTCTTTATCTTTAGACATATCTTTTCGACCAATTAATTCTAATGACCAATGTACTAAAACATTTCTTCATTCAACACTACTTTGTGATTGTAAAGCCTTAGAAATTGTATTATCTTTTAAGTATTAGAACGCTGATGATTGTGAGTGGAGATCCGTTGCAGAAATATGTAGTGTATGTTGTGTGCGAGCATGAGTGATAGTCAAATGAATTTAGTTTAATTATTAATTTAAAACAATGAATGATAACTTAGGAAGATGCGGTCGCGCATACTAGTGACGAGAATCCAATAATAAATGATAAATATGATGCCTTGTTACATGTAATTTTTTTATTAGGGCATTTCGTAGTTCAATAACTTATTATGATCGTATTCGTAAGAGGACAGCGATCAAATAGTTTTGTGAAGCTATTATATTATACACACTGTATGTAATGTGTGAGAGCTTGATTGTGTAACACCTTTGTTCGATGCAGTATTTTTATATCATTCATTTGTGTCGAGTGAGACTGAATTGTACAGTGTGAATTGTGAACTTGTAACGTGACACAGATTACTATCTCAAAGAAATCATATTATATTCTGATATTACTGTACGTGCGGACCACAATCAAAATGGACACTAAACAGATGACTTGGATATTGAATGTTACGTTAGTCGCATGCTGTGTAGTATAATTTCAGATTTTCGCCCGGTCCTTACTGTGATAATAAACAATTGAAAGAATAAAGAGATGGTGAAATGGAATGAGTTTGTATTGCTTTAATACCTTGTCAATTACATCGAGGAAGGGCCGTCGGACGAGAACTATGATAGCTCATATTGAGCCTGATATTTTGTCGAATAAGGTAGCTATTAGATACAATACAGCCATGATTATTTTATTATTATTTCGTTAAATTCTAACTGTTGCTATAGGCGAGGAATTCCGCGTCATGACAGTAATTTTAACAGCGTGAGAAGTTAATATTTGTTCAGAGAAAAACTGTAATCCTTCGATGAGATAATAAAGAATAAATTCCATCATGAATAGAGACATTTGTTTCCTTATTTTGCCTTCTACATAATGTACAACAATGGAGTATGGCGGCTCAACAATGCAGAGATGGCTAAGTATAAATTTCAGACAATCAATCATCTATGAAAAATACTACGTTACTGAATATATATAGGTATAGGCACCCACTTATGTAAACAATTGTAAAGCTATTCGATGTTTACATAGAAACACATGGTAGATTATATGGAAATATGCCATATAATATAAAAAATGCTTCCGATACTCAAGCAATTAATAATACGTCAGTGTTATGTGGTTTCTTTGACCTTCATTTAATGAAACACATTTTTAAAGTAGATAAAACATTATTCCTACACTAATTTGTAATTTTAAACAATGTTGGGTGTTTATTATAGGTGTCAATATCAATTCCATTGAAGATTTTTTTACTGCCCAATATTATTACATCTACCCTATTAAAAATCCAAGTGAACGGATTATGTTATGTTTATCAACGTATTATTAGAAGCGTGCTTCTGTTTGTAAACAGTACTTTCACGAGTGAAACTATAAAAACCAAACATACGCATATCTAGTAAGAATAAAACAAAATTGTACAATAAATTCTCCAATCTTGTAGTTATATTTGATTTAGCGCCATCTAGGTGATATAGAATGGCAACATTTTGAGCCTAGTATAATGGTTTGATATTTTTATACAGCGCCATCTAGTGGAATTGACCCGAACTACTTGGTTGGTCTTTATAACAAAATTAATTCGTAGTATGTTTATGTTACTTTAGTATACGTCAGTTTGGATAGATGGCACTGTAGTTGTGAACTTCAAGAAAAAATCTCTTACTGTTCAGCCAACATTTTTAGCATTCAGTACTTTCCTTTATAATTTCGTCATGTCCGTCTGCATGTTTCAGTGATTTTACTTGGAGACTAATATTACTGAATTCATGAAATTTGAGCTGTAGGTACCTATGTTTGGCTACGCAAAGGTGTGCCTAGTGAAGCAACATATTTGGCCAATTCTTCGTTATGATCTGAACAAGGCATTTGTGTATAAAAAAAATTGGGAAATAAGGCCTAATCCCGCTAATTCAGTAGAAGAGGCCCGTGCCCGTGGGACGTGTTTATACACGTAGTACAATACTAGTAATAATACAGGGCTAGTGTTATTATTGAAATAAACTTACGAGCCCTTAAAAGCTGTTTTTTTTTTAGAATTAAGATATACAGGGTTAATTTTAAAATACTAGCAACCTCGAAGGACCATATAGCTGACCCCATAAGGAACAACTGTTGTTCTACGAGTTTGGACATAACTCAATACATAAGAAAAAAAATGAAGTTTTTGTTATGTAGTGTTTTGGTTCGTACGTCTACGTTTCAGTCATAAACGAACGACCCGACGCTCGCGCCCGCTTGCGCTGCTAATAATAATAATCTAGTTAATTTCTATTGCTCGCGGGGTTCGTAGCCAGTATGTACATACCTACACTGAGTCCACAATCCCTTCATACTTTACCAGGCTTAGGACTAGCTACATTAGACAATTAAAAACAAATACAGTATTTAAACATCTAAAATATGTTACGATTACGTAACAAAATATTTTTCTGTCGTTTTCTAAAGTTTAATTAAACCAATTTAAAATTGGTAGTTTGGTTTCCTTTATTTTGTATTGTTTCATGGAGGCGTATTTAAATAGTGGAATCAGCGTGCAATAGTGAAATCAGCTGACGGCTGGGTGTAGGTATTATCGATCGATACGGCCCGGCCACGACTTAAGGGTCATTGAACTGACGCTCGCGCCCGCATGTATGTCAAGACGGAAATTAAATTCATACTTATTTTTGTATGAGAATAAAATCTAACAAATTATGAAAAGTCGTAGAACAAAAGTAGTAGCAAATGACCCTAGGAATCTAGTCTTGCGAGGTTGTTAGTGTTTTAAAAATAACCCTGTATATACCCTGTATATGTGTATACCAATTCCATCAGTTCCGTAGTTATCTCAAATATGAAACCTCTGTTTCACTCTTATCTACGCTCTAAATTATTGATACAGCTTACTATTATATTTTCATAGTATAGTATATAGATCCTCCTTTATTTTAATTGAATAACTTTCAATTAATTCCGCACGACATTTCATACCCGATCGCACGGAAAAAATGGAATTGAAACTTGAATAGATCTTGAACAAAACTCTCGAATATCAAGACACGTTGATGAACAAGAAAAACTGCCAAAACTTTCCAGACTAGAATTCACATTTATAACATTGTAATACTAGGCTTCACTTGTGACTCGGTTCGTCCAAATGGTTGGAGTACGAGCAAACGTACATACGTAAAATATAAGCAAGTAATCACTCATGTTCCTGTGAATATATGGGCATAATGCACACTTGCTAAATTAAATTCGTAGACTGTCTTTCCTTACACTTTTTTTTCTTTTTTAACTTGGCTCGGCAAAGTGACTACGCTACACCTGATGGTAAGTGTAGCGCAATCCAAAAATAGTGTCGAACAACGATAAACAATGTGTCCATCGTAGGTCGGCAAGATCATGCCGGCCTGCCAAAGGACCAATTGGGGGAGGGGAAGGAAAAAGGGATGGGAAAAGAGTTAGGATCAGGGGGCAAGCCCCCTGGGGAGAACCGGATATACACTGGCTGAACCTGGATCGCGACCCACGCAAGGTGCACTGTGGCAGGTTTTAGCACCAGTGTACGATGGTCGCTATCCGGTCGGATACAAGTATCCTCCCACCAGCAAATTTCACACTATTTCAGTCACGACGAAAATGACTACATTTATATGTATTTATATGCCCTATTTATGGCTACAATATAAAACGAAAAAATCTAATCAAACATTCCATCAATAAACACAGTGAAACGAATCATAAAAGAATATTTTATCAGATTGAGCAGCGTGATCGCATTTTTACGATATTTCAAATACACTTCCCTATAATAACAAAGTTGTATTCAATGGAGACGTTTATTTGAAGCGAAAAATAACTTTGAAATACGATGTTCATTCACAATTCCCATAGTTTTATAACGCTCTGACAACTTGTAAGTAATGAAGGTATAGAATAAGTTTACGACCTGTATCCAGATTCCAGACTTGGGTCTTTGAGAATTGAGGAATGTGAATTTCCTGCACAGTGAGTCGTAACCAATCTATGTTGTATGTAATTTTAAAGTTACTTTTTGGGTTATTTATGACATCATTGAATTAATTATAGTATTTAAAACATAACAACTAGCAAAAAATAAAGACTCAACCACAAAAATAAACAAAAATAGTATATATTTTTAGCTTTAAAAATTTTTTGAGTCGTTTTTATTTAATGTTAATGTGCCTTATTATTTTTACGATATAATGATGATCAATATGTGTGCATAAATGACGACAATTAACCCCCGATTTTATCCCATTAGGATTCATCTTCTTCAAATTGGACCAGTCTGACAGTAAAGTCTATAGAATAAAAAAATAAACATCAAGTCGGCCCATATTTAGCACAGTTATGTGTGAACACATATACATATGTATACAAAAGAATTTAGAACTTTCTGCGTGTTTTTTTGTCGATTAAAAACTAAAAATATTGTACTGTTAAATACAACGCAATATTTTTTGTGTTACATTCTTTTATTTATTGATTGTTCAAAACATTTTTTCTATAAAAATGCTTTATTTGGACTGGTCGTCGACCAGGTCTAACCGATAAGAATACAAATTCATATTTTTACATTATAGGCAACGGTTAAGGATAAATTACGCGAACTTCAGTCTAAGCGGAGAAAGGGAGTTGCAAGATTTTGTAGGAAATATTTTTTGATTGAATCGCTTCACGTGGGCGAAGCCGCGAGCAATACCTTTTGCCTTCAATAAGACAATTAGTTTATTAGTTCTCTACGTCTGTTTATCCGCTTATTTATTTAAAACTATGCAACGGGCTTAGATACCATTTACACTATCATTTAGAGTATTCATTCCGGAAGGTTTAGGTATATGTATATCACGCTATGACCCACGGGAATAAGGCAGGAACATTCCTATGGTGAAACTGGGAGGGACAGTCAATACAATATAATTATAACAACATTCGACGATTGAACACGCACAAATCATATTCTTATTTCTCACTTAATTAGTCTCCTATTGAATTTTGTCTTCGACATAACGCAGAGTAAAAGGGATAATAATAAGCTTACACCAGGACCCGTAGGTCAAATGAAACTAACAAAGTATGAAATTTAGAAGCCCAATAGTTCACCGGACGGTATGAGACTTCAAAGCGACCGTAGCCGCAGGCAAACCTATACTTATAGCTCGTACATAATTACGCTGGTAGCGTGCAGTCGGGTCCCTATATTTCCTTTGAGTTAAATGTTATGCCTGTTACCCACATGCTGATTAAAAGATGAAGAGGAACGGAACAGTAGGTCTAGTGCGTGTTACAATATGTTCACGGTTTTCGAATTAGTATAAAATTACTATTGACGAAATGTCAAACTAGTAATTCATACTATAAAAAATAATAGTTTAAAAAAACTAAAAACACGCCTTTATGGAAAATCCAACTAAAAAATAGAAAATAAATTTTGATAAATTTGAAGAAAAAAATGTATTTTATTGTAAAATTTTGTTATATTATAATTTTTTGTATTATTATTAAAAAGCAGCATATATATTTGTTGTTATCAATTAAGCTGCTTTAAAACTAGACCTAAATAGAGAATTGTTATAAGTTTGAAACCTTTATCTGTCTGTGGGATCGTAAAACCTAATCTAGTTCACCGATACGAATGCGGTTTTCATTAGTTTGAAAGCTGGTTTAACCGGCATGGTTGTTAGTTATGATTGTAGAACATTTGTTCAACTGTTAAGATATTACAAGGCTTTTGTTAATCTCAATGAGCAGTTTTTTTAACATTTAGCTTAATACGTTTTGGTTTAAAAGTCTTGTTATGATTATCAAATTCAATCTAATGAGATGTGATTTGCTTTTACCGCAGAATTTATCGAGATTTCTTTGAAGAATCAAGTCAAATAAATAGATTTAGTGTAATTTCCGAGTGTATTCTGATGGTGCTATGTATAGATTAGTTGATACTGATTTCTATATATAAATTACTTATACATTTGTACTGACTTGTCATAAGCGCTATTTCAATTGCCTACATGATTAATAAACTATTTCATTTAATTTCATATCGAATAAATATATTTTATTGCTTAAGTATCTTAGAGTAAAAAATACTGTTTGTTAGAATTTAATTCTACCCTTTTCTGATCCATCGCAGATTCTTCGTTTCTCGTTACTCCGGGTTGAACGTACTGATGGAATCTAGCTTTCTTTCACAAAAACTAGTAATTGAAAAGCGTCTAACAATGTTTATGAGATTTTAAGTGTTAGGATTTACTTTCAATAAATGTAAAATATGTGGATTTACGAGATTAGTCCGCTTGGAGCATTGGAAGTTAAAACAAAGAATTTTCGCTTTAAATAACTAAGTGGCTTAGTTTTTGCTTAATATTTTATTACCGAAAAAATACTTGTATTCTAAAACACTGTTTTACATAAGGTTCTGTGTACAAATCCTAGATTCATCACAATTAGAGTTTTTGATTGGAATAACCACATTGGAATTTATGTCCGATATGACGATAACCTTGCTACCTATCACATCATGGGACGGATGTGACGGATACCTCAGTCTATACCATCAGGAATACAGAAATTGACATATGTAAAAATCATCATATTGAGAAAAATAACAGCAAATTAGCTTCCTGGCTAGCATGCCATTTTTTCATAATGGTCTTAATTAGTCTTACGCCAGATAAGCAATAAAACTGTCTAACATCTAAGACAATAGACGTATGAAAATATAATTCTTCTATCTCACATTGTTTGCCTATCGACCAATAGAGCTGACGTAGGAATGTGCTTGAACAAGGCCGCAGGGCGTCAGGCCTTTCTTTTGTTGCCACATAAATAAGCCTCATTGTGAGTTTGAGGGCCCCCTCATTAAACCTCGCTTCATTACACCACACTAAGGAGAACGTGTCAATCTCTGGAGGATTTGTTTTAAGAGCGTCTGCGGAAGGCGTTTGAATACGGCTGCGGCTGACGGGTTTCCAGCTTTTTAAAATGTAAGATGCTTCTTATGTGTGTTGTATGCGAGGTTGTTTTGTGTCTGGGATGAATTTTATTTATATTTCAAGCTTATTTACGTATTGCTAGCAATCATAGGTAGCTGTACATTTTTCCACTTGTGTTTTATGTATCTATTGTATAATGTATAGTGGTTATAAAAGTTAGTGGTGACTTTTTGTCTAAATCGGAGATGTTGGAAGGTGCTGTCTGTCTGTAAATATGATGTAATTTTATAGCTATTTATAATTTTCGTTATATGTATATCAAATATACAGTTATCAATACATTTTTGATTCATGTAAAATATTACCATTTTGGTAGTAAGAGAAATAAATTATAATAGAAAATCAACTAAAAACTCCAAAACTATAATCGCTTCAAAATCACTGTCAAAATATTATAACAATTACAGTAAAGGCACTGTCTAACCTTGATTTGATTATTTCCCCCCGTTCTGTACAGAAAGAATTGTGCCGTCATGAATAAATATGAACGCAGTGGTCACTGTAAACACCAGTTAAAACGGAAGCCTTAACAAGGAGGAATTCCTTGGGTACACGGCTGAAGGGGCACGGGATTAAGCCGAGTACACACGCAAGCATTGCCGGAATTTTCGGCTTTAATGGGACTTATATTCATTATCGGCCTTTTAATTCTGTTCTTTGGCTAATTTAATTTGAGTATGATATGTTCGTTTATGTTTTGATTGGTTTATGGACAATCTACGAATGCTGTTGTTATTGAAGAGTTTCTTTTTTTCACTCCTTTCTCCGTCTTGAGGCCTCAATCAAATTTATATGGGACTACATCGCATCTAAAACTATAAAATGTTTTTTCTTCAACAAAATTAATTCACAATCGTTGTACATACATAAAAAAGCAAAACAAAATTATACGCGCAGAATTGAAAACCTTCTCCTTCTTTGAAAGCAGTGAATAAAGCTTTTAATAATGTTAAATACTAAAATATTGTTTACCTAGTTACTTAATATTATCTCAGCATTAAGCTACTTTGCGTATCGACCGTTAATCCAATTAATATTCTAAAAGCATATAAAATGCAGCACGATTTAAAGAACATTGGAGCTTTAAATAAAAAGCTTTTATGAAAAAGTGATTCCATTATTAGCTCTTTGGCCTTTGTCTATACTTTTAGTACAGAGTATTTATATTATAATACCAATCCACTCTACCCTAATCCCTACTCTTAAAGTCAGCAACGCATTTCTTATTCCTTTGTGACTATTTACAAATAGCTGGTCTGCCAGTTTTAAGCTATAGAAAAATAAGAAACAACAATGCAAACCAAGCCTAACCGGCGTCCTAATTTCTCTAAAAAATGTTCTAATCCATTTACCAAATGCTAAATTGGAACACGGGGCGACAATCAACGAACAAAAAACTGTTTCACTAATAGCGCTGTTTCTTTAATTGAAATAATAATGTTGAGGCAGAAAATAATTTATGGCAGCTTTCGGTTATATTTAAGTTTTTATTTATACTAAAAACGTGGCACATAGTTTAAGAAATGTGCGCACTGAATAATGTACCGATTAAGGGTGCATAATATATTTTCATGAGGCTTACGTAAATAGACCCATTTTCCATATGATGTTTTACAAATCGGACGTGTCTGTATCGCGTACTTCGCGACATGTGTCTCGGTCGCGTAGCTCAAAACAGGCTTAAGGCAGACTTTAGGATGTTCGCGTCAAGCGTCAAACACGAAGGTCAGTGCGGTGGTGGCATTACGATGTTGGCAGATGACGAGCCACTGATGCTTGCATCTTAGCGACCATAAGGATAAATGATAAGTAATGTAATGGTGAGATACATTTTCATCGTCACGTCAGTCTTGTTTTTCGACCGAAAACAGCTGGAAAATATCTGTCTTGGCAACTGAAGGTAGCTAGTGAGTTACCCCATGGTTTGATAATTTAATTCATATAGTGAGTAGAAATCTGTCACTAGATACAGAAGTTACTTTAGTTTTATTCGAAATTTTAACCAGCGAAAAAACGGGGGAGGTTCTCTATATGCACACCGATTTGGATGATGATTTTGAAATATTTTATAGAACAAAAATATGCGCATCGAATTGAAAACTTTCTCTTTTTTGAACGTAATAAAACGGATTTAATAAGTCCACGTCAACTTTACATAAACTTTAACATTTTATATTATGAAAGAAGATATTACTCCGGAAGTTAGTGGAGATTATGAATTTCCTCTTCTTAAACTTTAATGAGATAACGAGTTGGGGATAATTTCTCCTTAGAACAAAGGGTACCAGAGGTTCTTATTTGAAAAATGATAAAAAAACCAGAATTATTATCGTTATTACGTTGAATACAAATAAAACGTAGCAGCAATAAATTTTAAAAGCATAGACCGGCAAACGACCAAGTGGGTCACCTGATGGTAAGTGCTGTCCACTGCCCATGTACACCCACAATACCAGAAGAATCACATTCGCGTTGTCGATAAGGCGTAATACAAGAGATTGGAAAGGGACTTGGGCCTCCGGATATCTCACTCGCCGTACGAAACGCAGCAGCAAGCCGCTACTTTACATCGGTTTTCAGTAAGACATTTGTAACGCCCCGGTCAAGCCGGTCTATTCATGCTATAGACAAAGCTGTCTACAGTGTGGCTGTACTGCTCAAAAACAAAATTTCGAACTATCAAAAATGATTTCATCATCTAATCGGCCGTCATTAAAATAGGAATTAATCAAGAAATGTTCATCTGCTAGTGGCAGAGCCATGGTGTAGAGAGGTTGGTATACAACATAAATAGACTGGCCTGACCGGGTTGGTACCACTGTCTCACAAAAAGTGATTTGTATTGTCACCTTGCATTTCGTGCGGTGAGTAAAATTTCCGGAGGTCCAAATCCTCCGTCCCCTTTCTGATCTCCCTATTTCTTTAAAGGTCGGCATAATTCCTTGTGGGCGTGCATTGGCGGTGGAGATCACTTAGCATCAGACCCACTTACTCATTTGTCAGCCTGTTCTATAAAAACTGGTCAAATGGAAGCCGTGTTCACGCACTGAAGGTTCCGTACCTACATCTTTATTTTTTTCTTTTTAATATTCTTTAATGAGTCCACGATAATAACATATATTCTGTGAAAATTGCAGTCTACTCCTTATTTCCATTGCCATCTACTCGTAAGGATTTTTTCGAACCAACATCTCAAACAGCAGCATCAGCAGAGATAGCTCAGCGGGGAGTGGTATGGACTGTCGAGACGAAAGTCGCAGGTTTTAAACCAGCCCCAAGAGCATACACCACTGACTTTTCTAAGTTACGTGTATATTAATTGTTAATTATCGCTTGCTTTAACGGTGAAGGAAAACATCGTGAGGAAACCTGCATACCTGAGAACTCGATAAGATTTTTCGAAGGTATGTGAAGTCTGCCAACCCGCATTAGGCCAGCGTGGTGGACTAAGGCCTAATCCCTCTCATTCAGTAGAGGAGGCCCGTGCCCAGCAGTGGGACGTATATAATACAGGCTAGTAAAAAAAAACTGAAACACAAATTGTGATAACCTGTTTGGGATTGGAACCCAAGACCACAGGTTCCCTCAGCTTCAGTAGGATGCTAATGGGGCGTACCATTTACAAAGATAATACAAAAAAATAATGTATTAAAAATCGTCACGGGATGTTTGTGCTCTAGAGATCCAAAACGACTTCCTCAAAAATACTATTAAACCACGTTGCTATAAAGTTACTGAGCAGCATTTGTCAAGGGAAGTCATTCGCTGACATATGACGTCACAGTACAGTACAGGTGTTAAAATGAAACACATAAATCCACATAAAACGACGGAGCTGGATATAATTACAGTACCTATTTGTAATTCATGGGCGAGCCGGGTCCCCTGACCATTACGCGGGTCCTCTCTACCACACAATGAATACAAGTATGCGGTAACATACGATGATACAACAGCGCTGGAAATGACAAAAAGGAAATGTCTTTAATTTTTAATTGACGTTCTAACTCTTAAAGAAATAAAAAAAAAATACGAGTCAAATACCCTATTGGTACAGGTGCTACCTAATATAGATAAAATTTGACCCAATATAGATCTGATGCCTTTCTCAAACTAAACAGGCATTGTTATAAGATGTCGAATGGGCATAATTATGTTCATGAAGTATCTCGCGCCCGAGTTAACGTAGAGAAAATACCATAAAAAGATTAAAATTAATGAATGCTCTTCTTTTGACATAACGAGTCTTCTATGCCCATGAATCCGCGAGGGACAGCTAGGTTATAATAAAAGTAAACCTAGATTAGGCATCCGTTCTACAGAATAGTAGAAAGAAACAAATAAATAAAAGGAAAATAATTTCTTGTAACAAGCGCTTAGGTATAATAAATTTGGTACAATCTAAACTTAATATGCTTACCGCTTGAAAGCAATTGAAAAGACCACTGCTGGTCTTCCGTTGATCGTTTGGTGTCAACAACAAAAAAAAATATCTTGTAATTAAGCCTTATCACATCTTGTAATTATCGAACTCTTTGTGTAAATGTAAGAGGTAGCCGACAATCGTCGTTTAAATGAACAAGGGAATTTCAGGAGGCTCTTAACTACGAATTAAGTAGGTTTAAGTGAAGAGGATAGTGCAAATTGAACCTGACTACTCTTGTCCACTGAGCATTTCTGTTTTATATTAACATTTTAATTCCTATATTAAGAATTCGGTCATTTTGAGGCTAAGTTTAATTAACAATTGTTACATTTTGACTAAATATAATTGTGCAATAATGTCATATTATATGATATATGAGATAGCCTCCGTGGCGCAGCGAGCGAGTAGCTGGCTGTGAAGCGAGAGGCCGCGGGTTCGATCCCGCACCGAGACAAATGTTTGTGTGATCCACAAATATTTGTTTCGTGTTGTGAAACCGAAAGTATCCCGTAGTTCCTGATACCCACGACATAAGACTCGCATCTTACTGTGGGGTCAGGACTATGTGTGTGACTGTTGGGTGCTTTATTATTATTATTATTTATTATACATATTACAAAATCACATTAGATTAAAAAAAGATAATGGTCAATATTTTGACTTGACATTTCATAATGACTGTATATTATGAACCATATAGACCATTTTCCTTCTACTATGTGTAAGCAACCATTATTACGAATTAGTATTAGTACGAGCATACAAACAATTTCCAATCGGCCGCTCCTGGTAACATACTGCAGAGAAAAATATTTACACAACTTATGTACATTATTATTATAATAAACGTAAAACTACTGGACCGATTTCAAAAATTCCTTCACCATTAGAATCCTACATTATCCCTGATGAACATAGGCTACTTTTTATCCCGGTAAAAGCAGATCACGCGGTTGGAGCCGCGAGGTAAAGCTAGTCTTCTATATTTAGGAAAACTTTGACACTTCTTTCAATGTCTACTAAGGAATCAGTTTCCTTGTCATACAAAAAGGACACATTTCTACACTTTTTACCAACTTCAAATTTTTTCAACAAGACACATTCTCAACATGGAGAATGTGGGATCTTATCGGCTTTCGTACAGTATTCAAGTTGTAAAAAGTTTTGCCCTTTTCTTCGTAACATTTGCGTGTGTAGACAAACATATATTTGCAGTTAATTTCTCAGTGCCTCATCCATCTTTTTCCTTATCGCTTTGGAAATAAGGGTGATATTAATTAGTAAGATTATTATTGCTTGTAAAATGACTGCGTAAATAGAAGTTCCTCTCATATCTCGTCATAACATTTTACTGTCGCGTTACATATAAGGTACATACGTAAGTTAAAGAAGCAGAATGTTCTCGGAAATTGGCTTTGGTATAAGCTGTGCCAAACTTTATATTCTATCCTTTGACATGTTGCTTAAATGTAGAGAACACGATGAAAGGGTTAAGTGCTTGTTATTATATATGTAATACGTGTTTGAACGTATTTCACTTATCGGAATCTTGGAAAATTCAGGAAAGTACATATCTTCTTCTTTATATATAAAAATTACGTGTCACGTTGTTTGTCCACGACGAACTCCTAAACTACTGAACCGATTTTAATAAATTTTTGTAAACTGTGTCCAGTTTGATCCAACTTGATTGATAGGATAGTGTATATCTCAGTTTATTGTCGCAATATATTTTTTATTGCAAATTATTTGTTTCAATGATTGAAAGTAACAAACTAAACGCAATTTACATTTTTTAAAATTATTTAATGCGACATTCAACATTGTTCGCTTCAGGAAATTGTCGCTATTGTAGAAATTATGCTACTTTGAGTGGTATTGTGAATCCAACTTTCTTCAATCAACATTCTTACTTACGATATCAAATGTATTCTATCAACACGAACGATCCAAAGCAATTTTTCCGCATCATAATATTACCAAGGTTATTGTAAGTTACAACACGAGCACCCCATTTGCATCACATCACAGATGCGACCTCAATTTTCTTAACAAACGAACCGCAAAAAATAATATTCCATCGCATATAGACTTATCCTGATGTTTAACAAAAGGATAACTTTCCGATTGACTTGACAGGATCAAAGGACGTAGCATTAACGCAATGAGGGTTGCGTGCCGACAATATATGTTCTGCGTACACTTAGTATCAAAATAATTGTATATCATATTTTTTTTATTTGATTGAATGACGAAACGAGCAAGGCACTCGCCCGATGGTGTCACGCCTGCCCATAAACAGAAGCAACACCACACAGAACTTTGAATTACAAAGCACTGCATGGCACTGAACTGCGCTCGTCACCCGGAGACATAAGAATTTAAGTCTCATAATGCCCAGTAATTTCACTGGCTTCAATGTTCTTCAAACCGAAACACAACAGTGCTTACACATTGTTGCTTGCCGGTAGAAATAGACAAAGCGGTGGTACCAACCCAGATGGCCTCTCGCATACGGAGGGACCTACCACCTTGTAAACACTTATTTTTTAAGTTGAAAGTTTAACAACGTACTAAATAATAAAATCAATATAGGTTATTCGATCTGAATTAAGACCTAACACAATAATTAACTACTGTGTTTAAACTAGGAGACTAACGTCCGTATACTGAAACGATACTTAAGTATTTAAGATCGTTTTAAACAAGTTGAATCCCTCTTAGCTGTCAAAATTATATGAAAATAAGTAGCCGTTAGCCGTCAGACAGCTAAGTAGCGTTTCAGTATTCGGACATAAGTGTAGAAGAAAACTAAAAACTTTACTACGTGACTGAACTGGGTTACAGTTAACTAGAGGCTTCATATTTTAGTCAAAAAGCCCGAAATAGGATGTAGAAAGCGAAAAGGCTGATTTTTTTTTTTTGTCGAGATGGATTTTAGTGAAGATTAAATTTGGCTAAGAGTCATAGTGTCAGTACAACGTAAAAAGGAAAATCAATGAAGTTGCCAATGTCAAAAAATAAATGTGCCCAAACGCAGTCGTAATTAATCCTGTAAAATATTCTACGTATGTTTAAAATGTTAAATAGTAGAAAATACGTATGAAAAATTATTGCAATTTATACACCATTTAATTTGGCAAAAAGTGTTATTTTTAGTGTGAAAATATTCGGTGCAATATATTATTTTATGCACCCACGATCTGATGAAATTTTTAATAAAATTTGCATTTTTACCACGCAAAAACTACTTGTACTGCTTTATATTTGTGCTCATATCTGCACAAATTCCATTGTAAACATTTTGATATATATAGTGTACAAAATGCACAGCCATTTTATAGATTTGTGTTGGCACATAATATCGCAAAGTTCTAGATAGTAGATAGACAAAGAAATGCTATTAATCTTAGTTCATAATCGAGAAAATAATCTTCAAAAAAACGAAACGCAAAAGAAACGAATCAAATTCTAAATTCACAAAAAACACTGTCAAATAAAATCAAAATTCACTCTATATTCATTTAAATCTTGAAAACACTTTAAATTTCTTCAATTACTTAAAACATTCCTATCGGAGACTTTTCATTTGCGATGTTTAACTAAGGGATCGACTTTTCGATTGAGTTGAGGCGCTCAAAGGGCGTAGAGCACGAAATTAACGCCACGTAGGGTGTGCGATGAAGTAGCGATGTCTTCAAAGGGAAAAGATTTCCCTATTTTCTTTTGGGAAAAATCATGTTATTATTGTGCAATGAATTGCTCTCCGTGTAATTTGAGGTGAATATATTTTTCTTTTGTTTAACAATAAAGCCAAAAGGTTTATGCTATTTTAGATAGTGATCGTATTATTGTAGTTTAGTTTATCTGTAGACAGTTTTGTCTACAGCATAAATGGATCGTTTCGATCGAATTGTTTCTACTGTCTCATAAAAAACCAACGTAAAGTAACGGCTTGCTGCTGCGTTCATAGAAAAGTCAGAGGTGTATGCTCTTAGGGCTGGTTTCGAACCTGTGACTTTCGTCTCGACAGTCCGTACGACTCTGCTGAGCTATTGCTGCTCATCATTTAAACGTTTTTTATCATCACCGTTTACTCGTTCGAACCTATAAGTTAATCCGAAGTTTACGAAGACAATAACATAAACATATTTGGCCTTATTTATAAACTTTCTTAGCATTGTTTAGCTAAAACACTATTATCGTCTCTGTCTAGCCATTTATAAATCGCGTTGACAGAGGAAGACAAGAAAGTTTTACTCAGCAATGCTTAAGTAACGTTTACAAATGAGGCACATTATATTCATAAATTTTAATGCCATCCATGAACATTAATAAACCTCGACATTACCAATTTTCGAATAAAGAAAAAAATCATCCAAAATGGTCAATTTGCTTAAACACTACGATGCTAAAAATACATCAACAGATAATAGAATTACATTCACAACACCTCTCTTTTTTGTAGGGTGTTAAAAACAAAGAAACTGGCCATTAAACGATAAAAAATAGAAAAAATACATAGCAATTGCAAGCCGCCGAGACAGCTCTTCCGATGGTCGCCAATTAGGCGCGTCATCCATCGTTAGCTATTAAACGCTGTTGCTAATTGAGCGCAACACAATGCTGTTCGTTGAGACGAGGCGACATTTCCACCCGTCGCGTCGCGTTTACGATTCATTGAATAAATAAATAGCTTTCAGTGGATTCCAGACTAAGTGTTAGCGAATGTTACAAGTGATTTTTTATCAATCGACCGACTCGAGGGGGTTGTTTCGTACGGCTGCATTTTTACATTTGTAATGAATGCAGAGTTGCGAAGTGCAATCGATTGAGTATTCGATTATTGAAAATGTTAATATTAGTTGATGTGATTTTCATTTTTTTTTTTTTTTTTTCGTCCATCTGCTATCAGCCTTCAAGGCTTTTATCAGATATGATAGTGCTTCGTTTCAGAGATTTGAGATGCATATCCAGCGACATGCGTCTCCCATTGTTATCAATATTTAAATTGAGGCTAACGCTGTCCTTTTAAGTCGGAATACATAATCATTAGAATCCAGCAGTGTTGATGCTAATAAGTTTTTATGACGCTCAAGTCTTATTTGATAGTCTCTACATGACTTTTCTATTACTTGTTTGATGGTCGGAATTTGTAAGTACTCGTGTACTTCTGTGTTTTTGATGAACCATGGTGCGCAACTCAAGTTTTTTAGAGTTATGTTTTGGAAACGTTGCAATATTTCTATGTTTGAGTGACTTGCCGATCCCCAAAGCTCGATACCATAGGTCCAGACCGGCATAATGATGCATTTGTAGATCAAGAGTTTATTCTCCAAGCTAAGGGATGATTGTCTGCCTATTAGCCAGTACATATACCTGGCCTTTTTATTTGCCTGTTCTCTTTTCGCCTTTATATGATCTCGCCAAGTAAGTCTTCTGTCCAAATGCATTCCTAGATATTTGACAGTTGTCTGCTGAGGAAGAAAAGTTCCATCAAGTCTCACTGGTGGGCAGTCCCCTCTTTTTAATGTAAAGGTTACGTGAACAGACTTAGCAGCACTGGCTCTAATCCTCCATTTTTTCAACCATGATCCTATTTTATCCAGATGTATTTGCAAATGTGTTGACGCTGTGTTAGGGTCGTTATCACAGAAAAGTACAGCAGTGTCATCCGCGTATGTTGCCGTCACTATCTTTTCTGATGTAGGTTACTGTGATTTTCATAGCCCTATTTTTTTTTCATAAATACTTGGTCAAAAATCTATGTATATTGTACCACTAATATTCATCATCTTTTGTCATTGCAAATTGCCTACCAATCTTTACTGCTTGTTGTAATCATTATAATAATTTTGAAACTTGATCCAATACAACTTCTTTTTTTCTATGATAGAATTTAATTGAACAATCTATCATTTTGGAACGAGCTAGGCAGATGTAAAGAAATGGCGAAAGAAACTCCCACGGTTTAGAATAATAATAATTAGGTGGTAGGTCCCTCGTATGCGAGAGACCGTCTGGGTTGGTACCACCGCTTTGTCTATTTCTGCCGCCAAGCAACAGTGTGTAAGCAATGTTGTGTTTCGGTTGGAACGACATTGACGCCATTAAAATTACCGGGCATTATGAGACTTAACATCTTATGCTCGGGGTGACGAGCGCAGTTGAGTGCCTTGCAGTGCTATGGAATTCAAAGTTCTGTGTGGTGTTGCCTCTGTTTATGGGCAGGCGTGACGCTTGCCAACAGGCGAGCGACTGGCTCGTCTCGTGAATCAATCGAATAATAAAAAAAACATTAATAGGTATCACGATAACATTAATTAAAATTACTGAACTAGTACTAATTTATATTTAGTGCCCAATAATGTTCAACTGAAAACTGAGTGCCCCGAAGGAGCGCCTGCCCGTTCTTTGTACTGGGATTCGGTCGATCCTTCTCATTGCACTCTGTCTGATTGATTCAAAGACAACAGTAATACCGCATTCATGAAATGGTGGTCAATACAGCAACTCTATTCATACCAGCAGACTAATCTCTTTCCTAATCACTGAATAACAGTCAAAACAAAGGTTATTATACAATATTGAAATAATTTCCATATTATTAAATGACATAGTCAAATTAGTAATTTATTTTACTAATATATCCTCATATATATATTTATAGGTCGGTAGTCAAATCAACAACTCCATAAGTGGTATTTTTAATCTTCGACATGTCTTAAGACAAATCTCAAGATTCAAATACCAATTCATCATATCATAATTATTTTGTCATTATTTTAATATTATGATCACGTTAAGAAATTACAGATCTAATAAGACATTATTACAAGCTAACTGACACAGTTAGCTTAGGCATTCTCCAAGACCAATGAATACATTCCACGTTTCCAACAATCATTAATAAAATAAAACTCTTACATACATAATTATTTGAAAACTCAATTTTTTCCAGGATCGGTTATATGTCTAAATTATCATGTTGTTACAATTCTACAGTGTCTATATATTCCAGGCATTATATTCTGCAATTGCCATGTTGGACATGAATAACGACTCCAAGATTGGCGGAACCGGAGCTAGTTAGTCTTCAGAGACCCATTCGTTGTACAAGACGCTAAATAAGGAATATTCCGCAACCCAGAGTAAACTTTGAGAACACCCATTAAAAGAATAACTAAGAAAATTTCTATGAAAAATAATAGAAAAAGTTAAGTTGTATTTTTCCTATTAATTATTCTGTAATTTAGTTATTCTCTACATATTTTGGTAAAACTTAGTTATTAATAACTACTTCGATAACATAACCAACTAGCATTCCTCAAGCCTTCCCCGCGTTGTAATTTTTCCCATCACATTCCCGTGATAAAAGATGGCCAGTGTCACAGAGTATAAATTTAATGCAAAAATACGTCGATCCATTGCTCTGTCGCTGGGTGAAAGAAAGGCAATCAAATGAGTATAAGTGAATTATAAGTATTTATATTTTAAAATGCATATAAATTATTTCTATTTCAATGTGTAACATTCGCGTATACAGACGATACAAGACGCTCCGCGAGGCAATGTCCCTCTGCAATTGTAGCGGTTCTAAATTTCTTGTAACGCCTGCGTCATTCACAATGCGGACAGCCCGTCGCTGCAATCCATCCAAGGCATCGAGTAGGTATTTGGCGAAACCGTCCCAAAGAACAGTACTCCACACCCGGCCTTGCTTGCACTTTGTATAAGCGGTAAAGCTGGCCGGGTGCTGTTATTAAATATTAGGTATATACTACGGGTAGCTACTTAAAGTAGCATAGAAAGTGCAAATTTTAATCACAGCTTCCGTGGCGTAGCGAGCGAATTGCCGGCTGCGAAACGAGAGGCCGCGAGTTCGATACTCACACTGAGATAAATTTTTATGTGACCCACAAGTATTTATTTATGATCTGGGTGTTGTGAGACCGAAGGCCTTTCGTAGTTCCTGATACCAACGACACAAGACTCGTATCTTACTGTGGGGCCAGAGCTGTGTACGAGTGTTGGGTTTGTTTATTTAATTAATATTTCAGTCTTATAATATAATAGCTTATCACCACACCGACTTTTAACTAATTTTGATGATACATTGTTAACTCAATCTGTAAGAATACCCATTTGCTATTAAAATTCTACGCACGCCTATACCATAGGTCCTAAAATAAAACCGGCGTTTTAGAAAATAAATGTTTGAATTTTCGTCACATTGGGCCAACCCACGACAAATGTTGCCAAACCGCACGACACTGTTCTCCGCTATATAAAGCTCTTGGCAGTCTAACATGTGTTCGTTTAATGAGATTAACTTAAGGTTTGTGTGCTTACCAAAAGATAAAGTTGTAAACAGACATAGCTTAAATGTGCCTATGTTTTTTATTAGCTTGAATTACGAGACGAGTCGGTCGCTCATCGGAGGGTAAGCGTCACACCTGCCCATAAACAGAAGCATCACCACACAGAACTTTGAGGCAAGGCACTGCAGGGCATTGGACTGCGCTCGTCACCCCGAGACATAAGATGTTAAATTAATACTCAGTTATGGCTTCAATATCCTTCAAACTGAAACACAACAGTTCTGTAACATGAGTTAAAAATCATGTTGCGCCGACCCTACTACGACTGAGGTGAAGGGCAAGTGGAAGAAGAATATTTCTGACCTTAACAAGGTGTATTCGTTTTATCATCACAATTTTAAAGGATTACGCAAGAAATCGTATTTCACAAAACAAGGCCACGTTTTCGATATTAGTGCCATAAAAAAAGAATTTATGCCAATGTTATATCGCTCGAACGGAATTTACGACTCGTTGCGTACTGTCAAAATTTTACGACAAGCTTTCACAGTCTAAGGGGGTTATTCAAAAGTCCGTATCGAGTATTTACCTCGAATTTTATGTATTATAGATCAAGTTCGACTTGGCTATAACATTTCAGTGACATTAATGCTGGATTGCACCAACTTACTTTAGCAATGGCAAACATGTTAAAGTACCGGTTAAGCAAATGACGTCATAACTTTAGCTGTTACCCGTAACCGCCCAAGATTCGTTAGTTACAGCTATTGTTTAAGTGAAATAGTTGTCAGATGGTTCAATTATAACCTCCAAATCGATATATCTCTTAAAGCGTCCGTGCTCCAAAATCATGTCCCTGCTTCTAGAAATAATCGAGGAATCTAGTAGGAAATACGATGATGCAATACATTCCGCAGTCAATGTTAAAGTCAGCGTTACTGTTATCGTCAAATTTGACATAAACCTTAACTACAACTGATATTATGGTTTAATCCAGCCTAAGATTCATATGAAGCTATTGTCTCTGTAGGTACTTGGTAGCAATCTACTAGATGTAAGACATTGTTGAACGTCCATTCTGTTAATACTGATGTAGCTATAGGTACTGTATGTATTGTCATGTACTAACGTGTATACTATAGTAATTAAGGATTTCTTATCGAAATTCTAGACAATAGTTCCGTAGCTGATCCCAAAACTGATAAACCAAAACTTAATAGTACTTTGTCATATAATAACACGAAGATAGGAAGCTATGTAATTAAAGTTACAAAGCTATTCATATTATAATTAGGAGGATTTAAAATCGATAAAATATTGGTCTTCTATTGGAAATCATTAATTAAGCTTCGATAGAATCTTATCCTTAATCATAAACTTTATCTTATGCTAATATTTAATTAGACCTCTAGATATCAAAAGTTCACCATACGAAACGCGTCAGAAAGTTACTACTTTACGTCGGTTTTCGGTAAGACCCCGCTGCTGTTGTTGACAAAACTGTCTACAGCGTGGCTCTATCACTAATAATTGAAAGTGGGTAGTTATTTGTTTACATTTCTAGAATACACTATACAAATATTATTTCTGACGTGTTTAATACTCAACTTTTCTCAAGTTAAAGTTTTATAATAGCCAAAGCCATCCAAAATCCGGTGTCTGTCGTATTAAATTAGACAGAGATCTTAATATTGAGAAATACTAGTAACAATTTAAAATCTTTTTATTGTTACTAGTTCGATGTTGGTAGTAGTTTAAATTTTCTATTGTTTCTTACAAAATATTATTTTATAGAACTATCTTAAACGAGTTAAATCTATCAAGTTACCGTTATATTGTTCGTCAACAATTAATATCAATAAACTTAATATCAATAAACGTAAAATAATTACGTTTATTATAAATATTTGCAAGGCATAGATTGTAATTGACGATATTGTTTTATTAACCTGCAACACTAATAAAGGAATACTGTGCTATTTTAGACATATAGATAACACTTCATTGGACACCATGCAAAATTTTAAGTAAAAAAACAATTAATAATGATATGTAATTAAATATGTGCGGCTCGCTAATACTGAACTCTATCAGGTAAACTTATCTTAAACCTATGCTTATACTAGTATACTAGTCAAACCGTCCAGAACACATGCCAAAAAACAGAAAATATCAAATAACTTCGTAATAAGTAAACCAATAAAATTATTTTATAAAATTGTATGCCTTTGTTAACATTAACGTGGTTAAGTTTATGTAAATTTATTCTTATTGCGAACGTATTGAATTCATAAATGGAAAACTTATAACGAACAATAAAATGAGCATTGAAATGATTTATTAAAGCTCATTTAAAATTGCCGAATAATCGCATTCCAATTATACTGTTTAATACAAATACGTAAATTGTTAATTGCATAATAATACATTGATAGATAAATGATAATTTTAACATGTGCGAGAGTATTTCTGTTATGGTAATATTAATTTCATAGCACCATTATATATGCTCAAATAACCTATTCATTGTTTTTTTATAAATGTTACTTTTTATATTTTTGATATATTTACAGTTTGGCCTTTAATATACGGTCTGGGTATATATTAAAGTGTAAAATACACTTAAAACTAAATCATGAAAACCTTAGTTCTTTTACAACTTTATCATTCAGGAGTAGAGTAATATCCATCGCTCATACGATCGTAGCACCAGTGTCGTAGATTCTAGATCGTAGCACCGTAGAAGCGGTGCTACGTTTCGCCGCGCCGCCATGCCGGTATAAATATTTCAGTACAGGAAATTATGTTTCCACAGAATTGATACGATATGGGATTTTGAATAAAGCGTTTTAATGTAAAAGTGGAGTGGATTTAGATTTTAAAAGTTAGGTATGTAATAATAGAAATTAAGCAACAGATTTTTTG
Source organism: Amorpha juglandis (assembly GCA_949126905.1). Lineage (NCBI taxonomy): Eukaryota > Metazoa > Arthropoda > Insecta > Lepidoptera > Sphingidae > Amorpha > Amorpha juglandis. The sequence goes on from OX421372.1 coordinate 12,946,668, forward strand.
TTTTTACCAGACTTAAAAAAATAAATCGGTTGTGTATTCATATGTATACTTTGTGTATGTCATACTGTATTTCTACCAATTGTAGACTTATATTAGTATAGACGACCATTTTCAGTACATGTGATTATCATTATAAACTCTTTAAGTGAAATTTATTTACCCAAAGTTAAAGTACGAGTAGACTACGTTAGCTCACATTTAGAATGGCTTTACATTTGTAATGCCTTTTCTTACATTTTCCACCTGAATCGCCGATTTTACCGTACGATTTAACTTTATCTTTTGACCCTTTCGTAATCCACTTCAACTATTTTCTACATCATTTGGTTTTACTATGCACACTATTTTACATATTTCGGTAACGTATATACGTATCTTCTATTATAAATCACTGTCGTATCTTGTGTCATCATTCTTCACTTCTTCTTCATGTGCCATCAATGTAATCTTGCTATTACCAAAATTAATATATAGAACACTTATGGTCCTTGTTAAGGGTCAAAAATTACCAAATTTTAAAGCTATAAATTAGAAAAAAATATTTGTATGCACTTAAGACCATAACTCACTATTCAAACAATGTATATGATAATAAAGAATAAGTTTGCATCCCAATAATATAAATAAATTGGAACTTTGAAATACCTAGAATGATTGACCATTGCTTAAAAAAAGAAATCTAGTACTACAGTACTAATACAGGGCTAACCCTGTATTATACACGTTCCACTGTGCACGGGCCTCATATAAGGAATAAAAGCGGTTAGCCTTTAGACCACCACGCTGGGCTTATGCGAGTTTGGCAAACATCACATAACCTCCGCAATTCTTGTAAAAAACTTCTCAGGTATGCATTTGTTCATGATGTTTCCTTCACCGTTAAACTAAACGATAATATTAGAGATTATCAATTAATACACACCTCACTTAGAAAAGTCAGAGGTTTATGCTCTTGCCTCTTGGGTCTGGTTTTGAACCTGCGACTTTTGTCTCTTCAGTCCGTATTATCTGTTAAGCTATCGCTGCTTTGCTTTATTCTGCTATAAACAATAAAAAATATCTATTTCCATAAAGGATCTACAAAATTATAGAATACTAGCTTTCCTCGCGGCTCCGCGTGATCTACCCTGTCTCTATACCAATTTTCAACAAAATCCGTTCAGAATTTTCGGTGAGATTGATGAATATCAAGATTCCTGTTTTATCCCAAGGGAGCATTTAATCGGAATAAAAGTTTCCTATCACCCAAGTCAGCTCGTACCCTGTCGGTATACCAAATTTCATCAAAATCCGTTCAGTAGTTTCAGCGTGATTGACGGACAAACATCCAAACAAACAAACTTTCACATTTATAATATTAGTGTGATTTTTTTATATCATAGACCGCCAAACGAGCAAGTGGGTCACCTGATGGTGATCTCCACCGTCCATGTGTACTCACAATACTAGAAGAATTACAGGCGCATTGTCGACCTTAATGAGAAGATCTAATTAAGGGAATGGGAAAGGGAGGATTTGGGCCTCCGAACTCACTCACGGTACGAAACGCAGCAGCAAGCCGCTACTTTGCGTCGGTTTTATGTGAGTCAGTGGTAATGAGCCGATCGAGCCGGCCCAATCATGCTGTAGAAAAAACTGTCTACAGCGTGGCTCTACCACTCAAAATTATAACAATTATATGAGTACATAGTACCTACATAATAATATTATGTAGATGTGTTGAGTAGAGAGTGGAGAACGCCTCATTACGTATTTATAACTCGTTGATACGGAAATTGCAGTTTTGTAATATTCACGACTGACGCGGGATTATCGGCACGATGTATGTTATTAACTTACAGCGGGATATAGTGGAGCAATGTTCTGAGGTTTTTCTGACATTGATTCTACAAAATGAAGAAGAATTTACATTATCCCTTTTGGAGGATTTTAAGTTGAAGAGTTTTCGCTTAGAGTAACCACGTGGCTTAATTGTTGAATAAAATACATAAATATGCTTATGCCTTTCTCCCCAAAAGAGCAGGCAGTGGTACTACACCCACATTTTGATGAGCTTATTTTTATCCCATGATGTAATAAGGGGTGAGCCTATCACTATATCGGGTACAAATTCCAATTCCGGGCATTACATGTGTGAATTTTCGAATCGAAAACTCAAACTAATTATGATTGTCCGATCTAGGAATTTAACCAAGGATTATGAGGATAATTCTCAGCCTTAGTACGCAGCCACGAGACTAATAAAGTGAATAAAAATAAATAATGTTTTTTTAAACATGGTTTTAAAAAATCATGGCCCCATAGGGTTTAGTAGTAGCATACATAGGCTGGAAAATATTAGAAGTTTATCTTTATAATAGAAGATGTTTCATTTACGTTTATTAGTTTAGCAATAAACAAATAAATGAATAAATACACTCAACAGTCACACATATAGTCCTGAACCCACAGTAAGATACGAGTCTTGTGTCGTGGGTATTTACGAGAGACTTTCGGTCTCACAACACCCATACCTCGAAACGAATATTTGTGTATCACACAAACATTTTTTTCGGATCGGGAATCGCACTTGCGGCCTCTTACTTCACAGCCGACTCATCCGCTACGCCACTGGGGCGGGGCTGTCATAATAATTAAAATCAAAATGTTTAGCTGTCAAAATGTTCACAGGATGTTCTTTAATATAATTGAGTCATAGTGTGCTACAGTTTATAACTCACACGGTCTAACAACGGGTGCAACAAACCCAAGGGAGAGTGGTAGCGAGTTCGTTTGAATGATTCGACACCTCCCCAGAGGTTTCAACCCTTTTGAACATCACCGAGGGTATATTATCACATAACTCTGGCCTCGCAGCTCACCCTACCCCGAAAACGGAATGTATTTTGCGGTTAAAAAACCTGAGACACAACACTTTTCCAACATCAATATGAGTCGCTTCAAAATTGACGATTGTTAAAAAACATACTGTACCTAAATGTTTTATTTTAGTGCAATTCTTTAAAATCTTCGTTTTTGCTAGTTAGTTAATAATGTGTACTTCTGAATTGACCACTGGTTTTAGGCGTAATTCTACTTATTAGTAGCTTAAAGTGCGTTCCACATTTTCGTGTGTTTCACCGAGAAACATGACACGTACTTGTTACGCTAATGTGCAGGGGTGTCGTAACATAGTCATATGTGCGTGACTTAAAACAAAAAATAACAAAACATTTAATGACATGTCATTGTGAAATGTTACGGGATCTCAGAGCGGACCACTCCATGACATTAGGTCGTGTAATTTCCACGACCATTCACACTTGAGAGTTTGACAAGCGTGTTAGTCATAGTCACGCCTCGGTGCGGCGAAATGTTACAAGTAGAGATGAAAACAATATTTTAATGAATAAATTTTATTGAATATATTTTATTTAATGAATATAATTTATATTCATTTCTGCTGTTTTCTTTTTAATTACTCGCCATGTTAATGCCAATTTTTTTGTTACACAACAAATTATTGGTTACATATGGTATTAATCAAGGATGGTAGCTTAATATACTTTAAATTCAAATTTCTGAAACTTATCAACCTTCACAGTAGTCGCACAAAAACTTATATTAACTCCAAAACACTTAAATCTACACCACCCAGCCCAAAAGATTCATTCCCAAAAGATGTCAAGATCGTGACGAAAACCGGCATTAAAAAAACATAAAAGTGTTGTTAAAGTGTCAAAAAGTCTTGGCTTGAAAAGATTGGACTTCACAGGTTTCCCGTGTTCAATGCTTTACACCTTAGGCGGCGACACTTCACCACTTCCAATCAAAGAAGTGTTTTAAATATTAAAAGTGTCGTTACACTAATGAATCGTATCAGATTTTGCCGACGTCTGCAAGCCGGGCCGTCAATGCTTTGGGTTCTCTGTGGCTTCTTACAGCGATGGTTTTGTTCAGTGTTTCTTGTGTGATGAGAAATTGTTCTTAAGATATAGTTCATCGCGAGAAGGGCAGATCACATACATTGAGAATGAAGTCTCTTTTATAAAAAATATGTGTAGCAATTACTTGAATGTCTTGCAACTTTATCAAGTGCTTAACTTGTAAAGAAATTGTACAACTTAAGTATGTACAAATATTACAAATTAAGTATTATTTTACACTAGCACTATTTTACAAGGTGGTAGGTCTCTCGTATGCGAGAGGCCGTCTGGGTTGGTACCACCACTTTGTCTATTTCTACCGCCAAGCAACAGTATGTAAGCATTGTTGTGTTTCGGTTTGAAGGACATTGAAACCAGTGAAATTACTGGCCATTATGAGACTTGAACATCCTACGTCTCGGGATGAGAAGCGCAGTCCAGTGCCATGCAATGCGTTGTAATTCAAAGTTCTGTGTGGTGTTGTTTCTGTTTATGGGCAGGCGTGGCGCTTACAATCAGGCGTCTCGTCATTCAATCAAATAAAAAAAATGTATAATGAATTGACCTTTGTATTCATAAACTTTACTGCGAGGCCTCATAATGAGCTCAAACGTATAGTGAAGACTTCTCTAAACGCCGTTGGCTAGTTTTTGGTGCTACATAAAAACAGACCAATAATGTACACAGAATTCGATACTTGGCAAAGGTACTTAAGTGTCATTATGTGTACGGATTCTATTCCGTACGGTTTGAAATGACGATCATGTACTCGTGATAAAATCGTCAGTCGTAGTTGCAATGCCCGCCTTTGCAATAACAAGTGAAGTGAAAAAAAAGAGAGAGCTGTTGTGTTCCGATACAGTTACTGTTCATAGTTTATATCGTGTTTTGCAAACTTTATGGTGCATTTGAAGCGGAAATGTTTTTTTTTGTTATAATATTCACTTAGCACGATACATTTAACGACGTTGTTTACGAGCCAAGTTTTTATTATAGACGAGCAAGCGGTCCGCCTTAAATACGGTTATAAAGTTGTAAAAATATTTTTTCCTACTGAAACGATTTTGTAGGAAGAAAATAAATTTTTTATTAGCCCTGTATTATACATGTCCCACTGCTGGGCACGGGCCTCCTCTACTGAATGAGAGGGGTTAGGCCTTAGTCCACCACGCTGGCCTAATGCGGGTTGGTAGACTTCACGTACCTTCGAAAAATCTTATCGAGTTCTCAGTTATCCAGGTTTCCTCGCGATGTTTCTTTCACCGTTAAAGCAAGCGATATTTAATTTAAGCTATCGCTACTTAAGAAAAGAATATAGTCTGAAAAAAATATCTGATCGCATAAACTGTCAGTTGGTTGAAAGAACTCAGTCGTGATGAGACATTATTTACTGAACAGTATTGTCCGTCGCGGAACAAGAACGCGCCACTTAATTGGAAACTGAACAGCTAGTGATACATAAACAAAGGCTCACATGGATTGATTCAGATTCTTAATAGGAAGTCTGATCGATTTGACGACATGGAGCGTAAAATGAGTTGTTCGCATCGACGCACCGGCCTTCTGCCAACACTGTCCGATCCGACAATAAACATCTATTGTCTTCCTCGTAAAATGTACCAAAGATTTCGTTCGGAAATTGCGAACGTCTTAGATGTTACGTCAGACTGTAAAGTTGTTTTCATTACTGCAACTTATTGGATGGATTCCAATATTTTTCGTATGGTTGCATTCGATTGCACATTTCGTTTAATGGTTGTTTTTCGGTTCGTGTATTTCATTGAAATGATGATGGTATTGTCTTTGAATTCGGAAATTATATTGGTATTTACTATTTAATTTTAAGTAATTACCTATTTTCGTTTTACCGCAGTGAACTATTTCCTAGAAATAGATTTTAATATTTAAATACATATTATCATCAATCGAACACAGATAATTAATATTTAAATTAAAGAACTACTTGTTTAAAAATTCCTCTTGAGGTTACAGTAAGTATTATAAAAATACTTAAATTGCCGTTTATTGATAGTAACAAATACAAAATTCATACAAATTAACAAAATCTTTCTCAATATCAAACATTTAACAAAAATCTATTTTCTACCAAAAATAAATCCTTAGAATTCATGTTAAATTGAAACTCAGCTTTTTTATCCCAGCACGGCAAACTGACTGCAATACATCTGATGGTAATAGTAGTGCAGTCCAAAAAAACCAGCGACTACCTACAAACAATGAGATTATCGGTGGTCACCAGGATCATGCCGGCCTATATAAATTCTTCTTCCTGGAGAGGGAAGAAGCAAATCGAGTGGCCTGCGACAGAACAGGCGGATGATTGATGCAGGCACAAACATACAAGGATGTACCCCTATACCCGCCCCAACCATCCATTAAATCATGTCGCAAGCTCCACTTGAGAACCGGATATACACTAGCTGATCCTGGAAAGCGATCCATACAAGATGTGTGGATCACTATAGCAGGTTTTAACACCATGTGTACGGTAGTCGCTGTCCGGGCGGATATGAATCCTACCACCAGCACAAAACACACCGTGATATCTTGAAGATATATTTACTTATTAATCCCGTCCGTTCCGAAAGCGCACTATTGTATGTCGTTTTTCACTTCACCACAAAGTATTGTGGGGTTTCCGAAGACTTCAATATGAATTCAGCTTTGTGGCTGATAAATCCTTAAATCGACGTATCCACCCTTTAATACCTTAATCTGTTATAATATTAAATACATTTATCGTTGATAATGTGATTTATTATATTCAGTATTATAATGTATGTAACTAATAATAGTTACATACAACAGAACATAACAATATAATAGAACATAAGTCCTAATTCATACATGCGCTCCAAAATAGGTCATTTATACATATAAGAAAATAGGGAGAAATATTTATTTAAATTAAATTGTTGTGATTATTTACTTAAAGTCTTGGTTTTATCGAAAACATAACTGAACCAATTTAATTTGAGTGAAGGAGGCCAAATAGGTGTATAAGGATCGTAGCAGGTGGAAGTCCGTTTGTCTCTACCTACCCCTTTGGGAAACAGGCGTGTGTGTATGTATGTATAACTGAACTATAAAAATAAATAAAAACCCAAGACGCACTCAAAATAACCCTCTCAACTAATATTGAATATTATGATCTAATGGATCCTTTACTGGAGAAGCTACTGAATGAGTTATAAATTGAATATTTATATTGTATTTTAATAGAGTTTTCTTGAAACATGAATATTAACTATACTTGGAGAAAATACGAACTGTTACCAAAACAGAAACGTAAGTTAGTATTATTTTATTTTAAAATACACAATGATAGTTGAGCAACTTACTGTAAAAAAAACAAACCAATTATAATGTTCCCCTACTCAATAACATAACCCTTCTCCTGCATTTGTTTAAAAATTAAACTCCACAAGTCTACACCAACAATATTACAATATTTTCCGCGCTTGTGAGCTCTACGAGCTTGGCCGTGTGTAAGTTTCACTAAGTTTTGCGTGTGCTACTGTTATCTCTTATGAACAGGCTTGGAATATTGTGTAATTAAAGGAGACGCCACGGTTACGCAACACGTTCTTTAAAAAAAAAAATGTTTAGGTTTGCATTTTTGGAACGAAGTTCCTTACGGCAGGCTTGGAGGGGATAGGGATTTCGCTGCGTGACCGAACTGAAAAAAATGTGATAGTAAAACCGTAAGAAAAATGCGTGGAAAAAATGCGTGGAAAAAATGCGTGGAAAAAATGCGTGGAAAAATGCGTGGAATAAAAGCGTTAAATGAGACGTGCGCAGGCGCGACAGTCAATGTGCCAATTTTAATGTCAGTCATTTCTATGTAATTTTATGTTGTCAAACAAAAATAAAGAGACATATTTAAAATGAAATTCATTCAGCCAGTTATAATTGAAGTATATAAAAATACTCCTTCGATTTTTAAAAGATTACGCTAGCTCGTTATTATTTATAATTACATAAGTTGATAAAAAATGCTATACAATAGCTTTACCGCGGCAGTCTCCGAGCGCCACACGTCTTTTTTTTATTTCTATTTTTCTATTCTATTTCTATGTAATTTTATGTTGTCAAACAAAAATAAAGAGACATATTTTGTTATTTTAATTGATAATTTGAATTTTTCGCAATTTGTGTCGATTGTACATTAGCCGAAGGAACTTCGTTCCTACCTGGTGTCCCACGACACACACCAATTTTTTTTTTTTAATAAACACCCAACAGTCACATACATAGTCCTAACCCTACAGTAAGATACGAGTCTTGTGTCGCGGGTATCAGGAACTACGAGGGACTTTCGGTCTCACAACACCCAGACCCCGAAACAAATATTTGTGGATCACACAAACATTTGTCTCGGTGCGGGGATCGAACCCGCGGCCTCTCGCTTCACAGCCGGCTACTCGCCTGCTGCGCCACGGAGGCTGTCAATCGAGATTGACAAGAGATTGTCAAGAGGATGTTATTTGTTTTTGTTCCTTAACTCTTCCACGCACCCTTATCCCACTCGCGGTAGGGTCAGCGCAACGTACTTTTTAATAAATATAAAAACAAATTGGCTTGTAGATTTATGGCCGACCACTTGTAAACATCAATACCTCTGGATAGAAAACAATTCCAGATCCGAAATAAATATTTGTGTGGATAACACAAACATTTGTCTCGGTGCGGGAATCGAACTCGCGGCCTCTCGCTTCACACCCGGCTACTGCCCACTGCGCTAAGGAGGCTAAAAAAGGATGTTTATACTTATTATGTATGTTACTGAGAACTACTAAAGGTAATCTAGTTATCAGTACCCAGCGATTACAACTGTAGAATCATAAGATCGTATGTAAAATCTTATAAAATATAGCCCCGAGGGAAACCGTTTCATTTCAACCGTGTCGCTTTCCGAATGAATTATGAATTGTAACTTGATATAACTCATAGTGGGTGCAACGAATGTTATCTATGCAAATACCTTTTCTACCTTCTCTTATAAGGAATAAAAGTTAAAACGTGCTTATTATAGTTTTTGACAACTTAAAATATTGCTTCTAGACTTATTGAATATACCTAACATATTTTACTCAAATTGGTTATTTACGTGAATTCTAGAAGAATATTTATAGTTTACATTGTTATTAATTTTGGTATCTGTAGTGATTAATGTCGCAAAACTATTTCCTAAGCTTTAGACCTCAATCGGGTATTGATGCCACCATTCGGTCTAGCAGGTGCCTACCTAGGCCAGACAACCGAGGTCTTGGCTTGATATCCTAGATCTGACAATCGCAATTTGTTTGAAATTTTGAATACAAAAAAAATGCACGGTATTGTAATTTGTATCATGGCGATAGGCTTATCCCCTTTTAACATTTTGAGACGGAAATAAACTTGGCGAACGTGGTTGCTGCACTAGTTGTATCTGTCCCTATCCATGAGGGAATATAGGCTTGAACTTATGTTATGTTTAGACCTGGCTGCAACAATGCCCATAAATTTCTAAAAATCGTCTTTTTTAATAAAACTTCTCAATTCAAAAACTGACATATCACAGGCGCGTCTCGCATTGTGCATCACATTTCAAGTTTATTCAACATTTCGCAGACCGCGCGACACAATGATCTTCCAACAATGAGGTGTGCCCGCGGTTCCGCCCGTACAATGCTACAATACCCGTGAATGAAGACAGAAGCCATACGAAGTCACAATGTTGCTTACTAATTAATCTGTTTATTCACAACTCACAGGTGACGGTAGAATTGAAATCCTTCTTTACAAAACGTCAAGGGTAATTGGATTTCGTGTCATTTTTGAAATTAATTCTGTCAAAGAACTATTGTTTTCGTATTTAAGTTTTATTTTTCGGGATTTTCACGTTCTCTGTGAAATGTACGGCAATATTACGATTTTTGTGATTGTTTGCAATGAAAAATCAGTCTAATAGTTGCAGCGCAAACATAGAATGCATATCATTTCGTCATGCCCGTCTGTCCTCATATACATCTGTCCGTTCATATATCAAAGCCAGAGTATATTAGCACTATATGGAAAAAAAATGGATGGTAGATGTTTTCTTTGAGCCGGTACAAAAAGTGAAATTAGGAAAAGAAAATTGTGGTGCTCTTCATGTTATATGTAATTGAAAGATGTTTTTTTTTTCATTGCGCGTAGACATGTGTGGTATCGTTGGAGGGTACACTACAATAATACGACAAACTTTATTCCGACAGTCACAAATACGAATTTCAAAATACCGATTTTCATAATTCCGAATGGTTTAAAATTCCGAATATAACAACTCCGATGTATCATTTATCCTATTTTTATAATTCCAAAATTTCAATATTCCTAACGCATATAATTACGATTCTCAAAATACCGATTTTCAATAGATCGAATGACAAAAAGTTCGAATTAATGATAATTCGAAACATCAAAAATACGAATTCCGATTATTAAAATACCTATTAATTAAAATTCCGAAATAAAAACGCCTTGTAAAACTGAATAGAAAGACAAATCAACACATAATTGCTTGTCAAAGAGAAGTATAATAGTATCAGGAGGTAGAATTAAAAAACTAATGTCAAAAGCGTTTTAAAAATATTTTCTTTCCAATAAAAATATTTTTTTCGCTGGTCACAATTCTAACCCAACCCAAATGATTCACCAACAATAGAGAGGATCTGGCGCTCGGCGGCCGCTGCCGCGGCACGCTCGCTTCGCTCGCTCGCCTTCGCGCTTTAATGGTCACAGTTCTAACCTAACCTAACCCAAATGTATGTATTGATTATACTAACTGAATCAAAATCCAAATTTTAGCAACTTATTCGGAATATTGAAAATCGGAATGTCGTTTTTCGGACCGAGAACCCATCGAGCATTTGACTCTTCGAAAATATAAAAATCGGAAAATAAACAGATCGTATTTAGAACTTTCGGTAAAATCATTTTCGTAAATTTAAATAATAGACATTATAATTTTTAGGTATTATGAAATTCGGACTTTTGAACATCGGAACATCGAAATTCTGAATAAAATATTTCGGAGTATTTGGGTGTTCCCATCGTTGGATACGTCCTTAAATTATATATGTAGAGGTTGTTGAGAACTTGTATAAAAATACAAGAAATTAGATTGTGACGTATTTGTGTCCAAAATGAACCTACGAGTTATAAAATTAAACAAAAAATCAATGTCGTGTAACATATGCGGTACTTCCAACGATAATTATTTTCAATAAGCTAGGTTTTATAGTTTTTGAGATAGAGGTTATATTCGGTTACACTATGGATTTCGGAAGCATTAGTAAGTCGATACTTTAAGTCTGTTACTTCAAGTCTCTGTGAGAGTGGTAACGAAACGGTCGAGTCGGCCCATTCATGCTATAGACAAAACTGTCTATAGCGTGGCTCTACTATATCCTACTAATATTATAAACGCGAAAGTTTGTAAGTATGGATGGATGGATGGATGGATGAATATATGTTTGTTACTCTTTCACGTAAAAAGTACTGAATGGATTTTAATTAAACTTTACAATAATATAGCTTATACATCAGAATAGGACATAGGCTACTATGTTTTTCAAAAATCAATCCCTAAAGGGCTCAAATAGGAGATGAAAGTTTGATTGAAAGCTTTTTGCTGGCGAAATACTTTTACCGCTTCTGGTCTATCATAATTTACCGGCTGAATGTTCTGGGATTAAATTTGGCACATAAGTATATGATCTAGCATAAAAATTACAATATATTGTATTCAGATAGTCCCTTCCCGTGGGATATAACACAAAATTTAAATTCACGCGGACAGAGTCGCGAGCAAAAGCTAGTAGAAAATATATTTAAACTAATAATAATTTATCCAAAAGAAAACTACGCAAAATTTAATTGAACTTACAATAAGCAATAAGGCTTTCAATAACCTTATAGTACTACCATCTACCACTAACCACTCTCTATTCAAGGAACTAAGTAACAGTCGTTTATGAATCTTTTATTTCAACAACCTAAAGTTTATTTAAGAAATTATACGACATTGTAAAGAAAGGAAGTGAGGCGAGACTTATGGCTGCCAGTAAGACATAAGAAGAAGAAAATGTATTTTTGAAATGTCGCCGGCGCGTCTTCACGCCGGATTCACTCAATTAGTAATGGAATTGGTAACGTTCATTAATTACAGACGAGATGGCTCAGTGCTTTCTTTTTCCGAAGGCTGTAATGAAAATGTTGCTAAGTGAACTAGTATTGACAACAATGTATAAATGGTTAAGTTGCAATAGAGGATAGAAATTGTACTAAAATATGGCTTTGTTTTTTGGAACGAAGTTCCTTACGGCAGGCTTGGAGGGGATAGGGATTTCGCTGCGTGACCGAACTGAAAAAAATGTGATAGTAAAACCGTAAGAAAAATGCGTGGAAAAAATGCGTGGAATAAAACCGTTAAATGAGACTGTTTTTTAACTTAATTTGATATCTAGCACACAAAGTTAAAGTCGAAATTCCGTTAATAAAACAGATAGGTGTGAAACTTATGACATTTGGAAATGTAGACGCGGTTTGAAATTTGAATTTGAATTTTTGATTATAGAACACGGCCGTCCACCGTTTAGTAGCCAGTCTAAGTCTAAATTAATAAGTTTTTATTTATAATTACATAAGTTGATAAAAAATGCTATACAATAGCTTTACTACTACTAGCAGTCTCCGAGTGCTACACGTCTTTTTTTTATTTCTATTTTTCTATTCTATTTCTATGTAATTTTATGTTGTCAAACAAAAATAAAGAGACATATTTTGTTATTTTAGTTGATAATTTGTATTTTTTACAATTTGTGTCGATTCTACATTAGCCGAAGGAACTTCGTTCCTACCTGGTGTCCCACGACACACACCATTTTTTTTTATTTAATTGAATGACAAGGCGCTCGCCTGATGGTAAGTGCCACGCCTGCCCATAAACACAAGCAACACCACACAGAACTTTGAATTACAAAGCACTGCATGGCACTGCACTGCGCTCGTGTCCCCGAGACGTACCAGCAAGCCAATACTTTACTTCGTTTTTCTGTGAGACAGTGGTAACGACCCGGTCGAGTCGGCCCATTCATGTAGACAAAACTATCTACAGCGTAGATCTCTATTTCTATTTATTTCAGTAAACATAAATAATACTATAAATTAATAAAACGTAAGATATTTTTATATGAAGATATAGTTAAATCTATATTACAAGCCTATTATTTTTACGCCGATTAACCAGCTAATATGTACAACATTATACCCATCAGAGTCTGAGCAATATCATCACAATAATATGGTAAACCAAGTACAGAGAATGTTAATTAAGTCTGAAGCAAATAGAGTCAGTCAAACAGCAAACAGATTTAATTAATAGGGCTCTACTATGTCTTGGAATTAACGGGCTCTTGTCGATGGCAAACAGCAAACTGAACTTAATGGTACTTTATAGTTATATCTATACATACTACATTAACGTACGAATGCGTGATATTACAGAATCAGATATTATTTAAACAATATCTTGTCTCTAAGACAGACAGCCTGGGGGAGTAGCTGTGACGCTAGAGGCCACGGGTTCGATTCATGTACCTAGCGAAATGTTTGTGGTATCCAAAAATATTTATTTCAGGTGTGTGTCTGTGGCCAGTCGAAAAAACTACATGCTAAATCTTTTTATAACATCTGATAAAAAGCACGTTGCGCCGACCCCATTGCGGGTGGGATAAGGGCAGGTGGAAAACTTATGGTTAGGTCTCTAATATGCTCTCGCAACATACTCTCGAACGTCTGGATAGAATCGCCGTTTTATCTATTTCTGCCACCACCAATAACGTTAAAGTACTATTGTGTTTCGGCTTGAAGAACATTGAAGGTAGATAATAATCTATCGGGGTGACGAGCGCAGTATAGTGCTATGCAGTGCTTTGTTATTCAAAGTTATATGCGATATTGCTTCTGTTCTTAGGCAGGCAAGGCGCCTGCCATCATGTGAACGACCTTGTTATACAGGTGAAAAAAAAAACTTATAAGCATCAGAAATCAGTAAACAGCAGGCGTTTACCAATAAAACACTACTGTCTGGATCCAAATTTTTCTCCGAAGATATCGAAAACATTTCTGCCAAGTTTCGTTGCCAACGGCAGACAGGTGGTAGACGCTACCTTTCCGGCGCGCGGCCAATAAATCACAGAGCTACTTGGTATTGGTCCGGGATAGCTCGATACGCCAGACTACTCCTGATTAATGTGCCAGATTTGACCGCAGGCGAGATTTATAAGAAAAAAGTGTCCATGCGTCTCCGTTGCTTTTCATTAATGCACTATTTTTTTTAATGTTGCTTAATGAATTTTGGTGAACCATCTTATCATAATATGTCGACAATGGGTGTATTTTTGTCAATTAAACCAATTTAATTGCCAAATAATTTAACAACGGATTATTCAAAATAAATGAAAAATATGTGGATTTTAGTTTTTTTGTGAATTTCAATTTTTCTTATAAAGTTTTTATACATGTACAAAAGCTTATCTATATAGATATAAATGCCCTTATACATGTGTATAAGGGTATTTCTTCGAAGACTATGCGTAGGATATTATAGCTCATAATGTCTCTATTTAACCACCATGTCTGTACAAGAAGCCAAGGGTTTTGATCAATATTCAAAATGTAAAAATAAAAAAATATGCATCACGCTAAATTATTAAATATTAATTAAAATTACATTTTAATTTTAATATCTATTGTGATGACAGCCTCTGTTGCGCAATAGTTGGCTGTGAAGCGATAGGCTTCGGAGTTCGATTCCCGCATCGAGAAAAATGTTTGTGTGATCCACAAATGTTTGTTTCGGGACAGGATGTATTTGTTGAAGATATGCAGACGACTCGTCGTAAAAACTACAAGGCAAATCTTTCTGTAACATGTGTTAAAAAGCATGTTCTATTATATGCATATGTATCTATTGTGATGAAAAAAATAATGGCATACCATCGACGAAACATATAGCTTACTTAATTTAATCAGTGTGAATAATATTGATAAAAAAGTTTCTATTACACGTAATTTCTTTGTGTAATATAAAAATTCGCAGATACAGCGATCAATCAATTAAATTACCCGTAAAGATACGGTTGAGAGAGTTTGAGGATCAATTTCCCTTTATCATAATAAAGAGCCAATTCAATATCAATAGATATATATAATTATAAAAACAATATCTTTAAGTAACCTCTTTAATTAAAGCAAAGAACTACTATAAAATTATGCGCTAGGATAAGCTTAGTTTTTTTAAAACTAATACGAGCATGCGATTAATATCCGGATATCAGAGGCTGGTCAGTTACTGTAGATATAACCGAAGCGTTCTATATGGGTACACTACAATAATACGACAAACTTTATTCCGACAGTCACAAATACGAATTTCAAAATACCGATTTTCATAATTCCGAATGGTTTAAAATTCCGAATATAACAACTCCGATGTATCATTTATCCTATTTTTATAATTCCGAAATATCAATATTCCTAACGTATATAATAACGATTCTCAAAATACCGAGTTTCAATAGATCGAATAACAAAAAGTCCGATTTAATGATAATTCGAAACATCAAAAATACGAATTCCGATTATTAAATTACCTATTAATTAAAATTCCGAAATCTAAACGCCTTGTAAAACTGAATAGAAAGAAAAATCAACACATAATTGCTTAACAAAGAGAAGTATAATGATATATATAAGAAGTATATGATAATAGTATGAGGATGTAGACTTAAAAAACGAATGTCAAATGCGTTTTAAAAATATTTTCTTTCCAATAAAAAGATTTTTTTCGCTGGTCACAATTCTAACCCAACCCAAATAATTTACAAACAATAGAGAGGATCTGGCGCTCGGCGGCCGCTGCCGCGGCACGCTCGCTGCGCTCGCTCGCCTTCGCGCTTTAATGGTCACAGTTCTAACCTAACCTAACCCAAATGTATGTAATGATTATACTAACTGAATCAAAATCCAAATTTTAGCAATTTATTCGGAATATTGAAAATCGGAATGTCGTTTTTCGGACCGAGAACCCATCAAGCATTTGACTCTTCGAAAATATAAAAATTGGAAAACAAACAGATCGTATTTACAACTTTCGGTAAAATAATTTTCGTATATTTGAATAATAGACATTATAATATTTAGGTATTATGAAATTCGGACTTTTGAACATCGGAACATCGAAATTCGGAATAAAATATTTCGGAGTATTTGGGTGTTCCCGTTCTATATATCTATATCAAATGGTTAGTGGCCAACTTAGTGTAAAATTTATCAAGCCGCCCGAAGGCCTTAGACTTGGCTTATCCATTTCTGTGAGTCATAACAGCCGAGACTGAATATTTATGTGCTCTCCGAAGCATGGAGACGTCCAGGTGAAATACCACTAAGCGGTCACCCATCCATGGGTGACCGCTGCGCCAGGGGTTGCTTTACCCGATAATCATTTATCTATGAGTGAGTGCATGGCTATGAGCGCTTCTAATCTACCAACTGAAGTCGAGGCGACTTCAATTGGAAAAACATCTGCAACTTTCAAATGGCTGAATTTTAGAAATTAATTTTCTTCAAATATCGCTAAGTACCAAAGCAATTAAATTAAATTAATCAACTTGGAAAAAAAAATACCTCACTGAAATTGGTCAGGAACCGCCATCATGATTTGACCAGTGTATTTGGTATAATGTGGGGCAACCCGCCGTCTGACCCCTACAACCAGCTACGGAAACCAAATTCATTGCCATCTCGTGCAGGTGAGGAAGGCTTTGGGTCTGGGTTTGGGTATTTGTGGATCACACAAACATTGCGGTGCGGGTAACGAACCCGTGGCCTCTTGTTTCAAAGCTACTCTCTCACCGGGCCACGGAGGCTATCTACTTATAGTTAACTTAAATTTCAAAAACTTTACTAACAAATAAACAATAATCATAAACAAAAATGAGCACAACCTTAAAACTTTAACGTGATATAGTATTATTTTAATAGATACAACACACTGTACTCCACGACAAAGGAGAAGTTTTCAACTCAAGCGTCTGAAAAATATTACCCAAGTTAAGTTTAATCTCTTGAAAACGCTCAAGGAAACAATTGTAAATAGGAACTTCGCGTTTAAACAACGACGATGTTTGTACGGATAATGTGGAGTTAGATATCAAAATAAATATATCAGGAGCATTGTAGCTTTTATTGTTTCGTTTAATTGTATCGCGATACGTTGGTTTCCGTATACAAATTTCAGGTTTGTTTTTTTATAGCTTTTTAAATACATTTTTTGAGTTTACGAGTACGAGTTTAAACCTTTGCACATACTCTTAGTATTGTATGAAAATTATTTGAATTAAAAAAGTGCTTAAGTTTGGAATTATCTTATAGGCATTTGCAGTAATACAAAATATTTCTGGTGTTTATTTTATCACACACAAACATACATAAGCACTCACGCTTGTAATCCCTGAAGGGGTAGGCAGAGGTAGCAGTACACCCACATTTCGCCGAGCGTATTTCCGTCCCATGATGTAATAGGGGCTAAGCCTATCGCCATACTGGGCATAGTTCTAGGCTCCGGGCCGATACTGAGCATTTCGTGATAGAAAAACACGTTGTCACTTTATCCGACCCAGGATCGAATCTCAGACCTCAACTCAACAGTCGTACCGTGTACGCAATACAACTGCGCCACCATGGCAGTTATAGCTTTCTAAATGTCAAAATATATGTTCGTTATATATATTATTATTATTTATAAAAGAGAATTTAAAGGAAAAAAATAGACAAGATTAAATCAAGCTTGCATGAATTAATAAAAAAATCCTAAGCATCAATTTTACTACAACTAATATTTCATTATACTGAGTTCTGAGTATTTAACTGTTATTTAAAAACGGATTTTATATCTGGAATAAAGTCTACAAGAATAACCATATAAACAAACCAACACTCGAACGAAGCTCAGTAAATCTTTATATATATAATTCTTCTGTGAGTGTGTATGTTCCTGAACTTCTCTTAAACGACTGGACCGATGTTGATGAAATTTTTTGTGTGTGTTCAAGGGGATCTGAGAATGGTTTAGATTCACAATTTTGTCCGCTGGACAATGTTTTTTTTATTAATTTTTAATTTATTAGTAGTTGTTGATTTTGGAATGTTTTAGTATAAACCGGATGGTTGTCGTTGCGAAGCTTGCCGTGATGACGGGTCGTATAGCGTCTAGACTGGACAGGGACAGGACAGTGAGACAGGACAGTGAGACAGGACAGTGAGACAGGACAGTGAGACAGGACAGTGAGACAGGACAGTGAGACAGGACAGTGAGACAGGACAGTGAGACAGGACAGTGAGACAGGACAGTGAGACAGGACAGTGAGACAGGACAGTGAGACAGGACAGTGAGACAGGACAGTGAGACAGGACAGTGAGACAGGACAGTGAGACAGGACAGTGAGACAGGACAGTGAGACAGGACAGTGAGACAGGACAGTGAGACAGGACAGAGAGACATGACAGAGAGACAGGACAGTGAGACAGGACAGTGAGACAGGACAGTGAGACAGGACAGTGAGACAGGACAGTGAGACAGGACAGTGAGAGGACAGTGAGACAGGACAGTGAGACCGGACAGTGAGACAGGACAGTGAGACAGGACAGTGAGACAGGACAGTGAGACAGGACATTGAGACAGGACAGTGAGACAGGACAGTGAGACAGGCCAGTGAGACAGGATAGTGAGACAGGACAGTGAGACAGGACAGTGAGACAGGACAGTGAGACAGGACAGTGAGACAGGACAGTGAGACAGGACAGTGAGACAGGACAGTGAGACAGGACAGTGAGACAGGACAGTGAGACAGGCCAGTGAGACAGGACAGTGAGACAGGACAGTGAGACAGGACAGTGAGACAGGACAGTGAGACAGGACAAAGAGACATGACAGAGAGACAGGACAGTGAGACAGGACAGGACAGGGACAGGAGGCGGGACGGGGACAGGACGGGGACGGGACGCGGACAGGACGGGGACAGGACGGGGACGGGACGGGGACAGGACTGTCCAACCGGAGGGAGGTGCGAGACGACCTGACTTAGGTCGTCGAAGTCAATTAAATGTGCGACGGGCTACCTCACGTGCAATGGCGCAGTACCTCACTTAATTGCATTTAATGTAAATAAAACATTTGTATTAAGTTTTGACCACATTTTACACAAATATATTATGTAGGTGATACGAAGTTCACCGGGTCATCTAGTATCTGTATATAATTCATCCAAGTTTTTATTATCTTATTGGTCCTAACAAACGGAACAAGTGCCTTAACACCGGTACATGCTCTTTATAGGACAAGACCTCTATAATTTCATAGGCAGGTTAGGGGCAGGCGAATAATAAACATGCAGTACGTATGAGTGTCGGATTCTGTCACACCGAACCGTTCTATTTTATTATATAGCATTGGCCGGCAAACAAGCAAGTGGGTGGTAAGTGATCTCCACTACCCATGTACGCCTACAGTACCAGAAGAATCGGGGGCTCGTGGCCAACTTTAATGGAAAGGGATAATTAGGGATTGGTAAGGGGAGGGAGATTTAGTTCGCTCAATATCTCGCTCACCGTACTAAACGTAGCCGGTAGCATCAATCGTTACTTTATATCGTATTCCTGCGAGACCGTGGTAACGATCCGTTCGAGTCGGCCCATTCATGCTGTAGACAAATCTGTCTACAGCGTGGCTCTACCACATCAATGACTGTATTGTACTATCCCTCTGCTGCACCGGGCCTCCTCTACTAATGAGAGGAGTAAGGCCTTAGTCCATCACGATGGCCTAATGCGAGTTACTAGATTTCCCTACCTTCAAAATTCTCATAGTGGCTACTCAAGCAAGGAAAGTGAGGTACTATGTTATTTATTACAAAAAGGAGCCGGCTGTGAAGCGAGAGGCCGCGAGGTCGATTCCTGCACTGAGACATTAGATTCCTGGTTATCCACATAATTTGTTTCGGGGCTGGATGTTTTCTCCATAGAAGGTTTAATTTCAGGCAGGCAAATCTTTCTGTAACATATGTTTAAAAGCATGTTGCGACCGACCCACTGCGAGGGGGAAAAGGGTAAGTAGAAGAAGAAGAAAGACGAATTATATGAAGAAGAAAGGTGAATATAATTGACAATTAATACATATACTACTTCGCAACGTTAGAAGCGTATTCCTTGGGTGCTGTTTTCGCACTCGCATATTCCTCTTCGGCAGTACTATTGCTGCCTAATCTTATTAACTGAGATTATTCGAACGCAACCAATTTACGCCTCGGTAATCTTCGTAACTTTGTTTTTCACACTGCTTTGAGAAATACAAACTCCTTTTCGCCTTATTTTAGGTATTTTGTACTTGTTTTTTTTTGTTTTTCACCGACATAGCTCAGTGGATTAGCAAGCTCAAGTGGCATTGGGCAGGCCATATAGCTCGCAGAACCGATAACCGATGGAAAGAAAGGTTCTGGAATTAAGGCCACGTACTGGCAAGCGCAGCGTTGGATGTCCACCTACAAGGTGGACAGACGACCTGATAAAGATCGCAGGCCGCTTCCAACAGATCCGTCTGGAAATCTTTGGGGGAGGCCTATGTTCAGCAGTGGACGTATTGTGGCTGATGATGATGATGATGTACTTGTTTAAAACTATGAACGTTCATCTAGACTACAAAATCCTTCACTGTGCATGGTCCCACAAGCATTTGGCCTGTTTTTTAAATACATAACCACCGGTACGTCTGTGTGACCTATTTAAGTTATATTCACTTAATTTTGTTTTGCAGGGATTGTATAACATCACGTTGCGACAAATGGGATCGGAGCACTAAGATGCATGCAGGTGAAACCGTAAGCGACAGTGCGATACAATAAATAGGTTAAGTTACATACATACATGCATACATAGACTCCCGCCTGTTTCCCATAGGGGTAGGCAGAGACAACGGACTTCCACTCGCTACGACCCTTATACACATCTTCGGCCTCGTTCACTCTCATTATATTCTTCATCCATGCACGTCGCTTTAGGGTACTTCTGACCTGGCCTTTCTCGAGAATATCTCCGACTTGATCTAAGAACGTTTGCCGAGGCCTTCCCCTCCCAACTGTACCATTCACACTAGCCATGTACATTTGTTATATAGGTTAGATAGGTAAAAAACTGCGATCAAATCCGTTTAAATTAGTTTTATTTCAATGAGTAACATTCGTGTAAACGTAAGATAACGTTATATATAGTTTAAGTTAATAATGTTAATAAAAAATATATGTACCTTAAACAATATTTTAAGAGCGAATTATTTCGTTCGTCGAATGTTGAATGAAAATTACTGTTAAACCATTCTAAAAAGGATACACCTATCATTATCTATCTAGATTTTAATGAATATATATGTGATGATTAAGACTTTAGTACTTAGGTTAAATTAAGTTTTCTAGACTTCAGAGACGGCTTTAATGTTCTAAAAGACGTGTGATGTAATGGAGATAACATTATCAAAGAAGATTTAAGTAATATAATATGTGGTTTTATAAGGTTTCATTAGATTGTAATTTGAGTTTATTAGCTAGTATGTTTAGAAGTTATTATGTTATTTTGCAATAACTTAGCTTAATATTATAAGAACGCGGTATTAGTTAGAAATAAATCTATTATTTCTAAATGGCGATGCGGATTTTATTGTAATACACCAGGTGGTAGGTCCCTCGTATGCAAGAGGCCGTTTTTATTTTTATTTTATTTATTTATTTATTAAACACAAAACAGGTTACAATCGTGTAAAAATATACATTATAAGATACATTTGATGAACTATAATTATAACCCAAAACATGTGTTCCAGAAAGTAATATATAAGTACGAGTAGACATTATTAATAATAACAATTACGTTTGAAAAACTTACAAATAACAAACAGGCATTAAAAATGTGAGTTACGAATCTTTGAGGATATTATGAATTTGTCGTTTATATACATTAAAATTATTGTGGAATATGTCTAGAGAAGGATTGTCGTTGTTTAGTGCATTGTACTGTCTACACATACGAACAATGGGATTATAGTAAGAAGTATTATTACGAAATATATCAAGGGCAAAAACATTTGGTTTGCGGCATCTAAGATTGATATTAACATTTAGGTTAGAAAGTAGGGAAGGTGAATCAACCATTGAATGTAATAGTTTAAATAGATAGATGAAATCACTTATTTTACGTCTGTGTTCTAATGATGGCACTTCAAAGTGAATTAATCTGTCTTTGTAAGATTTTAATTTTCGGTGAAGGTTAAGACGGAAGCATAATATTTTTAAACAGTTACGTTGAACCCGCTCAATCCGGTCAATGTGGAATTGGTAAAAAGGAGACCAAATGACCGCGCCATACTCTAATATAGTACGAACTAAGGTTTCAAATAGATATATAAGACTGCGAGGGTTTTTAAATGGTTTGGCTATCCGGGCAATAAAGCCAAGAACTTGTGAGCCTCTATTGACAATGTGGTCGTAGTGGTTTCTAAAAGATAATGTGTCGTCAAACAAGATTCCAAGATCTTTTGCAACGGTTCGGCGTATTAGGTTGTGGTGGTTTGGATTGGTACCACCGCTTTGTCTATTTCTGCCACCACCTTGGGAGTCATAAACAAATGATGTTACACTATCGTGTGAGTAGCAGCGTTTTTAATAAGTTTATTACTGGACCGCCACTAACGAACGGGTCGCAGTCTGGAACGCAAATTGACAATAAATAACAAATTGCCGGCCGAGTGGCCACCCTTTGTCTATTTACATCGCGTGTTGTATTTGTTTGCATAAACTAAAGTATCGGAATACCGAGTAATTTACGGCGTTTCGATAAATCCATATCCTAGTATTATTATATTCTTCTTCCACCTGTCCTTATCCCACTCGCAGTGGAGTCGGCGCCACATGCTTTCAGAAAGTTTCGGCTTATAGTTTTTACGACCAGCCTGACGTCTGTCCCTCTGAAGAGAAAGCACACCCAGACCCGAAAAAAATATCTATAGATCACACAAACTTTTACCTTGGTACTGGAATCGAAATCGCGGCCTCTCGCTTCACAGCCGGCTATTCGCCCACAGCGCCACGGAGGGTACCATTATTATTATTTCATTAACTTACTTGTATTATAAATATTGAAATTTGGATGTTTATTAATCAATCAATTTCGGATATACACTGGCTGACCCTGG
Source organism: Amorpha juglandis (assembly GCA_949126905.1). Lineage (NCBI taxonomy): Eukaryota > Metazoa > Arthropoda > Insecta > Lepidoptera > Sphingidae > Amorpha > Amorpha juglandis. Next base: position 12,969,918 of record OX421372.1, read on the forward strand.
AACGCGACCCACACAAGGTGGGCCACTATGGCAAGGTTTAGGACCAGTGTACGGTGGTCGCTAACCGGTCGGATACAAGTATCCTCCCACCGGCAAATACCAATATTGTTTTATACTGTGAAGTTTCTGGGTAGGTGTAAGAATTCAGGCCATCGAAACTTGCTACTATCCATTCAATATTTATTTATGTGCGCAAAAAAGAATATCAGTATTTCGATGGTAGCAGTATTGTCTTTGAAGTTTGTTCCTTATATTTATTATTGAGTAGGATACAATTTGAAAAGGAAAGTGCTAGTAAAAACAACACAAAGGTGAAATTATATTTACATAACATTTTGTACGGTCCAACAATTTCATAAATATTTCTATTGCGCGTTGTTATTTTTTTATTTTATTCTTAGCTCAAATGACGAAACTATCAGTCATTTGCTTGATAGTAAGCGCCACATCTGCATAAATAGAAGAAATGCCACACAGAAATTTGAATTATAAAGCACGGCACTGAACTGCATTGTCACCCTCAGACATTAGTTTTTAAGCCTTTATGTGTAGATGGACTCCGACATTAAGCCAGTATGACGTCAGGAACAAATAAAGATCAGACTTAGACCCTAAGATATTTCTAAATTTAACTTGAGATAATTTTACAGTAAATGTAACTTGAGCAATATTAGTTTAACTAGTCATATGGTCATAAATTTGATGATATTCCCCGTATAAAAGAATTCAAATGCTTTAAAATAACACTTGTGTGCATAATTTTTCCACAAAGCATTAGTGTATTAATTAAATGAACCCAATAATGTGGTTTGTGGACAATACTCATTAGGCAATATTAATTAACAAGTATTCCAATTTGCATTCGAGTGGATCACAAATATAGTCTATGTGAAGACATAAAACACTTTACCCGGCTGGTTGAAATTAAATCAATTAATGATTGATTTCATTAAACGACCTTAATTTGATTATTCATCATCATCAGCCACAGGGCGTCCACTGCTGAACATAGACCTCCCCCAAACATTTCCAGACCGACCTGTTGGAAGCGGCCTCCACCCAACGACTTCCTGCGACCTTTATCAGATCGTCTGTCCACCTTGCAGGCGGACGTCCTACGCTGCGCTTGATTATTAAACTAAGTAATTTGTACGCGTCTACTCACCTTTGAACTGCATTCCGATTGGCTTATTTGTGGGATCTAAATGTATAAAATGTATAAATTCACCACAACCATACTCCTGACTCCACACTAGTTTTCACCTATATAGTGAGTAACAGGACGTATTTCTTGTAGTCCCACAGTGTATCTAGACCCGAAGAAAGTATTTCTGGATCACACAAACATTTGTCTCGGTGCGGGAATCGAACCCATAGTCTTTTGTTTAACAAGCTAATAGCTGTCATACTCTGGAGAATCAAACTAAGATAGTTTATTGAAATCGGCTGTAAACTTTATATTATAGGTATATTTAAAAACAAAACCAAACAATGAGTCACAAATTATGTGAATGTGTATTGACTAGATTAATAGGGATGAGTCATAAGTCACCCTTTGTACACTGTTTCGTAGGTAATAGACAAGTTATTTATCGTGAAGATCAAATTAACATGTAAATAATAATTATAAATATAAACAAGCAACAAGTACATTCTCGTCTTAAACAAATGTATGACTTTATGGTTTGCCTTCATTATAATATTTGACTTTGTCCTTTTTTAAGACCTAAGTATGTCAACATATATCAGCAATAATACATTTAATCAACATAAAAAGGTGAAGGTTTTCAATTCATATGTATCTTTATATCTCTATTTTATGCGATATATTATATCACGTGATACGAGTTAAAATAGAAAACTTGTCGGATAACATCATTTGAAGCATTTTACTCATTTACAAAAATAGACCGGTGATTTTCCAATTTTAAACATAATTAAATTATAGTAGAATCAAACCCATTGTAAAAGGAAGAGAATACAACAAAATTGATAGGAAAAATAAATTAACGGCGATCTGAGGTCGGGAAGTGGGAAGGGGGGGGCTTTTAAGGGTAAAAAACGGTTTATCTCGATTTCCGGAAAAACTACAAGTCCTATGGAAAAAAGTTAAATCGCAAAGTTGTAGGTAATAAAAAGATCTACAACTTTTGTATACACACTTTCTTCACATAACCTCAAAATATATGTGAAAAATTCAAATAACCAAGTTTCTTGTTTTTATTTTTATCTATTATAATAAATCATTTTTTTCACGAAATTTGGTGAAAACTTACCTTTTTGTATCCCAAATACACTGTAATTTTTTTGATTTAAAATATTTATTTTTGCACCTTATTTTGACTTAATATCGAAAAAGCAGCCTAATTTTCAAACGAAAATTCTCACGTCAAAATATGAGCTTTTTTAAAAAAGTTTGTTGGTTTCTTGTTCATTGAATTCTCTACTTTCTGATGGTGTAAAAAAATATATACATTACTATGGTAAATGTGCTCAGAAAATGCAAAGAAACGAACTACTAAATAACAGGTAGTAAGGCCCAGACCCACCTAGCCCCTTCCCCACTTCTTTATGATGGGCTAAAATTTTCCGTAGATCACTCAGGTATATAAGTTATATTAAAATAACAATAAAGAGGCATCTACGCATATAATTTAAAGAAGATTCTACAACTTACTCAAAATATTGTAGATATGTCTTATTAAATATTAACTTATAACTTTACATTTTCTGAGCACATTTACCATAGTAATGTATATATTTTTTTACACCATCAGAAAGTAGAGAATTCAATGAACAAGAAGCCAACAGACTTTTTTAAAAAAGCTCATATTTTGACGTGAGAATTTTCGTTTGAAAATTAGGCTGCTTTTTCGATATTAAGTCAAAATAAGGTGCAAAAATAAATATTTTAAATCAAAAAAATTACAGTGTATTTGGGATACAAAAAGGTAAGTTTTCACCAAATTTCGTGAAAAAAAATGATTTATTATAATAGATAAAAATAAAAACAAAAAACTTGGTTATTTGAATTTTTCACATATATTTTGAGGTTATGTGAAGAAAGTGTGTATACAAAAGTTGTAGATCTTTTTATTACCTACAACTTTGCGATTTAACTTTTTTCCATAGGACTTGTAGTTTTTCCGGAAATCGAAATAAACCGTTTTTTACCCTTAAAAGCCCCCCCCCCCTTCCCACTTCCCGACCTCAGATCGCCGTTAATTTATTTTTCCTATCAATTTTGTTGTATTCTCTTCCTTTTACAATGGGTTTGATTCTACTATAAATTTGTTTCTATTTTTACCATTTTCAACCGGATAATCACCCGTCTAAAAGTGACATATTGATCTAATCCGTTGTTTGTTTAATCGCTTTTGTTTCATCGCAGATTAAAGGTCTATCAAACCAGATCCCTTGAGTATCAAACAGGATTCAGAAAGCAAATATCACATTGGACGACCAAAACAACAAAATCCCAAAGCAAACACGATACTAGCCAATTACGCAGTACGCGATCGTATCAGTTACACTCGAACATTGGTGTGTGTGTCAACCGCATCAATTAAGATCTATTAAACATTGTGAGGCCTGTATCCCAGCTGTAAGAGAGTATTAGGCCACATAAAGTGCCTATTAAGGACTTTCTCGACGCCTCCAGTTAGTTGACGCATGGTTGAACATAAATCTGTTATGGAAATGGCATCATAAAAATTTTATTAGTATGATTGTGTCGTGGCAAGCAATTACATTAAGTGATGACATCTCTTTGAATTTAGACGCTTCTTGTGTTTTCAAAATATAACATTGAGATATGTCTATATTATTTTGTTTTGGCGTATATCTAAATAAAATTTAATCGGCACTAGGCCACTAGCTGTTTAATTACTCTCATTGATCAAATGTATATTATTACCGACCTTGACCTTGTTTGTCTTTTGTACAATAAATAAATGTTATTTACTTTCTTCCTATTTAGCTTATAAACTCTTTTTGTAATTTATTGTTAGTAACCAAGGACATCTACAGCTACAATGGGTCTACCACTATCAGCTTTTGTTTCTATGATTCGATCATAAATGAGATCATTTTGGAATATTAAAAAAAAAGAATAAGTGAAGCGACCGTGGGTGTAGTGCGATGAGATATATTTTTTACAATTTTCTAAAATGTTACTAACCAAGATACCTACTAATTTACTTTAGAAATCTTCACCGATATTATGTTCTACATTCGATTTATAAGTTAGAATTCATATGCAACACATCTAGTCATCGTAGTTCCACGAGAGTATCGTTTCACTGCACTTATTGAGACTTATATCTTCGCGGGAAGGGTTTTCGACTTCCGATTATTGGATTATTATTTCATTAAAGTAGTATCCAGTTGACTGGATGGAACTTATAACACTTTATTTATGTCTTGTTTGTTCTTGTTTATGATTTCAACAGTAGCTTGATTACAGTAATAAAGTTTTCGTATGTGCTTGTTCTTGCAATGAAATTCTATGTATGAATGGTATATTATATTACATTTGGAGTACAAATGAGCACAGCTGTTCTTAAAGTACCTGTATGTCTAATTAAAACTCAGTTCTAATCAATCAATATATTATTATATTAAACTCTAACGTTACTGAGCGACTGACTGACTGACTGACGGACAACGCACAGCCGAAACTACTGAGCGTAGAAAGATTAAATTTGGTATGAAGGTTTCTCAGGCAGTGTAGGGGAGCACTAAGAGAGGATTTTTGGAAATTTTATTTCTAAGGGGGTGAAATAGGGGTCGCAAGTTTGTATGAAACTTCGTCAATTTTATAGATGGACATATGAAATAAGGGATAAAAGGTTGTATAAAATAGGGGTCGCAAGTTTGTATGAAACTTCGTCAATTTTATAGATGGACATATGAAATAAGGGATAAAAGGTTGTATAAAAGTAAGCCTGTCACGCGGGCGGAGCCGCGAGCAAAAGTTAGTTAAATATAAATTGTAAATTCAAAGAAAAACTTAAGAAATGTTCACTTGATAACTACTATGATATCATTAATTTTAAATAAATTCAAGTGTAATGGCAGGAAAAGATCGCGCTGTCTGAAGTAGACTTTAAGATTAAAGTTTGTACAACCGGAATATTTCTGAGGCGACGCGACGTCTTGGAAAAGTTTTGTCTTTGTCATGTAAGAAAGTAAGAACGAACGTACAGAATCGTTTGTCTTCGGAAGAACAAGGAAGTAAGCTTACAGTTTTGCATTGCCGGCAATAAATATACGTAATGTAAAATGAAACAAACGGGGATTAAATCCGGTATTGGATTTTGTTTTAAGATTGATTCTCTTGTTTATGGAAAGGCAAATAAATGAAGTCGGTTAAGAGGCGTAGTTAACTGAAGTATATGTACGACGTTATTATTTTAAATACTGTTCTATATCACAGAAAGAACGCTCAGAGAGGTGACGTCAGGTAGGCGCCCAGTCGTAAAAAATATAAGCTAAATCTTTCAGTAACAAGTGTTAAAAAGAATGTTGCGCCGATCCCACTGCGAGTAGGAGACTCCTAAGAGCGGGTGGAAGGAAGAAGATGTTGCCTGCCTACCCCCTTTGGAGAGAAAACACAACTAAATTCAAAACAATAATTTGTGGATCTCTCAAACATTTACTTCTCATAACGAAAATTGGTTAATAGATAGATTTTACTCGAGTGACTATATTTAGAGCAAAAGTCTCAACAGAATTAACGTAAATCCAAAACAGAACAATATTTATGTAAAACGATTAATATTTAATATATTTGAATAATAGATTAAAGAAAGAAAAATGAGGAAATTGTATTATGAAATAAACAACAAAATACACAATTAATATGAAACATACAGTCAGATTGTGTTGCACAGAAGACCTTACAGGTGAGTGTACTCGCTTTGAGAACATTTGTATCTAAAAGGTATACAAGGTACAACAACGTGAATAATAACGTTAGTACCGTATGCGAGTAAAACCTAACAACTTGGATATTTTTCTGTCTTTCAGTGTTAGTTCCAGGTGGTGAAATAATTGCAGATTTCTAAAAGAATTTTTATGAAAGAATGTTAGAGTAATAGCGACTGCCTCCGTGGCGATTTTTTTTTATTGAATGACGAGACGAGTAAGGCGCTCACCTGATGGTAAGCGCCACGCCTGCCCATAAACAGAAGCAACACCACACAGAACTTTGAATTATAAAGCACTGCAGGGCACTGAACTGCGCTCATCACCGCGAGACATAAGATGTTAAGTCTCATAATGCCCCGTAATTTCACTGGCTTCAATGTCCTTCAAACCGAAATACAACAGTGCTTACACACTGTTGCTTGGCGGCAGAAATAGAAAAATCGGTGGTACCAACCCAGACGGCCTCTCGCATACGAGTGACCTACCACCTTGTTTTCTTTGCCTGTCTAAATTAAGCAAAAAAACTCATATTGTCAATCTGACATTGACCTATATTAGGTTATCGGGTTTCTTATAATGTAATTTCCAGTTCACTATCATCGTTGAGACGTAAACAACTAAGTATAGAGTGTCTTAACTGTCGAATAAGTGTATATTTGCTGTCTGGTAGAGATTGCTTTGGCGATAACACCGCCTTTTGTAACATTATTTCATCATAATCATCATCATCAGCCACAAGACGTCCTCTGCTGAGCATAGGCCTCCCCCAAAGATTTTCAGACCGACCTGTTGGAAGCGGCCTGCATCCAGCGACTTCCTGCGAACTTTATCAGGTCGTAAAATTATTTAGTTGGTTCCTAATGTATCATTTTCATTATTGGTGTACAATAAAGAGTTATCATAGAGTTATATATATAGATCACAAAAAAATTGACCTGGTGCGGGAATCGAACTCGTAGCTTCTCGCTTCACAGCGGCTTTCGCGCACTGCGCTACCAAGGCTATCTTTGATAATTCTTCCATTGAAATAAAAAAAAAACAGTTTCTTATAAAATAAATAAAATTGACACAAAAATAATAAAAATGAGTCAGTATTGTGTGTTGTGATGAATATTCATTATTATTCAATAGTATGTACTGACTCAGACTTTTAATATTGCAGTTATATTAGTTCAATACTCTTTCAAAATTACTTAGATTGAATTAAGAACTAGTTTCATTTTTGGTTTTAATTTTGTTTATTGTTTTAACCTCGGTGGCGAAATGGGCGAGTAGCCGGCTGTGAAACAAGAAGCCGCGGGTTCGATTCCCGCACCGAGACCATTGTTTGTGCGATCCACAAATATATGTTTCGGGTCGGGCTTTTGTTTTAAAACTTCAGAGCTAAATTATTTCTTTCCTAACCATCACACTGTGACAAAACAATGAACGTTAGTCCGTCGTAAAATTTTATAATGGATCATAATATCTTTATGGGGTCTAGTTAAACGTTTTATAACGAAAGTCGACCACGGATATGGCACGCCGATGATGGTAATCGCCACGCCTGCCCATAAACAGAAGCTACCCCGTTCAAACCTTGAGTTACAAACCACTGCATGGCACTGAACTGCGTTTGTCACCCTGACACAAAGTATAAAATGAAATCGCTTCCGCTGTCTGTTCGCTTAGATCTTTTAAACTATTTAATGCATTATCAACAGATTTTAATACAGTTTTCAGCAATAGATAGAGTGATTCACGAGGAAGGTTTATATGTATAATACATACATATTATAGTACGGAAAATCTGAAAAATTCAAAGATTTGTATTGTGATGTCGTAACAAACATATTTTTACCCGTGCGAAGCCGGCGCGGGTCTATCTATAAGAACATTTTATATCTTGTAAACCACGACTCAGCTATTTTAATAACGACATAATTTAGCAAACTAGAATGCTTTGAAGTCATAAATCATTATCGAAATGTGGAGTCGCATTATCCGAACTCTTTGTAGAACATTATATTTTAAGTGATTGTTGTCAAAAGCTTTATGAAAGTGAAATTACCCACATACTTGCAATCTTAAAAATATTCCATTAATTTCACCTCTGGATTGGATCGCGTGGAATGCTTTGACTGTCAAGCCCCATGCGATGCTTAGGGGTGTATTTTAGCCATTTTGTAATAATTTGATACGTTTTGATTATTGCTTACGATGAAATGCACACTAAAATTTGTTGTAATTTTAGTCTAAAAACAACGTCCTTGTCTGGAGTGGGTGACGAGCGCAGGTCAGTGCCATGCAGTGCTTTGTAATTTAGAGTTCTATGTGGTGTTACTTCTGTTTATGGGTAGTGGCGCTTACCATCAGGCGAACTCTTGGCTCGTCGGGTCATTCAATCAAATAAAAAAAGATTTATGTACCTAAATTATATAAGTGTATTTACGAGCTATGGTGACTGAAACGCCATCATTTACCCATAAACTACTGTTTAACTTTGGATTACATAATACTGAATGGCTCTGCGCTAGTTGCTTCGGACAAGATATTAAGTGCCTAAAGTCCAGTAGATTTACTGGATTCACCGTTCCTCAAATCGGAATACAATTATGCTTACACACTGCAGCTTGGCGGTAGAAATAGACAGTGCGTTGGTACCTACCTAGACGAGCGCTTTCATAAGAGACACCCACCTAATATTCCTCATATCCCAGACCCTCTTGGCACTGGTTTTTAATCACCGACTTTCATCTCAAACACTAACAAAAAAATGTAAGCCTAATAAAATCATTTTAAATACCTACGTAGAGCATCTCAAGTTCTTGGTAAAAAATATTAAAAAATAAAAATATTGTCTATGATACATATCATACAGTTAGAAGACGTGTTCAAAGAATTCTGAGGTCAAATACATAATGATATTATAGATAAGCCTGTATGTAATTATTATTCACAGTGTGCTTCTTTTATTCACATATATTTAATGTAAACAACTACAGCAGAGTAATATGTTCATAAAAAAAGTATCGGTGCATAGTTATTTTTATTTTTTTTATCTCGACATGGCAAGATTATAATCGACCTGACGTTTGTGTATTTTAAATATACAAAATGAGCAGCTACCTCCCATCAATATATATCTCTACATATATTTACGAGACATTGAAATTATTATTTTTTTCATATGCAAGAAAATGTCAGTCATCTTTATCACTGGAGACATCTCAGTAATATTAAGGGGCCTGTTGAGATTTATGTTCATGAAATCCAATAGCTTTAAGTAATAATTTTGCGTAATGCCTTTGTACATACATAATCTACAATTACGGTACACCTGTAAGTGTAAATGTTTGCGCGTAGTGTTTGGGTTAGTGGGCAGACAATCACAGCTGTTCATGCGTTGTTTATGTAGTCAATAAACTCTTTGTTACACAATTGACTAATTTAGGTAATAGTGGCTTAAATTAACACGTCTTTTTGTATATAGTTAGTAATTCATAATGAATATTCCGTATAATTTTCTATTTAAATTAAAAAACGGTAATCAATGGGCGTTATATAAAAAAAAACTATTTTTTTTTTATTGCCTTGATAGGCAGACGATCAAGCGGCCCGCCTGATGGTAAGCGGTCACCGCCGCTCATGGATATCGGCAATGCCAGGGGCACAGCCAAGCCGCTGCCTACCACTAAATTAATTATTACTGGCTGCAAAATAATTATTACTTTACCGGTTTACTCTTAAAATAATAACTAAAAACATTTTTATATTTTAAATACATTTATTTATTTTAAAGATCTTTAGTAAATGTATTTTAGGTATCTTAAAATATCAATAAAATATCAGACTAATCCCACATACAAAATCTGTCCTGCAAGGGGTAAAAATCGGTCAAAAGCGCCCTTGAGTATCCACCTTACAATATTTGTCTACTTTTTGAATCCTATGTCCACAGAAAAAAAGGTTTTGTAAACTCAGAAATGTTCTTACTTGACCCCAAAAATGCATTATTAATCGAACAGTTGGACAAAAGTATGTGTGTCATAATATATATTTGTCATTATTATGATTCACTCAAACTTTCACTTATAAGAGACGTTTTGTTTTACACTGAACAAGTCGCGGGTTACATTTCAGGACACGCTCTAAATAATTCAGCGATAAAAATATTATAACACAAATTATCTTTTTGCGTTTAAACCTTCTAGTATTTTTGCAAGATATAGTTGTGAATACGTGTAAAAATATTTCGTAAAATAAAATAATACTTTTATAAAATCATGGAGTTAAATTATATAAAATATTTTTTATGTTTATTGTTCTTAATAGAAGTGAATCCTATGTCTTTGAAGGGAATACCCCTGACGAGATATGATCCTTGTGGACTGGGAATTATTTATTTTGACAAAGTGGCCGAGAGGTTTTGGATAGGTGTTGTGAATTTCGAATTGTACAGTAATGTGATAGAAGCTGAAATGGAGATATATTTTGATAAAGAAGTTGTGATATACGGAGTAAGTGTTTAATGGTTTAAATCAAATATAAAAAATACGAGTTACAATATTTTTTGTAATAAATACACCGTACTGTTAATTTTAGTCCTTACCTTAGCGTAGGAAAATAAAATTCGCATTTTTTTATTTGAACTACACAGATGTTTATCTACTAAGATCACTTATTTTAATTGACCGTTTAAAGGTAAATTATAATAGATCCAATAAAATAATATTATTTATTTCATTTTAGGCATCACAAAATACCAGTTTTTTGGTTACAAGAAGTAATTGGCGTCATTTCCTAATAAGACCAAAAGGTCTAGTCCCTCAGAGGTATTTATTTTATATACAAGTGCAAAATGGGGCTGCGGGCGAAGATGATACACCTACTGTTTCTGAATTTAAACTAAACAACGTGACTCTTTGCAACGATGCTATAAAGGTGAATTATGTGAAATTTTCTTTTGGCGTAAGAGTATATAATTAGGGCGTAAACAATTAACTTGACTGTGCAATAGCGATATAAGAAAAAAATTGTTTGATTTTGATTTGATAATGTCGAGAAACGTTGCTTTTCTCGGCAGCCGCCAGAATTATGCCGGCCGGCCTCATGAAGTATCTAAATATTCAGCTCATAATGAAAAATAAATCAATAGTAGAAGGAAAAATTAATTTATTCATATTTTGTTTTTTATCCGAGCACGGCAAAGTGACTGCACTCCACCTGATGGTACATCCAAAAACAAAAACCAGCATCCACCGAAAAAAAATAATTTATCAGTGGTCACCAGAATCATGCCGGCCTATATATAATGCTTCTTGACTTCATATCAACAGTGAAATAAAATTCAGTGATTTAAAATAAAAAATAATAAAAGCAAGTTTTTATTATTAATATTTTTACAGGCATCATATACAATAAAATCGTTTAACGTGACCAATGAATACGGCGGTACACATTACTCACATGTATGTGGCAGACGATCACTCAGCCGCACAGAACTGGTGTCAGTCAGAACTGAATCTGAAGCTGGGGACTGGCCGTGGCATGTTGCACTTCTAATAAAAAAAAACACTGACAAAAACCTTGCCAAGTACGACTGCGGTGGCACAATTGTATCTAGGACTGCTGTTCTCACAGGTAATATTTTAATGATGAAATTGCAGTCTACTGATAAGAATAGACAAGCTGTTGAAGATGAATCTATGTTTTTTATCATGGTACGGTAAAGTGACTATAAATTACCTGATGTAAGTACATTGCCGTTAAAATATATCGTCGACTATCGAGGGACGCGATATCTATCAATGGTCAGCAAAAGTATGCCGGCCAAATTTAGCGGGATATACAGTGACCCAACGCGACTCGCTTGAGGCTAGTTTTATCCAGTCAGGTACAACAATGATCATGTAAACTCCCACCAGCATTCATCCTTGATCATTCCTAGCGGGAGTTCTTACAGCTAACTAATATACAAAACATAGCTTCTACTTTTAATTTGGATTTATATATTTAAACATCACATAATATGTAGTAATAATTATATCTTATTTGTATATTTCTGGCAAACATTTAATTTATTGATAGCATCCGTGGCGTAGTAGGCGAGTAGACGACTGCGAAGCGAGAGGCTGCGGGCTCAATTCCCGCACCGAGACAAAGACTTGTGTAATCTACAAATATTCACTTATAATTTTTTTTTTCATCAAGAAGCCCGACGGTGACGTTCATGATATAATGCTATCAAAATTAGAAGTTAATTTTTTCATTGTAAAATCTATTTTGTTACTTCCAGCTGGACACTGTGTATTCAAGAAAGGCGTGTTATTAGAACCTACTAACCTTGTAGTTGTAGCCGGTGTGAATAATTATAACGATTTGTTACAAGTTGGCAGACAACAGAAATTTGTAAGTCATGCTAAATACATTTCCATTTTCAACAAGTCTTTATAATTATGAAGATTAATTTCATATTGGTTATAACAATATACCTAAGCGGTATATAATTATAAGCAGTGTTATGTGAGGTTTCTCTCTATGGGTTCCTAACTACCGGTGGTTTGTGTCTCGTCATTAGAGGGTGATATTTTTTTATATTCTTAAATGTTTATTTTTAATATTTTAATTTTTTTAAATGTAAAAAAGCCTTTTAAAGTAAAGAGTGTAAACTGTACATATACCTTTTTTTAATAGCTTAAATGACGAAACGAGATGTTCGCATGCCTGATGGTAAGCAGAACGCCTGCCTATTAACAGAAACAACAAGGAACTTTTAATTACAAAGCACTGCATGCCATTGGTTGCTTTCGTCATCCCAAGACATAAGTTATTATGTCTTATAATATCCAGTTATTTCACTGGCTTCAATGTAGTTTCAGTCGAAACACCGCAGTGCTTAGACACTGCTGCTTGTAAAAATAGACAAAGCGGTACCTACCCAGACGGCCCCTCGCATACGAGGGACCACCTTGTAGAAACCTTCAGTCCTTGCCTGAAAAAAGCATTTCAATCCAGTACAAATGTTGTCGCTTAACTTCTAAATTTTTATCTGATATGGGAATGCGACAATGATATTTCGGCGATGGTAATCCAGCAATAATAAAATAATCTAGCATAAGTTTGCTAGATTGCATATAAGTACATATTTCTGTCTCACAACCACAATTTTTTTTTTTCAAAATAAATATTGCCTGTATAAGGCGTTGTCTTAGTAAACAATCCAATGTATTATTATTCATTGTTATTATTCACAAAAGACACTGCAGTATACTCAATTTCATACATAATCCTCATTTGCATGATTTATGTAGAGTTCATGTACAAACATGTCTTTTTTCAATATTTTATAAATATCCAAACATCTGCCTAAATAAGTGACACACTTAGTTTCACTCTTTATGTTGATGAATTCAACGCTCAAAATATCTTATAAGGAGAGGGCTATGCTCGGTGTTTTCTACGTGTTCAAATCAGAAATGAGGAGATCCGTAGAAGAACGAAAGTCACCGACATAGCCCAGCGGGTTAACAAGCTGAAGTGGCAGTGGGCAGGCCACATAACTCGCAGAATCGATAGCCGATGGGGCAGAAATGTTCTGGAATGGAGCCCATGTACCGGCAAGCGCAGCGTTGGATATCCGTCTACAAGGTGGATAGATGACCTGATGAAGGTTGCAGGAAGTCCCTGGATGCAAGCCGCTTACAACAGATCGGTCTGGAAATCATTAGGGGAGGTCTATATTCAGCTGTACACGTCCTGTGGCTTCAAATATCCAAATCCAAATATTTCGTGTAAACTTTAACACTAGTTTGGCCATTAACCATTCGAAGTAGAGTAAAATAGCTTTATTAATCATACTCATCTGTTGCAGCCAAAAGAAATAGTCCTTCATCCAAATTACCAAGATGAATATGCAACTGCAGATCTGGCAATTTTAAAAGTCACCAGTTTTACGTACACCGAATTCGTGCAACCAATTTGTATCTGGGGTCCAGTTTATGACAAGACAAATTTATTTGGAAAAGAAGCGACTGTAAGTTGGCGCGCTATTTTATTTACTTCTATATAATTTTTATTATAGACCTCAATTATATTTGTAAAATTTGCTTATATGATTAGTACAAGATTGTGTAAGTGGCATACATTACCAATTCTGAACATTTCTAAAGGCCTGTTTGTTTATATAGTACTAGATGACCCGGTGAACTTCGTATCACCTACATAATATATTTGTGTAAAATGTGGCCAAAACTTAATACAAATGTTTTATTTACATTAAATGCAATTAAGTGAGGTACTGCGCCATTGCACGTGAGGTAGCCCGTCGCACATTTAATTGACTTCGACGACCTAAGTCAGGTCGTCTCCCACCTCCCTCCGGTTGGACAGTCCTGTCCCCGTCCCGTCCCCGTCCTGTCCGCGTCCCGTCCGCGTCCTGTCCCCGTCCCGTCCCGTCCCCGTCCCGTCCCCGTCCTGTCCCCGTCTTGTCCTGTCCCTGTCCTGTCCTGTCTCACTGTCCTGTCTCACTGTCCTGTCTCACTGTCCTGTCTCTCTGTCATGTCTCTCTGTCCTGTCTCACTGTCTTGTCTCACTGTCCTGTCTCACTGTCCTGTCTCACTGTCCTGTCTCACTATCCTGTCTCACTGGCCTGTCTCACTGTCCTGTCTCACTGTCCTGTCTCACTGTACTGTCTCACTGTCCTGTCTCACTGTCCTGTCTCACTGTCCTGTCTCACTGTCCTGTCTCACTGTCCTGTCTCACTGTCCTGTCTCACTGTCCTGTCTCACTGTCCTGTCTCACTGTCCTGTCTCACTATCCTGTCTCTCTGTCATGTCTCTCTGTCCTGTCTCACTGTCCTGTCTCACTGTCCTGTCTCACTGTCCTGTCTCACTGTCCTGTCTCACTATCCTGTCTCACTGGCCTGTCTCACTGTCCTGTCTCACTGTCCTGTCTCAATGTCCTGTCTCACTGTCCTGTCTCACTGTCCTGTCTCACTGTCCTGTCTCACTGTCCGGTCTCACTGTCCTGTCTCACTGTCCTCTCACTGTCCTGTCTCACTGTCCTGTCTCACTGTCCTGTCTCACTGTCCTGTCTCACTGTCCTGTCTCACTGTCCTGTCTCACTGTCCTGTCTCTCTGTCATGTCTCTCTGTCATGTCTCTCTGTCCTGTTTCACTGTCCTGTCTCACTGTCCTGTCTCACAAATTAAAATTGGCGATGGTAGCGCCGTCTGTCGGATCCAATGTAAAACATTCCAAAATCAACAACTACATACTAATAAATTAAAAATTAATTAAAAAAACATTGTCCAGCGGACAAAATTGTGAATCTAAACCATTCTCAGATCCCCTTGAACACACACAAAAAATTTCATCAAAATCGGTCCAGTCGTTTAAGAGAAGTTCAGTGACATACACACTCACAGAAGAATTATATATATAAAGATAAGCCGGCAAACGAGTACGTGGCTTACCTGATGGTAAATGATCTACTGCCCATGGTCACCCACGATACTAGAAGAATCACGGCCGCGTTGCAGACTTTAAAGAAAAGGGATAATTAAGGGATTGGGAAGGGATTTGAGCCTCCGGATATCTCACTCACCATACGAAACGCAGCAGTAAATTGCTAGTTTACATCGGTTTTCTGTGAGATAATGGTAACGACCCTATCAAGCCGGCCCATTCATGCTGGAAAAATGTCTACAGCATGGCTCTACCACTCAAGGCTGTTAAATAACGTGAATGAGATATATGACCTTACATAGACAACATTTTATTCAGATTATATTACGGAAATCATTGGAAAAAAACTAATACGAGTATGCCGATTTTATCGTGTTTTTCTTTGGACTTTTACCTTCTAATAATGTTTTCAATAATTTTAAAGCTAATGTAGGCAATGTAACGTTAAGTTTTTGGGATGACCATCTCATCCGCCACGTGACTGCTGAAGGCCGAAAAGATTAAAAGCGTCAGATCTAAATTTAAAAATAAACCACGATAAAATCCGATTAAATCAGTTTTATTTCTATACGTAACATTCACGTAAACATAAGAAATCATTACTAGAATTTAAATTTTAATTTCTTAAACCTGTGATTTAAAAATAATATTTACAGATAGTTGGTTTTGGCACCACTGAAGACGACAAACCAAGTGCGATATTACGATCAGCCTATACAGTAGTACAGAGCGATAAGACGTGTATTGACTGGAGCCCTAAAGTTTACGGAAAATTGATCAATGAGTTCACATTTTGCGCAGGATATGGACCTAATTCGAGTAAGTAGAATTAATAATTTAAATGAAAATAATAGGCCTGGTACACGGCGTTACTGACATGTGTGAACTCGACATTCGTTATTAGATGATAGTTGTTAGTGCTAATGAGATGTTATCAAAGAGCCTCGACCTCCAATGGGTCATTGGGTCAAAAGCCAGATTTAGAAAGCGGTGTTAATAGCCGCTTCCAACAGGTCGGTCTGGAAATCTTTGAGAGAGGCCTGTGTTCAGCAGTGGACGTCTTGTAGCTGATGATGATGATGATGATGATGTTATTAGACACACCGCATTGTGAGGAGGTTCTTGACTCTGGGGTCCTAACTGCCAGTGGCTTGGGTCCTAGTCCACGCCATTGAAGGTTGATAATTTTTTATATATTTTTTATTTAAAATTGTAAAAAAATACCTTATAAAATAAAGAATACTATACATAGCCTTATATTGTAAACATATCGAGCTAGTCACAAGCCTCCTTACTAACTAAGAGAGGTTAGGCCTTAGTCCACAACGCTAGCCTAGGGCGGGTTGTCAGACATCACATACCTTCGTAATACGCAATTATATAAATAGATTACATTTGTAAGATTATATATATAATTGAATTAACACAAGATTTTTCTGAACCAAGCAACCCTGTGCCAATAATGATAATCTTTTAGAACTTATTACTTTTGGGAGATCATATAGAAGATATAGTAACATTTAAGATTGCTCTGATCTCTATATTCTTTCTAAGTTTAAGTAACGTGAAGAATTCAAATGCCTGTGTCGTTCTAATAGTGTGAGAGTGAATAGTTACTGCATAGCAATGGAAATACCCGTTTTATTGATTTTTCTAGCCTCCTGTAGTTTGTACTTAAAGTTGTTTGTGGATATAATTAGTTACATAAAAGTTTTAGCTATAGTTAAAATTATAGGTGTAACTTGTCTTTGGTCTACTGTCACTGTGCTGAGAAACGATTGATGGTAAGTGCCATGCCTGCCCATACACAGAACACACAGAATTTTCAATTACTAAGCGCTGCATGGCACTAAACTTGATGGCGCTCATCATTCCGAGACATAAGAAGTTAAATCTCATAATGCCCAGTAATTCCATTAGCTTCAATGTCCTTCAGAACGAAACAAAACAGTGCTTGGAAACATCTGCTTGGCTGCAGCAATAGACAAATTTGGTGCTACCAACCCTAATGAGCTATTGCATACGAAGGACCTACCCTGCATAAATATAAATACTGTAATCAAGATTTTAATACTACAATTATTATTTTTAGCCGTGAACCCAAGGAACGGTGACAGCGGTGGTGGTCTCATCGTGAGAACTATACAACCAGATCACAGAATCAGTTGGTTCCTTCGAGGAGTTTTGTCAAAGTGTGGAGTGTCACCTGGCCACAAGCACTGCGACCCTACGTACTACGTAGTGTATACAGACGTCGGCCCACATTATGGTTGGATATACCATCACTCTGGTCTTGAGTTTAGGAACAATATTAAGAGAGGGTGAGGAATCAATAACAAAATACATCGTAGTGTAAATATTATGTGATCAATTGCCACAAATAAATAGATAAATACCATTCTAAATGCGCCAAATGTATGCAATAATTGTAAAGAATTTAGAAAAATTATTTAAAACCAAGTTTCCCAATTAATTATATGACTAGCTAGGAAAAATAATACGGTATTGTTATTTAAAACATTACCAACAATTATTTAATACTATTGATACCACACTGCAGACAATTTTGTCTACAACATGAATGGGCCCGTCGCGACTGGGTCGTTACCACTGTCTCACAGAAAACCGACGTAAAGTAGCGGCTTGCAGCTGCGTTTCGTACGTGAGTGAGATATTCGGAGGCCCAAATCCCCCTCCCCTTCCCAATCCCTAATTATTCCTTTAATGCCTGCAACGCGCCTATGATTATTCTGGTATTGTGGGCGTACATGGGCGGTGGAGATCACTTACCATCAGGTGAACCATTTGATCGTTTACCAGCCTATACTATAAAAAAATGCAGTAGGCAATCGTCACAACATTATATATTTATTTTCGAATATACTTTGATCAATTTCGTATATATTCGACAGAAATATTGTTTACCTCATACAGACGCCTTGTAAATAGAAAACATGTATAAATGCAAAGTTGTTTGTAAGCACAAATCTTCAGACTGTTACCCGTGTCGCCTTCACGGAGTTCCATTTTATATCATTTTATTTTGTGCTGCTCGTAACATGTCTAAGCTCTAAGTTAAAAAAATATTGAATGTAACTGTATCAGTTGTATTAATAAAATAATTTTGTATTATTTGTATTATTTTTTATAATAGTAGAAGTAAAATAAGGACCCAAGGAATCAGTACGTAGAAATTGTTGTCGTGATATCACCTATACTTGTACAGCAAGATAATATTACTCTTAGAATAGACAGGCGGACGACCGATGGCACAGTAATACAAGGATGCACCCCTATACCCGCCCAAACCAACCATCAAGTCATGTCACAAGCCCCTCGGGAGAACCAACACTAACTGATCCTGGAACGCAATTCACACAAGGCGTGTGGATCATTATAGTAGGTTTTAACGGTGGTCGCTATCCAGCCGGATATGAATATCCTACCACCAGTAACACGTTAAACAATATAAACCACCCTCAACAAAATAATTCACAGTACCAATAGATTTTTCAATAAACAAGACTATTTGCCAATTTAATTCAGTATCCGTATTCATGAATCCCCAACATATAATTTCATGCAGTATTTCTATCTACAGCATTTTATAATAAAAATAAAATATTTTGCGATCATTGTTGCATAAACTTATATGTTCATACGTGCAATTTTAGCCAAGGCTTAGGTTGCAATTTTACTAAGAATGCATGCTAAAGTCCCTCTGGGTTGATACCACTGCTTTGTATTTTTCTGACGTCAAGCAGCAGTATGTTTCGGTTTCATGAACATTGAAGTCAGGGAAATTCCTGGTCGTCATAATGCGTTATCTCGGGGTTACGAACGCAGTGCAGTGGCATGCAATATTTTGTTACTAAAAGTTCTGATGGTGTTACTTACGCCTACCATCAGGCGTTCATTTCCTCGTTCAAGCTAATTAAAGATTTTACAACTCTACTCATCTAAGTTGAATTACCTATTGATTGTACATAATCCTCAAAACAAAAACAATTACATTTAAAATGAATCCTTACATAAAAGTCAAAGGCGTGTTGCGCTTCAAAAATTCAATTACTCGTTTTCATTGCTCCGAGAATCTAAAAGGTATGGGAAGAGCTCGCCAGGATTCAGAATATCTAGTACAGCTACTATTCTGTACAAACATAATGATATTATACTCTGGAATACATGAAAGTGGGTCTTAAAAGGAATAGACTAAAGTGTTTTAAACGAAATTGAGCTCCAATGTTGGGTCGATACTTGGAATTTTGTACTTCAAATATCAAATGTGATATTATGGTTTATTATTTTATAATAGATTTAACCTTACTAAGTTATAATTCAATATCAAAAGACATAAATTTATTTTAAAATGTGTACATTCCTGTAGCTATGATTTATAGACAATTTCAATAAACGATTTGAATGGTAGAGCCACAATGTAAAGAATTTTGTCTATGGCATGAATGGGCCGGGTCGACTGGGTCGTTACCACTGTCTCACAGGTACAACGTAAAGGTTTGCTGCTACATTTCATACGGTGAGTGAGATATCTGGAGGTCCAAATCCCCTTTCCCTTCCCAATCCCTTAATTATGGGTCGGCAACGCGCCCATGTTTCTTCTGATATTATGGGTATACATGGGGATGGGTGTAATGAGTTAAACCCAATTTTGAATCGTTGTGCCTTAATCTTTATTAATTTAAATCTATTTTAACAATACGTTAGATCCACGCTTAGCATAATGAAGTCTGTGAAGCCATGTCACCAGAGTCCACCCGACAGAACGTCGCCTCTGCATAATTTATTAAAATCTTATGAAAAAAGTGTCAGCGAACATAATAGGGAAACTCTGCTAATATAAAAGTCTCTATTATGTTCTCGAACACCAGAATTTGTACCAAGTTTTTTAATTATACTCTCATATTATACGCAAAAATTCCGTTGTTCGTAATATTTGCAGGGTAGCGTACCATTCGAAGGTGTCTAATGAAGGCTTTATATTGAACATATATGCGGCAAGATTAGAGTGTATTTTTTAATAGGTAAGTTCTTGCATAAGGCAGTATGAGTGGGTACCATTGTTTTGTTTATTTCTGCTGCCAAGCAGCGTGTGTAAGCAGTATTGTGTTCAATTTTAAAGGACATTGGAACCAGTGAAGTTACTGGGCATTATAAAAATACATCCAACAGTCACACACATATATCTGATACACTAGGTTAGCCTGTATCATGAGTATCAAGAACTAGAAGGAACTTGTGGTCCCACAACACCCAGACCCGAATATTTGTGGATCATACAAACATTAGTCTCTGTGCGGGAATCGAACCCATGGCCTCTCGTTTCACAGCCGACTACTCGACCACTGCACCACGGAGGCTACTTTATATTTCGTGTTATCATTCTAAAAAATTAGTCTATTAAAACAGGCAAGCCTGTTACTTATGAAGCTTGAAGCCCACCATTTATCTTAATTTGTTTTTTTTATAATCCTTTTTAATATGTAACTATAACAATAAAATTCATTTTGAACTTTATAACAATGCAATTAAACATGATAAATTGCTAACAGTGAACGTCACGCTTGAGTACTGAACACCTGCATGACGTGGAAACGGGGCAAACACTAATTATATTCCAGATGCAACATTTCTTCGCTTAATGTTTGCACAAGCTGTTTCTATTCATCTGATAAAAATAGTTTTTGTTAATATAATGTATTCGCATAAATTATAATGTTAGGAAAATTTGTGGATCACACAAACATTTTTCTTGACGTGGAGATCGAACTCGAGACCTTTTATTTCATATGGAGGCTGTCAAAAGTGTTGTAATTTCAAATGTATTGTATATGTATTACATTATTATCTAAATGTATTTAAATCCTTTGTCTATTTCTGCCGCCACTGAAACTACTGGGCATTATGAGACTTAACATCTTATGTCTCAGGGGTGACGAGCGCAGTTCAGTGCCATACAGTGCTTTGTAATTCAACATTATGTATGGTATTGCTTTTGTTTATGGACAAGCCTGTCCCTCGCATCAGACGAGCGCCTTGCTCGTCTCGTCATTCAATTAAATAAAAAAAAACATTCGAAAGGAATTAATGGCATTCCATTAATTCCTTTCAAATGTTTTATAAGAGTTATTAATAAGGATGGAATCATTATTCCATCCTTATTAATTAGAAACAAATCGAAAAATAAATGAGTTATAACAATTTTGAAAATTCTCTTAATTTGTAAAAAGTAAAATATTCCAGGTATAAGTAATTATTGTTGGTAATCAGCTTAAAATACAATGTTTTAACGGTTCTATCAATGTATTTAATAATCTATGGATCGTTGAATAGGAAGTTTTCCAATAGGGTAAATGTCGATGACATGGCTGCTTATTAATTTGCTCGTATCGCTTCAATGAACTCAGCAAGCGCATTGAACAATATCATATTCGTATGTATAATTTATTAAATAAGGTACTGCCTGTTTTCACGCGGCATTGCTCGAACGAATCCGACTTAAAGTGATTTCTCATTAAAGTAAACTTCGTCACTTTTTGCTTTTCGTGACTTTTTTTTTTACTAACCCTGGATTATACATGTCCCACTGCTGGGCACGGGCCTCCTCTATTGAATGAGAGGGGGTTAGGCACTACGCTGGCCTAATGCGGGTTGGCGGACTTCACATACCTTCGAAAAATCTTATCGAGTTTTCAGGTATGCAGGTTTCCTCACGAAGTTTCCTTCACCGTTAAAGCAAGCGATAATTAATAATTAATATACACGTAACTTAGAAAAGTCAGTGGTGTATGCTCTTGGGGCTGGTTTCGAACTTACGACTTTCGTCTCGACAGTCCATACCACTCCCCGCTGAGCTATCGTTGCTATCGCATGTCAAATGCATTTCGAAAAAACTTGTTTAATTGAATTTACTACATATGTTTTAATATACAACAAATATCATAACAGTATGGTTTAATAGAAAAATATCGTGTAAAAGGAAGCATTTTGATGAAGTAATTAGACCAAGAATGCCATAATTGCATGTTACAGCGTCGTTTGGCTCCGTTCATAAAAATATTAGAAAATTTCTTCATTGCATCGGGTGAAAAAACTATGTAAAAACTCTCTAACCCTTAATAATATCGGATATAAGCGATATAATCGTGTAAAATCTTGCATAAAAAAGCGCAACACTAAGATTGCCGTTTAATAATGTTTCCCTCTTTTAGCAAGCGTCAAGTAATCCTCTGTTTTCCATGTAAAAGCATTCCACACCTGGGATCCTTCGTGACACTAAGCAATAAAGGGTTTTATTCTACAAATTTATGTTTGCAGCCAGTTTCAACTCTAAGCTACTGTAAACAAGGTTTATATTGAATAATTCAGGGTATGCCAATGCCCTGCTTAGAAACAAGGTTAGTGGAGCGAGACTCTGAATGCGTATACTTGTATTAAAAAATTGGTGGCACGCAAATGCGTGCTATTTGGTTATAGTACAGGCTCTGTAAAACAGTTTTCATTGATTGCTGTTGAAAATATAAATTTACCTTTTATAGTTCTAATGAATCGAATCGACGTTCGCAAAACCACGTGTTTTTTCTGTGGAATATTTCAACTATTTTCAATACGAGGGACCCGTCTGGGTTGGTACCACCGCTTTGACTGTATCTGCCGCCAAGCAACGATCTGTAATCACTGTTGTGTTCCGGTTCGAAGGATATTGAAGCCAGTGAAATTACTGGGCATTATGAGACTTAGCATCTTAAGTCTCGGGGTGACGAGCGCAGTTCTGTGCCATTCAGTGCAGTAACTCAGAGTTCTGTGTGGTGTTGCTTAAGTTTATGGACAGGCGTGGCGCTTACCATCAGGCGAGCGACTTGCTTGTCTCGTCAATCAATTCAATAAAAAAAATATTTATTGATTCCATAATTCATTGACATGTTTTACTATTTATTTTGAATAGATTCATATGTATGGGAATTTAAATGTTTCAACTAATTACACAATAACCAAACCAATTAAATCTATATATTTTTCTAAAAACATCGCGTAAATAAAATATAAAAAATAAATCTTCTTATCTATTGAAAGTTAGAGTAGTTATCACATATTTGTCTGGTTATCTAAAAGTATATATTGTATATTGTAAATAATATATTGTCACAGTTTACGAATCCAAGATCTCAAAAAGAAATATTTGTAACCTATATGGAAATATTGCCACAGTTTCTTCATTACGAATCCAAAATCTCGAAAATTTATATTTCATAAATCCATTCCAACTACAAAAAACTTAACAAAAGTGAATCAAGAATAATATGTTTTGATTGCTTAATTTTCTTTCATAAATCGTTATCCAGTCCTCTTTCGGTTATCATGAAGTGGTGTAACGAACGATGCGTAAGAAGAAGGGAATTTATTCTTTTGCGATAACAAGCACACTTTTTTATATAAAAATCAAAGCGTTGTTCATGTTACTTTGATGTGCCACAGTTCTTCCCCAGTTCGATTCGAATCACGTACACTTATAATCATGTTCGACTCCTCGTATGTTTGATAAAGTCTTGTTATACGAAAAATGGCGTGCAATTTGACAAAGAAGAAAATAAAGGTTATAAAGTATTAAATTTCCTCCCATTGCCATTGTTACGTCAGTGTTTGTTTAATCAAAGTTGAAAACAATAAAATAGCGTAATCAAACTTGTTATATTTTACTTGCATTCTTTTGTTTTTCTTTTTTTGTTTCTTTCTAAAAACATTTCTCTTTTATATCCAGAGTTGGAAATGCTTTAATATTCCAATACATTGTTTTAGTGCTCAGTTTAGACTTATTTAGATTAATTTCTCCTTTAAATTTCGGCGACAAAATATATTACGAAAGGTTACCTTTAAAATGCAGGCAATTTAAATAAGTTTTCGTAGTAATTACAAGAGTGAGTATACTCGTACAAATGGAAGTAGTTAGATCGACCGGGGCGCGTCCGATTGGCCGGGATTTAGTCGAAAATTGGCCAAATGAAAGCTCAATGAACGTGTCACGACGAGTCGCTAGGCACATTTGTCCACGTCCCGAATTGTCCGCATTGCCGTACACTAGTGCAAGGGGTTGTCGATGATTTTAATTGCATTTTCAATCATTGCAACAAACGGAAAACAATTAGAGGCTGTTTGTTCAGCTAT
The DNA here is from genome assembly GCA_949126905.1 of Amorpha juglandis. Taxonomy (NCBI): domain Eukaryota; kingdom Metazoa; phylum Arthropoda; class Insecta; order Lepidoptera; family Sphingidae; genus Amorpha; species Amorpha juglandis. Next base: position 12,994,474 of record OX421372.1, read on the forward strand.
GTTAACTTTTGTTCGCTATTTAAATAGTGATATTTTGTGATTTGTGCAACAGGTATATTGTTGATTACTTTTAATTCTATGCATCAACTGTCGCAGTCCGTAACGCCAATTATCTTTATATCTCAGTTGGTCGATTTTTAAAATTCCATTATTAAGTTTGATTCCACACTCAAAAACAGCTAATGTTTTACGCTCCGTTATTGAGTACAGAAAATTGCTATAGATCGCTAAATTGTTGTTAAATTTAGCACATTCAGTAGTACCAGACACGGTTTTCAGCCTTAGTACGCTGCAACTAGACGAATGAGGTGATTACTAATAAATGATTTAGTAAATTTACATACATACGTATACATATACGCATCCACGCATGCAATTCGCGAAGGGGTGGGCTGAGGTGTACTCAGTACACCCACATTTCGCCCAGCGTATCTCCGTTCCATGATATGATAGGGGGCGAGCGTATCGCCATACCGGGCACATTTCCAGACCCGGGATGATATTAAGCTATTCGTGATAGAAAAACTCAACATCGCTTTTATCCGACCCGGGAATCGAACCCGACACCTCAGCACATCAGTCCGCAATATAGCTACACCACCGAGATAGTCTTTAGTAAATACACTTTAGACCACAACACCGGACATCAAATATTCAAATCACATATCGATGCGGGCGCGACACTAGTCGGCTGTAAGCTGCCCTAGGGGTCGGACGTCGGGTCATCAGAGGGGACGATCCAAGCCATCCGTACCTATGACACGACACACTGTCATTCAACAGAATGCATAAAAAGAATATCAGACGATTGAAGTTATTTTAACATTTAAAGATGGGTTCGATTTTTAAATTTTTGCTGCGTGTGTTTGTAGGACTCATGCAGCGCTCTCTATTTATGTGTGACTGGTTATCTTTCACAATTTTATTGCATGTTACTGCCAAGCTCCCGTGGGTCATAGTGTGATAACAAACCTGCTGAAATGAATGCCAGAAAAAATAAAGACTTAAAAAAACATTTAAGGAAGAACATTGAAGCCAGTGAAATTACTGAGCATTGTGGGACTTAACATAGCAAAAAAGCTTTGTCAGGGTAAGGAGCGCAGTTCAGTGCCATGCAGTGCTATGTAATTCGTAATTCTGCGTGGTGTTGTCTCTGTTATTATTTATAGGCAAGCGTGGAGCTTAGCATCAGGCGAGCGATCTGCTCGTTTCTAATAAATAATAATGTCTCCTTTGCTCTCCTTTGTACTATATTGTTTCTATTCTCATAAAGCAGGATATTACAAAGCTCAATATTTGCAGTTTACTCAAAGAATATTGGTTTAGTAGACGTATGCCTGTTGAGGCACAGTATATTAAAATTCCTATTGTAAAAGAAACTTATGGCTTGGTGGTTAGTACATAAACAGATAAGATGGGATTACGTCGTGTTTTTTTATTTGTTAACATGAAATTGTTAAACGCAACGTTATTTTTTTTCTCCAGTATCGATGATGTGTCTACGTTTAACTTCTTTAATTAAAATAAAACTAATTTAAACGGATTTTATTGCGGTTTTTTATTTTAATTTTGGTTCTAACGTTTCTAGTCCACCCTGTGACCACGAAGGCTGGAAAGAGTAACATTCGCGTAAACGTAAGAAATCATTCTATGATTAATTTTGTAAGATAAGATAGTACAATTATTCTACGAATGAATTGGCAAATCTTATTGTAAGAAATTTCATTTCTTGTCCCAAATTACAAAACATATCTACAGGTCGATATACGTTAAAAAGTTATATTGTACGCAAAATATTTAACGATTTTTTGTGTGTGTAATATTTTTTTTTTGTTATGATATATAGTGTTTCAAATGTTAATGTAAATTATTGCCACTGTCTGTTAATAGATAGCAGTAGTAGTACGTAAACATTTTAAGAACTCGATAAGTTCATGTTTTCTGCTTTCTTTTCTATTATCAAATCTTAACCCATAAAATTTTAGATATAGTCCCGTATCTTTCCAGAGATCATTTCTCCTACGTACTTGCATACTCTAGAGTGAAGTTCCCTGCACGTTGTTTCATCAGCGCTACGACATGCCCTTCTTTAAACTAGGTTTAAAAACTCTCACCAGAGGATTATTACAAGATGTAGTATTTTATACATATCGTTGGGTTCATGAGGTACAAATGACAGTATTCACATTGGTGATAAATAATAATTGCAAAGCTATGTTAAAATGTAAACTTCTGCTCTGACTAGAGGAAGAAGTTTAAATTAAAAACTATAAACTTCTCTGTATTGGAATAGTTTAAGAAATTACTTGGAAAATTAACACTGGTAAGTTATAAGTAACAATAACTTCTTTAATAAACAATACTAGAGAAGAGGTATTTCCAGAGACGGTGCTGGTTGTCTGAAATTGCATCGATATATATCTATAAAAAGCTAAAACACGAGCCGAATCAAAAACCTCCTTTTTTTAGATGTCGGTTAATAGTTGTTTTCTCACAATTAACATCAAAACATACACGTTTAATACTTTAAAAAATGTCTTTGTGTCATTTATCTCCTTTGTAATCAAAATACTGACTTTACTAATGACCACACGATCACATCACGTCGTACGAGTTTTTAAAACTTCATTAAACGTCTTTATCATGAAAACTTGCATCGTAAATATACGTTTCAACAATTTGATCACTGAACTTCTGCTTTAGCCAACAATGAGAACTAAGACGATAAAAATGACGTCATCACAACCCAAGACGTTGAGCAAAAAAGCTTTCAAGCGTATGTTAGTCCTCGCGTGCGATAGGGTTGTCTTGCGTAGTAAAATGTAGGGAATATTATTTGCAGGTCACTGTATATATATGTATATATATCATAATGAGATTTATAGCATGGATTTATTTTATTGTGATAGGTTTAAACCATTAACCATTGTGTACTTGATTTGTAATGATATCCTGATGAGGTTTGTAGGTTGGGATGTTTGTGAATTAAGCTATTTGTTAATAACTCCGTAGCGGTTAAACTGATTTGGATGAAATTTGACACACAGATGGATTTTAATTTGGATTAAGACACAGGCTACTTATTATTTCGGCAAAATATATTGACGCGGACGAACTGCTCGAGCTAGTAAAAAAGCGAAATTTACCATTAAAAAAGCTCTTATTTTTTTATATACACCCAACAGTCACACACATTTAAAATACTCTAACGTACAAACCACTATATATGTAATTATTACTTACGCCATTAAATTGCTTGAAAGATGAAAACTAATTAACCAAATGACTCAATAACACATCACACTGCCAACCCTGACTGGGGAAATATGCACAAAGCCGCTGAAGGCCCAATTGACCCAAATGGACACACAAATAGTTGAAAGGGAGGCCCGCACGAGGTCATTATTCGCTCTGTAGCCCAGGAAAGTGTCAGGACAGGGGACGACCGGCATTTATCCACATCCTAAAGGCACCACTGATTTTGGAAAGGATGTATTAAAACGGGTTTTTCAAAGAATCAACCGGGTAATAAATTATATTAAGTAACGAAGTATTGAAATAGTTGACCGTTTTGCGTTGTTATTCGACTGCATTATTGGTAGTTTTAAGCGCCTAGTTTTTTTTTGTGGCAATTATTGACATTATCTTTTTAAGAAAATTATCGGATAGTGATTTTTACGGTGTTTTTCGGTTGACACTGTTCTTGAAATGCACTGCATCAACATCAGGTGATATACCTTGATAGCCATTTTGACTTGACACTTTGATTTAAAAAAATCTTTTGCCTTTAAAAAGCTACATTATCACTGAGTAACATACTACTAACATACTACGTACTACTTTTACTAGGCTACTTTCTATCTTGGAAAAAAGCAGATCACGCGGGTGGAGCCGCGAGGAAAAGTTAGTATTTAATAACAATCACAAAAAATATATATGAATGGGTGAAATGGGGGTCGCAAGTTTGTATGAAACTTCGTCAATTTTATAGATGGACACATGAAATAAGGGATAAAAGGTTGTATAAAAGTAAGCCTTTCAGGTGGTCGGAGCCGCGAGCAAATGATTGTAATTATTTATATTTTCACACATTAAAAAATGTTAAATTTCAGAGAATTACACGACAAGAAAAAAAACAAGTGACTACTACAAAGATACAAAAAAACGGAACCCGTAAATAGTGTTTCCATTTTTAAAAATATTAAAACTATTAAACCTTCTATGTGGCCAGCATTAAATTCTCTACAAAGTTTATATTATTTCAATAGATAATAAATAAAGTCTGTAAGTCGGCATCTAAAAAGAAAGTTAAAAAATCTTTCCGTAGGCCCAGTCTGAGCAATCTTTTGCTCCATTAACCGTTCACGCTCACCGCCTATGGAAATTGGACGTTAAACGAAATAATGTATAGTAAGGAAATAGTTCTCCGAGATTTGTAGCCTCGTAACTGTACTAAGCTTACTGCGCATTACTGAATATTAGATTAAAATGAAAAATGTGACATATTTTGCGATTCATTTGGGCTCGATACTGCTGTAAATTCGGTTATGTTTTATGCACTTCCATTTCATTCGGCAGTTAATATCGATAAATCATTTGGCAATATTGGAAAATCTTAACTTGTCGTCTATTTATTATTATAAGACTGATATATATGTGGATATGCCGGTTCCATTTGTAGGATCTTATAATTACTCTTTAGTTACCTATTACTTTCTATTACAAAATATATAGTATTGTTAGGAATTTTAATGTGAGATGAATAATAAAAATAATAGCACACAAATAACATGATCACTTTCGAACCAATTTATTCTATTCACAGAGAACAAACCCGTGTCAGGAGTAACCAATTGTAGGCTTTACTTTAACTACACTTGTATACACGCTTAGTATGATTAACCACGACGGAATTACCACTACCGTAACGGTCAGCCAGGCAGAATGCTGGCTACTATAATAACGACTACGACTGGTACTAAGGTCCTTACTACGCGACGACTGAATGCGAACTGTCCCTGTCAAGTCGTGCGCCACTCTTTTATACATTATTTTAGGCGGATCTACCCGACGACCATTTTATAAACACCGTTCGCATAAATTAATAAAAATTGACACCTAACACGGCCTTTCCTGGCGAAGAGTTGTCCTCGACTCTTATGGGTGTCGTCTTCTGATGTTATTCTTCATCCAGAAGGGGCATGGATAGTCCAACCTCCGTGTTAGACGTAGAGGGACCAGCTTCCCGTTCGGGTATGGGGGTAGATGTTCTAACTTCGGGACTTGGCAGGTCCACTGTTGTTTGACCTGGTGTGTGGACTTCGGAATCATCAGTGTCATCATCTGTAAAGTGCGACAATGTAAACCTCATGTAAATAAACAGTATTTGCCGTTATCTTTCCTTTCACCTTTTACATTTCCTTCACCCTTTCACCCTTCGGTCAATTCATACATCATCGTTCAAACTGAATGAAATCATTTCTATTCGGTTCTCACATTCATCTCGCAAGTAATAAAATAAGAAAATAGGCCTTTTGGTTCCTGTTTACACAGAAGAAAATTTCCAAGCTCTTCGCAGTGGTAGGCGTCCACTCTCTGGGTACTTCAACTGGCAGTACTAGTGGTTTCTTCGACTGAGCTGATCCGACTATACACATCGTGCAGACATAGATAAGTAGGTAGGCCAATACCATCCCGACTATGCATCCTGTGCAGACACGGGTAATCCGACTATGCACATCGTGCAGACACAGATAAGTAGGTAGGCCAATACCATCCCGACTATGCATCCTGTGCAGACACGGGTAATCCGACTATGCACATCGTGCAGACACAGATAAGTAGGTAGGCCAATACCATCCCGACTATGCATCCTGTGCAGACACGGGTAATCCGACTATGCACATCGTGCAGACACAGATAAGTAGGTAGGCCAATACCATCCCGACTATGCATCCTGTGCAGACACGGGAAGGCCAACTATGCACTTAGTGCAGACATGGACAGGCCAACCCGACTATGCACTTAGTGCAGACACGGGTAATCCGACTATGCACATCGTGCAGACACGGACAGTCCAACTGTGCATCCTGTGCAGACATGGACATATGAGCAAACGTGGTTACTCCAACTATGCACCGCGTGCAGACTTGAGAAGTCCGACTATGCATCTCATGCAGACACGGACGTGAACAGACTTGTGATCAGCTCGACCGACGACAGGCAAATTACACGTCCTTTCCTGACGCGTGCGCGTCCCGAGCACATTAGGTGTTTACAGAACGGACAATGAGTTTAGAAGAATACAATGCAAAAGATTCGTTTCTAGGCGGAGCCGTTATTCAACGCCACTCCGCACCACGCACGTCGTGCCGTATTCTTCATCAGAACCGCTGTCATTGCACTTCTCAGCTTTCGTCTGCCTGCATGACGCACCCGACGAGCATCTTACACCTCCTGGGTAACAAAAATACACGGCAGAATTACATAGCTCATAGCTCTTGGGTGCGGGAATCGAACCCGCAGCCTGATGCCTGTACGCTACATTGCGGTGGTCGGCTGTCACGCGATACCATTGGTATAATCACATTTTATCTTAGGTGCGGGGAATCGAACCCGCAGCCTGATGCCTATCCGCTTGTGTTGCGGAGGCTGACTGTTATCCGCCAGCATGGCTATACCCATGTGACACTTTCTTATATTACAAAATTTCAGGAACATATTAGCTGCGCTTTATGCACCGCTTCGACCAATCCTGACTAATTGAAACAATCACTTTTGGGGTAGCCCTTGTGAAGGTTTCAAGTTTAAAAAGGTTAGTGTTAATCGACGCTGGCAGACGGCTGCTGCCCGTCACAGGCAGTCGGCCGCTGCCCGTCGCTGGCAGACGGCTGCTGCGCGTTGCCAGCAGATGGTTACTGCGCGTCGCGATAACCGGCGCCCAGCACCAGATGTACAAAGCGAGCTCCTCAAGCCCGCTCACCTCGTATTTCTGCACACCGAGTGGTGAACAGTAGCTGTAAGAAAACTAGCACAGCGGACTGCGCCTGATACGCATTAGAAATACGTCTTCCGGGACAACACCCGATACACACAAAAATGTGTCTGTCAGGACAACACCTGATATACAAAGCGAGCTCCTTTAACCGGCCCGCCTCGTATCTGCAACATAAGGAAAAACACACGGAGAAAAATGGTTATACAGGTTCGTGTGAGTCCGAAGCATAACTTCTTTATGAAGTAAAAACTATTACTATGGGCGCAAGCGTGCACTCAAGCGCCCACAGAAAAGGGTCTTGTGAGTAATAAATGTGATTGATTAAACATCTAATAGCTTCGGACATAACACGAATAAAGATAAATCTCAGTGTATCATGAATGACAGAATCCGGACTTCCGTCACTCCCCACACACTGCCACATGACACACTATAGTAGCTGCAAAATTGCGAGCGCACGTGAATCGGCTGATGCCATTAGGTAGCTGCCCGGAGGCAAGCGCACATCGCCTTAAAACACTACCTCACGCTATTAGTTAGCTGCCCGGAGGCAAGCGCACGTGAGTCGGCTGATGCCATTAGTTAGCTGCCCGGAGGCAAGTGCACATCGCCTTTGATGGGAGACCAAACGCTGATAGACGGCTGCAGCCCGACGCTGGCAGACGGCTGCTGCGCGTCGCTGGCAGACGGCTGCTGCGCGTCGCTGGCAAACGGCTGCTGCGCGTAGCGATAACCGGCACCCGGTACCACTCCGCCACACGCGTCCCGACAAGCTGCGCCCAGCACCACTCGTCACCACTACTTCTGAAAACAATCGGAAAACAAGAAGGCACGCGATTATCATGAAAACAAGTTTTATAAAATTCTCCCCACACTAAAGTGTGCCAGACAGAAGCCTGATACGTATTGGGAAATAAGTCTGCTAGGTCAGGGACCCGAAAAGCATTTCGTTAAAAGGTTGAACTGTTTCGAGTTCAGCAGTTCCGCGCAATATGATCATGTCTGACGTATCCTATAACAGAATATGTCCACGAGGTATACGCCCTCAGTAAATTCGCAAAACAAACATGGTCAGAATCCAAGGGCATCATAAGCCCTTCTCCAGGACATCAGGCAGCATTGCAGCCAGTGTCCACTCTTACGGTTACAGTAATTTGCAGTTACGACATTTGAATGATGTTCAAATAGTTCACATCTACTACAAATACCAAATACCGTTAGGCATTTAGCGCACGGTGGGTACACAGCATTGTTCCATGGATAAATCCGTGTCGCCTCGTCAGCAAAACAATTTTATAAAACCGTAGGTACTGCAAATACTTTTATACCAGATCTCATAAACAGGAACGGACTCACCAAATTCTTGTTATACTCAACGCTCGTAAATGTATCCGATCACGGTCGTCCCTCCCGCAAAGCCTCTGTGTAAGCCGTACGGGTGAACCATCACACGGCGGCGTTATGCTCCAACGATCGGGAACTCTTGTGCACCAATATCTTGCACTCCATGCCCGCGCCGGAGCCACATCAGTAGAACTCGTCCATTATAGTCCATGGATAAATTCAAACCACTCGTATACAGTCGCAGTTCATCGCGTAGTTACTGACATATCGCGTAGTTACCAACACAAGTGCATTTAAAGTTCTAGCATAAGTTATTAAGTAATGCCTTGAAAATTTAAATATGAAGAAGATGATGATAGGCTGCGGAGCCTATCCCACTTCTGATGTTAGGAATTTTAATGTGAGATGAATAATAAAAATAATAGCACACAAATAACATGATCACTTTCGAACCAATTTATTCTATTCACAGAGAACAAACCCGTGTCAGGAGTAACCAATTGTAGGCTTTACTTTAACTACACTTGTATACACGCTTAGTATGATTAACCACGACGGAATTACCACTACCGTAACGGTCAGCCAGGCAGAATGCTGGCTACTATAATAACGACTACGACTGGTACTAAGGTCCTTACTACGCGACGACTGAATGCGAACTGTCCCTGTCAAGTCGTGCGCCACTCTTTTATACATTATTTTAGGCGGATCTACCCGACGACCATTTTATAAACACCGTTCGCATAAATTAATAAAAATTGACACCTAACAGTATGATATAGCATAACTTATTTTAAGATTGTAACTCTATTCAGTTGAGTCTATTGTATTAGGGTTCATCCTATAAAAATAGTGGTTATGTGGTAAAACCAGGGTTCGAAAATATCCGATATTTATTATAAATATCAAAATATCGGATATTTATGATATATATCCGATATATATCAAGTTTGATATATATCCATTTTGTATGAAAGCCATATTATTATTTTATTGTATTATTTATGAATACTGTTTGCATATGTGTTACATACACATACTAAAATTATAAAATAAATATCTCGTTTTTGGATAAGGCAAAATCAACTAAAAAACATAAACTCTTCTTTTAGGGCAGAAGTGTTGCCATTTATGGATTAGAACTTACCATTAGGGAGTATGTTTTAACACTACTCCCACGCCATCTATATTTGGGAAGTAGAAATACAGTAACAAACTCTAAAAATTACTTAATAACATTAATTTTTTAAACCATTTTTGTATTGCAATATATTATAAAAAAAATATTGATATATATCGTAAAACCCAGCTTGATATATATCGGATATATATCGGATATATATCTTGATATATATCCATTGATATATATCCTCGAACCCTGGGTAAAACAATAAATATATATAGGTATTAGCTATTAATTTTCCAAAAACTGTGACATTAAAAAACATCTATTTAGTTCATGCTAAAAATCAGGAATTGATTATAGGTTCTTAAAGTTTACAGGTCATGTAAGATTCCACATGATTTTTTCAAAGATTTGGTGAATAGACCGGTGATTTTCCAATTTGAAACATAATTAAATTATAGTAGAATCAAACCCATTGTAAAAGGAAGAGAATACAACAAAATTGATAGGAAAAATAAATTAACGGCGATCTGAGGTCGGGAAGTGGGAAGGGGGGGGCTTTTAAGGGTAAAAAACGGTTTATCTCGATTTCCGGAAAAACTACAAGTCCTATGGAAAAAAGTTAAATCGCAAAGTTGTAGGTAATAAAAAGATCTACAACTTTTGTATACACACTTTCTTCACATAACCTCAAAATATATGTGAAAAATTCAAATAATCAAGTTTCTTGTTTTTATTTTTATCTATTATAATAAATCATTTTTTTTCACGAAATTTGGTGAAAACTTACCTTTTTGTATCCCAAATACACTGTAATTTTTTTGATTTAAAATATTTATTTTTGCACCTTATTTTGACTTAATATCGAAAAAGCAGCCTAATTTTCAAACGAAAATTCTCACGTCAAAATATGAGCTTTTTTAAAAAAGTTTGTTGGTTTCTTGTTCATTGAATTCTTTACTTTCTGATGGTGTAAAAAAATATATACATTACTATGGTAAATGTGCTCAGAAAATGCAAAGAAACGAACTACTAAATAACAGGTAGTAAGGCCCAGACCCACCTAGCCCCTTCCCCACTTCTTTATGATGGGCTAAAATTTTCCGTAGATCACTCAGGTATATAAGTTATATTAAAATAACAATAAAGAGGCATCTACGCATATAATTTAAAGAAGATTCTACAACTTACTCAAAATATTGTAGATATGTCTTATTAAATATTAACTTATAACTTTACATTTTCTGAGCACATTTACCATAGTAATGTATATATTTTTTTACACCATCAGAAAGTAGAGAATTCAATGAACAAGATACCAACAGACTTTTTTAAAAAAGCTCATATTTTGACGTGAGAATTTTCGTTTGAAAATTAGGCTGCTTTTTCGATATTAAGTCAAAATAAGGTGCAAAAATAAATATTTTAAATCAAAAAAATTACAGTGTATTTGGGATACAAAAAGGTAAGTTTTCACCAAATTTCGTGAAAAAAAATGATTTATTATAATAATAAAAACAAAAAACTTGGTTATTTGAATTTTTCACATATATTTTGAGGTTATGTGAAGAAAGTGTGTATACAAAAGTTGTAGATCTTTTTATTACCTACAACTTTGCGATTTAACTTTTTTCCATAGGACTTGTAGTTTTTCCGGAAATCGAGATAAACCGTTTTTTACCCTTAAAAGCCCTCCCCTTCCCACTTCCCGACCTCAGATCGCCGTTAATTTATTTTTCCTATCAATTTTGTTGTATTCTCTTCCTTTTACAATGGGTTTGATTCTACTATAAATTTGTTTCTATTTTTACCATTTTCAACCGGATAATCACCCGTCTAGAATGAAGCAGTCTGACTATAAATATTACATCTAGCAGCTTATTCGTTAAATTTTTGATAGGTTTGAGCTGAAATGCCGTTAAAGCACTGTACATAATATATAGATACCCATCACGTTTGTAATCCCCGAAAGGGTATGCAGAGGTGAAGTACAGCCCCACTTCGCCAAGCGTATCTCCGTCCCATGATGTGATAAGGGGCGAGCCTATCGCCATTTTGGGCACGATTCAAGAATCCGGTCTGATACTGAGCATTTCATGATACAAAAACCATTATCACTTAACCCGGCCCGGGATCGAACCCTGGACCTCGGCTCAGCAGTCGTACCTCGTACACCACCGAGGCAGTCACTGTAAATAATAATAAATAACAATAATAAATTCACCCAACAGTCACACGTAGTAACCCCGAAGGGGTAGGCAAAGTAACCAGTAGGTACACCCACATTTCGCCGAGCTTATTGCCGTCCTATGATGTGATAATGAGGCGTTCTAAACAATTTGTATTAATTTTATTCGTGTAAGAAATTGTTAAGAGACAAAACAAGTAGTTGGAGATATAGCTAAAGACGAAGTAATTTCCTTAGCCACAGAGCAACCTCGTTACGGCCGCTCTAAGTGGCGAGCGATTATTTTTCCCTCTTTTAAGCGTAACTTTATTTCAGCCTTGTTGTCTGCCTTTGTCGTTGGATAGTAATAAAATACATTCTGATAGAATTAATGTGGCGTACTCATACTTATATCACTGAACGAGTAGGAAGGGCATATTCTTTTTTTTTATTTTATTGAATGACGAGACGAGCAAGTAGCTCGCCTGGTGGTAAGTACCACGCCTGCCCATAAACAGATACAACACCACACAGAACTTTGAATTACAAAGGACTGTATGGCACTAAACTGCGCTCGTCACCCCGAGATATAAGATGTTAAGTCTCATAATGCCGAGTATTTTTATTGGCTTCAATGTCCTTCAAACCGAAACAGAACAGTGCTTACGTTTGTAAGCTGCTTGGCGGCAGCAATAGACAAAGCGGTGGTACCAAACCAGACGGCATCTCGCGTACGAAGTAGGTCCCTCGTACCTTGGAAACTTAGTGTAAATAGGCCACTAGGTTAATGAGACAAGAAAGACTGATTTACTATTCCATAAAATTCACATTACCTTTCTACAAGGTTTCAACAAAGGCAAAAATATTTATCTAGAATCAAACCCTCACCTAATGATGAATGAACAATACGTGATTTCACCTAACATTGTGGTAGAAACTTAACTTCACAATGTGGTAGGTCCCTCGAATGCGAGAGGCCGTCAGGGTTCATACCACCGCTTTGTCTATTTCTGCCGCCAAAAACAGTGTGTAAGCACTGATGTGTTTCGGTTTGAAGGACATTGAATCCAGTGAAATTATTGGGCATTATGAGACATAACATGGGATGTCTCGGGGTGACGAGCGCAGTTCAGTGCCATGCAGTGCTTTGTAATTACATACTAACTTTGTAAATTCAAAGTCCTGTGTATTGTTGTTTCTGTTTATGGGCAGGTGTCACAGACAACTCAACCTTGAGTTGTCTGTGGCAGGTGTTGCGCATACCATCAGGCGAGCGCCTTGATCGTCTCGTCATTCAATGAAATAAAAATTGTATGTTTTTCTATTCGGCAGTGGTCAAAGTTCGACAATAGTATTTTTTAGCATATTTAGCAATTTACTAATTACAATGCAACTGTTTATTATCACAAATGCCGGTCAGCTAATTTAGTTGTATCAATTAAATACAATACTTTATGAAAGCTTCCACAATGCAATATCGGAGTGCAGATTCTAACATAATTTCACGGGCCACTTCACTTCTGTTAAATCATAATAGAGATGATATTACTGGATGCGTCAACGATAGGATAAAAGATTTATTTAATGTAGGTTTTTTAGCAAAACAAATTGCCGACCTACGATAAACACACTGTTTGTCGTTGGTCGACACTATTCCTGGATTGCGCTACACTTGCCATCAGGTGCATCAGGTGTGGCGTAGTCACTTTGGCGAGTCAGGATAAAAAAATTAAAATATATTGAAATGTTTTTGAGTTCTAGACAGTTTTGTCTACACCATGAATGGGCCGGTTGGACCGGGTCGTTACCATTGTCTCACAGAAAACCAACGTAAAGTAGCGGCTTCCTGCTACGTTTCGTACGGTGAGTGAGATATGCGGATGCCCAAATCCTCCTCCCCTCCCAATCCCTAATTATCCCTTTCTTTTAAGGTCGGTAACACGCCCATGATTCTTCTGGTATTATAAGCGTACATGGGCAGTGGAGATTACTTACCACTTCCTCGTTTGTCGGATGGTCTCTCGCATACGAGGGACCCACCACCTTGTACCACCTATCCTGGGCGGCTTAACGTTGGGCCGTAAGACTGATAGAGACCAACATAATCGTTCCGTCTCCCCTCCGCTTTACTTTCCCCGTGACAACCAAAAAAAAGATTACGGGCAAGCGTAACGCTCACTATTAATATTGTCATAAGGTGAATAAATATTTATGCCCTTAAAGGCCTTTCAAGACTTAAGTCTTGATTGATAGTGTATGGGAAAACTTGTTCCGACATTTGCCGGTAGATGTCGTTAGCAGTTTCACTATAGTCTGCGCATCAGCATGTTATATTATCTTAATTCAGAAAATAATCAAATTTTCTGGCATTTACCAAAATCTATTCAAATTGAATATCATTTCCCGCCTAAATGTATTTAATTACTCAGTAGCTCATCTACTGAGCTATCGGTATAGAATAATGCAGTGAAGAATGGGACAGATTGCCGAGTCAAATGCACAAGTTCAAAACCTACCCCAAGAGCAATGACCACTATAAGACATGGACGTTTTTAAATTACGTGTCGCTTGCTTTAATGAAGAAGGAAAGTTTGTGAAGAAACCTGTATACCTGGGAATTCTTCATAAGAATTTCGAAGGTAAATTAAGCATACCAACCCGTTTTAGGCCAATAGGGTGTACTAAGGCCTCATCCTACTTATTCATAGAGAGGCACTGTGGCCAGTAGTGATAAATATAATACAATTCTGATATTATGTTTATTACTAGTTTTTGCTCGCGGCTCCGCCCGCGTGATTTGCTTTTCCCGGGATAAAAAGTAGCCTATGTCCTATTCTGATGTATACATCAGAATAGGACAATGAAACTTTACAATAATATAGCTTATAAGCTATATTATTGTAAAGTTTCATTAAAATCCATCCAGTAGTTTTTAGGTGAAAGAGTAACAAACATACATCCATACTTACAAACTTTCACGTTTATAATATTAGTAGGATATGGTTATTGTCGCCTTGTTGTTCTAGTGTGTAGTGGCACCTAAGAGTCGTAAGATCCTGGGTTTAATTCCAAGGTTGGAGAATTACAATTTGTGTTAGAGTTTTCGAAAAATCATGTATTAGATGCTCGGGATTGGAATTTGTGTCCGGCAAGGCGATAGGCGCGCCTATAATAGCAGGTAGCCGTGGGACTTCATTAAAAAAGTTCGACAAAACTATGGTTGATTAGTTGCACCTCTGCCCACCTCTTCAAGAATAAACGTGGGAGCTTAAGTTTTATATATTAATATATTATATTAAGTTACTTCTTAACCATTTTGTGTAGCTCACAACTTCCTCAAAAGACGTCACCTTTCTACTGCTTAGAGAACCCAATATAAGTTAATAGAATGCTTGCTTTACTCCTCTCGTTCACTAGTTTCATAAACTCCGTTGACGATTATGGAATGCACGAGGAAATCACGCCGTCGGTCCCTTGGTCTCTCGAGACCCGGAAATTGACAATCAATACGAAATAGCCATGTGCGTGCACCAGACGCGATCCTGCGTCATCATTATTTAGGTACTTGCAGGTTTTTTGATTGCTTGTATTTGTGAACCGATTCCGAAAAGCAGGAGGTTCTCAATTCGTCTGTATTTTTATGTATGTTATGCTATATCTTATGTCATGTCAAGAAGAAATTAGCGACACTCATAGTACACGGCAGTAGTAGTAATTTTTGGAACTACTTTTGTGAGTAGTAGAGCTACGCAGTAGTAAATGTTGTCTACATTGTGAATGGGCCGAATCGACCGGGTCATTACCAAGTGATGGATAGAAAGTGTTTTTTTTTAAGAATAAACGGTTAAATTATTATTAGTATTATAACAGCATAAAAGAGTGATTTATCATATTATGTCAAAATATATGTGTCACTTCTATATTTTAAATATCCATGGAGGTTAGTGCGCGGAAAACTAGGTTGGAATAATCTAGTTCTGCCGGGTTAGCGAATATCATGATAACTCTGCTGGATTATCAATTTTCATTTTATCTGAATAAAAATTTATATCTGCCTTTTCAAACTGAAAGCATGTCAATGGTATTGAGCTATATTGTATTCATTAGTTTTCAGGTATGCTTTTACAAATATGAGTTTTAAAAACGTGAATTAATGTCTATTTACATGTTTTTGGTTCGAATGGATTTTCTACATTTTATTTGATTGCAAGAGAAATTTATTTAATTATTTCGTTTCGTCTTATGCATGCTTAATGCCAGGGTCCGCCTTATGATCATAATTTGACGGCGGATTTACAAAAATAAAAAATATGCCGAATTGAGATCCACATCCATTTTTAAGTAACATTTGACTATCGTCCACACATGAGGATTTGACACGTTTGTTTGTCACAGTTACGCCTCTATGTATGTGTCTATGTGCGGCAAATGACACAAGTGGAGACGCATGTATTACAAGTACATATATTTAGGACCCAATTATTTGTAATAGCCGACTCGTATTTAAGAGGCCGTCTGGGTTGGTACTACTGCTTTGTCTTTTTGTGTTGTCACGCGACCGAGTGTAGGTTGTGTTCCGGTTTGAAGGACATTGGAGCCAGTGAAAGTACTGGGCATTTTGGGACAGTGCTTTGTAATTACGAGTACTGTGTAGCGTTGGGGAGGGGAGGAGAGGAGGAAGGATCAGGGGATGAGCGAGCATCCTGCTCGACTCAGCATCCGAGATAACAAAAAGAAAAAAATGTTTTTGCGATAAAAATTACATTAACTGTTTGTATAATAAACAAAATAGAAACTATCCACATCGTATGTTGAAGTTAGCCTTATGCAAACTTAAATAAACCCAAACTTTGTCTAGTTGCAGCCTCCGAAATGAGATAAAACAGGTTCAAGAACTTTAACGAGTAACAGCTTTGGTAAACTTTGCCCTACTGCCTCCTTTGTGGTTTTTTAGAGAATAGATACTTATTTGCATGAATAAACAAATCATTTTGTATTTATGTATGTGTGTGAAAGTTATCTTGATTAGAAAATAAATTTGAGAATTGGGGATTAGACAAATTAGTTTAATACAGTATTTCGTTGGGACTAAGAAGAAATTTCATGATCTCTTGACACTTTTGCCATACCTATTATTGAAATCAAATCTAACAGCTCGCATGATAGAACCCACTTATGACATCATCATTATAAGTAGAGCCATACTGTACATTTTTATCTACAGCATGTATGGGCCGGCTCGAACGGGTTCTTACCTCACAGAAAATCCACGTGATGCTTGCTGTTGCTTTATTACGGTGAGTGAGATATCCGGTGGTCCAAATCCTCTCTCCCCTTCGCAATTTATTAATTCTCCCTGTCCTTTAAGGTCGCCAACACATCCATGATTCCGCAGGTATTATGAATGCTCATGGATGGTGGAGATTTCTTACCATTGACTCACTTGCTGATTTAGATTTAGCCTTTTGCTATAAAATTCGTGGTGCTTTGGATATGAAGGGAATACTGTATAATTTATATTTCCAATTCCTCCTTAACTTTTTATTTGATTAATTTCGTTGCGGGACAAAGACAATTCAGCATTCCCAGAGAGACTAACCGACCTTCACTGCTCGGTGGTAATAAAAATGCAAGCCAATGTTGATCCTGGTTCGCAGGAGTTAAAGTGTCGGGTGTATGGGTGGGATAGCCTCTAGTGGGGTATACAGTGCGGTTCAGTACATATATTTTATCACGAGAATAATAAGGTGAATATTATGTGTTAATACATAATGCCTGATAAAACATTGAATTGATCTCATTCCGTGATTATTCGCCCAACTAGCAACCAGTTGGTCGATAAGATAAGTCGTTGGAGCATAATGTTGCTGTATGCTCTCAATACAGCTATTAGTGAGATATTAATTATTGTTTTCCTATGCTAAATTACTTCAAGTGATTCTTGGTTGGGGGAGGCCTATGTTCAGCAGTGGACGTCTTGTAGCTGATGATGATGATGATGATGATGATTCTTGGTTATATAATAAAGATTTTTTGTATTTGTAATAGTTACAGATAACATGGTTATCAGTAGATATGAGTTTCTAACTAATGGGGTATAGTGTACGCATTACATTTGACAGTCTCCGTGGCGCAGTGGGCGAGTAGAGAGGCCGTAGGGTTCCCGCACCGAGACAAATATTTGTGTGATTCACAGGTATTTGTTACAGGTCTGGGTGTTGTGGGACCGTAAGTCCCTTGTAGTTCCTGATATCCACTATACAAGTTTAACCTAGTGGCGGGTCAGGACTATGTGGTGGTGGGTGTATTTATTATTACATCAAATATTATTATTATGGTCAGTTGATTATTAGTACTGTTACATTATTACATGAATGAATATTATATATTACATTATTACGGACTTGACGATTTGTGCCATATAAGAAATAGCAGTGGTGGATTTTCGCGCCCGAGGTAAGGTATACTGTGGGCACAGCAGAGTTTTAAGTTTTTTATTTGTTTTTCAAGTTTTTATTTAGCAAGTTGTAAAGTAATACATCGTGTTTTGTTTTATTCGATCCCGAAGATTATAATAATATGAATCTATAATTCCATTCACTAGTAATTTGAACCTCGAAGGTTAGGTAGTAGTAATTAAAACTCTTAATTACATAAGTTCAGTGCTTTTACACAAATTATGCTTAGAAAAATCCATGATGAAAATATATTACACTAATATTTTGTACAACGATTGAGGTGGCAGTTTTCTGAGACCTTTCTTTTAACCTAACGCCATTTTCTCGATTTAGCTGTTACTAACACCCTTAATGACTTAAGATCGGCCGGACTTAAGATGCGTATTTTTTTTATAGCATCCTAGAAATAATCATAGGCCCGTTACCGACTTTAAAGGAAGGGATAATTAAGGGATTGGGAAAGGGAGGGGAAATTTGAGCTTCCAGATATCTCACTCACGGTACGAAACACAGCAGCAAGCCGCTACTTTACGTCGGTTTTCTGTGAAACAGTGGTAAAGACCCGATCGAGCCGGCCTATTCATACTGTAGACAAAATTGTCTACAGCGTGGCTCTACCACTCTTCTCTTTTATTTGCACTAATATTCCATCATACTGCCGTCATCAGTGGCGTAATCATATTGCGTACGCGGTACGGCTGCCGTGCTGAGGACTCAGGTTCGATACCGGGTCGAGTTAAATTGATATTACACGAAACGCCGGACGAACCCGGGGTCTGCAGTTTGGAATTGTACCCGGTTTGGTGTTAGGCTCGCTCCCCGTTATATCGTGTGATGAAGCTACGCTCGGCGAGATCTGGATGTACTGGTTACACCTCTGCTTACCTTTTGTACCTCGAGGATTACGAATGCGAACGTACGTATATTTTATCATAGTATGCGCACTCAATTTGTACTCAAATTATTTTAACACATGGCACAAATTATAAAATTCTTTGTAGCCTAAAACTGAAAAATACTATTTCGATCGATATAGGTACAAAAAGTTTGAATAGTTCAATTTATTATCAAGCTACAGCTACTAGATTACGCAAATAGAGCAATATAAAAATGAAATCATTTCTCACAATGAATAAAAAATGCTCTACAAAACGAAAACTGTATATCAATAAAACAAATTACTCTCATAACGAGCTGCAGTAATACAGGTATTTTCACCTCCCAACGTTACCTTTAGTAAATATTCCATTACAATCTCTCAACCTGCTCAATTTACCGTCGATTAATTTTATGATCGTTTTAATAACTACGAAAAAAAGCATATTACACATTCATAATAATAATATGTAAAGTCGCCTCAAGGATTAGTTTTCAAATAAATCAGAGCGTAAATCATTCGACGCGACCACCACCCGCTGTCCCATATGATTATGGACTTCAAAAACGCTTTTTGTCACATTAATCAGACGTTTAGAAACGAAAACAAACATTAAGTTTCTGGTGTAAATAAATAAAAAGAATAACATCGGCTAAGGCACGCCGTGAAATATTTGAACGTTAACCATGTCTATATCTGAGTTTCATAAGCATATCATGCGGTTTGACGCACATCTATGAAACGATTAAGCTACAAAATGTCAAAAAGCAAAAGCACAGAGGACTAGGGGCGGCGACCGCGGCTTATGCAGTGAGGGGGGGGGGAGAAGGGGAGCCTGGCCGCCAGTTTCTCGCCGTCAGCCGCGCCGCGAGCACGCTCGGTAATGCGCTCCGAGTTTTGACGCGACATGGCCTCGTCCACGAGCGGCAACATCGTCGTCGAGTGGTTACGATCACTCCACTTGGGCCAATATGCGGAAAGTTTCATAGACAACGGCTATGATGATTTAGAAATTTGCAAACAAGTTGGGGAGCCCGATCTGGACGCGATCGGGGTCCTCAATCCTGCACATCGCCAGCGCTTGCTGCACTCGGTGCGGTCCCTCAGAGAGGAAGGTGCGGCTGCTGTTTACTTCACGCTGGAGGAAGCAGCAGTCGCACGAGACCCTTGCCGCTGTGAGGAGGAAGCGCGTAAAGAGCAAGCCACCGCCGCCGTCGAGCCAGCAAAGTATGCTGACGAATACGAAGAGGGCAAAGCGGAACTGGTGAAAATACCACGCATACAACTGAAACGCCTGCTTCGCGAACGCCTCGCTCAGGATGGGATCCGGCTGAGCCTGCAGCCATACTCGACAACGGTCAGTCTAGCCCTCAACGTTGGGCAGTGCTTCTCGCGGTATCATGTGCTAGTGTTGTTGAATGAAAAGTGTCCGGAGTGAGTGTTTCCAAGTCGATGCTAGATCGCACAAGCCGCAGAGGCGCTGCCCGCGTTTTATTTCTTTGAATTAGTATGTGTGTGGTGCAGACCGTCTTGGACCGCCCCGGGCGAATATCTCCTCGGGACGTGTTGCTATAAAGTTTGTTGCTTGCGTGATTTCCCTCGAGATGAGGAGTTTGCGCGCCTTCCTGTCGTGAGAAGATTGTAATCGCGTGCCTCTCGGCTCTAAATTGGGTTTAACGATAAATCGCGTAACCTGTTCCAGCTCCCCGAGGCGTTAATTAGTGATACGACTTGTTCTGACATGAAACAGAGATATCGTGACTGCATAATTTGAAGCTTATCGTGGAGTAATGATCCTCGTTTGAATCACTTCGAAGAAAATTGCATTAATGAATTTAGTATATGTTTTTTGTATTTTACCTAACGAGTAAAACTTATCGAAGTATTTACCAAAAGGTAAAAGGTATTATTCAAAAACCGCGTCCAAATACGTACTTCGCTACGCTCTACCTGCGTAAAATAAATAAACTTCGCTTTATATAAAAAAAACCTTGGAGCTGTAGGAAATAAATTCTCAACTTTATAAATAACCAACAAATACGAGTTCACGGGGCGTAAGTTACCTTATACAAAAAGTCCGTAATACGTTTTGTTGTTCTGAAGCTAAGCTGCGGTAATGATCTTAATATAAATTTTAATCCACCTGCAATAAAGCAGCCGTAAGTTGCTTTCAAGAAGACATTTACAATACTTACGGGTGCTACGATGTTTTAAATTGTTTTTCAAGCGGCAATATCTTTATATTCGATAAAGGGATTATGGAATATTTGGTCTAAAATAATTATAAGCCGTTTCTATAGGGAGTTTGAACTAAAGAAGGAACTCTTTAAATTTAAATATTGGTAATTCTATAGTACAATATAACGAAAAAGGACCTACCTCTGCCAAATACTAATCAATAAAATCAACTTGTGGCAGAGATTTTTACCAAGTGGTGTCGGAATTTTGCCGAAACGTCAAGATCAAACAAATTCTAAAACAATTCAAATTTAAGTGAATTTTACATCAAACGTCAAATTAATTAAAGAAACAAAAATTATTCACATTGCATTGAGCCCCATCATCACACGGGCGGAAGCGTTTAGTTGATATTTTAATTGAGGTGTTATTAATTATTCCGCCGAGTAGTGATTAAGGGGGCGGCATATTCGGGCACGCCTTTACATGTTGTGTTAATCATTTGTCAACCACGTATGGAGATATGTGGACGGAACTCGATAACGTTTTCAAAATTTTGAATGTTGATTAATTGAACATTCCAATGGTAAATTAATATGTATATTAAAAGATGAATTGAGTAGTTGAAATTCTTGGTTAAACCCAAAACTTGATACAGACTCGATGTAGGCGTTTACATCTACGTGTTTACTTGGACGAATTTTGAACGTTGTGCTCTATGAGCATATTGCCAAAAGGATTCAAATATGTAAAAATTTAGATATTTATTTTATTTTGCTAAATTCATTAACTTAATCAATAATTATTAGTTCTATTTTGCATATTCGTACATGTAGAATGTTTAATTTGTATATATTTTTTATAAAATACGGACTTTAACCTACTTAAATCTAATAAATTAAACAAAATAAAATCAACATTTCAAATTATCTTGATGTGTGTTAAAATGTTATTGAGTATTTGCATCCAAAATATTTACATATGTTCCTAAGTAAATATTAATACGATGCCTAATATGCAGATATGATTTACTCAAAACTTCAATATTCCTGTTCCCAGACAGAATGTTTCTTGGAACATAATTGTCAAGGATCAAAGGTTTCTGCACATTTATTAACTGATATCAAACCGTTGTCATTTACGTACGCATAATTGTTTATACGTACCTAATAAGACTTTATATGTGCAGTTTCGAGCGTCTCCAACTAAAATACCAAAAACTTTTTAATGAAATACGTAACATGATTAACAAACACATTATCCCAAATGTACGCAGGTAGCGTTAGTACAAAAATAATGACGGTTTCACAGCGCCCACATTTTACACAAGTTTATGTTTAAGTCCTTGTGCAGAAGCTGAGCCGTGATGCCTCATATCACAGTCGGCTCACAATTAATTATGTTACACTAATTTATCATGACAGTGTATGAAGACTAATTCTTTACCGACGTTTATGCATCATTATCGTACTAGAATCAATGTCCTAAATAAGAAAAATTAACTTGGTCATTCTTCAACTACACTTTTTAAAGTCGCAATTACGATTCAACTTGTAAATGCAAAAAAATAAAATCGGGCTACATGAGTCAACCCCTTATCGTTTGTTGATTTTCTATATCATTATGTATATATGTTATATTGTTATACTATCTTATCTACCAGCCATTCTAGTTCACCAGACGTGCTGCACTAAAATAGCACATTTTAATACTCAGCTATTATTTCTTGTCGAGGTATAAAACACAAAATACTTAACTGGTCTTCCGCGTATTCCTTACTTTTTACTGCCTATGGAATTTCTTTGTTTCCAACGTCGCACACAATGCACTGTTTCTAATAATTTCCCTAACAAGTGGTTGGAAATGGCACACCACAATGGACAGTACATTGTAAACGCGAATGGATTTCAAAAGAAAATAAATGGTTAAACAACAGAAACGTTTACCGACTCGACAACGATTAAGGAGATTTAGAAAGCAAATGCAGCAAAATTTTTGACGTTTGTTATATTTTTTACGTGCGCAATTGTATATTTACGGGGCTTTATAGCAATGAGCCTACTGTAATTATTCGTGATATTTTTTACCGGTTTTCGGTCCCCGTATAGAAACCAGTTCGTTCTCGGCTCCATCGAGAATTCACGTCGTACAAGCTCACTGGATCGCCGGCAAAAAATAATCGAAAACCACCGGCATCGTCCGACGAATCGCCCTTGAATAAGATCGCCGTAGTCAATATTTGTCGCGCAAAGTGTGTATAACACTATGAACCTGTTTATCTACATTGTCGATGTCATGTGGACTTTCTATCGATTAAAACAGTCTATTGATGACGCTAAATTCAATTAATGTCCACACTCGTGTCAATTTTAGTATTTAACGGATCATGTCCCATTCGTTATTTAAAGGTTCGTAGTCGCCATTGTTTGGGATGCAACCCCGTGTCTACCTGGTATAGGTCCATTTCACTCGTTCGCAAACAAACTGCCGTTGGCTGCATTTTTTCTGTACGAATCTTCGTTAAAGCGATTACCGGCGGAACTCGGTACAAAAGAACTGACAAATTTTGTCGGGGGTATCAATATCGCAGTTCCGACTTAATAGGCCAATATTTTTGTTTTGTTACCATCCATTGTACTTTAGCATCCGCTTTCCGAATATCATACACGGTTGAAAATGCACCGTAAAACTATGTTCACGCCAATGAAGTCTTTATAGCAATCTATTGTGACGACATGATACATTGCTTCCTTTCTTTGCTGGTTTTGTTTAATTTAACTTTTGGGGTGGTAATGTGCGGATGTTCAGGATTATAATATCATTTACGCCATGACCATTATGAATTAATTGAATTATTTAATAGAGCTAGGTACTTTGAAAGAGCAAGACTAGATTACAGAATTTTGACAATGCATGGCTCGCCCTCCATCTAATCATGGGACAGAAATACGCTCGGCGAAATGTGGGTGTACTGGTTATGCCTATCCCTTTGGGGGTTACAGGCGTGAGAACGTATACAGGATAAAACCGACTCAAAAACACTCACAAGATTTAAATAAACAAACAATTTAGAAACGGTGGTTTTAAAATTGTTTAAGTTTTTTAAATTTTATTCTTTGTTTTAAACGAACAAAAGTATGTAAACAATAGGTACTCAATTCATTATTATAGTTTATATTACATAAGACAAAGAAATAATTCAATTTTGGAAGATTTTTACAATTTGGTTACAACACAAAAAGATTATGTAACGAGCTTGAAATTTGGAATATGGATAAACTTAATGGTGATACCCAACCATCCATTAGCATGTTTCATTACACACTTATATATCAAAGTCGTAAGAACTATTTGAATGTCTAAATCGAGAGCATTTTTAGATAACAATTAAGATGTTACCTCACAAACATTAAAACCTTTTAAACGACGATACTAACGCTTTGAATGCCACCAATATGAGAAAAGCTTTGGAGACCGTATCGCAGGACCGATGATTAGAAATCACATGTAGAACCAGCTACTAAGTATTCTATAAGGCAAACATACCGACATAGAGATATTAGTGAAGCGCGGCATGGGTCTCATAAGAATTAGTTTATATACGTTAATGGAAAGAGGTCAAGCAAGGTATAAACGAATTGAATCGAACAAGATATTAGTCATATTTTAACCGCACTTAAAAGGCGTTATGCCATACCCCTATTTACACAACACGGTAAATGAAAGCCGCAGTGTCTTCGGATTTTTATTTGACTATCCAAATAGCTTTTGTTAATACAAGATTTGGTTTGTAAGTGCCTTTGTTTATATCGGTGATTAGATGTTTTACTGGAAAATCCTCAATTTCCTGTGCACTGTTTCTAATTTGTTTAAGCGTTACGTTTGCTTAGAGCTAATATTTGTTTTAATTAAAATTGTGCTTGTACACAAAAGTGTTGTTTGCTTGCAGGGCTTAATATTTGCCGGGCGGGTTTTTCTACCTGTCTTGGTATTGTAAGGGTGAATGTGTGCGTAGTCACGCAGTGTCCCGACTCCTTGATATTCCTTCGTCGGTTTTATGTGCGCCTTGTGTTTTGCTCACGTATGTAATGCGCATATTTTTATAGATCTTTTGTTAGGGCACGTGAACTTTCATACTACGACGTAATAACAAATGTAATATTGCATTTGGCATTTTTTTCATTTCACCTTTAATTATGTTATTAACTTCCAATCTTATTTTATGCGGTTGATTAGTATGGGCTTGAATAAAACTAAATACGGGCAGGCGTGGCGCTTCCCATCAGGCAAGCGACCTGCTTGTCTCGTCATTCCATTTATGTCTATCTAATTTATAAACTATTATTGATTAAGGTTATTTTGGATTATGTGACAGTCTCCGTGGTGTAGTGGTCGAGTAGCCAGCTATGAAACGAGAGGTCTGTAGGTTCGATTCCCGCACCGAGATAAATGCTTGTGTGCTCCAAAAATATTTGTGATTTCTACGGGTTGACTTTAGGTCGGTCGTAAAAACTACAAGTCTTAATCTTTTTGTAACATGTGTTAAGAAGTATGTTGCGCCGACCCCACTGCAAGTGGGAAAAGGGCATGTGGAAAACGATAATTATTTGAGTTATGTGCATTATAACAAACTCAGTGGCGTTGTGGTATCTGTTCCATGACACAAATATGGAAAATCATATTTTTCACTTTTTATGGCAGCATGAAACAGACCTCAATTGATAACTATTACTTAGGAGCTAACAAATTAACATTAGTGTACATCAGAAGCTTAGAAGCGAAGTTTGTCACTTGCAAGATAACTTCAACAAGTCTATCGCTTCGGATGTTAGCCGACGCAATTCAAAACCCAGCAACTTGACACAACTTGCCCTGGAATATTAACGGGTACTTTGAAGTCAGCTACTGATTAGCTGGACGCTACTGGTCTTGGACTTATTAAGCATTTTTTAGATTTTATACAATACGACGAAATCAATTATGAGTTTCGGCAATGTTAGCTTTTTATGAATTAGCGCGATTAAGCAATGTTACAGTTCAACTTTATCTCAACTCCGCAACAACATGAGTGTTGTACAGGACTACGGAGTTATAAAATTGCATTTTCTTCCGCCTGCCCTTATCCCACTAGCAGTGGAGTCGGTGCTATGCTTTTTAACACATGTTACAGAAAGATTTGGCTTGTAGTTTCTACCAGCCGCCTGTCTGGCATCAACCTCTTTGGGGAGAAAACACACCTAGACTATAAACAAATATTTGCATCACACAAACATTTGTCTCAGTGTGGTAATCGAACCCGTAGGCTCTCGCTTCAAAGCTGGCTACTACCCACTGCCGCCACGGAGATTGTCTAATTGGTTTATAGCCGGCTACAAAAAATATAAATAAATATATACACCCAACAGTCACACACATAGTCCTGACCCCACAGTAAGATACGAGTCTTGTGTCGTGGGTATCAGGGACTACGAGAGACTTTCGGTCTCACAACACCCAGACCCCGAGATAAATATTTGTGGATCACACAAACAATTGTCTCGGTGCGGGGATCGAACCCGCGGCCTCTCGCTTCACAGCCGGCTACTCGCCTTCTGCGCCACGGAGGCTGTCTAATCTAATAAATGCTCAATTTTAGCACACAATACTTTTGTTCGCCGATTTTTGTATTCTATTGTTTTCTAGCGTTTTATTGTTATACTTAACTTATCTTGATCTTTAGTTTTAAGTATGTGCATAAAAATGTTCACTTCATAATTTTATTCATACGTCGTGGCTGTAAAAAAGTAGTAAACTCTAATTTTATGTCAGTTTTTACACCTGTATGAAAATCGCACTAAAGAAGCAACATTTTACGAAGCAACTTATTCTATAGTGTTTCTGCAAGTAAGCATAATAAAAGAGTGGTATTTAAGATTTCAAAAATAATTATGTATTTTTTATCTTTAGATTCATTAGTTCTGATTTTATTTTACAAGCTCATATTTCGTCCAGAAGTGCTAGGCAAATGTGTAACTAGTACACTCAGGGTTATCTACGCTTTTTCCATCAATGATTAAGGGACATATAGAAATCTAAAGTAACTGTGTTATGGTTTCCTATTCAAAAAGTAATAAAACAAACATAAATGATTTTTTCGCTTAAGGATCGAATCCTGAACGTCACCCGCTGCACAGCACAAGCACGTTATTAATAGTGGCAACGTATGTTTATGTTTCGGGGAGACGAGCGCGGTCCAGTAACTTCATAATTCTTGCACGTTAGTCGGGCTCTACTATATAAAAATCTTACACCCACTAACGGATATATACTGTGGACAATCAATATATCCAACTCCTCCGTAACCTTCTATCTGATTAATTTCGTTGCGGGGCAAAGACATTTAGGCATTCCCAGAGACTCGCCGAGCTTCACTGCTCGGTGTCGACAAAAATGCGTGCCGCTGTTGATCCTGGTGCACAGGAGTTGCAGTGGCGGGTGTGTGGGCGGGATAGTCTCTAACGGATATATAGACACAGTTTGATCTCTTTAGAATTATTTTTTGATACATCAACGCATCAATGTCGAAAGAGTCACCTCTACATATAACGGAAATACGTGATCAAGTACCAAGATTTATTAACTCCCTATAGCGTAGGCAGTAGCCAGCGACAGCTTGTCATCAATGTTTGAAGTGTGTATTTACATGAACTTAATCTGGGCTCGTGGTATTTTATCATAGATTATCAGCCTACACGTTGTCGAGAAAGTTTACTTATGTAATGTTCGGATTTACACTCTATAATAACTCTATCAATAGCCTACATTTTTCTGGCGATTCAATTAACTAATGGCTAATATAGAAATCGATACTTCAAATTACTCATATAGTTGTTTTTATTTTTTTATTTTAACAACCGCAAACATGACATGCTATCACAAATGTTTTCTATGTTACATAACCAACAAATAAACTCTAGGAAATTGTAATACTGGTGACTTTTTACGGCAAGCATACAGCTCTGCATGAATACTCAAATGAGGTTTAGTATCAAATATATCTCAAATTTATTCAAAGATAAAATCGCATCAAAAAATTAGGTACGGATTAAATAAATGTAGTAGCCACATATTTACAGAGTTTAAGAGTTTTGACTCGAGAGCGATGCTCTCACGAGTTCTGAAGAACTCTTATAAAGTGACACAGAAAGTACTACTATTGCTGAGATTTATTTGAAACTTAATCAAACACGTTGGCTTTCTAAGAAGTTCCATTCAAATGTAAACTGTTAAGACTATTGTTTTAACTTCTTTGGTGGCAATTTCGTTCTTTGTTTACCGCCTTTAGCTTAAAGCCTGTATTCCGTGTAATTTAACAGTTAAAGCTTGTACATAAATTACTGTTCTAACTATTGGAAAATAAAAATGGAATACACAGTCACGAACAGCGAATACACCAATATTTTCGAATTATAGAAATAGAACGTAAGTTCTAAAACTTATTATACCACAAGATACCTTCATACTGAAATACATTTTTATTTAACGTCAAGAACAAGTCACTGATCGTTTTGATAGCGTAACCTGAATACTTTATTGTGATGTTTCCGATGTTTTAGGAACAAAGGTATATCTTTTGTTGCTATAACTATTAAATATGCTGTATTTTCAAATTGTCTATGTTTATGGTATTGTTTATTTATGAATAATATAGAATCCAAATTGTCTGAAGTTATGAATAATTGTAATTATAATTAATACAGTTATTTTAATCTAATTATTAGTGTGCACTGATGAATAGATGCATATTATTCAGTCTGTTAAATCCAGCTACAAATTAAACATCAAATGTCAAATTAATTATAGCAACGAGAGCGGTTTGTATGCAAATGCAAGTTTGCATATTTCGCCTTTGTCAGGCGTTTTATTAAAATAAAAATAATCTTGTTTTCTAATATTACAGTAACTACATTATTAAGTTTTTGATTTTTTTTACGGATATCTTGTGCTCCGCACACATTTGATTCGGGGATCAATGTTTTGATTCCGAAAATCTTTCGTTGTTGATACCTACGATATAGTAATATCATTTCATCTTACTGTGGCCTCAGAAGCCAAGCTCCTGTATAGATTGTATAGGATGTTGGCGATATTTTTGCTCTTGAAATAAGCTTTAACCGGTATATTTATTATCACGTTTAGTACAAATCTAGACCTTATCGAAAGCCTCAGAATAGTATAAAGTCGAGGAATTACAAACGGCATATTTACTACATACCAATACACTTAAGCCAGACATATATTTAGGGCGTGTTTCTCGTAGAACTTAGTCGAGAATTCAGAAAACCGTCATTGACGAGGTCGTGTCGTACGATTGTATTTCCAATCTTTTTGACGCGGCTTCGCTTAACAAGATATTAATAACTACTATTAAATTCTCGTTTGTGTCATGCAATAAACTTTACCATTTTAATAGGGCTTAATGAAGCAATTCTCGATAGCCGTATTTAATTCATATGCCACGGTTTAAGGCAACGTGACAATTCTATTAGTAAAGCAAAAAAAAAAATACTTACACAAAAACTCTAATACAGAAAAAAGTTCGAATAACATGCCCCGGTGAGCGTTTCAAATTGGTAACAATAGCAAAATAAGCGTGGCGGAAATTTTTCATTTGCGCATCAATTCACACTTTCGTGTTGGGTTAAAATTTTAGCGCTCCGAACCGGCCAATGATCAAGCATCGAAATGGAGCGAACTGGCAACTATACTGGGCTTCATTAAAACTGCTGAGTTTCTGTCGTGTTTTATAAAAAAAGTTTTAATAACTGCGTGATGATATGATGAGTATTTTTGCAGGAATAATCTTGTTTGTGACTAAGGGATTTGCTAGTGACAATATTTTAGTATTTCGTGGTATTGCTAACAGATTCGTACTTTTTTTATGCCTCCTTTATATTAGCGCATGATAAGGCTTAATCATGAGAATTTAAATTATAGACTTTATACATCGTAATTTTCTTTTCTATTTATTTTTAAATGTGAAATCAACTCTGTAGACCGGACTGTTAACAATTCATATCTCCCTTAAAGTATGACAAACATGCACGATTTCATAATATTTAAAGGAAATATTACTTCACGCAACCTTGTAGATAACATTTCATTTTAAAGATATAATATTACTCAATTTTATCTATACTAATATAATAAAGCTGTAGAGTTTGATTGTTTGTTTGTTTGTTTGTTTGTTTTTTTGAACGCGCTAATCTCAGGAACTACTGGTTCGAATTGAAAAATTCTTTTTGTGTTGGATAGTCCATTTATCAAGAAAGGCTTTAGGCTATATAACATTACGCTGCGACCATTAGAAGCGAAGCATCAGTGAAAAATGTTGCGAAAACGGGGAAAATTATTCATATTTGAAGGCTTCCGTTGCTAAGCTACCTAAATAATATTATTTGAAGGCTTCCGTTGCTAAGATAACCCAAATCTATACTAATATTATAAAGCTGTAGAGTTTGATTGTTTGTTTGTTTGTTTGATCACGTGGGCGGAGCCGCGAGCAAAAGCTAGTATTAGATAAAGTTCCAAACAACGTTGGCGTTTAAGTTACTTCTTAGAATCCATTAATCCATTACCTTTAGTAAATACATGCATTGAGGAAACAATAAGGTTTAAGGATAGGCATTGTAAAAGTAATAATAAAAGTTAAAGCCATTCCAGATGGGTAAACGTGGTAAAACGGTCTAACGCTATGGTTAATACAAATTACCGCAGATGCTCTTTTGGAATCAGTGTTAGGTCATTGGTCATCATGATGTGAAGAGGAGAGGAAGAAATTCTGTCACGACAACGGCGAGAACATTTATTTTTGTAACATAAACCGTCAAACGAGCAAATGGGTCACCTGATGGTAAATGATCTTCATCGCCTATATACTTCCATAATATCAACGAATCATGGACATTTAAAAGGAAGGGCTAATTAATGAATTTGCAAGAGGAAGGCAATTTGAGTGTACGGATATCTTATTCTCCGTACGAAATGCAACAAAAGGCTGTTACTTTACACTTCGTTTTTCTGTGAGATAGTGGAAGCAATCCTATTGAGCCGGTCCATTCATGCTGTCGACAACCCGTCTACAGCGTGGCTCCACTAACGAAATAGAACTGCGACGTCATAGCTATTAAATTAAACGAGGAGTCTAGTCGACTAAGAAACGCTGAGAGAACACATAACAAATTAGGCTCAAGAGGTATTTCCACGCAAAGCTGTGGCCGCATTTGTATTCACAGCTCCCATGATTTGTGAGTAGAGAATACGACCTGAGATTAGTGTAGTACTCCCACTGTTAACAGTTATGATTAAAGACCCGTTCTATTACACGAAGTAGTCAAAATTTGGAGAATATTCGACAGTGCTTTAGAAGTAAAATTGATTCTGGCAAGTGTTTTTATCTTTCAAAAATTGGTCAATTTAGAGTAATAGAACCCCAAAAACGTACAGCTTATTATAAAACGAATCGTACCTGGATTGAAACCATCTCGTCAGATTTTATTAAAGGTAATATGAAAAAGGGCGAAGTAAAATTGTCAACATTGGCATAGCTAACTTATCTTTAACTTAGGCGTACTTCCACAATAATGCTTAAACATATTTGTTTACTAAAAGTGTTCAAAAAATGTCAAATCGTATGAAAAGTTAATATTGCTAAACATGTTAGGCGATTAAATACGATTAAGGATTGTTATGCAAGTAGACGCTACTGCGTCTTTTA
Organism: Amorpha juglandis; assembly: GCA_949126905.1. Taxonomy (NCBI): domain Eukaryota; kingdom Metazoa; phylum Arthropoda; class Insecta; order Lepidoptera; family Sphingidae; genus Amorpha; species Amorpha juglandis. Next base: position 13,026,377 of record OX421372.1, read on the forward strand.
AACTACTATCAACAACAAAATATGGTTCTAGAACTGTTACAAATAATTCATACCACAATTTCACAAATGGACTTAACAGAAATCAATAAAATAATGTACATGAATACGCGGCGAAAAGCTTTTATTTCTAAATCGAAACAGACTCACGTACGTCATAAAGTGTGGTCGGGTCTCGTTTAGTATTCATCATCAGTTCGCACCAACAGTTTTTATTTGATACAACTACTGCAATAAACCTAACGATATTATCAGTTTTTTTTGTGGGAATAGCATTTGCATTAACATCAAGGACTTTGAACAGGATATAGGCAAAACCTTGTCTGTAGTATAGAATAGTTAATATAAGGCTATTCTTTTTTAATAGGTTTTATGGATTTATCAATTAATAAAGAGCACATATTCAACAAGTTCTCGTAAATCCCAGTCATGTTATTCGCGCACAAATATACAATTGAACGGGATTAATAATATGAAATAAATAATTTTTATATCATACTAGCTGTGCCCACGAATTTCGTTTTGCCATCAACAAGCTTTCATATAAACTTTCATCCCCTTTTTAAACCCTTGAGGGGTTGATTTTTGAAAAACATAGTAGCCTATGTCTTAGTCTGATGTATAAGCTACATTATTGTAAAGTTTCATTTAAATCCATTCAGTAGTTTTTACGTGAAAGAGTAACAAACATACATCCATCCATACTTACAAACTTTCGCGTTTATAATATTATGTAGTGTCTGTAAGATATTTTGTTAAACCAATGATTGATATTGCAAACAACATCACCATTTTTTTTATTGACAGGTACCTTAATTTGAAAATATAGACCGTAGAAAATTATACATCCGCTTTTGTAAGGCACAATCGAATGCTATTATTTTCGAATTAACTCTTGATCGATCTTAACCACCGAATCGAAAAGCTCCGTACAAAATCGTTGAATAATGATACCCTACACAAAGTGCTGTGGTTCGTTATATAAAATTATCTCTGCAGTACTTTGATCCTAATATTGACCTTCACCAAGATTTTTTTTGTTGCATAAGGTAGGCAAAGTGGAGACATCTATAAAGTTAGAGGAATTGTGTGATAAACGGGGATTTGGAGGATGTATGATTTTTGGGCTTTGAAATCCCAGCAAAGTTACCACATTACGTCAGTTTTCTATGAGCTGACCCATTTATGATATACCTTGACATAATTAGTCTATTTGTGAGTTTACAAAAATTTACTCGTTTACATATTTATGACTATGCATCGTTTAAAGATCACGCTCTCACGGCAGAGGAAGAGGTTACGAGATATTCGATCCATTCACATTTTAATTTAAATTTCGCATATAATTTATGATACAATAATAGACTTCGCTAATTGTTTTGTCGATGAACTGACCTCACGTGGGAAATGCTTAAGCTTTAGGAGTATTTTGGTATATCGATAAATAGGATGTCATATCAGAAAATTCGGGAATCGAAAAAACGGTATATTTACTGGTTTAGATTTTAGATGACAAATTAATAAGGTATTGCGAAAAACGTTGATGTCATTGAATTTTTATAGCTCGGTAGATACATTAAATTCAGACCGAGCTGAGTACGAATCAATTCAAATTATATTATACTAAGCTGCCATCATGAACTATTAGATTTACATCTAAAGGTTAAACTGCTCAGAGATCATGTTACTTACTATGAATGGGACTATAAAATGTAGCAGTTAATAGCCGGCGTGGGTTGACGCAAGTACGGTCAGTTTTTTTATGTATGTATTCATCAAGCGAGGCGCCTCTGCCATGCCCTTCGCAGCAGGTAACCCCATAACCGCTGTGTCCATGATCCCTATAATTTATAGCACATTTGTAAATCCTTCCAAATGTCTTTTGTTAATATTTGTTCATATTTTTTCAATTTTATTGAACTAATTGAATTCCTTTTTGTTATTGAGTTTCGTATCAAGTCCCGTTTCAATACGATCGTTTTCTGATCTTATCGAGTAAGGTAGCTCATCAAGAATTTAAATGTTATTTCGATTAATGCCTTTCGCTTGTATCAGGTTTTTTGAAATTATCTCAACGTGATAGTCATCGAGAATATTTTTATCTTTTACATTAAATACATGGAAATATAAAGGAACCGTTTTATGAGCCCTCAATTATATATTTCCATCGAAAGATATCCTAACGGCGTCCAAATTGAAACTTTCACTTAGTTTACTTGGAATTGATTAAACCGAAAATGGAGCAGGAATTTATTGGCAACTTTTCGCTGCCGAAATTTGTACACGTACAATTATCCATTTCGAAGCTTTTAAATTTTATCTGCAAACGACATTATGTAATTCAGATGGCACGAGGAAACTAAGTGATAAGTATGTTATAGATAATTTGCAACTAGATGTGTGTAAGTCATGATGGTGTTCTCGATCTCAGACGTTTGAGTCACTGGCCTAAATTCCATTACCTAAGTGACGCATGCCGAACAAACTGACTCAGTTTGTGACAGGGAAAAAATAATCTCTTCTTTTTATAGCTAGCCGGCCAGCCAGGACAGTGTAACGGGAACAATGCATTCCAGCGTTGTTGCGTTCGGCCAACAAAAAGGTCCGTTTTTTGTCAACAACCCTGCTAAATTAAACAGGGAAGCTGATTTGTTTTATTTTTCTTTTTTTAATGGTTTTGTTTCATAGTGAAACATGAAAGCCGAAGTGCGAACTGAGGCACCATCGTTTATTGTTACCGCAAACATAGGGACTGTGAAAGTAGCTAACATTTTAAAACACAAAATGTGCAATAAACTATTAAGCAATTTTTAAAATTAACAATTATTTTACCGTTGTAGGGAAATTCTTTATACCTGATACTTTTTTGTACTCGGACAGTACATGTGACACACAAAACCTGCAGTAGTGGATCGCTCAAGCAGATCGCATTCTGAGGGTCAGCCAGTATAAATCCAGTTAAATTTCAGGCTGGCGTAATAGGGTAGTTGACTTAATTTTTTTTTGTTATTTTACACAAAAACAAATAAATTAGAAGTCATTCAAATCTGATATAGGGGGCACTTGTCAAATAACAGATGACGCCAACAGCTTTAACGTCACTATGGCAAATGGCCGGTACGGTGCACGCGTGCGAGCGAGATAGTGAGATGTCCCCACTACGCGCCAACCCTTGCTCATACCAATATTTAAAATCATAATTGCAGGCTCATTTTTTAACCGATTTTGATTGTGTTTTAACTAAAGAGTTTTTTCTCGTGTTATTTTATGTTGCATCTAAAATATTGTATAATATTCAACATAGGAAACTACCCTATTCTAGCGACAGCCGATGGATGCAATTTCTAACCATCAGGTTTAGTGTAGTCAAGTTGCAGTACGAGGATAAATATTTTTTTTACTAACCTATAATGTGTCCCACTGCAGGGCAAGAGCCTCCCCTTTATTCTTCCACTGGGTTCGGTCTTCTGTCAGCTTCTCCCATTTTTTTCGAATGCGCCCAACTCGTATTTCCACCTTTTTTTCGGTCATCCGCATTTTCTGTGACCATTCGCTGGTGTCCAGTTTGTCAAATAAATAATAAGGAAAAGAAATAATGAGTCTCGGAAAATAAGAAAATTAGTTATTCAAACTTCCTCTATGTAAAAAGCACACGGTTTTGCTTTTAATGTGATCAAATAATTCGTATTAAACTTAAATAACTAAGAAATATAGTTTAACTGGCTTGCATGTTCGTAATCGTTGGTAACTTGACAAAATATTTTGTCGCGTGCAGAATATTTTCGGCAAGCAGACTAAAATAAACATTTACGATTAATTTAACGACTTGAGAGAGCCGAGAGCCGAGTAAATATTGTAATATTAATCTTATCTCAAGATTTTTGAGAGAAACGCAAATATGCCTTAAATTATCGCTTTCTTAAGATTATTTTGTTACAGAATACATAAATTCTTTTTTCAATTTTTATCTTGTATGAAATCAAATGCAAACAATGGGATATTTACAGTACTGCCAAAGCCCATCATTTTAATCGTAGTACTTTGTATTATTAATTATTACATCCCAAGCTTTTTCACCGTAAGGCTAAATCTAATTCAGCTATGAATTAGAAGTGAGTTATAATATAAACAAATAAAACATACATACGCACTTACGCCTATAGTCCCTGAAGGGGTAGACAGAGGTGTAATATTCAATATTATTATTTATGTAACAGTTTACTGGTACATAACAAATATCATTATACAATTATTATGACACAAGTTGAGTCTAAACGTGCAACGAACATCGTAAGCCCAAACCCAACATCACCTGCACGTGGAACACTTTGTTGACAAACAGACGAGGAAAATGGCGGTACTTGATATACGTTACGGGTTTTAGGGGCAAGACGGCAGGTCACCCCTTAAATGCAAATTACCGTCAGATTATAAAAAGACAGACCCTGGCACTGGGCCGGGATAACGCCAGGCAGATCGCAGGGATAAGAATATCCTACCACCAGCCTAAGCCTAGCTTGGCGGCAGTCCATGGTGCCAAAACATCAGTCTAATAAACACTACACGAAGGTCCGAACCGCTACCGTTGTAGCACCGATAAAATCATGTCCGCAAACAATTATGCGTACGTACAGATTGGTTACGTCCCGCAGCCATCACAGTACGCGAGGAATGTTAATAGAACCCTTAGTACGGGTCAACTCAACCCACGCTCGTTATGATCCCTTCAAACATGTATCGAAAAATTTTCACCAACAACTTTTTATGAAGGTTAATGAATAGCTTTCGACTTTGAAGCGTTTAAACATTTTTTATGAAGTAAAAGGGAGCTGATGGATTCATAATTTAATGGTTTATAATTTAAGGATATGGTTATTTAAAAATGACTGAAATCGATAAAGCGTGGTACGAACGCCTCTAATCCTAGAAGGCCTTTCGCATACGAGGAACTTACCACCTAGTCTTATTCTTCCACCTGCCCTTACCCCACTCGCAGTGGGGTCAGCGCATCATGTTTTTAAAACATGTCACACAAAGATTTCTCTTGTAATTTTTACGACCGGCAGCCTGCCTGACATCAACCTCTCAGGGGAGAAAACACACCCAGACCCGAAACAAATATTTGTGGATCACACAAAAATTTGGCTTGGTGCGAGAATTGAACCCGCGGCCTCTCGGATCGCAGCTGGCTACACGTCCATTGCATCAGGGGGGCTGTCTAATACATGTTGTATGATTTTACTAAATGGGAGAAAAATTTTAGTTAATTTTTATCTCTGAGTACGAAGAATAGTGACTTAAAAGTAAAGAATCAAAAGCATAATATTGGTAACGTCCAAGCATTATTTTCTACAATAAAATTGGATAGCAGAAACCAGATTCGAAACTTGAAATAGTCCATTAGGAAGACAAGTATGGTGCTTCGTCACTCGAATCCAGAACTGTCTCTACTTAGGGCCAATAACTGTCTCTTTCACTAGATGGCACTTATTGTCGGACACAAATGCAATTTATTTCGCCATCAGCGTTCCTGTGTGCTCGTATTTCGTCGCAATGTCCCTTAATCCAGCGGTAACCGTTGAACAACAAAACTCATTACTCGAGAATATTCGTGGGTGTACTACCTGCTAGTGATAGTTACTAGGGCATAATTCATATGGTTTAGCGATACGCTTCAGTTTACAAAAATTATGCGTAATGGACTTAATGATCAGTTATTTTATTATTTTTTAAAAGAATGGGAACGGTCCTTGGGAAATCTTATACTTCGTATAAAACACAATAGCATGCTGCCATTTCAATTTTGCCATGTCAATTTTCTGTGAGACAGTGCTATTAAATTGGTTGAATTGCTCATTCATGCTGTATGCAAATAAATATATAGCATGGCTTTACCACTTCAAAACGTATCATTTTGATATAGCTAACCCTGTCCCATTTTTATTGCTCAAGTATACGTAAGCGTCCCGCCTGATGGTGAGCGATCACGGCCTTGTATGGATTTCAGCAATGCCAGGGCATAGCCATACAATAATCCTCTCAGCTGAACCAACTGGATTTTATTCATTTAAATCATAATATAAATTAATCCTAATTATTTTCGCACCGATTTGCGTAATCAACAAATATTTGTTTCTGGTTTGGGTGTATTTCTCCCCAGTGGGGTTGACAGTGGCAGGCGGCCGGTCTTAAAAATTACAAGCCAAATCTTTCTGTAACTTAAAAGGCATGTTGCACCGACCCCACTGCGAATGGGATAAGGGCAAGTGGAAGAAGAATAAAATACTGTTTCTTTTCTTGCTATTTAAATAATTGTTAATGTTTATTTGAACTATAAAGTATAATAAAACTATTGTTTTACATAATTCATTCTATAACTCAGTCAAAATTAATGCAAAAGGGTTATACAACAAAGATTGTTCCACTTGGCACGTGTCTTAAATGCTAACTCTGGTTTAATCTCGAAAGTTTATCACTTGCGCCATCTCGTTACTTGGCCTAAGGAGATTAGCAAATGGGGCCAAGTTATTCGTTTTACTGGTAGGCTAAGCAACTTTAAATCCTGCAGCAAACTCTCCCATTAACTCAGGATTTTTAATTATGTCATTAAATGCATGAACGTGCGTGTAAATGATTTGTTGTGAGCTTCGTAAATTATACTTTTGTGTTCGACTATTTTTTTCTTAAAAGGCGAGGCCATGTTTAACTCATTAAAGAACTCTCATATATTATTTGCGATAGCCGCAGAAGGAACTAGTTTCCAATATCCAGCTAACAGGTTTTACGCCACAAATTGCGGGATGCTTTCGTAGTTTAAATATATCTGGGCAAATTTTATGAGGTTTGATGTTAAATAATAATGCAAAATTGTATTATAACTTAATTAGTAATCAAGATTCTATTAAGCTTAACAAGTTAAATGAGTTAATAATTTTAAGTGTAAAATCTAATAGAAAATAAGGTTTTGTGTTTAATTTTGCTTTTCAGTCCTCGTGGTCACGAGTTGGACTGAGGTGTAGGTTGTCCAGAAAAGTTGATGTTACAGTGCCTACCTTCAGTTTACAATTATTGTTAAAGAGAAGAAAATATGGAGTCATATACATATATTGTGTGAACATGAAAAATGTATGTGGTTTCTTTGTGCATGTCATGGATGGACGTATTTCATTGCGTTTTTTATGTAAAAAAGTCTTTCGATAGAGTTTAGCTGCGATGTCATCCCATATATATATATATATATATTATATATATATATATATATATATATATATATATATATATATATATAAGAAATGAAACTCCTATAACAGCATACATAGCAGATTGTGCTATATTAGAGTTTATATAGGTGTACTTACATACCACTAAACAATTTGATATAATGAGATTAAACAAAACTTAAAATATGTAATATGTATAGCACCCAAATACAAAATGATAATTTCTAAAAGTTTTTTTGAGGTCAGTACATTTATATTAAAACCATTAAAATCCCGATTTTATATTTTTAAAAGGAAAGTGAATTCTTTATCGCCAATAATTAATTTTCCAACTCAACAACACTTTGTACAGTTTCATTAAAATCATACAACTGTCTTAAAACTTAATTATGTCTTAGTTAGTGCTTCAAAGCGAAAACGCCTATTCAAGGGCGCTATCACAAAATCATTTTTCAGCAAGAACCTTTTAGTAGGCCCCAATTTATTCCATTAATTACTTTCAAATTTTTTTTAAAAATACACCTAGCGGCCAGTACAATTTTAGATTTCAGTAAAATCATGAAGTTAAACTGCAGGGTTGATATGAATTATTTAATTTTTTTTTTAGAATTGAAATAAAACTAATTTAAACGGGTTTATCGCGGTATTTTATTTTAATTTTGATTTTAGAAATTCTTAACTCTGTTTGCTGCCAGTACGTAAGCACTCTTTCTTAAATATCTTTTTTAAATAGTAATTATAACTTAGCATACAGAACACATGCTGGCCAGGTTAAGAGAACGCACCTGCTGCATATACCTACTACGCGAAATTTAATATGCACAGCACTTTTTTAAATTTGCAACCTGAGAACTCATGTGACCGCGAACGACAGATGAGCCACTTAACTCACGCTCTATTGAGTTCAAGTTGAACAAGCCTCTCAATGTACTTTTCAAAACATCTATAGAAGAAAGTCTTTGTTTGGATGTGCATGAGCAACATTCATCAATCGTTGAATAAGTTTGGAGACCTTTATCAAATAAGTACTCAGTGATTCTGATAGCGAAAATCTTCGCGAAACAAAACTTATTATGGAGAGCAATTTAAGCTGTATTTGATGTGCCATATTTTTCCAAAATTTCTAACGACTCAACTTATCGCTTCACTCAAATGGCAGTCATTTGTTTCGAACAACTCCAAAACTAACTAAAGGAAAAACTGCTGCGGTAGTTATATCACGGAACCAAGCTTCGCTCGGTGTCAATGGTGACACACCGCCGTGTTGTTTTGTCAGCAAACATTTAGACAATCTATTGTGCATACATATTTGTCTGTGCAGGCAGGGCTTCGCGCAATATCTCTTGTTTGTACAGTTATGAACGCAGTGCTGTGTTGTCAATGGCTCTTTAAAAATCTTAACACAACGATTTGTGTGAGAGTGCAAACACGGTAAGCATATGATTGCAAGTATTGTATTAGTAATTACGTGTCTTATTTGTTTAACTAGAATATCCGGTGCGTATATTTTTTTTTATTCTGACACGTCAAACTGATTACACCTGACAGCGAGCCCTGTGCAATCTTTCTTATTAGCGACTATTGAGAGACATTGCGTCACTCGGCGGTCGACAAAATCATGTCGGCCTGAGTTACAGGATATACAATGAGATGTACTAATATGCTCGATGATTGACAAATGTAACGACGGTGTGTCACACGTGTTTGGAAAATAAAAGAGGAAAACTTTCATTTTTACGCCGTCTAACGGATTCAATATCGACGCGACTTGAATGAGCTTGGGGGTGGAAAAAAAATCGTTAATCATCCTTTGTTGGAATTTTGTTACGGCCTAACTCGTTCCTCGCTTGTTTGGCCTACCATTTTTTCCTTTTGAATGCCGAAAGTGAGGGCTGTTCTTGACGAATTGTTTTCACGGGAAAACAAAAGGGAAACTGGATTCCGAGAAAGGAAATTGAAACTAATAGTTGACATGTGAGTGGGCTATTTAATTTTCACAGTGACTGTGTATTACTTAAGTTACGAAGTATGGCATAAACTATATTGAAAGAGGAGATATTTTACGCTTACATTAGATTGACGTGTAAGAATTGAAAAAATGAATTGAAGTTTTACAAGTTGGTAGGCCCCTCGTATACGAGAGGCCGTCTGGGTTGGTACCACAGCTTTGTCTATTTCTGCCCCCAAGCAATAGTGTATAAGCACCGTTGTGTTTCGGTTTCAAGGACACTGAAGCCAGTGAAATTACTGGGCATTATGAGACTTAACATCTTATATCTCGAAATGACGAGCGCACTGCTTTGTAATTTCAAGCTCTGTGTGGTGTTGCTTCTATTTATGGGCAGGCGTGTCGCTTACCATCAGGCTAGCGCCTTGCTCGTCTCTAAAAAGACTATACTAAAATTTCATACGCTCAGTATCTACTTCTAATCATTGTATCATCATAGCAATTGTATATACTCCTGACGACCAATAAATGGTGCCATCGATCTAATCAGATGATGAAGCTGGAGGGTTGGTTACGGATCTTTTAAATATCTAAGACTCAGCCCATTGATTTGGACTCATTAGATTCGTTGTAACGAGTTGTATTAACTTTTTATGCTATTAATTAACAAAAAAAATGTTTTAAAATCTTTTGTACACAATTTTAGAAACACAATACCTAGTTAGAGTTAATAGAAAAGCTTTTGTTAAAGAAATTAATTAACTTCTTTTCTTCTAGTATTTCTATCCATTATATTGTAAAAGCTATTAGATAATTTAAATATACAATACATAATTACTCCTTTTGAGGTCTGAGATCTTTATAATAGGATTATCGTATTCTATTGAATAAAAGAACACAGAATTATTGCTGCGGTCTGAAGCCGGTCTCGGCATGGTATTTTATAACCCTGTGTCCATACTAAGTAGGTTTATTAATAGATTGCAATAAACATTGGTAGATCTACCAGCCATTACGTTTGCCATTCTCGAACCATTCAATTTCGTTTTTGTTTTTATTGTGCGTGCAAATCAATCTTTAGTCGCAACTTGTTTTTGTCGTAGAATCACAATAAATAAAAACGTGGTCCTAATTATAGATGATTATTATACAGTTTTAAACGTGAACTAAATTGCTGATTATTTAATTCGTAATTAAAATAATAAAATTCTAATTTTATCGTCGTTCTAAACACATATCATATAAGTTCAAAAGGTCCGATTCTGACAACAAACTAAATAATCTTTCATTGTCTAAAAATGTTTTGTCTAACGAATATCTGTTTCACCCCTCACAAAAAGGTCGCGGCGAGAAACAAACAAAGATGTTTTTGTTAATTTTCATGACATTTCTGGGTGTTAAAAATAACAATAAAGTGTCAAGAGATTCCATGTTTATAGGTAAATTGTCAGCTTTCAGTTTTAAGAGGTATAGTTCTATAACCTAATTTTTCTACAATCTGATTGGGCTCGATAAGTCCGATGCCACAGACTCACGAAACCCGTCGTGAAGTGGCAACTTTACTCTTGCATTTCAGACGGTCTATAAGGTTGATAGAGACCCAAAAATAAAAAATAAAACTATTGTTTAGGAGTCGGTAATTGCACCCACCATACACACCTCTGGTAATTTTATGTACTCATGCTGCTGTAAGTACCTCACCTATATTAAAAAAACATTGATTTTGCGCAACAACAGAGCCTCCTTTAACTAACAAGGATTGTAGGGCGTATCGCACTACAAATTCAAGAAAAAAATATATTTTAACGCCGAGTGGACGTAATGAAAAAAAAATCTAGTGCAAACTATACGGTGTAAAGACGAAGAAATTAACAGTAAAGAAAACTGATTAGAACTTCCGAAAAGTTAAGTATTTCCTTAAATTATAAATTCCTCAAAAATACACCTTAGAATAGAATCTTTCTGAATTTTAAAACTTAATTTTTTTAAATTAATAGACACAACATTTAAGTAATAACCCAACAAATTTTTAAATTATTTTTGTTTTCTTAAAAATTTTAATTTTAAATCACTCTCGTGTAAAGTTTACTCAATGTTTAGATATATTTGTCTTTCAAGCGTCGATATGCAGATAACAACCGCATTCTATTTTATTTAAATTCGTACTCGGATTGTACCTTAAGCAAACCTCATCTTTTACGCAACAGTGAGGTGAACCTACATCGTGGGATCACTCAATACATTATACAATTCTCAATAAAACTGAGTGTACGCGGAACGGAAAACGATAACTGAAGTAAACGAGTTTTCGAACGTGTTTGAGCTTAAATCACGTAGATCATGAGTTGAATAGCTTCGAGGAAATGACTGGTTAGCGATGCGGTGATGCGAGATTCAATTGCGGTTTTAAACCTCCAAACTCTATAATGGAAAATGGAGCGGCCCACGTGTACTTTCGTGGAATTATCGACAAATGGGGAAATATCGTTCACTGGCAAAGTTTGTAGTATACAGATATAATATGACGACAGAGCGTAAGATATCAGACGCCGATTAAGTTCCCATAACACAGAATTTGTGAACTTTAAATACGTGAGGAATATTTTGAGGTATCACAGGCTGTTTGCTGGCTTATTACTCAGATTCCGCTGCGAAACTAGAGGCCGTGGGTTCGATTTCCGCATTGGAAAACTGCTAGTGTGATTCACACTGTGTGTGACAATTAGTATTTTTATTTAAAATATCATCATCATCATCATCATCAGCCACAGGACGTCCACTGCTGAACATAGGCCTCCCCCAAAGATTTCCAGACCGACCAGTTGGAAGCGACCTTTATCAGGTCGTCTGTCCACCTTGTAGGCGGACGTCCAACGCTGCGCTTGCCAGTACGTAAAAAAATATGATACTACCTAATGGTTCGGTAATACGATTAATTTGAAAACATCGTAGTCATTTTATTTGCAATGTTGAACTTCATAGTAAAATAAAGGTAATCTTAGAGTAAACTAGAGATATGTAATTTATGTTATGACTCAATTCATTTAATGATTATTAATTACAAATTTATTATATTTTGTGTTTTTTAGGATTTCATGTTTTAGATATTTCAAAATTCCCAATGCAATTCAATAGTATTTGGTCAATCCCTAATTAACACAATACATACATTACATACACATATAGTCTATAATATAATAAGTAATTACTTACATATTTTTCAGTCGTTCAAAAATATTTTTACTGTACAGACGTAACCCCAGTTAAGTTTAAAATTATATGAAGCTAAAGAGATGAGTTTAGATAACCCATGCTTCATTAAACTGTAATCTTAACATGTTTTGTAATTAGTTTACAAATAAATAACGTGACGGTGTAAGGTTATCGTGAATCCCCTTTAGTTTACACAGCATTGTCGGCACAAATCAGCGCTGGATAAATAGTACAACGGTTCTGATACGCGCCGGTTTACTGTCGTATCGGGCATCAAGTGATAGAATGATGGCGAGAGCGATAGCGTTTTTATATGGGTTAAATTATAAAATAAACGCATTAAGTTTCGCCATGTGTTCTTGATATTGATATGTAATTATTAAATACTAGCTTTTCCTCGCGGCTCCGCCCGCGTGATCTGCTGTTTTTCGGATCGAAAATAGCCTATGTTCATCAGGGATAATGTAGGATTCTAGTGGTGAAAGAATTTTTCAAATCGGTCCAGTAGTTTAAGTTTATTTGTTATATACAAAAATACAATTCTTTCCTCTTTATAATATTAGTGTAGATAGTGTAGATTATACTTAACGAGGTGACCAGTTGTGATGAGCGCAACACCATACATTCCTTTGTAATTCAATGTTCTGGTCTCTGGATGGTGTGGCTACTGGCTACTATACAGGGTTAATTTTAAAACACCAGCAACCTCGCAGGACCAGATAGCTGAACCCATACGGAACAACTTTTGTTCTACGAGTTTGTATATAACTCAATATATTTAAAAAAAAATGATTTTACAAGTTTTTGTTGTGTCGTATTTTTCTTCGTAGTGTTCGGCGTGCGCGCGCGACTCAAAGGCGCCGCTCAGCTGGCTCGTGCGATGACCTTCAACGCTAGCCCGGTTCCCCACGCTTCGCTTCGCTTCAAAATAAAATCTAACAAATTATCAAAAGTCGTAGAACAAAAGTAGTAGCTTATAACCTTAGGTATCTACCCCTGCGAGGTTGCTGGTGTTTTAAAAATAATCCTGTATATATTTATGAACAGATTTGAATTAAAATGTTTATATTAGTAATAAATAGGTGATTGGCTTATAGCCATTTGTGTCTCCGCGATTTTATTGATGAACATAACGAATAATGTCGAAAGTATGATAAACTTATGTTCGACTGATATAAATTATGACAACAATAACGTTAAATTAATATGAGACTATGACAAAAAAAAATGTTCGGATTTTGTATTAACGAATAGCTATATTTCTATACGTAGTTACATACAGAGATAGTAGAATTACTCCATTTTCTTGTAGTTATATAAGCTGATTGATAAATAAGAAAGTTCCTGATACCTACGACACAAGACTCGTATCTTACTGTGGGGTCCGTTCTATGTGTGTGACTGTTGGTGTATTTATTTATTATTATAATTAAAATATAATACAGGTTAAATTATAATTTTGCAAAATATTTTTAATATACTACCAACAGCTCAACACTTGCGCCAAACACCCAAGCGCAACTGTGTCAACACAGAAGAGATAATTCGAATACTCAATGAGGAATGTGTTTTCTTATCTCAAGGTTTGCGGGCCGTTCGGGTTTCTTTGACGAACTTGTAGCTTGTACCGAATTGTTCGGCCGCGCAACACTCGTCGACTTTAGAAAGTTGAGTTTCCGTTCGAAACATTTGTGTCGCTTCTGAATTCAGTAATTGAGTTTCGGATTCCAAATCTGGCGATAGAAAGTATGGTTTTTTTTTCAGCCGACTTTAAAAAGAAGGTTCAAAATTCATTTTAATTATGAAGTATTGCTGCTAAAACTGCCCCAAAAGCATACACCTCTGACTTTTCTAAGTTACGTGTGTATTAATTGTTGCTATAGTGGCGAAGGAAACATCGCAAGGAAACCGGCATACGTGAAAAGTTTTCCATAATAATTTCAAAAGAATGTGTAGTCTGCCAACCCGTATTATGCCTGTATGGTAGACTAAGGTCTAACCCCTCTCGTTCAGTAGAGGAGGCCCACGCCTAGCAGTGCGACGTGTTTAATACAGGGCTAATATTACTATTATCATTATTTTAAATGTCTAATAAGTCATATCTCCCTCACATGTGGATTGTTTTTGGGATTATTCTTTTTGTGTTCAATAGGGTATAATAATTCGATGACGAAATCCTTGGCGATGGTCTAAAGGCGAAGTACGAAGGAAAAATAAACTCTTTGATGGAAACAAGTAAATACACCACGGTACGGGCTTTCAACTTTCCGACTTATAAATGGACTAAGTTATGCAAAAAGGATCCAACGAACAGCAAGTTTAGAAAGGGAAATTGATTTTGTTTTACAGAATTTAACCTAATTTTACGTTGTAGTTCTTGAATAACCGTACACCAATAATTCTATCTATAGAGTAGCAAACCCCTTCATATTCCATCAAAAGTGTAATGTATGGGTCTTATAAACATGTATAGGTCTTGTCAAACTTTACGGCCGTTCTGAACATAGTTGCAATTTGGGACAGTGCGAACGCGCGGGTACCGAAAAAGTACTAGTAGTAGTGTAGGGAAAAAGCATAACCAAATAAAGGTATTAGAGGTATTAAAAATTGACGAATTATTTTTAGTTATGCGATCATGAACAGTCAGGATATTATATACCGATTTTTGCCCGGTTCGTAAGACTAATAAAGGCTAGTTTTTTATTTTATCCCGGAAATATAACGTTTTTTTTTATTGCCATGATAGGCAGACGAGCAAGCGGCCCGCCTGATGCTAAGCGGTCACCGTCGCTCATGGACATCGGCAATGCCAGGGGCACAGCCAAGCCGCTGCCTACCGTGAAATACTTCCAAGCTGGCGGTCCATGTAATAATAAAAAGTCACGCAATTGTATTTTAGTAGTGTGTGCTAGCCCTTAAGTATTTATGCGAAGAGTTTCTCTTACCACATAAGCAAGAATCTATACTAATATAATAAAGCTGTAGAGTTTGATTGTTTGTTTGAACGCGCTAATCTCAGGAACTACTGGTTCGAATTGAAAAATTCTTTTTGTGTTGGATAGTCCATTTATCGAGGAAGGCTTTAGGCTATATAACATTACGCTGCGACCATTAGAAGCGAAGCATCAGTGAAAAATATTGCAAAAACGGGAAAATTATTCATATTTGAAGGCTTCCGTTGCTAAGCTACCCCAATAATATTATTTGAAGGCTTCCGTTGCTAAGCTACCCAAATCTATACTAATATTATAAAGCTGTAGAGTTTGATTGTTTGTTTGTTTGTTTGATCACGCGGGCGGAGCCGCGAGCAAAAGCTAGTCTTACATAAAACTCTAGCTTACGAAGCATCCATATGACGTTGTTAAATTTAATGACACGGTGTTGTAAACGAAAGCGTTCTGTCATATAAATAAATATACCCAACAGTCACATACATAGTCCTGGCCCTACAGTAAGATACGAGTCTTGTGTCATGGGTATCAGGAACTAAGAGAGACTTTCAGTCTCACAATACCCAGACCCAAAAACAAATATTGGTGGATCACACAAACATTTGTCTCGGTGCGGGGATCCAACCCGCGGCATCTCGCTTCACAGCCGGCTACTCGCCTACTGCGCCATGAATGCACCAGTACTTAGTATTACAAAGCACTGTCACTCAACCATTTCCATAACACATATTAAAACCGGAAAGGAAATCGAACTCCATCATAATACAACGACGTACATACATACATGTCGATCGGCGGCGCAGCTTTGAACCTCGTTGATAAGGTCGTCGACCTCGCCTATCAGTGGCACTCAGGTGTAATAACGATTGGCTTTTTTCATTCGTTTCGTATGTATAATGCAGGTGATACTCTTCCTCCTAATGAAGGTTTTATATTATGTAAATTCATATTAATTATTTTTTTATATTATGTATCTTCTCTTCTTTTTTGCACCTGAAATGAAATAGTTTAATTAATCATGTAGGCAATTGAAATAGCGCTTATGACAAGTCAGTACAAAAGTAAAAGAAACTTAAACAAAAGACCAACTGCCAGACCTCAAGACCCTGTGAGCTCCTGCGTAGATCGGACAAACTACAAAAATCAATAATTTCAAATTGAAGGTAAATAATGTAACATTAACATTTCGTGACAACCTACACCTCAGTCCACCCCGTGACCACGAAGGCTGAAAAATCTTCGAAACGTCGGGATCATAATTAGTAAAAAAACCGCGATAAAATCCGTTTAAACTAGTTGTATTTCAATTCGCGTAAAAATAAGAAATCTTTACAGGAGTAGTTACATACCATTTCAATATATCAATGGTTATAGGTACATATTTATCTGTTGTTCAATTAATATTATTAATATGTATAAATTAATACAATTACTTCAAAGAGTATCTACCAAAGTTCTGTTCATTACAGAACGTTCTAATTATATTGCTACTTTCACATCTTCATTAGAGATTGGCTTGAATTCAAAATGGCAGTAGCTTTTTATTTTTACCGTTATGTAAATAATATATCATAGACAAAACAAAGCATCTATGCCAATCAAATTCACTGTACTGTCAGTGGTTGAAGCAAAAAATATGAGAGTTACATGTTAATTTTAACAGCAAAAAAAATCTATACTACTTTCCTGTACTTACCGAAAGCTAATTATTATGTCGATGTTTTTTAACCCCCGAGAAAAAGACGTGTGTGTGTGTATATAATGTTGTGTTGGCGGCATCGTAGCGCTTAAACGAATGAACCGTTTTGAATGCGATTTAATTTGTTGGAAAGTTTTTTTTTATTTCATTGAATGGCATTGATCTGTGCTCGTCACTCCGAGACCTAAGATGTTTTGTCTCATAATACCCAGTAATTTCACTGGCTTCAATGTCCTTCAAACCGAAACACAACAGTGCTTACACGATGTTGCTTAGTGGCAGAAATAGACAAAGGGGTGGTACCAACCCAGACGGGCTCTCGAATACGAGGGACCTACCTTTTCTGTTCTAGTTTTAGATTATGGCCCCATCGAATATTGATAATGTCGCCAATATCGAGTATTAAATAGCAATGACTAAAAATAAACAACAAAACAGACATTTTACTAAACGATTTATACAATGATATGAAAAACCTCTGGTAGACTAAATAAACAATCAATTAGAACACGGTAAATAAAAGTCCAAAAGAAATCCCAAATAAACATGACCAACTGAAAACATGTTACAATAAATACCGTTTTCTAGATCCTAGATATTGTTACATTCACGCCTATGACCCCAGAAACAGGGAAAAGTACATGTTTTTATTACTAGCTTTTCGTTTCTAGCCGCGAGCTGTATTTCGCCGATCGTTAAATCGGTTTGCGTATCGATTCTAGCATTCCAAAAAGTTTTTTAAGTCGGTTTAGTTTGATTGATAGGTTATACGTTGAATGAAAATAATCGATTTTTATAATAAACAATTTTTATGCAGTTTTGAGGAATCGATTGAAAAACTTCTTGAGTGGTGGAACCACGCTGTAGACAGTTTTGTCTACAGCATGAATGGGCTGGCTCGACCGGGTCGTTACCACTGTCTCACAAAAAACCGACGTAAAGTAGCGGCTTGCTGCTGCGTTTCGTACGGTGAGTGAGATACCTCCGGATAGCCCAAATACCCTCACCTTCCCAATCCCTAATTATCCCTTTCCTTTAAGGTCGGCAACGCGCTCATGATTATTCTGGTGGTGGGCGTACATGGGCGGTGGAGATCACTTATCATCAGGTGACCCACTTGCTCGTTTGCCGGCCTATGCTATAAAAAAAATCATGTCTATGGTCCATCCGACCTCTGAAATATTTAACAAATATGGACTTTATAAGTATATATAAGTTTCTTTTTTTTTTGAACTGGCTTGTCATAAGCACTTTTTTAATTACATGCATTATTAATAAGCTATAACATTTCATTTCCTGTAGAAGTAACAACGTAATTTATATTTAAAACGGTGTCCCTCGTAATTTCGCTGATGTGCATATTTCTGAGTGGCTCCTGTGGGATATAGCTATGAACCATCATATCCACAAAAAAATATGTATTTGACATTAATCGGTCAAGTAATTCTAAAGTTACAGTAACGCACAGATGCATTAACATTTTGTATACATAAATATTTCGTCATGTTGTTTTCGATTAGTAAAAAAATGCATATTTTAATGTAGTGGAGGAATGGAAAAATTAATCGGGAAATTAACGTTAATTTAATCGTACGCTTATGCAAACTAACCGTATCTCACCTATTTTAATATCTATACTAATAATAAAGCTGTAGAGTTTGATTGTTTGTTTGTTTGTTTGTTTGTTTGTTTGAACGCGCTAATCTCAGGAATTACTGGTTCGAATTAAAAAATTCTTTTTGTGTTGGATAGTCCATTTATCGAGGACGGCTTTAGGATATATAACATTACGCTGCGACCATTAGAAGCGAAGCATCAGTGAAAAATGTTGCAAAAACGGGGAAAATTATTCATATTTGAAGGCTTCCGTTGCTAAGCTACCAAAATAATATTATTTGAAGGCTTCCGTTGTCAAATCAAAATCAAATCTATACTAATATTATAAAGCTGTAGAGTTTGATTGTTTGTTTGTTTATTTGATCACGTGGGCGGAGCCGCGAGCAAAAGCTAGTAAATAATAAAAATACTTAAAGCAATAGCAGTATTTCAAATCTATGACAGGTATAACGGTTAGCACAGCTTTGAGTTAGTGAACAAAGTTGTCGGCGGGCGGAATCAAAACTTATTTTTATTGTAACAAGGTTTATATTTCTTTGGATATTAATAAAGATGTTTTTGAGCCCGCTATTATCACGCTCACGCGATGCGAATATAAACATGCCACTGAATGTACAGAAACGGTAGCTATAGTTATATTTTCTAATAGATGAACGCGTATTTCGTTGTAATGGTCAAACTTTCGCAGTCACGGTCATAAAGAAAACTTTGTACCATTAGTTAGGTTTTAAATTATGCGAGTAAAGTGTTAAATGTTACTGAACAACAACTAGTATTCAGCAAGTACAAACCATGTTTGCACTCGTTAATCTTTATTCGAATGCATTTTAAACATTGTTAAAAGTTCCGTAATGCATGGCCGGCTGACGTTTCGACAAAATATTCTTTATTAAAACGATCATAACAAATAAGAAAAAAACAAAAGTAAAAAAATATGTGAGGTGGTACGGAATCCTCGATTCCGACTCGAACTTAATCTGCTTAACCGACTTCAAAAAAGGCGGTTCTCAATTCGGCGAGTATTTTAATGGCACTTAAAAAGCTACTATGACGGGTTTTTCATGTATACGGTGGTGGTTATCCAATCGGGTTTTATAATGGTCGTGAACTATCCCACCAGTCTTACTTAATTGAACAAATTAAGTTCACTGAGCTATCTCCTGAGCATCCTTCCACAAGCAATTTTGTCTATGACTGTGTTTTCCTAATTAGTATTTACACCTAATTACAGCTACGCAAAATCTTTTTTTTTTTTTTTTTTTTTTTTTTATCCTGGCTCGGCAAAGTGACTACGCTACACCTGATGGTAAGTGTAGCGCAATCCAAGAATAGTGTCGACCAACGATAAACAATGTGTCCATCGTAGGTCGGCAAGATCATGCCGGCCTGCCAAAGGGGAGGGGAAGGAAAAAGGGATGGGGAAAGGGTTAGGATCAGGGGGCAAGCCCCTTGGGGAGAACCGGATATACACTGGCTGACCCTGGAACGCGACCCACACAAGGCGGGCCACTATGGCAGGTTTTAGCACCAGTGTACGGTGGTCGCTATCCGGTCGGATACAAGTATCCTCCCACCAGCAAAATCTAATTTAATTCAACCCTAAACACTATTTAAAAAAGTCCAACTAATGTACTTTTCACAGACTTTTTCACAATACAAAATATATAAACGAAAGTAACAAATTCGCACCAATAATGACTCTATCATGTCCCACTGAATCCCTTTCTCAATAAGGAAACTGTACAAAAACATAAAAATATTATGCAGGGCCGCCACCACTCATACATATTCGTGACAAACGAGCCAAGACAAGCTTATTCCGAGTCCAGCCCTTTGAATTGCAAAGTTCTGGGCCT